>CP106729.1:104241072-109241072 GCA_025506655.1 Gossypium rotundifolium | reverse complement strand
GTTTATTTCAAAACGCTAAAAAGATATATATATAGCGTTTATTCAGTAAAATGCCGCTAAAAGTCTGAGGATTAGCGGCTTTTGAAAAAACGCTAAAATCTGAGCTTTAAGCGGTGCTTTTGGAAAAACGCCGCTAAAAGTCTGAGCATTAACGGCGCTTTTGGGAAAACGCTGCTAAAAGTCTGAGCATTAGCGGCGCTTTTGTAAAAAAGCCGCTAAAAGTTTGAGCATTATTTCCGTTTAAAAAATATCAGTTCAACTTTTTTTAAGTAATAATTTAATTTAAGTTATTTAGAAACTTGAGGTGAACTATTTTTTAAAATAATAATTCAATTTAAGGCAATTCACATGACATGATACTATTTTTTATATGTTAATTTAAAATTATAAAATTTTCAAAAAGCTTAAAATTTAAAATTTAAAATTTAAAAATAAAAATTCAAAAATGATAATCTCAATTAAAAGTTTAATATTCAAAATTTTTAAAAATAAAAATTCAAAAGTTTTACAAAAGTTTTAAAAGAAAAAGTAGAAAAAATATATTAAAAATAAAAAATTTTAAATTGAACAATAGTGGCGTTTTCCATAAAAGCATACAAAAATTAAGATTTAGTGGCTTTTTTTGTAAAAGCATACAAATACTTCCCATTTAGACAACGTCGTTTCACCCTTCCCTAAATTCCCAATTTTATGCCCCGTAGTTGCGAAAAGCGCAAACCATCATTATCAAGAAAATTGCATTCCTAAAAAGATCTTCATGGCGAAGAAGGGCAAGGTCAAATCGGAAAAATTTGAGATCTAAGAGAACGAATCGGAACCATTAGATTGAAACCATTGATGGTACTAAGCGATGAGTGATGACGAGGAAGCCAATGAAGACCTAAGCTTGAAGATCGTGGAGAAAGCATTATTGGTAAGCCTATTTGGTAAGCCAAACCTTTCATTCATTTCGTCTATTAGTTATCGTTTTGTAGGCTCTATGTTAGGTGGAACCATTTTGGGTTACAAGAGGTAACAAAAATCTCATTTTGATCTTTTGAGTGGTAATTGAGTCTTTGAATTGGGTTACAAAATGGATTTTTATTTTATTAAAGGTCAAGTCAACGATTCAAATTGAAGGGTGAACACCAAGGAAGAAGTGGGATGGTCTTGTGGGAAGCGAATGGCGTACATTTACAAGGCTAAAGTGAAGAAAATGGGTCACATTATCATTGCATTTGGGGTAAAGTAACTAGGCCTCATGGCAATAGTGGTGTTGTTCGTGCTAAGTTCAAGTCTAATCTCCTTCCTAAATCCATGGTAATTAAACAAGTTGTAATAATCCAAGTACTATTTTGTATAATTTGTATTGCTTTGATTTTGCTGATTTTGGTCTTCTTTTCGGTTGAAGAGGGTGACAAAGTTAGAGTTTTCATGTATCGCAGCAACATTTGAGGTAATTAATTTGAACAGATTCTTTTAATTCCTTGAGTATTTGTGAGATGTAACAACATTTGCTTCTTTATGTGTAGTGAGAATTCATTCTACTATGTTAGCTCTATGCATTGTTTCTTGTATGTGATGATGGAAACACTATTGAGATTTCTCTTGGATTTTACGTGATTAATCTAGTGATGGTGAGAATTTTGAATTTGGTTATGGAAGTTTGTATGTCCGTTTTGGTATCCTTGTTTAAACTAGACTTGGAATTATAAGCCTTATCCCCAATCGGCATTTCGTATTGGTATCCTTCACATTCCTTTTCAATTTCAAAGTGAAAACTCACCAACTTATTATAATGAAAGCGCAAGTTTATACTTTACACCATTGTCTTGAAATTTCTCAATGATTAGTTCATAGCCTTTATGCTTTAATGTATGTCATTTTTGCATGACTTGTGTTAAGTGGGGTGTACTCAATTTGTTTATATTTTATTCCAACTAGAATTCATAGCATACGCATAGATTTTTGTTCATCTATTTATTGCTCTTCTTTTGTGTGTTGCAGATGCTAGGTAGGAATTACAAGTTGGTAGGATGAGTTGTGCATGTAACACCCCCAAACCCGGCCCACGAGCCTTGACCGGATCTGGTATGTCACTGCGGGAAGATGTTTTGAAAGAATTTGACTTAAAGGTGAAAACGTATAAATTTCTGTCCTTGGAAAAACATTATGTATTTAAAAGCTCATTGAAAATTTAGTCGTTATAAATTCCCGGATTAAAACTTTTACATATGTTATTGTAATATAAATTAAATCCAAAAATATTTCCCATTATTAGTTCGATAATAAAATAAACTTCAAAACCATAAATAAAGTTTCTAAATACTATAAGTGGCCCTTATTACATCAAATAAATTCCCAAAATACTGATAATATAAAATATATAAAAATAAGGAAAATCAACTTCTGCATGGCATAGAAATAACTTCTGCATGGGCCACCTCGTATCCCCTTCGACCCGGTCCAAGCTTTATGCATCACCTGAAATGTTGGTAAAAATTTGGGTGAGTCAACTGACTCAGTGCATAGTCATTTCACATGTCTCCACATATGGGCTTGGCCCATATCCACACAGTCCACATAATCAGTCATGCAAAAATGCATCCCAACCCAACCTAAGTCCATCCGTTACACCTACCTTAGCAGACCTGCTGCTCAAGGCCGTGGCTAATCCACCGATCAACTAAGTGATCCCACATATCTTACCTCGGCAGACCTGCTGCTCAAGGCCGTGGCTAGGCCACCGATCACATAAGTAATCCCACATGTCAATCAGTCCACGGTGATGCACACAGCTATCAACCGCCGAGATGTGGCACCTAGCCAACACCTCCCTTGATGAAGCACATAGCTAACATCAAGCGCTAATGTAGCACAAGGCTAACATTAGACCACGTACATAAATATGTACACCCTTTCCTTCAATATTCATGTCCCAATCCCCATGTGCATATATTTATCATGACAAGGTAACATTATAAAGAGTACACATCACATGCTTTACCACAATTCATACACATAACACAGGTAGTTTAATATCATAAAATCTTGACACATTTAACGGTTACCCACCATGGTATCCACCATCTTAACCATTGTTTTTTGCTACCATTCACATCATAACATGTACATATATAGCAACATGCACAAATAACAGAAGAACAGTGCGATAACTACGCACCTGATTATTTAGCTAGATTCAGATCTATTGAATCTAACACAATCTAGAATCCCAAACTTGCCCTTATACTGTCGATTAGCCCTAATCCATCATGGATGAATCGATTAGCCACTTAGGTACCAAAAATGGCCTAAGGCCGAATGCTATAACCACTTACCTTGCTTATTTAGAACCCGAATATATGCTTGCTCTTAAAGTTACCAATATCCCTTGATAGATCAAATCCCGAGAGGCTCCCTTTCTGGTCCCTAACACTGGCTACACACAAAAACACGGGATTATGGCTTGATGCACATTCGGCCACCCTATACCAAGGTCTTAACCACTTGATTTCGCACCCTTATGAAAAAGAATCCAAAACTGATTTCTAAGAGAATACTTACCACTATCGATCAACTTCTCGAAGTCACTTTCCTAGATTCGCCTCAGAGGAAAAAAAATAGAGTTAGGTTCTTAACTTTCGGCATTTAAAAGAGATAGGAGAACAACGATTAGAGGAGAGCTCTTACTCATATAGAAATCGATTGAAGTAACTCCCCACCAATGACACTTCGGTTTCTAAAACTTGCGACAGAAGAACAGAGAATAAAGCATCTTTGATATTCGGCTATGGCTTCAAATGATGATGGAACATTCGGCCTCCAAAGCAATAATGTAGAGTTGACGTTGAGTAAAAGAAAAAGAGTATGGAAGAGTGTTGGAAGAAATCGGCAATGGTGAAAGATGATGGAGTTTCGGCCTTAGCACAAATAAGTGAGAAAAAGAGAGGATTTTTCTTGATTACAAATTCGGCAAGAAGTATTATAGAAAAAAAAACAAAACAAATAAAATTCGGCACTTATCCCCCTAAATGATCGAAATTAAACACCACCAAAAGACCCTTGGCCGGCCACTATTTCCTTTTTAATCATATCCCAAATTCCTCTCCTATTTTATTTCTTATCCACTCACTTGAAATAAATAAAATATGCCTTACTTATCTCTTATCATACATTCAAAATAAATTTGAATTAAGCCAATCTTTATCTCTTCCTTCCAGCCTAAAATTAACATAAAAAAAAAATAAGCTTTATCCTTACCTTTGGAAACCCATGTGTAGTCAACTTCTCTCCACCTCTTTGGCCTTGAAGAAAAATAAAATAAAACACCCATTTGTTGCTCACAAGCCTCGAACCCGAACTCTTTGGAACCCTTAGCTGCAGTGGCGTCCGCCACTTTGCCAAGGCGCTGATTGTGATATAATTCACCTGAACTTCTTTTAACACCTCATTCCCTAGCTCCCCCTTGTCCTAACGCCAAAGCAAAAATAAAAACACGCTCCATGCCGCCATGTGATTCGAACCAAGGCCCTTGTTGCCGCAAGCCACATATAACGCTCCAAGCCACTCCGCCGTGGCAGTTTTTATGACATAACCTCACTACAAATTCTTTTAAGACCTCCTTTATCTTGTCCCCCCTTAACATAAAAACAAAAATAAACCACCACTTCTTTGCCATGTTTGAACCCAGGCCCTTGTTGGCGTTACTTCGGGCCTTTAAGTGGTGCCCTTAAGCCACTTTACCAAGGCATTTTTTATGTCATAAATCCCCAACAACTTCTCTTAAAGCCTTCTTAGCCTAGGTCCCCCTAATTAACACTTAAAAAATAAAATTTCTCCTATAGCTCGAGCCTTCCCTTAGCTTATAACTAGCACCTAAAATACCTCAATCAACACCATGATGACCACACTTATACAAAATAATTTAATAAAAAATCTACCCCTGTTTCAGGGTATTACAATTCTACCCCTTTAAAATAATTTTGTCCTCGAAATTACTTACTATCGTTCAATCGTGCATCCTTAACTCAACACACTACGCTACTGCTGCACACTCTGATCTTAAAGAACTATCATACTTTCTAGACACACTCTCTAAGTTCATAATCAAAGTTCCATACACTTCACTAACAACATAAGAACGAACTAACTTAACCACAAACAAGACAATTGAGGTATTCGAAATAAGAAACTTACCCGTTGTCACCTCGGCACATCTTCCCCTCGTGACGTACCAACGCATAAACCAACCTTGGTCGCCTTGCATCTGCACCTTCAGCCTCTCTGTTTGGTGCTCCACGACCTCGGCCTGAACCATTTCCTCCATGGTTCGGACCACGACCCCTTGTCGCTTGTTGACCATCTCTACCCGGCTGCACATAACCTTGACCTGTTGTCCGAGCCCTATTTGGATCCTGAGGACAGTCCTTAATCAGGTGAGACTTAGACTTACACCTAAAACATTCCTGTTCCCGATTCCAGCACTTGCCAACATGATACCTTCCACACTAAGCACACGGACGGTCTAAATTTTCCATAGCTGGCTTAGCAACACGAATGGAATTTTCAGCCCTCAGTCTTTTCTGAAGACCCTTAGATGATTCAGATGATCCAAAATTCCTCCTATCCCGGTTCCTATCCTTATCTCTGTTCTGTCTCACCGAGTCCTTAATCCATTCAGCTACCTTAGCCTTTTCGACTAACATAGCGAACTCCCGTTCCTAATGAGGAGCTATCAACAATCTCAGGTCGTCCCTTAATCTATCCTCGAATCGGACACACCGCTCATGCTCCGTAGCCACTACTCCTCAAGCATATCGGTTTAACCTCAGGAATTTAACCCGTGCTCTACTACTGGACTTATTCCTTGAACCCCCCAAGAAGGCCTTCCTCGCTCATCAACATATCGGTTCCCATATTTCTTCCGATCGCCGCCTTCACATACTCCCGGGTTAGATCCTCATTGTGGCACCATCCGAACTATGAGCCACCATCGACACGCTTCATCTCGTGGCGCCACCATTCCTTTCACTTTCTCCTCGGGGTCGGATCCAACTCGTCCATAATTCGTTCCGTTGCCTCCAACCAATACTCAAAGATCTTGGGTGCCACACCGATACTCCATGAAACACTTGACTCCATTGGCTCGGAGTCGCTCGGTCTGAACTTCCTAGCTCTTATATTTCCACCGCTCCACCACCATCTCCAAAACTCGCAAGACCGCCTCGATATCGCATCATCGCCCGTCGATCTTTGCTCATTACCAAAGGTCGCGGTGGAGGTGGTACCTCATTCTCGCACCCTTGACCCGATCTAACGGGTTCCGTCTGGCTATTACGCCTCGACCACGTCCACGACAACCACGTCCTCTAAAACTCATTTTCAGCACCTCGATTTAGTCTGATTTAAGAAATTTTATGCATTAGAAATTTCGTTCCACTATTTATCCACGAGTAGTTTTATGAAATGAAGTTTTGAAGTTGTTCTTCGATCCATTAAAGTTTGATTCGAGTTCACTACTCTAATTCGGAGAATCACCTTCACAATCACACTCATAATGGAGATATCTTCATTTCTCAACAAGGCCACATTCTTTCAGTGGTATCCACCACCCACATTCACTATTCTAACATTTTTGTTTGTTTTTACATCCTGGGGTATTTTCATCATTTTTCCTCTGAGGGTATTTTGGTAACAAATCGGGGTCAATTTGAAAATCTTTATAAATCAGAGGCATTTCAAAATTTACAAAACTTATGGGTATTTTTGAAAAGTTGCTTTCCAAATCAGAGGTGTTGTAGAAATTTCAGAAGTTGGGGTTATTTCGATAATTTTGTAAGTCAGGGGTATTTTGGTAAATTTCCCAAATCAGGGTATCTAAATACTTGTAAAATAGAAGTTTTTGGTATTTTTGTAAAGTAGAAATATTTTAGCAAACGTCGAGGGTATTTTTGAAAATCTTAAAACTAAGGGTATTTTAGTAATTTACAACACAGGGGTATTTTAGTAATTTTCCCAAATCAAAATACCTTAAATTTTCTGTAAAATAGAGTTTTTGGACACTTTTGCAAAATAGAGAAATTTTATTAAAATCGAGGGTAATATGGTATTTTTAGAAACCAAGGGCATTTTCGTAATTCTTCCACCAGGGGAATTTTAGTAATTTGGCAATTCGAAAATTTTTTCAAAATTTTTTTAAAAATAGTTTTGTTACAAATCAAAGGGTAATTTAAGGATAAAAAAACTAGGGTTTTATAGAAAAATTCTGGCTAGTCCTTGGGTTTTACTTCTGGGTTTAGCTTTATGAATAAGTCCTCTTGGTTAGGGTGAGCAGTAGCTACGCACAGTAGGATTCGAGTAAAGAGGAGGTGAGTCGCTAGGACCGCTTAAGTACCAAGCTCTTCTTGAATCCACTCCTGACATCGCACAATGGTTGCCACACCTTAACTTCGGTGACTTACTTCAGAGTTTGTTTAATAGTCCTTAAGTCTTATGCATGTGTTTGAGTGCACTAGCCCTAGGGTTCAATAGCCCTAATATTCTAATCTACAAGCCCAAATAAGCCCATAACAGTTCACATAAACAATCACTTCAATAATTAGAAGTACTTACAGTGGACTTGGTAGGAGATCTGAGTGCCATGCCGAATAACTTTGAAATAAAAGTCCATATTTTGAAAAGCCCATTTTGAAAACCCTTTTGGACCCAAAACCCTCAAAGTCGAGTTTTGAACAGGACTTTGATACCAAAAGCTAACACCCCAAACCCGGCCCACGAGCCTTGACCGGATCTGGTATGTCCTCTGGGAAGATGTTTTGAAAGAATTTGACTTAAAGGTGAAAGCGTATAAATTTACGTCCTTGGAAAAACATTATGTATTTAAAAGCCCATTGAAAATTTAGTCGTTATAAATTCCGGATTAAAACTTTTACATATGTTATTGTAATATAAATTAAATCCAAAATATTTCCCATTATTAGTTCGATAATAAAATAAACTTCAAAACCATAAATAAAGTTTCCAAATACTATAAGTGGCCCTTATTACATCAAATAAATTCCCAAAATCTTGATAATATAAAATATATAAAAATAAGGAAAATCAACTTTTGCATGGCATAGAAATAAACCGCATGGGCCACCTCGTATCCCTCAACCCGGTCCAAGCTTTATGCATCACGAAATGTTGGTAAAATTTGGGTGAGTCAGCAGACTCGATGCATAGTCATTTCACATGTCTCCACATATGGGCTTGGCCCATATCCACCGATCCACATAATCAGTCATGCAAAAATGCATCCCAACTCAACCTAAGTCCATCCGTTACACCTACCTTAGCAGACCTGCTGCTCAAGGCCGTGGCTAATCCACCGATCAACTAAGTGATCCCACATATCTTACCTCGGCAGACCTGCTGCTCAAGGCCGTGGCTGAGCCACCGATCACATAAGTAATCCCACATGTCAATCAGTCCACGGTGATGCACACAGCTATCAACCACCGAGATGTGGCACCTAGCCAACACCTCCCTTGATGAAGCACATAGCTAACATCAAGCGCTAATGTAGCACAAGGCTAACATTAGACCACGTACATAAATATGTACACCCTTTCCTTCAATATTCATGTCCCAATCCCCATGTGCATATATTTATCATGACAAGGTAACATTATAAAGAGTACACATCACATGCTTTACCACAATCCATACACATAACACAGGTAGTTTAATATCATAAAATACTGACCTGTTTAACCGGTTACCCACCATGGTATCCACCATCTTAACCATTATTTTTGGCTACCATTCACATCATAACATGTACATATATAGCAACATGCACAAATAACGAGAAAACGGTCACGATAACTACGCTTTTGATTATTTAGCGAGATTCCGATCTATTGAATCTAACACAATCTAGAATCCCAAAACTTGCCCTTATGCCTGTCGATTAGCCCCTAATCCATCATGGACAGAATCGATTAGCCACTTAGATACCAAAAATGGCCTAAGGCCGAATGCTATAACCACTTACCTTGCTTATTTAGAACCCGAATATATGCTTGCTCTTGAAGTTACCAATATCCCTTGATAGATCAAATCCCGAGAGGCTCCCTTTCTGGTCCCTAACACTGGCTACACACAAAAACACGGGATTATGGCTTGATGCACATTCGGCCACCCTATACCAAGGTCTTAACCACTTGATTTCACACCCTTATGAAAAAGAATCCAAAACTAATTTCTAAGAGAATACTTACCACTATCGATCAACTTCCCGAAGTCACTTTCCTAGATTACGCCTCGGAGGAAAAAAAATAGAGTTAAGTTCTTAACTTTCGGCATTTAAAAGAGATAGGAGAACAACGATTAGAGAGCTCTTACTCATATAGAAATCGATTGAAGTAACTCCCCACCAATGACACTTGGTTTCTAAAACTTGCGACGGAAGAGCAGAGAATAAAGCATCTTTGATATTCGACTATGGCTTCAAATGATGATGGAACATTGACCTCCAAAGCAATAATGTAGAGTTGACGTTGAGTAAAAGAAAAGAGTATGGAAGAGTGTTGGAAGAAATCGGCAATGGTGAAAGATGATGGAGTTTCGACCTTAGCACAAATAAGTGAGAAAAGAGAGGATTTTCTTGATTACAAATTGACAAGAAGTATTAGAGAAAAAAAACAAAACAAATAAAATTTGGCACTTATCCCCTAAATGACCGAAATTAAACACCACCAAAAGACCCTTGGCGGCCACTATTTCCTTTTAATCATATCCCAAATTCCTCTCCTATTTTATTTCTTATCCACTCACTTGAAATAAATAAAATATGCCTTACTTATCTCTTATCATACATTCAAAATAAATTTGAATTAAGCCAATCTTTATCTCTTCCTTCCAATTAAAATTAACATAAAAAAAACAAGCTTTATCCTTACCTTTGGAAACCCATGTGCAGTCAACTTCTCTCCACCTCTTTGGCCTTGTTGACAAAATAAAATAAAACACCCATTTGCTGCTCACAAGCCTCGAACCCGGGCCCTTTGGAACCCTTAACTGCAGGTAGCGTCCCTACCACTTTGCCAAGGCGCTGATTGTGATATAATTCACCCTGAACTTCTTTTAACACCTCATTCCCTAGCTCCCCCTTGTCCTAACGCCAAAGCAAAAATAAAAACACGCTCCATGCCGCTTGGTGTGATTCGAACCAAGGCCCTTGTTGCATGCAAGCCACATATAGCGCTCAAGCCACTCCACAGTGGCGATTTTATGACATAACCTCGCTACAAATTCTTTTAAGACCTCCTTCATCTTGTCCCCCTTAACGCCAAAAACAAAATAAACCACCACTTGTGCAGTGTTTGAACCAGGCCCTTGTTGGCGTTACTTTCGGGCCTTTAAGTGGTGCCTTAAGCCACTTTACCAAGGCATTTTTTATGTCATAAATCCCCAACAACTTCTCTTAAAGCCTTCTTAGCCTAGGTCCCCTAATTAACACTTAAAAACAAAATTTCTCCTATAGCTCGGGCCTTCCCTTAGCTTATAACTAGCACCTAAAATACCTCAATCAACACCATGATGACCACACTTATGCAAAATAATTTAATAAAAATCTACCCTATTTGAGGTATTACAATTCTACCCCTTTAAAATAATTTTGTCCTCGAAATTACTTACTATCGTTCAATCGTGCATCCTTAACTCAACACACTACGCTCTTCTTCGCACACTCGATCTTAAAGAACTATCATACTTTCTAGACACACTCTAAGTTCATAATCAAAGTTCCATACACTTCACTAGCAACATAAGAACGAACTAACTTAACCACAAATAAGACAATTGAGGTATTCGAAATAAGAAACTTACCCGTTGTCACCTCGGGCACATCTTCCCCCTCATGACGGCATTGCATAAACCAACCTTGGCGCCTTGCATCGCACCTTGACCTCTCTCGTTTGGTGCTCCACGACCTCGGTCGAACCATTTCCTCCATGGTTCGGACCACGACCCTTGTCGCTTGCGACCATCTCTACCCATTGCACATAACCTTGACACATTGTCAGAGCCCTATTTGGATCCGAGGGCGGTCATTAATCAGTGAGACTTAGACTTACACCTAAAACATTCCGTTCCCGATTCCAAAGACTTGCCAACATGATACCTTCCACACTAAGCACACGGACGGTCTAAATTTTCCATAGCTGGCTTAGCAACACGAATGGAATTTTCAGCCCTCGGTCTTTTCTGAAGACCCTCAGATGATTCAGATGATCCAAAATTCCTCCTATCCCAGTTCCTATCCTTATCTACATTACATCTCACCAGTCCTTAATCCCTTCAGCTACCTTAGCCTTTTCGACTAACACAGCGAACTCCCGTTCCTGATGAGGAGCTATCAACAATCTTAGGTCGTCCCTTAATCCATCCTCGAATCGGACACACCGCTCATGCTCCGTAGCCACTACTCCTCAAGCATATCGGCTTAACCTCAGGAATTTAGCTTCGTACTCTGCTACAGACTTATTCCCTTGAACCAGCCCCAAGAAGGCCTTCCTCTGCTCATCAACATATCTGGTTCCCACATATTTCTTCTGATACGCCGCCTTCACATACTCCCAGGTTAGATCCTCAGCTGTGGCACCATCCCGAACTATGAGCCACCACTGATACGCTTCATCTCGTAGCAGCGCCACCATTCCTTTCACTTTCTCCTCAGGGGTCAGATCCAACTCGTCTATAATTCGTTCCGTTGCCTCCAACCAATACTCAGTAGTACTGGGTGCCACACCAGATACTCTATGAAACACTTCAGCTCCATTGGCTCGGAGTCGCTCAGGTACAGACTTCCTAGCTCTTATATTTCCACCTGCTCCAGCCACCATCTCCAAAACTCGCAGCACCGCCTGCGATATCGCATCATCGCCCGTCTGATCTTGCTGCTCATTACCAAAGGCTGACAGTGGAGGTGGTACCTCATTCTCAGACCCTTGACCCGATCTAACAGGTTCCGATACGGCTATTCTGCCTCGACCACGTCCACGACGACCACGTCCTCTAAAACTCATTTTCAGCGCCTCGATTTAGTCTGATTTAAGAAATTTTATGCATTAGAAATTTCGTTCCACTATTTATCCACGAGTAGTTTTATGAAATGAAGTTTTCAGAAGTTGTTCTTTCGATCCATTAAAGTTTCAGTTCGAGTTCACTACTCTAATTCAGAGAATCACCTTCACAATCACACTCATAATGGAGATATCTTCTTTTCTCAACAAGGCCACATTCTTTCAGTGGTATCCACCACCCACATTCACTATTCTAACATTTTTGTTTGTTTCTGTCCTAGGGGTATTTTCATCATTTTTCCTACAGGGGTATTTTGGTAACAGATCGGGGTCAATTTGAAAATCTTTATAAATCGAGGCATTTCAAAATTTACAAAACTTATGGGTATTTTGAAAAGTTGCTTTCAAATCGAGGTGTTGTAGAAATTTGAAGTTGGGGTTATTTCGATAATTTTGTAAGTCGAGGGTATTTTGGTAAATTTCCCAAATCGGGTATCTAAATACTTGTAAAATAGAAGTTTTGGTATTTTTGTAAAGTAGAAATATTTTAGCAAGCGTCGAGGTATTTTGAAAATCTTAAAACTAAAGGTATTTTAGTAATTTATAACACAGGGGCATTTTAGTAATTTTCCCAAATCAAAATACCTTAAATTTTCGTAAAATAGAGTTTTGGACACTTTTGCAAAATAGAAATTTTATTAAAATCGAGGTAATATGGTATTTTTAGAAACCAAGGGCATTTTAAGTAATTCTTCCACGGGAATTTTAGTAATTTGGCAATTCGAAAATTTTTTCAAAATTTTTTTAAAAATAGTTTTGTTACAAATCGAAGGGTAATTTAAGGATAAAAAAACTAGGGTTTTATAGAAAAAATTCTGGCTAGTCCCTTGGGTTTTACTTCTTGGGTTTAGCCTATGAATAAGTCCTCTTGGTTAGGGTGAGCCAGTAGCTACGCACCAGGTAGGATTCGAGTAAAGAGGAGGTGAGTCGCTAGGACTGCTTAAGTACCAAGCTCTTACTGAATCCACTCCTAGACATGCGCACAATGGTTGCCACACCTTAACTCGGTGACTTACTTCACAGGTTTGTTTAATAGTCCTTAAGTCTTATGCATGTGTTTGAGTGCACTAGCCCTAGGGTTCAATAGCCCTAATATTCTAATCTACGAGCCCAAATAAGCCCATAACAGTTCACATAAACAATCACTTCAATAATTAGAAGTACTTACAGTGGACTTGGTAGGAGATCTGAGTGCCATGCCAGAATAACCTGAAATAAAAGTCCATATTTTGAAAAGCCCATTTTTGAAAACCCTTTTGGACCCAAAACCCTCAAAGTCGAGTTTTGAACCGGGCTTTGATACCAAAACTGTAACACCCCCAAACCCGGCCCACGAGCCTTGACCGGATCCGGTATGTCACTGCGGGAAGATGTTTCGAAAGAATTTGACTTAAAGGTGAAAACGTATAAATTTACATCCTTGGAAAAACATTATGTATTTAAAAGCCCATTGAAAATTTAGTCGTTATAAATTCCGGATTAAAACTTTTACATATGTTATTGTAATATAAATTAAATCCAAAATATTTCCCATTATTAGTTCGAAAATAAAATAAACTTCAAAACCATAAATAAAGTTTCCAAATACTATAAGTGGCCCTTATTACATCAAATAAATTCCCAAAATCGATAATATAAAATATATAAAAATAAGGAAAATCAACTTGCATGGCATAGAAATAACCGCATAGGCCACCTCGTATCCCTCCGGCCGGTCCAAGCTTTATGCATCACAGAAATGTTGGTAAAATTTGGGTGAGTCAGCAGACTCGAGTGCATAGTCATTTCACATGTCTCCACATATGGGCTTGGCCCATATCCACAGATCCACATAATCAGTCATGCAAAATGCATCCCAACTCAACCTAAGTCCATCCGTTACACCTACCTTAGCAGACACCTGCTGCTCAAGGCCGTGGCTAATCCACCGATCAACTAAGTGATCCCACATATCTTACCTCGGCAGACTGCTTGCTCAAGGTAGTGGCTAGCCATCGATCACATAAGTGATCCCACATGTCAATCATCCACGGTGATGCACACAACTATCAACCGCCGAGATGTGGCACCTAGCCAACACCTCCTTGATGAAGCACATAGCTAACATCAAGTGCTAATGTAGCACAAGGCTAACATTAGACCACGTACATAAATATGTACACCCTTTCCTTCAATATTCATGTCCCAATCCCCATGTGCATATATTTATCATGACAAGGTAACATTATAAAGAGTACACATCACATGCTTTACCACAATCCATACACATAACACAGGTAGTTTAATATCATAAAATACTGACCTGTTTAACCGGTTACCCACCATGGTATCCACCATCTTAACCATTATTTTTGGCTACCATTCACATCATAACATGTACATATATAGCAACATGCACAAATAACAGAAGAACAGTGCGATAACTACGCACCTGATTATTTAGCGAGATTCCGATCTATTGAATCTAACACAATCTAGAATCCCGAAACTTGCCCTTATGCCTGTCGATTAGCCCCTAATCCATCATGGACAGAATCGATTAGCCACTTAGATACCAAAAATGGCCTAAGGCCGAATGCTATAACCACTTACCTTGCTTATTTAGAACCCGAATATATGCTTGCTCTTGAAGTTACCAATATCCCTTGATAGATCAAATCCAGAGGCTCCTTTACGGTCCCTAACAGCGGCTACACACAAAAACACGGATTATGGCTTGATGCACATTCGGCCACCCTATACCAAGGTCTTAACCACTTGATTTCACACCCTTATGAAAAAGAATCCAAAACTAATTTCTAAGAGAATACTTACCACTATCGATCAACTTCCATAAGTCACTTTCCTAGATTCCGCCTCAGAGGAAAAAAAATAGAGTTAAGTTCTTAACTTTCGGCATTTAAAAGAGATAGGAGAACAACGATTAGAGGAGATCTCTTACTCATATAAAAATCGATTGAAGTAACTCCCCACCAATGACACTTCGGTTTCTAAAACTTGTGACAGAAGAACAGAGAATAAAGCATCTTTGATATTCGACTATGGCTTCAAATGATGATGGAACATTCGGCCTCCAAAGCAATAATGTAGAGTTGACGTTGAGTAAAAGAAAAAGAGTATGGAAGAGTGTTGGAAGAAATCGACAATGGTGAAAGATGATGGAGTTTCGGCCTTAGCACAAATAAGTGAGAAAAAGAGAGGATTTTTCTTGATTACAACTTCGGCAAGAAGTATTAGAGAAAAAAAAACAAAACAAATAAAATTCAGCACTTATCCCCCTAAATGACCGAAATTAAACACCACCAAAAGACCCTTGGCCGGCCACTATTTCCATTTTAATCATATCCAAAATTCCTCTCCTATTTTATTTCTTATCCACTCACTTGAAATAAATAAAATATGCCTTACTTATCTCTTATCATACATTCAAAATAAATTTGAATTAAGCCAATCTTTATCTCTTCTTTCCAGCTGAAAATTAACATAAAAAAAAAACAAGCTTTATCCTTACCTTTGGAAACCCATGTGCCATCCAACTTCTCTCCACCTCTTTGACGCCAGCAGCAAAAATAAAATAAAACACCCATTTGCTGCTCATAAGCCTCGAACCCGGGCCTGCTGGAACCCTTAACTGCAGGTAGCATCCCTGCCACTTTGCCAAGGCGCTGATTGTGATATAATTCACCCTGAACTTCTTTTAACACCTCATTCCCTAGCTCCCCCTTGTCCTAACACCAAAGCAAAAATAAAAACACGCCCCATGCCGCCAGCGTGATTCGAACTAAGGCCCTTGTTGCCGCAAGCCGCATATAGCGCTCCAAGCCACTCCGCCGTGGCGGTTTTTATGACATAACCTCGCTACAAATTCTTTTAAGACCTCCTTCATCTTGTCCCCCCCCTTAACGCCAAAAACAAAAATAAACCACCACTTTCTTTGCAGTGTTTCGAACCCAGGCCCTTGTTGGCGTTACTTCTAGGCCTTTAAGTGGCGCCCTTAAGCCACTTTACCAAGGCATTTTTTTATGTCATAAATCCCCAACAACTTCTCTTAAAGCCTCCTTAGCCTAGCTCCCCCTAATTAACACTTAAAAACAAAATTTCTCCTATAGCTCGGGCCTTCCCTTAGCTTATAACTAGCACCTAAAATACCTCAATCAACACCATGATGACCACACTTATGCAAAATAATTTAATAAAAATCTACCCCTATTTGAGGTATTACAAAGGCAAGTCGGAATTTGGATTGCAATTTAGAGCTATATTTTATATCTATGATGATTTTGGTAGCTTTTGTATTTCTTAAGATAATCAATATTGTTAAGTTCAAAATGTGGAATCTTTGTTATTGATAAAATATCGATATATTATTGAATAGTTGTTATAACATAACATGATTTAGAAAATATTAAAAGTTCAACCACTAGCTAATATTCTTGAAATTGGCCATGAAGCTATATTATATGCTTTAAAAAGTATTTTTGAGATTATCCAATTAGTATTATGTATTCGTATTGAAAAGTTTTCTCACTTGTCTGCAGGATTGGTAATGTCATTGATCGGACCTTTGCTCACAATGCTTGTGGTAAGTTTACCTTACGCCATAGTCATGGAACCTCTTCAATCTCCTTTACATGTTACTCAATTCTGAAATTTGAATTTTTTAATTTTTTCTTAAAATATGTATCAAACAATCACATACAAAATATATTAACAATCTCTAATAAGTCCGGTTGATGAGAAACGAAGACTAACGAATTTTGATGCTTTCTTCCATGGTAGACCTTAATACTTCCTCCTGCTTGTTATTTAAGCATCTTGAGGGGTAAAGTAACTCGTATTCAGGTACGATAGTACATATATAAAAACCTTGGAGATTTATGTACTTTCTTTTAAATTGATATTCGATAAATATTGAATTTCAGTCTCTAACATATACATAACATTTTCTCAAGTTTACATTTGCTGCTAGCAGTTGTTCAAAGCTGCTAATCTGTTTTATGAATGTTATAACATGGAATTCATGTTCCCAGTTATTTACTATATGCTTGTTTCAGCTAATAACTTCATCTCTTGACAGGAGAGAAAACTTCTTTTGGAAAAAACTAGACCTCGTGTTGCTAGGATCTCAGTATTTGAGGTGCGTACAATAATTTGAAAGTGAATTTTTATTTATTTGACTAAACTACATTTTCATTTATCAAGTCTTGCGCTCAATTTGTGATGTATGGATTTTTATGGTGTTTTGGTAATGAATCTGCTTTGCTTGTTTAGTTAATTGGGAGGAAATGTTGGCTTTTATTTTGTCGGTTCATAATGAACTTTATAAAATTGCTCATTGATAGGTCTTGCTACTTCATAGAATCTTATTCAAATGCACAATGTTTATAGTTTGGGTATTGTTTCTTTCCCTTTAGAAGGAAAAAAGGAAAATTTGTTCAATCTATTTACATTTTGATGTTTTTATCTGAAGGTATAGATTTTTCCAGTTGCTAGTACTTTTATATGAATGAGTTATCGTGTGTTATTGACTCTGAATTTTTAATATAGGCCAAATAGGCACAAAACATGCATATTTGAGAATTTGAAATATGAACTCCCAAGTCCTAATGCTTTCACTTTAATTTTAATATTTTTTAATTCTTAAATAAAAGAGTAAAATTTAATTGACAATTTTAATTAGAGTTAAGTTTCAAATTAAATTATACTGTTGTTATATACCGCTTGTCCTCTACAATAACCAGGTAACAACATCAAATTGATATAAGCCAAAAAAATTTCCTTTCTACAATGAGTTGGAAGCTTGTTTCTTAATTGAAAAGGACATGTAGTATGCATACTTGTGGTGTGATGATCCATGGTTATACCTAGCTATTAGTATGGTTATAGTTAATGTACGTTTCGTTAAATGTCAAAGTGGAGTTTGAGTTCCAATACTTTCCAGTTGGGTTGTTTTGGACATCTCATTACTTCCTTTTATGCCTTCTATTTTCAAGCTAAAAACTATCAAACTCTCCAACTCCTATCTTTTGTTTGCTTATCATCATTCTCTTCACTGAAGATTTGGCAACCCATGTTTGTAAGCTTTTATTTGCTTCATTGCTAAATTCATGCAAAAACAAAGTAGAGAGTTTTCTTCTCCCACCTGTTATATTTCCGAGTGAGCTAACCTTAATATCACTACTGCTCACCCAGTTATTTTATTCACGACTAACTTTTAAAAATTAACTTGCGAATTATGATTAAACACATATTTATAAGATGGGTTTCTTTTTCGAATAGTAATTAAAGAAACACATGGTGGAGATCTTGTAAAGTCATTTTGGGCAACAAATCACTCTTCCTTTAATTCAATCCAACTTTTATTAATCCAATATAGTCCATGGGGCGTGTTTCAAGTCCAAACTAAAATGCTCAGGATAGGGCTTATATGCATCACTTCCAGTCTCTAATGCACCATGGAATCACTGATTTTGTACTTGGATTACCCTAAACTCAAATGAACAAGGAGTTATGGATTCTATAAAACTAAGCATATTCTTATGGTAAATATAATATTTGTGCTTTTTCTTTTTACGTCCATTTCCTATATCCCTGTTGATTTGATTTCTTGGGTGCATCATAAGATCAACATTAGAGAGGTACAAGAAGGCATGTTCGATTACGAAACACAAATACTGCTATTCAAATCAATGTTCAGGTAATTAATTATTTTTGATAAGATAAATGGAGTTTAGTATTTTGCATGACAAAAGAAATATTTATTTTACAATGTAGTATTATCGACAAGAATTTGATGATTTTTTAATTTCTTCGTACAGTTGGAACAAATTTATTGCATGCCTGTCTATGCATTTTATTTTAGGTGTTATTTTGTATCTTCTGGGTTTTACCGCTTCTCTGTATCTCCTTTTTCTACTTTACTCATATTTTGTCTCCCTACATTTATTTTCAGGTTTTTGACAAAGCTTCTCATGGTGGATTTGCCTCGACTCTTTGTACGACCAAAGAAGATTGTTTTTAGGTATCTCGGTAGCTTTGGGTTATCTGGTTTTCTTCCTGATTTTAGTTTGATGACAAGCCTCGAGAGAATGTAAGTTGTATATATGATGGAAATCCCTGTTTACTTCTATTGGAGTTTGCTTTTGTATTGCAGGTATATTATGGAGCTGACTTGGAAACAGGAACATTTGGCAGTGGCTTTCCTAAGGTGTCTTCTGTGTTAACTGGAAATAATGCAGATAAATATGCAACGTCAGGTTGGAACCTAAATAATTTCCCATGCCTACAAGGTTCGGTCTGAGGTATGGATGATAAAGAGCATCTGTCTGAGGTATGAACCTATAATGTTAACGTTTTATTTTGTGATTTGAGGTCATTGATTAACTGTATTTATGTTCTCAGGCGTAATGTTTTACTTTACTTATTGATATTTTTTTGTTGACTGTATTAATAATACTATTTTGTTGAAAAAATAATTACAAGAGATTAGAATATTATTAATCCTCCTGTAGCTAAAGGGTGTGTTTGGATGGAGATTTTTAAAATTTTGAAATATTTAGACTGCTAGAATTTTAAAATGTATTATTTTGAAATGTTAGTATTTGGGATTATTTGGTTTGGATAAATAACTCTGTAAGAAAATTTTGGTTTGAAATGTATCATTTTACTTGTCCTTATTCTTGCTCCACATTTCTTGTCTTTCCAGTTCATGGTTGTCTTGCATTGTTGCTATTTTCTACACTAATGGTTGATGGTATATGTTTGTGATTTTAGGTAGTGGTAATACTTTCACGATGCAACCATTACCTCTCAGAGATGCACAAGATCGATGCGGTGATCGACAATTAGGGTATAAAATTGTACCAATTATGGTTATGATGTATTATGGTTATGATGTATTAAAATGTAAAAAGATCTGTCTAACCATGTGTTTTCCTTATGTGATTTAAGTTCTTTGATCATGCTATTGGTATCAACGTGCCTCGATCGCTATTCTTTATGTCTTGTTCATGAATTTTCATTTTAACACGTATTGTTCATGAATTTTTATTTTAATACGTCTTCGAATTAAATTATATATTTCTAAATTGGATTTGGGGTGTTTTTATAATATTTTAATTTTTTTTTAAATTTTCATGACCTTTAGCGGCGGTTTTGGAAAAAGCGCCGCTAAAAGTTTAATATTTTATTTTTTTTATTTTCATGACTTTTAGAGGCGTTTGTGGAAAAAGCGTCGCTAAAAGTCTTGACATTTTTGTGGAAAAAGCGCCGCTAAAAGTCCTGACCTTTAGCGGCGTTTGTTGGAAAAGTGTCACTAAAAGTCCTAACCTTTAGCGGCGTTTGTGGAAAAAGCGCCGCTAAAAGTCCTGACCTTTAGCGGTGTTTGTGGAAAAGTGCTGCTAAAAGTCCTGATCTTTAGCGGTGTTTTTTGCGGCGTTTTCAGAAGCGCTGCAAATACTATTAGTGGCGCTTATAAACGCCGCTAAAAGCCTAAAAAAACGCCGCTAAAAGTCTGTTTTGGTGTAGTGAAAGTTCAAATATATATCTCTTCTTATAAATGTAATATGCTTTATCATTGCAACCAATACTTATTTATTGAATGGTTGGTGTATAATTGTGCATTTGATGCATCCTTGTATGTTCCAAGAAATCAAGCAATCTTTAACAATTAATGCCTGCCTTCAAATAAGTATATTGTATGCGGCCAAGGATGGAGGCAGTCCCCCCTTTTGGAATTTTTAAAAATTTGAATTTTATATATAAATTATCATGTATTTTAAATTTGGTATCCATATTGTATAATATTCGTTCCTTTGGCCAAATTATATTTCATATAATTCGCCCTTTAAGCTGTAACGTTATACTTTATATTAACAAAATATTTTTCTATTTTAATTATATAACTTTAATAATAATCAAATATTAATGTATGATGGGCCTTGAAAGACTAAATATAGATGCTCAATATGGAGTTTAAACTAACATCCCTACTTAAAAAAAAATATTTATGGTAGAAATCCTTAAATGAGTGATCTATAAATGTAACACCCCAAACCCGGCCTAGAAGTTAGGCCCGAATCTGGCGTGCCACATGGAAGTGTTTTTCAAAACCATCTTTTCAATTGTTAACAACTTGTTTGAGAATCATGACCTCTTTGTTAAAACCCAATACAACTAAAGCAATTACATCTCGTGAAAACATAATTATCTTTAATAAACCTTTTAGGTTCTTGAAAGCATATTTGAAATAAACGATTTGCAAAAACTAGAGTTGTAACAACATTTTTGAAAACATTTCGGAAACGTAGATAAAATACAAGTAATTTGATAAATCACAAATCAAGGAATTAAACTTTAAGTCCGTGACTTTTGAAAATGTCGCTAATAAATTGAAAGAAAATTCGAGTTAAACCATATTTGTAAAAGTTTATCTTGAAATCCATTTATTAATCAATTTGAGAAAAACTTTTATTTTCGTTCTTAGAAAATTCTTGTTTAAAACAATTTAAGCAAAATAATAAGTAAACCAACCATAAAGCAAATAATAAAATAGTTCGGAGGCCTTATTACAACTTAAACCAAAATAATAAAATAACGGAATAGAAATTTAAAATTCAAAACACTATTTACGAAGAATGGCCTCCACCAAGGTCATCCATGGCCCAAGTCCACCTCACGGAGCATTACCTCTGGGGTTAAGAGAAAGGGGTGAGTTACAAGAACTTCGATGTATAATCCCTTACCATCATCCTTTGGGTGAAACACACATAGCAATATTTTGGGCCTAAGCCCAATTACAATTATAACATGTATATAATATGCATGTGATATGCAATTCCCAAACCAAGCCTAATATCCATCCGCTACACACCCGTACCAACCATCACACATGGGGATCAAGTCAACCCACCCGCCAACACACCGGTCGTAGGCATTAAGCCATTTTATATTTGTGGCAAAGCCACCGAACTAGAGCAATAAGCCATTTGATTATTTGTGGCGAGCCACAGAACTAGAGGCAATAAGCCATATTTGTGGCGAACCACCGAACTAGAGCAATAAGCCATTTGATTATTTGTGGCGAGCCCAAGAACTAGAGCAATAAGCCATATTTGTGGCGAGCCACCGAACTAGAGCAATAAGCCATTTGATTATTTGTGGCGAGCCACCGAACTAGAGCAATAAGCCATTTGATTATTTGTGGCGAGCCACCGAACTAGATTTTGCAAGCAGGCCTTTCTTCTCTTCATCATTTTCCCAACCCATGCAAACATGTATGCATAACAATTTATATCCATATGATAATTTTAGCAAAAGGCCCAATTTACAAGAGAATCAATATTTCAAGTTTTTAATTAATGCCCATAACACAAAATAACATTTAGCCCATTTAGCACTTTAGCAACTTAGGCCCAATTAACGATCTAGCATATTTTCTACCGTTTAACGATCTAGAGATTTGGCCCATTTATTGATCTAGTAAATTTGACCCATTTAACTATTTTTCGGGTTTTGCCCATTTAACGATCTAGCGATTTGACCCATTTAACTATTTTTCGGGGTTTTGCCCATTTAACGATCTAGCAGATTTGACCCATTTAACTATTTATCGGGGTTTTGGCCCATTTAACAATCTAGCAAAATTTTGGCCCATTTAACGATCTAGCAAAATTTGGCCCATTAATCGATCTAGAAAATTTGGCCCATTATTCACATGAGGCCCATATCATAACATATTTCAATTTGACCCATAAAGGGTATTTTAGTAATTTAGTCCATAGGGACATTTTCATAATTGACCCATTAGGGGCATTTTAAGTAACTTGACCCGTAAGGGCATTTTCATAATTCGTGTCGTACCCACAAAGGGTAATTGATAATTTACCCTCTAAAGGTATAATGGTAATTTTGCAACCTAAGCAATTACTAATTTGGGGCATAAAAAGAAACTGTCCAACTGCATCACACTGACTAAATTGGCCATAACTTTCGAGTTAGAAAACTCGAAATCTAAATCCGTAAATTTTCCTTGAAACTAGACTCGTATATCTTTCTACTATAAGTTTTCCAAATTTTTACCTTAACCATTTAGTACAGTTTATTCCTTAAAATTTCCCTTGTTTCACTGTCCAATGATTCTGACCTCTCTTACCTTAATCTCAAATATCTTACTGTACGATTTTCATCTACTGCTCCCACTTATTTCTTTTGAAAATAGATTCACTAAGGAATCCATACATATCAATTATAACTCTTTATTCACTTTGTACAATTTTATATGATTTTTCCAAAACAGAACAGAATACCCCAAAGTCATTCAAAACCAGTCTCACTAAAATTAACATATCTCAAAATCTAATATTCCTTTTCCTTCTCTGTTTCTTCCATATTAAAATTAACACAGTAAGCTTTAATCTAATGTCTTATTCACTTTGTAATTCCTTTTATCCAATTTTTCATGATTTTTCAAATACAAGACACTGTTTCTAACGAAACTATTTTATTACAAAATCGATTACCACTACTGAATATCGCACTCTCGGTGATCACGAATGCGGTTATCGGTTTTATTCTGTATTTCTACCGAATCACAGAATATTTCATGTAAACTTTCAAAGAGATGTGAGACTTACTCACCATTTCAAACATATATTCGGAAGGAGTGCGGGATTACACACCTTATTGGAATCCGTAACACGAAATTCTCCATGACACCTAAAGATACAATCGATCAACAATTAATCCCAAAACTGAATTTACCACTTCAACCAATTATTTTGATTGATTAACAATCTATCACTTACCAACAATCCGAGTCTCTTATTATGAGGGATAGGTGTTCGATTGGCCCTCCGATAAAGTACTTGAGTCCTTAAAGTGATTAACACAAAAACAATGTTAGCCACACCTTATTCGACGAGGAGGAATCACCACAATACACCCCTTCACCTATATCGGCTTGGAAGAAAAAGAAAATGAAATGAAAAGAGGAAAATACGATTACTTACCGATTTGATTAAGAAGAGATTGGATGGAAGAAGAGTGCCTTGTAATTTGAAATCAAAGGGAATAAACAATAGATAAAATCTTGATCAAACAAAAGAGCAAGAAAATGCACAATTGTGCTAGGGAATTCGCCAAAGTAAAAGAAAGAAGAAACTATGGTCACCAAGGCTTGAAATTTGGCACAAAGCAAAGGAAAAGAAAAGAATTTGAGAGGAAAAACAATGCACTATTGTGCTACTATGATTTAGCAAGGAGGGTTGCAAAATTGAGAGAAATGGCACAAAGTTGTCAAAAGAATTTTGGCCAAAACAAAGCTAAGACTTTACCAAATGCCAAATAAAATTCAGCCACCTAATTACTCAAAAAAACCATCCACATGCATCCCCCTTAGGATAAGATTTGGCCACTCATACTTTCCAAAACACCTCCCGATATTAGCCTCTTGTCCCCTTTCTTTCCTATTCCTCTTGATTCCTTTCCCAAACTTTAACCTTGCCATATTCTTTTAGCCACCTTACCAAGATAATAAAGTCCACACTTACCAAAAATACTTCTTGGCGACACATAAGGAAGGAAAGCAAAATAATAGTCAAATTTGCAAACAATGGGATTTGAACCTCTTCCCTCAACGTACATCACTTAATGCCATAACCTCTTTACCATAAGCTCCTTTATGCTAACAAATTACTCATCTAATTCCATAAGCCTTGAAGCCACTTACTATCTCTCCTTAATAGGCTAAATCACAAAAATTTTACTAAGGCCCAACTCGAACCCGAATTTCATAGAAGCCTCGTAACCTTCCAAATTCACTTAACTAATAAGTCAATTTGCAATATTGTCATTCTCTTGTTCTCAAAATTTTAAACATTCCTACACCATTGGGCCCAATCCTACTAGGCCCAATTTTAGGATGTTACAATAAATAAAAAGTAGTATAAGAAATTGTGATCGTTTTTAGAGGAGACTGTCAGACATGAAAATAAAGAGAATTATTAGTAGGAGCATGTGATTAAGTTTAAAATTCCATATCGAGTTTAGGGACTAAACTGAATAAGTTGGGAAAGTATAGAGACTAAAGTGCAATTATCCTATTTTTATTTTGATGGAAATGACTTAATGGAAATTTTACCATTACTTACAAAAAGTAATAGTTTCGTGATGGCTTTTAAATGATATTTTTATTGAATAATTATTATTTAATATACCAAATGAAGTAAGTTGCGCGAAGAAAGAAGAAGAGACTCTTTTCATACCAATTAACACAAAAGCAAAAATTTGTTAGAATGCGTAATAGAATAAGAAAAACTAAAAACAAAAGAAAACTTAAAGCTAGAATAAAAAAATATAAACTACCCAGCCGAAAACCCAAAACAATGGAAAACAACTTAAATTTTATATTCAAGGTGTTCCCGATATGCTAAAATCACGAAAATTAAACTAGAGGCTCCTTATATTATTCGATCTTGAAATTTTGGGCACAAAATTTAACCCACAAAATATTTTTTTAATTTTTTCTCTTTTTCGTCTTTTTTTATTTTTCAAAATTTTCCTTTTTTTGAGAAATATTTTTTTCAATGTACCAAAGTGTCAAGAAATAATATACAAAATTTTAGATCAATATGAATTCGTTTATCCACTGAAATTAATGGTTTTCCAAAAATTTCATAGTAAAAACAAATTTTAAAGATTGTTTAAGTAAAATCGGTGAAAACACTTCGTTTAGCATAAGGAAACAAATATATTAAGGATCCTTTTGTTTACCCGTGAAACCTTTTATGAAAAATATTTTCATCATTTTCTGATGATTTTTTGGTAGAAAATGAATAATCATTGTAAAACATCCTCCAAAACACGAAAAAATGGTGGCTTTTTTTAGGAAAATGTCTTACCTTTTTTTTTCGTAAGACATTTTTCAATCTTTCTCCTTTTCACATCCCATCACTTTGCTAAACCCTCTTACCCTTCCCTTTCTCCTTCATTACCACCCCGACCCAAGATTCATCTCTGTATCGAACACCTCTTTGCCTGTGTTGTGATTTAGCATCCCATCATCCCAAAGCACATTGATTCGACAAGACGTTGAGGGGAAAGACATTTTTCTGTTTTTGGCTTTCTCATTGGTCTTTTATTGGTTTCACTCTTAAGCAACTCACTCTCTTTTCTTGCTTATTTTACAAGTTAGTTTTGCTTCACCTCTAATCTGAAATATTTTTTATATTGGATTCATGTTTGATCAAAAATACCTTTTTGATCCATTGTTTTGGTTTTTGTTTACGGTTTCTAATCTAGGTTGTTTCAAGTTTTGGTTTTTAGTATGGTTTGAAGGGTTAGAATCGAAAAAGGTCATGCCTTTTTGTTTTAGCATTTGAAACTTTATAAAACCCTAAGCTTAATTATGGAATGATCAAATTGGGATAATGAGGAAATGGGAAATTTGATGCGATTTGATTTAAATTTTTAGTTGCCTGTATGTAAGCTTAGGGATTTTGGAACTTCTTTGATGGGATAAACTCTATTATTCAAAGTTTCACCTTTCTCTTATGAAGATGAATTAATTTTTGGGTTGTTTCTAATCATTCCCCAACATTTTTCCTCAAATTAAGTTCTAAAAGGTTGCTAATTCTTTTGGACTTACCCACCAGTTTTATGCATATAATAAGCATATTTCAAATATTACTCATTTTCTTGTCTTATAAAACAAGATGATTAGTCTTATATTCTGGAGAGCCAAATCATGAACCTTTCTGTTTTCGCAAATTTAGTTATGAAATAATCACTTTATGAGGAGTTGTCAAAATGAGTACAAGAAAATATACTAGTTTATAAATTCATATCCGATTACAAGAAGATTCTTAAATGAATTGCATTTATAAACTTAACAACTTGAAATAATCATGAAATTATACTCATCAAGGTTAAAGAAATTTATCTTTATCAATATTCAAATATTGTAAGTATCTATAAAATATTATTTGATTAGCTTAGTGCTTGTTTTGAAAATTATGTAAGGATTCTAGTTTCATCTATAGATTCAAGGTAAAAGAATAGAAGACCTGTTGTAATTTCTAATTAAAGCTTGGCTGAAAAAATATGTGAAGTAAAATTTTCTCTCAACTAATTGCTTACAATTATTGTTGTAAAAGTTGTTTCTCAAGTAGCACAATGAAAAAAGAAAAGCAACATTTAGGAAGGAAACAAGAAAACATGTTAAAAAATAATGTCCCAAATTCATTGCTTGCAATTCCATTATCGCTTGTAGTCCCTCTAATTCAAAGGATTCCACCATCTAAGGATCTCATTTAATTTTGCCATTTGCACCATTTGATTCATTTCTAAATCAATTGCCTTCTATGAATCTATTTCTGAATCAGTTTGTGAATCCACTTATTTATCCTTTAATATTTCAAGTCTAAAAATCAAGGGACCTTAGACCTATCTATGTTAGAGTTGATCGTGGGTCGGGCCGGGCTTCAACAAAATTTTAGGCTCGTTTTCTAAGCCCATGCTTGATCTGGCCCGAAATATAGGCCTAAAATTTTGTCCAAGCTTGACTAGAATTATAGAAGCCAAACTTGAGCCCGACTCGGCCCATATTAACTTTTTTTAGATTATTTATTATATAAAACAAATTTAAAAAAATATAATATATCAAATACACTTAAATACATTAAAAACAAATATTAAAACAACAAACAAATTGAAAATACATTAAAAATTCTTTATACTAATATAGTTGCAACTAAAATAGTAGCAAAATTAACAATAAAACATAAGTTCTACAATATCCAAATAATATTAAAAATGACGGTGAAACAACATTAAAAGCAGTAGTAAAACAATATAAAAAATGTACAAAAAACAACACCCAAACAACAAAAATAACAGTAAGAATAGCAAAAACAACATAAAAAAAAAACTACAAAAATAATAGCAAAATCAGTAGCAAAAACAACACCAAAACATCAGGAACAGTAAGACAATTTTTGTTAAAAAAAATTATTTTATTCGGGTCAGGCCGGGAAAAAAACTTTTACTTGAGGCTCGGCCTGTTTAGAAAATAGGTCCCATTTTTTGCCCAAGCCCATTTTTCGGGCCTATATTTTTATCCAAACTCTCCCATTTTTCGAGTAAGCCTTCGGGCAGCCCGACCCATGATTAGGTCTAGTCTAAAGGTGGATTTGGATGGGTGGTAGGGTGAGGTGTGATGCGTTGACTGTCTCACGCAGCAGTACCGCTACAGTATCTAATTTCATCATTACCGTTGTTTTTAAACTAACCGTAGGTAAGTGCATCGCCCATCCAAACCTATCCTAAGTCTATGGTTTTGCCAGTAATATGTTCAGCCTTTTACCCATATCATTTATCAACATATACAAGTAACATAAAACAGTTTTGGCTCAAAAATAATTGAAGTTTGTAGTTGATTTTTTTAGTAGTTTTTTGACGATACTGGGGTTTAAGGAACAATTTCTCTCAAGATAAGGGCATCATACAATAACACAAGATGTTGTACTGTTATAGCCAGAAAAAATCTAAACTGTCTAAAGCTCAATCGATTAAAGATAACTATGAGAACTTCACATCACAGTAAATAATGTAAAGATCAGTTTAGATTTATGGTTACCTATTAGCATGAAACTAGATAACTCTAATGATAATCCTGCTTTTTAGGTATCTCGTACATAGTAAGATGACATTTGATCAATGTTATAAACATATCTTTGTTAGCTTTCGATTATTCCTAAATTTTTATTTCTGTTGCTTAATTCTTTTATCTTTTTATGATTTTTTTTGAGTTGAATATCTGTGTTATCATTCTTTTTAGTTGAATGTTTGTTTTTAATTTCTCACTTATGCTTTTGTGATGCCTTTAGCAGATACTATATGCCCAAGAAAACCAACTTCCTAAAGCCAAAATTCACATTTACTAAATTTGTCATACATTGCTTCTCACGCAGAGTTTGCAGTACAATTTTTACATGGTCAGCATGTTCATTTTCATCCCAAGAATATACTAGGATATCATCAATGAATACCACCACAAATCTATCAAAGTATGGTCTAAAAATTATGTTCATTAGATCCATAAATATCACAGGAGCATTTGTCAAGCCAAACGGCATCACAAGAAACTCATAATGTCCGTAACTGGTTTTGAAAGCTGTCTTTGGTACATATGAGTCTTTCACTCATAACTGATAATATCTAGAACGAAGATCAATCTTTGAAAATACAGTATCACCTATCAACTAATCAAACAAGCCATCAATACGGACAGTGTATACTTGTTCTTAACTATGACTTTGTTGAGTTGTCGATAATCAATACATAATCTCAATGACCCATTTTTCTTTTTAACAAACAAAATCGGTGCACCCCAAAGTGAAGAACTAGGTCGAGCAAAACCTCTGTCCGTTAATTCTTGCAACTGAGCTTTCAATTCCTTTAATTCAGTAGAGAGCCATTTTGTAAGGTGCTATAGATATAGGTGTTGTTCTAGGAACAAGATCTGTAGAAAATTCCACCTCTCTGATCGGCGATAATCCAGGTAATTCCTCTGGAAATACATCAGGAAACTCACAAACAACTGGTATTGACTTAATCTTCAATTTAGATACTTTAGTGTCCAACACATATGCAAGGTAAGCATCATACCCTTTTCTGATATATTTTTGTACTGGTATAGCTAAAATCACATTAGATAACCCATCCAGTCTATCAGATTCGAACACGAGCAATTCACCATTCTGACATTTTAACACAATATATTTTTGTTTACAATTTATTACGGCATCATGCTGAGTTAACCAGTCCATACCCAAAATTGCATTAAATTTATCAAATGGCAACAACATCAAATCAGTTGAGAAATAATAACCTCGTACCATTAACGGACAATTTTTACAAACTTTATCTACCATTACATACTGGCCTAGGGGGTTCAAACTTTAACCATGAATTCAGTGGATTCAACATATAAATTTTTAGTAAATGCTAAATTCGTGCAAACGTATGAATGTGTTGAACCATGGTCAATCAAAGCAGTAATATCAGTGTCAAGAAGAGAAAAGTACTAATAATGACGTCTGGTGCCGAGGCATCCTCTCTTGCACGAATATCATATGTTCTTGCTAGTGCTCATGCTTCAGATTTGATAGTTGAATCTTTTCTTGTACCTCAGTTATCACTCATATTACTGGGGTTATGAGGTGTTCTACCTCTCGAGGTAGGGTTGCTCGGCCTTGAAGTCTGAACAGTATCTTTTTAAATTTTTTCGGGCAATCTTTGAGATAATGGTCAAGAGAACCACATCTAAAACAGCTCGCTTATGTGGCAGTCACCAAAATGAAATTTATTACAATGCTTGCATTTAGATTTGGAATTCCCGACACTTTCAACACTTGCTACTGATGGGGTTGGAGATCTCGGATTAGAGCATTGAGTACCTCAGTCTCTCCCAGAATACCCCACAGATGTGGTAGAACGATCATGATATTTCTTTGATTTCTTTGAAGCTGACGGTTGTGACTTTCCTTTAAATCTTTTACACAAGGTTCGGGTTTCCATATTTGCTAGTCTCTTTTCTTTGCCTAATTCTTCGGCTTTATGTGCCTGATCAACTAGTACGACTAATTATTTTAATTTAAGAATCCCAAATAATAGCTTAATGTCTTCATTTAATCCCTCTTCAAACCGTTTACACATGGAAACTTCAGTCGAAATACACTCTTTGGCATATTTACATAATCTGAAAAATTCCCGCTCGTATTCAGATATAGTCATATTCCCATGTTTGAGCTCTAAAAATTCCTTCGTTTTGATTAAGGAATCTCTGGCTAATATACTTCTTTTTAAATTCTTTCTGGAAAAATTCCCATGTAATGCTCTCTCTCGGTACAACAGAAGTTAGGGTATTTCACCTTTGGTAAGCTGAATCTTTTAGCAAACATACAACATATTTCAAACATTCATCATGTGTGCAAGACAATTCATCCAGAACTCTGATAGTATTTTTTAGCCAAAATTTAGCCCTTTCCGGATCGTCTTCAGCAGTAGCTCTAAATTCTTCTGCCCCATATTTCTGACTTTAATCTATCGGATGCTTACCAGTTCTAATAGGTTCTGTACCTTGTGGCATATGAGGAACAGGTTGAGGAACAGGGGGAGGAGGTTGTTGTACAGCAGGATTTGGTCTCAAATATTTAGTGAGCCATTCATTCATCATTTGAAAGAAGGCTTCTTTAGCCTCCTCACCTTGGCCCTCAGATACGGGTCTTCTACTACTGGAAACAGCTATTTAAACTGAAGCTTGAGCATTGCTCTCAGCTTCCTCAGATTCAGCTCAGTTGGACGACATTACTATATAAAAAACATGTTTAAAATGGTCAAGAGATATCACACTATCACAAATTATATAATGGCATGTATTGCTAAACTCGTACTTGCTACATTTGTCTAAGAATCGGCTAAGCTGTAGCTCCGATACCAATAAATGTAACACCCCTAACCCATTGCCATTACCGAAATAGGGTTATGGAGCATTACCAGAATTTATAGAACATATACAATTAATTCATATCATTTACTATTCATATTTGAAACTAAACATATTAATCATATTTTCCCTCAAATGGACCCTCGAGGCCCAAATTATGCATTAGAATCAATTCGGGACTAAATTGAGAACTTAGAGAATTTTTCGCAAAATCTTGAAAATTTTCTTAAGTGTAAGGGACACACGCCCATGTGGCCAGGCTGTGTGAGCCACACGCCCGTGTCCCAGGTCGTGTGGGCATTTGATGTGAAGTACACGACCGTGTCCCAACTCATTTCTATACCCATGTAATTCTCTGACTTGGTTCACACGGCCAACCATGTAATACCCCTAACCCGTATCTGTCGTTGAAACAGGGTTACATAGTATTACCGTAGTTCACCGAACATTCTTATGCAATTTGTATTAAACATAATACTCTAAATTTTTCTTATTGTCCCTTGAATAGGCCCTCGAGGCCCAAAACAAGTATTAGAATCAAATCGGGACTTAATCGGAACCTCTATGAATTTTTTGCAAAATTACAAAATTTTTCTAAGGTACAGGGCTCACACGTCTGTGTGGTCTAAGGGACACGCCCGTGTGACCTTGGGACATGCCCGTGCTACAGGCTATGTTCGATTTAGGGTGCTCTCTTACTTGCGCCACACGGCCATGCCACAAGCCCGTATGCTAGGCCGTGTGGATAATTAATTTAATTCGAATCAGGTGTAGGTTTCTGATGGGCTCAAAACTAACTAATATTTCGACAAAGGCAAGCGCACCTATCGAACAGTAGTATAGCTTTGATGAGTCCGAATATTGTATCCTCAAGGACTAAAATTACTAGTAATAACTATCTTTTTATTATTTAGCCTAATAATTAAGGGATTTATTTTAATCTAAAATTTAACTAATTAACTAATGAATGCGACAAAAAGTGAAGAAAGTAATTGAATAAACCAATGATAACGACAATACCCAAGGAAGAATCCACCTAGACTTCACTTATTATTTTAACTCTGAATTAAACGATTTATTCACTTGCCTTGATCCGTAGAAATCCCTAAATTATGCTAATATCTCTTCGAGACTAAGAACAACTGACTCTAGGTTGGTTAATTGAAATCTCTTTCTAATTAAAACCCCTATCGTCGCATTAACTCGATTTATGGATTCCCTTATTAGATTTGACTCTAATCCGGCAGATTTATGTCATCCTATTTCTAGAGTTGCAATCAACTCCGCTTAATTATGCGAGATCTTATCTTAAACAAGGACTTTTGCTCCACTGAATAAGCACATTAGACTTGAATTAATATCCTGAAAATATTAAAGCAAGGGTTTAAAACATAATTAAGAACAAGAACAAGTATTTATCATGTAATTCAGATTTATTAAATAATAAGATTTATCTAGGTTTCATCCTCCCTAGGTATTTAGGGAGTTTAGTTCATAACGTAGAAAGAAAACATCTTAGAATTAAGAAAACAACAAGACATAAAGAATCGAAAAACTTCTAAAGAACTTGATGGAGATCTTTAATCTTGGAGTGAATCCGCTTTCGAGATTATTCTGACGGCTTCCTTCGAGTAATTTCTTCGTTCGATCTACTCTGCGTGCTCCCTTAGGTCTTCCTCTGGCGTGTATTTATAGGCTTTAGAAGGCTTAAAACCCCTAAAAATTAGCTTTTTTTCACGTGAAAACAAAGCAGGGTGCGACAGGAACACAAGCATGTGCTCAGCCCATGTAAGGGTGTCCAAGCCGTGTGGAAATTTGCATGGCTCTCGATCGACACGGGCTGGCACACAGGCGTGTTTCCAACCACACGGGCATGTGCTCAGCTCGTGTGGTGCGGGCTTGGCAGTGTGGATCTTTAATATGGCATGTTTTATCCGATTTTGGCCCGTTTTCCGTTCCTTTTGCTCCTCTATGCTCTCTTAAGTGTAGAAACATGAATTTAAATGATTAGGAGCATCGAATTCACCAAATTATAATAATTATCCAAAAACATACTAAGCGTGGGATTAAAATGTGTTACTTTTATGGTTTATCAAATATCCCCACACTTAAGCGTTTGCTTGTCCTCAAGCAAAATCCTCATCTTACAATTAAAATTAAACTTCCTTAATTCATAATTCCTATCAATAATGTCTTATCATAATTCACAAATAATTCATACATTGATAATTTAACTAAAAGAGTACTAAAGATTCAAACAATCTAAGTCACAAATTTCTATAGCACGAAAACATAGGTGTTTCCCCCTTATCTAAATAATTACCTTTGATTCAAAACCAACAAGAATTGACATCCTCACTAAAGATTCACTCAAATCACTCAAAGTGTTTAAGGTTCAAATTAAGCACTCAAAACTCAAAAATGAAAAGTGATTACCATAAGTTTGCATGAAAATTAAATCTCCACCACTATAAAATGAGATGATACATAAATTAAAAGGTCTTTAAAAGGGGTGTAATGGGGCTTGGGTTAAAGGTGTGGATAAAGGCTGGATTAGAGGGTTAGAATCGAGATCAAATTGACAATTTACCTAACTAGAAAAATAAACTAAAACTGTATAATTACATTAATTGAAAATTTATCAAAATAACACGAGCTTCTTATGAAATTAACTGTTTAAGCTCAAATAAGAAAGAACTAGTAATAATGAATATATATTTCCACTTTTTTTAAACCTGAACAAGAAAGAATTTAACAACTGAAATAGAGAACATAGTTAAGCAACTGATCAAATCAAATCAAACAACGAAGCAAAATTTGAGTTTTGGGTTAATATTAATGGGTGAGTCAAGAAATGATTATGCTCTAAAGGCTCAAAATCTCACAAAAAATTATGGTTTTTGATGTCATTCTTGTAAATCTCAAACTTTAAGATAATATTTAAATATAGGGAAACAACCTAGCAATTTTAATTCTAAAAATAGACTTATCAGGCTTGATTCTCTAGTGTCTTAAAGTTTAAACAATCAATGTACAATTACCTATGACTTAATCCAAAACATATCAATAAAAATCATGAGTCAATAAAGATTTCATTCTAATAGTAATATGAGAAAATTACTTAAGAACAAGATATAATTTAGGGATTTTCTAATAATGATATAATTAACCTCCCCACACTTAAGATGTACATTGTCCTCAATGTACCAAGATAGATAATGACAATATAATAAGAAAATCATAAGAGAGTGAGAGAAGTGAAACTTCCTGAATTTTGGATGAAATCGTGGAATAGTGAATGCGGAATTGTAAATATAACAAAGTGAAGTGCATGATTCTGAGCAACTAAAAAAAATAAACACAACTGTGGAAGAATATTAAGGATTACTTGATTAGGAATAATTATAAAAACTAAAATATAGTTCAAAATATAAAAGATAAGTCTTTGAATAAGAAGCATAAAGGAAAAATAGACTAAAAAAAATAAAAAATAAAGGAAAAAATAATAAAAACAAAAATAAAATAAATAGACTCAAAGGTTCTCATCGTCAGATGCGTCGTGAGGTGGCGGTGCTAAAGGTGAAAAATGGAGATGATGGCATATTTGCTCTCGAGACTGTCGAATCGCTGGTAGCACTACTACTCGAAGCGAGTGAGTCACTCGGATATGTTGTTCAAAGTAGCAACAGAAGAAGGTGGTCGGTGACTAAGAGGTGGAGGGTGGGGTGGATCCTCGTGAGGGAGAGGAACATCCTCAGTGATGTCCTCGGGATCATCCTAATCTTCAAACGAGACAATCGATATTAGGGAGGATCAATTCACGAAACCTCTCGATCATCCTCATGTGAAGCATGCTCGAGATGCCCTGAGGGGACATCTGGCCAACAAGTGTGAGCGTGGAGGATTGCTCCGGTGTGTTGAGGAGACCGAAGTGTCGAGCTAGGCGCGTCAAGTAAGGGCCTAAGCAGATGGGCCCCCTCTTATGGCGGTCTGTCTGATGGCGAAAGGATAAAGCAATGAAGTAAGCTAAGTCTATAATATGGCCGTGGGCCATGCTCCATAAGTAGTAGGCATTGTGTGTGCTCACAACGCCAGTGCTCTCTCTCCGTCCTGTCAAAGTATGAGCTAAAAGGGCGTGAAGATACCTGAGAGGTGGAGAGAGAGAAGTTGATTTCAAGCGACTAGCATCATAGGCCATCAGGCCGCCCGTAAGGTCATTCCAAAAATGCGAGGGTGAGTAATGAATATGGAGGTGGAGCTGGAGGAAGTCCTCGGTGCTCATGAACTCCTCTGTGTATAGTCCCAAGGCAGCATCGAATTCTAGGACGCTCATGTGACGACCAAACCGCCAAGGCGAAAGATGATGGTGCCGGGCTCGTCATGGATAGACATAACGCTCTGTAGGTGGAACGTCGAGTAAAACTCCAAAGTGATCTCCATAAAAGTGGGCTCGACGATACTGAAGAAATGATCCCATGGTGCTGTGATGATAAAGGCGTGAACCTTGTCAGCGAGGTGCACTTGCTCCAATGCGGCCCAATTGATGCAGCGGCCCAAACCTAGGGTCGTACTCGAAGAAGCTAAAAGAGGTCGGTAAATTGGAGGTAAGGGTGGTGCACTTTAGCAGAGGCGCTCGAGGAGGTCGCACCGGGACCCTTCCACTTTTTCGAAGCGGGGACGGTGACCTTAGTCTTTCCTCGGGTATTTGTCATGATGTATCTGAAAACATAAAAGATTTTTAATAAATAAATCAAGCATCACCAAAGTCAAGGATGGAAAATTTCATTAGTCCGAGATAGTAATGTACTACTAAAAGAAGAATGAATCATTATATTCTAGTAATAAAAATCAGTAAATAATCCTAATGCCAAAAACTAAGAACACATTATTTAACCTAACAAATTAAAAACTAGTAAGTAAAGAAATTTAATATACTAAAATTCATCAAGACTAGTAGCAAATCAATATTATAATTAGTTACTAAAGAATAAAAGGAAATAGCAAATATATGGATACAAGAAAAATTAACTAGCTAAAAATAATAAGAAAACTTAATATTATATAATAAGAAAAATTAATGAAATAAGTAAGAATAAAATAACTAAATAAAAAATAAAAAATAAGAAGAAGAATAAGCTTAATCTAAATAATAATAATCAAAATAAAGAAATAAAGAAATAAGATTAAATAATAGAATAAAATAAAAAATAAAAGGTAACTAAAAGTGGAGGAAAAAGAAGTAACCGACGGTAGGGCGGTGGTCGACGGCACGGCGGTTGGTTGGTGGGTCGGGTCGGGGAGGGGAGGGACTGTGAGGGGACGGTGGTGGCTAGAGTGGCAGGCTTAAAGAGAAAAAGTGAAGAGGGGGAGAAGAAGAAAGAAGAAACGGGAGAGAAAAGAGAAGGGATGGGAGAGGTTTGTTGGGTTGGGGGAGACGAGAAAAAGGAGGAAGGAAGAGGGGAAATCGATGGTGGCCGGCGGCGGTAGGGGGAGAGTTGCTGTGGATAGGGTTTTGGGGAAGTTTTGGAGGAAGAAGGAAGAAAAAAGAAAAAGAAAAAAGGATTTAAATAGGGAGCATGGTCGTGTAACGGCCCGTGTAGCTCAAATTTTAGCCCGTGTTTGTCGCGTTTTGGAAAACTTAGTATTTACACGGCCTTGATACATGCCCATGTGTCCAGGCCGTGTGGTCTACACTGTCGCGTCACACGATCGTGTGTGAAGTCCTTCGCTTCTCCCACGCCCATATAGAAGTCCACACGCTCGTGTGATCGCACACATGGTCATGTGTGTTACCCATGGAGCCCTCTGACTTGTTTTAAATTTTGAAATTTGAAAAATCGAGATCCAATTTTCACATGGCCTAAGACACGCCCGTGTGATCACACACGGCGGTTGTGTGTCGTGCTTGTAGAGCCTCCTAACTTGTTTAAATTTTAAAAAGTGAGGCTCTAGTTTTCACATGGCCTAGGACATGCCCGTGTGTCCAGGCCGTGTGGTCCACACGGCCGTGTCGTACGCCCATGTGGGATAAATTTGGGCCATGTCTCTTTCGATTTTTGGGAATTTTAAGCTTCAGGGTCCACATAGCCAAGGACACGCCCGTGTGTCTAGGCCGTGTCATGTCGTCAGGCTGTGTACCTAACTGTCAATTTCTTTAAGATTTAAAAACTAAGTCCCCACATCCACACGCCCATATGTCCAGGCCGTGTGGGTCAAAAACCTGTATTAAAACATGAACGAAAGTAAAAATAAACTAATTAGTAGGGTTAGTGCTCGAGTTGCCTCTCGAGAAGCGCTTGTTTAAAGTCTTAAGCTAGACCTACCTTATGTTCATCACTTTATGAAGGTTCACAGAGCTGAAGCTCCACTCTATTATCCCTAAAATCCTCACCATTATATAGTTTAAGTCGTTGACTGTTTACCTTGAATGTGCCGTAAGTCAGATGAGTTACCTCTATTATGCCATAGGGAAAAATGGTGTTGATTACAAATGGACCTGACCATCTTGATCTCAGCTTTCCAAGGAACAATTTGAGCTTTGAATTGTATAGTAGAACAAGATCTCCAACTGTAAATTTCTTAGGTTGCTTCAAACGAGCATCATGGTGTCGCTTTGTTGCTTCTTTGTATAATCGTGAGTTCTCGTAAGCATTCGCTCGCCACTCGTCTAGCTCATTCAACTGCATCAATCTTTTCTCACCTACAAGTTTAAGATCATAGTTTAAAAATTTTATAGCCCAAAATGCTTTGTGCTCTAATTCAAATGGTAGATGACAACTTTTCCCGTAAACAAGTCTATATGGAGATGTTCCTATAGGAGTTTTAAAAGCGGTTCTATAGGCCCATAAAGTGTTGTCTACTTTTAATGCCCAATCTTCCTATTTGATTCTATGGTTTTCTCAAGAATACGTTTAAGCTCTCGATTGGCTACTTCAACTTGTCCACTGGTTTGAGGATGATAAGGGGTAGCTGTTTTGTGGTGTACTCCATATTTCTTTAAGACTTTATCAAATTGAGCATTACAAAAATGAGTACCCCTATCACTAATAATTGCTCTAGGTGTTCCAAATCGAAAGAAGAGTTTCTTAAGAAATCTCACTACCACTCTAGCATCGTTAGTAGGTAAAGCTTGAGCTTCCACCCATTTTGACATATAATCAACCACTACTAAGATGTACTTATTTCCAAATGAGCTAGGGAATAGACCCATAAAATCAATACCCCAAACATCAAATATATGCATTTCATCGTGTTTAGAGATATTACATGTTCTCTGACATCAATCACATGAAGTAATATACCTGTTAGCGTCCCTAAACAGAGTGGGCCAATAAAAACCTGATTCGAACGTTTTATGTGCTGTCCTAGTCCCACTGTAATGTCCTCCTGTTGGTCCTAAATGGCAATGTTCTAGGATTTTGCTTGCTTCTGACTTTGTAACACATCTTTGAATTACTTGATCTGCACATATACGAAAAAGAAAAGGGTCCTCCCAAAAATAGTTTTTCACATCAACAAAGAATTGCTCCTTTTGATGATGTGTCAACCCTTTTGGTAGGGTGTTAGCAGCTAAGTCATTTGCAATATTTGCAAACCAAGGTAACTCAGAGTCGGATATAGCCAAGAGTTGTTCTTCAGGAAACGATTCATTTATCTCACTCTCATCAAGTTCTTTGAGATGTGGATTTTTAAGCCTTGAAAGGTGGTCTGCCGCAAGATTTTCTTCTCCTTTCTTATTTTGAATTTCCAAATCAAATTCCTGTAAAAGTAGAATCCATCTTATGAGTCGAGGTTTTGCATCAAATTTAGTTAAGAGATAATGAAGAGTTGAATGGTCAGTGTAAACGACAACTTTAGATAATATCAAATACTGTCTAAATATATCAAATGCAAAAACCACAACCAGCAACTCTTTTTATGTGGTGGTGTAATTTTCTTGTGAGGCCGTCAATGTCTTGCTAGCGTAAAAAATTGGCTGAAAATGCTTGTCTCTTCACTGTCCCAAAACTGCACCTACTGCAAAATCACTCGCATTACATATTAGTTTAAAGGGCAAATTCCAATCAGGTCTAATTATATTTGGAGAATTTATTAATTTATTTTTGAGGGTATTAAATGCATCTAAACATTCCTGATTAAAATTGAAAGGCACATCTTTTTCTATTAATTTCGTTAAAGGCTTAGCTATTTTAGAAAAATCCTTAATAAATCTTTTATAAAATCAAGAATGTCCTAAAAAACTTTTAATAGCCTTAACTGAACTAGGAGGAGGTAATTTTTCTATGGTTTCAATTTTTGCTTTATCAACCTCAATCCCTTTACTAGAAATTTTATGACCTAACTTAATCCCTTCTCGAACCATGAAGTGACACTTTTCCCAATTAAGCACAAGGTTCGTCTCCTCACATCTCATTAGAACTTGTTTTAAATTTTTAAGGCAAAGGTGGAAAGAATTACCGAATACCGAAAATTCGTCCATAAATACCTCTATAATATCTTCCACAAGTTCATCGAAGATGGCTAACATGCAGCGCTGAAAAGTAGCAGGAGCATTACATAATCCAAAAGGTATTCTACGATAAGCAAACGCACCATATGGACATGTAAATGTTGTCTTTTCTTGATCCTTAGGAGCTATTGGGATTTAAAAGTAGCCAGAGAGTCCGTCTAAAAAGCAATAGTACATATGCCCGGATAATCTTTCTAACATCTGATAAATGAAGGGTAAAGACATCGCTCAACTTCCTATAATCAATGCAAACTCTCCAACCTATGACTGTTCTTATTGGAATTAATTCATTCTTCTCATTGGCTACAACAGTCATACCTCCTTTCTTACGAACAACCTGCATAGGACTCACCCAAGCACTGTCAGAAATAGGATAAATAACTCCAGTATCTAAAATTTTTATTACCTCAGCTTTAACAACTTCCTTCATATTAGGATTTAAACATCTTTGAGCTTGCACACATGGTTTATATTCATCTTCCATTAAAATTTTATGGGTGCAAAACAATGGGCTTATCCCTTTAATATCAGAAATCTTTCAAGCTATGGCTCTTTTATGCTCCTTTAGTACCTGTAGTAACTCATCTTTCTCATTGGGTTCCAAGTCTAAAGAAATAATTACCGGTAGGGTGGAATTATCTCTGAGGAATGCATACTCTAAGTGATTTGGTAACTGTTTCAATTCAAATTTGGGAGGTTCTTCAATAGAGGATTTTTGTTTTAGTTCGCCATTTATTTCAATGCCTTCATACTCTTTTTGTCTTAGGAAAGAATTATTAGAATTTAACTCAATTTTTATCTCCCCCATCTCAATGGTATCATCATCTGCCTCCTCAACTTGGACAAGACAGTTCCAACTTGTCTTTATGTATGATTTCCTAAAAAGAATCTTGAATAGAATGATCAATAGAGTCGATAAAATAACAGAAATCATCTTGCTCTCTAGAGTATCTCATAGCATCATAAATCTTAAAAGTAATTTCCTCGTCACCTACCCGAAGCACAGGTTTACCATCACCTACATCAATAACGGCCCTAGCAGTAGCCAAAAATGGGCGACCTAAAATTAAGGGCACCTCAACGTCCTCATCCATGTCAAGCACAACAAAATCAACAGGGAATATGAATTTATCAACTTTTACCAAAACATCTTCAATAATTCCCCTAGGATATTTAACAGATCTATCAGCTAATTGGATACTCATCCTAGTGGGTTTTGGTTCCTCAAGACCAAGCTGCTTGAACATTTTATAAGGCATCAAATTAATACTGGCACCTAAATTAACTAATGCTTTCTCAATATTTAAACTACCGATTAAACAGGGAATAGCGAAACTTCCTGGATCTTTCAATTTGGTTGGTAGCTTATTTTGGAGAATAGCTGAACATTCCTCGTTAAGCTCCACGGTTGATAGCTCTTCAAACTTCCTCTTATTTGTTAAAAGCTCTTTTAAGAATTTTGCATACGTAGGCATCTGCGAAATAGCTTCAACAAAAGGTAAGTTAATATGTAATTGTTTAAAAAGTTCAAGAAATTACCAAATTAAGCATCCATGCTGTCTTTATTCAACTTTGCTGGATATGGAATCGGTGGTTTATACTCTTTAAGTGCCGGTGTCACACTCTCATTTTCTCCTCACCCTTCACCTTATAAGTTTCTTGTGGCATCTTCTTTTTAGCTTCAACCAACACATTCCCATTCCTTAGTGTAATTGCCTTCACATGCTCTTTTGGGTTAAGTTTGTTGTTACTAGGTAAACTACCTGGTTGCCTTTCAGAAACTAACTTAGCCAACTGTTCAATTTAATTTTGAAGCCCTTAAATCGATGCTTGCTGATTTTTCAATGCCATTTCGATATTCTGAAAATGAGTCTCTGACACCAAAATAAACTTTGCTAGCATATCTTCAAGGTTCAGCTTTTTCTCCTGCTAGTAGGGTGTTTGGAAACCTGGAGGAGGTTGTGGTCTTTGATTCCCTTGACCACCCCATGCAAAATTTGGGCGGTTCCTCCATCCTGGATTATATGTGTTACTGTAAGGATTATTTAGAGGTTTAGAGTTATTACCCATATAATTCCGTTGCTTATTCTCCATGCTAGGATTATAGGGTAGATATTCTGAGTTATTCATCCCTCCTCCATTTGTGTCCCATTGCATCACCAGATGTACCTGCGTGAAAACACATAAATCAATAATCTTTTTATTTAAAAGCTCTACCTAGTTTGATAACATGGTGACCGGTCGAGGTTGAAGACACTAGCGAGTTTTGTCGGCTTTGTTCTCATGTCCCACTGATAATTATTCAGCGACATCTCTTTTATAAATTCATAAGCTGCTTCAGTTGTTTTATTATTTAGGGTACCAATGGTGGCTGCATCAAGTAGTTGCCTAGTTGAGGGATTCAAACCATTGTAAAAAGTTTGAACATGTAGCCATAGAGGTAACCCATGGTGAGGTCACCTTCTCAATAAGTCTTTATACCTCTCCCATGCATCGTAAAGAGTTTCTAAATCTATCTGCACAAAAAAGGGATATCATTCCTCAACTTTGCCGTTTTAGCCGGCGAAAAATATTTTAGTAAAAACTTTTCAGTTATTTGTTCCCAAGTAGTGATAGAACCTCGGGGTAACGAGTTTAACCACTATTTAGCTTTGTTTCTTAAAGAAAAAGGAAACAACTGAAGGTGAATGGCATCATCAGAAATGCTATTAATCTTAAAAGTGTCGCAGAATTCTAGAAAGTTGGCCAAATGAGTATTTGGGTCCTCATCCTACAAACCATCAAATTGAACAAACTGTTGAATCATTTGAATAGTGTTAGGTTTCAATTCAAAATTATTTGCAGCAATAGTAGTCTAACAATACTCGATCTAGCCCCACTTAAATTGGGCTTAGCATAATCATACATAGTACAAGGAGTAGGATTTGCGGCAACCACCGGGGGTAGCGGATTATTATCAGCCATCACCTCAGCAATGTTGGTATCTTCCTCTTGCTCTTATTCTATGTATTGTAGACTTCGCCTTATTTCCCTACGATTTTTATGTGATATGCTTTCTATCTCACTGTAAAAAAGTAATGGTCCTAATTGGTTTCTTCTAGTCATAAACTAAAAATACCTGCCAGAAGCAAATAAAAGAAAATTAGTAATTTAAAATAAAAATAAAAAAATTGAAAATAAAAAAATTGCTAAAGTAATAAAAATTAAGCGTGCCTAATATCTTAGTCCCCGGCAATGGCGCAAAAAACTTGATGGACTCGAAACTAACTAATATTTCATCAAAGACAAGCGCACCTATCGAACAGTAGTATAGCTTTGATGAGTCCGGAATATCGTATCCTCAAGGAACAAAATTACTAGTAATAACTATCTTTTTATTATTTAGCCTAATAATTAAGAGATTTATTTTAATCTAAAATTTAACTAATTAACTAATGAACGCGACAGAAAGTGAAGAAAGTAATCGAATAAACCAATGATAAAGACAATACCCAAGGAAGAATCCACCTAGACTTCACTTATTATTTTAACTCTGAATTAAACAATTTATTCACTTGCCTTGATCCGTAGAAATCTCTAAATTATGTTAATATCTCTTTCGAGACTAAGAACAACTGACTCTAGATTGATTAATTGAAATCTCTTTCTAATTAAAACCCCTATCGTCACATTAACTCGTTTTATAGATTCCCTTATTAGATTTGACTCTAATCCAGCAGATTTATGTCATTTTATTTCTAGGGTTGCAATCACTCCGCTTAATTATACGAGATCTTGTCTTAAACAGGAACTTTTGCTCCACTGAATAAGCTCATTAGACTTGAATTAATATCCTGAAAATATTAAAGCAAGGGTTAAAAACACATAATTAAGAACAGGAACAAGTATTTATCATGTAATTCAGATTTATTAAATAATAAGATTCATCTAAGTTTCATCCTCCCTAGGTATTTAGGGAGTTTAGTTCATAACGTAGAAAGAAAACATCTTAGAATTAAAAAACAACAAGACATAAAGAATCGAAAAAATTTTAAAGAACTTGATGGAGATCTTCAATCTTGGAGTGAATCCGCTTCCGAGATGATTCTGACGGCTTCCTTTGAGTAATTTCTTCGATCTACTCTGCGTGCTCCCTTAGGTCTTCCTCTGACATGTATTTATAGACTTTAGAAGGCTCAAAAACCCTAAAAAATGGTTTTTTCACTTGAAAACAAAATAGGGTGCGACAGGGACACGGACGTGTGCTCAGCCAGTTTGAGGGTGTCCAAGCTGTGTGGAAATTTGTATGGCTCTTGATCGGCACAGCTGGCACACGGGCATGTGTCCAGCCCGTGTGGTTCACACGAGCATATGCTCAGCCTGTATGGTGCAGGCTTGGCTGTATGGATCCTTAAGATGGCCTGTTTTATCCGATTTTGGCCTATTTTCGTTCCTTTTGCTCTCCTATGCTCTTCTAAGTATAGAAACATGAATTTAAATGATTAGGAGCATTGAATTCACTAATAATAAATTGTCCAAAAACTCGCTAAGCGTGGGATTAAAATGTGTTACTTTTATGGTTTATCAGTTTCACACGGCCAAGACACACGCTTGTGTTCTCGACCGTGTCTCCCACACGGCTGAGACACACGCCCATGTCTCTGTCCGTGTGCTCAATTCTGAGCATTCTATTTTCTTGAATTTAAGGTGTAGGGGACACACGGCCTGGCTACATGCCCAATACTTGCATGAATATACCAGCCAAATCAAGCATTAAAACCAAGCCTCAACTAACATCTATCATGGCATAATATCTCATGCCATTCATGTTTATAATCATACTTTTAGTGCATATTGAAGATAAACATACTCTATTCATCCACATTTAACACATAAACATTGAACATGAGATAACTTACAAGCATCCCAAATAAATCGTTACTAGCCATTCCAATGGCTGGATTACAAAACATCACTTACAAGTCATCATTTGACCAACAAGCCTATACATGCCATTATACCAAAATGAGATTTCTAAATATACCAAAATGGAGATAGTGGATAGTGTGATTATGCTCCGACCGATCCTCCAACCTTCGCGAGCTTACGAGCACTATAAAACAAGGGAAAATTAAACAGGGTAAGCATTTTCATGCTTAGTATGTTAGTATAACGAGAAATAAACTTACCGGTTATATTTATTAATACAATCATACATAAAACACAAATCCATCAATTTTGGGTAAGTTACCTAAACACACAATCTCTTATTCAAACAAGTTAGTCACAAAATCTCATATAAATTTCAAGTAAAACATAGATGAGTTCATTACATACAAACTTCCATTAATTCTACCTTTCCATATTCCAAGAGTCTTTTCCGTTGGACTAATGAGATTTCGATGGATGTTCGAGTAGTATTTTCATGTGCAATAGAAATCATTAGGGCACGTAATAAGAGGCACACTCTTGAGCTACATTTTTCACAATCGAATTGCTAGTCCAGGCTGAATCCTATCCATAGCACATGCTCTAGGGAGCTTAATTTGGATTACCCGTCCCGGGCTAAATCTAATTTATAGTATATGCTTAAGAGGACTTACATTAGGATTACTCGTCCGGGCTAAATCCTTTATACAACATGTATAATGTTATTCTAATACGAGAATATCACTTTATTCCATCGAATTCTCAACATTCACTCGAAACATGACAATTTGTCCACATTTCACACTTATGATTATTTCATTATGGATATCATCTCATACATATCAACACAATCATACCATTCAATTCAAGCATTTAATAAACATATTTAAGTTACACGAACTTACCTTGACAATTGTTCGGGTTTGAATTACAACTAATCCGAAACAAATTTAATTATTAACTTATCACAATTTACATACATTTGCATTCTACTACATCCTAGGCAAAATTACTATTTTGCCCCTACTCTTTTCAAAAATTCCAATTTCATCCCTAGGCTCGGAAAATGAAATTCATGCAATCTAGTCCTCTTTCCAAGCCTAACCAAGATTTAATAACAATTTTTACAGCACACACATTTTACAAATTTCAAAATTTTCCATGGGTTTTACCACTTTTTCATTTTAGTCCCTAAATCAAGTTTCCATGAAAAATTGCTTTGTAAAAGTTGTTTATCTATCAACTATCTTTCATTTTCTACTATAAATTTCTAATTTCCAGCATTTACATCCATGGAAAAGTTTCTACACTTTGTTATCTTTTCAAATAAATCTCATAAATAGAAAGATTAGGCTATCCCGATTCTAAAAATATAAAAATCATTAAAAACAGGACTTGATTTCATACCTTTTTAAGCTTGAAAAGTTCTCTTCCTCTTTCTTAGGGTTTCAGTAGAAAAATTGGGGAAGAAGATGAATAGAAAATATGATAATTTCATTTTATTTTTCTATTATCTTTTAATTTTGTTGATTTCCAATTTAGTCCCTAGTTATTTCTAATTTTTCCATGGATGAGTCATAAAAATCTCTACTAACTCTCCTTCAATGGTCTAATTTTCATATAAGGACCTTAAGTTTTGAATTCCATAGCTATTTAATACTTATAGCTACTAGATTCTAATTTTTGCATTTTATGCAATTTAGTCCTTTACCTAATTAACTACACAATCGATAAAATTTTCATATCAAAATTTTCATGTGACCTTCCTATCATAATACCAGCTATAAAATAAAATAAAAACAAATTTTTATTTTTGGGTTCGGATTTGTGGTCACGAAACCACTGTTCCAATCTCATTGAAAATGGGTTGTTACAAACCACACGCCCGTATGCTAGGCCGTGTGAACAATTTAATTTTCAATAATTAAGTGTAGGGGTTACATGGCCAAGTCACACGCCCATGTGGTAGGTCGTGTGACACACACGGTTGAGACACATGCCCGTGTCTTTGCCTGTGTGAGTAATTCGAAACATTCTGTTTCTCAAATTTTAAGATGCAGGGGACACACAGCCAAACCACACACCTATGCGCATGGCTGTGTGTCACACATGGTTGAGACACACGTCCATGTCTCTGCCCGTGTGGACAAAATAAAGCTATTTCTAAGCCTTATTTCTCACCCAACCTGGCATCAACCTATCGAATCAATTTTTGTACCATTACAAGTCAAAATAAGACCTTTAATTCAAGTCAATCTCAAGTTTAATACATGTTATAACATCCCATTTATCCAAACATTTAATCTTACCTAAATGGCCATATAAACATATAAGTATGTTTTACCCATTCATGCAACCATTAATATATTTATGTAACTTCCATCATTCAAACATTTCAATACATACATTAAGCATGATAATGCCTTATATAACTACATCAAAATATGCTTAACACTAGCCATTCCAATAGATAGTTACAACCAAAACATTATCATGCCAACATTATCTAATTAGCCTATACATGCCATTATGACCAAAATTATTTTTCTAGTTATAACAAAATGAGCCGAGGGATAATATGATGATACTCCAACCAACTTTCAACTTTTACATGCTTCCGAGTACTATAAAACAAAAAAAAATAAAATAGAGTAAGCATTTAATGCTTAGTAAGTTCGTATAACTAGAAATTTAACTTACCATACATTTCTATTGAAGTAAACATACAAAATGCATCCAAAAAACTTAGCTAATGGCTTAAACACCCATCTTCATCAAAACATGTTAGTCATTGTAATTCACACAATTGTCAAGAAACATTAATGAGCTCATCATGTAATAACTTTCATATACATATGCTTTTCTTATCATATTTCCATATAACATGTACATTTCCATGAAAAATCATTTCAAGTTTATTTTAGCCATGTTAGAACTTTGCCCGTTGAATTTATTTGAAATATTGATAGGCACACATATAGTACACTTAAAGTGTACAAAACTGTAATCCATCAATTCATATTCAGGGGTACTTATTAGAGCACATAATCAAGAAGCTCATGTGAGCCATGTAACAGGAAACTTATCTGGTTATAACAGAAAACTCAGAAGAGTTTAAAACAGGAAGCTCATTGAGCTTAACAGGTAACTTTAAAGAGTTATTATCAGGGAGCTCCGGATAGCCATATCAGGAAGCTCTAGAGAGCCGTATAACAGGACGCTCACAAAGAGCTGCAGTATGTCCGCAGCACATGCAAGATCAATACCAATTGGGATGCTCATATAAACCATGTAACGGGAAGATCGATAAGGCTTATAACAGGATGCTTGTAAGATCTATGGTATGTCTGCAACATATGCAGGACCACAACCAATACGGGAAATTCTGTATCCATCAAGTTTCATCCATTCAAACGGGACTTAATATTTATCGGGCTTTGTCATATTTGTAATCCATTTCACTTACATAGCAATTACACAATTCATATATATACAACATTCAATTCAAACATATAAATATACACAATTTAGTGACACAAACTTACCTCGTCACTTGCTCGTATACGGAAATCTACTAATCTGATACTTTTTTCTTTTCCTTGATCTAACTCTTTATTTGATCTTTCTGGATTTATATAAATGAATTTAAAATCAATTTAACACATTTCATAATCAATTCAATCTAAATTACATATTAGGCAAAAGTACCATTTTGTCCCTATACTTTTAATTAATTCCAATTCGTCCCTAGGCTTGGAAAATGAAATTCATGCAATTTAATCCTTATTCCAAGTCTAATTAAATTTTTCATATAACATTTACAGCCCATGTAATTCATAAACTTTAGAAATTTTCCATAAATTTTACATCTTTACAATTTAGTCCCTAATCACAATTTCATCAAAATTCACTTTACAAAAGTTATTTATCTATCAACAACCTTTCATTTTCTACCATAAATTTCAAAATTTCAGCATACTCATCCATGGTAAAATTTTAAAAATTTGATAACTTTGCAAATTTATCCCCAAAATAGGTAGATTAGGTTACTACGATCTCGAAAATATAAAAATTACTAAAAACGGGACAAGAATGCTTACCCAATTAAGCCAATTTAGTTTGCTTGAACACTTTTCTCTTAGCTAGGGTTTCCATGAAAATAATTTGGGGAAAGATGATGAAAAAGATGATATTTTGTTATTTAATTTAATTATCATCTTTTATTTTTTCTACTTTCCAATTTAGTCCTTTTCTTTTCTAAAATTTGCATGGATGAATCATCATAAATATCTACTAACTTCTTTTAATGGTCTATTTACCTTATAAGGACCTCAAGTTTTGAATTCCATAGCTATTTAATCCTTCTAGCCACTAGAATTTAACTTTTGCATTTTATGCAATTTGGTCCTTTCTATAATTAAACATGAAATCGGTAAAATTTTCTTATTGAAATTTTCATACGTCTTTCCTATCATAATGCAGACCATGAAATAATATTAAAATTAATTTTCTCTCTGACTCAGATTTGTGGTCCCGAAACCACTATTCCGATTTCACTAAAAATAGGTTGTTACAATTTTCCTATGTTCTAGATGGTTGGGAAGGTAGTGCACATGATTCTCATGTTTTAAGTGATGCACTTGCACGCCCAAAAAGATTAAGAATTCTAGAAGCTAAGAATTAACATTAAATACTAAATAGTTCAAGTAAGCTAATAATTTATTGGTAATAATTATGCTTTGTAAAATTGTAAGTAAATATTATCTTACTAATGTTGGATATGGCATCCAAAATGGATATATTACTCCATATGGTGGTGTCCAATATCATTTAAGATATTAGTTATCAGGGGCCAGAAAATGCAAGGGAACTCTTTAATCTTCGTCATTCATCATTGTGAATCAATGTTGAACGTGTTTTGGGGATTTTGAATAAACAATTTCATTGTTAAATGTTGAACCATTTTGGAATTTTCAATCCCAAGTAGATATACTATTGGCTTGTTGTATCATTCATAATTATGTAATGGGATTTGATCCTAATGATTTAATTAATCAAGGATTATACGAGGAGCATGAGTCTGATTTGATAATATCAACTCTTACGGAGCGATAAGAAAGAGAAGAAAATAGAGAATGGTCTGCTAAGAGAGAGAAAATTGCACAAACTATGTTGACTGATCATATGGTAAGAAACATTAGGTAGGTTTAGAGCTTAGGGTTAATGTTTTTATGTTATGTATGTTTTAGTATTAAAATTGTTATTTTTTAATGTAGGTTGGATATTGATATTGAAATTAGCTTGTTGGATATTTAAATTATTGACAATGTAAATTATTAATGTAGAATGGGTAAGGGCAATAAAGAAGGGACAATAAAACAATTCAAGTGGACAAAACCAATGGAACATATTTTTTTGAAATTCTTGTAGAGGAGGCCTAAAAAAGAAATAAGCCTTTTAACACGTTCAAAACAATTTCTATTAATCGAGTTGTTACAGCTTATTTCTAAAATATTTCATGTTCAATGTGACGCTAAGCATGTGGAAAATCATCTGAGGACTGGAAAAAACACGTGGCAAATTATATGCACAATTCGGGCCGAAAGTGGTTTTGGATGGGATGATAGCATGAAAATGATTACATGTGATAAAGCAACATATGATGTAACAGTGAAGGTAATATATATGTTAAATATATTTCAGTTGTTTTGTATAATATCCAACAAGCATACAAGAAATATGAACCATTTTTTAGCACAAGCATTTATCATCATGATGAAATGATTTCGATTGTTGGCAAAGATATGGTAATAGGGAGTTTTGCCAGAACATTTACTAACATAGAATCGGATGATGGTAACCAAGATTCAATGCTTGTAAACCGAAAATGAAGAGGTTGAAGAGGTAAGAACAAAAGTATCTTCATCTGGAATATCTAAACGTAAAAGGAAAAATACTCAAGAAATTGTCATTAATGAACAAATTAAAATTTTGGGTGAACAACTTGGTAAGATTGCTAATGCATTGGAACATTTTACTAAGGATAAGGCACCACATATTTATGGAGAAGTGATGTCGATGGAGGTGAAAGGATTTGATGATGACTTCCTTTGTAGTGTGTTTGATTATCTTGTGGGTCATGAATCTGAGGCCAAAGCTTTCTTGGCTAAAAGTACGAAGCATAGAAAATTTGGCTTCAAAAATTTTGTCAAGGTTAAATATATTGATGCTTTAATGTGGTGTAGTATTAATTATGTGGTGTAATACTCGTAATGCACTTGGACAATATTGTAGTAATCATGTGGTGTACTACTAACTATGCACTTGGATAATATTATTAATTTGTAGTACTAATTGTGATTTGGAAGCTAATTTATTATTATTCAATCTTTATTTTTTAATAACACAATTAGGAATCATCTATTCGTTTTGGTTGTTTTCAATTTATGACTATCAATATTCTAGCTTAATAATTGAGTACTATTATATATTTAATTTGATGTATTCAATTATAAATAAATCATTGCAATATATGCAAAAACAATGTAAAATACAAATTTAATAAATATAAAATAAACTCAATTAAACAATGAAAAGATAATAAATTCTCAAATGTATGTTTGTTTTATTTAAAACAACTTTTATTAAATATTTTGAGGAAATCGCCAAACAATGTAAAATATTTTACAGATTCATCCAAGCACCAAAAATATTAATTTTTCTAAAAATAAGTCATTTTCCAGAAATCATTTTTAGAAATCATTTTAGTCAAACAAATGGACCCTAACATTTTGAATAATTGATTATATATCTACATATTATAATAGTTTTATCTCTCAATTTTTTTTCATAATTAAAGCATAAATTATTTTTTTTTTTTTGGAGAATTACAAGAGGAGGGTAAAGCCCTCACAGCGACATAACTAACGTGACTCAAATTTAGGTCACACTTGATGTGGTGAACATCCTGACTGTCACATCCCAAAAATTGGGTTAGAAAAAATTGGGTTAGTGAAACCAAGTGTGGTCTCATCCGGATATTTAGTTTTGATTGTGAAAATTATATTAAATAAATTGATTTGGTTCAGTGGTTAAGTGTTGTGTTTTTGTGTGAGAGATCTTTTGTTTAAATCCCTTCCCTTGAGATTTTATTAGTTTCTAGTTCAATTCATATCCCTATTCTTTTGGCTTAAATCTTATTTCAATGCAAATTATAACAAAATGTATCTATTGGTTTAATGGTAAGGCTTCAGCTTTCCCTTTAATCCTATGTTCAAATCCTTGAATATGCAAAGTGGAATAATTATTTTTGTTTTAAATTTGGAAGAAAAATCTAATGTGGATAGTGATAGGAGTTAGTGGGATTAGTGGGGGGGGGAAGTAGTTGATTTTTAATAAATAAAAATATCCCCTCTTTCCCTATTCAGTTTTCACATTTTGTTTCTCTTAATGCTTTTCATTATTTTCTTTTTGGAGTTTCATTTTTTTCTTCTTCCTGACGGATTCTTTTGTGTTGTTTTGCTGCCATTAAGTGCTGAGGGATTAAACTTTTTGACTCTTTGTTTCCGGTTGTAATCCAAGATTCATGTAAGTAGTATCGTTCTATTTTCTATTATTAAGTTTTAGTTCGTTTTTGAGCAAGTTTTGAGTAGTTAATGTTTAGTTTTCCTTCTGCGTTGTGTAAAGTATTTTCACGATGTTAGACCAGGCAAAGGGTGGGAGAATCAAAACCCTCTAGCAGTGTAATCATTGTTTCAACGTGGTGCATGTGAAGAAAGTGCCCGTGTGCTTATTTAGGGATTGTTTCTTTAAGGAAAAAGGGGTGTTTTGAGTGATATTTTGGGATTTAATTATATTGTAATCAGTTTGATTAAAAGTGGTATGTAGATTTTTGAGTGATATGGTTTGTGAGCAATCAAATCTTCAATCAGTGTGTTATTCTAATTCGATTTATCACTCAAAACTTGAGAAATTCACAAAACAGGGGTTGTTTTCGAAACTACCCAGTGCCACATGACTGTGTGCCAGGCCATGTGGTAGACCGTCTGCATCACATAGTCGTGTGGTAGGCCTGTGGAGCACACGGTCGGTGTGGGTAGGCCGTATGGGGCACGCGGTCGTGTGAAATCATGCAGGCTTGTGGGTAGGCTATGTGGGGCACACAGCCGTGTGAAATCATGCAGACACAGGCTAGGTTTTTGGGTCGTGTAGGCTTTTTGGGCCAACTTTAAAGCCTAATTAGGAGCCGAATACGAGACTTGAAAATTAATTCCATGGGCATTATGTAGGCCTAAAAAATGTAAGTTTCAGTAAACAAATATGAGTAAGTGTTGGAGGTATGTTAAATAAGTTTCAATAAGTTCCAGTAAACAAACATGAGTAAGTGTTGGAGGTATGTTAAATAAGTTTCGATAAGTATAATAATGTGTTATGATTTGCTATAAGTAGGTACTTGAGTTAAGCTTGTGTATTATACGTATTTTGTTATCTGTTTTGATAAGCTATCTGATTCGACTATGTAATATGTATGCTATGATCTATATAAGTTATGTGTTATGTTACGCTTCGTATAACATCTATCTATGTTTGCATGCTATACAACTTGTGTGATATGTATGTATGTTAACATGACTTTGTATATGTATTAGGGTGGTTATGATATGATGGAAGAAGTGTTATATGGCAATTTATACTACAATTATAGCGGCTAGATCGCAAATTTATATATATGGCAGCTCAGCTGCAATTATGTGAGTGACAAACCGCCACATATATTAGTGTGATTGGATGGATGGACTCTTGTAGTCCTATTTGGTGTGATTGGATGTTCGGAGATGGTGTGTAGCGAATAGGGGTAGGACTTTGTATGATATGATATGATCTAATATGATATGATATGAATTGATATGGTATGATTTATGATATGCTCTGGTGTGATAAATATGTTTCAATATATGTTGAGCTTTGTTTTGATTTATGATATGCTCTGATATGTAGTATGTTATGAAATTACGAGTTGCTTATTGTATATGCAAAACCATAGTAAAATTTCTTTTTGTGGTTCAGATCACACAATGAGTTTCTAGCTCACTTGTTTGTGTATACGTTTCAGGTAAACTTTCAACTTAGGATCGGACGATGTGCAGGAGCTCAGATTGTTTTGGCTAAGTAAATATGATGATTTACAATAAAAAATTTGTTCTTGGATTTTTGAAGCTATATTTTGTTTTTCGGTTGTGTTTTGGTTTCATTTTGTTCATCGATTTTTGGAAGTTTTAATTTTTGGAAGTTTTAACGTAAACTGCAAAATCATACAAGCTAACAAATTAGAATTCGGTTTTCAAAATTAAAACTCTAAAAAGTTTTCCGCTGCAAATTAAGTAAACCTTTAGGTATTTTTCTGTAAATAAATAAATAGTTTTTGAGAAATGTTAGCATTAATCAGAAGAGGTTTGCTCAAAATCGGTATTTGAGAAGCAAACAAATTTGAAATAAATTTCTAGACTTGAAATAAGTGTTTTCGGACTTAAGCTTTTCTGAACGTCTGTGAGAGTTTTGTCAAGTTTTATGCTTTTGAAACGCACAATTAAGTTGATTTAAACAAGACTTTTTAAAAAACTAATGCAATTCCTTCAGATTCAGCCATAACGTCTAGACCATGTTTAGGATGTTACACTGACCATCAAACTAACATGCGATTCCAAATATATTATATTTTAATGTTTTATAGGGGATAAAAAACTAGTTTATTATCTACATTAGATAATAGGAATTTAAGGTGTCTTCTCTCGAAGGTCCTGGAAAAGTCTAAACAAATTGTAAATATGGGTTCAAAATAAGTAAAGTGGACCACTCGGGTGGTACCGATGCATCAAATCAAAAGATTGATTCCAGTTAGGCAAAGATTGAGTTTGATTGGATCCAATCTTGTACGTCCAACCCATCGTTAATATGACCTCCTTAATTATTTTATTACCAAAATGTGTATTAATTCACCATTATCTTTATTGTTTTACATAATCAGATTTTTTTTTTTTTGGTTATATAATAGTTTTCTAGCTCATTAAATTCAAGTGTATATCTCAGGCTGATTAGTTGACACCAAACCATTGGAGAAGTTTTTCTTATCCAAATAATTGCACCTACTTTCCTAATATTTTATGTGATTAATTTTTATTCTATTCAATAGTTGTATTTCATATAAATTAGGTATGTAAATTTTGAATAAATTTGATAAAAATAATAATCATTAAATAATAAAGAGGAGGATGTATAAAATAAATGTAGTTTTACACTTTTATAAAATTTTTACAATTAATATTTTAATAAATCAACTATTATATATACACACTGCTTTTTATCGATGTGATCAGTTCAAAATTTATATGCATAACAACTAAGAATGTAACACCCCTAACCCTTATCCGTCACCGGAGCAGGGTGACGGAGCATTCCGGACATTTCGGATCAAATACAAATATCATATAATTATTCACACATAAATATCATACTTCAATCATATCGTCCCTTTTATGAGCCTTATACATCATGTGAAAAATATAACGTCGGTTTTGACAAATATATCGCAAAGAAAAGAGAAATAAAAATAAAGAACACACAGATTTTACGTGGAAACCTTTTTGGGAAAAACCACGGGCAGATGAGAAGAAAATTCACTATGTCGAATTGGAAATAATTACAAAAGGAATAGACTATGTCTATTTATAGGCTTGTAAAGCCATATTCTAATAGGAGTGTAGTAAGATTGAAACACCTTATTCTAATCAATATAAAATAGATGGAGTTTAATAAGGTTTAAAAACCTTATTCTAAAATAAAATAAAAGAAATGTAGTTCTATGGGGATTTTTCTTTTATTTTATTTTACCATTGTATTTTATTTAAATAAGGATTCGGCCATGAATTCTAACAATATCCACCTTGACACAAATTCTCAATGAACATGTAACACCCCACACCCTGCCCAAACACTACAACCGGATCTGGTATGTCACTAAGAAAAATTTTATCGAAACATGTTGCATTTTCGGAAAAGCCCAAATATGTTTTATATAGAATATGCTTAAGTAAAGTAAAATCCAAACTTAAATACATGCCATTTTAATTAAAATAAAAAGCTTAAACTACTTAAAGTAATAGAAGCCCATAATAAAACATAATAGCCCATGGCCTTATTACAACGAGGTTTGAAGTCCATTAATTAAAATATAAAATAAAACTTGAGTCTCTTTTGCCAAATCTACATATTCTTCTCAGATGGCCACCTTGCGTTCCTCTCCACCCGATCCAATCACTAGGTATCACCTGAAATGTTAATTAAAGGGTGAGTCGCGAGACTCGATGTGCAAACCTCATGCACCACTAGAGTTTGGGTCTTAAGCCCATTAAACAAAATAAAGTGTAATAATCATAATAAAAATTAATAGCAATTAATATGCTGTGCCCAACCCGCTTGCCTAGGTTTCCATCCGCTACACACCCCGCATCAACCGCTCACACCATTGGGGATTTCTACAATCAACCCATACCACTACACACCATGATGGCGGTCATCGCTTCATTTACATATGATGGCCAAGCCCTTATAACATATAATAGCCAAGCTCAGATAACATTTAATGGTCAAGTTCGTATAACAGTTCACGGCATTAGCCGCTACACATGTAACGTATAACTTCCTCCTTTCATCAACCCAACCCATGCAATCACATACAAGCATTTTACTTATAACATTTAAACAGATTATTTACTAACCTGGGGATCCGCTTTTTCCCTCCTTGGGCTTGCATCAATAAACCGAGATTTCGGTATTTATCAAAACATAAAAAAACACATGAACATACAATAATAGGCAGATCTAGATGGTGGGGAGGTATTACACACCTAGTTACCGCGAAAATCTATTATCCCTAACGTAGAGCCTTATTTGTCGAATCCCGAAAATCCCTAAGACAACGTCACCTTCCTACCTTCGGCTTTTCCACCAAATCGGCATAGGAGACTTTTAATGAGAAAGATTCGGCTTCTAAAAGCAGAGAGGGAAAATCGACAGGGCTTAAATAAGTGTTTCAGGTTAGATATGAATGAAAAGAAAGAGTGAAATTGCATATAATAAAATCCCGAAACTTACCAAATTATTAAGGAGTATGTGGCTTATGGTGCACCTTCGGGAAACAGAAACCTCCCTTGTAGGTTCGGCTATATGAGATGAGAGTATGAATCAAATGGAATTGCTTTTAGAAAAGAAAAGAGAAACTATAGGAAAGGCTTGGAAATTTCGACAAAGAATGAGAGAAAATAGGGTTTCAAAATACCGAAATTGAAGAATACTACTCCCTATTTATAGAGAAATTTCGGCATATCATCCACACACAGAGTTGGAATTTCGGCCAACTCTTCCCTTCTCCTGATAGCCTTTATCTCACCTAATAACCCAATCTTTATCTCCTCAAAAAAAAAATAGCCCTCATCTTTCTCTTCATTATCTTCCTATTTATCAAGAAATAAAAAAAATTAGAATCCCTATTTTGTAGCTAGTGTGCCGTCCACTCCTAGGGCTTGTAAGTGCTGAATTTTCATCTTAAAATTTGGGCTCTAAGTAGCCATACTAGGCCCAAACTCCTCCCCCTTATGATGCCACCTTATGCCCACTTAAAGCTCCTCAAATCCTTGGGCCATAAGCCCAGCTTGTCACTTAATTAACTATCTACTTAAATTATAAGCTAACACCATTTATTAACCACCTAACCCATATTTTTAAAGCCCAATATATCACTTTAAAATACCCAGAGCACTAATTTAAACCCTAATCCACATATTTAATCAAAAAGTCAGCCCGATCCTTAGAATCTAAATTTAACATATTAAACTATCACCTTAATGCGCAGGCCCACGTTTAGGATGTCACAGTTCTACCCCCTCAAAATAAATTTCGGCCTCAAAATTTACCTGATCAGAAAAGATGGGGATATTGTCGTCGATAACCTCCTTCGGTTCCCACGTCGCCTCTTCGCTACCGTGGTTTCTCCATAAGACTTTGACCAAAGGAACGAACTTCCTTCTCAACACTTTTACGTCTCGATCTAAAATTCGTACTGGTTCCTCCTCAAAAGATAAATCTGGCCTTACTTCAATTTCTTCCACTGGTACTATGTGCGATGGCTCGATCGATAACATCTTAGCATCGAGACATGGAACACATCATGTATCTGCTCCAACTCTGAAAGCAACTCCAAACGATAAGCCATTGGGCCCACACGTTCTAACACCCGATAAGGCCCAATAAATCGAGGACTTAGCTTACCCTTTCGTCCAAACCTCATTACCTTTTTCCATGGAGAAACCTTCAAGAAGACTTGATCTCCTACTGTGAATTCCACCTCCTTCCGCTTAAGATCCGCATAAGATTTTTTTGCCGATCAGACGCTTCCTTCAATCGAGCCTGTATTAACTTAACTTTTTTCCTCCGTTTCCGAAACTAGTTCAGGACCCAATACCTGACGTTTACCTAACTCCGTCCAATAAGTTGGGGCACGACATCTCCTTCCATATAATGCTTCATACGGCGCCATTTGAATACTAGCTTGATAGCTATTATTGTACACGAATTCAGCCAAGGGTAAATGCTCCTCCCAACTACCCCTAAAATCGATGATGCAACCCCTAAGCATATCCTCCAAGATCTGAATTATCCTCTTAGACTGACCATCGGACTGTGGGTGAAAAGTGGTACTGAAGTCTAACCTTGTTCCCATTTCTTGATGAAGAGCCCTCCAAAATCGTGAAGTGAACCTAGGGTCCCTATCCGATATGATTGACATCGGCACACCATGTAATCTTACAACCTCAGCCACGTACAACTTAGCCAACTTTTGTAAAGAGTTGTCGACCCGAATCGATATGAAGTGAGCAGAATTCGTCAGCCGATCCACAATTACCCAAATTGCATCTTTCTTGGTGGGTGTAAGAGGTAACCCATTAACAAAATTCATTGTGATTCGCTCCCATTTCCATTGCGGGATCTTTATCGGCTGCAACAATCCCGAAGGCAACTGATGTTTCGCTTTTACCTGCTGACAAGTCAAACACTTTCCCACATATTCCGTAACTTCTCGCTTCAAACATGACCACCAGAACTATTCTCGCAAATCTCGATACATCTTAACTCCTCCAAGATGTATAGCATAGGGGCTACTATGCGATTCCCGAAGAATCATCTGCCTTAGCTCCCCATCTTTTGGCATACAAACCTTCCCACGAAAACACAAAACTCCATCATTGTTCAGACTATAATCCTCTACTTCACCCTCTTGCACTTGTCGGATTCGAATACTCAAGACATCATCCGAAAGTTACTTCTCATTGATTAGACTCGTCCACATAGGTCTTACTTATAGTTCAGCTACCAGGCTACCATCCTCATACAAACTAAGATGAGCGAACATCGCCCTTAGGTTTGTTATCACCTTTCTACTCAACGCATCTGCCACCACATTCATCTTGCCGGGATGGTATTCAATTGAGCAATCATAGTCCTTCAAGAGCTCGATCCACCTACGTTGTCATAAATTTAACTCATTCTGAGTAAGGATATACTTCAAACTTTTATGGTCGGTGTAAATTACTTACTTTTCCCCGTACAGGTAGTGCCTCTAAATCTTCAGAGCAACACTGTCGCAGCCAATTCCAAGTCATGCGTAGGGTAGTTCAACTCATGCGGTCTCAACTGCCGAGACGCGTATGCCACAACTTTTCCATCCTACATCAACACACACCCTAAACCTGTGTGTGATGAATCACAGTAGACGATAAATTCTTTTCCTGCCTCTGGCTGAATTAACACCGGCGCTTCCATCAAAATTCTCTTCAGCTTCTCAAAGCTCTCCATCCTTCACCTTTAACTGATGATATCCCGACCTGAGATCAATCTTAGAAAAGACTGAAGCTCATTTAAGCTAGTCGAACAAATCGTCGATTCTTGGTAATGGGTACTTATTTTTAATCGTCAACTTATTCAGTTGACGATAATCCACGCACATAAGCATGGATCCGTCCTTCTTCTTCACGAATAGGACCGGTGCTCCCCATGGAGACACACTCGATCGAATAAACCCACGGTCCAACAGTTCCTGAATCTGAGCTTTGAGCTCTACCAGTTCCTTCGGCGCTATTCAATAAGGAGCAATTGATACCAGAGCTGTACCCGAAAGTAGTTCTATTCTAAATTTCACCTCACGATCTAGGGGTAATCCTGGTAACTCCTTCGAAAGATGTTTACAAAATCCTTGACTGTTTGAACCTCATCATCAGTCACCTCTTTAGCATCTAAAGCACTAATAAAAGCTAAAAAGGCATTACATCCCTTTCGAATCATCTTTACAGATTTTAAGGCCGAAACTACGTTGGACAAATAATTTTTTCTTTCTCTTAACGCAACCATCTCCCCGCCTTCTGGGGTACTTAACACCATGCGCTTAGTCTCACAATCCAATTTAGCACGATGCTTTGATAACCAATCCATTCCTAGGATGAGATCAAACTCTCCGAATGGCAATTCTATTAAGTCTGCCGAAAACACTACCCCTTGAGTCTCTAAAGGTATATCCCTAAACAGCATGTTCACTACCCTAGATTGTCCTAAGGGACTAACCACAGGCATCTTCCTAGTAGTTGTTTCAGGATCTATACTTAAGGTCTCAGATATCGAACATGTAATATAGGAGTGGGTTGACCCAATATCAATCAAAGCAAGAAAAGGGTCGTCACTATAAGAAACATCTGGGTTATGATATTCGGCAAGGCCACCATCCTCTTGTCGATGAACTGCATAAACTAGACCCGACTGCCTAACCTCTACATTACCTGCACCTCTGCCAAGTGCTCCACGACCTCGACTAGCCCCATTTCCTCCTCTACCTGCACCACTACCCCTTGGTCCAGGCTGATCACCTCTCATCACTTGATTAGCACCTCGGCCCGCTGGCTGCCCTCGATCCATCTGGGGACAGTCCTTAATCAGGTGTTCTGTGGATCCACACTTAAAGCACCCACCTGTCTTCACTTTGCATTCCCCATGGTGCACCTTGCCACATGTAGAACATGTCTGATTCTGACTCGTCGGAGCACGAACTGGCCCATCAGCCCTAGGCCTCTTCTGGAAATTCCCCGATGCTCTTGATGGCCCAAAACTCCTCTTATTCTTACCCCGATCCTTATCCCTTTCTTGCCTCTCAACTCGTTTCACTTCTTCAGCAATTTTAACCTTATCTACCAAAACAGTAAAAACCCTTTCCCGTTGCAGTGCTATCAAAACCCTTAACTCATTTCTCAGCCCATCCTCAAACCGAACACAACGTTCATACTCTGTTGCTACCATTCCTCGAGCGTAAAGGCTCAAGCACAGAAACTCGGCCTCATATTCGGCAACAGACTTACTTTCTGCACTGTGTTCAAGAATGCCTTCCTTTGGGCATCTATATATGGCCCGACATACTTCCCGAAATGACTCCTTAAAGAAGTCCCGATCAATCCGGTCTGCATGGCAGTGCCTTCTTTCACCGTGAGCCACCATCGGCGTGCCTCATCTCGGAGGAGAGACACGACCCTTTCAACTTTTCCTCTACCATGAAGTCAAAGTCATCCATTATGCACTCGATCGCTTTCATCCAATCTTCTACTATGTTAGAGCTACCCGTAAACTCCCTAAACACTTCGCTCCATTAGCCTTAAGCCGTTCGACCTGATTTTGGGCTCCTGTGCCCATGCCTACTCCAGCAACCCTCTCTAAAACCCTCAACATCGCCTAAGATACATCATCATCTCTGGGTGCCTCATCCCAAAATTCTCTTTCTACAAATGGTAATTTAAGATCTCATTTCTCGACCGTGGCTGACCCTCACGGCTCGATGCGGTCATTCTACCCTACCACGCCCACGCGATCGACGCCCTCGACCCTTGAACTCATTCCTCCGATTGATGTTTATCCGATTAAGAATTTTATGGATTATTAATTTTCTTCCACTAGTTAACCACTAACGGTCTTATGAATAATAGTTTTAAAAGTGGTTCTTTCAATTCGCATTCACAAATGAGCCTCAAGTTCAATCATCAACATTCATGAACTCGCGTTCATTATAGAAAAGTGTTGTCGTTGTTGCTGTTGTTGTTGTTTCTACTACCCAGGGGTATTTTCGTAATTTTATCCTATAGGGGTATTTTCATAATTTTTTTCAAAATAAGGTCCTTGGTGATTTTGTGGAGTAAGGGTATTTTGGTAATTTTTTTGGGTGTATTTTAGAAATTTTGAAAATTCGGGGGTACTTTGGTAATTTTGGAAATATGGGGGATATTTTGGTAATTTTGGAAATCTAGGGGTATTTCGGTAATTTTGGAAATCTGAGGGTATTTCGGTAATTTTAGAAATTGGGGGTATTTTAGTCATTTTGGAAATCAAGGTCATTTTGGTCATTTCGCAAAATAAGGGTAGTTTTTCAAACGTTGATGGTTTTTTTATTTTTTTTGTTGTTTTTTTTAAACAGGGTTGATTGGATTATATTTATTTATTTATTATTATTTTTAATAAAACAAAGGTATTTTGAAAATTTTACAAAACTTGGGTTTTTTTTTTAAGAAAAGGTGGTTGGTCCTTTTGGGTTTTAATCATAGGGTTTAGCCCATCAACCACCCTCGTAATTAGGGTGAATAGTCACTACGCACTGTAGGATTCTAGTGAAGAGGAGGTGAGTCGCCAGGATCGCTTAAATACCAAGCTCTCCCGAATCCACTCCTAGACATGCGTATGCCTATTGCCACACCCTAACTCGACTAAGGTGAGCAGTCACTACGCACTGTAGGATTCAGTGAAGAGGAGGTGAGTCACTAGGACCGCTTAAATACCGACCTCTTCCTGGATCCTTCCTAGAAATGCGATGATGTGGTTACCACCTCAGCCTCATGCTCGTTAACGAGTTTGTTCGGTGAAATTAAGTTTTATGAATTTTAAGAAGTGGTTTAAGCTAAGCCTAGAGTCCATCAAGTTCTAATTCTAGCTTAGTCACGTCCCACTAGGCCCACTAAGCCCATATATAAATATCACACAATGGTTCGAGTACTTACTGGCGGACTTAGGTGGAGACGCAGTGCCATCTTGAGCTAATGCACTGTTATTATTTAAAAACATGTATATTTCAAAAGCTCATCTTTAGAAAACGTTTTGAGCCCAAAAACCCCAAGAGTCGAGTTTTGAACTGGGCTCGATACCAATTTGTAACACCCACACCCTACCAAACACTACAACCGGATCGGTATGTCACCAAGAAAATTTTATCGAAACATGTCGCATTTTCTAAAAGCCCAAATATGTTTTATATAGAATATGCTTAAGTAAAGTAAAATCCAAACTTAAATACATGCCTTTTAATTAAAATAAAAAGCTTAAACGACTTAAAGTAATAGAAGCCCATAATAAAACATAATAGCCCATGGCCTTATTACAACGAGGTTTGAAGTCCATTAATTAAAAATATAAAATAAAACTTGAGTCTCTTTTGCCAAATCTTCATATTCTTACGCATGGCCACCTTGCGTTCCTCTCGGCGGTCCGAATCACTAAGTATCACCGAAATGTTAATTAAAGGGTGAGTCGCGAGACTCAATGTGCAACCCTCATGCACCACTAGAGTTTGGGCCTTAAGCCCATTAAACAAAATAAACAAATGTAATAATCATAATAAAATTAATAGCAATTAATATGCGGGCCCAACCCGCTTGCCTAGGTTTCCATCCGCTACACACCCCGTACCAACCGTTCACACCATTGGGGATTTCTACAATCGACCCACACCACTACACACCATGATGGCGGTCATGCCGCTCATTCACATATGATGGTCAAGCCCTTATAACATATAATGGCAAGTTCAGTATAACATTTAATGGTCAAGCTCATTATAGCGATTCACGGCATTAGCCGCTACACATGTAACGATAACTTCCTCCTTTCATCAACCCAACTCATGCAATCACATATAAGCATTTTACTTATAACATTTAAATAGATTATTTACTAACCTGGGGATCCACTTTCTCCCTCATTGGGCTTGCATCAATAAACCGAGATTTCGGCATTTATCAAAACATAAAAAAAATACATGAACATACAATAATAGGCAGATCTAGATGGTGGGGAGGTATTACACACCTAGTTACCGCGAAAATCTATTATCCCTAACGTAGAGCCTTATTTGTCGAATCCCGAAAATCCCTAAGACAACGTCACCTTCCTACCTTGACTTTTCCACCAAATCGCACGGAGACTTTTAATGAGACAGATTCGCTTCTAAAAGCGAGAGAAGGAAAATCGACAGAGCCTTAAATAAGTGTTTGAGTTAGATTTGAATGAAAAGAAAGAGTGAAATCGCATAGAATAAAATCCCAAAACTTACCAAATTACTAAGGAGTATGTGGCTTATGGTGCACCTTGGAAATGAAACCTCCCTTGTAGGTTAATTTGTGTGAGATGAGAGTATGAATCAAATGGAATTCGACTTTTAGAAAAGAAAAGAGAAACTATAGGAAAGGCTTGGAAATTTCAAGAGAATGAGAGAAAATAAGGTTTGAATCACCGAAATTGAAGAATACTACTCCCTATTTATAGAGAAATTTGACATATCATCCACACACGAGTTGGAATTTGACCAACTCTTCCCTTCTCGATAGCCTTTATCTCACCTGATAACCCAATCCTTATCTCCTCAAAAAAAATAGCCCTTATCTTTCTCTTCATTATCTTCCTATTTATCAAGAAATAAAAGAATTAAAATCCCTATTTTGTAGCTAGTGTGCCGTCCACTCCTAGGGCTTGTAAGTTCTGAATTTTCGTCTTAAAATTTGGGCTTTAAGTGGCCGTACTAGGCCCAAACTCCTCCCCCTTATGATGCCACCTTATGCCCACTTAAAGCTCCTCAAATCCTTGGGCCACAAGCCCAGCTTGTCACTTAATTAACTATCTACTTAAATTATAAGCTAACACCATGTATTAGCCACCTAACCCATATTTTTAAAGCCCAATATATCACTTTAAAATACCTAGAGCACTAATTTAAACCCTAATTACATATTTAATCAAAAAGTCAGCCCGATCCTTAGAATCTCAATTTAACATATTAAACTATCACCTTAATGCGCAGGCCCACGTTTAGGATGTTACAGAACAAGTTCTTCATCGCGAACTCTCAACAAACAAATTTTCCACCTCTTCCATAAAACCCCTTAAGGGTTTAATTTCAACAATGAACACCAACCAAGTCTAAGCAATGCTCAAGCTTGGTTATAGGAAGTGACTTAGTCATCATATCTGCAAGATTTTCATAAGTACTAATTTTGCTCACAACAACATCACCACGAGCAATAATATCACGAACAAAATGATACCGAACATCAGTGTGTTTTATTCTCTCATGAAACATTTGATCTTTTGTAAGGAAGATGGCACTCTGACTATCACAAAATACTGTGCTGATTTTAAGGTCTTCATTTATTTCACTAAAGTGTCCCTTCAACCAAATAGCTTCTTTACAAGCCTCAGTAACCATCATGTACTCAGCTTCAGCGGTAGACAAAGCGACTGTAGTTTGCAAAGTAACTTTCCAATTGATTGCACAACCTCCGATTGTGAAGGCTTAACCAATGAGAGATCTTCTTCTATCAAGGTCTCCAACAAAATCAGCATCAACATACCCAATGACTCCATTTTTAGTTCTTCCAAACTATAAGCAAATATCAGTAGTACCTCATATGTATCTTAAAATCCACTGAACTGCTTTCCAAGGTTCTTTACCAGGATTTGCCATGTATCTGCTAACTATTCTGACTGCATAAGATAAATCTGGACATGAACAAATCATAGCATACATGAGAGATCCCACTGCACTAGAGTATGAAACATGTGACATGTACTCAATCTCATCATTTGATTGTGGAGACAAAGCCGATGAAAGTCTGAAATGGGCTACTAAAGGAGTATTAACAGGCTTAGCACTCTGCATATTAAACCCGCAAAGAACTTTCTCAATGTACCCCTTCTAACTTAGGTACAACTTACTTGCATTTCTATCTCTGAGCATCTCCATACCAAGTATCTTCTTTGTTGGTCCCAAATCTTTCATCTCAAATTCTTCACTTAGTTGGGCTTTGACCTTTCTTATCTCTCATTTATCTTTTGTTGCTATCAACATGTCATCAACATAAAGGAGTAGATACACAAAAGAACCATCTCTATTTTTCTTAAAGTAAACACAACTTTCAAAACTACTTCTTTTGAAATCATGAGAAGTGATAAAGGAATCAAACCTCTTGTACCACTGTCTTGGTGACTGTTTCAAACCATAAAGGGACTTTTTCAGCAATCAAACATAGTCCTCTTTTTCTGAGACTGTAAAACCTTCTGGTTGTTGCATGTAAATATCCTCCTCAAGTTCTCCATGGAAAAATACATTTTTTACATCTAACTGCTCAAGCTCTAAATTATGCATGGCCACAATACCAAGCAAAGCTCGAATCAAACTATGCTTCACAACTGGGGAGAACACATCTATGAAGTCCACTCTTGGAATTTGACTGTAACCATTGGAAAAAAGCTTGTTTTATATCTAGGTTGTTCAACTCTTGGAGTCCATTCTTTCTTTTTAAACACCCATTTACAGCGAACAGCCTTTTTAACTTTAGGAAGTTTCACAAGATCCCATATTCTATTTTGTGGAGTGATTTCATCTCCTCTTGCATAGCAAACATCCACTTTCTGAGTCTTCACAGGTAACCGCCTCAGAATAATTAGATGGCTCTTAGTTTGCATCTATATCTTCAGCCACATTTAAAGCATAAGCAACTAGATTAGCCACTGCATACTTCTTTGGAGGTTTAATTTCTCTTTTAGTTTTTTTTTGGCGATAGAGTATTGTGGTGAAGAAGCAACTCTATTCTCAATTTTTGTACTGACTTGAGGAGTCGACTCTGTATTAATCTAATGCTCCACCTGCTTTTAGTTTTCTTTATTGGAAGTTAAGAGATAAGTTAGGTAGCATAGTAGTTTCATCAAAAACAACATCTCTGCTAATCACAACTTTTTTATTTTCAGGACACCATAACTTATACCCTTTTACACCAGTTTTATAACCAAGAAAAACACATTTAAAGGATCTCGGTTTCAATTTTCCATTATCAACATGAGCATACGTAAGACACCTAAAGATCTTTAAATTAGAATAATTAGCAGGATTACCATACCATACCTCTTGTGGAGTCTTTTTCTCAATGGCAACGGATGGAAATCGGTTGATTAAAAAACATGCAGTAGAGGCTGCTTCACCCAAAACAAATTTGGTAAGCTGTCATTTGACAACATACATCGAACCTTCTCCATGATCATTCTGTTCATTCATTCTGCAACACCATTTTGCTGTGGAGTATGACGAACTATTAAGTGTCTCACGATCCCTTCTGACTTGCACAGTTTATTACAATCATTAGAACAAAACTCTAAGCCATTGTGCATGGGAGGTATTTTATTTATTTTCCCATCTCTTTTCAATCATAGTTTTCCAAGACTTAAATGCGGAAAACACATGGCTTTTCTACTTCAGGAAGAACGCCCTAACTTTTCTGGAAAAATCATCAAGAAAGTTAGCATATAATTAGCTCCACCTCTCAAAGGCACTCTTGATGGCCCCCACAGATTAGAATGAATATACTCCAACGTTCCCTTCGTGTTATGGATTCCTCTGGTGAATCGAACTCTCTTTTTCTTCCCAAAAGCGCAGTGCTCACATAACTTCAGTTTGCAAATTCCTTGCCCATCAAGAAGTCCTCTTTTGCTCAATTATGCCATACCATTCTCACTCATATGCCCTAGCCGCATATGCCTAGGGGTGAGCAAAACTCGATTCGATTCAAAAATTGAAAAAATTGAATTTCAAATTATTGAATCGAGTTAATCGAAGTTAATCGAGTTAATCGAATCAACTCAATTTTGAGTTTCAATTTCGAGTTGAATCGAGTTGAATTTTCAAATTGAATAATTGAATAATTGAATAAACCGAATATAAACTATTTTTTATTTTTTTAATTTTAGGCTTTTACCCATTTCTCCCAAGCCCATCAACACTCATTAAATTTTTTTTCCTAAATCCTAAGTTCCCAACCCAATTCCTCTTTCTCCCCAAATTAAACCCCAAATCAATTTTTAATTTTTTTAAATTTTAAGATTTTATTTATTCACTTATTTACCTCAATTTTTATTGTATGATCATGTTTTAAAAATTTTAAAGAAAATTATTTTTAAAAATTACATAAAATAAACAACACTAAAGTCATTTTTTAAAATTCAACTCGAACAAATATATTCGATTCGATTCGATTCAATTTCGTCTCACTCGACTCGATTAGAAAAATTTCAAATTAAGTTAGGATGATAAAATACGATTCGAAAACTCGATTAACTCGAAATTTTTCGATTCGATTCGATTCGATTCGATCGAATGCTCACCCCTACATATGCCAAAGTTTAGTAATATCATCATCTAACAAGGAAGAGGAAGCGACAATTGCATCACCAATAACAGTAGAACCCTACCAAACATATAACTTGGCAGTCTTTCTCTGCCCTTTCATCACAACGAGGGAACCTTTGGAAATCTTCAAAATCTCACTTTAAGTTGTGTATTTGTACCCTTTTGAATCAAGAGTACTTAACGAAATTAAATTTATTTTCAATTCTGGAACATGTCGTACGTCACTAAGTATTCTGACAACTCCATCAAACATCTTAACTTTAATTGTTCCAACACCTGTGATTTTACACGAAGCATTATTTCCCATCAATACAACACCTTCAGACATTGTTTCATAAGTTGTAAACCAATCCCGATTGGGACTTGTGTGGAAGGTGCAACCCAAATCAAGGGTCCACTTATCGCTCACTTTAGAATAGTTGACAGAAGTGACTAGAAGTTTACATCGCTGTAGTCTTTTACAACATCAGCTTCACCAGAATTTTTTGGTTGCTTTCCATTTTGATTCGTTGCCTCCCTTTTAATATTGTTCTGTAGCTTATAGCACTCAAAATTAATGTGTCCTTTCTTCTTGCAGAAGTTACAAGTTTTACCTTTATCTGAAGACTTCGATCTACCCTTAGATTTATCATGAGGATTCTGTTCATGTGTCCTTCCATGATCATCATCAGCATTCCGATCTTGTCTCCTATGAACAATGAGACCCTCTTCCTGAGAGTCGGGTTTAACCACAAGATGCCTCATCTTATCATACGAGGTCAAAGAATCATAAACCTCATCAACTGTGAGAGACTCACGACTACATAAAATCGTGTCTCTAAAGGTTGAATAAGACGAGGGAAACGAATAAAGTAGAATCAACCCTAGATCTTCCTTATCATACTAAACCTCTATGGCCTCCAAGTTTGAGAGAATTTCTTTAAACACTGTTAAGTATTCATGCACAGACGCACCTTCTTTCAAACGATGAGCATAAAGACGTTGTTTCATATGCAACTTGCTGGTTAGAGTTTTTGACATACATATTTGTTCCAGCCTCTTCCATAATGCAGCGGCGGTCTTCTCCTTCATCACATCCTACAAAATTTTATTAGACAAATACAAATATAATTGTGTTAATGACTTTCGATCCTTACGCTTCTTCTCTTCCTCCATCAATGTCAAAGACATCTTATCTACCCCTAGTAGGGATTTCTCTTAGTCCATCTGTGCAAGAACTGCATGCATCTATATCTGCCACAATGTGAATCTGGTGTTGTAATCCAACAGCGAAATTTCATACTTCAAAGATGTCATTATCGTGATCGAGATGAAAATCCCGAAAGCTCTAATACCAATTTGTGAAAAATATAACGTTGGTAATGACAAATATATCTCAAAGAAAAGAGAAATAAAAATAAAGAACACACAAATTTTACGTGAAAACCCTTTCGGGAAAAAATCACGGGCAGAGGAGAAGAAAATTCACTATGCCGAATTCGAAATAATTATAAGAGGAATAGACTATGTCTATTTATATACTTGTAAAGCCATATTCTAATAGGTGTGTAATAAGATTGAAACACATTATTCTAATCAATATAAAATAGATGGAGTTTAATAAGGTTTAAAAAACCTTATTCTAAAATAAAATAAAAGAAGTGTAATTCTATAGGGATTTTTCTTTTATTTTATTTTACCACTGAATTTTATTTAAATAAGGATTCAGGTCACTTAATTCTAACACATCAAGTTTACCAACCTTGCAAATCTTGAACATTAAGCAACTCATTTACCAACCTTTCAACCAATCCAAAACACATTCAAGTATATCTAAAACATGACAAAATATATTAATCTATTGACTTAATTAATATACCAACATAGATACTATACAAATACTAACCAATTCAATTCATTTAAATTCATTCAAGCCAAACTAAATTTAAAGCCAAATATCAACCTAAATTTGCATATATTAACTTCATTCATACTTTAACCAAAATAAGCCATTTATAACTTCAACATAACACATAATTTATATTTATGTATATAAGGAATTAATATCATTCTTTAACATTATTTACAATCATTTCCAAAATGACAAATACAACAACCTAGGTATATGCCATATACCAAAAGAAAAGTATTTCACCTCAATGAGTTCGGGATCGGCCTTGGATGTTGATTCAGCAATTTGACTTTTACCTAACTTGAGCGAAAAAACCGTACGCTAAGTATAAAACTCAATGGTATTTCTATAATCCGAATACTTATTAAATAAGAATTTATAATATTTATATATATAAACACACTTAATAAAATCATTCAAACAAATAATCAAATAATAAATAATCATTCAAAACACTTTCAATTCTCAATTTTTTACTATTTCAATTTCATAATTGCTATTCAAATAGATTTTCTCAATAGGATACACATATTATTTCACTTTCATGAACTCATTGGTTCAAACATTTCATTTTCATAACTCAATTCAATATCTCAATCCATTTCATATTCAAAATCATCCAATAATATCATTCAAAATCATTCATATTGTCAATTCATTTATTTACCCCTATTAACAAGACTTGAACTTTAGTGGATACACGGATCCAACCAAAACACACCAGTATGGCACCCAGTGCCTCATTGGATAATTTGAAGTAATAAGTTGATAAGTTGACACCTTGTGTCTCATCGGCCTTGCCAAAGTAAGTTGGTACCCAGCAACTCATCGAATTTATCCGAAGTAATAATATGACACCCAATTTAGCACCCCTAACCCATATCTGACACAGGAATAGGGTTATGGAACATTACCAAAAATTTCAGAAAATTTTCAGATAATTCATGATATTTATTGTTCATAGGGAAACTATCCACTTGAGTCATGGTCACTAAATTATTTATATATCAAGCTAAAGAATTTCAAATTAAGATCCGCTTGATGTTTTAGAAACTAGGCTCAAATATCTTTCTACCATAAAATTTTCAAAATTTATAATTTAGCCAATAAGTACAGTTACTTCTTCAAACTTATCCTTGTTCTGTTATTTGACAGTTTCGACCTTTCTTCACTAAAAATTAATTATCTCTTAGTTCTATTGAAAGTAGACTCATTAAGAGTTTAAACATAAAAATTTAAACCCTCAAGTAGTTTTATACAATTTTTAATGATTTTTCAAAGTCAAAATAGGGGAAACCAAAATCAATTCAAATATCTCATAAAATGAAATTCTTTTGCTTACACCGTTTCTTCTATGTAAAACTAGACTCAATAGAATTTAATTTCATATTTTATTCAACCTCTAATTTGATTTTCACAATTTTTTAGTGAATTTTCAAAGTCGGACTAATGCTGTTGTCCAAAACTATTTTAGTGAAAAATATTGATAACTAAGTTTATAACACCTTCACTTCCTTTCAATTAAAACCTATACATGCCATATAAACCTTAAGATGCACAATAAAATTTTACCGAAGTAATCTGGATAGTGTGCCCTGATGTGTTGATCCGATCCATTGATTTCACGTCAATCTACAAAGAACATTAAACACAGAGGACTAAGCTTATGTAAGCTTAGTAAGTTCATAGGCATAGAAAATAATTCTTACCTAACATCTTATAAAAATTATACAATATATAATTTCACTAATTCTTCATGTCAATCACAAAATCAATGAAAATTTCACTTGATTGAGCTCAATGTCAATAAATAATGAATTTCAATCTCTTGGATCCATTTATTGCTTACTTTTCTTAATCAATTTAAGGAACGGTTAGGGAATTGAGTACTTCGTTTTTAGAATGCCATAGTATAACTATGGTCTTGTGTCACGGGGCTAGACCATTCGTCTCACAATCGTGCGTCCTTAGGCGATTCGCTTGTCCAAACTCATAGGCGATTCGCTTGTCCAAACTCACCTAAGTTAGCCTTTGCTCAAGTGAGGATTCAATAAGAATTCCTCTAAGGCACTAATTGTAGAGTGAAAGCGATTCATGCCAAAAGAAACAACCAAAAGAACAACAGAAAGAGCGCTCGCAAAGTGTTTGAGTAAATGCTCTCAGAATTCTATTACTTTTAAGAATTTACAAATACAGTGGATGATTGACAAGTGAGGGGAAGGCTCTCTATTTATAGTTGAGCTCCCCAAAATCGACAGACAAGATTAGGCTACATCGACGGACGCGATCGACCATACCCCTTGATTTTAGGGATTTACAAGATATGCCATATCAAATCCTATCTAATCTTTATAAGATATGATTCCTTCTATCTTCTAAGATTACTTATCATAATAGCCTAAGTTGCCATATCCTCATTATCGAGCCAACCAGGCTTCAATCTGATAGGCTTCTTCAACAGTTCCTTGAATCGGGCTAGTTCTTGTGGGCTAAATGATCCCCATCTTGTCGATAGACCTCCATGGGCGCATCTTGTACCATGGTCACGGGTTTTGTATTTTGACCCGTGACATTCTCCCCCACCCATTCTCTCAATGCCCTCGTTGCAACTTTCGAATGGCATTGACTTGATTCACCTCAAATCCCTCTCGTTGCCTTGGCTTCCTCTCGACTTGCTTTCCGATCGGGTTGTCTATTCTTTCAAAACTTTTTCCTCGGCTTTCGTCGCCTCTGATCTTGAACCGTTACACTCATTGGTACATCTCATTAGCAAGAAGTCTCCGCTCTAACTTACCCTACTTGTTACCTTTTGAATCGCCTTGATTCTCACACATTGGCTTCGTATTTCCCATAGTCCCTCGACCTCCTTGCTTATGAACTTTGGAAGGGGCCCTATGACCTTGCCAAGCCAACAAGTCAGGATTCAAAACACTATCAAAGTGTTCGAAATGTACCTTACTCGTAGCATTTACTCGTCCCGATTATTTCTGCATCACTTCTTTTTCCTCGAAGCCCGATGCACAACCCACATTTCCTAAAGGTGTCAGCTCCATAGTCGAATCTGCAGGCTTCATATCGATCTCTTGCGCTACTAATACTTCCAAAAGAGCTTCCGTAACATCCCGTTCTATCGAGTCAATGTTCCTTCCTTATGAAACATCCTCGACTAGTTGGATTGACGACAACACATTTGTCCCAACCTTTATATCCCGATACACTGGCACAACAATCTTCGATAACGGACCAGTGACAATATGGATTTGATTGGCCCATGGAAACAGAACTGCCTGAATACTGTCAAGGAAGTTTAAGCGAAACACATAATCATAATCATCTAATTGGATTACCTCGAATTCTTCCTTGCCCTTCTATTTGCCAATTTGTAGTTCCACATCACGAACTACTCCCACAATTGAGGCCTCCTCGAAATTTATCATCTTGATCTTCCTACTCGATTTCTTAATCGAGAGACCAAGTTTCCTCATAGCCTTCTCCGATATGAACAAGTCTGATGCTTCCGTATCGACAAGAGCACTCCTCTTTTGACCTACAATGTTGATGTCTATGAACATCAACCCTTCCCCACCATTCCTTTTTTTCAGAATGAGAATCATCGAATTGACCGTCGATGTCTTCTTCTCAATAGGCTTCGCCTCTTCTGGCTCATTACTCCTCTTGATAGCCGAATACAAAGATACATTTGGGCAGCTCCTCTTCATATGTGGTCCCTTACAAAAGTAGCATCTCAACTTTCCCCTCTTCTCTTTTGAGTTGTTGGGTCTCCACTTTCAATTTCGTGGTTTCTCATTATCACCGTCGCTGCCATAATAGCTATGTCCCTCTTCATATTCCTCATGGTACCCACCATTGCCCCTCCCTGGGCCTGGAAGATTCGAACCTGTCTCTTCTCAGAACAAGTTCCACTAGGGACTCCGCCACCATCATGGCATTGGTCAGTTCCTGAACTCTTCGACGCTGCAATTCTTGCTTTGCCCATGGTTTCAATCCATCCGTAAAGGAGAAAATACTTTCTTCTTGCTAAAATCAGAAATCTGAAGCATGATTTCACTGAACTCCCTCACATACTCCCTAACCATGCCTCGTTGCGTAAGCCACCACAACATTGCTCAAGCTTTATTCTCGGCGTACTCGGGGTAAAACTGTGCTTTAAACTCCTTTTGGAACTCCTCCCAAGTCCTAATCTCAGTCCCACCACATCTCACATCAGTGGACCTACGTTGCCACCATAACAAAGAAACATCAGTAAAATGCATAGCAACAATGTTTACCTTTTGGCATCATCCTCGATGCTCATCGCACGGAAGTATTGCTCTATGGCCAAAGAAAGTTGTCCACCTCACTTGCAGACCTTGCCCCTTTAAACACTTTTGTTTGGGTACATCCATTACTTGTTACTTGACTTCAAAGCCAACATCCCATTACCTATGGCATCCTTGAAAATCTTGAGCTCTCCCTTAACTCATTGATCATCTTGAGCTCTCCCTTAAGCTTATTGATCTCCTCCTTCAAAACTGTCACCATAGCCTCAAGAGCATCATCCTTCCCAGCCAGCTTATTCTCGAGGAACCTATAGTATCCCACACATATTCTCTGAAATGCTCCTTCATCGTTTGCAACCCATTAATGAGTCTATCATCGACATCGCCAATCCTCTCCTTTACATCCTCCATGGACTCTTCGAGAGAGACGACTCGATCTTTCAAAGCTGACAACAAGTCCCTTATTCGACTCGCTTTTCTGGACCTTTCTCGGGTCTCCATTGGCTCATTTTGACCAACAACTTCTTTCGACATCCCAACAGTACCTTCGAACCAATAGCTTTGATACCACTTGTCACAAGGCTAGACCTTTCGTTTCGCAATCCGTGCGGCCTTAGGCGATTTGTTTGTCCAAACTTGCCTAGCCTTTAATCAAGTGAGGATTTAATAAGAACTCCTCCAAGGCACTAATTGTAGAGCAGAAGTGATTTATGCCAAAAGAAACAACCAAAAGAACAACAAAAATAGCACTCGCAAAGTGTTTGAGTAAATGCTCTCAGAATTCTATTAATTTTAAGAATTCACAAATACAATAGATGATTTACAAGTGAGGAGGAGGCTCTCTATTTATAGTTGAGCTCCCCCAAAATCGACGGAAAAGATTAAGTTACATCGACGGACGAGATTGACCATATCCCTTGATTTTAGGGATTTACAAGATATGCCATATCAAAACTTATCTAATCTTTACAAGATACGATTCCCTCTATCTTCTAAGATTAGTTACCATAATAGCCTAAGTTGCCATATCCTCATTATCGGGCCAACCAGGATTTAATCTGATAAGCTTCTCCAATAGTTCCTTGAATCGGGCCAATTCTCATAGGCTAAATGATCCCCATTTATCGATAGACCTCCATGGGGCGCATCTTGTGCCATGGTCATGGGCTTTGCATTTTGATCCGTGAAATTTACACATAATCACATATCACACACCGAAGCAATAGCCTAGCTATGGTCTTACACGGAAGCACATATCACACAGATGCTATAGCCCAGCTATGGTCTTATACAGAAATCACATATCACGCCGATGCCATAGCGCAGCTATAGTCTTATATGGAAATCACATATCACACCGATGCCATATCTCAGATATGGTCTTATATGGAAATCACATATTACATATTGTCATGGTCCAACCATGGTCTTTTCCGTCAATGTGTACGAGTCACTGAACGAAAGTACTCAATCCAATGTTCCACTAAATTAGAACTTTTATTCAAACATTCATATTTTCACAATTATCTCAGTTTAATAACATTCATATACAATAATATACCATAGCATTCATGAAATTTTCATAACAATTTATTAAATTTAGCCATATGAACTTACCTGGGCCAATCAGTAGAATTTGTAAAAATTTAGGGACTACTTTAATATTTTCTCTTTTCTGCGTTTATCTTCAGATTCCTGATCTATAATATCAAATTTTCCATTCATTAGCATCTAATTCCATACTAATTCATTTCGCAATTTATGCCCTTCAATTTTCAAAATTACACTTTGACCCTAAAATTTATAGTTTTTACAATTTAGACCCTACTTAATTAACACTTTAATTGAACTAATTTTTCCTCAAATAACACTTTATCTAATCATTTTAGGCTATTATACAGCCTTTGATGTTCAGAATTTCAGTACAAAACCCCAATTCCTAGCCTTTTCACAATTAGGTCCTAAAAATTAATTTCTACTAAAATCACTTAATAAAATCATAATATAATGAAATTAAAGGTTAAAATCTATGATAATTCATCATAAAATTTCAGTACTCACTCATGGTAACTTTCAAAATCATTCATAGAATCAAAAACAAATGAATTCAATAGTTGGACTTAATTGTAAAAGTCATAAAACATGAAAACTTATAAAGAAAAAGCAAGAATTGAACTTACATGATGAAAAATATGAAAAACCAGCTTGAAAACTCTCTATTATGGCGTTTTGGCTGAAGAGACATGATTAAATCTGTAGATTTTTCAATTTTATCTTTGTTTTATATGTTTAATTTGCAAAATTTCTAATTTTGCCCTTGTTTCTCCTTATTTTCTTGCCCAAACCGTCCAGCCCATATTATTTGGTCCTAATTTCTTTTTAAATCCCTCATTAGTAGTCACTTAAGCTATTTAATTACAATTTAACAAATTTTGCACTATTTTTAATTTAGTCCTTTTTAATTAAATGACTATCCAAACGTTAAAATTTTCCAACGAAACTTTAATACTAACTCAATGACACTCCATAAATATTTATAAAAATATTTATGGCTTAGCTTATGAATTCAAGGTCTCGATACCTCGTTTTAGACTCAATTTACCTATTAAATTCTTTTTAAATCACAAAATTCACTAATTCAAAAATTTTTCTAAATTCACACTTGACCCATAATTATTAATTTATTAAATTTTCAAACTTACTTGTCGAATTTAGTGATTATAAATCACTTTTTGACACCACTGAAAATTGGACTGTTACACCTAGTGTCTCATCAACTCGTGGCCGAAGTAATCCCTAAACACTTCCAATCCTATGGAATGCCAACTATATACGGCTTAGTCCAATACAGTTAATAGGGTTTCACATCACTTTTCAATTTCCAATCGATACACATTTCAAATAATCACATATATTCGCAATTCAATTCATTTCAATTCATTTTTCAAATATAATAATAAATATCAAATGTTCAAATTCCACAATAATCACATATTCACATCAATTTCATCACATTCCAAATCAATCCATTTCATTAGTATAACACAATACAAATAATTCTCACCTTATTCACTTACCATAATATTTAATCAAAATTCAGCAATTAATAACTAAATCCGGATTATAGAAATACAAACCGTAATTTTTCCCAAGTCACTCTTCGTCAACTTTCTCTTTTCCTTTTTAACCGAGGTCTTCGGCCCAACATTTGCTATGGAATTAAAATAATTGAAAATCATCAATACAACACAATTTAACATTGAATGTTCCAATCTATACATAACTTTTACTTAAATTCCAATTTAATCCTTAAATCAAAACTAATTCCTTTTCTTACAAAACTAATTCCATATCTCATTCAATTCCCACTTAAACTAATTTCAACTCTCTAATTTCATCATAAAACCCTAATTTCAAAATTATTTCAGTTTAGTCCTTAATACTCAAAACTTATAATTAAATTTACAATTCAATCTCTTTTCTACTTCTAGCTTGAAATTCTATCAATTTAACCTCTAATTTTCAATTAATTCAACATAAACTACATCTAAAAATCACTAACTTTCAAATTTTCAACAAAAATCAAGTAGTATTTTGTTTTAAGATTCCAAAACATCAAAATTACAAGAAAATGGGCTAAATTGACTTACCAATTGAACTTGAAACTTCAAAACCCTAATTTTTCCCTTATTTTCTTTCCCTTTTTCTTTCTTTCCTTCTCCCCTGTTTTTCGTTTGGCTATTTTGTTTCTTTGTTCTTTGTTTCTTTATTTATGTTTTATTTTAATAATGTAATATAATAATTTAATAATAAAATAATATTTACTTATATAATAAGTAAATAAGTAATTATTACTAATTTATGTATTTTATTTTTCCACATATATTTCGTAACATCCAAAATAATTGAGTATCTTTATGTTGCTAAATGATAGTTCGGGTTACTTGGAGTTAGAATAAATATTTTTTTATTTTACTTTAGAGTAAAGAATTTAAATGACCTTAAGACTTAAATTAATTAAGTGCTAAAAGTTGGCATAAGTGAGCTAGTAGTAAAGAGGAGATGGCGCCATAAGTGTTCCTAGAAGGAAGGAGTTCAAACACCGGCAAGCAACAAGGAAATTTTATTTTTTGCTTTAACCTATGCATGTGCGGCAAGGGATAAGGTTGGATGAGTTGTATTGTTTTATTTTGGTAAGTAGACTAAAGGAAAAGGTAATTGTTAACTTATGGTAGGGAATCAAGAAAGTTTGGAAAGATAAGGGACATAAGGCATGTATCAAGGAAAAGGTTTTGGAAATTATTTCATGGTCATTTGACAAATGAATTTGGACGGCAATGTGGCTAGGGGGAGGTTGGCCGATTATGTTAGTACCTTGCTAGGATTAGGAATTAGTTTTTGGTCATTCCTAACATCTTGTGCTAAGTTTTGCAATTCTTTTCTCAACCTTTTCTCCTTTGGCCGAATTTGAGCTTTTGGTAAGCCTTAACCTTTTGACCATTTGGTCATTTTTGCCTATCACTTTAATACTCTTTTGTATGTTTTTTTCAAAGTGCCAAAATCTCCAATACCAAAAAGGCCATTCTTTTCTTTTCTTCTTCCCATTGCCGAATGTACTTTGCTCCTAAACTCATCTCTTTCTTTCTCTTTTCTTCCCTTTGAAAACCGAAACAACATCATCATCATCTCTTTCTCTCATCTTTTAATTTCTTTTCAATCATACTTTCTCCAAAATATTTTCTCATGGTCGAATGTTAGTGTGCCTTTGCCGAACCATTTTCTCTTTTCTTTGGTTATTCATAGCCGAATCTCTCTCTATTCATAAACATCCTTCTCAATCGTTTCTTCTCAACCGTGGACAATAGGTAAGAGTTATTTTTAGTTAATTTTAGTTAATAATGGTTTTGGCCGAATCTTGATGGTGGTAAGAAGGATATCTTGGATTGAAATAATCATTCTTTCTATTAACTTTTCTTTGTTATATTTTAAGGCGATAGTAGAGGATCGGAACTCAAGTGTTCGTGAGTATCATAGAACGTTGAAATCGATTTAAGGTGTTAAGGGAACATTTTTGGTCAATTCTCATATTGTGGAGCAAGGATCTTTGTGGTAAGGAAATCTCACCCTTAAAACCTTTAGTATTATTTTCGATATATTCTTAAGTTGGATTAATGATCTTTTGTCATTGAAGACATTCAAAATAGGGCAAAAAAGGGCAGTCATAGTCTTCGTAAGAGGGGTGGATCCGCTATTCCCCCTAAATATAAAAGAAGAATTTGTTTGAGAATCAGGATTTTCCACCGGGTTACGGACCATCAACCGAAGGAAATCAATTATTTGAAGTAGTTCGTACTCCGAGCCTTTATACGTTAGTGGATTCTCGTGAGCAACGAATCGATAAACGAGGAGAAACCAAAATAGAAGTGATTCAAAATCAAAGGGTAAGGATTTGGATCAAATCCCAATAGAATATTTTGATAAATGATAGTGTTCTAATAGATCGTATTATGTTTAGGTGTTGACGGCGGGAAGGTTTAGTACTCACGATATCAAGGTATGTAACTTCACACGCTTTCTCGGGTTGGATGTCATTCGTGGTATTGAGTAAAATCGAAATGACGACTAAATCGGAATAATACGTATTAATTGGTATCTCGATGAAAATACATGAAAACGATTAAAATTGTGAAAATTACGAAAATGCCTCGTGAAGTTAGTTGTTAATATGTAAATTTTATGTCTCGTAAAATGGGTAGAAAAATATGCTAGTTAGTAAAATGGGTCAAATCGTTAGATCGATAAATGGGCGAAATCTCGCTAGATCGATAAATGGGCCGAAATCTCTGCTAGATCGATAAATGGGCCGAAAAGCCTGATAAATTGTTAAATGGGCCGAAAAGCCTGATAAATTGTTAAATGGGCCGAAAAGCCTGATAAATTGTTAAATGGGCCAAACTCTTAGCTAGATTGTAAATTGGGTTTAAGATGCTAGATTGCTAAATGGGCTAAATGCTATTTCGAAATTTTGGGCCTTAACAAAAACTAGAAATATTGACTCTTATGTTATTTAAATCTTTTTTTAAAATCATCATATGAACATAGACAAATTTTTGCATACATGTTGCATGGGTTGGGATTAATAATGAAGAGAAGAAAGGCCTGTTGCCAAAATCTAGTTCGGTGGCTCTGCCACAAAATAATTAAATGGCTATTTGCCTCTAGTTCGATGGCTCTGCCACAAATATTAATCGCTCAAATGCCTCTAGTTCGGTGATTTTGTCACAATCTAGTTCGGTGGCTCTGCCACAAATATAAAATGGCTTAATGCCTACGTTTGGTGTGATGGCGGGGTGGGTTGACTTGATCCCCACAGGTGTGATGGTTGGTACGGGGGTGTGTAGTGGATGGAAATTAGGTTTGGGTTTGGGAACTTCATTTTTGCATACATATTATTATTTATATTGTTAAACCTGTTGACGGGCTCAAGCCCAAAATGATGATGTGATGATCTGGCCCAATGAATAAGTAAGTGAGTTATACACTGAGTTCTAAGTAACTCACTCCCTCAAATTTTTTATCTCAGGTAATGGAAATTGACGTGGACTTGGGCCGAGGATAACTTCGTGGGGGCCATACTACAAATAAGGGTTAATTAAACTTTGAACTTTTATTAAAGACTTTCTATAATTTATTATTATGGGTTGAAGTAATAAGGCCTCTATAAATATTTTATGGATCTTATGTGTGCATGGATTTAAATTATGTTTTTGGATTATTAATATGGGCTTATAATTATTTTGTTTTCTTAAAATAATTTGGGTTTTCAAATATATGAAATTCCTTTATCTAAATATTTAAAATTGTAAATATTTGAAACTCTTATCAAATTACTTTAAAGATTTTGACAATTTAGTATTAATGATATTTTCAACTAATGTTTTCTCTTATTCATCAAATTTAAATTACTCTTTTGGTTTTTATTAAACCTTATAAATAAAACGATGATTTTTGAAATTTCTGATTTACTTTAAATTATTAAGATAGTTCGAACTATGTAATAAACCAAATCTAGTCTTTACGCATAGACCGGGTTTGGGGCGTTACATTTAATGGTATCAGAGCCAGTTTCAAAAACTCGACTGTGGTTGGGTTCAACAAATAATTTTCGTAGGAAAAATATTTTAATTATGTTTTAAAGATTAGTATGGCACCACAAGCATCCGGCACCAAGTCAAGTAAGTATTCATTGTTAAATGATTATTATTATGATGATATGACCATAGGAACACTCTAGAACTTCTAGTTTTAGATGTTAAAATTAAGAGATTGAGACTATAGAATGTGTTGCGAAAAACAATTTTATCTCTCAAATCTCATAAAACATCGTTAATAAACACTGAAACAATTTTCTGATTCATAAAACTTATGATCAGATTAAATCAAATTAGTCACCATGAGCACTAGAGGACGTGGTCGTGGACGCGATAGACGTGGCCGTGGAAGAGGACGATGTGTTAGAGGTGCAACTGAAGCACCAAATCATATGCCGAAAATGGATGCACCTGCATCATTTGAGAGTGAGACAGGATCACGCGATCATATGGAAGAAGATAATGCCTTGACGCAAGCGATGCTGCGAGTCCTAGAAAGAGTCGCCGGAACTAGAATTGGGCCAACAACTTGTGGATCAATTTCGGAATGACTCAAGTCAAATAATGCAGAAGTTTTTAGAGGAGTTTCCAGTGTAGCTCCAAATGTGGCTGAATATTGACTCGAAGCTGTGGAACGGATTATGGATGATATGGAATGCATTGTTGAGTAGAAATTGAAAAGAGCTGTGTCCTTATTAAGAGACGAGGCGTACCAGTGGTGGCTCACTGTTCGAGAAGGCACCGAAGCTGCACTAATTACTTGGGAATTCTTTAAAACCGCCTTCCAAGGGAAATATGTTGGAACGAGTTATGTTGGCCTTCAAGGAAGAATTTCGAATCTTGTCCAAGGGAGTAAGACGGTGGCGGCGATGATGAAGTCGAGTTTTATGTTTGAGTCGCTATGCTCGGACAATAGTATCAACATATCATGAACATTGTGTGTGTTTCGAGGATGGGCTTAATGATGAGTTGAGGGTTCTGATTGCCCCACAACAAGTTAGAACTTTTGCCACACTTGTGGAGAAGGCCAAGATAGCCGAAGAGGCTAAGAACTCAGAACGTCGAAATCGAAAAGATTTAGGAACAAGAGAGAGACACAGCAGTCGGGTTCTTCAAAGAGATTTCAGAAGAGGCCTCGGAATGATGAACCAGCTCAAGGTAGAGCACCTGTAATTAATAATCGAGGTCGAGATTGTGTTGAATGTGGGAAAAGGCATTCGGAGAGTCTTTGGAGGAAAGCGGCACTTGTTACAAATGCGGTTCAATGGATCACCAAGATAGAAAGCGCCTCGACGTATGGATACGACTCATAAAGTTCGTAATAATGATGCACAGACGGCCAGAGGTACTCAGCAGCCACCGAGAGGTCATGGACCAGGTCGTGGTAGTAATGGGGCTGGACGTGATCAGGGTGCACCGGGTCGAGGCAATGGTCCTAGAGGTAACACGGATGCAAGACGACTGGATGGTCTATGCGGTTAGACGCGCGAGGATGGCAATGCACCGATGTAATAACTGCACGTTCTTCATATTTGATGTACATTATCGCTTTAATAGATATTGGTTCTACCCACTGTATGTTGCTAGTACCATATCCGAAACCTAAATCTAAAATCTAAAATTATCGATAGTGAGATGACAGTAATTAGTTCTTTAGGACAGTCGGTAATTGTAAATAAATTGTTTAGAGACGTACCCTTAGAAATTCAAGAGGAGGTATTCTTGGCGAATTTAATAAAATTGCCTTTCGGCGAGTTCGACCTCATTCTGGGCTTGGATTGGTTGGTTAAACATCGGGCGCATTTGGATTGTGCTGAGAAATGGATGTCAATAAGAACCTCGGACGATAAGGAAGTCATAATGATTGGTGAACGAATGAACTACTTGGCGAACGTGGTATCAGCGTTGAAGGTAGAAAAGTTGGTGCGAAATGGGTATGGAGCATTCCTAGCCTTTATTTGTGCTTTGGATACCAAAGAGATATCTGTGGATGATGTGAGAACGGTGAAGGAATTCCCAGATGTATTTCCCAAAGAACTTCCTAGTATACCTCCAGATCGGGAAGTAGAATTTGGCATTGAGCTTTTGCCCGGAACAGCTCTAGTGTCCATTGCTCCTTATAGAATGGCACCGAAGGAGTTGGCAGAGCTTAAAGCTCAAATTCAATAATTGTTGGATCGGGGTTTTATTCGACCGAGTGTGTCTCCGTGGGAAGCACCAATTTTATTCGTCAAGAAGAAAGATGGATCGATGCGTATGTGCATTGATTACAGACAATTGAATAAATTGACGATCAAGAATCGGTATCCTCTGTCGATATTTAACGACCTGTTTGATCAATTGAAGGGAGCTTCAGTTTTCTCCAAAATTGATTTGAGATCGGGTTATCACCAGCTTAAGGTGAAAGAAGCGGATATTTATAAGACGACATTTCAACTCATTACGGACATTATGAGTTTGTAGTGATGCCGTTTGATTAACCAATGCACCAACCACATTTATGGACATGATGAACCGAGTCTTTCAACCATATTTAGACCGGTTTGTGGTAGTGTTCATAAATGACATTTTGGTTTATTCAAGAAATGATGAGGAGCAAGACACGATTTATGTATAGTATTGCGACTACTTCGTGATAAGCAACTTTATGCCAAATTCAAGAATACTAATTTTGGCTAAAGGAAGTGACTTTCTTGGGTCATGTGGTATCAGCTGAAGGAATAAGGGTGGATCCACGGAAGATTGAGGTTATTTTGGATTGGAAACCACCAACGTCGATAGCTGAAATTCGGAGTTTCTTGGGTCTGGCTGGTTATTATAGATGCTTTGTTGAGGGGTTTTCATTGATTGCTGCACCCCTAACTAAACTGTTGCGGAAGGGAGTTCCGTATATTTGGACTGGAAAACAACAGGAGAGTTTCGAGAAATTGAAAAAGATTCTGACGGAAGCTCCAGTTTTGATTCAGCCAGAGGCTGGAAAAGAATTCACTGTTTATTGTGATGCATCTCACACGGGTCTGGGTTGTGTGCTGATGCAAAATGGAAAGGTGGTGGCTTATGCTTCTCATCAATTGAGACCGCACGAAATAAACTACCCTACTCATGATTTGGAGTTAGCTGCAGTGGTTTTTGCTTTAAAGATTTTGAGGCACTATCTCTATGGTGAGAAGTCTATTATCTACACAGATCACAAGAGTCTTAAGTACCTCCTTACCCAAAAGGAGTTGAATTTGAGACAAAGAAGATGGGTGGAATTATTAAAGGACTATGATTTCTCAATCGAATATCATCCTAAAAAGGCTAACATAGTAGCTGACGCGTTAAGTCGTAAGGCGGTATCAGATTTAAAAGCAATGTTTTCTCATTTAAGTTTGTATGAGGATGGTAGTTTGTTAGCAGAACTTCAAGTGAAGCCTCTGTGGCTGGAACAAATCAAGTAAAAGCAGACATTAGATAAAAAGTTGGGACTTTTATTTCAGCAGGTTGAAAGGGGTGAAATAGAGGATTTTGGTATAAATATGAATGGAGTGCTGTGCATTCGTGGAAGGGTTTGTATGCCTAAAGACTTAGAATTAAGACAAATGATTATACGGGAGGCGCATAGTAGCCCTTATGCTATGCACCCCGGAGGAAATAAGATATATCGAGATCTCCGTGAACAGTATTAGTGGCCAAGGTTGAAGCGGGAGATTTCTGAGTTTGTAGGAAAATGTTTGGCTTGTCAGCAAGTGAAGGCGGAGCATCAATTACCGTTAGGATTGTTACAACCGGTAAAGATTCCTCTTTGGAAATGGGAGCGGATAACTATGGATTTTGTTAGTAGGTTACCTTTAACACCTACTAAGAAAAATTCCGTATGGGTAATAGTTGATCGTTTGACGAAGACTGCTCATTTTCTTCCGGTCAGATGATTATTCATTGCAAAAATTAGCTAAGTTTGTATGTATCCGAAATCGTGAGGTTGCATGGGGTACCAAGTGTCTATTATTTGCACAAGGACCCTAGATTTATGTCATGATTTTGAAAGCTCGCATGAAGCCTTGGGGACAAAGTTGAATTTCAAGACGGCTTTTCATCCTCGGTCGATGGACGATCGAAAGAGTAATTCAGATATTGGAAGACATGTTAAGGGATGTGTGATCGACTTGAGAGGTAGTTGGGAGGATTTTCTACCATTGGCGAATTCGCAGATAATAATAGCTATCATCTAGCATTCAGATGGCACCCTATGAGGCATTGTATGGTCGAGGTGTCGTACTCCTACCGTTGGATTGAATTGGGCGAACGACGGATGTTGGGTCCCGAGATGATATCCAAATAGAGGAAAAGGTAAAAGTTATTCGAGCATGGTTGAAGGAAGCCTCGGATAGACGAAGTCGTATGCGCACTGAAGCGTAAGGATATCGAGTTTCTTTGTGGGAGACCGGTCTTCTGAAGGTCTCACCTTGGAAGAAAATTTTCAGATTCGGAAAGAAGGGTAAGTTGAGCCCTAGGTTCATCGGGCCATATCGTGTGATGAAGCGTGTTGGTCCAGTGGCTTATCAAATTGAATTACCTCCGGAGTTGGGTCAAATTCATAATGTTTTCTATGTTTCCATGCTGAGACGCTATAGATCGGATCCATCTCATATAGTACCGGTTGAGGAAGTGGAATTAAATGCAGATTTGTCTTTTGAAGAAGAACCAGTGGAAATTTTAGACCGGGATATTAAGGTGCTAAGAAAGAAGACTGTGCCATTGGTCAAAGTTTTATGGCGTAATCACGGAACGGAGGAAGCTACGTGGGAGCCTGAGGAAGCTATTCGGCAGCAATATCCTCACCTCTTTTAATCAGGTAAATTTCGAGGACAAAATTTTTTTTTAAGGGGATAGAATTGTAACATCCAAAATAATTATCTTTATGTTGCTAAATGATAGTTCGGGTTACTTGGAGTTAGAATAAATATTTTTTTTTATTTTACTTTAGAGTAAAGAATTTAAATGACCTTAAGACTTAAATTAATTAAGTGCTAAAAGTTGGCATAAGTGAGCTAGTAGTAAAGAGGAGATGGCGCCATAAGTGTTCCTAGAAGGAAGGAGTTCGAAACACCTGGCAAGCAACAAGGAAATTTTATTTTTTTGCTTTAACCTATGCATGTGTCGGCAAGGGATAAGGTTGGATGAGTTGTATTGTTTTATTTTTAGTAAGTAGACTAAAGGAAAAGGTAATTGTTAACTTATGGTAGGGAATCAAGAAAGTTTGGAAAGATAAGGGACATAAGGCATGTATCAAGGAAAAGGTTTTGAAATTATTTCATGGTCATTTGACCAATGAATTTGACTGACAATGTGGCTAGGGGAGGTTGGCGATTATGTTAGTACCTTGCTAGGATTAGGAATTAGTTTTGGTCATTCCTAACATCTTGTGCAAAGTTTTGCAATTCTTTTCTCAACCTTTTCTCCTTTGGCGAATTTGAGCTTTTGGTAAGCCTTAACCTTTTGACCATTTGGTCATTTTGCCTATCACTTTAATACTCTTTTGTATGTTCTTTTCAAAGTGCCAAAATCTCCAATACCAAAAGGCCATTCTTTTCTTTTCTTCTTCCCATTGCCGAATGTACTTTGCTCCTAAACTCATCTCTTTCTTTCTCTTTTCTTCCTTTTGAAAACCAAACAACATCATCATCATCTCTTTCTCTCATCTTTTAATTTCTTTTCAATCATACTTTCTCCAAAATATTTTCTCATGGCCGAATGTTAGTGTGCCTTTGCCGAACCATTTTCTCTTTTCTTTGGTTATTCATAGCCGAATCTCTCTCCATTCATAAACATCCTTCTCAATCATTTCTTCTCAATCGTGGACAATAGGTAAGAGTTATTTTAGTTAATTTTAGTTAATAATGGTTTTGGCGAATCTTGATGGTGGTAAGAAGGATATCTTGGATTGAAATAATCATTCTTTCTATTAACTTTTCTTTGTTATATTTTAAGGCGATAGTAGAGGATCGAAACTCAAGTGTTCGTGAGTATCATAGAACGTTGAAATCGATTTAAGGTGTTAAGGGAACGTTTTTGGTCGATTCTCATATTGTGGAGCAAGGATCTTTGTGGTAAGGAAATCTCACCCTTAAAACCTTTAGTATTATTTTCGATATATTCTTAAGTTGGATTAATGATCTTGTCATTGAAGACATTCAAAATAGGGCAAAAAAGGGCAGTCCATAGTCTTCGTAAGAGGGGTGGATCCGCTATTCCCCCTATATATAAAAGAAGGGCTATTTCGGGAATCCGAGATTTTCCACCTGGTTGCGGACCATTAACCGAGGGAAATCAATTATTTGAAGTAGTTCGTACTCCCGAGCCTTTGTACGTTAGTGGATTCTCAGCGAGCAACGAATAGATAAACGAGGAGAAACCGAAAATAGAAGTGATTCAAAATCAAAGGGTAAGGATTTGGATCAAATCCCAATAGAATATTTTGATAAATGATAGTGTTCTAATAGATCGTATTATGTTTAGGTGTTGACGGCGGGAAGGTTTAGTACTCACGATATCAATGTGTGTAACTTCACGCTTTTCTCGGTTGGATGTCATTCGTGGTATTGAGTAAAATCGTAAAGACAACTAAATCGGTATAATATGTATTAATTGGTATCTCGATGAAAATACATGAAAACGATTAAAATTGTGAAAATTACGAAACGCCTCGTGAAGTTAGTTGTTAATATGTAAATTTTATGTCTCGTAAAATGGGCCAAAAATATGCTAGTTAGTAAAATGGGTCAAATCTCATTAGATCGATAAATGGGCCAAAATCTCTGTTAGATCGATAAATGGGTCGAAATCTCTGCTAGATCGATAAATGGGCCGAAAAGCCTGATAAATTGTTAAATGGGCCGAAAAGCCTGATAAATTGTTAAATGGGCCAAACTCTTAGATAGATTGTAAATTGGGTTTAAGATGCTAGATTGCTAAATGGGCTAAATGCTATTTCAAATTTTGGGCCTTAACAAAACTAGAAATATTGACTCTTATGTTATTTAAATCTTTTTTTAAAATCATCATATGAACATAGACAAATTTTTGTATACATGTTGCATGGGTTGGGATTAATAATGAAGAGAAGAAAGGCATGTTGCCAAAATCTAGTTCGGTGGCTCTGCCACAAAATAATTAAATGGCTATTTGCCTCTAGTTCGGTGGCTCTGCCACAAATATTAATCGCTCAAATGCCTCTAGTTCGGTGATTTTGTCACAATCTAGTTCGGTGGCTCTGCCACAAATATAAAATGGCTTAATGCCTACGTTTGGTGTGATGGCGGGGTGGGTTGACTTGATCCTCACAGGTGTGATGGTTGGTACGGGGGTATGTAATGGATGGAAATTAGGTTTGGGGTTGGGAACTTCATTTTTTGCATACATATTATTATTTATATTGTTAAACATGTTGACGGGCTCAAGCCCAAAATAATGATGTGATGATCTGGCCCAATGAATAAGTAAGTGAGTTATACACTGAGTTCTAAGTAACTCACTCCCTCAAATTTTTCATCTCAGGTAATGGAAATTGACGTGGACTTGGGCCGAGGATGACTTCGTGGGGGCTATACTACAAATAAGGGTTAATTAAACTTTGAACTTTTATTAAAGACTTTCTATAATTTATTATTATGGGTTGATGTAATAAGGCCTCTATAAATATTTTATGGATTTTATGTGTGGATGGATTTAAATTATGTTTTTGGATTATTAATATGGGCTTATAATTATTTGGATGGATTTAAATTATTTTGGATTATTTTGGGCTTATAATTATTTTGTTTTCTTAAAATAATTTGGGTTTTCAAATATATGAAATTCCTTTATCTAAATATTTAAAATTGTAAATATTTGAAACTCTTATCAAATTACTTTAAAGATTTTGACAATTTAGTATTAATGATATTTTCAACTAATGTTTTCTCTTATTCATCAAATTTAAATTACTCTTTTGGTTTTTATTAAACCTTATAAATAAAACGATGATTTTGAAATTTCTAATTTACTTTAAATTATTAAGATAGTTCGAACTATATAATAAACCAAATCTCGTCTTTACGCATAGACCGGGTTTGGGGCATTACAATTTCACTATTACCACACATTTGGCACTTATGGTTTAATTTCTAGTTTAATCCCTTAAATTTCCTCTACTCTATAATTAAACTTTTACAATATATTCAATCTAATCCTTATACCTAATAAACCTTAATTCAAGCTAATTCACCTAGCCAAAACCTAATTAACCACACAGCTAACTTCGTAAATATTTTTAATAAATATTTACGAATTTGTTTTTCGAAAGCAAAGACCCGAAAATACACTTTTCGATAACCGTAAATTTTGGGTCGTTACATAGAATTTCAAATATATCAATAAATTTATCAATTGGGTCATTAAAACATTATTTGTCTACAAAGTCACGAAAGGATTTAAAATTACTTTAGTTTTACACCGATGTAGTTGGATCCTTCAATAATAATTATATTTAACTAATAATTTTCATCATTATTGATAGAAGGCTAAAGTACTAAAAAAGCACCCCGAATATAATTCGAAAATCAATTGTGCCCCTAGTTGAAAAGTGCAATCAATTGGACCCTTAATCCAAAAATAACCATCAATTGGTCCTTCGGAATTGTCACTTCTATTAATGCCCCTAACGGACTGTTAAGTGTTAACGTGGCAGCTGACATGAAAATTTTATTGACATGGTGACTAACATGAAAAAATGTTTACGTGTAAAGCTTAATTGATTTTTTTTATTATTTTAAGAGGGCATAATCAAGTTATATAAAAATTCTTTTAAAAGATATTAAAATATTTTAGAAATTATAGAAATTTATATAAAAATAATTAAAATAAAAATATTAAAATTATTCTAAAACTTTAGCCCAAAAATTATTAAAATATTATAAAATTTTGAAATTTATAGAAAAACTATAAAATTATCAAATATCATAAAATTTTAATAAATTACAAAACTATTAAATATTATAAAATATTAATTATATGTTCTGAAAATTGAAAATATTAAATAAATATTATAAAAATTTAGAAATGATAGAAAATCATATAAAAATAATTAAAATGATAAAATTAATTAATTTATAAAAATTTATAAAAACTAATTAAAAGTATAAAAGTTGTAAAAATTTTAAAAATATAAAAAAATTATTAAAATTTTCTATTAGTTTAAGGTTTGGATTAGATTGTAATGGTTGCTTGAAGTGTGATGATAATTGGACTTGAATAGGCTGTCGCGTGAAGGGTTTGAGAGATAATAGATTTAGTATTTGGTGGTTTAAGGTAAGCAATGGTTTTAGTTGAAGAGAGGCGATCGATTGACGTTGATAAGGACAATTTATGAGATATGATGTAGAGTAGCAAATGTGGGAAACCAAAAAAAATGAGTAGTAATTTTTATTAAAAAGTTTTAAAAATGATTAGAAATTACTAAATATTATAATTAAGTTATTAAATTTTATTAAATGTAATAAAAAATTTAAAACTACTACCCTATTATAATTTTTGAGAATTATTATATAATATCAAAGTATCAATTAAGTGGTCCTAAAATAATTAAAAATCAATAAAATCCTCCAAGTCTGCTACCACATTATTTATTATGTTAGCAGTTAAGAATCAGTGAGGAGGCAAAACCGAAATGACAAATCGAAAGGTGGAATTGATTAATTTTTGGAATTAAGGATATGATTGATTATATTCGTAATTGAGTATGGAGGGAGTTTTTATAGTAAAATATAACTAGTATAAAAGATTATAAATCATCTTCCCAGGTCCCAACTCCCAACTTGGTCTAAGTTTTCCAATTAAAAATTGGTATTTAATACAAAAGTTTTTCTTCATTCTATTGTAGTATTACAAAGTTACAAAGCGCTAATGTAAACGGTATGTCATGTCACTGGATCTCTTTTTTCTATATTTAACGCTGACTAATCTTTTGATGTCTATTGTTCTATAATAATTTATTATTATTATTATTATATATATATATATATATATATATTCAATTTTATGTCTTTGAATCAAACAAGTTATCAAATCTTACGTGAGAGTTTTTATTTCTCTCTCTCTCTATATATATATATATTTGCTCGTCAATTTAAAAAATTGAATATAAAATTAAAATTTTATAGGTTAATAATTTATAGTCGAAGTCAATATATTTATCATGCTGACAAATTCCTGCACTTAATTAATTTACTCTTAGATGGTTTGGTGGAATGAATGTTTTAGGCATAATTAACGGAGTAGGTTTTTTTTTTTTTGGTATTTTCTTTCACAAATGATTTTAAATGTGAATAATTAGTTTATAAATTAAGTTTTGATTTAATAAATTTAGTTATAATAAAATTTAATAAATTTAACTCTCAATATTTACACAAAATATATAAATATCAAAAGATATATTTATTATTATACCAATCAAATTAAAGATGTGATTAATTGTTTTAATTACTAACTAATAGAAGAAAAAAAACGGAGACAATGTTATAATGCAAAAGTGAATGTTGTGCCTTTCACACATCTTTCTTTCATAAATTCTGGGTTCGGAAGATTGGGATTTTCTTCAACTTGAAAATGCAACCACCACAGTTCTCATCCACATTCTTTAAAATCTCTAACCAAGCAAATAAAAATGCTCCAAAAAGAGCGTTTTACATTAGCAATTTTTTTCTCTGAAAAACCAAAAAGAAAATTGAATTTGAAGGAAGTGAATCATGGATGACAAAAAAGGCCAATGGTAAAGGTGGACGTGGAAGCAACTGGGTTGGAGACAAGTGGATTGAAAGTGGGAGTTGGAAGGTGAATATTATATTAGCATTACCCCACCACGGAACATTTGATGCGCCAAGCTTTATTTACCTCAACTTATCAACTTTAACATTATTATAATCAAAATTATTATTTATTATATTAAATCTCATTTATATATTTTTTATCACAAAATCATTATATATATATATATATATATAATCCTTCTTGGTATTAGGTCAAAAGGGAAGTCCTTTTAGTTCCTCTTTCATGTTTATAGGCAATCAAAAGCATCTCTTGAACCCCTTTTTTTCTATACGAAGCTCTTTATTTTTTCTCCCTCTCATCTCCTTCCTTTATGATTCTTCGCCCAACAAAGGTGAACCACTCTCCCACCACCTTTTTCTTCTTGGTTTCTCCTTAATGATTTTTTATATCAACAATTGATACAGTGAATATATATATTTTAATCATCATCTAATTAATACGTCATATTTTTTGCCATTACACTTTGCACTGCACATTTTGTTATCTATACTTTTATATCAATACAAAGTCGCTTATTGAATTAGTGTCACCAATTAATATACGATTATAAGGGTAATGAAATCATTTAATTTTTTATATAATGTTTTTGTTAAAAAAACTATTTCCCTAAAGAAATTTAAAGTAATGATTTAGCCTACGAAATTTTATCATTTTCTCCCATTTTAATTCTTAAACAATCATTTATCATTTTTTTTATCCCAATAGGACTAATATATATTGCCCTCTAAATTTATCCATTTATACTTAGCTGGTATCTAACTTTTTAGGGCCTAATTGGTACCTAAACTTAGATTTTATCACATACTTTGTTATCTCTATAGTAATGATATGACTTGTAACACCCTTTACTCGTGTTCTACACCGGAACCGAATACGAGGCGTTACCGTACTTAACTCACAGGGTCATACGACTTTGGGCTATCAAATTTCATTCCAAATTACAGCCTTTCCACACACACACCTCTAACATCCATATAATAGGCCTACGAGGCCTTAAACATGTCTCTAAAAGGTTTCAGAAATGGATCGAAAACTTTTTACACACTTGGAAAATTTTTACCTGAACAGGTGCCACACGCCCGTGTAGGCTTAGGGACATGCTCGTGTACCCCTAAAACACGCCCGTGTCTTCCACCCGTGGTGGACACTGCCAAATTACACACGGCCTTGACACGCCCGTGGCCTCAGATCGTGTGTCACACCTTGATATACTGACTTATTCACACGGCTTGGAGCACACTCCCATGTACTAACCGTGTGTCACACACGGCCTGTACAAACGGCCGTGGGTTTAGCCCGTGGTCTATTCTGACTTAAAACACTAACATGCAGGGAACACACGGCCTAGACATACGCCCGTGTGTCTATCCGTGTGGGCACTTAAAGGCTATCTACCAAGCCTTTTTCCACTCTCATTTACATACCATCATATATTAGCACATATTATCACATAACATCAATATAACTCTTGAATTAAGGACATTTAATCATAAGAGTGATAAAGTCTTCATCCCACACACTAGGGAGAACCATTCCTAATACATTTACAACAACTTAAGCCATCATCTATGGCTACACATAACCCAATTATAAGTTCTCTTAGGCCAACACAATTTGGCCACATCAACAAAGACTTAATCAACCTCAAGTACTAGCCCTATACATGCCATGACTCATGAGGACTTGATACCTCATACCAAGTGTCTGCTCGATAGTGTGAAAACATCTCCGGCAATCTCCAACCTGAGCTAGCTAAAACAACCTATAAGAGGTGAGAAAGGAAGAGGAGTAAGCAATAATGCTTAGTAATTTCATCTGCATAATTTGACAATTATTGATATTCACTGAATAAACGTAACTACGAGGTAATATGTCGAGTTTTTCTCATTAGCTCATGATTACTTACTCAATCATTCTTGAAGCTTACTCATTCTATCTTCTACCACATTCTTACCATGCCACAAGCCAATTTGCTCGTTTAATTAACACACATTCCTGCACTGATCACACATGATCATATAAAACAACACATCCGGCATTTTCGATAAGCCACTCATTCTACTAATCTCTCGGTGGTTTCGCACTTAGCCCACCATCAACCTCTAATAGGGTGGTATCGCACACAGCCCACTAATCATCTATACTTACGGTGATTTTGCACTTAACTCACCAATCATTTATAAGTGATGGTATCGCACACAGCCCATCGATTACTAATTAGTCAGGTGGTTACGCACACAGCCCACCGATAATAATATAATTGATGGTATCGCACACAACCCATCAATTAATAATTAATCAGGTGGTAACGCACACAACCCACCAATGATAATATGGTTGATGGTATCACACACAGCCCATCAATAACCCTCAATGAGGTGTATTTGCACATAGCTCACCGTTATTATACATTCACAAATATTTATCCACATACATTTCTCTAATTCAAATGTTCATCCGTGAACATCCTCACTCACTATCATTCTTACTTAGATTCTACAATAATCGTTCACATTCACACAATGTATTTATAAATCTATCTTATGCAACTAGGTGCGTTGATTACACATAATCTACTAGGTTTTATCCTATTCTGAATTCATCTCAATTTAGTTCTAACACATACTTTTACTTCTCATGGCATAACCACATTTTTTCTCTCTTCCAACATACCCGTTGAATCACTCAAATTATTAAATAACACTCTTGAGTCTTACACGCATAACATCATATTGACATTATACCCCAATAGGGTCTTACACGAGACCTTAACTATCATCATATCATGCTATATACATTTTCTATTACTCTTAGATTCTTTTAACATCTCATCAAAAGATATTTCAAACATTAATTGAATAAATATACATTCCATATTATATTGGAATATTAAATTAGCTCGTACGTAACTGCAACAATCGCACATGAACTTACCTCAATGTCGAAAGGGCCGAAAGGAACCTTTTTGCCCACATTTCTCTTTTCACCCGTTCTAGTTCCAAAACTCGTTTTCTTTGATCTAGAACAATGGAATTTACTGATTTAATCACTCATAAATCATAATATACCATAATATACACTTTAGGCAAAAATGAGTATTTTACCCTATACTTTGGCAAAATTATGATTTTGCCCCTAGGCTCGTAAATAAATTTTCATCACATTTTCTTGTTAAACAAGCCTAGCTGAACATTTAATCCTCTGACAACTATCCTCAATTCCAACTATTTCATGCCTTAATGAACAAATTACAACTTTTGCATTTTAGCCCAAATTAGGTGTTTTCATAACAACACCTTTCACAAAAGTTGTTTATCATCACCCTATTATTCATTTTCTTCCATAAAAACTCATCAACCAACATAAACCTCTACCATGGTAAGTCCCTAGACTCTCAACCATGTTACAAATTGGTCCCTTCCTTAGCTAGCTTAAGCTTTGGGGAGTCCAAAAGTACAAATTTAATCAAGAGAGCTAGCAAAAATCACTTACTTGAGGTGATGAGAAGTGGCTGAAAATTTCAGCTCCCATGAAGGTTTTCTTCTTCAATTTCAGCAGAGAGAGAAAAAATGGCGAAGGAAGATGACCACTTATTATTTTATTAACTTTTGCTTATGTCATCATGTACCAACCCATACCAAAACTTTGACTTTTAACCTTTCTTATCCTCTTAGCCAGCCATCTCAATTAAACAAGGCCAAATTGCATATTTGGGACCTCCAATTAATAATCCATAGCTATTTGGCACCTCTAGCAAATAAAATAGAACTTTTGCACTTTATGCGATTTAGTCCTTTTTAGCGATTAAGCATGAAATCGTTAAAATTAAAGCACCAAAATTTTCATACATCCTTATAAACATGTTATAGCACATAACATAACATGAAAATAATTTTCTCTAACCTCAAATTAGTGATTCTGAGATCACTGTTCCGATTAGCCTCTAAATCGGGCTGTTACATGACTTTAGCCCAAGATGTCTCTACTGAATCCATTAAGCTGCCACAAGGGCCTATAAATAGGTCACGAGCTAAGAAATTTAAAGATGCATTGGCAAGCTATGTGGATCAAGTTTGAGATGAACAAGAAGCCGAATCTATTCGCCATGCATGGATTAACCTAATAGGCATCACTTGCAATTTATTACAAGTTGAATTTAAATTTTAATAAACTCATCTTGAGTTTAATAAATGAGTTTTTTTTGAACTTCATTTAATTAGTTTCTAATTAATTAATCTAGTTACTAGGATTATTAATTGAAGCATATGTTTAAGCTTATTTAATTTTGCTTCATTTAATTAAACTAGTTGCTGAATTAATTAATGCATTTGTTTCTAGTTCATTAATTAAAGTTAAGTGTTTAATGTTTTGAGTTTAATTAGTGTTTAAATATGTTTAATAAGTTCATTTTAATGTGTTTATTGCAGGTGTCTCTTCAGCCTACAACCGTTATATTTCAAGGCTGTTACAACTTAATTGAAGTGACTTTTCAAGTGTTTTTTGGTTACAGAAGAATGAGCTGTTACAAAAGGGGTTTTATACATCATTTAAGGAGTTTTAAAGAGCATTATAACACCCTTTAAAATTTGGCAGCAACCCTTTCATCTACTAGCTGTTTTTGCTATTTCAAAAAATTAAATCAAGCATTCAAAACACCATTAAGGAGCTGGTGTCTTTTCGGCTAGCCAAGGGACAATTCAAGATTCATTTTACAAGCATTCAAGGATATTCATTCAGCTGAATTAAAGTGAATTGAAGGGTGGAAGTTAATTGTTACAAGAATGTCAAGAGACTTGAGTTTTATTTCAGCTTTAATTAGCATATTAAGATGAATACTTGTGACTATTCAGCTAGCTTTTTCTAACCTTATAAATATGTGTAATCAGCCATTTTGAAGGAATTTTTTGGATATTTTGATTGAAACTCTGTTCATTTGGTGAGAAATACTTTTCTCCGATTTTGTACAAAGACTTGTTGGTTTATCTACAAAGCTAGTGGCGTCAACCCGTTCTTTGCTTTACCCCGAACTTATCACTTTCACAAGTGTGGCGTTTGAACCCTATACCAAGGTTCCTATCTTTCTAGATAGTGGGTCGAGGTTTTGAATGAATTTTCAATCCATCTCAAAAGCTTATAAGTGTTGGGTCGACACTTACTAGTGTTGGGTCGACACTTACTAGTGTTGGTTCTTGCTTGTTTCTTGAGCCGTTTTGTAACATCCCGCACCCAAGACCGATACTAGATCTAGATACGAGACATTACTATGCTTGAACATGTACTTACGAGCTATAAAATTTTGTTCCAACTTAAAAATTTCACTTTCTTAGTCAACACATACATTACAAAGGCCTACAGGGCCTTAAACTCATGTCTGAAAACTTTCGGAACTAAACCAAATAATTCATTTTTGAAGTAGGGTTCACATGCCCGTGTGACTTGGAACACGCCCGTGTACCCTTAAGCACACCCATACCCTCAAACCGTGGGAAGCTCTCGACTATTTCATGACGGCTTAGACACACCGTGTCTTCCAACCGTGAGAGGCTCTTGACTAATTTCACACGGCCATGACACGCCTGTGGGCTTAGGCTGTGTGCTAATCCTTGATATCTTGACTAAATCAGACTGATGCAGGCACATGCCCATGTCCAACCGTATGTATAACACGGCCTATACACGGTAGTGAAATTTACCGTGGCCTATTCTCGATTCATAATACTAAGGTGTAGGGTTAACACGGCCTTGACACACGCCCATGTGTCCAACCGTGTTAACCCCGCACCTTAGTCTTATGAATCGTAATAGGCCATGTAAATTTCACTACCTGTGTATAGGCCGTTATACACACGGTTGGACATGGGCGCAGCCTGCACTGCGCCGATTTAGTCAAGATATCAAGGATTAGTACATGGTCTAAGCTCACGGGCGTGTCATGGCCGTGTGAAATTAGTCAAGAGCTCTTCACGCTGGAAGACACGGTGTCTAAGCCGTATGAAATAGTCAGAGCTTCCCACGGTTTGAGGGTATGGGGCGTGTTTAAGGGCACACATGTTCCAAGTCATACAGTGCAGAACCCCGCTCAAAAATGAATTATTTGATTTAGTTTTGAAAGTTTTCAGACACGAGTTTAAGGCCCCGTAGGCCTTTGTAATGTATGTGTTGACTAAGAAAGTGAAATTTTTAAGATGGAATGAAATTTTATAGCTCGTAAGTACATGTTCAAGCATAGTAATGTCTCATATCCAGATCCAGTATCGGTCTTGGATGCGGGGTGTTACATGTTTCATTCCATCATTTTACCATAACCGAACACATCCAATTTAGCCATTTATGAATCTTGTTATTTTTAAACAATACTGAGCCTACTTCACCAATTTTACTAACTAACCATCCATTTGATCTTTTCTTCATCGTAGACGATCGGGTAATACAAATATGACTCGACTCATCATCGAGGCGGATCGTATCATTTGATATCAGAGCCGTTAAAATGAGAAGTACAGACTTTCGAAGACAATCTCGAATTAGTACGTGAAGAACTGAAGTATGCTAAAAAAATTGAAAAAATTTGAGTTAAAAATTTGTATTCATTCTTGTATTCCCCGATCAAGAAAATTTCCATTTTCAACTATTCCTACCCATTTCACGCCACACTTAAAGCCCTTTCTATCTTTTCTTTTAGCCTACCCTACCCCTTTTTCATTATTTTCCTTGTTTTCCAATTTTTTACCGACCCCTAAGCTTATGATTAAGCCTTAGCAAGTCTGCTTACAAAGTCATGAGAAAAGAAAGAGTGGAAAAAGACACGAGAGCATAAGCACAATAGAGAGGACGTAAAATCCAACATACGAGTGCAAACATAAGCGTGAGTGTTATCAATTTCTTTCTTTCTGAGTGAACATAAGGTTTGTTGTTAGGTTTCAATTATTATCTTTCTTCAATTTTGATTTGTTTTTAATTTCTTTTATGTCACAAAATCCTGATAGAAATATGGAGGAGCGACAAGAACGACAACCTGTTAGAAATGTTTCGGACCTTAATCTTCAAGCCATGCTTCAAGTGGTGAAGCGACTCTTTGACCGGAAGCTCGAGCCTATACAAGAAAGGTTGGACTTAGTTAAAGAGAGAGCACGTCAAAGAAGGAAACCTCAAAGTCCCACTAGACTGTGGTAGACCACAACTTAACGAAGATGATTTGTTTGATCCTAATGAGGCCGAGAGTGACCAAGGGTCCAATGTGAGTGTTCAACGAAGGGAAAATGGAATCGTGGCTAAAGAGATCGGAGAAGAGAAGATAATGATCTCAAGAATATAAAACTGTCAATACCTCCCTTCCAAGGCAAATCTGACCTAGAGACATACCTAGAGTGGGAGAAAAAGATTGAATTAGAATTCGATTGCCACAACTATTCCGAAAATAAGAAGGTCAAACTAGCCGCAATCAAGTTTTTCAATTACACGATGATCTGGTGGGATCAATTCACCACTAGTCGAAGGTGCAACAGAGAAAGGCCTATTACTACTTGGGTTGAGATGAAAACGGCAATGCGACGGTGATTCATTCCTTCGTATTATTATCGAGAACTTCATTAGAAACTCTAAAATCTTACTCAATGAACTAAGAGTGTAGAAGATTATTACAAGGAGATAGTGGTGGCGATGATTCGCGCGGATGTGCAAGAAGACCGTGAGGCAACGAGGGCTCGTTTTCTAGCTTGTCTCAATCGTGACATTGCTAATGTCATCAAACTTTAACATTACATCGAGGTGGTGGACATGGTACACATGGCCATCAAAGTGAAAAACCAAATGAAGCGAAAAGGTGCTACCCAAGGCTATTCCACCATAAATCCTTTAAGATGGGGACAAGGTGTTAGCAAAAGCTTTCCATCAAACCAAGCGAAGGAGTCTACGGTGTTGCTAGGGACAAATAAGTCTTTGGCCGAATAAAGCAAAGGTAAAGCCATTGAGAGCTCGTCCAACCGTTCTAGAGATATCAAATGTTTAAAATGTTTCGAAAGAGGACATATAGCGAGTCAGTACCCAAATCAGAGCACCTTGGTGTTACGTGCCGATGGTGAAATTGAAATGGAGGATGAAGAGGAAGATGAGGCCGAATTGAATTTCGACGAAGAAGAGGATTTGGAACACCCTGTCGAAGGTGAGTTGCTTGTAGTCAAATGAAGTTTAAGCCTTCAAAGAGTGGAGAACGAGCAACAACGAGAGAATATATTCCATTCGAGATGCCAAAACCAAGGAAAAATTTATAGCATTATCATAGATGGTGGAAGTTGCACGAATGTGGCAAGTACTTTCATGGTGGAGAAGTTAGGACTGCCGACCATCAAACATCCAAGCTCGTACAAGCTTCAATGGCTCAACAATGGTGGTGAGCTCAAAGTTATGAAACAAGTCCTTGTTTCTTTCAGTATTGGAAAGTATTCTGATGAAGTTCTATCCGAAATGGTGCCAATGCATGCGGGCCATTTGCTGTTAGGACTACCATGGCAGTTCGATCGGAGAGTGGTTCATGATGGCTATACCAATAGGTATACCTTTAAGCATTGTGGCAAGAATGTGACACTTACACCATTAACCCCGAAGCAAGTATACGAGGACTAAATCAAACTCAAAACTTCTTTGGGACAAATGTAAGAAAAAGAAAAAAAAAAGAGTGCGAGTGGAAAAGAAAAGAAAAATGAGAGAGCTAGAGGTAAAATTTTAAAAGAGAGTGAAAAGGAAGCAAGAAAAGAAAAAATGGAGAAGAAAAAGAAAATGAGAAAATAAGTGTGTTTGCAAGAGCAAGCGATGTTCGGATAGCATTAACTTTGAGGCAACCTGTATTTGTACTCATGTACAAAGAAATTTTGTTAAACACTAACGAGTTGCCTGATGATCTACCTTCTTCTATATTGTCTTTTTTACAGGAATTCGAGGCTGTTTTCCCGGATGAAGTGCCAAGTGGATTGCCTCCCATTCGAGGCATCGAGCACCAAATCGACCTAGTTCCTAGAGCTGCACTTCTTAATCGGCCTTCTTATCGAAGTAACCTGAAAGAAACCAAGGAGTTGCAAAAGCAAGTTGCTGAACTTATAGATAAGGGTGAAACCAAGGAGTTGCAAAAGCAAGTTGCTGAACTTATAGATAAGGGTTACATCCGAGAAAGTCTCATTCCTTGCACATTCTACTTGTTCCCAAAAAGGATGGTTCGTGGCGAATGTGTGTTGATTGCCGTGCCATCAACAAGATCACCGTCAAATATAGACATCCTATTCCTCGTCTCGATGATATGCTCGACGAGTTAAGTGGTGCCAAGATATTCAAGAAGATCGATCTTAGGAGTGGCTACCATCAAATCCGTATACGAGAAGGCGATAAATGGAAGACTACCTTCAAGACCAAACATGGTTTGTGCGAATGGTTTGTAATGCTATTCGGTCTTACAAATGCACCTAGTACTTTTATGCGATTAATAAACTATGTGTTGCGTGCTTATATTGGAAAATTTTGTGTAGTTTATTTTGATGATATCTTGATATACAGCAAGTCATTGGAAGAACACGTTCAACATTTGTGAGCGGTGTTAGAAACGTTGGGACAAGAGGTACTCTATGCAAATTTTAAAAAGTGTTCGTTTTGCACTAACAAAATTGTGTTCTTAGGTTTTGTGGTGAGTTCTGAAGGATTGGAAGTTGATCAAGAGAAAGTTCGAGCGATCCAAGAATGGCCACGCCCGACTAGCATTAGTCAAATCTGAAGCTTTCATGGGTTGGCTAGTTTCTACCGACGTTTCGTACCTAATTTTAGTACAATTGCTGCGCCATTGACAAGTGTTATTAAGAAAAAATGAGATTTTATTGGACAGATGAGTAAGAAAATTCATTTTAAAAAATTAAACAATGTCTTGTCCAAGCACCTTTATTAGCACTTCCTAATTTTACTAAAACCTTTGAAATCGAATATGATGCTTCAAGTGTAGGAATCGGAGCTGTGCTAACCCAAGATTGTAACGCCCAGAATTTGGGCCTTGAGTATGGGTCCGTAAGGAGGCTATAAATAGGTATTTAATTGTGCAAGGAATTGACACAATTAAATGTTTGCTCAAGTGGTTAAGGGTCCTAAGAGGAGTTGGAAAAGTCTTGGGTTCAAACTTGGGTTTTAGCAAAAAATTTGGTTTTAAGTGAATAAAACCCTGGATGCTTGGATGTAGGCCTTTTAAATTATTGTGATAAAAAAATGACATAATGAAGCATGTGGCCTAGTGGTTGTGGCGTCATTAAGGTTGTAAGGGAGCCTGGGTTCAAGTCTTGGCTCTTGCAGAATTTTTATATTTTGCTCTTAAAAGAATTTGGACACTGGCACATAGGCTTTATAAATATTTACGCATATTTTAAGTCACAAAAAGAGCCTGTGGTGTGGTGGCAAGGTGGCATGTGGAGTAACCTTGAGGTCTGAGGTTCGAGTGTTGGCACAGCATAATGGGGTATTTATTTTGCAATTGGGATGGCTGGAGTTTGTGTTGCATTCAAATTCTGATGGATGAGGTTGTTGTGGAGAAGATTGTGGAATGATCATGGGAGTGATATGTGGAGAGATATTAGGAGAGAATTAAGGAGTTTGATTTGGAAGGGAGTTTATGCCAAATTTGAAAAGGAAAAAGCATATGCATTTGCTGAAATTCCCTTTTCTTTTCTCTCTTTGGTTCATTCGAGTTGGCATTGGTTGCTGCGTATTATTCGACAACTCTCTTTTTGTTTCAGTCAATAGTGATTAGTCAGTTTGGTGAACAACTCTCGCGTTTCTTCTTCTCTCGTTCTCTTCTTCAATTTGTGCTCTCTTAGCCGAATACACTATTTTTCCCATTCCCAAACTCTTTTTCCCTTATTTTGTTGTACTGAGTTACTTCTTTGGCCGAATATATGTTTATCTGTTGGTCTCATTTTGTTGCCAAGCTTTGCTTCTTTCTTCTTAAACCTTGCCGAATTGACCTTGTCTCTTGCCATACGTTTTCTTTTGGTTTCTAAAACTTCTCAATGTGTAGAAGAAGTTTTCAAGTATCATTGGAGCATTCGAATCCGCCTTTTGTCTTTTGATCGAATATCGAAGGTAAGTTAGATTGTATTGTTGGTTTGGGCCGAATGCCACTTTCCCTTTTTTGGGGTGTTGTGCTTGCTGTAGATTAATATATGTTTAACCCGTGGGTTTAGGCAATCAAGAGATTATCATGGAGGCAAGTGATAGCCAGTCTAAGGGGGGATCAGGAAGAGTGCCTACTGGAAATGGATTCGTAGTCCCTTCTCCCAAGTTTAAGAGGCATGCGATGTCAGCTATTCAGGACTTTCCGCTAGGATGCGAAAGGGTGGCTACAAGAAACGCTAGTTCGAGTCGGCTAATCACAGTTGACCGACCGAGTCAAGGCAAGTGGTAGTCGATCCTTCGGCTAGGGGGTTTGGTTAATGTTCTTTTAACTCTGTTGATAAGTGATTAACTGTTGTTATGTTTGAATAGGTTCTAGTGCACGGGAATTCTTAGTACTCTATGTGATCAGTGTATTGTTACCCTGTACCTGATAGTCGGCTGATAACCCAAAGGTGTGTACACACAGTACACAAGTTGTAAAACGTCAAAAGCCGAAATGCCGAAAAACTAGAAATACAGCTATTGAGGCCACATGGGTGTGTGAACGTCCGTATGGTGTATGGAGCCCACAAACATGAGTGCTAGACTGTTGAGGCCACCGCGAGTATTCTCGTAGGCATAGGCCGTTTTGGGCCTCGATGGGTTGAAATGGGCCGTGTGGGCCCACCAGCCTAGTGGGCCCCACATAGATAAAATGCATGTTATATGGTTTCTATTGGTTTGAACTGTGCTGTTTGTATAGCCGAGGCTATTTCTGGGCTAATTGGGCCACACGAGTGTGTGGGTCCACTTGGGCTGAGTAATGGGCCTTAAGCCCATTTACACCGTTGTGACTGTTTAGGTTACTTAAGTCGCTCGAGGCGACGGTGGACCTTCTGTTGGGTCGCTAAGACCTCAATTTGTAAAATTATTGAAATATCTCCGATTTATAAAATTACTGAAATACCCCTAGTTTACAAAATTATCGAAATACCCCCAAACTTGTGAAATTACTAAAATACCCTCGATTTATAAAATTACCAAAATACCCTCGGTTTGCAAAATTACCAAAATACCCTCAGTTTGCAAAATTACCCAAAACCCCTAATTTTGCAAAATTATTGAAATACCCCCTATTTACAAAATTATTGAAATACCCTCGATTTGTAAAATTACCGAAATGCCCCTGTAGGATAGAATTACCGAAATATCCCTGAAGGGTAGGATTGCCAAAATACCCTTATAGGGTAAAATGACTATTTTGCCCTCATGGGTAAATGATTGTTTTATGCTATGTTTTGACTGACTTGAGCTATGATTTGTCTGTCTTTCTAGAGTATGCCATGTGATTTATATATATGTGCTTTGCATAGATGACATACTACATGGGATTGGGATTTTGGAATTGGAAGAAGTGATTGATCTGTTAGGGTCGCACGGGTCACCTGAGACGACTATGGTCCCACCAATTTGATTGTTAAGGTTGCACGGGTCGCCCGAGACGACTGTGGACCCACCGATTTAATTGTTAGGGTTGCATGGGTTGTCTGAGACAATTATGGACCCACCAATTTGATTGTTAGGGTCGCACGGGTCACCCGAGACAATTGTGGACCTACCGACGGCTTTAAGCTGCTTATATTTTGGCGGCTCTGCTACGATATCGGTTAGTGCTGCAACCAGTGCTAACATTAGTGTGCTGGCTAGGTGGGTCGATTTTATCCCCACATGGTGTGTTGGTTGATACAGGTGGTATACTGGCTGGATTGGGGTGGGGTGCATTCTTACACTATTGCATTTCTATTTATGAGATCTGATACTGATATGGGGTAGGCCTAAATGATTCTGTTATGGGCCAAGACCCAAACGATATGGCAATGGGCTTAGGCCCCCTTATAATAGCCCCAATTTCAGTGGTGTCAGAAATAGTGATTCGAGACCACCAAATCTGAAAAATGAACTCGTAGACCATATTATTTAATATTTACAAGTCAAATGTAGCTTTTAAAATATTTTTAAAATAATAAATTATGTTTTATAAAGATTTATTTGGTCAAGAAATCGAGAAAAAGAGGTATCGAGATCTCGGTATTATAAACCGAGTCATAAGTATTTTTATGAATATTTACAGAATGTCAATAAGTTAGTATTAAAATTTAGTTAGAAAATTTTGACGTTTGGGTGGTTAATTAAATAAAAAGGACTAAATTGAAAAAGGTGTAAAAGTTGCTAGAAGGACTAAATAGATTAATTGTCAAATGAGGAAGGACCTAAAGTGAAAATAAGCCAAAGGAGATATTTTGGGCGGCAATAGCTGAGAAAAATCAGGAAATGGGTGAAATAAGGGTAAAATTGGAAAATTGCCAAAATTAGTTAAATAAAAATGTGACCAAATTGGAATATCTAGAATTCTCTTCATTTCTCTTCATTTTCTTCAGCTGAAAAACAGCCATGGGAGAGAGTTTCAAGCTGGTTTTCATACTCAAGCTTCATGTAAGTTTAATTCTTGCTTTCTCCTTGAAATTTCTATGTTTTTAGACTTTTACAATTGGGTCCAACTTACTATGTCATTAGTTTTTGATTCTATGGCTAATTTTTAAAGTTGATGTGGATTAGTGCTGGAAGAATATGATGGATAAATATTGAATTGAAGCTTTAATTTTGTTATATGATGATTTTATCAAGCAAAATTGATGAAAATTAGTTTTAGGACCTAATTGTGAAAGAGTTGAAATTAAGGCCTAGTGTTAAAATTCTGATTTTCAAAGGTTATGAAGTAGTTTAAAATGATAGATAAAAGTATTAAATGAGAAAATTAGCTTAAAATGAGGGGTTAATTGAGCAAGGATTGAATTGTATGAAATGTGGAATTTGAGACAAAATAGAAATCAACATGTTATACTAAAGCAGTTTTGGACAGCAGCAGTTGTCTAACTTTTAAAAATCATAAAAAATTGTATAAATTGAATTATAAGTTTAGTGAGATGTAGAATTAAATCTTGTTGAGTCTATTTTCATATAAAAGAAACACAGCAAGCAAAGGAAGTCTACATTTTGAGATATTTAAATTTTGGTAAGACTGGTTTAGAATAACTTCGTGAGCCGCTGTTCTTACTTTATAAATTCACTAAAAATTGTACAAAAATAATTATGAGTTATAATTTATATGTCTGTATTCCTTAGTGAGCCTATTTTCATTAAAAGTAATCAAAAACACTATATGAAAATTGTACTATGAGATAATTGATTTTTAGTGAAGAGAGGTCAGAGCAGTAGGACTGTGTAACAGGGGAGAACTTAACTAATAAACTGTACTAATTGGCCACACCAAAAATCCTGGAAATATTATGGTAAGAATATATGTGAGACTAGTTTCAAATAAAATTTACGGAACTTAATTTTGAGTTCTGTAGCTCAAGATAAAAATAATTTAGTGACTATGACACGGATGGACAGCTTGAATATTCACATAAGTAAATAGTGAAAATTATAGATAATGTTACTTACAAGTGTGTTTTTATACTAAGGATGTGGGTGGAGAGGAGGAGGAGGAAAATAATAAATGAATGACTTGTGTATAAATTGATCATATGCTCGATTATAATTGATAAGCGTTGAGGTAGAAATGATATAATGTTTTATTTCAAATATTTATTATGAAACTAAGATTATCGTTATGGTATAAAAATCAATTGTAAGTTCATGTAACTTGAATTATATTCTTAAATGCTTGAAATGTATGTTATTGATATGAATATAATTTGAATGTTCATTGTATGAAAATTGATGAAACATTGATATATTTGATAAAAGGGAAGAAATCCGGTTGAATGAAAGGAAAATTCGATGGCTCTTTGAAAAGGAATTAACGGTAAAAAGGATCTAGCCCGAACGGGTGATCCTATCCTGATATAGCCCTCCCGAAGAATATGTGTAAAATGGATTTAGCCGGACGGGTAATCCGAATTAGGGTCTGAATTTGCTTTGGACTGTAATTGGATCCAAGCTCATTAGAGTAATTGTCGTTTGTGGATTTAGCCTGGTGGTAATCCCAACAATACTCTATGAGTTTATATTCTGTGATTTAGCTGGACTAGTAATCCCACTGTAAGGATGAGGTTCAGGGAGTGTGCTCTCTTACAAGGATTTAGCTCGGTGGTAATCCCATTGTAAGGATGAAGTTCATGGAGTGTGCTCTCTGAAATGGAAATGTGCGCACATGAACATGAATTGACGGACCTGGATTTGTACACTAAAGTATACCTCTGAAAATCCATCGAAAATTCCAATAAATTCAATAAATATGGAAAAATATCAAGGGAATGGAAATAATGGTATATATTATGAAATATAAGGAAATACGAGTTGATGAGACATGAATGTAGAACTTGGTTGACGAATGAGTTCATTTGTGATTATATATTTGTACATCCTTGAGTCTATTATCTGTATGAATTGGTATTCCAAATGAGTTAATGAGAAGAGTTCTAATATGAAATAATCTTAATTCTAAATGAAATATTATGAAAACGTATTTGAAATACATTGGTATGTCTTGTATATGTTATTTGAGTTCATAATGTGCAAAGTAATGTATGTGGAAATATGAGATGATGATACCTGTACATGGAATTTATTGGTGGATACGTACATCCAAATTTATATGATAGATTGTAGTGAACATTGAAATTGGGCTCAATAAGTGATTTGTCACTTTAAATTGTGATTGGCAGGAAGGGTTAGTGAATTGCATGTTTATGAATTGTTACACGTATTTGTCGAAATACGAGGAAATGATGATAATTGATACATGGAAATATGAGACTATGATATATATAAAAACATGACATATGTTTGATAAATGTGTTCATTCATAATTATGGAATGGTGCACCTCAAGTGCACTATATGTGTAAAGAAACTTTTATAGTCAATTTCGGTATTTGAGCGATAAATGGCTTAAATTGTCTGTGAGTATTCCGTACTCCTTGGTAATGCCTCATACTTTATTCCAGTAATGGATACGGGTATGGGGTGTTACATTTAGTGGTATCAGAGCTATGGTTTAGTCGATTCTCGGACTAACATAGCATATGCATGAGTCTAGCTATACATGCCATATGTGAACTGTGATAGTGTGATATCTCCCGGCTCTAACGAAATCGTTTTGTTAAGATAGAAATGACTTCTAACCGAGCTATTTTCGATAATGCTAAAAATGATATTGAGATGATTGAAATGTGTTTATGATATGTTGAAATATAGAAAGGTATGAATAGAAGTTCATGATATGCATCTGTTAATGTTCTTAATGAGATAACCATAAGTTGAGAAATGTGGAAAAGTGAAATGAAACGGAAGTCTATGTTGTGATAAACTCATCCATGTATGTTGGTATTCATATGATATTATGTGCCTAACATGCTTGATTAAGTGAGTGTTATGAGTAAATTTACTCAAATTTCATGGAATATATATGTAACACCCTAAAAATCCGAGTAATTAAATTGCATGAATTGGTGTTTAGATTTTTTTAAAGGAAAAATTTTTACTTTTATTTTAGTGCTTATTAAAGTCCTAGAGAGGGTAAAGCATAATTTGGAGAAGAAATAAAATTTATTAAATTGAGATTTATTGAAGTGAAACAAAGGTGATTAAGACTTAAGCTAAATTATGTGCTAAAAGTGTCATAAAATGAGCATATGGCATGGTGGAGTTGGCGCATGGGTTCAAGTAAGAGGGAAGAGGTTGAATCCCTTGTATGGCACCTAAATGAATTTTGCTTTTAATTTTCGCTCATGACTAGGAAGTGTCGGCAAGGGACATATAAGGAAGGTGTTGACCATGTATTTTTGGTTGGTGTATCAATGGATTAAGGAAACAACTAACTTATGGTATGGAATCAAAGGTTTAAGGAAAGATAGGGGGAACATAAGGCACTTATCAAGGGGAAAATTTTGGAAAGAAATCATGGCCTATTGACCATGTGCTGGACGGCAATTTGGTATAGGAGGGAGCCTAAATTTTGAGTTAGTTTTGGTTGAGAAATTCTTTTCTCTCTTTGGTTGTTCTTTGCACTTTGTGCAGAATTTTATTTCCTCTCCTTTCAACATTTTTCCTGGCCGATTTTTGCATTTGGTAAAGCCAAAATTTTGTGACCATTTGGTCATTCCTTTTTGCTTATCTTGCTAGCCAATTCTTTGTGCCTTTTCTTCTTGTCAAATCATCCATACCAAAAGAATCATCTTTTCCTTTCTTTTGCCATGGCGAATATACCAAAGACCTAAAGTTCATTTTTTCTTCTCTTCTTTTCTCTTTGACATCAAGCAACAACATCACCATCATCCTTTCGTTCTTATATTATTTCTTTCCAATCGAAAATTCTCTCCATCTTCACTCTCTTGGCGAATACTATTGTGCCTATAAACCCAATTATTTTTTTCTTTTCCTTGAACATACATAGCAATCCTTCATCATTTAGACACCATTCTCCATTCTTTCCTTTCAATCGTGGAAAATAGGTAAGGGTTCTTTTCCATTTCGATTTATTAAGGTACTTTGGCGAATATCATTGGTTTAATTGAGGGTCTTTTGGATTGATATAGCATTCATACTAATAACGTTTCTTTCGTTATTATTTAGTGCAATAACGGAGATTGGAATTCAAGTGATCGGAGAATCGTGGAAACGTTGGAAACGTTTCATTTGGTAAGGAAATCCTACTCTTTAAAACCTCTAGTATTATTGATATTATTTTAGATCTAACTAAATTCCTTTGGATCTTGAAGACGTCAAAATAGGGAAGAAAAGGCGGTGTTTAGTTATCGAAGAGGGCGGATCTGTAAATCCCCATTCAAACGAAGAGCGATTTGGTCATCGGATTTTCCAAGGGTTGTGGGCCATCTTTCAAAGAAGTCCATTATTCAAGTAGTACGAACCTCTGAGTCAAGTTATCGTTGGTGGATTCTCGTGCTAGTGAATCGATAAGCGAGGCAAAGCCGAAAATCAAGTGATTCAAAATCAAGAGGGTAAGATTTTGGATCTATTATCGATTAAGATTTATTTTACAAGTTAGTTGTCTAACGGATCAAAATATATTTTAGGTGCCGAGGAGCGAGAAGGGTTAGTACTCACTCAGAACGAGGTGTGTAATTTCACACTCATTATTTTTGGTTGGATGTCAAATTTCGGTATGGAAGCAAAATCGTAAAAACGACTAGATCGGTAAAAGCGCAAAAATTGATATTTTGACGAAAATACGTAAAAAACGACTAAATCGTGAAAATTACGAAAACGCCTCAAGAAATTAATTGTTATTATGAAAATTTGATGTTTCGTGAAAATGGGCCGTAAATACTCTAGTTCGTGAAAATGGGCCGTAAATACTCTAGTTCGTGAAAATGGGCCGTAGATACTCTAGTTCGTGAAAATGGGCCGTAAATACTCTAGTTCGTGAAAATGGGCCGTAAATACTCTAGTTCGTGAAAATGGGCCAAAATACTCTAGTTCGTTAAAATTTAGCCAAAACACTCTAGTTAGGTAAATGGGCCAAAAGCCTACTAAATTGCTAAATAGACAAATTGCTATAATTATGGGCCAAATGAAATGTTATTATTAAACCCACCATGTTATGTGTTGTTAATAAATTTTATATTTTAAAGTACATGTATAATTGCATGGGTGGGATATATGAAGAGAAGAATGGCGATTGCCACAATATAAACTTATTGCCTCTAGTTAGGTGGTTTCGCCACAATATCGACTTATTGCCTCTAGTTCGGTGGCTATGCCACAATTATAAAAAGGCTTATTGCCTACGATTGGTGTGATGGCGGGGTGGGTTGACTTGATCCCCACAGTGTGATGGTTGGTGCAGGGGTGATAGCGGATGGATATTAGGTTTGGGTTGGGAATTACATTTTCATGCATTATTAATTATTTTAAATTTATGATATATTGTTGAATTCTGAATTGGGCTCAAGCCCAGCTTAATATCTTGATGATCTGGCCCAATAATGGTGGTAAGTGAGTTACACACTGAGTTCTAAGTAACTCACCCCCCTTTAATTTCTTTCCATTTCAGGTAATGGAAATTGATGTGGACTTAATGAGGATGACTTCGTGGAGGCCATCTTGCTAAATATGGGTTATTTAAAACTCTGAACTTTTAAATAATTATTTTTACTATTTTGGGATGTTGTAATAAATGGCCTCTATAAATAACTTATGGATTTTATGTGTGTTTGGAATTTAAACTTTATTTTGGACTTTTAAATCATGGGCTATGATTATATGATGCTTTATAAAAATAAATTTGGGTTTTCAAGTATATGAAATTCTTTTATAAATAATTCTTTTATTGTTAACTCTTTAACAAATCTCCTAACGGTTTTAATAATACAATGATTTTCAACAAATGTTTCAAATATTTATCAAAATCAAATACTCTTCAAATTTTAAACCTCAGTATATAAAATTGTAGTTTTCAACTCATTAAAGATTTAAGAATAGCTCGAATCATGTAACAAACCAAATCTAGTCTCAACGCATAGATTTGGGTTTGGGGTGTTACATTTAGTGGTATCGAGCCCGGTTCAAAAACTCATTTGTGGTTTGGGTTCAAAAATAATTTCGTATGAAAACGCTCAATGATATTTTTAAAGATCAAGATGGCACCACAAGCATCCAAGCAACAAGTCAAGTAAGTATTATTGCTTAATGATTACTATGATATGATCATAGGAACACTCTAGAACTTCTAGTTTTAGGCGTGAAAAAGCTGAGAGATTGAGACTATAGGAAACGCTGCGAAAAATAACTTTATATCTTAAATCTCATAAAATATCGCTAATAAACACGAAACAAAATTTCGATTCATAAAACTTGTAATCGATAAACGAACAAGCAATCATGAGTACAAGAGGACGTGGTCGTGGACGCGGTAGACGTGGCCGTGGTAGCCGAGGTGCTACTGAAGCACCAAATCATATGCTGTAAGTAGACGCACTGCGTCAATTGAAAGTGAGACCGGATCACGCGATCACATGGAAGAAGATCATGCATTGACTCAAGCAATGCTACGAGTCTTGGAAAGGGTCATTTGGAACTAGAATTGGGCCAACAACTCGTGGGTCAATTTTGAGCGACTTAAGGCAAATAATGCGTAAGTTTTCGGATGAGTCTCGGTGTAGCTCGAATGTGGCGAATCTTGGCTCAAGGCGTGGAACGGATCATGGATGATATGGAATGCACGGTGAGCAAAAGCGAGAGGAGATGTATCCTTATTGAGAGATGAGGCGATCGGTGGTGGCTCATTTGTTCGAGAAGGCATCAAGCCTTGCGATTAATCGGGAATTCTTTAAAGCCGCCTTCCAAGGAAAATACGTCGGAACAAGCTATGTAGCGCTCGAAGGAAGGAATTTGAATCTTGTCCAAGGAAGTAAGACCGTGGCGACATATGAAGCTGAGTTTTACGTCCGAGCCGTTATGCGGACAATTGTAGCAACAGATCATGAACGTTGTGTACGCTTTGAGGATGGACTTAATGATGGTGAGGGTTACGATTGCTCATGACAAGTTAGAAATTTTTCGACTCTTGTGGAGAAGGCCAAAATAGCCGAAGAGGCTAAGAACTCGAGCAGCGAACCAGAAAGATCCGAAACAAAGAGAGACATGATGCGGTTCTTCCAAGAGATTTGAAGAAACCGGAATGATGAATCGAGTTCAAGCGTAACCCGGTAGCAAATAATCGAAGTCGAGATTGCACCGAGTGTGGGAAGAGACATTTTGGGGAATGTTGGAGGAAAAGCGGTAGCGATGCTACAAATGCGATTCAATGGAACATCGATTACAAAAGTCATCCTCGACGAATGGATACGACTCAGAAGTCCGTAATAATGATGCACATGTACCGGTCGAGGTAATCAGCCACCACCGAGAGGACGTGGACCGGTCGTGGTGGTAATGGGGCTGGTCGTGGTCAAGGTGCACCGGTCGAGGAAATGGTAATAGAGGAAATGCGGATGCAAGATGACTGGGTGGTTTATGCGGTTAGACGCCATGAGGACTCAAGAATGCACGGATGTGATAACCAGACGTTCTTCATTTTGATGTACATTATTGCCTTAATAGATATTGGCTCTACCCATTCATATGTATCTAGTGCCATATCTCGAAATCAATTTAGAATCTGAAATTACCGAAAATGAGATGACGATGAATCAGTCCCTTGGGGATAGTCAATAATCATTAATAAAATATTTAAAAGCGTGCCTTAAAAATCCAAGAGGAAGTATTCTTAGCAAATTTGATGGAACTACCTTTCGTGAGTTCGATCTCATTCAGGCATGGATTGGTTGGTTAACCATCGGCGCAATTGGATTGTCTTTGAAAAATGAATGTCGTAAGGACCTCGGATGATAAGGAAGTCATAATGATTGGTGAACGAAAGAACTATCGGCAAATGTGGTATCTCGCATTAAAAGTTGAGAAGTTGGTGCGGAAAGGGTACGGAGCATTCTAGCCTTTATCGTGCTTTGGATGCCAAAGAATTATCCGTGAATGATGTGAGGACGGTGAAGGAATTTCCGATGTATTTCGAAGAACTTCGGTATACCTCGGATCGGAAGTAGAATTTGGCATTGAGCTTTTGCTCGACGGCACCGGTGTCCATTGCTCCTATAGAATGGCAAGAAGGAGTTGGTGAGCCCAAAGCTCAAATTCAAGAATTCTTTGGATCGGGATTCATTCGACCAAGTGTGTCTCCGGGAGCACCGGCTTTGTTCGTCAAGAAGAAGGATGGATCGATGCGTATGTGCATTGACTACGACAGTTGAATAAATTGACGATCAAGAATCGGTATCCTCTGCCGAGAATTGACGACTGTTTGATCAATTAAAAGGAGCTTGTTTTCTCCAAGATTGATTTAAGGTCAAGTTATCACCAAATTAAGGTGAAAGAAGCGGACATTTATAAGGCGGCATTTCGGACACGTTACGGACACTATGAGTTTGTAGTGATGCCGTTTGGATTAACCAATGCACCATTGCATTTATGGACATGATGAACCGAGTCTTTCAACCATATTTAGACCGGTTTGTGGTAGTGTTCATAGATGATATATTGGTTTATTCGAGAAATGAGGAGGAACATGACCAGCATTTATGGATAGTATTACAACTACTTCGTGATAAGCAATTGTATGCCAAATTTGGTAAATGCGAATTTTGGCTAAAGGAGGTGACTTTCCTTGGTCATATAGTATCACCAAGGAATAAGGGTGGATCCTCGGAAAATTGAGGCTATTCGGATTGGAAACCACCAACATCGATGATTTGAAATTCGGAGTTTCTTAGGCTTGGTGGATACTATAGACGTTTGTAGAGGGTTTTCATTGATTGTCGCACCCTAACTAAACTGTTGCGAAAGGAGCTCCGTATATCCGGACCGAAAAGCAGCAAGAGAGTTTTGAGAAATTGAAGAAGATTCAGCGAAGCTCAGCTTTTAATTCAACCCGAGGTGAAAAAGAGTTTCTTGTTTATTGTGATGCGTCTCACACGGGTGCAGGTTGTGTATTGATGCAAAATGGAAAGGTGGTGGCCTATGCTTCTCGTCAATTGAGACCACACGAAGTAAACTACCCTACTCATGATTTGGAGTTACTGCGTTGTCTTTGCTCTAAAGATTTGGAGGCACTATCTCTATGGTGAGAAGTCCATAATCTACACGGATCACAAGAGTCTTAAATATCTCCTTACCCAGAAGGAGTTGAATTTAAGACAAAGAAGATGGGTAGAATTGTTAAAAGATTCGATTTCTCCATCGAATACCATCCTGGAAAAGCTAACGTAGTAGCTGACGCGTTAAGTCGTAAGGCGGTATCTGAATTAAGAGCTCTGTTTGCCCATTTGAGTCTGTATGAGGATGGCAGTTTGTTAGCAGAACTTCAGGTGAAACCTCTGTGGCTGGAATAAATCAAGGAAAAACAGACATCAGATGAGAAGTTGGGACCTTTACTTCGGCAAGATGAAAATGGTGAAATTGAGGATTTTGGAATAAACACGGAGGGTGTGTTGTGCTTTCGAGGAGAGTATGCATGCCTAAGGATTTAGATTTGAGGCAACCGATTCTACGGAGGCGATAGTAGCCCTTATGCTATGCATCCGGAGGAAATAAGATGTATCGAGATCTCCGTGAAACGATATTGGTGGCGGGGTTGAAGCGTGAGATTACTGAGTTTGTGGGAAAATGTTTGACTTGTCGACAAGTGAAGCGTAACATCAATTACCGTCTGGATTGTTACAACCGATAAAGATTCCTCTTTGGAAATGGGAGCGGATAACTATGGATTTTGTTAGTGGGTTACCGTTAACACCTACAAAGAAAAATTCCGTTTGGGTAATTGTTGATCGGTTGACGAAGACTGCTCATTTCTTGCCAGTTTGTACGGATTATTCATTGCAGAAGTTGGCGAAACTTTACGATCCGAGATTGTGAGGTCGCATGGGGTACCAGATATCTATTATATCGGATAGGGACCCTAGATTTACATCACGATTCGGAAAGCTCGCATGAAGCCTTGGGAACAAAGTTGAATTTCAAGATGGCTTTTCATCCTCATCGATGGTCGGTCGAGAGAGTAATTCAGATATTGGAAGATATGTTAAGAGGATGTGTAATCGACTTGTGGGTAGTTGGGAGGATTATCTACCACCGCGTAATTCGCGATATAACAAACTATCGCCTAGCATTCAGATGGCACCTTACGAGGCATTGTATGGTCGTAAGTTTCGCTCTCCTATTTGTTGGACCGAGTTGGGCGAAAAGATGATGTTAGGTCCCGAGATGATATCCGAGACCGAGGATAAGGTAAAAGTTATTCGCACACGGTTGAAAGAAGCCTCGAGCAGATGTAAGTCGACGCAGATCCGAAGCGAAGGGACATCGAGTATAGTGTGGGAGATCGGGTTTTCTTGAAGGTATCTCCTTGGAAAAAGATCTTGATTAGGAAGGAAGGGCAAGCTAAGTCCTAGATATATTGGACCTTATCGTGTCTTTGAAGCGTGTTGGTCCGATGGCATATCAGATTGAGTTACCTCGGAGTTAGATCAAATTCATAATGTCTTTCATGTTTCCATGTTGAGGCATTATAGATCGGATCCTTTGCACATTATACCTAGAGAAGAATTGAGTGAATTTGATTTGTCCTTTGAAGAAGAACCGGTGGAAATCCTAGAACGAGATGTCAAGGTATTAAGGAAGAAAAGCGTGCGTTGGTCAAAGTTCTATATGTAACCACGGAGTGGAAGAAGCTACGTGGGAGCCAGAGGATGCAATTCAACAACAATACCTCACCTTTTTCAACTGTGTAAATTTCGAGGACTAAATTTTCTTTAAGGAGGGTAGAGTTGTAACACCCTAAAAATCCGAGTAATTAAATTGCATGAATTGGTGTTTAGATTTTTTAAAGGAAAAATTTTACTTTTATTTTAGTGCTTATTAAAGTCCTAGAGAGGGTAAAGCATAATTTGGAGAAGAAATAAAATTTATTAAATTGAGATTTATTGAAGTGAAACAAAGGTGATTAAGACTTAAGCTAAATTATGTGCTAAAAGTGTCATAAAATGAGCATATGGCATGGTGGAGTTGGCGCATGGGTTCAAGTAAGAGGAAGAGGTTCGAATCCCTTGTATGGCACCTAAATGAATTTTTGCTTTTAATTTTCGCTCATGACTAGGAAGTGTCGGCAAGGGACATATAAGGAAGGTGTTGACCATGTATTTTTGGTTGGTGTATCAATGGATTAAGGAAACAACTAACTTATGGTATGGAATCAAAGGTTTAAGGAAAGATAGGGGGAACATAAGGCACTTATCAAGGGGAAAATTTTGGAAAGAAATCATGGCCTATTGACCATGTGCTGGACGGCAATTTGGTATAGGAGGGAGCCTAAATTTTGAGTTAGTTTTGGTTGAGAAATTCTTTTCTCTCTTTGGTTGTTCTTTGCACTTTGTGCAGAATTTTATTTCCTCTCCTTTCAACATTTTTCCTGGCCGATTTTTGCATTTGGTAAAGCCAAAATTTTGTGACCATTTGGTCATTCCTTTTTGCTTATCTTGCTAGCCAATTCTTTGTGCCTTTTCTTCTTGTGCCGAAATCATCCATACCAAAAAGAATCATCTTTTTCCTTTCTTTTGCCATGGCGAATATACAAAGACCTAAAGTTCATTTTTCTTCTCTTCTTTTCTCTTTGACATCAAGCAACAACATCACCATCATCCTTTCGTTCTTATATTATTTCTTTCCAATCGAAAATTCTCTCCATCTTCACTCTCTTGGCGAATACTATTGTGCCTATAAACCCAATTATTTTTTTCTTTTCCTTGAACATACATAGCGAATCCTTCATCATTTAGACACCATTCTCCATTCTTTCCTTTCAATCATGGAAAATAGGTAAGGGTTCTTTTCCATTTTCGATTTATTAAGGTACTTTGGCGAATATCATTGGTTTAATTGAGGTCTTTTGGATTGATATAGCATTCATACTAATAACGTTTCTTTCGTTATTATTTAGTGCAATAACGAGATTGGAATTCAAGTGATCGGAGAATCGTGGAAACGTTGGAAACGTTTCATTTTGTAAGGAAATCCTACTCTTTAAAACCTCTAGTATTATTGATATTATTTTAGATCTAACTAAATTCCTTTGGATCTTGAAGATGTCAAAATAGGGAAGAAAAGGCGGTGTTTAGTTATCGTAAGAGAGGCGGATCAGTAAATCCCCATTCAAACGAAGAGCGGTTTTGCGGTCAGGATTTTCCACGGGTTGTGGGCCATCTTCGAAAGAAGTCCATTATTCAAGTAGTACGAACCTCTGAGTCCGTTATCGTTGGTGGATTCTCGTGCTAGTGAATCGATAAGCGAGGCAAAGCCGAAAATCAAGTGATTCAAAATCAAGAGGTAAGATTTTGGATCTATTATCGATTAAGATTTATTTTTACAAGTTAGTTTTCTAACGGATCAAAATATATTTTAGGTGCCGAGGGCGAGAAGGGTTAGTCCTCACTAGAACGAGGTGTGTAATTTCACACTCATTATTTTTGGTTGGATGTCAAATTTCGGTATGGAAGCAAAATCGTAAAAACGACTAGATCGGTAAAAGCTAAAATTGATATTTTGACGAAAATACGTTAAAAAAACGACTAAATCGTGAAAATTACTAAAACGCCTCAAGAAATTAATTGTTATTATGAAAATTTGATGTTTCGTGAAATGGGCCGTAAATACTCTAGTTCGTGAAAATGGGCCGTAAATACTCTAGTTCGTGAAAATGGGCAGTAAATACTCTAGTTCGTGAAAATGGGTCAGTAAATACTCTAGTTCGTGAAAATGGGCAGTAAATACTCTAGTTCGTGAAAATGGGCCAAAATACTCTAGTTCGTTAAAATTTAGCCAAAACACTCTAGTTAGGTAAATGGGCCAAAAGCCTACTAAATTGCTAAATAGACAAATTGCTATAATTATGGGCCAAATGAAATGTTATTGTTAAACCCACCATGTTATGTGTTGTTAATAAATTTTATATTTTAAAGTACATGTATAATTGCATGGGTGGGATATATGAAGAGAAGAATGGCATTGCCACAATATCGGCTTATTGCCTCTAGTTTGGTGGTTTCGCCACAATATCGACTTATTGCCTCTAGTTCGGGTGGCTATGCCACAATTATAAAAAGGCTTATTGCCTACGATTGGTGTGATGGCGGGGTGGGTTGACTTGATCCCCACAGGTGTGATGGTTGATGCGGGGGTGATAGCGGATGGATATTAGGTTTGGGTTGGGAATTACATTTTCATGCATTATTAATTATTTTAAATTTATGATATATTGTTGAATTCGAATTGGGCTCAAGCCCGACTTAATATCTTGATGATCTGGCCAATAATGGTGGTAAGTGAGTTACACTTTCGAGTTCTAAGTAACTCACCCCCTTTAATTTCTTTCCATTTCGTAATGGAAATTGATGTGGACTTGGGCGAGGATGACTTCGTGGAGGCCATCTTTGCTAAATATGGGTTATTTAAAACTCGAACTTTTAAATAATTATTTTTACTATTTTGGGATGTTGTAATAAATGGCCTCTATAAATAACTTATGGATTTTATGTGTTTGGAATTTAAACTTTATTTTGGACTTTTAAATCATGGGCTATGATTATATGATGCTTTATAAAAATAAATTTGGGTTTTCAAGTATATGAAATTCTTTTATAAATAATTCTTTTTATTGTTAACTCTTTAACAAATCTCCTAACGGTTTTTAATAATACAATGATTTTCAACAAATGTTTCAAATATTTATCAAAATCAAATACTCTTCAAATTTTAAACCTCAGATATAAAATTGTAGTTTTCAACTCATTAAAGATTTAAGAATAGCTCGAATCATGTAACAAACCAAATCTAGTCTCAACGCATAGACTGGGTTTGGGGTGTTACAATATATTTAAGTACACTTGTTTAAATAAGATAATCGAAAAGTTTGTGTAACATTACTAAGTATGAAAATTTTCTTAGAGTGAATTATGTGATTATGATGATATTATGTTGATGATGAATGCTACGTCATATGTGTGTATTTATGAGAGTCAAGTTAGAGGCTTTACGACCTCACCCCTTTACCTGTGTTGTTTTATGATGAAAGCTTACGAGAATTATGTGGAATAAGTTCATAAGTGGGAAACTAAGGAGTTCAGTGGTGAATAATTAGTAATGCAAAAAGAGTTGAGTATAATGTGACAAATGAACTCATTTTAGAAGAAATATCATATTATTTTAATGATTACACAGATTATGCAATGTCACGGATAAAGAAGAAGTTAGTCTCGACTATTCGCCTCAATTGAGTATGAAATCTAAAGTATGTGTTTGCTAAGATTCTTCCTGAATTGGTTTTCGTTAGTGAATGGAATGATACGGGGTACATGAAGACAGAATTAGTTAGAGAAATAATAATTGAGTAGTAAAGATATTTGTGTGTGTGATAGTTATAGTTGAGATGAATATGATGATCTTTCTGAGTATTCTATATATATTCTTTTATCCTCAGAGATATGTGTGTGATTGTTCAGCTCTGATGGAGTTCTTATGTTATGATGCTGCTAACTATGATGTTATACGAAAGCCCTGTTGGTCAGGTCGGTTTATGATCGGTATTTCTTTATCTCTTCGGAATTTTATTTTATTATGTTGGAATAAAGTTGATGGTAAAAAATTAAAAAAATTAAAAAATAATGTTGGACTATTCTTCCGTTTTTATTGGATATTATTCTGTCATATATATAAATATTTGGAAATATATCAACTCTGTTATGATGGAAGTCCAGAGTCGGTAAGCAGTGTTTTTCTTCTGGCTTTCTCTGAGGAATCATCAGTATCTTTATTTTTTTTAGTTATGTTCTCGGATTTCTGGTATGGTATTGTATCTTGAATTTCCTTATCTTGGTTTTCCTATAATTCATACTTTGTAAATTATTAATCATGGCTTATTTTTAAAGTGTGTTCTTCAGCTTGTGATAACTATGTCAGTTATGATTATGCTTTTAGTTTGATCATAGAAGGTGATTCTGGTATCTAGATTTCTCTAATTTTCGTGTAAGGAATTGACATCGGAAAAGGTATAAGTAGTGAAAAATATTTTAATCTCTCCACTGAAGGAATTTTCGAGGACGAAAATTCTTAAAGAGGGAGAGTTGTAATAGCCCAAATTTCGGTGGTGTTTAAATAGTGATTTGAGACCACCAAATCTGAAAAATGAACTCAGAGACCATATTATTTAATATTTACAAGTCAAATGTAGCTTTTAAAATATTTTTAAAATAGTAAATTATGTTTTATAAAGATTTATTTGGTCAAGAAATCGAGAAAAAGAGGTATCGAGATCTCGATGTTATAAACCGAGTCATAAGTATTTTTATGAATATTTACGGAATGTCAATAAGTTAGTATTAAAATTTCGTTAGAAAATTTTGACGTTTGGGTGGTTAATTAAATAAAAAGGACTAAATTGAAAAAGGTGTAAAAGTTGCTAGAAGGACTAAATAGATTAATTGTCAAATGAGGAAGGACCTAAAGTGAAAATAAGTCAAAGGAGATATTTTGGGCGGCAATAGCTGAGAAAAATTAGGAAATGGGTGAAATAATGGCAAAATTAGAAAATTGCCAAAATTAGTTAAATAAAAATGTGACCAAATTGGAATATCTAGAATTCTCTTCATTTCTCTTCATTTTCTTCAGCTGAAAAACAGCCATGGGAGAGGGTTCCAAGCTGGTTTTCATACTCAAGCTTCATGTAAGTTTAATTCTTGCTTTCTCCTTGAAATTTCTATGTTTTTAGACTTTTACAATTGGGTCCAACTTACTATGTCATTAGTTTTTTATTCTATGGCTAATTTTTAAAGTTGACGTGGATTAGTGCTGGAAGAATATGATGGATAAATATTGAATTGAATCTTTAATTTTGTTATATGATGATTTTATCAAGCAAAATTGATGAAAATTAGTTTTAGGACCTAATTGTGAAAGAGTTAAAATTAAGGCCTAGTGTTAAAATTCTAATTTTTAAAGGTTATGAAGTAGTTTAAAATGATAGATAAAAGTATTAAATGAGAAATTTAGCTTAAATTGAGGGGTTAATTGAGTAAGGATTGAATTGTATGAAATGTGGAATTTGAGACAAAATAGAAATCAACATGTTATACTAAAGCAGTTTTGGATAGCAGCAGTTGTTTAACTTTGAAAAATCATAAAAAATTGTATAAATTTAATTAGAAGTTTAGTGAGATATATAATTAAAGCTTGTTGAGTCTATTTTCATATAAAAGAAACAGAGCAAGCAAAGGAAGTCTACATTTTGAGATATTTAAATTTTGGTAAGACTGGTTTAGAATAACTTCGTGAGCCCCTGTTCTTACTTTAGAAATTCACTAAAAATTGTAAAAAAAAAATAATTATGAGTTATAATTTATATTTCTGTATTCCTTAGTGAGCCTATTTTCATTAAAAGTAATTGGAAACACTATATGAAAATTGTACTATGATATAATTGATTTTTAGTGAAGAGAGGTCAGAGCAGTAGGACTGTGTAACAGGGGAGAACTTAACTAATAAACTGTACTAATTGGCCACACCAAAAATTCTAGAAATATTATGGTAAGAATATATGTGAGTCTCATTTCAAATAAAATTTACAGAACTTAATTTTGAGTTCTGTATCTCAAGATAAAAATAATTTAGTGACTATGACACGGATGGATAGCTTGAATATTCACATAAGTAAATAGTGAAAATTATAGATAATGTTACTTACAAGTGTGTTGTTTATACTAAGGATGTGGATGGAGAGGAGGAGGAGGAAAAATAATAAATGAATGACTTGTGTATAAATTGATCACATGCTCGATTATAATTGATAAACGTTGAGGTAGAAATGATATAATATTTTATTTCAAATATTTATTATGAAACTAAGATTATCGTTATGGTATAAAAATCGAATTGTAAGTTCATGTAACTTGAATTATATTCTTAAATGCTTGAAATGTATGTTATTGATATGAATATAATTTGAATGTTCATTGTATGAAAATTGATGAAACATTGATATATTTGATAAAAAGGGGAAGAAATCCCGGTTGAATGAAAGGAAAATTCGATGGATCTTTGAAAAGGAATTGACGGTAAAAAGGATCTGGCCCGGACGGGTGATCCTATCTTGATATAGCCCTCCCGAAGAATATGTGTAAAATGGATTTAGCCGGATGGGTAATCCTAATTAGGGTCTCAATTTAGCTTTGACTGTAATTGGATCCAAGCTCATTAGAGTAATTGTCGTTGCGGGATTTAGCTTTGGACCGGTAATCCCGACAATACTCTATGAGTTTATATTCTGAGGATTTAGTCTGAATCGGTAATCCCATTTGTAAGGATGAGGTTCATGGAGTGTGCTCTCTTACTGGGATTTAGCCTTGGTGGTAATCCATTGTAAGGATGAAGTTCAGAGTGTGCTCTCTGAAATGGAAATGTGCGCACATGAACATGAATTGACGGACCTGGATTTGTATACTAAAGTGTACCTCTGAAAATCCATCAAAAATTCCAAGAAATTCAATAAATATGGAAAAATATCAAGGGAATGGAAATAATGGTATATATTATGAGATATAAGGAAATACGAGTTGATGAGACATGAATGTAGAACTTGGTTAACGAATGAGTTCATTTGTGATTATATATTTGTACATCCTTGAGTCTATTATCTGTATGAATTGGTATTCCAAATGAGTTAATGAGAAGAGTTCTAATATGAAATAATCTTAATTCTAAATGAAATATTATGAAAACGTATTTGAAATACATTGGTATGTCTTGTATATGTTATTTGAGTTCATAATGTGCAAAGTAATGTATGTGGAAATATGAGATGATGATACCTGTACATGGAATTTATTGGTGGATATGTACATCCAAATTTATATGATAGATTGTAGTGAACATTGAAATTGGGCTCAATAAGTGATTTGTCACTTTAAATTGTGATTAGCGGGAAGGGTTGGTGAATTGCATGTTTATGAATTGTTACACGATTTGTCGAAATACAAGGAAATGATGGTAATTGATACATGGAAATATGAGACTATGATATATATAAAAACATGACATATGTTTGATAAATGTGTTCATTCATAATTATGGAATGGTGCACCTCAAGTGCACTATATGTGTAAAGAAACTTTTATAGTCAATTTCGTATTTGAGCGATAAATGGCTTAAATTATCTGTGAGTATTCCGTACTCTCGATAATGCCTCATACTTTATTCCAAAGAATGGATACGGGTAGGGGTGTTACACCTCAAATCTATCTTGTGATGAATAGGGCTCGAGCCTGCACTATTTCGTATTCTATTTATCGACCGTTGCTTTTATATTAAAGGATTACACACTGAGTTTTCGTAAACTCACTCCGTTTTTAACTGTGCAGGTAATCCCCCGCCTTAGACGGATCAGAGCTACGAGGGACTCGAAGATGGCCACACAACTACTTCTGTTTTTCTATTAAGTTATTCATAAGTACTTTATTTTGGTTTGGTTTGGTTTGTAATAAGGCTTTTTAAAGTTTCTAGATTTTAAATTTTAGGTTTGGTTTTATTTTAATTTCTATATGTTAGAAGTAAATCGCGGTTTTTCCAAAATGATTACTATTTTCAAAACACTACGTTACAACAACTATTTTCGATTATCACGTTTACGCAACGTTTTTAAAGCTTCCGCAGTTGAAGGAGATTTTGATGGAAATCAATAACGTTTTAAAAGTGAACATGTAACAGCCCAGTTTAGACCCTAATCGGAACAGTGGTTCGAGACCACGAATTCGAGGTCGTAAAAATATTTTTTATGATATTTTCCATGTGAATGATAAGTGACATAGCCTGTGTGAAAATTCTGTGTGATGATTTGATCGTTTTAGTGTCGAATTATGAAAAAGGACTTAATCGCATAAAATGTAAAAGTTGTGTGCTGTTTGTTAAAGTGCTTAATTGGCATGGCTTTTTAAAAGATGAGTCCTTATGTTGTTATTATTCCACATGCAAAATGGATGGACAAAAATAGGCTTTAGTGGGTGGATTTTAAATAAAATAATAAAAATGGCAAAATGGTAAATGGTGTATTAATGTGTAATAAAATTAAACAAACAAGAAATTGGTGGCTATAGTGTTCATCTTCCACCGAATTTGAGAAAGAAAAATGAGGGTTTGAAGCTCCTTTAGTTTCAGCACATTCATATCTCAATTGGGTATGTGTTTCGTTTCGATTTTTGATAATTTCTATATTTTCGTAATCGTTGTTTTGTGCTCTACAAAATCCATACTTGAATTTTGAGTATTTATGATGTTTGTGTGAGATTCCATTGATACTATATTGAGTTTTGTGATGATTTTTGGTGTTAAATGAAAGATATGAGTTAGATGAACATAGTTGGTATTTGAAATTTTGGTGAAATTGAGTAATTTGAGCTAAATTATGAAAATGAGAAATTGGAGGACTAAAATGTGAAATAAATGAAATATGAGGGCTTGTATAAGCATGGGGAGAATTCGGCTAAGCACATGTATATTGAAATTTTGAGTATTTGATGATTTTGTGAGATAGGGACTAAAGTGTCGAAATGTGAAAATGTGAGGGCTATTTTGTAAAATGCCCTAAATATGTGTGTTTGGATTAAAATGAATGAGTTGATGATTGAATGGATTGAATTTGAATGTGTGTAGACCAAGAGATGAGAGGTTCGAATCGAGATCGAGGCAAAGATAAAGTGCTCGATTAATTGATCGTATCGATAGTTCGACGTCCGAGGTAAGTTCGGATATAATACTAGTTGTAAACTTTATCTATGTGATAATAATTAAATAGATGTATATGTATCTATGAGATTTGAAATGCTATGTGCTGAATTGAGATAAAGGGGCACTAAGTGTGCGAAATTTGAAACGAGAAAGAGATGATTGGCACTGTGTGTGCGAAAAGATAGAAGTTTTGGCTTATCGACTTGGCACTGTGTGTGCGATACCGATATAAGTTAGGTTAAATGTATTGGCACTAAGTGTGCGGTGATGATTATGTTTCAGTTATGAAATTGGCACTAAGTGTGCGAATAAACCAATGGAATAGCAAGGGTTGAATGAGAGGTAATATCGAACAATTGAGTAGCATAAATGGTAAGTAACTAGGTGTTGATCAAGGTACGTTTGAACCTATGTGGTTGATGATAGACTTAAGAGTTGGATGAATAGGTAATTTGGTATGTGGTTGAGATTGATAATGTGCCTAAGTGTGCCTTTATCTATGTGATGGTACATGTATATATATATATATTGATGTTGTAGTATCGAGTAATATGTATTGTATTACGAACCTACTAAGGTTTGGAAAGCTTACTGTGTGAATTGTTTCTCTGCCTTGCAGTGTTAGTAAAGCTAGCTCGGATCCGAGATCATCAGCTTCTCAATCACACTATCGGCATTCTATTTTGGTACTTTTGGAAAGATGTATATAGCTAGAATATGGCATGTATAGGCTAGTAAATTGAATCAAGTTTGAGATTTGTAAGTAGCCATGAGATGTGACTAGATATGTGATAGGTTTGGCATGAATGAATGTGGTATATAAATGATGCATCTTTTGGCATGATTTGTAGATTGATAAATTTTCTATAGAATGGTAACTTTGTGTTGATAAATGCTAGTAGGAGTAGTGAGATTTGGAAATGAATTATGCTTGTGATAGAATAAGTTTTGGTATTGAATTGGGTATGATTAGAGTTGGTATTGATGGTATGTTTTAAATTGCTAAATTGGTATACTTTTAGATGGCAATATGTACATGAGATGTTTGGTTGATTGGCTTGTAGGTTTGACCCTAAGTGGGTGGCATGTTGGCCTTGCAAAGATGGCCTATAATGTCGCACGGTTAGGGTACACGTGCGTGTCTTAGACCGTGGGTAAATTGGCAAAATGTGGCTTAAACTGCACACGGCCATGGCATGGGCGTGCCTACAGGTCGTGCGAGAAATGGCAGTATATGACCTTATAGGACATGGCCTTAGCACATGGGCGTGCTTGTTAGCCGTGTTGATTTTGGCAGTAAGTAACCACGGGGAAGTCACACGGGTGTGTCATGTAGCCGTGGGAGAGGCACTACTATTTCACCTGGCGTGTCTCCTCTGTATTCTAGAAAAGTTTCAATTTTACATAAAATTCTATGTGTGTTTCAGTTTAGTCCCGACTCGATTTATAAGCATGCTTAGGGTCTTGATGACTCGTTTAAGGGACACTATGATTGTATATGAATGTGTTTGATGATGATTGACTTTGTGTCGTGAATGCAATGTAAAATGATCCTATTTCTCGGTAATGCCTCTAAACCCTATTCTGGCGACGGTCTCGGGTTAGGGGTGTTACATTTTATTGGTATCAGAGCTATGGTTTAGTCGATTCTCAGACTAACGTAGTGTGTGTGAGTCTAGCTATAGATGCCATATTATGAAATTGCGATAGTGTGATGAAATCTGACAGTTGAAATGTGTTTTAATATAGTAATGGATCCGGATCGAGCAGTTGCTGACGACGTAGAGAGTAATGCGCCTGTTCCCGCTCAAGGGACAGCGCCACCACGTCTAGGCCGAATGATAGTGGTGAGAGAGGTGAGGCTAAGCAAGCCTTCTTCCGTATGATGAGTGAATGGTTTTCGAAATTTGTTAGAACAAATCTGACTGCTCTACAACCTCCACCCCCACAAGTATCTGTTGTGCCACAAGTTGAAGATCCGATCAGATTGAATAAACCTCTTGTGGATAAGATTCATAAGTATGGGGCTGAAGAGTTTAGGGCCACAGCTGATGACGATACTGAGCAAGCTGAGTTTTGGCTCGAGAATACCCTTCGAATATTTGATGAGATGTCGCTGAACCCTGATTAGTGCACTAAGTGTGCAGTTTCCTTATTGAGAGACACGGCTTACAATTGGTGGAAAACATTGATATCTGTGGTTCTGAGAGAGAGAATCACCTGGGATTTCTTTCAAGTCGAGTTTAGAAAGAAGTATATCAGCCAATGCTTCATTGATCAGAAACGTAAGGGGTTTTTAGAGCTGAAGCAAGGTCATTTGTCTGTTGTTGAGTATGAACAAGAATTCGTGCGATTGAGTCAATATGCTAGAGAGTGTGTTTCTACTGAAGCTACTATGTGCAAACGTTTCGTAGAGGGATTGAATGAAGGCATAAAGTTGTTGGTTAGGATACTAGATATAAATGAATTTGTTGTACTTGTGGAGAGAGCATGCAAAGCTGAGGAACTCAGCAAAGAAAAGAAGAAAGCCAATTCTGAGGCTCAAGATGAAAGAAAGAGATTGATAATAAGTTCTCTCAATCTTTAGCAAAGAGATATAAAGATGTAAGAAATCATTCAAATGCCTCGTTTGGACATCCAAATAGAGACTGTTCGAGACAGAGTACTGGTTTACGAATTCAAGTTCCGAATGAAACAACTATTGGCAGTGTTAAGAGTAACAAGCCCAAATGTAGACAATGTGGGAGATGACATGTGGGAAAGTGCTGGGGCAAGTATAACAATAGAACATGCTATAAGTGTGGATCTCGAGATCATTTCATTCGAGAATGCCCAAAGTTAGTCGAAGAAGAAAATGTTCAGAATGAAAGACTAAGTAATGTGACGACCAGAGGTAGACCACCTAGGAGCATCAAAAATATGAATGAAAGTTAGAGAGGAACGACTGATACAGCTGTAAGGTCAGAAGCAAGAGCACATGCTCGAGCCTATGCTATACGTACACGAGAGGAAGCATCATCTCCAGACGTGATCACTGGTACTTTTACTTTATTTGATACTGATGTCATTGCATTGATAGATCCAGGATCGACTCATTCTTATGTGTGTATCCAGTATTGAATAAGACTCTACCTGTTGAGTCTACTGAATTTGTGATTAGAGTATCGAACCCCTTAGGCAAGTGTGTTTTGGTGAATAAGGTGTGCAAGAATTGCCCGTTGATGTTTCGTGATTTATGTTTCCCGGTCAATTTGATGTTGCTACCATTTGATGAATTTGACATAATTCTGGGAATGGACTAGCTCACTTTGCATAATGCCTGTAACATCCCATACCCGAGTCCGAGGCCTAGACCGGATACGAGACATTACTATACTAGAACTTGCTTAATCATGGAATTACAGGCCATAAAATTTTGTTCTCGATTAAGAACCTTTCTCTCTCAAACAATTCATACATCTCATGGGCCTACGAGGCCTTAAACTCATGTTCGGAAACTTTCGGAACTTAATCGAAAAACCTTTCTTGGAAGTAGGGGTCACACACCCATATGGTTTGGGGCACGCCCGTATACCCCTAGACACGCCCATGTCCTCCAACCGTGGGGAGTTACTGACTATACTCACATGGCCTTGAAATGCCCATGTCAACCGTCCGTGTACTACACACGGCCCAAACGAACGGCCGTGGGATTCACCCATGGTATATTCTAACTTAAAAATACAAAGGTACAGGGTGCACACGGCCTAAACACACGTCCGTGTGTCCATCTGTGTGGGCACTTAGAGGCTATTTACCAAGCCAAATGCCACCCTAAAATCAAGATCAAATTCATGCTCTTCATACCTCATCATATAACTACACATAACATAAGTTCTCTTAGGCCACCACAATTTGGCTACATCAACAATGACTTAATCAACCTTAAGTACTAGCCCTATACACTCCATGACTCATAAGGACTTGAAACCTCATACCAAGTGTATGATCGATAGTGTGAAAACATCTCTAGCGGTCTCTAACCAGAGCTAGCTAAATTAACCTATAAGAGATGAAAAAGGGAAAGGAGTAAGCAATAATGCTTAGTAAGTTCATCTGTATATAACTGATAAGCACTGATATTCATTAAATATACACAATTACAAGGCATTTCAATAAGTTTTTCTCATTAACACATGGCTGTTTACTCAACCATTCTTAAGGCTTACTCACTCCATCTCTTACTGCGTCCTAACCGTGCCACAAGCCAAATGCCCATTTTAATTAACATACATTCCTGCACTGATCACCACATGATCATATAAAAACAACACATCAAGCATTTTCAATAAACCATTCATACTACTAATCTCTCGGTGGTTACGCACTTAGCCCACCATTGAATCTCTTATAGGGTGGTATCGCACAAAGCCCACCATTGAATCTCTTATAGGGTGGTATTGCACAAAGCCCACCATTCATTTATACCTATGGTGATTTCGCACTTAGCTCACCAATCATTCATAAGCGATGGTATTGCACACAGCCCACCGATAGTAATATGGTTGATGGTATCGCACACAGCCCACCGATAGTAATATGGTTGATGGTATCGCACACAGCCCATCAACTAATAATAATATATCAGGTGGTATTGCACACAGCCCACCAATATTATACATTCAAAAATATCTATCCTCATACATTTCTCTAATTCAAATGTTCATCCGTAAACATCCCCACTCACTATCGTTCTTGCTTAACTTTCCACGATTCTCATTCGCATTCACACAATGCATTAACAAATCTATCTCATGCAACTAAGGTGCATTAATTATACATATCCCACTAGGGTTCATCATATATTGAATTCATATCAATTAAGTTCTAACACATACTTGTGCTTCTCGTGGTACAATCACATACATTCAACATATCCGTTGAATCATTCAAATTATTAAATAACTATCTTGAGTTTCATACACATAGTTCTCATTGACATCATTCCCCAATAGGGTCTTACATATATTAACCTGTCGATGCCATGTCACTGACATGGTCTTATACTAATTCTTACACTGAGACCATATTCCAATAGGGTCTTGCATGAAACTATAACTATCATCATATAATGCTATATCCATTTCCCATTACTCCCAAATTCAATTCTCTTGACATCTCATAGAAAGATATTTCATACAATCATCGAGTAGGTATACATTCCATACAAAATTGGAATACTAAATTAACTTATACATAATTGCCACATTCACACATGAACTTACCTTGATGTCGAAATGGCTGAAAGGGACTTTTTGCCCATATTTCTCTTTTCACCCGTTCTAGGTTTGAATCTCGTTTTCTTTGATCTAGAACAATAAAATTTACTGATTTAATCACTTATAATTCATAATTCACCATAAACTACACTTTAGGCAAAATGACTATTTTGCCCCTACACTTTGGTAAAATTACGATTTTGCCCTTAGGCTCGTAAATGAATTTTCGTCACATTTTCTTGTTAAACAAACTTAGCTGAAGATTTAATCCTCTTACAACTACTCACAATTCCAACTATTTCCTGCCATAATGAACAAATTATAACTTTTGCATTTTAGTCCCAATTAGGTGTTTTCATGACAACACCTTTCACAAAAGTTGTTTCTCATCTTCCTAACATTCATTTTCTTCCATAAAAACTCAACAAATAGCAAAAAATCTCTCATGGCAAGTCCCTAGACTCTCAACCATGTTGCAAATTAGTCTCCCCATTAGCTAGCTTAAGCTTTGGGGACTCCAAAAGTACAAAAATTATCAAGAAAGATCATCAAAATCACTTACTTGAATGGAGTAAAGCTTGCTAAAAATTTGAAGCTTTCAAACCCCTCCCATGGCTAATATTTTTTGTGGAAAGAGAGAAGAAATAAAAAGATGATAACTCCTTGTTTACTTCATCTTATTTTATTTCTCTCCTTTTTTTTTCAACTAATATCACCTACTTCAATCATATTAATGCTCTTGTCCCCCTTTTGCAAATTATGGCCGGCCAACACACTTAACAAGGCCAAATTGCACATTTGGGGCCTCCAATCTACAACCTATAGCTCTTTGGTGCTTTTAGCAAATAAAATAGAACTTTTACACTTTATGCGATTTAGTCCTTTTCTCCAATTTAGCTAGAAATTGCTAAAATTAAGACACCAAAATTTTCATGCACCCTTATAAACATGTATAACACATAAAATAACATGAAAATAATTTTCTCTAACCTCGAATTAGTGATTCTGAGATCACCATTCTGACTAACCCCTAAATCGGGCTGTTACAATGCCATTGTGAATTGTAAGAGAAAGAATGTTGAAGTGAAGAGTTAGAATGGTGAGATAGTTCGAATTGAGTCTATTAATATGAAAGGATTACCAGCTGTTGTATCTGTGATGAAAGCTATGAACTATATGAGAAAAGGTTGTGAAGCTTATTTGGCATACGTGATTGATACAAAGGTGTCGAAAAAGAAATTTGAATCTGTGCCTGTGATATGTGAGTTTCCAAATGTGTTTCTAGAAGAGTTATCGGGGTTACCTCCGATTAGAGAAGTTGATTTTGGTATTGAGTTAGTGGGGAATCGCCCTATTTCGATAGCTCCATACGAATGGCACCAATGAATTGAAAGAGTTGAAATCTCGATTGCAAGAATTGAGTGACAGAGAATTTGCACGACCGAGTTTTTCACCCTGGGGAGCTCATGTATTATTTATGAAAAAGAAAGATGGAACTATGAGAATGTGTATTGATTATCGATAATTGAACAAAGTGACGATAAAGAACAAATATCCATTACCTCAGATCGATTATTTGTTTGATCAGTTGAGAGGAGCTACAGTATTTTCTAAAATAGATTTGAGATCGGACTACTATCAGTTGAGAGTTAAAGAGTCTGATGTACCGAAAACTACTTTCAGAACGAGGTATGGACATTATGAATTCTTAGTGATGCCTTTTGGACTAACAAATGCCCCTGCAATGTTTATGGATTTGATGAATCGAATATTCAGACCGTATTTGGATCGCTTCGTGGTGGTGTTCATTGATGATATTTTGATTTATTCGAGTGATGAGACGCAACATACTGAGCATTTGAGAATTGTGCTACAAACTCTGCGTGAGAAATAGTTGTATGCAAAGTTTAGTAACTGTGAATTTTGGTTGCCTGAGGTCAGTTTTCTAGGGCATATTGTATCTGCTGCTGGGATACGAGTCGATCCGCATAAAATCTCTGCTATTTTAGATTGGAAGCCTCCGAGAAATGTGTCCAAAGTCCGTAGTTTTATGGGACTAGCAGGATATTATAGAAGATTTGTGAAAGGCTTCTCGATGATTGCGAATCCATTGACAAAGTTGTTACAGAAAGATGTTAAATTTGAGTGGTCGGAAAAGTGTCATCAGAGTTTTGAGCAGTTGAAAGTGTTGTTGACAGAAGCACCGGTGTTAGTTCAACTTTGAATCGGGCAAAGAGTTTATAGTCTATAGTGATGCATCGTTAAATGGTTTAATGTGTCTTGATGCAAGAAGGAAAAGTCATTGCTTATGCTTCGAGACAGTTAAAACCGCATGAAAAGAATTATCCAACGCATGATCTTGAATTGGCTGGATTGTATTCGCATTGAAGATTTAGCGTCACTATTTATTCGGGGAAAAATGTCACATATATACTGATCATAAGAGTTTAAAGTATTTGATGACTCAGAAAGATTTGAACTTACGACAGAGAAGATGGTTAGAATTGTTGAAAGACTACGAACTTGTGATAGATTACCATCCGGATAAAGCTAATGTTGTAGCTGATGCTTTGAGTCAGAAATCATTATATGCCTTGCGAGTTATGAGTAATCAGATAGATCTGTGTGATGATGATGCGGTTGTAGCTGAATTGAAAGTAAAGCCGATGTTTGTACAGCAGATTTGTGATGCTCAGAAAATTGATAATGAGTTGTTAGCAAAAAGAGTTCAATGTAATTTGAATGCGGAATCAGAATTTCGAGTTGATAGTAATGATTGTTTGAGATTTAGAGATCGGATTTGTGTTCCGAGAAATTCAGAGTTGATTCAAATGATTTTGACCGAAGCTCACAATAGTAATTTGACTGTACATCCAGGGAGTAAGAAAATGTATAATGATTTGAAACAATTTTACTGGTGGCATGGTATGAAGAGAAATATTTCTGACTCTGTGTCGAAATGTTTAATTTGTCAGCAAGTTAAGGCTGAACATTAGGTTCCGTCTGGTTTATTACAACCAATTATGATTCCTGAGTGAAAATGGGAGAGGATCATGATAGACTTTGTGTCGGGTTTGCCTTTATCTCCGAGCAAGAAAGATGCGATCTGGGTGATAGTTGATAGATTGACAAAATCAGCTTATTTCATTCCGGTGAGAACTGATTATTCTTTAGATAAGTTGGCTGAATTGTATATCGATGAGATTGTGAGATTGCACGGAGTACCGTTATCTATAGTATCTGAAAGAGATCCAAAATTTACCTCACGATTTTGGAAGAAATTACAAGATGCTTTAGGCACAAAATTGTATTTCAGTACTGCTTTTCATCCGCAAACAGATGGTCAATCTGAGCGAGTCATTCAGATTCTTGAAGACATGCTGAGATGTTGCATACTTGAATTTGAAAGCACGTGGGAAAGGCATTTATCGTTGATTGAGTTTGCGTATAACAACAGTTTTCAATCTAGCATTAAAATGGCACCATATGAGGCTCTTTACGGTCGAAAGTGTCGAACTCCATTGTATTGGACCGAGCTGAGTGAGAACAAGATTCACGGGGTTGATCTTATAAAAGAGACTGAGCAGAAAGTGAAAGTAATTCGTGACAGTTTGAAAGCAGCCTCAGATCGTCAGAAGTCTTATGCAGATTTGAAACGAAAGGATATTGAATTTGAGGTTGGGGATAAAGTGTTTCTGAAAGTATCTCCGTGGAAGAAGATACTTCGATTTGGCAAAAAGGGCAAGTTGAGTCCGAGGTTCATTGGACCGTATGAGATTGTTGAATGAGTTGGACCGATTGCTTATAGATTGAGATTGCCATTTGAATTAGAAAAGATCCATAATGTGTTTCATGTGTCACTGCTTCGACGGTACAGATCAGATCCATCTCATGTGATTGCTCCTACTGAGGTTGAGATTCAGTCAGACTTGTCGTATAGTGAAGAACCGATCCAAATTTTGGCACGAGAGACTAAAGATTTAAGAAACAAAAGAATTTCCTTAGTGAAGGTATTGTGGCACAAACACGAAATTGAAGAGGCTACGTGGGAGCCTGAGAACGTTATGAGAGAGCAACATCCATAACTATTCACTGGTAAGATTTTCGAGGACGAAAATCCCTAAGGGGGAGAGTTGTAACAGCCCGGTTTAGACCCTAGTCGGAATAGTGGTTCGAGACCACAAATTCGAGATCATAAAAATATTTTTATGATATTTTTCGTGTGAATGATATGTGACATAGCCTGTGTGAAAATTTTGTGTGATGATTTGATCGTTTTAGTGTCAAATTATGAAAAAGGACTTAATCGCATAAAATGTAAAAGTTGTGTGTTGTTTGTTAAAGTGCTTAATTGGCATGGCTTTTTAAAAGATGAGTCCTTATGTTGTTATTATTCCACATGCAAAATTGATGGACAAAAATGGGCTTTAGTGGGTGGATTTTAAATGAAATAATAAAAATGGCAAAATGGTAAATGGTGTATTAGTGTGTAATAAAATTAAACAAACAAGAAATTGGTGGCTATAGTGTTCATCTTCCACCGAATTTGAGAAATAAAAATGAGGGTTTGAAGCTCCTTTAATTTTGGCACATTCATATCTCAATCGGGTATGTGTTTCATTTCGGTTTTTGATAATTTTTACGTTTTTGTAATCATTGCTTTTTGCTCTACAAAACCCATGCTTGAATTTTGAGTATTGATGATGTTTGTGTGAGATGCCGTTGATACTATATTGAGTTTTGTGATGATTTTTGGTGTTAAATGAAATATATGAGTTAGATGAACATAGTTTGTATTTGAAATTTTGGTGAAATTGAGTACTTTGAGCTAAATTGTGAAAATGAGAAATTGGAGTACTAAAATGTAAAATAAATGAAATGTAAGGGCTTGTATAAGCATGGGGAGAATTCGGCTAAGCACATGTATATTGAAATTTTGAGTATTTGATGATTTTGTGAGATAGGGACTAAAATGTCAAAATATGAAAATGTGAGGGCTATTTTGTAAAATGCCATGAATATGTGTGTTTGGATTAAAATGAATGAGTTGATGATTGAATGGATTGAATTTGAATGTGTGTAGACCAAGAGAAGAGAGGTTCGAATCGAGATCGAGGCAAACATAAAGTGCTCGATTAATCGACCGTATCGATAGTTCAACGTCCGAGGTAAGTTCGGATATAATACTAGTTGTAAACTTTATCTATGTGATAATAATTGAATGGATGTATATGTATCTATGAGATTTGAAATGCTATGTGCTGAATTGAGATAAAGGGGCACTAAGTGTGCGAAATTTGAAACGAGAAAGAGATGATTGGCACTGTGTGTGCGAAAAGATAGAAGTTTCGGCTTATCAACTTGGCACTGTGTGTGCGATACCAATATAAGTTCGTTTAAATGTATTGGCACTAAGTGTACGGTGATGATTATGTTTCAGTTATGAAATTGGCACTAAGTGTGCGAATAAACCAATGGAATAGCAAGGGTTGAATGAGAGGTAATATCGAACAATTGAGTAGCATAAATGGTAAGTAACTAGGTGTTGATCAAGGTACGTTTGAACCTATGTGGTAGATGATAGACTTAGGAGTTGGATGAATAGATAATTTGGTATGTGGTTGAGATTGATAATGTGCCTAGGTGTGCCTTTATCTATGTGATGGTACATGTATATATATATTGATGTTGTAGTATCGAGTAATATATATTATATTACGAACTTACTAAGCTTTGGAAAGCTTATTGTGTGAATTGTTTCTCTTCCTTGCAGTGTCAGTAAAGCTAACTCGGATTCGGGATCGTCAGTTTCTCAATCACACTATCGGCATTCTATTTTGGTAATTTTTTAAAGATGTATATAACTAGAATATGGCATGTATAGGCTAGTAAATTGAATCAAGTTTGAGATTTGTAAGTAGCCATGAGATGTGGCTAGATATGTGATAGGTTTGGCATGAATGACTGTGGTATATAAATAATGCATCTTTTGGCATGATTTGTAGATTGATAAATTTTCTATTGAGTGGTAACTTTGTGTTGATAAATGCTAGTAGGAGTAGTGAGATTTGGAAATGAATTATGCTTGTGATAAAATAAGTATTGGTATTGAATTGGGTATGATTAGAGTTGGTATTGATGGTATGTTTTAAATTGCTAAATTGGTATGCTTTTAGATGGCAATATGTACATGAGATGTTTGGTTGATTGGCTTGTAGGTTTGACCCTAAGTGTGTGGCATGTTGGCCTTGCAAATATGGCCTATAATGTCGCACGGTTAGGGCACACGGGCGTGTCTCAGACCATGGATAAATTTGCAGAATGTGGCTTAAACTATACACGGCCACGGCATGGGCGTGCCTACAGGTCGTGCGAGAAATGGCAGTATATGACCTTATAGGACATGGCCTTAGCACATAGGCGTGCTTGTTAGCCGTGTTGATTTTGGCAGTAAGTAACCACGGGGAAGTCACACGGGTGTGTCATGTAGCCGTGGGAGAGGCACGGCCTACCCCTACGGGCGTGTCTCCCCTATATTCTAGAAAAGTTTCATTTTTACATGAAATTTTATATGTGTTTCGGTTTAGTCCTGACTCAGTTTATAAGCATGCTTAGGGTCTTGATGACTCGTTTAAAGGACACTATGATTGTATATGAATGTGTTTGATGATGATTGACTTTGTGTCGTGAATGCGATGTAAAATAATCCTATTGCTCGATAATGCCTCTAAACCCTATTTCGGCGATGGTCTCGGGTTAAGGGTGTTTCAGAATAACCTTTTTTAATTAACCCCGTTTTGAAAATAAACGAACGTAAGCTGAGGCTTTATACAAGTTTAAATGGAAAAAGTTTTTAAATATTAAGAAGGGTTTTCAATGAAAACATGGTTTTCGAAAAACACTTCAATGTGACACACTAGATTCGAGCCTAACTTCTAGGCGGGTTTGGGGTGTTACAAAGATGGAAAACCTGTGGCGTATTTTAGCGAGAAGATAAGTGGGGTTGTTCTCAATTATCCTGTGTATGACAAGGAAAATATGCCTTAATTCGATCCCTCGAGACGTGGTAGCATTACTTGTGGCCGAAGGAGTTCGTGATTCACTCCGATCACGAAGCCTTAAAGCACATCAAGGGCCAACATAAGCTAAACAAGCGCCATGCAAAGTGGATTGAATATCTTGAATCCTTTCCATATGTCATCAAGTATAAGAAAGGTAAAGAAAATGTAGTGGTTGATGCTATATCAAGGAGGTACACTTTATTGTCTTATCTTGATTCTAAGATACTTAGGTTTTCTTATTTAAAAGAATTGTATGTTGCTGATGATGACTTTGGTAATATCTTTGCTGCTTGTGAGAATGGATCTTTTGAGAAATTTTATAGGTACGAGGGATTCCTTTTTAAGGAAGGCAAGTTATGCATTCCACAAGGCTCGATCCGAGATTGCTTACGCAAGAGGCACATAGTAGAGGTCTAATGGGACACTTTGGTATAAGCAAGACACTATCAACCTTACAAGAACATTTTTATTTGCCGAGAATGCGAAGAGATGTTACACGTGTCTGTGAGCGTTGTGTGACTTACAAACGAGCTAAGTCCAAAATTCAACCACATGGTTTGTATATACCGCTACCCATACCTGAATTCCCTTGGATGGATGTATCCATGGACTTTGTCCTTGGGTTACCAAGAATAAAAATGGAAAATGACTCTATATATGTAGTAGTTGATAGATTTTCGAAAATGTCTCACTTTATTGCACGTGCCAAGACTGATGACGCTGTTCATGTAGCTAATCTCTTCTTTAGGGAAGTTGTTCGTTTACATAGAATCCCAAGAACGATCGTATCCGATCGTGATGCAAAGTTTTTGAGCCATTTTTGGAGATCATTGTAGGGGAAGCTTGGAACGAAGCTGTTATTTTTTACCACTTGTCATCCACAAACGGATGGACAAACGGAGGTGGTAAATCGAGTATTGTCTACTTTGTTGTGTGCCATCGTCCTTAAAAATCTAAAGTCGTGGGAAGAATGTTTACCTCACATTGAATTTGCTTACAATCACTCTGTCCACTCTGCTACTAAGTTTTCTTCCTTTGAAGTTGTTTATGCCTTTAATCCATTAACTCCCCTTGATTTATTTCCATTACCTAACGATCAATTTGTACATGTAGATGCCTAAAAAAAGGCCGACTACGTTAAGGAGCTCCATCAAAAAGTGCGAGCTAATATTGAAGCCCAAATCGAGAGTTATGTTCAAAGAGCGAACAAAGGAAGAAAACAAGTTATTTTTGAACCCGGTGATTGGGTCTGGGTTCATATGAGGAAAGAACGGTTTCCAGCCCAACGACGATCTAAGTTGTTACCACGAGGAGATGGTCCATTCCAAGTTATTGAACGGATCAATGAAAATTCATATCGACTTGACTTATCGGGTGAGTATAACATTAGTGCAAGTTTTAATGTTGCTGATTTGTCTCCTTTTGATACAGGTTCTCACTTGAGGACAAGTCACATTCAAGAGGGGGAATGATATGACCTTAGCCAGGGATGTCTTTACTGAATCCATTAAGCTGCCACAAGGGCCTATAACTAGGTCACGAGCTATAAAATTTAAAGATGCATTGGCAAGCTATATGGATTGAGTTTGGGATGAACAAGAAGCGAATCTATTCGTCATGCATGGATTAACCCAATAAGCGTCACTTGCGATTTATTGCAAGTTGAATTTAAATTTTAATAAACTCATCTTAAGTTTAATAAATGAGTTTTTATTGAACTTCATTTAATTAGCTGCTTATTAATTAATCTAGTTACTAGGATTATTTATTGAAGCAAATGTTTAAGTTTATTTAATTTTGCTTCATTTAATTAAACTAGTTGCTAAATTGATTGATGCATTTGTTTCTAGTTCATTAATTGAAGTTAAGTGTTTAATGTTTTGAGTTTAATTAGTGTTTAAATATGTTTAATAAGTTTATTTTAATGTGTTTATTGTAGGTGTCTCTTCAGCCTACAACCGTTACATTTCAAGGCTATTACAACTTAATTGACGTGACTTTTCAAGTTTTTTTTGGTTACAAAAGAAGGAGCTGTTACAAAAGGGGTTTTATACATCATTTAAGGAGTTTTAAAGAGCATTATAACACCCTTTAAAATTCGGCAGCAACCCTCTTATCTACCAGCTGTTTTTGCTATTTCAAAAGATTAAATCAAGCATTCAAAACACCATTAAGAAGCTGGTGTCTTTTCAGCTAGCCAAGGGACAATTCAAGAGTCATTTTAAAAGCATTCAAGGATATTCATTCAACTGAATTAAAGTGAATTGAAGGGTGGAAGTTAATTGTATCAAGAATGTCAAGAGACTTGAGTTTTATTTCAGCTTTAATTAGCATATTAAGATGAATATTTGTGACTATTCAGCTAGCTTTTTCTAACCTTATAAATATGTGTAATCAGCCATTTTGAAAGAACTTTTTGGACATTTTGATTGAAACTCTGTTCATTTGGTGAGAAATACTTTTCTCTGATTTTGTACAAAGACTTGTTGGCTTATCTACAAAGCTAGTGGCGTCAACCCGTTCTTTGCTTTATCCCGAACTTATCACTTTTGCAAGTGTGGCGTTCAAACTCTATACCGAGGTTTTCTATCTTTCTAGATAGTGGGTCAAGGTTTTGAATGAATTTTCAATCCATCTCAAAAGCTTATAAGTGTTGGGTCGACACTTACTAGTGTTGATTCTTACTTGTTTCTTGAGTCTTTTCTTTCCATCATTTTACCATAACCGAACACATCCAATTAGCCATTTATGAACCTTTTTATTTTTAAACAATATTGAGCCTACTTCACCAATTTTACTATCTAACCATCCATTTGATCCTTACTTCATCGTAGACAATCGGGCAACACAAATACGACTCGACTCATCATCGAGGCGAATCGTATCAAGTAATGTCATTAAAATTCTTGACATAACACTGACAACCAATAAAAATGATACGTGATAACCTTGTATCATAACACACAAGAACCTAATAAAAAGAAAAAATATACATTTATGAAAAATTATAAAATTTATTTTACGTTGAGAATGAACTTAGGCAAGTTCACCTAAATATAGATTAATATGGACAAATTCAAGGGGCAATATATATTAACCATTCCTAGATAAACAAAAGTTATCAATAATAATGTGATATGTGGCAAATTCTTAGTGGATTTCGATAATTTTCTTTTGGATAAAAATAATAATTTAGAAATCAAAATAAGATAAAAAATAGAAACCAAAATGGAAAAAAAGGTATAGTTCAAAGGCCAAATTGTAAGTTAAGGGAAAAAACCTATCAACTTCTCTAAAAAAACTATCCATTTAAAAATAGGGTAAATTATAGAAATGGTTACTAAACTATTGATCGTGTTCTATTTGGTCACTAAACTTTTAAATTTTTTTTTAATTTAGTCACTAAACTATTCAAAATAAAAAATTTTGGTCACTGAATGTTAAAAGCCCTTTGAAATTTGACGGAAGTGCTGACATAGGCTATTTTATTAGTCTAATAACAAATTTAACCCTCGATATTTACAAAATTTGTCATGTTAGTTCAAATTCTACAATATTTAACAAATTTAGCCTTCAAATTTTAATTTTTAATATTTTGTAAATTTTAAAAACCCCAACACCCAAACCTTTATTTCTCAAACTTTCATCTGTAATAACATGTCTATTCTCCAAAAACTCAACAACCAATCCCCTTGTCCCCAATCTATCCTTCGCTCCTTCTTTACACAATTCTCTTCTATCTGAGCCCATTTGACCTAACGAGCCCACATAGGGCAACTACGGTAAGAAGGTTCACAAAGTTGGTTGAAATGAATATATGGCGACGGTAGGCTACCTCCTTAATAAGCACATAAAAGACAAGTGTTTCAACACCATCAAAACCTTCAGCTTTACCACCAATACAAAATCTTCTCTCTCGATCCTCAACCCTTTGGTCCAAACCTTATTTTGTTTAGACAAAGGCCTTACATGCAAGCACAAGTTCGATTTGCTCGTCGCATGTCTCTGCAAGATCGAAAGGATTGAGGAGTTGCTACGCGTGGTTTAAACTATGGTGGGAAACAGTAGGTTGAACGCTGCCACTTTTCATCTAATTGTGAACGTGTTGACAAAGAAGAAGATGGCGGAGGCGTGGCTGGTGGCGAATTTTATGAGAGTTGTCGGAGTTTCACTAGACGTGACGACATATAATTTTTCTAGTGTTGATATATAATTTGTTTTACAGTTTGAACTAAAATGACAAATTTTGTGAACATTAAGAGTTAATTTTTTATATATTTAGGATCAATTTGATAAAATATGTAAACATTAGATGGTTAAATTTGTTATTAGACTAATAAAAAAGCCCACGTCAACACTTCCATCAGATTATAAAAGGCTATTAATGTTCGGTGACCAAAAAAAATTGATTTCAAATAGTTTAGTGACTAAGTTGGAAAATTAAAAGTTCATTGACCAAAATAAAACGCGGGCAATAGTTAAATGACCATTTATGTATTAAACTACTTTCTTTAATGTTTTTCCTTATTTAAAAATAATATTTCATTTGATACATTAAATTGGGATCTAAAATTTTTTTATTAAAAATTAAAACTAAACAAGAATATAAAATTAAAATATTAAATTAAACATTAAAACTAAAATATCAAAAAATGAAAAATGGAGTAAGAATTTAAGGATGTTGGTTGGTTGTGGACCTGATCATGGGTCGGGCCACTCGGCTCGGCTCGAAGGCCCACTCGAAATGTGGGAGGGTTTGGGCAAAAATATAGGCTCGAAAAAAGGGTTTGAACAAAAAAATAAGGCCTATTTAAAAAACGGGTCGGGCCTCGGGTAAGGTATTTTTGGCCCGGGCCCGACCCAAATTCACTAAAAGACAAAAAAATCTATTCTTTTTTTGTTTTTGAATGTTATTTTCTTGTTGTTTTCTCCCTATTTTGCTACCATTTTACTATTATGTTACTACTATTTTATTGTTATTGTTTGGATATTGTATTAAAGTTATTTTATTGTTAATTTTGTTATTATTTTAAAGGCATTTGTTAATTTTGTTATTATTTTAGAGGCATTTGCTTGTTAAGTTATAGTTATTTAGTGTTATTTAAGTCCACATATTTTTTAAAATTTATTTTAATTTGTTAGAAAATATTTATTTTGATGTTTTAATATTTTGATGTATTATATATATTTAAAATTTATATAAAAATAATATAAAGAGTTAATACGGGCGGACCGAGTTGGGTTCGAGTTTTAACATTTTTATTTAGGTTAAGCTTGAGCAAAATTTTAAGCTTATTTTTCAAGCCGAATTAAGCCTAATAAATAAGCCTGAATTTTTAGTTGAACCCGACCTAACTCAAGAGTTGCGGTTTTGGGAAGTCTAGGTTAAAAGAGTGGATTGCATGAGAGGGAGGTGGCAACTCAACTTCCTCCGCCGTCCTTTTCTCTCTATTTACGTTGGAAATCACTAAAAAGTAGAAATGCCCAATGCAAACTCCTATTTCAGATTTGCTTCTTCATTTTTATTTATTTATTTATTATGATATGGAGAGGCCTACAATGTCGGCCCCTTTTTGTCATCTTCTTAATTACACAAAGGGTTTCCAACCAAAAATCAAGTCGTCGGTTACTAATTTTATAGGTCATCAATTATTTTATTTTTTAAAATTAACGTAATGAAAAATTCAAAAAAATTTGGCTAAAAATCAAAATAATTTTCAATTTTAACTGGATTTTTAAATTCCATTTATATGCTAAAGGTTGAATCTTCAAATTTCAATTTGATGTTGATGAAGTAGATAAATATACAAGTAAATATGCTATTTTATATTATTATAATAATTCAATAGATTTTTTATTATTTAAGTAATATATAATTAAATATTTACAAGTATAATTGATAAATGAAAATGGAATTGGTTAATGATTTACTTGGATAGTGGTAAATTGTAGGAGAGAAGCATGGGAAGGCAATGTCAGGTGAAGCGAGGTGCGATGTCGAGAAGCCTCAGCCAACTCCCTAATCATTTGTTTTAACGATTACAAAATGTTCCATCAATATAATTATAAATTTGAGTGAAATCTAGGGCAACAAAGAGTCATGTGTTTTATGTTGATATGATTTTATATTACAGTTGGTTAAACATATATTTATATTTATACTATATTTATAAATTATAATTCTCTTGAAGAAAACAACTTAAATTTAACACACATAATTTATATAATAAAAACTAAAAAATTTGACAATATAATTAAAACAAATTTAAATACAACAGTATAACAAAAACTTAATGCTTATCCTCTTAATTAGATTCCATCCTATAAAATATAAATAATTTTGAGGAGACGTTTCTGAACAAATAGTGGCCAAAAACGCTTCGGCGAGGTGCATTGTCGTAGAGTCTTGAAAAGAGCTCCCACGTGGACGCTCTTTTGCTCTGATGAGTCTCCGTAAAATTAATTTGAGGAGACGTTTCGAACAAACAAGTGGCAAAAATGCTTCCAAAGAGGTGCCTTGTCACAGAGTCTTGAAAAGAGCTCCCGCGTGGACGCTCTTTTGCTACAGTAATCTCCGGCAAAATTAATTTGAGGAGACGTTTCTAAACAAAAGTGGCCAAAAATGCTTCCAACAGGTGCTTTGTCGTGAGAGTCTTGAAAAGAGCTCCCACGTGGACGCTCTTTTGCTCTGATGAGTCTCCGCAAAATTAATTTGAGGAGACATTTCAACAAACAAGTACAAAAACGCTTCAAATAGGTGCTTTGTCGCAGGAGTCTTGAAAAGAGCTCTCACGTGGGACGCTTTTGCTCTGATGAGTCTCCGCAAAATTAATTTGAAGAGACGTTCAACAAACAAGCATTGGCCAAAAACGCTTCAAATAGGTGCACTTTGTCGTGAGAGTCTTGAAAAGAGCTCCCACGTAGACGTTCTTTTACTACAGTAGTCTCCGGCAAAATTAAGCTATAAATCAGCCAAATTTTATTCTCAGATTGCATAAGGGAAATTGAGGTAAAAGAAAAAAAGCTGAAAATGAGTGAACGTATTAATGCTGTTATTTACTACGATGGTGAAGTTCGTGACACCGAAAATGGTGTTGTTTTCTTATCGGAGAACACAACGCGACTGAGTTTTAATCGGAACATCGATTTGGTAGAACTTCGCAAAAGAATTAGGCGTAAAATATTCGGAACAATGCCAATGAAAGTCCTGTCTATTAAGTATAGATTTTGTGCTTCGGTTGATCCGGTGATATATGACTCATTCGATATCAAAGGTCCTCGGAGCTTTGAGGCAATGGTGGAGACTCATCTTGCCAGTGGATCACCCTATATCGAGGTATATATAGAATTTTCATCTCCAAGTGATCTTTCTGTGACCTCAACATCTACTGCCGTTCGAGGGGAATACACGACCCCAAGCCGACACATTGTAAGTGGGAGGCAAAACATAAAAGTGCTCGTGTGCGGTGGTAGTATGGAAAACATAACCCCTGCACGACACTCGGTTGGTGGATAGGACATGCATATCCGTCTTTCAACGTCCGATGATAGAAATACGTATTGGGGGATGTCATCAACTTCTAGTAGTTAGCAATCCACATATGATTGGGATCTTTATGAAAGATGTTTAAGGAGGGATGATGTACTCCCGACGACATCCACCGGCGAGGAGCCCTCATTTGTTGCAGGTTATGGAGGGTCAGACGATGAATCTGATGTGGATCCACTTTGGGAGCCAGGGCCCGATGGTGCAAAAGTTGGATTATTTTCTGAACCGGAGCCCGTTCTAATTGTACCTGAAGATGTTGAGAGCGGTTCAGACGATGAAGAAGAAGATTCGCTATTCAGGGTGTACTCACCTCCGGCCCAAATGCATAATGTCGATCTATCCCAAGATGATGCATTGGAGTTTCCTGAACTACCACACCGGACGCGTGACCGTACAAATTCTTCGTTGGATTCGGACCAATTAGAAGTTGGTAACCAATTTTCCAACAAGAATACTTTTCTTGCTGCATTGAAACAATACAACATCAGGAACGGGATTAACTACAACATGGTTAAATCCAAGCTCGATAAGTACGAGGCGAAGTGTGCAGTGCAAAACGGCACATGTTCATGGAAAATCATGGCGTCGTTGAGGAAAAGGACAAGGTTGTGGGAGATCAAAAAGTACAAAGGTCCACATACATGTCTTGCCGGTACAGTACCACTATGTGTTCAATGATTTCGAATAGCACTAATTTTATGTAATGTTGCATTATTTAACGTACTTCATTGACAGGTGTAACACAAGATCATTCGAGGATAGATTCAAACATGTTGGCTGACTTAATAATCCCGACGGTGAAGGCCGATCCCAAGGCTACGGTGCCATCCTTAATTGGTAATATTCGTAGCCAATTGGGGTACACGCCCTCTTATAGAAAGGCTTGGATAGCCAAGCAGAAGGCGTTAGAAAAGTTGCACAGTCGGTGAGACGCTTCATATAATAAAGTGTGGCAGTGGTGTCAGGTGTTGGAGAGATATGTCCCAGGTAGCACAACATACCTTGAAACAGAACCGGCGTACTACAACAATCGCTGCTCCGTGGATGCGCAGTGTTCAAACGTCTGTTCTGGACATTTAAGCAATGCCGAGATGCCTTTATATACTGTAAGCCATTGGTACAAATTGACGGTACCTTTATGTATGGTAGATATATGCATCGGCTATTGCTAGCTGTGGCACAAGACGGTTGTAGGAGAATTCTTTCTATTGCGTTCGTAATAACACCGAGGGAGTCAGCTGATGACTGGGACTTCTTCCTATCTAGGTTAAGGAGGCATGTTTGCCCCCAACCTGACATATGCGTTATATCGGATCGGGCGCATGGAATACTTGCGGTAATAGAACGCCAGGGAAGCATGTGGCATCGCACACACCATCAATATTGCCTGAGGCATGTTTCATCCAACTACTATGGACAACATCGATCTAAAAGATAGCGACAGCAAGTGACCAATATGAGTATGAAATATCTATTAATATAATTTCGTTTGTAATATTCAAATTATTCTCAATTGAAGAGTGGTATGTAATATTCGCTATCAACGCATATTGGCAGGGTATGAGATCAATAAAGACCATTTTCACGAGATGTTGGCCAGTTTACGCTCAGATAACGCCGAAGGTGCAAACTACCTGTGCAATATTCCTTTCGAACAGTGGACACAAATATACGAAGGTGGCCTACGATATAGTCATATGACCACCAACCTGGCCGAATGCATAAATTCTGTTCTAAAAGGAACCCGTCATCTGCCAATTACATCGGTTGTGCGAGAGACATATTTTTGTTTAGCGGCACTATTTCCTAAGAGAGCAGCGAGTTATAGAGGGCAGATGCAAGGAGGCCATGTATGGAGCCCGAAGGTCTTGCAAGAAATAAACAGTGCGAAGGCACGGGCTAACACCATGCACACAGTGCGTCACGATCGCGACAGTCTATGGTTTCGTGTCACGGAGTTTGACAGACCGAACCAAGGTATTGTTGGCGGGCATTATCGTGTACACTTGACAAATAGGACTTGCGACTGTGGGATATTTGATGCACTTCGTTACCCATGCGCTCATGTACTTACGGTTTGTCAGAATCTCCGTCTTGATCCCATGAGCTATGTCGACGAAGTGTATAAATTAGAAAACATGTACAACGTGTGGAGACACGTATTCCCACCAGTCCCAGATGAACGTAAGTAGCCATCGGTATTGCTTGCACCGTATAAGCTGTTGCTGGATAGACAATTGAGGCGTAAACCAAAAGGTCGACCTTGCTCGAGTAGAATACGCAACAATATGGATATTCTAGAAACAAGCAACCAAAGTCGGCTGTGCGGATGGTGTAGGAACCCGAGCCATACATCTCGCTCGTGTCCAAATCGAAATAGTTGACCGTGTTCTTAGCTTTTTGGTCTCCTGGTGGCTATGTAATTTCTATTTTTTTTGGAGGAAAACGGTAAACTTTTGTACAAGAACTTTTATTTTATTCAAGTTATTAAAATTAAATTACAAAATTACAAAAAAAAATTAAACCATTTCTATTTTATCAAAGATATTTAAATTAAATTAAAAAATTTAAATTACAAAAAAATAAAATTAAACTCAAATTTTATTAAATATATTAAGACTTAATTACAAAAAAAAAATAAACTATTTCTATATTATCAAAGATATTAAAATTAAATTAAAAAATTAAATTACAAAAAATTAAATTAAACTCAAATTTTATTAAATATATTAAAACTTAATTACAAAAAAAACCATTTCTATTTTATCAAAGATATTAAAATTAAATTACAAAAAAATTAAACTCAAATTTTATTAAATATATTAAAACTTAATTACAAAAAAAAATTAAACCATTTCTATTTTATCAAAGATATTAAAATTAAATTACAAAAAAAATTAAACTCAAATTTTATTAAATATATTAAAACTTAATTGTAAAAAAAATTAAATTATTTCTATTTTATCAAAGATATTAAAATTAAAAAATTAAATTACAAAAAAAAAAAATTAAACTCAAATTTTATTAAATATATTAAAACTAAATTACAAAAAAAATTAAACCATTTCTATTTTATCAAAGGATTAAAATTAAATTACAATAACAAATAAAATTAAAATATAATAACAAAATAAAATTGGGGTTTAGGGTTTAGGGCGTCTTGGGTGGGAACCAGTGCCACAGGGGCGATCGACGATTCTGTATTTGGATTCCACCTTCTTCTAGTTTCCATTTGAGTCGTGGAACCTCGGGCGGGGAATCGGGTTCCTCCGGCAGTGGGTCTGGTTCTAGGTGTTGTGATGATGACCTACCTTGATAAAATAATGACCCCGGAGGCGTTTGTATAAACCACGTCGGGGTGACTGCATCCCGTACGGCGAAGGAGCCTGGTAGAAAGAAGTGCTCCCCGAAGGCGCCTCCTCTGATCCCACACGCGACGTCGGCCTCACGATCGGCTGGACAGCAGGAGTAGTCGGGAACGGACTCGAACCCGGCCATGCATTCCAACCTGGGGTGGAACTGGGAAAAGGAAACATATATGGGTTAGGAGGATACATATAAAGGGTAGGGTACGCACCTGGCATAAACGGTAGACGCTGTGATGTCGGTGTTGTCAGCTAACTGATGGGCCCGGTGACTATGTCGGCGCTATTGATGGTCCCGTCTCATCACCCCTTCTCCTTGAATTTAAAGGGGGCCCGACATTCCTTTCGCTCGCGAAGTTGCCATCACATCTCTTCTTCCGACAACAGATACGGCTTGCCATCGATCCTAAACCATGCCATGTACTCCGGCACGCACGCTAACTCAGGAACGATGATCGGTTCCCGGATAGGTAAAAAGTCATACTGATTCTCCCATGTCTCGATATAACCTGACCAAAATCTTGGCCAATCCGTGTGCAGCTGCCGTAAGTCCACTTTGTGCTCATCATCGAGCACTTCAGGTGGCACGAGAATCGATTTTTGGAATCCAAATTGCCGCAGAACCCGATCTGACTAGTGTATCTCTACGGTCGCGTAGGTGATTAATGGGACTTTAACGTGCCAACTGTTCAGATTTTCGAAAAACTCCTCTAGAATTACTGCTCGAATTTTTGGATCCTCGTACGGTGTCCATTGAAACTATATTAACATTACCAAAATATTAGTTATATACATAATACTAGACACTACATACGAAATACTAAATTATAATAACAAATTCGAAACTTACTTGTGATTCCGACCTTTGGTCCAATAGGAGCCGTATATCCTCAAGCGAGTTAGGTATTCCAACATGACTCGCCGAATGGTTCCACCTAATTAAATAAACTTTTAGCATGCAATTATACTATAAATCTACGAAATAATTGTAAAATATAATATTAAATTTACCTCGTTATCAGTGGGAATGAATATGGCTGGTCGAGTCGAGGACTTAAAAATGGAAATCGAAACCATTGCCATGACTGCAGTAGTGATAGGCAACCGCCAATTTTTGCTTTACTCGGCCGCGTCGCCCCACACATCTCCCGATACAACCTCGATAGCACGGCAGACCTCCAACTCAATTCACCAGCTGCTCTGAAATCAACAAGTTTTAGGAGCCATCTCAGGTGGACGAGGTTTCTAAAGAGGTCCGGCATTAGATAGCCTCCAATTATCTAAAGAATGTATGCCCGAGCATACCGTATTCTTTCTACTTCGGTCGAACCCTCGTTCGACTCTGGGAATGTGTCTCGTAACCAGGCCATATCGATCCGAGCTCTTTGAATTCTATTCGAAATGGCTCCCAGAAGCTCGTAGCATACGTCCATCCAATCGGTAGATGTTGTGGACCCGGTGACTACCAACCATCCACCGGTAATCCCAACTGCAACTGCACATCTTCTAGAGAATGGTACACTCTCCGCATGGTAGATGGAAATTGTGCGTCTCGGGTCTCCACCTCTCTATCAACGCGCTGATCAAAGGCGGCTCCAACTTGAACCCCTAGCCTATCGTGGTCACGTACCAAAAACCCGCTTCCCGCAGGTAATTCTCGATCAACGGCGATGGGGGACCATGCATGTTGCGAATATAACATTCCAACACCGATCTCTGATGTTTAAAAATTATAAAATTAAAATTAATTAAAATTGCATAATTGAAAAAAAATTAAATAATATTGAAAAATTAAAATTAAAACTTACCATTTGCATTTGTTCGACGGAGATGTGCTTGTTGTCTAGGTGAAGTAATTCCCCAGCCATTGTAATCCGATAAAAAATTTTAAAATTTTCCAAAAAAAATATATTAAAAAATTATAAAGGGCTTTTTCGTAAATAGTGAGTGACTATTTTGAAATTTGAGTGTAAATTTCAAGGACTTTGAGAGAAAATTGAGAGAATATTGAGAAAGGATTGAAGTGTGAAAAAAATAAAGGGTTGGGGGGTTTTATAGTTTTTTTTTTTTTATAGTTGGGCCCTCAACGGTCAAAAAAATTGGTCATTGGGTTTTGATCGCAGAGGGCTAAAGCGCCGAGGACGCGCTTTATGCCACCTCAGCAAAGTGTGCCCACATAAGCGCGCTTTGTTGAGGTGGCATAAAACGCTCTCTCGTGGCGCTTTCATTGTTTCCCAAACGCGCGTCTAAACGACCCTTTTTCGTAAATATTCTTCAAACTGCCCTTTTCCGTAAATAATTTAATTTTTTAGTATATATGAGATATTTACCCGCTAAGGGCAGCTAAAAATTTAGTAGAAAATTTCATATTAATCATCGTGTATAATTAATTAAACAATTTTGGTTAATTAATAGATTCATCATGGGTGCTATATAAAACGAAAGCAGTGATGTAAGTAAGATAACTTATTAAACGCTAATCAAATATTTAAAACAAGATTAGCATTATTTGCGAAATGATTACTTTGTTTTAGTCGCCCAATTGGGATGGGGGCCAAAACTTTCCAAAATTAGACACAACGTTGCCGGATTCATTAAGAAAGCTTTGTATCTTTTGCATGAAAGTTTCCACTTTTAGTAAAATCTTTGACGATGCAAGCAACTCTTTTATATACATTAATTAAGTATATGAAAATGGGAGATAATAGGTTACCTTTTCTAAAGCACACATCACCACCGTCCAATATGTTAATTATTCTTTCTTTTCAAATTTATGGAATAAAAGAGAAGAGGATTAAATTTAAAAGTCTAAAGGGTAGAGGGAGTGAAGGCAAAATTAAACCATAAATAGAAAGAGGATGGTGGTGATAATGGAGGGGAGGAGCAGAGAATCATCTCCTCACGTTACAACATTTTCATCCAAATTGTAGCGACTAGGCGTAGCCCACAACCCAGCTTGGATTCCATCAATTAAAATATTTTAAATTAAGAAAAATCAGAAAAAAAAATATTGTAATCACTGTCTGCAATTATTTACCAGTGCCATTCGAGCAATTGCATTATGTGAAATTTCCTATGTCTTCTCGCCTCCCAAACAGCAAAGCGAGGAAAATAACTATTCTCCTTCTCCACGGGAAGTCGTCGTCAGGAAAGTTATTGAAGGAGGGAACCTGTTTTCAGGTTTTTCCTTTCCCAGAAAATGTGCGAGCCGGATGAAGACAATGCGTGTCCGTTCCCGCCCAAACAACTACAGCCACAACACCAGGGAATAATGGATTTCGATGATCTGGACCTCCAGAGTTCCTGGCCGTTTGATCAGTTGACTTTCCTTGCTAACCCCACCTCTCCTTTCGTCACCTCCTCTTCTTCTGAGCAGCCTTGTTCTCCTCTATGGGCTTTCTCTGATGATGATATGCTTGGGTCTGCTGCTGCCGCTGGTTACAATCTTTTCGTCACGTGTTAGTCCTTTTTTAACTTGATAATTTTGCTTATCTGGTTTCTTCCTTTCTGTTGTTCTTTTTGGCTTGTTTACTGATTTGGATTAGCTTTTTCTTCCCATCACTTTTGGCTGTTTTATGGTTTCGTCGGTTTATTTGGAGCTTGAATTTGGTTTTCTCTGTCCCGGTTGAATTTTTTTTCCCCTTAAATTTTCTTGGAATTTTGGGTAGATTCTTTGAAATTGGTGACCCTAGACTTTTATGCATAAATTGGCCAGTCTATTTCTGGTCTTCAACATTCAAAGCTCAGTTTCTCAATCAATGCCCCAGAAAGTAAAAGAGGTCTACTGAATACGTCATGCCTCCAAGTTCAACAGTCTAGCACCTGAATTTTAGAATTCTCTGGGTTTGATTCATTTTATCATATTAGAAACTATACATATTTTATTGGTGCAAGCATCTATTGCTAAGCTGAGTGTATTTGTATTTGAGGTTATATACTAAATGCAGGTACTCCGAATCCAGTAAATGAAAATGCAAAGGAGGAGAATGATAATAGAGGGTTGCCATCTCTATTTCTGGGATTGCTACCCCTTGAGAACCCAGATAGTTATTGTGTAATTAAAGAGAGGATGACTCGGGCGTTACATTACTTCAAGGAATCAACTGAACAACATGTTCTAGCACAGGTTTGGGCACCTGTAAGGGATGGGGGTCGATATGTGCTAACAACATTGGGGCAACCCTTCGTCCTTGATCCGCATGGCAGTGGATTGCATCAGTATAGGATGGTTTCTTTGATGTACATGTTTTCTGTGGACGGAGAGAGTGATGTACAGCTTGGACTTCCTGGCCGTGTTTTCCAGCAAAAATTGCCAGAATGGACTCCAAATGTACAGTATTATTCCAGCAGAGAGTATTCTCGGCTTAATCATGCTCTGCATTACAATGTTCAGGGTACTTTGGCATTGCCAGTCTTTGAACCTTCTGGACAGTCTTGTGTGGGTGTACTTGAACTCATAATGACATCACAGAAGATTAACTATGCACCAGAGGTTGATAAAGTATGCAAAGCACTTGAGGTTAAGTTTCTTTCCCTTTCCACTTCTTTTTCGTATTTGTTTATTTCTAAATCATCAGTCTTCATTGGCTACTTTGGTAGATAAAACTTTCTTTCATTCTTAATCATTGGTTCTTAGAAAATATTTCTAGTTTTAAATGCTCTGAGATTCCTCGGTTCTTTGCGCAGGCGGTGAATCTAAAAAGCTCAGAAATACTGGGTTACCCAAGCATCCAGGTGAGATTTAATTGTAATCTTGTCAAATCTGTAATTCACTTGAACGTTGAGACATGTTTCTTGTTTTGTTCGGCTTTTTTATAAAACTAATAAAAAAATAATTAATTACTTAAATGATTTATTTCTTTATTAAAATACGAAAAAAACTCAAGATCTACTATAAAAGTTGGTATAATCAAAATATTTGGCACCACTAACATGTCACATTAACAATCTAAAAAATTTAATTTTTTAGTGGAATCATATAAAATAAAACTATTTATATAAATATTAAGAAAATACTATAATTTTTAAAAAAATAAAGAGATTTTTAAACAATTTTACTTTTTTTTTTTTGTGGAGCTGGCGCCACCAACCCTGTTCTGCTCCTATTCTGCTGCCTATCCTTTTTCTGATTTTTTTATTTGTTTTTCATTTTTTTTATTTTCTGTTTTTTTGTCCCTTTCTTTATTTGTTTTTCTTTATTTGTTTATTATTATTTGTTTATTATTTATTTTATAATATTTTAAACAGTAGATTTTGAGTTATTTTTATATTTTATAAAAAAATAAATTATTGAAATAATTAATTATTTTTTGGCTTAATTTTATAAAAAAGCGGTTTTGTTCTTTTTGCTCCATGTTCTGACAAACTAATCCCTATGTGCCAGATTTGCAATGAAAATCGCCAAAATGCACTGGCAGAATTTTGGAGATTTTGACAGTGGTCTGTGAAACGCACAAACTACCTTTGGCTCAGACCTGGGTCCCCTGCAGGCATCGCAAGGTTTTGGTCCATGGTGGTGGTCTAAAGAAAAGTTGTACAAGCTTTGATGGTAGCTGCATGGGACAAGTCTGCATGTCAACAACTGATGTGGCTTTCTATGTTGTAGATGCTCACATGTGGGGTTTCCGGGATGCTTGTCTTGAGCATCACCTACAGAAGGGTCAAGGGGTTGCTGGGAGGGCATTTTTATCACTCAACTCATGCTTTTGCTCAGACATCAGCCAGTTCTGCAAAACTGAGTATCCCTTAGTACACTATGCTCGTATGTTTAAATTAACCAGCTGTTTTGCAATCTGCTTACGGAGTACTTATACAAGAGATGATGATTATGTTCTCGAATTCTTTTTGCCCCCTGCTATTGCCGACCGCAATGAACAACAGGCGTTATTGGGTTCCATATTGACAACAATGAAGCAGCATTTCCAAAGTCTTATGGTTGCTTCTGGAGCTGAATTGGAAGAGGATGAAGGATCTATCGAAATTATTGGAGCTTCTTCAGAAGAGAGATTCGTCACAAGACTAGAATGTATTCCAATACCTCCACCTGTGAAGTCACCACCTGAGAATAACACCTCACCCAATAAAGGAGAATTGCAATTAGATTCTTCAAAGCAACAATTAATTGTGAATTTTGACCCTTCAGCTCATGGAGGAAGGGTTGTCGCTAGCGGAAGCCACAATCTTGATTGTCCTCTGCAGAATAAAGACTTGAAGAAACCAGAGAGAGCGTGGGAAAACTGAGAAATCAATTAGTCTGGAGGTGCTCCAACAGTATTTTACAGGGAGTCTCAAAGATGCTGCAAAAAGCCTTGGCGGTATGCATCTTCTCTCTTTGATAAATTTTCATTATTATTTTTACATAAAAGAATAAATGTTTTGGTACCTATCAGAGTGAACTAACTCAGGGAGCTTCTCTTTTTGCAGTTTGTCCAACTACAATGAAGCGCATCTGCAGGCAGCATGGGATCTCACGGTGGCCATCTCGTAAGATCAACAAAGTCAACCGTTCCCTCACTAAGCTAAAACATGTTATCGAATCTGTACATGGTCCTGATGGGGCATTTGGTTTAACTTCGCTTGCCAATAGTCCGCTACCTGTTGGTGTTGATTCTATTTCATGGCCAACAGGTTTGAACGGGTCCAATCAACAAAACTCACCAAACTCTAGACCCTCTGAGCATAAAGGTGAGAAAAATGATTCACCAACTTGTTTGACACCACAAAGTAATGGACAAGTTGTAGTGGAAGATCAGTTGCTGGGAGGGAGGACACTGAGCCCAGAACCTTTCCCTCAGCAAAATGGGCTTTCATCAGACTTCGATAAAGGGGTAAAAAGATCCAGAATAGGGAGTAGCTCAAGAGAAGAGAGTGCTGGGACACCAATTTCTTATAGTTCATGCCAAGGTAGCCTTGGAATTGAAACTGCTGCTACTAAGGCTTCGTTCGTTTCCATCCATGACCAATGCTTTAAAGCACATGGGTCTCCTGAGTTGGCCTTTCAACAACTTTTAGGGGAACCAAATATATCAGCCATGTTCTCATTGCCTAAAGTCCTAGTGGTAACAGAACTTGAAGAACCTATTGGAGGTATGCTAGTGGAGGCTGCTGGAAGTTCAAAAGACTTAAGCAACCCATGTCCAATAGCAAATATTGGTGTTAATGAGCAATTTCCAGAATCTAGTTGGGCACCACCTCCATGTTCTGATCTGGCTCTTAAGCAAGCCATGTCCACCTTTACCCAGCCAACACCCCGTGTAACAGCTAGAGAGGAAACGAAGAGTGTGACCATCAAGGCTACTTACAGAGAAGATATTATCAGATTTAGGATCTCCATGAGTTCTGGTATTCTGGAACTAAAGGAAGTAGCCAATAGGCTGAAGCTAGAGGTGGGTACTTTCGACATCAAGTATTTGGATGACGATAATGAATTGGTTTTGATAGCATGTGATGCCGACCTTGAGGAATGTATAGATGTTTCAAGATCATCAGGCAACAGTATCATTAGATTGTGTATTCATGACACCAATCTAGAGAGTTCTTGTGAAAGCACTGGAGAGTTATAATTAGGTTGTAGATATATTAGTTAGTGTAATTATTACTCATAGTATTATAGAACAGTGAAAGTGCAGATTTTGGTTTCAATAGCTTTCTCAATTGTAAGAAACTTCTTTTTATGATAGGTGACTTAATTGTAACTTTAACCAACCAACTCATTCTTAATATATGACAATTTGGTTCTAAACTTAGCAGCTAATCTTGAAGCATTTCCCAGAACCAAAGCATTCCTTAATATTCTATGTTTTTCCTTGCAACTACAGAAAGTCGAGGTTTTTGAAGAGTTTAATCCATGAACCCTCAAAAAAGAGAAAGAATCCAATAAATATAAATAACTTTAGCATAGAAAATGTTCATGAAGCAAGAACAAGGAGATTAAACCTTAGGGAGGCCACGGTACAGTCTGTAAAGATTTGGAATGTTGAAGCATGGTCAGAACTTGAACAATCATAAAGTTTACATTAATATATTAACTTTAAGCATCACGTGGTTAAAATTCCATGAAATAAGTTTAATATTATATTGAAAGTGAATAAATACAACATGATGCTCAAGTCTACCTGCCTCATGGTTTTTGCTACGGGGAGTATTCACTCATGCCTATTTCTTGATGTTTCCTTCTCAATTGTTGCTGCTGATGAGGTTGCGTAGCAAGATTTTACTGCATTGACATGCCTCCAGGATTCATTCTACCAAGCGGGGGGGTTAGATTTTTTTTTTTTTGGCAGAATTAAATTGTATATTTTTACTGTCATAAAAATATAATTTTATTATTTTAATAGTCTATTATTTTTTTAATTTTTAAAAGATTAAATTAAAATTTTATCATTTTAGTGGATAAAGTATAATTTTACTATTTTTAATTTAAAATTTTATAAATTATAAATAATTTAAATGGAAAATTTTTCATTTTAGGGGGACAGGCCTGCCAACCCTCTTTGGCTTCGCCATGGGCAAATATCCCAAAAATACCAAAAAAAATCAAAAATTACCGGAAAGGATATGTTTCAAAAATATTGACCGGAAAGGGCAATTTTCCAAAAATCGCGTCACGTCGGTAGCGTTTTTGGGGAAAGCGTTTAAAAGCGTCCACAGGGGCGCTTTTGGCCACCTCAAAAAAAAACGCCCCACTAGGCACGCTTTTCTTGAGGTGGCTAAAAGCTCCCTGTGGACGCGCTTTAGGCCATTTTCCCCCAAAAACGCGCTTACGTGGACGCGTTTTTGATGATTCTTTCCCGTCCAATTGCAATGTGAAAAATGAAATAAGTTTTTGGGCAGTAGTCTCCGGCAAAATAATTTTGAGGAGACGTTTCAGAACAAACCGTGGCCGAAAACGCTTCCACGTGGACGCGCTTTTGCTACAGTGGTCTCCGGCAAAATTATTTTGAGGAGACGTTTCAACAAACGATGGTAAAAACGCTCAAATAGGTGCACTATTACGAGTAGTCTTGAAAAGCGCCCCACGTGGACGCTTTTGCTCTGATGCTATCCGCAAAATTAGGCTATAAATCACCAAATTTCATTCTCGGTTAGCGTAAAGCAAATTCAAGCAAAAGGAAAAAAAATTGAAAATGAGTGAACGTATTAATCTTTGTTATTTACAACGATGGTGAAGTGCGTGACATCAAGATGGTGTTGTTTTCTTATCGGAGAACACGGTAGCGATTGAGTTTTAATCGAACGTCGATTTGGTATAACCGCAAAAGAATTAGGCGTAAAATATTTGGAACAACGCTAATGAAAGTTCGATCTATTAAGTATAGATTTTGCGCTCGATTGATCCGGTGAGATATGACGCATTCGACATCAAAGGTCCTCGGAGCCTTGAGGCAATGGTCGAGACTCATCTTGCCAGTGGTTCACCCTATATCGAGGTATATGTAGAATTTTCATCTCCAAGTGATCTGGCTGCGACCTCAACATCTAGTATCGTTCGAGGGGAATACACGACCCCAAGTAGACACTCTGTAAGTGAGAGGCAAAACACAGAAGTGCCCGTGTGCGGTGGTAGTATGGAAAACATAACCCCTGCACGACACTCGGTTGGTGGATGGGACATGCATATTCGTCATTCGACGTTGGATGATAGAAATACGTATTGGGGGACGTCATCAACTTCTAGTGGATGACAATCCACATACGATTGGAATCTTTACGAAAGATGTTTAAGGAGGATGATGTATTATCGACGACATCCACCAATGAGGGCCCTCGTTTGTTGCGAGTTATGGAGGATCGGACGATGAATCCGATGTGGATCCACCTCGGGAGCCGTGGGCTGACGGTGCGAAGTTGGATTATTTTCTCAACGAAGCCCATTCCAATTGTACTGAAGATGTTGAGGCGGTTCGACGAAGAAGAAGAAGATCCGCTATTCAGGCATACTCACCTCCAGTAGCACATGCATAATGTCGATCTATCTCAAGATGATGCATTGGAGTTTCTCGAACTACCACATCGGACGCGTGGACCGTACAAATTCTTCGTTGGATTCGGACCAATTAGAAGTTGGTAACCGTTTTCCAACAAGAATACTTTTCTTGGTGCATTGAAACAATACAACATCGAAGCGGGTTAACTATACTATGGTTAAATCAAAGCTCGATAGGTACGAGGCGAAGTGTCTTTGTGCAAGACGGCACATGTGCATGGAAAATCATGGTGTCGTTGAGGAAAGGGCGAGGATGTGGGAGGTGAAGAAGTACAAAGGTCCGCATACATGTCTTATCGGGTGCAGTACCACTATGTGTTCAATGATTTGAATAACACTAATATTATGTAATGTTGCATTATTTAACGTACTTCGTTGATAGGTGTAACACAAGATCATCCGAGGATGGATTCAGACATGTTGGCTGATTTAATAATCCCGAAGGTGAAGGCCGATCCCAAAACTACAGTGTCGGCCTTAATTGGCAATATTCGTAGCCAAATGGGGTACACGCCCTCTTCGTAAAGGCTTGGATAGCCAAGCGAAGCGTTGGAAAAGTTGCACGGTCGGTGGGACGCTTCATATAATGAAGTGTGGCGGTGGTGTCGGTGTTGAGAGGCGTGTCCCCCAAAGACAATGAGACATTAAAATGGAACCGCGACTACAATGATCGTCGCTCCGTGGATGCGTAGTGTTCAAGCGCCTGTTCTGGACATTTAAGCAATGCCGAGATACTTTTACATACTGCAAGCCATTGGTACAAATTGACGGTACCTTCATGTATGGTAGATATAAGCATTGGCTATTGCTAGCTGTGGCACAAGACGGCTGTGGGAGAATCCTTCCGATTGCATTCTTAATAACACACCGGAGTCGGTGATGACCGGGAATTCTTCCTATCTAGGTTAAGGAGGCATGTCCGCCTCAACCGACATATCGTTATATCGGATCGGGGCCTGGAATACTTGCGGCAATAGAATGACAGGAAGCATGTGGCATCGCACACACCATCGATATTGCACGAGGCATGTTTCATCCAACTACTATGGGCAACACCGATCTAAAAGACGAAACACAAGAAGTGACCGATATGGGTATGAAATATCTATTAATATAATTTCTTTTAAAATTTTCAATTTATTCGCAATTGAATAGTGGTATGTAATATTCGCTATCAACGTATATTGGCAGGGTATGAGATCAATAAAGACCGTTTTCACGAGATGTTGGCCAGTTTGCGCGCAGATAACGCCGAAGGCGCAGAGTACCTGTGCAATATTCCTTTTGAACAGTGGACACAAGCATATGATGGCGGCCTACGATATGGTCATATGACCACAAACCTGGCCGAATGCATAAATTCTGTGCTAAAAAGAACCCGTCATCTGCAGATTACAGTAGTTTTGCGGGAGACATATTTTCGTTTAGCGGCACTATTTCCGAAGAGAGCAGCGAGTTATCAAGGGCAGATGCAAGGAGGCCATGTATGGAGCCCGAAGGTCTTGCAAGAAATTAACCGTGGGAAGGCACGGGTGAACACCATGCACACAGTGTGTCACGACCGTGACAGCTTATGGTTTCGTGTCACGGAGTTTGACAGACCGAACCAAAGTATTGTTGGCGGGCATTATCGTGTACACTTGACAAATAGGACATGCGATCGTGGGATATTTGATGCACCGTTACCCATGTGCTCATGTACTTGCGGCTTGTCATAATCTTCGTCTTGACCCTATGAGCTATGTCGTGAAGTCTACAAATTAGAAAACATGTACAACGTGTGGAGACACGTATTCCCACCAATCCGGATGAACGTAAGTGGCCATCGGTATCGCTTGCACCGTATAAAGCATTGTCGAATAGAGAATTGAGGCGAAACCAAAAGGTCGACCTTCCTCGACTAGAATACGCAACAATATGGATATCCGAGAACCGACCAACCAAAGTCGACGGTGCGGGTAGTGTAGGAACCCGGCCATACATCTCGCTCGTGTCCAAATCGGACTAGTTGACCGTGTTCTTAGCTTGTTTGTCTCTTCTTTGGCTATGTAATTTCTTTTTTTGAAGGAAAACGGTGAACTTTTGTACAATAACTCAAATTTATTAAATATAATATAATTAAAATTAAATTACAAACACAAATAAAAACAACTTTTTTATTCAAAAATAAAAAATTATTACAATTTAAAAAATAAAACATTTCATCCTAATCAACGTTGATGCCGTAATAAACCAAACTTTTATTTTATTCAAGTTATTAAAATTAAATTACAAAATTACTAAAAATTAAATCATTTCTATCTTATCAAAGATATTAAAATTAAAATAAAAATTAAAATACAAAATAAATAAAATTAAACTCAATTTTTATTAAATAAAAAATTAAATTACAAAAAAAAGAAATTAAACCATTTCTATCTTATCAAAGATATTAAATTAAAATAAAAATTAAATTACAAAAGAAATAAAATTAAACTCAAATTTTATTATATAAAAAATTTAAATTAAAAGAAATTAAACCATTTCTATCTTATCAAAGATATTAAAATTAAAATAAAAATTAAATTACAAAAGAAATAAAATTAAACTCAAATTTTATTATATAAAAAATTAAATTAAAAAATTAAACCATTTCTATCTTATCAAAGATATTAAAATTAAAATAAAAAATTAAATTACAAAAGAAATAAAATTAAACTCAAATTTTATTACATATAAAAAATTAAATTAAAAAATTAAACCATTTCTATCTTATCAAATATATTAAAATTAAAATAAAAATTAAATTACAAAAGAAATAAAATTAAACTCAAATTTTATTACATATAAAAAATTAAATTACAAAAAAAAATTAAACCATTTCTATCTTATCAAATATATTAAAATTAAAATAAAAAATTAAAGTACAAAAGAAATAAAATTAAACTCAAATTTTATTACATATAAAAAAATTAAATTACAAAAAAAATTAAACCATTTCTATCTTATCAAAGATATTAAAATTAAATTAAAAATTTAAATTACGAAATTAAAAAATTAAACTCAAATTTTATTAAATATATTAAAACTAAATTACAAAAAATAAAATAACAAAACTAAATTAGGGTTTAGGGTCGATCTTGGGTGGGAACCAAGTGCCACATGGGGGGATCGGCGATTCTGTACTGGATTCCTCCTTCTTCTAGCTTTCTACGGGGTTGTGGAACCTCGGTGGGAATCGGGTTCCTCCGTGGTGGGTGCAGTTCAGGTGTTGCGATGATGACCCACCTTGATAAAATAATGACTCGGAGGTGTTTGCATAAACCACGGCGGGGTGATCGCATCTGTGACGGTGAAGGAGCTCGGTAGAAAGAATCGCTCCCGACGGCGCCTCCTCTAATCCCACACCCGACGTCGGTTTCACGATCGGCTAACGGAGTTGTCGAACGGACTCGAACCCGCCATGCATTCCAACACAGGGTGGGACTAGGAAAAGGAAACATATATGGGTTAGGAGGATACATATAAGGGCGGTGGTACTTTTGGCATAAACCGTGGACGCCTGTGATGTCGGTGTTGTCACCGAACCGATGGGCCCGGTGATTGTGTAGGCGCTGTTGATGGGCCCGATGATGTGTAGGTATTTATTCTTTGGGCCCGCCTCATCTCCCTTCTCCTTGAATGTAAAGGGCCCGACGTTCCCTTCGCCGCGAATTTGCCGTCGCCTCTCTTCATCCGACAATAGATACGGCTTGCCATGGATTCTAAACCATGGCATGTACTCCGGCACGCACGCTAACTCAGGAACTATGATCGATTCCCGGTTAGGTAAAAAGTCATACCGGTTCTCCCACGTCTCGATATGTTCTGACCAAAATCTTGGCCAATCCGTGTGCTGCTGCCGTAAGTCCACATTGTGCTCATCATCGAGCACCTCAGGAGGCACGGGAATCGGTTGCCAGCATCCAAATTGCCGTAAAACCCGATCTGACTGGTGCATCTCCACGGTCGCGTAGGTGATTAGCGGGACCTTAACGTGCCAACTGTTCGGATTTTGGAGGAACTCCTCCGGAATTACTGCCCGAATTTTGGGATCCTCGTACGGTGTCCATTGAAACTATATTAACATTACCAAAATATTAGTTATATACATAAATACTAAATTATAATAACGAAATTCGACACTTACTTGTGATTCCGACAGTTGTTCCAATAGGAGCCGTATATCCTCAAGCGATTTAGGTATTCCAACATGACTCGTCGGATGGTTCCACCTAATTAAATAAACTTTTAGCATGCAATTATACTATAAATCTACGACATAATTGTAAAATATAATATTAAATTTACCTCATTATCAGTGGGAATGAATATGGCTGGTCGAGTCGAGGACGTAAAAATGGAAATCGAAACCATGCCCATGATCGCAGTAGTGATAGGCAACCTCGATTTTTGCTTTTCTCGGTAGCGTCGCTTCAAGACATCTCCCGGTACAACCTCGATAGCACGACGGACCCCAACTCAATTCACCGTTGCTCGAAATCAACAAGTTTGAGAGCCATCTCGTGGACGAGGTTTCTAGAGAGGTCCGGCATCGATAGCCTTTAATTATCTCAAGCATGTATGCCCGCCGCATACCATATTCTTTCTTCTTCGATCGAACCTTCATTCGGCTGCGGGAATACATCTCGTAACCAAGCCATATCGATCCGACCTCCTTGCATTTTATCCGAATGGCACCTGTGAGCTCGTAGCATACGGCCATCCAATCGAGAGATGTTACGGACCGGTGACTACCGACCATCCACCGGTAATCCCAATCGTGAATCGCACATCTTCTAAGGTGATGGTACACTCTCCGCATGGCGATGGAAAGTGTGCGTCTCGGTCTCCACCTCTCTATCAACGCTACCGATCAAAGCGGGTCCAACTTGAACCCCTACCTATCGTGGCCACGTGCAAAAACCCGCTTCCGCAGTAATTCTCGATCAATGGCGATGGGGACCGGGCATGTTGCGAATATAACATTGCAACACCGATCTCTGACTGCTTTAAAAATTATAAAATTCAAAATTAATTAAAATTGCATAATTAAAAAATTTAATAATATTGAAAAATTAACATTCAAACTTACCATTTTCATTTGCTCGTGACAATGTGTTTGTTGTCTAGGCGACGTAATTCCCTACCATTGTACTCGATAAAGAATTTTAAATTTTCCAAAAATAGATATATTAAAAAATTATAAAGGGCTTTTTGTAAATAGTAATGACTATTTTGAAATTTGAGCGTAAATTTCAAGGACTTTGAGAGAAACTTGAGAGAAAATTGAGAGCAAATTGAGAGAAAATTGAGAGAAAATGAGAAAGGATTGAAGTGTGAAAAAATGAAGGGTTGGGGGTATTTATAGTTTTTTTTTACCGTTGGGGGACGTTGGGGCCAACGGTCAAAAAAAATTGACCATTACTGACGGCCTAAAGCGCGTCCACAGGGCGCTTTTGGCCACCTCAAAGAAAAGCGCCCTCGTGGGAGCATTTTTGTTGAGGTGGTAAAAGCGCTCCCTGTGGACGCGCTTTAGTCGCTTTTCCCCAAAAACTACCGACGTGGACGCGATTTTTGGGAAATTGCCCTTTCAGGTCAATATTTTTGAAACCTGTCCTTTCCGATAATTTTTGATTTTTTTTGGTATTTTTGGGATATTTGCCCCTCCGCCATTGATTCCACCACCCACTCCAACATGAGATGAGAAATTATAAGCCTTCATGCCCAGAGGCATTGTTTGCATGGGAGGGAGGGGCATAGGCCGATTTACAGATTCATTTCTCCTTACATCAAAACTACCCATGTTGTCGGCAACTGCATTTCTAGATGACACGGCTTGTGATGATTGAATGTTGGTTGTCCCTTCAAAATAAGTTTTCTGATTTACTGGATGAGTGGGATAATTAACTACTTTCTCTCTAGATTGCCTGGGTGGAACCAGTGCATTGCGACTAGGTAAGGGTTCTATCCTAAAGTACTCATGTTCTAACGCCTGCGTTGCTGTATGGGTACCAATCTATAGGTTATCCTTGAATTTTATTACTTTAAACACAGGGACGAAGTCAAAAAAATTTTTTAGGGGGGCCGGATAAAATTTTAATTTTTTATAGTTTATATTTTTATAATTTATAAAAGATTAAATCAAATTTTTATTATTTTAGGGAGTCAAAATGTAATTTTACTTTTACTAATTTAAAATTTTTAAAAAAATATAAGAAGCTAAATATTAATTTTCCATTTTAGGGGGGCCGGGGCCATGCCAGCCCCCCTAAATTCGCCCTTGTTTAAACATTTTTAAAAAATACAAGGAAGAGCACGATGTTTTTTTTTCATATTGGGGTGAAATTAGAAAAAAATTTGTAGGGGAATCGATATTAAATTATAATTTTTACAATAGTAAAAATATAAATTTATTATTTTAATAGTTTATATTTTTATAATTTTTAAAAAATTAAATCAAATTTTATTATTTTTAAGAGACTAAAATATAATTTTATTTATACTAATTTAAAATTTTAAACTTTTAAAAGACCTAAATAAAAAGTTTTCTATTTTAAGGCGCACTCTGCGACACCCAGTTACACACCCCTGTTACACCTAAATGAAAAAAACTGGACTGACTGTCAAAAAAAGAAAAAAAACTGGACTGATGTTGGATGTGTAGGTAGGCATACCAATGGCGTATACCCATGTATTTCCTTTTATATATTACTTTATAGGTGAATATTTAGATTTAGCGCCTAGATAATACACCGATATTTGGCACTTAAATGTGTTAGATTAGTTTTTTTTTCGATACACAATTTAATTATATGTATTAATTAAAATATATTTTATTTTTAATTTAATATTAAAAAATAAAAAGAATAATAGGTTGTCAAGAGTGCTCTTCAAAGAGTCCTAGAGAAAACAACAACTGTTGTGGCTTAGGATGGTGAAGATTGGTGGTGACGATGGGAAAGAGAGGGAAGAGATCTCCCTCCTCGCTGAAGAATTGGTTCAACTATCTATAAAGGGATCGATTGTGACTCCAAGCGATAAACCAATTTTGATTTGTTCAATCTAGACAGAAAAGCTTTATAATTCAGAGAGTTTTAAGGCATAGATGAAGAGTATATGGAAGACAAAGAAGAAGTTTGAGATCAAGACAGCAGGGCAGAATTTTTTCTTAATTATTTTTTATTTAGAAGAAGATTTAGAGGCTATTTTAGAAGGGAGGCCATGGTTGTTTCGTAAAATTTTAATTTTATTTAATAGAATTTTACAGAGATCAGGCTTAATTCTTCACCATTCTAGATAAAGATGGGGGCATGTTCGCCAGAATTTGATAAAAAAGATCTACTTCATGCAATTGGTGTTTCTTTTGGGGGAGTGCTTAGATCTGAAATTAATGGAAATGTATGTCGTCTTAGAATTAATCTTGATGTGCAGAAACCCCTCAGACGAGGTATTTTTGTCTCTACTGATAATATGAATAAGTCATGGGTTTCCTTTAAGTATGAGAAGTTACCATTGTTCTGTTTTGGATGTGGAAGAATTGGGCATGGTCTTATAAACTGCCAAAAGTTAAATCCTGCAGAAAAAAATAAAGTCAGAATTGATCCACCGTTTTCGTTGGCTTTAAAAACAGAGTCAAACTTAATTGGAAAGGAAAGCATGAAACTCAATGCGTTCTCAAAAACTGGGAGGGTTCAGTGTTGTTATACAGGAGGCGCAGAGGTACAACCACTGAAAAGGAAAATATCGAAGAAAAATAAAGTATGAATGGGCAGCTATGGAATACAATAATACTGAATATTGGGGATGGAAAGTTGGATGAAAGGGAGGAAGAATTGAAATCCACGGAAGGTGTTCTGACATATGATAGCAATTACAAAGAAGCAAATAAACCAAATTTAGTAAGGAAGACACGATGGAAGAGAATAGAGCCAGTACAGTCGATGGTGAAGAGGAAAGAAGAATGCGATACAAGAAAGAGGAAATCACTGAAAACTGAAATGGAGAACTGGTGCGAAGAAGTTATTGATGCTAGAATTAAAAGGTTGAAGAAGGAAGGAAAACATGTTTGCGAAGAATCTTTTTCTGAAGTAGTGTTTGAAGTCATGGATCATGATGATAATCTACAACTTATGAGATCGGCGGTTGCCAAAAGGCAAGTCGACCGGATGCAATGAAAAGCATAAGCTGGAGCGTTCGTGGGTTGGAGAGGCCACGGGCAACTAGGAGGCTGCGAAACTTCTTAAAGCAGCAAAATCCCCATGTGGTCTTTTTAATGGAGACAAAAATTGATAGGAAATAGATGGAAAAAGTTAGGAGAAGTTGTGGATTTTAAAATGGGATTGATATTGATGCAGAAGATACACGTGGAGGTTTAAGTTTAGCATGGAAGGAAGAATTTAAAGTTACTTTAAGGAGTTTCTCAAAGAACCACATTGATGTTATGGTCAAAGAGGAAAATACTAATGCAGAATGGAGATTTACAGGATTTTATGGTTCTCCTTATGACAGTAATAAAAATGATTCATGGAATCTATTATGGAAATTGGGGGAAGATAAAACTCATCCATGGCTAGTGTGTGGGAATTTTAATGAAATAATGTACTCATTCGAGAAGAGTGGAGGGATTCCAAGGGAGGAAAGGAAAATGGAGGCATTCCGAGAGGCTTTAGAAGAATGTTAACTTGGAGATATAGGATATTCGGGGGTCTGGTTTACTTGGGAAAGAGGAAATTTTGTAGAAACAAATATTAGGGAAATATTAGACAGAGGGGTTGCAAATGAGAAATGGAAGCTTCTTTTTTCAACAGGTAATATTCATCATCTTCTTCACTCGATGTTTGGTCATTGCCCTCTTCTTATAAATACAAAGAGTGAAAGAATTTTTTTCGGAAACCTACAATTTAAGTTTGAGGCATAGTGTGACCACAGAGAAGTCCCTTGAGGAAAGAATAAAAACATCATGGGAATCAACTACAGGTACAATTTTAGAGAAATTAGAAAATCTACAATGAAACCTCAAAGAATGGGAAAGGTCAATTAAAAAATGGAGGGAGGGGCTAAAGAAAAAGTTGACAAAGGAACTGGAAATGCTGCTGGCAAAAGATAGAGATGACGACACTATAGTAAAGATCATCGACACAAGGGTTCATCTGAACATGGAAATAGACAGAGATGAAATTTACTGGGAACAGAGGGCAAGGGTGAATTGGCTTAAAGCAGGAGACAAAAATTTGGCGTTTTTTCATAGGTACGCCTCGTTCTGGAAGAAAATAAATACGATATCAAGGCTAGAGCTAGAGGGAGGAGGAGAGACTACTGAGGAGAACAAGATCGTTGAAACAACTACTTTATTTTTTCAGAAGCTTTTTATGTCAAAAGGAGTTAGAGATTCCTCTCATCTATTATAGGGCATTGAGGAAAGTATTTCGCCAGGCATTAATGCTTCATTATTAGCAATCTTCACGAAAGAAGAAGTGGTTTCAGCTTTAAAAGAAATGGGGCCAACTAAAGCACCAGGACCTGATAGATTCCCAGCATTATTCTTTCAGCAATACTGGCACATTGTAGGTAAAGACGTTACTACTTTCTGTTTGGGAATTTTAAACAATGGTCAGAATTTTGGACATCTAAACTCAACAGATATTGTGCTCATCCCAAAGATTTAGAATCCCAGTAATTTAGCAAACTTTAGACCAATTAGTTTGTGTACGGTTCTTTACAAAATTGTGGCAAAGACAATTGCTAACAGGTTTCAAGGAGTAATAGGGAATTCATTGATGTGGCTCAAAGTGCCTTTGTTCCGGGTAGGCTAATTTTTGATAATGTCTTACTAGCGTATGAAGTCTTGCACACGTTTCGAAAAAAGCGTACGGGAATGAAAGAATTTATGGCAGTCAAACTTAATATGAGTAAAGCCTATGATAGGGTTGAATGGGTTTTTCTTAAGGAAGTAATGTTGAAGATGGGTTTTGAAAAGAAATGAGTGGAATTAATTTTAAAATGCATTATGAAACACCCCAAACCCGGCCCACAAGCCCTGACCGGATCTGGCATGCTTCTAGGAAAAACCATTCGGATCTTATTTGAATCTTTGCTAAAATTTTTCGTGTTTTTGAAAACAGTTGATTAGGGTTCAAGTTGAAAACATAGAAATTTTTCAAAGATTTCGTTTTGTTAAAAGTTCGTGGTTATATTTCAAAACCATGAGTTACCGGTAAAAGTCGAGTCTTTAAAGTTTGTTAATTAAATTGAAAATCATTAAAAACATTTTTCATTTATTATTAAGAAAATTTGCTTACTTTAATTTGATAAGTATCGTGCCATAATAAAATAATTTAAGTGCATGCATGAACAGTTCATACTATAGCCTTATTACATCAAAAATAAACCCAAAATAAAATTTAAAGTACTTAAATAAGATAAAATGTCCAACTAATAAAATTCGTGTTGAGCATGGTCACCACTAAGCTTAGGACCGGTCCATTCTCGGCGTCACCTGAAAAATATTCCCACAACGGGGTGAGTCAAACAGACTCAATGTGTACAACCAACACTAAGTCCCAACAGGTATGACATATCAAATCATACATATTCATGTAGCATTTAAATAAAATGGTGCAATCCTGAACCCAAACCTAGATGCCATCCGCTACACGTCACCCGTACCAACCATCACACCGTGGGGACTACTAAGTCAACCCTCCATCTGCTACACACCATCGAAGGCAGTCACTGCAGTCGACGTGCTCATCGCCCTTATAAAATTCGTGGCATAGCCACTAGATAATTATTTCGTGACATAAGTCACCACATTCAGATTTCGTGACATAAGTCACCACATTCAAATTACGTGACATAAGTCACCACATTCAGATATTGGGGTATAAAACCACCAATTCACTTCCCCTTTACATATCACCCATATGCCCCATGTCATACAAAACATGCAAATATTATGCCTTATGCTTTATTCTCATTCTTATAGTTGCACTTATGTGCCATAATGATATTTATCACAATATACTCATAGTAAGAGTAGGAAAAGCGTGCACTGAGTACTTTCGTACCATTACGTGGTACCTTAGCCATAATCTTACACTTTTATATTAACACATATAGTAAATTAAAGCCGTAAATCTATCAAGATTTAGTGCAGGGTACACACCTGATTCACTTAGTGAGTTTACTAAAATCCCAAAAATCCCGATCTAAGCTTTAGATCCTTTAGTTCCTATAGTCGGCCAACACTAGGCATATTAGCAAAACCTATTCGGCTATAACCAAATCTCGAAAGATTATTGCAACCAAAAACTTACCTTGTCACCAATTGGATTAAAAATCAAATCCCAAAACTTTGCTATGTTCCTTCTTGTAATCGGCCAAGCACTAGATCACTTCACAGGTTAGTTTTTGGCTTTTAACCGAAGTAAGAAATAGATCTAAGTTCCTAAATAGGCCTTGGCCGAATGTCCAATATGACTTACCTAGCTTGTCTAAATCCCAAAATCCTTGCTTTTTGAAGTTGCCAATATCCCTATTAACCATTGTTAGAATCGGCTTAAACATAAACCTTATAAGAATGGCCTTTGGCCGAATACCACTTTGACTTATCTTGACCACTATAGATCCCGAAAGAATCCCTTCTGAAATCGGCGGCAAGAGAAATCCCGGAAGACCCTTCAAAGTTTCGGCCAAAGAGTTCCAATGGGATTAGTGCTTTTGATTTCGGCCACAAGAAAAAGAATTAAAATGATAACAATAGATCCTTACCCTTACCACTATTGTTGCTTGAAGAGAAAATAGGTCTCGGCTTTTGAGACTTGCGAAAAAGAAGAGAGGATGAGAGGCTGAAAGATTCGGCAATGGTGATCAATAGTAGAGAGGTTTCGGCTTTAAGGATATGTGAAGAAGAAAAGGAGATGAATGACTTATTAGGTTTGGCTTTGGGAGAGAAAATAGAAGAAAGAAAAAAATGCACAAATCGCACGTATGGCTACTTCAATATTTGGTTCTTGCTTCAAAGAAAAGAGAGAAAAAGAGAGGAATTCTCTTGACTAAAAGTTTCAGCAAGAGAGACTTAAGGAAGAAGTAAAAAGATGAACACACTCACAAAGGCAATTTCGACACCAACTCCCCCTTTACTTGACCGAATTTGCTTATCCAAAAGACTCTCCTGGTCGGCCACTTCTTCTCTCTCAATCCAATCCCTTGTTTTTCTCTCCCTTATCCTTTCAAAAATAATTTAAAAATAAGTCATCACTTATCTCCTACCTTAGCCGAAATTTTCAAAAGAATTAGACCTCATCTTAAACTCCTCTCATAGACTCCCCATGCCGTCCATTACTCCCCCTTGTTGTCGCAAAAATAAAGGCTTTATTTAGCTTCCCATGCGACTCGAACCTTGGCCCATTTGCACCTGTTGGTGGCGTCATTTACAGAGGCCCTAAGTGGCGCCTTGCAACCACTTTAACAAGCCTAATTTCATGTCAAGTTTCCCTTACAAATTTTCTTAAGGCCTTATCGGACTTAGCTTCCTCTTTTAAACTTTAAAATCAAATGATTTCTAAGGCATCTACTACACTTTAAAGTTTCAAAAATTCATGCCACATAATTCAGAACACATAGACATGCTTTCACACATACTTAAGCAAAAATGCATAGGCCATAAATACCGGATACTACACATTAATACAGCGTCCTATGCAGTTAATATTAATGGAAATAGGGGAAGAACTTTTCAAGCTACTAGAGGGTTGAGACAAGGGGCCCTCTTAGCCCATTCCTTTTTCTAATATGCAGTGAGGGACAGTCGGCATTAATGAGAATGGCTATGAAAGAAGGTCTATTAAAAGAAGCAAAAGCAAGTCAGAGAAGACCAGCGATTACACATCTACTTTTTGCAGATGACTGTATCCTTTTCGGAGAAGCAACAAGAAAGGGAGCAAGTCTGTTAAAAGATATTCTAAAGGAATAAGGAAATTGCTCCGGTCAGTGTGTGAATTTCAACAAATCTACGATATTCTTTAGTTCAAATACGGTAGAAGGAAATAGGGAGGAAGTATTGGAAATTTTGGGAGTGAGACCATCAACAGATATGGAGAAGTATTTAGGTCTCCCAAGTATGGTTGGTAGACGTAAAAAAGAATCCTTTCAAGCCAATAAAGAAAAGGTTCTCTTCAAAATTAAAGGATGGAGCAATAGGTTTTTATTTCAGGGAGGAAATGAGGTCTGTATTAAATCAGTACTTCGGGCAATCTCGACCTATGCTATGTCGTATTTTCTTTTACCTAACTCTTTTTGTGGAGAACTCGAAAAGATTATTGCAAAGTTTTGGTGGCAAAAAGCACATGGGAAGCAGGGTATTCATTAGTGCCAGTGGCAGAATTTATGTCGCTCAAAAGATGAGGGAGGGATGGGTTTTAGAAGTATGGCCAAATTTAATGTGGCCTTATTGGCAAAACAAGGATGGAGAATTTTGAACAATCAAAATTCGCTAGTTGTGCAAGTTTTAAAAGCAAAATATTTTTCGAATGAGGATTTCCTTAATTCGTGTTTGGGGAATAATTGCTCGTTTACATGGAAAAGCTTATGGGCAACCAAAGGTGTGTTAATGGACGGTCTCTGTTGGAAGGTGGGTAGAGGAACAGAAATCTCAGTTCTAAACGATGTTTGGATACCAGATTTACAAAATTCCAGATTATCTTTTCATGTTAATAATTTAAGCGATTTTAAAGTTGCTGAATTAATTGACTATTGCAGCAGGAAATGGAATGAATAGTTAATAGGGTCTACCTTTTCGGAAGGCATAGCTGAGAAGATCTTGCGTATCCCGTTAGCAAAGGAACCGCATGAAGATATGATGGCCTGGAGTGGAGAGCCCTCAGGAAAGTTCACGGTACGAAGCACCTATAAACTATTACAAAATACTGGAACAGATCCTAGAGCTTATGCCTTACAAACAGTCTATAAGAAATTTTACAAAAAACTCTGGCTACTTAATCTACCTTCAAAGATAAAAATCACAGCATGGAAAATTTCTTGGAACTATCTACCTACAAGGGTTAACATGCACCATAGGAGACTGTTAAATATTCAAATCTATCCCCGATGCGGAACAGAAGTAGAGAGCACGGATCATTTATTCTAAGAGTGCCCTGTTTCATTAATAGTATGGGAACAGTTATCTTTCTTGGATTATCTCAAAGCACCAGATATGGAGTTTAAGGAATGGCTTACTTGGGTTTTCGAGTAGGCTACTTCCCCATAATGTATACTCTTCTGTTGTGCCTTGTGGGCAATTTGGGGTGAAAGAAATAGGGGCATTCAAGAGAGAGCCAGCAGATCTGCAGAGGAAACAACAAACTTTATTAAAAACTATATTCTAGAACTAAACGGGACTGAAGAAGAAACAAAAAAAGTTTAGTCAGAAGTTAGAAGATGGAAACCTCCAACTGAGCAGTCCGTGAAGATAAATTTTGACGCAGCATACGATAATAATTTTTGTCGAGCGACAGTGGGTATAGTAGCCAGGGATAGGAAAGGCTCAAGATTGTTATCGTACTCAACGATCCAAGAAAAAGTAGCATCTGCTTTCGCTGCCGAAGCAATCACTTATAGTATAGCAGTCCGAATCGGTGTCGACATGCAATGAAAGAAAATCATTATTGAAGGAGATGCATTAACAGTGATTAAGAAATGCAGAACAAAAACCAAAGATAGATCAATGATTGGGGCTTATATTCAAGATATTCAACAGACACAGACAAAGATCGAAAAATGTTGTTTTGAACATATTCCAAAAGCAATGAACAGTCTAACGCACATTTTTGCTACGGAAACCTTAAAGAAAAATAGCGAGTTTTACCTGATAGGAAATGTCCCGGAGTTCGCCTTGAATCTGAAGGAAAAGGAGGTGAGGGAGAATCAGACTGACAGTGGAAATGAAGAGGGAGATATGAGGCGAGGGTCGAAGGCAAGAGAGGAAAAGAAAGTAGTTTTAGAAAGGAATAGCAGATGAAGAAGATAAGGAGACTGAAACGACAAAATCAAGAGGCTAAGCAACAGGCTCCATTGAGAAATGGGAAGCGTCCAGAAGAAGAAAAGGTTGACGGTGTGATAGGACAGCTGACCAGCTATCAGATTGGGCAGAGAAGGGGCACCATTAATAATGGTTCTAGAGTATTCTTTATTTTGTTTTTATTTTTTTGAAATTTAAACTAGTTATTTGGTTACATATTAGGTCCATATTTTTAGGTATGTTCAAAAACTGATCAGTTTCTTTGTTTGCTCGTAAGGCCGAGTTCCATGGGCCCTTTATTTTCTTTATTATGTACTATTTTTAGGAATTGAATAAAGCCCAATTTGATTTCTTTTTAAAAAATAATAATAAAAAGAATAGATGGAAAGTAAAAAAGTATTTGACAGTAAGAACATAAAAGAAGGATATGTTAAAAATAAAGAATTAAAATACTATTCTTTAAAATAATTTTGTAAAATAGTTTTTGACATTTATACAATTTTTTAAATTTTTAAAATTAAAATTAATATATCTAGTAAATTAAATAATACATAAAAAATAATTAATATTTATATTTATGATATTATTATTTATCTTTATGATAATATATATATATATATATATTTTCTAAAAGATTTAGTTAAAACTTTCAAATTTTATCTAATTACTTAAAATTTGAAATAAATTTTATTTATTAAAATTGTTAAAAATAATTATTATTCTTATATAAATTATCTACATCAACTTTAAATCTTAGACCTTGTATATATATATATATATGATTGAACACTAAAATATATAAATATTGATTTGTGGTGAAAGCAATTGACTAGTAAACTCCAGAATATGGGTCTCATGTTAAAATAAAATAATGGAATGTTCCATATAATCTACTTTCAAACTTAATTTATCATCCATAGCATAAATTCATGCTTCATTTAATAAAGTAAATAAATTGAGTAGAAAAGTTTTATATTAGCATTCTAGTTATTCAAATCTTGTGAAGTATATATACTGAATAACAGAACCATTAAACCACTATTTTAGCCATCTCACCTAAAAAAAAAATTAATATTTATAAAAATAATTTTGATTCAAAAATATTTATTCAAATAATTTAAAAAAAACAATAAAATTGAATTATAAAAATTAGATGGACGGTATCACTATTTTCTATTAAAAAGTTAATTTTAAGATTTTAGATACTAAATAATCGACACGCATATATTTCTTATTTTAAAAAAAATTATTTTTGAGTGCTAACACATTAATAATCAATACCTCTTTATCTAATTAAAAAATTATTTTTTAGAATATCTAATGCGAACCAACAAATTGGCCAAATTCACCGGGTTGGGTAGAATATTGAAAGAGCATAATTCAATCTCTAAAGAACTGTAATGACAAAACAAGGTGGGATCCACAATAAAAAGTCATTACCTGATTGCTACACTAAAATCAAAAAGAAAAAAAATGGGCTAATCACCTCAAGAACGAAATATATGCGTAGGCACAACTGACACCCAAATAGGTGAATCAAATGGCGATTTGGGGTGAAAGTGAGGAGGGACTCTTAGGTTTTGAAAATTACCACTCATCTGTCGACTTTGGGAACCAAATCAATTGCCAACTTGGTGCTTTGAGAACCTGATGCAGGTCTAGTTAGTCGGTGCCAAGGAGCAGAGAATCTCTACGGTCTCGGGGCACGAAATTGGCCACTGAGATGATGATTCGGGATAGAGATTTTCTCATCTTTGATATAACGACTCGGTTTTAGCGATGTCATAAAATTTAGTTTTAGACTAGATTTTCGAATTAAGGTAATAAACAATTAGAATAAAATAATTTCGGGCTTTTTTTTATAAAAGTAACCTTAAAAGATTAATTAATTATTTAAATAATTTATCTTTTAATAAAATATAAAAATAACTTAAATTTACAGTAAAAGTTAGTGAAATCAAAATATTTGATGCACCAACATTTCACGTCAACAGTCTAAATTAAAAATTAATTTTTGATAGAACAATGAGAATGATACCACTTATATAAATATTAAAAAATATTATAATTTTTAAAAATATGACGAAGGACTTTAATAATTTTACTTTTTCTATGGAACCAAATAAATTAACACCACTATATTTCAAAAAATTAGTTCATGACACCCTATTTTCCTATTCAAACAATTTAAAGCCAATTTTTATTTTCTTTTTTCTTTCACGTCAAATTCTTTGAATTGTCATATTACTTTTTTTTCTTTTTAAGTTTATATTTATTTACTTTTTAAAGTTTTTATTTGTCTTTATTTATTTGTCTTTAGTTATTTGTTTATTATTAATTTTAAAAATCTTAAAATGTATATTTGAAATGTTTTATAATATTTTTAAAATTTTAAATATATATTTTGAAATTATATTTTAAATTTTAAATATATTTTTAATAATATAAAATATTTAAATATTTTAAAATATGACCTTTCAAATTTATTATTAGTTATAATATTTTAAATGTATATTTTAAATTTTAAATATTTTAAATTTGTTTTATAATATTTACAATTTATTTTATAATATTTTTAAAATATATTATTTTTAAAGATATGATCTTTCAAGTTTATTATTTGTTTTATAATATTTTAAATGTATATTTTAAATATTTTTAAAATGACTAAATTACCCAAAAAGGCCCATTTCCAAGCAAATTTATAGAAATGGGCCAATTAAATCGCTATTTATCGGAAAGGGCTGTTTTTTACAAAATACGCCTACGTGGCCACGTTTTAGGGGGAAAGTGCCAGCAAAGCGCGCCCCAAGGGAGCGTTTTTTGCCACGTCAGCAAAACGCTTCCATGTTAGCGCTTTTTGCTGACATGGAAAAAAGGTCCCTTGGGGTGTGCTTTGCTAGCAGATTTTCAACCCCAGCGACTAAATTTTTTTGACCGTTGGGGGGTTTCCAACGGTCAAAAAATATTAAAAACCCCATCCCCTTCTATTATTTTCACACAAAATTTCTTAACAATTTAGTAAAAATTTTCTACAATTTCTCTCTAGAGCTCTCAAATTTCTTATTAGATTTCTCAAAGCTTTTTATAATTAGTTATTTACTTTTATTTTTTTTCTAAATTAGTATTTTTTTTAATTTCAAAAATATTTGATCATGTTAGCAATGGCCGGGGAATTAATTCGTCTCAACCATAAACATATCTTCGTCGAACAAATGAAAATGGTAACGATTTATTTTAAAATTTGAATATTATTTAATATTTTTTCATTTATGTAATTTTAATTAATTTTAATTAATTTTAATTAATTTTAATTGTTGAATATAATTTATTTTTTTCATTTATGTAATTTTAATTAATTTGTATTTTATAATTTTTATAACAGTCTGTAGATTGGGTGTTTCAATGTTATATTCGTAACATGTCTGGTCCGCCATCACCGTTGATAGAAAATTACTTGAGGGAAGCGGGTTTTTGGCACGCGGCCACTATAGGCCGGGGGTGCAAGTTGGACTCGAAACTCATCAGCGCATTAATAGAGAGGTGGAGACCGGAGACGCATGCATTCTATCTTTCATGCGGAGAGTGTACTATCACTTTGGAGGACGTCCAGTTACAATTAGGATTGTCGGTGGATGGGGGCGCACTCACCGGGTCCGTTCAATCTGCTGATTGGGGAGCCATATGCTATGATCTTTTGGGTGCGATTCCGGATAATAGTTACGGAGGTCGGATCGAGATGGGCTGGTTATGAGACACATTCCCGGAGTTGAGGAATGATTCGACTGAATTAGAAAGAATACGATATGGTCGGGCATACATCCTTGAGATGATTGGAGGTTATCTGATGCCAAACTTGTCACAAAACCTCGTACATCTGAGGTGGCTATTGAAACTCGTTAACTTTAGAGCAGCTGGCGAACTTAATTAATGGTCTGCCGTGTTGGCAATATTGTACCGGGAGATTTGTGGGGCGATGCCACCAAATAAAGCAAAAATTGGAGGTTGCCTATCACTACTACAATCATGGGCTCGATTTCGCTTTCTATTTTTACGTCCTCGAGTGAACCACCCATATACATTCCCACTCATAATAAGGTAAATTTTTTATTTGATTTTACAATTATTCCATAGATTTAAAATAAAATTGTATGCTAAAAATTTATTTAATTAGGTGGACCATTCGGCGAGTTATGTTGGAATGCCTACCGCTCTTGCAGATATACGGCTTTTATTAGACTAACGGTCGGAAGCGCAAGTAAGTATTAAATAAAATATATATACATAAAATAGTCGTTTCATATTTAATATTTAGTATTTAGTATTATGTATATAACTAATATTTTTATCTTGTTCATATAGTTTCAATGGACACCATACGAGGATCCGACAATACAGGCAGTAGTTTCGGAAGAATTCTTTCAAAATTCGAACATTTGAATGTTAAGGTCCCATTAGTCAACTATGCTACTATCGAGATGCACCAAACGGATAGAGTGTTGCAACAATTTGGATTCCAACAACTGATTCCTGAGGAACCTAAGGTGCTCGATGAGCAGCACAAAATCGACTTACGGCTAACGAATACGAATTGGTCGTTATTCTGGTCAGAATATATCGAAATCTGGGAAAACCGGTATGATCATATACCTGATCGCGAACCGATCATCGTCTTAGAGTTAGTGTACACCCTGGGTTCCATGCCATGGTTTAGGATCCATGGCAAGCCATGGTTTAGGATCCATGGCAAGCCATATTTGCTGTCGGAAGAGTAGAGGCGTTGGCAAATCCGTGAGGAAAGGGAACGACGGGGCCCTTTAAATCCAATGAGAAGGGATGATGGCACGGGCCCATGAACAACACCCACAATCACCTGGCCCATCAACAGCGCCCACACAATCACCGGGCCCAATGTCTCAACCTACGATACCCACATCACAGCTGCTTAGATTATGCCAGGTGTGTATCCTAGCCCTTATATGTATCCTAACCATATATGTTTCTTTTTCCCAGTCCTATGCCAGGTTGGAATGCATGGCCCGGTGCATCTCCTTTCTCGATGACTCCGACTATAACAGCCCGATTTAGGGCCTAGTCAGAATAGTGGTGCGAGGCCACGAATCCGAGGTAAATTTATGAGTTTTTTTAAGGTTTATGCCATGTTTGCATGCTAGTGTGAAAGTTTCATGAATCAATTTTGTTAAATTGAGGTTGAATGGTCCATTAGGACTAAATTGCAAAAGTTGCAAAATATTAGTTTTTAGAAGCTTTTTATATGAAATAGCTTTAGAATATTAATTAGAAGTCCTTAAATAGCAATTTTCCCAAATTATAATTTTTGGACAAAAATGGACATGAGTTAGTAAAATGTGAAAATTTTTAAGAGAAGGGCATTTTGGTCATTTATTAATTAAATGATTAAAATAGGAAAAAGATGATAAAAATCTCAGTCATCTTCTTCCTTGGTGCTAAAAATTTGAAGAACCCCATAGTTAGGGTTTTTTCAATTCTCAAGCTTGCTAGTAAGTTCATCTTAGCCTCGTTTTTAATATTCTTTGTATTTTTGAAGTTCTCATATTATGAATTAGCTATTTTTAGCTATAAAATGAGCTAAGATGCATGTTCAAAAATCTACCCATGAATGATATGCTTGTAAAATGATTTTTTAAGGAAGTTTATGAGAGTTTGATGTTAGATGAACATTTTTTTTCTAAGTGAATTTCATGAAAAATGCTAGTTGGGACTAGTTTGTAACTTTTATGCAAATTTGTCATACATGGTAGAAATAGTGAGAATTTGTTATTGCTATAGTTGAGATAAATAATCAGCTAAGCATGAAGTTTAATAAAGTTGAATGAGAATCATTTTACGAGCCTTGGGGCTAAAGTGTAATTATGAGAAAGTTTAGGGGTAAAATGGTAATTTTGCCATAGTAGGGTTTATGAGTCCATTTAGTTATTATGAGTATTAAATGAGTTAAATTATTATTATAGATTAAGAAAAATGAAGCCCGAATCGAAATCGAGGCAAGAACAAAGTCGAGGACTAAATTGCATATCTACGTACATTTTGTACATTGAGGTAAGTTTGTATGATTTCCAAGCTTTATGATTTATATCATTGAAATGCTTAGTGTAATGTATAATAGTATCAAGAAAATGTTTAATTCCATGTTAAACAAAGAAATCAATGAGATTAAGCATGAGAAAGTCCCGATTGAAGATGAATTACCTAGGATACTCGATCTACCACATGAAATGAGGAAGTCCGTATAAGACCAAGCCAAGGCATGGCATCGGCAATCAAGCAAGTTATCATGTAAGACCAAGACAAGTCTTGGCTTTGAAGAGTTATTATGAGATGAAGACCCTTGTAAGCCCAAGCTAAGGCATGGTATTGGTGAGTCTCCAAGCAAAGATGTCATGTAAGTCCAAAACAAGTCTTGGCATTGAAAAGTTATCATATAAGTCCAAGACAAGTCTTGGCATTGAAAAGCTAGCAAGAGATAAAGATCCCATGTAAATCCAAGCCAAAGCATGGCATTGGTGAGAACAAGGAAGATTTCATGTAAGACCAAGCCAATGCTCGACATTGATTAGTTCATGAGCAAAGATACTAAGTAAGACCATGCCAAGATATGGCAATGGTAAGTTCCAGAGGGAACACATGAGAAAGACTTCATATAAGTCCATGTCAAAACATGGCCTCGACACAAAGATGAGAAATTACATGTAAGACCGTATCTAGGATATGGCTTTGGCATCAAGTCATATGTGGGTTGAGATCTAGTATCCTCAGTTATTCACATAAATTCATCGGGCAAACGAGTAAAGCTCAAATGAGATAATAAGAAAGCTACGTAAGTAAAGCTACTGTTAAGTTGGAAATGAGTATTGCCATGTTATGAATGATGAATGAAAGATTATGATTATCATGTTAAAGTATACTGATTAATGTGATCAAGTGATACAGGTACCTTATTTATCTCACAAGTATGAGATTAATAAGTATCATGAGATATGGAAGAATCAGTATGAGTAAGTAAGCTTTATAGCTAAAATTTATGATACCATTGTTTATGTCAAATGGTTTATATTAATCAAGCATGTTGCTATGTGTATTATATGCAAACTTACTAAGCTAAATGCTTACGTCCTTATTTCTTTCTTTCCATGTAGTCCCGCTAAGCTAATCTCGTGGATCATCGTCATCGGAGCTCGGAGCACACTATCAATCACTATTTTGGTATAGCCAAGTTATTTATGTTAAGTATGGCATGTATAGAAAACACTTCATTTGAGTATATGTTTTAAGAAGGGCCAATGTATAGGCTATCAAGTTTATTATTCTTTTGTATATGGCTAAGTGATTGGCCAAAGTTGACTAAGCATGTGTGTTCAATGTTATAAATGAAGCATGTAGTATTATTCATGAAAGATGTAGTAACTTGAGTTGTTGACTTGAGTATGAGATTGATCTTGATTTCAGGGTGACAATTGATTTGGTAAATAACCTTCAAGTGCCCACACGGATAGGCACACGGGTGTGTCAAGGCCGTGTGTAATTAGTCAGTGTCGACCACAGGTGGAAGACACGGGCATGTGTTAGGGGTACACGGGCGTGTCCCAAGTCACATAGGCATGTGACCCCTATTTTAAGGAAAGTTTTCATTTGAGTTTCGAAAGTTTTCAGATACGTGTGTAAGGCCTCGTAGGCCCATGAAAGGTATGATTTGACTAAGCAAGAGAAGTTTTTAATTCAGAACAAAATTTTATAGCCCGTAATTACATGTTTTAAGTGAGTTCAAACATGGTAATGTCTCGTATCCAGTCTTAGTATCAGACTCGGGTATGGGGTGTTACACTGACTCAACCGATGATATATAGGCTATCATCACCGGAGGGATAGAACGAGGCACTGTCGAGGAGCTCATCTCATTACCATTCCCATCGCCTTATAGGATTCAAACACCTCCGTCGCGGGTGATGCAAACACCTCCACATTCTTTATTCTACCAAGGTGGGTCATCTTCTCAACACCCACAACCGGAGTAACTAATGAGGAATCCAGCACGTAATCGTCATCCACCCCCATGTGGCACTGATTCCAACCGGCATATACATTGATTTGTTTTTAATATATTTGTATAAGTTGTTTTTATATTGTTTCATTTAATAAAAAAGAAGTTTTTTTATTATATTTTAATAGTAAATTAATTTTTTTATTTTATAATTTTAATAAAATATAAGTTCTTTTGAATAAGGCGGAATAGAAATAATGCAACATCGTTTCATTACAGCAATTATCAACTATTTTAGTTTGGACATGATCAAATTGTATGACTTGGGTTCCTATACCATCCACACAACTTCTGTTGGTTCGTTCTTTCCCGGATATCCATATTATAACATATTCTACTCGAGCAAGGTCAACCTTTTGATTTATGACCCAATTCTCTATCCGACAACAACTGAAATGGAGTAAGCGATATAGACGACCACTTACGTTCATCTGGGACTGGTGGGAATACGTGTCTCCACACATTTTACATGTTTTCTATTTTCTACACTTCGTAGACATATCTCACGGGATCTAAACGGAGATTCTGACAAGCTGCAATTGCATGAGCGCATGGATAATGAAGTGTGTCAAACGTCCCATAGTCGTAAGTCCTATTTATCAAGTGTACACAATATTTCCCACCGGTAATACATTGGGTCGGTCTGTCAAACTTCGTCACATGAAACTATAGGTTGTCACGATTGTGACACACAGTGTGCATCGTGTTGGCCCGCGCCTTCGCCTTGTTAATTTCTTGTAATACCTTCCGTAACCATATATGGCCTCCCTACATTTGGCCTTTATAACTCGCTGCTCGCTTAAGAAATAGTGCCGCCAAACGAAAATATGTCTCTCTCACAACCGAGGTTATCGGCAAATGAAGCGTTCCTTTTAGAACAGAATTTATGCATTCAGCCAAGTATGAGGTCATATAACCATATCGTAGGCCACTGTCGTATACTTGTGTCCACTGTTCGACGGGTATGTTATAGAGGTAGTCTGCGCCTTGATCGTTAACTGAACGCAAAATCCCCAACATCTCATAAAAACGGTCCTTATTGATCTTGAACCTTGCCAATATAAGTTGATAGTGAAAATTACATACCAATATTCCATTCAAAATAAATTGAATATTACAATCGAAAGTATATTTATAGAGATTAAATACCTATGTTGGTTACTTGCTTTCATTCAATCGTAGACCGATATTGCTCATAGTAGTTGGACACAATGTGTTTTAGACAACACCGATGGTGTGTGGGATCCCATAGGCTCATGTTGCTCAATTGTGGCTAGAATTCTAGTACCCCGATCTAATATAACGCATATATCAGGTTGTGGATATACATGTCTCCTTAACCTAGAAAGAAAGAAATCTCCGTCATCAGTTGACTCCCCTGGTGTTATTGCAAATGCAATTGGGAGGATTCTCCTAACGCCATCCTATGCCACAGGTAACAATAGCCGATGGGTATATCTACCATTCATAAATGTACCGTCAATTTGTACCAATGGCTTGCAGTATGCAAATGCATCCCGACATTGCTTAAAGCTCCATAATAGATGTTTGAACACTTGGCATCCACGGAGAAATCGGTCGTTGTAGTACGCAAGGACCGTTTCAAGGTCTGTTATGCAACCTGAGACGTACCTCTCCAGCACCTGACACCACTGCCAAACCTCATTATATGAAGCGTCCCACCCACTATACATATTTTCCAATGCCTTTTGCTTAGCTATCCAAGCCTTGCGGTAAGATGGCTTGTACCTCATTTGGCTAAAATCTGGTGATTATGCATGGCACAAAAGTCCTGGGATCCGCCTTCAAAATTGGTAGTATTAAGCTAGCTATCATGCCTGAATCCATCTTGGGATGATCTTGTGAAACATCTGTCAATGAAGTACGTTAAATAATGAAACATTAAGTAATAAAATTATTATTCAAAACCTTAAACACCTAGTGATACTGTACCGGCAACACAAGTATGTGGACCTTTGTACTTTTTTATCTCCCACAAGCCTGTCTTTTTCCTTAAAGAAGTCATTATTTTCCATGAACATGTACCATCTTGCACCGTACACTTGGCCTCGAACTTCTCTGATTTGGATTTAACCACGTTGTAGTTAATCCCGTGATTGATGCTATGTTGTTTCAAAGCACCAAGAAAACTATCCTTACTGGAAAACTCCTTACCAACTTCCAAATCACCCGAATCCAATGTCGAACATGTACAGTCACACGTTTTGTGTGGTAGTTCTGGAAACTCCAACGCATTATCTGTCGATATATCGACAATATGTATGTGGACTAGAGGCGAGTACGCTCTGAATCATAGATCTTCTTCTTCTTCATCTATACCCCCTTCAACGTCTTCAGGTTCGGATGGAACAGACTTCAGTTCAGAAAATAATGTAACTTCTGCTCCATCAAGGCTAGGCTCTCGAGGTGAATCCACATCGGACTCATCATCCAACCCACTATGATCTGCAACGTACGAGGTCCCCTCGCCGGTGGACATTGTAGGGAGTACATCATCCCTTCTTGTGGACGTTTAGTAACGTCCCTAATCATATGTGGATTGCCAACCACTAGAAGTTGATGTCGTTCCCCAATATGTATTTCCATCATTGAACATCGACCCATCGATGTGCATGTCCCATTCATTAATCGAGTGTCGTTCAGGAGTTGTGTTTTCTATACTGCCACCAAACAGGGCATTTTTGTGTTCTGCCTCCCACTAATGGAGTGTTGGCTAGGGGTCGTGTATTCCTTTCGAACAGCAGTTGATGTTAAAGTCGCAAATGTTTCATTTGGCGATGAAAATTGAACATATAATTCAAGATAGGGTGATCCACTAGCGAGATGAGTCAATACCATCGCTTCAAAGCTACGAACACCTTTGATATCAAATGAGTCATATGTAACGGGATCAATCGAAGCGCAAAATCGATACTTAATAAAAGAAACCCTACTTGGTGTTGTTCAGAAGATTTTGTGCCTAATTTATTTACGAAATTATGTAAAATCTAGACTCTGGTTAAAAGCCATTCGCGCTGTGTTCTCTGATAAAAAAACGTCATTCTCGGTGTCACGGACCTCACCATCATAGTAAATAATAGCACTAATACGTTCACTCATCTTCAATTTCTATTTTGCTTAGCCTCTTTAATTTTTCTTGCTGAAACTTATGCAACCTGAGAATGATATTTGCCTCGTTTATAGCCTAAGGCCAAGCATGAACTCTTGTAGAAAAAGAGAATCCACGTGGGAGCTTTTTTCAGAAATTTTACTGACAGTGCATCCTGCTTGAAGCGTTTTTGACACTATTTGTTCAGAAACGTCTTCTCAAAATTATTTTTTTTAGGAACTACTGTAGAAAAAGAGTGTCCACTTGGGAGCTTTTTTCAGAAATTTTGCTGACAGTGTATCTTGCTTGAAGCGTTTTTGACACTATTTGTTCAGAAACGTCTTCTCAAAATTATTTTTTTAGGAACTACTGTAGCAAAGATCGTCCACGTGAGATCTTTTTTTATATTTTTTCTGACAGTGCATCTTGCTTGAAGCATTTTTAACACTATTTGTTCAAAAACGTCTTCTCAAAATTATTTTTTCAGTAACTACTCTAGCAAAAGAGCGTTCACGTGGCAGCTTTTTTCTGTATTTTTGCTGACAGTGCATTCTGCTTGAAGCATTTTTGACACTATTTATTCAGAAACGTCTTCTCAAAATTAAATTTTCAGGGTAAAAATTGTCAATTTTGTTTTAAAAATAAACACAATTTTATTTTAAAAAACCCTAAACCTTAATTTACTGAATTTTAACCTTAAACCCTAAATCCTAACTAGAATCCTAATTTACTTAATCTATTCTTAAACCATAAACCCTAATTTAATAAACCTAAAACCTTAATTAGTTTATTTTAAACCCTAATTTAATTTATTTAAAACCTAAAACCCTAATTTACTTAATCTATTTAAAAACATAAGCTCTAATTTAATAAACCCATAACCCTAATTTAATTTATTTTAAACCCTAACTTAATTTATTTTAAAACCATTAACCCTAATTTAAATATTTTTTTATAAAATAACACTAAATCTTGATTTATTTTTAAAAACTCTAAAACCCTAACTTATTTTAACAAAAACTTAAATACTAAACCCTAACTTATTTTACCAAAACCCTAACCCTAAAAATCCTAGGGACTAAACATGTAAATATCCCTAACATCTAAAAACACGGAGAAAATTGCTCCCTTGAGGAAGCGTTTTTGCCACGTCAGCAAAATGATTCCACATAAGCGAGTTTTGCTGAGGTGGCGGAAAACGCTTCTTCAAGGGAGTAATTTTCTGTTTTTTCCCTAAAACGCGGCCACGTAAGCGCGTTTTGCAAAAAAAGACTCTTTTCGATAAATAATGGTATAGTCGGCCCATTTCCGTAAATATGCATAATAAGGGTCTTTTTAGTTAATTTAGTCTTTTAAAATTTTAAATATGATTTTATAAATTATTAATTTTTAAATTAATTTTAAAGATATTCAAACGTTTTTTAAATTAAATATAAAATTTTTAAAAATTAATATTTTATTTGGTGGAGTCATTCAGAATGGCTCCATCACTTTATAGTGTACTTTTTTATATTTTTTAATATAAAATTTTAATATTTAATATTTTATTTTGGTGGAGCCATTCTTTATGGTTCCACGTCTTGATTCTCTAGCATATATAGAATGGTGAAATTGTTGTGTTCAGTAGGAGAGTTCAAAAAATCTATTGAAGATGAATAATTAGGTGTTTTTGGTGTATGTTCTTTTTTATGGTGAAATTGTAGAAAGTGATGTTGGTTGTGTATTTCAAGGTCGACAAGAGTAGGTTTGCGATTCAAAAAAAATGTGAAGCTAGCAGAAATAAAAAGGAAGATCAGTGATAAAATAGCTATCCGTTGTGGAAGGGCGATGTCTAAATTATTTTACAAGTTTCTAATCTCTACAGATCCGTTCAAATTTTGTGAGATGCAATTGTTAGATGATGATGACTTGGGCACTATGATGGAAATATAGTGGTTGACCGGGAGTGAGAACTCCCAACCAGTTGAGTTATTTGCTGAGTTAGCAAACTTAGAGCCTATTGAAAATGTTAGTCCAATAAGTCAACATCGTAAATTTGACTTTGATATTAATGTTGGATGGACAGAACAATTAGAATGCGAATGGACATCGCAGATACCCAAAAATCCTAATTATGGTGGGAGTTCGTATAACAACCCTACCCCAGTCCCCGTCTACAAATACATCCGGAGGTGATAATAAGCAAAGAGGCAAATGTAAGAGAAATGACCAATAATGGTGAATATTCTGATCAAGACGTTGAAGATTTTAGTGACCCTGATGTTAATGAGGTTTCGGATGATATTGATGATGAAGGCTCGAAGGAGGTTGAAGATGTTCACGGCCCTTCATTCAGTAACCCAAGTCATGGCATTATTTTACGAAATGAACCTGGGAGCGATATGTTGAACGTAGATCCAGATGCAACGCATGCATTTGAGTTCCCTGAGTACGCCGATATAGTACCTGCTCATAGATTGGCGTCAAATTCACAGTTCGATGAGTTGTTTGTTGGGAAATAGTTCAAGAACAAGGCGGACTGTGTGTTTTCCATCAAACAATACAACATGAAGTTGTCGATTGATTACAAGGTTACCAAATCTACACTTACATTATATGTTGGGGAATGTTGGAGAGTCGGTGATGGGTGTGGTTGGCAAGTTCGAGCTGTATTTATACAGAGGACTCAACAGTGGCAAATACGAAAATTAGAAGGGCATCATACATGTACTGTCGCACATATGTCTTAAGACCATTAGAAATTGGATGCCAAAAGTATTTGCAACTGCATCATGCCATTAGTGAAAGATAGCCCAATCATTCCTGTGTCGACATTGATTGCAGACATGCAAGCTTGAATTCAGTATAGAGTGTCGTACAGGAAAACATGGTGGGGGAAACAAATGGCCATGCAACAATTGTACGGCGATTGGGATAAGTCATACAATGAACTTTAGGGTTGGAATTCAGCGATAATGGAGTACATCCCAGGAACTATCATGGACTTGCAAACGTTGCCTTATAGAGGCCTTAATGGACAATTAGAACTAGGGAGAAGAGTTTTCTATCAACTGTTATGGACTTTTGATCCATGTGTTTGGGCCTTCTTCCACTGCAAACCACTAGTGCAAGTTGATGGAACATGGATTTATGGTACATGCAGATACTTCTGATTGCGATTGCACAAAACAGTAATAGAAATGTACTACAGATCACTTTTGCCATCGTGGAGTAGGAGAACTCCGAATCATGGGCATATTTCATTTGGAACTTGTGAAGACATGTTGTCAGGCAAGACAACATTTGCATTATCTCTTATAGATTGAAGGGTCTTGTTGCTGCGATTCAGCAATCTGATGTTCCGTTGAGGTCTGTCTATTGTATTCGTCATATCACTGTCAACTTCAACAATGAGTACAAGAACAAAGACTGGCACAAACAAATTGTGAACATAGGTAAAAATATCATATTTAAATTCGTATTTGTAAAAATTTTGAGTCCGTTTCCTAATTGGGATGGTAACGCATTTTATCGGAATACATACGTAGGATACGAGCTGGAAGCACACCGATTTAGACATAAGTTGGCGAGGTTAGAGGCTGATATGGTGGAGTCCAAACCTTCTCTCAGACAGTGGTTGGGTAGCATGGAGCCATGGCAATGGGCTCAATGTTTTGACAAGGGGTACCGGTATGGTCATATGACAACTAACCTCATTGCAGCCGTTAACTCCGCCTTGAGGTGTACGCATCACTTGCCAATTTCAGTGGTTTTTTAGCCACATTTTACAGGCTAGCAACCTTAATTCCAAAAATGGGATTGAAACAAGCAAAACAGTTAGAGGTAGGACACGTGCACGTCGAAAAAATCAAGGATGCTATAAAAGAGAACGCGCAAAGGGCTAGGTCGATGAATGAAAAACTATATTCCCAAAATTTGGAAACTTTTCAAGTGATAGAGGATATTGATCGTCGATCGGGGATCTCGCCACGGTCCAATGGAGTTGATCTCCAAAATAGGCATTGTGAGTGCGGGATGTTACAAACACTAAGGTACCCGTGTGCGCATGTGGTTGCAGGGTGTGCTACCTATAGTTTGAATATCGAATAATATATCAACGATGTGTACACACTTGAACGTACGTTGCGTATTTGGGGTAACGAGTTCCTCGTATTAAAGGATGTATCGACATGGGAAGTGCAACCACCTGCATTCGAGATGTTGCCAGATTGGTCACTACAGAGGAGAGTCAAAGGTCGACTAACAACAATGAGGATTCGAAACAATATGGATATAAGAGAACAAGTCGATCCTAAGCGTTGCACCATATGTAGAACAGTTGGCCACAATCGGAGCAAATGTCCCCATGGAAACATCTACACTAGTCAATCTTCATGGTCTGAAAGAAATTAAATGTTGTGGATATAAGAGAACAAGTCGATCCTAAGCGTTGCACCATATGTAGAACAGTTGGCCACAATCGGAGCAAATGTCCCCATGGAAACGTCTACACTGGTCAATCTTCATGGTCTGAAAGAAATTAAATGTTGTACTTGATCTTTGCATTTTATGATCTTTTAGAAATAAAGTTTGTACTATTTAGTGTTAAGCTTTTATTAACAGTTGCAACTTTTAATTCTTTAAAAGATATTATAAATTATACAAAAAAAGACTAATATATAAGTTATGGAACCCTAAACCAATACAACAAATATTACATAACACTTGAAATTTACATAACTCAAAATTAAAAAGAACTGGGAGTGGTATCGTCGTTCGGGGTATAGCGGTTTACGGGCCTTTGTTGACAGGGTGGACGTTGGGTGTACTGTACACATCAAGAGGATCGAAAGCTGAATCGAACGTGGCCTGAAGAGGGGTGGAGTACATGTTATTACCAAACATATCAAATGATATCGGTGGTTGCTCTGGGTGAAATGAACTCGAACCGCCTATGTCTGGGTGATATGAACTCGAACCGCCTGTAACACCTCTATACCATGTTCGACCCAAAGAACCTGATATAGGAATATTACATTTGGTGCCAAAGTGATTTTGGCTAATCACTAAATATATTTGAACATAAAAACAAATAATAAATTTAAATAATTTATATTTTAGTTCCTACTACTACTTGGAACATACTTAATCTTCCTAAGTACATGTCATTCTATTCAAAATTTTAAAACATACCCTCTTGAATGCTCACAATCTCAAATACAACTCTTCAAAATTACTGTACCTAATCTGCGCACGAAAACAAACCGTACGCTGAGTATACACTCAGTGGTGTTATTATAATTCAAATACTTAAGGTAAAAACAAAAAATATGCAAATTTAATCTTACCACCATTTACTTTCAATGAATCGTTCATGCATTTAAACTTTATTTTTTCTTAATAATATCTATCTTAAATAGCTTTCTTCATTTTAATTTACATATCTCCTTACTATATCAATATCCATTTCATGCATTTCATTAATAACCATTTCATAAACCATTATTTCATACATTTCATTTCTATATCCCAATTCAATATCTTATTCCATTTCATATCAAAATCTTACAACATTAGTCTTTCAATAATCAGTTCATACGTTGTTCTATCATTTCTTATTAGTAGCTATTTCCAAATAATACTTCTTTACTTAGATTTAAACATTGTCTCACTATATAAAAATCATATTTTTTTTAATATTTCATTTTAATATCTTATTTCAATTCTTATTCAAAATCACTCAATATCTTTTCTATTACCAATTCATTTATTTACCCCTATTAACACAACCCGGACTTTAGCGGATACACGGATCCAACCAAAACACACCAGTATGACACCCAGTGCCTCATCGAATAGTTCGAAGCAATAGTTGACACCCAGTGTCTCATCGGCCAAGCAAAAGTAAGTTGGTACCCAGTACCTCATCGAATCTATCGGAAGTAACAGTATGACACCCAGTGTCTCATCAACTCGAGGTCGAAGTGTCCTTGAACACTTCCAATCCTATGGCATGCCAACTATATCTGACTCTGCCTGACTAGTTAATAGGGAATTCAAAACACATTTCAATTTCACTCAATATTTATATCAATTTCACTTCAATCACAATTTCTCATACTTTTAATTCAAATCACTTTCCACTTTCCAATCAATATACATTTCAAAAACTCACATATATTCATAATTCAGTTCAATTTTATTCAATTCAATATCAATACTCGCCTCATTTTACTTACCATGCATTTTAATTAAAATATAACAATAAATAATAATAAATAGATTTGAATTATAGTAATACAAACCGTATATCCTCGTGTTATTCTGTAACACCCCTTACCAGAGTCCAACATCAAAACTGGGTACGAGGCATTACCATGCTTGGTTTTACTTAACTCTTCAATTCGGGCTATAAAATTTCATTTAAGCCTATCAATTACTCAATCTTGGCCTACAAGGCCTTAAACATACCTCTGAGAGGTTTTGGAACTAATCCCGAAAATTTTTACGAACTTGAGAAACTTTTCCACAAAACAGGGGTCGCACGCCCATGTGATTTGGGACAGGCCCATGTACCATTATTACACGCCCGTGCCTACCACCCGTGGTCGACACTGACTAAACACACACGGCCTTGGCACGCTCGTGGACTTAGACCGTGTGCTAAACCTTGATATACTGACTTGATCACACGGCCTGGGGAACACGCCCATGTTCTAACCGTGTGTCATACACCTTATACAAACGGCCGTGGGATTTGCCCGTGGCCTATCCTAACTTCAATTATAAAGGCGCAGGGTACGCACGGCCTAGACACACGCCCGTGTGTCTAACCGTGTGGGCACTTAGAGGCTATTTACCAAGCCAATTGCCACCCTGAAATTAAGATCAAACTCAAGCTCAATTCAATACATTTCATACCTCATCACATAACTACACATAGCACCGATATTACTCTTGAATTAAAGACATTTAATCATAAAAGAAATAAAGTTTTTATCCCATACATTAGGGAGAACTATTTCTCATGTAATTACAAATAACTTAGGCCATCATCTATGGCTACATCAACAACGTCTTAATCAACCTTAAGTACTAGTCCTATACATGCCATAACTCATGGGGACTTGATACCTTACACCGAGTGTCTGCTCAATAGTGTGAAAATATCTCCGGCGATCTCCAACCCGAGCTAGCTAAATTAACCTATAAGAGATGAGAAAAATAAAAAGAGTAAGCAAAAATGCTTAGTAAGTTCATCTGCATACAACTGATAAACATTGATATTCATTGAATATACATGACTTGGATTTATTATGATAAGCTTTTCTCATGAACTCATAGTTACTTACTCAATCATCCTTAAAGCTTACTCATTCTACCTCTTACCATATTCTTACGATGCCACAAGTCAAATGCTCGTTTAATTAGCATACATTCCTGCACTGATCATCACAAGATCATATAAAATAACACATCAAGCATTTTCAATAAGCCACTCATATTACTAATCTCTCGGTGGTTATGCACTTAGCCCACCATTAAATCTCTTATAGGGTGGTATCGCACACAACCCACCAATCAATTATACTTATGGTGATTTTGCACTTAGCTCACCAATCATTTATAAGCGATGGTATCGCACACAACCCATCGATTACTAATTTATCAGGTGGTAACACATACAACCCACCAATCAATTATACTTATGGTGATTTCGCACTTAGCTCACCAATCATTTATAAGCGATGGTATCGGACACAGCCCATCGATTGCTAATTAATCAGATGGTAACGCACACAGCCCACCAATCAATTATACTTATGGTGATTTCGCACTTAGCTCACCAATCATTTATAAGCGATGGTATCGCACACAGCCCATCGATTACTAATTAATTAGGTGGTAACGCACACAGCCCACCAATCAATTATACTTATGGTGATTTCGCACTTAGCTCACCAATCATTTATAAGCGATGGCAACGCACACAGCCCATCGATTACTAATTAATCAGGTGGTAACGCACATAGCCCACCAATCAATTATACTTATGGTGATTTCGCACTTAGCTCACCAATCATTTATAAGCAATGGTATCGCATACAGCCCATCGATTACTAATTAATCAGGTGGTAATGCACAAAGCCCACCGATAGTAATATAGTTGATTGTATCACACATAGCCCATCAATTAATGATATATCAGGCGATATCGCACATATTCACTGATAGTATACATTTGCAAATATCTATCCACATACATTTCTCTAATTTAAATGTTCATTCATAAACATCCTCACTCACTATCATTCTTGCTTAACTTCCTATGATACTCATTCGTAGTCATACAATGCATCAATAAATCTATCTCATGTAACTATGGTGCATTAATTACACATATCCCACTAAGGTTCATCATATATTAAATTTAAATCAATTCAGTTCTAACACATGCTTGCGCTTCTCGTGGTACAACCACATACATTCAACATATCCGTTGAATCATTCAAATTGTTAAATAACTCTCTTAAGTCTCATACACGTAGTTCTCATTGACATCATACCCCAATAGGGTCTTACATACATCAACATGTCGATGCCATGTCCCTGACATGGTCTTATACGAACTCTTACACCAAGGCCATATTCCAATATGGTCTTACTCGAAACTTTAACCATCATCATATCATGCTATACACATTTCCCATTACTCTTAGATTCAATTCTATTGACATTTCATCAAAAGATATTTCATACATTCATATAGAAGTATACATTCCATACCACATTGGAATGTTAAATTAACTCATATGTAATTACAATGTTTGCACGTGAACTTACCTCGATGACGAAAAGGCCAAAAAGGATTTTTTGCCCTTATTTCTCTTTTCACCCATTCTAGGTCCGAAACTCATTTTATTGATCTAGAACAATAGAATTTAGTGATTTAATCACTTATAAATCATAATATATCATAATCTACACTCTAGGCAAAAATGACTATTTCGCCCCTACACTTTGGCAAAAATTATGATTTTGCCCATAGGCTCGTAAATAAATTTTTTTATCACATTTTCTTATTAAACAAGCCTAGCTTAACATTTAATCCTCTTACAACTATCCACAATGCCAACTATTTCATGCCTTAATGAACAAATTACAACTTTTGCATTTTAGTCCCAATTAGGTGTTTTCATGACAACACCTTTCACAAAAGTTGTTTCTCATCATCCTATCATTCATTTTCTTCCATAAAAATTCAGAAACCAGCATAAAATCTCTCATGGCAAGTCCCTAGACTCTCAACCATGTTACAAATTAGTCCCCTCATTAGCTAGCTTAAGCTTTGGGGACTCCAAAAGTACAAAAATTATCAAGAAAGATCATCAAATTCACTTACTTGTGAGGAGAAATGCTTGTTGAAATTTTGAGCTTCAAAAACCCCCATTCTTGTTGGTATTTTCGGTGGAAAATGAGAAGAAATAAAAAGATGATAGCTTTTTGCTTAATTCATCTTATTTTATTTCTTTTTAATACCTAACATGACAACATTTAATTCCCTTGTCCCCTTTGTCATCCTTTGACCGGCCAAGCCACTTAACAAGGCCAAATTGCACATTTGGGGCCTCCAATTAATACTCTATAGCTATTTAGCACTTTTAGGAATTAAAATGGAACTTTCATACTTTATGCGATTTAGTCCTTTTTCACAATTTAGCTAGAAATTGCTAAAATTAAGGCACCAAAATTTTCATGCATCCTTATAAACATACTATAACACATAACATAACGTGAAAATAATTTTATCAAACCTCGAATTAGTGATTCCAAGATCACTATTCCGACTAGCCCCTAAATGGGCTATTACATATTCCTCGTCAACTTTCTCTTTCTCCTTCTTAGCCGATGATTCCGGCACGACGTTAGCTATGAAAATTAAAACAATTTAAAAATTTCAAAACAGCATCAATTCACATCAAATACTTTGATTTTCTATTTAACTTTTGCCTAAATTCCAATTTAATCTCTAACTAAAATTTTTTCCATTTTCATCTCCAGTCACTTTTTATTTTCACTTAATCTCTACTTATAAATAAACTTAACTCTTTAATTTTCTCCATAAAACCCTAATTTCAAAATTCTCTCAATTTAGTCCTTATTACACAAAACTTATAACTTATTTTACAATTTAATCCTTTAACCAATTCTAACTTGAAATTCTATCAATTTAACCCTTAATTTATCAATTTGTTCAACATGAACTATGTCTAAAGATACAATAACTTCTAAAATTTAACATAAATCAAGTAGTATTTTGTTCTAGAATTCCAAAAACTCAAAAATAAGAAAAGGGCTAAATTGACATACCAAATTAGCTTGGAACCTTTAAAACCTTATTTTTCCCTTTTTCTTTTCTTTCTTTCTCCCTTCTCTGTTTCGTCCCTTGCTATTCTGTTTCTTTTCATTCTTTTGTTTTGTTTTATTTAGTTTAGTTAATATAATATAATATAATATAATATAATATAATATAATATAATATAATATAATATTCTTATTTATTAAATAAATATATATTTTAATTATAAAATCTTTGATATTTTCCACATTAAATTGCCTCAACTATAGAAAATGATTTAATTGCCTCTTTAGTCCCTTTAATTTTTCTTTAATCTATAATTAAACTTTTACTTTTATTGCAATTTAGTCTTTTCCTAATTACTTCTAATTTAAGCTAATTCTCCTAATCAAAACTTAATCACTTACACAACTAACTTCATAAATATTTACGAATCAGTTTTATGAAAACGGAGACCCGACAACACACTTTTTTGATACCTGTAAATTTTAGGTCGTTACACCGCCCATGTCCGAGTGATATGAACTTGAACCGCCAATGTTTGGGTGATATGAACTGCTCTGTGACTCATCACAAAAAGTGTCAACCCATTGGTCTGATGTGTTTAAAGGTTGGTCCTCCGAGTTGGGCTCCGCCATATGTTGATCCTCTAGCTCCATCATAGGTTGATTTCCACGTCTGTAGCCGTGACCTAGTACTATCATAAGTTGTCCACCATATAAATAAACATGCCATCGAGTCATGTACCATTGCATGTATTCAGTCGAAGGACTGAAGTCAAACATGCAGGAGTGCATCTCAGGCTTCCTGTCATACCAGGCATTCCATAGTGCTACATAACATTGATGCTCCACACTCCAATCTATTGTATGTTTCCCCCTCATGGTATTACCGTGGACAAGAGCAAATTGTTGTGGCTCAACCAGAACAAATTATCTACACCCAAATTGTCGCATAACTCGATCACCGTTGTACCACTCAATAGTTGAGAAGTTGAGCACCGGCGTGTTAATGCACCACATATGGGCTTCAGCGTGAACCCACTGAGGAATAAGGGTTGCAATGTTCAGTGCAGAATACGACATCCACAAGAACTGCACGATATAACATAATGAGTCAAGTCACATCACATACTGCAAGTGGATAAGTTAAATCAATGTTAGTTAAACCATATTAATATATATTACTTTCTCTCCGGCGTACGCCTCTATCATTTGGTGATAAATGGTTAATGTTTGGCTCGCACGAATTCTCGGAGATGTGGCCCATCTAAAACCAAAACAAACACGTTAGCAATTAAACTTTGAAAAATATTATTCACACTTATGAGTCGTTAAATGTTAAGTATAATTTTGTTTTTACCTATTTATAAGTGGCCAGAATATGGTTGGTGCCTAACAGCCGCTAGAAACGACATCCTGTATAAAGCCCAAGACTACAGCAGACCCAAACAACTAGCCATGTTACTAACTTCATGTTTTGTTGCTCGGCAAAGCTCATAGTACAATATGGTCAACACTACCGATCCCCAGCTGTAACTACTGACACGAGAAAAATCCTCCAATAGAGGCAAGTACTTTAAGTGTAACACCCCTTACCCGTGTTTGATGCCGGAACAAGGTACGAGGTGTTACCTAACTCAAACACTTATTAACATACATTTTCGGGTCATAAAAGTTCGTTCAAATTTAAAACTTTTCAAACTTTTTCTTAAAACTCCTAAATTGGGCCTACGAGACCCAAAATATATTTTAGAAATGGTTCGATAATAAACCAAGCACTAAAAAAAATTTGAAAAATTTCACTAAAATTAGGGGCACACGCTTGTGTGGAAGGGACACGCCCGTGTGATCACACACGCCCATGTCCCTAACAATGCGGATTTATTTTTTTCAATTTGAACCTATAGGGGTTTTCACACGGCTGGCATACGCCCATGTCCATGGGCCGTGTCCCCCACATGGGCATGACACGTCTGTGTCTCTGCCCATGTGTAAAAACCTTAACATTCTATTTCTGACGTCATCAACCCAATAAGGTCACATGGCCAAGGCACACGCTCGTGTCCTTAGGCTGTGTGGCAATTAAATTCCTAAAATCAAGTGCAGACTTCACACGGCCTGGGGACATGCCCATGTGTTACGACCGTGTCATCCACACGGTTGAGACGCACGGCCGTGCCTCAGCCCATGTGGTTACTACTGGGCATTCTGTTTTACCAAATTAAGGTGAAAGGGACACACGGCCTTACTACACACCCATGGGACAAACTGTGTGTCACACACAGCCTAGACACACGCTCGTGTGTCTACCCGTGTGGACAAAAACAAGGCTATTTATCAAGCCCTTTCTACCACCCTTACTTGCACCAATATAAGCCACATCAAATAACCTACTCATTCATGCATTAACGTACTAAATGCTCAACCATGCAATTTGTACATTCATGAAAAACATCATCATTTTCATATATCAATAATAAGTAATAGCCATCATCCATGGCCTCATACAAAATGAATCAATCTTCAAGACAAGCTAACACATTTGGCCAAAACAATATGACACTTGACAAAGACCAAGTCCCTATACATGCCATACTCAAAATGATAAATCTAACTATACCAAATGTTCAGATTGATAGTGTGATCGAGCCTCCGACGTCCCTTGATCCCTGAGCTAGCTTGACGATACTATAAGAAAATAAAAAGGAAAGGGAGTATGCATAAAACTTAGTAAGTCGCATGTAAATAATTAACAACAATTACCATGCATTATATACTCATAACATATTATAAACTTGCACATAATTCTCGAATGATTAAAGGCATAACTTACTCATATTTATCCTTACTAATCATACAACATAAATGAGCTCATTTCTCATAAATTTTGTGTAGGTACCTATATCACTTACAATATAGTTGTAACTTTTCTCACTTTTGACACAAACTTTAAATTACTCGTTGAACCAGTTGGAATACCAAAGGATACTCGACAAGTCTCACACAAGAGGTACGATACCAATGCCATGTCCCAAACATGGTCTTACACTGGCTCACCTATCGGGGTTGATGCCATGTCCCAAACATGGTCTTACACTAGCTCTCGTCTCAATGCTGATGTCATGTCCCAAACATGGTCTTACACTGGCTCTCGTATTGTGGCTGACGCCATGTCCCAGACATGGTCTTACACTAGCACACATATCATCGCCGATGCCATGTTCTAGACATGGTCTTACACTAGCATACATATCCACCAAATGTCATGGCTTGGATATCCAATCTATTCCTAAGGTTCAATTGGGAGTATACCACATCAAATTTTGTCATGCATATTCATAACAATAATCAAACATTTTATGCAATATCAATTGTTTAATGTATAATAACAATAGAGTTGTATTATTTACGTACAATTTACCTCGGTATACAAAATATGGGCGACTAGTTCGATTTAGTCCACTATTTTGGTTTTCCCCTGGTCTAAGCCTAGATCCCCTTTTTCTTGATCTATAATGAAAAATTTTACTCATTTAATCACCACATTAATCAAAACATTTCAAAATTCCTAGTTTGGCAAAATTACCATTTTGCCCTTAGACTTTCACAGTTACGATTTTGCCTCTAGGCTTGTAAAACAATTTTTATCAAATTTCCTCATTAACCAAGCCTAGACGAATCTATTTTAAGCTTATAGCAACTCACAATTCCAATTATTTCACACCTTTACTACCCATTTTATAACTTTTACAAAATAGTCCTTTTAGGTGTTTTCATGAAAAATCCTTTCACAAAAGTTTTTTATTAAACAACCAAGATTCATTTTCTTCCATAAAAATTCAGCAAACAACATTAATGCTCCCATGGCAAAACCCTATTCTTTCAACCATTTTGCAAAATAGTCCCCTCATTAGGTAGATTAAGCTATAAACGTTTCAAAACCACAAAAATCATCAGAAATGACCATCAAGATGACTTACTTGCAAGGATTAAAGGTTTCTGAAATTTTCAAGCTTCCATGGCCATTTTCTTGAGTGAAAATCAGTGGAGAAGAAAGAGAGAATGAAAAAGATGAAAACTTTCTTTTATTTTATCAATTAAGTCACCTAATGCCACTAAACCTTTGACTTTTCAATTTCTTTGTCTCCATGTTCAACCACTAATCACTTTGGGGTCTATTTATTCAATAAGGACTTCTAATTTAATGTTCCATAGCTAATTAACACCCTTTTCTTGTAAAACAAAACTTTTCCACTTTAGCGATTTAGTCTTTTTTCGAAATTAAGTAAGTAATCACTAAAATTCATTCACCAAAATTTTCAAACACTCATATAATCATGCTATAACACATAAAATAATATTAAAAATAATTTCTCTAGCCTCGAATTAGTGCTTCCAAAACCACTATTCCGACTACCCTCAAAATAGGGCTGTTACATTAAGTGGACCCTATTAGACGTTTGCATAATATAGGCTCAAGCAGTACACATCACTTCATGCTTAGTGGCTTGCTCGATAACTCCTTAAAATTTTCTCTCAACCATGCCAATGTCAAGCATGTGAAATTCTGTTCCACATCACTAGGGGACTGTCCAAGCAATCTGTGGCATAGTACTAAAGGTTCCAACACTTTGCTTTGACCCGTGACCACAACACCGTCAACTCGTAACCCAAGTTGCATAGTGACGTCTTCCAATGTGATAGTGCACTCCCCGCACGACATAATGAAGGTGTGGGTCTTCGTACACCACCGCTCAACCAAGACGGATATTAAGTTCGCCCTCAGGTCAAACCTCTGATCAACGCGATGTCCCCAAATCCCGCCAACTGTAAGTATGGCATGATCCGCTCATCTGGATCGTACTTGGGCAAATAAAAACGCGACCTCAAAACCCGATACCCATCCTGTATGGTAAATTTTTTTATAAAAATATGATAAATCAATTATTTATATAATTTAAACACAAAATTATATATTGAAGAGTAAAATTGAATGGTTGAAAAAACAAAAACATCACACTTATACTATACCAACGTAGCCATTCTAAGTATTTTTATTTAAGTTAAATTAAATAAGTAATAAAATATTAATAATAGAATGAAGATTTGTCATAAAATATTAATAATAACACGTAGAAATCAAATGTGATTATTATGTCCTAATCATAGTTAAGCATTAAAACTAAAGGCAACTATATAATTACAAAAGTACATAAAAATAATAATAATGTCCTAAAAACTATAGGTGGTATGGGTAAATATAAAAATAAAAAAGACTTATTTTTATTGAATTGATATCTATAATAATACATAGAGCTTTACAAATAATATAAACTAGGCATATTCAAACTTGAAAATTTATCCTATATACGAGAACTTTTATAAAAACCAAAATTCACTAGTTAAAGACAAATATAACTTTTTTGTACCCCACAAATGGAACCAAATACAGTAAACAGTAAAATTAAGCAGAAAGGTCGTCATATTAAAAAATTAATATATAAATTTATGAATGTGTACTAAAATTAAAAAATTATAACTAATATGTAGAGATTGATTTCATGCAAGAAAATGGTTAAAAAGGAATAATAAGAACCAAATAGAGATCAGTTTCATGCAACCAAAACATGTTGAGCAAAGTAGCAGTGATACGATCCACCTCGGGCTGAGTCGAGTCGTATGTGAGATGCCCGATCGTCTCCGAAGAAGTATCGTTCGATTTGTTTTAAAAAAAAGAAGAGAAATGGTTGGATTTAAATAAATGGCAGCAACTTAGGTTAGGGAAAATAGATGGATGAATGGAATGATGGTCGAAACATGAAAGAACCCTTAATAGAAGATTAAGGACCCGGATCTTACATGTTTAAAAAGGAATGGTTGCATTGGATAAAATCGAGACCCGCTATCTAGCAAGATAGGAACCAACGGTATCGGATTGAACGCCACACCCAAATAGATGATAAGTTCGGAACAAAGTTAGATTGACGCCACTAGTTACTAGATAAGTCAATTTGAACCTTGAAGAATAATGAGAGTAGATAACTCACAATAAGAAAATTTCATTAAGGATCAAAAGTCCCTCCAAAATGGCTGGTTACACATATTTATAGGGATAGAAAAAATAGCTAAAAAGTCACATCTTAATGTGCTAATTAAAACTGAATTTAAAACTCAAGACTCTTGATATTCTTATAACAAATTACTCCATGCTTGAATTCACTTTAATTCAACTTTGATTGATCATCCATGAATGCTTAAAATGTCTCTTAAGTTGTCCTTTGGCTAGCTGAAAAGTCACCAGCAACTAAATGGTTTTGAATGCTTGTTTTCATCTTTAAATGAGCCAAAAAATCTGCTGGTAGGTGAAGAGGTTGCTGCTAATTTTAAGAGGAATTAAAATGCTCCTTAAAACTCCTTAAATTAATGTATTAAACATCTCTTGCAATAGCCACTTCATTTATATCCAAAAATCAACTAAAAAGTCACTTCATTTAATTTGTAACAGCCTTGAATGTGATGGTTGTGAGCTGAAGAGACACCTGTAATAAACACAATAAAATGAAATTATTAAACACAATTAAACACTAATTAAACTCAAACACATTAATCACTTGACTTTAATAAATGAACTAAAAGTTAAGACATCAATTAATGCAACAACTAGTTTAATTATAGAAGCAGAATTAAACAAACTTAAACTCATACTCCATTAAATTATCCTAGTAACTAGATTAATTAAATAAGCTTCTTATTAAACACAACTTAATTATTTAAATTAAACAAAATTATTTTAAGCTAATATTTAATTTAAAAGTTTGTATTCAGCAAAATAAAATGCATGAACTAAATCGAGCTAAACACAAGCTAAATAAGCTGGACGGAGCTGAGGAGCTGGAATCGAGCTGAACCACATTTGATTGAACTTTAATTGAGCTGGAACTCGGCTTCATTTTGCACTTAGGCCCTTCTAGCTTAGGCCACTCCCGATGGCGTCGGGTGGTGTTGTAACATGATGTGACCAGATTCGCATCATACCCCCTCTTGAAAGCGATTCGTCCTCAAATCGAACCGTTGGTTCTCAAGAACATAGTTCCTTTTAATCGGCTTTCCTCGATCGAACGGGGCAGATGGTAATTGATTCAACTAAAAAGAGTAACCATGAGTTAGCAATGAGCATTTCGAAAAAATTTGCAATCCAAGCATAAACAAAATAAAACAAGTAGGACGCATATGGATGGACAGATTCGAATTACTATGCAAACAAACTAAATTACTCGGCAATGCTGTTTGAAACAAAATCGAATGGGTTACAAGGCATGCATAGAACTCAATTTGATTCCATAAGTCATGATTGTCATGCGAGTAATGATTTAAATGGTAGACGTAATAATCACATATAGGCAAGTGGAAAGATTCACATGGTTCATAAACTCGCACAATCAAACCTTGCAATTGACCTTTAGACATATGCTCGCTAACAAATTCTTCAACATCACAATAATAAAAAATATGAATCTTTTTATCAATGACCAAAACAGATAGATCATCATCAAGAAAAATCGAAAAATTAAGCACATCACGTTCTAAGTGTTTTACATAAACGAATTCAGCTACGTGATTTTTGTAACCATCCGAAGGGTAAAACAAATTTCGAAGCTTTTATGAGTCTTACCTTGTTATCTTCAAGAGCAGGAAAACAAAGGTTGAATTTACCTTTTTCAATCAACACAAATCTTCTCTCCTCGAGAATGTAGTCTAATCGAAGCTTCGTGGTTGAATTAATCTTGCCGGAATGAAATGCGAACTTCAAGTACAACCACAGAAAATATTCAAGGAACGATTTTAAATTGTCAACAAAATTGTCAAACTTTACTTCCTCGTTCAAAAACCAAATATCAAGCATATTGAAATTATTCGCACAAAATTGATGAGGCTTGATTTTCCCACGAAATGATCCAGAACAGATTTCGGGTTTCAAAACTTGATTTTGACTATTCATGTCAAAGTGTAGCAAAGGTTTTAGTAAACCAAACATGTTAAACCAAGATGATTTTTGCATACACAAGAACGAACAATCAAACCTTTTTACAGTCATCGAAATAAATTTACATAAATTCGAAGAGTTCACACATGGCAGTAATTGGTTCACGAAGTCACCATATTCAAACAATTTAATCGCTTTTTGTGAAAACCCATTATTTTGCATGTTCATATTTTTAGTTTGTCGATTGAATCGAACAAAATCAATCGCATTCAAAAAGTAGCAATTAATCGGGTAAAAAAAGGGGTCTTTTAAAAACTAAGTCATTGAAAATTGTATTGACAAGTGTCAAATCAGATTGCCATGACTTGGTTATTAAAATTTCTTTACCTAGCTTACCTTTGGGCCCGTGTAGGTCGATTTCATCTTCAACCTTACCTTTTTCGATCAAGAAAAAATGCCTCTCGTTAGGAAGGTATTGAAGTTGATATTCATCACTCGGCCTATCAGAAACCTGAAAAGTAGGAACAGAACAAGAGCAAATATCGCAGGGGTTAGTTGAAAAATCACTCTCTTTTTCTTGTTCTCTCTCACTATCTTTATTTTCGTTCGTTTCTTTTTCTTTTTCACTTTTTTTTATCTCAATCTCAATTTTTTTTTCAATTTTCTTTTCTTCATTTTCTTTTTCTCTCACGATTTCGATTTCTTTTTCTTTTTTTTCAATCTCTTTTCCTTTTTCTTCTTTTTCTATTTCTCTATTTCTTTTTCTTTTTCTTTTCGATTTTATTACAACTTGTAAATGTTACAAAAGAATCAAAAAGATAAATATTTGACTCGAAGAAAGAAGAAGTATTCTTGTAAAGAAGTATTCTTATAAAGAAGTATTCTTGTAGACATCTTGATTGCTAGAAGGTATGACTAACGTGAATACTCAGATGAGAATATCTTTTGATTTTCTTTTAATTTCTTGATTGTATCTATTATGGAAAAACCACACTTTGTTCATCTGCACACAGCCTGTATATAAAAGACTAGGCTAACAACTTTCTATTAACAACTTTCAACAGACTCATAACAACTAATCAATTCTAGCTAACTAACTAACTGACTATATTATCTATCATGCACCCATCTTCCCAACCTGTGAGACGTATAAAAGATTTCGAAACCGCATAAAAGACGTTACAGATAGAGGTTTTGTAAAGATATCTGCCACTTGATCACACGCAGGAACTTCACCTACCATAAGAGATCCATCGGCAACTTTCTCAAGGACAGAAAATAGGTCTAGTTCAACATGTTTGAACTTTGAGTGCAAGACAAGGTTAGCTGCAACCGCTACCGCACTTGAACTATCACACCAAACAGCTGGAGTATCATCAGACACAACCCGTAATTCTTGAAGTAACAAGATCAACCGTATTATCTCACTAGTTGCCACAGCAAGGCTCTTGTATTCAGCTTCAGCCATGGATCGAGAAACCACTTATTGTTTCTTAGACCCCCACGAGACCGGAGTCTATCCAAAATATATACAGTAGCCTGAAGTGGATCGGCGGTCGTCAAAATCAATGCCCCAGTTGGCATCAGCATACCCAACCAAAGATAATCTAGAGGACTTACGAAAAACTAATCCACAATCAAGAGTACCAGACAAATAGCGTAATATGCGCTTGAGAGCCACCATATGAATAGTAGTAGGGTTATGCATGAACTGACATATTTTATTCACAACATACGCAATATCTTGCCTGGTCAAAATAATATACTGAAGAGCACCAGCAAGACTCCTATATTTAGTTGGATCTTCCAAAGGGTCGCCATCAGTCTTGGACATGGTGGACGAACTAACCATTGGGGTATGAACCCCTTTCGCCATGAGCATCGAGCATCGACTAAGAATATCACGAACATATTTTCGCTGACATAGATGGAGATAGTCATTGGTGCGAGTGACCTCTAGGCCAAGAAAATAATGTAATTCACTCATATCTTTGAGTGAGAACTCACTATTCAGAACCGAACAAACCACTCTATAGACGTGGACATATTTCCAGTGACTATAATATCGTCAACATAAACAAGAACATAAAGAGTGGAATCACCTTTCACCTGCACAAACAAAGACGAATCAGACTTGGATCCAACAAACCCCAATGACTTGAGAATTTGTTTGAGTTTTTCAACTAGGCACGAGGAGCCTGTCGAAGACCATACAAGGCTTTCTTTAAATGACACACAAGAGGTTGTCCATCGGGACCATCCTGCTCATACGCTGGAGGCTGTTGCATAAACACCTCACTATCAAGATCACCATTTAAGAATGCATTGTTGACGTCCACTTGCCTCAACGTCCAACCACGCGAGACCGCAATAGACAAAATAATACACATAGTAGCAGGCTTTACCACAGGACTAAAAGTTTCTTTGAAATCACAACCAGGAACTTGAGAGCATCCTTTTACTACAAGTCGAGCTTTTTCAGTGAGCAATCGAGCCATCGAGATTTCTCTTAATCTTGAAAAGCCATTTGCACCCTATAACCTTGCGATTTTGTGGTCGCGGAACAAGTTTCTAAGTAGAATTATGAATGAGTGCATCATATTCCTCTTGGGCAGCAACTCGCCATTCGACTGAAGTTAAGGCTTCCTCTATTGTAGAAGGTTCGAGAGCCTAAGCATTCATAACTTTGGGTTTGAAGATCCCATCCTTTGGCCTAGTCACCATTAGATGATTATTGATAGGAGGGAGAACGAAGACCTGCTGATCTGAACCTGAAGCAACACTATCTTCACAGGCAACCTCAGTATCGGACCCCATAGGAGAAGAGCTATGGGGCTCTCTATCAGCCCCAACCTGAGGTTAAGCAGGTATAGGAGAATACGGAACTGAACGATCAACTCGTGGAGAGCACAATAGAGAAGAACGAGTAACAGGAGGCTCGACAAATCCAGACGCATCATATTGAATAACTGGAACAAAAGTAAAGCATACTGACTCGGTATCGTTGCCGGAGTAGACTGGGGTGATAAAAATTTTATCTTATCAAACACCACATGACGTGACACAATTACTTTGCCAGTCGGTAAAAGACATAAATACCCTTTATGTTGAGCACTATATCTCAGGAAAGTGGATGGTTGAGATCGAAAATCCAGCTTATGTGCCATAAACAATCGTAGACAAGGATAACAACAACACCCGAACACCCTCAAATGCTCATAAGAAGGTTCATGTCCATATAGAGCTTTAAACGGAGACTGTCCCTTCAGAACCGGAGTTGGTAGTCTATTAATGAGATGAACGGCACAACAGAACACATAACCCCAAAATTCCATGGATAAATTTTCTTGAGCCAACTGCGTGATGCCCATGTAACAATATGACAATGTTTTCGTTCTACAATGCCATTCTGTCCCGATGTATGCGGGCATGTTAAGCGATGAACAATTCCTTGCTACGCCAAATTGACGTAAATGCTCTATATTCTCCGCCCCAATCGCTCTGAAATTGTTTGATGTCCTTCCCAAATTGAGTTTTAACTAATCGTTGAAATTGAACAAAACAGTGCACAGCCTGAGACTTCTGTCAAAGAAAATAAACCCACGTAAATCGAGTACACATATTAACAAACGAGATATAATACCAGTGAGTTCCACAACAAACAGATGCCGGACCCCAAAGATCAGAAACTACCAATTCAAACGGACTTGTGTATTTAGTAACAGATGTAGGAAACGGCAGTTTATGAGCCTTCCCTTTCTGACATGCTAGTACAAATGCTATCAAGACATGTATTAACAGGAATGACAACATCACACTTAGCTAAAACATTTTTAACAACATTATTGGATGGATGCCCAAGGCGATTGTGCCACAAAGAGAAACTATTACAACCGGCAGTTTTATTTCGAGTTATAGGAGAAAGAGTAATCGGAGCTTCAACAGACTGAGCAGACAGAGTTGGCAGAGAAAACTGGTACAGCCCATCATATATGTGGCCCTTCAGCAGTGTTTCCCGAGTCGTTATGTCCTTAATAACACAGTACATTGGGTGAAATTCAAAACACACACCGTTATCGTTAGCAAATTGTGAGACAGATAATAGATTTTTTTGAATTCTTAGCACACATAAGACATCATATAACCTGGAGCAATTTAGAATGTGTAGGTAAAATACCATGACCAATTGATGAAATCGGGGCATGTGTCCCGTCACCCATCAAGACAGAAGACATACTTAGATACGGAGTGGCATTCTGCAGGGCCGATGCATCGTGATAGACATGATTGCTCACTCCGGAGTCTGGGTACCACGATGCTGTCCCAACCGACACAGGTATATACGAATCCGTGCCACCTGTATTAGAAGCAACCTGAGTAGTGTTTACATGTGAACCAGTTGAATCAGAATAAGCAGACGCATTTAAGTCACCCACCCTAGGAAGACCGATGCACGGGTCAGACCCGGAATAAACCCGGGCCTGAGGCTTGGTTCGCCAAGGAATAGGAGAATCCGATTCATACCCAAATTGAACACATTTTGTGATTGGCCTACCATGCTCTCCTTGACTAGGCCCAACATGATCATCATAACTACCAACAAAATTTTGGCCAAAAATAACATTAGGAGCATTCGGCCTCGGTGAATTAAATAGCTCTCCATGTGCACGTGGGCCATGTGATCCCATATACATGTTATGTATGACATATGAAGGCCTATTATGACCTCCAGCTGGCGTCCAATTAAACCATCTATTTTGACCATTAACATGCCAATTTTAACCATCTAGATGCCCAACTTTTAGCCTTTGTGATTGCGATACCCATCCTTGTCTTCCCCCAAACTCTTCATTTTCATTCGGTGCACCATAAAACTGATCCACTGGTAACCCCGACACCGGAGAGACGCAAGCACCATCAACAGGCGATGGAGGATGACGTAGGCCATCATAATCTTGATTAAACCTGTAAAAACATCTCTGAGCAAGATGCCCAAAACAATTACAAATCTGACATTGAATCTTTGGCCGAAAGCCTCGACCACAGCCATCGGAGGGAGGGCGACCACCACGGATGGGCTCACTACGACCAACGGGTTGATCAGCATTCACTAGGTTCGCATTCAAGATGACGTCCTGGATAGCGCAACTGGCGTTGCTCATATTCAACCAACGTCGTTACTAACCGTCAAAACGGTATTAGTTTCGACGAGAGAGAAATCGAAGCCACAATAGAATCAAAGTCAGAAGGCAGTCCGGCGAGCATAACCTCCACCTTTTCAGCTTCTGAAACATGAATACCGGATGCCACAAGTAGATCACATAAATGTGCAATCCGATCGACATAACTCTTAATAGACATAGCTCCTTTCTTCAGAGAATGAAGCTTGTGCTTAAGTTTCGATTGTTTGGTAGTTGTATCTACGGCAAAAAGGCCGGTCGCCATAAACCAGACATCGAAGGACGTCCATGCTCCTATGAACAATGGTAAGAATGAAGTGTTGATCGTGGAGAGCAACCATGAAGCAAGTAGGAGATCTTGATGAGAATAGACGAGAGCGGACGGATTGGCAACAAGAGATCCATCCGGTGATTGAACAAAACGCGCCAGAGCTAGTAACGTGCCATCAATGAAAGCTAACAATTCATAGCCACCAAGAATGAAACGTACCTGTTGTTGACACTGTAGAAATGCACTTTCATCCAATTTCACCACATCGTGACGCGGGAAGGAGGTGATAACTTTGTCACCAGCGAACGTGCCACAACCACCGTCAACGAATCCAGAATCGGGAGAATGAGTGCCAGCCATAGGTCCTAGAATCGAGAGGCGACTGATACCATCTAGAAGGTATGACTAACGTGAATACTCAGATGAGAATATCTTTTGATTTTCTTTTAATTTCTTGATTGTATCTATTATGGAAAAACCACACTTTGTTCATCTGTACACAGCCTGTATATAAAAGACTAGGCTAACAACTTTCTGTTAACAACTTTCAACAGACTCATAACAACCTTATCACAAATAATCAATTCTAGCTAACTAACCAACTGACTATATTATCTATCATCGATCAACTCTTCGTGAAAAATTCTTCGAGAAGGACTTCTTTGAGGCATACGAGGAATAACTCGTACTTTCTTGTTTGTTATCTCAAAGAGTCTCGAACTCATAGCTTTCGTCTCTTTGTCTAGATGGCCTTGTTGAATAGGAATTTTGAAAAGAATCTTTTCTCAAATAGTCTTTGGACGTGTGTCGCCGTGATGATATCGACTCTGTTCTCTAACTTGATGAAATTTTTCGGTCAAGCATGCTTTCCATTTCGTTCAACAAATATTGAAATTCAAACGGAGAAAACTCTTATCGAGACATGTTTAAATAATAACAAGAAAAATGTTAAACAAAACAAGAAGTAAATACCTCACTTCAAACCTCACTAGCTCCCTCACAAAGAAAAGTAAAACAATGATCACTCACACTCGTCTTTCACTCAGAATTGGCTTTTTCTTTAATGAGTTCACTCGTGCCTTTTACCACTCGAATCCACCTCTCAAAATTTTGGAAGGTATCATTAGACTTATTAGAAACTTGTTGGTTGGCTTCAAGGGGTTAAAGCAAATGAAAAATTGTGATAGGTAAAGGTAGGCTGAAAGAAATGGAATTGGGGTATGTGTGGCATTGGATGAAATGGAAAATACCAAATGATGGTAACAAGGATTTTGGATGTTCGAGGTAAAAGAATGATGAAAGTAGTATGTTGGTTTGAAATCAGAAACAGATGAGAAGAACATACACAATAGTTACTTGCAAAAAACTTTCAAACATTTTTTTTTATACTTTCGTTTTTTTTTTCACTTCAAATGCACGAAAATAACACAAGAAGAACTTGAGATTACGACTTGAATTTTTTTTTGAATTTTTTTATATTTAAACTACAAACCTATTTTCAGCTTCTCGTTCGTCTTCGAAACTCCTCGTTTTCTAGCTCTGATACCAAATGATATGATCCGCCTTGGGCTGAGTCGAGTCATATGTGAGATGCCCGATCGTCTATGAAGAAGTATCGTTCGATTTGTTTAAAAAAAATGGTTGGATTTAAATAAATGGCAGCAACTTAGGTTGGGGAAAATAGATAGATGAATGGAATGATGGTCGAAACAAGAAAGGACCCTTAATAGAAGATTAAGGACCCGAATCTTATATGTTTCAAAAGGAATGGTTGAGTTAGATAAAATCGAGTCCCGATATCTAGCAAGATAGGAACCAACTGTATCGATTGAATGCCACACCTGAATGGATGAATAGTTCAGAACAAAGTCAGATTGACGCCACTAGTTACTAGATAAGTCAATTTGATGAGAGTGGATAACTCACAATAAGAAAATTTCATTAAGGATCAAAAGTCCCTCCAAAATGGCTGGTTACACATATTTATAGGGATAGAAAAACTAGCTGAAAAGTCACATCTTAATATGCTAATTAAAACTGAATTTAAAACTCAAGACTCTTGATATTCTTATAAAAACTTGCTCCATGCTTGAATTCACTTTAATTTAGCTTTGATTGATCATACATGAATGCTTAAAATGTCTCTTGAGTTGTCCTTTGGCTAGCTGAAAAGTCACTAGCAACTAAATGGTTTTGAATGCTTGTTTTCATCTTTAAATGAGCCAAAAAATCTACTGGTAGGTGACGAGGTTGCTACCGATTTTAAGAGGAGTTAAAATGCTCCTTAAAACTCCTTAAATTGATGTATTAAACATCCTTTGTAATAGCCACTTCATTTGTAACCAAAAATCAACTAAAAAGTCACTTCAATTAATTTGTAATGACATTGAATATAAATTTGTGAAGTGAAGAGACACCTGCAATAAATACAATAAAATGAACTTATTAAACACAATTAAACACTAATTAAACCCAAACACATTAATTACTTGACTGTAATAAATGAACTAAAAGTTAAGACATCAATTAATGCAGCAACTAGTTTAATTATAGAAGCAGAATTAAACAGACTTAAACTTATACTCCATTAAATTATCCTAGTAACTAGATTAATTAAATAAGCTTCTTATTAAACAAAACTTAATTATTTAAACTAAACAAATTTATTTTAAGCTAATATTTAATTTAAAAGTTTGTATTCAGCAAAATAAAATGCATGAACTAAATCAAGCTAAACACAAGCTGAATAGGCTGGACGGAGCTTGAGGAGCTGGAATCGAGCTGAACCGCATTTGATTGAACTTTAATTGAGCTAGAACTCGGCTTCATTTTGCACTTCGGCCCCTCGAGCTTAGGCCACTCTCGATGGCGTCGGGGGGTGCCGTAACATGATGCGATCGGATTCGCATCAAACGCTTAGCAAGAAAAACCGAGAAACTAAAACGAATTTTTTATTTAATTTATAATTAATTTTACTGTTTCGTTGATCCTCAATGAAGTGTAATCCGTATTTGCTCCAGAAGGTATTTTGATATCTGCGAAATATAAAAAAAACATAAATACAATATAATTAACTATTATATTACAATAACTATAAAATATAAAAATTATAAATAACTTACTTTTTTTTTTCTCTTTTCTTCCTTCCTTCTGAAGCGGGAACCAAACCCCACATTATATAACATTAATCTTTTTTTAATTAATATTTAGGTTAATGATTGGTCACATCGTTGATATACGATATGACCAGTTATAATATATATTTTTATTTTTAATTTAAATTTTTACTTTTTAATATATATTTTTAAATAAAGTCATATTTTTTAACAAATAAATCCTTTTTTACCAATTTTTATTTTTCTAATTAATTTAAAGTTCACTTTTTAAATAAAATATTATTTTAAAATTTTAAATATAATTTTAAAAAAAGGTTTGAATATCTTTAAAATAATTAAAAATCATAATTTAAAAATATTATAAAACTAATAATAAATTTGAAAGGTTGTATCTTTAAAATATTTAAATGTTTTATATTATTAAAATATATTTAAAATTTTAAAAAATAATTTCAAATATATATTTAAAATTTAAAAAATATATATAAAACATTTCAAATATATATTTTAATTTTTTAAAATTAATAATAAACAAATAAATAAAATATATAAGGATAAATAAAAACTTAAAAAAGTAATTAAATATAAACTTAAAAGAAAGAAAAAGTAATAAGACAATTCAAAAATGACGTGAAAGGAAAAATTGTAACACCCCAAACCCGCCCAAACACCACTTAATAGGATCGGTATGTCACTAACTAATTTTTGTAAAACAAATCGTGTTGTCGAAAGCCCAAATGTAATCTATATAAAATATGCCTTTATGAATAAAACCCAAACTTAATTACATGCCTTAGTTTAATTAAAATAAATGTTTAAATAACTAAAAATAATTTATCCCATAATAAAACAAGATATAAACTAGTGGCCCATGGCCTTATTACAACGAAGTTTAAAATCCATTAAATAAAACATAATATAAAAATAATTAACTTCAATCTTTTTGCCGGATCCACATATTCTTTTGCATGGCCACCTTGCGCTCCTCTCCAGCCCGGTCCGATGCACTAAATGCTACTTGAAATGTTAATTTAATAGGTTGAGTCGTGAGACTCAGTGTGCAACCCTCATGCACCATTAGATTTGGGCCTTAACCCCATAAAATAGAATAAACAGTTTAATATACATAATAAAAATTAATATGTAAGCCCAACCCATTTGCTTAGGTTTCCATCTGCTACACACCCCCGTACCAACCGTTCACACCATTAGGGATTTCTACAATCGACCCACACCGCTACACACCATGATGGCAGTCATGCTGCTCATCCGCATATGATGGCAAAAGACCTTATAACATATAATGGCCGAAGCTCGTATAACAGTTCACGGCATTAGCCGCTACATCAGATCACGGTAAAACCACTACACATATAACGTATAACTTCCTCCATCATCAATCCCACCCCATGCAATCACAAAAATCAATACACTTATAACATATCATCGAATATTCACCGACACGGTGATTCGCTTTTACCCTCTTTGGGCTTCCATCTTTATCTTGGGATTTGGCATTTATCACAACATATAATACTTATAAATAGGTATTTAATGAGATGATCTAAATGGTGGGGAAGTATTACACACTTGATATCGCGAAATCCAATATTATTAGTCGATGTCCTTGATATCCGGATCTATTATCCTCAATCTATAACTTTGCTTAAAAGCTGAAAAACTGTGAAAATATGCCCTCTTCTATATTTGGCCATGGTTAGTATTCTACCCGATTTTATATATATAAATAAACAAATCCTCTTACCTTAAAATCCCGAAAGTAACACGATTCTATAACTTAGAGATCTATGCGATTGGCCTCCTTCTTCAAATCCCGGAATGCCGAAAAGAAGTGTGAAATAAGAGATTAGTTTCTAATAGCCATTCGGCTAAGGACTTTGAAAAGTCGAAGAACAATGAAATCTCGAAATCAATACTTACCTATTGTTTCTTTTAGATTCTGGCACAAGCAGACTCCATTAAAGAGGATTTGACAACCACAGGAGATGAGATCTAGCGATTTCGGCTTTTATGAAAATCCCGAAAAAGATGAACTGATGTATTTTTGGCTTTTAAAAAAACTGAGTGAAGTGTTTCGGCTTAGAAGGAAAGTGAAAAGAAAGTGGAGAGAAAGAATACTTAGGGGTTTGACTTTGGAAGAAATCAAAAGAAAAGAGATTACCAAGAAGAACTGAGAATTTTGGCACAGAAGATGAGAGAAGAGAATGGGGTTCAAAATGTCGGAATTGAAAAGGTACCCCCTATTTATAGGGAATTTCAGCACCCCCTTCCAGGAGATGGAATTTCGGCCAACTCTGTACTCAGAAGATAACTCCTATCTTTTCTCCTCTATCCTTCTATCCCTTAACCCTATCAAAACACTCATCCATAAGAGGCGACATTTGCACCAACTCTCCCTTTATTTTATCAGCTTGTTATCCTTATTAATTAAACAAAAAATAATCCCTAAATTATAGCCTTGTGCCGTCCCCCTTTAGCTCACCTTGGCTGCCGAAATTTTGACCCAATTCTTTGGGCCCAACTGAACCTCAAATTAACATATTAAACATAACATTACACACAATGCACAAGCCCATTAATACCTTACCATAACATTCTAAGTGCTACATGCAGCTCAAAAATTTTAAATGTTCCCATTCTCAAGGCCTATTGGGCCTAATTCTACTAGGCCCAATTTCAGGATGTTACAAATCTACCCTCCTTAAAAAAATTTCGTCCTCAAAATTTCCGACTAACTAGTAATCATACTACCCAAGTCTCATCACTATGCTTTCACTGCGCACTCTAATTCCAAAGCCAAATAAACACTTAGTATACTATGGTAGGATACGCATCATTATTCGCTTCTGGAGCGTCTTCGACCCCTTGTACTAATACTACCGATTTGCATTTATCTGATTAAGAATTTTATGAATTATTAGTTTTCTTCCACTGATTAACCACGAACAGTCTTATGAATAATAGTTTTAAAAGTAGTTCTTTCGAATTCAAACCTATCTACAGGTTTCAATCTTCTTAATTCTAGGAACCATGCACATTCAACATCCATACACACCAACATACAAATAGCATCCATCACCTAAGGGTATTTTCGTCATTTCACTATCAAGGGGTATTTTCGTAATTTTAGCCTACAAGGGTATTTTCATAATTTTCCAAAATATGGTTCCAGGTGATTTTACGAAATAAGGGTATTTTGGTAATTTTCAATTCGGGGGTATTTCGATAATTTTGCAAATTAGGGGTAAGTTGGTAATTTCTTTTCAAACCAAGGGTATTTTGGTTATTTTACAAATCAGGGGAAATTTGGAAATTTTCGAAACTAGAGGTTATTTTAGTAATTTTACAAAATAGGGTGGCTGGTCCCTTTCGAGTTTTAATTATAAATTTTGGCCCGTCAACAAGTCCTCATGGCTAGGTGAACAGTCACCACGCACCAGGTAGGATTCCAGCGAAGAGGAGGTGAGTCACTAGGACTGCTTAAATACCAAGCTCTCCCTGAATCCAATCCTAGACATGCGTATGCCTGTTGCCACACTCTAACTCAGTGACTAGTTCACAGGATTTGTTTGGATAAATCAAGTCTTATGAAATTTAAGAAGTTGTTTAACCTAAGCCTATAGTCCATCAAAGTCTAACTAACCTACGTCCCATAAAACCCATTAAGCCCACATACATATATATATCACACAAGGAGTTCAGAATACTTACCTGGCGGGCTTGGGTCGGAGACGCAAGTGCCATGCTGAGCTAACAAACCTTTACTTAAAACTTCTATCTTTCAAAAGCCCATTTTAAAAAAACATTTCTGAGCCCAAAAACCCCCAGAGCCGAGTTTTGAACCTGGCTCTGATACCAATTTGTAACACACAAACCCAGCCCAAACACCACGACGGATCTGGTATGTCACTAAGGAAATTTTTGTAAAACAAATCGTGTTGTCAAAAAGCCCAAATGTAATCTATATAAAATATGCCTTTATGAATAAAACCCAAACTTAATTACATGCCTTAGTTTAATTAAAATAAATGTTTGAATAACTAAAAATAATTTATCCCATAATAAAACGAGATATAAACTAGTGGCCCATGGCCTTATTACAACGAGGTTTAAAATCCATTAAATAAAACATAATATAAAATAATTAACTTGAGTCTTTTGCGAGATCCACATATTCTTTTGCATGGCCACCTTGCGCTCCTCTCCAGCCATCAGATGCACTAAATGCTACGAAATGTTAATTTAATAGGTTGAGTCATGAGACTCGATGTACAACCCTCATGCACCATTAGATTTGGGCCTTAACCCCATAAAATAGAATAAACAGTTTAATATACATAATAAAAATTAATATGCAAGCCCAACCCATTTGCTTAGGTTTCCATCCGCTACACACCCCTGTACCAACCGTTCACACCATTGGGGATTTCTACAATCGACCCACACCGCTACACACCATGATGGCAGTCATGCTGCTCATCCGCATATGATGGCCGAAGCCCTTATAACATATAATGGTCGAAGCCCGTATAACAGTTCACGGCATTAGCCGCTACATCAGATCACGGTAAAAACCGCTACACATATAACGTATAACTTCCTCCTGTCATCAATCCCACCCCATTCAATCACAAAAATCAATACACTTATAACATATCATCAGAATATTCACTGACCTGGTGATCGCTTTTACCCTCTTTGGGCTTCCATCTTTATGCCGAGATTTGGCATTTATCACAACATATAATACTTATAAATGTATTTAATGATGATCTAAATGGTGGGGAAGTATTACACACCTGATATCGCAAAATCCAATATTCTTAGTCGATGTCCTTGATATCCGGATCTATTATCCTCAATATATAACTTTGCTTAAAAGCCAGAAAACTGTGAAAATATGCCCTCCCTATATTTGGCCATGGTTAGTATTCTACCCAATTTTATATATATAAATAAACAAATCCTCTTATCTTAAAATCCCAAAAGTAACACGATTCTATAACTTAGAGATCTATGCGATTGGCCTCCTTCTTCAAATCCCAGAATGCCGAAAAGAAGTTTGAAATAAGAGATTAGTTTCTAATAGCCATTCGGCTAAGGACTTTGAAAAGCCGAAGAACAATGAAATCCCAAATCAATACTTACCTATTGTTTCTTTTAGATTCCAAGACAAGAGACTCCATTAAAGAGGATTCGACAACCACGGAGATGAGATCTAGCGATTTGGCTTTTATGAAAATCCGGAAAAGATGAACTGATGCATTTTGGCTTTTAGAAAAGCGAGTGAAGTGTTTGACTTAGAAGGAAAGTGAAAAGAAAGTGGAGAGAAAGAATACTTAGGGGTTTGACCGGAAGAAATCAAAAGAAAAGAGATTACCAAGAAGAACGAGAATTTTGGCACGAAGATGAGAGAAGAGAATGGGGTTCAAAATGCGAATTGAAGAGGTACCCCTATTTATAGGGAATTTGGCACCCCTTCCGGAGATGGAATTTCGCCAACTCGTACTCGAAGATAACTCCTATCTTTCTCCTCTATCCTTCTATCCCTTATCCCTATCAAAACACTCATCCATAAGAGGCGACATTTGCACCAACTCTCCCTTTATTTTATCAGCTTGTTATCCTCATTAATTAAACAAAAATAATCCCTAAATTATAACCTTGTGCCGTCCCTCCCTAAGCTCACCTTGGCTGCCGAAATTTTGACCCAATTCTTTGGGCCCAACTGAACCTCAAATTAACATATTAAACATAACATTACACACAATGCACAAGCCCATTAATACCTTACCATAACATTCTAAGTGCTACATGCATCTCAAAAATTTTAAACGTTCCCATTCTCAAGGCCTATTGGGCCCAATTCTACTAGGCCCAATTTCAGGATGTTACAAAAATAAAAATAAAAAATTGGCCTTAAACTGTTTAAATAGGAAAATAGGGTGTCAGAGCTAATTTTTTGAAATCTGGTGTGAATTTATTTGGTTCCATCAGAAAAAAGGTAAAATTGTTAAAGTCCCTCTTATATTTTTAAAAATTATAGTATTTTCTTACTATTTATATAAGTGATGCCATTTTACATGGTTTCACTAAAAAAAAAATTTTTAATGTAGATTACTGACGTGACATGTTGGTGGCTCTAAACACTTTAGCTCCACCAATTTTTACTGTAGATTTTAAGTTATTTTCGTATTTTATCAAAAGAATAAGTTATTTAAGTAATTAATTAATTTTTTAAGGTTATTTTCATTAAAAAAACTATAATTTCAAGTTAAAGTAAGGATTAGGAAATTTGAATTATTAAATATTATTGAATTAAACTAATTAATAAAATAATACAGATTAGTAACTAAAATGGAGGAAATTGATAATAGCAATTAGAGGATTGTAAAATTAAGAAGCATAATTAATTACTAGAAATGTCAACACTTTCCACTATCTAGTGTTTAACTTGTTAATTCAGATAACTAGATTAATTAAATAACTAATTAAAGGTTAATCAGATAGTGAGGGAGAGAAATCATAATTTTCTTTCATCCTTCCTAAAGCGTAGCTAGGAAAGAAAGAAAAACATTTCCTTCTCCATTTCTTCACCATCGCCGAGTTTGCCAAGGAAATTGGTAAGTTTAGTCATAATTTTTTTATTGATTTTTTATTAAAGTACAATAAATATTAAACACCCTTTAGTTTATTTGAGGAATTAGTAAGATTTTAGATGAAATTCCTTTGATGGTAACTTGAGGAAAACTGAAGTTTAATGTTCAAAACTCATGCATGCTAATAGTAGTTAAGATTATAGTTATTTCTATTGAAATTTTAGTGAAAAGTGTTGAATTAGGGTTGTATAATTAAATTATGTTTAATTCATGATCTAATTGTAAGAAATGTAAATTTTGAGCTTTGAAAATAAATAGAGGTAGCAAGTAGTCCCTGTACTTTACTTTTTAAGTTGGATTTAAATTTGGTAAGTAAATTGTGAGTAAAGAGTATTTCAGATATTAGGGTGTATAGTAGAGGTGAGCATGGGCCGGGCCAAGTTGGGTTTGGGTTGGGCTCGACTAAAAATTCAGGTCCGTTTGCTAGGCCAGGGCTTGGCCCGAAAAATAGGTTTAAAATTTTACCCAAGCCTGAACCGGATAAAAATTTTAAAACCCCCCGGCCCGGCCCGCCCCATGTTAATTTTTATATTATTTTTTTATATAATTTTAAAAAATATATAATACATCAAAAATACTAATAAAATCAAAATAAATATTTCCCAACAAATTGAAAATAAATTTTAAAAATATGTATACTTAAATAACACTAATATAGATGCAACTTAACAAGCAAATGTCTCTAAAATAATAACAAAATTAACAAATATCTTTAAAATAATAACAAAATCAACAATATAATAAATTTTATATAATATCCAAACAATAACAACAAAATAGTAGCAACATAATAGTAAAATGGTAGTAAAATAGGGAGAAAATAACATGAAAATAATATTTAAAAAATCAGATTTTTTGTCTTTAGTGAATTCGGGCCGAGCAAAAAATGCATTACCCGAGGCCCGACCCATTTTTTAAACGGGCCTTATTTTTTTGTCCAAGCCCATTTTTTAGGCTATATTTTTGCCCAAATCCTCCCACATTTTGGGAGGGCCTTTGGGTCGGGCCAGGTGGCCCGACCCATGCTCACTTCTAATGTATAGGGACTAGATCGAATAAAATGAATTCATGTATATAATGTGTTGATTTGTGTTTGAATTGGGTTATTAATGAATTTTCTAAATTCAAATTTATCTTATGTAGCTAAAGAAGACATTGGAACATCAAAAAGTAGAGGAAAAGACAAAGTCATCAACAAATAGCTAATCTGGTTTGTGCTATCATAATTCAAGTTCATTAAATAATATTATATGCATATGTTGATTCATTAAATGTTCGAAAATGGTGTAAACCAATTATGTGATTGTGCTTGAAGGTATGCATATACCTGAATATGTGAATTGTAATCATTTATTGAAATGATTACTTGATGATATTCAATACTTAATAACGAGATATCGCCCTATTAACATTGTCAAATAGAGTCATGAGTATAGTTGGCATGCCATAAGGTTCATATTGATAGATGGGGGATTCATTACTATACGCGTACATATTGTGATAGTTCTTTAATACCTTAGGGGTCGAGAACGTATAACTAGCTCAAATACCCTGGGGGTATGAGCTTAGTCTGGTGTGGTTTGTAGGATCACTGCATTTATGCCAGATTAGCACTTCGGTGCGTATTTTGTGTGATGGTGGATTGATCCGAGTATCCATTCTTGTAACCAATTTGGTTAATATGGGTTAAAATGTAAAAATATCATGTTGAATATTTATGTAACTGAAATGAGATAGTAAATTAATATGAAATATGATTTGGCTATGATAAGTCCGGTGCAAATGCCCTGAGGGTGCATGGGGAATTTTATTACATGAACCAACATCTAAATGAAATGAATATGCTAATGATATTGATATTGATTTAGTTATTGAATAATATGTTATCTTTGGGAGTTAGTTGTTTATATGATTTAATTATTTTTATAATGGAATTTGAATTATGCTAGCACCATTGAGTATACTTTACTCAGCATACAAATTTATTTGTTTCCATGCACAAGTCTTGGATATAGCTAAAGGAATTTTGTGGTCAAGCATCCAAATCTCAAGCTCAGCTCCGAAGCCATTATGATTCTATTTTGCATGTATGTATATGGTTTGAGGTCATATGGTTGTACCTAGGTTGGTAGGCTTGTTGCCTAAGTTAGTTTTGACACTTTTGGTAAGTGACCTATAATGTTATGTTAGTTGAATTTTAACTTTTAATTACTAGTTAATTATGTTTGTTTACGTAAGTTTGAATGTGCAAATTGGTTGGTTTAGTAATTGATAAACCGTAAAAGTAACATATTTTAACCCCATATTTAGTATGCTTTTGGATGATTTAGCCCTTGATTTATGTAAAAAGGTGCTCTTAATCCATTCTTTTCATGTATTATGCTCAGGAAAGCACCTAAGGATAAAAAGAACGTAAAACGGGCTTAAAACGAACCAAATTGGGCCAACCCAAGGAATCGACACGGCCTGGACTTCAAGCCACACGGTCGTGCCTTGCCATTTACTTCACACGGCCATGCCATGACTTACACAGCCGTGCCTCAATCGACAGAATCGAGACACGGCCTGAAGAAGACTTACACGGGCGTGTGCCATGGGCGTGCCTCTGCCGCGAGAAAGAGCAATTTCACTCAGATTTGGATGCTTGAAGCCAAAGAAACATACTCCTAAGTCCACTTAAACATCCTAGGAGGAATTCTACTTGAAGTAGGATACTTAGGAGCCAAGTAAAGCATCTCAAAGCATATATAAACACCCAAAGTAGCAACTAAAAAGGGAGTTCGGCAGAAGCCGAAACAGACGGTTTTTTGGCGAGGCTTTTACTGAAGCTTTCATCTTTTAGGGAATCACTTGAAGATAGCCAGTTGATCCATCTCAAGAAGCCGGAGTTCTATTCAAGACGAAGGATCTCTCCTTCAATTCCTTCAGGGGGTTTTAGGGATTTCTTATGTTTTGTTTTATCTTTTCTCTTGAGATGTTTTCCTACTTTGTTATGAACTAAACCCTTCAGATACCTGAAGGGGATGAAACCTATGATGGATTTTGTTATTTGATTTCTAAATTATATGATAAGTACTTAATTTGTTCTTAATTATGTTGCTTAATCTAATCTAATGTGCTTAGGTGGAGGAGGAATAGACCCTGCCTAAGAGTAGATCTAGCATAATTGAGCGGAGTTGATCGGACGCCTAGAGATAGGGTTACGAGATTTTGCCAGATTAGGGTGAAACCTAATATGGGAATCCATTGATCGATTTATCGCTTCCTTAGGGGTTATTATAAGAGAACGAGAGTTCCACTAATTAACCTAAGGTTAGACATTATTCGCCTCGAGAGGGTTTAATATAGGTTAGGGAGTCTCACGGATCAAGCTAAGTAAAGAAATCATATGGTTTGGGGAATAAATAATAAGTGAAGTCATAGGTGGATTCTTCCGAGGTATCATCTTCATCAATGAGTTTTCCTAAAGTCTTTCTCCAATTCATTCTTTTGTCTTTGCATTCGGTTTGAGTATTTCATTAGTTTTAGATTAATAAACCAATCACTCCATATTTCAGGCTAAATAATAGAAAGAAAGTGAGTAGTAGTACTTTTAGGTTCCCTTGGGTTCGATAAGATATTCTTGCCTAAACTATACTACTGTTCGATAGGTGCACTTGCCTCTATCATTGTCATAGTTAGTCTACAGGTTCAATAATTCTTTTATAAATATTAAAACTCGACTGTTTAACACGATCAAGTTTTTGGTGCCATTGCCGGGGAACACTAAAATATTAAGAAAGCTCTATTTCTATTACTTTAGCCATTATTTTTATTCTTAATTTTTTTATTTTTCTACATATATCTTTGTTTTTCTAAATTTCTTTCTTTCTTTTCCTAGTAGGTACCTCTAGTTTATGACTAGAAGGAACCCGATAGGACCTTTAGAATACGAAAGTGACATTGAAGCTACCGCTCGAAGAAATCGCAGAGAAACTAGACGAGCTCTAGACTACCAAAGAGAAGAACAAGGAAGATCCAATCCTACTGAAGGGATGAACGAAAACAATCCACCGCCAAATGTGCAAGAACAGAATGCTCCACGTACTATGTATGATTATGCGAAACCTAATTTGACAGGAGCAGAATCTAGTATTGTTAGGCCTGCTATAGCTGCTAATAATTTTGAATTAAAGCTTAACACAATACAAATGATTCAACAGTTTGTTCAATTTGATGGTTTGCAGGATGAAGATCCAAATACTCATATATCTAATTTTTTAGAATTCTGTGATAACTTCAAAATAAATGGCGTTTCTGATGATGCCATACGTCTTTGGTTATTCCCTTTTTCATTAAGGAATAAAGCAAAGCAGTGGTTGAACTCGTTACCACGAGGGTCAATCACCACATGGGATCAAATGACCAAAAAATTTATTTTAAAATATTTTCTACCAGCCAAAACGGCCAAATTTAGGAATGACATATCTTCTTTTGTGCAGAATGACGCAGAAACATTATATGATGCATGGGAGAGATAGAAGGACCTCCTGAGAAGATGTCCACACCATGGATTACCTTTGTGGCTTCAAGTCCAAACTTTTTACAACGGTGTGAATTCTTCAACGCGTAAATGATTGATTCATCAGCCCGTGGAACTTTGAACAACAAAACTCCAGAAGTAGCTTACGATTTTATTGAAGAGATGTCGTTGAACACCTATCAATGGCAAATTACAAGAGCCAAACCGACAAAATCAGCTAGAGTTTTCAACATAGACGCAGTGACAATGCTGTCAACGCAGGTGGAGTTAATGAATAAAAAGCTTGATAATTTATGTTCTTCACAGGTACACCCAGTCATGCAATGCGAAGCAAGTGGAAATGTGGCGAATCCTGAGTACCCACCCTACCAACCAGGAGCAGAAAACGAGCAAACAAACTATATAGGTAACAATTTCCGATCTAATAATCCTTATAGTAACACTTATAATGCAAGTTGGAGGAACCACCCAAATTTTTCATGGGGAGGACAAGGAATTCAAGGAAATCAAAGGCAGCAACCTCCTTCAAATTACCAAAATCAGCCCTATCCACAGGAAAAGAAATCAAACCTTGAAGAGATGCTGACAAAATTCATGGAAGCTATAGATTCTCGTCTCCAAATGACGGAAGCAACACTTGATGAACAGCAAATCTCACTCAAGGGAATCAAGACTCAGGTGGGAGAACTCATTACGTTAGTTGGAATACTTACTGAAATAGTATGTGAAATATGTATGTAAATTTTTCCAAAGACACAGAGCAAGTAAGGGCAGTCACACTAAGGAGTGGCAAAAAGCTAGTTGAACCACAAAGAAAGACACCACATGAGGTTACCAAGAAAAAAAGTGTAGAAGTTGAGAACGATAATACATTACCTAAAGAGAATAGAACACAAATTCCATATCCAGCAAAATTGAAAAAAGAAAAACTGGATGCTCAATATGGTAAGTTCCTTGAGCTCTTTAAACAAATACATATTAACTTACCTTTTGTTGAAGCTATTTCACAGATTCCAAAGTATGCAAAATTCTTAAAGGAACTTCTCACAAACAAAAGGAAGCTTGAGGATGTATCAACGATGGAGCTTAATGAAGAGTGTTCAGCCCTTCTCCAAAATAGACTACCACAGAAGTTACAAGACTCAGGGAGTTTCACTATTCCTTGCTTAATTGGTAGTTTAAACATCAAGAAAGCATTAGCAGACCTAGGCGCTAGTATCAACTTAATGCCTTATAGATTGTTTAAATGGCTAGATCTTGGGGAACCAAAACCCACTAGGATGAGTATTCAATTAGCTGATAGATTTATTAAATATCCTAGAGGAGTTATTGAAGATGTCTTGGTAAAAATTGATAAATTTATTTTCCCTGTTGATTTCGTTGTGTTAGACATGGATGAAGACATCAATGTTCCTTTAATCTTAGGGCGTCCTTTTTTAGCCACTGCTAGAGCTATTATTGATGTAGGTGATGGCAAACTAGCACTAATGATAGGTGATGAAGAAATTATTTTCCAAATTTATGATGCCATGCGATATTCTAAATAGCAAGATGATTCCTGTTATTTTGTTGACACTACTGATCATATTATTAAAAATTCATTACAGGAAATCCTGCAGGATGGCACGATGGAACTGTGTTTGCCTCAAGGAGAGGGGGAAGAAGATGAAGGCAATGAGACAAGTTTGTATACATCAGAATTTAGACAAATGAAAGATGAAAACATTGAAGAAGATGACATATTAAAACAGAAACCCTCCATCGATGAGCCGCCAAAATCGAAATTAAAACAGTTACCACAACATTTAGAATACGCATTCCTTGGGGAAAATTCTACACTACCTGTAATCATCTCTTCAGAACTAGAACAAAAGGAAAAGGAGGAGCTGATAAAGGTATTAAGAGAACATAAGAAAGCCATAGCTTGGAAAATTTCCGATATCAAGGGAATAAGCCCCGCATTCTGCACCTACAAAATTTTAATGGAAGAAGAATATAAACCTTGTGTGCAACCCTAGAGACGATTAAACCCCAACATGAAAGAAGTGGTCAAAACTGAGGTAATTACACTTCTAGATGTAGGAATAATTTATCCTATTTCTGATAGCGCTTGGGTAAGTCCTGTGCAGGTAGTTCCAAAGAAAGGAGGAATGACGGTGGTACCCAATGAAAAGAATGAGTTAATTCCCACAAGAATAGTTACAGGCTGGAGAGTCTGCATAGACTATAGAAAGCTGAATGATGCCACTAGAAAAGATCACTTTCCTCTACCCTTCATAGATCAAATGTTAGAAAGACTATCCGGGCATATATACTACTGCTTTTGGACGGACTCTCCGACTACCTCCAAATTCCCATAGCTCCTGAAGATCAAGAGAAGATGACATTTACATGCCCAAACGGTACATTTGCTTATTGTAGAATGCCTTTTGGATTATGTAATGCTCTTGCCACTTTTCAGCGTTGCATGTTGGCAATTTTTGACGAACTCGTAAAGGACATCATGGAGGTATTCATGGATGATTTCTCGGTATTCGGTAATTCTTTCCAGCTTTGCCTTAAAAATTTAAAACGAGTTCTAATTAGATGTGAAGAAACAAACCTTGTTTTGAATTGGGAAAAATGCCACTTTATAGTTAGAGAAGGGATTGTTTTAGGACATAAGATTTCTAGAAAAGGGATTGAGGTAGATAAAGTAAAATTTGAAACCATAGAAAAATTACCTCCCCCTAATTCAGTGAAGGCTATTAGAAGCTTTTTAGGACATGCAGGTTTTTATAGAAAATTCATTAAAGACTTTTCTAAAATAGCTAAGCCTTTGACAAAATTACTAGAAAAAGATGTTCCTTTTAATTTCAATTATGAATGTTTAGATGCATTCAATGTCCTTAAAGAGAAATTAATAAATGCACCGATTATAATCGCACCTGATTGGAATTTACCCTTTGAACTAATGCGTGATGCAAGTGACTTTGTAGTAGGCGCAGTTTTGGGACAACGAAGAGACAAGCATTTTCAGCCAATTTACTACGCTAGTAGAACATTAACACTCTCGCAAGAAAATTACACCATGACTGAGAAAGAACTGCTAGCTGTAGTTTTTGCTTTTGACAAATTTAGACAATATCTAATATTATCTAAAGTTGTCGTTTACACTGACCATTCAGTTCTTCGTTATCTTTTAACCAAACCTGATGCAAAACCTAGACTCATACGATAGATTTTACTCTTACAGGAATTTGACTTGGAAATACAGGATAAAAAAGGAGCCGAGAATCTTGCAGCAGATCACCTTTCAAGACTCGAAAATTCACACACCAAAGAGCTTGATGAACATGAAATAAATGATTCGTTTCCAGAAGAACAGCTCTTTTCTATAACACATTGTGAAGTACCTTGGTTTGCAAATATTGCGAATTACTTAGCGGCTAACATCTTACCAAGAAAATTCACACATCATAAAAAGAAGTGATTCCTTGCTGATGTGAAAAATTATTTTTGGGAAGATCCATTTCTTTTTCACATATGTGCAGATCAGGTAATTCGAAGATGCGTCACAAAGACAGAAGCAAGCAAAATCCTGGAACATTGTCATTCAGGACCATTAGGAGGACACCACAGTGGTATTAAAACAGCACACAAAATACTCGAATCAGGGTTTTACTGGCCCACTCTATTTAAAGATGCCAACAGGTATGTTACCTCATGTGACAAATGCCAAAGAACAAGTAATATTTCTAAACGTGATGCAATGCCTCAAACATATATGTTGTCATGTGAGATATTTGATGTATGGGGTATTGATTTTATGGGACCATTTCCTAGTTCATTCGGAAATAAATACATCCTAGTGGCAGTCGATTACATGTCAAAATGGGTAGAAGTGGAAGCCTTACCTACCAATGATGCTAGGGTAGTAGTTAAATTTCTCAAGAAACTATTTTCTCGATTCGGGACACCGAGAGCCATCATTAGTGATAGGGGCACTCACTTCTATAATACACAATTTGAAAAAGTTCTAAAGAAATATGGAGTATTCCATAGAATAGCCACCCCATATCATCCTCAAACTAGCGGGCAAGTTGAGGTAGCAAACCGAGAACTTAAGTGCATTCTAGAAAAAAAACAGTTGAATCAAATAGAAAAGATTGGGCAGTTAAAGTAGATGATGCTTTATGGGCCTACAGAACAGCATTCAAAACACCTTTAGGAACATCCCCATACAAACTTGTATACGGGAAAAGCTGTCATCTACCATTTGAGCTAGAACACAATTTTGGGCAACAAAATTTTGAATCGACCTCACAATTGCGGAAAGAGAAGAATGATGCAGATGAACGAGCTGGATGAATGGAGAATAGAAGCCTATGAAAACTCAAAATTGTACAAGGAAGCAACAAAGCGACGCCACGATGCTCGCCTCAAGCGATCAAAACAATTCGAAGTAGGAGACCTGGTCCTACTATACAATTCAAGGCTTAAACTATTCCCGGGAAAACTGAAGTCAAGATGGTCAGGACCATTCATGATCAAAAAAATCTTTCCATACGGCACCATTGAGGTAACTCATCCCACAAAAGGCACATTCAAGATAAATGGTCACCGACTTAAAATTTATAATGATGCAGAATTTAGAGATATGAAAGAGGAGCTTCTGCTCCACGAACCCTCTTTTAGAATCGAAAATAGAGAAAATCTAGCTTAAGACTATAAACAAGCATTTCTCGGGAGGCAACCCGAGTGCTAACTCACTAACATTAACTTTATTTTTTTAAATTTTTCTAAAAAAACTAATAGAAATGCAGGATAATTAATAAGGCCTTGAACACGGGCGTGCCCACGATCGTGTACATGACAGGGGACACACCACGGACGTTGTCGGACCCGTGCATAAACAGGGGAAAAATTCTTTTCAATAACACGGGCTGCAATACTAGACACGCCCGTGCCATTCTACCGTGCGAGGCTACTGACTTGTCTAGCACGGGTTTTACACAGCCGTGCCCCACGACCTTGTGAAGCTACTGACTCATTGAGCACGGCTAGAACACATCCATGCCCCACGACCATGCGAACATACTAACTTATTGAGCATGGGCTACACACGCCCGTTCTACCCAACCGTGTGAATCAACACACGGGCGTGGCAACGTCAACACGACCGTGGCAAATCCACCTGAACGCGCCTAAAACTCAAAATCGCGAAAAGTACGGGCAAATTTAAAACCGACATGGGCGTGGAGAATGACCGTGCCTCAGACCCTATATATTAATCTAAACGTCCTCTTCCCCAAATCCAAACCCTAAAATCAGATTCCAACCTCCCCCTTCTCCAATCCGGCCACCAAATCATCCCTCTCCCTTCCAACCCACCTTCTTTCGACCGTTCTCCTCAAAATAGCAACCAAAACCAACCACACGCCTGCAACACCACCGTGCTCAAAAACCCCACGCCCTTACCAGGCCATGCCCACACTGAAGAAACCAACACCACAGCCGTGCCCTTCACCCGTGCACCTCACCCACCACCGCTCCTGGTTCCTTTTTCTTCACATTTTCACATATTTTCTCTTTATTTAAAGTTTTGTTTGATTTTAGACTTAAAAATCTGATTCATATTGTTTAGTTTATTTTATTTCTTGCCTAGTCTATGTTAAAACATTATTTTTTTGTTTTGATCAGTACATTTGCTTTAATTTTCTTCTTGGTTGTTTTATTTTTCTTGGTTGCTTTATTCTATTTTTCTTGTTGATTTCCATTATTTAATGTATTTTCTGCCTTACTATTAATACATGTTAGATTTTATTGGCTCTCCTCATTGAAGAATTAATGCTCTACTGCAAATCATAGTTAGCCTTTAAATCATGATTTTTATGCAACATGTTTCGTTCCCATGAGTTCTTTGTATAGCTTTATTATTTTATTTAGTATTAGCCATGATTTTAGTTAGGGATTATTCTAATGAATAATGAGATTGTGGTTTGTTGGTTTTAGTATTTGTTCTTGAAGAAACATTTATATTGGCTATTGATTTTTTTTATTATTGTTAGGAAAATTCTTGGCTATATAAAGGAAGTGTTTTTCAGGTAAGATGTCGACATCTCGAGTAAAACGCTCAGTCCCAAGTAAGAAGAGAAAAGGGCCCGAATCATCTTCCGCAAGTGCATCTTCCGAGCTTCGGCATCCATTCCTCTGGTTCCCTCAAAACACTCAGGAAGAGTGTTACAAGGCGTTCCGAGAACGGCCCTTAGGCACCGGAAGGTGCATTAACTGGAACGCCGTTGAACAAATAGGACTAGCAAATGACATCCGGGCCCTCATTTCAACTAAACCATGGGAGCAGTTCTTCTTAATCACCGAGCCCACATACCTGGAGCTAACACTAGAGTTTTGCGTAACTTTTACTTTGCAAACAGTGATGGCATGGTTTGATGAGCAGGGAACAGTGCAATTCCGGTTAGGGGGTATGTTACGTCAATTAAGCATTCCCCAATTCGGCATAGCTCTTAGACTTTATACAGACAAATTTAGAGAGGAAAATAACCTCTCCGAGTTAGACCGCGAACTCTCCCGTAACCCCCTTAACTATTGGCGTAGCCTAGCACCCACCACGAATGCTTACAACCCAAGTTGATCAAAGGCAACAGCTTTTGGCCCACCCTTGAGATATATCCACGCCATCCTAGCCCACACTATCATAGGTCGACGTGAAAGCACCAGCGTGGTAAACAAGCATGATGTCTACAACTTATCGTGCATGTCAGAGGGGGACGTTTTTTATTTGGCATATTTCATCGCCTGTGCTATCCAGCACCAAACAGAGCCACAAAGAAAGGGGATTCTATCAAGGGGGCCATACATCACTAGGCTGGCTCGACACTTAGACCTCCGAACACCGACGATCAGATCATCTCCCTTACACTGATGGCTAACATGGTACCTCAAGGCATCCAAACGATGCTACACATGGGGATGATTAAAAATCGTCGAGGGACCGACCCCCTCAATACCGATTAGCGACACCCACAGATGAGAGGGAGCCCGAGGACATTATTGACGATGTCCCCCCAGCTTCGAGGCAGCAGCCATCCCATGCAGCAACATCATGGGCAGATATCTCTACACGTCTCGACCAGTTCGAGCAATATTTTGTTGACAACACTTGAAGTTTTGATGGGATAGAGGCCACCCTCCACCAAATATGCCAACACCTCCATATCTCATCACCAGTCCCACCACCAAATCCAGACGATGAGGAGGACCTTTGAGTCCCTTTAATTATCTACATTTTATTGTCTTATTTTTAGTGTTATTTTTAATTTTATTTTTCCTTTATTATCAATTTGCTACTTTTCTTCATTGCAAACTTTTATCATTACTTATCTAATCTTCGAAGTATTCTTAACATTTATTTATCTTACACCCCCGAAATATCTAACTGATGACTTCGCAGTTCCGATCACACATTCTACATACACGAACAAAGCACTAGGAGTAATTCACTAATACATAAGTCATCTTCCATCCCGAACACTGCCTACTCTCGGAAATCACCCAAAATTCAAGAAGTGGCACTCTATCCCTCTCTTTTGATCTTATATTAATTGTTATTTATCTTTCTTTGTACATTGAGGGCAATGTACATCTTAAGTGTGGGGGGTAAAAGTGCCTAACTTTTTGCATTATTCTCAAACCCTGAATTTAGTCTTGTCTTTAAGTAATTTTCTCATATTACTAATTAGGATGAAATTTCTAATGATTTATGATTATTATTGATATGTCTTTGAATAAGTCACAGTTAATTGTGCATTGATGATTAAATTCGAAGAATACTAGAGAATCGAGCATGATAAGTCTACTTTCTAAAAATTAAAATTGATAGGTTGTTGAACCGAATTTGAGTATCACCTTGAAGTTCAAAATTTATAGGGATTGATGTCAAAAACACCCATAATTTTTGTGAGATTTTGAGCCTTATAGAGCATGTATTCTTTTTTGTGCTCACTTTATTAATTATGGGCGTGTCAACTTTGAATTGTTATTCTAGATCTTGCTTCATTTATGCATGTCGAGACCACATTAATGATTTGATATACAGAGATGATAAAGGCACCTAGGATTTAACCCACTTACTCCATAAAAAGCCTACCTTCACAAATTAACCCCTAGTGAACCCCGTTGAATCCTAACAACCTTTTTATTGACTCACCCTCTAATGTTAACCCAAAATCCCTTTGTATTTGTTATCAGCATTCTTTTACTACCCTTTAATCGAGGTTTGATTTAATTAAATTACCGAATTATATTAGTTAGTAGTTACATTTATCATTTATGATGCAATATTTTTGTTTGTTCTTAAAAAAAAATCCAAGTCTATTCAATATTAGTAGTATACAAAAGAGCTTAGAGCATTTAAACTCCAATTATTAAAGAAAAAGCTCGTATTAAAGTATTATCAAATTTTAAGTGATGAAAGTATTCTTTATTATATAGTAATTATCAATAGTGGTATTATTAGTTTTCATTCGATGTAAATATTCATATTCAGTTCAGTGTTTTTAGATTAGGTAATTAGTCAATTCGATCTCAATTCTAGCCCTCTAATTCAACCTGTATCCACATCTTTAACCCTAGCCCCGTTACAACCCTAATAAAGACCTTTTGATCTGTGTATCATCTCATATACAGTGGTGGAGATTTGATTTTCAGGCAAGCTTATGGGATTAACTTTTCAGGTTCGACTTATGAGTGCTTATTCTTGAACCTTAAAAACTTTGAGTGATTTGAGTGAACCTTCAGTGAGGATGTCAATCCTTGTTGGTTTTGAATTAAAGGTAATTATTCAGATAAGGGGAGACACCTATGTTTTCATACTACAAAGGTATGACTTACCGTGATTGAATCTTTAGGACTCTTTGAGTTAAATTATCCATGTATAAATTATCTATGAATTATGACGAGACATTGTCGATAGGAATTATGAATTATGGAAAGTTCATTTTAATTGTGAGTTGAGAATTTTGCTTGAGGACAAGCAAAAGCTTAATTGTGGGGGTATTTGATAAACCATAAAAGTAACATATTTTAACCCCATATTTAGTATGCTTTTGGATGATTTAGCCCTTGATTTATGTAAAAAGGTGCTCTTAATCCTTTCTTTTCATGTCTTATGCTCAGGAAAGCACCAAAGGATAAAAAGAACGTAAAACGGGCTTAAAACGGACCAAATTGGGCCAACCCAAGAAATCGACACGGCCTGGACTTCAAGCCACACGGCCATGCCTTGTCATTTACTTCACATGGCCATGCCACGACTTACACGACCATGCCTCAATCGACAGAATCGAGATACGGCCTGAAGACGACTTACACCGGCGTGTGCCATGGGCGTGCCCCTGCCGCGGGGAAAAGTAATTTCACTCGAATTTGGATGCTTGAAGCCAAAAAAAACATACTCCTAAGTCCACTTAAACATCCTAGGAGGACTTCTACTTGAAGTAGGATACTTAGGAGCCAAGTAAAGCATCTAAAAGCCTATATAAACACCCAAGGTAGCAACTAAAAAGAGAGTTCGGCAGAAGCCGAAACAGACGACTTTTTGGCAAAGGCTTTTGCCGAAGCTTTCATTTTTAGGGAATCACTTGAAGATAGCCAGTTGATCCATCTCAAGAAGCCGGAGCTCCATTCAAGACGGAGGATCTCTTCTTCAATTCCTTTAGGGGGTTTTAGGGATTTCTTATGCTTTGTTTTATCTTTTCTCTTGAGATATTTTCCTACTTTGTTATGAACTAAACCCTTCAGATACCTGAAGGGGATGAAACCTATGATGGATTTTGTTATTTGATTTCTAAATTATATGATAAGTACTTAGCTTGTTCTTAATTATGTTGCTTAATCTAATCTAATGTGCTTAGGTGGAGGAGGAATAGACCCTACCTAAAAGTAGATCTAGCATAATTGAGCGGAGTTGATCGAGTGCCTAGAGATAGGGTTATGAGATTTTGCCGGATTAGGGTGAAACCTAATATGGGAATCCATTGATCGATTTACTTCTCCCTTAAGGGGTTATTATAAGAGAATGGGAGTTCCACTAATTAACCTAAGGTTAGACATTATTCACCTCGAGAGAGGGTTTAATATAGGTTAGGGAGTCTCACGGATCAAGCTAAGTAAAGAAATCATATGGTTTGGGGGATAAATAATAAGTGAAGTCATAGGTGGATTCTTCCTGAGGGTATCGTCTTCATCAACTGAGTTTTCCTAAAGTTTTTCTCCAATTCATTCTTTTGTCTTTGCATTCAGTTTGAGTATTTCATTAGTTTTTAGATTAATAAACCAATCACTCCATATTTCTGGCTAAATAATAGAAAGAAAGTGAGTAGTAGTACTCTTAGGTTCCCTTGGGTTTGATAAGATATTCTTGCCTAAACTATACTACTGTTTGATATGTGCACTTGCCTCTATCGTTGTCATAGTTAGTCTACAGGTTCGATCATTCTTTTATAAATATTAAAACTAGACTGTTTGACACGATCAGTAATGATCTATTGCATGTTATGATTTAGTAATGTTTAAACATGTTTAGATAGGTTGATTGGATGAACATGTTTTGTGGTAAGTTTTAGGTAGATTTAAGTTCAATTAGTTAAAGCATTGAACACTTAGAAGTGTAGAATTTTGACCATTTGGCCACTGATTCTCGAGACATAACAAAAAGAATATGTCTCGAGATCGCTCAATCAAATTTCATTTAAATTTTGAAATCAAGAGTCAAAGGTCTCGAGACATATTTATATAGTCTCGAGCCAAAAGAACATTGAAGCTAAATATTTTTCCCTGCTTTAGGTCTTGAGACAAGAAAAATAGGAAAACATGAGAGGTTGGTCTCAAGACATAAAGGACTTTGCCTCGAGACATGTTAACTTTAAAGTTAAAAATCCCAAAATTATTTATGACCTGCTCCAAGACATGAAAACCCCTCTCTCAAGACATAAATTTAAAATTTGACTTTGAATATGGATTCGAGTCTTAGCTCTGAAATTAACTTGAATGCTTACATATGAATTATTTTGATAATTGAATTGAATGAATTTTTTGTTACTATAATTTGAATTGCTTCGATGATGTAATATAACATCACACACTTAAATTCGGTGATCAAATCAAATATGGGGGGTCGTGGGACCAAACTCTAGATTTTATCTATAAAAAAAACCCAATTTTTTGGGCCTGTAGTTAGGAAAGAAAATGTGGAGAAAGAAATTCACAATTTGCAAAATCTTTAAGCCCTGTCCGTTTTCAAACAACCATAAAAGAATCTAAAAAAAAAAACCCTAAGCCGCATATCAGTGTAACCCTAAAAAGTAAGCAATTTATTTGGTTATTATACTTTTTAATTTTTTTTGAGTTTGTTAGATTACTTTGAAATAAATTGATTGCACTCATTCATTGTTTTTTCAAGTTAGAAATTAAAAAATAAAATCCTGCAAAAAATGTGTAATTATAGTAGCTTTAAATATAATAAATAAAAATTTAAATAAGTTTAAAGTGTGACATATAAGGCATGATGTTGTATTAAGTAGTCTTGTTTTGGCGTAATAGATGAGATCGTTTATAAATTAATATATATATATATATATATAGTAATAATTACAATGACAAATAAATATTTATAATAAATTCATAAATATTTTATGCACAATAATGATTATGTTAATTTGTATATATAATGAGATTTAAACTCGTACTAATTATGGAAAATTCTCTGGAATTTGATGATAATGTTCTTCAACTGGAAGTCGACGATGGAGATGGGTCTCGAACGGAGAATGATAGAACCACTAAGAAAGTCCAGTTTAAAGAAGATATATTTGAGGCAGATACGAATATGATAGTTGAGTCCGCTCCAAGCCCCAAGATATCCTAGAAAGATAAACTTCTGGGGACTAATCCAGCTACATCGAGTGAGGAAGTGATGAATCCATGCAGAGGCGCCATTGAAGATGATATCGAATTCCTTGAGGGAGATATCCAAAGATTAGTAGTTAATGGTATACTTGCCATTGATTTCTCGGAGAGGATTCAGCAAATTCTTTTCAAAGAAATGGAGTTAACAGTAGTTGTTAAATTACTCGGAAGGAATATCAGATATGGGGCTCTCTCTAATAGAATCAATAGTTTATGGAGTCCATCCAAGCCATTCCATCTCATGGACATCGAGAACGGGTATTACATGGCTAAATTCCACTCCACCGATGACTATTCTAAAGTTCTTTCTTAGGGGCCGTGGCTGGTATATGGTCAATATCTAACTGTCCAACCTTGGACAAAAGAGTTTAACCCCCTAAAACCATACCCAAGTGTGGTTTTGGCCTGGATACGGTTACCAGGACTCCCGGGATTTCTATACAAGAAGAAAATTCTTGAAGAAATAGGAATAACTATAGGGAAAGTTGTCCGCTTAGACCTTAATACTGATAGTAGAACTAGAGGCAGGTTTGCTAGCATGGTCGTCTATATCAATTTAGACAAGCCATTGACTGGCCAAGTTCTGGTAAACGGCATGAAACAAAAGGTTGAATACGAAGCGTCACCGACGATTTGCTTCTCTTGTGGAAAGTATGGTCACACGAAGGAATTATGTCAAATGGCGCAAACGGATTTCTCACCGGAAGAAGCCCAGTCAATGGTCAACTTGACGAAAACAGAGAAAAAAGACGAGGCTAAAATCTTTGGACCGTGAATGGTGGTTGAAAGGAAATCTCAAAATTTACGAAGTAATAATTTTCCCAAACGTGATAATAAAGGGAAAGGAATTTTCGGATTCAGATTTGAAGCTCTAACGAATATGGGAAATAAGGGAGTTTTAGAAATAGAGGAAAATAATAGGAAAAAGGAGGAAATAGCTAAATTTTGGGTTAATCCAAAAGTTAGCCTGCACGAAATGAAGCTATGGCAACTTTGTCGGGAACGCTCCAGGGACATTAAAATTTCACAGCTGGAGGGCACAGACATTAACAGTGGAGCGTTGGGAAATGTTTGAATAAATTCTAAACCTTTGGCTAATGGACGTGGAGCAAGTGGCCCACCTTCTTCTAAAGCTTTAATAAGTCCATCAAAGAGCGCAGTACAGTACAACATTGTGGTAGGTCCGTCAAGCCCAAAAGCAAACTCCTCCATTGCCGAAAAAGGGAGCAACCTCTTACACCCTTCTATTTTTGTTTTAAATCCTAATTCAGCTAACACTACCGCAGGTTCATTTGGGAATAATGGTACTTTGTCATTTTTAAAAAATTCATGCACTAATGCAATTTTTGATTCCTAGGATTTAAATACTAACGGTGGACAAGTAATGGCAAACAATTCTGGAACGCTAATGCCAAGCATGTCTGAAGCTAAGAAAGTTGTACCTATTGATTATCTAAATAGTAATAAGGACACGGCCGTTTCTTTTAAAGAGAAAGGACCAGTTGATGACGTGATTAAAAATCAGACATCAGAAAAATCAATGGGAGCTAACGAAGGGAGTTTTCGGGCTACTAGGAAAATTGTTAAAAATAAGCATGAAAAGGGGAATAATTCCAAATTTAGAAATTCCACTAAAGTTCCATTGAGCGATTCTATTTCTAAATTGGATAAGTCTGTCTCCATTCTCAAAAAGACAGACTTAGATGCATCTGTTCCAGACTCTGGTAAAGCAGTTTGATTTGTTTGCTTAAGCAGGTTCTACTTGTTCTTTGAATTTGTCTTTTTGTGTGTATATTTTTCTTGTCTAAATTTATATGAATTTCAACCTGTCTATATTTTCTTGGAATTATCAAGGATGTGCTAGCAGTAAATTTCTCCGAGCTTTTCGTGAGTATAATAATGAATATAAACCTGGCATTGTGTGTCTTTTGGAACCGAGAGTCAGTGGTCAAAAAGCCTATTCTATCATTGATAAATTGGGTTTTGAACGCTCTCACCGCATTAAGTCTGTTGGATTTTCAGGAGGGATATGGGTTGGATGAAAGGATGATATCTCCATCAGTATTATTCATAATCATCCTCAATTCATGCTCCTTCATGTTCAAGGCATTACAATTAATGATGGTTTGTTTATTTTTGTTGTCTATGGTAGCCCTAACAAAACTAAAAGGAAATCACTATGGAATGATTTATTGGAGGTTCTACCCCAGAAACCTTCGCCATGGATGATTTTGGGTGACTTCAATGCTATTCTTTTTCCTGAGAATAAAAAAAAAGTAATCATTCAACAGGTAAGAGGTGTAAATTCTTTAGTAACTTTGTTGAATCTTGTAATTTGCAGGATCTTGGATTTCTAGGGCCGCACTATACTTGGCAAAGAGGAAATACGTCTGAGCGTTTGGATAGGGCTTTGGCAAATGATGATTGGATTTCTGTCTTTCCTCATACTCTTGTTTATCATCTTCCAGGTATCAAATCAGATCATAGGCTGATACGATCTTGGTCTCGAGTAGAAAACGAGATGTTTACTTAGAGTTCGATCGTAAACCAGAGATACGAAAAGTAATCGATGACAAAGTAATGTCGATGAAGTTTGAATAAGATGTACTGATTGAATAGGTGAAAGTAAGTTAGGTTCAGGGTTAGCTCAGATTTATGTTCGGGTTAAGGATGTGTTTCAGGATAAGTAAGAAAGAATGGTTCGAGTTTCGGATTAAGACTTTAGGAAACAAGTAAGAACCAATACCGAGAAAGGTATCGACTCGGTTTACTTATATGTTTCGTAAAGGCTCAGTTTTGTTTGTTGAACGGACCTCGACCAACTATCGAAATACGATAAAAATCTCGGTATCGGGATAGAACAAAGGATGGGTTGACGCCACTAGCTCACTAGATAAGCCAATAAATCCTAAAAACGAAAGAGGAGAAAATGCTCTCGCAAATTCGACATAATAACGGTATAAAATTTGTCAAAAGTCCTTTACAAATAAAATGTTCAAATATTTATAGGCTAGTTAAGCTAGCCAAATGGTCATCCTTCAAGCCTTGGTGTCTAAGCAAACTTAATGCTAGAATTAACTAGAAAAATCTAGAAAAGACTCCTCATGCTCCAAGTCCAAGTTCGGCTGAATGGAAGAGCAATGGGCAGCTTCTAGATTGACTAGGTGCAGCCGAATCTTCAAGGAAGAAAAGGAAGCTGAATGGCCCTTCAATGTTCGGTCAAGGGGACAAAAGGCTTTTGTGGAGCTTTTATGGAGACAAAAGGCCAGGTGTGATTGGCTTCAATTTGGGGACCGGAACACCAAATTTTTCCATAGTCGTACAATGTAAAGGAGGAAATCGAATCTTAGCTTTACGTATCAGCAATGGGGAGTGGTGTTCAGAGCAGACTACTCTTAGGGAAGAAGCCATCAGGTTCTTTGAGGATCTCTATGGAGAATGCCCAGAGCCCATGTCTGATATTCCTTCTATAATCTTTTCCAGCCTTAAGGAACAAGATATTGACTTTCTCAATAAGCCGATTCTGAATGAAGAGATTAAGAAAGCCCTCTTCGATATGGCTCTATTAAAAGCTCCGGGAAGTGATGGTTTTCATGCACATTTCTTCCAAAGTCAATGGGATTTAGTTGGAGAAGCAGTTTGTGAGTGGGTCCACGGTATCTTTGCCAGTAATAAAATCGAGGAAGAGCTTAACAACACTCTTATTATGCTTATCCCAAAGAAGGATCATCTTGAAGATTTTAGCCAATTTCGACCAATCAGCCTTTGTTTAGTTTTGTATAAGCTAGTGATGAAGGTGATTGCTAATAGGTTTAAAGTGGTGTTTCCAAATTTCATCTCTCCAGAACAAGCAGGGTTCACTGCGGGAAGGAACATATCGGATAATGTTATCATTGTCCAGGAAGTAATCCACTCCATGCATAGTAGAAAAGGTGGTAAAAATTGGATGGCCATCAAGCTTGACTTGGAAAAAGCTTATGATAGAATCAGTTAGGAATTCATTGATGCATCACTTGTCACATTCAAAATCCCCGAGGGTCTTAGAAAGGTCATCATGAATGCTATCTCCTCCTCCACTATGCAGATTCTTTGGAATGGAGTACCATCTAGGTCGTTTAAGGCTGTTAGAGGAATACGGCAAGGATGTCCTTTACTGCCCTATCTTTTTTTACTTTGTATGGAATGGTTAGGGAATTATATTAGGGATGAAATGAGGAAAGGTAGATGGCACCCTATTCGGATATCAAGATCAGGTCCAGATATATCTCATCTTTTCTTTGCAGATGATCTTGTTATTTTTGGTAAAGATGAGATGGGCCAAGCGCATGTGTTAAAAGACATTCTTAGACGTTTTTGTGAACTTTCTGGTCATAGAACCAGTTCAAGAAAGAGTAATATGTTTTTCTCAAAGGGGATCAGATCAGTCAGTTTTTTGGGTTTCAAAAGGTTCTCAACCTTGGAAAATATTTGGGGGTACATCTTTTTCATGATCGTGTTACCAAAAGTACTCTCAACTATGTGATTGATAAGGTTAGAAGCAAACTTCAAAATTGGAACGCTCGAAAACTTTTGATAAGGTTAGAAGCAAACCTTAAAATTGGAACGCTCGAAAACTTTCCTTTGCTGGGCGTATCACCCTCGCTCAGTCGGTACTATTGGCCATTCCTAGCTACTTTATGCAGTCCTTAGTAATCCCGAAAGGTTTATGTGATGAGATAGAAAGGATTGCAAGACAATTTATTTAGGGAGGATCGGTTGGCAAATCGAAACCAGCACTGGTTGGTTGGGAGTCCATATGTCAGCCAGGACTTGTGGAGGGCTTGGTTTTAGATATCTACATGACCATAATATTTCTTTTCTCATAAAGATTGGTTTTAACCTTGTCTCTCGGAAGGATGATCTTTGGGTTCGAGTACTCTGTTTGAAATATGGCTGGAAGAGTCAGTTATCGGAGTCTATTCATAGAAGTCATTTCTCTCATCTTTGGAGATCTCTCTCTAAGGCGTTGCCTCTCATTAGTGAGAACCTCTTGTGGTCTGTTGGGAATGGTGAAACTATTCGAGGATGGAAAGACAATTGGATACCTAAAGTTAGGCCTCTGTTGTCTTATGTCCCAGCACACAGTAGGCTTAATTTGGATAGCACTCTGAAGGATTGGGTCCTACAGGAAGGTTCCTGGAATACTGGCATACTTAGCATCTGGTTACCTGAGGACATTATTAAACGCATATTAAGTATTCCACTGCCTCATCCTGCTCGGGGCGAGGATAGAATCATCTGGGCAGTGCTTATAGGTCTCTAAAGGATAATACTTGGAGACCCAAAGATGACATTTGGAAGATCATATGAAAGTACCAAGGACCTTAGAGAGTCCGACTTTTTCTTTGGCTTGTGGCCAATCAGAGAGTTCACACTAATTCAGAAAGGTTTAGGAGATGATTCGGACAAAGCAGTGCGTGCTCACGTTGTGGGCATGATTTGGAAGATATCATGCATGTCCTTCGGGATTGCCCGATTGCCAAGGAAGTTTGGATGCTCATAGTCCCGCTAGAGAAACAATCCAGGTTCTTTTCTGACTCTATGCAAAATTGGTTATTTACTAATCTCTCTTGTCATCTTAAGTTGCAGGATAAAGGAATCACTTGGTCATGTCTTTTCGAGATACTAGCTTGGAGATTATGGAAGAACATGAATCTTTTCATTTTCCAAAACATCGATTGGACGTCGCTCGAACTTATTATTAAATCCTCCCTCAATTGGGCACAAAATTTTGAAGCCTTTATCACGAGACCCAAGCTCAATGTTACTCCCCTAGGGCATCAACAACATTGTTTTGACAATTGGGTTTTTCTATTCTCTGATGGAGCAGTGGCGAGAGACTTCGAAAATGCTGCAGCAGGTAAAGTGGTTCGAGATTGGGATGGCAACTGGGGGCTAGGGTACACGCATTATCTGGGAAATTGCTCACCATTGGAAGCTGAACTTTGGGGTATCCTGGATGGTGTGTCCATTTTAATTAATAGAGGTTACAAGAGGGTCAAAATTTGATCCGATAACTTGAAGTAGTTAGGATTTTGTCCATGGAGGAAATGGCAGATTCTAGAAGTACGCTAATCAGGAGAGTTAAAAGACTTCTGTTATCTGAAGATCAATGGAAAATTAAGCATATTCCCAGGGAAAATAATTTATCTGCAGATCAAATGGCGAAGATTGGGCTTTCTTGGCAGAATTCGCTCAGGATATTTAAAGCTCCACCTGATTTGGTGGCTACGATTTTTCAACATGATAAAGCCTTTAATGTCTCTTAGAAGACCTTAGTTTGTTTTCTTTTTACAAAAAAAAAAAAAAAACTCATACTAATTAGATTAATAAAATATTAAATTTATTAATCAATCAAAACTTCATTCTAATATTTTTATTTTATTATGTACACTTTATTACTTTATGTCTCTGTCTTTGTGCTCTAAATATGATATTTTCACACACATATGCATGTGATAAATTTTTATTTTTAATAATATATTTAATATTATAACCAAATAATATTTTTAATGTGTCGAATGAATAACTTGAAAGAATTATCGGTTTGATATTTTAAAAAATTAAATAATTTTATTATAAATTCTAATCATATATATTTTTCACACAACATAACTTTAATTATTGGGTTTAGCATAAACAGCACGATTATTTAATTGGATTTTGAACAACCCCAATAGATTAAAAAAAGGTAAGATTAACAGTTTAGTAAAATGTCAGGGTAATAATTAATTACCTCGTGTATATATGGTAAGATATCCAAATATACAAATTGAATTAATTTGTCCAAAATTTGCATCTTTAAAAGAATTTAATACCGTTACTGTTACAATTAATGTCGAATACGTAAAAGAGGTATAACATTTTCTAACAGTATTTTCTATTTGCTGATATCTGCTGTAATGTCTGTGGATATAGGTGGGCCGTGGTAAGAATATGATCATTGGACATTTGTTTAGTTTGGGTTAAACTACGTGAGAGATCCTGTTAACAAGGATTGGATTAAACTAATTTTTTATTATTAAATTCATTAATTTAGTTGTTATATTATTAAAAAAAGTTGAATAAGTTCAAATTATAACGAGTTAATATTTACCGTATCAAAAATGTTTTAAAAATTATTTTTTCAATTGCAATTCAATTTCAACAAAATATTTCAATTACAGAGCTATAAAATTTTTTAAAATATTGACTCTACGAAACAATTAATAACATTTTTTAACAATAAAGGTTAACTATATTCTAATTAGGGGCGTAGCAGGGGGGCTGGCATGGGCCCGGCCCCTATAAAATGTAAAATTACAATTTTTGCCCTTAAAATTTTTTAAAAATTTTAAATAAGTAAAGGTAAAATTGTACTTTGGCCCTCCCTAAAATTATAAAATTTCAATTTAATCCTTTACAAATTATAAAAATATAAACTATAAAAAATTAAAATTTTATCTGCCCCCCTTAAAAAATTCTTCTAGCTTCGCCACTGATTCTAATTTAACCTTACTCTATTTTTTTAATAGTACATAAAATAAATTAAATTATTTAACAATAGAGGAACTAATTTGGTTATCATCTAACATTCACAATAAAGATATTTTCTTAACAAATAGTCTGCCTTCTGGCACGGTTTTCTATGTCTGCCTTCTGGCACGTAGTCTCGTTGGTATTGTCTTTTCTCTTTTTCGGATTCTGATTTTATTTTTCCTTTTTGGAGCGTTGTTCTGCTGGCGTGAGTTTTGTTTTTTTTCCCCTCTAATGGAAGAAGAGTTAGCTGGACTGAGTTTATTAGATGATGAGGAGGAGGCGTTTCAAGAGGATGAAGCGGCTGTGGATAGGAAATATCAGTTCTGTTTGGTGGGACGATGTTTAACGGACAGTGTTGTTCATTTTCCCTCTCTACGCAATACTATGGCAGATCTCCAGAATCCAATTGGTGGGATTTGCATCACTGATTTGGGTGACTAACGGTACCTGTTCCAATTTTTTCATGAAGTTGATGTCCAAAGGGTGATTTGTGGGACCCCGTGGTTCTTCAACAATCATTTGCTCATCCTGCAAAGAGTCCAAAACGAAGAAGATCCATCAGTTCTGGCGTTAAATTTCACCGAATTCTGGGTACAAGTGCATGAATTACCTCCAGGTCTGTTCACTGAAGTTATGGCTAAACAATTTGGAGATTTCTTGAGAGTGTTTCTCGACTATGATTCTCCTACTACAAGTTATGGTTTTAAAAAATATATGCGCATTCGGGTCAAATTGGATGTTTTGGCTCCATTAAAACGCAAGAAGAAAATTCAGATTGGGAAGGATATGACGGTTTACACTCGTTTTAAGTATGAAAAACTGAGTTTATTCTGTTTCATCTATGGTAAACTAGGGCACGGAGAAAGTTACTTTCCTTTTCATCTTAGAATCGAGCCCTCAAAAATTATTTTCGGTTGGGATCTATCGTTACGGGCGGTGCCAAGGCGTCAGAATGTGGTGGCAAGTAGGTGGCTGCGTGATGCGAATGGATCTTAGATCAGCCCTGAATATTTAAAAGGTGCCAATCAAAGCAATCCAATTAATTCTGAGAATGTTATTAGGCAAAATGTTGGGAAAGATTTGAGGAATCAAGTTTTTAATTCTAATTCCATAACTTTGGGTTCAAACCAACAAATTATTAATCATGGGCATACTAATTGGCGTGATTGGAGCACAGTTCCTTCGAATATTTATGGTGAGGTTAATGGGCCCATGGACTTAGTTTTAGAGGAAGAACATGATCCAATAGCTTTGTTAGAAGGAAAAAAGAGACCGCAAACTGTTAACAGGCTCAAGAACAAATTAAGAGCTGTTAATCCCCGAATTTTGTTTCTTATGGAAACAAAATTAAGTGCTAAGCGAATGGAAATGGTAAGGTTGAAGTGCAGTTTTGAAAATGGTATTGATGTTGGCGCAATTGGTATTAGAGGGGGTTTATCTTTGGGATGGAAAGGGAACTCTTTGGTGAGTCTTAAGAGCTTCTCCTCTTTCCATATTGATGCTGAAATCCATGACAATGAATGTGGGGAACCCTGGCGTCTAACGGGGTTTTATGGAAATCCTGACGGTTAAAGGCAAAATGAATCTTGGGATTTACTTAGGTGCTTGAGTCACGATCAAATCTCTTCGTGGGTTATGTTGAGAGATTTTAACGAGATTGTTAATTCTTTTAAGAAAAAAGGAGGCCGCCTTAGATCGGAAAGGAAGATAAATGAATTTAGGACGACTCTGGAAGTTGCAATCTCAGTGATTTGGGTTTTGTTGGGAGGTGGTTCACATGGGAAAGAGGAAAATTCTTAGCCTCTAATATTCGGGAAAGACTAGACCGTGGGGTTGCCACTTTATATTGGCGAACCTTTTCCCAAATTATCATTTGGAACATTTGGGTTATTCATTTTCAAACCATTGTCCTATTCTTCTAGACACTACGAGGAAAAAACAGAATGATCTTTGTAATCATGAGAGGCCCTTTCGTTTTGAAGCTAAATGGTGTTTGGATAGTTCTTTTGAGAATTTGATTAAAGGATGGTGGGGTGAGTATTTAGGAAATGTTCCCGGGAAGATTGAGAATCTAGGACACCGATTACAACAATAGAGTTTTTCTAAAAATCGGATGGAAAGGAAACAACGTGTGAAACTTGAAGACAGATTGAGTTACCTTTATAGCCAAGATCCTTCCGATGAAATTTTAGCCGAAATTACAGATGTCCAGATGAGTCTTAACTGGGAGGCAGATAAAAAGAACTCTATTGGGAACAACGTGCTCGCGTTAATTGGTTGAAGAATGGAGATCGCAATACAAGCTATTTTCATAAAGTGGTAGTCAATCGATAGTTTCGTGGTAGAATTCTTGCATTAGAATATGAGAATGGTAGACAACTCTCCTCAACTGATGATTTTTTAAGGCTGGCTTCAGATTATTTTGTCAACCTTTTTACGGCCTCTAGTATGGGTCCAGATGATCATTTATTTGGTCTAGTTGAGAAAAAAGTCACTGAAAGTATGAATGCCAATTTAATTAAATAGTTCACTGAGGATGAGATCGCCTATGCTGTTAAGATGATGCCACCCTTGAATGCTCCTTGTGTTGATGAATTTCCCGCTATTTTCTTCCAAAGGTACTGGCATATTCTTGGACCTGAAATCTCATCCTTTTGTTTATCTATTCTGAATGGTGATTTTGAAATAGGTGGTATCAATAAAACTCGTATTGTTTTGATTCCAAAAATTGAAAAGCCGAAGAACATGTCTCATTTTAGACTTATAAGCCTTTGTAACATAATTTATAAGATTATTGCGAAGGTCTTGGTTTTTCGTATGAGTGATATGTTGGGATACTGTATCAATGAAGCTCAAGGAGCTTTCGTCTCAGGTAGACTTATTTTAGAAAACGTCTTAATTGCTTATGAAGTCCTTCATGCTCTCAAAATGAAGAAACGGGGCCAAAAAGGGAATTTTGCACTAAAACTTGATATGAGTAAAGCGTATGATCGGGTTGAATAGGATTTCTTTACAGGTATGATGAAACATCTGGGTTTTCATGAGGAGTGGATTATTCTCATTATGAGATGCGTCTGTTCAGTGTCTTATTCTGTGAGTATCAATGGGTGTAATTGTGAATTGTTTTCTCCTTCAAGAGGCTTAAGACAAGGGGATCCTCTTAGCCCCTTTCTTTTCTTAATCTATGCTGAGAGTTTTTCTATTCTTTTTGAGGAAGCCAAGCAAAAATGTTTGATGAAGGGTGCTCCTATTGGTAGAGCAAGGTATTCTATTAATCACTTGTTTTTTGCAGATGATAGCATTCTGTTTGGTGATGCATCGTGTGAGGGAGCTGGAGCGGTACGAGATGTTATCAATGAATATGAATTGATTTCTGGACAGAGGGTGAATTTTAAAAATCTCTTATTTATTTTGGGGCCAACGTGAATTCTAAAGTCAAAGAGAACATTGTCAATATGTTGGGAGTCCGAGTGGCTCCTAATCCCAAGAAATACTTAGGTCTTCCTATGATGGTTGGTTGAAAGAAATCTTGGGCTTTTGTCAATTTTGCAGATCGTTTCAGGAAACGGATTGAAGGATGGAGCTTGCGTTACTTATCAATTGGAGGGAAGGAATTCTTTATTAAGTCGGTTTTGCAGGCCATTCCTCTTTATGCTAAGCAATGTTTTCTTATGCCGAAATCTTTGTGTCGGAAGCTGGAAGGAGTTATGAATAAGTTTTGGAGGACCAATAACAAGACCTCAAGGGGTATTCATTGGAGCGAATGAGAGCCGTTGTGTAAACCGAAAGATACTGGTAGAATGGGTTTTAAAGATCTAGTTTTGTTTAATAAGGCCTTATTAGCGAAACAAGTTTGATGTATTTTAACCCAGCTTGAATGTCTTTTAGCCAAAGTTTTAAAAGCACGATATTATCCTCTTTCAGATATTTTAGCAAATAATATTGGATCTTACCCTTCGTTTACCTGGCGTAGCATTTGCAGTGCTCGAGAATTGATAAAGAATGAATTGTTGTGGTGGGTTGGAAATGGTTCTTGCATCTATATTTGGAACGATCCTTGGTTTCCTGGAAGAGAGAACAATAGAGTTTCAATACAACGGATTCTGCCAAATTGGACGACAGTGAATTAACTAATCAATTTTGAGACTTTTACCTGGAATGATGAGCTTCTTCATAACATTTTTTATGCAGATACTGCAACACGTATTCTCTCTATTCCTATTGCAGAGGGTAGGTCGAAGGACTTGAGGGTCTGGAAGTATGAAGGTTCAGGGGAGTATACAGTTAAAAGTGGGTATCGGGTTCTATCCTCAGAAAATACACAGAACATTACAGTCACTTCCCCTGATGGTGCGATCTACTTTTAATTTTACAAATCATTATGGGCTTTACACATTCCAGCAAAAATAAAAATTTACATATGGAGGTTGTTTAATAATTTTCTGCCTCACCTTTGCAATTTGGCACGCGGAACTCTGAGTGTGGAGATTGTTTGTCCTCTATGCAAAAAAGGTCCGGAGGATACTGATCATCTTATGTGGTCTTGTGAACTCTTACAGTATGTATGGAAATCTTTGAACATCATGGCCCCTTCCTTTGAATCATCGATAGGTGGCAAGATTTGCTTTGCTAATACTTTTTCTGCATCAAAAGAACAACAAAGACAAATTATGGCCTTTATTTATGGGGGCTTTGGTATCGTAGGAATAAATTATTCCATAAAGGTGTAAAGTTTTCTTTACAGGAACTTTTGGGTCCATAAAAGGTTACAGTCAAGAACTTAATCTTAATCAGGAGATTTTCTATCCGTCTTTTAGATCTTTGGTGAATGAGATTTGGAAACCCCCAAATGTTGGTTTTATTAAATTAAACTTTGATGCGGCTTTCCAAAATGATGTTAAAATTGCTATATCAACGGTTTTAGCCAGAAAAAAGAGGGAGATATAATGGGGGCAGAGACTTATCTTTTCAAGGATATGGCTGATGCTTTTGTGGCGGAGGCAAGGGCATGCGAACGGGCTCTCATTCTGGCAGAGGCGTTGGGCTTTCGGCGATTGATCATGGAAGGTGATTCATTAACTATCATTAAAAACATCAAGAAATGACAGAACGACAAATCAGTTCTTCGACCGATTACTCAGCACATTTTTATCCTAGAGGCTGGTTTTGAGGAGATATCTTACCTTTTTGTACCCTGTTTGGTGAATGGTGCGGCACATACTTTAGCCTTGGAAGGTCGGAGAAGGCAGGCTTTCAGAGTTTGGAGTGATGGGGTGCCGGATTCTGTTCAGACTTTGGGATTGAAGGACCGGTTGGCTTGGAATCAACGGCATCAGGGGTTTTTTTGATATACTTTGTTGGTGGAGAAGGTTCATTGAATTTCCACTGCGGTTTCAAAGCATTTGTTTTCTTCTATTCTCTCATCTGGTTATCTAAAAGAGAAGAAATGTTTTGGCTGATATTTGGTTAGTTGTGGGTTGCTGTTGGTGCAGGCGGTTTCTATTCCTGGTTTTAATTTTAGTTGTTTCTAGGTGTTCTTTTGCTTTACAGCTATTTTTAATTTTGGTTTGTTTGCTTTATACCTGTTTTGTCTTTTCATCTGCTCCTGTTGCTTGTTTCTTTAATAATTTTCGCCTTGTGCCACTCATTATTAAATATCAGTCAGATTTATTGTAAAAAAAAATATTTTCTTGCATTTAGGGTTTGTCAATTAAGTTGCAAAAAATCTTACCATAACATCTAATATTATTGTGACAAGGAGAATAAAAAAACATGAAAGGCCAAACATTTCATGGTGATGTTATTCATGTTGATAATGCAAAATCAGAAATATTTTTTCAAAATATTTTCAGTTGAGGAAAATCCTCTGATTGTTGCATAATATTTTTTGTTGAGAAAAATCATCTATTATTTTTGGAAACTGGTACTACTATTTTACCATTTTACCCCTTCTGAAAACACTATAAATAGCAGACTATTCTACTCATTTTTCACAACACAGAAAAATAAGAAAACTCAGCTATTTCTTTTCTCTCCTATTTTTTCTCTATAAAAATTTTGGTGTTTTACTAAATTACATTAGTGTGATATTTTGTCTGAGATTGGGGTTTAAGCGAGGCTGTCTGTGACCCCTCCAGTTTTTCCTGGGAATTAAACCTAGTGTGGTTTACTTGAGTTTCTTCCAGTTTATTTCTTAGCTTTTCCAAGAAGAGTAATCCTTTTGTGTTTTATCTTCCTCATTTGGGTTTACAAATTTGGAAATATTGGGATAACCTTGGGGGGCGACATCCATTTCTTATTACATCGATCAGAGTGAAATCGCTTCTAAGGCAATGGTTCTTCCACGACATAGTGACTGCTTCATTTATTTACACTTAGTTTGGTTTCTTGTTAGTGCTAACAGTTTTGTTTGCAGTAGTATATTTCTAACAATTTAGAAGTGATTTCTTTGTTACTGTTTAAACGTAAGAATTGTTTTCATGTCCTGTTATTGGAACCAATGAAGGCTCCTACAGGCAATTTAGAAACTAAGCTTGGTAACGCGAGCTTGTAACTTGAGTGGGGGGCTTTAAGGTGATAGAATGCTGGTTTGGTTTTGTTGATTCAGATATTGAGTGGTTTAACTTTGGTTTGCACATTCCAAGTTGAGAGTTGAGACTATTAGACTTGAAGGTAAACTCTGGGTATTGTGAAATCCTAAAGGGTCTTAGGGTTTGAATCTCGGAAGAGAAAAAAAATAGACAATGAAATGAAAATTGGATTTATAAATATGTTGGTGTAATATTGAGGCAATCGGTTTGAAGGAACTTGAGTAGTGCAAGAGTATGCCTAAGTAGAATTAGAGCAGTTACAAGCTCCATCTGTGTTGGCTAGTGGGCTATTGCGGTCAAGATGGGCTTGGAAGGCCAAGTGAGCTTGATTTTAAATCGGTCGAAAGACCCTTGAGCTTAGATGGGTTGGAAGACCCTTGAGTTTGAGTTGATCGAAGGACATAAGTGGATCGCTAGATCTTTGTGTTTGGGATAGGGCTTACGATGCCTTTATCCATGATGAGCTACTAATACTTGAGATTTGTGGAGCTATTAGGGGATTTCTTGTTCAGGAAACGTATGAGATTATGTAACACCCTAGTTCTGGCTGATTATGAGTTGTGGCACATAGTCTTAATATGGTCAGTGTGGGAAAGTGGTATCTGCCCAAATATTTTTAAATGATTAGGAATGTATGCAAACTGTTTGGGCACTGTTATAGTAATTCGCCATCAGGTTGAGTTGCTGACAAGTTAGAGTTTTAGTACTAAAGTATCCATCTATTGGTGGTATCTGAGGATTTATTTAACAGGATATTTTTTTGTGACGAAGGAATACACACAAGAAAAGTACGCCTCAAAGTTTTGGATTAGGCATAAAGGAGCATACTAAGTGCATGAAAATGTTATAGAAGGCTTAATTGCCTTTAAGGCCACACCATAAGCGACTCACCACCAAGGTATAATATGCCCTGTTATATGAGCATTATTTTAGTTGGTTCTCTTAACAGGATTAGTTAGGATTCAATGGGATTGATTGTCCCTTCTCATATATGGTTAGAAAGTAATGAAGATCTTCATTGGATTCTCTTCACCTGCCCTGGATTTTTGGGAAAATCAAGAGATATAAGTTAGGTAAGTATCATCACTCGTCAAAGTCTACAGTAAGGGGACAAAGAATTTATATCTAATTAGGGAGAAGACTTTCTATATGTCTTTTATTTCACTTTTACTTTATGTTATGGTCTAATAAACCATAATTTATACATATTTTAACCCCATGCTTGGCTTATTTTTGGATGAATTTTCATTAGATTTGATGAATCCGATTCTCCTAATCCCTTAATTTTATGTTTTACACTCAGGAGAGCTTAAGGAGTCGAAAAGAACGAGAAACGAACCAAAACTGGATAAAATGGGCCTACCTAGGAAATCAACACAGCCTAGACCAATGAACACGATCGTGTGTCACGAACAGGATCAAACACGGCCTGGGTCAACGTACACGGACAGAACACACGGCCGTGTGTGGTGGGTAGAATTGAGCACGGTCTATGGAATCGAACACGGGCGTGTTACCGTATCAAAGTTTAATTCTATTCAGAAAAGGCCACTTGTGGGCCAAGAGAGGTGTTCCAAAGCCTATTTAAACACCCTAGAGGGCAACCTAAAAGGAGACGCTGAATAGAAGGTAGAAAATACTCGAAGACAACCATCGAAAGTAGCTTAGGAGAAAGATCTCCATCAAGACTGAAGACCTCCTATCAAGTTCTTTAGAATTTTTTGGGTTTTCTTATGTTTTGTTGTTTTCCTTATTTTAATATGTTTCCCCATATTAGTATGAACTAAATCCCTTAGATACCAAAGGGGATGAAACTTATGACGGATCTTATTATTATTTGATTTATAAGACGAATACTTGTTCTTATTCTTAATTGTGAGTTCTTTTTCTTGTTTGGATAATTCAGGTTATTGATTCAAGTCGAATGTGCTTATTCAGAGGAGCAAAAGTCCCTGTTTAAGAGTAGATCAACACAATTAAGCGGAGTTGATTGCAACCCTAAAAATAGGGCGACAAAAATCTGCCGGATTAGAGTCAAATCTAATAAGGGAATCCATAGATCGATTTAATGCGATAATAGGGGTTTTAATTAGAAAGAAATTTCAATTAATCAACCTAGAGTTAGCTATTTTTAGTCTTGAAAAAGATATTAACATAAATCAGGGATTTCTATGGATTAAGTCAAGTGAATAAATCATATGAATAAAAAGTAATAAGTGAAGTCTAGGTGGATTCTTCCTTAGGTATTGTCTATCTCATAAAGTCGTCTAAAGTATTTTCCAAATTCATTCTCTGTCGTGTTTTTAATTAAGTTTTAGTTTAAAAGAAATCACTCCAATTCTTAGGCTAGATAATAAGAAAATAGTAATTACTAGTACTCTTAATCATTGTGGATACGATATTATCGGTCTTACCATAACTATAGTATTGAACAATAGGTGCACTTGCCTTTATTGTGATCGTAGTTAGTTAGAGACACATCAAGTTTTTGGCGCCATTGCCGGGGACTAAGATATTAGGAACGCTAAATTTTTATTACTTTAGCCATTCTTATTTTATTGCAATTTAATTTTACTTTTTATTTGTTTTTACCTTTCTAAGTTTTCTTTCTTTGCTTATGGCAGGAACTTTTAGTTTATGACTAGAAGGAACCCATCAGGACCATTACTTTTTGACAGTGATATAGAAGGTACCGCTCGCAGAAATCGAAGAGAAATAAGGCGAAGTCTACAGTACATAGACGAAGAGCAAGAAGACGAAACCAATACTACTGAAGAGATGGCTGACAATAATCTGCTACCTCCTGTGCTTGTTGCAAACCCAGTGAATCAAAATCCTACTCCTCGTACTATGTATGATTATGCTAAACCTAATCTAACAGGAGCTGAATTAAGTATTATTAGACCTACTGTTGCTGTAAATAATTTTGAACTAAAACCTAATACTATTCAGATGATTCAGAAATTTGTTCAGTTTGATGGTTTGTAGGATGAGGATCCAAACAATCACTTGGCAAATTTTTTGGAATTCTGCGACACTTTCAAAATAAATAGCATTTCTGATGATGCCATTCGCCTTCGGTTGTTTCCCTTCTTTTCGAGGAATAAAGAGAAACAGTGGTTAAACTTGTTACCACGAGGATCAATCACTACATGGGAACAAATGACCGAAAAATTTTTACTTAAATATTTTTCGCCGGCTAAAGTGGCTAAGTTGAAGAATGAAATCTCTTCTTTTGTGTAGAGGGATTTAGAAACACTTTACGATGCATGGGAGAGATACAAGAATCTACTGAGAATGTGCCCTCACCATGGGTTACCATTATGGTTACAGGTTTAAACATTTTACAATGGTGTGAACCCCTCAATCAGGCAGTTGATTGATGCAGCCTTCGGCGATACACTAAACAGCAAAACACCTGAGGCTACCTATGAATTCATTGAAGAGATATCACTTAATAACTATCAGTGGCAAGTTATGAGGACTAAGCCAACAAAGGCAGCCAGTGTTTTCAACCTCGACGCAGTGACCATGCTATCTAACCAGGTAGAACTTTTAAGTAAAAAGATTGATGGCTTGTGTGGTTCTTCGCAGGTACATCCAGTTATATAGTGCGATACGAATGGATGAGGAATAAGCAATACAGAATACCCACCTTACAACCTTGGCATAGAAAGCGAACAGATGAACTATATGGGTAATAATTCTAGACCTCAAAATAACCCTTATATTAACATTTATAATTCCGGTTGGAGGAACCATCCAAACTTCTCATGGGGTGGTCAAGGAAATCAGAGACAACAACCCCCTCCAATCTTTCAATAGCAACCTTACCCACAAGAGAAAAAGCCAAACGTTGAAGAGATGCTAGCAAAGTTTATTTCAGTGTCAGAGACTCATCTTCAGAATACCGAAACAGCATTGAAAAATCAGCAAGCATCAATTCAAGGGCTTAAGAATCAAATTGGATAGCTAGCTAAACTAGTTTCCAAAAGGCAACTAGGTAATTTACCTAGTAACACCGAACCTAACCCAAAAGAGCATGTGAAGGTAGTTACAATAAGGAATGGGAAAGTGTTGGTTGAAGCCGAAAAGAAGATGCCATAAGAAATTGATAAGGAAAAGGGTGAGGAAGTAAACGAGAATGTAACACTGGTACTTAAAGAGTACAAACCACCAATCCTATATCCAGTAAAGTTTAAAAAAGACCGCATAGACGCACAATATGTATTTCTTAAACTTTTTAAACAGTTACATTTTAACTTACCTTTTGTTGAAGCTATTTCACAGATGCCGACATACGCGAAATTCCTAAAAGATCTTTTAACAAATAAAAGAAAGTTTGAAGAGCTATCGACCGTGGAGTTTAACGAGGAATGTTCAGCTATTCTCCAAAATAAGCTACCAACCAAATTGAAAGATCCAGGAAGTTTCACTATTTCCTGTTTAATTGGTAGTTTAAATATTGAGAAAGCATTAGCTGATCTAGGTGCCACATTAATTTAATGCCTTATAAAATGTTCAAGCAACTTGGTCTCGGGGAACCAAAACCCACTAGGATGAGTATTCAATTAGCTGATAGACCTATTAAATATCTTAGGGGAATTATTGAAGATGTTTTGGTAAAAGTTGATAAATTCATATTCCCTGTTAATTTTGTTGTGCTTGACATGGATGAGGACGTTGAGGTGCCTTTAATTTTAGGACGCCCATTTTTAGCTACTGCTAGGGCTATTATTGATATAGGTGATGGTAAACTTGTGCTAAGGGTAGGTGACGAGGAAATTATTTTTAAAAGTTATGATGCTATGCGATATTCTAGAGAATAAGATGATTCCTGTTATTTTATTGATGCTATTGATAATTTTATTAAAGACTCTTTTCAAGAAATCGTGCATGAAGACATGTTGGAACTGTGTCTTACCCAAGGTGAGGGGGCAGACGACGATACCAATGAGATGGGGGAGATAAAAAGTGAGTTAAATTCTAATACTTCTTCCCTAAGACAAAAGAAGTATGAAGGCATTGAAATAAACGATGAACTAAAACAAAAACCCTCTATTGAAGAGCCTCCCAATTTGGAATTGAAACAGTTACCAAACCACTTCGAGTATGCATTCCTAGGAGATAATTCTACACTACCGGTAATTATTTCTTCAGAATTAGAACCTAATGAGAAAGACGAGTTACTACAGGTATTAAAGGAGCATAAAAGAGCCATAGCTTGGAAAATTTCTGACATTAAAGGGATAAGTCCATCATTTTGTACCCACAAAATTTTATTGGAAGATGAATATAAACCACGTGTGCAACCTCAAAGATGATTGAATCCCAACATGAAAGAAGTTGTTAAAGCTAAGGTAATTAAACTTCTAGATGCTGGAGTTATTTATCCTATTTCTAACAGTATTTAGGTAAGTCCTGTGCAGGTTGTTCCAAAGAAAGGAGGCATGACTGTTGTAGCTAATAAAAAGAATGAATTGATTCCAACAAGAACAGTTACAAGTTGGAGAGTCTGCATTGACTATAGGAAGTTGAACGATGCCACGAGAAAAGATCACTTTCCTTTACCCTTCATTGATCAGATGTTAGAAAGATTATCTGGGCATATGTACTATTGCTTTCTAGACGGACTCTCTGGCTACTTCCAAATCCCAATGGCTCCTGAGGATCAAGAAAAGACAACATTCACATGTCCATATGGTACATTTGCTTTTCATAGAATGTCTTTTGGATTATGTAATGCTCTTGCTACTTTTCAGCACTGCATGCTAGCCATCTTTGATGAACTTGTGGAAGATATTATGGAGGTATTCATGGACGATTTTTCGGTATCTGGTAATTCTTTCCATCTTTGACTTAAAAACTTAAAACGAGTTCTAATCAGATGTGAGGAAACGAACCTTGTGCTTAATTGGGAAAAGTGTCACTTTATGGTTCGAGAAGGGATTGTGTTAGATCACAAAATTTCTAGTAAAGAGATTGAGGTTGATAAAGCAAAAATTGAAACCATAGAAAAATTACCTCCTCCTAGTTCAGTTAAGGCTATTAGAAGCTTTTTAGGACATGCTGGATTTTATATAAGATTTATTAAGGATTTTTCAAAAATAGCTAAGCCTTTAACGAAATTATTAGAAAAAGATGTGCCTCTCAATTTCGATTAGGAATGTTTAGATGCATTTAATATCATCATAAATAAATTAATAAATGCTCCAATTATAATTGCACCTGATTGGAATTTACCCTTTAAACTAATATGTGATGCGAGTGATTTTGCAGTAGGTGCGATTTTGGGAAAGCGAAGAGACAAACATTTTCAGCCGATTTATTACGCTAGCAAGACATTAACGGCCGCACAAGAAAATTACACCACCACAGAAAAAGAATTACTTGCTGTGGTTTTTGTATTTAATAAATTTAGACAGTATTTGATATTATCTAAAGTTGTCATTTACACTGACCATTTAGCTATTCGTTATCTTTTAACTAAATCTGATGCAAAACCTTAACTCATAAGATAGATTTTACTCTTAGAGGAGTTTGATTTGGAAATTCAGGATAAGAAAGGAGCTAAAAATCTCGCGGCAGACCATCTTTCTAGGCTTGAAAATCCACATATCAAAGAACTCGACGAAAGTGAGATAAACGAATCGTTTCCTGAAGAAAAACTCTTTGCTATAATCGACTCCGAGGTACTTTGGTTTGTAGATATTGCGAATTATTTAGCTGTTAACATCCTACCAAAAGGGTTAACACATCATCAAAAGAAGCGATTCTTTGTTGATTTGAAAAACTATTTTTGGGAGGACCTTTTTTCTTTCGTATATGTGTAGATCAAGTAATTTGGAGATGTGTTACAAAGGCAGAAGTAAGCAAAATCCTAGAACATTGCCATTCAGAACCAACAGGAGGACATTACAGCGGGACTAGGACAGCACATAAAATGCTCGAATTAGGTTTTTATTGGCCCACCCTGTTCAAGGACGCTAATAGGTATGTTACTTCGTGTGATAGATTTCAGAGAACAGGTCATATCTCTGAACGTGATGAAATGCCTCAAACGTATATGCTATCATGTGAAATATTTGATGTATGGGGTATTGATTTTATGAGACCATTCCCTAGCTCATTTGGGAATAATTACATCTGAGTAACGGTTGATTATATGTCAAAATGGGTTGAAGCTTAAGCTTTACCTACTAATGATGCTAGAGTGGTAGTAAGATTTCTTAAGAAACTCTTCTCTCGATTTGGAACACCTAGAGCAATTATTAGTGATAGGGGCACTCATTTTTGCAACACTAAATTTGATAAAATCTTAAAGGAATATGGAGTGCACCATAGAACAGCTATCCCTTATCACCTTCAAACCAGTGGACAAGTTGAAGTAACCAATCGAGAACTTAAGTTTATTCTAGAGAAAACTGTAGAATCAAATAGGAAAGATTGGGCATTAAAAGTAGACGATGCTTTAGGGGCCTATAGAACCGCTTTTAAAACTCCCATAGGAACATCCCTATACAGACTTGTCTACGAAAAGTGTTGTCATCTGGCATTTGAATTAAAGCACAAAGCATTTTGGCTATAAAATTCCTAAACCATGATCTTAAACTTGTAGGTGAGAAAAGATTGATGCAATTGAACGAGCTAGATGAGTGGTGAGCTAATGCCTACGAGAACTCACATTTATACAATGAAGCAACAAAGCGACGCCATGATGCTCGTTTGAAGCAACTGAAGCAATTTAAGGTTGGAGATTTTCTTCTACTATACAATTCGAGGCTCAAATTGTTTCCTGAAAAGCTGAAATCAAGATAGTCAGGTCCATTCGTAATTAAAACCATTTTTCCCTATGGCACAATTGAGGTAACTCATCCGACTTATGGAACATTTAAGGTAAACGGTCAACGACTTAAACTATATAATGGTAAAGATTTTAGGGATATGAAAGAGGAGCTTCAGTTCCGTGAACCTTTGTATAGAGAAAAAATAGAGTAAGTCTAGCTTAAGACTTTAAACGAGCGCTTCTAGGGAGGCAACCCGAGCACTAACTTCACTAATATCCATATTTTTAATTTTTAACCATCTAACTAAAAACTAACCAAGTAGGCGCAGGTTTCCATACCCACACAGCCTTTCACACGGACGTGGCCGTGGCCATGTGGCCACCACGAGTAGGTACATAGGCATGGCGAAGACCGTGCGGGTGAGGGAAGAAAAATTTTTCCCAACACACGAGCTACGATAAAATACCACGGCCATGCGATACGGTCATGGTCGAAACTGACTCAAAAACACGGGCTGTGATAAAGTGCCACGACCGTGTGATGTGGCCTAGTTGATACTAAGTAAAAGACACGGGCATGTGACACGCCCGTGCCCAGAACCCGTGGTTAAAATTGAATAAATCATACGGGTGTGGGACACGCCCGTGCCTTTAGGTCGTGGTCTATACTGATTAATTACAACGGGTGTGTGATCCTAAAACGGCGTGGGAGAAACGAATGAAGCATCACACGGCCGTGCGATTCGGTCGTATGACCTAACACGTCCTGAGGAGACGGGCGTGGTCCAAGACTCAGGTGCACCCTAATACAAAATTTTTGAAACACACGGGCTAAATAAAGGGCACACTGGCATGGCCCCTAACCATGTTCCCTAATCCCTATTTAAAGCACCCCACTGCTCATCTTCCCCAAATTTCCCCCCAAAACCCTAGCCGCTCTTCCCCAAAAACCCATTTTTCTTCCTCATTTCGGCCACCGTCGACCCTTCTCCCTCCCCTTCCTCTTTTTCCCCTCTTTTTTCTCCTTTCCCCTTTCCCTCCCACGCACACTAGCACGCAGTCCATGCCCGTGTCCAACACCACTCCCGTTCACCACCGCCACGTCCGTGCCACCGCATCAACACCCCCATCGGTTCATTTTTTTCCTCTATTGTTACTCATTTCATTCATTTTTATCTATTTATTTGATCTTATTCTCTGTTCTTACTATTGTTCTTATCATGATGTCTATTTCTAATTTCTTAGTTTATTTTGATTGTTTAGTTTATTTAGTTTGCTTTTACTTACTCATTACTTCTTAGTGATTTTAGCATTACTTACTCAACTATTATAGGATTATACTATTTAAGGCTACTAGGATAGTGCATTTTAGCTGGCAATGATACTTGAAATATTTGGCATTTCTCAGGTACGTAATGACTCCCCCACATGGGAAGAAGACCACCGTTCCCTCTTCAAAAAAGCGAAAGGGTACCGGTACGACATCTTCGAGCGCCTCTGCCGAAGTACGTCATCCCTTTCAATAGTTTCCTCTGAGAACCCAAGAGGACCTCTTTCAGATACTTCGCGCGCGACCCTCCGGTATAGGGCAGTGCATTGATTTGGCCCCCTTGGAGCAGATCCAACTAGCAGACGCTGCCCGGGCCCTCTTAACAACTGACCCATGAGGGCACTTCTTCGAGATTGTTGAGCCGACATATTTGGAGCTCACTCTAGAGCTCTGTTCCATATTCCATCTTCAGACGGTGATGACCAACTTTGAGACCCAGGCACAGTCCAATTCCGTCTTGGGGGCCTCGTATGAGAAATGAGTATTCTAGAGTTTAAGGTCTCCTTGGGACTTTAAATCGATGAGTTCATGGAGGACGACAATTTCGAAGACCTCTATCGCCACATCCACCAATCCCCTTCGTCATGTTGGAGAGCTTTAGTCCCTATATCGGTGACATATGATCCCAGTCGCTCCAAGGCCTCCGCTCTCGTCCTATCCTTGAGGTACTTACATGCCATCTTAGCTCATACTTTGACAGGTAGGTGAGAAAGCACCGGCGTCGTCAACACCCATAATGCCTATTTTCTATGGTGCACGGCAAACAGGTATGTATTTGATCTAGCCTACTTTTTGCCCTCGCCATTCAGCATCAGACGGAGTGACATCGGAGAGGGGTCATCTCTATGGGTCCCTATGTGACACGCCTGACTCGCTATTTTGGGCTCCTCAACACCACTGCTCAGTCCTCCTCGCTCACACTTATAGGGAAGATGTCCCGACAGGGCATCGTGACAATGATTCATATGAGGATGATTGAGCATCGCCGTGGGTTCGATCCTCCTCAATATCATCTGACGAGGACCACCGATCAGGATGACCCAGAGGACATTACTGATGATGTCCCTGCACGTCACGAGGAGCCCCCTTCTGCACCACCACCGCCCCACCAACCAATTCATGTGACTACTTCACTCACTGACATTTCTGAGCGCCTCACTCAGTTCAAGCACTACTGTACTCAACAATTTAACAACAACGCTTGACGATTCGACGATATTGAGGCGACTCTGCAACAGATTTGTCAGCATTTTCACATATCGCCGCCACCCCCACCTCGCGATCCGATAGATGATGAGGACCTTTGAGTCAATTTAGTTTTTCTTTTTATTTTATTTTTATTTTTAAACTTTTTTTTCTTTATCTTTCTTGTCTTTATTCTTTATTAGTATATTATGATTCCATTTTATCTCTGGCTGCCTATTATCGAGTTAACATAACAAAATCCATTAATAAAACCCCCTAAAACTTTTCTGATGACTCCGCAGTTTCAAAAGGGTCAAGGTGCTACTAAGGAACAAACAAACTATCGGAGTATTCTTCCACACCTTCACCTTTTCCTAGTCTATCATGTTTATCATTGGCTCTATTTTCACTCCCTAAGGATTTCATCCTTAATTCAGGAAGTTTCACTTCTCTCCCTATCTTATGATATACTTACTATATTGCTATTATTTATCTTTGTACATTGAGGACAATGTACATCTTAAGTGTGGGGAGGTTAAGTATAGTATTATTAGAAAATCCCTGAATTATGTCTTGTTCTTAAGTAATTTTCTCATATTACTATTAGAATGAAATTTCTATTAACTTATGATTTTTATTGATATGTTTTGGATTAAGTCATAGGTAATTGTGCATTGATCATTTAAACTTTAAGACATTAGAGAATCAGGCATGATAAGTCTATTTTCAAGATTAAAAATTTCTAGGTTGTTTCCCTAAATTTAAATATTGCTTTGAAGTTTGAAATTTGCAAGGTTGACATCAAAAACCTTAAATTTTATGAGTCTTTGAGCCTTTTAGAGCATACATTTTTTTCGTGCTCACTTTATTATTGGTTATAAGTGTGTCAATATTGATCTGTTATTCTAGAACTTCCTTCGATTATACATATTGAGACCACACCTTTGATTTGATATACTAAGGTGATAAAGGCACCTAGGTTTTATCCCACTTATTCCATAAAAAGCTTACCTTCATAATTAACCCTTAGTGAACCCCTTTGAATCCTAATAAACCGTTTCTTGACACACCCATTAATATTAACCCAAAACCAAATTTTTACTTCCCTTACTTTATTGACTACCCTTCTATCAAGATTTGATTTGATCAGTTGCCTATCTATTTTCTTTATTTCAATTGTTAAATTCATCTTATATCATGAACTTGTTCTTATTCTTAAAAAAAAAAAGTTTAAAACTCATTCATTATTAGTTCTATGTTATTTGAGCTTAAAATGGCTAAATTCACATCTTTAGATGAAGCTCGTGTTATTATGATAAGTTTTAAATTGATGTAATTATTCAGTATTAGTTTATTTTTTCTAGTTAGATAATTTAACAATTCAATCTCGATTTTAACCCTTTAATTCAGCCTTTATCCACACCTTTAACCCAAGCCCCATTACAACCCTTTTAAAGACCTTTTGATTTGTGTATCATCTCATTTTATAGTGGTGGAGATTTGATTTTCACACAAGCCTATGGTAATAACTTTTCATGTTTGACTTTTGAGTGCTTTATCTTGAACCTTAAACACTTTGAATGATTTGAGTGAATCCTTTGTGAGGATGTCAATTCTTGTCAATTTTGGATCAAAGGTAATTATTTAGATAAAGGGAAACACCTATATTTTCGTGCTACAAAACTTTGTGACTTAGATTGTTTGAATCTTTAGGACTCTTTAAGTTAAATTATCCGTGTATGAATTATTTACGAATTATGATGAGACGTTATTGATGAGAATTATGATTTGATGAAGTCAATTTTAATTGTGAGTTGAGGATTTTGCTTGAGGACAAGAAAATGCTTAAGTGTGGGGATAGTTGATAAACCATAATTTATACATATTTTAACCCTATGCTTGGCTTATTTTTGGATGAATTTTCATTATATTTGATGAATTTGATGCTCTTAATCCCTTAATTTCATGTTTTACACTTAGGACATCTTAAGGAGTCGAAAAGAACGAGAAATGGGCCAAAACGAGACAAAATGGGCCTACCTAGGAAATCAACACGGCCTGGACCAATGAACACGACCGTGTGTTATGAGCTAGGATCAAACACGACCTGGATCAACGTACATGGACAGACCACACGGCCGTGTGTGGTGATCAGAATCGAGCACAGTCTAAGGAATCGAGCACGGGCATGTCCCTACCGTATCAATGTTTAATTCTATTCGGAATAGGCCACTTGTGGGCCAATAGAGGTCTTCCAAAGCCTATATAAACACCCTAGGGGGCAACGTAAAAGGAGAGGCTGAATAGAAGGCAGAAAATACTCGAAGACAGCCATCGAAACCAGCTTAGGAGAAGGATCTCCATCAAGACTAAAGATCTCCCATCAAGTTCTTTAGAAGTTTTTGGGTTTTCTTATGTTTTGTTGTTTTCCTTATTTTAAGATGTTTCCCCATATTAGTATGAACTAAATCCCTTAGATACCTAAGGGGATGAAACCTATGACGGATCTTATTACTATTTGATTTATAAGATAAATACTTGTTCTTATTCTTAATTGTGAGTTCTTATTCTTGTTTTGATAATTTAGGTTATTGATTCAAGTCGAATGTGCTTATTCATAGGAAAAAAAGTCCATGTTTAAGAGTAGATTAACGCAATTAAGTGGAGTTGATTGCAACTCTAAAAATAAGGCGACGAAAATCTTCCGGATTAGAGTCAAATCTAATAAGGGAATCTATAGATCTAGTTAATGAGACAATAGGGGTTTTAATTAGAAAGAAATTTCAATTAATCAACCTAGAGTTAGTTGTTTTTAGTCTTGAAAAAGATATTAACATAAATCAGGGATTTCTACGGATTAAGTCAAGTGAATAAATTATATGAATCAAAAGTAATAAGTAAAGTCTATGTGGATTCTTCCTTAGGTATTGCCTATATCATAAAGTCGTCTAAAGTATTTTCCAAATTTGTTCTCTGTCGTGTTTTTAATTAAGTTTTAGTTTAAAAGAAATCATCCAATTCTTAGGCTAGATAATAATAAGATAGTAATTACTAGTACTTTTAGTCCTTGTGGATACGATATTATCGGTCTTACCATAACTGTACTATTGAACGATAGGTGTGCTTACCCTTATTGTGATCGTAGTTAGTTAGAGACACATCATGGTCCTTCCTTCTTTTAAAGTGTTACTGTCTGAATATTAAGGAATCAAACAATACTTCTTTATCCTTCAAGATGAAGATGAAACTCTTGATCTTTATCAGTGATCACACCATGTCAATTAGTGTTGCAGTTCCTTGTTGGATGTTGGATCGGGAGTTTAAGCTACTATTTGTGGTTGTCAGGTAACTCTCTAAATTGGCTCTTGCATTGTACTATTCATACCTTGATGTTTGTGGAACAAATCGAAAGATGATGCCTAGATAATGAAAGGTATAGTAGGTAAGGTAAGTGAGTCCTAAAAGATATCTATGATTGAGTGGATATTGATGAGAATAATGTGTAAATCTGGTATAGAGTTTGATGAGTTCAAGCATGTGTTGAATGATGCATGTGTAATGCAAGGTGAAGCATGATTGTACTTGAATGTTTGAAATGTATGTTATATAGGTTGCTTATTATGGATTAAGAAGATTGAGCTTAGTTTGTTTCAAATTATGAAGTGTCGCAAGTAAATATGTTTTGAAACCGAGCTCTAACATTTGTTACGGACTCAAAGATACATGTAACACAAATTTAGCCTGGACTGGTAATCTATTTTCGTTTTAAAGATTTAGCTTAGACTGGTAACTTTCCATGTATTTAAGCCATGAAAATGACACCTTCTGAAAAAAGAACTAAGGGGAAATGATTACCTGATAGGGTTCACTGTGTGTCCCAACACGAGGAAGGAAAACCTCATAAACGTGAGTTTAGACAAACCCATATTGTAAACACGTTAGGAAAGAATAGTCTTTATGGCGAACTCTAAAATAATAGCCTTAGTGTCGAATTATAAAGGGATAGCCTCTGTGGCGAACCCTACAAGGATAGATTTTTTGGCGTACTTCGGATGGAATGCCCTTGTGGCTTGTCTTAATAGGGCTTTCAATGAAGAACTTTGAAAGATGTTCTTTGTGGTGCACCATGATAAGGCCTTTGTGGCGTATTCTAATGAATTTCCATTGTGGCGAGTTTTGTATGGCTCTTAAACGTAATCAATGAAATCAGTAAGGAAAAAATATATCTATGAACATGATGAGGTGTCATCTATGTATCAATAAGGCGAGTTTTGTGGCGAGTTTCGAAGGAAGTGCATGTCATCTATGTATGTGTTACTTCTTGAATCATGATTAGGTGTTGGCTCAGAGTTTGAAGGATGTAAGTAATGTATCGCAGACATCGAATGAGAATGAAATAGTTTCATAGTAAGGTATAGTAACTGATTTGTATAAAGAGATAGAACTTGAGGAAGCAGTCGCAAGTGAAAAAGTTTAACGTTAAGAACGATTGAATCGTTTATATAAATTATTAGTTGCAATGTACAAATATGACTTAAGTAAATGATGTTTTCCTCACTAAGTTCTTATAAACTTATCTGTGTGCGCTATGTTACAGGCGAGTTGATGTGGGATTGCACCTGGAGGGACGATATTAGGACTATGCCAAGAAGTGGTGTATTAGATTATTATACTTACAAAAATGAGTCTAGCGATGAGTTCAAAGCCTGAATTGTTACATAGAAATCCTTACTTTGGGGGTATTTGTAATAGATTAGTATTTCAATTTAGATATCATTGTTATTTAATTACCATGTGTGGTAGTTGTATTTTCTTATTGTCTAGACGTAGGTAATTTATTTTGAAATCTGTAACTAAGAAGGCGTAATTATTGTAACTTATTTAAGTAGATTAAGTTTTTTTATGTATTCATTTGGTAATACCCAAGATCCGAATCCAACATAACGATTTAGGTTAAGGATGTTTAAAAGTTTGGCATCAGAGTACGGTTTAGTCAATTCTTGGACCAGGAAGAAGTGGAGAAGCCTTATATACATAATACGCTGAACCCGGTAGAGTTCCTCAAGTATGTCGAAATTACCCTATTATATGATAAATTTATTAATAAGAGTTTAGTGAAGAGAAATAATGATGAATTATAGAGACAAAAGAAAAGTAAATGATGGTTTCATTGCTAAAGATAAAATACGTTAACGAGTTAATAAAAAAAGTAAAAAAAAAGAGAATTATACAAAGGAAATTTCAATCCCCACCCTCATTAGTTTGATTAGTGGGTGCAGTTGAGACCCCTTCAATTAGAAGAGGATCTTCAGGATTTTGACCCTCAGATACTGAACCCTCATCAACTTCTTCACGGAGGAATGATATATTCATCTGCTTGGTTTAATTCCCTTTAAAATGTTTCCCATTTTTTCTCCATCTGGATGATAAACGTCAAAGTTAAGCAACTCGATAGGAATGTCTTTCAGGTACTTGAAGTCTACCTTTCTAAAATCAAGAGGACATGCAACCACTTGGGCGTGTAGAATCAAATTTGATCTCCATTCTAGCAGAGCCTCAAAAAGATTCTTTTGAGTATCCTCTTCAACTCTTCAACTCTGCCTTGTGACTTTCCTCATGAGCCTTGAGTTTCTCCTCTAAGATAGACTTTTCATCTTTCAAGTGATTGACCTTCTCCTTATATTTCTCACATTCAGTCTGAGCATCTTTATACTTGCCCTTCAGATTTATAACTCGAATATCCAATCTCCTAATTAAGTTGGTAGATTCTTAATATTTCTGGCGTAATTCGACTAATGAGTCTTCACTACCTTTTCTAAATTTGTCAACTTGTTGTTATAACGTCTACCCGCGTCCTTAAGAGCCTCACTCTAAAGACCATGTTCGATAGATAAGATTTTTGAAACTTGAGCCATGAGTGATAGAGGACACTTATTGAAATTGGATATAAGGTAATAGGAGAAAGCTCCCCTTAACCGTAGAGGTAGTTAGTTGTTAAAATATGAAGCTGAGATATGCAAAGGAAAGTTTCCTCCTAAACTAACAAAGGGAGCAGCTTGTGTTTGAGTATGAGGATAGTTGACTAGATTGGAGGAATTGTTTCTGTAAGATTCACTAACAATGAGCAATCAGAAACGTGTCTAGGAGAACCTGTTTGAAGGGTGGAATCTTCAGGTACTAATTGAATCTCGGGGAAAGCAGGAATTGGAGATGAGTGGGTAATTGCATCAACATGCTCCTTATTTAGCTAATGCCTTACTAATAGAGGGCATTTACTACTTTCGGATTCTTGAGTACTCTCATCTAATCTGGCCTTTTTCTTTGCTCTCTTTGTTGCTGCTTACTTGGTGGAGTAGGAATAGTTTTCTTTTTGCAACGAGCTCACTTAAGAATCAAAGAAATATCCATATCCTAAGGCTAGGAGTGTGATGATGCCTCTGCACAATCAACAGGAGAATTAGTTTGATCTGAAGTAGAATCTGTAACATAATTTGCTATAAGATTCCAATTACGTGGGGAAAGACCACAGATGCTATAAAAATAGAAATGTGGCTCCCTTTTGTGCCCTAGTAGAACGTGTTCTAAGTCACTGCCTGAATTGTACGGCCAGGCTTCAAAAGAAAATGGCACTTTAAAACCGTCAAACTATATGATGAAATCATTTGATCGATAACCATTAGGGCTAAATTCTAGTAGACATTATTGAAATACGTTTCTAACTTAAACGAGTTCCACCAAGTCAAGTACCCGCCCCTTATTTAACCATTCATATTGCATCTCAGCAAGCTCAAAATCTGCTGGCTAACATTGCGTACAGGTACACATTTTAAGAAGGGACCATATTGTTGAAAAACCGAATCCAAACTCGAGCCTGCAAATAACTATTATATTCTTGTCATTCTGTTGATGAAGGTTTGAAATATTATTCTGAACAATAGGCTCATATCCTGAACATGCACTAAAATGGGCATTGCCTGCATAAATTCCTTGTTTGATCACTTTGAACTGATAGAATTTATTGAAATCCCCTAGCAGAGGTGATTCATTGTGCATACAATAATTGATATAGTAAGCCACTAGAGCCCACCAGTTGATAAAGCTGATAATTGACCCGGTGCGATACCATATTCATTTAAAACAACATGGAAGAAAGAATTTAATGGCAAATAGAAATTGACTTCTAATAGAATTAGAGGCAAAATGAAACCTTTACTGTTATCATTTAAATGACATTGTTCGGGCCGTTAAAAGATATAAGCGAAACTTAGGCTTTATATACCCCAAACTCCTAGATACCGATTCATCTCATCGTGGGTGGTGCTACAAGTGATCGATGAGGACTCTACACTTTGTGGAGTATTCTTGGGATCATGGGGCCCAAATGGAACAGAACTCATCGAAGCGATGTTTTCTTTGGCTTGTCGTCGACCCTTTCCTCTCGTTTTGCGAACCATTTTCTTTTAGGATATTAATGCTGTAACAGCCTAACTTCAGAGAAATCGAAACAGTGATTTCGGGACCACAAATCCAAGTCGAAAATAAAAATTTATTTTAATTTTATTACATGGTCCGTATTATGTTAGAAATGTCATGTGAAAATTCTAATAAGAAAATTTTATCGATTAAGTGCTTAATTAAGGGATGGACTAAATCGCATAAAATGAAAAAGTTGAATTCTAGTAGCTAGAAGGATTAGATAACTATGGAATTCAAAACTTGAGGTCCTTATATGGTAATTAGACCATTAAAGAAAAGTATGTAGATATTTTGGTGACTCATCCATGGAAATTTAGAAAAAGGGCAAGGACTAAATTGGAAATTGAAATAATTTAATTAATTAAAAGATTATAAAAGAATTATCATCTTATTTTATATCATATTCAACCTCAAAATACATGGAAACCCTAGGGGAGAGAGAAGAAACTTTCTTGACTTAATTGGGTAAGTTTTCTTGTCCCGTTTTTAGTAATTTTGATATTTTTGAAACCGAGATAACTTAATCTATCTATTTAGAGGGATCAATTTGAAAAGTTATCAAAGTATAGAAATTAGGTCATGGATGAATATGCTGAAAATTTGAAATTTATGGTAGGAAATGAAAGGTTGTTGATAGATAAACAACGTTTACAAAGTGATTTTTTATGGAAACATGATTTAGGGACTAAAATGTAAAGTTGTGAAAATTGAAGAAAATTTCTAAATTTTATAGAATATATGTGCTATAAATTGTATAATGAAATTTTGATTAGGCTTAGAATAGGGAGTAAATTGCATAAATTTCATTTTTTCGAGCCTAGGGATGAAATTGGAATTTATAAAAAGTTGGGGGCAAAATGGTAATTTTGCCTAGGATGTAAATTGAGTCCACTTGAATATGAAATGTGATAAATTGATGAATAAATTCATTTATATAAATCCGAAGAATATAAATTCGAGGTTAGACCAAGGAAAAGAAAAAGTTTCAGATTAGTAAATTTTTGAACGTGAACAAGTGTCGAGGTAAGTTCGTGTACCTTAATTGAGCAAATAAACATGTTAAATTGAATGTTGTGTGTCGAAACCATTTTTTTTTATGTTTGTAAAACGGGGTCGACTTTAAAAGCAAAAATAGAGTCGCCATCAATATTTCTTGAGGTGTGATCGGGTCACCTTAAGATTGATCGTTAAAACATTTTGATTTATTAAAATGATAAATTTGGTCCACAAAATTCGAGAAAACAGGTTCGAGAGTCAGTTAGGTACGAGGAAGGATTAGCACCCTCGTAACGCCTAAAATTGGTACTGAATTGATTAATTAATGTCTTAATATCGAAAATTGAGAAATTTTAAAATACGATCCTCTTTATTCAAAAGAAAAAAAATTGAATAAATTAAAATGAATGCTAAGACCCTCTTATTTTAAATAAGTAAAATGTCGCGCCCAGTGAGTTAGGGTACAACATTTCAAATTCTCGAAAATGAGCTTGTCTTTTAACTTTTAAAACTCATATATTTAAATTTAAGAAGGATATTCAGTTATTTGGGTTAAATGAGAAATTGAAACCCAGTAAGTTAGGGCACTATTTCTCAAAATTCCCAAATACGGAATATTACCTTTATTTTTGGAAATCCTTATCTCGAGATAACAAAATGTCACATCCAGTGAGTTAGGACACAACGCTTTTGAATTCCCGATAATGAGCATTTTATTTAACTTATAAGTTTTGATTTTAAAAATAATTAATTCTTTAAACTCGATGAGAAAATCGAAATCCAGTAAGTTAGGGCACGATTTCTTTCGAATCTTAGGGCACGAAGTAATTATTTATTTCCAAAAATTGGATAAAATGTGATATGATTTTATAATAAAATGTAAAAATAAATTACAATGCTAATTTGTATAAAATAATAATGACGACAATAAAATATAAATAAAAATAATAAAAGTAAAATGAAATACAATGAAATAGAAGCTAAAGTAAACAATCTATATAAAAATAAACAAAATGAATAAATAAAGAAAATAATAATAAAAGAAAATAATAATAATAATAAAATAACAGTAAATAAATAAATAAATGCTATATACAATAATTTAAAGATAATAAAATAATAATAGTATCAAAATACGATTATAATAATAATAAGCTAGATGAAAACATGTTAATAAAAATAATAGTGAAAATAATAACAATAATAATAATAAATAATAATAGTAATAATAACAAATAACAATATCAATAATAATAATAATAATAATAATAATAGAGTTAATAAATAATAATAGTAGTTGTAATATTAAAATAATTATTATAATAGTAAAAATAATAATATTAATAATATTAGCAATAATAAAAGTAGTAATACTAATAATAATAACATTAATAATAATGATAACATTAAAATATACAAAATAATAAACGGATTAAATGAAATAACATAAAGAAATAATTAAAGTAAAATTATAAGGCTCAAATTGGGATTAAAGCAGAATTGCGGGGGTTAAATTATAAATAAATAATTAAAAGGATTAAATTGAAGTTTAATCTGAAATTTAGGTAAAATCGAAAATAAAAACAATAGGCAGGACTAAATAGCAATGCGCGAATAATATGGGGGACCAAACGGGAAATATTCCCAACCCTCCAAAACGCGGCGTTTTAAGCCTAAATCGAGGGTTCACATCGGAATAGAAACAAAATTTGAGAGACAAATTAAAAACAATGACAAGGACAGAATTAAAAATAAAAAATACGGAAGGACCGACGTGGTAAATAATCCTTTTAACAAAACACGCTGATCCTTCAGCGGGTGGGTCGGGTCAAGCATTTTGAGGCTCAAGCGACGCCGTTTAATGTTCTAGAGATGGGATCCAAAACAGCGCCGTATTGGGGCGCTATTTAAGGCCAAAAATCTTTTTGAAAAAACATTTGACATCAGTTTTTAAAAAAAGAAAGAGAGAATCCCATTTTCTCTCTGCCAAAGTTCTTCGGCCACAGGTCCGGCGAGACTATGGCGATACTCCGGCCCCGATCGCCGTCATTGACGCCGCCGTGAACGGCGGCCAGAACTTCCCCATCTAAGTTTTTTTTTCCTTTTTTTACTGTATTTTAAATATTGAATATATAAAAAAACATAAAATCTTTATGAATGTATAGGTAGTTTCGAAAAGGAAAACAACAAGAAAAAAAAAAGAAAATGAAGAAAACCTTTGTAAAACTATTCTTTGATTTTCGTATTGCTATTCTCTATTCGTACTTTTGTAACCCAGTACAGATTGATTTCAGCCACATTTTATAGCCGAAAAATGAAAAATAAAAAAGAAATAAAAAGAAAATAAAAACACCCTGGATTTGTGCTGCTATTTTCGTTTCATTTTGCAAGTAGAAATCGTCGTACGGAGACCGTTCGTGAGGCGCACGTGTGGATGGTTCTAGAAACCCTAGAATTTTCTGGAAAAATATGTGGGCCACTTGGGCCCCGGGATTTTGGGTCTGTGAATTGGGTTTTGGGTTGGGCTAAATTTAGGTTAATTGATTTTTGAATGGGCCTGCTGTAATGGACTTTATTATTGGATTTTGGTTTTAAAAATGTTTTATTTTGTTTTTTGGTTTAAATCAGGTTAATATGGTTAATTGGTCCGGGCAAATTGGGCCTATTATAACTGCCCATCTTTGCTCATTGTCGTGTAACGAGAATAGAGGAAAGACTTTAAAAAGGGCCAATTTTGCCCGGTCTTGCCAAATCTTGACTTCTTTCAGTGCTTTTCTTCTTCGAGTAGCTTCATTCCATCCCGCTGCATCTTCAGGGGCATGAGAACTAGCGTTTCAATCCAATTCAAGGAATTTAGACTTGTGGCTTCAATCGCTCCGCCGTTACCTTGGGAAGATAAGATTTGCCATTTTCGATCTGCTCTACTGCTATCTCGAGGAGACCAGATCTATAATTTTTAGCCTGCTCCCTTGCTACATCAGGAAGATAAGACTATAATCTTCAGCTTGCTACCTTAGGAAGATAATGCTAGTGGCTAAAATTTGCTCCCTTGCTACCTCGAGAAGATAAGATTTGCCATCTTCGATCTGCCCCACTACTAAATCAAGGAGACAAGATCTACAATTTTTAGTCTGCTCCCTTACTACGTCAGGAAGATAAGACTGTAATCTTCAGCCTGCTCCCTTACTACATCAAGAAGATAAGGCTAGTGGCTAAAATATGCTCCCCTGCTACCTCGAAAAGATAAGATTTGCCATCTTCGATCTGCCCCACTCCTATCTCAAGGAGACAATATCTACAATTTTTAGTCTATTCCCTTGCTATATCAAGAAGATAAGACTATAATGTAACAGCCCGATTTAGACCTTAGTCAGAATAGTGGTTTTGGGACCACAAATCTGAGTCAAAAAAACATTTCAATATTATTTTCCGTGCTTATAATATGTGAATTAATATGTGTGAAATTTTTGTGATTAAAGTTTATCGTTTGTGTGTCGATTTGAGAAAAAGGACTAAATCGCAGAAATGCAAAAGTAGCTTTCTATTTGTTAAAGTGCTTGTTTGCTATGGTTTATTAAATGTGAAGTCCTTATGTGGCAAATAGCCCATTTATAAGTTAGTGGATGATAGTGGAGTGGCATTTGGTGTAATTATTAATGTTATTAAACGTTAAACAAGTAAAAAAAAGGCATTATATGTTAAATTAAATAAAACAAATGGTGTCATCTTCTTCCACTACTATCTTCACCGAAATTTCAATCTGAAATCAGCCATGGGAGAGTTTGTTATTCGGCCAAACTTTGAAGACAAATTGGTGAGTGATTTTTGCTTGATTTTTAATAATTTTTACGTTTTTGAAATCGTTGCTAAGTTATCTTCAAAGCCCATGTCTTAATTTTTGAATTTGATGATGATTTTGTGTTTTTCCATTGATGAGTTTATGAGTTTTATGATGTTTGATGATGAATTATGAAATATATGTGTTAGATTAACATGTTTTGGCTTTGGATTTTTGGATAATTTTGAGTAATTTGGACTAAATTGTGAAAATAAATTTTTGAAGGACTAAAATGTAAAAAAATGAAATATATGGACATGTATAATGCTTGTGAATATTCGGCCTAACTATAGTATGTGTAAATTTTGTGTATTTTGTGTTTTACGTAATAAGGATTAAATTGCAAAAAAAATGTGAAATGCCAGGAGCAAAATGGTAATTTGCCCATTTATGTGTTTTTGGATTAAATCGAATGAATATGTGGTTAAATTAGTTAAATTTGAATTTATTTATATCAAGAACAGAAGAAAACGAAATTAGATTGGGGGAAGTCAAAAGTAGTCGAGTAGTCGATTACATTCGTCGATATCCGAGGTAAGTTTATAAGCATATATGTGTTGTTAATTATATATAAACATGAGATTTATATGTTGATTTGTAATATGTGAAATTAATGTACGGAAATGATAGTATGAAATATAGCACTAAGTGTGCGATACGTTACAAGGATTTGGCACTAAGTGTGCAAGAAATTAAATGTGACGGCACTAAGTGTGCGATACGTTACAAGGATTTGGCACTAAGTGTGCGAGAAATTAAATGTGACGGGGATTTGGCACTAAGTGTGCGAGAAATTAAATGTGACGGCACTAAGTGTGTGATACGTTACAAGAATTTGGCACTAAGTGTGAGAAGTTAAATGTGATGGCACTAAGTGTGCGATACGTTACAAGGTTTTGGCACTGTGTGTGCGATATCTATTTATATAGCTTCGGCTATTCATTTGGCACTGTGTGCGCAAAATCTATATATAGCTTCAGTTATCCATTTGGCACTAAGTATGTGAGTTCATTGAATATAAAATATTATCGTATGATATAACGTATCGATCAATAAGGTGACGTGGGAAATGTAATATATAAGTATGATGAGGTACAGGTACATACGGAACCTGTGTGGTTGTTGACTTTTGTGTATGAGTTTGAAAAGTGGTAGAAAAAAAAAAGGTATTGATTCATGAGTAAGAATTGACTAGTAGAACTTACTGATATTGATTTGAAATAATGTGTTTTTGATGATGTTTAAGAGATTCAACAGGTATTGAATTGATATAATGAAAAGTGATTGAATGTGAAAAGGATTTAATCATGTGATAATAATGTGCAAGTGAACATTGTAATTGATGCATTTATACGTGTAAGTGTGAATATGAAACCGTTTGTATAAGTAAAGTGCAGGTATGAAATTAAGTAGGAAACCGTATGAACAAATAATATAGGTATGTGTATGAAATTGCTATTGTATAATTTATATGTTGAATAAAGTGTTTCGGTTATGATGCATCAATTGTAAGGATGCAAATGAGTGAGATGTGCCTATGATCAAATCATAATTATATGCTAAGTTATACTATGTTTTTGTGCATATGTGTAAAAAAGAAAGTGAACACATGAAAATCATGAAAAAAGTTAAATTAGCATTAAGATAGTACTGGACAGCTGCAATTGTGTATTTTTGAAAAAATCACCAAAAATGGTAGGAATTGAATTAATAATTGAATGAGATATGAAATTAAATATCATTGAGTCTATTTTCAAAAGAAGAAAATGGTGTGAGAAAATGATTTATATTTTATGAGATATTTAAATTCTTGTGAGACTGGTTCAAAATGAATACGGGATCCCCTGCTCTGACTTGGAAAAATCATTATAAATTTTACAAAAATAATTATGAGGCATGGTTTATATTCTTAGAATCCTTAGTGAGTCTATTTTTTTATTGGAACAAAAAAAAATATTATTTGGACTCTGTACAATGAGATATCTCAAATTTTGTGAAGAGAGGCAGAACTGTCAAACAGTGAAATAGGGGAAACTTTAATTAATAAACTGTACTAATTGGCTATGACAAAAATTCTGGAAATTTTATGGCAAGAAGATATATGAGTCTGATTTTAGAGAAAATTTACAGAACTTAATTTCAAGTTCTGTATATTATGAAATAATTAAATTAGTGACTATGATTCAGGAAAATAGCCTTAGCTGAACTTGAATAAAAGGTGAAATCATGTAAATAATGATTCTATTTTCTTAAGCATATCTATTGAGGAATGGGATAGTATTGTTAAATAGATTGTTTATTATTATATACCAACTTACTAAGCTATAAAGCTTACGCCATTTTCCCATTTCTCTTAGTGTTGTCAGGTTGGCTCGGGGTTGGAGATCGTTGGAGGTATCGTCACACTATTAATTTGTCAAGTTGGAATCACAACAATTCCTAATTTTTTTCAAGTGAATGGCATGTATAGAGATTTAGTTATTGGTTATATGTATTATTATGAATTAGCCAAATGTTTAGGCTTATATTGCTTTGTTGAATAGAGCCATGAGTTGTGGCTCATAATGCCTATAGGTAAGTAAACATATTTTATGCATGCATGGAGAAATGTCTTGATGTGGCTAAGTTAGAATTAGCTAAAGGTATAAAAAAGATCGATATATTGTATATTAGTACAAAGAGTTAAGAACACAAAAGGTTTGAAAAATATCCTAATGTATGCCACACGGACTAGAGACACGATCGTGTGTCTCAATTGTGGGGTAGGACACGGCCACCGCATGGGCGTGTGGTTTGGCCGTGGTGCATAAACAAAATGCTAGTGAATTACACATGGGGTCTAGACATGGGCGTGTGAGTACCACACGGTCTGCTCACATGGCCGTGTCATATTTCACACGGGTGTGTGACTCTGTTTTGGTAAAAAATTTCTAAATGCCTGAAAAATTTCGGTTTGGTCCTGAACCAACTTTAATGATTTTTTTTGGCCTCGTAAGCCCATAATAGGGACATAGGGTGTGATTATGAATGGTTTTAATGTATAATTGAAATGTATGTATCCAAAAAGTGTAAAAGATTACTGTAATGCCTCGTACCCTGATCCGGCTACGGATAGGGGTAAAGGGTGTTAATTTTAGTGGTATCAAAGCTATGGTTTAGTTAGTTCTAGGACTACCATAGCATATGTGAGTCTAGCTATACATGCCATATTAAATCTGTGATAATGTGATATCTCCCGACTCTAATGAAGATTATTTTGATGAGATAGATAAGATTTCCAACTAAGCTAATTCTGATAGTACAGAAGTAGATATTCGAATATTTGAGTGGAAATGTGCTGATGATGAGTTGAGACTCATAAAGGTAAGAATCAAATTGTATGGCATGTTGTAATTGATAAATGTTGTAATTATATGAGCATATGAGATGTGATATTTAAGTTATGATTGCTATCTGAAATGCTCTGATCGTGAAATAGTGATTTGAGTTTGCATATGACCAATGTGTTAAGAATAAAAGTGATTAAAAGCAAAAGTTTATTAAATGATTTGAGAACGTGAAATTAGTAATGAATTGACTATTTGTGATAGTATGTATTATGTGCAATTATGTGAGAGTTAAATTTGAGGCTTCACTATTCTTACCCCCTTGTCAGAAAAATGTTACAATTTTATTATAAGATTTGGAATGAATAAACTCACTAATGTGAAGTTTTAGAAATCCGTGTTTGAAAGATTAGTAATGTGGTCAGAAAGGAAAGTGAATCAGCAAATGAAGACAGCACTAAAAGAGATATTGGGCAGTTCTAAAGACTATTCAGATTATGCAAAGACATTGTTAAAGAAGAAGTTAACTTTGATTAAATGACTTGTTCAGGTATGTTATCTAAAGAAAGTTTTATCGTATGAGAACATTAGCTAAACATATTAATAGAAGAAAGCATCGTTGATCTGTTTGGGTTATATTCGACATTGTTATGTCTTCCTTTGATAATTTATTCCATGGTGTGGATGTGAAAGTCGACGGTAAAATCTGTATGAGACTAATATTCTGTTCCTCTGGTTATTTCTATGTTGAAAATACGTGAAGACTATATTACTTCTGTTACTGTGGATTTCAGTATTTATGAGCGACATTGTTCTTTCTGGATATTTCTGGGATATCATCGGAACTAATATTATTTTATATGAGTTGTAATTTTCAAATATTCTGTGTAACTCCAAATGTGAAATTTTGCTATTTCGGTATTTTTATGATTTCATGTAAGAGATTTCTATTTGACAGAGATAACTATGTCTATTGCAATTATAATTTCTGGCTGGAAATGTGAGAATATAGTGATACATTCCTCAGAGTTATAGAAGATGTGTTTCTACAATGGTTGCTATTTAAATCATATTTGATTCCTTTTTGTGTTCAGATACTTCATTAACAATTGGGATAATACTCATTATAGGATTGAGACATTTTTTCCTAATAAAGCTTAATGATTTCTATATGGTTAAGGTGATTTTAGTATAATTCGGAGTTTCCATGATTAATATATGAGACAGCTTTATTATAAACTCTTTTCTAGTTCTCGTGAAGGTTCAACAGTGATAAAAGTGAAAATGATAGAAAATCAAGATTAATTTGTATAATGATATGCCTAGGGTCATCTTTTAAATGAGAATAAAGATTTCTTTGAAAAGACCGATTCAGTAGTTAGTATGATTTGAATTATTGATTGAAAAGTTAATTAGGTTATATGTGTTTGAATATATCTACAAACCGGAGATAAATTTTGAACGTACACGTATGAATTGAAGGATAGTATGGAAGAAGAATTTGTATTCTTGAAGTTTTAATATAGAACTATATCTATTGGAACAATTCTATCTAAGAAATGTTGTCGTAAATTAAAGTTAGTTCGAATGTTGAAGCTTTCTTTTGCACGAAGACATTATCAACTGAAATGTCAATTCTAGTTCCGTTTGAGTTGAATAAAGAGTTTATGATCTTCAGTCATATGTTAATGAATGGTTTGAAGTGTGTTCTAATGAAAAAGTGTACAGAGATATCTTGTGATTTCATATAGTTAAAGAGGCATGAAAAGAGTTATGTGATATATATGATGACTATAAGAGTGTAAAATGTTTAATGTCATATAAAGATCCGAACTTGGCACAGAAAAGTTAGCTCGAATCGTCGAAAAAATTTTGAGTCTGTAAGTGATTCTTATCCGAGGAAATGATTATAGTTTCGGATGTTTTGAATGGGAAACTTTTGTGTGCTTTTTGAGCGATGAATACGTGATTGATCTTATCAGGTAATGAATAGTTGTTAGCTGAATTAGAGGCTAAATAAATGTTTATTAAGTGAAGTTGTGAAATTAAAAAAATGTGTCAGTGAATTATAAGTTAAAAAGGGGTTCAACATAAATTGATTTCTGATTCAGAACTTCAAATGTGGAATCGATGATTATTTGTTGCTTTAAGATAAAGTGTCTATACCGAGAAGCTTTGAGGTTGTATAACCATTGTTATAGGTGGCCCACAGTGTCAATTAGTCTGATCGTATGAGAGTAACATGATGCACGACATTTCGAGATATGATATTGATGAATGAGTGTGAACTGTGATATTACTGACTTTGTTGATTATAAAAATAAAGTGTTGATGAATTTTGTATCGAGATTATCCTTATTATTGAAAAATGATAGAGTTATATGTTCCTGAGATGATAAGTCTACACATGGTACCAATCAACATTGTTTCGGATTGAGATCTGAAACTCATATTGTGATTCTAAGGGAAATTACAGTAATATATGATAATGAGATTGCATTGAAATTGGGAAACGCAATTCAAACTCTCGAAATATTTATTTGTCAGTGTGTTTTAGAGTTTCAAAGCAACTAAGAAAGACTGCTGCTGTTATAAGTAGTTACCGAACTTTGTTATTTCAGGATCGAGCTTTTTGAAAAAATGATCCACGAGATTAATATCGTCAAAGAAAATTGAGCAGAAAATGAAAACAATTTAATACAGTCATAAGTAGTATCAGCTAGAGATGATGTACAGCAAAAGTCAAATCAGAATTTTAGTTTGCTCCCTTGCTACCTCAGGAAGATAAGACTACAAACTTTAGCCTGCTCCCTTGTTACATCAGAGAGATAAGGCCAGTGGCTAAAATCTGCTCCCTTGTTACCTCGGGAAGATAAGATTCGCCATCTTCGATCTGCCCCACTGCTATCTTGAGGAGACAAGATCTATAATTTTTTATTCTGCTCCCTTGCTATATCAAGAAGATAAGACTATAATCTCCAGTCTGCTCCCATGCTACCTCTGGAAGATAAGGCTAGTTGGCTAAAATCGACTCCCCTGCTACCTCGGAAAGATAAGATTCGCCATCTTCGATCTACTCCACTACTGCTTAGGGAGATAAGATCTGCAATTTTTAGTCTACTCCCTTGCTACATCAGGAAGATAAGACTATAATCTTCAGCCTGCTCCCTTGCTACCTTAGGAAGATAAGGCTAGTGGCTAAAATCTGCTCCCCTGCTACCTCGGGAAGATAAGATTCACCGTCTTCGATTTGCTCCACTGCTATCTCAGGGAGACAAAATCTACAATCTTCAGTCTGCTCCCTTGCTATCTCAGGAAGATAAGACTACAAGCTTCACTCTGCTCCCTTGCTACGTTAGGAAGATAAGGCTAGTGGCTAAAATCTTCTCCCTTGCTACCTCGGGAAGATAAGATTCGCCATCTTCGATCTGCCCCACTGCTATCTCGAGGAGACAAGATCTACAATTTTTAGTCTACTCTCTTGCTACATCAGGAACATAAAACTATAATCTTCAGCCTGCTCCCTTGCTACCTTAGGAAGATAAGGCTAGTGGCTAAAATCTACTCCCCTGCTACATCAGGAAGATAAGATTCGCCATCTTCAATCTGCTCCACTAATGCTTAAGGAGATAAGATTTGTAATTTCACTGATGTTGCTACACTGTCCTCTAGGGGACATGTCCTGTAGACTCGATTTCATATGCTTATGTTTATGCCAAATGATTAGGATGCTATGATCGAAATGAATCTAATGCTCCTAACTAAATGTATTATGGACGACATTTGCATGAATGCAGAATGTCATGAGAATGATCTTTTTTTAAAATGTATAATGATTAGGATGCAATGATTGGAATGAATCAAATGCTCATAACTAAATGATATTATGGATGACATTTGCATGAATGCAGAATGTCATGCGAATGATCTCTCTTTTTTAAATGTACAATGATTAGGATGTAATGATCGGAATGAATCAAATGCTCCTAACTAAATGATATTATGGACAGCATTTGCATGAATGCAGAATGTCATGAGAATGATCTTTTTTTTTTAAATGTATAATGATTAGGATGCAATGATCAGAATGAACCAAATCCTCCTAACTAAATGCGTTTTGCATGAATGCAGAATTTCATGACAATGATCCCTTTTTAAATGCTTAGGGTTGTCATTGCTTGTTGTTCTTCCAGGTTGTATCACTTAACGTAATATCCTGTCTTCTTGTTCCAAAGATATTTTGACAAAAGTCCGAAAAAATGATCACTGTTTAGAGTTTCCTTCTCAAATATTTCCAACCTTTAGGCTTGGTGAGTTCTAAATAAAAGTCATGTTTCAAGCTCTAGTATTATTTAGAAGTTCCCAGAGTAATATGTAAAACTCCTTTTGTGAAAGTATTATCAGTCCATTGATCACTACTCCTATACAAATAATGGACAAAAAATGGAATTTATCAGAAGTGAAATCTAAAAAGAATAGGTTAATTAAAGAAAGAAAACATTGCTAGAATACGAAATGATGAGGGGAAAAGATAGGTGCCCCAGATATCGCAGCCTGAGCTTCTCTGTATGGACTTTCTGAAGACCAATTTAAGCTCAATATGTGTTTAGGAGATCAAGAGTACTCTGTTGATGCCCCAAAACGTAACATCTCTCCCTCCTCTTAATTCAGATATAGCAAGATTTATAATCTGATCACAATTTGAGCCTCCCTTTTAGGGTTTTTGAGTCAAAACCCCTTTGGTCTCAAGGTGCCCTTTACGGGTTTTCACCTTGGCCTTTCCATTTCTTTCTCTTTTTTTTTTTGTTTTTTTTTTGTTGAAGAAAGTCTCAAAGCACCCTTTGCGGGTTTTCACTTTGGCCTCTTTTCCTCTTCAAGAATAATACTTCTTAACTGAATCTGAATTTACAGGATTGGGCAAGTTTTTCCCATCTATTTCAACCAAGATCAGTGCTCCTCCGGAGAAAGCATTTTTCACCACAAAAGGTCCTTCCCAATTTGGCATCCACTTCCCTCTAAAATCCTTTTGTATGGGGAGGATCTTTTTCAAAACTAAGTCCCCCTTATGAAATTCTCTTGGGCGAACCTTTTTGTCATAAGCTTGCATCATCCTCTTTTGGTACATCTGACCATGACGAATAGCTCGTAACCTTTTTTCTTCAATCAAGTTCAACTGATCGTATAGAGATTGGATCCATTCTGCTTCATCTAACTTTAACTCTGACAAGACTCGAAGGGAAGGAATTTCCACTTCGATGGGTAACACTGCCTCCATTCCATAAACCAATGAGAAAAGAGTTGGCCCGGTAGAGGTCCTAACTGATGTTTGATAAGAATAGAAAGCAAATGGTAATTTTTCGTGCCAATCTTTATAGGTTTCAGCCATTTTCCCCACGATCTTCTTAATGTCTTTATTGGCTGCTTCTACTGCACCATTTATTTTTGGACGATACGGGGATGAATTGTGATGTTTCATCTTGAATTGACTACAGACTTCTGCTATCGTGCTGTTGTTTAAGTTCAATGCATTGTCAGATATAATCATCTCAGGCATTCTATATCGACATATGATTTCTTTTTTTAGGAATCTGCTAACTGCCGACTTAGTAACACTGGCATATGAAGCAGCCTCTACCCACTTGGTGAAATAATCGATGACTACAAAGATGAACCGATGCCCATTTGAAGCTTTTGGAGAGATTGGCTCGATGACGTCCATGCCCCACATGGAAAAAGGTCATGGGGAAGTCATAACATGTAAAGGCAAAGGAGGTATATGAATTTTATCTTCATAGATCTGGCATTTGTGACATGTCTTAGCATAATTGATACAATCTCCTTCCATGGTAGACCAATAGTATTCGAATCTCATAATTTGTCTAGCCATTGTGAAACAATTGGCATGCGTTCCACAAACACCCTCATGGACTTCTTCCAGAATTTTCTTAGTTTCAACAGTGTCACACATCTCAACAGTACTTGATCCTTTCTTCTTTTATACAGGATCTCCCTGTCTAAGACATAGTCACGAGCTAGTCTTCTCAATGTCCTTTTATCGTTCTCAGTTGCCTAATCACCCATTCACGATTTCTCACATATCGTAATATATCGTGGTACCAGGGATGATCATCTCTTTCTTCTTCCTCCATATTGTAACAATGAGCCAGAGCCTCATAAATACTCATTTGAATGGGTTTCACATCCTCCTGTTTGCTCACTTTAATCATGGAGGCGAAAGTAGCCAAAGCATCAGCCATTTGGTTTTTGTCTCTCGTGAGATAATTAAAAGTAATGTCATCAAACTCTTCAATAAACCCCAGAACTATCCTTCTATAATTGATCAATTGGGGGCCTATTGTCTCCCATTCACCTTTCAACTGGTAGATCACCAGTGCAGAATCTCCATATACTTTAAGGGTTCTAATTTTACGTTCTATGGCGGCACGGAGTCCCATGATACATGCTTCATATTCTGCCATGTTATTTGTACAATCAAAATCTAATTTGCATGTGAACGGATAATGATCTCCATTTAGGGATACCAAAATTGCCCCAATTCTATTGCCTATAGCATTTGATGCTCCGTCGAAGTTCAATTTCCAAAGGTGATCTTTCATAGCTTTTTCTTTAGTGGTTTCCACATACATTAATTCTTCATTAGGGAAATCAAAGTGCAAAGGCTCATACTCTTCTAGAGCTTTGCTGGCCAGAAAATCTGCGACTGCACTTCCTTTCATAGCTTTTTGGCTCACATAAACTATGCCGAATTCAGAGAGGAGAATTTGCCATCTAGTCATCCTTCCATTCAAAGCGGTCGACTCCATCATATATTTTAAAGGGCCCAACTTCGATATTAGCCATGTCGTGTGGTACGGTATGTATTGCCTCAACCTCCGAGTTGTCCAAATCAAAGGCACAATACAATTTCTCAATTGGCGAATATCTCATTTCACACTCCGTGAATTTCTTACTGAAGTAATATATCACCTTTTCTCTTCTTCCCGAATCATCGTGTTGACCCAACACACACCTCATAGAGTGATCAAACACTGTCAAATACAAGATTAATGGCCTATCTAGGCAGGGAAGTGACAATATTGGAGGGCTTGACAAGTACTTTTTGACCTGATCAAAAGCTTTCTGGCATTCATTATCCCACACACCTGGATTGTGTTTCTTCAGAAGATGAAATATGGGATCACATTTCTCGGTTAACTGTGAGATGAACCGAGCAATGTAATTTAACCTCCCAAGGAAACCTTGAACTTTTTTTTGAGTACGCGATGGAGGCAATTCTTGTATAGCCCAGACCTTGTCTGAGTCAATCTCGATTCCCCTCTCGCTGACTATGAAACCTAACAATTTTCCTGATCTAGCTCCAAAAGTGCATTTTGTTGTATTGAGCTTCAACTGAAATTTTCTCAGTCTCAAGAACAACTTCCTCAAAAATTTTATATGTTCCACTTCTGTTCGTGACTTTGCGATCATATCATTGATGTAAACTTCGATCTCTTTGTGCATCATATCATAAAACAAGGTCACCATGGCCCTTTGATATGTCGCTCCTGCATTCTTCAACCCGAATGGCATCACCTTATAACAAAATGTACCCCACAAGGTTATGAAGGTGGTCTTTTCCATGTCTTCGGGGTGCATTTTTATCTGATTGTATCCAGAGAAGCTGTCCATGAAGGAAAACAGCAAAAAGCCTGTCATATTGTCTATTAAAGTGTCAATGTGAGGCAAGGGGAAATTGTCTTTCGGGCTGGCCTTATTTAAATCTTTGTAATCTACACACATCTGTACCTTCCTATCTTTCTTAGGGACAGGCACAATGTTGGCTACCCATTCTGAGTATTTGACTTCCTGCAAAAATTTGGCATCAAATTGCTTTTTGACTTCCTCTTTTATTTTCAGCACAATGTCTGGCCTCATTCTCCGGAGCTTATGCTGAACTGGTTTGTAATCCTCTTTTATGGGGAGGCAGTGTACAACGATGTCAGTGCTTAACCCTAGCATATCTTGGTATGACCACTCGAAGATATCTTTGAATTCATGAAGCAACTCTACGAGATCTCACTTCGTTTCTTCAGTTATGCACGTTCTAATTTTTACTACATTTCCCTCTTCCAAGGTCACAATCTCTACTGTTTCTTCGTGAAGTAGACTTTTCTTTTCCTCTTGTTTTACCATTCTTAACAAGTCTGGAGATAAACCACAGTTTACGTCATTTTCAAAGTCCTGGGATCCCTCTAAACACATGTCTTGCTCAAAAGGAGATCCTAAATCTGTAGCAGCGTTACTCATGTCATTGATATCCGGAGACCTATTGTAGGTACAAAAGAATATACAAAGAACGAATAAATTTGAGAATAACTATTTGTACGGTATGCTTATGAATAAAATGAAAAAATGATTCAGAACAAAGGTCCAATGAAAAATAATGAAAGAACCTAAAAGAATGAGAAGATATTTATTCAAAATGATCTCAAGTGTGTATTTCATAATGATGTTTAGACATAAGCCTCTTTCACAGAGGAATTCTTATTGCTTCTAGGCTTAAAGCAACAACTGTGTTCAGAACATTACTCTGAGTAAGCTCTAAAAGCTACAAGAATTTTCTCTGCAGTTAATTATTCAGAACACTCTTGGGCTCATAAGGGCAGATATTTGACAAGGTCCCCCTTTTAGTGATTTCTTCATGTATGGCATTGATGTGCTTATTTTTGAACATTTTCTCAACATTTTCCTTAACTCCTTCACAGAACTCGATCTCTTTATTATCCATCAGACCTTGTATCAAGGCTCTGAATTCTATGTATTCTTGGATCTCGTGCCCTCTTCATGATGGAACTCACAGTAGTTCCTCGAATTTTCACAACTTCTTTCAGGATCTGATATGCTCAGCCCCCTTTTCACCATCCCTTTCCAGACCCATTTCAAAGGAGTTTTTACTTCTACAATATTGGTCTTGATTTTTCTCCCTGTCTTTCCATCAATTGCATTTACTCCACCATCAGTGTGATTGGGTAGCAGATTTTCAGCGCTTGGTGTATCGTCAAATTTTGCAATGCCCATTTTAATAAATCTTTCAATGACTTTCTTAAAGGCAGTGCAATTTTCTATTGAATGGCCCAAAATTCCTGCATGGTAGTCACATTGAGCGTTTGCATCGTACCATTTTGGGTATGGAGGCTGCAATGGTGTTAGGTAGAAAGGGGACATCACGTGTACGTCAAAGAGGCTCTAATATAGCTCTTGATATGTCATTGGGATAAGAGTGAACTGAAGCTTTTCTGTATTCATCCTTTGACTAAGTTCTTGCCTTGGAGGAGTCTGAAGGCTAGTGGTTTTCATCCTTGGTGATCTCATAGTAATTTGCTTTGAGTATCCCTTTCCCACATTGTTTACCTTATTTTCTTTCTTTCTCGGGGTTGATCTTTTAGCATTTTCCCCTGCATCTATTTTACCGCTTCTCACAGCATTCTCAATCATTTCACCGGACATCACTATGTCTGAGAAACTCTTCGTGGCGCTCCCCAACATATGGTTAATAAATGGGGCTTTCAATGTGTTGATGAAAAGCATGGTAGTTTCTCTCCAGAAGAGGGGGCTAAATTTGTATGGTAACTTCTCTCCACCTTTGTGCATATTACAAAAAACTCTCGCTTGGTTTATTCTCCATGTTTTGCAAGGTAATTCTATCAAGGGTCATGTCTGTTACGTGACTATATTGCTTCATGAATGCCTGTGCTAAATCCCTCCAAGAACCAATTTTGGTACGGCTCAATTGATTGTACCATTTGGATATTGCTCCCGCTAGATTGTCTTGGAAGCAATGTTTAGCAGTTGGTCATTGTTAACATACCAGTCATTCATTGGCAAAACATGGTTATGTGAGCTTCGGTGTAACTAGTCCCATTGTATTTTTCAAATTCTGTCATCTTGAATTTGTAGGGAAGTATTAGATCTGGCACCAAACTTAGATCTTTAGCATCAATTCCAAGTTGCCTATCAGCATTTTCCATGGCCCTGAATTTGTCCTCTAGCCATTTGCATCGATCCTCTAATTGTCTTGGCAATTCAGACCTTGCCCTTTCCCTTTCTGCCACCTCATCAAAGTCGAGAATAATAGCATTAATTGGGCGATCCCCTAAGTTAGAACCCGATCCCACTTGGAAGTTTGTCGGTATCAAAACACCCTCCTGAAATTGTTGAGGTTTAATTGTGATGGATGTTTTTCATGGGTACACCTCAGGATGTGTCGGGGTAAAACCCGAAGATATAGTGGTTCATCATTATCTTCACCAGTGTTAACCATGGGGGTCTTTCTTTTTTCTATTCCTCCCGTCAGTAATTGAGTCAATTGAGTCATCATATTTTTCTGTGATTCCATCATATCCTGCTGGATTTTAGCCAACTGCTCTTGCATTTGCAGTTGAAGTTTATCTTGCATCTCCCTTTGAAGCTGTTCCAGTCTTTCTAATCTCTGATCCATATCTTTCGTCTTGGTTCGGGTACCGTAAGGATGTTTGGTTTTGTTGGTGTCCAGGTTAATGCTGAAATAATTTCAACCAATCAGGGTCCTCTCATTAAATCTAATGCACATGATGTAATGCTATGTGAATGCATGAAATTAATGCAAAGAGGTGTCGATTCTGACTCAATTTCCTTTAGAAAACTTTACTAGAGGGCAAAATTCTTTACATGAAACAGATTACAAATATGCAGATAACCGTATTGTCTTCCGTTTTATCAAGAAATTCATTCTCCATGACAAGCTCTCTGATTTAGTAATTGAACATGCATCGACACTCTTTCAAATATGAAATGATATGTAATGCAATCATAACCAAAACAAAATGAAACATATTAGTACAAAGTAAAAGCAAGCAAAAAAGAAACAAATGGAGCACTTATTCGGATGACCACTATGGTTTATCGCGGCACTATCTAGGGTGGGCTCTTAGGGTCTTTTACATGCATTTTGAGTTCTAAAGTTGAGGTACCTGAACCAACAGATTCCTCGATCCTCGCCCATTATAGGCTCATACGACCGAGTTTAGTTCAGAGGAATACATTTCCCTATGGCTGCACGGAGATGAAAATCTCACGAAGACATAGGTACGGATGTATCCAGAAAGAGATCCACTATCTTGCACGGAGGTGAAAACCTCACGAAAGAGTAGCTTCTCACTCCCACTTAGAAGGGTAAGACCAAAATGGTCCTTATGCAATATGATGCAAGACTCAAACCACAGTAATCATAACAATACAAACAAACACGACAACAGGATCGTAATTTTCAAATCAGATTTTCACTTTTCGACAACAAGACAGAAAACAATCAATTTTATAGCTCGACTCTCTCATGTTTCGAGTGGAGTCGCCAAGCTGTCGAAACCATTTTTTTTATGTTTGTCAAACGGGGTCGACTTTAAAAGCGACAATGGACTCGCCACCAATCTTTTTTGAGGTGTGATCAGGTCACCTTAAGATTGATCGTTAAAATATTTTGATTTATTAAAACGATGACTTTGGTCCACAAAATTCGAGAAAACAGGTTCGGGAGTCAGTTACGTACGATGAAGGATTAGCACCCTCGTAACGCCCAAAATTTTTACCGAATTGATTAATTAATGTCTTAATGTCAAAAATTTGAAGAAATGTTAAAATATGATCCTCTTTATTCAAAAGGAAAAAAAAAACTTGAATAAATTAAAATGAATGCTAAGACCCTCTTATTTTGAATAAGTAAAATGTCACACCCAGTGAGTTAGGGTACGACATTTCAAATTCTCAAAACTGAGCTTGTCTTTTAACTTTTAAAACTCATATATTTAAATTTAAGAAGGATACTCGGTTATTTGGGTTAAATGAGAAATCAAAACCCAGTAAGTTAGGGCACTATTTCTCAAAATTCCCGAATACGGAATATTGCCTTTGTTTTTGGAAATCCTTATCTAGAGATAACAAAATGTCACATCCAGTGAGTTAGGACACAACGCTTTCGAATTCCCGATAATGAGTATTTTATTTAACTTATAAGTTTTGATTTTAAAAATAATTAATTCTTTAAACTCGATGAGAAAAATCGAAACCCAGTAAGTTAGGGCACGATTTCTTTCGAATCTTAGAACACAAGTAATTATTTATTTCCAAAAATATGATAAAATGTGATATGATTTTATAATAAAATGTAAAAATAAATTACAATACTAATTTGTATAAAATAATAATGATGACAATAAAATATAAATAACAATAATAAAAGTAAAAGCGAAATACAATGAAATAGAAGCTAAAGTAAACAATTTATATAAAAATAAAAAAATGAATAAATAAAAATAAAATAAAAATAAAAGTTAATAGTAAATCAATAAATAAATAAATGCTATATACAATAATTTAAAAATAATAAAATAATAATAGTATCAAAATATGATTATAATAATAATAAGCTATGATGAAAACATGTTAATAAAAATAATAGTGAAAATAATTAAATGAAAATAATTACAATAATAACAATAAATAATAATAATAGTAATAATAACAAATAAAAATATCCATAACAATAATAATAATAATAATAATAATAATAATAGAGTTAATAAAAATAATAATAGTAGTTGTAATATTAAAATAATAATTATAATAATATTAGCAATAATAAAAGTAGTAATACTAATAATAATAACATTAATAATAATGATAACATTAAAATACACAAAATAATAAAGCGGATTAAATGAAATAACATAAAGAAAAAATCAAAGTAAAATTATAAGGCTCAAATTGGGATTAAAGCAGAATTGCGGGGGTTAAATTATAAATAAATAATTAAAAGGATTAAATTGAAGTTTAATAGGAAATTTGGGTAAAATAAGAAATAAAAACCATAGGTAGGACTAAATCGCAATGCGCGAATAATATGGGGGACCAAATGGGAAATATTCCCAACCGTCCAAAACGCGGCGTTTTAAGCCTAAATCGAGGGATCAGATCGAAACAGAAACAAAATTTGATAGACAAATTAAAAACAATGAAAAAGACTGAATTAAAAAAATGAAAAAATGAGGAAGGGCCGGTGCGGTAAATAACCCTTTTAACAAAACACGTGAATCCTTCAACAGGCGGGTCGAGTCACACGTTTTGAGGCTGAAACGACTCTGTTTCACGTCCTGGAGATGGGATCCAAAACGGCACCGTATTGGGGCGCTATTTAAGGCCGAAAATCTTTTAAAAAAAACATTTGAAATCAGTTTTTAAAAAAAGAAAGAGAGAATCCTATTTTCTCTCTGCCAAAGTTCTCCGGCCACAGGTCCGGTGAGACTCTGGTGATACTCTGGCGCCAATCGCCATCGTCGGCGCCGCCGTGAACGACGGCCAGAACTTCCCCAAGTAAGTTTTTTTTCTTTTTTTTACTGTATTTTAAATATTGAATATATAAAAAAAACAGAAAATCTTTATGAATGTATGGGTAGTTTCGAAAAGAAAAAAAGCAAGAAGAAAAAAAAAATGAAGAAAACCTTTGTAAAACTATTCTCTAATTTTCGTATTGCTCTTCTCTATTCATATTTTTGTAACCCAGTACAGATTGATTTCACCACATTTTATAGCCGAAAAATGAAAAATAAAAAAGAAATAAAAAGAAAATAAAAACACCCTGGATTTGTGCTGCTGTTTTCGTTTCATTTTGCAGGTAAAAACTACCGTACGGAGGCCGTTTGTAGGGTGACGTGGAGGCTCGAGCGAGTGGGGGCTGTGGTAGGGCGCGTGTGGATGGTTCCAAAAATCCTAGAATTTTCTGGAAAAATATTTGGGCCACTTAGGCCTTGAGATTTTGGGTCTATGAATTGGGTTTTCGGTTGGGCTAAATTTAGGTTAATTGATTTCTAAATAGGCCTGTTGTAATGGACTTTATTAATGGATTTTGGTTTTTAAAATGTTTTATTTTGTTTTTTGGTTTAAATCAGGTTAATATGGTTAATTGAGCTCAGGCAAATTGGGCCTATTACATTGTGTTTGTATGGAATATGACTTATATTGATGTGAATTATTTGATTGCTATAATGAAAAATTGAATAAATGCTTGAAATAGTGAAAATGGGTTAAGTTCCATTTCAATATTGAATTCCGATTATTATATGTGCTTTCCCGAAATGAATGAGGTCCTGCATTTGTTGCTGACGGGATTTAACTGGGACGAGTAATCCTATTGACCTCATTATAAAAAGGATTTAGCCTAGACAGGTAATCCTGATATAATACCTCACGAGTATACGTTACAATTAGGATTTAGCCTGGACTGATAATCCTAAATGTGCTCTTCTGAGCATACGTTACATAAAGGATTCAGCTTGGACTGGTAATCCTGTAATATGATATGTGGCTCGAGAGTGTGTTCTTTGATTAAGTGCCCTAATAGGTACTCTTGAATAAAAATTGACGGGTTATTGAATTGTACACCTTGAGTGTACTACTTGAGTGTCCATTAGAATTTCAATGATTCAACGGACAAAAATCTTGGCATGATAAGATAATTATGGAATGAAATGAATGGTATCTTGAAGGAATATAGTATGACGAGCTCATCTATACTTACTTGATGCATATGTGAACATTTGTGTAACTAACTTGTTTGATTGAGTGTATGTGTTTAGGTAAATTTTCCAAATTGATGAAAAGCATGTTATTGAATGTTTATTGTTAAATAATGTAAATTGGTAAGTTTTAATTCCCGTTATACGAACTTACTAAGCATGTAATGCTTTCTTAGTTTTATTTTCCCTGTTTTATAGTGCTCGGAAGCTCGTGAAAGTTGGAGATCAGTTGGAGCATCATCACACTATCCACTAGCTTATTTTGGATATATATAATATAATCATTTTGGTATAATGGCATCTATAGGATAAATAGGCCATTGTGGGGGTTGAAAATGATGGTTGTATTCTAGCCATTGGAATGACTAGTAATGGTTTGTCATGATATACTTGTAATGTCACACTATGATAGCTACACATAAGTTAAGTAGTTGATCAAATTATGTCTACATATGGACTAAATCAATGTAAGATTATAAACATGTATGCATGTAATGATATGTCATGTTGAATGATAGAGTTTGCTTAATTTGAATGCTTGAAAAGGTTGGTATTTGGATGTGAGGTTTAGTGCAAGTCATTGGTATGATTTTGGGTGAAAAATGAAGCTAGAAATGGCTTTATTTTATTCACACGGGTAGACACACGGGCATGTGTCTTGACCGTGTGTGACACACAGCCTGGCATATGGGCGTGTGGTTTGGCCATGTGTCCCTTGCACCTTAAATTAGAGAAAATAGAATGCCCAAAATTAAGCACACAGGCAGAGACACGGGCGTGTGTCTCAGTCGTGTGTGCTACACGGCCTAGAACACGAGCGTGTGTCTTGGCCGTGTGAAACCTGCACCTAAATTCAAAAAATAAAATTAACCACACGGCTTAGCACACGGGCGTGTGGCTGGCCGTGTAGCGCAAGTTAGAGAGTTACACGGGGTCAACCATGGCCCGCAGCACGGGAGTATCCTTTGGAACACATGGGCGTGTGAGCCCTGCACCTTGGAAAATTTTTAAAATTTCGCAAAAATTTTTTAAAGTTTGCGAAAAAGTCCCAACTCGATTCTAATGCTCCTTTTGGGCCTCGAGGGTCCATTTAAGGGATGTTATGAATAATCTCAGAAAATGAACAGTGATTGACATGGTTTATCTATAAATATTCTGTAAACTCTAGTAATTCTCTATAACCTTGTTACGGCGACGGACATGGGTTAGGGATGTTACATTTAGTGGTATCAGAGCTACGATTTAGCCGATTCTCAGATTTAACGTAGAAAACACGAGTTTAGCTATACATGCCATTATATAATTTGCAATAGTGTGATGTCTCCTAATCATTTTAAATGTGATTTTCATATAGTAATGCCATCCAACCGAGTTAGAGCTGAATTAGAGGAAGATGGGAGCAATGCTTTAACTTCAGTTCAAAGAGTTGCATTTGTATCTGGTAGTGAAATGCCGGTATATGAGGGTCGAAGTGAGGAGGCAAAACAAGCCTTTTTTCAAATGATGAATGAATGGATTACTGAGTATTTAAGAACAAACCCCGCTGTACAATGACCTCCCTCACCTGCTCCTCAACTGGTAAGCCCCTGGGAGATAAAATCCGTAAGCATGGGGCAGAAGAATTTAGAGCTACTGCAGATGATAATCTGGAAAGGGCTAAATTTTGGTTGGAAAATACTATCCGGGTTTTGGATGAATTATCTTGCACACCTGCTAAATGTTTGAAATGTGCAGTATCTTTACTGAAAGATACAGCTTATCATTGGTGGAATATCATAACTTCAGTAGTACTAAGAAAGAATGTTGCATGGGAATTCTTCCAGGCTAAATTCAAAAAGAAGTATGTTAGTCAAAGATTTATGGATCAGAAAAAGAAAGAATTTTTAGAGCTCATACAGGGAAATATGGCTGTATCTGAATATGAATGAGAATTTGTTCGGTTGAGCAAATATGCCAGAGAATGCGTCCATTCTAAGGCTGAGTTGTGTAAACGCTTTGAAGAGGGTTTAAATGAAGACATTAAATTATTGATCGAAATTCTCGAAATAAGGGAATTTATGGTGTTAGTCGGTCGAGCACACAAAGCTGAGGAATTGAGTAAAGAAAAGAAACAACATGAAAGAGAGGCTCGAGTTTCTAGAAAAAGGATAATGAGTAAGTCACAATCATTTGCTTCTACGAAGTCAAAGAAGTATTATGATCGTTTTACAACATCAGTGGGATATTCAGAGAAAAAACAAGGTTCCCAACGCTCCAACCCGAGATTTTCATCTCCATCTATAACCAGTGTAGGTAATGTCGATAATCCCAAACCAAAATGTAAGGCATTGTAATAATTTCATCATGGAGAATATTGGTTTAGAAGTGGAGCTTATTACCGATGTGGATCCCTTGATCATTTTGTTAAAGACTATCTGGAAAGAATTGAAAAATAAGTTGAACAGACTCCAAAACCAAGTAATCCTGTTTCAAGAGGAAGACCACCTCGTCACCCCGATAATGTTAGCAGTAGCTGAGGTACTACAAAAGATATAACAGTTAAATCTGAGGGACGAGCACCGGTAAGGACATATGCTCTTCATGCTAGAGAAGATGCTTTTGCACCAGACGTCATTATTGGTACATTTTCTCTACTTGATAATGATATTAATACTTGATTGATCCTGGTTCCACACATTCATATATATGCACAAACTTAGTGTCTGTTAAAAATTTACCTGTTGAATTCACTGAATTTGTGATTAAAGTTTCAAACCCCCTGGGTCAGTGTGTTATGGTGGATAAAGTCTGTAAAAACTGTCCATTGATGGTAAAAGGTTTTTACTTTTTGGCTAACTTGATGTTATTTCAATTTGATGAATTTGATGTGATTTTGGGAATGGATTGGTTAACCCAATATGATGCAGTGGTGAATTGTAAACAGAAATATATTTATTGAAATGTCAGAGTGGTGAATTACCTCATGTTGAATCTGATAAACTGGATGGATTACCTAATGTGATTTCAGCAATATCAGCACAAAAGTATGTCAGAAAGGGTTATGATGCTTATCTTGCATATGTATTGGATACTAAAGTATCTAAATCGAAGATCCAGTCAGTGCCAGTTGTTTGTGAATTTCCTGATGTATTTTCAAAAGAATTACCTAGTTTACCACCGATTAGAGAAGTGGAGTTCTCTATTGGCCTTGTTCTGGGGTCAACACTGATATCCATAGCACCTTACAAAATGGCTCCTACTGAATTGAAAGAGTTGAAAGCACAATTACAAGAATTGATTGACAGAGGTTTTGCTTGACCTAGTTTCTCACCTTGGGGTGCTTCGGTTCTGTTTGTAAAGAAGAAAGATAGATTGTTGAGGATGTGCATTGATTATAAATAGCTCAATAAAGTTACAATAAAGAACAAGTATCCATTGCCTCGTATTGATGACCTGTTTGACCAGTTGAAATGTGCCACTGTATTATCAAAGATTGATCTCCGTTCTGGCTATTATCAATTACAGGTAAAAGATTCAGATGTAACCAAGACAACTTTCAGAACCAGATACGGAAACTATAAGTTTCTTGTAATGCCATTCAATTTGAACTGAGTACCTCGAGCAAATTACAAGAAGCTCGAGGTACTCAGTTACACTTTAGCACTGCATTTCATCCCCAGATAGATGGTCAATCTGAACGAGTAATACAAATCTTGGAAGATATGCTTCAATGTTGTGTACTTGAATTTGAAGGTAACTGGGAAAAGTATTCGCCTTTGGTTGAATTTGCTTATAATAACAGTTATCAGTCTAGTATCAAAATGGCACCGTATGAAGCTTTGTATGGTCGCAAATGTAGAACTCCATCGTATTGGACAGAACTCAATGAGAAAAAGTTACACGGAGTTGACTTAGTCCGTGAAATCGAGAAAAAATTAAAAGTAATTCGAGATAGTTTGAGAGCAGCCTCTAATTGTCAAAAGTCTTATGCTGATCTTAAACGAAAAGAAATAGAATTTCAGGTTGCTGACAAGGTATTCTTGAAAGTATCACCTTGGAAGAAAGTTCTCCGGTTTGGTCGTAAAGGAAAATTGAGTCCACGGTTCATTAGACTGTATGAGATTATAGAAAGAATTGGACCGGTTGCATATCGGTTAGCTTTACCACCAAAACTAGATCAGATTCATAATGTTTTTCATGTGTCTATGCTACGGTGGTACCGATCCGATCCCTCACATGTTATTTATCCGACAGAGGTAGAGATTCAGCCTTACATAACATATAGTGAAGTACCGATCAAAATCTTAACTCGAGAAACAAAAGAGTTAAGAAATAAAAAGGTAGCATTGGTAAAAGTTCTTTGGCAACAACATGATATAGAAGAGGCTACCTAGGAACCAGAGGATACTATGAGGAAGCAATACCCGAATCTTTTTACTGGTAAGATTTTCGAGGACGAAAATCCTTAAGGGGGAGAATTGTAACAGCCTAATTTTAGTGAAATCGGAACAGTTATTTCGGGATCACAAATTTGAGTCAAAAATAAAAATTTATTTTAATTTTATTACATGGTCTGTATTATGTTAGAAATGTCATGTGAAAATTCTGATAAGAAAATTTTATCAATTAAGTGCTTAATTACGGGGATGGACCAAATCATATAAAATGAAAAAGTTGGATTCTAGTAGCTAGAAGGATTAGATAGCTATGGAATTCAAAACTTGAGGTCCTTATATGGTAATTAGACCATTAAAGAAAAATATGTAGATGTTTTGGTGACTCATCCATGGAAATTTAGAAAAAAGGCAAGGACTAAATTGAAAATTAAAATAATTTAATTAATTAAAAGATGATAAAAGAATTATCATCTTATTTTATATCATCTTCATCCTCCAAATACATGGAAACCCTAGGAGAGAGAGAAGAAACTTTCTTGGCTTAATTGGGTAAGTTTTCTTGTCCAATTTTTAGTAATTTTGATATTTTTGAAATCGGGATAGCTTAATCTATCTATTTGGGGGATCAATTTGAAAAGTTATTAAAGTATGGAAATTAGGTCATGGATGAATATGCTGAAAATTTGAAATTTATGATAGGAAATGAAAGGTTGTTGATAGATAAACAACTTTTACAAAGTGATTTTTTGATGGAAACATGATTTAGGGACTAAAATGTAAAGTTATGAAAATTGAAGAAAATTTTTGAAATTTATAGAATATATGTGCTGTAAATTGTATAATGAAATTTCTTTTAGGCTTGGAATAGGGAATAAATTGCATAAATTTCATTTTTCCGAGCCTAGGGACGAAATTGGAATTTATGAAAAAGTTGAGGGTAAAATGGTAATTTTGCCTAGGATGTAAATTGAGTCCACTTGAATATGAAATGTGATAAATTGATGAATAAATTCATTTATATAGATTTGGACAATACAAATTCGAGGTTAGACCAAGGAAAAAAAAGTTTCAGATTAGTATATTTTTTAACGCAAACAAGTGTCTAGGTAAGTTCGTGTAACTTAATCGAGCAAGTAAATATGTTAAATTGAATGTTGTGTTTGTATGGAATATGACTTATATTGATGTGAATTATTTGATTGCTATATTGAAGAATTGAATACATGCTTGAAATAGTGAAAATGGGTTAAGTTCCGTTTCAATATTGAATTTCGATGAATATATGTGCTTTCCTGAAATGAATGAGGTCTTGTATTTGTTGCTGACAGGATTTGGCTCAGACGAGTAATCCTATTGACCTCATTATAAAAATAATTTAGCCCGGACGGGTAATCCTGATATAATACCTCTCGAGCATACGTTACAATTAAGTTTAGCCTGAACTGGTAATCCTGTTATACGATATGTGGCTTGAGAGTGTGTTCTTTGATTAAGTGCCCTAATGGGTACTCTTGAATAAAAATTTACAGGTTATTGAATTGTACAATTTGAGTGTACTACTTGAGTATCCATCGAAATTTCAATGATTCAACGGACAAAACTCTTGGCATGGTAAGAGAATTATGGAATGAAATGAATGATATCTTGAAGGAATATAGTATGATGAGCTCATCTATATGCATATGTGAACATTTGTGTAACTAACTTGTTTGATTGAGTGTATGTGTTTAGGTAAATTTTCCAAATTGATGAAAAGAATGTTATTGAATGCTTATTGTTAAATAATGTAAATTGGTAAGTTTTAATTCCCTTTATACGAACTTACTAAGCATGTAATGCTTACTTAGTTTTATTTTCCCTGTTTTATAGTGATCGAAATCTCGCGAAGGTTAGAGATCAGTTGGAGCTTCATCACACTATCCACTAGCTTATTTTGGGTATATATAATATAATCATTTTGATATAATGGCATGTATAGGATAACTAGGCCACTGTGGGGTTGAAAATGATGGTTGTATTCTAGCTATTGGAATGACTAGTTATGGTTTGTCTTGATATACTTGTAATGTCACACTATGGTAGCTACACATAAGTTAAGTAGTTGATCAAATTATGTCTACATATGGACTAAACCAAGGTAAGATTATAAACATGTATGCAAGTAATGATATGCCATGTCAAATGATAGAGTTTGTTTAATTTGAATGCTTGAAAAGGTTGGTAATTTGGATGTGAGTTTTAGTGCAAGTCATTGGTATGATTTTGGGTGAGAAATAAAGCTATAAATGGCTTTATTTTGTCTACATGGGTAGACACACGGGCATGTGTCTTGACCGTGTATGACACACGGCCCGACACATGGGCATGTGGTTTGGTCGTGTGTCCCCTGCACCTTAAATTCGAGAAAACAGAATGCTCAAAATTGAGCACACAGGCAGAGACACGGGCGTGTGTCTCAGCCGTGTGTGCTACACAGCTTAGAACACGAGCGTGTATCTTGGCCGTGTGAAACCTGCACCTAAATTCAAAAAATAAAATTAACCACACGGCCTAGCACACGGGCGTGTGGCTAGCCGTGTGGCGCAAGTCTGAGAGTTACACGGGGTCGAACATGGCCTGCAGCACGGACGTGTCCTAAGGTCACACGAGCGTGTCCCTTGGAACACACAGGCGTGTGAGCTCTGCACCTTGGAAAATTTTTGAATTTTCATGAAAAAATTTTAGAGTTTGTGATTATGTCTCGACTCGATTCCAATGCTCATATTGGGCCTCGAGGGTCCATTTAAGGGGCGTTATGAATAATCTAGAAAAATGAACAGTGGTTGACATGGTTTATCTGTAAATGTTCTGTAAATTTTAGTAATGCTCCATAACCCTGTTCTGGCGACGGATATGGGTTAGGGGTGTTACAAATGCAGTAAATGAAAATGGAAGGAAAAAAAAGAGTTACCTTGAGAAAAATCTGTTACGAAAGAAGAAGGTAGAAAGGATGGGTAAGAAAAAGTTAGAGTTTTAATCGATTTCACGAAAGGGATTGAGGAAGTGTTGTGTACCTATTTTATAGAAATAAACTTGCGCTAAAAGTTTACTTTGTGGAAACTATTCAAGTTATCCAATTAAACTTTGACAATTGTCATTTAGGGTAAGTATGTAACGTTTAAAAATTTAACGCAGTACACATCGAAGGTTGAAGGCACCCAATCGCATTTAGCATAGTCGATAATTATCAGTAATTTGTTAGATTCTTTAGGGTACAAATTTTGAGAACGAAATTTTACTAATAGGAGGAGAATTGTAACACACCAGTTCTGGCGGATTATAAATTATGGCACATAGTCTTAATATGGTTAGTGTAGCGAATTGGTATCCACCCAAATATTTTTGGATGAGTAAGGTATGTGTGCAAACTATTTAGGCACTTTGATAGTAATCCGCCACCAGGCTGACTTGTTGGCATGTTAGAGTTTTAGCACTAAAGTATTCGCCTATTTGTGGTATCTAAGGATTTATTTAATAGAATATTTTTATGTGAATAAAAAATACGCATAAGAAAAATACGCCTCAGAGTTTTGGATTAGACATAAAAGGAGCATACCAAGTGCATGAAAATGTTGTAGGATGCTTAATTACCTTTAAGGCCACACCATAAGTGAGTCACTACAAAGGTATAAAACGTCAGGTTGTAGAAGCACCGGTTTAGTTGGTTCTTGTAACAGGAATAGATGGGAGTCAATAGGATTGATTAGATCCTCCCTATGTCTAGTTAGACAATAACAAAGATCTTCATTGGATTCTTTTCACCTGCCTTGGATTTTTGGGAAAATTAGGAGATTTAGGTTAGGTAAGTATCGTCACTCATTAAATTCTACAGTAAAGAGGACAAGGAGTTTATATCTAATGAGGGAGAAGACTCTCGATATGATATTTACTTCACTTTTACATTATGTTCTGATTCTTCCTTCTTTTAAAGTGTTGCTATATGAATCTTAATGAACCAAACAATACTTCTTTCCCCTTCAAGATGAAGATGAAATTTTGGATCTTTATCAATGATCACTCCATGTCAAGTAGTGTTGCAGTTCCTTGTTGGATGTTGGATCGGGAGTTCAAGCTACTATCCGTAGTTGTCAGGTGCGTGTCTAAACTGGGTGTTGCATGGTACTGTTTATACCTTGATGTCTGTGGAACAAATCGAAAGGTGATACAGAGTTAATGAAAGGTATAGTAGGTAAGGTTAGTGATTCCTAAAGGATATCTATGATTGAGTTAATATTGTTAAGAATAATGTGTAAATCTGGGATAGAGTTTGACGAGTTTAAGCATGTGTTAAATGACGTATGAGTAATGTAAGGTGAAGCATGGTTGTACCTAAATGTTTGAAATGTATGTTATGAGATGTATGTTATATAGGTTGCTTATTATGGATTGCGAAGATTGGGCTTAGTTTGTTTTGATGTATGAAGTGTTCACAAGTAAATATGTTTTGAAACCGAGCTCCATCATTTGTTTGGGACTTGAAGATACATGTGACACAGATTTAGCCTGAACTGGTAATTTGTTGTCGTTTTAAAGGTTTAGCTTAGACTGGTAACATCACATGTATATTAAGCCATGGCAATGGCACCCTCTAAAAAGGAATTAAAGGTAAATGATCACCCAATGGGGTTCTCTATGTATCTTAGGACGATGATAGGCAAACCTCACAAAACGTAAGTTTAGGCAAATCCATATCGTAAACACGTTAGGAAAGAATAACCTTTGTGGCGAACTTTGAGAGAATAGCCTTAGTGACAAATTATGAAAGGATAGCCTCTCTTGGGAATCTTTCAAGGATAGCTTTTGTGGCATACTCCGGATGGAATGCCCTTGTGGCGTGTTTTAATAGGACTTGTAATGAAGAACTTTAAAGGATGTTCTTTATGGTGTACCACGATAAGAGCTTCGTGGCGTATTTTGATAAATTTCCCTTATGGCGAGTTTTGTATGGCTCATAAACATAATCAATGAAATTAGTAATGACGAAATATATCTATGGAGTATATGGTAAGGTATTAAAACATGGTCGAAAATAAAAAATTGAAAGGTTGTAGAGAAGTAATGGGTTAATATTTAAAATGTATGCTGAATAAGGATGTGAACTTGGTATGTTCGAAGGAAGTACCTGTCATCTATGCATGTGTTACTTCTTGAATCATAATGAGGTGTTGGCTTAGAGTTTGAAGGATGTAAGTGATGTATCGAAGATATCAAATGAGAATAAAATAGTTTCAGAGTGAGGTATAACTGATGTGTATAAATGGATAGAACTTGAGGAAGCATTCGCAAGTGACAAAGTTTAAGGTTAAGAACGATCGAATCATTTATATAAACTATCAGTTGTAATGTGCAAATATGACTCAAGTAAATGATGTTTTCCTCACTAAGTTCTTATGAACTTATCTGTGTGTGCTATGTTACAGGTGAGTTGATGTGGGACTGTGCTAAGAGGGATGATGCCAGAACTATGCCAAAAAGTGGCGTATCGGGTTATTATGCATATAGAACGAGTCTGGTGGCGAGTTCGAAGTCTGAATTGTTACATAGAAATCCATACTTTGGGGTATCTACAATAAATTAGGATTTCAATTTAGATATCACTGTAATTTAATTACCATGTGTATAGTAGCTGTATTTTCTTATTGTATATACTTAGGTAATTTAGTTTGAAATCTGTAACTAAGAAGGTGTAAATAATTGTAACTTATTTAAGAAGATTAAATTTTTATATGTATTCATTTGGTAATACCCAAGATCTGGATCCGACATAACGAATTAGGTTAAGGGTGTTACAAATTGTGCGAAGAAAGAAGTGGCATGATAGAGTTTGTGTGGATGAGCATTAAAGTCCAAAATTGTTATTGAGATCAACCTAGTTTGGTGGTGCCGTATGTGTTGTGATTGGCCAAGATGGCCAAAACCAATAGGGTGACCATTGAAGGACCGTGAGGGCCTAAGTTGGGGATAACCAATGTGTCTAAATTTCTCACGTTGAGAACTTTAGTGTTGGGGCCGCAATAGTGCATTTGGTGCCACATCCAGAGGGATGCATTTTTAAGTATCAAAGGCATGGTAATATTCATTCGACAAAGGGTCATACCATTAAGGGTTTCTCAAGGTTGTAACCTGATGATTATATGTTATGGCATTGAGTCCAAGTGTTCGATGGAGGAATAGACATAGACGAGACTACACTAACGATTGAGATGAGACCAAGTTCAAGTCTATGTCCGATGCGCATTGAACGGATCATAACCTTAGGCCTTGAAGGCCCAAGATGGACTTTGAGATTGAAGTGTCAGCTCGACGCAACAATGTTACTAAAAATGTGGCTTCATGTTGATAAGGGCATCGATATAATAAGTGGGGGAAAGAGTCATAGTTCACAAGTTACTATCCTATCAAGGTTAAATTTTCCCCAAATGATTTAGAATGAAATTAAAGTACAATAACTTGAAAGTTGGAATTTTTCGGATACCCTGCATTCTTAAAGAGATATTGTGATGTAAACTGGGTAACTGATAAAGTTAGTTCTGCAAGTGGGTATGTCTTTATTTTAGATGGAGCAACTATTTCTTGGAAGTCTGCTAAATAGACATGTATTACTCACTCCACGATGAAATTAAAGTTTATAACTCTTGACTGAGTCGAGAAAAAGGTCGAGTGGCTCAAGAATCTGCTTGTAGAGATTCCTTTATAGGGGGAACTTGCACCTCATGTGACCTTATTATATGATTCACAAGCTGGCATGTGTTGCTCAAAACCAAGCTTACAATAGCAAGAAAAGGCATATACGAATAAGACATAAATATGTGAGACACTTAATAAAAAATGGAGTACTTGTTATAGAGTACGTAAAATCTGAGAGGAACCTAACTGATCCACTAACCAATGGGTTATGTAGGAAAATGATTCTTGATTCGTCGAGGAGGATGGGTCTTAAGCTCACTAGCTGAGGAATTCATGGTGGATACCCAACTTAGTTTTCTAAATTCAATGTGATCAAATGAAACCATGGAAAGACTCATAATGTACATCTTTACCTATCCCTATGGCGCACAATGTACATGCATAAGGATGAGTTCCTTGCTTTTAATGAGTTCATAACCCAGAGTTTGGGTGATCCTAGTGAGACGAACTTAATGAATTCGCTGACGTGTGAGGTTGAGTTTCTTACTCTTAATGAATTAATATCCCAGAGTTTGGGTGGTTCAATTGAGACGGACTTGATGAATTCACCGAATTATAAAATTGAGAGGTTGAGTTTATTAAATGCTCTTAATGATTTTATAGTCCTGGTCTGAGTGGTCTATACTGCAATAAACTTGATGAAATCACCTACGTAAGTGTAAAGGATTAGCCACATTTTATAAAAGACATTGGGTCGTTTTTCTAGAGTACTTATTAGCATCCTGATGTATATTAGCTAAATTGTTGATCTATCGCGAAACTCAATTTGACCTGAGATTAGTCGTGTGTCATTAGTTCACCCCTATCTTAACAAGTTCAAGATTCATTCACTTGTTAAAGAGAAGAATCACTCAATCCACTATGTACTAATTTCGCTATTGCTCTTCTCACGTTTTACCTTTTCTAATATTTACAAAATTTTCCAATTCTTTTGCATTAGTGGGGGAATGTTGGTAAAGCAAAATCAAAAATATTTTTTCAAGATATTTTCTATTGTAGAATATTTTTCGGTTGAGGAAAATCCTCTGACTGTTGCAGAATATTTTCTGTTGAGGAAAATCATCTATTAATTTTAGAAATTGACACTGTTATTTTACCATTTTTCTCCTTTTGAAAACAATATAAATAGCAGACTATTCTACTCATTTTTCACAACACAAAGAAAAAAAAAACTCAATACTTTTTTTCTATCCAGTTCTTACTCTTTAAAAATTCTTATGTTTTACTAATTACATTAGTGTGATATTCTGTCTAGGAGATTGAGTTTTAAGGGGACCGTCTATAACCCCTCCAATCTTTCCTAAGAATTGAAGCTAGTGTAATTTACTCGAGTTTCTTCCAATTTATTTCTAGGCTTTTACGAGAAGATTAATCTTTTAAGTTTCATCTTTCTCATTCAGGTATACAAATTTGAAAGAACTATGTTTATCCCGGAGGGCGACATCCATTTCCGATTACACCGATTAGAATGAAATCAATGATATTTCCACAACACAGTAACTGCTTTATTTATTTACACTTAATTTAATTTCCTGTTAGTGCTAACGGTTTTGTTTGCACTATATTACCAACAATTCAGACGTTAACAAGGGATTTGACCAAAAGGGAATAGAGTTGCTTGACTTTTTAGATTTTATCAACACTTGTCATGTTTCGCAGAGCTAACCAGATGAAAGTTAGGCCCTTGTCGTCCTCTTTTTTTTCTGTCATTTATTTATGTTCTTTTCGGTACTGTGCACTTTTGTTTTGATTAGGGGAATTTATTGAGAAAAAAATGGTGGTGGGGAGGAGGGAAAAGGAGATTCAACTGATCACTTAGGTTTGGTTCTTAAAAATCACAACCAAATATATTGGAGCAATGAGATGTTGGTATGGACACTTATCTGTTAGAGTAACGGTGAGACTACAGCATTGACAGGCACAGATGCAGATGAGGGTGTATATCTTTCTTCAACATAATCAATCCATTAACTGAAGACAACTTTGTTCTCAATTGCCCATACATTTTTATAAAAGTCAAACCTGGATTGAGAAGTCGAAAGGGATATATGTTGATAACTAAAACAAACTCGCACCCACTAATTAGTCTATATTTATAAATAATACAGACATATACAGATAGATAGATATAGTTGGATATAATTATATATATTGGAAATGGATGCATTGTTTGGGTCTCTCAAGGTTAAGGTGTTGCTCCAGCGGTCTTCTTGGGATCAACATCGCCGTTGGCGACGGCCACCTCCGACAACGAGAGATGCATCTCCATCTTCGCCTCTTTCCTTGCTGCTATTATTCTCTTTGTGGACTTGTAATATGTGGCGTATAACAATAGCTGGGCTAAACTAAATATTGTGCCCACTCCATTTGGAACCTGAAATATACATACATGTATGCGAGTAGGGAGCCAAAAAGAAAGAGAGGTAAAAACATTAGGTATAACTTACAGCAATGAATGGGTCAAAAGGGAGGAAAGCATAACTAGTCCAAGCAACACCGTTGGCAAAGGAAGCCAGTGAGAGGAAAAATGGCATATACTCCACACTTTTCGTCGTAATCACCAGTTTCTGCACCACCATGATTCATTATTGCGTGTATATAGAGAGAGAGAGAATACAGCTAAGGCTGTTGGATTGAGGAATATATGCTAAACCAATAACAAAATTCTACTAATTATTTACTTACAATAAGAGTGTCCAACCCACGGAAATAAATGCAAATTATTTCACTATCATTTAGAAATGTTCATGGACTAAGCAGTCAAGCTTATCCAATCCTAAAAATATGTTTTATTATTTTAAATCATGAGTAACTGTAGATCCATGAATGCGTCTAGTCTGCTATGGACCTATGTTCCACCTAATTTCATTAGTAAAATAAATGCATGTGCATGTATGATACTAACCATGACGGATAAAGGCGCAGCATACATCATGACATTGAACAAAATTGCTATAATTCCAACGATTATGGATCGGCGTTGAGTGGTGTGAAGGACAGTGAGGATCAGAGTGGCGAGAGCGGCCATGAAAATGAGCTCGACCATGATGATAAGCAGGACTTTGAGTCGCTTTTTCTTGTCATGACAGAAGATGAGGAAGAGGGTGAGGAAGACGACCTCGATGGCGGTCCCTCCAGCATTGATGGTTATAACAAGGATGCTGTTGGGATGCACCATTGGCAGGCCGTAAATGACCCAAACAATGCAATTGATTAAGGTTGCTAGGTATGGTACTGGGGAAAACTGCTCCACTGATCCTTTCTTCCAAATTCGAATAAAAGTTGGCCTGCAATAATAAATATGTGATTAGGCAAAAAAGATTACCCATTTAATCCATTGTAACTAACATCAATAAACAAGGACCACTGCTTAATACATGTGCCTGTTCGATTAATTAAAGTATTAATTATAACTTTTGATTTAATTTATTTGATACATTCAAACTTTATTTTAGCACATGGAATCATTTGTTTTATTTTTAAATTATTTTCTTCTAATCTTTAACTTAATTTACATAAGAATTATTGTAGATTGAACAAGATGAATAAAAAGAAGTATAGCAAATCGCTATGAAATTAAATTCGAAATACAGAAGTTGTACCATTTTATCTTAAGGAATTTTTGTTACTTTTTGTGATTATTAATGATTGATATATGTCGTTACATGAAAGAATAAATCTTTTGAAAAAGGAAATTATTTTTGTAATTTGTAAAAAGTTATCATTCCAACCTAATTTTTACAAATCAATTTTCATTTGGAAATTAAAAGAAAAAGAACATTGATTATAATTTTTATATAAATCAAACCCAGTCACTACTGTGGCTACAATATCATTTCAGTTTCCACGGACAAAAACAAGGGATGTTTGTCTTTTCGTATTAGTTTTATGGCAATTAAAAAAAAAAAACACTGTGCTATGAAAAGATTATGATGAAAGCCTAAGAAGAAGCTCACACTGGAGACAAAAACAGGAAGAGTGCGATAACGTTCCCTGCAAAAAACCCAGAATAACCCATATTAGTTATGTAGTGATATGAAAATAGAATCTCATGTTGTAACAGGAAGAAAGTATCATAGATTCGGTGTATAAGCTAAAATACCTGTGATCCCTACTACATTTCGTATAGTGTTGACCAGGTGAGAAACCATGACTGTGAGTTGCAGAGAAAAAGAGTGGAGAGAGAATGTAACCTACGTTAGAATAAAATGTGTATGACTTTGGGAGAGTATATATACACAAAGGTCGAGGGTGTTGGGGCTGGTATAAGTTGCCTCATGAATGCGAAATCATCAAAATTCTAAAGTGCTCTCTCTCTCTCTCTCTTGCTTTTTGATTAATTTCAGTTGGGGTTGATGCGGAGTTCCCACTGCATTTAAGATTCTCAAAACCATTCAACATAGTAAATGGCTTTCCTTAAATTTAAGTTTTAGCAGATAGCCAATGCTATTCATTGCTATATTATTCATAATGCAAGGTTCATTTCAGCACTAGATTTTGTAAATTAATTTAAATCATAGAAATGATGAAAACCAAGTGAATAAAGAATGAATATATATATATATATAATTAAATTTAAAAAATTAAATTTTATTTAATTTTATAAAATAACAAAATTTTCATTGGGTTTCAATAGTGAATGGCTCAAATAGCTTCCATGTTTGGATCATTTGAACAACCCCAATAGAGTTAAAAAGCCAAGATTAAGGAAATGATTTCTCATAATGATGGTGCTCATAGGGAAATGCATTTATCACTCTGATGCAGGGTAATAATTAATTACCTCGTGCATATATGGTAAGATATCCAAATATACATAATTCAATGATATGAATTAATTTGTCCAAATTTTGCAACTTTAAACACCCCTATTGTTACAATTAACGTGGAATACATAAAAGTGGTATAACCAGAACAGCAAGCACTTTCTGACTGTATTTTCTATTTGATGATGATATCTGCTCTAATCAAGGTCGAAGTCAGAACAATTTTTAGGGGTCGAATAAAATTTTAATTTTTTATAATTTATATATTTATAATTTTTAAAAGATTAAAATCGAATTTTTATAATTTTAGAGAGACCAAAGTGTAATTTTATCTTTTCTATCTTAAAATTTTAAAAAAATTTAAAGAATCTAACTAACAATTTTTCATTTTAGGAGGTTGGACCTATGCCAACACCCTTAGATTCGCCTCTGGCTACAGTGTCTATGAATAGAGGTAAGTCATGATAAGAGTATGATCATTTAGTTTGCATCATCCAACATTCACAATAAGGATATTTTCTTGCATTAAGGTTGAAAAAATCTGACCATAACGTCCAATGTTATCGTGACAAAGTCAATAAATGAACATGAAAGGCCAAATGCTTCATGGTGATGTTGTTCAAACGTGAACAAGGGATATCACCAAAAGGGAAAAAAGTTACATGACTTCTTTAAATTGCATCAACACTTGTCATGTTTCACAAGCCAACCAGATGAGATGTTAGGCCCTTGTCGTCCTTTTTTTTTTTAATTCTTTTCAGTACTATGCACGTTTTTGTTTTGATTAGGGGAATTTATTCAGAAAAAAAGGTGGCAGGGAGGGGGGAAAGGGAGATTCAACTGATCACTTAGGTTTGGTTCTTAAAAATATATTGGAGCAATGAGATGTTGAACTATAGTTATGATGGACTCTTGTCTGTTAGAATAAAGGTGAGGTTATATCATTGACAAGAACAAGTGTCTCCTTGTCAAGAAAAGAAGCATTGAATGGCTCTCCCAACATCAATGGTGAGCCTTGACTTTGCATATCGACTTATTCTTTCATCTCCAACAAGTGTGGTCGTTTAGGGCCGGAATGAACGAATCCAATTCTGATAATGTCCCTCTCTCTTCTTCTTCATCTTCTCCACGTGGTGATTGAAACAAGTCTAAAGAAAAGAAAAAATGAAAAATAGATATAACCGTAGAGGTCTCTGTGGTCGGGTGGAGGTGGAGTCATGGTTATGAAATTTATAAAATTTTTCATTGGAGAAGTTTGGGTTTTTATTTATTTATTTGTCAATATTCATTTCATTCCATTAATCACAAAAGTTACAATAAGGCAATAAATCGTAAGTTTGTGGAGAAATGCTACAAATCAATTATCTAGGTAAACATTGTTTTTAGTTCTCTTAGATAATCAATTCACAGCTTTGTTACTTTTCTTAAAGACATGATAAACTTGACAGTCGAATATGAAAAAACAGTTTTGATTATTATCTCGATATAATACTCTTTACTTGTCCCAACAATCAGTACCGATAAAAGATGCTGTCAGAACATGTATGTCGAAATCATTTTTAAAGTTTTTGAAAAAAACGAGAATCGATTTAAAAAAACGAAAATAGAGTCGCCACCAATCCCTTTTTACTTAGGTGTGATTGGATTACCTTGTAAAACGTTTTATTTTAAAATATTTGATTTTGATCTACGAAATACAAGAAAATGGGTTCGGGAGTTGGTTACGTATAAGGAAGGATTAGCACCATCATAACGCCCAAAAATTGGTACCGAATCGATAAAATCAAGTCATAATGCTGAAAATTTGAAAGAATTTTAAATATGATTTTTTTTAAAAAAACTTGAACAATTTGAGTTAAAATTTGAGATTTCTTTGTTCCGAAAGAATACAAACATCACATCCAGCACGTTAGTACATGATATTTTTAAATCCTCTTAACAAAAATCATCTCATGATTTACAAAATTTTATAAAAAATGATATTTAGTTATTTAGTCAAACGGAAAATCGAAACCCAACAAGTTAGAGCACTATTTCTCGAATTTCTAAATATCAAACATTGTCTTATTTTAAAACCAAATTTTGATGCATCAAAGAAAATATAATATAATTGAAAAATAAATCATAATGGCAATATGCACAACGGAATAAAAGTGTGGATAATAATATACATAATAATAATGAAGACAATAATAATTAAAAAATATTAAATAAAAATAATAGTAAATAAATAAACAAATAAGTAAATAAAAGGAAAGAAAATAATAACAAAAATGAAGCTAATACCAAATTAACAAATAGATAAATAATATGTATAAAATAATAATAATAATAGTAAAAAATGGAAATATGTTAATAAATAAATAATAAAAAATAATATTAACAATTATAAAATAAAATAATAATGAAAATAGTGATAAAAATAATAACAAAAATAAATATAGTATTAATAATAATAAAATAATGTAAGGATATTAAAATTGATAGTAATAATAAAAATAATAGTAGTAGTAAAGATAAAAGTAATATTAATAACAAAAATTATAGAAATGATAAAAATAGCAATAATAATGTTGGTAATAAAATAGTAAAAATAGTAATAATATTAATAATAGAAAATATAATAATAAAATTAAAATAATAATAATAGTACTAATAATAATAGGAAAAATAATAGTAAGAGAAAAAAATTGTAACGAAATAATAAAAAAATAGGAATAATAATGTTAAAAGTAATGATAATAATAAAATAAAAAGTATTAGTAATAAAATAATAATGATAATAAAATAATAATAGTAAAAGCAATAATAATATGATAATAAAATCAAAATTAACAATAATGATAATAAAATTAATAATGAAATAATGAAAATTATAAAAGAAATGAAAAAGGACAAAATTGAATCTATAAATGAAAGTTTGGAGTAAATTTAAAATACAAGAGAACTGAATTAAAAAAACTAAAAAAATGCGGAAGGGCTTGATGCGAAATAGCCATTTAACTGAAAAACACGCGAATCCTATGATGGCGGGTAGGGTCACAGGTCGGAGCCATGAAACGGTGCCGTTTTGGGGCTATTAGCCTCAGCCCTAAACGACGTCGTTTAGGGGTGGTATATAAGGTGAACATTTAAAAAAAAATTCTTTCTCATTTCAAAACAAAAAAAAAAAAGAGAGAGAGCTCTCTCTCTCCCCGCAAAGCAATTTTTGGCGAGCCTCGCGAGGCTCCCAACCGTCATCGGCCACGCCATGCAGTGGTAGGAGTTCCAAAAAGGTTATTTTTTAAAAAAAATATTTAAAGCCCTTTTTTTGTATGTAAAAATAACTAAAATAAAAGAAATAAAAATAATAAAAACGGTCAGATTTGGGAATGAAAAAAAAAAAAACCTTTTCTTGATTATGTATTTTTTGTATATCTCTGTATATTTCTTCTCCCTATCTATTGTATCCCCTTTTTATAGATTTATTTGGAGTTTTTATAACCCAAAATAAAGAAATAAAAAAAAGAAATACATATATTCTACCATTTTTGCTGCTGCGTTTCCCTTTCTTGTGCAGGTAATCGACGAGGATCTCGACGATGTACATTGATGACGGCGTGGCTCGCATGGGTTGCGGCGCGACTGGGTGCAAGGCTTGTGGCACAAAGGGGCTGGGTGCGAGGCTTGCGGTGCCTAGGGTTTCCTAGAAACCCTAGGTTTCCTGTTTCTGTTTAACATTTGGGCCCTTTTGGGCCGTTTTTGTTTTGGGTCTGAGGGGTCAGGGTCTGTTGGGTCTATTTCAGGTAGGCTGTTTTAGGTACGGGGTATTGGGTCAGTATTTAGCATTTGGGTTTGGGCTTTAAGCCCTTTTATTGTAAATGGACTGTATTAAAATTGGACTTTTATTATTTTTTTTTTTGTTTTCATTTTGGTTTTCACGAGTCCGGACAAAATGGGCATCTTACGAGTAATTTTTTTTAATTTATTTAAGAATTAATGTATGATAATTAAATTAAATTTTAGACAAATTGAAAACTTTAAAATTAATTTAAAATCATTTAAAATTAATTCGAGATTGATCGATACTTAAAATGATGCAATACGAGCAAAGGTAATGTATAGGGTTGAAACAAAAAGTGAAGTCACAATGTGATAGATGCAAAGTCATGATGCTGAAAACCGAAATACGGTGCCTACTAGTCAACCCAAAAACACTTCAAATTCAAAGCAATTCATGTAAGGCTATTAACTTAAACACTAATGCAAAAACTTTATAAAGGGGTGTAGTAAAATCATTATATTGTTCCCAAATTACTATCAGTAAGAGACTAATATCCTACAATGATTAATCGGAATTCTCGTGCTTATGCTTCAAAATGGGATTAACTATCAAGTTGAAGAGTAGAATGAAACCTATATGACTTCCTAATACATGTCACTTGGAATTACAAATAAAAAATACAAGGATTTCATACGCTCTTAATTTTGCTAGGATGATCCACGAGGTGAGTCGAGCTTCCAAAAGCAAAATAAACCTACATGCAAAGATAACGGTGTATTAAGCACGAGGCTTAGTAAGATCAATGATAAATTACAATACTTCGTGATAGGAGGTAATTGGACATATACATTTACGGTTTTTCCATGCTCATTTTAGCTTCCTTTTTTAGTGAAACCGAGTTGTTCTAGAATTAATTTGTATTTTAGGTTATTTATAGGCATGTTTGTGTTCTTGTGTTGTTTGGAAGAATTTTGGAGTGTTTTAGGTTAAGGTACACAAAGGTTGAAGGTTCACAAGAAACGGAGTCAAATTGCGACATGAGGCCAGGGGCAGAGCTAAGGAGGATTGGTAGGGGTCCCGACCCCCCCTAAAATGAAAAATTTCACCTTAGTCATTTTATAATTTAAAAAAATTTAAATTAGTATATGATAAAACTACACTATGACCTCCCAAAGAATGAGAAAAAATAATTTAATTCTTTAAAAATTATAAAAATATAAACTATTAAAATGATAAAATTTTACTTTTACTATCATAAAAATATACAATTTTATTTTGACTCCCCTTAAAAAATTTTCTAACTTCGTCCCTACATAAGGTTGTTTGGCATCTTGACATGAGGGATTGAGATAGCAAGAAGTGGCCATGGTTCGAGGTCTCGACATTGACAAAGTGAAAGTCGCGACTTGACACACTCATGTGAATGTGTTAAATTTAGATATTTGTTAGATAATGATATTTAATTCTAATTTAGATTTAGATATTAATACTAAGATAATTTACGAATTTTAATTTTGAGATAAATTTTTAAATTTTAATAATCTAAAAAAATACAAATATCTAACCAGCTGCTTCTAATTGTATTATCATTTTGAATTAATGAAATTCTCTAAAAAGAAAAATTAACTTTTATGCTTGTTTGTTTTTTTCATAACATAAAATTTTAAATTAAGGTCGCATTCTGAAACTGACCAGCATGGAATCATAAATCTAAAATTTGAAACGTTTTAAGTGGAAGAAGAATGCCGCCTCAATCTTGGCTTCTTCTTCCTTTGTTGCTAAACTTGGGAATATGTAATTAATTATCCAAAACCTAACCTACTTCTTCTAGAACTAGGGTACTCAATATTCATGATCTTTGCCAGCTTTCCGATGATATCTTTTTCTCTTTTATCTCACTTTGCATTCTTTTATTCTTTTTTGTCCTATGTGACTTTAAAATGAATTAAAGTTACATCAGAAGAATATATATATATAAAATTCGATTTTTATTATTAAAACAAATTTAATTAATTAGGAAAATGAGTTGAGGATAAATTATTTACAAAAATGAATTATTTTTTATAGTATTTATCGGTGTTGCTTGACACATCAATTGTACCACTCATCATTTTCAGGTAATTATACTTTTTTTAAAGAATTTTTTGATTTTACTATTGTGTTAGGTGATTCTGATATGTAATTTTTAAAATACCTGTAAAATTATGGCTATATCGATTGAAAAACAAAACCCAATCTAATGGTGTATCAGGTGACAACAATAAAATTTTAAAAAAATCATTAATTAAAAAAATTGTTAATTGATACAATCGAAATGTAACCAAATGATCACATCAGCGACAAACAAGCTTGTCGCCTGGTAATCAGGCGGCCCTGGCCTAACACCTGCCACCAACCTGATCACTCGGTCACGCCTTGGTTGTACTAAGGCAGCAATCACCCTGCTTTTTTTTCTCCTTTCTTCATTCGGTTTCCTCTCATTTATAAGGGAGGCAATGGTCCCCTTTCCCCTACACCACCACCAGGGGTTAAAAAAATTTTGTGGGTTGTTTTGTGTTAATGTTTAAGGGAGGAATTATTTGTGTAGAAGTAGTAGGGAGAAAGTGATAAAATTAAGGTATGTTCTTTAATGATATTTTGTATATTATATGTTTGTTTATTAAATACTTACTAAAATTCAATTTTAAGATTTAAGATTGTTTATGAAAGTTTGTTATGTGTTGTAGTTTTAGGAGTAGATTATGATAGTTTTAAGGATAGATTATTGGGTAAATATTCTAAATATACCAAAAAAAAAAAAAATTATGGAATTAGGGTAATTTTTAAAAAATTTGTGAAAAAGGGTTATTTTCCATCAAAACGCGTTCACGTCGGTAGCGTTTTGAGGAAATCTTAACAAAAGCATACAGGGGCGCTTTGCTAGAAAATTTATTTTAATTTAAAACCAAATTATAAAAAATAAAAATAACTTTTATTTATTTAAAATATTAAAATAAATTATAATAAAATAAAAATAAAAACAACTTCTTATTTTAATACATATATTAAAATTAAATTACAAAAAATAAAAATAAAGAAAACTTCTTATTTATTTAATATATTAAAAATATATTATAAAAATAAAAAATAAAGAAAACTTCTTATTTATTTAATATATTAAACTAAATTATAAAAATAAAAATAAAGAAAACTTCTTATTTATTTAATATATTAAAACTAAATTATAATAAAATAAAAAATAACTTCTTATTTTATTACATATATTAAAATTAAATTACCAGAAAATAAAAATAAAAAACTTCTTATAGTTTTAATATATTAAAACTAATTTACAAAAAATAAAAAATAAAGAAAACTTCTTATTTTATTACATATATTAAAATTAAATTACAATAAAAATTAAACAATTTCTAATTTATTAAAGATATTAAAATTAAATTATAATAAAAATTAAATAACTATTATTTTATTAAATATATTAAAACTAAATTACAATAAAATAAAAATAACTTCTTATTTTATTAAAAATTCAAATTAAATTATTTAAAAAATAAACAACTTCTATTTTAGTGAAGATATTAAAATTAAATTACAAACACAAATAAAAACAACTTTTTTATTAAAAATAAAAATTTATTACAATTTAAAAATAAAAACCCGATCCAAATCAATGTTGATGCTTGGTTGGAATCATGCCACACAGGCGATTGGTGATTCTGTATTGGATTCCTCCTTCTTTTAGCTTCCAGCGGGGTCGTGGAACCTCGGGCAGAGATTCCGGTTCCTCCGGCACTAAGTCTAGTTGTGGGTGTTGCGAGGATGACTCACCTTGATAAAATAACGACCCCGAAGGTGTTTGCATAAACCACGGCGGGGGTGTCTGTATCCCGTATGGCGAAGGAGGCTGGTAGAAAGAAGTGCTCCTCGACGACGCCTCCTGTGATCCCTCACGCGACGACGGCCTCAAGATCGGCTGGCCAGTCGGAATAGTCGGGAACGGACTCGAACCTGGCCATGCATTCCAACTTGGGGTGGGACTAGGAAAAGGAAACATATACGGGTTAGGATACATATAAAGGGTAGGGTACACACCTGGCATAAAGGGTGAAGGCTGTGATGTCGGTGTCGTCGGCTGAACTGATGGGCCCGGTGACCGTGTGGGCGCTATTCTTGGCCCGATGGTGTGTCGGCCATTGATGGCCCCGTGTCATCAACCCTTCTCCTTGGATTTAAGGGGCCCCGACGTTCCCTTTGTTGACGAAGTTGCCGTCGCCTCTCTTTTTCCGACAACAGATACGGCTTACCATGGATCCTAAACCATGGCATATATTCCGGCACGCAGGCTAACTCAGGGACGATGATCGGTTCCCGGATAGGTAAGTAGTCATACCAGTTCTTCCACGTCTCGATATGTTCTGACCAAAATCTTGACCAATCCATGTGCAACTGCCGTAAGTCCACTTTGTGCTCATCATCGAGCACCTCAGGTGGCACGGGAATCGGTTGCCGGAATCTAAATTGTCACAGAACCTAATCTGACGGTGCATCTCCACGGTCGCATAGGTGATCAATGGGACTTTCACATGCCAACAGTTTGGGTTTTGTAAGAACTCCGGAATTACTGCCCGAATTGCGGATCCTTATAGATGTCCATTGAAACTATATTAACATTACAAAAATATTAGTTATATACATAATACTAAACACTAAATACGAAATATTAAATTATAAATACGAAATTCGAAACTTGTGATTCCGACCGTTGGTCCAATAAAAGCCGTATATCTTTAAGCGAGGTAGGTATTCCAGCATGACTCGTCGAATGGTTCCACCTAATTAAATAAATTTTTAGCATACAATTATACTATAAATCTATGTAATAATTTTAAAATATAAATTAAATTTACCTCGTTATCAGTGAGAATGAATATGGTTGGTCGAGTCGAGGACGTAAAAATAGAAATCGAAACCATGCTCATGACTGCAGTAGTGATAGGCAACCTCCGATTTTCGCTTTACTCGGCCGCGTCGCCCCACATATCTCCCGATACAACCTCGATAGCATGGCAGACCCCCAACTCAATTCACCGGCTGCTCTAAAATCAACAAGTTTCAGCAGCCATCTCAAGTGTACGAGGTTTCTAGAAAGGTCCGGCATCAAATAGCCTCCAACTATCTGAAGAATGTATGACCGAGCATGCCGTATTCGCTCTATTTTGGTCAAACCCTCATTTGGCTCTGGGAATGTGTCTCGTAACCAGGCCATCTCGATCGACCTCCATGAATTTTATCCGGAATGGCACCCAGAAGCTCGTAGCATACGGCCATCCAATCACCAGAAGTTGCGGACCGGTGACTCTGGGCCGATCACCGGCAATCCCAATCGAATCGCACATCTTCCGAGTGATGGTACACTCTCGCATGGAAGATGGAAAGTGTGCATCTCGGTCTCCACCTCTCTATCAACGCACTGATCAAAGGCGACTCCAACTTGAACCCCTAGTTTATCGTCGCCACGTGCCAAAAACCCGCTTCCCGTAGGTAATTCTCGATCAACGGCGATGGGGACCATGCATGTTGCGAATATAACATTCCAACACCGATCTACGATGTTTAAAAATTATAAAAAATTAATTAAAAGCGCATAATTGTAAAAATATTAAATAATATTGAAAATTAAAATTAAAACTTACCATTTGCATTTGCTCGACGGAGATGTGCTTGTTGTCAAGACAAGTAATTCCACAGCCATTGTAATCGATCAAAAATTTTAAAATTTTCCAAAAAAATATATTAAAAAATTAAAAGGGCTTTTTGTAAATAGTAAAGGACTATTTTGAAATTTGAGAGTAAATGTCAAGGACTTTGAGAGAAAATTGAGAGAAGGATTAAAGTGTGAAAAAATAAAAGGGTTGGGGATTTTATAGGAAAAATTTTGATCGTTGGCCGACAAAGCGCCCACAGTGCACGCTGCTTGTCGGCATTTCTCAAAAGCTTGACGCGGACGCCTTTTGATGGGAAATGACCATTTTCAGTAAATTTTCTAAAAATTGGCCCAATTCCGTAATTTTTTATTTTTTGTATATTTAGGATATTTACCTAGATTATTAATATTTTTCTTAATATTAAGATGTAATGTTTAAAGGTTATATTTTATTTGTAAAAAAAATTAATTTGAGTTGGATTTTGTGTTGAAAAAAACACTACGTTTTTTTTATGTTTGTAATTTCTATCGTACTATATTAGTTAGGTTAATATTTATAGAATTTTTAATAAATAGAGTTTGCATATTCAAGAATATTTTTATTATGTGTATATAACCATATCGATTATTTTAAATGTTTTTATTTAGTTGGTGATTAATATTTTTATATTGTGATTAATAAGTTGGTGATTAATTATTTAAAATGATACGTTTATTCGATTTTATTTGTGCAGATATCGAAATGGATTCTCTGGTCAGAGCAACCGATCATACATTAATGACCGGTAAAAAAAATTGTTATTTGTTGTTCATGAGGATATTTATAGATTTAATTGAAATATTTAACTAATGTCATAATTTAATATGGATAGGGTAAGTACCGTGTGTTGAGGGCACGTGCCCATGGTTCAAGCTACTGGCAGGTGGAATGCATTTTGCCATATTTGGATGGCACTGGACTTGGAATAACAACATTGGTTCAGATGTTTGAATAGAGGGCCAACTTAATATCCGTCTTGGTTGAGCGGTGGTGCCTAGGGACCCACACATTTCATTTGCCGTGTGGGGAGTGCACCGTCACCTTGGAAGATGTCGCATTGCAACTCAGGCTCCTAGTTGACGTTTATGCGATCACAGGTTCAACTAAAGTGTTCGAACTTGCGGCGGTGATGGTAAAGCTAGGTTTACAAGTTTGTAATTTTATTGGTTAAAGGAAAATTTCGAAACCTTGTTGGCTAGTGCCACTAAGTGGGAGAAGATGTGCGCTGCTTGGGCATATATACTGCAACTGGTAGTGGGTACTTATGTCAGACGCAAATAATAATAAAACCCACATGATGTACTTGCCTCTATTGGATGATTTGCAAGTTGCCTGTTCGTATAGTTGGGACTCAGCAGTATTAGCAACGCTGTATCATGAGCTTTGTCAGGTGACAAAGCATGATACACAAGATATAGGCGGCTATCTGATACTGCTACAATCTTGGGCACTATATAAGATGTCATTTTTAGCATCAGTAAGTCACCAACCCCATGTGTTCCCATTTGTAAATAGGTAAAAAAAATTAAAACTTCGATCAATAATTATTCTTTTTATGAAAATGTGTTCTAACAAGTTTGCTTTATTTTCAGATGGTTTACTTGTCTTGGTATCAGGAAGTCCGAAACCCTCGTTGTATACCGACAAATGATTGAGGCATCCGTCAGGGAGGAGGTAATTTTTTTTCAAAATAAAATATATTCATGTCATGTAATGTAATGTGACACCCTCTACTCGACCCGAATCATCGAATCCGTATATCGGATGTTATGACACACAAACACTTAGCATAATTTTTGCAACTGGCGCAAAACATTCTAAACATACTTTTATTTCTTTTTCAACTATTCTTAAACCCCAAGATTTGTAATAGAAAATGTCTAAAAATTACATCAGACTTTCAAAATAGCGTATGATGTTACAACTAAAACTTTGTTAAAAACAGACTCTTCATGATGTAGTATACTAAGTGTCATACTCCTATAGTACGCTCTATATGCATAATATCACAACTCAAATTGCCACCCTAGCGCAATCCTAGCTTGGTCCCTCATGGCGTACTCACTCTTAAAATGAACCTGCAACATAAACGAACACTTGTCAGTTCATATGAACTTAGTGAGTTTTAACCCAAATTACCTTGAAGCATTTCTTGTTGAATTCTTCATCTTGAAAACTTTGGATTTTCTATCTTTGGTGGGTACTTTCTTAATATTAGACGCATACATATATGTCAACTTCCATACTTAACTATCCTACACGCAATTTACTCCTTGAGTAGATTCCAGACTTCACCACTCAATATAAATCTCATTCCTTTTCAAAAAATGAATACATTTCTCAAAAGGATATTTATGCAGAACCTACCTTCGACATATTCTCACTCAGTCAGATGTTGAATACATTCCATAGGATGGGGTACTCAAAGATAGTATTCTTGGTAGATACTTATACTAACTGATCTTTTAAGATAATGTAACACCCCTAACCCGTATCCATCGCCGAATTAGGGTTACGGACATTAATAAACCAAACACAAGTCAATTCACTTTATAAAAGCTATTACATTGATAATTGTGTACCAATTTATACCATCACGAAAAGTCATGTATATTCCATCAATATCAAACATTTAATAAGGACTAATCATAATCAACTTGTAAATCACTATTCACTAGGTCATTCCCAAGTAAAAGCCGAATAGGTAATGTACTTATTCATTTATTCTATTGCTATTAACATCCATACCTTCAAACACACACACATATATATATATTTATATATATTTCCGAACATATGCATTACTAATAATCTTTTCAATATCATATACAAATATAACATTGTATCATCTACTTATCTCACAATCGAAAATACCATAAATAAAAACATCAAGCCAACTCATTTTTCTCAAAATGTCCTAACATATTCGGCTATGTTCATTACATATACATATATATATATATATATGTAATTATTCCTTGTTAAGCATATATTATCAATATTTTACATCTATGAATTAACCATATATAGCACATGGCGAATATAATACATATATGTATATATATATGGGAGAATCTAAGCTTCAAACTAAACAAATCATGGTTGAATATCTATAAATAAGTACACATTTAAAATGCTCATTAACATATATCACCTTTGATAATCACATACATAAAAAAAAAAATGTGACCTACTCGATTCATATCTAGCAAATTGGCACATTCAAATAATTCTACCACAACGTTTTTGTCAACTCCATATCTTATACCGTATTCAACCAAACCTATGAGCTCAAAAATTCACATATAACATATTATGGAATAACTTTCAACTAGGCTTTTTAATAAATATACTGTACTCAAATAAAATTCCATATTTAAAATATGATCAAAACAGCTCAACATAAAAGCATAGCCATTTTCACATGGCATATACATATATATAATTATCAATTGAACATGACCCAAGAAATATTGTCTATACATGCCATATGTTTCAAAAAGGTACAACTTATAGAATACCAAAAATAGATGATAGTGTGAATGGCTTCGACGAAGATCCCCGAGTACGAGCTAGCTTCCAAAAATCTATATAATAGTCAAACAAACACATATACAGTAAGCTATTATAGCTTAGTAAGTTTTAAGCAATGGTACAAACTATTCAACTAAACATTAAATAATTAAATTTATCAAATATGATCAATATCGAATTCATAAGTACAAATTGCAATTTAAATCTCCATTCACCATCTACCGTGTCTAACATAAAGCTCAATTATCAAATATTCAAATATCATATGCTCCTCCTTAAAACAAGTTCAAAGTTTAATAATCACATCCCAGATTTATATTCACTTAACTAATATAACTTACCACTCTAATACCAGGCCATTAAACTACCTTGCATCACATATTCATGCATCGTTTTCTCATTATTTTCCATTCAATAGCTTATGTCTCCAAAGTCTCGGTAACTCTGCACACACAATGCATTTTTCGTAACGTATCGCACACATAGTGCCGTTACTGGAGTAAGAGGACACAAAGTAACATTCGACAGTAATGTATCGTACACATAGTGCCATTACTATTTAATCCGCACACATAGTGCTTTTTAGCAGTAATGTATCGCACACATGGTGCCATTACTATTTAATCTGCACATATAGTGCCTTTTAGTAGTAATGTATCGCACACATAGTGCCATTACCATTTAATCCGCACACATAGTGCCTTTTAGTAGTAATGTATCGCACACATAGTGCCATTACTATTTAATACATTCTCAATTTATCTCATTCAAGAACTAACACATTCGGCATTTACTCAATTTACATAGCTATGTTCATAATATATATATATATATATATATTAACAATTCATTTGCATCTTCCATTACCATTTCATTCGACAAATTTCAACCCTCTTCATTCACTAATATATAAATTTTCAATTATCATCTCTTCTCATTTTCCACATCCATTTATATACATATCTATTCCTTAATACAACACATATATTTAACCAATTCAAATATTCAATAATTTCAAATATTTACTCACATGTGCCAACTCATATTCGGACATTATATACACATCCCATTTATTTCATGATGCATTCGGCAATTAGGAAATCAAAATATCTTTCTATAATCATATGTACAATAGTATACAAATTGAATTCAATTCATCCAACTACTTAAAACTTACCTCAAAAATTGTCAAATTAAGGTTTCCCGGCTACTCGTGCAGTTTCGCTTTTCCCCGATCCAATCCCGTATCTTTTTGTTTTTGATCTAAATAATTCCAAATTGAGCTCATTCAATTACATTTTCATTAAATTTAGTCCATAAATACATAATTATGAAATTTACTATTTTAGCCTCCAACATTTACCATGCTTACAACCTAGTCCTTATGGCCTAAAAATGTAAAATAGCAAGAATTTGACTTCACCTATAAAGGGCCGAATGTTCATGTACCCACTGTCCACTCATTTCTTCCATTAATCTTGCTATTTATCCCTTTCATAAATTTTCTTTTTACGAAATCATCCCTATACTAAGTTCCAATAAGATTTTAAAGAAAAAACTTGCTAATCTAACATGCTTTTATTCTATTCTATCATTAACTACCCACACATCATGTTTTCATCCATGGCAACATTCACTTAACACAACCAAATCAAAAATTTGGGTATGGGCTATATATATTTCATGGCAACAACCTCAAAAATGCTAAAATTATAAAAAAAAATCAAATTCAAACTCTCACCTTAATTAAACATGCAAATTGGCCGAATGTTGAGAGCTCATTCCCTTCCCTTCTTCTTTTTGTTTCAGTAAATGAAAGAAGAAGATGATGATAATTCCTTTGTTATCATGTTTTTCTTATTTTAATAATATCTAATTATAATATATTATTACAACCCACTTACTACACTTAAAATATAATTAAACACTTCCCCCACTAATTTCACAAGTCAATGCCGTCCACTATCTCCTCATTAAGGTAAATTTGCCACTCAAATCCTTATATTAAAATAAAACTATTAAATTTGGCCACTTATTATCATAATAACTATTTTTCTCACTTACTCAATTTAGTCCTTTCACTTAAATTAATCACCCAAACCCACAAATTAATATACAATATTTTATCAAATGCTTAACCACATAACATAGTTATCAAATTAATAATAATAAATAATAAAATAATTTTCTATACCAGATTCGTGGTCCCGAAACCAACGTTTCGATTAGGGTCATAATTGGACTATTACAGATAAACTTTATACAGATCCTACATTTGGAAAATCCTCATATTGAATTAACAGCTATCAGATTATCAATCAAATCATGTCTTAAATCAATCTAGATCATAACTTACTCTAATGGATGAAATCTTTTAAGCCATCCTGAGGAATCCCAGACAACCATGTTATATATATGAGAACGCTTTTATTTGATGCACAACTTATACTTTAGATAACCTTTTTATATACGGCGTGAAACACTTAGATTTGACAAATACCAAATAATTCAAATTACTTCTTTACGCTACATAAACAAATTCAGATCTGACAAACTCTTATGCTACACATAATTATGATTACACCAGATTACCTGTACTGACAGGCTACTATGGTGGATTCACCCTTCAGAAACACTGTTGAGAACTCTTTCAAGAAATGCCTTTAAATCATATTCAATTTTATCATAAGGCTATCGAACAAATATGTTTCCAAACTTACTCAGATCTTTACCATAGAGTTATCTAGTGAAGAAGTCTCTAAACTTACCTTGATTTCACCACAAAGGCAGTTATCCAAATCTTACCTCAAGAGTGTTACAAAATATGCTACAAAGACTTTACAGAATACGCCACAAAGGCTTTATAGAATGCTCCATATAGGCTTTACAGAATTTTCCAAAAAGGCTTAACAGAACATTATGTGTTTATTGTCCTAGTGAACTATCTCAGAGAGTGTCATGGGTTTCTCCCAGATGGTCTTATACATATCTTCATGTCATGATCTACTAGTCCAGTCAGATTCTCGCTGAAGGCATCACCATGAGTATTTTCATTATCATATAATGGCATGGATCTCAACTACATGGTCTTATACATTCTCATGTCGTGTTCTACCAGTCCGGTTTACATCTCACCAGAGGCTACACCATGAGTATCCTCGTTGTCATATGATGCCATGTATCTCTACCGCATGGTCTTGCACACATTTTTATATTGCGATCTACCGGTCAGGTTAGCAATGTACCTGCCTTACCGAAGGCATCACAAATGTTCATGTTACTCAATTAACATAAATTACACTTACACAGATTCGTTCACACTTCTGACGAACTCATACTCTTTCATACCTGATTTCACAAGCATACATGCATCATCTTACTCATGTAACAACTCATATATCTCATTTGCAATTATGCATAATCTTTACGATAATCTACACAAATACACTTACCAGCTATCTAAAAAGACATTAACATTTAATCTACCATTATAAACTAACATAGAAGAGTTAAGGCAAAGACTAACTTGGAACTCACCTTTACTATAGCTCAAAGTTCCAAATCCAATTGTCCTTTCCAAACCATCAACAACAATTGCTTAAAAGAACATGAAATTTCCATTGAAATCTCATTTATAGTCAATTTACTAATATCTTGATTACAGACAACCCCCATACAGGGCCTCTTATATATACCCTAGTATTTATATACTTTTTAACACCCCTATTCTTTCAAAATCATAACATGTAGAGTTATCAGACTTACTAGCAGGTTGAAACATCCACTGATTAACCCAAAAACCTTAACTTCCAAGTTAACGAAAAGAAAAAGAATGTTTAGATCTAAGAAGAAGAATTAGAGGGTGGAACAGAAAAAAGAAAAATCATCTCCATGTTCTCTTCTTACTATATATATATATGCATATACTTAGCTTCTCATAGTGGATATTGATAAGTGGCCATATTTACTAAAATTATCATTTGTTTTCCTACTAAAATTCTAGGGCAAGTAGAGGAAAATCTAGTGAAGTTGAAGTTTAAAGACAGGTCAGTCAAGAAGAGAGTCAAATTAGTCTAATCGAACCTTAACTAATCCCATTACGAGAACCAACTAGAACAGTGTTCATACAAACCAGACGTATTACACCTTGGCGGTGATTTGCGTATGGTGTGGTTTTAAAGACAGTTTAGTCCCTTACAGTTTTCTCATATACTTAGTAGACGCTTCATGTTCAGCCAAAACTTTGAGGTGTACCCTTCATTTGTAGTATTCTTTATTCAATTGAATAATACCCCTAGATGAAATCCTTAGATACTACTATGAACGAAGACTTTATGCGCCAACTTTAGTTTGCTAGAAACCTGTAAAATAGTGGACTATGCTACTATAGTGTGCCAAAATAGGTAACCTTCACATCTATTCGCCTTCTTCTCGGAACTGCCAAATTTAGGGTATGACATATAATTACTTTATTTATGTTATTTGACTTATGTCACTATAACCATGTTATTAATTGCGCAATTCGTGTAGATGTCATATACATCGTCGGACATTAGGGTTGTCATTCCTCCATCGGCTCACCACCATTCACTTGTGTGGTGCATTAACACACCCATGTTGAACTTTTTAACCGTTGAGTGGTACAACGGGGATCGAGTTCTACCACATTGTTGTTCCACCACCGCACTATTCTGCCCACCCAAATTTAGATCGAAGCCAAACTCGTGTATAAACGATCACCTATCAACATACGCTCTCAGAACATTCGTACACGGGTCTTGAACTCCATATTGTTGACTTAATGGAGTGACATATTAAACGGGATGCACATATGCTAACTCAGCAACCAACTCAACTTGTTCAGCATTCACGTTTCTAGTCGAGCAATAAAGTGCGATCATTATCTCCACATCTTCATAATCTACAAGTTCCATCTCAGTATATTTCCACGGATTTGACAAAACTAGAAATTTGTAGAATAGTCTTGACATCCTCCTCCTACAACGTCGATAAATTTTTGCACTAATCTTTTGTTTCATATAGACTTTTACATTCTTATTAAACCTCATTCCTATTTGTTGACGGGATTTAAAATACAACCGTAAAATTACTTCCTCGAAATGAACGTAAATGAAGAATTGAGTATTCATCTTCGATACTAAATCTATAAAATAAATTAAAAATAAAAATAGATCCGATGAAAAAATATAATTAAATACAAATAATTACAAACTAACCTTACATACTTTAACTTGATTTTTGTCGTCTAAAACATGAATATTTCTTTTCTTTTTTGTTTTCTCCTCTTACACTAAACAAAAATCTTTCTTCTTCTTTTTTTTCTTCTCTTCAACAGACAATAAAAACTTCTACTGAAATAAAAAACTTTAATAAAAACCCAAAACTTCACCAGAAACAGATTTTTGGTTGGGGATGGGATATATATAGTGGTGGTGCCGCCTAACAACGTCACAAGACCACTATTGTCACTTGACACGTCGGCGATAACACTAATAAATTAAAAATTTCCGATTTCCTTCTTTTCCCCGACAACCTTCTTTAATTTTTAAAAAAGTAATTGTACCGGTACCGCCTGACACACTAGCGACACCTATTAAAAATATTTTTTCATCTCAATTTTTTTCCTTTTTGACTACGGTTTTTTTTTAAATTTGACCGGTGTTGCCTAGCACACCTAAGACACCATTAAAAATATTTTTTTCTGCCGATAAACCCGCATTTTCATGGGTCTTTTAAAAAATACATACTGATATCACCTTATACAATGATAGCACCAAAAATTTATTTTTTTAAAAACAGATGATTGAGCCATGATTGCTTGAAAAAGGAAGATTGTGCCGTCGATGTGTCAGGCAACACCGACGGGTGCTGTTGAAAACAATTCATTTTCATAAATAATTAGTACCCAACTCATTTTCGTAATTAATTAAATTATTTATATTATTTATATAAAAAGAAAAAAAAACAACTAATTGGTTTAGATTTTAGAGTCAACACCCTTGTGAAATTTGTAGCCTTAAATTACTTTGGAGATTTTTATTAATTACAAGCTCATTAAAAGTGCAAATTCTTAATTAATTGGTTTTAACAATGAAAAACTGTGAAATTTATTGAAGGTGGCTTGCAAATAAACAAATGAATTGTTGTCCATGATAAAGATTGATGTGGTGTGGGTATATATTTATGAGTGCGGAATTTAGAATAAAATTAGCATGATTTGGTATAAGGGGGAAGAAGACAAAATTTGAGTGTCATTATTTATTTAAAGTTTAATTATGAATCAGAATCCTGAACGTGGCTGCCTGCATTTCACTTCAATTTGCGTTATTCTTCAATAGTCACGAGCATAATACATTCACCTTAATTTAAAGATGTGCATATATTATATTTTTATTTTAAAAAATATTTTTATTAAAAGTGCCATCAATCATGTTGCTCTATCATTTTGAAATAATAAAATTTATATTTTGATAAACATGTATATAAATGGAGATATATATTGATAAAGTGATAAGAGTGAGGATTATATAGTTTAAATCATATCGAGCGGATGTTTGACAAGAATTTTAATTATCGCTCAATGTAAGTCAAGGTGTAAATATTTATATTTTGATAAATCTTGACATATAAATAAGGAAATGATGATGAGATTTAACTCAAGACATGAAACAACATTACCATTTCAATTAAATATTTTTATAATAAATATTTGGAATGGTGGATTTGTGATAACCAAACTTATTAGTCCAAGTAATGGAAAAGGAGGATAGGAAATATTGTGATGCCCATTATATATGGCTTTTAATACTATCAGATTTCAGGCAGATGGAGTATAAAACTCTCCTTAAAAGTTTAATCTTATATCATATATGGATTTTAAAATAATAAATATCCAATAACATACAAATCTGAACCATTTAAGAAAAATCCTTTTCTTTATTAATAAGTTTATTATAACAAATATATATTTATAAAAAACAATTACTTCAAATATTTTAAATTTTTTATTAAAAGATCTACAGTTTAAAGGCTTTCGTAACACTTGTTACTTCTCTCAAGGGTGGTCTTTTGTGTGATTTTGCAACCACAATGGAGAAGGATGAATTGATTCCTTAAAATACTTGAATGGAGACTTCCGAGACTTGACGCCATCGCCTTGCTTCAAGAGGAGTCTTGAATCTATTTGTTAAAAGTAGTATGATTAACCCACAATATACTTTCACATAGAGTTGTTTATGGATCGGATTGCATCGGGTTAAGTAAAAAATTTAGGCTCGTTTTGTAGGTTTGAATTTTATCTGACCTGAAAAATATACTTAAAATTTTATCTAAATCCGAATAAAAATACTAAAACTTGAGTCTAACACGCCCGTATTAAAATTTTTATATTATTTTTATATAAAAATAAATTTAAAAATATAATACATTAAATACACTATAAAAATTAAAATAAATGTTTCCCAACAAATATTTTTTTTAAATATATACTTGCATAACATTAAGATAAATGCAACTTAGTTAGCAAATACATCTAAATTTAGTAGTAAAATTAATAATAAAACAAAAGCTATACAATGTTCAAGTAATAACAACAAAATAGTAGTAATATAATAGCAAGATGATAGCAAAACAATGAAAACATTGTGGCAAAACAATAAAAATATAGTAGCAGTTTTTTTTTTCAAATTTGGGCCGGGCCAAAAAAACTTACAATTTTGAAAATAAGCAAGTTGGTCACTCTCTCAACAAAAATTATAAAAAATCAAAATAAATTTTAAAAAAATTCTAAATTTTGTTATAAAATAAACAGAGATGGGGAGAATAAAGAACAAGAAAATATGAAAGCAATATAGAGAATGAACTTTATTGATCAAAAGAGATGATTACAATGCTTCATTAGAGTCTCTATTTATAAAGTTAAGTATAAAAGAAATAGATATCTAATTCTAATAACTATTAGAATTTAAAGTATATCAAAACTTTTTTTTTTATCATGATGGACATCCACTTAATAAGATATTCATAACACTCCCCCTTAGATGTCCATTGGTAGATAATGTGCCTCGTTAAAACCTTATTAGAAAAAACCCTGTGGAATAAAAAATCTAATGAATGAAAAAGAGCACACAATCTTCTATTACAAGCTGCCTCATTAAAAACCTTTACCAGGAAAACCCAATGGGACAAAGCCTTGATTAAAAGAAAAGAGTACAACTTGTTTTTAGACTCCCCCTGATGGCAACATTGCATTACATCTTTGAGTCGATGCATTCCTATCTTGTGTAGTAGTCTTTCAAACGTTGAAGTTGGTAATGCCTTGTAAAAAGATCTGCTGAATTCTCACTAGAACGAATTTGTTGAACATTTATATCACATCTTTTCTCAAGATCATAGGTTAGGATTAATTTTGGTGAAATATGTTTCGTTCTGTCACCTTTGATATGGCCACCCTTCAATTGAGCTATTCATGCGGCATTATCTTCGTATAAGATAGTTGAGATCTTTTCCTGTAAAGGCAAATTACATACCTTCTGGATATGTTGGGTCAATAACCTTAGCCAAACACACTCTAGACTTGTCTCATGCATTGCAATTATTTCTGTATGATTTGAAGAAGCAGTAGCTAATGTTTGCTTTGTTGAACGCCATGATATGGTAGTATCCCCACATGTAAATAAATATCCTATTTAAGATCGACCTTTATGTGGATCCGATAAGTATCCAGCATCAGCATAGCCGACTAATAGGGATTTTGAATCATTTGAATAAAATAACCCCATATCAATAGTCCCTCTGAGATATCTAAATACATGTTCAATTCAATTCCAATCTTTACGTGTTGGAGAAGAATTGAAACTTGCTAACAAGTTTACAATGAAAGCTATATTAGGTCTTGTGTTGTTTGCAAGATACATCAATGCCCTATGGCACTTAAATATGGTACTTCAGGACCAAGAAACTCTTCACCATCCTAGCAAGGACGAAATTGATCTTTATTCACATCTAATGATTGTACAACCATCGAAGTACTTAATGAGTGTGCTTTATACATGTAAAAAATTTTTAATATCTTTTCCGTATAAGTTGATTGATGAACAAGAATTCAATCTGTTAAATGCTCGATTTGTAAGCCAAGACAAAACTTTGTTTTTCCAAGATCTTTCATCTCAAATTCTTTCTTTAAACAATTTACTATATTTTGGAGCTCTTCAGGAGTTCCAATAATATTTAGATCATCAACATAAACAGCAATTATCACAAAATTTGATCCAAACCTTTTTATAAAGACACATGGACAAATTGGATCGTTATTGTAACCTTCTTTTAACAAGTATTCTTTAAGACGATTGTACCACATACGTCTAGATTGTTTTAATCCATATAAGCTTTTTCTTTAATCTGATCGAACAATTTTCCCGAGAAACTCTATATCCTTCAAGGATTTTAAATCCTTCAGGGATTTTCATATAAATTTCATTATCAAGTGTACCATACAAATAGGCTGTAACAACATCCATTAGATGCATGTCAAATTTTTCACGTACTGTCAGACTAATAAGATATCTAAACGTGATTACATCCACTACAGGAGAATATGTCTCTTCATAATCAATGCCGAGCCTTTGCGAAAATTCTTGTGCTACAAGTCGTGCTTTATATCTTACGGCTTCATTTTTTTCATTTCGTTTTTACACAAATACCCATTTATATCCTACCGGCTTTACACCTTTAGGTGTTTGGACTACAGGTCCAAAAACCTTACGTTTAGAAAGTGAACTCAATTCTGCTTGAATTGCATCTTTCCATTTTGACCAATCTTTTCTATTTTTACATTCCTTAGTAGATTTAGGCTCCAGATCCTCATTTTCTTTTATTATTTTAATAGCAATATTATAAGCAAAATTGTTGTCGACAACTACTTTTTTTTTTTCAATTCCATCTTTTTCTCGTATTGACATAACTTATTGAGATCTCTTTATTTTCATCATTTCCATTTTCACTTTTAGGTACTTGAATCTCTTCTAAAGTTTTACTTATTATTTATATCTTAGGTCTCTTCTGGAACACCCGCCTCCACTATATGACCATCTAGAATAATTTTTATCTTTGGAACCGATCAATCTATTATTTATTCTAACTGATTGTCCTACTGGGACTTTGATTCAATTTAAAATATTAGATGGTATATAACACTTGGTTATTCTAATTAAGGATGTAATTACAGCTAACAGTTAACTTGTAATGAGTTATCCTTATTGAACTTCTGGTTCAATTACTCTCCCCCTAACTCATTACAATTCATTGTTTCTATCCCCGTAATGTTGGGAAAATTGACAACTCATGTCACAATTAAATCTTGAATTAATTGCTCAAAAATATTATAAGGAGACTCATATAAATATACATTCCCAATCTCTTATTATGACCTGTGCGTTGTGGTGGAGCAGTTGGAACATATATCGCACATCCAAAAATTGTAAGATGAGAAATATTTGGCTCTTGACCAAAAAGCAATTGTAATGGGGAGTATTTATAATTTATTAGCTTGATGTGTACAACATGTAAATCAATACAAGCACGAATCTCATGTTGAAATAGAAAGTTTTGTTCTCATACGTAATGGTTTAGCTATTAGTTGGAGACATTTGATAAACAATTCAGCTAAATCATTTTGTGTGTGAACATGAGTTACAAGATGTTCAACTTTTATCCCAATTGACATGCAATAATCATTGAAAACTTGGGATATAAACTCACCAACATTAGCAAAATGAATTGTTTTAATTGCATAATCTGAAATTAATCATTTAAACAAGCAATCTCGCAAAGGACAGGTTGCAAGTTGATAACGCATGTGGTTATTTTGTAGATGCATCTACCAAAATCATATAATATCAAAACCATCCACATGGTGGATGAATGGGCCCATATTCATTTCAGAAATGCAAGACATTAAATCTCAACTTTAGCTAGTGAGTTTCTAAGAACCAATTTTTATTGAGAACAAGCAACAAATGAGAATTCTTTAAATTAAAGAATCTTCTAGTTCTTTAATGGATGCCTATATGAATTCTCAATTAATTTTCGCATCATATACGATTCAGAATGGTCTAACTAGTCACGCCAAGTAGTAAACACATTTGTGTTAGTAAACTTCTAGTTTACTTTAACATGTGTTTCAATTGTACTAAATTGTAACAAATTGATAATTTTATTATCATTCCTTTTAATTTGTATCCACATATAAGTACTATTGTGACATTTACTACTGGAAATGTCTAAATCAATGTGAAGTCTATAATGCCATCAAGTCAATAAATATAATTTTCAAATAATTATATGCAATATTCGCTTTAGGGAATAGCAAATTTTGTGCTTTTTAGATATTAGCTTTCAACTAGTTTTGTACTATCAAATATTAGAACAATATTTGTTTGTTTGATACCAAATGAGATAAATATTTTCTATTTACAATGATAGAATTCATTACTAAATTCTTATATCCTTCCTCAAAGAATATTAACAAAAACAAAATATTTGGGCATACACCACATATGTGGCCAATAATATTTCATATCACATTGATAACATAAGTTATCTTTACCCTTTGAAGAGTTATCTTGATAACTCTTGTTGTTCTCTTATTTATTGCTATATTCCCACTTTTAGTGGTCTATGAGTATATCTTTTATTTTCTTTATGTTTACATTCAGTTCGGGGAATGCAACAAATCTAGTAGGACAGACTTCTAAATGCCTTTATTGATTTTTTTATTTCATAATCACCATCGTAAACATATGTGGATTTTAAATCAGAATCTATCTATTCATATTGTCATGATTATTCTCCAATTATAATAAATATGATATAATAAATAAAACAGAGTAAAATATACCTAAGGATCTTTAACATCATTGTCATCAACTTGACTATTATCACGAGCATCCATTCTGAGATTAAATCTTTCAACATCCTGAAGATTGATTTGTGGGACGACTTCGAAAGATTTTGAAAAAATAGAGAATCATCGTGCTGATAACATGTTATAAAATAAAGAGAGATGGGGAGAATAAAGAGCAAAGAAAATATGAAAGCAATAGAGAATGAACTTTATTGATCAAAGGAGATTATTACAATGCTTCATTAGAGTCTTTATTTATAGGGATAAGAAGTATAAAAGAAATGGAGATCTAATTCTAAGAACTATTAGAAGTTAAAGTATATCAAAACTTTATCTTTATCATGATGGACATCCACTTAATAAGATGTTTATAACAAATTTTATATTTTTAAAAAATTCTAAAAATTCTAAAAATACATTAAAAATTTAAAATTTTCTAAAATAATAATTTTGGGAATAAATAAGTTAATTAATGATTCAAGTGTATCATACTAAAATATCTTTTTTATTGTACTTTTCAAATATATATTGTTTCAAATTTATATGCTCCAACATGAAATTAGCTATATTATAACAAGATTTTAATTTGACATGTTTAGTTGTTTAATTTAACTCAAACAATTTCACTCAATTCGATTGGACTTGACTCGAATTTCATTTCAGTTGACTCTATTTGAAAAAATTCAAATCAAGTTAGAATGATAAAATATGACTCGTCAACTCGATTAACTCGAAATTTTTTCACTCGATTCGATCGAACACTCATCCCTAATTTTAAAATTTTTAATATAAGTATTTAATTTTAGTAGGAGAATAAAGAAAGAAAAGAAACAAAAATAAAAAGGAAATAAAAATAATTTAATCATAAAAAATATTTTAATATAATTTAATTTTTTCAACATTCAACATTGAAACTTATATATTTTAATTTAATCATAAAATTTTCAATACTATTAAATTGATTTAATTTAATCTTAATTTTTTTTTACATTTTGTCATAAAATTTGTCCCATTTATATTTAATTCGAGGTGAGATTTATATGAGCATCAGTTTTATTATCTTTGTTTTTTAATTGCAATGAAGTTTTTAATACATGAATTTTTTCTAAGCTATTATTTGAAAAGGTACATTATTTAAATAAAATATGACCTTAATTAAATTATTATAATGCAATTAGTAGGTAAAATTAGGCTTCAATTCCATTTTTATTTTTTAATTAGGTCTTTGGGCCGTTTTTTTAATTAGAGAAATAGGTCGATTTTAGGAGAGAGAAGTGAAAAGTGTGTCTAGCTGGACACGCTTTCTACACAGGCGGCAGGAAAGCGCACCTAGCTCGATGCGCTTTCCCTTAACGATAAAAAACAAACGGTTTTTTTAAATGTTGTCGCGCCAACGTTAAAAAAAAAATTTAATGGGACATACCAAATTTTTTTTTTTCATTCACATCGTTCTTTCAACTCTCTCAACCTCATTCAATCTTTTTGTTCTAAATTTATCGACATTCTCATTTTAAAATATTATTATTTTTAATTATCTCGTATTTTATTTGTTCAAATTAATTTCTCACAAATGACCACCTCTCTAATTCGTTTAGATGACAAGCATATTTCCACCACCCAAGCAGCAATAGCAAGACGAAATTTTAAATTTTATTATTTTCAATTATGTTAAATTTAATTAATTATTTTTTATAATTTGAAATAATGTTTTATGTTATAAATAGGTCGATGATTGTGTTTTGGAGACATTCATACTCAATATGAGAAAGCCTATGATCCCTCAAATTCGAGGATACTTGCAAGAGGCTGGATTCTTGCATACATCTTACATGCTTGAGGGCTGCAAACTGGATCCTACCCTAATCACCGCGTTGGTGGAAATATGAAGGCCCGAAACACACACCTTCACCTTCCATGCGGCGAGTGTACAATCACACACGAGGACGTAGCATTATAACTTAGTTTTCCAATGGATGGGCAAGTCATCACGTGATTAGCACTCGTTCCCGGTAAAGTGGACCTTTGCAGAGCAATGTCGGGGAAGGTCTTGAACACATTTAACGGTGGTCGAATATCAATCAACTGGTTGGAGGATAATTTCGAAGAGCTTTCTGAAGACCCAACGGAGAATGTCATAGAACAATATGCTCGAGAATTCATCATAAGGTTAATTGGGGAATTTTAATGCCTGATAAATCTCAAAATTTGGTGCATGTTAGGTGGCTACTACATCTAGTGGACTTTACCGAATGCGAAAAAACTAAGTTGGGGGGTCTATCATCTTATCTATGTTATACGGGAGCTGTGTCAAGCCACGATTCGAATGTGATGTAGATCGGTGGTTGTCTAATTCTGCTGTAGTTGTGTGCTTGGTGACGACTATCGTTTCTACGTCCCAAAGTGAACGACCCATACGTGTTCCCGTTGGTAACGAGGTAAAAATTTTAAATTTACTAATAAATACGTAGTTTTTATAGTAAGTGTTTTTTATTTATATATGTTTTGACTAACATATCACTCGTACAGGTGGAACCATGGGCCGAGTTATGTGGGATTGTGTAATAGCCCGATTGAGGGGATAATCGGAATAGTGGTTTCGGAACCACTAATCTGAGGATGGAGAAAATTATTTTTATGTTATTTTATGAGTTAGAGCATGATTATATAAGTGCATGAAAATTTTGGTGATTTAATTTTAACGATTTCATGCTTAATTGTGAAAAAAGACTAAATCGCATAAAATGCGAAAATAAGTGATTTTAATGGTTTTTCTTGATGATATTTGTACTTTTGAAACCCCTAAAGCTTAAGTTAGCTAAAGAGGAGACTATTTTGCAAAATGATTAAAAGTGTAGGGTTTTTCCATGTGAGCATGTATGTTGTTTACTGCATTTATTTAAGGTCCGAAATCAGGGTTTTTAGGGCACATTGTCTCGAGAGATGAAATCAGAGTCGATCCGAGTAAGATCTTAGGAATTGTGGATTAGAAGCCACCGAGGAATGTAACCGAGGTTAGGAGTTTTCTGGGCCTAGCCGGTTACTATAGATGTTTTGTCTAGGGATTTTCCATGATAGCTACTCCGACGACGAGGTTACTACAAAAAGATGTAAAGTTTGAATGGATAGAAAAGTGCCAACAGAGTTTTGAAAAACTAAAGGTGTTGTTGACTGAGGCTCCTATTTTGGTGCAACCTGAGCTGGGAAGAGAATTTGTGATTTACAGTGATGCATCCCTAAAAGAGTTAGGTTGTGTACTCATGCAAGAGGGCAAGGTGATAGCATATGCCTCTAGACAATTAAAGCCGCACGAGAAGAATTACCTGACTCACAACTTGGAGTTAGCTATAATTGTATTTGCACTAAAAATTTAGAGACATCATTTATATGGTGAGAGATTTCGGGTGTTTACGGATCATAAGAGCTTAAAGTATTTGATGACTCAAAAGGAGTTGAACCTTAGGTAACAAATATGGTTAAAGATATTAAAGGATTATGAGTTAGTAATAAACTACCATCCGGGAAAGGCGAATGTGGTTGACGATACCTTAAGTAGGAAATCCTTGTTTGTGCTGAGAGCCATAAATACACGGATAGCTTTGTCAGATGATGGTTCTATTCTAGCCAAGTTAAGGGCTAGACCAATGTTTCTTCAAAAAATTTGTGAAGCTCAGAAAGAGGATATTGATTTACGAGCTAAAAGAGTTCAAATGTGAGTCAAATGTTGAGTCAAACTTTCGAATAAGTCCTGACGGATGTTTAATGTTTCGAGATAAGGTTTGTGTACCTAGAGACAATGAGCTTATTTGGAAGATTCTGCATGAAGCACATAGTGGATGTTTGTCTGTACATCCAGGCAGCACGAAAATGTATAACGACTTGAAGAAATGGTATTGGTGGCCGGATATGAAGAAAGACATTTTTGAGTTTGTGTCGAGATGCCTAATTTATCAACAAGTGAAGGCTAAACACCAAGTACCTTCGGGTCTACTTCAGCCTATTATGGTTCCTAAGTTGAAATGAGACCGTCTTACTATGGACTTCGTGACAGGTTTACCATTGACGCTGAAAAAGAAAGATGCTGTATGGGTCATGGTTGATAGACTCAAAAAGTCAGCCCATTTTATACCAGTACGGTCGACTACTCGCTTGATAAGTTGGTGAATTTGTATGTGGCAGAAATAGTAAGACTTTATGAGGTACCATTGTTGATTATTTCAGATAGAGATCCGAGACTTACGTCACGGTTTTGGAAAAAGTTGCAAGAGGTTTTAGGCACAAAATTGAGCTTTAGTACAGCTTTCCATCCACAAACCGACGGGTAGTCAGAGAGAGTAATATAGATACTTGAGGATATGCTTCGATGTTGTGTTTTGGAATTCTAGGGTAATTGGGAAAAATATTTACTGTTGGTGGAATTCACCAACAGCAACAGTTTTCACTCAAGTTTGAAAATGGCGCCTTTTAAGGCATTGTATAGGTGTAAGTGTCGAACGCCCCTGTATTGGACCGAACTCAAGGAGAATCAGATTCACAGGGTTGATTTAGTCAGAAAAATTGAAGAGAATGTAAAAGTGATACGTGAATGTCTAAAAGTTGCCTCAGATAGACAAAAATCCTATTCAAATTTGAAAAGGAAAGAGATTGAGTTCCAAGTAGGTGATAAAGTGTTTCTGAAAGTATCACCATGGACAAAGATCCTCAGGTTTGGCCGGAATGGCAAATTGAGTCCGCGCTTTATCGAGCCATATGAGATTACTGAGAGGATAGGGCCGGTAGCTTATCGTTTGGCCTTGCCACCTGAGCTGGAAAAGATTCATGATGTTTTCCACATGTTCATGTTATGCCGATACCGTTCGGACCTCTCACATGTGATTGTACCATCAGAGGTAGAAATTCAACTGGACATGACTTACGGCTAAGAGCTGGTTAAAATTTTGGCACGAGAGGTCAAACAGTTGAAAAACAAGGGTATAGTCCTTGTGAAAATGCTATGGAAAAGACATGGAATAGAAAAGGCTACATGGGAGCCCGAGGAGGCTATGAAAAACCAATATCCCAACCTTTTCACCGGTAAGATTTTCGGGGACGAAAATCCTTAAGGGGGAGAATTGTAACAGCCTGATTGAGAGGCTAGTCAGAATAGTGGTTTTGGAGCCACTAATCCAAGGACGGAGAAAACTATTTTTATGTTATTTTATGAGTTAGAGCATGATTATATAAGTGCATGAAAATTTTGGCACTTTAATTTAGCGATTTCATGCTTAATCGCGAAAAAAAGAACTAAATCGCATAAAATGCGAAAGCTCTAATTTACAAGCTAAAAGTGCCTAATAGCCATAGAATATTAATTATAGGAATTTAATGTGCAAATTGACCTTTATATATAGGGTGGTCGGCCATAGGGAGACAAAGAAGTCAAAATTAGTCAAAGTTTGTGTAGTAGGTGGATTAAATTGATGAAATAGAATAAAATAAAGAAAAGATGATATCCTTCTATTCACTCATCTTCTTCCATAGAAAATTAGCAGAAAATAGGGGTTTGAAAACTCAAAAATTTCAGCAAGCTCTTCACCTTACAAGTAAGTGGAAGTCAAAATTAGTCAAAGTTTGTGTAGTAGGTGGATTAAATTGATGAAATAGAATAAAATAAAGAAAAGATGATATCCTTCTATTCACTCATCTTCTTCCATAGAAAATTAGCAGAAAATAGGGGTTTGAAAACTCAAAAATTTCAGCAAGCTCTTCACCTTACAAGTAAGTGGCTTTAATGGTTTTTCTTGATGATATTTGTACTTTTGAAACCCCTAAAGCTTAAGCTAGCTAAAGAAGTGACTAATTTGCAAAATGGTTAAAATTTTAGGGTTTTTCCATGTGATAATGTATGTTGTTTGCTGCATTTTTATGGAAGAAGATGAATCATAGTTGTTAGATGCACAACTTTTGTGAAAGGTGTCACCATGAAAACACCTAGAAGGACATTTTTTTAAAGGTTGTAAAATAAGAGGTAAATGTGTGAAATAATGAGTATTGAGGGCTTCCATTGAAGTGGTAAATGTTCATCTAGGCTCGTTAAAGAAATAAATTTGATTAGAATTGATTTCCGAGCCTACGGGTAAAATGGTAATTTTGAGAAAGTTTAAGGGCAAAAATGGTAATTTTGCCAAAATGTGATTATTAAAATGTGTTGATTATGTTATTATTAAATGAGATAATTTGTTATTATAGATCAAGAAGAACGAGGGATTTACCTTGACCGAGGAAAAGGCAAGGTATCAGATTAAATCGACAAGTTAACCTATTTTGAAAATCGATGTAAGTTTGTATGTAATAAATTCAACATCATGCTAGTATATTTGAGAATGTTTGATATTATAATGATGTGTAATATTTCTACGAAATTGGGTAAGGGTGTTGAATGAGAAAAATGATAAAAATTGTGATGTTGAAGTCCCGGTTGGACTATAGTGAATGGGAGAATACTATTAACGAGATAGGAGATGGATAAGGTCTCGTGTAAGACCATGTCTGGGACATGGCCTTGGCACCGAATTGAGGTCTCGTATAAGACCATATCTGGTATATGGCATCAGCATTGAATAAGAAAATCGTATAAGACCATATCCAGGATATGGCATCGACAATTGATATGAGATCCCGTATAAGACCATATCTGGGATATGGTATCGGCACTCAAAGGTGACCCCACGTAAGACCACATTTGGGATGCGGCATTGGCGTCGTATTTATGCGAATGACGATGAACAGGTATCATCAAGTATTCAAGTGATTTAGTGGGATAAATAGTTAAGGTTGGAATAAAAATGAGATTAATGTCAAAGTTATGTGATTGAGTGAAAACAAGTAACCATGAGTAATTCACGAGAAATGTTTACGATATGTGACATGGTATGTTTTCGATAAGAACAAGCATGAGTAAGTGTTGGCAAAGTGCTTAAGACTTTATGTTTCTATCTAATGTCATGGTTGGATTACCTTATGAGCTTATGTTGTTATTTATTTTCATGCAAACTTACTAAGATTTATGCTTACCCCTCTTATTTCCTTTGTCCTTGTAGTATTGCCAAGCTAGCTCGAGAGCTCGAGGAACGTTAGAGTTCGGATATAGCATAATTAAATTTATTTTGAGTATGGCATGTATAGGACTTGGTCATTTTGTTATGTCATATTGGTTAGCCAAAATGTTGGCTATTCAAGTTATCAAATTCATTTTGTAAGTGGTCATTGGAATTGGGCCAATACTTGACAAGTTTATTTATATTCAATGATGATGAAATTCATGAAGTGTATGCTTGTATGGATACTTTAATTTGAGTTCTTAGAAGCGCCTTAGGGTCATGAGTTATGTTGAATTGAATTGGTATAAGAATGGTTGCTTTGTAGGGTGGCAAATGGCTTGGTAGATAGTCTTACAATTGTCCATACGGGTAGACACACTGGCATGTGACAGGTCATGTGATGCAAGTTAGTGTCGACCACGGGTGGAGCACACGGACGTGTCGAGACCGTGTGAGGGACACGAGCGTGTGTCCGGCCATGTGAAAACCCCTATAGGTTCGAAATGAAAATAAATTCCACATAGGAACATGGGTGTGTGTGACCATATGGCCTGGCCACACGGGTGTGTGGCTCTGTTTAGGCAAAAAATTTCTAAGTGCGTAAAAGTTTCTGGTTTAATTCCGAAACCTTCCGTAAGTTTGTTTAGGGCCTCGTAGGCCCATCATAAGGATGTTATGAGTATGAATGAAAAGTTTTAAGTTGAAATGAATTTTTTTTATAGTTCAATAATGTATGTTTAAGTAAGTTAAGTTCAGTAATGCCTCGTATCCGGTTCAGGCGTTGAATACGGGTAAGGGGTGTTATAAATTGCTAGAGGAAATTGAAGATTTTAGGCTATTGTTAGATCAACGCTCCCAAGCTGAGGTTAGTTACTTATTCTTTCGAACCTATATTAATTATGCAATTATTAGTAAAAAGAATTGTACGTAACAATATTGACAATTCATTTTTTAGTTTAAATGGATTTTTTACTCCAACGTTGATATCATATTTTGCATTCCACTGGAAGTGTTTGTAACCCGGGATATGTGGGATGTAAAGGTGTTGTTGATAATGTACGCAAAGATGTAAATGTACAAATTGGACCAAGTGTTACGACAGTTCTGGTGGAGGCAATGAATTTTTCCACCACTAGGAGACATGAAGGAGCTATACAAATAGACATGTGGGGAAAAAACAACGAGGGTTGGGTAGAGAAGCACATCTAGTCTTGGGGGTCATAGGATGAAATCCTTATTTGTTCGCGAACCATTTTTCTCAGCGAACACAACAACAGATATCGATTACATGACATGGTTAAAAGTCGCCAGGAAGTCGTATCTACTATCATCGGAGGCAAAGAGTAAGCAATTTGACCGAAAAGGCAATGACGCCCACCACAGCAACGGCGTAAGAAAGGACGCGGTAGCATGACGGGTTTATCATCAGCTCCAGCAGAAGAATCGCCGCTTATGTTTATGTAATATCCGGGTCAATTCACTTCACTTATTCCTATTCATTTCACTAATCTCATGTTTTTTTTTCACAAGCACTACTCTGCACACCACCATCGCATGTGGGCGGTTCTTTTGTTCTAGTAGGTACATATTTCGGGGCACTGATGTCCCCCATAATCTTCACCCCCATGCTGATGTCGATTTCGACCCAAATGTTTGGCCATATGTTGGGGCATGCACCGCCAACGATGACGACACCGCTACAGACGCCCATGCAACAATCGATGCCAGTATTGATGCCGAGGACAATGCCTATGTACTTGGGATTTAGGGCACCTTATTGTTACATGTTGATAATGACACAAACGCTGACCGCATCACTATTTTATTGGGTGGCTTATCAGCATAACCATTGGCCGCAGGAATAGAGGATACACGATGAGAGCCTAGGACGATAGAGTAATCGACCATGGAGGACGATAATGGCACTAGCGTAGCCGGAGATGAGGCCTAGGGGCCATTGTTTGGTAGGGGTGGAGGCATTGTTGACACTGACGAGGAAGTGCACAGGCTCGCACCTCCAGAGCCCTACAAAATTCCTCCATGCAATCGTTGTCCACCACATTACGGCACACATTATCCCTGATGACACGGTTGATGTATTTTTTTCTAACGGTGTGATGTAAATATATATTTTTGGAATAACTAAATAAATCGAGGTTTTTCATTTAAACATCTCGTTTGTCTTCATTATTGTCTAAAGTTAGTTATACGTAAGTTAATAAGAAATAACCAATTTGGAACATCTGAATAATGGAAGCATTGTATTGAATATATTATCTAGAAGAAAATAATGCTATCGACGTTGAGACCCCAATGTACCCCTATACAAAGAACAAGTCATATATTTTTTCAGTCCATCCGTGCTCCTCAGGTATTCTGTAAAATTTATTTCAATGCATAGCAGGATAAATAAAATGTTAGAGAAAGCACGCCCAACTAGGTGCGCTTTCCTACCATGTCATCAAGAAAGCTCCTCCAGCTAGGTGTGCTTTTTCTAACATTTTTCTTCTACCAAACATTAAAAGTGTCCAACGCTTCGTATTTTTCAGCCACTTTAACCATGTTTTCTTCTGCCAAAGATTAAAAGTGTGTCTCGCAACATGTTTTCAACGAAAGAAAACTTTTAGTTTGCAAATCAGCCCTTCCCTACGCTTATAAAAAGGGCTCTCACACACCAAGCTTCATCGTCCCTCAAGCATCTTCTCCCCCTCCTTTCCATCCCTCTATAAAATATTTTCTTAATTTTCGAGGTATTCTTGAATCGTCGGTGATGCGATATCGCTCTGAGAGGCACACATTTCACATGTCTTGCCAATATGTGACCATTACCTCCGGAACTTATCTTGGGGAAGTCGGGTTCTAGGATGATTTTGCTTTATGTATGGAGGAATACGTAAAGGTCTCAATCTACGAATGTTATGCGGTAATGGATCGGGGTATAACAAGGAAGCCAGTTGATGGTCGTTACATGACAACGAGCTCAATATTTTCGGATACCCAAAAATGATGTCATATAAATACCATACAGAAGTTTGAGGGCATATTCATACGAAAAAACTCTGGGGCTTCCTGCTATACTTGGTTTAATTATTTCTCCATTTCTAGGCAAACGGTACCTTTAAGCTTCCTTTTTATTCAAAGGTTGGAATCGTTGCCGATACAGGAGAACTTTCAGGTGGTGAACAGCTATTGTAGTGCAATAAAAGTGATGCTTCTTTCAGGGCGACGACTGCTGTCTTTATTAAACAAGCCATTAATAACTACAACCAATGTCACGCCTACCCGAGTTTGACATCTACTATGCCAGAACATACACTCTCTACCTGAGAGCCTTCTTGTGTCCACTTTGGTGTCAGCCTTCGAATAAGAATGAAAGGTCAAAGATATCGGCTACTTGGAAATAGAGAAAAAAATTACGTTGACTACACTGGAAGTTCTTAGAGTTTTTCCATATGATTATGGCCTCAATATTATGTATGGTATATATAGGGCATCGTTTGCAAGTATCCAAAAAGCTTGAACTCCTAACCACATTAAGACTATCATGGTTCCCCCTGATTATACTCAAACTCGTAACTGCTTCATAGTCGTTATGTAACAGCCCATTTTTCTATAGTGTCAAAAATAGTGATTTTGGGGCCACAAATCTGACAAGCAAGCCTGTAAATATTATTATTTAACATTTACGAGTCAATTATAGTATTAAAATAAATTTTAAATGGAAAATTTATGCTATTTGAATGAATAATTAGGTTCAAGTGGTATGACCCAAAAGTCAAGTGGTTTTAAAAAATGAGGTATCGGGACTTCGTTTCTATAAATTGAGCCATAAATATTAATTTTATTAAAGTTGTATTAAAGTTTCATTAAGAAATTTTAATGTTTAGATAATTAATTAATTAAAATGACTAAATTATAAAAGCTACAAAAGTTTATTTCTATTAATCAGGTAGGCCAAATGGTTATGAAAAGCTGAATTAATGGACTTAAATGGTAAATATACCATGCATATTGATAGCGGACAATTATGGACATACTTTGTAATTTTTTAAATTAAAATATTAAGGTAAAAATGTAATTTGATAAATAAAATAAATAAAACAAAAGCTATCTTTTCTTCTCTTCTTCTCCAACCGAAACAAAATGAAGGAAGCCATTTTTTTGAGTGAACGGTCGGCCAAGCTCCAAATATATGCATGTAAGTCCATTTTGCACCTGTTTTTTATGTTTTTGTTATCATATTAGCTTAATCTAGCTAAGCCGGGGGGTCAAGTTGTTAAATTGTTAAATGTTTGGAATATTACCATGGATGAAATTGAAGTTTTCTTGAAATTTTATGATAGATTATTAAGCTTTATTGTTAAATATAAGTACTTTGTTAAGTAATTTTTTGTGATTTTAATGTTTAAGGACTAAAATGTGAAATTAATAAAAGTACAAGGACTTGCTATAAATTAACATTAAATATGGGCTGTAATAGGGTTCTAAACAATTCGGTTAAACTTGGAATTGAATAAAATGGTCAATTTACATGTTTTGGGCTTAAGAACTAAATTGTATAAATGTAAAATATTGGGGTAATTTTGTAAAAATGTTAAAAAGACTTAATTGCATAAAATGAATTTATTTTTCTGTTAAAATTAGTAAATTGAATGTAATTATTATTTTAGATCAAGAATGGGTGATAAATTGAAAAGAAGAGAAAATTACCAAATAGCCCATGTATTTAGTCATTGCTGCAATTTAGTTAGGCAAGTTTGTATGAACTGTAATCATTTAAATGTTGTTTAAATTTATCGTTATTATGTTATTTATATTGTAAATGGATCGATATATGAACATATAAATGCTATGATGAATTTATGGATATCTGAGTCCCGGTTGAACCTTAGGAATTCTTAGGATACAAATGACATGTCATTAGGGATGACATGTTTCGGGTGTTGGTCTTAAATGTCCTACTGACGGCTGAGGTCCTACATTTGTTACGGATTCTCCACAGCTCATGTGAGTAGTATCGTGTAACTTACATTTCGACCCACAACTTGTATGAGCAAATCCATTTCACAGCTCGTGTGAGCATTGATGGGAATCAAAAATTTTGGTTGTAATAATAATAATAATAATAATAATAATAATAATAATAATAATAATAATAATAATAATAATAATAATAATAACTAAGATTTTAGACCTAAAATCTCAATTAGTTTGACTTTGTTCATAACTTACCAAGTTATTATGGTAGTTGCAAGTTCTGTAAGTATTTAAAAATAACACTTACTTAAATCAACACCGATAAATATACATATTTCTAATAGTTAAAATACTTAATATTTGATATCACACAATATATTGTTTATAAATCCTCTATGTCTCCTCCAAGCTCATCTTAACACATTCACCCTAATACCCTCTTCAAACCTCAAGCATATATACTTGAATGTTTTTCATAAATTTGTAAAGGTTCTTTTATCTTCAAGCTCTTACTTGGGCATCACAAGCATTTCAAAAATTGGTTTGGAGGAAAACAAAATAAATAACATATAAGTTAGAAATATGTGTCATAACATTACCTACATAAGAGTACGGGGGCCTAGTAAGCAAAGTTAGACACGAAAGGACTAAATTACGTAGAATCGCCACTAACCAATTAGGGCTAGGTTGGTTAGCCGCATATCGTCTAAAAATCTAGAATTAATAATACGGAAAAATCCTAAAAATCTAGACTTGATCTCATAACCAAATTTTGGGTTTGGGAGTACGATTACGTGCGGGGAAGGTTATAGCACCCCCACAACGCCTATCCGGGGATAGTCCTACGAGGTATTAAGAGCTAGATTTTTTATTATTTAAGCATATTAATGTCTTAATCTAAGCAAAAATCTTATGGAAATCTTAAATAAAAACTCTAAAGGAAACACCTCTGGTTTACTTGTAGCTCGATTAAGATGTGTTCACCAAACTTATCTAATTTGAAGCTTAAATTAGATATTTTTACTTTTAACGAGAACCCTAAAGGATACCTAAATAATTCTAGTAAAATACCTTCAATTCCGAAAATTAATTCTATTTTAGAATTCTAAAAAAACTCTAGAAATTACCAATGAATTAAGAGAAATATTAAAATATATCTACAACTTATTCGATCTTTTATTTTATTATTTTTAAAAGATTTAATTAATAACGTTGAACCTATCAAGATCTTACGAAAGTATCGTTTGTCGGGTTTATGATTTATCTTACTTTAAAATTCTTGATCTAATATTTAAATTAGTCAAAATCTTAAAATAATAAATCTTAAATAACATTTATTAGTTTTCTTAAAAAGTTTCTAAAATAAAATACATAGAAAGACCTACTCATGATTTGCAATTCACCTACAAAAATCTTTAGTTTTAATCTTGAATAAAGTCCTAAAAATATTTACATATTAACTTAAGATTCTAATCCTATATTATATTTAAAACTAATTTAAAACCCTAAAAATATCTTACATATTATTTATAATTTTCCAAGGTAAATGATAAGTAAGATCTTAAGGACTAACCTAAATCCAAATGTAAAAACCTTATGGTTTCATTAAAATATAACACATACTTAACTAACTTTGTAACATCCCCGATAATTAGGGGTTATGCATCTTACTTAATTGAATGATGTTGCATGCTTAATTATTATTAAGTGTATTTTGGAAGTTATTTGAGCTTCATTGATTAAGTGAATGCTTAGTAAAACTTTTAATTTCTAATAATTAAGAGAGAGCTAAGCAAATTAGGCTTTAAGAATTAATGACAAGAGGTTTCTAGCATGAATTGAGTAATTGGCAAGGTGGTTAAGATGCATGGATGTGTGCTTGAGGAGAGAGGTTGAATCTCCTAGCTAGCATAAGGGAGGATTTTATTTTGTTTTCTTCCCTATAAGTGTCGGCCAAGAACCTTCTAGAGTGGATGAGTACTCTTTTAATTTTGGCTATTTGACCATGTGAAAAGGAAGCTAGGAACTTATGGTATGGAATCATAAGTTGATGATAAGATGAGGGGACAAAAGGCATAATATTGGGCAATGTTTTGGGCGTGTGTTCATGGTCATTTGACCATGAACCTAGACAACATAAGGGGCTTGAGGGTGGTTTAATTGTGTAGCAAATTTTGGATATGATGGGAAGAAACAAGGAGGAAAAGGGGATGATGTTGGCTAGGTTGACCGAAAATTTAGTGTAGCCATTAGGGTGCTAGTTGACCAATAATCCTAGCAAATTGTCCATCTTTTCTCCCTTCTCCAAAACCTTTCCCCTAAACCGAAACTATCATTGGCATTTGGTACAAGTTTGCTTTGTTTTGGCATTGGTATTTTGACCAAATAGGTACCTTTATTTCATCTTTTCCTCTCAAAATTTTATCTCTCTTTTGGCGCTTAAAATATTGTCACTTTTGAAGTCACTTCTTTTCTTCCTCTTTAGTGCCGAATTTAACTTTCACCAAAAGCCTTCTCTTTCATTTTCTTTTCTTTCTTTTTCATTCTATTTCTTTTCTCTTCCCCTCTCATAGCCGAAACCACAAAAGATCAAGCACCATTTTCTTCTTCATTTCTCCCTCTTGGCCGAATGCACCTAAGCCCCAAAACCAATCTCCTTTCTCTTTGATCTTTCTCTTTTTCTTCCTTTTCTTTTTCCTTCTCACTTTTGTTTTCTTTCTTTCTTCTCTCTATAGAAACTATTTTCTTCTAAACCAAGAATCATCAATCCTTTTCTTATTTTTCTTCAAGACCGAATCATATTCTTTTTCAATCTCCTTTCTCATTTTCTTTTATTGAAAACCGAAACTATTATATACTAAAAATCACTATCTTTTTCTTTTATCTTTTTGTCCAAGCCGAATCATCAATCCTTCTTTTCTTTTTGTTTAGGTCGAATCTTCAAGTGAGTAAGTAAAACTTTCCGTCCATCGTTTTCATTATTTATTTCTTTTTACTTTAGCAAATTTAGAAACATGATCTCTTATTTTCTCTCCTAGGCCGAATCCTTGGAAAGGATTTTCAAGGATCCTTGTTGAAGAAGACTTTTAAGAAGTGATCTTTCGGATCATCTAAGGTAAGATTATTCCCTTTTGGTTATATCAAATCTTTTTGAATGGATCGCTAATCGATCGTATTTTTAGGGGCGATTTAAGACTAACAAGATAGGTAAGAAAAGGGCCGTACGGAGTGTTTGGAAGAGAGGAGGCATTCCTTTACCATCAAACTTCAAACGAAGGGCAGTATCGGCGGTTAGAGACTTTCCACCGGGTTGTGGACCCTCTGCTAACGAGGATCGGTTATTTGAAGTAGTGCGTACAACCGAACCACTTTACGTTGGTGGAATATCGTGGTTTTGATCCATCTAGTGGAAAAACCACAAATAACTCGCTGCGTTCGAGAATCCGAAGGTAAGGATTTAGATCCCTCATCAATAAGTACAATTTTTTTTAGCAATAGTGTATACTAACCAAGTGTGTTAATCAAATAGGTGTTGACGAGCGAGAGAGTATTGTTCTCACTGTCACTAGGTGTGTAACCTTACATTAAAAATCTCATAAGATTTACATATATTTAAATGTGACTATATGACCATGTATATGATTGTGATTTTGGATACCATTCAGTGGTATACGATATTCAGGTATGTTTACCCCAATATTTTGTTCATTTTGCTATTTGCATAAAAGTGAAATAAGCATGACTATATTATGATTTGTGGGGTAAATAGCATGAAATCTGATTTGATATGTATGTGCATGGGCATATGGGTATATTTGATAATGGAGGAAGTATTCTGGTGGTTTTACCACATTTAGGTGACTTCGGTCACATATTTGACTCCGGTGACTTTGGTCACGTATATTTGGCTCCGGTGACTTCGGTGGCATATTTGACTCCGGTGACTTCGGTCACATATGTGAATCTGGTGACTTCGGTCACGTATTTGAAATTTGGACTTGATCGGTGACTTGGTCACATCTGTTTGGTGGCTTTGCCACAATATTATAAGGCGATGTGCATATTGACTGCAAAGAATCGCCTTCGATGGTGTGTAGCGGATGGAGGGTCGATTTAGTAATCCCCACGGTGTGTTGGTTGGTACGGTGGTGTGTAGCGGATGGATATTTAGGTTGGGCGGGCTTGCATTTCATTATTTATACATATCCATGTTATTTAATTGATTATCTTTTAATCTGCTATGAAAGCGGGCTTTTGGGCTAATTATGAGCTAAGTGGGCCTTTGGGCTAAATATGAGTTAAATAGGCCTATGGCCATATGTGAAACTTTTGGGCTTTAAAGCATGTGATAAAATGGACTTTTGATGTATGTGTTACACATTGAGTTTATAACTCACCCATTTTTGTGGGATAACTTTTGGATAATTCATAGTGCGATGGATCGAGGCAAAGAAAGATTTCGAGGTGGCCATTGCTCAAACAATGAAGTTTGGAAATTTTCACGCTTAAACTTATTAATTTTAATATTTAGACTTTATTATGGATTTGCCAATTTTATGTAATAAGGCCACTATAAACTATCTTTAATTTTGTGTTTGGATTTATTTTTATTTTGCCATGAACAAATATCTATTAAATAACTAAATGGTTTTCGATAAATAATTTAAAATGTGTTTGTCACTAATATATAAATGGTTTAAAGAAATTTTCTTAAAGTTGGTTTCCTTTTGATTTAATTAATTCCTTCTAAAATAATGTTTTAAAAGACAAAATTACTTTACAAAATTTGATTTCGCTAAAGTCTTACTCGAAGAACATACCAAATCCGGTTAGGCTTTTTGGGCCGGGTTTGGGGTGTTTCAAACTTCATGTCAACAATTATAGGATGGAAAAATGACCTAAAGTTTCCTCTTTTAAAACGAATAGTAATAAAATAGGAAAATTAATTAAATTGGTTAAAAGTTAATGAAAAGTTAAAACTCTTTCAAAATGGCAATAATAAAAAGAAAAATGAAATAAATAAGACATTAACATTGTAGCAGGCCCAATCTGTCGGAGCCCACACCATAACCAAAATTAAAATAAATAAATTAATAATGTCCAGTCCATTACAAAATTTCAAACCCAAATACAAATTAAAACCCTAATAAACCTAACCCTTAACTCACTTACAACCCCAACAAACTGCCTAGACCCAGTTCTGAAACCAGCCCGAATGGCCCAAAATATTCAGCTGAACAGAAATCCTAGGGTTTACATTACTTTCATCTTGCCGCTCAATGACCTCCAATGAATAGCCTCCGTACGCGCCACATCCCCTCCGTACCTGCAAGAAGGACGATAACAACGAGCAAAGAAAGCTGCAGAAAAAAAAAAAAACAAAGAAAAGAAACAGTTGTATTTTCATTATTTTTTATTTTTATTTTCGGCTTTAAAAGCGACCGAAACAAACCATTGTAAGCTCTCTCTTTTTTATGCACACGGAATACAGAGAAATAGAGAAATTAGAAACAAAAACTCAAAGGTGGTTTTTTCGATTTCAATTTCTTTCAATTTTCAAATTCGGTTCTGTTAGCTTTGGATTCTTTTTTTTTCTTTGCATGTGAGATTAAAAAGGGGAGCAGGAGAGTACTTGTTTTGGGTAGCGTCATCGGAGCTCCGTCTCCTTCGTCGAAGTCACACCCAAAGGGGAAATCGAGGCCCTCTCTTGCCATTACAGTAAACACCGGCCCAGTCGTTGGCTTTAGGGGATAAACAAGAAGGGTGATTGTTCATCACCGACCACCGATTAGGGTGGTGGTTCGGTGGTGAGAGGATTTAGGGTTTCGGCTGAGAGGGAAATGAAAAGAGGGCTAGGATTTTGATTTTAAAAGAAGAAAAGGGGTCGATTTTCTGATTGGTTTTTAGGTCTTATTAACCTTTTAAAACCCCGCGAAACGACGCTGTTTGAAGCCTGATTAAGTGGCCTCAAAATGACGTCGTATAAGGCTGCCCCGACCCGATCCAATCCAGTGCCCTCAAGATCCGCACATTTTCGTGGTGAAGGGATATTTGCGCAATCAGTCCTTCTTTTCTGCATCGTTATTTGATTAGATCCTAGGTACATTTTCTTTGTTTTTTAGTTAGTCTCTGTAATTCACGCGCCCTTTCAATTTATTCCAACTTAAACGCCGCGTTTTGGGCTTTGTAAATATTTGTTGGTTCAGTCCATGATTATTTATGTGCATTTTAATTTAGTCCTTAACTCTGTATAAATTTTTATAATATAGCCTGTTAATTTTATTCTTATTTCAATTAGGTATCTTTTTTAGTCTATAAAATTTATTCATTATTTATTTTTTATAAGTTGTTTTAATAAATTATCTTGAGTTATTTTATTGATTTTACAATGTTTTAATCATTTTACTTTCCATTTGTATGTACTTTTTAATTTATTACATAAATATTTAATTTCAAAATGTTCTTTTATCGTTTCTTTGTGTCGATAATTTGTATAATATTAAATTTAAATACTCTTATATATTATTAATTCATATATATATATATATATATATTTTAACTTGTACTAAAACTATCTTACTTTATCTATATATTCTTAATTTCATATAATTTTATGTATGTATTTTCTTTTAAATCTATATATATTTCATTTTAAATCTATATAAATATATAATTGTTTTTTAAAGATCAAATTTCGTTATATTTTGGTTTATTTCAAACACCTCCTATATTATTATTTTTATATACATATGTTATTTATATTATGTTTCATTTTTATATATTATCAATTTCGGATCAACACGTTTTGGTTAAATTATTTTGTATATTATGTATTTAAATTTCCTATGTCAAAATATATTATTTTTTTGAACTCGTTTATGTAGTATTATGTTTGTTTGTAATTTGCTTTGAATTTCCTTTGGAATTATTTTTAATTCACAATATTTTGAATATTATCGTTAGCATTTGCATAATGTTGATGTGAGAACATTGCTATTGTGCATATCTTAATGTGCTCTTTCATATGAAATTATTTGTTTTTATAACATCATTGCCATGTATTATTATTCTATTGCGTTCTACTTGTTTAAAGATCATATTTTAATATCATTTAAGTTTAAAAATCGTTCCATTCAAAAGCTTTTAAAATAAGGCAATGCTCATGTTTGGAAGCTTCGAGAAAATCGTGCCCTAACTCATTGGGTTCCTATTCTTCTCGTTAAGTCTAAACAACCAAATATCATTTTCTCTTCTAATCAAAATGCCTAAAAATTTTAAATATAAAAACTTATTCTCGGAATTTGAGACATGGCGTCCGAACTCACTGGATGTGACATTTTTTTTATCTCGAGGTAGGAATGTCTAAAAAGCAAAGGCAATATTCCGTATTCGGGAATTTTGAGAAATTATGCCCTAACTTAATGGGTTCTAATTTTCCATAAAGCCCAAACAACCGAATATCCTTTTCAAACTTTATTACACGGGTTTTAAAAATCAAGAAATAGGTTCAGTTTAAAGAATATAAATTGTTATACCCTAACTTACTGAGTATGATATCTTATTTCTTCGAAATAAGAGGTTTTGGAATTCAATAAGATTTCATTCAAATTTTAAGCAAATGGATCGTAATCTAGAATCTTTTCAAATTTTCGGCATTAAGACATTAAATAATCAATTAGGTACCAATTTTCGGCGTTACGAGGGTGCTAACCCTACGTAACCGACTCCCGAACCCGTTTTCTCGAGTTTTTGTAGACCAAAATATGTTTTAATAAACCAAAGTTTTATTAAAACAGTCAATTTCAAGGTGATCCAATCACACCTTGAAAAAAGGTCGGTGGTGACTCCATTTTCGTTTTCAAAGTCGACCCCGTTTTCCAAACACGAAAAAAATGGTTTCGACAAACATGATATAATAATAACAATAATAAACCTTATTCATAATACAATAAAAGAATCAAAGTAACATAAATAAATAATATTAAAATGTATGCAAGGGAATGTGTAAAATATATATAAATAGACATGAAAATAAATAAAACGAAATAAGAATAAATAAAAATTATACAAGTATGAATAAATATAAAACATTAACATAAAGTGCATAATTAACATTAATTATATAACGTATAAATGCAAGTGAAATGGAAGATTAAAACTTTGATTTTTTCAATTTAAACTTTGTTTTAAAATTTTAAACTTTCCTCTAAAATGATTTAAAAAACAAATTTTTATTTTTCAAAATCTAAACTTTCTCCTTTTTTAAAAAAAATACTATTTTTCTTAAAGATTAAATTTTTATTTTGAATTAATTGAAAAAAATCAAAATTTTGTTTTAAAGTTTTAAACTTTCCTTCAAAATAACTAAAAAACAGAATTTTATTTTTCAAAATCTAAACTTTCTATTTTTTTTTAAAAAAAACACTATTTTTCTTAAAGATTAAAACTTTTACTTTGAAATAGTTGAAAAAATTAAAATTTATTTTAAAATGTTTAAACTTTCCTTTAAAATAATTTAAAAAACATATTTTTATTTGTTAAAATCTAAACTTTCTCTTTTGTAAAAAAAAATCAAAACTTTCCAAAATCAAACCCTAAAAAAAAGGAAACCTTTATTTTAGAGAGGGGAGGGAAAAAAATGAGATTTTTGGAGGCTCCTAAAGGTGGAGAACCGATGGTCCGGTGACGTCCCCTTCATCGGAACCCAAAATCCGATTCCTTATGACATGCCTATGCTAAAAAAAAAAAGAAAATAGAATACATGTAGGTGTGTTTTTTTTTTTACCTTTTTTTTAACACAAAAATAATAATGAAAAGCCTCCTCTTTTTCATTTCATTTCATATTTTTATATTGTTTTTTAATCTTGCTTATTTATATATATATATATATATATATAATAATAATAATAATAATATAAATTAATAATAGTAGTTGTACAAGCCCAATTTTGGCCCGGGCTTACAAGCCCAATCAAACCATAAACCCGGGGCCCATTAACAAAACCAAACTCAAAACAAAATAAAAAAAAAAACAAGCCCAAATGGCCCAAAACCAACCCAACTTTCAGCCAAAACAGAAAAAAACAAAAACCCTAGCCCTTTGCCTCTGCGCCAAACCTGCCCTCTGACCGGCAGTCCTGTCCCCGACACGCTCCGCCCATAGCCTGCAAAACAAAAACACGCAACAGCCACAACAAAGAGCAGGAAGCAATTTGTCTTATTTATTCAACTTTGGCTACAAAGCCACAAAAAACCATTGTAAAGAGGGGTTTTTTTCGGAGAAAAAAAAACAACAGAGATTTTGAATACAAAAATTGTTAGAAATCGAAAGCAAAAGCAGTAGAAGGTTGTTTTTTTAACACTTCCGTTTTCATTTTTATAATAAACTGTTACTTTTATTTCCTTTTTTTTTATCTGTTTATTGTTTTTTTTTTAAATTTTTTACAAATAATAATAGTAAAAGAGAAGGCAAAACTTACCTGAACCCCGGGGCGCGTCGTCGGAGTCTCCTCTCCGTCGTCGAAGCCGAAATCGGGAGCAAAATGGGGGGTTTTCTTCTCTTGGGTTTTCAAAAACAAAAAGGAAATAGATCAGCAAACGGAAACAGATCGAAGAGGTGACTTTTCAAAACTTTATTTTATTTATTTTTTTATTCACGGAAATATACTTAAAATAAATATATAGACTAGTAAAAAATCAAAACAAATATAAAAAAAAGAAGAAAAATATAACCTTTGAATTTTTACCACTGTAGTATACGGTGGCGTGGGCTTACGGTTTTGACGTCGACACGGATTTTACCGATCGCACCCTACAGAGAAAAAAAGAAAACAAAAGTTAGTTTTTTTTAAACAGATGAAAAAATGAATTTTTTGGTAGAAAAGAGGCTTATATAGCCAAGTTAAAACGACGCCGTTTTGGCCGGCGTCCAAAAGCCCCAAAACGACGTCGTTTCACCTTGGACCGACCCGATCCGATCCGACCCGCCTAGGATCCGCGTGTTTTTTAATCGATGGGTTATTTGCGGAATTGGCCCTTCCGCATTTTTAAATTTTTTAATAAAGTTTCGTTATTATTTCAATTTGGCCCGAACATTAAGCTTGGTTTTCAATATGGTCCCCCTTGCTGTTGCGCGTTTTGGCCGAAAGGGATTATTTGCGCACATGGTCCCTCTGTTTCCTCGGCGCGTGTAAATTGATCCTTTTTTGTGATTTTTATTTCAGATTGACCCCCTAAAATTTCATTTTATTTTCAATCCAATCCTTATTTAGTTTGAATCGCATTTTTTTATATATTATTACTATTATCACTATATTATTATATTAGTATTATTATTACTATTATTATTATTATTATTTGTTATTATGATTGTATTTTTACCATTATTTGTTGATGAGTGTATATTTTCTACCGTTATTGTTAACTATGATTATTTTATTTGTTATTTTCATTTGTTGTTTTCATTATTATTATTATCTGCTTTTTATTGTTATTTTATTATTACTATTATGTTTTTATGTATATATTTTTACGTATTTATTTTATATATATTATTTCATTTATTAATTGCTATCATTGTTTTTTACATATTACCATTATTATCTTATTTTATTGTGTCCTTTTCTTATTTTAAGTATCATCATTATTATCCTGTCATTATTATTTCTTGTTTTACCTTTTTATACATCACTATCTTGTTGTTGTTGTTATTATTATTATTATTATTATAATATTAGGTATTTATATTTACTTTATTTACACCTGTAGTTGTCTTCTTAGTTTTGTACTATATTGTTAAACAAAATACGTTTTGAAAAATCATCATATTTCATTTAAAGATTTTTTTTAAAAGGCAATGTTTTGTTTTTAGAAACTCGAGTGAATCGAGCCCTAACTTACTGGGTTCTGATTTTTCTCGTTCAAATAACGAAATATCCCTTCCAAAATCATAAGTCCCGGTTTCAAATTGACATTTCGTATTAGTAATTTGAGTGAATCGAGTCCTAACTTACTGGGTTCCGATTTCTCCTCGCTTAAAGCTAAACAACAGGATGTCTCTTTTAAAATTACAATTTAAATTTTAAAAACAAAATATTTAATCTCGAAAACTCGAAATGTCGTGCCCTAACTTACTGGACTCGACACCTAGATATTTCGGGATAAATTTCTTTTTCTTCGAAAATAGAGGCAATATTCCTAATTTGGATCTTCGGGAAAACAAGCCCTAACTTACTGGGCTCCGATTTCTCGTTCGACAAATGACGGAAAATCCTCTTCAAAAACAAAAATCAAGTTTTAAAAGACGAGCTTAGTTTCGGGAGTCTAAAGTATTGCGCCCTAACTTACTGGACATGATGCTTTATCTCTGCGATAATAAGAGAGTCTTAACGTCCCTTTCAATTCCATCAAATTTTGAAAATAAAAAGCATTGTGTTTTCAAACTCTTTCAAAGTTTTTAACAAAAAGGACATCAATCAATCAGTTTGGTACCAATTTTGGGCGTGTCGAGGGTGCTAATCCTTCCTCGCACGTAATCGACTTTCGAACCCGTTTTCTCAAAGTTCGTAGACCAAAAAGTACTGTTTTAGTAAATTAAATGTTTTATTAAAACAAAGGTGATCCGATCACACCGAATAAAGATCGGTGGCTACTCCTTTCTTTTTTTTAAAAATCGAGTCGACCGTGTCGTTTACCGTTTCACCCAAAAAAGGTTACGACAGCTTGGCGACTCCACTGGGGAGATGAGGGTCAAGCCATAGATTGATTGATTTTTGTCCTTTTGATTAAAATGGCTTCAAAAAATCACGCTTCTTTTAATGCACCTTCAATATTAGCCTCGTAAATACTTTGGCATTGCATTGCATGACCGTTGTGGTCACACCTTTAAGTGGGAGCGAGAAGCTATGCCTTCGTGAGGTTTTCACCTCCGCATGGGCTAGTGGACTGCTTTCGGAATACATCCGTACCTATGTCTTCGTGAAGTTTTCACTTCCGCATGGCCATAGGGAAATGTATTCCCCTGAACCGAACTCGGTCCGTATGAGCCTATAATGGGTGAGGATCGAGGAATCTGCTGGTTCGGGTACCTCGAACTTTAGAACTAAGCCGCATATAGCAAACCCTAAGAGCCCACCTTAGGTAGAGCCATGGCAAACCTTAGTGGTCACCCAGATAGGCGTTTGCTTATTTTACTTGCTTTATATTCCATGGTACTAACTTTTTGTGTTTCTTTCTTTTTGTGCATATCATTTCATATTTTAAAGAGACATCGATTCACGGTCCGTTTCTGAGTTGGGAAGCTGATTATGGAAAGCGAATTCCTTGATAAAGTAGAAGACAATGCGGCCGTCCGCATATGGTCAGATCAATGCCAAATAGAAAAAGGAGATAGCTTAGTCGAAGGGTATGTGTGAGACTACGGAACTTCACTAATATCGTTGTCACGCAGAAGCGAGCTCCGGAGTTGAAAGAAATTTAGACTCGATGGAATGATGAAGCGAAGCAATTTGTTCTATGGTACTTACTACGACCGCCTTACCGCTTGAGGTCAAAATAGACAAGCACTGCTCCGAGCAATGACCCGATTCGAATGCCGCTTATAATGTTTCTCCTTCGGAAAGTGGATCTGGTTCCCACGAGAGAAGAGTATCGACCTTGCTACATTGCCCCGAATTCAAGTTGACAAAACTTATTCCAAGGCGGTTAATGGCTCAACCTTCGCGAAGAAGTTGATAAATATCACCGGAATGAGCGAACAGTGGGTCTCAACTAGAATGTAAAAGAAGGGCGAGGGTAAATGCATACCCTGGATATGTTTGAGAGACCTGATCCTGGAGCATCCCGTCTGAAGAAAAAGATAGACATCTTGGCCTTGTGTATTTACTACTGGTAATCTTCCCGAAAGCTTTAAGGCACATTGATGAAGCGGTTATTGATCTATTCAGCCGATTGGACAAAGGGGTCACACCCGTTCCTGCCATCTTAGTCGAAACATTCTGATTCTTGACTGTATGTCGGAGAAGAGGTGAAAGCAGGTTTATTGGATGTGCGCAGCTGTTATTGGCTTGGTTCCATAGTCACTTTTGGAAAATAGAGAAAGTGTCTTGCCGGTTCATGTCAGAAAAGTACTCCCCGCTAGAAGAGATAGCAACTACGCCTAGAAGAGAGGATGTGTCCGAAGAAAATTGGATCGCGCTCTTTCAAAACCTTCAAGAGGACGACATCGAGTGGAAGGCTCCCTGGATGATTCCCGATAGGATCCTTTATCGTTGCGGAAGCTTTGACTGGGTTCCCCTATTGGGAATTTGGGGTGCCACTGCCTACGCCCCTTTGCTAGTCCTAAGACAGTATAGTTCAAGATAGTTTGTACCAACGACATACGGGCTAGCTCAATGCGAGTTCTCATATGAAGGGGAAAGCTATAAGAAAAGGGTTAAAGAGATTTCTAGTGCCTGGAATCAGATTCACAGAATGAGAAGATTATCTACAGGCCCGAGGACGACCACAGGATACATTGAATGGAGGGCTAGGAGAGTCAATGATAACATTCCTGAGCTAAATCCAGAAGGCGCCCGATCGAGAGAAGAATGCATGCGAGTGGTCCCGTCAGAATTAGAGATTGTGAAGCAAGATTTTGAATGGATGAGTTCGGAACTCGGGAAAAGGATAGAAAGGTTGGAAGAAGAAAAGATGCTCCTCCAGTTAGAAGTGGATGGTCAGAAATCAGAGGCTGAGAAACTCAGAAAAGAAAAATGGAAGGTAGAAGAATACCGAGATAACTTGAAGATGGAGTACAAGAAGATGCGCTTGACGATAAAGAATGCGGGATTAGGGAAAACTTCGGAGTAGTGGCAACAAGAGGTCAGAGAGGAAAGAGCCAAAGTTAGCAGTTGGGAGAAAAAGTTTCATGAAATACGAGCGCAAAAGGAAGACTTAGAGAAGGGGCGTGAGAAGACCAAAAAGAGAAAAATGGATTAGAAGCTAGAACAGCTGAGCTTGGGCGATCTCTACACCACTATCGAAGTCGAGACTCGGAAAGCCAACTAAAGACAAGCCTGAACAGAATAGAGGAAATGAAAGGTAGGGTTGAAGAGTTGGAATCGGCATTACATAGTAGTGAGCTCCGGATTGAGCTTCTGGAAACGAGAGAAAGACGTTGGGAGGAGGAGCTTTTCCATTCTTGCGAGCAAGTTCGAAGCCGGGACTACCTCATGGGTGAAGCAATTATCCAGATTCGAGAAGTAGCTGATTACCTACAGACTTTGGCTGAGGAGGCTGACATATTGGGCATGAGATATGGACTACCACCGGGTCATGACGAAGAGCTAATCTCCCTGCTTGGAAAAATCAAAACCTTAGGTCTTAGGGCGAGAACATATTTGTAATCTACTTTATGTAAAGGGTTTTGCCTTCTAATAAAGTTTTCTAAAATGAAGTTGATCGAATCGATGTCTTCTTCCTGCATTCATGCATTTGCATTACATCATATTACATGCATTAAAGTTTATAAAAGAAGCCTAATTGGTTAAGATTAACGAGAGAGAAACAAGAGAGAAAAAGAGGAAATCTGGAACCGAACATTACTACGGGACTCGTGCTAAGACAAAGAAAATGGATCAAAGATTTGAACAATTTCGAAGGAAATGCAAGAATGATGAGGAGCAAATGATGAAACTCCAAAGAAGAAATGAAAGACCAAATCTTGGAGGCTCAGAGAAACATGATATACAGATGGCCCGGATGATGAATGCAGTAACAGACAAAGGGAAAGGTCCAATGCCTCCGGTCGATGAGGATAGCGAAGGTGCTCCCCCGGGTTTTACCCCGCCACATACAAGAGCAAGACCTGAGGAGTATGTCCTAAGGCCACCAGTTACGATTAGGCCCCAACAAGGGCAGGTGGACGCTAGACCACCCACGAACTCCCACGTTGGCTCAGGATCCAATCCAAGAGATAACCCGGCTAATCCTGTTGTACCCGATTTAGATTTGACAGAGAAAATAGAGGCGAGAGAAGAATTTTCAAAGCAGTTAGAGGATCGTTGTAGGTGGTTAGAAGAAAAGTTCAAGGCTTTGGAAAATACCGATCACCACAATGGAATTGACGCAAAAGACTTGAGCCTGGTTCCAGATTTGGTGCTCCCCCATAAGTTCAAAATGCCTGAATTCGAGAAGTACAGTGGGACTAGTTGCCCCGAAGCGCACATCACAATGTTCTGTCGACGGATGGCGGGATATGTTAACAACGATCAACTGCTTATTCATTGTTTTCAGGATAGTTTGGCCGGGGCCACGGCCAAATGGTACAATCAGCTCAGCCGTACCCAGATCAAGTCGTGGAAGGACCTAGCACAGGCCTTCCTGAAACAATACGGGCACGTAGCCGATATAGCTCCTGATCGAATCACGCTCCAAAATATGGAGAAAAAGCCAAACGAAAGTTTCAGGCAATATGTCCAACGGTGGAGGGAAGTAGCCACACAAGTTCAGCCACCGCTCCTAGAAAAAGAGACAACCATGCTGTTTGTCAATACGTTGAAAGCTCCCTTCATTAATCACATGCTTGGAAGTGCCACTAAAAGTTTTTCTGATATTGTGCTATCAGGGGAAATGATCGAGAATGCGATCAGAAGCGGTAAAATAGAGGCTGGAGAAAGTGCTAGAAAAGACGGTCCGAAGAAGAGGAGAATGATATAAACAACATAGGTAAAAGTTATTCAAAGCCTATGATCGTGAGCGACCAAGGACTGTGACCCCGATCATCAGAGCCCCTTTAGACAGGAGTCCAACACAAGGCAAAATACGGAGAAAATCCAATTCACGCCTATCTCAGTCCCATACAAAGAAATGTACTAGAAATTATTTGACGCACACATTGTCTCCCCCCACTACTTAAAACCCTTGCACCCCGTACCTAAGTGGTATGATGCGAACGTCTGATCTGAATACCATGCGAGAATCATGGGGCATTCTATAAACAACATCTTGCTTTTAAGAAACTAGTGGAAAGACTCATCCGGATGGGCGTTATAGAAGTCGATGACACCTCTTGCAAGGGCACCCGCTACCGATCACGGGTCAACATGATAGGCGAAGATGCGAGAAGAAGAGTTAAGAGGGATATTTTTGATGTGAAAACCCCAATGAAATAGGTCTGGAAGGAAATGATAAAAAGGGGATTGGTTGTGACATGTCCAAGGGGAAAACATGAAGAAACACGAAAGGGCTGTGAATTTCATAACTTGAAAGGGCACGAAATCCAAAGTTGCACTGAGTTCAGAATGCTGGTACAGGCGCTGATGGACAATAAAGAGTTAGAATTCTTTGAAAGCAATGAAGGCTAGAAAGAGGGAAACATCTGCGCGTTAGAGGATGAGTTAGCAGCAAAAGCCTCGGAGGCGAGCTATCCTTTAGTCACCATCTCACGATCAAAGGCGACGGAGTAAAAATAAATTGAAAATCGTGATTCGAAAGCCTACTGCTTTTTCATCTGAAGACAACCAAAAGACTCCCGGAGGTTATGACTGCAACGTGACGATTCCTGAAAAGGGGGGTCCGTCCACAAAAGGAAGCCAGGAGTATCCTCAGATCGTGATTCGAAAACCTGCAGCCTTTTCATATAAGGATGACAAGAAGGTCCCCTGGAACTATAACTGCAATGTAACGATTCCTGTGAGAGGAGATTCTCCCAACACTACAAGAGGAAACCAAGAGGAAGGCTCCTACACGCGCAGTGGAAAGCGCTATGACTTGTCAAACACAAGAACGGAGCACTCAAAAGGGAAAAACTTGATGGGCGAACAAAAGAAAGAAAAAGGGACCAAGCAAGAGACACATATAAACGAACCAGTGAAGGAGGAAAAAGCTAGGGAATTCTTAAAGTTTTTGAAGCATAGTGAATACAGTGTCGTAGAGTAGCTACATAAACAGCCGGCTCGCATATCAGTGCTAGATTTACTATTAAGCTCTGAAGCACACCGTAACGCGCTGATGAAGGTGTTGAATGAAACTTATGTTGCAAATGATATAACAGTTAACAAGCTGGATCGCTTGGTTAGCAACATAAGTGCTAATAACTTCATTTTCTTTAATGATGATGAGATCCCTCCGGGAGGTACGGGTTCCATCAAGGCTCTCCACATTACCACGCGGTGCAAAGGATACACATTACTAGGGGTACTAGTCGATAATGGATCAGCGCTCAATGTTCTACCACTATCGACACTGAATCGATTACCCGTTGATAGTTCTCACATGAAGGCCTGCCACAACGTAGTAAGGGCATTCGATGGAACTGAGAGGAAAGTCATGGGAAGGATCGAAGTACCTCTTTTAATTGGACCAAGTACATATGAGGTGGACTTTATCGTGATGGATATCCGGCCGTCTTATAACTGCTTACTAGGGAGACCTTGGATACACTCGGCGGGAGCAGTGCCCTCATCGTTGCACCAAAAGTTAAAATTAATCTCAGAGGGCCGTCTAGTGACCATAAATGCTGAAGAGGACATCATCGCAACAGTAACCAACGATGCTCCATATTTAGAAGCAAATGACGAAGCAATTGAATATTCCTTTCGCTCTTTGGAATTCGTCAATGCAACATTCGTCATCGAAGGAAACAAAATCCCAGTGCCTCAATTATCCAAAACCACAAAAATGGGTTTGCAATTAATGGTCAAAAATAGGGCCGTACCCGGAAAGGGACTAGGAAGGTATCTCAAGGAGGAATCAAGTCCGAGATTGAAAGAAAAAGAGACCTCTTTGGCTTAGGATTCAAACCGAATGCCAAGCAAAAAAGAAAGAGTTAGAAAAGAAGCAAGAAAAAGGAAAGCGCGTTTGAGTGGAAATGAGATTAAATGGGAACCGATGATAATTCCTCATATTCGTGAGACCTTTGTATCGAGAGGGTTATCCATCCGGACGAAAGCATAAAATAGAGAAATCGTGCATGTCAACGCTATATCTGAGGGGAAAATTGAGGAAGAAAATCGAAATGGCATCCGTCCCTATGATCTGGGCAGCGTTCTAAACAACTGGACTGCGGAGGAGATTCCTATAGCCTTTAGAACTCATTCAGAGTAATACTCGGAACACACTTATTGCTTTAAGTCTAGAAGCAATAAGAACCCCTTTTGTGAAACATGATTTTGTATAAAACATCGTTATTTTCAATAAAATACATCTCCGCTATCTTTTGAGCAAATTTTCTTTTATGTTCATTTCATTCATTCATTATTCTTTCTTTAAATATTCTTCTAAACATTTCTATTCTTCATTTATCATACCAATAAACATGCCAAGATTCTATGATTCTATGAGCCTTTATTTATTTCCATAACAGGTCTCCAGATATCAATGATTTGAGTAACGCTACCAATGACTTAGAATGTCCTTTTGAGCAAGATATGGGTGCGAAAGATTTTCAGGATTTTGGAGATGACCAAGGCTGTGATTTAGCTCCTGAACTGTTAAGGACGGTAGAAAAATAGGAGAAACAAATCGTACCTCACAAAGAATCAGTGGAAATAGTGAATCTGGGAAATGGACAAGAAAAGAAAGAAGTGAAGATTGGAGCTAGTATCACCGTAGAGACAAAACAAGACCTCATTGAGTTACTCCAAGAATTTAAGAATGTCTTCGCATGGTCATATCAAGACATGCCCGGGTTAAGCACTGATATCGTGGTACACCGTTTGCCCATAAAAGAAGAATACAAGCCGGTCCAACAGAAACTTCGGAGGATGAGGCCAGACGTTTTACTAAAAATAAAAGAAGAGGTCAAGAAGCAGTTTGACGCAGGGTTCTTGCAAGTGGTTAAGTACTCGGAATGGGTAGCCAATATCATCTCCGTCCCTAAGAAAGATGGGAAAGTACGAATGTGTGTGGACTACAAAGATCTAAACAAGGCTAGCCCGAAGGACAATTTTTCGTTACCTCATATCGACACCTTAGTGGATAATACGGCGGGTTATTCATTGTTCTCGTTCATGGATGGCTTCTCAGGATACAACCAGATAAAGATGCTTTCTGAAGACATGAATAAAACCACATTCATAACCATGTGGGGAACCTTTTGCTATAAGGTAATGCCATTAGGGTTGAAGAATGCGGAGCAACATATCGAGAGCCATGGTGACCCTATTCCATGACATGATGCACAAGAAAATTGAGGTTTACGTCGACGATATGATTGCCAAGTCTCGAATCGAAAAGGAGCATATCCAAGTCTTAAGGAAATTATTTTTGAGGTTGAGGAAAGTCCAATCTGAAGCTTAACGACAAAGTGTACCTTTGGAGCCGGTCGAAGCTGCTAGGATTTATAGTCGATGAAAAGGGATTGAGGTTGACCCAGACAAAGTCAAGGCTATACAAGAATTGCCTTCGCCTCGCACGCAAAAAGAAGTTCGAGGTTTCTTAGGAAGATTAAATTACATTGCTCGGTTTATTTCACAACTGACTGAGAAATGTGACCCCATATTTCGTCTTCTTAAAAAGCACAATCCAGGTGTGTGGAACGGGGAATGTCAGAAGACCTTCGACAAGGTAAAGCAATACCTGTCCAATCCTCCGGTATTGACACCGCCTCATCCGGAGAAGCCTTTGATCCTCTATTTGACGGTACTTGATAATTCAATGGGATGTGTGCTCGGCCAGCATGATGAGTCGGGCAAGAAGGAAAAAGTAATATACTACCTGAGTAAAAAGTTTACTGAGTGTGAAACAAGGTACTCACCAATTGAAAAAATATGTTGTGCCTTGGTCTGGACAACTCGGAGATTAAGGCAGTACATGTTGTATCATACGACCTGGCTCATCTCGAAGCTAGACCCACTGAAATAACTAATGGAGTCGACTACTTTGAATGGACGGATGGCCCGATGGCAAATCTTACTTTCTGAGTTTGACATAGTTTATGTGAACCAGAAAGCGATAAAAGGGAGTGCAATAGCAAATTTTCTGGCTAGTAGAGCTCTGGCAGATTATGAGCCTCTGGACTTTGATTTCCCTAATGAAGACCTAATGTACGTAGCAACCACTGAAGAAGATACCACGGAAAGTCGTCCTTGGAAATTGAACTTCGACGGAGCATCGAATGCTATGGGCAATGGAATGGGGCAGTTCTGATGTCCCCAAATGGAGATCATTACCCATTCACTTGTAAATTGGATTTCGACTGCACAAACAATATGGCGAGTATGAAGCTTGCATCATGGGTATCCGTCTTTGCTATTGAACGTAAAATTAAGGTCTTTGAAAGTATACGGAGACTCAGATTGGTAATTTATCAACTTAAAGGAGAATGGGAGACGAGGGATCCCAAATTGGTTGAATACAAAAGATTGGTCCAAGAACTGATCAAAGAGTTCGAGGACATCACTTTCAGTTATCTACCAAGAGACGAAAATCAGATGGCTGATGCTCTAACCACATTGGCTTCTATGGTACGAGCAAACAACAAGGAGGATATAATGCCTATACAAATGAGCATTTATGAGGTCCCAGCCCATTGCTACAACGTGGAAGAAGAGGAGCAAAATAATCACCCATGGTATCACGATATACTACAATACGTGAAAGATCATAAATACCCCGATCAGGCAACCGAAAATGACAAAAGGACGTTGAGAAGACTAGCTTGCGACTATGTCTTAGACAGAGAGATCCTATACAAAAGAAGAAAGGATCAAGTACTATTGAGATGTGTGGATGGCGCCGAGGCTAAGCAGATCCTAGAAGAAGTCCATGAGGGTGTCTGTGGAACACATGCCAATGGGTTCGCAATGGCAAGACAAATCATGAGATTCGGGTATTATTGGTCTACCATGGAAAGAGATTGCATTGATTATGCTAAGAAATGTCATAAGTGCCAAATTTATGGGGACAAGATTCATGTACCACCCTCACCTTTACATGTTATGACCTCCCCATGGTCGTTTTCTATGTGGGGCATGGACGTCATTGGACCAACCTCACCAAAAGCTTCCAATGGACATCGGTTCATCTTCGTGGTAATTGATTACTTCACTAAATGGGTGGAGGCCACTTCATATGCCAATGTGACAAAATCAGCGGTCAGCAAGTTCCTAAAAAAGGAAATCATATGTCGATATGGAATGCCTGAGAGGATCATATCTGATAATGCGTTAAACTTGAATAACAGCATGATCACAGAAGTCTGTAGGCAATTCAAGATTAGACATCACAATTAAATCACCAGACGCCCAAAGATGAACGGTGCAGTTGAAGCAGCCAATAAGAACATCAAGAGGATAATAGGAAAGATGACTGAGACTTATAAAGATTGGCACGAGAAGTTACCATTTGCCCTTTTCGCCTATCGAACGTCAATCAGAACCTCCACCGGGGCAACTCCTTTCTCATTGGTTTACGGAATGGAGGCGATTTTACCCATCGAAGTTGAAATTCCGTCCCTTCGAGTATTGTCCGAATTGAAATTGGATGAAGCAGAATGGATCCAAGCTCGATATGATCAATTGAATCTGATCGAAGAAAAGAGGCTGAAAGCTATCCGTCATGGTCAGATGTACCAAAAGCGAATGATGCGAGCATACAACAAGAAAGTGCGTCCAAGAGAATTCCACGAGGGAGACTTAGTTTTGAAAAGATTCTCCCATACAAAAGGATTTGAGAGGAAATGGATGCCAAATTGGGAAGGACCTTATGTGGTGAAAAAGGCTTTCTCGGAGGGACACTAATCTTGGTTTGAGATGGATGGGAAAAATCTACCCAATCCCATAAATTCAGATTCAGTTAAGAAGTATTACGCTTGAAGAAGGGAAAGGCTAAAGTAAAAACCCGCAAAGGGCGCTTTACGGTAAAAAAAAAAACAGAGAGGCCGAAGCGAAAACCCGTAAAGGGTGCTTTGAGACCAAAGGGGCCTTGAGTCGAAAACCCGATAAGGGCGGCTCAAATTAGCACGAAAAAGGAGGTATGTGACAATCTTTTTCCCCCAGAATTAGCAAAAAGATGAATGTTACACCTCGGAATATCTACAAAGCACTGCAGATCTCCCAACGTCTATTCAGCTCAAATGATCTTGGAAGGATCCGTGGTGAAGCCAGTGCGATATCTGGGCACCTATTTTTTCTTTTACCCATTTTTTGTACTCCAATAATGTTTACTTTTGTTGATTTAATCCAATTCCATAAATTCCATTGTTATTTTAAATCTTTGAGTTGTTTGCAATTGAAATAACGACCCATTGACCCATAATGCTTCCATAAAAGGAGTCCTGCCTATTACTCTGGAAGCCTCTAAACAGCGTAGGAAACTGAAACAAGACTGTTGTTTAGTAACCACCACAATTAGGGGTTGGAAACGTTCGAGGAAGAGGAGTCTAAAATTATGACCATTTCTTCAGATTCACAGTCATAGATATCAAACAAGATGTTGCGTCTGTACCGTGACCTTGACGAGCGAGCGAGCAATTACGGCCCTAAGCCTGTAAAAAGAGATCATTCCCATGACATCCTGCAATATCATTTAGCTAGGAGCATTTGATTTATTACAATCATTGCATCTTAATGGAAAATCATCATTTTCATGACATTCTGCATCCATGCAAATGTCATCCATATCACACGTAGTTAGGAGCATTTGAGTCATGCCGACCATAGCATCCGCATCATTTGGCATAAACACAAGCATATAAAATCGAGTCTACAGGATATGTCCCCAGAGGACGGTGTAGCAGCACTATTGAAGACTGTCCTATTGCCATCGACCAGCGGTGGAATAGGTTGAACACCCTCCTATTGCCACTGACCAGCAGTGGAATAGGTCAAAAATTGTAAGATCTTGTCACCCTAACCAGTAGTGGGGCAAGATCGAAGGCGAATCTTGGCTCCCTAACCAGTAGGGAACATGATTTAGGCCACCCTCCTATTGCCACAAACCAGCAGTGGAATAGGTCAAAAATTGTAGATCTTGTCGCCCTAACCAGTAGTGGGGCAAGATCGAAGGCGAATCTTGGCTCCCTAACCAGTAGGGAACACGATTTAGGCCACCCTCCTATTGCCACTGACCAGCAGTGGAATAGGCCAAAAATTGTAGATCTTGTCGCCCTAACCAGTAGTGGGGCAAGATCGAAGGCGAATCTTGGCTCCCTAACCAGTAGGGAACATGATTTAGGCCACCGTCCTATGTCCCTGACCAACAGTGGAATAGGTCAAAAATTGTAGATCTTGTCGCCCTAACCAGTAGTGGGGCAAGACCGAAGGCAAATCTTAGCTCCCTAACCAGTAGGGAACATGATTTAGGTCACTATCCTATGTCCCTGACCAGCAATGAAATAGGTCAAAAAATTGTGATTCCTGCCCCTAACCAGTAGGGAGCATGGTTAAGCCTGAGTCCTATTTGCCTTAACTAGCAGTGGAATAGGCTGAAGACCGAAGACCTCATCTCTCTGAATATGCAGTGGAGCAATCTAAAATAAGCAAGTCACATCCCATTGAAGTCGCAGCAAGAGCAAATTGAAGTCACAGATCCCATCTACCCGAAGAAGAAGAGCACCAAAGAAGTCAAGACCCGGCGAGACCGGGCAAAATTGGTCTTTTGAAAGTCTTTGCTCTATTCTCGTTGCACGACAATAAGCAAAGAGGGGCAGCTGTACAAGCCCAATTTTGGCCCGGGCTTACAAGCCCAATCAAACCACAAACCCGGGGCCCATTAACAAAACCAAACTCAAAACAAAATAAAAAAAACCAGGCCCAAATGGCCCAAAACCAACCCAACTTTCAGCCAAAACAGAAAAAAACAAAAAACCCTAGCCCTTTGCCTCTGCGCCAAACCTGCCCTCTGACCGGCAGTCCTGTCCCCGACATGTTCCGCCCATAGCCTGCAAAACAAAAACACGCAATGTACCACAGCAAAGAGCAGGAAGCAATTTGTCTTCTTTATTCAACTTTGGCTATAAAGCCACAAAAAACCATTGTAAAAGGGGGGATTTTTTGGAGAAAAAAAAACAACCGAGATTTTGAATACAAAAATTGTTAGAAATCGAAAGCAAAAGCAGAGAAGGTTGTTTTTTAACACATTTTCATTTTATAATAAATCATTACTTTTATTTCCTTTTTTTTATCATTTATTGTTTCTTTTTTAAAAAAATTTTTACAAATAATAATAGTAAAAGAGAAGGCAAAACTTACGAACAAAAAGAGTCTCCTCTCCATCGTCAAGCCAAATCGGAGCAAAATGGGGTTTTCTTCTCTTGGGTTTTCAAAACAAAAGGAAATAGATCAATAAACGGAAACAGATCGAAGAGGTGACTTTTCAAAACTTTATTTTATTTATTTTTTTATTCACGAAATATACTTAAAATAAATATATAGACTAGTAAAAATCAAAACAAATATATAAAAAAGAGAAGAAAAAATATAACCTTTCAATTTCCGCCACAGGTACGGTGGTGGCAATACTGAATCGGCATGACGTCCGATGTTTGGTCGGATTCTCGGCCGATCGCACCCACCTCTGAGAAAAAAAGAAAACAAAAGTTAGTTTTTTTTAAACAGATGAAAAAATGAATTTTTTTGGTAGAAAAGAGGCTTATATAGCCAAGTTAAAACGACGCCGTTTTGGCCGGCGTCCAAAAACCCCAAAACGACGTCGTTTCACCTTGGATCGACCCGATCCAATCCGACCCGCCTAGGATCCGCGTGTTTTTTAATCGATGGGTTATTTACGGAATTGGCCCTTCCGCATTTTTAAATTTTTTAATAAAGTTTCGTTATTATTTCAATTTGGCCCGAACATTAAGCTTGGTTTTCAATATGGTCCCCCTTGCTGTTGCGCGTTTTGGCGAAAGGGATTATTTGCGCACATGGTCCCTCTGTTTCCTCGGCGTGTAAATTGATCCTTTTTTGTGATTTTTATTTCAGATTGACCCCCTAAAATTTCATTTTATTTTCAATCCAATCCTTATTTAGTTTGAATCGCATTTTTTTATATATTATTACTATTATCACTATATTATTATATTAGTATTATTATTATTATTATTATTATTATTATTATTTGTTATTATGATTGTATTTTTACCATTATTTGTTGACGAGTGTATATTTTTCTACCGTTATTGTTAACTATGATTATTTTATTTGTTATTATCATTTGTTGTTTTCATTATTATTATTATCTGCTTTTTTATTGTTATTTTTATTACTACTATTATGTTTTTCATGTATATATTTTTACGTATTTATTTTATATATATTATTTCATTTATTAATTGCTATCATTGTTTTTTACATATTACCATTATTATCTTATTTTATTGTGTCCTTTTCTTATTTTAAGTATCATCATTATTATCCTGTCATTATTATTTCTTGTTTTACCTTTTTACATCACTCATCACTATCTTGTTGTTATTATTATTATTATTATTATTATTATTATTATTATTATTATATTAGGTATTTATATTTACTTTATTTACACCTGTAGTTGTCTTCTTAGTTTTGTACTATATTGTTAAACAAAATACGTTTTGAAAAATCATCATATTTCATTTAAAGATTTTTTTAAAAGGCAATGTTTTGTTTTTAGAAACTCGAGTGAATCGAGCCCTAACTTACTGGGTTCTGATTTTTCTCGTTCAAATAACGAAATATCCCTTCCAAAATCATAAGTCCCGGCTTCAAATTGACGTTTCGTATTAGTAATTTGAGTGAATCGAGCCCTAACTTACTGGGTTCCGATTTCTCCTCGCTTAAAGCTAAACAACGGGATGTCTCTTTTAAAATTACAATTTAAATTTTAAAAACAAAATACTTAATCTCGAAAACTCGAAATGTCGTGCCCTAACTTACTGGACTCGACACCTAGATATTTCGGGATAAATTTCTTTTTCTTCAAAAATAGAGGCAATATTCCTAATTTGGATCTTCGGGAAAACAAGCCCTAACTTACTGGGCTCCGATTTCTCGTTCGACAAATGACGGAAAATCCTCTTCAAAAACAAAAATCAAGTTTTAAAAGACGAGCTTAGTTTCGGGAGTCTAAAGTATTGCGCCCTAACTTACTGGACATGATGCTTTATCTCTTCGATAATAAGAGAGTCTTAACGTCCCTTTCAATTCCATCAAATTTTGAAAATAAAAAGCATTGTGTTTTCGAACTCTTTCAAAGTTTTTAACAAAAAGGACATCAATCAATCAGTTTGGTACCAATTTTGGGCGTGTCGAGGGTGCTAATCCTTCCTCGCACGTAATCGACTTTCGAACCCGTTTTCTCAAAGTTCGTAGACCAAAAAGTACTGTTTTAGTAAATTAAATGTTTTATTAAAACAAAGGTGATCCGATCACACCGAATAAAGATCGGTGGCGACTCCTTTCTTTTTTTTAAAAATCGAGTCGACCGTGTCGTTTACCATTTCACCCAAAAAAAGGTTCCGACAGTAGTAGTAGTAGTGATGATGAAAATAATAATTTGAGAAAGAAGAAAAAAAAAAGAAAAAAAAATAAAGGCATCAAAACTAAAATCGGGTGGGCTTCAAACGACCTAAGAAAGAATAAAAATTTAAATGGGCCCCAATCAAAAACGGGTGTCTACAATAAATTTTTGTTTTATAACATGTTTTAGTAATCATTATTTTTTAAAAGGTTGGCTTTAACATCTAAATGAAATGAAAATTATTTAAAGACTTGAAGAGAAAGATAAAATCCAGAAGTTTATATAAGAGGCAAGCTAAAACATATAAAAATACCAGTTTAATGGTGGATTATAATAAGTAATGGTTCTGAATTTCAAGATTGCTTGAGTGTGGAAAAATGGGAAATTTTGATTATTTACAAAAAGGATCAAAGTTATGTATATGAGTTTAAGTTGCAAAAAAGAATATTGAGTTACACGATGATTTGCTTCTTTGAATCACAAAAACATTGATATGTCTTTGCATATTAATTAATTTACCTCTCTCTTGTGCTGCCCAACACACCTTTTAAATATTTTGAATAATTATTAACTCTAATTGCGTCTAAGCACAATTGTTTACTACTATACAAATCCTTAATTGTATGCTTTCTTTTCTTTTCTTTTTTTATTTCAAGTTAATTGAAAAATCATGAAAATAAATTGGAATTAATATATAATTATATAAAAATACCTTAGTGATCCAAACTAATGCAATAATCCCCGGTGGGTTGGATTAAAACTTAATTTATTATTTTTACTAAACGTACATTTATATGGAGATAAAGATACTGTAAAATATTAATTTTAAATATTCAATTGCGTAATAATCTATTTCATCTCTTCTTTATCACTCTTAACTAATTACTCTTACATTTTATCTCACCTTTACAACATTAATGCATCACTCTTTTACTTTCTTACAATATTGTTTTCTTTTTCTTTTTTCTTTTTAAATTCCACCTAAAATGCATTCATTAATCATATTTTGCATTTGACCATCTTCCATATAATACAAAGGATGGTACGAGTGTATTTTATGGTAAGATTAAGTTCTAAAATAGTTTTAATCTAACTCTTATTTGTTTAAAATTTAACATTAATTTGAATTTTTAATTTTTTGGGATATTTTCATAGTTAATCCTTCAAATTTTTACAAGCTTATAATTTAACTCTAATTAGTTTTATTTTTTTCCAATTTAGTGTAAAATTTGTCTTCTTAACCCTCAACTTTTGTCTACCTTAATTTGTTCCTATAAGTAGGAGTGAGCAAAACTCGATTCGACTCGAAAAATAGAAAAAATTTTCAAATTTCGAGTTAAACAAATTGAGTTATTTGAGTCAACTCGATTTTTTTTTTTTAATTTTGTGTTTGATTCGAGTTTAGTTTTCGAATTCGAATAATTCAAATAAACTGAATATTAAACTATAATAATTTACTTTTTACCCCAAACTCCTAAACTTCTTCACTTTCCTCCCAAAACATTTACTCCCTCCCACTTTCCCCCATAAATTTCGCTCCCCTCCCCTCCCACCCCCTTCTACCCCAAACCTATTTTTTGTGTCTAATTACAAAAAGGACTAAATTGTATAAAATGTCAAAGTTGAATTCTAGTAGCTATAAGGATCAAATAGCTATGGAATTTACAATGGGAGGTCCTTATATAGTAATTAGACCATTGATAAAAACTATGTAGATATTTTTAGTGAATCATCCATGGAAAAATTGAAAAAGGTTAAGGACTAAATTGGAAATGAGAAAAATTAAAAGATGATAATTAAATTAAATGAAATATCATCTTATTTTCATATCATCTTCAACCTAAAATACATGGAAACCTTAAGAGAGAGAAAATAAGCTTTCAAGGCATAAATTGGTAAGTTTCTATGTCCCGTTTTTAGTAATTTTTATATTTTTGAGATCGGCAAATCTTAATTTCTCTATTTGGGGGGTTAATTTGAAAAGAAATCAAAGTATAGAAAATTTTCCATGGATGAATATGCTGAAATTTTAAATATTATGGTAGAAATTGAAAGGTTGTTGATAGATAAACAACTTTTACAAAGTGATTTTTTATGGAAACATGTTTAGGGACTAAATTGAAAAGTGATGAAATTCATGGAAAAATTGTGAATTTTATTAAACATGTGCTGTAAAAGTTATACTAAAATTTTGGTTAGGCTTGGAATAAGGATTAAATTGCATGAATTTCAATTTCTGAGCCTAGGGACGAAATTAGAATTTATTAAAAGTTTAGGGGTAAAATGGTACTTTTGTCTAGAATGTGAAATTGGTTCAATTGAATGTTAAATGTATGGAATTAATGATTAAATTCATTTATATGGATCTGGAAATACCAGACAAAGAGAAAGATCGATGAAAAGGAAAAGTTTCGGATTAGTAGATACGAAAGAATATCAAGGTAAGCTCGTAGAACTTAATTAAGCATGAATATGTGTCGATTTGATTATTGAGTTGTATGAAACACAATATGTGAATTATATGTAGAAGCATGAAATATGTATATGATGGAAAACGATTGAAAAAAAGAGAGGCTAAATCCGTTTGAATATTGAATTTCGATTGGATAGGTGATTCTTGATGTGGAATGAGATCTTGCATGTTTTGCAGTAAAGATTTAGCCTAGACGGGTAATCTATTGATCTAATCATGGAAAGGATTTAGCTCGGACGGGTAATCCTACAAAAATAAAATGGACTCTCGAGTATATGTGTTTTCAATTAGGATTTAGCCTAGACCGGTAATCCTAATTGACTGGATTTAGCCTGAACTTGTAATCCAGATTGAACTTTATAGGGAATTCTTTGTCATAGAAGGATTTAGCCTGGACTGGTAATCCGACAAAGCCCTTAGAGTATATGTGTTACAGCTAAAATTTAGCCTGGACTGGTAATTCTGCTGTATAATATGTGGCTCGAGAGTATACCTAGACGGTTCTACTGTATATGAATTGACAGATAACAGAATTGTGCACCTCGAGTGTACTACTGGAAACATCCATCGAAAATTCAATAATTCAACGGAAACAGTGAATAAGTGGCCTGGAAAAGATGAAATGGAATGTGAATGTGGCATGATGAGCTCATCTATGCATTTTGGTATATTTGTGACTAACATGTTGATTGAATGTTTGTGATTAGGCAAATTTGCCAAATTGATGGATATATGCTTTACATGTTTTAAATGTTAAATATGGTTGGTAAGTGTAATTTTAGTTATAGGATTTTACTAAGCATATAATGCTTATTAGGTTTATTTTCCCTGTTTTATAGTATTCAAAGCTCGAATGTTGGAGATCGGTCGGAGCAATCATCACACTATCAACTCTTTGATTTTAGTATAAATGTCAATCTTATTTTGGTATAATGGCATGTATAGGCTAATATGACTAAATGATGATTTCTAATGTTGACTTGTAATCCAGCCATTGGAATGGCTAGAAATGGTTGTTTTTGATATGGTATGAATTTACAATATGTTAGTTATTATATGTTAAACAAGTTAAATAGGACTTTCATGAAGCATATTATATGAGATAATGTAAAGGTAAGCTTAAAAGTATGATATAAGAAATAATGTATCAATTTAGATGATCGAATTTGGTTGGATTTGGTTGGTTTATACTTGTGAGTTTTGGTGCAGGAAAGTGGTTAAATTTGGGTGAAAATGGGGTTAGGAAATGGCCTTATTTCATCCACACAGGCGTGTGTCTATGCCGCATGTGACACACGGTCTGGGTACATGGGCATGTGATCTAGCCGTGTCTACCCTGTTTCTAAAATTTGCAAAACAGAATATCTAGAATTTAACACACGGGCAGAGACACGGGCGTGTGCCTCAGTCGTGTGGCTGACACGGCCTTAGACACGGGCGTGCGATATGACCTTAAGTGAGACACGGCCTGAAACAAGAGTGTGTCTCTAAACTACACAGGCGTGTGTAGTCACACGGCCTGACCACACGGGCGTGTAGGTACTGTTCATAAGTGAAATTTTAAAAATTTTACAAAAAAAATTATGAGACTCCGATTTAGTCCCGATTTGATTCTAATGTTCTTATTGGGCCTCAAGGGTTCAATTAAAGGATGTTATGATTATTTACGATCAATGATTAATAATTGATATGATTATTCTAAAAATTTTCTGTATTTACTGGTAATGCTCTGTAACGTTGTTCCAGTGACGGATACGGGTTAGGGGTGTTATATTTATTGGTATTAGAGCTACGGTTTAGTCGATTCTCTGACTAACGTAGTAAACATGAGTTTAGCTATACATGCCATTATATAATTGATGATAGTGTGATATCTCCTGACCATTTTTAAATGTGTTTTTCATATAGTAAGTGACTTCCAACCAAGCTAGAGCTAAATTTGAGGAAGCTGAGAGTGCTTCTCAAGCTCCTGTACAACGAGCTACAAATAGTAGTAGTAGAAGGCCCGAATCAGAGGGTCGAGGTGAACATGCCAAAGCAGCCTTCTTTGAAATTACGGATGAATGGTTTGCTGAATATCTGAGAAGAAATCTAGCTATTCCACAACCACTACCTCCCCCACCTGCTCCTCAAACTATCCCCGAGAGATCACAAGGTAATGAAACTATTAGAATTGGAAAGGCTCCTGATGATAAAATTAGAAAATATGGGGCTAAAGAATTCAGGGCTACGAATGATGATGATCCAGAAAGAGTCGAGTTTTGGCTGAAAAATACTATTTAGGTATTAGATAAATTATCATTTACACCAGTCGAATGCTTGAAATGTGTTGTATCTCTGCCAAAAGACATAGCTTATCATTGGTGGAAAACTGTAACTTTAGTTGTTCCGAGAGAAAATATTACTTGGGAGTTCTTTCAGGCGGAATTCAGAAAAAAGTACATCAGTTAAAGATTTCTGGATCAGAAAAGAAAGGAATTTTTAGAGCTTAAATAGGGGAATATGAATGTCTCCGAATATGAAAGGGTGTTTGTTCGGTTGAGTCAGTATGCTCAAGAATGGGTTCAAACTGAAGCTGAAATGTGTAAACGCTTCGAGGAAGGATTAAATGAAAATATCAAGTTATTGATTGGTATTCTTGAAATAAGAGAATTTGCAGCACTAGCTGATCGAGCAAAGAAAGTAGAAGAGTTGAGTAAAGAGAAGAAACAAGCAAATAGAGAAGCCTGATTTTCTGGAAAAAAATCTATTGCTAAGTCTCAATCATCTGTTTCAAATAAATCAAAGAGATACCAGGATCGTTCTACTACCTCTACTGGGTATTCTGAAAAAGAGCGGGATTCTCAATGCTCTAATCTGAGATCTCCATCACCGTTTGTGACCAGTGTTGGTAGTGTGGGAAATACAAAGCCAAAATGTAAACACTGCAATAAATTTCATTATGGTAAATGTCATTTGAAAAGCGGTGTCTGTTATAGATGTGCCTCTTTTGATCATTTTCTTAGAGATTGTCCAGAAAGATTTGAAAGGGATGCTGAACAAACTTCAAAACAAATAATCCAAATCCTGTTTCGAGAGGCAGACCACCCCGACATCCTGGGAATGCTAGTGGTAGTCGACGTGCTACAAAGGATTCAATAGATAAGTTTGAAGCAAGAGCTCCGGCAATATAACACCCCTTACTCGTATCATATGCCGGAACAAGGTACGAGGCATTACCTAACTTAATAACAAGCATACATACATTTTCGGGTTATGAAATTTTGTGTAGATTTAAAACTTTTCAAACTTCATCTTAAAGTCCCTAATATGGGCCGACGAGGCCCAAAACATACTTTAGAAATGGTTCGGTACTAAACCAGGCACTTTAGAAAACTTTAGAAAATTTCACTGAAAATAGGGGCACACACCCGTGTGGCAAGGGACACGCTCGTGTGGGCAGACCGTGTGGTCACACACGCCCATGTCCCTAGCTGCGTGGATTTATTTTTCAATTCAAACCTACAAAGGTTTTCACACGGCTTGGCACACTCCCGTGTGCATGGCCCGTGTCCCTCACATGGCCATGACACGCCCGTGTCTCAGCCCATGTGTTAAAACCTTGACATTCTGTTTCTGACGTCAGTAACATTTTAGGGTCACACGACCAAGGCACACGCCCGTGTGCTAGGCCATGTGGCGAATTTAATTTCGTATTTAAGGTGCAGACTTCACATAGCCTGGGCCCATGTATTATGACCATGTCATCCACACAGTTGAGACACAGGGCTGTGCCTCAGCCTGTGTGGTTACTACTAGGCATTCAGTTTTACGAAATTAAGTTGTAGAGGATACACGACCAGACTACACGCCAATGGGGCAAACCGTGTGTCACATACACCCTAGAAACATGCCCGTGTGTCTACCCGTGTGGACAAGAACAAGGCTATTTACCAAATCCTTTTTCCACCGTTACTTGCACCAATATAAGCCACATCAAGTAACACCAATCCACACATAAACATCTGACCAAATCATGCATTAACCACATTCATGAAAACACCAACATTTGCATTTATCAACAACAAGTATTAGCCATCAACTATGGCCTTATACAAAATGAATCAACTTCATGACAAACCAACACATTTGGCCAACACAATGTGACACTTAACAAAAAGACTAAGTCCCTATACATGCTACAAACAAAACATTTAAGCTAACTATACCAAAAACTTCAGGTGATAGTGTGATTGATGCCTCCAACGTCCCTTGATTCTCGTGCTAGCTTGGCGGCACTATAAGAAAATGAAAAAAAGAGGGAGTAAGCATAATGCTTAGTAAGTTGCATATAAATAAGTAACAACATCAACCATGCAGCTTTAAACACATAGCATATTATAAACCAGCACAACATTCTTGATTTAACAATGGTAGATTTACTACATATTTACACATCACAAGTATAAGCCAAAAATTACAAGATCGTCCCGAAATCATTCTCATAGATAGAACTTACTCAATTTCATCCTTATCATTAAGGCATCATAACTAAGCTCATATCTTATGAGCTCCGAGTAAGAACCTGTACCACTTCCAACATGATTATATCCTTTCATATCTTTATCATAAGCTTTAAATAACCCATGGAACCATTTGAAATACTAAAGGATATCCGATAAGCCTCACACAAGAGGGTAAAATGTCAATGCCCTGTCTCAGACATGGTCCTACACTGGCTCACATGTCAACGTCGATGCCATGTCCCAGACATGGTCTTACACTAGCTCTCGTCTCAATGCCGATGCCATGTCCCAAACATGGCCTTACACTAGCTCTCATAATGTGGCCGATGCCATGTCCAAGACATGGTCTTACACTAGCACACATATCAACGCCGATGCCATGTCCCAGATATAAGACCCAATTTTCGCCCGGCCCATTAACCAAAAACAAAAATACAAAATAAAAACCATTAATAAATCCAACAGTTCAATTACAGTTTACACAGGCCCAGATTCAGATTGTGGCCCAAAATTCAAAACCTATTTACAATAAACCTAAACCCGAGGCCCAAAAAATAGACCCAAAATTAACAGACCTAGCCCAAATCTAAAATTGGCCCTAATGGCCCAAGCATTTTAGGGTTTCAAAAAACTCTAGAGACCTTCTGGAAGCTTCATGCGTCGCAGCCCTGCTGACGGTTGGGTTACCGCATCCCTCGCACGTGCCCCCATGCAACCTCCGTACCACCAGTGCCTCCATACAGCCACGTTGCCTTCGTACCTGCAAATCAGATGACAACAACAACAAATACAGAACAAAAAAGAACAAAAAATAATTGTAATTTTTGATTTTTTGTTTTAGTTTTATTTCTGATTTTCGGCTTTAAAGGGCCGAAACACACTATTGTAAAGGGGGGATTCCATTTTTTCTTTATGTACACACAAACATAAATAGAAAAGAAAATACAAAATACAGAGATAAAAAAACAGATTCAAAGATTTTTTTTTTATTTCCAATCTCTTTCAATTTCTTAAATCTGGTTTTGTTGGTTTTCGATTCCTTTCTTTTTTGCATGCGAAAATAAACAAAATAAAAAGAAGAGAGGGATTTACCTTAGATCGGACGTCTTCCTTCGTCGCAATCGAAGCGGAGAGGTCCTTCGGGATTGGAAATAGGAAAACTCGACTGGGCTCGAAGGGTAGTGTTTGAGAAGGGTTCAAACGACCACCGCTCACCGCTTTACGATGGCGTTTGATCAGTAGAACAAAAGGGTTTCTTTTTAGTTCATTGAGAGAAAAAATAGGGCTAGGGTTTTAAAAAAGGAAAAATGGCTGATTTGTTTTTTTAATTCAGTTTTAAAGGAGTTATTCTTTATTAAAGAAATGGCATCGTTTGGGGCTTATCTCTATAGTCTCAAAACGACGTCGTATGGGCTGACCCGTTTAGACCCGATCTGATTTCCTAGAGACCTGCGTGTTTTCATTATGAATGGGTAATTTGCGTGCGTGGTCCCTTCCCTCTATGCTGACGTTCGATTGGGCCCTGTTTGCATTTCTTCTGTTCTTTAATTATTTCCTTATAATTCGTGTATTATTTCAATTTAGTCCAGTTTGAAGCACTGCGTTTTGAGCTTTGGAAATATTGTTGTTTCGGTCCCTGATTATGCGTGTGCGTCTTAATTTGGTCCTCAATCTTGCTTAAATTGTTCCATTTATTTATAAAATAGCCCGGTAGTTTTATTTTTTATTTAATTAGGTATATTTTATTTATTTATCATATAAATGTTTGATTTTAAAATTTCCTATTTCTTGGTTTTAATGATGTGCATAAGTTTTAACTTAAATACTCTTATATACTATTATTTTATACATAATTCATATTAAAATTATCACATATTATGTATATATATTTTAATCTATTTATGTATATATATTTTCTTTTATAATTTAGTATATATATAAGTTAGAACACATAAGCTAGTATATATATTTTAATATGTATATGCTTATTTTATGATAATTGTTTCATAAATTTATTTGTAAATTATTACATTGATTTTGAATCGTTTCATGAATTATTAGTTTTAAATATTTTTCATTGCTTTAAACACATTTGTTAGCATTCAAATTTTGTTTTACATTAGTTTGCCATCATAAATCTTGTAGAATTATTATTGATTGTTAATATTTTTTTAATTATGCGATTACCGTTATTGTATATTTGTGCATTTTATTTCGTCTATAATTACGTTCATAATGTTGAGCTTGTATATTAAGTCATGCTTAATTACTTGTATTACTAGTTATTATTTTATATTTCAAACTCAAATGTATTCAAATTCTTTCTAAATGTTTTCTTTCGTTAAAAACGTACATTGAACCAATTTTAAGATTGCGTATTCAAAAAACAAGGTAAAATTTGTGTGTTTAGAAGTACGGAAAATTACATCCTAACGTGTTGGGTGTCTACTTTTCGTTCGACTAAATAACCAAATACCTTTTTGATAATACTCTAGAATGTCACATTTTTATGTGTTAATTGCATATTTATTTTGAGTATGATTCTACTAATTTGGGTTATTTATGGTCTTTTATCTTGTAGGGACTAAATTGGAGGCAAAAGTAAAATTAAGGGCCAAAAACGTGAAATTAACGATAAAATGGACCAATGTGCAACAAAGGGAAAAGGATGGTGCCAAAAGTGCAAACATGGAGGCCACAAGGGTTGAAATGCAAAAAGAGGAGACTTCGTTTTATTAGACTCTATTTTGTTTATATATTAGGATAATTATTATTAAGATAATTATTAAGGATTATTTAATTTAGAATTTATTTTATTTATCTTTCTTTATCTTTGATTAATTGTAATTATCATTAGGAATTTAAGTATGATTAGTCTACTTATCTTAGCACTATAAATAGGGGATGAAGTGACTCAATTTAATGTTCATTCTTTTTCTGAAAACTCTCCCCCATAAGGCTTTTGTGCACTCCATATTTTCATTTAATAAAAATTCTTTTCTCCATCCTTATATAATTATTTTCTTTCACATCCCATCCATGAGCCACTAAAATCCATCTAGCCGAAGGTTGTCGAATACCCCAAAAAGGTTCTTGAGGCTTAGAATCCGCACTTAACTTTCTCACCAAGTATTCATCGCTTCTCCGCAATACGGGGCTGACGCTTCCGTCTATGTCCCTTTAAAAAGTGATCTTTTCAACGTGTGCAAGGAATGGCCGCTTTGTATATTTTGAGAAGGTTACACAGTCGGTTCGATTAACTTACTGCGTCAGAGGTTGGCGAACCCAAGAGACAAAATGGCGTGGGATTCGCCATTGAGAAGCGTTGATCTAGTATAGATGATTCCACGAAAGCGATTGCAAGCTAGAGCCAGGTTCCCTAAATTTGTAAGTCTAAATTCTTGGAGTTGGTGGTCGTAGGCATCCTCTTCCACTATAACTGGCTTACTTGGGTAGAGGAAGGTCATCTAAAAACTGAAGATTGAACCCAAGGTGGGATGAAACAACCGGAGGCTAGAATCTCGCCAAATAAGAAACTCCCTCTTCTTTAAACTCTTTTATTTTTCCTTTTAATTTTCGCAATTTACTTTCATGATTTCAATTCCCATTATATTCTGTTTTTATTCCAGATCAAAATTATTAATTCTGTTTTTTTATTTTTCCAGGAACGCACGTTTTTTTGGGCATGATTCTGCCCAGGATTTCGAAAAATAGGCATTTGTATAATCTGATCCCTGTGAATTCAACCCTACTTCTCCTTTACTGTTATTTTTATTATTTTACAGGGAATAGGATATATTTTGGTGCTTTCAACGATGCATCAAATTTTGGTGCCGTTGTCGAGGATCGGTAACGTACTAATCTTGTTTTTTGTTTTCTATGACCAGATCTGCTCCAGGCACTCTTGCGTTTGACTTAGAAATTGAAAAGACTGTGAGAGCTAATTGCAAAGAAACAAATCTAAGGAAAAAGCAATCAGCGGTGGTAGGAACTCAAAGCAATCCACCGCCAGAAATCAGAATCAACGACGAAGCAGAGTCTAAGGTTAATGAAAACCCTACTCAAACACTTGAAAGTAAAGCAGAAGAAGTCGATTCACTTGAAGAAGTGCTCAACGCTAGGGTTGACGAAAACCCTAATTTAGCACCCCAACCAATGGCTCAAACGATTCGGCAACTAGCCGAAGCCCCAACAGAACAACCACCACTGTGCATTGCATATCCTACTATGGTTACCGATTTTGAACTGAAATCAGGGTTAATTCAGTTGCTGCTAACTTTTCGAGGGTTACAAAATGAAAACCCCCATAAACATTTGAAGGAATTTCATATGATTTGTCTGAGTATGAAACCTCAAGGCGTAACTGAGGATCAAATTAAACTGCGCGCATTCCCTTTTTCCTTAGCAGATTCATCTAGGGAATGGTTATTTTATTTACCCCCTGGATCTATAACTACTTGGGCTGATTTATCTCGTTTGTTTCTTAACAGGTTTTTCCCAACATCTAGAGCAGCTGAGCTAAGAAGAGAAATCGTGGGAATAAGGCAGAAAGAACTAGAGACTCTTTATGATTATTGGGAGCCGTTTAAAAAGTTGTGTGCGAGTTGCCCACAACATGGTATAACAGAACAATCTCTCCTCCAATACTTTTATGAAGGTTTGAAACTGATGGAAATGAATATGGTAGATGCCGCTAGTGGAGGAGCATTGGTTAATATGACCCCCCAACAAGTAAGGGACTTGATTTCCACAATGGCTGCAAATTCTCAGCAGTTCTGAGCTAACCCTGAACCCCCTAGAAGGGTTCACCAGCTAAGTAATTCTTCCATAGAAGATAGACTTGATAAACTTACTAATATGATGAATACTCTTCTTGCAGAAAAAACAAAGACAGCTCGGTTATGTGGAATATGTGCTACACCTGAGCACACAACTGATGCATGTCCCAGTTTGTGTGATGACTCTATGGCTCACTTAGGTGCAGTGGGAAATTTTCCTGGCCCACCACAGAGGCGATACGACCTTTACTCTAATACCTACAACCCAGGATGGAGGGATCACCCTAACTTAAGTTATAGGGCCAACCCATAATATAACCAGCCATACCAGAACCGAGTTCCACAGCAGCCACAAGATTCAAGTAATTCTCTAGAAACTTTGGTCAATAAATTAGTAGCTAATATGCTTGATTTTCAATAGAAAATCGAGGCATCTATAAGAGAATTGACCATATCAATTGAGAAATTGAACTCTCAAGGGAAGCTGCCGTCACAAACAGAACTGAATCTAAGACAACACGCAAATGCAGTGACATTCTCGACAGAAATCATGCCCAAGAAATCGCCTAGGAAAAACCTGAGAAAGACGAACAGGTCCAACCAAAGCCTCCATTGCCTAAAATTCAACCTCCATTTCCAGAACGATTTAACCAGTGTCGAAGAGGTAAGGAGGATAAGGAAATCCTCGAAACATTTAGGAATGTCGAGATCAACATACCGCTATTGGATGCCATCAAGAAAATACCGAGGTACGCTAAAATTCTTAAAGAGCTTTGCACCAACAAGCGAAAATTAACAGGTAATGAAAGGGTGAATGTTGGTGAAAATGTGTCCATGATGTTACAAATAAAAATGCTTAAGCAAAATGTAAGGATAGGGGCATGTTTGCAATACCATGCAAAATAGGTCATTTGGGAATTAAAAGGCTATGTGTGATCTAGGAGCCTCCATAAATGTAATGCCATATTCTATTTATGAATCACTTAATGCAGGTTTTTTGATAAAAACAGGTGTTAGCATTCAATTGGCAGACAGGTTCGTTGTGCATCCCAAAGGAGTCCTCGAGGACATATTAGTCAAAGTCAATAGACTTATTTTTCTTGCAGATTTTTATGTGATAAAAATGGAGGAGGATAACACTCCCGGGTCTTCAGACATCTTGTAAGGGCGACCTTTCCTTAGTACTGCAAATACTAAGATTGACGTACGCAGCGGAACCCTCACGATGGAGTTTGATGGGGAGATCGTGAAGTTTAACGTTTATGGAACAATTAGCCACCCAAGTGAAGTCTTGGACGTAAACCGTGTCGACATAATTAACTCATCAGTAGAAAAAACTTTTGAGTCATCTTATGGAGATAAATCTAAAATGATGTTTGATGATTTTGAATCATTAATAAATTATTAGCTCCTATGGATACTAAACTTCTACCTTACATTGTGCATCGATCCAAATTAAAATCACTTCTCGAGCATCTCAAATTCACATTTTTGGAAGATGATGAGACCATTGCAAACTTAAAAGGGATTAACCCCTTGGAGAAAAATATAAACCAATGAAAGAGGCGCAAGGACGATTAAACCCAAATATGGTGGATGTGATAAAAAATGAGAATTTCCAAGCTCACACGATTAAAAAGATTTATTTTGAGCCACCATAGAACTATTTAAGTCGTTGAGCTAATGACGTTAAACAAGCGCTTGTTGGGAGGCAACCCAATCTTTATTTTATTTTATTTTGTTTTATTTATTTTTATTTTCATTTTTATTATTATTTCTTATTTATTATTATTTTTATTTTATTAATAAATTTCTCTTCTTCCATCTAGGTTAAACGGAGCGAAAATTCTAAGAAAAAGGGAAACAAAACAGAGCCAAACAGCCTCTATTCCAGATACTATTCTAACCCAAAATACCATATCCCTGCAGCCAAACTACCCTATTCCTGCACCTAACCATCCTTAAACCTACACCCAAACATCCTCTTTCAGCCAAATAAAACCCCAAAACCTAATTTTTTTTTCCCAAATTTCCTTCCCCAACTCTATTACCGCCGAAAACTCACCCCTCTCAACCAACCACCACCGTTTGCCATTCACAATGGTGCAAACCCAAAGCCGCGCCGCCGTTGAGCCACCCTTCATTGTCATCGTCGGGCCATTCGACCTCCCCTTCCTCCTCTTTTCCCACCACACAAGCCACCGAGCCCTCTACAATCGACAGTAACTACACGGGAGTTTTTCTAAACTTTTCTACCTATTTATTTCTTTTGCGTCCACATTGAGGACAATGTGTTTTAAGTAGGGGGAGGTACTCTTCGTATTTCTGTCGTATTCTGCTGTGATTTGTGTTTGCTGCTTGAGGCTCTATTCTGTCCATTTTTTTCTAAGAATATTCTGTCGCTTTTCATGCCCAAGAATTTGACCACGACTTGCCACTGTTTGACCTACATGTATGATTCTTGGCTACTGAGTTAGTTATGATTCTGTCTGTTTGATTTTATCTCCACTGTTTTATTTTTATTAGGATAAAAATAATTATGATTAATAAGTTAACTCTATCTTGCTTTTCGTAAAATTGATCAAGTTTGATATAAAGTGGACACTTAATACAATTGCATGCCTAAATTATGTTCATATCTATTAGGTGGTTACTAAAACTTATTTTCGACACTTGATTATTTCTCTTAGGACCTCCAAAATTAAAATTTTGTGTAAATTTTGTTTAATAAAAGTTTCCAAGGTTATGAGTGCAGCTTAGAACGTGAATGGCTAAGTAACCGGGGTAGGGTGCTTGGGTTGTCATTCTACTTCGCGTTAAAAGGTTGTGTGACGTGATAGGTAAAACTCCGCTAACCAAGGTTATGAGTGCGGCTCCACTACGTGACTGATTGAGTAACCGGGGTAGGGTGCTTGGTTGTCATTCTACTTCGCGTTAAAAGGTTGTTTGACGTGATGGGTAAAACTCTGCTAACCGAAAATAAATAATTTTTAAGAGTATGTTGGGCTGAGAAACCGGTGCTTGGGTTGTCATCTCTCTTCGCGTCAAAAGGTTCAATATATGCCTAAGTAAATAAATAATAATAATAATAATAAAAGAAAATAAAGAAAATAAAGAAAAAAAGAAAATAAAAAATAGCACTAATAAAATTACAGTTGGGGACTAAAGGAGGAAATAAATAGAGTGTCTTGGAAGGTTTGGTAATTTGCCTAAATAGCATGAAATAATTCAAGACGATTTTAATTTTTTTTTTTGTGTGTGTTAATTGGAATATTTTATCTGTTTTACTTAAAGCAAGTTTAGAAGTTCTCTTTATTTTTCATATGCATTTTTGACTAATCTTTATAAAACTTTGGAGTAGATTTTCTTTCAGGATCTAATTTTCACAGTGGATAGGAACCATACTTGAGGGCAAGCATGGCCTAAGTAGGGGGGAATTTGATAATACTCTAGCATGTCACATTTTTATGTGTTAATTGCATATTTATTTTGAGTATGATTCTACTAATTTGGGTTATTTATGGTCTTTTATCTTGTAGGGACTAAATTGGAGGCAAAAGCAAAATTAAGGGCCAAAAACGTGAAATTAAGGATAAAATGGACCAATGTGCAACAAAGGGAAAAGGATGGTGCCAAAAGTGCAAACATGGAGGCCACAAGGGTTGAAATGCAAAAAGAGGGGACTTCGTTTTATTAGACTCTATTTTGTTTATATATTAGGATAATTATTATTAAGATAATTATTAAGGATTATTTAATTTAGAATTTATTTTATTTATCTTTCTTTATCTTTGATTAATTGTAATTATCTTTAGGAATTTAAGTAGGATTAGTCTACTTATCTTAGGACTATAAATAGGGGATGAAGTGACTCAAATTAATGTTCATTCTTTTTCTGAAAACTCTCCCCCATAAGGCTTTTGTGCTCTCCATATTTTCATTCAATAAAAATTTTTTTCTTCATCCTTATATAATTATTTTCTTTCACATCCCATCCATGAGCCACTAAAATCCATCTAGCCGAAGGTTGTCGAATACCCCAAAAAGGTTCTTGAGGCTTAGAATCCGCACTTAACTTTCTCACCAAGTATTCATTGCCTCTCCGCAATACGGGGTTGACGCTTCCGTCCATGTCCCTTTAAAAAGTCATCTTTTCAACATGCGTAAGGAATGGCCGCTTTGTATATTTTGAGGAGGTTACACAGTCGGTTCGATTAACTTACTACGTCAGAGGTTGGCGGACCCAAGAGACAAAATGGCGTGGGATTCACCATTGAGAAGCGTTGATCTAGTATAGATGATTCCACAAAAGTGATTGCAAGCTAGAGTCAGGTTCCCTAAATTTGTAAGTCTAAATTCTTGGAGCTGGTGGTCGTAGGCGTCCTCTTCCACTATAACTGGCTTACTTGGGTAGAGGAAGGTCATCTAAAAGCCAAAGATTGAACCCAAGGTGGGATGAGACAACCGGAGGCTAGAATCTAGCCAAATAAGAAACTCCCTCTTCTTTAAACTCTTTTATTTTTCCTTTTAATTTTCGCAATTTACTTTCACGATTTCAATTCCCATTATATTCTGTTTTTATTCCAGATCAAAATTATTAATTCTGTTTTTTTATTTTTCTAGGAACGCACGTTTTCTTGGGCACGATTTTGCCCAGGATTTCGAAAAATAGGCATTTATATAATCCGATCCCTGTGGATTCGACCCTACTTCCCCTTTACTGTTATTTTTATTATTTTACAGGGAATAGGATATATTTTGGTGCTTTCAATGATGCACACTTTTTCATATGTTTTGAAGATCAAAGATGATCTCAACGTCAGAGTATAAAGGTGTTATATCCTAACGTGCTGGGTATGATACTTTCATTCCTTTGAAACGAGTTAATCTTGAGATTCAATTCCGATTTAATGAAAAACAAGGCAATATTTGCATGTTTAGAATTACGAAAAATTACATCCTAACGTGCTGGGTGTTGATTTTTCGTTCAACTAAATAATCAAATACCCTTTTTCATTTGTTTTGAAGATCAAAGATGATCTCGACGTCATAGTATAAAGGTGTTATATCCTAACGTGCTGGGTATGATACTTTTATTCCTTTGAAACGAGTTAATCTTGAGATTTAATCTAATTTAATGAAAAAAAAGGCAATATTTGCGTGTTTAGAAGTACGAAAAATTACATCCTAACGTGCTGGGTGTTGATTTTTCGTTCAACTAAATAATCAAAAACCCTTTTCATATGTTTTGAAGATCAAAGATGATCTCGACGTCAGAGTATAAAGGTGTTATATCCTAACATGCTGGGTATGATACTTTTATTCCTTTGAAACGAGTTAATTTTGAGATTCAATTTTGATTTAACAAATTCATTTATATTTTTTTACCCTAAATATTTTCAAGTTTTCGACATTAGGACAACGTTAACCAATTTGGTACCAACTTTGGGCGTTGCAAGGGTGTTAACCCTTCCTTGCACGTAACTGACTCTCGAACCCGTTTTCTCTAATTTTACAGACCAAAATGTTTTTATAGGTGACCCGATCACACCTAAACAAAAAGGATTGGTGGCGACTCCATTTCCATATTTTTAAAGTCGATTCCCGTTTTTCAAAACATTAAATAAAAATGGTTTCAACACCAGACATGGTCTTACACTAGCTCTCATAATGTGGCCGATGCCATGTCCCAGACATGGTCTTACACTAGCACACATATTAACGCCGATGCCATGTCCCAGACATGGTCTTACACTAGTGCACATATCACCCAAATGTCATGGCATAGATATCCAATCTATTCTTAAGGTTCAACCGGGAGTTTTTACTACATCAATTCTCATCATGCATATTCACAACAATAATCAAACACTTTATGCCATATTAATTGTTCAATACATAATAACAATAAATTTGTATTATTTACATACAACTTACCTCGGTATACAAAAAGTGGGCGACTAGATTGAATTAGTCTACTAGCTTGGTTTTCCCCTGGTCTAGGTCCGAATTCTGTTTTTCTTGATCTATAATGACAAAATTTACTTATTTAGTCACCAAATTAATTAAGAAATTCCAAAATTCCTACTTTACCAAAATTATCGTTTTACCCTAGACTTTCACATAATCACGATTTTGGCCCTAGGCTCGTAAAATGATTTTCATCAAATTTCTTCATTAACCAAGCCTAGCCAAATCTAATTTATACTTGTAGTAGCTCACAATTTCTATTATTTCACACATTTATCACCTATTTTAAAATTTTTACAAAAGGTCTATTTTAGGTGTTTTCATGAAAATTACTTTCACAAAAATTGTTTATTTAACAACCAAGATTCATTTTCTTCCATATTTAGCAAACAACATGAATACTCACATGGTAAAACCCTAGACTCTCAATTATTTTGCAAAATAGTCCCTCCATTAGTTAGCTTAAGCTTCAAGAGTCACAAAAATACAAAAATCATCAAGAATGACCATCAAAAATACTTACTTGCAAGAGGGAAGTTTGGATGAAACTTTAAACTGCAAAAACTCTCATTTTTGTTGTAAATTTTGGTGGTGAAGAGAAAGAATGAAAAGGATGAACCTTTCTTTTTATTTTATGATTATTTTATCAATTAAGTCACCAAAAATCTACCTAACCTTTGACCAATTTCATGAATTAAAATTCATGTCCAGCCACCACTTTCATTGGTCTATTTACTCAATAAGGACCTATATTTTATTTTTCCATAGCTAATTAACACCTTTAGCTAATGAAACAAAAGTTTCGCCCTTTATGCGATTTAGTCCTTTTTCAAAATTAAGCATGCAATCACTAAAATTAATTCACCAAAATTTTCAAACACTCATATATCATGCCATAACACATGAAATAATATTAATAATTTCTTCGGCCTCAGATTAGTGGTTTTGAAGCCACAGTTTTGGCCTTGGTTTGTGGTGGTATTTATTGATGATATTTTAGTTTATTCCCGAGATGAAAAAGAGCATGCTGAACGTTTGAGAACTGTATTGCAAACTTTACGGGGGAAAAAATTATCTGCCAAGTTCAGTAAATATGAATTTTGGCTACGGGAAGTTGGTTTTCTTGGACATATTGTATCTGCTGAAGGTATCAGGGTTGATTCGAGAAAAATTTCAGCAATTATTAACTGGAGTCCACCAAAGAATGTGTCAAAGATCAGAAGTTTTCTTGGCCTAGCTGGATATTATCGGAGATTTGTTAAAGGATTTTTGATGATAGCTTCTCTGATAACTAGCCTATTGCATAAAGATGTAAAGTTCGAGTGGAATGATAAATGTCAACAGAATGTTTGATAGACTGAAAGATCTATTGACTGAAGCACCTGTGTTAGTACAACCTGAATCGAGTAAGGAATTTGTAATTTACAATGATGCATCTTTAAATGGTTTAGGTTGTGTTTTTAATGCAAGAAGGAAAAGTAGTTGCTTATGCTTCAAGACAACTTAAACCATATAAAAGAAACTAACCGATACATGATCATGCGTTAGCAGCCATTGTATTTGTATTGAAAATATGGCGACATTATTTGTATGGTGAAAAATGTCATATTTATATTGATCATAAAAGTCTAAAGTACTTGATGACACAGAAAGACTTGAACTTGAGACAATGCAGGTGGCTTGAGCTAATAAAAGATTATGATTTGATCATTGACTACCATCCGGGAGAAGCCAACGTAGTGGCGGATGCACTAAGCAGGAAATCTTTATTTGATTTAAGAGCAATGAATACCCGATTATCTTTATCTGATGATGGTTCGGTTGTAGCTAAGTTAAAAGCTAGACCGACATTTTTACAGCAAATCTGTGAAGCCCAAAAGAATGATAAAGAATTAGAAGCTAAACGGGAGCAGTGTAAATTAAATTCTGATTCAGAATTTCAGATTGGTTCTGATGGTTGTTTATTATTCAGAGATAGAATATGTGTTCCGAAGAATTCAGAATTGATACAGAAGATTTTACATGAAGCTCATAATGGTACAATGTCTATTCATCCCGGTAGTAATAAAATGTACAATGATCTAAAAAAGATGTACTGGTGGTCAGGAATAAAAAGGGATATTTCTAAATTTGTATCCAAATGCCCAATATGTCAGCAAGTGAAAGCTGAGCATTAGGTACCTTCTGGATTATTACAGCTAGTTACTATACCGGACTGGAAATGAGAAAGGATTACTATGGACTTTGTAATTGGGTTACCCACGTCTCCGAAGAAGAAAGATGTTATTTGGGTAATTATTGACCGGTTAACAAAGTCAGCACATTTTATACCGATACGTATGGACTTTTCTTTGGATAAATTGGCTGAATTATATGTTTCTGAAATTGTTAGATTGCATGGGTTACCAGTTTCCATTATTTCTGATAGAGATCATCGGTATACATCTCGATTCTGGAATAAATTGCAAGAAGCACTAGGAACACAATTGTATTTCAGCACTGCATTTCATCCTCAAATAGATGGTCAATTTGAACGTGTTATGCAGATTTTGAAGGATATGTTTTGATGTTGTGTGCTTGAATTTGAAGGTAACTGGGAAAAATACTTGCTTCTGATTGAATTTTCTTATAACAACAGTTATCAGTCTAGTATTAAAATGGCACCGTATGAAGCTCTGTATGGTCGAAAATGTAGAACACCGTTGTATTGGAATGAGCTTAGTAAAAAGAAGATTCTTGGAGTCGATCTAATTCGGGAAACTAAAGAAAAGGTAAAGGTAATTCGAGATAGCTTGAAAGCAGTTTCAAACAGACAAAAGTCTTATGCTGATCTTATTTTGAAGATGTCACCCTAGAAGAAAGTTCTCTAGTTTGGTCGTAAAGGAAAACTAAGTCCTCGGTTTATTGGGCCTTATAAAATTATTGAAAGAATTGGGCCAGTTGCCTATCGACTAGCACTACCACCGGAACTTGAAAAGATTCATAATGTTTTCCATGTATCAATGTTACGACAGTATCGATCGGATCCTTCACATATTATCTCTCCAACAGAAGTTAAGATCCAGCCCGATATGACATATAGTGAATAACCAATTAAGATTTTGGCACGAGAGACAAAAGAATTAAGAAATAAAAAGGTAGCATCGGTAAAAGTTCTTTGGCAGAAACATCGAATTGTAAAAGCTACCTAGAAGCTTGAGGATACAATGAGAGAGCAGTACCCGAATCTCTTTACTGGTAAGATTTTTGAGGACGAAAATCCTTAAGGAGGGAGAGTTGTAGCAGCCCAATTTTAGTGAAATCGAAATAGTAAATCCGGAACCAAAAATCTGAGTCCGAAAAAAATTAAAATTTATTTAAATTTTATGAAATGATTGGTATTATGTTAGAAATATTGCATTAAAATTTTAATAGAGAAAAATTTTATTGATTTCGTGTCTAATTACAAAAAGGACTAAATTGTATAAAATATCAAAGTTGAATTCTAGTAGCTATAAGGATCAAATAGCTATGGAATTCACAATGTGAGGTCCTTGTATGGTAATTAGACCACTGATAAAAACTATATAGATATTTTTAGTGAATCATCCTTGGAAAAATTGAAAAAAGTTAAGGACTAAATTGGAAATGAGAAAAATTAAAAGATGATAATTAAATTAAATGAAATATCATCTTATTTTCATATCATCTTCAACCTAAAATACATGGAAACCCGAAGGGAGAGAAAATAAGCTTTCAAGACATAAATTGGTAAGTTTCTATGTCCCGTTTTTAGTAATTTTTATATTTTTGATATCGGGAAAGCTTAATTTCTCTATTTGGTGGGTTAATTTGAAAAGAAATCAAAGTATATAAAATTTTCCATGGATGAATATGCTGAAATTTTAAATATTATGGTAGAAATTGAAAGGTTGTTGATAGATAAACAACTTTTACAAAGTGATTTTTGATGGAAACATGTTTAGGGACTAAATTGAAAAGTCGTGAAATTAATGGAAAATTTCTAAATTTTATTAAACATGTGTGCTGTAAAAGTTATATTAAAATTTTGGTTAGGCTTGGAATAAGGATTAAATTGCATAAATTTCAATTTCTTAGCCTAGGGATGAAATTGGAATTTATTAAAAGTTTAGGGGCAAAATGGTACTTTTTCCTAAAATGTGAAATTGGTTCAATTGAATGTTAAATGTATGGAATTGATGATTAAATTCATTTATATAGATCTGAAAATACCAGACAAAGAGAAAGATCGAGGAAAAGGAAAAGTTTCGGATTAGTAGATACGAAAGAATATCAAGGTAAGCTCGTATAACTTAAATAAGCATGAATATGTGTTGATTTGATTATTGAGTTGTATGAAACACAATATGTGAATTATATGTAGAAGCATAAAATATGTATATGATGGAAAACGATGAAAAAAAGAGAGGCTAAAATCCGTTTGAATATTGAATTTCGATTGGATAGGTGATTCTCGATGTGGAATGAGATCCTGCATGTTTTGCAGTAAAGATTTAGCCTAGACGGGTAATCTATTGATCTAATCATGGAAAGGATTTAGCTCGGACGGGTAATCCTACAAAAATAAAATGGACTCTCGAGCATATGTGTTTTCAATTAGGATTTAGCCTAGATCGGTAATCATAATTGACTGGATTTAGCCTAGACTTGTAATCCAGATTGAACTTTATAGGGAATTCTTTGTCATAGAAGGATTTAGCCTGGACTGGTAATCCGACAAAGCCCTTAGAGTATATGTGTTATAGCTAGAATTTAGCCTGGATGGTAATTCTGTTGTATGATATGTGGCTCGAGAGTGTACCTAGACTGTTCTACTGGGTATGAATTGATGGATAACAGAATTGTGCACCTCGAGTGTACTACTGGAAACATCCATCGAAAATTCAATAATTCAATGGAAATAGTGAATAAGTGACCTGGAAAAGATGAAATGGAATGTGAATATGGCATGATGAGCTCATCTATGCGTTTTACTATATTTTTGACTAATATATTGATTGAATGTTTGTGATTAGGCAAATTTGCCAAATTGATGGATATATGCTTTACATGTTTTAAATGTTAAATTGGTTGGTAAGTGTAATTTTAGTTATACGATCTTTCTAAGCATATAATGCTTATTAGGTTTATTTTCCCTATTTTATAATATTCAAAGCTCGAAGGTTAGAGATCAGTCGGAGCAATCATCACACCATCAACTCCTTGATTTTGGTATAAATGTCAATCTTATTTTGGTATAATGGCATGTATAGGCTAATATGACCAAATGATGATTTATAATGTTGACTTGTAATCTAGCCATTGGAATGGCTAGAAATGGTTGTTTTTTATATGGTATGAATTTACAATATGTTAGTTATTATATGTTAAACAAGTTAAATAGGACTTTCATGAAACATATTATATGAGATAATGTAAAGGTAAGCTTAAAAGTATGATATAAGAAATAATGTATCAATTTGGATGATGGAATTTGGTTGGTTTTGGTTGGTTTATACTTGTGAGTTTTGGTGCAGGAAAGTGGTTAAATTTGGGTGAAAATGAGGTTAGGAAATGACCTCAAGCCCATGTGTGACACACGGCCTGGGTACATGGGCATGTGATCTGGTTGTGTGTCCCCTGTTTCTAAAATTTGCAAAATAGAATGTCCAGAATTTAACACACAGGCAGAGACACGGGCGTGTGTCTCAGCCGTGTGGCTGACACGGCCTTAGACACGGGCGTGCGGTATGGGTGTGTGAAGTCTGCACCTATTTTTCTAAAATTGATTTAACCACATGGCCTAGCACACTGGCGTGTGGCACGGGCGTGTCTCTAAACTACACGGTCGTATGTAGTCACATGGCCTGACCTCACGAGTGTGTAGGTATTGTTCATAAGTGAAATTTTTAAAATTTTACGAAAATTTTTATGAGACTCCGATTTAGTCCCGATTTGATTTTAATGTTTTTATTGGGTCTCGAGGGTTCAATTAAGGGATGTTATGATTATTTACGATCGATGATTAATAATTGATACGATTATTCTAAAAATGTTTTGTATTTATTGGTAATACTCTGTAACCCTATTTCGACAACGAATACGGGTTATGGGTGTTACAAGTTATGTTGGAATACCTACCGCTCTTGAAGATATACGACTTCTATTAGACCAACAGTCGGAAGCGCAAGTAAGTATTAAATAAAATATATATACATAAAATATTCGTCTTATATTTAGTATTTAGTATTTAGTATTATGTATATAACTAATATTTTTATTTCGTTCATATAGTTTCAATGGACACCATACGAGGATTCGACAATATGGGCTGCAATTCTGGAAGAATTCTTTCAAAATCTGAACATTTGGCATGTTAAAGTCCCATTGGTCAATTATGCTACTGTTAAGATGCACCAGACGGATAGAGTGTTGTCATAATTTGGATTCGGACAATCGATTCCTGAGGAACCTAAGGTGCTCAATGACCAGCACAAAATCGACTTACGACTAACGAATATAGATTGGTCGGTATTCTGGTTGGAATATATTGAAATTTGGGAAAACTGGTATGATCATATACCTGATCGCGAACCGATCATCGTCTAAGAGTTAGCGTGCACCCGGATTACACGCCATGGTTTAGGATCCATAGCAAGCCATATTTGCTGTCGGAAGAGCAAAGGAGTCGGCAAATTCATGTGGAAAGGGAATGACAGGGCCCTTTAAATCTAAGGAGAAGGGAAGAGGGCAAGAGCCCATCAACAGCGCCAACACAATCACCGGGCCCATCAACAGCGCCGCCCATACAATCACTGAGCCCAATGTCTCAACAGACGACACCCACATCACAGCCTCTTTAGATTATGCCAGGTGCGTATCCTAGCCCTTATATGTATCCTAACCCTTACATGTTTTCTTTTCCCAGTCCTATGCCAGGTGGCAATGCATAGCCCGGTGCATCTCCTTTCCCGATGACTCCGTTGCAAGGATCGTACTAGGCACCGTTGCCGAGCTCATCTCATTACCATTCCCCATCGCCTTATGGGATTCAAACATCTCCTCCGTGGGTGATGCAAACACTTCCACATTCTTTATTCTACCAAGGTGGGTCATCCTCCCAACACCCACAACCGGAACAACCACAACCCCCGCCGGAGCAACTAAGGAGGAATCCAGCGTGTAATTGTGGTCCACCCCCATGTGGCACTAATTCCTACCAGCATATACATTGATTTTTTTAATATATTTATAGAAGTTGTTTCTATATTGTTTCATTTAATAAAAAAAAGTTATTTTTAATATTTTAATAGTAAATTAATTTTATATTTTCAATTAAATATAAGTTCTTTTGAATAAGGCTGAATAGAAATAATGCAACATCGTTTCATAACAGCAATTATCAACTATTTCGGTTTGGACATGATCGAATTGTATGACCTAGGTTCCTACACCATGCACACAACTTCTGTTGGTTCGTTCCTTCCCTGATATCCATATTATTACGTATTCTACTCGAGTAAGGTTGACCTTTTGGTTTGCGATGCAATTCTCTATCTAGTAACAACTTAAATGGAGAAAGCAATATAGACGGCCACTTACGTTCATCTAGGACCGGTGGGAATATGTGTCTCCATACATTGCACATGTTTTCTATTTTGTACACTTCGTCGACATATCTCATGGGATTCAAACAGAGATTCTAAAAAGTTGCAATTGCATGAGCTCATGGATAACGAAATGCGTCAAACGTCCCACAGTCGCAAGTCCTATTTATCAGGTGTACACGATATTGCCTGCCGGTAATACATTGGCTCGATCTGTCAAACTCCGTCACACAAAACCATAGGTTGTCGCGATCGTGACACACAGTGTGCATCGTGTTGGCCTGCACCTTCGCCTTGCTAATTTCTTGCAATACATTTCGTAGCAACATATGGCCTCCTGCATTTGGCCTTTATAACTCATTGCTCGTTTTGGAAATAGTACTGCCAAATGAAATTATGTCTCTCAAACAACCGAGGTTATTGGCAAATGACGCATTCCTTTTAGAATAGAATTTATATATTCAACCATGTTTATGGTCATATGACCATATCGTAGGCCACCGTCGTATGCCTGTGTCCACTGTTCGATAGGTATGTTATAGAGGTAGTTTGTGCCTTGATTGTTAACTGAACACAAATTCCCCAACATCTCATGAAAATGGTCCTTATTGATCTCGTACCCTACTAATATAAGTTAATAGCGAAAATTACATACCAATATTCCATTCAAAATAAATTGAATATTACAATGGAAAGTATATTAATAGAGATTAAATACCCATATTGGTCACTTGATTTCATTTAGTCGTAGACCGATATTGCCCGTAATAGTTGGACGCAACATGCCTTAGACAATAATGATGGTGTGTGCGATCCCATAGGCTTCCATGTCACTCAATTGTGGCTAGTATTCCAGTGCCCCGATCCGATATAACGCAGATATCAGGTTGGGGGCATACATGCCTTCTTAACCTAGAAAGAAAGAAATCCCAATCATCAGCTGACTCCCCCAGTGTTATTGCAAATGTAATTGAAAGGATTCTCCCACTGCCATCTTGTGCCACATCTAACAATAGCCAATGGTGTATCTACCATACATAAAAGTACCGTCAATTTGTACCAATGGCTTGCAGTACACAAATGCGTCCCGGCATTGCTTAAAGCTCCAAAACAGACGCTTGAACACTTGGCATCCACGGAGCAATTGGTCATTGTAGTACATATGGACCGTTTCAAGGTCTGTTATGCAACCTGGGACATACCTCTCCAACACCTAACACTACTGTCAAACCTCATTAAATGAAGCGTCCCACTCACTGTGCATCTTTCCCAACGCCTTTTGCTTAGCTATCCAAGCCTTGCAGTAAGAGGACGTATACCTTAATTGGCTATGAATACTAACAATTATATATGACATAGAAGTCCTGGGATCCGCCTTCAACATCGGTAGTATTAAGCTAGCTATCATGCTTGAATCCATCTTGGGATGATCTTGTGAAACACCTGTCAACGAAGTACGTTACATAATGCAACATTAAGTAATAACATTATTATTCAAAATCCTAAACACCCAGTGATACTGTACCGACAACAGAGGTATGTGGACCTTTATACTTTTTTATTTCCCACAAGCATGTCTTTTTCCTAAAAGAAGCCATGATTTTCAATGAACATGTACTGTCTTGTACTGCACACTTGGTCTCGAACTTTTCGGATTTGGATTTAACCACATTTTAGTTAACCCCGTGATTGATACTATGTTTTTTCAAAGCACTAAGAAAACTATCCTTACTGGAAAACTCCTTACCAACTTCCAAATCACCCGAATCCAATGTCGAACCTATATGGTCACGTGTTCTGTGTGGTAGATCTAGAAATTCCAACACATCATCTGTCGATATATCGATATTATGCATATGGGCTAGAAGTGAGTACACCCTGAATCGCAGATCTTCTTCTTTTTCATCTGAACCCCCTTCAATGTCTTTAAGTTTAGATGGAACAGGCTCCGGTTCAAAAAATAATACAACTTCTGCACCATCGGGGCTGGGCTCTCGAGATGGATCCATATCGGACTCATCATCCAACCCACCATCATCTGCAACGTACGAGGTCCCCTCACCGGTGGATGTCGTAGGAGCACATCATCCCTTTTTGTGGACATTTCGTAACGCCCCCAATCAGATGTGGATTGCCAACCACTAGAACTTAATGTCATTCCCCAATGTATATTTTCAGCATCAAACATTGACCCACCGATGTGCATGTCTCATCCACTAGCTAGAGTCGTGCAGGAGTTGTGTTTTCTATACTGCCCCCAAACATGGGCACTTCCGTGTTCTGCCTCACACTAACGGAGTGTCGACTAGGAGTCGTATTTGATACTAAGACATCAACATCAATTTTTATGTTCTCTATTATTTTCCTGAAAACATCAAATTAACTGAATTAAATAAAAATTTATTTATTTACACCCTAAATCTTACTAAAACTTAAAATAAAATAAATGAAAAGAAGTTTGGGTTGCTTCCCAAAAAGCGCTTTTGTTTAACGTCGTTAGCTACGACCTTAAATGTTATCCATTTGGCTTATTGAGAATTGATTTCTCCATCTTGTGCACTTGGATGTCCTTGCAGAAAGGTTTTGACCTTTTTCCACTATCCTTGAAGCCCTTCCCGGGTTCCTCTATCATTAGTGGATTGAGGAGTCTTTGAGCTTCTTCATTCAAGTTTGCATTTTTCTCTATCGAAATACTTGTACGTTCTAGAAATGATTTCAACTCTAACTTCGAGGCTTTCATGATAGCTTCACGTACTGGTTTTTAGATTATCGATAATTCCTCTTGCTTAACATCAAGATCAGCATTCCTGCAAGGTACAGTTTCTAACTTATCATTGGGATATCACATATCCTCATAAACATTAAATCTAACCACTTCACTGTCAAATTCCATGGTGAGTATTCCACTCCAAACATCAATTTTCGTTTGCGCGGTACTCAAGAATGGTCTCCCAAGAAGTATCTCAGATGAATTGGCCGAGTTGTCATCCTCCATGTCGATAATGTAGAAGTCTGCAGGAAATACTAATTCATTAACTTTAACAAGGACGTCTTCAAGCAGCCCTTTGGGATAGACTACTGACCTGTCCGCCAACTGGATTATTACTCCTGTCTCTTTTAAAGGACCCGCGTTAATCAACTTATAAGTAGAATAAGGCATAACATTAATTAAAGCCCCTAAATCACACATGGCTTTCTTAATGCCTACATTACCTATCTCACAAGAAATAGCAAACATACCTTGGTCCTTGTATTTGGGAAGAACCTTCTTTTGCAGTACTGCGGAGACATTTTCTCCTACATTTACTCTTTTCTTACTTATCAACCTTCTTTTGCTAGAATACAATTCTTTGAGGAATTTCGTATAACGAGGGATTTTTTTGATAGCGTCGAGTAAAAAGATATTTACCTCTACCTTTCTAAATGTCTCGATGATTTTTTTTCCTCTTTCTCTTTCTTATCTTTTGCAAGCCTCCCTGGAAAAGGAGGTGGCATCACAACTGGTTTTTGAATTTCTGACTCCGGACTAGCTGTTGGATCTGTCATTTACTTTTCCCCTTTCTTGCCTTGCCCACGACTTTTGGCTGGCACTGTTTCTAGAACCTTACAGCTACGAAGAGTTATTACACTTACATTTTGTCGAGGATTCGACTCCGTCTAGGAAGGCAATTTACCTTGAGACTCCAAATGATTAACTGCCATCGAGAGTTTACTAACTTGATTAGTTAGTTCTTGTATTGATGCATCTATCCTCTGTTGATATTTTGCAGCATCTGCGGTAAGTCTTTCCACAATAGCTTCTAGAGATGGCTTGGGTTATTGTTGTGGTGGTTGCAGAGGTCTCGGTTGGTACGATGGATTATATCGGGGATTAGCTCCGTAACTCAAGTTGGGGTGATCCTTCCACCCAAGATTGTAGGTGTCGGAGAAAGGATCATAACGTCTTTGAGGAGGTCCCAAAAAACCTCCGACAGCATCTACATGTGCCATTGAATTATCGTTAAGGATTGGGCATGAATCCGCCGAATGTTCAGATGTAGCACAAATTCCACATAGTTGGGTCGGATTCTTCTTCTCTGTAAGTAAAGATTGAACAACATTGGTAAGTTTATCCAATTTATCTTCTAAAGATGAAACGTTTACCCCATGAATCGGTCTTATGGGTTTTGAATTTGGCCGATACTGTTGAGAATTTGCCGTCATGGTGGATATCAGTTCTCTCGCCCTTTGAGGAGTCATATTGACAAGCGCCCCTCCACTAGCAGCATCGATCATCTTCATTTCCATAGGGAGTAATCCCTCGTAGAAATACTGAAGGAGTGATTGTTCGGCCAACCCGTGTTGAGGACAACTCGCACATAGTTTTTTATACCGCTCCCAATAGTTGTAGAGCGATTCATTCTCCATTTGGTGAATTCCCACTATATCCCTCCGAAGTTCAGCTGCTCGTGATGTTGGGAAGAACCTATCAAGAAAGACACGAGATAAGTCATCCCACGCTGTGGTAGAACCGGGGGGTAAGTAAAATAACCATTCTTTTCGCTGTATCAACTAAAGAAAAAGGAAAGGTCTGAAGTTTGATTTCATCTTCGGATACTCCTTTGGGTTTCATGCTTGAGCAAACCATGTGGAACTCTCTCAAGTGGGTATGTGGATTTTTATTCTTCAAGCCTCGAAAGGTGGGCAAAAGGTGAATCAAGCCCGACTTCAACTCGAACGGGGTTCCTCCGGTTGGATAGTTGATGCATAACGGTGTTTGCTCGTTGGGAGCAGCACCTAGTTGACGAATGGTTCGGTTCGCCATCCTTTCTGGTTCACCAAGGTTGCCTTTCGCTTCTTTTGGTTAAAGAAGTGGTTAGGTCTCAGGTCCAACCACTTCAACTTGTTTCCCACGTCGAATTGCCTCTGCATGAATTGCTTCGCTCAACTTTTCAACGTTGAATTCTAAGATCCCTTGCCCTAGTTCAACTTCTATTTTACTTGTGCGTTTGAGAGCTTCTGTCTCTTTTCATCGCATTCGTGCTGATTTCTCGATCTCTGGGTCGTATTTGAGATCTCCTGATGAAGATCTGGTCATGAAGACGAATTAAACAATTGTAAGTGTTACTAGTCCCCGGCAACGGTGCCAAAATGATGGCTGTCGATTCCACTAATATAAACCTACACCTAGTTACAAATTCAAACAGTATAGGGAGTAGGGTCGATCCCACAGAGACTGGTTTTACTGGAAAATTGTCTATCTCTTGACCAGATTAATGTCTGGGCAATTGTCATGCTCGCGACGTTTAGGGGGGTAAAATATTAAACCTGAAATAAACACAGAAAATAAAAACGTAAAAAGTAACAGACTAAATAGGAAAATAAAATTGAAATAATCTGAAAAGAAATCGATTAATCTTAGCTCAACCTTAAGCGCGGGGATTTTCGTCTTTGACTCGATCCTCGAAATTAGATGAACTCATCTTTTCCGATAAGCTAGTTATAGCTACTAAGGACGCCTCAGACACCAACTCTTCCTTGTGTAAATTAGTTATGGAACGTCCTATAACTAACCGTTACCGATCGAACAACCTACGAAACGTTCGTGGTTTAGAACTCCGACAGCTTTGCGTTCTAGAAGAGCCTAACTCGAACCAATGCCCTCAAAAGTTGGGACATTTAAATCTGGTTACTACTTCCCTTGATGGAACCAAACAGCAATCCCCACTTGGCACGCCAATGTGTTCACGGAAAACCAATTAGACAATCGATCCTTTCAGAATTCCAACTGTATGTCTAGCCGCACTAACTCAAACGACGTCTTTTTTGACTTAGCATGACTTGACTTTATGAGTTGACGAAGTCATACTCTTAATCCGGAGAAGTAATAAGTATCGAAAATCGGGAGTTGAATAGCTCGGGTTCGTAACTTACGGGTTTTTGATGGAGTTAATACCGGCTTAAAGCTGAAAGGAATTTAGTGTGGCATGATTTTACTCATGCTTGAAGGTGGTGGAAAGTGTTTTTGTGCAGGATGATGGAAATTGGAAAGGGAATGGGCTTTGAAGGAAATTAAACCAATTTTGGGAAAACAAACAAAAATAATTGAAATAAGCAGAACGTTGGACGTTGGCTTGAAAAATAGAATAAAAGAAATCCTATTCAAAATTGAAATAGGAAAAGAGAGAAAAACAACTCCAAATAGGAATAGGAAAAGAGAGAATTAATTGATGATCATCCAATTACAAATAACCCCTATTTATACTAATGGATTTACTAAAAATAGGCTTAATTAAATTAATATAAAATCTTAAATAAAAATAAAATAAACTAAAAATAGAATTTTCTATTCTTGGCTTTTTACAAAGTCAAATTGCTTGATGAGTCCTTAGCTTCCTCCATCTTTTTTATTTGGCCCCATTTCCATGATTTTCTTTCAATTTGGCCCTTTATAGCTTGCTTTTGATCAATTGCATCCCTGACAAGATTTAATCATAAAAATGTAAATTTAGCAGGGATTAATTCAGAAATAAATCGAATTACATATAAGAAATCATGCAAAATAATCATGTTATCATAAACCCTAATTTAATTAAATTTAATCTTAAACCCTACACCCTAATTTAATTTATTTAAAACCCTAAAACCCTAATTTAATTAATTTATCTAAAACCATAAACCTTAATTTAACTTATTTAAAACACCAATTTATTTAATTTATTTAAAACCTTAAATCTAAATCCTTAATTTATTTAAAATCCTAAAACCCTAATTTATTTAATTTATTTAATAACCTTAAACCCTAATTTAAATAATTTTTATAAAATAACACTAAATCCTGATTTATTTTTAAAACTTACTAAAACTCTAAACACTAACTTGTTTTTAACTCCAAACTCTAAACACTAAACTCTAACTTATTTTGAAAAAATCCTAACCCTAAAAACCATAGGGACTAAACATGCAAATATCCCTAACATATAAAAACACGGAGCAAAACGCTCCCTTGGGGGGCACTTTGCTGACAATTTCTCCCTAAAATGCAGCTACGTAGACGCGTTTTGTAAAAATTAGCCCTTTCCGATAAATAATAATATAATCAGCTCATTTTCGTAAATATGATTGGAAATAGGCCTTTTAAGTAATTTAATCTATAAAGTAATGTTTTAGAGAAAAAAACTGAAATAAACGTAGGTGGCGGCCTTCAATATTTAACAAGTGGCGCCATATTAATATGGCACATGAACATTTAATGTATTAATATTTTTATTGGTCTCATTGGATGCTTAGTGCAAAAATGAAAAAAAAAAAAAAGAGTTTTATACGTTATAATGTTTGAATATTATATACTTATTATGATAATAATTATAAAAAAAAAAAACCAATCGCTTAGAATGTGATTATTTTGATTTTGTAGTAAAGAAAGTAGTAATTTAAGGAATTTTAAATAACTTCATATCCTTCAATTATTATATTATATTATATTATTTTCATTTTTAAAAAATTAAATTAAATTAAAATTGATACAAATTGATCATAAAAAACCTATGAAGATTCTAAAAATAAAATACATATTATTATATTATAGTATTTTTACTTTTTCAAACATAATATTTTTATTGGTTATAAATTTTACAACAAATTTTTAATAAATAGATATAGTATGAATGTTTCTACTCCGCATTTGGAAAAGTCCAAAACTATAGAATGTGGGCGCGTTTTGAATCAATTACCAGAATACTGGTCAATTGTCATCCTATTTTATTAATAGGTTGAATCGAAGAAAGCAAGCGAGAAGGCAGCGGACACGAGGACATTTAGGAAATAAACGGCCAAGATCTTCCCAACCCAATATCTAATTTCATTGGCTCAATCATCCCCCCCTTCAAACTTGATTGGCCCACGTCAACACTATGACATGTTCTCTCCTGTTACTCACCTAAGAAACTTCCGTCAAACGTGGGACACAACCAATATAAAATGCTCGACCCCCGACTCTTTCTTCGAAAAATGCTCATTTCATTTTAAACACTACAACCATTCCACTTTCAGAGGGAAAAAAAAAAACTCAAAGAGGCTCCTCCACAGATAAGTGTTGAGGTGGAGTGATGGCTGGCTCATTCAGAGCGCGCGGCTCTTTGACGGTTCTAGCGATAGTCTTGTCCGGTGAGTATCGTGCTGTTCCTCATTTGTTAATTCCGCTTGTTTCATGTGATTCCGAGTTCTCTGATTCTTTAACTGTTTGAGACGAAACGTGTTAGATCTAGTTTTTTTTATGATGTTTTTCCTCGCAAATCGGTGCATGCTTAGATCTGATTTAGGTTCTACGGATTCTTGTAATGCATTACATCATCAAATGAGAGTTTCGGCGATCTCATATTATTTGTTTTTGCTCCATTGATTTCAGAACTAGAAATTTCTGGATTATGAAATGAATGTCTCGGAAATTAGTTTGATTCGAGCAAAATCATGTGTTTCCACGTAATTTATTTTAATTTTCCATTTGTGGTGAAGCATTTCTAATATGGAAGTTGCAATGTTATGAGCGTAAATATTCTAGAACTTGGTTAGGATTCTGTTCTATCTTGATCTTTCCACGTGGCCGCTTTACCAAATCTGATATTTGATGTCTAATTCAATGGATAGTGACTTTAAATAACTTTGGCTAACATAATGATTGAGTTTAAAAATGACCATAGAGTGATATTGGAAAAGGACTGTATAATGGTTAGCATCGTGTAAACTTTTCAAACAGGATGTCTTTTTGCACTCTCGATTGCAAAGGAGGAAGCCGCGAAATTGGGGACCGTAATTGGAATTGATCTTGGTACAACGTATTCTTGTGTTGGTGTATACAAGAATGGTCACGTGGAAATTATAGCCAATGACCAAGGAAACCGTATCACACCATCATGGGTGGGTTTCACAGACAGTGAGAGGCTGATAGGTGAAGCTGCTAAGAATCAGGCAGCTGTTAACGCAGAGAGGACCATCTTTGATGTCAAAAGACTTATTGGAAGAAAGTAAATCTCATTCTCCCATGTTTCTTGGTTTACATTGTAGGGGTTGGTTGGGAAATAATGCTTACTGCGGGTGCTTTGTTCTTTGCAGGTTTCAAGATAAGGAGGTCCAGAGGGACATGAAACTTGTTCCCTACAAGATTGTCAACAAGGATGGAAAACCTTATATTCAAGTAAAGATTAAGGATGGAGAGACCAAGGTTTTCAGTCCTGAAGAGATTAGTGCTATGATTCTGGGTAAGATGAAGGACACAGCTGAAGCTTTCCTTGGGAAGAAAATCAAGGATGCAGTGGTCACTGTTCCTGGTGAGTGCACCATAAGAAACAATGTTCTCAGCTCAAAATGGTTACGTTTGTTGGATCCTTGATTATGCTCAAATTATCTCTGTTTTATTTGCAGCTTACTTCAATGATGCCCAGAGGCAGGCCACCAAGGATGCTGGCGTTATTGCTGGGCTTAACGTGGCAAGAATTATCAATGAACCAACTGCAGCTGCCATTGCCTATGGTTTGGACAAAAAGGGTGGAGAGAAAAACATTCTTGTTTTTGACCTTGGTGGTGGGACATTTGATGTCAGTATCTTGACTATTGATAATGGTGTATTTGAGGTTCTTTCCACAAATGGAGACACTCATTTGGGAGGTAAGCATCTTTATTGTTTTCTTATCGGATTATAAAATTTTTTCAACACTGGATCTTTGTTTATGGTCATTTTTCTTGCAGGTGAGGATTTTGATCAGAGGGTTATGGAGTACTTTATTAAACTGATCAAGAAAAAGCATGGAAAGGATATCAGCAAGGACAACAGGGCACTTGGGAAGCTCAGGAGGGAAGCTGAGCGTGCCAAAAGAGCTCTTAGCAGCCAGCACCAGGTCCGTGTGGAGATTGAATCACTTTTTGAAGGTGTTGATTTCTCTGAGCCACTGACCAGGGCCCGTTTTGAGGAGTTGAACAATGACCTGTTCCGAAAGACGATGGGACCCGTGAAGAAGGCAATGGAAGATGCTGGTTTGGAGAAACGCCAAATTGATGAGATTGTTCTTGTCGGTGGAAGCACTAGAATTCCAAAGGTTCAACAACTCCTTAAGGACTACTTTGACGGAAAGGAGCCCAACAAGGGTGTTAACCCAGATGAAGCAGTTGCTTATGGTGCTGCAGTGCAAGGAGGGATCTTGAGTGGAGAGGGTGGTGATGAAACCAAAGGTACATTTCATCTCCCGTGCTTATAGCTCATGAAAGTGTTATAATGGAATAAACTATGGCTGATATTTGTGTATAATGTTTTATGCGCAGACATTCTTCTCCTTGATGTGGCTCCGCTTAGTCTCGGTATTGAAACTGTCGGTGGGGTCATGACAAAGTTGATTCCCAGAAACACTGTTATCCCAACCAAGAAGTCTCAAGTTTTCACCACTTATCAGGACCAGCAGACCACCGTCTCCATTCAGGTATTTACAAATGCTATTAAAAATACTTGAGAATTGGATGTTTCTGGCAATGCTAAGAACTGGAAGTATTTGAACCTTATTTGGGTTTGTTATGGAATATGGACTGATGTCAGGTGTTTGAAGGCGAAAGGAGTCTCACAAAGGATTGTAGGTTGCTTGGGAATTTTGATCTTACTGGAATTCCTCCAGCTCCAAGGTTTGCACTCTCCCTTTGTCAATTCTGCACTTGTATATAGAGTGTATTGACTTAATGTTGTGACAACTCAACTGCACAGGGGAACCCCTCAAATTGAAGTTACGTTTGAAGTTGATGCAAATGGGATTTTAAATGTGAAGGCAGAAGATAAGGGCACACATAAAACAGAGAAGATCACTATTACCAATGATAAGGGTCGTCTGAGCCAGGAGGAGATAGACAGAATGGTTCGCGAGGCAGAAGAATTTGCGGAGGAGGATAAGAAGGTGAAGGAAAGAATCGATGCTCGCAACAGCATTGAGACTTACGTCTACAACTTGAAAAGCCAGATTAGTGACAAGGATAAGCTCGCTGACAAGCTTGAATCCGATGAGAAGGAGAAAATTGAAGCAGCCGTGAAGGAGGCCCTTGAGTGGCTTGATGACAACCAGAATGCTGAGAAGGAAGACTACGAGGAGAAGCTCAAGGAGGTTGAGGCTGTCTGCAACCCCATTATCACGGCTGTTTACCAAAGATCTGGCGGAGCCCCAGGGGCTGGAGGATCAACCGAAGAGGAGGATTCGCATGATGAACTTTAAAAATCTCTTAGCAATATCGAGGGTTGGTGATGAACAAGCAAGTGTGAGGATGAGGAGAGCGTAGGCTAGTTAAGACGAGGATTTTGTAAATTTTTCTCATGGTATATTGCCCCCGGCCCCCCCCCCCCCTTCTTTGCTTGTCTTTTTGGTTTTTTTCTTTTTCCTCTATTTTATTTTATTTTATTTTATTTTATTTTTGGTGAAGATAGAAGATACAGTTGAAGGGATGTTTTGTTTGCATTACTTTGTATTTTTGCGGTTTTTTATTAAAATAATACAAAAAAATAAAATACGAAAATAGGATCCACTTTTTAAAATTTATTAAAATGGTACAAAGAGGGTGGTCGCGCCTCTGGCAGAGGCGGCACCACCCTCTCACATCGGCACTTAAGTGTAAAAAAAAAATTAAAATCTTAAAAAAAAATTTGAAAAAGTACAGGAAATGGCAGAGTAGGCTGGTGAAGCCTCTGACACAGGCGGCACCAATGGTGCCACTGGCAGAGGCGTCACTAGCCCGTTTTAAACTCATGCTATCGGTTTTTTATCAAAATTTTATCAGCTGAGAAGAAGAAGAAAGGAGGAGAAAGAAAGAAGAAAAAATAATAGGTTAATAATATAGTTAGTTAGTTATTAATATTTTAGTTAGAAACCCTAAAATGATAATTTAGTTTAGTTAGTAGTATATTATTGGTAACCCTAAAATAAAATATTAAAATATTAGTGTATTAATATGTTATTATATATTAATATTTAGTTAATAATATGTTAGTTAATAAATTGTTAGTAGACTAATATGTTAGTTAAAAATCTTAAAAACCCTAAAATAATATATTGTTAGTATATTAATAATATGTTAGTATATTAATATTTTATTTAATATGTAACATAGTTAGTATATTGTTGTTGTTAGTATGTTAATATGTTAGTATATTAATAATATGTTAGTATTTAATATGTTGTAGAAGATCAATATGAAGAGAATCAAGAATTTATAAATTGATTATACAGTATTTTCGGAGGAAGATACAAGCTCGGAGATGGAATAAAATGTAGATCTGACTTTAAGTGGTTAGATGTAAAGATAAATGTTGTTCATATACAAAATGATAATTGTAATAGTGTGAGCGTAATAATGAAAAAATAACATATTGAAACATTATGTTTTTTATTTAAGAATAGTATATACGAGTCGAAATTTTTCTGAGCAATTTTGTTTATTTTTTAACAGATTGAATATTGAAGATGGATGATCAGTTTTTCGTATGTGTTTATTTCGATGGAACCATACTGACAACAACCGTTGGATGCATATTTGAATGTCGGCAACAAATAGCAATGAGATTTAATAGAAATGTCTCGTTGGATGATATGAAGCGAAGGATAAACGCAAAAATTGTTAGACGTTGTGGGAGAAGGATCTCAAGAATTTTCTACAAGTTTCCAATTTTGGCAGATCCGATCAAATTCACAGAAATGGAACTTGTAGACGACGAAGACGTTGAGACAATGATCGCTCTTTACTGTGGGAATGGGAGTAACAGAAATGCACAAATTCACTTATTTGCTGAGTTTGCCGGTATTGGTATCGAGGCAAATGAAGAGAGCAATGCATATGGTGAAGAACGTGGAGCTCAAGAACCGTGCATAGTGCCTCTAATATCGTATGTTGATGCCGATTCGAATATACGTGGGATCGATATTGATCTTAATATTACACCAGATATTGACGTGGTTGGTGATGATGGACACGATAGTAGTGATCATTGTGAGGAAGAGGTCGATAGTGACAGCGATCCCGATATGGACGATATACTTGATGATATTGACAATGGAAACGTGAATGACGATGGAAACATTAGCGCGTCTTCGGTCGGGAACCAGATGGGATGTATTATGATACACAATAATCCTGGGCCACACATGTCGCTCATAGACCCCGACGCAGCGCGTGTAGCTGAGTTCCCGGAGTACCCTGAAATGTATCCTACTTATCTTTGGTAGTAAATTCGAAACACAATTATTCGTAGGCGGAGATTCAAAGTAAAGAAGAGTGCGTGATCGCTATTAAAGCGGTATAGCATGGATATATCATGGATTACAAAGTCGCGATGTCCAAACCGACGGTTTATATTGGGGAGTGTTAGAAGGCAGCGGAAGGCTGCAATTGGCGGGTATGAGCTATATTCATTCAAATTTTGCAGATGTGGGAGATACGAAAATTAGTTAGACCGCATACATGCAGATCGACACGTATGACAGAAGATCATAAAAAACTTGATTCGAAAACCATCTGTACGTGTATCCTTCCAATGGTGAAGGACATGCCAACCATCAAAGTTTCGGTACTGATTGCTAAAATACAAGCACGATTTCAGTATCGAGTATCGTATAGAAAAGCGTGGATAGTTAAACAGATGGCAATGGAGCAGCTGTATGGAGATTACGACTCATCGTATAATAAGCTGCAGGGATGGATAGCTGCTATGAGAGAGTACGTACCGGGAATTATGATTGAGTTACAGACACGACCTTATTACGGCCCAGATAACGAATTACAGCCGGGAAAAAGAATTTTTCATCGGATGTTCTGGACGTTTGATCAATGTGTGCGGGCATTTCCACACTGTAAGTCGTTTGTGCAGGTTGATGGGACATGGCTATACGAAAAATATACACAGATCCTACTTATTGCGGTTGCTCAAGACGGTAATAGGAACGTGCTCCCAATAGCGTTTGCCATAGTAGATAAGGAGAATATGGAATCCTGGAAATTCTTTCTTACCAACCTGCGGAGGTATGTTATCAGCAACGATAATATTTGTATCATTTCAGATAGAGGGAAAGGATTAATTGTCGCAATTAGGCGTTCCGGTGTGCCATGGAGATCTATTTACTGCATCCGTCATATTGCGGCGAACTTCCTTCGAGACTATAAGAATGCAGAGTGGAAGAGACAAGTGGTGAAAATGGGTAAAAGAAAGCCTTAAATTTTCAATCATTCAATTTTAATATTTTTATGTTATATATTTACCGTAACTTATCTTTTATTAAAATGTGTACAGCGTACGAGTTAGAGCCACATATTTTTAACCAAAGAATGACTCGACTTGAGAGTCAAATGGAAGGTCAAACGAACAAATCTTTTCGAGAGTGGTTAGGCACAATGGAGCCGTGGCAATGGGCTCAAAGTTTTGACGACGGCTTTCGGTATGGTCAAATGACCACAAACTTGGTGGAGGGGGTCAACGCTGTGTTGTTGAAAACACGACATCTTCCAATTTCATCTGTCTTCTCGGCTATATTCTACAGGTTGGCCACGTTGATGCCAAGAATGGGTGAACAACAAGTCAACCAAATGGATGCCGGACACATGTTTGTGGAAGATGTCAGGGATGTATTGATTGTAAACCGTCGGATTGCAAGGTCGATGACTGTAGAAATATATTCACGACGTATGGAAATTTTTCAAGTTACGGAGTCTATCAGTTGTCGACCTGGTTTGCCACCTAGATCTTATGGAGTCGATCTTCGGAACAGAGAGTGCGAATGCAGGAGGTTCCAAACACTTCATTATCCATGTGCACATGTCGTGGCAGCGTGTGCTAAAGCGAACCTTAATGTTGAACAATTTGTGAATGATATGTACACACTGGAGCGTACGTTACATGTCTGGGAAAATGAGTTCCCTGTCCTGCCCGACCTGTCTACATGGGAGGTACCTCGGACGACTTTCGAGCTTGTCCCGGACAAAGTGCTACGCAGGAATCCGAGAGGTCATCTGCAATCATCTAGAATCCATAATGAAATGGACATTAGGGAGAAATCTGACGATAGGCGCTGTGGAATATGCAGGTTAGGTGGTCATAATCGAAGTAAGTGCCCGCAGCGAAACTACCATGTTGGCCAATCGTCACGAGGGAGTGGGAATTGACATTATTGATTAACATGTTTTGTATTGATTTTTGTGATTTTGATTTATTAGGGCTAAATTGCAAAAAAAATTACATGTATGGATTTGTATAAATGTTGATTTGTATTGATTTATATTTTGTGCGATATGGGTAGTCTAATAAATATTTTACATGTTTGTTTTGCTTTCTCATCAATCTGAATATTTACAAATTACATTAGATGCGAATATTTACAAATACAAATTAGAAGACCACCTAAACTGCAAGAAACACCTAAAATTGATGGTTCGATGGTTTAGTCCTAGGTGTATACTTCTGTGGTGGTCGACGATCACGTCGTGGGTGCTCGCGACGACTAACATCCTCTTCAGCTCCCGGTGGGGGTCCAGGTGGGGGTGTGCTAAACATGGTCAAAAAATCCTGTGGCTCGAACGGTATATATGAACTCGAGCCAGAAGGAGTGCCCTGATGCACTTGATACGACCCAGAAGGCCTAATGTCATATAGTGGATACGAGCCGAGAGTACTGTACTGCGGTGTGTACGATCCAAATATATCAAACCCAGACTAGTATCCACCTCCTGAAGAGCCCGGGAAGTAGTCATAGCCTGGCACATCCGGATGATACGAATGTGCATCCGAATGTGAATGTGATTGCTCGGGCTCCGGCTCTGGCTCCTGCTCAGGTTTCGGCTCGAGATCAGGATCTACATCTGCCTCGACCTCCATATCGGCCGCCTCGTATGCCCCATCTCGCTGCACGTGTTGAGGGACTACAATCGACTGTCCCCCGAGTATATATGGCTTTCCCATACTAGAGTACCATTGTATGTACTCTAATGAAGGTTGAAAATCGGAAGCCATATCCATCCGGGGTATACGGGATATGCGGTCATTCCACACCGCAATAAATTGCCTATGCCTAACCCCCCAATCCAAGCCTTGATTCCCTCTCTTATTTTTACCGTGAGCCGCTCCCACATGGCATGACGGATTGGGGATATATTGGACGCAACCAAATTGTCGCAACACTCGGTCCGCGTGATACCACTCGACTACATGGAAACACACAATTGGTGCATTTGTGCACCACATGTACGAGTGAATATAAGCGCGGGAAAATTAACATTTGTAATTTTTGGTCGACGATATGGCGTCCATATAAACCGCACGATTAATAACATTGTCAAAATTTAACACGATGTGTATATGATATACAACCTAACAAGTAACCAATATTGGAATCACTTACCCTTCCCAACATGTTGCTCAATCATAAGCGGTATATCGGAACGATGTACGACCTCCGATACCGGATAAATGCTCCACCTACAAAAATAAATTTTAAGTCAAATATAATCAATATAAATAAATTGTCAATCAATAACAAATTATATTTTATCATCACCGTTTACTAGTGGATATACATATGGTTGGTGGTAATCGATGCCAAGAATGGCATCCGATCTGAGCCCATGATCGCAATAGCAGTAAGGCATCCGCCTATGTCACGGTCGTTGGATCTGTCGTCGACAAAGCTCACGATACAACATCGCAAGAACAATGAGCCCCAACTATACGAGCGAGCATTGCCGAAATTAGCCAATCGGGGTAGGTACTGGATATGAACCGTATTATTATTTGCATTGTGCATCAGTACACCCCCTATGATATGCATAATGTACGCCGGCGGTACATCAACTCTACCGCAGTGGCATCGGTGATAATCGCGTCTATACTTCGCTCTCAGCCATGTAAACTTCAAGCCCGTAAAAATTTTTTCGCCATCTCCGTACGGGTCCCCTAGTAGGCTCTGACATAGTGTAAATGGGTCATCTATCGCACTGACGCCCGTAACGGGACTCCCGTCAACTGGGAGCCCAAGCTGCACTGCTACATCCTCTAGAGTGACTGTGCACTCTCCACACGGGAAATGAAAAGTGTGGGTCTCCGGGCGCCAACGCTCGACTAGTGCGGATATTAAATCATACCGCAAGTCAAACGTCCGGATCAGTGCTGCTGACCCAAATCCAGCTTGCTCAATATACGGTACCAATCGTGCATCCGGGGGATTTCTTAACCCATTCACGCGCCCCCTTAGTGTACGGTACGAGTCCTGAAAGTGTTAAATCAGAAAAAAATTATTATTATAACATAAATTATTATATACCTATTTTGTTAATATATCCCGCGATTAATAAATAACAATACATTACCAAATTATTAGCTGCGTCAGATATGTGTGGATCTGTACTAATCAATCGAGCCATTGCCCTCTCAGATAACCTACAAAAAAATTATTTTTATATTAAAGTACAAAAAAAATAAATAACATGCCAAATAAATATTATAATAAAAATAATATAATAATTTTTACTAACAACAATAATAATAATACTAACTAACTAAAATAATATTTATTTTATTTAACTACCATTGTTTTTACTTATTACTACCAATATACTAAAATAATAATTAGTGTTCTATTATTTTTAACTAACATAATAACTTTTCTTACAATCTAACCAACAAAATTATTATTTTAAGTTTTTTAACTAACTATCTATAGTTATATAACTAACAATATAATTAATATTGTAACTTTTTAGTAATACTAACACACCAACTAATTAACTCATTTATTATTTTAATGTATTTAACTAACTAACTAACTAACTAATTTATTATTTTAGGGTATTTAACTAACTAACTATAATAATAAACAATTTATTATTTTAGGGTTTAACTAACTAACTATAACACACAATATAGTTAATATTTAAACTTTTAGTAAATCATAATAATAATAATAATAACTAATTAACACTTATTATTTTAGGATTTTTAACTAACTAACTAAGTATAATAATAATAAATAACAACTACTAAAAATATAATTTTACTTAATATTTACATGTTACTAATTTTAATAATAACCTAAACCCTAATAACTAACTACCTAAATTATCATTTTAGAGTTTTTAACTACCTAATTATAATATTAACTAGCAATATTATTACAAACAAACTAAATTACTAACTTTTACTAATCCTAATAGTAACTTACTAACTAAATTATTATTTCAACATTTAAACTAATTATAATAATAACTATTTAATAATACTACTAACTAAAGTACTTTTAAACACTTTTTCTAATCTAAACTAACAATAACTAAACTAAACTAAACTAATCTAATAATACAACTAACTAACAATAACTACTAAACTAACCTAAACCCTAAACTAAACTACACTACTAAACTAACCTAAATAATACAACTAACAATAACTAAACTAACATACCATAAAATAAACTAACATTAACTAAACTAAACTAATAATAGAACTAACTAACCTAAATAATAACTAAACTAATCTAACCTAACCTAAACTAAACTAGCATTAACTAAACTAAACTAATAATAATACAACTAACCTAAACTAAACTAACCTAAATAATACAACTAACAATAACTAAACTATTAACTAAACTAAACTAAACTACTAATACAACTAACTAACCTAAACTAAACTAACCTAACATTAACTAAACTAAACTAATAATTTAACTAACCTAAACTAAACTAACCTAATCTAACCTAAACTAACAATAATCAATAAAATATAATTATCCATATTTAAAAAAAATTTACATACTTCTTTAAGTTTTTCTTCTGTTTTTTCCTTCTTTCTTTCTTCTTTCTCCTCCTCCCTTCTCTTCTTTTTTCCGGCGCCGGCGTGAAGCTACTTCTTCTTCTTCTTCTTCTTCTTCTTCTTCTTCTTCTTCTTCTTCTTCTTCTTCTTCTTCTTCAGCTGATTTTGGGGACCATTATAAGGTCCCCAGCAGAACCCGATTGAAGAGGGTGCCGCCTCTGCCATAGGCATTCTTGTCTGCCCTCTCAGAGGTTGTTTGCAATGTTCAATCTGTCGACTTTTTTTTTTTTTCAGTGTTTATTTTTTTTTCAGTTGTAAGGGGGCAGCGTAGGGTTGAGGGTGGTGCCGCCTCTGCCAGAGGTGCGACCACCCTCTTTGTACCATTTTAGTAAATTTTAAAAAGGGGACCCTATTTTCGTTTTTTTTTTTTGTATTATTTTAGTAAAAAAAACCCTATTTTTGCTCATGTTATTCTTTCTAAAATTTTGTGTCATCGAATTATTGCGAACTTGTGGAGGAGCGAAAATCAAAAAAGTTGATTAAAAATTATCATAAGAAAATGATATTTGGGGAATTTGTTTGTTTTCCTTCGCCTGCCATTTGCTACTCTTCTGGATTTGCTGCCAGATATCGCAAAGGGGTTGAGGCATTGTCACCTTGATTGAGATTGAAGAACAACCCTGCTGCATTGGAGAAGCTAAAGCAAAAGAGGAATTAATAATAGTAAAATATTTATTTTATTTCAATTAAACTTTCGATTCGGGTTACTAATGAATTGAAATGCGCTTCCTTAGAGGGGGGAAAGAAAGGATTGTTTTCCTGTGACCTTAATTAGGTGAAATGGTGGCCTAATCATCTTCATTAAGAATCAGCTTGGCTGCTGCATAAAATTGAAGCATCACGGGTGTGGATTTAGGAGCAAATGCTTGAAAAGCTTTACCTCCTTTTTCAAGTTATGGTTCTCAAGGATATTGTGTGTGTCAGTCAGTCAGCCTTGAGTTTATCAGAGCTAGCTTTCAAAGAATCGTAGTCCTTTTCCAGTTGTTTGTTCTTAAATGGAGCACGCTGATTTTGAAACCAAGGGCTGTTGTTGGCCAAGTTCTTTTGTTAGTTGTGACTTCCTCTCCGGTTCAAGTTTGTTTTCAACCCAGAGACTTCTCAAGAAACTGAGCTTGAGTCGCCGTAACCCTTCTTTCTTTCCACCTCAACATCTCTATCTCCTTCATTAACATTCTCATACTCCATCCTACACTTCTGACCTGATTACCATCACCAATATTGCTGAACCCATGAAAACATTCCTTTCACCGCTATAAAAGAAGCTCTAATCATATCAGTGTACGAGTTCCCAAGTATTGTTTGTTTACCGCATGAACAAGGTACTGGAAATATGAATCCCACATTGAGAAGGAAATTAAAATGCGAATTAATTTTAAACACCGGAGGGAAGCTTTAAGTGTGGAGGGGTGGAAAGAGACCGTTGTAGCCTCGATTATTTTCAACCCTAAACCCGCCTTGGTTTGGGTGAACATCTATGGAGGTCTTTCTCTAGTGTTTCCCTCGTGTGGTTAAAAATAGAAACACTAATGCCCAACGAGTGCTGTCTCGCAAGAGGAGTAGAAGGTCGGGTTGGGTATTCTCTGATGTGTGCTAACAGCCATCAGGTCCTCGCTTCTTGGCCACCTCAAATTTTTTTTTTATTTGTAAAAGTTTAATTTCTATTTTTAAAGTATAAATGGAATTGATAATTCCGTTAAAATAAATACTCCGTACTCTAAATAAAAATGTTAATTCCATTAAAATAAATATGTCAAGTATCCTAAATAGACATTTTGAAATAATATAAATCAATCTTGACATTTGTGGGAGTTTAATTCAAAGGAATAGTGATATATAAAATTAAATGATAAAATTATAAAAATTCTTCTAATACAATATATCTTAAAAGATTCAATAAGGATGGAAGAACAAATGAATGTTAAAATTTAATTCTAAAATTAAAAGAACATTTTAAAATTGATATTAAAGTTGGATTTAATTTCTATGCATATACTAATAATGGTTAAACTTTATATGACTTTAATTTGGTAACTATTAATTTTTAAAGTTAATATCCAAGCATAGGGTAATAGAATTGATAAAGAAACAGTAATTAAGTTTAAAATAGAATTGGTTAAACTTTAGAATATATCTGTAACAAATAAAAAATCAACATTCTAAAACCAATGAAAACAAAATTGCATTTAAACAAATTAAAATCCAACTCCTTAAAAGAAATTAAAATTTAATTTAAATAATAAATACTAAAAACATTTTTAAAAATGTTTAAAATTAACAATAAAATAATATATATATATATATATATATATTAAAATGTAGAAGTTATATAATAAAAGTAAAACAAAAGTAACAATGTTTCATACATCTAAAACACATAAAAGGATAGAAATTAGATTGTCATTGGCTAATCTCATACATACATATCCAAGTTGGTCGTCGCTGCAACAACTTAGCCAATTAATTACAGAGTTTCACTTGCAAAACACGACTATGGTGTTATACATATGATCAAAAGCAGAAAGAAGATTGAAAATTTATGTAAATATCTTAAAATTTTAAAAATAATTTGCTATTAAAGTTTTATTTAATATATATGTACACTAAAAATAGAGAAAATTAACAATGATGAACTATTATTGTTTAAAAATTGATGCGAAGAGATTAACATTTAATTATATTTAAACAATTGATAAAGAAACCATAATTAAAATTTAGGAATATCTCTAAAATATAATATATAATAAATTAAAAACAAAGGAAGAAAATCAACTTTCTTATTATGTGTTTTGAACACTTCAATTTCCACTTTCTATCGAGTAATTTATTATTATTGTACACGACATCTATTAAATTAAACTGAAAAAAGATGTACAGATTGGGGCTGGGGGTGAGCTGACTGCGCCAATAACTGGACAACTAAAAACAAATTTGTGCTACTACACCATAAATAAAAATTGGAAGCAATCGTTATTTCTACTCAACTCCCCCATAGTTTTGATTAAAATCCAGCTTTGGGGTTGCCTGAGGCAGCTGCTACAACTCCCATCCGACCACTACCTGCTGCTGTACCACCATCCTCACCTGTTTCCTTAAAGGCAACTCTGTCACCATTCATCTCTTGCACCAGTTCATCCATCTTCCGAAACTGATATGGCCATCTTGCATTGTAAAGGAACTGACGCAGATCGAACCTATTATCCTCCGGCGAATAACTCTGCAACAAGGAATGCACCAAGATTACCAGGCTTTTAATCGGGACCATAGATTATTGACGCCTTTTAATGTTTACATACCTCGGCATGATATGAAGGTGTCAATACAGTCATTTTGTGTCGGTTGATGGAATAGTATTTGAAGAAATGTTTTACTTTATCAGCCACCTCTGATGGAGTTAATGTTGCACCCCATTTATAGCAAAGGTTCTGCAACAAATAAGACAGTACCCGAAAAACTGAGTATCTGCGACAAAGCAACTGATTTATGAATGTTTCAACTTGTAGTTTCTTCAAACCATGACCAAACTCGGATTTTAAATTTTCTTCATGCAGTTACTCCACAAGCTGGAATTAGAAATTTTAAGCTCACGGAAAATACATGGTCTATGGTATTTAGCCATTTTCAAGTAAACACAATTATTTGAAATAATATTCTAGAGATATAAAAGTATTCAAGTGGAAGTTGAGTCCACAAATATAAGATCTGAAGAGAAAAGGTCCCCTCCCATTGGAATTATACATGGCCATCAAGATATCTACAGAACAGAGAACATTGAATGAATGCTATCTAGTAGATAGAGCCTAATAAATAAGAGCTAGGAGTTCAAGGATCAAACCTTGAACATTGATACTGGACCACACCGGAAAATTTTCCGCAACCTCCCATAGACTGATAGCTCCTCATATGTCATTCCCATGTCCACTTCATCCAGCTGTTTCATGCAGAATGTAGAATTAAATTGCCCGTATTTTAATTAAATTTTATGATAAAAAACCGAACAGAAAAGAAAAACTTCTAAGAAATTTAATAAAATTATGAAGGCCCAGGGGAACAATACCTGGCTGTAGTTAGAACGAATAGGCTCCAGTTCAGCGGTGGGTGGAGCAGCTTCGATTTCTTCCAAGGATGAGTAACCAAGATGATTGGCAGCCCACCGCAAAAATGTCCGAAGGTCCTGTTTGCTAATACTACCAATTGGGTTTATATCTGCTGCACTGCAGTCATACTGTAAAAGATATTAAAAATAAATTCCAGTCAGATTTTTCTTTGTTGTTGCATATCCTGGAAGTGCAGTGAGTTGTTAGCTGAGCTAACTATTGGATAGAATCATATGAATAAAACATTAATTATATATACCTAATTATGAGGGGAAAGAAAAGAAAAAGGTAAAGTATAGACCTTAGTAAGGTAACCCCGTAAGGCTTCATCTACATTGGAGCTACCTAAAACAAGATAAAACCCTTTTTTGTTGTGAACCCAGGGCAATAATGATGCTAACATAAAAGCTAGCACCATTCTAATTCGAGCTTGAATGTTCTGTAATCCCAAGTTCTCAACATTGGATCCCCCATCAACCTGCAAAACAGAAAATGATCATTTCAGTCACACATCTACATAAAAAGATTTGACTAAATAGTTTTCTCTGACAATATATTTCAAGAAGAGAAATAGAGGACATTTCCAAGAGCTGATGATGGCAATAATCTTTATACTCTTATCGTTAATTTTGGTACTCATGGACAGCATATATTAGCATTTTGCCTAAGATGCCATTGAACGGCTATGGTATCTGCTGGGACAGTTGACCCTCCGGAGGAAATTAGAAAATAACTTGTCATCGCAAAGCTAACCTTATAACGTGGTCTTTTTCCAGTAGCAGTCTGAAACAAGGATATCAGAGATGAAACAACACCATCTATGCAAACATCAAGATGCCATGAACCAATCTCATCTGCTAATACCTTAGCCCGTGTTTTTGTGGCTTCAGAACTGCAACAAAAGGATGTTCTTAAAATTATAATGTAAGATTTCTAGAATGTAAAGCTGCAACCAATCTGACACAGAAAATATTTTCCTCAAACAGAAAGATCAACCTAAACCAAAAAGAATGGTCTTTAGGTGATATTTACTACCAACTAATACATATCCAATTCTCTAAAGAATTTGAAAAACCTTTTTAAGACACTTTTCTTGACAGCAAACATGTAGATGGAAGGGTTCTCCTTAACTTTCTAGTAAAATCAATAAATCGATCTGAAGAAAGAACATTGGGATAGCGGCGCAAAAAATTCTTCAAGAGCAACCATAAAGGGGACTTGCTAGAACTATAGAAGTTAATAGAAATGATTCATACTGGATTAAGAAATTTTATTGTACAATGTAATGCTGCTCACCCTCTGTAGTGTTAATACTTAGTACATATGTATTCTCAGTAGTCAGCTCAAGAAAGTCAAGACTCACAACCAGCTTGAAGAAAGAAGAGCAATGGATGTATGCTGTGACCTGACCTGTTTTCAGAACCCATGTAGACCGTATAGAATATACGTTTAGCAAATTCCTTGCTGTCAGTTGGAAACTTTCCACCAGTGTAATTCCCGATCCGTATTGCATCAGCTTTAACTTGTTCATCTCCATTTGCAATTTCTGAAACACAGTATGTATGCGCAAAATTAATTATTAACAGAAAATATGATGCAGAAGACTCGTCAGTAAGGGTTTTAGTGACAGGAAAAGATTCTTGACCAATTGAATTTCAAAACGCCAATAAAAAAGCAGAAACGAAGAAGTACTACTTGGCAGCAGGATACAATGAAATCATAAATTAACCTTTGACAACAAGTTGGCACATGCATCCAACTATAGCAGCTACAGAGGAACTGTCTGCGCCACCAGAAAGAGGAAGCAAAAAACCAGAAGCCCCACTTCTTCTTAAATAGTCCCATAGCCAACAGCCAGGACCAAATGCTATTTCTTCCTCAGTAGAATGGTACATGATCTTCAATTCATAACATAATGCAATTAGGTAATAAACAATCACTAATACAGAGAAGCTTTTTATTTTCACAACAATGTCTTCTGAGCAAGAACGAACCTTCTGCGGACTAGAAAGTAACATTTTCAGGTTAAAAGGTTTGCAAATATTGTAAGGTACAGCTACAGATGAGACTTTGGTTTTGCAACTTGCTTGTTCTTGAAAACTACTTATGGATCCTCTTAAACTAGCAACCTGTAGTTAACACAGAAATGCAAAAATTTCAGTATAATTTTTCATATGCATAAGAATTGGAAAATGCGGCAAACCCTAACTTGCCACCAATTTGTATAAATAGAATCTTCTTGTTGTAACCATTAGGCGTTAATAGTAGTTTGTCTTCAATAATTGCCTTCATATTATTTATTTATTGGACTTCTTGTGGCAGAGATTCTCATAATAGGAGATCATCATTTTTCCCTTCTCTTTTATGCAAAAAAAAAAAAAAACCTTAACAAAAGGTAATACATTAATAGCATTCAAGCTTCAAGTAAGAATACTTTTTTAATACCCAACAAACATAAGTCATAACATACCGCATCTAAATCTACTTGAGCAACCACAACCTCAACATCCTTCAAGGAGAACTGTGAGCCTTGAGCAACAACCTCTCCGTTCACAACAACACAGGAACACCCATCTGAAATAAATAAATTAGTGCTCAATAAACCAAACAATATTTTTGCACGAAAGACAACACATTTTCTACTGGTGCAGAAGAACCAAAGCAAGATTACTACTTAAATCATATTGCTAGTTAAATTTATGCTGGAACCTAGAGTAAAGTTACCATGAAATAAAGTGGGAAATAAAGCATGTTATTTACCATAATACAGCCGTGCACCATCACAGCCCTGGTGGTTACTGTACATGTAAACCCCTCCACGAGTATGAGTAGCACCTATAAAAGCACGAAGTCGAAGGTCTAGCTTTCTCAATTGATGGTGACTCCCACTGGCATTCAGGAAAACTTCAACCCCATTTAATGCAAGCTCGGTATGGGGAGGATTAGGAGTAAAAAGCTCTTCACAAATTTCTGCCGCAACAGCTCTAACAAGGGATCAAATAGGTTCAAATATTAGTGTTTCATCAAGAACCCATGACAACCTTTCATATGACGAGCGATGTAACCTATTTGCATGTTAAGAGCTACATTTGCATCATTACATAGAGAAGACATGATCTTATGATGATCGATATCGGTTATGACATCATTATGCATAAAACTTAATGAAAACTAATAATAGCAGAACCAGCAGTGTTAAGCTTACGTGTCCAAAAACTGAATGTATCCGTAACCAAAAGGCACTGAGGTCTGTGACAAGGCCTCAGAAATTTCAGGTGGGAGCTGAAATTCTACAAGGTGGTCCTTTTGCTTCCATGTGGTAAACCAGCGAAGCTCCCTGTAATTGCCATCATTTGCAAGCCACATCTTTGGTCTTATCATGACAATTTTCCGGTTAAAACACAAAACTTGACAATTATAACGCTCTGATCCTCTAATGATAGGCATTCCTATGCTGCACAATATGCCGTCCGTCCAATCACCAAGAAGTATTTCTTTCAAACACTCCCACCTGCAAACAAATAATCCCAACTGTCATTTAAGAGAAGCAAAATATTACTTGTGTCATTCAAACAACCAAGCATTATCCAGAAAAAAAAGAAAAAAAAAAAGAGGCACTTTCTTAAATAAAAATACCAAAAGTTTCAGTTTATACTGTAAATTTAGCAAAAAAAAAAAAAGAAGAAGAAGCAAAAAGCATACGCTGCATTCCATAAAGAAATAACCAGTAATCACTACAATTCAATTCTAATAACCAACAAACGACTGATAACCCAAGTTTTAATAACCTCACAAAGCAAAGCAAAGCTCCAAGAATCTCTCTTCTTTTTTTTGGGGGGGGTGGAGGGGAATAGAAAAAAGGGAACTTACGCGTGATTGACTGTATCGAGTTCCAAGAAATGATCTTCACAGCCATAGCCAGTGATTTCAAGCTCGGGTCCGAGCCTGATGACAGCACCAACTTCTTTTGCCCTTGTTATGGAATCCTTAATGTGCTTCAAATTGCAATCAAAATCCATCGCCCATTGGTTCAAATTACAAGTGGCGACTTTCAACAGTCTCATCTTTGAGGGAATCTCTTAAAAACAATTAAAACACCCAAAAATTAAAATCAGTTCACTCAAAATCACTTGCAAAGAAAAGAAGAAGGAGAAGAAGAAGAAGCAAGGGCGGCGGACGGGAAATACGAGGTGGGTGTTTCGATATGGGACAGAGAATTAGCGGCCTTGTATTTGGCGCATCAGATTCGGTTTTATACAGGACTTTTAAGAAAGAAAGACAGAGACTTTGAATTCGGGTTAACGGGTTCAAGGCTCCAGGATCCTTGGACGGGTTTAACTGCTGTTTTGGTTTTGACTTTGGACTTTTTTTAGTTTGACACGTACAATTACAAAGTGTCTAACTGTCTATGAAAACACGTCGTTTAACGCGTGTCAATTCCCTTTTTTTTGCTGTATTTTATTTTTTTTTTTCTTAATTTCTTTTTTTTTCAAAGAAATTCTTATTTTTCTTTCCAATTCCCTATTGCAAGATTTGGGAACATTAATTTAGATTTATATTTTCAAATATTTTTATTTAAAAATTAAAATAAAGATTTTAAATTAATTGAAATTTAGTATTTCAACAATTCAACTTTAGATTTGAATTTCTAACTGTTTTAATCTTTAAAAGAGTTCTTTATCTATATATTATAAAAATAAAAATAATTACTTAAATGGTATGTTAAATAAATTACGTACCAAAATGGTACATACAAATAAATAGAGAGTGGTGCATAGGCGGCACCACCCTAAAATACTGATACATTTGACTGAAAAAAATTATTAAAAAAAACTGATAATGATAACTAAATAGGCGATACCTAAAGAAAAACAGGTCAAATACGACCCGTATATGAACAAAATCCGACCTGCTACCACAGATGGGACAGGACAATTGAGCAGCACTGGTCATGTCTACTAAAGAGGCGACACCGGCTGATCATGCCTACTGGAGAGGCGGCACACCTATTGCTTGTCAGCGATGGGACAGGTCGGATGGCATGCCCGTGAGTTGTGTTTTTGGGGACCATTATAAGGACCCCAATGTCCCATTTTTTGCCGGAAGAGAGAAGAAAATCTTTGAAGAAGAGAAGAAAAAGAAGAAGGAGAGAGCGGGAAGGGGAAAAAGAAAGAAAAAAAGAGAAGCAGAATAGAGGGAGGGAAGGAGAAAGAGAAGGAAAAAAAATAAATAGAAAAGGAAAGGAGAGATTGTTGTTTAGGGAAGATTTGATGTTTAAAAAAAATCAAAAATGGTAATTTTTTTATGGCATAATTGCCAAAAAAACTCTCAACCTTCGGGGGCTTTTGGATATATGCTCCTAACCTTTTTTTTTCTAAAATTGACCCCTAACGTAACAGATTTTTCAGATATCAACCCAATTGAAAAGGTAACCGTCAGCTAACCGTTAGTCAACAGCTGGTCAAAAAAATTCGTCTATGTGGCGTTCCTGTTGACTGGTGACATGGCAAAAAATTAAACAAATTTAATAACCATAAAATAAAAAAAAACCCTTAAATCCCTAAACTCCCAAATTTGAAACTGTTTTCCCAAATTCTAAAATCCCCAAATCGTGAAATTCCTTAAATCCCTAATCTCCAAAATCTTCATTGAATCCCTAAATCTTGAAATACCTAAATCGTTAGTGTCGAAACCATTTTTTTGTTTGGAAAACGGGATTGACTTTAAAAATGAAAATGGAGTCGCCACCAATCTTTTTTTTCGAGGCATAATCGGGCCACTTTAAGACTGATCCTTAAAACATTTTGCTTTATTAAAACGATAGTTTTGCTATACAAAATTTAGAAAAACGGGTTCGGGAGTCGATTACGCACCTCTTAACGCCCAAAATTGGTACCGAATTTGATTGATTAATGTCTTAATGTCGAAAATTTGAAGAGACTTTAAAATACGATCCTTTCTATTCAAAAGAGAAACTTGGATAAATTAAAATGAATGCTAAGACCCTCTTATTTCGAAGAAAGTAAAATGTCACGCCCAGTGAGTTAGGGTACGATATTTCAAATTCCCAAAACAAAGCTTGTCTTTTAACTTTAAAAACCCATATATTTAACTTTAAGAAGGATATTCGGTTATTTAGGTTAAATGAAAAATCGAAACCCAGTCAGTTAGTGTAACAGCCCAATTTCAATAATGTTGGAACAAGTGATTTGAGATCACTAAATCTGACGAAAAAGTTAGGAAACTTTGTTAATCGATAATTATAAGTTAAGTGTGATTTTAAAAATATTTTAAAATTAGTGAATTTTGTGAACTAAAAGAATTAATTAGAAAAATTGGGCCAAAAGCGAGGTATTGAGATCTCGAATTCATAAAATGAGCCATAAATATTTTAGAAATATTTATGGAGTGTCATTAAGTTATTATTAAAGTTTAGTTGAGAAATTTTAACGTTTGGATATGTAATTAAATGAAAAGACTAAATTGAAAAATGTGTAAAAGTTTTATTATAGATTAGAGAAAGTATAAAGGACCAAAATGGCAATTAAGCCATTTTGTTTAATTGAGGCAGTTATTGTGAAGAAAAAATCTGAGATTTTTTTTATGTTTAATATTATATTATTATATTATATTATTATATTATTATATATAAAAACAAACAAAAAAAGAATAGAGGACAGAAACCCAAACGAAGAAGCAGAGAGCAGGAAAGAAAGAAGAAGAGAAGAGAAAGAAGAAAAAAGGGGGGAAAATTGGAAAATTTTCAAAATTAGCTAAATAAAAAGGGGATCAAATTGAAATATATGGAGAATTCTCTTCATTTCTCTTCATTTTCTTCAGCTGAAAAATAGCCAAGAGAGTTCAAGCTGGTTTCATACTCAAGCTTCATGTAAGTTTAAGTTTTGCTTTCTCCTTGAAATTTCTATGTTTTTTGGACTTTTACAATTGGGTCCAATTTATTAATTCATTAGTTTTTGATTCTATGGCTAATTTTTAAAGTTTATGTGGATTAGTGCTGGAAGAATATGATGAATAAATATTTAATTGAAGCTTTAATTTTGTTATATGATGATTTAATCAAGTGAAATTGATGGAAATTGGTTTTAGGACCTAATTGTGAAATAGCTGAAATTAAGGCCTAGTGTTAAAATTCTGATTTCAAAGGTTATGAAGTAGTTTAAAATGATAGATAAAAGTATTAAATGAGAAAATTAACTCAATTGAGGGGTTAATCCAGCAAGGACTGGATTGTATGAATTGTGGAATTAGGGACAAAATAGAAATCAACATGTTACACTAAAGCAGTTTTGGACAGCAGCAGTTGTCTAACTTTGAAAAATCACCAAAAATTGTATAAATCGAATTAGAAGTCGAGTGAGATATGGAATTAAATCTTATTGAGTCTATTTTCATATAAAAGAAACAGAGAAAGCAAAGGAAGTCTATATTTTGAGATATTTGGATTTTTGTAAGATTGGTTTAGAATAACTTCGTGACCCCCTGTTCTTACTTTAGAAATTCACTAAAAATTGTATAAAACTAATTTAGGAACATAATTTATATGGTTAGATTCCTTAATGAGTCTAGTTTTAGAATAAATAAACCTTAACATCATATGAATTTTATATAAAAAGATAATTAATTTTTAGTGAAGAAGGGTCGGAACTGCCAGACAGCAAAACAGGGGTGACTTTAAAGAATAAACTGTACTAATTGGCTAAACCAAAAATTCTGAAAATTTTATGGCAAGAAGATATGTGAGTCTAGTTTCAGGAAAAATTAACGGTTCTTCATTTGGAGTTCTGTAGCTCTGGAAATAAATAATTTAATGACTATAACTCAAATGGACAGTTTTGAATATACTTATGAGTAATTAATGAAATTATTGATAATGTTACTTATAGCATGTTATATACATTAAGGATGTGGGATGGAGAGGAGGAGGAGGAAAATATATATGAATATTCAGCTAGCATGGCTAATTTGTAATGTTTTAGACTCAGGGACTAAATTGAATAAAAGTAAAACTTTACGATTAATTTTGTAAAATGTGAAAATGTCAATTTGCATGAAATAGATTATTTTATTATTTAAAATTGCAAAATAGAATGAAATTGTTAATTTAGATTAAAATCGATTAAAAAATCGATGAAAATAGAAAATTTCAAAATGACCACGAATCTTGATATTTCTACAAATTTAGCGTGTAAGTTCGTGTAACTTAATTATATGATATAAGAAAATATGAGTTGATGGTACGTGAAATATTGATATGATAAATTAACTGATTTATGTTTATGAAGAAGAGATAATTGAATGATATTTTTCATGATATGTAAATATGTGATTATCTTTAATATGTTAATACAAGAAAATTAAGTATGTTGAGACGAGTAATAAATTTATGTAAGACATGACGAGAAAAAAAATAAATATATTTAAGGGACAATATGTTTGATTTTGATTGGTTTCAAATATAAATGCTAAATGAAATAAAATGTCTGATAAATAAATTTGTAATTCCGGTAATGCCTCGTACCCTATTCCGGCGTTGAATACAGGTAAGGGGTGTTACAGTTAGGGCACTATTTCTCAAAATTCTCGAATACGGAATATTGCCTTTATTTTTGGAAATCTTTATCTCGAGATAACGAAATGTCACATCCAGTGAGTTAGGACACAACATTTTCGAATTCTCGAAAATAAAAAAAGTTTTATTTAGCTTATGCTTTAATTAAAACAATTAGTTCTTTAGACTCGATGAGAAAAAATCGAAACCCAGTAAGTTAGGGTACGGTTTCTTTCAAATCTTAGAACACTGAATGTTTGTTTATTTCAAAACAACAACTGTAATGCCTCGAATAAAATGTGATATTGTAACATCCCGAAATAGGGCTTAAATGGAACAGTGGTTGCGAAACCACAAATCCGAGATGGAAAAGTTTATTTTGATTAATTTTTTTATGATTTACCGATTGATTGGATGCATGTGTTAGAGTATCGATAGAAAATTTTATGAATTTCATGTCTAATTTGCTTATTAGGGCTTAATTGTAAAAGTTGATAAATGAGAGTTCTAGATGCTAAAGGATTAAATTGAAGTGCATATCTAAAGTAGGGGTCCTTAAATGGAATTATACCATTATATTTTCATGGACAAAAATGGACATGCATAGGTAGAAATAACTAAAATTTTAATGAAGGGTATTTTAGTAAAATGTCAAATAAAAGAAATTAAATGGGAAAAAGATGGAAAAAGGTTGTCATCTTCTTCCTAGGGCCAAATCTTCAGGGGGGGAACTCCATAGCTAGGGTTTCCAAGCTTCCAAGCTCCATAATCGAGAAGAACGTGGAATCGACCTTGAACGAGGTAAAGGCAAAGTTAAGGACTAAATTGCAAATTTCGCCATATTTTGCACAGAGGTAAGTAGTATGTAAATAATTCATTATCTTATTGATTTTTTTTTATATTTCAGCATGTTTTATGTATTATATCTGATCTTTGAATCATAATTGACTATTAAAGGAATGAAATAAAGTATTAAAAAGTGAGTTATTTCCCGTTTGAACCTTCGGAATCGAAAGATAAAATTGGTATGTAGCTAGGTCACATGAATGGGTACTAAGTGTAGGACACTATGTGTACAAGAGAGCTACAAGAGATTACATATATGTAGCTAGGTCACATGTGTAGTACCAAGAGTACGCCATGTGTACAAGAAAGAGTACGCCATGTGTACAAGAAAGCTATACGTAGCTAGGTCACATGTGTGGTATATGGTGTCACTACAGCAAAACAGACTTTTAGCGGCGTTTTTTTGGACATTTAGCGGCGTTTATAAGCATACAAAAAGTCTTTTGCGCTTTTCCAAACGCCACAAAAACGCCGCTAATACTATCGCTGAATTTTTTTGCGTTTATGCTAAAAACGCCGCTAAAGATCTCGATCTTTAGCGGCGTTTGTTATAAAAGCGCCGCTAAAAGTCGGAGTCATTAGCGGCGCTTTCCCAAAAACGCGCAAAAAGTCAGGGCCTTTAGCGCGCTACCAAAAACGCCTAAAAGTCAGAGACCTTTTAGCGCTTTCCAAAAACGCTAAAAGTCAGATTTTTAGCGGCGCTTTCCCAAAAACGCCGCTAAAAGTCGGGGCCTTTAGCGCTTTCCCAAACGCCGCCAAAAGTCAGGCCTTTAGCGCTTTCACAAAAAACGCTAAAAGTCAGGGCCTTTAGCGGCGCTTTCCTAAAAACGCCGCTAAAAGTCGGATTTTTAGCGGCGCTTTCCCAAAAACGCCGCAAAAATTTCTTGAGATTTTGCGCGCTTTTCTACAAACGCCGCTAATTTGTATGATTTAAAAAATAAAATTTTTCAATATTATACCCTCCCGCACTAAAACCAACCAATAACAATATATAATTTCAATGCAAAACAAAAATTTAACATAAAAATCACACTAATTACATTAATTATAAATGATACTTGAAATTTAATAAATTAAATGAATGATAATCGAAAATATTGTTTAAATGTAATAATGTCAAAACTTCTTACAACGAAAAACTAAATGTCTAAGATGGCGGTTTCTGCATCTTGAAACATCTGCATCATATGTCAAGTCGGTCTTTGGAGCTCTTCAGATTTTCTGTTTTGCTCGCTAGCATCGATGTCGCCTCGCCTCCCTCGCATTGCATTTGCCTCTCTCATTCACGCCGCCGCCTCCCTTGCTTGTGCCGCTCGCATCCGCTCTAAGTATTCTTGGAGTTCTTCATATTTTCTTTGAACATCGGCAATTTGCTCCCTCTTTCGTCGTGCTCTCTTGCATCCGAGCTATCCGGTTTTGTAGCCTTTGAACTTCAAGACGAGATTGCCCCGGAAGGCATGTCTGCTGGAGGCGGATCCAAAATATTGGGTGGGTAACTCTGGATCCTTTAATTCAACCCGACCATACCTTTCAAGACCAAAAACATCGGTGATAATTCTATTAATAATACAAGAAAGATTAATGAACTATCGGTTGAAGCGATCGTACTTTCAGACCCAAAACATCTGTAATAATTTCATTATCAATCTCCTCAAGATTAACAGAACTATCGATCAAGCGGTACCGCTTCATACTCCGCCTTTTCTCCTTTAGTTTATCCTAATAAATCAATGAAAGAGTTAGAAACGAAATATATAAATAAGAAAGAATGCAACATAATTTAACATTATAAATTTAAAACTATAAACGATGAATTAAACTATTATAATTAAACGGTAGAAATATTTATAAAAATAAAATATTATTAAGTAAATATACCAAAATTTCGCGACTTGGATGTCATCGGAGATCCATCCTTCTTTCTATGCGTAATGTCAAAAAGTCAACGCGTCCAACTTTTGACCATCAAAGTTTCCTACATTTTAGCGTAAAAATATAATTTAATAGTATAAAGTAATTAATATTTGATGTAATTAATAAATTATATTACCTCGTCACTACACAAGCAAAACTTCTAGAACTCCGTAATGCGTGAATTTTTGTTTCGTCTGCTTATCCCAACTCGCTCACGGTCCTACATAATGCAATTTGAATTATATATATAGTAAATACTATAAACCAAATAATTTATACGATTTTAGATTTACGTAATACCTCTCCTTTTGTGAATTCCAAAATCTAACTTGATCTTCCTATTGGTACCTCAACATTCCGGTGGAACATTTCTTAATTTTTCGTCGAGGCTTATCTCTTTCTTGAAATATTGTTTTTGAGGGTGCTTTTATTGTCTCTCCATTTTTTACCCAATGTCTTCTTAACATAGTCATGAGACCTCTAAATTAAATCTACCTCAAGAAAAAAAGTATAAAAATTAATATAAATGAAAATTAAATAAAAGTATTATAAATTACAATCACGTTTTATTACCTTAATATTCTCGAGGGCTTGATTTTTGTTGGCATCGGGCATTTGATGCCATGATTAAGTAGTTAATGGGCAACATATTGGAATTTCGTGCTAAAATGCCCAAATAGCCTCCTAACAATGAGCTTCAGATCCAACAGTGGCCATCATTGTTTCTCCTTACTTTAACACGATCGTTAGGCTCTAAGTCGTATAAATCTTGAAGTAATGTACGCCCCGACCTTTTTGCGTCCCACCACCTTCAGCTGAAAAATAATATATTATTATATTAAAATTAAAAAATGAATCAATAATAAAATTCAACATGCATGTAAAATAAACTTAACATTACTTTGAAATTCTCCAGGCTCGTCATCTATGTCCGGCTGAGTAGAAGATCCAACAACTTTCTTTGTTCACTACTATTAGGTTCTTCTGGATTTGGAGTTTCGCGGACAATATTTAAACCTCGTAATCGTCTTCTAGGCATTTTTCCTGCAGTACACATGAAAATTATATAACATGACCAACATAAAAATTATATTATTACATATAAATAATAAATCGTTAAATCTTACTACATCATATTTCGTAAATATCTTCGCCCACATCCTGACGAACCCATTGAAATTGTTGACTAGTACTAGGGATATTTTCAGTTAAGTCTTGTTCTGGAAAAGGCAAAGTTTCTGATCTTTCGACTATGTCATCTCTACTTCCACTGCCAACGTCGAAGAAGTCTCTAGGGGTGTTTCGAAGTACAACGTACCAACCCTTATCAGTTGGATCTTCCGAGTAAAAAACTTGTTTAACTTGAGAAGAAAACACATACGGCTCGTCCATCAGTTGTTCTCCGGTGTGAATTAATCGAGAGAAATTTACCATTGTAAAACCATATTGATCGTTTTTAATTCATGAGCCGTATTCACATCAGCCCAATCACCTCGAAATAGGACAACTTTGCATTTACCGTAATAATCCAACTCAATGATGTCGATAATAAGTCCGAAATATTCCAAATTCCCTCGACCGGACATCGTCCCTAGCACTAGCATAACTTGTAATCGAAGAATTAACAACAATTCCGCAATTTTGAGTTCTCCTCAATCTCTCGCGATACCTTGTATGAAATCTGTATCCGTTGATGAGGAAGCCACTATATCTTTTAACTATTCTGTTTGGACCTTGTGAAAGCCATTTAACGTCGTCATTTACTTCATTCCGACTCCAAACCTATTCAGTCGAAAGTAAATCGAGTAATTATGAATATTATTAGAAAATATTGTTACTTGTCAATGAAAATTTAAATTGCATACCATTTGGCTTAACCATTCATGGAATGATTCTGCGAACAACTTATTAATTTCTCGTCGATTTAATCTTCGAGATCGTGAACGAGCTCTCAATATTTGTTTGTACTGACTACGAAAAAAAAAGGTTTGACTTTGTTAGAAGACAAACAAATCATAATTGATGAGTATTTATCAAATTGTAGAACGATTCAAATTGAGCCATTGAATCGTGATGAAAAGAACGTGTCGATGTGCTTGGACCCACGATCTATCGCCTAATTTCGTAATTTCGACTCTGCCGATCGGTTCTCCAAACTTTGAAATAAATAAGTTTCAGCCAAATTATGATCCGTGAGCCCAAGATTTCTACTTGGTACATTCATTCTCGTTTCAACATCTTCCAAATACCTCGAGCAGAAAGTCATACATTCCTCGCCAAGTATCCTCGGCAATTGATCCTTCCGGATAACGCTTATTGCGGCGAAGATGACTTCAATTTGGAAAGGAACCTAAACACGATATACAACATTATCAAAAGTTGGAAATAAAGGCATTTAATGAATGAAGGAATATTTTGCAAATAAAGTAAGACCTTTCAATGGGATACATCCATCGATAGAAAAGCGGGTCCACCAAGAATTGCTTCACGCGGGAGATGAATTAACAAGTGCACCATGATAGTGAAGAAGGAAGGCGGGAATATCTTCTCCAGATTGCATAAAGTTAATGCGGCTCGATCTTGCAGTCTCTCAAGTTCTTCAACATTCAAAACTTTACCACAAATGACTTTCATTATATTTGACAGTTCAATTACAGGAGCCGTCACCTTTTTCGACATACAACACCGCAAAGCAACTGGCAGTAAGTCTTGCATCAATATGTGATAGTCATGCGATTTTAAGCCATATAATCTTCGATCCTTAAGACTCACACATCGCGATATATTTGATGCATACGCATCCGGGACCTTTATATCCTTCAACACCGTACAGAATACTTCTTTCTCCGTCTTCGACATTGAAAAAATAGTAGCGACAATCGATATTTCATATTCGGAAGTGCTCGGGGATGAAGCTCACGCCAATTCCATGTGGACTAAATCAAGTCTACTCAAGATTATCTTCGATTTTCCATCGACATTCAAAATAGTCCCAATGATGTTCTCGCATACATTTTCTCTATATGCATGACATCAAGGTTATGGCGTAAAGTTGATGCTCCCAATAAGGCAACTCGAAAAAATACTTCTTTTTTCCACAAGTCACCTCATTAGGATCATCCTCTTCATCGATTCATCATCGATTCATCCCTAGATCCTCTTTTTCTATGCGGGTTTGCGGTTGATTCATCTTCCCATAAATGAAATTCATATCTTTCAACATTAACAATATTTCGGATCCACCGGTTGCGAAGGAGCTGATCTAAACTCTTCAAGACCATCAAATTGAGCACTCTGAAATCTAAATGTATGATTTTTCAGAACCACCGACGATGCCCCATGTAAGAAAACTTCTTCCCATTATATAACCATTGCGAACATGTCTCAGCAAAGACAACACGGACAAGCATAACGTCCCTTGGTACTCCAACCGGATAAATTAGCATAAGCGGGAAAGTCGTTAATAGTCCACATTAATGCCGCACGTAAATTAAAGTTCTCTTTTCTCATTGCATCGAATGTCCGAACACCAACCCATAGTTGTTTTAACTCGTCAACAAGTGGTCGCAAATAGACGTCAATATCATTCCCTACCCTTTCTCTCCGGTATAATCATAGACAATATAAAAGAAGATTGTTTCATGCAAACCCATGGAGGCAAATTGTAGGAACAAGCACCCACAGCCAAATAATCAGACGTTGTGCTCATAAGTTTGTAAGGTTAAATCCATCGGATGCTAGCCCAAGCCTCACACCGCGAGGATCGCTTGCAAAGCTTGAAAATTTAGAGTCAAAACATTTCCAAGCTAAAGAATCTGCAGGATGCCTTAACAACCCATCATCGGTTCGTCCATCACGGTGCCACGTCATTGATTCGGCTGTCTTGGACGACATGAAAAGCCGTTGAAGCCTCGATATTAAGGGAAAATATCGCAAAATCTTAACTGGCTGCTTCTTTGACTGTGTACCATGTTCGTCCTCGTTCACCTCCTCTGTATTTCTATGAATCCAACGGATTGGCCGCATACATGACAAAGACTTTGTTGGTTTATGCGTCGCCTAATACAACATGCGATCATTTGGGCAATGTGAATTTTATTGTATCCAAGGCCCAAATCCTTTATCAATTTCTTCATGTCTTTGGAAGATCGAGGATTTTTGCAAACGGAACATTTCTTGCAATAACTCTAACAAAGATTGTGAACGAGTTTCGGTCCACCCACCCAAACATTTCAAGTGAAAAAGACGAATACGTAATGACAGTTTGGAAAATTTTGATCCTTCATACGCTTCTTCATTCATTTCATCAAGTAACGCGTAGAACCTCGCAGACTTCTTCATTTGGTCGTTCATCCAGACACTTCTTTCCCTTCGGTGAAAGTATTTCCTCCAAAATTGTGATCATCGGTTGCACCCAAGTCGTGGAAATGACCCAAATCATCATGCGCATATTAAAAGCATCCCGCAACATGTTTTGCATGTTATCGTCACTAACATTCGGTTGAAAGCGAGACGAGAATACCCAGATTCATCGATGAAGATGCTCCTCTAGATGTAGACTCGCCATGAAAAACCATATTTTGTACCCGGACAAAACCATCAACAACTAGATGTTCAGAGACCACTTCACGATAATGCCGCTTAATATTGCAACACTTCTTACACGGGCAAAGAATCATATTCTCTTGGCTTGCATTTTGAAATGCGAAATTCAGAAAAGTTTCTACTCCATTTCGATAGCCGTTGCTTACCCTTGACAATTTCATCCAACTCCTATCCATTTCGTAGTTGTTGAAGTCTAAAGTTGACAATAAATTATACTACTAACTTGTTAATTAATAATTTATATAAGTAATTTATGCAATTTGATATTAAAATTAGGTAAGTTATGTATTGTTTAAGATCCATCGTACGTGGCATTGTTACACCTAGGGAGGATCCGTTATATCTGACAGTGAGATATAAGGCAACCCGTCAGGTTTCCAGCCTATATACTTTGGATCTTTTTCTTAAGTTTTATGTAAGTTATGAAGTTTGATATTAAGGGAAAATTATGTAAGTTATTAAATTTAATCGTCAACTTATGTATTTTATGCAATTTGATATTAAAATTAGGTAAGTTATGTATTGTTTAAGATCCATCGTGACGTGGCATTGTTACACCTAGGGAGGATCCGTTATATCGATGGTGAGATATAAGGCAACCCGTCAGTTTCAACCTATATACTTTGGATCTTTTTCTTAAGTTTTATGTAAGTTATGAAGTTTGATATTAAGGAAAATTATGTAAGTTATTAAATTTAATCGTCAACTTATGTATTTTATGCAATTTGATATTAAAATTAGGTAAGTTATGTATTGTTTAAGATCCATCGACGTGGCATTGTTACACCTAGGAGGATCCGTTATATCGACAATGAGATATAAGGCAACCCGTCAAAGTTTTCAAACCTATATACTTTGGATCTTTTTCTTAAGTTTTATGTAAGTTATGAAGTTTGATATTAAGGAAAATTATGTAAGTTATTAAATTTAATCGTCAACTTATGTATTTTATGCAATTTGATATTAAAATTAGGTAAGTTATGTATTGTTTAAGATCCATCGACGTGGCATTGTTACACCTAGGAGGATCCGTTATATCGACAATGAGATATAAGGCAACCCGTCAAAGTTTCCGACCTATATACTTTGAATCTTTTTCTTAAGTTTTATGTAAGTTATGAAGTTTGATATTAAGGAAAATTATGTAAGTTATTAAATTTAATCGTCAACTTATGTATTTTATGCAATTTGATATTAAAATTAGGTAAGTTATGTATTCTTTAAGATCCATCGACGTGGCATTGTTACACCTAGGGAGGATCCGTTATATCGACAGGTGAGATATAAGGCAACCCGTCAGTTTCAAACCTATATACTTTGGATCTTTTCTTAAGTTTTATGTAAGTTTGATATTAACTTAAAATTTTAGTGGTTAAATGTTATAGGTTAGTGGTTAAAGGTTAAGGGTTAAGGGTTTGGGGTTTAGTGTTAAAGATTTAAGTGTTAGAGGTTAAAGGTTGGGGTTAAGGGTTTAGGGTTAAGGTTTAGTGTTAAAGGTTAAGACTTAAGGGTTTAGGGTTTAGAGGTTTAAGGTTAAGGGTTAAGGGTTTAGGATTTGGGTTTTAGGAATTGGGGTTAAGGTTAGGGGTTAAAGGTTTGGGGTTAAGGGTTTAAGAGTGAGGGGTTTAAGGGTTAAGGGTTTAGGGTTTAAAGGTTGTAGGTTTAAGGTTTAAGGTTTAAAGGTTAGGGGTTAAGGGTTAGTGGTTTAGGGTTTAGAGTTTAATGGTTAAAGGTTTAGGGTTTAGGGTTAGGGTTTAGGGTTTAGGGTTTAGGGTTTATGGTTTAGAGTTTAGGATTTGGGGTTTGGGGTTTGCAGTTTAAGGTTTAGGGTTTTGGGGTTTTAGGTTTGCAGTTTAAGGTCTAGGGTTTAGGTTTTTAGGATTTAGGATTTAGGGTCTAAGGTTTAGGGTTTAAGGGTTAAGGGTTAGGGTTTAAGGTTTAAGATTTAGGGTTTGGGGTTTAGGGTTTAAGATTTGGGTTTGGGGTTTGGGGTTTGGGGTTTGGGGTTTAGGGTTTAGGGTTTAGGGTTTGAATTTTAGGGTTTGGGTTTTGGGGTTTGGGGTTTAAGTTTTAGGGTTTAGTGTTTTAAGGTTTAGGGTTTATTATAATCTTTATTATTATCTTTATTATTATTATTATTATTATTATTATTATTATTATTATTATTATTATCTTTATTATTATCTTTATCTTTATGTTTATTATTATTATCATTATTATTATTATCTTTATTATTATCTTTATCTTTATTATTATCTTTATTATTATCTTTATTATTTTCTTTATTATTATTATTATTATTATTATTATTATTATTATTATTATTATTATTATTATTATTATCTTTATTATTATCTTTATCTTTATGTTTATTATTATTATCATTATTATTATCTTTATTATTATCTTTATCTTTATTATTATCTTTATTATTATCTTTATTATTATCTTTATTATTATTATTATTTTATTATTATCTTTATCTTTATTATTATCTTTATTATTATCTTTATTATTTTCTTTATTATTATTATTATTATTATTATTATTATTATTATTATCTTTATTATTATCTTTATATTTATTATTATCTTTATCTTTATGTTTATTATTATTATAATTATTATTATAATCTTTATTATTATCTTTATCTTTATTATTATCTTTATTATTTTCTTTTTATTATTATTATTATTATTATTATTATTATTATTATTATCTTTATTATTATCTTTATATTTATTATTATCTTTATCTTTATGTTTATTATTATTATAATTATTATTATAATCTTTATTATTATCTTTATCTTTATTATTATCTTATTATTTTATTTATTATTATTATTATTATTATTATTATTATTATTATCTTTATTATTATCTTTATCTTTATTATTATATTTATTATTATTATATATAACAAGAATTAAATTTAATATATAACAAATTTATAACATTTTTAACAATTAAATTTTATATTGTGTTTATGTTAATCTTTATATCATTCCATACCATTAACTTAGTTAAATTAGAACCAAGTTGTTAATGTACCTTGATGTATTTTTGTTGACATTTGAGTGATAAATCAACTTAACCAAGTGTGCAAGTTTAGTTTAGTTTAGTTTCAATGTAAGTAGTGGTAATAGGTAGATGTTTAGGTGAAATTTGTTTGTTTTTATCACCCTATTATATGTAATGCCGTTATGCCTCAATTTGAAGTTAATGAAAATACACATTTAATTTGATCAATTTGTTAGAAAATGGATATATATTCACAAAACTGCTTAACAACCTCCAAAGAACCAACAACATATAAATAATAATAATAATGATGTCATACATTAAGTTATTACCGTCAAATCCAATCCAACAGATTCTAGGACCGGTAGGAAGCGAAGAATCGACATAGAAACAACATGAGATTAATTTATCGCATACAAATATATATTAAAAACGATATTAAAGGAATAACTTAAGCATAAACAATTAGAAAGAGATTGGGAGTACGTAAAAAGAAAAGGAAAAAAATGTTACCAAGAATATCTAATAGTCTACTTACGTAAAACACCTCGAAAGTTATAATTTGATTTCAAAAAGAAGACAAGATCCCGTGGAAAGTGCATGTAGTAATATATCAAGCGAGCAATGACATATAACCTGAAAATGTAAAGCAATCCAAATTAGAAAACCGAAAGATCACAAACATAATATTAGAATTCATAAAGCATACAAGTAAACTTATCTAGTCTACCATAAGCTAATAATAACTTTAAATCGTGAAAAGCGAAACAAAGAGAAAGTGCCAAATCGATGCATCTAGACATAGATCGATATATTTGAGCCAAAGCAAGATGACAATTTTATATTAGGCCTTAAAACAAAGGTCAACTCACAAAGACTGACTAAAACAACATCTCCAAGACAAAATGAAGTGGATAAATGACCATAGCGGATAACTATCCAGACCATGACGACTTATGAAAGAAGGAATTCTTCCATTACCGGTTGAGGATTTAGATGGCGATTTATTAGAAATATTTTAAATACGTAACTATTTATAAAGCGGTCAAGACTTCTCATCATATTTTATCAACTTCCAAAACTCCTTCAAAGTCCAAACATGCCATTTATTGAGATTTGAAATACCACGATCAAGGCAATACATTCATTACGCTCAAGTTATTCAAGGCTCCACTGGACAATACAATCAGAACATGGAACTTATAAGTACAAGGGATCATTATGGCTCGACCAACCATGGCTAAGCAAGATTACCTAAGTTGAGAAATTGACTTCATATACTTAGGAAAACACATGTAAATGCACTTATAAGTGTATAAGAAGTGTGGCGACTTCAAGCTCAACCAAGAAATTCTCCACTCAATTTACATATAAATTGTCCTCCTAAATGTAGCAGGAACCATGTATGGGAACACTTTGAAGCTAATATAAAATTAAATATTGGAGACTCAAAAGAAATTTTCAAAATTGATTCCTTTCCAACCGATACCCGTAAAAGTGAAACCAACCAAAAGGAATATTCACTGCAGAAGGCTAACCGACAAAAGGAAATTAGAAATCTAGCACATCCAACAAAAGGGCAACTCAAGTTACATATCAACAGATAGAGCCCTATTCAATGCAAGTATGTATTGCAAGATGCATTAACTCCTAAAACCAAAATGGGAAACATAATATGACAATCAATCTTAATACACAATACCAATCAACAAAAAGGGCACCAAAATAATTACAAATGTACATGCTAAATTGTCACTAAACAACCAACAAACAAGAAGTTATCTTACCGTGGTTAAGTTGAGGAGGCAAGGAGAAAGAGAGGTAAAGCTTGAAGGCGAAAGGCGTTGGTGGCGGACGAAGAGAGGTGGAGCCGTGGAGGACTAACAGACTAAAGCGGCGAGGATTTCACACTTTAGGAGAAATCAAGGAGAAATCAAAGAAATGATGGGGAAATCAAAGAAATCAAGGGATTTCAGACTAAAACTTTAGGGATTTCATGGGGGAATTTCTTCGGCAGAGAAATGATGGGGTAAGGAAATCGGGTTTAAGGGTTGGGGAAATGGACGAGAGCAAAAGCACGACGTTTACACAAAAAAATACAAGCTTTGCGGCGCTTTCAAAATAAACGCCACTAAAAAATGGGAAACTACACCGCTTTTGATTAAAATTACATACATATGTTTGCGGCGTTTTGGAAAGCATTATATCCTGATTTATCGGCGCTTTCAAAATAAACGCCACTAAAAAATGGGAAACTACACCGCTTTTGATTAAAATTACATACATATGTTTGCGGCGTTTTTGAAAGCGCTATATCCCATTTATGCATGCGTTTTCAAAATAAACGCCACTAAAAAATGGGAAACTACACGCTTTTGATTAAAATTACATACATATGTTTGCGGCGCTTTTTGAAAGCGCTATATCCCATTTATTATGCGTTTTCAAAATAAACGCCACTAAAAATAAACTACACCGCTTTTAATTAAAATTACATACATATATTTGCGGCGTTTTTGAAAGCGCTATATCCCATTTATCATGGCGCTTTCAAAATAAACGCCACTAAAAATGGGAAACTACACCGCTTTTGATTAAAATTACATACATATGTTTGCGGCGTTTTGAAAGCTACCGCTATATCCTGATTTATTGGCGTTTTCAAAATAAACGCCACTAAAAATGGGAAACTACACCGCTTTTGATTAAAATTACATACATATGTTTGCGGCTTTTTGAAAGCTACCGCTATATCCCATTTATATGGCGTTTTCAAAATAAACGCCACTAAAAATGGGAAACTACACCGTTTTAATTAAAATTACATACATATATTTGCGGCGTTTTGAAAAGCGCTATATCCTGATCGATTGCGGCGTTTTCAAAATAAACGCCACTAAAAATGGGAAACTACACCGTTTTAATTAAAATTACATACATATATTTGCGGCGCTTTTGAAAAAGCGCTATATCCTGATCGATTGGCGTTTTCAAAATAAACGCCACTAAAAATGGGAAACTACACCGCTTTTAATTAAAATTACATACATATATTTGCGGTTTTTGAAAAGCGCTATATATCCTGATCGATCATGCGTTTTCAAAATAAACGCCACTAAAAATGGGAAACTACACCGTTTTAATTAAAATTACATACATATATTTGCGGCGCTTTTGAAAAGCTACCGCTATATCCCAAACCTTAAATACTAGACCATAAAACTCGAACCCTAAATTACTCTAAACTACAAACCCTAAACCATAATCCGAGACCAACTTTTGGGAATTCATGTAGCCAATGTTAGTGTAGTACAAAACATATATTTTAATATCTAACACATTAGTCATAAATCCTCATGAGGATTTCGATTTGGATTTTGGGTCATATAGATAACACCCAAACCCTAAACCCTAAACCCTAAAATCCTAAACTAAAATCATAAATCCTAACTTAGAAACCTAACACATTAACCATTTCCCTCAAACCCCTAACCCTAAACCCATAAACCATAAACCATAAACCATAAACCCTAACCCTAAAACCCTAATCAATTAATCATTTCATTCTAAACCCTAACCCTAACCCTAAACCTTAACCCTTAACCACTAACACTTAAACCTTAATATCAAGAAACACTAACATATTAAACACCATACAATAAACCCAAACAACAAACTTTAAAACACTAAACCCATACACCAAAATAATAAACCCTAAACCAAGAAATTAATATACTAAACATTAAACCCTAAATCAATTTTAATAGCTTAATTTATAACTTAAATGAAAACTTCTATATTGTTTAGTTAACAATTTGTAACTTTTCATAATTAAGTAACTAAATGAAACTTTCTCATAGCTTATAAGTGAATGTATCAAAATAAAATATAATTCAAAGCGAGAAAAGGAAAAATATGAAAAACTTTTAGCGGCGTTTTCCAAAAGCCGCTTAAAGATCGAACTTTTAGCGGCGTTTTCCCAAAAGCGCCGCTAAAGCTCAGACTTTTAGCGGCGTTTTCCCAAAAGCGCCGCTAAAGCTCAGACTTTTAGCGGCGTTTTCCCAAAAGCGCCGCTAAAGCTCTGACTTTTAGCGGCGTTTTATAAATAAACGCGCATAATATATCTTTAGCGGCGTTTTGATAATAAACGCCGCTATTGTTCTTTTTTTTGCGGCGTTTTCCTTCAAACGCCACTAATGTATAATATTTGCGGCATTTTTCTTTAAAACGCCACTAAAAACGCCGCTAAAAGTCTGTTTTGGTGTAGTGTGTGAGCCACTATGTGTACAAGACAGCTACGAGAAGGCTAGGTCATATGAGTGGTGCTAGGTGAAGGCCACTATATGTACAAGAGAGCCAGAATTATGAGTACAATCGAGCTAGGTCACATGAGTGGTACTGAGTGAAGGCCATTATGTGTACAAGAGAGCTTCGATTTCAAAGGTGGACTGTGTGCGAAACCACCGCATATTCGTTATTATTCCGAAGCGTTCAACGGGAAAATCGACTAAGTGAAATTATGTGAGAATTTGTAGTCGTAAGTATATGTATATGCATGTGTAACGTATGAGCAATATGCTTGATATGTAATCAGAAATTGGAAAGATTGGTATAGACAAGTGATGAACAAAACTAGAGTGAGAGAGAGCAAAAATTTACAATAAAACTGTTTTGGACAGCAGCAGTGACTTGAATTTGAAAAATCACCAAAAATGGTAGAAATTGAACTATAAGTTTTATGAGATATTTTTTTAAAACTTATTGAGTCTATTTTCATATAAATGAAACAAAACAAGAAAAGTATTTGTATATTTTGAGATATTTAAATTTTTGTGAGACTGGTTCAGAATGGTTACTTGATCCCCTGTTCTGTATTGGAAAAATCGTTATAAATTGTAAAAAATAATTATGGGGTATAAGTTATATGATTGAAATCCTTAATGAGTTTATTTTCAAATGAAATAAATTATATCATCATATGAATTCTGTACAATGATAAAATTGGTTCGTAGTAAAAAGTGGTCAGAGCAGTCGAACAGCGAAATAGGGGAATCTTTAATGAATAAACTGTACTAATTGGAAAGACCAAAAATTCTGAAAATTTTATGGTAAGAATATAAATGAGTCTAGTTTCAGAGAAAATTTACGGATCTTAATTATAAGTTTCGTAGCTTCAGATAAAAAAAATTTAGTGACTGTGACTCGAATAGATAGCTTGCTCCAAACTTGAATAAATAATGAACTTGATTGTAGATTTGATTGTGTTGTGTTGTAAACATATTAAATCCATTATAAATCATTTATATACTTACTTACTAAGCTATATGCTTACTCTCTTTTCTTTTCCTTATTCTATAGTGTCATCAAGCTAGCTCGGGATACGGTGATCGTCGGAGATCCATCCATACTATTAGCCTTCTTTTGGTATTTTGAAAACAATATTTTGGGAATTATGGCATGTATAGGAGGCTTAATTGTTTTATTGTTTGTAGTAACGAATGGTTATTTTGCTCATGGGTATTGACGACTATGTATGGAAAAGTTTTAAATTTATACGGATTTTACAATTTTAAATTTTGTACAATAGCTTGGATCATGTCTGGTAATACCTCGTATCTTGTTCCAGCGACGAACCTAGTGAGAGGTGTTACAGATATGGCTGTCATGAAATAGAAGACGAATTATAACACAAATACATGATAGAATAAAACAAGGGTAATAATGTAAATAACAAAAACAAAAGCAGAAATAAAATACAATAACTTAAGGACACTAAAATCATGATAATAGTAGTTACAAAAAATAAAATAATAATAAATTATAATGAAAATATGTTAACAAATAAATAATAAAATAAACAAATAAGAGTAATAATAATAATCATAATAATAAAAGTAATGAAAATAATAGTGGAAGTAATAGTAAAAATAAAAATAGTATGAGTAATAAAATAATAATAATAATAATAATAATATTAAAATTAATAGTGATAAATAAAAATAATAGTAGTAAAAAATAAAAATAATATTAGCAATAATAAAATAATAGGAATAATAAAATCGTAATAATGATGTCGATAATAGAAATAATAATAATAATAGATATAATTATAATTATAGTAATAATAATGTATATATAAAAAATAATAGTGGTAATAAAAAAATAATACTAATGAATTTAATAATAATTATAAAGTTAATTTAAAATAAAAAAATAATAGTAGTAGTAATATTAAAATAATAATTATAATAGTAGAATGATAGTAATACTGAAATTAGTAATAATAATAATAATAATATTAAGAATAATTATTATAACAATATTAATAATAGGAAAGGTAATAATAATAATAAATACAGTAATAATAATATTAAAGATAATAATAATAACAAAATAATGACAATAATAGAAAAATAAGAAAAGAAAATAAGAAAATGACTAAATTAAACTTAAAATAAAAATTTGAGGCGAATCTAAAAAGAAAATAAAAAAGGGGGGTTTGTTTGAATGCGCGAATAACATGGAGGGACTAAAGGGGAAAATATCCCCGCCCTCCAAAACGCAACACTTGGCTCAGGACTAAAATGAACTCGGGACAAAATTTACGGGCAAAATCAAAAATAAAAGAAAGCTCAATTAAAAAACTAAAAAATGCGAAAGGGCTAAAAGTGCAAATAGCCCTTCCGCAAGAAAACACGCAGATCCTGGGCTTAATGGGTTGGGTCGCGGGTCGGAGGCTCAAAATGACGCTGCGTTTGGCCTCCAAAATGATTCCAAAAAAATACTGCTTAATGTGTACATAAATACCATTTTTTAGCCCAAAAATTTCATTTTCTGCTATTTCAAAAAAAAAAAAAAAAACAAGGAGCCTTCTCCAAAAAGCTCTCCCCCCTGGCGATTTTCGGCGAGGTTCTGGCGAGGCCTCAGGCGACGACCACCGCCGTCCGCTGTCGTTGGCACTGTCGAGCACGGCGGCCTGAGCTCAAAAAGAGGTGAGTTTTTCCCCTTTTTTATTATATTCTAGAGCTTTACTATATATATATATATATATATATAAGAAACTTAAAAAACAAAAGCACAGGTTTGAAAATAAAAGAAAAAACGAAGATAAAAAAAATGAAAACCTTTGCTCATTTATTCTTTTTTGTATTGATTGTGTATGGAAAAAAATGTAATGTGTTCTTGTATATCTGTAAAAAATCGTCCCTTTTACATTGTATTATTTCGGCTTTTATAGCCTTTTAGTACAACTGATTTTCCCTATTTTGTAGGTGCAAATGTCGTGAAGGCGCACGACATGAGAGGTCTTGGGCGACGTGGCCGAAAAGTCTTGTGAGTGTGAAGGGTGGCATTTGGGCTGCAGGGGTTCTTGCAACAACGGGAGTTGGCTGCTAGGGTTTCATTTTTGTGTTTAGGTTGTAGGCTAGGTCTAGGTTTGGGTCTGGGGTTATTGGGTTTGTATTTAGGCCTGCTATAAATGGGTTTTATTTATTGGTTTTTTCTATTTTCTATTTGTTTTGGTTTTGTTGTTTGGTTTATTGGGCCCTCGGCAAACATTTGGGCCTTACAGTTAGCATTCCAAAATCTTCTTGAAATCCCTAAAATTTTTACAAATCAAATAATTGAATCCCTAAAATTATTAGGAATGAAATCGTGAAATCCCTTAGAACCAAGTCATGAAATCCTTAATCTTTTCGGAAATTTTTACTTTTTTTCCTTGTCGTCTGAAATCATGGATTCACAATGTTCGAATAGTCAACATAGAGGTTTGTGATTTGATGAATTAGGGACTAAAGTGTCGAAATATGAAAATGTGAGGGCTATTTTGTAAAATGCCCTAAATATATGTATTTGGATTAAATTGAATGAAATGTTGATTGAATGAGTAAAATTTGAATATGCATAGACCAAGAAAGGAGCGATTCGGATCGAGATCAAGGTAAAGACAAATTACTTGATTAATCGGCTAGTTTCGGTATTTCGACGTCCGAGGTAAGTTCATATATAATGCAGTTATTAAATTTATATCTATGTGAAGCGAAATGAATGAATTGCATAGTTAATGAATTAACCATGTTATATATATGAGATTGAGTAATGAGGCACTATGTGTGCGTAATTAGAAATGAGATAGAGAAGGATTGGCATTGTGTGTGCGAAATAGTATAAGCTTCGGCTTATTGACTTGGCCCTGTGTGTGTAACACCCTTAACCCGTATCCGTCGCCAGATTAGGGTTACGAGGCATTATTAGTCATAATACAGTTCACACAGATATTCATTACATTTCATAACTCAAAAATCTAATCACTTCAATATTTGAAACCTAAACAAATATCAAGTCTTTAAATTAAAAGAAACATAACTTTCATAATTAAACCATACTCCAGCGTCTATTAAACCATATTGTTATGTAACCTTAACACGAGTACAAATTTAAACATCAAATGATCCACAGTCACTTTTAAAATTCCACTCATTTAAACGATATTGGTGATATAAAACATAACTAAACTAACTTTAGTTGCCAATATACCATTCGCATATTTTCCTAAAGTCAAAACCATATCTAACATAATTACCGAATCCATACCAACTCATCCCCTTAATCAATCATTGATTATAACAATTCACATGCTATACGCATTAATATAAGATAGATTAACCACATTACATATTAACCATACGATATACACACACTTAATCAAGCATCATTTCAAAGATTTAATAACTTCATCTTTTAATGCAAATATATATACATACGACCATAATGATTTGAACCATTCCAATTTGACAAATAACCATAATATAGCATAGTTAATACATATTGATTCAACCAAATCCATTATTAGCAATTATCTATGTAATTAAACCACTATGGCCGAACCACATTTTATATAAAAGTCTATTATCTATATTTACAAATTAAGTTAATGCATGACTAAAGAATCATTATCATAGCATCATTAACGATACACAACTAAAGCTTAACCATCAATCAAATATTAACTACCACACACCTAAGAATGACCAAAATTTATTTAAACATCTAATATTAACTTTAAGAACAAGCCATACACAATCAAAACCTTATTCATAAACTATTTTCACATTTAGATCAAGTCATATACAAATCCATCACATATAATAAACTATATGATATTTTTCTAATGAGAGCTAAGTACCTAATTGAAAATATACCATGAATAACATTATACTTAACCATGCTACCAACACAAGCATACTTACTCTATCAAAAATTATTATCATAATGAGCAAGCACCAAGACCGAATACACTTAAGACTAAAATACCATAATCTAGCCATTTTCGCATGGCTATATATATATACAAGGACATCATTCATTAATTCAGACATAATCTAGCCTATACATGCCTTTAATTCAAAACCAAACTCAAAAGGTACCAAAATAGATTGATAGTGTGGATGACTTTGTTGACGATCCCCGAGCTTGTAGCTTGATCAAAATCTATAAAATGAACAATGAACACACACGAGTAAGTTTACTAGCTTAGTAAGTCTTAAGCAAATTTTAGCATGGCATTCAAACTTTCAAGCATTATAAACAATTTGTTTATAACATTGAATACAATTAATTTAACTCAAAAGTTCTTTATGGCCGAATGTCATTACCATACTTACCATAGTAATTATCATTTTCTTACCTTAAGCAATTAAAAGTGATTCGATTTAACACTCAAACACTTTAGATCATATACTTAATAACAATTAAACTTTAACAAAACACATATGATATCTCATTACCGAACTTCAATACCTTATATAATTTAACATTTTTCCTTATCTTACCTTCAACATTAACTCACTATCTCAGTTCAAGATTCAAATGGTAAATATCAATTTCCAACCATACACTCACTCCATATACACTTCATTCATTAGAATCATATACAAGAACATATATATGTATACACTTATCCATATAACCTTTCATAACTCCAAATATTCAATATCCACATAATGATAATATGATCACATAACTAGAAAGGCCGAATATACCTATACAATCATGCATCACCTTCTTGTCCAACAAAGCTTACATATATGCTTTCATAATTGACCGATCATAGAAACTCAATTAAATAGTTCATAGCCACTTACCTGTATGGCCAAGTAGATTAATTCATATGAATAAACCTTAGTTGGTTCTTTTGTCACCATAACTCCAGCATTTTATATGCATAAGCTCATATTAAAAATCACCGGCATTAAGCCTGCTAGACCGAGGTCTGAATTTTAATACCGGCATTTAGCCTGCTAGGCAATAAGCCCATACGTTTCACCGGCACGAGGCCTGCTAGGCAATAAGCCCAGTACGTTTCACCGGCACGAGGCTTGCTAGGCAATAAGCCCGATACTTTTCACCAGCACGAGGCCTATTAGGCAATAAGCCCGATACATTTCACCTGCATGAGGCCTGCTAGGCTCGAAGCCCGAATATTCATATTATCAAACCATCTCACACACATTACATATTATCAATATCACATGTAACACACATAATTCATATCACTTTAACATATCAAACTCAATTTCATTTAGCTACATTTCATTATTAACATCACCTATTACATTCGGCTTTGACCAATTTCATATTCAATAATCAAAATTCAGCATGTAAATTTGGTTATGAGCAATATTTACGGTATTAACTTGCTTAAAGACTTACCTCGGATACTTTCGGACGTCAATAACCAGCTATTCGTTAACTTTCGCCTTTCCCCGATTCAAGTCCATTTTTCTTTGTTCTTGATCTAAATACATTCAATTTGAGCTCATTCAAACACATTTCATTTCAATTTAATCCAAAAATGCTTAAATGGGAAAATTACCATTTTGCCCCTAATGTTTCACATTTTTAAAAATTAGTCCTATTTGCACAAAACACAAAATATACAAAATCTCCCAACACTATGGCTAGGCCGAATCTTCCACATAGCCATATAAGTCCATGCATTTAATTTATTTTGCATTTTAACCCTTCAAAAATTTATTTTCACAATTTAGTCCAAATTACTCAAAATTATCCAAAAATCCAAAGACAAAACATGTTAATCTAACACATATATTTCATAATTCATCATCAAATATCATAAAACTCATAAGCTCATCAATGGAAAAACACAAAATCATCATCAAATTCAAAAATTAAGACATGGGCTTTGAAGATTACTTAGCAACGATCACAAAAACGTAAAAATTATCGAAAACCGATTAAAAACTAACCTTTAATTTTGCTTGTAAATAGCCGAATGTACAAAGCTCCAAAACCTTTTCTTTTCTTTGTGTTATTCGGTGGAAGAAAGAATGAATAAAATTCCACTTTCATGTTGGTTTTATTATAATATAATTATAAATTATAAAATAAATATAATATAACCTTTAACATATAAAATACTGCATAAAAACATGTTATATCACCATGTTGCCGTCCACTATAACTTAAAATGGGCATATTGCCCTTTAAGGACTTCACTAAAATAAAGCCACATCAATTTAGCCCAAAATCAAATAAAAGGTCACTTTTACCACTTACGCGATTTAGTCATTTTTGACTAATTGAGCACACAAACAATTAAATTTTTATATGAAACTTTCACACATATTAATTCACATATCATAAACATAGAAAATAATATTTAAATATTTTTCAGACTCGGATTCGTGGTCCTGAAACCACTGTTCTGATTAGAGTCAAATTCGGACTGTTACAGTGTGTGCGATACCGAATTAAGTTCGGGTTAATATAGAGGCACTAAGTGTGCGATGTTATTTAAGCTTCGGCTATGATTTAAGCACTAAGTGTGCAATTGAATCGAAGGAGTGACGAAGGTTGATCGAAATGACATAATGAGTATTGAGTAGCTTGTGTGATCAATAACTAAGTGTTAGCTAAGGTACATTCGGAACCTACGTGGTTGATGAAATTGTAAATGAATTGATGGAATGTTAATTGAGCAAACTAGCTTTGGATGGTATGGTATATGTGATTGTGAATTGATCTATGTGATGGATTGTTCTTGTATAATGTAATTGTATGCTTGAATTAAGTGCATTATGTTACGAACTTACTAAGTTCTTAAGCTTATTGTGTGATTTGTTTCTCTGTTTTACAGTGTCAATAAAGCTAGCTCGGATCCTGGGATCGTTAGCATCTCTATCACACTATCGGCTATCTACTTTGGGTACTTTTGAATGATGTATATAGTTAATATATGGCATGTATAGGCTAGTTAATATGGCATGTTTTGAAATTGTTTAATCCTTGCCATGTGATTTGGCTTGGAAGTTGAATGATGTAAGTTTTAAGTGTGAGCTTCGTAATTGATGAATATGGTATGTTTTATGCTTAAATGGTTGATGAAAATTGTGGTTTAAATGCGAATGGTGGTAAGGTTTATATGATGTTTGGTCTATATGTTTGAGATGTGAATTTTGATACTTTGGTTGAACCAATGTGAGATGAAACTGAGTATTATCATAGATGGTATAGTTGGTGATTAATTGGTATATGAAATGGTATGTTTGGATGCATTTTAGGGCATGAAATGGTATTGTTTTGAAGCTTGTAAGTGTACCTAAGTGTGTGATACGATCGCACCCCGGAGTGCACCTAACTCAATCAAGGATTCAATGGTGCTGCCTCAAGGACCAATTACAGGAGCTCGAGCTAAGCAATTCAAGGATGCTATTTCGGCCTTAATTAACCAATTGTGGGGCGAGGTTTTGGTTGGAGAAATAGAACGAGTTGGGACCAGCTCAATAAAGTTTCCTTGTAACATATTACAATCCGATTTCAGTTCAATTCCAGCTCTTTGAACCGATCTGACTAAATTGAACTCTTTATTTAATTTTCAGTTTTGCATTTAGTTTGCATTTAAGCATCTTAGTTCAATAAATGGTTGCTGGTCATTAATTCAACTCAACTTAGTTTAATTAATTGAGTTTCTTTTAATGAATTTGATTTTATTGTTGCTTCATTAATTAATCTAGTTACTAGGTTAATTTATTGATGCATGGGTTAAGTTCATTTAATAATGTTTTCTGTGTTAGTTCATTTATTTAAGTCTAGTTGTTGGAATAAATGATGCTTAAGTGTTAGTTCATTTATTTAAGTCTAGTTGCTAGAATAAATGAAACTTAAGTGTTAGTTCATTTATTTAAGTCTAGTTGCTGGAATAAATGATGCTTAAGTGTTCATTTATTTAAGTCTAGTTGCTGGAATAAATGATGCTTAAGTATTAGTTCATTTAATTAAGTTAGTTGTTAATTTATTTTAAGTTTAATAATTGCATTAATGTGTCGGTTACATGTGATAATTGCAGGTGACTTTTCATCTTACAACCATTATTTTTAAAGGCTGTTATACATTCGTTGAAGAGATTACTCACATTGAAGATGGAAGTTACATGGCTAGAATTCCAAAGGTTGAGACTCTTAATTTGGTTAGTGACTTTTCGGTTGATCATGGAGAACTCAAAGGATTTTGACAAACAATTTAATTCAAGAGTTACTCACATTGAAGATGGAAGTTACATGGCTAGAATTCCAAAGGTTGAGACTCTTCATTTGGTTGGTGACTTTTCGGTTGATCATGGAGAACCCAAGGGATTTTTGACAAACAAATTAATTCAAGAGTTAATCACATTGAAGATGGGAGTTATATGGCTAAAATTCCAAAGGTCGAGACTCCTCATTTGAAATCATTATTAGCCTCATTAAAAGTAACCATTCAACTAGTCTCATTTGATACTATATATACATGTAACCAACATATTGTGGAGGAACTTTTGATTTTTGGGTGAATGATATTCTGCTCAATTTGTGAGGCAAACTTTTCTATTTTCGTTCAAAGATTTGTTGGCTACCTAGTGTTCTAGTTGTGTCATTCATTTTCTTTGTGTTAAACCGAACTTATCACTATTAAGTAGTGTGGCGTTCAAACATACCGAGATTCCTATCTTGCTAGATAGTGGGTCGAGGTCACCATAACCATTTCCTAAACCGAACTAAAGGGCTTATAAACAACGGGTCGATACCAAATCGGTATTGGTTCTTGTTTGCACTTTTGTTTAACCATCTTCCTTTCTTATCTGTTTTTGAACCAAAATCCATTTCTTCTTTCATATTTTACTTCATCAAACCATACTCTTAAACTATCATTTATTTTGCCAAAACTATTTCTTTCCATACCCATTCTACTAAGCTAAATATTCATTATTTCTCGAAGACGATTGGGCAATTTAAATACGACTCGACTCAACCCGAGGCAGATTGTATCAGTGTGGGTGGCAAGTTTGGTCTTGAAAATGGCCTATAATTGCCCACATGGTTGAGCACACGGGCGTGTGGCTCGGCCGTGTTGTTTAAGATTACCAAGTGAAACAAGTCAGGCTCGACCACGAGCTGGACACACGAGCGTGTGACTAGCCGTGTGGTGCAAGTCAGTGTTGACCACGGGTGAGGCACACGGGTGTGTCTTAGGCCGTGTGGACAAGTCAGTATGTATGCCCTATTTTGACACGACTTAGACACACGGGTGTGTCTAAGGCCGTGGGAGGCACATGGCCTACCCACACGGGTGTGTGACCTCTACAGTTTTGAAAAATATTCAAATTTTTGAGAATTTTCGTATGTATTCGATTTGGTCCCGACCTCTTTCTAACACATGTTTAAGGTCTCGTAGACCTCAATAAGGGACTAGATGTTTATTTTTTAATATTTTTGATTGATGATTGACTTTGTGTTGATTAAATGGATGAGAAATGTTTCGATTGTTCAGTAACGCCTCTTAACCCTATTCCGGCAACGGCTTCGGATTAGGGGTGTTACAAAGAGTGTTAATACAATATTGATTTTAACATTACAGTGACTTAAATTAAAACTTTTGAATAGTTCGGTGACCAAATTGTAACTTTTTTAGTTAAGTGACCAAAACGAAAACTTACCTATAATTTAATGACTAATGGTGAAGTTTAGACCTGTTCATGGGTCGGGCCACCTGGCTTGGCCCGAAGGCCCGCCCGAAATGTGGGATGGTTTGAACAAAAATATAGGCCCGAAAAATAGACTTAGACAAAAAAATAAGGCCCGTTTTTTAAACGAGCTGGGCCTCGAGTAAGGTATTTTTGGCCTGGGCCCGACCCAAATTCACTAAGGACAAAAAAAATCTATTTTTTTGAAATATTATTTTCTTATTGTTTTCTTTCTATTTTGTTACCATTTTACTATTATGTTGCTATTATTTTGTTATTATTGTTTGGATCTTGTATTAAACTTATTTTATTGTTAATTTTGTTATTATTTTAAAGACATTTGTTAAGTTTGTTATTATTTTAGAGTTATTTGCTGTTAAGTTGCATATATCTTAGTGCTATTTAAGTATACATATTTTTAAAATTTATTTTCAATTTGTTAGAAAATATTTATTTTGATATTTTTAATATTTTTGATATATTATATATATTTTAAAATTGTATAAAAAATAATATAAAAATTAATATGAAAGGATTGGACTTAAGTTTTAACATTTTTATCCTGATTGAGTTTGAATAAAATTTTAAACTTATATTTTAAGTCGAGTCGAACCTAAACTTAATAAATATATTTAAATATTTAGTTAAACCGACCAGAACCCAGCCCGGCCATGCACACCCCTAATGGAGTTTACCGTTGAGAATTAAAAAAGAAAAAAAGAAAAAAAAAAAGAAAGCGTAATTTACATTTTGTTTTAAGAAAGAAAAGGAAATACCTCAAAACACCCCCCTCTCCACCCCCCCCAAAAAAAAAAAGGAAATACCGTCGATTAAACCCTAGCGTTACAACACTTGTAAAATCTACTCTGGTAGCAGCAAAACACGAAAACGTTACACATAAAAAATCAAGAAAGGGCATTCATTTCCCTTCCCATTTCCTTCCATAATTCGATTCTTTGAACGAAACAAAGGGGACAAAGAAGAGATCAGGAATTGCCATGACTGAAGTGGCAAGCTCTGTAGTGCACGAGGTGCTTGGCCGCAGAGCCGAGGATGTGGATAAACCAATCATTGATTACATCATCAACGTCCTCGCTGATGAAGATTTCGACTTCGGAGAGGACGGTGATGGCGCCTTCGAGGCCATCGGTGAGCTCCTAGTTGCCGCCGAATGCGTTTCTGACTTTTCTGAGTGCCGCAAGGTATAGCTTCCATCGTTTCTCTTATTTCCTAATTCCATATTATACATGGATAATACTGGTTGGAAGTAAGAAAGAAATAAACTGAATTCAATTGGTAAATTTCTTGTGGAATTCATGGCAGGTTTGTAGTACACTATCTGAGAAATTCGGAAAGCATGGGTTGGTTAAACCGAAGCCAACTGTCCGGAGCCTAGCAACGCCATTTAGGATGAATGAAGGTATGGAGGAGGCGGCTCCAAAGAAAAAGCCAGAGCCAGTTGATGGTCCATTACTGTCTGAACGCGATAAAATGAAGCTTGAGAGGAGGAAGAGAAAGGAGGAGCGCCAAAGAGAGGTATGACTAGTCAAATCAATTATGATGTGCAGTAATGTGAAACAACTAAGAAACTATTCAATTGTTTGTTTCTGTCATGTGATGTGCAGGCACAATACCAAATGCATCTAGCAGAGATGGAAGCAGCTAGGGAAGGAATGCCTGTTGTTTGTGTGAATCATGACTCTAGTGGCGGCCCAGCTGTTAGGGATATTCATATGGAGAACTTCAATGTTTCAGTTGGTGGTCGTGATCTTATTGTTGATGGTTCAGTTACGCTTTCTTTTGGAAGGCATTATGGTGGGTTATGTTCCGTGTTTGCATAGAGTTGCTCTAGTACCAAGAATAGGGAAAGAAAGAAATTTAAGAACTTTATGAAGAGACATGGATATTGTTCCCTTGACAATGCCTTGTTTACTTCTTGCATCATTATCTCGTGAGTTGTTTCTGATCTATTATGCCATTCTCTTTGCAGGTCTTGTGGGCAGAAATGGTACAGGGAAGACAACATTCCTTAGGTACATGGCTATGCATGCTATTGAAGGAATTCCTTCAAACTGCCAGATTCTACATGTTGAGCAAGAAGTAGTTGGTGATGATACAACAGCCTTGCAGTGTGTTCTTAACTCTGATATCGAAAGAACCCAGCTTTTGCAAGAGGAAGCTAATTTACTTGCACGACAGGTTGAAGCAATTAACTTTTTTATCTAGGAAAACAATGTATCTTTGTATTGATTCACACCACTGTTTATGTCCTTTTTCTTGTGATCTTTCTGATAACTTTATTGTTTCTCTTTAGAAAGAATTGGACCTTGAAGATGAAAATGGAAAGAGTGGAGGAGATCTAAATGGGATGCCTGATAAAGATGCCATCTTGCAAAGACTCGAGCAGATATACAAAAGGCTTGAGGTCATTGATGCAGATTCTGCAGAGTCTCGTGCAGCTTCTATTCTTGCTGTAAGTTCTCAAAGAATGTCTTTGGTTGGTGACCTAAAAGTGCATGCTTGATAGGAGATATAGTAATTGCAATGAAAATGAGACAATAAGTCAAGATTTTAATAAGTAAAAAGAAGCAGAGGAAGAAAAACCTTTATTTTTTAAAATTTTATTTTATTTAAGGAAGTCAGGTTGTAGACATGTGTTGGTCAATGTGTGCTAACCTCCTAATCTCATGATAGGAAAAGTTACTGGTACAAGACAAATCATGAAAAAGGCCTAGGATGGGTTTTCAACCTACTCAAATTAGTTGTTTGCTTTATTGATCCTTGTTATGTGTGCTAAGTAGAAACCATAATGCAATGTTACTTCTGTTGCTCCCCATCGTTGCTGATATTCATACGGAAACTGATGGCAATATTGGTTATGTCTGCAACCGTAATAAAACATGATGCAACTGAAAACGCATCCATCACTGCAATTTAAGTCCATGATTCTAACCTCCTAATCTCATGATCAGGAAAGCTATTGCTACTAGATGAAAAAAGTAATACATTTGTTTTTAAGGATCAAACAGCTTATGCAGTGAATGGAGTCTTGGCTTCCTGTTAAAGACTTGTAGGGTCTTCTCCTCCTAGAGGTTGTATTTTATGAAAAGTTCCACATTCCATTTATTCGACTAAGAAGAGAGACTTCATTATGGGCGTCAGTTGTCTGAAACCATGCTCCTAAATGGTGACAGAGTCAGTGGTGCACTCCCACTCCCTATAATTAGGTATTTTGTCTTGGACTTGGAAAGAGTAGAAAGTTGTGACTTTGGACATGTGTTTGTTTCTGGGATGCTTTGACTAGTCAGATGCTGGAGGAGGTGGTTGAGTAGTTATCATCAGGCTTCTCTGGGAGGTGTCCTTTGTGGGGAGGGGTTCTGAGTCCCCTAGTTACTTGAAGTGACATCCTAAATATCCTGAAAGAAAAAAAGAATCTTTCTGTCTGCTCTGCTTGCAGCCTGTTTAAATCCATCCAAGTCTTATTGTGAGGGAAATTTACCCCTGGACTTCCATTGTAGAACAAGTGTGCTATAGGCAAAGCATGATAAGGGCTTTGGATGGGATTCAAACCACTCAAGTTATATAATTTCTCAAATGTTGTTTGCTTTCTTTCTTGGTCCTCATTAACTACACATGGCATGTAATCTAAATAATAAATAGCATGCAGGTTGTTTTTACAATGTTGTGTTTAGTTGACAACTTCATTCGTGTTAATTATTATCTCTCATGCTGAAAAATTTCCAGGGTCTCAGTTTCTCTCCAGAAATGCAGCAGAGGGCAACAAAAACATTTTCTGGAGGATGGAGAATGCGAATTGCTCTAGCCCGTGCACTATTTATAGAACCTGATTTGTTGCTTCTTGATGAACCTACGGTAAATTATTTGTCTTACATTGTTTTGTGGCATGCATTTTTTCTGGAACCTGATAGGATGTAATTTTTATATTCCTTTCAGAATCATCTTGATCTTCATGCTGTCCTGTGGCTGGAATCTTACCTGGTGAAGTGGCCAAAAACTTTTATAGTAGTTTCTCATGCTAGAGAATTCTTGAATTTGGTATTGCCCTTCTGCTATTTGTTTTCTAGTTCATCCTTTCTACAATTACCAATTGACATAATAATTTTCTGTTTCTCTTTACAATGTTGCTTTTATTTTCAGGTGGTTACTGATATTATTCATCTACAAGGACAAAAATTGACAGCCTACAAAGGAAATTATGATACCTTTGAGAAGACAAGACAGGAACAGATTAAGAACCAACAGAAAGCCGTTGAAGCAAATGAACGAGCAAGATCCCACATGCAGGTCTTCTCCGTTGAACTGAACTTAAACAATACTAATTGCTGCTGCATTTTCTTGTGTATGGTCATCTTAATAAAATTACATCAATACTATTCTTTTGTTAATTGATGTTTTTATGCAACATGTTGGTAGTTAGTCATTTAGAGCATATTTCAATCTATAACTAGTTCTTCTCTCACCCCCTCCCTCCTCCTTTAATACCATCATATCGACCATAGTGAAAATGACAAGTCTGCTTCTATTCTGTTTCATGCCAGAGAAGGCTTGGGTTATTTATAAATCTCTGTCCTACTAATTTGGCATATTAATGACATTTCATTCATGGTTTCCAGTAAACCCCTCTATCTTTTTATGATAATTTTTTCCATTGTTAAAATAATAGATGCTTTTACTGATATATTTCTTTTTGTTTTTCATGAATTATAGTATTACATCGTGTTTGGCATATAAATCTTGTTGATTTTTTTAAAATGTTTTTTCTGCAGGCCTTTATTGATAAATTTAGGTATAATGCAAAAAGAGCATCGCTTGTTCAGTCCAGAATCAAGGTCAATTTTATATATAATTTGGGATAATTTTATGTAGTTATACTTATATCGGTCCAATTCTCTCTGTATATGCCCGAGCTGATTGGTTCCCTTTACTTCTATAGGCATTGGAGCGGATGGAGCATGTAGATGAAATTGTTAATGACCCCGAGTATATCTCCTTCAGTGCTTTAGGCTTATCAGTTTTATGACCCTTGAGTTGGCTTTTAGTTTCCATTGGGGTTTATTTATTTATAACTGAGTTGGCCATTTGTTATGCAGTTACAAATTTGAGTTCCCAACCCCAGATGATAGACCAGGGCCTCCTATCATAAGTTTCAGGTTTGTCTTCAGTTCTTTAGAAGAATTTGGAATAATGATGTCAGTCCTGAAACGTCAAGTGCGAAATGGCTATTTGGTACTTTACATTTGACTTGTCTTACTTTGTGGCTCAGGTTCTGATATATGTGTATAATTATTTTGACTTTTATCAAGTTGACTTCTTGAAGTGTTTAGGATCGGCTGCTTATTGTTCAGTATTGATGGTTGTTGCAATGTTTGCAGTGATGCATCATTTGGCTATACTGGGGGCCCAGTATTGTTTAAGAATCTCAATTTTGGTATAGATCTAGACAGCCGCATAGCAAGTAAGGATAATTGCTCCTTGACTATTTTTATTTTTTTTCATTTAAACTGTTCGACTGTGGAACCTCATCCATGTTCCTTTCTCTTTTTCCTAGTACTTATACGGCACACTTACCTCAAAGGAAAACAAAAGAAAAAGAAAGAAAAAATGTCCCTTTAAGTGTTTGAATAAATAAAAGAAATGCTTGCACCAGGTGTAATTTACTTATAGGAAAAACTAGATGAAGATGTGATTCCAATTTATGGTGTCTCAAAATGCCCATTTTTAAGCAATCATGGATATTCAAGCAATTAATGCCTTTACTGTCATATTTTGGATATGTGCCATCTATATGGTTCATTTTTAACCCCTATTTCCACCATTATACTTGTGCATTATTTTGCAGTGGTTGGTCCAAATGGGATTGGAAAGTCAACAATACTTAAACTAATTGCTGGGGAACTACAACCAATCTCTGGGACAGTTTTTCGTTCGGCTAAGGTAGCTTAAATTTTCCATTTTCCTATAGTTGATTTTCTATATGTTACATATTCTTTCTCAGTTCACTTACTACTAATGAATCAAATTCTAATAATGTTGCTTCTTTTGTCTTGCAATATACTTGAACTTTTTCCTTCTCTATTATATGACATTTTAGTCTTCTGGAGTTGGATTTAACTAGTTATTGTACTGTTTCCGGGGTCTCTCTGTCATAGACCTACTTCTATATTTTGACTATAAATACTTAATTCCTTCTACTCATTCATCGTCACTTAAATATTTTCTTCTTTTATAATATCTGAGACCTTACTGCTTCAAGTAATGGGAATTGGTAGTGTGCTTTATCTATTGGCTTTCTTATGGCCCATTCTCTTAATTCTTCATTTTCAGAACTAACCACTCACCATAATTTCTTATAGGTTTCAACATTCTGAGATCTATCCTGTACCAAATACATTACTAGGCTCTCACCTTATTAATCTGCATCAGTCAGTTTTAGACTCCTTCATCCCATAATATTTGTCTGTCTTTAAGTTTCAGATTGCCCTAAAATGATTGTTCATTGCTAAGAGAATCCATTAATTATTTATTCCACATTCGGGTTCTGTACTGTATCATAAACTACTCCTTTCACCCTTTGATTGAGTCTTGTGCTTGACGATAGTGCTTTTTAGGAACTGTAATGCTGTTTAACATTTTTTGTTTTCTCACATAGAAAATTCAAAATTCTCCAATAATACCAATCTCCAAGGGTCTCAAGTTTAAAAAATTTGAAAAAAAGAGAAATAGCACTAATTAAATATTATACTATAGAAAAGTGAATTTTTTTTTTGGTACATTACAAATTGGGGGAAAAGGGGGTTACGTCAGCAGGGTTTGAACATTGGTCATTGGGGTGCCAAACAAGGGGCTTAATCATTGCTCCCTTGCGTTGGTGAAAACTGACATTAATTTTAAGGGGATTTTGATATTCAAAATTGGATTAAGTACCAGTTATACACAAAGTACAGTGATATATTTTTGCATTTTAAATGGGGCTGACATTATGTGACATACGATTGATAACAAACTGGTCAGCTTAACAAAAACCACTAGTGGTTGTATACATGTTTGGTTGAAGGAGACTGACATTACTACATTAACGTATTGGTCTTGACATGTTATGCTCAAGGAACTGACATTATTATATCAAACAGGTTCGCATTGCTGTGTTCAGTCAACACCATGTTGATGGGCTAGACCTGTCCTCAAATCCCCTGCTATATATGATGCGCTGCTATCCAGTAAATTTTGTGTTCTTCTGAGTCCTTACCTGTGGTGTGAGAACCATCTACAGTGCTTTAAGTGACTGGATGTGGTTGAATCCCTTGTTTGATGTTTCTGTCTTGCAGGGAGTGCCTGAACAAAAACTTCGTGGACACTTGGGTTCTTTTGGTGTGACTGGAAATCTTGCACTTCAGCCAATGTATACTTTGTCTGGTATGTTTACTTTCTTATCATGTTAGGATATAATGGATAATTTGAAGTTTGTTTCTATAAATCGGTAATGAGACTGAACTTTGGAACTCAAAAGGTTTTGATACTGGCTAATTGAAGGCCTACTATGAAAATTAGAAGAATGTTGTTTCTTGATGTTATAAAAGAGTTGGTTTTTGATTTGTCTTTTTTTTTTTTGGGTATTTGAGGCTACAAACGAGTGAGTCCTGATCATTGGGTCCAAAAGTGCAGTACTTTCTACAATACATCGCATGGCTGTTGGCTGGGATTTTGATTTATCCTATATACTTGTGCATTTACATATGCACAGACATGTTTCTAATTGCTTTGATTGCCAATGCTAGGTGGTCAAAAAAGTAGAGTTGCTTTTGCAAAGATAACTTTCAAGAAACCACACATAATATTGCTTGATGAGCCATCCAATCATCTTGTAAGTCGTAATATTTTGTTGTTCTCTCCATATTTCTTGATATTAAGACATGGTTAAGTCTTCAATAATTCCAGGACTTGCATGGAAAGTTTTATAACCACTGACTGTGACACTGAAATTAGGATTTGGATGCTGTGGAGGCACTAATTCAAGGCCTTGTCTTGTTCCAAGGAGGGATTCTGATGGTATAAGTCGTGTTGTCTTTGTCATTTTAGCTTGCACAATAAATAAATATTAAGATTATTTTGGTCCTATTTCGAAATTCTGAGATGGAATTGTGTGTGATTTCTCCTGCAGGTTAGTCATGATGAACATCTGATATCTGGAAGTGTAGATGAACTGTGGGTGGTGTCTGAGGGGAGGGTGAACCCTTTCCATGGAACTTTCCAGGACTATAAGAAACTCCTCCAGTCCTCTTCCTAAAAACTGTTATCCGATATCAATTTTTCTACATGAAGGTAATTCGAGGCTTAGAGCAAATTCCTTGTTTCTTTTTGGGGAATAAAGTGTTTTTTGTTCAAATGCAATAAGAGGGATTTCTGGGTATGGAAATTGAAGTAAAAAAAAAAGTTAAACTATGATTGTCTTTCTCAATTTGAGGGATAAAGCTTATTCGTTTGCTTTGGTTATTGATTCTCATGAGATTACTTGAATCTTTATCTTTGCGCTATGAGGTCTACACCTACAGCACCGCATTTTTTTTTTTTGGGCTTGGCGATCAATTCAAATACTAAACAGTTTTTATGTAAATGTATATATTTAATATTTGCTGCAAATAGTTAAAAATACGAGCTTCAAAGACCAGATTTTTTGGGGGTTTCCAATTGGACTCCATAAACGACTTGAAATGCAAGTGAAAAGCATGGCATGCCCAAGCACAAGGGGGTTCTTTAAAAAATAAATATGGAGGCATTCGAGTACATTAAAATATCAAATCTAAGCCCTGGTCAAGCTAGTTGAAGAAGGTGCTGAAACATTGAGTTTTTAAGTGTTCTCGCAAACTTGTTATGACTTCCTCAACCAAGTTTTCGGCTGCTTTTTTCCAAAAAAGTGCAACACAAATATGGTGTCAAATTGCGCATCCGGGGAATCGAACTCCGGTCAGTACCGTGGGAGGGTACTTTGATACCACTACACTTGATGCGCTGCTTCCGATTGGGCCCTATTTTTTATAATTTCTATATTATTTTAAAAGCCTTCTAGAATACCCTTGGCGGCTTTGCCACCTTAACCGACAAGAGATAAAGTGCGAATCCTCCTTGAGCAGGCTTCAAATCTTGGTAATCGAATCGATTTCAGAACAAGAAGTAGAATAAGAATGGATAACTGCGAGGGCAACAATTCCCCCAGCTTGATCTCTCGTGAGAAGTTGGGAGAGGTGGCAACCTGGGTCAGCGCCACTGTGGTCTCCGCCTTTTTCTCCTCTCTCGAGCGCTTCTCCTGCGTTAACCTCTCCACCAACGACCCTGACGATGACGACAATCCCGACGAGGCCAAGGACCGCCCTCTGACCTACTCCTAATTATCTCTCTTGGTACTTGCCACGTCATATACTCTCTTGCTTTCTCTTGATTTAGGGTCTTTGTATACAGAACCAAGAAAAAAGTATTAAGGAAACTTTAAAAGCTCTATATGTGTTGGTCCTCCTGATTGAAAAGGGAACTCCTGTGTAATAAAGGCCTTTCTTTTTTTGGATATTTAATCATCTAAGTCTGTTGGTGCTGTCTTTTCTCAAAAGTCACAAGTCAAAACCCTCGATCGAACAATATGGAGCTTGAATTTGATTCCTAGGTTTCGTTATGGAACTGTCTTTTCCTTATCAGTTAAAGGAGTTGCTGTGTGTGTGTGTGTGTTTTAAATATTGAGTTGTAATCTTTTGAAGCTATGCAATGAGTTCATATTAAGATGATTGATGGAGATTGGTTTAATCAGTTCTTCGGAATCTTTCAAAACTATGTGCATTTTTCATAAAGAAGAGAGTTCACATTTTCTTTTTAGGGTGTTTCATTAAGATCCGATTGCAGACTTGGTGTCAACCCATGCCTTTTCTTTGCTTGCCAAAAGGTGCAGCTCCTGGATTCACCATGTTGGTTCGTAACTTCGTATACAATCTCGTTGCTTAATTTGGGAGTGGTAGGCTGCTTTTGGTCTTTGATGAGAAAATAAAAGTTGATTTAGGGCCTTCGTAAGCAAGCATATGGATTTAGGGCTTATCAGACATAGAACTACGTTTTTAACTACAGAGGTTTCTCCTTTCCTTTCAATTGGCTTCTGACTAATGGAAAGGAACTTGAGAAATGATGATCAGGTGTCTAATTAGGCATTTAGCTATAAGTCCTTATCTTCAAATGGAGCAATATGTCCCTGTAAATTAGGGGCCTAGTGGCCCTTAGAATTGTCCGTCTCTAAGCTCGTTTCAAATTCTGTCATGGTTCACAAGAGAGCTTTATATTTACATGTCCTTGTACAATACATTGGCCTGTTATTAGCCCCAGGGGAAGTTATAGCCTTAACGATATGTCAACCATAAGCTGTTATATGATTATATTTGCTGTTAGGTACTTATTCCTAGGTCATTTTCTTCTATTTGAATGCACATGTGTATTCTGAACTTGGATGTTTACTGAAGAAATATGCATGTTGCGATCACAATCGCTAAGTCTTGCTTTCTTTTTCAGACTTTTATTTACTTTCTAAGCAAAATTAACCTAAGAAGATTAGATGGATGCAGGTAACTAATAACTATGCTTGGCAAAAGAAAAAAGCCAATTATTTTTTGCTCTGTAAGAAAAAGGAGAAAATGGAAAAAGAGAGAGAGACTGTATTTTCTGTTGCCTTCTTTAGCATTTCTAGCAAATGAACTTGTGTATTTTAGCCCATGCTATCTGGTTCTTATACAAATATTGCATAGTTTTGTTGTAATCTAAATGTCTAAAATAACATTATATAGCATGAATGTTTGAGATTACCCAAAATTTTTGTCTCCCTGATCCTTCCAACAAAGCAGCATGAATATGCAACGGCGAATGATATACAACCTTGCCCTCTTTCCCTTCAAAGTCTTACTCTTAGGTACCTTAACTTTGGCCTGCTTTTGTGGAGACGTTTCCATCAACTTTGTCCTGGTTTTGCTTATGCTATGATACCTTATCCCCAGTTTAACACATTTATATAATCACTTCTCTCTTCTACAGCAGTAACTAAGAAACTTTATTTCCTTCTCATTAAAATTTGGAGCTGCAAAGACGTCAGGACTTGACTGTGCTTTTGCTTTGAACCAAGGAGCGGGGTTTTTGGCACTTAACCACTTAAATATTGGTCTGTCATCCGGACTTTTGGATTATTTGTCGCTTCATCTAACCAGGATTCTTTACTTTTCCCAGGATTTACTGCCAAAAATGATCCATGGACCATATAACTTTCTAGATAATTGAATAGTTTGAACAGCGATTACTTTATCTACTCTCCTCTTATCTCTGCTGTTTTTAGATTTAAGAATGGCCTCTCCTTGCTCATGAATTTAAGTAAATAGCAGAATGCAATTTTCAGAAAATGCTGGAACCCCTGATAATATAGTAGCTATAGTAAATAAATAGATCATCTCTATTTATGCAATGAAACAAAATATCCAATTCCTGCAATTTTGCTTTGTGATAGTTATATTAAGAGTGGGGAATGGGTTCTCTTTCTCGAGTCTTCTATGGATGTAGGAAATCTAATTTCTATTGGAGAGTAATACCAGTAATGTATGTGATGCTGCCTTCATTATATAAGTTTCAAGGTAATTGGGCCTTGTGGGCCAGCCCTACGGAGGAAAGACTAAAGGCCCCAACCCCCCATCCTCGTCCTTTTTTTAAAAACAGAACTGAAACCCTAATCACAAGTAGTAGCCGGCGACTAGGCATTACCCTTGTCTCTGAGTTTAAGAGTATTTATGGTTCTTGTTTTGTTGTTGGTAAAAGAGAATCTGTATTTGAAGGGCTCCGGTGATGAGTATGAAATGCTGCAAGTCGTTCCAATTTCTGAATGCTTCATTGTGGAACTGAACTCACTCTGAGGGGCATATCCACCTTCTTTTTCACTCTCTACACTATGTTCTTCTGCTTTGTAGATATCCCTTAAGAGTCTTAACATGATATTGAACCATCGATCAAGGCCAGCTGAACAGTTGATGCTGTTGTCTTCTAAACTAAAAAAGAAGCAGAAGAAGAAGAAGAAGAAGAAGAAGAAGAATCATATAGGAATGTCATGTTTTTCGAGGAATTCAAATGCACAGTACCTCTTCTTTTTTTTTTTTTTTTAGAGGTAGAGGAATTCTACATTTGGAGTAAAATTGTTGATTATATGGATCCCTCCCTATCAATTCGCTTGTAACTGGACTGATTGTGAGCTTAAGGATGGTAAACGGCCTAGGTTGTGCTAAGGGTGGAAAGTGTGTTTTTGGGGAACGGAAGTGTTTCCAGAGAACTGAATGCAAAATTTGACTTTTGAAAGAGTTTTACTAGATACAACTAATTACCAAGACATCTGTATTTACACCATTGATTATGAATTGAGCAAAGTGAAATTAAGTTAGCAATCTAAGTAAAGCTTCTTTTGAAGCAACCAAGTTGAGTGGATGAATTTGTAGGTATGAATTCTCTGATTAGTCAAACTCAATGAACTCAAATCATATGTTTAGTCATCAACTTTTTCGTTGATATTACTAACCTCCTCACTAGATAAATGGGAGAGTAGCACATCCTGTTCCACTATCCTAAGGTAATTAAGCAATGCTTTCATGGAATTCCATACTAAAGTACCCTCGTCCTTGTTCCTTAGTATTGTTAACTCTTAATATTAAGTTATTCCGTCTATGCTAGGGTCAGTTTTCTCTTGTTTCTTGGCATTCTCAACTCTCTTGATATTAACAAATAAGATGTTTAGCTGTTTTATTTATTTTAAAGTTATTTCTCATTCAATCAACTCTTTCGTATCAAGTCCAATAGCCAAACAACATAGAATATGATAAATCCAAAGTTAAGCTTAAACAATCAATCAGGATTTCATAATAAAATTCATCAGATATCCAAAATTCAGAAATTTAGTTCACATCACCTCACAAAGCTCAATAATATCTACGAAGTTAGAAATACTCGTATCTCTTAGGAATATTCCTGTTTAAAAGCTCTGTAGGGTGGATCCAAATTCTCCTATATGGTGAATGCTTTTCTTTGAATGTCAATAACTACCTCTAGATCTATCTAATCTAAACCAATCAGTCTAATTACAATATAATCTAATATGATTATCCTAATTTTAATCTAGCCGGCTGTGCGAAATTGAGCTAGAGGTGGTGTTCATATTAGGTTAGGATGCTCAATGATGAAGATACAAGATTGCCTTCATTAATGGAGCCAAACACATTATTTTTCAGAATTCCAACGTGGCTGTGTGCTGAACATTCTGGTTAATGGGTTATTCCCTATGTGCTTTGGTATCTTTATACCACGCACTGATGTATGCAGCCTCATAAGTATTAGTGCTTAGGGAGAGTATGAGTATCACATAACCTTCATAGATGATTATTTGCGGTATGCATGTGTACCTAAAGTGAGAGCAGTTTAAAAAATTTCATGTAGAGAAGTGGAAAAGCAAATTTATCCTTAAAAACACTGCAATTCAAATGGAGAGGTCAATACTTGTCAAACAAGTTTATAGATCACTTCATAGAAAAATGAAATTTTATCCCAATTAATTAAATCGAGAACTCTACAATAACTTGGACTAGTGGACAGAAAGATTAAAACCTTGAAAGAAACAATTTAGTCTATGTTGAGTTATTCATATTTTCTACCACCCATTTAGGTACATGTTCAACAAATGGCTATTCTAAATGGTGTACTAAGTCAATTACGACATATAAATTGTGGAATGACAAGAAACCCAACTTAGCCATATGATAATATGAAGTTACCCAACACTTATATTGGATAGTGAGGCAAAAGAGTTGGAATTACAATTAGAATTGTGCTTGTTTGTGGGTATCGAAACACTAAATGGTCATAGAATTAACTTATGAAATGTATCTTAAGAGAAGTTACAAGAACGAATTCAAGTCTTTTAATAAATAGATATACAAGTTTAGTATCTTAAGAGAAGTTACAAGAATGACTTCAAGCCTTCTAATAAACCGATATACAATGTTTTCTCAAGTGATAAAATAATTTCATAGGTTTTGACCAAGATACCATTTCAAATGAAACTCTTGCAAACAATTGAAAGCATAGGGCATGTTGACATGGTTCTCTCTCGGAGACTGAATTTCCTTGTATTTGATGGTTAGGTTGATTTAACGAAGGCCATCAAACATGATGCAACCACTTATGACGAAGCTATGCAGAATATTGATTTTGAGCTTTGGAAAAGGGCTATGAATGGTGAAATAAATTCTACGAAATGTAATCTTGTACGGGATCTTGCGAAATTTTCGAGAATGATAAAACTCATACGATGTTAATTGGCTTGAAAATAAAATTAAAAAAAAAAAGTTTAAAACCTTTAAAAGTGAACTTGTGGTAAAGAGGTACATGCAAATGGGTCTGAACCTTATCATTTCTACCTTCTCTAACTTCACTTATGGCTAGTTTAACATTACTTTAAAAAATGCTTTTGAACGGGATGTTAAAAGTGATTTTGAAAATTTTGATTTAAGATTTAAATGTTCAGTATTATTGTTAAAAAGTATTTTTAAGAAATAAAATGTTCATTTTAAATATGATGTAGCAAAACAAAAAATATGCCTCTAAATGATGATTAAATTCGTTAATATTGTGATATTCAAAAAAATATAAAATTATTGTTACTTATTATTAATATTTTGATATACAAAATAAATTTTGAATATTTTAAGCAATTAATGTTAATTGTTTGTAAATTTTAGTTGACTTGGTTCAAATTAGTGTTTGAACTTTATTTTTTAGTCCAAATTAGTACTTACGATAAATGACCTATTTAAACCAATTTAAACTATGAAGCCAAGTTCAAGTACCAATTTATACTAAAATCCAAGTTCAAGTTGTCACACCCAATTTTCATTAAGGTTCGAAAAATAAGGAATATTAGGAGTTAGTTGAAAGCGATAGTAAGATCGATGAACTCTATTGAGAAATCTAGAAATTTTAGTGGCTGAATGGTAATTAGTTGAGCCTCAATTTTGGTTCAGTTGAGTTGGAACCTACTATTCCTTAGTGGGAAACAAAATGGCTGGTGATATATGGTTATTTGGGGCTTTGGTAACCGTGTGTGAAGGGTTACTTATATGTGTGAGAAGATTATTTTGGAGGTAGAACTCTCCTCATTTCTATTTTATTTTCTTCTCTCTTGCCTCATCTTCTTTAGTTGCTCTGAAGAAGAGAAATTTAAAGAAAACTCTGCATGGGGCAATGATCGTGAGTGTTGAGTCTGGAAAGTAGAGAATCCAGTGAATTGGTAAGTTTTTTTAATCTCTCTATATTTGTAAATTTGAGAAAAAGAGAAAGATTTTTGAAATCTTTAAAAACTTCTACATGATACTGGATTCTGGGTTTTTTAAAGTTTGAATACTTTCAGTTTAATTGGTATATGAGTTGTCGTGCATAGCTGCTAGGACAAATGAGACTCTGACATTTGAAAAAGCTATGCTGGCAAGGATGAAGGATAACAGGTGAGTTTCAGTACTCCACCTTTGGATGATTGTGGGCTATTGTTCTGCTTGCATGTTTTGCTTGTATGTCTGCGCTGAGTTTAGTTTGAATTCCATGGTTGCATATGATTACAGTGAATGAAAAAGTTATGCATGCACAAAGCTATGTAAATACATGAATGTTTGCAAGTATGATATTTGATCTGCATGATAAAACTGTGTATTGAGGAACTGGTATGTGGCGTACTCCATAATATAAGAGCAATAAGTAGCATTGGCTGTAATGATGTGGGTGTTATGCATGACTATAAAATGTGGAGTATGGAGGGAAATATTTAGTGGGTTAGCTGAAGAGAAAACTGGTGTAATGGAGGAATGGGTGGATTGAAAGAGGAATATGAGGAGGTTTTGTTGAATAAATAATCTACTGGATCTACGGACCGACTCCATGAAAACGGTCTACTGGCTCTATGGAGTGGTACTATGGAAAATGATTTATAGGCTATACGGAGCAACACCATGAAAATGGTTTCTTGGCTCTATGAAGTTGGAAGCCATGACTAGCTATGGCATAACCCTGTTAGGGACATGTTTGCCCTTATCGCAAAAAGAAATTTGCCAAGATAGTAAATAGGAAAGTCGTCAGGGCATATACCGGGAAACCACATTATGACTCGCGTGATGAAAAGTTCCTTATAAAGGTTATGGCGAATGGGAATGCAAGCAAGCGTACTAATAAGACGTCCCACCAAAATGAGAAAGTAAGATGAATAGGTGGAAGCGTCTTGTACACAGATATATGCGAAGGAAAGGGGTATTTCTTTCAAAGTATTTACGAATAAGTATCCGCATTAAGAGTCAGCTTGAGATGACGAATAAGCCAACATTAATTATGATAAACTGATACGATTTTTCAGATTTTAATTCTAAGTATTTATTGGTAAAGAGGTCACTAGAAAAGGGAAGTCTTGTAACGCCCTCAACCCGATGCGATTTGTCAGACCTGGATCTCGGGTATTACCACTCTAACACAAACTTATTCTTAACCAAAACATACAACTTTCAACAATACATGTTAATGACATTGCTCAACTAATTTACATCTAGACGTATAAAGTGTACTTACAACCATTGAACAAGACTTTTCACTCCATGAGGACTTACAATTACATATATCCTGCTTATTTACATTACTCCACATATTCCGCCTCTAAGAAATATTACTAGGAGTGTTTATAATAGTAACACATTCTATACACCCTAAAAGACTTATGAATAATTTTCGTAATTTATTCACAGTATTTTTATCAGACTTGAATATGCCGCTCCCCTTGCTTTATATGCATCACAGTCCATTCTATCCACTCCCTTAGCATAGCCCTGGTGTCGTCACTCATGGCGTAGCCCCTTAATCTGCCTACCTGTGACAAAAAGACACAAAGGTAAGTTCGATAGAACTTAGTAAGCCTTAATTTACCTGAGTCGAGAATATCTATCTCATTGATCTTAATTTTTTAGCTTGACTCTGACGAATACGCCTCCAAGATTCTATTCATCACGCCATAGTTGTCATACCTTGTACAATGATCATAATTTGCCTTTCACCTCATTGTTACATTGTTCACGTTCTTTGTCTTGTCCATTCATGAATCTTTAACCTTTCCTATTACAGAGGACTATATAGACAAAACACTCTTAATTTACCACACACACCTGGCACATTTCAACTTTAATGTTCATATATTATACTATGCAGGATTCACCTTGTTATACTATACAAAGCCATTTTTTCAGATTTTGTTATACTGTTCTTTTAGGGTTTGTCATATTTATGTATCATACTTTCAGAGTTTACCATACTTACCATTCTTTTATACATATCATTCTTATAGAGTTCATCACACATAATTTTCCTTCAAATATTTACTACAAGGGCCATTCCTTAGATTGCACCACGGAGGTGTTCCTTTTTCCAAAGATAGCCACAAAGCCTTCCTTTAAAAAAGATTGCTACAAATGCTTCCTTTAATAGAGGTTGCCAAAAATGTGTCCTTTTCATTAAGTACTTGACACAAAGACTTTCCTTTCAGAGGCTTACCACAAAGGTTGTCCTTTAATAGGTTCGTCACGAATGCTTACATTTTTAGGGTTTTGTCATAAAGCCTGTCCTTTACTAATGTTTAAAATGACAGATATCCACCTAAACACACATTTAGTGAGGTTTGCCCCTCTTCATTCCAGGACACACAAAGAACCACATTAGGTAATAACCTTCCTTAAATTTTTCCATATGATGTCATAACCCACCGGTTACAGTCTTACATGATATGGTCTTCGTTTGATGTGATGTCATAACCCACCAGTTATGGTCTTACACGATATGGTCTTTAGTGCTATGGCTATGGACTTCATGTTTTTAGTCCTGACGGACCCCTTAAATGACTCTGAAGATAGATACAGACTCATCATGCATCGACTTGCTCATAAAACATATCCTTATACTTACTAGACACATGTATTTTTTATCAGAATCGTTCTTACTTTCAAATATAAACAACCATAGTCATTTAGATTCATAAGTCTTACATTTCTTATCAGGTTCATCACATCATACTTTACTAATTTCAATCTCATACTTTCGTCACTTAGTATAGAAGTTTCTACACATGCAAGAGTCCATCTAGGGACTCATCTGATACCCATAAATAGTGGCTAGAACTCCAAATTCAACATATAATGAAAATTTGCAACAACTAACATAGGAACATCATTAAAACTTATTCATTCAACTTTTATAATCATATGTAACCAAGAAAATCCTCCATGCAAAAACCTTACTTCCTCATTTTATTGTTCATGCCTACAAAATAAACTTACTCTTTCAGAAGTCAATATACAAGGCCATAATACCTACCCAGGATGCAAAACAATAATCTTCATAAGCTTAGATTTTTGGTTTCAGCTTAATAAGAGGGAGATCCTTTTTCAGCTCCTAGATAAAATCATTATAGCATTTTGAAATAAAAGAAAGAAGAAAAACTCCCTCTTCCTAAGCCCACAATATAAAACCTTTATTCTCATAGTGGTATTTGACACGTGTCACAAACGTTGAAAACTATATTTACAAATGGTTTATAGCTGTAAAAGGAAATCTAATAATTACATATATTTGGTTCACCCTTTCGTTCCTTTCTAAGTATCCCGTTAGAACATGACTAGAACGTAACTCAATAAACTAACGTACAATACCTTTGGCGATAACCTAAATTACCCATGAATCCTCAACCTTCTTACCAATCTCGTCTTATTCACGACTTAACATATTCATTGAATAATTCTTTCATGATAATCTATGATTAATTATGAGCCTGATCTATCCGCCAAAAGCATCAATTGGGCGAATAGGATTTTGCCACTCAGATTACTCTTGTTTACTTGTCATCTCAAGACCTATCAAAACTAGGTTTTACAAGTTCGCTAAATATTTTCTTCAGTGGAATGTCCATCAAAGACTATCTTAAGTGGAATGCCCGTCAAAGACTATCTTAGGTAGAGTATTCGTCAGGAATTAAAAAAGGAAGAGGACATCCGTTAGAACTATCTAGTGTTGGGAAGTCTGATAAGGACTATTTAATGTGGAAGTCCGCCAAAGACAATCTAAGGAAGAGATAGTCTGCTGAGGACTATCTATTATTGGGAATATCTATTCGGACGTTTTGAAGTGGGAAAGTCCTGTGAGATTATCTTATTAGTATATTTCATAAGGGAAGAGTGGTGCTTAACTACCAACCAAATCTTATATTTAACAGCCACATACGAGGATGTCAGTAAATGAGTCTTTCTTTAAAAGAAGGTATATGTACAAGCTAAGTTATAAGAAGGTAAAGTCCCACTCTTTGATTACTCCATGAGAAGTTTGGGTGGATTTGCCATGGGAGATTATAGAAGTTTGACTGTGGTCCTGATCCACTTATATTCTGATTTTGATTACCCATGTAATACATAAACTTTGGGTTTGATGGGAAATTTTCAAACATGTGTCCATCTTCACAGTATCCACATGAGATTTTATTTGAATTGACTAGGCTACTGACTTGACATACTATTATTGGAACGGTTTGTAGTAAAATTCTTAAGCATTGAGGACATAGAAGATACCTGAACTGCAAGCGATGTAAGAGCATCTTCATGTACTCCTGTCACTCTTCTTCTTGTGGTTGTTTGGTTGGTTAGCAACTGGTAGTTATTTATAGTAATTGCTTCAATAATTTTGTAAGCCTCATTGTAAGACCTAGAAAGAATAGCTTTATTTGCAGAAGCATCTACCACCATTCTGGTATATGCATTGAGACCATTGTAAAATGTCTCTAACTAGATGCAATGTGGAATCTATAGTGAGAGCACTTTTGTAATAATTACTTGAATTGTTCCTAAGCCTCATATAAGGATTCATCATCGAACTGTTGGAATGTGGTGATCTCATTCCTAAGCCTAGAATTCTTATATGGTGGGAAGTACTTCATCAAAAATCGCTCACCCAATTCTTGCCATGTACTTACTTAACTAGGTAGCAAAGAATTTAACCATGCTCGTGCCCTATCCCACAATGAGTATGAAAATAACTTCAATCTTAGTGCGTCTTCTATTACTCTGACCTCCATGAATAATCGAAAATGAATGTGTAGATCTTTAATAGGAATCCCACTATATTGGTCCACCGTTTGAAGCATTTGGAGCATTACTAGCTTCAACTCAAATTATGGTGCCTCAATTTTGGGTCTTACTATTCCTGGGCTAAACTCATGAAAAAGTGGCATAACATATTAACGAATGGCACAGTTTTTATCGTCAGCAACAAGGATTAGATTTTGAGTTTTACTAGTTGCTTCTTCTCTTTGATTGGAATTCATTTCTTTTTCTCGTCTCACAGTTTCTTGTTGTCTTCTCCTTTGCCTAAAAGTGCGTTCATCAACACCTAAAAAACTACAAAAAATAGTTAAATCAAAATTAATAGAAAAATAAACCAAACTGCAAAACAATAAATTTCACAAATAATTTGAATGATGTACAAGTGTACATAGTCATCTACAAGTAATAAAGTAGTAAGGAAAAAGTATCATCTCAATAGGGACTATATAGGCAAATATTGTGAAAATAAAATCTTAGCAAATTGGTGAAGGAAATAATTGTGAGTAGATTGAATTAACTAATTAAATTAACTAAAATCAACTAAGTATGCTAAAAATAAATGAGAAATTTAAACACAGAGTAATAAGCAATAATTCACGATGTAACACCCCTTACCCGAGACCGTTGCCGGAGTCGAGTACGAGGCATTACTAGACTTAACTTACTAGTTCGGGGCATAAAAGTTTAAAACTGTCCATCTGCGTCATGTTCATTAAATCAATTATAACTCGAGTTACGAAACTCAAAATCTAGATCCGTAAATTTTCCCTGAAACTAGACTCATATATCTTCTTACTATAATTTTTCCAGAATTTTTGGTGTGGCCAATTAGTACAGTTTATTAGTTAAAGTCTCCCTGTTACACAAACTGACAGTTCTGACCCTCTGTACTAAAAATCAATTATCTCATAATATATAATTCTTTTGCCTACACCGTTTCTTTTATATAAAAATAGACTCAATAAGCTTTAATTATATATCTCATGCACAACCTAATTCTATTTCTACTATTTTTGGTGATTTTTCAAAATCACGTCACTGCTGCTGTACAAACTATTCCCCTGCATATACTTACATAATTCCTTTCTAATAATTACCAACTAGGCATTTCATAATGTCCAAAACATGCTCTTAATTAGCCATTTTAATAGCTAATCATTACCAAACATTTACAAGCCAATCTCAAGCCATATCATAAGGTTATACACACAAATGGCTAAGTCTCTATACATGCCATAACTTAAAACGTTTGAGTCACAAAATACCAATATAATCCTTTGATAGTGCGAACGATCTCCGACGCCTTTGTGATTCCGAGTTGACTTGTAACACTATAAAAAAATTAAAGAATGGGAGTAAGCATAAAGCTTAGTAAGTTTACATGTAAATAAATAACAACATTCTTAATCAATTATCTTATTCTTTTCTTATCAAGATCACTTAAGCTTTTAACTCAATATATTTAAACTTGTATACTTACCTTACCTTTTAACATGAATTTATCTTACCTTACCTTTTTAGCTTGAACTTGTCTTACCTTACTTTGGAATACTCCTTGAATTTTCCCGTTGAACCACTTGGAATACTAAGGATACGCGGGTACCTTTCCTTATGAAACTTAACCATTGCCATGTCTTGACATGGTCTTACGTGGTATCCTTGCCTTATGAACTCACCAATGCCATGCCTTGGCATGGTCTTTATGGACCTTTGCCTTATAGTAACATATCAATGCCATGTCTTGACATGGTCTTACATGATTTCCTTAAACCCTAATGTCATGACATTTGTATCCTACACATTCCTAAGGTTCAACCGGAACTTTCTGAGATAACTTTTCCGTCAATTCATACTTGAATCTTTAAATAATAAATTTATAGAATAAATATGTAAATACTGGAATTTAACAATATTAAATGTAAAGTAATAGAATATTGCATTTATTTACTGCAAACTTACCTCGAAACAAAACGATCAACTATATCGATTTAGTCCTCTATCTTTTTCTTTCCTCGATCTAACTCTGAATTTCGTTCTTCTTGATCTATAATAGCAAATTTAGCTTATTTAATACTCACATTCATCAAAACAGTCCTTAACTCTTATCTTTGGCAAAATTACAATTTTGCCCCTAAACTTTTACATATTTACACATTTGCCCCAAAGCTCGGAAATTAAACTTTATCCCTTATTCTTATGTTTTATGATATGCTGATCATTTTTCCCTTCTATGGTAATATCAAATTCTCACTCTAACTTGTACTTATGAACATTAGGTATTTTTACCGATTAAGCCGCTTTTACTGTTTTCACTTAAAATCACTTAGCAAAAGTTGTTTAACATAATTTCAGACTTCATATTCTATCATAAAACATCAAAATAAACACATTTAACCTATGGGTATTTTTCCAAATATGAACCCTAGCATGAATTATTGATAGAATAAGCTAAATCGAGCTCTGGGGCTTCAAAACGTAAAGAACTTTAAAAGCGGGCTTGGAATCACTTACTATGGACCTTGGAAGCTTGAAACAAACCCTAGCTATGGAGAACCCTTGTAATTTCGTCCTAATGAAGAAGATGAGAATATTTTCTCATATTTTCCTTTTAATTCATTTTATTACCAAATGACTAAATTACCCTTCATTAAAACTTTGGTTCTTTCCACCTATATATGTCCATTTTGTCCATGAAAATATAATGGTCTAATTGCCATTTAAGCACTCCTACTTCAAACCCCATTTCAATCAAATACTCTATAAATTAGAACTCCTATTTAGCAACTTTTGCAAACAAGTCCTAATAGGCAATTTAAGCATGAAATTAATAAAATTTCTTATCAATACTCTAACACATGTATTTAATCACTCGATAAATGATAATAATTAATCATAATAAACTTTTATAGCTTGGATTCATGGTTTCAACCTTTGTTCCGTTAGGCCCTATTTCGGGATGTTACATTTCTCCCCTTTAGGGATTTTCGTCCCCAAAATCTTACCGTAAAGAGGTTTGGTCTTGTTTTAGATAATCTCTTGGGCTCCCATGTAGCCTCTTCTATCCCATGCCTATTCCATAATACTTTCACAAGTGCAATACTTTTGTTCCTTAATTGCTTAACCTCCCGAGCTAGAATTTTTAGGTTCCTTCACCGTAAGTCATATCCGGTGAATCTCAACCTCTGTCTGCGAAATTACATGCGATGGATCTGAACGATAACGACGTAGCATAGACACATGGAAGACATTATGAATCTTCTCTAACTCAGTCGGCAATGCTAACCGATATGCCAATGACCCAACTCTCTCGATCACCTCAAACGGTCCAATAAAACGTGGACTTAGTTTGCCTTTCTTGCCAAATCTGAGAACTTTCTTCCATGGCGATACTTTCAAGAATACCCTGTCACCAACTTGAAATTCAATTTCTTTTCTTTTCAAATCAGCATAGGATTTACATCTATCTGTCGCTTTTAAGCAATCTCGATGACTTTTACTTTCTCTTCGTTTCTTTGACTAGATCAACCCTCAGAATCTGATTTTCCTTAAGCTCATCCAATACAAAGGTATGCGACATTTACGTCCATACAAAGCTTCATAAGGTGCCATCTTCGGACTCGATTGATAACTATTATTGTAGGCAAACTCTATTAACGGCAAATATTTCTCCCAACTACCTTGAAATTCCAATACGCAACATCTAAGCATATCTTCAAGTACCGAATAACTCTTTTTCGATTGACCATCCGTCTCGAGGATGGAAAGTCATACTAAAACTCAACTTTGTACCTAAAGCTTTCGCAATTTCTTCCAAAACCGTGAAGTAAATCTCGGATCTCTATCCGAGATAATCGATAATGGTACTCCATGTAGTCTCACAATCTCGAAATATACAACTCGGCCAACTTGTCAAGTGAATAATCCATCTAATGGGATAAAATGAGCCGACTTCATTAACTTATCAATCACAACCCATATCTGCATCTTTCTTTCTCGTGTCGAAGGCAATCTGTCACAAAATCCATAGTAACTTGGTCCCATTTCCACTCAGAACTAATACAGTGCAATAAACACGAAGGTACCGATGTTCGGCCTTTACTACCGACAAATCAAACATCTAGAAACAAACTCGATATATCTCTTTTCATTCCTCTCCACCAATACATTTTCTTCAAATCATTATACATCTTTGTACTACCGGGTGAATAGACCAAGAAGCGCTATGTGCTTCTGTAAAACCTTAGGATAAGATCATCATTCTTTGGTACATACCTGTCTCTAAACATCAAACAACCGTTAGATCGATCCGAAAATCAGACTCTAAACTTGACTCGCCCGAACCCTTTTGGCTTGCAACTCATGTCATCCTTCGAGCTTCACAAATTTCTTCAAGAAACATCGGTTTAGCTCTCAACTCAGCTAAAATAGAACCATCATTTGACAAGGCCAAACTAGTGTGCAAAGAACTCAATGCAAATAATGATTTTCTACTCAAAGCATCAGCAACAATGTTTGCCTTACCCGGGTGATAATCGATCCTAGTTCATAATCTTTAATCAACTCCACCATCTTCTTTGCCTCAAGTTTAGATCTTTACGAGTCATTAAGTATTTCAAACTTTTATGATCGGTGAATATTCGGCATTTCTCACCATACAAATGATGTCTCCAGATTTTCAATGCAAATACAATAGCATTAACTCTAAATCATGTGTCGGATAATTTTTCTCATGTGGTTTTAACTGCCTAGAGGCATAAGCAATTACCCTTTCTTCCCGCATAAGTACACGCCTAGTCCATTCAAGGATGCATCATCAGTAAATTACAAACTCTTTACGGTTACGGTTGTACTAACACAGGAGCTTTAGTCAACAATACCTTTAACTTATCGAAACTCTGTGACACTTCTCGGTCCATTCAAACTTGACATCTTTAGTAACAATCTTGTCAATGGAGTAGCTATCATGGAAAATCCTCTACAAATCGTCTATAATAACAAGCAAGACCAAGAAAACTTCTAACCTCGATACATTCCCGGAGGCTTCCAATCGACAATGGTGAAATCTTATTTGGATCAACTTTAATACCTTCACCAAACAATGTGTCCAAGAAAACAAACTTTCCGTAACAGAACTCACTTTTGCTAAATTTGGCATAAAGTGATTATCTCTCAAAATCAGAAAGCGTTCTCAAATGCTCGCATGCTCGGTCTCATCATGAGAATAAATCAAGATGTCATCAATAAACACAACTACAAACTTGTCCAAGTAAGGTCCGAAAATTCGGTTCATTAAATCCATGAAGATAGCAGGAGCATTGGTTAAGCCAAATGGCATCACAAGAAACTCATAGTGACCATACCTAGTTCGAAAAGCGTTTTGGAATATCGACTCTTTAACTCATAGAATCGATAGTATCCGGATCTCAAATCTATCTTAGAAAACACAGTGGCTCCTTTCAATTGATCAAACAAGTCATCTATTCTAGCAATGGATATTTGTTCTTTATGGTTACCTTGTTAAGTCAGCCGATAGTCTATGCACAATCTCATGGAACCGTCCTTTTCACAAATAACACTGGCGCGCCCATGGTGAATAACTAGGTCTTACAAAGCCTTTATCGCTTAATTCTCAGAATGAGCTTTCAATTCTTTCAATTCTATCGAAGCCATTCATGAGGAGCAATAGAAATAGGCGTGGTACCGGAATCAATTCAATACCAAACTCAACTTCTCGATAGGAGGCAAACACAGTAGTTCTTAGGAAACACATCGGAAACTCATTTACCACATGCATTGATTCAATTTTCAACTCGGGTCTTTAGTATTCAACACAAAAGCAAGATAAGCTTTACATCCTTTCCTTAAACATTTACGAAAGACATACTGAAATCATGGAAATTGAACTACGACTCATCCGAATTAACTGAAGGATCTCACCATTTTCACATTTCAACTCAATGAATTTCTTTCCACAATTCACTATCACATCATGTGCGTTAACCAATCCATACCAAGAATCACATCAAACTCATCAAATGGCAATAGCATGAGATCAGTAGGAAAACAAGTAACCTCTAATCATCAAAGGGCATTTTTACATACTTTGTTTACTAACACATCTTGACCAAATGGATTCGATACTTTAATCACAAATTTCGTAAACTCTATGGGCATGTTCATACTAGGCATTAATTTCATGCAAACATAGGAATGGGTTGAACCGGATCAATCAAAGCAATAACATTAACATCATGAAGAGAAAATGTACCGTAATTACATCGGGGAGGACGCCTCTTCACGAGTACGGATAGCATAAGTCCTTGCGGGTGCTCTAACATCCGATCTCGTTCTTTGTATCTCTAAATGTACCTCTACCCTTGCGCCTGGATTTCTTTGAGGCACCGCCTCTAACGGGGCATTACGATCTTGCACTCGGTATTACTTCTTTTTTACCATCTCAGACACTCCGAATGAAATGATCCGGTGCACCACATCGAAACAACCAACCTCTCGCCGCTCGACATTGACACGGATGACGTCGACCACATTGAGGACACTCGGTCTATTAGGTGAATACTACCAACACTCATAATCGAAGTGGTTTGAGCTTTTGAATCCATAAATCTTCCACCTCTGCTTTGGTTAGAATACCTATTTGAAAAATTAGATCTCGAGAGAACTCTCTAGGCCTCTTGGATGTAGACCAAATGACTTGCTCATCTGTCTTTTCTTCGTATCTTGCATCTCAATTTCAGCTTTACCCTTTCTTTTCAACAACTCCTCGCCTTACGTGCTCATCAACTAAAACCACAAACTCTTTTATCTCTAGAACACCAACTGATAGTCGGATATCATCATTGAGCCCATCCTCAAATCTTTTGCACATGATAGCCTCTGTAGACACACATTCTCGAGCATAATTGCTGAGTCGGACAAATTCACGTTCATAGTCGGTCACAGTCATCTTACCCTGTTTTAATTCAAGGAACTCTTTTCTTTTCTGGTCAATAAACCTCTGACTGATATACTTCTTATGGAACTCCTCCTGAAAGAAATCCCAAGTAACTCTTTCTTTCGGTACTACTGATACAAGTGTCTTCCACCACTGGTAGGCTGAATCCCTAAGTGACACCACACATTTAATACATTCTTCCGGTGTGGGATAACTCGTCAAAACTCGATAGTATTTTCGAGCCAAAATTCAGCTTTCTCTGCATCATCATCTTTGGTAGCCCGAAACTCTTCAGCCCCTTGTTTTCTGATCTTGTCAACAGGTGGCTTCTCTCTTCTGACTGTATCTGTGACTGGGGAAGCTACATGGGTGGTCTGTGGATCATGAGGGGGTGGAGGTCTAACGGCCGGGTTCGTATGAACGAACTCAGCAAACCATTCATTCATAGCTTGGAAGAAGGCTTCTCGAGCCCCTCCTCCCGACTAAGCAGAACGGGCCTTTCATGACTATCTTGTGGCACCGCCTCAGCGGGTGGGTGCACTACTCTACATCATCTGCACCAGCCGCTCGGGATCCATAACTATAAAAGAAAAACATTTTTTAAATCGTCAAGAGTCGTCACACTATCAAAATATAAGTATGGCATGTATAGATAGACTCTTACTCATACTAAATATTTTAGAATCGACTAAACCTTGCTCTGATACCAATAAATGTAACACCCTTACCGAGACCGTGTTTGAGTCGAGTACGAGGCATTACTAGACTTAACTTACTAGTTCGGGCATAAAAGTTTAAAACTGTCCATCTGCGTCATGTTCATTAAATCAATTATAACTCGAGTTACGAAACTCAAAATCTAGATCCGTAAATTTTCCTGAAACTAGACTCATATATCTTCTTACTATAATTTTTCCAGAATTTTGGTGTGGCCAATTAGTACAGTTTATTAGTTAAAGTCTCCCTGTTACACAAACTGACAGTTCTGACCCCTCTGTACTAAAATCAATTATCTCATAATATATAATTCTTTTGCCTACACCGTTTCTTTTATATAAAAATAGACTCAATAAGCTTTAATTATATATCTCATGCACAACCTAATTCTATTTCTACTATTTTTGGTGATTTTTCAAAATCACGTCACTGCTGCTGTACAAACTATTCCCTGCATATACTTACATAATTCCTTTCTAATAATTACCAACTAGGCATTTCATAATGTCCAAAACATGCTCTTAATTAGCCATTTTAATAGCTAATCATTACCAAACATTTACAAGCCAATCTCAAGCCATATCATAAGGTTATACACACAAAATGGCTAAGTCTCTATACATGCCATAACTTAAACGTTTGAGTCACAAAATACCAATATAATCCTTTGATAGTGCGTAACGATCTCCGACGTCTTTGTGATTCCCGAGTTGACTTGTAACACTATAAAAAAAATTAAAGAATGGGAGTAAGCATAAAGCTTAGTAAGTTTACATGTAAATAAATAACAACATTCTTAATCAATTATCTTATTCTTTTCTTATCAAGATCACTTAAGCTTTTAACTCAATATATTTAAACTTGTATACTTACCTTACCTTTTAACATGAATTTATCTTACCTTACCTTTTTAGCTTGAACTTGTCTTACCTTACTTTGGAATACTCCTTGAATTTTCCCGTTGAACCACTTGGAATACTAAGGATACGCGGGTACCTTTCCTTATGAAACTTAACCATTGCCATGTCTTGACATGGTCTTACGTGGTATCCTTGCCTTATGAACTCACCAATGCCATGCCTTGGCATGGTCTTACATGGGACCTTTGCCTTATAGTAACATATCAATGCCATGTCTTGACATGGTCTTACATGATTTCCTTAAACCCTAATGTCATGACATTTGTATCCTACACATTCCTAAGGTTCAACCTAACTTTTCGAGATAACTTTTCCGTCAATTCATACTTGAATCTTTAAATAATAAATTTATAGAATAAATATGTAAATACTGGAATTTAACAATATTAAATGTAAAGTAATAGAATATTGCATTTATTTACTGCAAACTTACCTCGAAACAAAACGATCAACTATATCGATTTAGTCCTCTATCTTTTTCTTTCCTCGATCTAACTCAATTTCGTTCTTCTTGATCTATAATAGCAAATTTAGCTTATTTAATACTCACATTCATCAAAACAGTCCTTAACTCTTATCTTTGGCAAAATTACAATTTTGCCCTAAACTTTACATATTTACACATTTGCCCCAAAGCTCGGAAATTAAACTTTATCCCTTATTCTTATGTTTTATGATATGCTGATCATTTTCCCTTCTATGGTAATATCAAATTCTCACTCTAACTTGTACTTATGAACATTAGGTATTTTTACCGATTAAGTAGCTTTTACTCGTTTTCACTTAAAATCACTTAGCAAAAGTTGTTTAACATAATTTCAGACTTCATATTCTATCATAAAACATCAAAATAAACACATTTAACCTATGGGTATTTTTCCAAATATGAACCCTAGCATGAATTATTGATAGAATAAGCTAAATCGAGCTACCGGGGCTTCAAAAACGTAAAGAACTTTAAAAACGGGGCTTGGAATCACTTACTATGGACCTTGGAAGCTTGAAACAAACCCTAGCTATGGAGAACCCTTGTAATTTCGTCCTAATGAAGAAGATGAGAATATTTTCTCATATTTTCCCTTTTTAATTCATTTTTATTACCAAATGACTAAATTACCCTTCATTAAAAACTTTGGTTCTTTCCACCTATATATGTCCATTTTTGTCCATGAAAATATAATGGTCTAATTGCCATTTAAGCACTCCTACTTCAAACCCCCATTTCAATCAAATACTCTATAAATTAGAACTCCTATTTAGCAACTTTTGCAAACAAGTCCTAATAGGCAATTTAAGCATGAAATTAATAAAATTTCTTATCAATACTCTAACACATGTATTTAATCACTCGATAAATGATAATAATTAATCATAATAAACTTTTATAGCTTGGATTCATGGTTTCGCAACCACTGTTCCGTTAGGCCCTATTTCGGGATGTTACACACGAGTTTAATTATGACCGCCTTCAGACATTCTAACATTTAGAGTGTGAATACTATACCAAAATATATATAAAAGTGATGCGATATCTGCAAGTATACAGAACAAGGTGTAATATAGTTACAATGGAGTAGGTGAGTACTCCGAGGATCGTGTCCAAAAGGGACTAGTACTAGATCAATTTTGACCTAAACATCTAATCTGTCATAATTTGATGTAGCAAATTAAACTAATTTTTGCATTTTAGGAGCTTGAAAACAAGCATTATCATTAGGTTCTAATTATGTTTTTGTAAGTTTTCTTAAAGTCAATAAAATGTGAAAATTGAGTCTTTTATTGACCTTAATGGCCGAATGAGGCCTAAAGGTGAGCTAGTGAACTTTGTAAGTGTGCAAGATACCACTAGAAGGCATACTAAATTGATACTGGTCACTACGTCGCAACACAGAATGATCAATGTCACAACATAAGGAGCATTATGGAGAACACATGAGACTGCCTTCGGTATTGCGACACAACCTAAGGGTGTCGTGACATACCCTTGAAGACATCCCAAGAGGAGTATACTAACTCCTATGCCATGACACATGTCTTGTGTAATAGCTTGATTTCGGGCCTAGTCAGAATAGTAGTTTCGAGACCATAAATTTGATGAAAAAAATTATTTTTATTATATTTTTATGGCCTACAATTTTATTAAATAATTTCATGAAAATTTCGTTCGAAAATTTTGATGTTTGGGCACTCAATTTAGTTAAAGGGACTAAATTGCAAAAAGTGCAAAATTTGAGTTCTGTATGTTAAAGGTGTCCAATTGCTATGAGATCTTAAATTAGAGGTCCTTAAATGGTAATTAGATCACTATACTTCATAATGGACAAAAATGGACATGGTTAGGTGAATTTCTAAAATTTTGCATTAAGGGCATTTTGGTAAACTAGTTATTAAATGAATTAATAAGTAAAATAAAAATCAAAATTTGTCCATCTTCTTCCTCCATTTGCTGAAACTTTGAAGAGAACCATAGCTAGAGTTTGTTAAGCTTTCAAGCTCGATTATAAGTTCGTTCTTGCCCTATTTTTAATGCTCTTTACATTTTTGAAGTCGTTGTAACCCGATCTATCTATTTCTACCACTAATTTAAGATATGATCAAGGTTTAGGTTTAACCCTTGTTAGATATGGGTGTATTTTGATGTTTAATGGTAGATTATACAAATTTGATGTTGGATAAACAACTTTTACTAAGTGATTTTTGATGAAAATGCTTAAAAAAGACTTATTTGTAAAAGTTGTAAAATGTGTGTAAAAATGTGAATAAATGAAAAATTTGGGCTGTTATGAGCAAGAAACAGTTTCGGCTAGGCTTGGGTGTGATGAAATTGAATGAAAATCATTTTACAAGCCTAGGGACTAAAGTGTAAAATGTCAAAAGTTTAGGTTTTGCCATAGTGTGTTTTTGGGTTGAAATGAATAATGTGATGATTAAATGAGATGAATGTGGTATCATAGATCAAGAAAAACGAAGTTCGGGTCTAGATCGGGGGAAAACCAAATTGTTTGACGATTAGGTCCATTTCCGTTATTTTTGTACCGAGGTAAGTTCGTATTAATAATGCAATGTTATATTTGTATTTTAATGTTTTGATATTGCATGAATTGTATGATTGATTCTATGAGCATATTTGATGAAGTTCCGGCAAGAGAGAAATCTCAGTTGAACCTTAGGAATAGATTAGGATAAAAGTGACATGTTACTAAGAACCCATGTGATAATGTACTTTATGTGTCTCGGGTGATGGTCTAGTACGTCCTACCGGTGGCTAAGTATATCGGTATATGTTGCGGATACTTGACAGCTTGTGTGAGCAGCACCAAGTAGCTACGTCTTGACTAATATCTTGTGTGAGTAGGCTCGAGGATAGCTCGAGAGCGAGCCTATATGTGTTATGAGATTGGTGGTAGCTTTGGCTACATATGTGGCACTTATGTGTAAAATTTTTCGTGTATTCGATAGTATTCCAAGTGGTTCAACGGGTATGTCAACGATGAGAAAGTATGTGATTATATTACAAGTTGGTACAGGTATGTATGAAAATCTCAATAGAAATGGATTCGGTATATGATGAATTATTGGTAAGAATGTGATTGAGTAAGTTGTGCTTATGAAGCTTAAATGACAATTATGTTAATATATGTTAAGTTATTTATATGGCTAATGTATGAATAATGTTTTGTATTATTTGCATATAGACTTACTAAGCTATATAGCTTACCCTCTTTCTTTCCCTTATCTTATAGTGTTACTAAGCCAACTCGGGATTGGAGATGGGCAGAAATTCGGATCACACTATCAAACCCCATCGTTTTGGATATTGATGATCTTAGTATTTTGAAAGTATGACATGTATAGGGACTTAGTCATTTTTTTATGTGTGTCATTGTGATTGTAGCCAATGTGTTGGCTTATGATTATCAAAGGCTTGTTTTGATATTTGGCCATGTAGATTGGCTTATCTGGGCTATCATGGTTGTAAGCCTAAGTATATATATATGTGCCAATGTCTTTGGTGATATGGTCATGGTATGCTTGGTGAATGATGGAAATGTGATTTATGACATGAATGTGAAATGTTTGGCAATGTGGTCTATTGAAGAGATGATAAAGTGGTGTACAATTAGGTATCTTGAAAGCAGTTAATTGTGGCTTAATACTTGTTGTGAGTATGATAGATGTTGATATTGTGTTGGCATGTGTTGGTCATAATTGTGGATGTTTTGGTTGCCTAAGTAAGTTATGTTTTGTGCCTTGAATTGGTGTAAGTGTATGTGTGAGTAAGGGAGGCAAATGGCTTGGTAAATAGCCTTTATTTTGTCCACACGGGTAGACACACAAGCGTGTGTCTAGGCCGTGTGTGACACATGGTCGACCCCAGGGGCATGTGTTCCGGCCGTGTGTCCCCTGTACCTTAATTTTGAGAAATAGAATGTCCAGAATTGAGCACACGTGTAGAGACACGGGCGAGTGTCTCAGCCGTGTGTGCCATACAGCCTAGCACACGGGCGTGTGGCACGGCCGTGTGGCCCAAGTCAGAGAGCACCCTAAATCGAACATGGTTTGAAGCACAAGCGTGTCCCAGGGTCACACAAGCATGTCCTTGGACCACACGGGCAGTTAGCAAAAATTTTCTAAGTTTTGTAAAAATTTCTAAAGTTCTCGGTTTAGTCTCGAACCACCTCTAAAGCATGTTTTGGGCCTCGTAGGCTTGTATTAGGGACTTTATGATTTAATACAAATGGTTTTAATTTGGATGTAAATTTATGACTCAGAATTGTATGATTACTTGTGTTGTAAGTCCGGTAATGCCTTGTACCCTATTCCGGCATCTAATATGAGTAAGGGGTGTTACATCTTGATGTGTCACGACATCGACTCTGGGCTAGAATTAACACGAGCTAGAAGGTGTTTTGGTTCACACAATCAAACTTAAAATTCGGGAACATCAGCTAACCTAGGGTTAAGGACAACGACCACCTGAAATCTATAAATAGGCTTAGTTGTCACACATTATGGACACTAATTACTTAGCTTAGAATTTCTCTTTTAATTTCAGTTTAGTTTTTCTCTTTTCTTAGGTTTTAGATTTACTTTCAGTTTATTTTTTTTTTATCTTGAAGATCTAATTTGTGGAGACAATCAAACTTTGTGGATTCATATTCATTCTTAATACAAATCAGGTTTTTTCTTAAACTCTATAGTTTCGATTCATTTATCATGTTTACTCTTTATATCGATTCTATATAGTTTATAAAAACCAATTAATCTTTTTATGCAGGATTAGTGAGTGGAGGTATGATCTATTAACTATTTTATAGGGTTACTCAACGAATCAACTATTTGGGAGAGAAAGAACCTAAACCCTAGGCCTGACAACCCTAGAAAGTCATCAATGTGAAAATTAATCCAAAATTAGAGTGGCCTATTCCTGAACACTTTCACCCCAAATTGATCTGGATTGTGAGGTTGGAAGATAAGTAGTCCTTGTCAACTCGTTATTTTAGTAGAATATCGGAAGATCCTGCTGGGATAGCGACTAGTTGATTGACGAGGAACCCGAAGTAACAGTTGATGAAGATTACCAAAGCGAGCTAATCACCCACAACCAGATTTGATTAATTGTACTTTTCGATCTCTTGATAGTTATTTCTTTCTATATTATATTTTATTAGTATAAAAATCTTAAAAAGCTCCTTTATTTTTATTAGCGTAATATAACCTATTTCAAAGTACTAATTAAATCTTTTTGTGTTTAGGTTAAAATTGATCTAGCACTAGCCTGATTTTGGGTACGATCCTCGGAGTACTCACTTACTCCATTGTAACTATATTACAAATGGACCCGTATACTTGCGTATATCGCCTCATTTATATATATTTTACTGTAGTATTCACACTCTGGACATTAATACGTCTAGAGGTTGTCAACACCAAAAGATCTAATTAGGACTTAAAATAGGTTATATTACGAAGATATGGATAATCAATATTTTTAGGGTTTTTATAATAATGAAAATATGACAAGTAAATAAGTATCAAGAAACTGAAAAGTGAAATTGATCAAATCTGGTTATATGTGATTAGCCCGATTTGGTAATCTTCCTCAACTACTGCTTTGATTTCCTCGTCAATCAACTAGTCGATATCCTAGCAGGATCTCTCGATACGTCCACTAGAATAATGAGTTAGCAAGGACTACTTATCTTCCAACCTCACAATCCAAATCGATTTGGGGTGAAGGTGTTTACGGATATGCCATACCAATTTTAGGTTAATTCCTACCTTGATAACTTCCTAGGGTTGTAACATCCTAAATAATTGAGTACCATGATGTTGCTAAATGTTAGTTCGGGTTTACTTGGAGTTAGAATAAAATATTAGTTAAGTGTATTTTTTTTAAGTAAAGAAATTAGGTGACATTGAGACTTAAATTAATTAAGTACCAAAAGATGGCATAAGATGAGTTAATGGCATAGTGGCGATGGCGCCATGAGTTGGACATGAGGAAGAGGTTGAATCACCTAGCATGCAACTAAGAATTTTTATTTTTGCTTTAGCTTGAGCATGTGTCGGCAAAGAGATAAGCTAGAACGAGTTGGGATGTTTTATTTTGGTAAGAACACTAAGTATTTGGAAAGCTAAGGATAAGGGCTTGAAATGGGGATTGTGTTTCATCAACTTAAGGAAAAGGAGGAAAAAGGCTTAGAGTAGGAAGATGTTTTGGAAACTTCCTAATGGCCATTTGACCCATGTATTTGGACGACAATGAGGCAAAAGGGGGTGGCCGGTTTTGGTTGAGAGTATGGTAGCTTGAATGTTAGAAGAAACTCTTTCATTTTGGTCATTTTCTTAACAAAGCATATTTTTCCTCCACCCATATTCTCTCTAGCTGAAAATTTCCAACATATTTGAGTACACAATTCATTTTTTCTTCTTCCTTGAGCCATTCTCTTGTGACCATTTCGGTTTGAAACTCTTTCTCTCCCAAATCCTTTTTCTCTTTGTGACCGAAAGTACATAGACAAGCAAATATTTTCTTCCTTTCATTTTCTCATTTTCTCCTCCTATGCCGAATGCATTTTCTTCCAAACTATCTTTTTCTTCTCTTTTCTTTCTCCTTTCTTTTTCTTTCTTTCTCTCTTTCTCTCTTTCTCTCTTGAAACCGAACCATACCATTTTATTTCCCTATTCTTCATTTTTTTTTCTTCATTACAATTTTCTTCAAATTTCATCCATGGCCGAATGTAATTTGCTCTTGTGACAAAATCTCTTCATTTTCTCTTACCACAATCGATTTCAAGAATCAAGGTAAGGAGATTTTTATTTTAAGGATTCTTATTCATTTAGAATAGTTAGTTATTAATCGATTCGTTTGTAGGATCACAATCTTTCGATTGATTCTCGTGGAACGAAGACAAATCGTGGTAAGTCAAATCCCAAATCTTATAAACGTTAATCATATTTCGATACTAATAAGTCGAACTAATAATCTTATGTCTTTAGAGACATTCAAGATAGAGGCGTAAAAGGCGATCCATAGTCTTCGTAAGAGGCGGTTCCACTATTCCCCTAAATATAAGCGAAGGTCATTTTCGAGTCCGGATTTTCCACCGGGTTGCGGACCATCAACCGAGGAGAATCAATTATTTGAAGTAGTTTGTACTCCCGAGCCTTTGTACGTTCGTGGATTCTCATCGGGTAATGAATCATTGAACGAGGAGAAACCAAAGATAGAAGTGGTTCAAAATCAAAGGGGTAAGGATTTAGATCGTATATCAATAGTAAATTTTTGATAAAAGATAATGTCCTAATGGTTCGTATTATGTTTAGGTGTTGACGAGCGGGAAGGTTTAGTACTCTCGCTATCAAGGTGTGTAACTTCACACTTATCTCGGGATTGGATGTCATACCGTAATATTGAGCAAAATCGTAAAAACGACAAAAAAATGGTATTTTGGTGGAATTACATGAAAACGATTAAAATGGTAAAATTATGAAATTACCTCGATGAGTTAGTAAAATGTAAATTTTATGTCTTCGTAAAATTGGGCCGAAAATGTATTAGATCGTAAAATTGGGCCGAAAATGTACTAGATAGTAAAAATGGGCCGATAGGTATGCTAGTTAGTAAAATGGGCTAAAATCCCTGCTAGATCGATAAATGGGCCGAAATCTCTGCTAGATGGATAAATGGGCCGAAATCTCTGCTAGATCGATAAATGGGTCAGATCGATAAATGGGCCGAAATCTCTGCTAGATCGTTAAATGGGCCGTAATCTCTATTAGATCGTTAAATGGGCCGAAAACTCTGACAAATTGCTAAATGGGCCGAACTTTTTGCTAGATCGTAATTTGGGCCTAAAATGCTAAGTTGCTAAATGGGCTAAATATTATTTTGTAATTTTGGGCCTTAATAAAAACTTGAAATATTGATTCTTATGTTAATTGGGCCTTTTTGATAAAATCATCTTAGGAACATAGATTATTTTGCATACATGTTGCATGGGTTGGGATTAACGACGAAGAGAAGAAAGGCCTGTTGCCAAAAATCTAGTTCGGTGGCTCTGCCACAAAAATGGCTATTTGCCTCTAGTTCGGTGGCTCTGCCACAAATATTTAATGGCTCAATGCCTCTAGTTCGGTGACTTTGTCACAATCTAGTTCGGTGGCTCTGCCACAAATATAAAATGGCTAAATGCCTACGATTGGTGTGTTGGCGGGGTGGGTTGACTTGATCCCCACAGGTGTGATGGTTGGTACGGGTGGTGTGTAGCGGATGGAAATTAGGTTTGGGTGGGAAATTTCATTAATTGCATGCATCTCATTATTTATATTGTTAAACCTGTTGACGGGCTCAAACCCAAAATAATGATTTGATGATCTGGCCCAATGAATAAGTAAGTGAGTTATACACTGAGTTCTAAGTAACTCACTCCCTCAAATTTTTCATCTCAGGTAATGGAAATTGACGTGGACTTGGGCCGAGGATGACTTCGTGGAGGCCATACTACAATTAAGGAGACTTTCTATAATTTACTATTATGGGTTTGATGTAATAAGGCCTCTATTAATGTTTTATGGATTTATGTGTGGATGGATTTAAATTATATTTTGGACTATTAATATGGGCTTATAATTATTTTGTTTTCTTAAAACAATTTGGGTTTTCAAATATATGAAATTCCTTTATCTATTTTTTTTAAAAATTAAAAAAAATACTTAAAGGATTTTGACAATCTAATATTAATGATATTTTCAACTAATAATTTCTCATGTTCGTAAAATATAAAATACCCTTTTTGGCTTTTTATTAAACCTTATTAATAAAATGATTTTGAAATTTTCGATTCACCTTAATTAGTAAGATAGTTCGATCTATGTAAAAAACCAAATCTCGTCTTACGCATAGACCGGGTTTGGGGTGTTACATTTAATGGTATCAGAGCCAGTTTCAAAAACTCGGCTGTGGTTGGGTTCACAAATAATTTCTGTATGAAATCATTCAATTATGTTTTAAAGATCAGTATGGCACCACAAGCATCCGGCAGCAAGTCAAGTAAGTATTTATTACTTAATGATTATTATGATGATATGATCATAGGAACACTCTAGGACTTCTAGTTTTAGATGTTGAAAATTGTAGAGATTGAGACTATAAGATGTGTTGCGAAAAACAACTTTAACTCTCAAATCTCATAAAACATCGTTAATAAACACTGAAACAATTTTCTGATTCATAAAACTTGTTAAATCGAATTAGTCATCATGAGCACTAGAGGACGTGGTCGTGGATGCGGTAGACATGGCCGTGGTAGAGGATGAGGTGCTGCAATTGAAGTACCAAATCATATGCCAGAAATGGATGCACCTGCGTCAATTGAGAGTGAGACGGGATCACGCAATCATATAGAAGAAGATAATGCTTTGACACAAGCAATGCTGCGAGTCCTAGAAAGGGTCGCTGGAACTAGAATTGGGCCAACAACTCGTGGGTCAATTTCGGAACTACTCAAGTCAAATAACGCAGAAGTTTTTAGAGGGGTTTTCGGTGTAGCTCTGAATGTGGCTGAATATTGGCTCGAAGTTGTGGAGCGGATTATGGATGATATGGAATGCACTGTTGAGCAGAAACTGAAAGGAGCTGTGTCCTTGTTAAGAGACGAGGCGTATCAGTGGCGACTTACTGTTCGAGAAGGCACTGAAGCTGCACTAATTACTTGGGAATTCTTTAAAGATGCCTTCCAAGGGAAATATGTTGGAACGAGTTATGTAGACGCCCGAAGGAAGGAATTTCTGAATCTTGTCCAAGGGAGTAAGACAGTGGCAGCGTATGAGGCTGAGTTTCTACGCTTGAGTCGCTATGCTCGGACAATAGTGTCAACAGATCACGAACGTTGTGTGCATTTCGAGGATGGGCTAAATGATGAGTTGAGGGTTCTGATTGCCCCACAACAAGTTAGAACTTTTTCCACGCTTGTGGAGAAGGCCAAGATAGCCAAGAGGCTAAGAACTCGAACTACGAATCGGAAAGATTTAGAAATAAGAGATATACTGACGATCGGGTTCCTCAAAAGGTTTCAAAAGAGGCCTCGGAATGATGAACCACTCAAGGTAGAGCACCAGTAACTAATAATCGAGGTCGAGATTGTCTTGATTGTGGAAAAAGGCATTCGGAGAGTCTTTGGAGGAAAAGCGGCGCTTGTTACAAATGCGGTTCAATGGATCACCAAGATAGAAAGCGCCTCGGCGTATGGATACGACTCGGGAAGTTCGTAATAATGATGCACAGTCGGCCAGAGGTACTCAGCAGCCATCGAGAGGTCGTGGTGGTAATGGGGCTGGACGTGCATCGGGTCGAGGCAATGGTCCCAGAGGAAACATGGATGCAAGACAGCCAGGACTGGTCTATGCAATTAGACGCCGCGAGGATGGCAATGCATCTGATGTAATAACTGGTATGTTCTTCATATTCGATGTACCTATTACTACCTTAATAGATATTGGTTCTACCTATTCGTATGTGGCTAGCGCCATATCTGGAAACCTAAATCTAGAATCTAAAATTACCGATAATGAGATGACAGTAATTAGGCCTTTAGGACAGTCGGTAATTGTAAATAAAATGTTTAAAGACGTGCCCTTAGAAATTCAAGAGGAGGTATTTTTGGCGAATTTGATGGAATTGCCTTTTGGTGAGTTTGATCTCATTCTGGGCATGGATTGGTTGGTTAAACATCGGGCGCATTTGGATTGTGCTGAAAAATAGATGTTAATAAGAACCTCGGATGATAAGGAAGTCATAATGATTGGTAAACGAAGGAACTACTTGGCAAACGTGGTATCGGCATTGAAGGCAGAAAAGTTGGTGCGAAAAGGGTATGGGGCATTCCTAGCCTTTATTTGTGCTTTGGATTACAAAGAGTTATCTGTGGATGATGTGAGAACGGTAAAGGAATTTCCAGATGTATTTCCCGATGAACTTCCTGGTATACCTCCAGATCGAAAAGTAGAATTTGGTATCGAGCTTATGCCCGGTACATTTTCAGTGTCCATTGCTCCTTATAGAATGGCACCGAAGGAGTTGGCAGAGCTTAAAGCTCAAATTCAAGAATTCTTTGGATCGGGATTTATCTGACCAAGTGTGTCTCCATGGGAGCACCAGTTTTGTTCGTCAAGAAGAAGGATGGATCGATGCGTATGTGCATTGATTACGCACAATTGAATAAATTGACGATCAAGAATAGGTATCCTTTGCCGAGAATTGATGACTGTTTGATCAATTGAAGGAGCTTGATTTTCTCCAAAATTGATTTGAGATCGTGCTATCACCGACTTAAGGTGAAAAAGCGAGATATTTTAAGGCGGCATTTAGAACTCGTTATGGACATTATGAGTTTGTAGTGATGCCGTTTGGATTAACCAATGCACCAACCGCATTTATGGACATGATGAACCGAGTCTTTCAACCATACTTAGACCGGTTTGTGGTAGTGTTCATAGATGACATTTTGGTTTATTCAAGAAATGATGAGGAGCATGACACGATTTGCGTATTGTATTGCGATTACTTCGTGATAAGTAACTTTATGCCAAATTCAAGAATGCGAATTTTGGCTAAAGGAAGTGACTTTCTTGGGTCATGTGGTATCATTTGAAGGAATAAGGGTGGATCCTCGGAAGATTGAGGCTATTTTGGATTGGAAACCACCAACATCGGTGAGTGAAATTGAGTTTCTTGGGATTGGTGGTTATTATAGGCGTTTTGTTGAGGGTTTTCGTTGATTGTTGCACCTAACTAAACTATTGCGGAAAGGAGTTAGTATAATTGATGAAAAACAACAAGAGAGTTTCGAGAAATTGAAGAAGATTCTGATGGAAGCTCCAGTTTTAATTTAGCCGGAGGCTGGAAAAGAATTTACTGTTTATTGTGATGCGTCTCACAAGGGTCTGGGTTGTATGCTGATGCAAAATAGAAAGGTGGTGGCATATGCTTCTCATCAATTGAGACCGCACGAAGTAAACTACCCTACTCATGATTTGGAGTTAGCTACAGTGGTTTTTGCTTTAAAGATTTGGAGACACTATCTCTAAGGTGAGAAGTCTATTATCTACACAAATCACAAGAGTCTTAAGTACCTCCTTTCCCAAAAGGAGTTCAATTTGAGACAAAGAAGATGGGTGGAATTATTAAAGGACTATGATTTCTCAATCGAATATCATCCTGGAAAGGCTAACGTGGTAGTGACGCATTAAGTCGTAAATGGCAGATTCGATTTAAGAGCAATGTTTGCTCATTTAAGTTTGTATGAGGATGGTAGTTTGTTAGCGAACTTGGTGAAGCCTCGTGGTGGAACAAATCAAGGAAAAGCAGACATCAGATAAAAAGTTGGGACTTTTATTTCAGCATGTTGAAAGGGGTAAAATAGAGGATTTTAGTATAAACACGAATGGAGTGTTGTGTTTTCGTGGAAGGGTTTGTATGCCTAAAGACCCGGAATTGAGGCAAATGATTCTACGGGAGGCGCATAGTAGCCCTTATGCTATGCACCCCGGAGGAAATAAGATGTATCGAGATCTCTGTGAACAGTATTGGTGGCCAGGGTTGAAGCGGGAGATTTCTGAGTTTGTAAGAAAATGTTTGACTTGTCAGCAAGTGAAGGCGGAGCATCAATTAACGTCAGGTTTGTTACAACCAGTAAAGATTCCTCTTTGGAAATGGGAGCGGATAACTATGGATTTTGTTAGTGGGTTACCTTTAACACCTACTAAGAAAAATTTCGTATGGGTAATAGTTGATCGTTTGACGAAGACCGCTCATTTTCTTCCGGTTAAACGGATTATTCATTGCAGAAATTGGCTAAGCTGTATATATCCAAAATCGTGAGGTTGCATGGGGTACCAGTGTTTATTATTTCAGACAGGGATCCTAGATTTACGTCATGATTTTGGAAAGCTTTGCATGAAGCCTTGGGGACAAAGTTGAATTTCAGTACGGCTTTTCATCCTCAGTCTGATGGATAGTCGGAAAGAGTAATTCAGATATTGGAAGACATGTTAAGGGGATGTGTGATCGACTTTAGAGGTAGTTGGGAGGATTTTCTACCATTGGCAGAATTCGCGTATAATAATAGCTATCAGTCTAGCATTCAGATGGCACCCTATGAGGCATTGTATGGTCGTAGGTGCCGTACTCCTACCTGTTGGACTGAATTGGGCGAACGACAGATGTTGGGTCCTGATTTGATTTCTGAAACAGAGGAAAAGGTAAAAGTTATTCGAGCACGGTTAAAGGAAGCTTCGGATAGACAGAAATCGTATGCTGATTTGAAGCGAAAGGATATCGAGTTTGCTGTGGGAGAGCAAGTCTTCTTGAAGGTCTCACCTTGGAAGAAGATTTTCAGATTTGGAAAGAAGGGCAAGCTGAGCCCTAGGTTCATCGGACCATATCGTGTGATGAAGCGTGTTGGTCCAGTGGCTTATCAGATTGAATTACCTCCGGAGTTAATTCAAATTCATAATGTTTTCCATGTTTCCATCTTTGAGACGCTATAGATCGGATCCATCTCATATAATCTAGGTTGAGGAAGTGGAATTAAATTCAGACTTGTCTTTTGAAGAAGAACAAGTGGAAATTTTAGACGGGATGTTAAGGTGCTAAGAAAGAAGAGCGTGCCATTGGTCAAAGTTTTATGGCGTAATCACGAGCGGAGGAAGCTACGTGGGAACTGAGGAAGCTATTCTAAATGACAAAATCCTCACCTCTTTTAATCGTAAATTTCGAGGACGAAATTTTATTTAAGAGGGTAGAATTGTAACATCCTAAATAATTGAGTACCATGATGTTGCTAAATGTTAGTTCGGGTTTACTTGGAGTTAGAATAAAATATTAGTTAAGTGTATTTTTTAAGTAAAGAAATTAGGTGACATTGAGACTTAAATTAATTAAGTACCAAAAGATGGCATAAGATGAGTTAATGGCATAGTGGTGACGGCGCCATGAATTGGACATGAGGAAGAGGTTGAATCACCTAGCATGCAACTAGGAATTTTTATTTTTGCTTTAGCTTGAGCATGTGTCGGCAAAGAGATAAGCTAGGATGAGTTGGGATGTTTTATTTTGGTAAGAACACTAAGTATTTAGAAAGCTAAGGATAAGGGCTTGAAATGGGGATTGTGTTTCATCAACTTAAGGAAAAGGAGGGAAAAAGGCTTAAGAGTAGGAAGATGTTTTGGAAACTTCCTAATGGCCATTTGACCCATGTATTTGACAACAATGAGGCAAAAGGGGTGGCCGGTTTTGGTTGAGAGTATGGTAGCTTGAATGTTAGAAGAAACTCTTTCATTTTGGTCATTTTCTTAACAAAGCATATTTTTCCTCCACCTATATTCTCTCTAGCCGAAAATTTCCAACATATTTGAGTACACAATTCATTTTTTCTTCTTCTTTGAGCCATTCTCTTGTGACCATTTCGGTTTGAAACTCTTTCTCTCCCAAATCCTTTTTCTCTTTGTGACCGAAAGTACATAGACAAGCAAATATTTTCTTCCTTTCATTTTCTCATTTTCTCCTCCTATGCCAAATGCATTTTCTTCCAAACTAAGTATCTTTTTCTTCTCTTTTCTTTCTCCTTTCTTTTTCTTTCTTTCTCTCTTTCTCTCTTGAAACCGAACCATACCATTCTATTTCCCTATTCTTCATTTTTTTTTCTTCATTACAATTTTCTTCAAATTTCATCCATGGCCGAATGTAATTTGCTCTTGTGAAAAATCTCTTCATTTTCTCTTACCACAATCGATTTCAAGAATCAAGGAAAGGAGATATTTATTTTAAGGATCCTTATTCATTTAGTATAGTTAGTTATTAATCGATTCGTTTGTAGGATCACAATCTTTCGATTGATTCTCGTGGAACGAAGACAAATCGTGGTAAGTCAAATCCCAAGTCTTATAAACGTTAATCATATTTCGATACTAATAAGTCGAACTAATAATCTTATGTCTTTAGAGACATTCAAGATAGGTCAGAAAAGGGCAGTCCATAGTTTTCGTAAGAGGGGTGGTTCCACTATTCCCCCTAAATATAAATGAAGGGCTGTTTCTAGAGTTCGGGATTTTCCACCGGGTTGCGGACCATCAACCGAGGAGAATCAATTATTTGAAGTAGTTCGTACTCCGAGCCTTTTATCGTTCGTGGATTCTCATCGTAACGAATCATCGAACGAGGAGAAACCAAAGATAGAAGTGGTTCAAAATCAAAGGGGTAAGGATTTAGATCGTATATCAATAGTAAATTTTTGATAAAAGATAATGTCCTAATGGTTCGTATTATGTTTAGGTGTTGACGAGCGGGAAGGTTTAGTACTCTCGCTATCAAGGTGTGTAACTTCACACTTATCTCGGGATTGGATGTCATACCGTAATATTGAGCAAAATCGTAAAAACGACAAAAAAATGGTATTTTGGTGGAATTACATGAAAACGATTAAAAATGGTAAAAATTACGAAATTACCCTCGATGAGTTAGTAAAATGTAAATTTTTATGTCTTCGTAAAATTGGGCCGAAAATGTATTAGATCGTAAAATTGGGCCGAAAATGTACTAGATCGTAAAAATGGGCCGATAGGTATGCTAGTTAGTAAAATGGGCTGAAATCCCTGCTAGATCGATAAATGGGCCGAAATCTCTACTAGATCGTTAAATGGGCCGTAATCTCTATTAGATCATTAAATGGGCCGAAAACTCTGACAAATTGCTAAATGGGCCGAACTTTTTGCTAGATCGTAATTTGGGCCTAAAATGCTAAGTTGCTAAATGGACTAAATATTATTTTGTAATTTTGGGCCTTAATAAAAACTTGAAATATTGATTCTTATGTTAATTGGGCCTTTTTGATAAAATCATCTTAGGAACATAGATTATTTTGCATACATGTTGCATGGGTTGGGATTAACGACGAAGAGAAGAAAGGCCTGTTGCCAAAAATCTAGTTCGGTGGCTCTGCCACAAAAATGGCTATTTGCCTCTAGTTCGGTGGCTATGCCACAAATATTTAATGGCTCAATGCCTCTAGTTTGGTGACTTTGTCACAATCTAGTTCGGTGGCTCTGCCACAAATATAAAATGGCTAAATGCCTACGATTGGTGTGTTGGCGGGGTGGGTTGACTTGATCCCCACAGGTGTGATGGTTGGTACGGGTGGTGTGTAGCGGATGGAAATTAGGTTTGGGTGGGAAATTTCATTAATTGCATGCATCTCATTATTTATATTGTTAAACCTGTTGACGGGCTCAAACCCAAAATAATGATTTGATGATCCGCCCAATGAATAAGTAAGTGAGTTATACTTTGAGTTCTAAGTAACTCACTCCTCAAATTTTTCATCTCGTAATGGAAATTGGCGTGGGCTTGGCCGAGGATGACTTCGTGGAGGCCATACTACAATTAAGGGTTAATTAAACTTTGAACTTTTATTAAAGACTTTCTATAATTTACTATTATGGGTTTGATGTAATAAGGCCTCTATTAATGTTTTATGGATTTATGTGTGGATGGATTTAAATTATATTTTGGACTATTAATATGGGCTTATAATTATTTTGTTTTCTTTAAATAATTTGGGTTTTCAAATATATGAAATTCCTTTATCTATTTTTTTAAAATTAAAAAAATACTTAAAGGATTTTGACAATCTAATATTAATGATATTTTCAACTAATAATTTCTCATGTTCATAAAATATAAAATACCCTTTTTGGCTTTTTATTAAACCTTATTAATAAAATGATTTTGAAATTTCGATTCACCTTAATTAGTAAGATAGTTCGATCTATGTAACAAACCAAATCTCGTCTTACGCATAGACCGGGTTTGGGGTGTTACAAGGGTCTTCAAGCTTAGGGTTTAGGTTCTTTCTTTCCCAAGCAGTTGATCTGTTGTGTAACCCTATAAAACAGTTAATAGATCATACCTTCACTTGCTAATCCCCCATAGAGGGATTAGTTCCTCATGGTTTTCGTAAACAATAAAAAGTTGATATAAAACATAAATATGATAATTGAATTGAAAGTATAGAGTTTAAGAAAAATTCTGAATTGTATTATGAAGAAGAATGAATCCACAAAGTTTAATCGCATGTACAAACCAAATTTCTCGAGATAAAACAAAGAACAAACTGAAAATAAATCTAAAAACTAAGAAAAGAGGAAAACTAAACTAAAATTAAAAGAGAGATTTTGAGCTAAGTAATTGGTGTCCATAACATGTGCCAAATGAGTCTATTTATAGATTTGATGTGGTTGCCGTCCTTAACCCTGGGTTAGCTGATGTTTTTGAGCTTTAAGTTAGATTGTACAGACCAAAACGCTCCCTGGCTCGTATTAATTCCTATCTAGAGTCGATGTCGCGACACATCAAGACCTGTGTCACGACATAGAAGTCAGTATACTCTTCTTTAGGATGTCTTCAGGGGTATGCCACGGCACCCTAAGGCTATGTTATGACATTGAAGCTAGTCTCGAAATTCCTCTATTCTGCTCCCTATATTGCAACATTGAATCTTCCATGTTGCGACATAGTGACCAGTATTGGTTTAGAACGCCTTCTAATGTTCTCCTGCACACTCACAAGGTTCATTAGCTCACGCTTAGGCCTCATTCGGCCTTAAGGTCAATAAAAGACTCAATTTGCACATTTTATTGAATTTAATTAAACTTACTAAAACATAATTAAAACCTAATGATAATGCTTATTCTGAAGCTCCTAAAGTGCGGAAATTAGTTTAATATTCTTCACCGAATTACGACATATCAAATTACTATGACATGAAAGAGTTAGATTAATTATTGTTTAATTTAGAATTATTAAAGTAGTGTTAATGATGTTACAAAAGAAATTCATGGTGACTCGACTATTTATTAACCCATGAAATCACACTTATGTAATTATTAAGTTTTTGTAGTATATTTTATGTTCAACTAATGATTAATTTTCATAAGCGGACATCATACTATATGAGGTAACAGTGATATTTCTATACTAAAATAATTTAATCACATTAATCCTAATGTTATTTAAGGTAACAAATTTATTTCGATACTATTACTAATTTGACCTAATTTATCATACAAAGATCAAACATGTACCATTCAGATATTGTGTTAATGAATTACAATCTTGTTCGATTAAACAATTAATTTGATTGCTTTCCTACATTTATAATGCATTAATAGCATGTTCATGATTTTATTTGAATGAATAAAAACCAAGACAGATAACTTAATTAACAAAATTTTAACAATCTAAGATAAAAGAATGCAATCAATCCAAAAATAACATAATTAAGAAATTTTAATTAAATTGAAAGTAGAAAAATATTTAGCAAACATGTTCCAATTCAGAACAAAATAAAAAGTTAAAAGGGAAAGAAACTAGAAGATAAATTCGATGTTTCTTCATAGCTCAGGTTGTGTTCCTATTCCTCCTTCCTTCTGCTTTGCTCCTTCACACAATTACTATCAAGGTGGCAAATTTTGCTGCTTAAAGAACTTCTGAAATGCTTTCATCAAAGTCTTATGCTGCTCTTTCAAATGAAAAGTGAAAGAATGAAGAATGGAAGAAGAGATGGTGAGTGAGGAATGAGTGAAATGAGTGAATAGATAGGGGCTATTCATACTTATAAAGGTTGGCTATTTTTATAGCAAATTAGAACCTTGAAATTGTCTTCTCATATGGCTGACCCTTTCTTTAAAGAAAGGGATTGATGACTTTGAAATTTTTTCTTGATTCATGCTTGGTTCATAGGAGAGAGCTTGAAATACGGAGGGAGTTGGATGGTCACATGTGCTGATTTTTTGGTTAATTTTCAATGTTTACGAAGTCTTGGGTGGCTTATTTCGGTACATCTATGGACGGTTAGGCCTTCTCTTCCTCAGTGGACAGTGTGGGCTCTTCTCTCCTTAGCAGGATGTCCATTTTTGCTAACCCAATTCTTTTGTAAGGCCTATAAGCCTTATTTGGGCATCCAAAGATGACCAGATATTAGCAAAATTCGGCATGGCTTATGTTGTAGAAATGCTACAACATTGAGCACCAAAAGGGTGAGCTTCAAAACTACATTTTCTACTAGTGTATCAGTTGTCTCAAAAGTTGCAAAAACCATGTGTTTAGTGTATAAAGTGATCAAATTAGAAAATTCATCTTAGTATCAACTAATAGGACAAAATTATTCAAAAAAAATCCAAAATTTGTTATCAAACACCTAAAATTTGCATTAATTCCTAGTTTAAAAGTGTTGAAAATAACTCTATATTTTAGATTTATCAATGAGCAATTATTTAGACTGAAGTGTTGTCATGTGAGAGATAAAGCACCCTCCACACCTCAGTAAGTTGTTATTGTTAAATACTTGATGTGAGGCATTTTTCTAGCCGATGCTTTGAGTTAACAGAAGAAGAAGATTGCCTATGATACTAAAGAATATATTTGGGGGGAGCCATATACCTTTCGACAGTATGTAGACAAGCTTACTCGATGATGCATGGATGAAGAGGAGATCAAAGATATTCTAGCAGGGTGTCATGCTTCCCCTTGTAGGGCCATTTCGGAGGAAAGAGAACTGATTAGAAGATTCTACAATCTGGATTTTATTGACTGAAGATGATCAGGGATGTATATGAATTTGCAATGTGTGACCACTGTCCACAAACCAAGAACATTTTCAAACGAGATGAGATGTTTCAAAAAGGAATTTTGGAGGTTGAAATTTTTTATATCTGGCGGATCCACTTCATGGGACCATTTCCAAAATTTTTTTAGGAATCAATACATTCTACTGGCATTGGATTATGTTTCTAAGTGGATTGAAGCAAGGGCTTTACCAAAAAATGACACGAAAGTAGTTGTGAAGTTTCTACGCAAGAACTTCTATGCAAGAACATCTTCTCGGGCTCTTATCAGTGATGAAGGGTTACACTTCTGTAGTAAAAAATTGGAAAACTCTCTCTCGAAGTATAGTGTGAGACTTCAAATTACCACTGCCTACCATCCTCAAGCTAGCGATTAAGAGAAAGTGTTAAACCAGGAGATTAAGCAAATCCTTGAGAAGACAATGAATCTGACTCAGAAGGATTGGTCGATTTGATTGGATGACGCCTTATGGGCTTTTCGGACAGCTTACAAAACCCCATTAGGGATGTCCCCATATAGCATCATCTATGCGAAAAATTGACATTTTTCTATGGAATTAGAGAAGTAGACATATTATGAAGTTAAAGAGTTGAACTTAGACCTTGGCTTAGTGAAGAAAGCTCGTCTGTTTCAATTGCATGAGATGGAAGAGTTTTAGTTTCTAGCATACGGGAGCGCTAAGTTGTATAAGGGAAAAAGTAAACTCTACCATGATGCAATGATCAAACAGAAAACTTCGTGTCGGGTCAACAAATGCTTTCTTTCAATTCTTGTCTTAAATTGTTTCTTGAGAAGTTAATATCCTGGTGATCTGGGCTATACACCGTCAGCCCTGTATTAACTATTGGAGCAAACAAACTCACAAAAAAAGATGGTTAGCTATTCTTAGTAATTGGGCAAATGGTCGAATTGTATTTAGGAGACACAATGGGCACATTCAAGGAATTATAGTACTTGAATTGTGGCCTCTATCAAAATAAAACAGACAACCAAACAAGTGAGGAAAATGATGATGTCGATGGGTTGTGTCGTATTATCGAGAAGTGTAATGTTGGTGGGACTCTTGGAATAATAATATTCTTTTGTTTGCCATTAAAAAATGATATTTTTTGTAAATAATTTAATTATTTGAGTAGAGACTGTATTTTATTTTATTTTTAACTTTATTTCATGCTCAGGATTATTATTTACCGTGTATACTTTTGTGTAGATAGGTGTTCAAGACTGAAAAACTAAGAAATTTTGTGCATGCTACCGTGATATCAAGATACTAGCCATAAGGTGTTGGGGGGAGCCCAAAATAATTTTCAATGTTGCAAAATTCACCCCTTGTTGTCGCAACATACGAAACAAATGAGAGAAAATATTTGTTTCAAAATGTGCAGGGATGTTGCAACATCAAAGTGTGGAAGTCACGACACTAGGGCTAATTTTCTCTTAGTGTCGTAATGCCACAAACTCAATGTTGCAACACCTCTATCGGGTTTCGAGAAATACATGTTTGAAAGTAGTGACCCGCCCTTATTTTAGCCTATTTAACAACCGAAAAATCCTCCAAAACACCCATTTCACTTAATTTCATTCATAAATCCTAAATTTCTTTTCCCTTTCAAGATAATCTTCTAATCTATTCTCCTTCAATTTTTCTGCATTATTTATTGTTTCTTCTCTTATTTTTTCAGGTTCTCTTTTTGGTTGGGAAATATTTGCACAAAAAAGGAGTAAATCCATCTTGCTTTCAACAACAAAAGATTGTGAAGGTTAGGCATTCCAACTCCCTTATTTTTCAATTATCTTGTTATACTTCCAAAATATTTCATTTCATGTTGATTTAACTATTTGCATGTACTTAAATATTTAGAAAAACTTGGTTATTGAAAAGTAGAATTTCTTTTTCATTGTGGTTAGTTGGTTAGATTAGTTTAAGAAATTTTTGCTTGTTTGAATAGTGAGGAAAATAGAACCATGCCTCCTAGAAAAAACAAACGGACTCAATCCCAATCGGAACCCCCTTTGTTGTTGGAGTATGTTCTGAAAAAATTAAAACCAATTAGGCCAAAAAGCTTTTCCTAACACTTCAAGGACGAATATTAGTCCTTGAACATGGTTTTGAGTCGGCCTCCTTTTTGTGTAATGAGATATGGGATCTAGTCCGGTTCTATAAGTGGCACAACTTTTACCTTTTGCCAAAAACACCTAGGATTATACTCGTTTTTTTGGAGTTTTACTCCAACCTATAATTTACTAATAAAAATTGAGTGCAAGTACAACCCAAAAAAGTAGACTTCTCTCCTAAGGCCATTTGTGACCACTATGGTGTCCCATTTTATGAATAAGATGATATTGCTTCAACTGCTTTAAAACATTTTCACAATGTTAATAGGGATACCATAATGGCTTACTTAACTAAAAATAGAGGAGAATGGAAGCAAGAGGTACACAATAACTTTCCTCTCTCATTTGATTAGGATATCATGTTCTATATTGCAAAAATGTGGATGCAACTAATTTGTACTTGTGTTATCCTCGCGCTTAACACTAACACAGTTAATGTTTTTCGAGTTGTTTTGTTGTATTCTATTTTGCAATGCAAGCGTGTTTCTCTAGGGAAATGGATCAACAAACACACGAGGAAGTGTGCGGCTGGAGGCATGGTTGTTATCTATTTACCACACCTAGTTATGGAATTATGTTGTAAAGCCTGGGTGGTTATAGAGACAACCAAGCAGTTCCACGCCCCATTCAAAGCATAATTGATGATTCCATGATTCACCAATTTTGAGAGCTGCAAAAAAATATCCAAGAATGATGTGCACCCTTAACTCGTCTCTATCGCCGAATTGGGGTTACAAAGTATTACGATAACATTTTTAACATGTAAAACTACTTACAAAACAAATATTCAATTATAATTACAATCTATAAAATCACAATCCATTCACAAAAAACATACACTTACAATCCTTAAATCGAGTTTACGGGGCCCTAAAAATATATTGAAAACATTTTGGGGTTAATTTGAAATAAAATGAAAAAGTTAGGAAAAATTTGAAAAATTTGAAGAAAAATAGGGGACACATGGTCGTGTGCCACAGCCCAGACCGTGTGGACATTAGAAGTCTAGACACACAGCCATGTCCCAGCCTGTATGTCTACCTATGCGTATATTCGAATTAAGGTCACACGGTCGTGTCGTAGGCCGTGTGCCTACCTTTATGTGTATTCAATGTTGAGTGACACAGCTGTGTCACTGGTCATGTTTTAGATCGTGTAACAAACTATTTTAAGACATATAGCTATGTTGCAGGCGGTGTGAAACCTGCACCTTGATACAATAAGACACTCGACCGTGTGGTTAGACCGTGTGTGACACACGACCGTGTGGCATCCCGTGTCCCAAGCCATGTGTACCACAATTTGATTATAATACAAGGAAATTACCACACATATCTTGGTTAACAATTTAAGCCTAAAACCATCGTCTAAACATATAATCAAATACACTTCAAAACAACTCAAAACATGTCAATTTCATACATCCTAGGTGCCTAACCAATGTACCCTCATTGACACCACATTTAAATCATCAATTACAAGCCAAAAGTTCATTCATACTATACCTTACCAATATGTCATTCAAAGGCACCTCAAACAAGATCAACCATTTGACAAAACAAACTAAGATAATTCATGACACTAACCTTCCATTTATGAACATGCTTCATAAATAAAAAAAATCAAAACTAACATATCCACATACATACATAACTATATACAATTGTTTACTTTGAACAAAACATTTAACAAGTTTACACAACATCATCTTTAAACAAAGTTACCTTTAATGGAACATTCAAACATCAAAATGACCATATCTAACCAATCAACCTAGGTACATGACAAGATACAAAAAGAAGTGCATCACCAACATTGAGTTTTTGTTTTGTCGTGGATGCTGATTCGTTGAACAAAAGTAAGTACCAAATCTACATTCAAATAAAGGTTCAAACATTAAACAAACTCATTCATTCAAAGAACCACACTTACACCTAGTGACCTAAATTTTTACATTTCAATATATATATAAGTTTATTTATATGGAATTTACCATACTACTCAATAATTCACATTGTATATCTTCCATGGCATCCTTCTCAAGCCAATTTTCTCCAATGGATTTATTATTCCTTGTCTATACAAGCAATCCAATAAATGGCACCCGATGCTTAACGGTTAAATCGTAAATAAGTTTTGAGCCCAATGCTAGTTGGATAAACCGATAGATATATAGGGAGTGTGTCTAGCACTAGTTAGATAAACTGACAAAGATCTGTGCCCAGCACTAGTTTGATAAATTGACATATATATAGAGAGTGTGCCCAGCACTAGTTAGATAAAATGATGAAGATTTGTGCCAAGAGCTAGTCAGATAAACTAACAAATATAATGTTGTGCCCAGCACTAGTTAGATAAATTGACGAAAGTTGTGCCCAGTGCTAGTCGGATAAACTGACAGATGTAATGGTGTGCCTCGCACTAGTCAGAGAGACTGACAAAAGTTGCTTAACAAGAATTAAGTCCTCCATACTACATTTCATAATTTAATCAATCACCACAACAATCATGTGAACATCTTTGATCTATTTCATATTCATACATATTGTATTCCATAATACTTCATTCAATAGAATTAATAGATTATATTAAAGGATAGAATTTAATATTGTATACATCTATACTTATTAGATTAAAATAAGGAGTTCGAGTCAAAGACTACGAACTTATAGAATTTATGATAGTTTCTAGTGATCGAGGTTGATTAATCAACAACTTTCTCCTTCTCTCGATTATCGACCGTTTTACCTGTATCTTGATCTAAATAAAATAAGCTAATTCAATTTAACTACCACAATAATTCAATTTAAACAATCACTTATAAAATCATATTTCAACATTTAACCCTTAATAATTGGCCATTACACAGCTCAGTCCTTAACATAAAAATTAACCTCATCTCATTCTCAATTAATTTCCATAGCTACCTGAATATACATATAATTCACTAGCAATCACTAAATTCTTGGAATTTTTAATTTAACACTATGACATTTTAATTTATAGCACTTAACTCCTTTAAAGCTTATAATAACTAAATCACTACTTAAAGTAATAATTTCTCATACCATACAATTTAATAACCCAACAAACAATTTCCAGCAAAATAGAGTCTTAAAAAAGTCCCTATATTTATCATAATTTATCCATTTAGTCCCTCAATCAGTAAATTTTTATGTATATAAATTAGTCCTTAATATAAAACTTCCTAAATTCACTCAACTAGGTAGTCTCACTTAACTTCCAACCCCACAATGTAACACCCCTTACCCGTGTTCGACGCCGGAACAAGGTACGAGGCACTTCTGGACTTAAATACAAGCAAACATACAAAATCGAAATGTAATTTCCATCTAAATTTAAAACTTTTTACATACATTCATATCGTCCCTAAAACGAGCCTACAAGGCTCAATACATGCTTTGGAAGTGGTTCGGGACTAAACCAAGAACTTTAGAAAATCACACAACACTTAGAATTTTTTTCACTAAAACAGGGGTCACAGCTCGTGTGACCCTTGGACACGCCCGTGCTACAGGCTATGTGCAAAATAGGGAGCTCTCTTACTTGTGCCACACGGTTGTGCCACACACCCGTGTGCTAGGCTGTGTGGTCGATTTAATTTTCATAATTTTTCATAAAATAGGTGCAAGCTTCACTCGGCCAGGGCACACGCCCGTATTTGAGGCCGTGCCGTAACACCCCTAACCCCTACCCATCGCTAGATTAGGGTTACGGGCATTACCAGATAAGTCATACAAAAATCCCGATTCCATATACCACACTCAACAAATTGATCTTAACATATGAAATTTAAAACAAGAAAACCATACTTAACTAATTAATAAAGTAATCCTATTACAACAGTCAATTTATTTAAAGTATTAAGGAAACCACTAGGTGTTGCTTAACAAAATTTAAACACTTTGCTTTAAGTTTTGTATATACCAATGTATGACTTAATAATCACAAGCAACCATTGAAAATTTCAAATCCATATTACAGTTAATCACAAAGTTTTATGCTTTCTAAACTATTTCAAATTAACTATTAATTCGTCACATGTATACTCTTAACCATATGTTTTGTATCCAATTCGACTCGCAAATGAAATACCAAACAAATTTCTTTTTATAAGCATACTTTACTCAACTACTAATAACTATCCATGAACAAATATGCATATATATTTACTCATACCATATTTATACGGTTAGCCAAATCATACCTATACATTTATCAAGTACATATACAACCTTAATACTATTACCCTATGGACGAATCCAACATTAATGCAACATAACCGAATATACAATATGCTTATCATTACCATGTTTCCAGATCATGTATCAATATCACAGTGTATATACATACTTCGTAATAAGCTTTCTAACTCATACTATTTCATAATACATATCGTACTGTTCAAATAAACTAAATCATGCCACAACCATATATATATATATACATCTCCTCTTTCAACCATGATTGCTTAATTTGAACCGCATCAATAATGCAAAACCTACCAAGTCTAAGCTTAAACCAAGACTTCACACATATATATGGCAACATATTACCTAGCTAACATATTACATGCTTTAAATCATCTAGCATCCATCATTTTTCCTTATTAGCTAAATGCATATCCCAACAATACATCATATATATATATCATATGATCATCTTCCGTATATGATTTAAAACATGACCAAAATCACATATCTAATGGTATTATAATGCAAGCTATTATATCAAAATGTAAAACCTAAACTTAACCAACAACAACAGCCTTATTCGCAAGGCCATATTTATATTTACAATCCGAACATCATTCATTACTTATCAAAATAAAGCCTATACATGCCTTTGATTCAAAAAGTTTACAAAACATAATTATACCAAAGAGAGTGATAGTGTGGTCGACTTTCTTGCTGATCCCCTGAGCCCGTAGTTGAATTATCGATCTATAAAATAGAAACACAAACATATACAGAGTAAGCTCAATAGCTTAGTAAGCCTTAAGTAACTTTGTTATAACATTCGAACAATTTAATTTTCTTTTTCTTTAAACTTATAACATCTATATTTATGCATGGCCGAATATTATCAACTTGTTAATCATAGCATTTACACTTCATTACCATAATCCTATAATTCATCAAACCATAGCATAAATGTATTTTACATGAATCACATGCTTCTCGACACATATGTGCAACATTCATATCAAATATATCATCATACTCAAAGTCTTTCCACTATTAGCATTTCTACTAGTAACCGAACATCCCAAAAATAACATGTTTAAGCTCAAGTTCTATCTTATATATCACCATTCTTAATATGCTATTTCAATTCAAGTAACATTAATCACAACTTACCTCACCTCTGAATAAATTCAATGAGATTTGAACTTACCTGAGTATTTAGCTTAATAGGTTCACTATAATACACTCGAACCATTTATAACTTCTTCGTTTTAAAGTATCACCCAGCATTAAGCACGCTAGGCACGAAGCCCGAATCAAATCAAGACAAGGGCGCTAGGCACGAAGCCCGAATATGTCACCAAGACTAAGCACGCTGAGGCACAAAGCCCAAATATGTCACCGGCACTAAGCACGCTGAGCACAAAGCCGAATCAAATCACCAAGCACAAGGCACGCTAGGCATCAAAGCCCGATAAGTAACACCGACACAAGGCACGCTAGGCATTAAAGCTCGATATATAACACCAAAGACAAGGCACTGCTAGGCTAATAGCCCGAGATATCAACATTTTAACATTTCAATGCACATTTCAATAATTCCATAACCAATTAACTCACTTGAATTTCATAATTCTATCACATTTCAAATTCAACTAAGCTTATTCATATTTTCTAAATAAAATCATTACATCATTGTATAATCGCATATCATATTGATTATACACCTTTACATTGTATTAACAAAACATATCCAATTCAATGTAACATCTTTACATTCGGCTATCACATAAAAATATGCCCAAATTTATCAAACATTGTCATTAAACACATTCATAATTCATTCTTTAATATAATTTAGCCTAAGGACTTACCTCGACTTTCGACGGACAACGTTAATCGGCTAGTCGACAACTTTCATTTTTCCCCGATCCAAACTCATTTTTCTTTGTTCTTGATCTAAACATATAAAAATTTAACTCATTCAAGTACATTTCATCTCAATTTAGTCCCTAAGCACATAATTAAGCAAATTACCATTTTACCCTTAAGGTTTCACATTTTTACTATTTAGTCCTAATTGTACAAAACACAAAATACACACAATTTGCCAAGACTATACAAGGGCCAAATATTCCTAGGGACTTTATAAGCCCTCTCATTTCATTTATTTGGCAATTAAGTCCCTCTAAAATTTTATTTTTACAAATTAGCCCTATTTGTTCAATTTCACTAAAACTTCCAATACAAAACATATAAATCTTTAACCTATCTTAAATTTCCAATCATCAAATATCATAAACCACTTAAGTTTATCAATGGCCGAACATCAATAATGCATATTTTTATAAATTAGGACATGGGTTAGCTACGGTTCAAAGCAACGATTTCAAAAACGTAAAAATTAACAAAAACCGAAATCAAACTAACCTTGATTTTGTGCTTCTAATTGCCGAAATTCAAAGGAACAAAAACCCTTTTTCTTTCTCCCACATTCGGCCAAATAACAAAATGAGATGATAATGGCTTTTTCATTTTATTTTATTATGTATATAATAGGTTATTTAATTAATTTACTATTATAACCTTTAATATAAAATAAACTATTGCATATAATAATGGCATATTAGTCAAAAGCCATCCACTAACTTATAAAATGGAATATTTACCCACCTAATACCTTAAATTAAGAAGCCATCATCATTCTAGCACTTTACACTAAAGAATGCAACTTTTACGTTTTACGCGATTTAGTCTTTTTTATCAAATTCAATACATAAACGATAAAATTTTTCTACGAAACTTTCACACACATAAATTCACATATAATAAACACTAAATATAATATCTAAATATTTCTCGGGTTTGAATTCATGGTCCCGAAACCACCGTTCTGATTAGGGTCAAATTCGGTCTGTTACAACTCTCTCCCCTTAAGGATTTTCGTCCCCGAAAATCTTACCGTTAAATAACGTCGGATATTGTTGCCTCATTGAATCCTAAGGCCCCCACGTAGCCTCTTCAACTCCATGCTATTCCATAGTACTTTCACTAAGGAAATCCTTTTGTTTCTTAGCTCTTTCATTTCCCGAGCTAAGATACGGATCGGTTTTTCCTCATACGTCATATCAGGTTGAATTTCCAATCTCAGATGGAGCAATCACATGTGATGGATCTGATCTGTATCTACGGTGCATAGAAGCGTGAAATACATCATGTATCTTTTCTAATTCAGAGGGTAGCTTCAACCTATAAGCAACAGGCCCAACACGTTCAATGATTTCATACGGTCCGATGAATCTCGGACTCAACTTGCCTTTCCGGCCAAAACGGAGTACTTTCTTCCACGGAGAAACATTTAAAAATACTCGATCTTCGACCTGAAATTCAATGTCTTTACGTTTCAAATCAGTATAGGACTTTTGACGATCCGGTGCAGCTTTCAAATTGTCTCTAATAATAGCTACTTTCTGTTCGGTTTCTTTAATCAAATCAACCCCGTGTATCTTATTCTCACTGAGCTCAATCCAGTATAATGGTGTTCGACACTTTCGCCTGTACAAGGCTTTATAAGGCGCCATTTTGATACTAGACTGAAAACTGTTATTATAAGCAAATTCAACTAGAGGTAAGTATCTTTCCCACGTACCTTCAAACTCAAGAACGCAGCATCTCAACATGTCCTCAAGTATCTGAATAGTTCGTTCAGATTGACCGTCTTTCTGTGGATGAAAGGCTATACTAAAGTAAAGTTTAGTACCTAAAGCATCTTGCAACTTCTTCCAAAATCGTGATGTGAATCTCGGGTCTCTGTCTGAAACAATGGAACTCGGTACACCATGCAATCTCACAATCTGTGATACATACAATTCAGCTAGTTTATCGAGTGAATAATCTGTACGAACTGGCACAAAGTGAGCTGATTTAGTCAGTCTATCAACTATAACCCAGACAGCATCTTTCTTACTCGATGTCATAGGGAGACCGGATACAAAATCCATTGTAATTCTATCCCATTTCCATTCAGGTATCATGATTGGCTGAAGCAACCCAGAAGGCACTTGATGCTCGGCTTTTACTTGCTGACAAATTAAGCACTTTGAAACAAATTCAGATATATCTCGTTTCATACCAGGCCACCAGTAGAACTGCTTCAAGTCATTATACATTTTCATGCTACCCGGATGTATCGACATCTGACTATTATGAGCTTCTTTCAATAACACCTGAATCAATTCCACGTCCCTCGGTACACACATTCGGCCTTTGTATTTCAAGCAGTCATTTTCATCAATTAGAAATTCTGACTCTGCATTATTTTCACATTGAACCCGTTTAACAGTCATATCTTTGTCAGCTTTTTATGCATCACAAATTTGCTGAATAAACATTGGGCTTGCTTGTAATTCGGCTAGGATCGATCCATCACCAAACATAACCATCTGTGCGTTCATTGCACGAAGAGCAAACAATGATTTTTGACTTAACGCATCGGCTTTCCCTGGATGGTAGTCAATCACTAACTCATAGTCTTTCAATAGTTCTAACCATCTGCGTTGTCTCAAGTTCAACTCTTTCTGAGTCATCAAATATTTAAGACTTTTGTGATCCGAGTAAACGTGACATTTCTCACCGTATAAATAATGACGCCAAATTTTCAATGCGAGCACAATAGCTGCAAGTTCTAAATCATGCGTCGGGTAATTTCTTTTATGCGGCTTCAATTGTCTTGAAGCGTAGGCTACAACTTTGCCTTCCTGCATCAAAACGCAGCCTAAACCATTCAAAGAAGCATCAGAATAAACAACAAATTCTTTACCCGATTCAGGCTGAACTAACACTGGAGCTTCGGTCAAAAGGGCTTTCAACTGATCGAAACTTTTCTGACAATTTTTCGACCACTCGGACTTGACGTCTTTCTGTAGTAGCTTTGTCAAAGGTGAAGCTATTATAGAAAAACCTTTCACAAACCGTTTGTAGTAGCCCGCAAGTCCCAGAAAACTTTGAATCTCGGAAACATTTTTTGGTGGCTTCCAATCAAGTATAGTTGAGATTTTGTTCGGGTCAACACGAATACCCGATGCTGAAACAACATGACCCAAGAAACTGACTTCATTCATCCAAAACTCACACTTACTAAACTTTGCATACAACTGTTGATCTCGCAAAGTTTGTAACACTAATCTCAAATGCTCGGCATGCTCGGTTTCATCTTTAGAGTAGATTAGTATATCATCAATAAACACTACTACAAACCGATCTAAAATTGCACGAAGACTGATTCATCAAATCCATAAAAACAAGAAAGTGCATTAGTAAGCCCAAAAGGCATAACCAAAAACTCAAAATGTCGTACCTCATCCAGAATGCGTCTTTGGCACATCTATCTCGACTCAACCGATAATAACCCGATCTCAAATCTATCTTCGAAAATACTGAAGCCCCTTTCAACTGATCAAACAAATCATCAATCTGAGGTAATGGGTACTTATTCTTTATAGTAACCTTATTCAGTTGCCGATAATCAATACACATTCGCATCGTTCCATCTTTCTTTTTCACAAAAAGAACTGGTGCACCCCAAGGAGAGAAACTCGGTCGTGCAAAGCCCCTATTTGTTAATTCTTGCAACTGTGCTTTCAACTCTTTTAACTCAGTAGGTGCCATCCGATATGGAGCTATCGAGATCGGAGTCGTTCCCGGTGCCAATTCAATGCCAAACTTAATTTCTCGTATTGGGGGTAAACCCGGTAGTTCTTCAGGAAATACATCTGGGTATTCACACACAACCGGTACAGATTCAATATGCTTTTCAAACACTTTATTATCCAGTACATAAGCCAAATAAGCTTCGCACCCTTTTCTCACATACTTTCCAGCCAGTATCGAGGATATTATTGTAGCAAACTCACTTAAATCACTGGATTTAATTCTAATGATCTCGCCGTTCTGACATCTCAAGTCAATAAGCTTTTTTTTTGCAATTCACCACTGCATCATGTGAAGTTAGCCAATCCATTCCCAAAATTATATCAAACTCATCGAAGGGTAACAACATTAAATCGGCTGGGAAACAATAATCCCGAATCATCAACGGGCAACCTCTACACACTTTATTAACAAGTACACATCTACCGAGAGGGTTGGACTCACGAATCACAAACTCAGTAGACTCAACTAGCAGAGTCTTACCGAATACTAGAGTTTCACACACATATGAATGAGTCAAACCAGGATCAATCAATGCAATCACAGTAGTATCATAAAGGGTGAAAGTACCGGTAATGACATCGGGGGAAGAAGCATCCTCTCTGGCTCGTGTAGCATAAGCTCTGATAGGTGCTCGGGCCTCTGATCGAACTACAGTGTCCTTCGTCCCTCTCTGACTACCACCTACTTTACTGGAATGTTTGGGGGGTTGTCCCCGTGCTGGCGTGCTACTCGGTCTAGTGTTCTGAACCGTATTCTGTTCGGCTAACATCGAGCACTCTCGAATAAAATGGTCCGACGATCCACATTTAAAGCAGGACCGATCACGAACCCTACAACTTTCAGAATGCCATTTCCCGTAATGTTTACACTCGACCCTGTCCTGTGGAACGTTACCAACACTGGCTATCGAAGTGGCTCGATAACTCCCTGGAGGTCGATCACGTCTAGGTAAGTCTAATGTGGCTTTATGTCAGTTAGAGTCATCTCTGAATTTCTTAGGCATCGAATGGTAAGTCTTACTCGTTGATCTCTTACGAGTATCTCTAGCTTCTATTTCAGTTTTTCTTTTCTCTTTTCGAGCTCTTGACCTTACAAGCCCGCCGACTAGTATCACAAACTCTTTGATTTCAAGAATCTTGACCAAGAACTTTATATCTTCATTCAGACCGTCTTCAAATCTTTTACACATAATGGCTTCAGTAGAAACACACTCTCTAGCATATCTGCTAAGTCTGACAAATTTTCGTTCATATTCGGTCACAGTCATTCGCCCCTGTTTTAGTTCAAGAAATTCTTTTTGTTTTTGATCGATGAATCTCTGACTGATATATTTCTTACGGAACTCAATTTGGAAGAAGTCCCAAGTTACTTTTTCTTTCAGAACTACGGATACCAGTGTGTTCCACCAGTGATAGGTAGTGTCCCGAAGTAGAGATATAGCACACTTTAGGCATTCATCTGGAGTACAAGATAACTCATCGAGTACCCGAATAGTGTTATCAAGCCACATCTCAGCTTGTTCTGCATCATCATTATCATTGGCCTTGAATTCCTCGACCCCATACTTCCTAATTTTATCAATGAGAGGTCTGCTATATCTCATCGGATCTATCATCGGGGGTGCTGAAGGTACCGGAGTTGGATTATTTGGGGGTGGAGGTTATTGTACAGCCAGATTATTCTGAACAAACTGGGTGAACCATTCATTCATCATTTGGTAGAAGGCTTGTTTAGCCTCCCCCTCGTAGCTACCCGTATCTGGTCGAGAGTCTAATGGCACTGATCCACATGCGAGACCAGGCGCAACACTCTCCACATCATCAGCTACGGCTCTATCGGGATCAGAATCCATTTACTATATAGAATACAATTGAAATTGTCAGAAGTCACCACACTATCATATATACAATTCAAAGGCATGTATAGCTAGACTCTTACATACTACGGTAGTCCTAGAATCAACTAAACCGTAGCTCAGATACCAATAAAATGTAACACCCTTAGCCCCTACCCATCGCCAGATTGGGGTTACGGGCATTACTGGATAAGTCATACAAAAATCCCGATTCCATATATCACACTCAACAAATTGATCTTAACATATGAAATTTAGAAACAAGTAAACCATACTTAACTAATTAATAAGTAATCCTATTACAACAGTCAATTTATTTAAAGTATTAAGAAAACCACTAGGTGTTGCTTAACAAAATTTAAACACTTTGCTTTAAGTTTTGTATATACCAATGTATGACTTAATAATCACAAGCAACCACTGAAAATTTCAAATCCATATTACAGTTAATCACAAAGTTTTATGCTTTCTAAACTATTTCGAATTAGCTATTAATTCGTCACATGTATACTCTTAACCATATGTTTCGTATCCAATTTGACTCGCAAATGAAATACCAAACAAATTTCTTTTTATAAGCATACTTTACTCAACTACTAATAACTATCCATGAACAAATATGCATATATATTTACTCATACCATATTTATACGATTAGCCAAATCATACCTATACATTTATCAAGTACATATACAACCTTAATACTATTACTCTATGGACGAATCCAACATTAATGCAACATAACCGAATATACAATATGCTTATCATTACCATGTTTCCAGATCATGTATCAATATCACAGTGTATATACATACTTCGTAATAAGCTTTCTAACTCATACTATTTCATAATACATATCGTACTGTTCAAATAAACTAAATCATGCCACAACCAATATATATATATACATCTCCTCTTTCAACCATGATTGCTTAATTTGAACCGCATCAATAATGCAAAACCTACCAATTCTAAGCTTAAACCAAGACTTCACACACATATATGGCAACATATTATCTAGCTAACATATTACATGCTTTAAATCATCTAGCATCCATCATTTTTCCTTATTAGCTAAATGCATATCCCAACAATACATCATATATATATATCATATGATCATCTTCCGTATATGATTTAAAGCATGACCAAAATCACATATCTAATGGTATTATAATGCAAGCTATTATATCAAAATGTAAAACCTAAACTTAACCAACAACAATGACCTTATTCGCAAGGCCATATTTATATTTACAATCAGAACATCATTCATTACTTATCAAAATAAAGCCTATACATGCCTTTGATTCAAAAAGTTTACAAAACATAATTATACCAAAGAGAGTGATAGTGTGGTCGACTTTCTTGCTGATCCCCTAAGCCCGTAGTTGAATTATCGATCTATAAAATAGAAACACAAACATATACAGAGTAAGCTCAATAGCTTAGTAAGTCTTAAGTAACTTTGTTATAACATTCGAACAATTTAATTTTCTTTTTCTTTAAACTTATAACATCTATATTTATGCATAGCCGAATATTATCAACTTGTTAATCATAGCATTTACACTTCATTACCATAATCCTATAATTCATCAAACCATAGTATAAACATATTTTACATGAATCACATGCTTCTCGACACATATGTGCAACATTCATATCAAATATATCATCATACTCAAAGTCTTTCCACTATTAGCATTTCTACTAGTAACCGAACATCCCAAAAATAACATGTTTAAGCTCAAGTTCTATCTTATACCAATCATACATATCACCATTCTTAATATGCTATTTCAATTCAAGTAACATTAATCACAACTTACCTCACCTCTGAATAAATTCAATGAGATTTGAACTTACCTGAGTATTTAGCTTAATAGGTTCACTATAATACACTCGAACCATTTATAACTTCTTCATTTTAAAGTATCACCAAGCATTAAGCCCGCAGCACGGCTTCGAATCAAATCAGCACAAGGCAACGCTAGGCACGAAGCTCGAATATGTCACCGGCACTAAGCCTGCTAGGCACAAAGCCCGAATATGTCACCGGCACTAAGCTTGCTAGGCACAAAGCCCGAATCAAATCACAAGCACAAGGCCTGCTAGGCATCAAAGCCTGATAAGTAACATCGGCACAAGGCCTGCTAGGCATTAAATCCTGATATATAACACGGCATAAGGCCTGCTAGGCTAATAGCCCGAGATATCAACATTTTCAACATTTCAATGCACATTTCAATAATACCATAACCAATTAACTCACTTGAATTTCATAATTCTATCACATTTCAAATTCAACTAAGCTTATTCATATTTTCTAAATAAAATCATTACATCAATGTATAATCTGCATATCATATTGATTATACACCTTTACATTGTATTAACAAAACATATCCAATTCAATGTAACATCTTTACATTCGGCTATCACATAAAAATATGCCCAAATTTATCAAACATTGTCATTAAACACATTCATAATTCATTCTTTAATATAATCTAGCTTAAGGACTTACCTCGACTTTCGACGGACAACGTTAACCGGCTAGTCGACAACTTTCGTTTTTCCCCGATCCAAACTCGTTTTTCTTTGTTCTTGATCTAAACACATAAAAATTTAACTCATTCAAGTACATTTCATCTCTATTTAGTCCCTAAGCACATAATTAAGCAAATTATCATTTTACCCTTAAGGTTTCACATTTTTACTATTTAGTCCTAATTGTACAAAACACAAAATACACACAATTTGCCAAGACTATACAAGGGCCGAATATTCCTAGGGACTTTATAAGCCCTCTCATTTCATTTATTTTGCAATTAAGTCCCTCTAAAATTTTATTTTTACAAATTAGCCCTATTTATTCAATTTCACTAAAACTTCCAATACAAAACATATAAATCTTTAAGCTATCTTAAATTTCCAATCATCAAATATCATAAACCACTTAAGTTTATCAATGGCCGAACATCAATAATGCATATTTTTACAAATTAGGACATGGGTTAGCTACGGTTCAAAGCAACGATTTCAAAAACGTAAAAATTAACAAAAACCGAAATCAAACTAACCTTGATTTTGTGCTTCTAATTGACGAAATTCAAAGGAACAAAAACCCTTTTTCTTTCTCCCACATTTGGCCAAAGAACAAAATGAGATGATAATGGCTTTTTCATTTTATTTTATTATGTATATAATAGGTTATTTAATTAATTTACTATTATAACCTTTAATATAAAATAAACTATTACATATAATAATGGAATATTAGTCAAAAGCCATCCAATAACTTATAAAATGGAATATTTACCCACCTAATACCTCAAATTAAGAAGCCATCATCATTCTAGCACTTTACACTAAAGAATGCAACTTTTATGTTTTATGCGATTTAGTCCTTTTTATCAAATTCAATACTTAAACGATAAAATTTTTCTACGAAACTTTCACACACATAAATTGACATATAATAAACATTAAATATAATATTTAAATATTTCTCAGGCTCAGATTCGTGGTCCCGAAACCACCGTTTCGATTAGGGTCAAATTTGGTCTGTTACACGTGCCGTCCACACGGCTGAGACACACGCCCGTGTCTCTGTCCATGTGCTCGATACTGAGCATTCTATTTTGCAATAATTTAGGTGCAGGGGTCACACGGCCAGAACACACACCCATGGGGCAAGCCGCGTATAACACACGCCCGTGTGTCTACCCGTGTGGAAAAAATAAGGCAATTTACCAAGCCTTTTTGTCACCCTTCCATGCACAAACCAACACAACAAAAATAGAACCATTCCAAGCATATACCATCAACCAAATCAGCCACAACTAAGGCATTAATACCCCATTCACATGCTATCATTTATCATACACAAACATTTCATACATCTCAACTCAAATCATGCAATTTCCCATATCCATGAAAAGAATCATCTTATGCATATTTATTTACACCAATATTAGCCAAGTTCAATGGCAATTAACAAAATGAATTATCAACCAATAGAAGCAAGCACATTTGGCTAAATCAATTATGACGCATAATAAAATGACCAAGTCCCTATACATGCCATAACTCAAAATATTAAAATCAATGGTACCCAAAATATTAAGTTGATAGTGTGAATGGATCTCTGACAGTTTTTGATCCCCGAGTTGGCTTGCTGACACTATAAGACAAGGGAAAAGAAAGGGGAGTAAGCTATACAGCTTAGTAAGTTCTTATGCAAATAATAAGCATTATAATCACACATGTATCATACAAATAAACATGATGAAATTGGCATAATTAGTATCAAGGTCTTCTAATCATAACTTATTCATAACCTTACCGAGGGATTCATCACATATCAAGCTCATTAGTAAATGAGTTTTACATACGTACCTGTACCAACTTGCAACATAATCATAACCTTTCGCAACTTTGACGTACTCGTTGAATTTCCTGTTGAACCACTTGGAATACTAAAGGATACTCAGGAATCTCGCACACACAATACTATACCAATGCCATATCTTAGATATGGTCTTAAATAGGATCTCTTATCGATGCCAATAGCCCAGCTATGGTCTTACACGAAATCTCATATTGATGCCATATCCCAAATATGGTCTTACACGTAATCTCAATTAACCCTAATGTCATGACATTCATATCCTACCTATTCCTAAGGTTCAACAGGGATTTCTCACTTTTCAAATTTTATCGATTACATCCAAGGTGTCAATAATAATTCATACAATATTAAAACATAAATAAAACAATGCATTATTTACATACAAACTTACCTCAGTACAAAAATTGTAGAAACAAACCTAATCGTCAAGCACTTTGTTTTTCTCTCGATCTAGGTCTGAAACTCATTTTTCTTGATCTGTAACAGCCCAATTTTGGGTCTAGTCGAAATAGTGGTTTTGGGACCACAAATTTGACAAAGAAAAATTCATTTTTATTATATTTTTATGGTCTACAGTTTTATGGAATGATTTTGTGAAAATTTCTGTAAAGTCTGATTTATACCCTAGTCAGAACAGTGATTTTGGGACCATAAATTCAAGTTTGAATAATATTTTAATATTATTTTTGGTGTCCTTAATACGTGATTAAGCATGTGCTAAATTTTCGTAAGTTAATTTGTCCGTCTGTGAGTTTATTTTAACAAAAGGGTTGAATTGCATTAAATGTGAAAGTTGCTTGCTATTGTTAAAGTACCAATGTGTTATGGCTTTGTATAAGTGAAGGCCTTATGAAGAAAATAGACCATTATTTAGTTAGTGGATGATTGATAGTCAAATATGCCCTTATTCCATGTTTGTTTTATTTATTAATTGGATGGATATTTTGGTAAAAGAATTATTAATATATGTTATAGTAAAATAAGCATAAAATATGGCCATTAATCCTTGTTCATCCACCGAATTTTGGAAAGAAAAGAAAGAACAAAAACTTTCATATTTTCGGCACATACAAGCTTGAATTCAAGGTTAGTTTTTGATCCGTTTTTTATAATTTCTATGTTTTTGTAACCGTTGCTTCGAGAACTATCAAACCCATGTCTCAATTTAATGAATTGATGTTGTTCATGAAAAATGCCATTGATGATATGTTGAGCTTTGTGATGATCTTTGGTGTTAAATGAAAGATTTGAGCTAGATGAACATACTTTGTTCTTGAATTTTTGATGAATTTAGCTAATTAGGGCTAAATTGAGAAAATGGTAAATTGAAGGACTAAATTGAAAATTTGATGAAAAGTATGGGCTTGTATGATGTTCATAAGTATTCGACTAAGCTTGTGTATGTGTTGATTTTGTGAATTTGATGTTTTGAGAAAAAATAGACTAAATTGATAAATTGTGCAAGTATGAGGGCTAATTTGTAAATGCCCTAAATGTGTGTCCTTGGATTGAAGTGAATGAATTAGTGAATAAAAGGGTTAATTCTAAAGATGTTTAGATCAAGAACCAAGGAAAGCAGACTTAGAACGTAGGAAAGCGAAAGTAACAGAGTAGCCGTTTCCATTCCGATAAATCGAATCCGAGGTAAGTCACTATGCAAATAAACATACTTGTATGAAATTATGGTTGCTTATATGACTAATGTTGATAATGAATGCTTATTAGATGTTATGCATATGAATTCCGAGAGAAGTTCGATATAGTGACAATGTCCGAGAAGTCTCGTACCAACCTAAGAATAGATAGGATTAGCTATGTCATGACATAGGTATCTGTTCTATTTTATCATGTAAGACCACGTCAGGGACGTTGGCATTAATTTGAGATTTCGTGTAAGACCACGTCTGGGACGTTGGCACCGATATGAGTTATAGTGTAAGACTACGTCTGGGACGTTGGCATCGATAAGAGCTTTACGTGTAAGACCATGTCTGCGACATCGACGTTGTATTGATTCGTATAAGATCCTGTCAGGGATAGTGACATCGATATTCGAGTGCATGTAAGACTTCGTCTGGGACGTTGGCATTGTACGGCTATTTTGAGCTTTCCAATTATCCTACTAGATTCCTAAAGGTTCAACGGGCAACTTTGTGATACAAATTGTAAGTACGAGCTATGATCAAATAAGTGAACGAATATCCGTTTCAGGTACGTTGAATGTACATTAAGTGTCTATAAAAAAGGTAAGTACCTATATGACTTGAAGTTGAAGAAATGTATGTTTGAATGTGAGAATGTGAATCTTGAATTGATGAATGTGGCAAATGTGGCCACAAGTATGAATCAAGGTATATATGTGATGGTTTGCTAAGTGATTGGAATGTGCCAATGTATTTACTTGCTCAAAATGCATTTTATGCTAAGTTTGTTTGTATATTGACTTACTAAGCTTTTGAAAAGCTTACTCTGTGTGTCTGTTTTCTCTATTTTATAGGTTGTCAAAGCTACTGAAGGCTCGGGACCGTCAATGATCGTCATCACACTACTAAACTCTTTTTGGTACTCTTTGAAAAATGTATATAACTAGATATGGCAAGTATAGGCTAGATATGTGTATATGTTTATGAAGTGAACTTAGCCATGGTTTTGGCGAGTTTTGAATTGATAAAATGCTTGATTGAATGAGTTATATGATGCATATTTTTGGTATGGTTTGGATCACATGAAATGGTCAAGTTTTTGAGAGCACAAGAAATGGTCAAGTTTTTGAATAGGTTTTGGATGAATTATACTTGTGATGATATGAGTTTTAGTTTTGTAATTTGGCATGAATGAAATTGGTATTGAATGTATAGATTGATTGGTTAATTTGGAATGTTTTTGGTTTCTATATATGCATGATATTATTTGGTAAATGTTGCTTGTAGGTATGACCCAATTGGGTGGCATTTTGGTCTTGCAAATGACCTATAATGTCACACAGCCATGGAACACGGGCGTTCCTAGTGACCGTGGGGTAAAGTCAGTAGCTAGCTTAAGAGTACACGACCATGGCACACGGGTGTTCCTAGAGGTCATGTGAGAAAGTTAGTATATGGCCTAGTAGGACACAGCCTTAGCACACGGGGGTGCTTGATAGCCATGTTGTTTTGGCAGGATCGACCACGGTCAAGGTACATGGGCGTGCTTGGTGGCTGTGGTGTGTAGTCAAGGTCAACCACGAGGAGGACACACGGGTGTGTCTAGCAGCTGTGGAGGGCACACGGGCATGTATCCCCTATATTTTAGAGAATTTTTTAAGTTTTTGAGAAGTTCTGTATGTGTTTCGTTTTAGTCCCGACCCGATTTATAAGCATGCTTAGGGTCTCGATAACTCATTTAAGGGACATTGTGATTGTGATTGATGAAATGTTGTATGAATTTTTTGTAAATCGCTCTGATCTATCCGGTAATGCCTTTAACCCTAGTCCGGTGACGGTTACGATTTAGGGGTGTTACAATTTCGTTTGAAAATTTTGATGTTTGGGCACTCAATTTAGTTTAAAGGACTAAACTACAAAAAGTGTAAAACTTGAATTCTATATGCTAAAGGTGTCCAATTGCTATGAAATTTTAAATTAGAGGTCCTTAAATTGTAATTAGACTATTGGCTAAGTTGGTGGACAAAAATGGACATGGTTTGGTATGTTTCTAAAGTTTTTCATTAAGGGCATTTTAGTAATTTGGTTATTAAAATGAATTAATAATCAAATTAAAAGCCAATTTTTGCTCATATTCTTCCCCTTGGCCGAATTTTACAAGGAGAAGACATGGCTAGGGTTTTTCAAACTTTCAAGCTCGATTGTAAGTCCGTTCTAGCCCCGTTTTTCATGATTTTTATGTTTTTGAAATCCTTATAACATGACCTATCTATTTTTCCCACTAATTTGAAGAGATGTCAAAGTATAAAATTTTACCCATGTTGAATATGTATGTATTTTGATGTTTGATGGTAGAAAATGCATGTTTGTTATTTGTTGAATGACTTTTGCTAAGTGCTTTTCGGTAAAAATGTCAAAAAGGACTTATTTGTAAAAGTTATAAAATGAGTAGAAAAATGTGAATAAATGAGACATGTGGGCTTTTATGAGTATGAAAATGGTTCAGCTAAGCTTGAATTTTGAAGAAATTGAATGAAAATCATTTTATGAGCCTAGGGACTAAATTGTAAAATGTCAAAAGTTTAGGGAAAAAATGTAATTTTTTCCATAATATGATTTTGGGCTGATTTGAATAGTATAATGATTAAATAAGTTAAATTTGGTATTATAGATCGAGACAAACAATGTTCAGACCTAGAACGGGGGAAAAATAAGTATTTAACGATTTAGTCCTTTTCGCCATTTTTATGTCGAGGTAAGTTCGTATGTTTAATAAGCATTAAATTATATGTGTATAAATGCTTGATTGATATAATTGTGGTAAATGTTACATTATTGAAATGAAATGTGATTGCTATTGAGTACGATACTACAGAAATGATCGACGGAGATTTGATATAGCGAAAGTCCCGGTTGATCATTAGGAATAGATAGGATACAAATGTCATGACATTAGGGGTACTGTGATTACGTGTAAAACCATATCTAGGATATGGTATCGATATGAGACTTCATGTAAGACCATATCTGGGATATGGAATCAATATAAGACTTCGTGTAAGACCATATCTGGGATATGGCATCGATATGGGACTTCGTGTAAGACCATAGCTGGGCTATTGGCATCGATATGGGATTACATGTAAGACCATATCTGGGATATGGCATTGGTACGATACTGTGTGTACGAGATTCCCGAGTATCCTTTAGTATTCCGAATGGTTCAACAGGAAATTCAACGGGTATGTCAAAGAAAAGAAAAAGTATGTAAGTATTACGAATTGATACATGTATGTACGTAAATTTTGTAAGTATTGACTTCATGAAATTGTGAGTTCATGATTTCCACGAGAATGATTTGTAAGAACCTTGTGATTATTGGTCAATACTTGTGATGTATGAAATTCATGATAAATTCGGTTGACGATTATGCGATTGGCTTTCGGGCCAAATTGAGTTGTGATATAGCATGTTTTATTCATGCAAATTGTGATTTATCGGATATGAGAAAAAGAAAGATTGGCATAATTGCCTATTGAAATGATTATGGAAGTATGAAAAGATATGAGCTTTAAGCAATTGAAAGATGTTAAAGTATATGCTTGAGAGGTGAATACTAGTAATTAATGTGCATGTTTATTGTGAGGTATAAAATGATTGGTTGATTGTGGTAATTTGTTACAATGGAGAGATTACGGTTATTAGGCTAATGTCAAAACATGTTAAAATATGCTTGCAAATTGATAGAGCAAACAATGTGACTGAATAAATTATAACTGTGACTGTTATAGCAATTTATATCTTGTTTTTATATTATCGGACTTGGTAAATGATTGGTAAAATTTGCTTATTACTTTCATACGGACTTACTAAGCTGTATATATAGCTTACCCCCTTCCTTTCCAATGTCTTATAGGATTATTAAGCTAGCTTGTTTTGGAGTTCGCCGGGGATCCTATCACACAATCAAGCTGTCATTTTGGGTATAAATGAATTCAAGTATTTTAAGTCTATGACATGTATAGGGTAACACCCCTTACCCATGTTCGACGCCGGAACAGGGTACGAGGCATTACTGAAACATAACACATGCAATCGTACAATACCGAGACATAAAATTTCATACAAATTAAAACTTTTCCATTTTCATCACAAAGTTCCTAATGTGGACCTACGAGGCCCAAAATATACTTTGGAAGATTTCAAAAAAAATAGCACATAGCCGTGTGGATAAAAATTAGGCTATTTTCCAAGCCTTATTCCATCCAAATACATTTAAGCACTCGTTTAACCAAGTCTTCCAAGATTGCACATCCACAAAACGCATCATCATAAACATATAACTTGAACAATATTAGCCAACACCAATGGCCATATACAAAATAAGCTTTCAAATATTAGAGGCCAACATTTTCGGCCACATCAATTATGGCATATAACAAAATAACCAAGTCCTCTATACATGCCAAAATTCCAAAATAATGTTTTCGAAATACCAAAAGAAAGTTGATAGTGTGGATGGATATCTGACGATCTCCGAATCCCAAGCTACGTTGTTGACACTATAAAACAAGAGAAAAGAGATGGGAGTAAGCGTATAGCTTAGTAAGTAAGTATGTAAATAATAAACAAATTACTAACATGCTTTCAAAATAATACAATCATAACTACACATAGATTCACTATTTATTCAAGTTCAAACAAGCTGTTTATTCGAGTCATAGTCACTAAATTACTTTTATACATAGCTAAGGAACTCCAAATTAAGATATTCTAATTTTACCTAAAACTAGACTCACATATCCCCTTACCATAAAATTTCCAGAATTTTTAGTTTAGCCAATAAGTACAGTTTATTCTTTAACTTTTCCCCTATTTTGCTGTCAGACAGTTCCAACCCCTCTGCACTAAAAATTAATTATCTCATTGTAAAAAATTTTGATAATTTTTACGTTTATTTATATTGAAAGTTAATAAATTTAAGCATATAAATTATAAACCATAATTATTTTTATAAAATTTTTAATTATTTTCCAAAGTCGGAATAGGGGATTCCGACATCATTCTGACCCTGTCTCACAAAATTTTGAATATCACAGAATATGAATTTCTTTTGTTTACACCGTTTCTTTTATGTGAAAATAGACTCATTTAGATTTAATTTCATATCTTATTAAACCTCTAATTCGATTTCTACCATTTTTGGTGATTTTTCAAAGTCACACAACTGCTGCTGTCTAAAACTGTTTTGTTGCTAAATTTACTCTTTCATAATTTCACTTACTCCATTTCATCTTACCGAAGGTTCGATCAAATATCGAGCACATTATTCATAATTTTTCACACTTATACCTGCACGTATTCATCACATAGTCATATTCAATTACATTTAGTCGTTACATGATCACATGTATTTTCACTTAGTCAATTTCCCGTTGAACTCATCGGAATAATAACATATACACGGTGGCCTACACATAGCACCACCCTTGGAGCCGAAGCTATCTAGTGCACACAGTAACTACACATGTGAACAAAACCATCACTTACACATAGTGGCCTGCACTTAGTACCACACATGTGATCGAAGCTATCAGGTACGTATAGTAGCCTGCACTTAGTACTACACATGCGACCTATCCGTCTGGTACACGTAGTAGCCTGGACTTAGTACTACACACGTGACCTAAAACCATCTCGCAGCTCTCTTATAGACATAGTGTCCTACACTTAGTACCACACATGTGACCTAGCTACCTCATTCGTATCTTTTCTATTCTGAAGGTTCAACCGAGAATTCTCACTTTTCAACATTTTACCAATTCATCCATAATCAATCACAATTCATAATTTACATCAAATAATTACTCCATATTCAACCATATCTCATATAATATAACAAAATATTAAAATATAAATAAAAACGATGTATTATTTACATACAAACTTACGTCGGTGCAAAATATAGTAATTTTACAATTTAGTCCACAATCTTTTCCTTTCCCCGATCAAGGTCGATTCCACGTCTTTCTTGATCTATAATAACACATTTGACTTATTCAATGCTCACATCATTCAAATCAACCCAAAAACATCCTATGACAAAAATTACAAATTTGGCCCTAGGCTCATAAAATAATTTTTATTCAATTTCTTTTCATTTTAGGCCTAGTTGAACCATTTTCATAACTATAACAGTCCACAATTTGCACTTATTCACACACTTACAGACATTGTACAATTTTTTTACAAACTAGTCCTTTTATGCAATTTCATCAAAAATCACTTAGTAAAAGTTGTTTATCACACTCCAAACATTCATATTCTTCCATAAAAAAAATCAAAATACATGCATGTCATCCATGGGTAAATTTTTAAGCACAAACCCTAGCTCAAAATAATGGTAGAAATAGGTAAACCGAGCTACGAGGACCTAAAAAATGTAAAGAATATTAAAAACGGGGCTAGGATGCACTTACTTTTGAGCTTGAAAGTTAGCAAAAACCTAGCTATGGTATTCATGCAAGTTTCGGCCAAGCTTAATGAAGATGAACACCATTTTTGGCTTATTTTTCCCATTTTATTCTGTTATTAACCAAATGACCAAAATCCCGTTCATTAAAAACCTTTGGTATTTTATCCCTCCTTGGCTATTTTTATCCAAACTGGTCTAATTACCATCTAAGGACCTCCACTTTAAAAACCCATTACTCACAAGTACATTTATGAACTAGAACACACATTTTTCAACTATTTCAGTTTAGTCCTAAATGCCAAATTGGACACCCAATTGATAAGATTTCGCAACCAAAATTTCACACAATCATTCAATCACATAGTAAATATTAAAAATCAATAGAAATAAATTTTTCTATTTCAGATTTGTGGTTTTGAAGCCACTATTCTGTTTAGGCCCTAAATCGGGCTGTTACATATAGGGGCTTAGTCATTTTGTTACATATGTCAATATTAATTTGGCCATATGTGTTAGCTTGTAATTGTTAACGCTTCATCTTATATATAGCCATGAATGATGGCTTATGTTGATCATAAGTTTATTCATATGTTAATTTCCTCTTGTGAATGTGAAATTAGTATGTTTTTAATGGGCCATGTATGATGTTTTAAGCATGATAAATGATGGTATAAGAATAACATGTTATTGTCTTATTTGAGGTTGTTCAGTTGCTCTTATATGCTTGAATTTGTGCCATGTGATGTTGTGTTGATGTGTGCAAGTGAGGGTGGAAAAATGGCTTGGTAAATAGCCTTGTTTTTGTCCACTCGGGTAGACACACGGGCGTGTGTCTAGGCCGTGTGTGACACATGGTCTTCCCCACAGGCAAGTGTTCCGGTCGTGTGTCCCCTGCACCTTAATTTTGAAACATAGAATGTCCAGAATTAAGCACATGGGTGTGTGGCATAAGTCAGAGAGCACCCTAATTTGAACACAGTCTGAAGCACAGGCGTGTCCCTTGGACCACACTGGCGTGTGAGCCCTGCTTCTAGCTAAAATGTTCTAAGTTTTATAAAAATTTCCTGAGTTCTCGGTTTAGTCCTGAACCACCTCTAAAGCATGATTTGGGACTCGTAGGCTCGTATAAGGGACTTTATGATTGAATATGAATGGTTTTAATTTGGACATAAAATTTATGACTCGAAAATGTATGTTTGCTTGTGTTTATGTCCGGTAATGCCTCGTACCCTGTTTCGAAGTTGAATACAGGTAAGGGGTGTTACATGATCTATAATAGAACATTTAGCTAATTTATTATCCACATTTCTCAATTTAGTCCAAAAATCACATTATGGTAAAATTATATTTTTGCCCCTAAACTTTGACATTTTTAGAAATTAGCCCCTAGGCTCGTAAAATGAAATCTATTCGATTTCTTCAAGACCCAACCCTAGCTGAACCTCTTTCATGCTTATACCAGCCCACATTTTTCATTAAATCAGATTTTTACTACCCATTTTATAACTTTTTACAAATAGGTCCTTTTAAGGTATTTTCATGAAAAATCACTTAGGAAAAGTTATTTATCTAACATTAAACTTGCATAATATATCATTAAACATAAAAAAAAAAAATCATGTCTAACATGGGTCAAACCCTAGACATCAACCAAAACTCAAATTAATGGTAGACATAGATAGATCGGATGATAACGACTTCAAAAATGTAAAGAGCATTAAAAACGGGGCTAGGATGTACTTACAATCAAGATTGGAAGTTGAACAAACCCTAGCTATGGTGACCTTAAAATTTTCGACTATGGTGAGGAAGATGGACAAGGATTTTGGCTTTATTTTGCTTTTTAATTCATTTAATTATCAAATGACCAAAATGCCCTTCACTTAAAATCTGAAATTTTATCTCACCATGTCTATTTTTGTCCACTAATTTTTCCAATGGTCTAATTACTAGCTAAAGACCTCTAATTTAAAATTTCATAGAAATTAGACACCTCTAGCATGTAGAACTCAACTTTTTCACTTTTTACAATTTAGTCCTTTATACTAAATTAAGTGCCCAAATGTCAATATTTTCAAATAAAATTTTTACGAAATCATTTCGTAAAACCATAGACCATAGAAATGTAATAAAAATAAACTTTACTACGTCAAATTTGTGGTCCTGAAGCCACTGTTCTGACTAGACCCAAAATCGGGCTGTTACACACAATCTATCAAAACAACTCCAAAAGCTTAAATTTCTCTAAGATGACATCCTCCACAACATTAACAATTCTGAAAATTAAAACATGGGAAATCTAGCTTATGATTTAAATGTACGAAAAGCATAAAATTTATGCAAAAGGACCAAAGAATACCAACCAAATTGAACTTTGAAGATTATAGAACAATGGTAGAAAATACTACCCTCTTTCCCAAATTCGGCATGCAAAAAGATGAAGCTCTCCAATTTGTTTCTCTCCTCCATTAACTTATTTGTTTCTTATATTTTATTATTTCCTTTGTACTTTTATGTTAACATAATTTATTAACTTATTAGTTATGATATAATTAATATCCATAATAATCATCCACTATCAATACTTATATAGTTACTGGACTATTTATTTAATAAGTCCCTCACCCTAGTCTCACCATGTAATTTAGTAGTAATCACTACTTTTATTACCTTCTTGAATTAGTCCCTATACTTTAATTGATCACCAAATAATTATAATTATCTAACTAACATTCAATTCACTTTTAAAGTAATCCCATAAATATTTAATATTATGAGCCCAGTTCACAAAAACGGATTCCAAAAATATATTTCCCAACAACCCTAACTTTTGGGTCATTACAATTGGAACCAATGCCGTAAGTACAAAATGGAGATGCCACCAGGCCTTCCAAAAAAGGCACCTAAAGGCAAGGAATCATCGAAAGATGAGGTGGTTGAAACTATGTGGCACATCACCCAGTGGATGCCCACATTTCAGCCATACGTTGACCACTATGCACCGTAACATGGGTTGGATGTCCAGCATTGGTTGGTGAATCCATGTGTTGTCTTCCGCCAATGAGTGAAACAAGAGGAAAAAAGATAAGATGAAAAGCAGAAGAAGGACATGATGGAAGGAGAGGAACCCAAGCTTTATATTGATGACATTGACGAGGCATTCATTCCTGAACATCTTTCTATGAAAGGAGTCATCTTTTGTAACCCTAACGCCAATAAGTCACGTAGCTAATTAACCTGTTGCTAAACGTGGTGGCAGTTTCAGTACATTTCGACATTTAGGAGGCCTGTTTTCTAGTTGTTTTATAATTAACTATCACATTTTCATCTTTCAAAGTTTAGGTTTAATTATTTGCAAAATAAGTGTTTTTATGCAATACTTGATGTTACTTGACCTATTAGGCCAATTTAAGCCTTAAGGTTTCAATCTATTTAATTGAGTGTACATGATGTGTATTTAGTAGCCCAACAGCCTTAGGGACGACACCCGAGTGTAGCACAAGGTTCTCAAGATGCAACACGAGAAGCTGGAATACCTAACCTGGAAATAAATATATATAAATTAAGTATGGTATATAAAAATGAACAAGTCAAATTATAACATAGAAGTGTTACAACAGAACACTGAGAAGTATTTCGAGGATCGTACCTAGGGTGTCACACCCCAAAATTGAGCCTAAAAGTTTTAAGGGTAAATTAGGAATTTTATCTTAGAATGGGTTCATAAATTTTGAATTGCAGTAACCAAAATTATTTTTGTCATTGGCATTTTGAAAATTAAAACAATTTTTGAAAATAAGGTTAAAAAGACTTTCAATTTTAAAATAAGGATTGTTTTGTAAAAGGGTTCAAATTAGGAGTAGTTATAAACCAATTATAGCAAAATTTTAAAATACCCTATTTTCCCTCTCCATCTATATTAGTCATGTTAACTTCTTCATCTTTGTTTTGTGTTCTCATCCTGTAACGCCCTAAAAATCTCTTATATATATATTTTTCGTATGTTTGTGACATAATTGTATGTTTGCTTCAGTGGTTAAGTGTTCTGAGAAGTGTCTGAGAGGTCCCAAGTTCAAATATTAGCTTGGGAAATTTTTTTTTTTAAATCAATAAACCCCTATCTCAAATCAGTAGGCTCATAAATAAATGTTGGAAAAATATGTCAGAATGGGCCTGCTGGTCTGGTGGTTAAGTGGAGTGTTAAGTGGCTGGAGGTTTGAGGTTTGAATCTCTGCACGATCAAAGGGATTTATTTTTACTACTTGTGCCGATGAGTGTTGTAGTTTGACCAAAATTCTGAGTATTTGAGGAGCATGGGGATGTTGTGGCCGATTTTTAGGAGGACAATGAGGGGGATTTTGGTAGTTGTGGGATTGGTCGAGGAAAATAAGGAATTTGAGGTATAGCGGGAAGTGGATGGTTTGTGGAGGGATAGTAGGAGAGTTTTTAAGAGTGAATTAGGGAAGGTTGAGGATTATCCAAATATGGTTTCATTTCTTTTTGCTATTTCAAAAATCCCCAAAGTGTTCCTCTTTCTTTCTGACGGCTCCTTCTTGTCGAAATATTGCTATTTTCTTTCCTTTTTGATCTTATTTGCTTTCTTCCCCACCTTTCTTCTTGCACCATTCTCCCTTTCGTTCTTTCTATTCATATAGTTCTTCAGTGCGACATTGAGTCTTGCGTACGCGGTAAGTACAATTTCAGTTTTGGCTTTTTGTTTCTCTCAACTTTCGATCGACTATTCTTAGTTCTTTGGTGCCAATTTTTGCTATTTGACTTTCTGCTGATTATTTTCCCCTTTCTGTCTTTTTTTCTTCTTTGTTGTTTGGAGCCAAAATTCCCCACGTTGTTTTCTCCTCCTTTTGCTCTTGAGTGCGTTTCATTTTTCTCTTTTGTGCAAACGTTAGCCACTCGTGCGGTAAGCAGTAAATTCTTAACATTGTTTTAATTGAGTAGTTTTCAGTAAACTAATTATAGGGTTCTGGCAACAGCATATCGTGTGGATTGAGGCTCCCTTCATACCGTTTCTTAACAAGTCGATTGGAAACCTTGCGGCAAGTGTTCATTTCTTTATAGATGAGTCCGTTGGTTTCAGGATTTGTTGTCTAATCATAAAGAAAGATTGATTATAGTGTTGGATTGGTCAATTGTAGGTATTGAAGTGCTCAGGAGGGCTTAGGTATCGAAAACACTACAGGTGTGTAATCGTAACATTGCAAATAAAAACCGTGAAAAGCTAAAAAATGTGATTTTCGACGCCGCACGGACGTGCGACTGCTCATGTGGTAGGCCGTGTGATCGAACACGGGTGTGTGATCAACGAGGCTAGCCATGTACGATACACGGGCCGAACCAAATTGGGCCGTGTGGGCCACACGAGCGTGTTGGCCCACACGGGTGAACCACACAGACGTGTGGGATTTTTTGGCCATGTGGATCCATTTTAGGCTGTATGAGCCCACACGGGTAGTCAATATGGGCTTGTGGGCCCATTTTTACTATTTAACTGCTAAGATTGCATGTATCACTCGAGTCGACTGTGGACCTACTGTCGGGTCGGTAAGCTTACTTAGACCCCTTATTGACTGAAATGACTGCATAACTGATACGATTATGCATGTTATTAAGCATGATGATGTCCCACTAATTTGATACTGTATGCCCTAATTTTATGCATGATATTATGTTTTAGCATGTCATATATGTATACTGCATTGCCTTGGGGTGGGGGTTATATTGTTCGGAGGAAGTGTACTAAAAGGCCTCAAGCCTAATTTTCTGGCAACACAGCTGCAAACCACTGTCTAGTGCCATATTCAGTACTTATTGGAGTGTAGGGATGGGTAGGTTGATTATATCCCCACATGGAGTGTAGGGTTGGACGGAATTGGAGTGTAGAGGCTAGCTGGGTAGGATTTAATACTGTATATATGTTACTGTACTGATTATTGATACTGTAATGGGCCAAAGCCCAAATGCATGACTGCTTCTGAATTGCAGTGGCTTAAAGCCCTAACTGAGACTGAAACTGTTACCGAAATGGACTTAGGCCCAGACTATGATTGTATTCTGTATGCTTGACTATATGGGAATTACACACTAAGTTTTCGTAAACTCACCCTCCTGTTTTATCTGTACAGGTAATCATCAAACTTAGGCGAATCGAAGCGATAGAGGACTCAGCGGTGGCCACACGACCCCTTGTTACACTATTTCGCATTTATTTAGGTTTTTAAAGTTTTATTTGGGGTATTTTACTGTAATAATGGCCTTTTTGTATTTTTATGTTTAATTTGAGGTTTTTATTGTTTTGATTTATAACTGCTAGTAGAAGGGAGAATCGAGTTTTCAAAAAGAATCAAACGTTTTAAGAAAAAAATACTACCATGTAACATTGCCAGATTTGGCCATAACGTCTAGGCCGAGTTTGGGGTGTTACATTTAGTGGTATCAGAGCCAGATTGCAAAACTCGACTGTGGATTTAGGTTTTAAGATTTGATTTTCTAAGAAATATTTTCTAGTGATTTGAAATGGTTTTACCAAATGTGTGGTACACCGAGTCTCCGACGCCGATCATGTAAGTTTACTGAAACTGTCATATGTTGTAAATTGAAACTGCTATAGGTAGCACATACTAAAGACTACTATAGAAAGACTGAAAACATTCAAGTTAGTGTATACTGATACTGTAGTAAAATCAATAGACACTGATAGACATTGTGTTGTACGAAAATAAACTTTACATTCCTGATACTATTTCACATAAGATATTTATTAATAATTATTGAAACTGTAAACTGATACATAAAACTGTTAATACAGATAAACGCAATCAGACAATGAGCACTAGAGGTACTCGTGGACGGGGTACAAGAGGCTGTGGTAGAGGCCGTAGAGGGGCTCAAGCTGAGTCCTCTTCACTGGGTGGTATGCCAAATTTAGACACTAGCGAGACACTAGTGTCACCTATTACAAAGACCTAGTTTGGGTCTGGGTCTCATGAATGTGTGACTGGGGTCTCATGAGGGTCGATTACGGAATGACTCTGGTCTAATGGAACCGAGATTTTTAGGGGTATTGTTGGACTTACCCCTAACGTGGCTGAGTACTGGATTGAGGCCACAGAAAGGATTATGGACGATTTGGACTACACCCCCGAGCAACAACTAAAGGGTGCAGTGTAACGCCCTGAATTAGGGGTTGTTTAAAATTCAATTAATTTCCCATGTGTGCTTAAAGAAATAAATAATATGACTTTATTTGGCATGTTTTAGGGTCTAAAAATAATCCCGAGCTAGACCTGACCTAGTATTAAAAATTTTCTTTTTAAGTGTGTAAAAGGAAGGAGATAGGTGAGTTAGGGCTTAGGTAAAAATTAGGGGAGGCATGACACAAAGAAGGGGCTTGGCACAATTGGCTTGGGGCGTCAAGGGAGTTTGCAAGGGAGGAGGTTCGATCCGTGGAAGTAACAAGGGGATATGTTTTTTTTTCTTTTGGGCTTCTTGACGTTAAAAGAAAGGGGCAAGTAGAGAGGCCTTAAAATTAATTGGTGAAGGTTCATGGCATGAATGGCAGGCTGGTGGAGTGGCTTGGGGTGCCACTCAAGGGCTTTAGTTTAGGGTCTCGGGTTCGAGACATAAGGGACGCAAAGAGTTTTATTTTTTGGGCTTTTTGCGTTAAAAGAAAAAGGGCCAAGAAGAAGGTCTTATAAATAAATGAAGGGGGTTATTTGACATGAAAGTCAATTGGGAGAGTTGGTGCAGGCGCTTAAAGGGGTCATGGTGTTGCCTCCACTGTGTCTTGGTTTGAACCCAAGAAGCAAAGACTTGGTTTATTTTTTTTTTTCTTTTTTTCTTTGGCGTGAAGAAGGGGTGTTGGCAAGATATTGGAATCTTAATTGATAAGAGATAAGGCTTAATATTTTTGCATATAATCTATTTGGAAGGGGAGCTATTAGTGTTTTATTTGCTATTAAATTGTTGAAGAAAATTAGGAGATTAAATGTAAGATAAGTCTTGCATTATTTCTTTGATAATGAAAAACTGAAATTATCAGCATAAGGGGGGGAGAAGTTGGCCGAATAAAGGACTCATTGAGGCCATCCCCATTCGGTTTTATATAGCAAGAAGTGCCCAAAAATTCCAGCAAATTCTTTTCTTCTTTCTCTCTTCATTGTGCTGCCGAATTCTCCCTTAACTCTTAGCCAAAATTGTTCAAAAAATTCCAGCTTCTTTTCTACTAAGCCGAAACCACCACCACTTCCCCTACATCTCTTCTTTCTCTTTTTCCTTCTTAGCCAAATACACCCTTTCTTCTTCTCAAATTCCAGCCCTTCATCTTGTGCTTAGGCCGAATCTCACATCCCCAATAAGGTGCTGCCAATTTTCAATAAGTGTGGTAAGGGGTAATCATCTCTTTTAGAATTAAAGTTATGGCCTATGATTCTTACTAATACGATTAAAGCAATTGTAGGGAAGCCATAGCCATTAAGGGAAACTTTCGGGATTTATTCTCCTAAGGTAAGTGGTGGTAAGGATCTACTTTAATAGACTATATTTTTAGTGTTCGAAAAGCTGAAGGCTATTAATATGAATGGTTGTCGATTGTAGGGAAGTGAAATAGATTTACATATCGTGAGGTGGTTAGTGTTCAAAGGACGTGTAGGTAAGGTTTCGGGTTCGTGTGTAACCCTTTGGTATAATTTTGGTTTGGCCGAATAGGATTTTAATACTAACAAAGATGATTGGCCGAAATAGGGTCAAGATCTAGCGTTGTAGATCGGATCTTTAGGATCTAGGAATTTCGATAGAAATAGGTGTGTAAAAACTCTTTACACACTTTATTAGTAAACTTTGCTTTATTGTTGCCTTGTTAATAATTATTGTAGTGATCTATGATATATGCTTGTGGGCTTAAGCATGGATTCCGGGTAAGTCCCCTATTACATGATCTTTGATATATGTTGTGTATGCCATCACATGTTGTTGTATAATATGCTACACATGAATGCATAATATATGGGATTATGATATATGATTATGTAAGCATGATGATGGTGGGATTAATGAGTGGAGGGGGATGATTTTATGGATCGTCGTTAGTGGTTTTGACCACAAGATGGGTTGGCCCCATCGATTATTTGTGACCTATGGTCATCAAAGTGGTTTTGACCACACCGATTGATAAATTACGACTAAGTCCCGGTGGTTTGGTACCACCAAATGGTTTTGACCACACTTGATATATTGTGACCTATGGTCATCAGTGGTTTTGACCACACGATGGGTTGGCCCCATCATTTATTTTGTGACACTAGTCACCAGTGGTTTTGACCACCAGTGGTTTTGACCACACGGGGTAGTTAAGGAGTATGGATGGTTAGGTTGGGTTGCATGTGCATGTTTATTAATAAATTGTGTATGAGTTGTATTTTAGGGTGGGGATTTACACATCGAGTCTTGGTGACTCACCCCTTCCCTTAACATTTTGCAGATGGGTAGATCACGGAGATGGAGCCGGAGAGGACTCGAGGCGGCCATGCTTGTTTTTATATTTGGAACTTGTTTAATTCAATTTTAGTAATTTATTTTCTAAGTTTTTATTTTGGGTTGTAATAAGGCCGCTAATTATTGTTGGATGTTTATTTTATTGCTTTATTTTACTCATACAAATGGAATTTCATAATTATTAATTGAACCGGTTAAAAGTAAATTTTTTCAACTAAGTAACTACTACGAAGTTTTCAAGGAAGTTACCATCGGGTAACAAAATTTACCAAGTCACCAATAACTCGATGATTTTAAATGCTACATGATCAAATGTTTCCAAAAGGGTGTAAAATTCAACCGACTTTATAAAAAGCCCAACTAAGTTTTAAAACCCCGTTTTCATACCTTAGCCAAATTTTACAAAGTTTTCACCAAACTTTCGAAATGACTCAAATTTTTTTACTCCGTGGCATACCAGATCCGGTCAGGACTCATGGGCCGGGTTTGGGGTGTTACATTTTTGGTATCAGAGCCAGGTTCAAAACTCGACTTTGGGGGGCCAAGGCCTAAAATGTTTTGGTTTTTGCTAGTAGGCCTTGTTATGATGTTTTGAGGAACTATTTTGGCTTGAACAGCATGGCGCCGAGTCTCCGGCACCTATCTGCCCAGGTAAGTACTTCTATTCAATTTCTTTGTGAATTCTTTTGATGAGGGGTAGAAGGGTAAATTGGGAACGTAGGCTACTAGAGTAGAAACTGTTGAACTCTAGGGCTAGTATACCTCAACTATGCATAAGATTTAATAATTACCTAAACAACCCTGTGAGTTGTCACTAAGCAAAGGATGTGGCAATCGTTATACGCATGTCTAGGATTGGATTCGGTGGGGGCTTGGTATTTAAGCAGTCCTCGTGACTCACCTTCTACTCACTCGAATCCTACCTGGTGCGTAGTAACGGTTCATCCTAGCTGAGACGACGAGCTCACAGGCTAAACTTGATAACTAAAACCCAAAAGGGACTAGCCGTTTTGATTTTGGAAATAAATAAAACTTTAGCTTTAAAAAAAAACCAAAATACCCCCTAGTTTGAAAAATGACCAAAATACCCCTGGTTTGTAAATTACCAAAATGCCCTCCGTATGAAATTTTTCAAAAAGAAATTTTCAAAATATCCTTCTTTTGTGAAATCACGTAGAATCCAATTTTTGAAACCATTTTGTGAAAATGCCGGATTATGTGAAATTACTAAAATACCCTTAGGGGTAAAATTACAAAAACACCCTTGATTTACGATATTCCTAAGATACCCACAGTTTCAATCAAAATTTCATCACATAAAAAGTGCCCAAAAACCTTAAATTGCAAAAACATCATGATTTCAAAAAATTACAAAATTGCCCCTAACCTACAAAATTACCAAAGTGACCCTGAATTCCAAACTTTCACAATACCATCAATTTGGAAATAAATTCTTAAAAAGAACCCTCAAAGTTTTACAACTTTAGAAATATCCCTGACTCGTTAAAATTTTACAAATTCACCCTGATTTGTGAAAAATTACCAAAATGCCCTTGAGTTTCAAAATCCCCGAAAGACCCCCGAATTTCAAAATTTTTCAAAATACCCCAGAAAATTAAGAGTTTTAAAATAATTTTTGACAAAATCATCCAAGAACCTGTATTTTTGAAAAAAATTACAAAAATACCCCTGTAGGACAAATTACAAAAATACCCCCGGGTAGTGGAAAACGATCACAATGAAAACTACAACGTCTCTTTGGAATGAATGAATGAAAGACTGTGTGCTTGTTTGATTACGAAAGAACCACTTCTAAAACTCCTATCATAAAATTTCTTCGTGGATAACCAAGTGAAATACTAATGCATAAAATTCTTAAACAGATAAACGCGATCGTTAGAATGAGTTCAAGAGGTCGTGGACATCCGCCGCGTGGCCGTGGTAGGGGTAGGATGACCTTGTCTGAGCCAGCAAGGTCTGGTCATGGATCCGAAAATGAGATGCGGGATCTGTCGGCGGCGAAAACTGAGTTCCAAGATCAGACAGGTGGTAACGACGTAGTATCCCAGGCGGTGTTACGAGTGTTAGAACGAGTAGCTGAGGCTGGCGCGGGTGCAAGAACCCGTAAATCTATGGCTAAACGACTCCGGGCTAATGGAGCAGAGGTATTCAGAGGAGTTTCTGGAGTAGCGCCTAGTACGGCGGAGTATTGGTTGGAATCCACTGAAAGGATTATGGGTGATTTGGATTTCACCGCTGAGGAGAAGCTGAAGGGTATCATCTCTCTACTACGGGATGAGTCATATCAGTGGTGGCTCACTGTAAGAGATGGAGCTGTGGCAGAAAATCTTACTTGGGAATTCTTCAGGGATGCCTACCAGAAGAAATATATCGGTACTAGCTACGTGGATGCACAGCGAAAAGCTTTCCTGAACCTGGTTCAAGGAAATAAAATAGTGGCGGAGTATGAGGCCGAGTTCCTCCGATTGAGTAGATATGCTCGTGGTATTGTGGGTACCGAGCATGAGCACTGTGTCAGATTTGAAGATGGCCTTAGAGATGAACTGAGGATGATGATAGCTCGACAGTAGGAACGGGAGTTTGCTGTCCTGGTGGAGAAATCTAAGGTTGCTGAAGGGGTAAGACAGTCAGTTAGACGGAACCAGGATCGGAATTAGAATAAGAGGAGTTCCGGACCTTCAAAGTTTTCTGGTAATCAACAGAAGAGGACAAGGTTTGGTAGGTCGGATCAAGCTGTTAGGCCTGCTGCTGCTAATCCTCAATGGCCACCACGGTGTGATCGGTGTGGGAAGTCTCACAAGGGGGAGTGTTGGAATGGTAATGGGGATACTTTGAATGTGGGTCTATGGAGCATCGTGTTAGAGACTGTCTGAAGAAAGCAGCCAGACTGAGATCGGAGGGTCGGATCTGCACCGAATGTAAGGGATAACCAATGACCTCGGAGGGTCGAGTGTAGGAAGAGGAGGTAATGGTGCTGGCAGAGGTCGTGGGGCATCGAGGGGAAATATCGGTGGTACTGATGCTAGACAACCTGGTTTGGTCTATACCGCGAGGCATCAAGAGGAGGGCAACGCACCGGACGTCATAACCAATATGTTATTGATCTTTGGTGTGCCTTATAATACCTTGATAGACATTGGCTCAACCCACTCGTACATTGCTAGTAGCGTAGTGGAAACTTTGCATCTAGACTCTGAACTTACTTCTAGGAAGATGACTGTAGTAAGCCCTCTAGGTCACTTCGTAGAAGTAAGTAAACTTTATAGGGACGTACCCCTAGAACTCCAAGGGGTCGTGTTCTTGGCCGACTTGATGAAACTACCGTTCTGAAAGTTTGACCTAATTCTCGGGATGGATTAGTTAGTGAAGTATCAGGCTAGTTTGGATTGCGCGGCTAAGCGCATGGTGTTAAAGACCGAGGAAGGTGATGAGGTGGTAATGATAGGTAAAAGGAGAGATTACCTATCCAACTTGGTTTCTACTTTGAAGGCGGAAAGAATGGTGAAGAAGGGTTGTGAAGCATATATGGTTCACGTCTGTGCCTTGGAAGCTAAGAATGTTACTGTGGGGGATGCTCAGACGGTAAGTGACTATGTGGATGTATTTCTAGAGGAACTTCCGGTCTACCTCCGGATCGGGAGGTTGAATTTGGGATAGATCTGTTACCCGAAACTGCGCCAGTATCTATAGCTCCGTATCGAATGGCGCCGAAAGAATTGGAAGAGTTGAAGGCGTAGATTCAGGAACTATTGGATAGAGGGTTCATCCGACCAAGTGTATCACCGTGGGGAGCTCCAGTGTTGTTTGTCAAGAAGAAGGACGGGACAATGAGGATGTGTATTGACTATCGACAGTTGAACAAGTTGACTATAAAGAACCGGTATCCTTTGCCCAGGATTGATGATCTGTTCGATCAACTTAAAGGGGCATCCGTGTTTTCTAAGATTGACCTTAGGTCAGGGTACCATCAACTTAAGGTGAAGGAGGCTGATGTCCACAAGACGGCATTCCGTACTCGGTATGGTCACTACGAGTTTCTGGTAATGCCTTTTGGTCTGACGAATACACCAGCCGCATTTATGGACATGATGAACTGGGTTTTCCAACCCTATCTGGATCGGTTCGTCGTGGTCTTCATAGACGACATCTTGGTGTACTCAAAGTCAAAGGAGGAGCATGACGCACATCTTCGTGTGGTTCTACAAGTTCTAAGGGAGAAACAGCTGTACGCTAAGTTCAGCAAATGTGAGTTCTGGCTCAAGGAGGTAACTTTTCTAGGACATGATGTTTCGGCCGAGGGAATTAGGGTGGATCCCCGTAAGATTGAGGCGGTATTGGAGTGGAAGCCACCAAAGTCTGTTACAGAGATTCGAAGTTTTCTAGGGTTGGCAGGATATTACCAGAGATTTGTGGAAAACTTCTCCTTAATCGCAGCACCATTGACTAAGCTGTTGAGGAAAAGAGTTCCGTTTGTGTGGGCTGAGAAGCAGCAAGAGAGTTTTGATAAGCTGAAGAAGATTCTGACAGAAGCACCGGTTTTAATTCAGCCTGAGGCCGTAAAGGAGTTTATTGTAATCTTGTAATGCATCGACACCGGACTAGGGTGTGTCTTGATGCCGAAGGAAGGTGGTCACTTATGCGTCCACGGCAATTGAGGCCTCACGAAGCCAATTATCGACACACGATCCGGAATTGGTCTTTGTGGTGTTCGCTTTGAAAATTTGGAGGCACTACCTATACGGGAGAAGTCGGTGAGTGTACATGATCACAAGAGCTTGAAGTACCTCCTAACCCAGAAGGATTTGAATCTGAGGCAACGGAGGTGGATTGAGTTATTAAAGGACTATGATTGCTCAATCAAATACCATCCGGGGAAGGCTAATGTGGTAGCTGATGCATTGAGCCGAAAGGTGGTAGCGAATTTGCGAGCAATGTTTGCTCATCTAAGTCTATATGACGACGGGAGCCTTTTGGCGGAATTGCAAGTGAAGCCATCTTGGATTAATGAGGTCAAGGAGAGGCAGTTGACCGACGAAGCTTTGAATACTCGGAGGTTGCAAGTACAAAATGGTGAGACCGAAGGTTTTAGTTTGGGCAGTGATGGAGTATTGTACTTTCAGGGGAGAATGTGCATGCCTAAGGATGGTGAGTTGAGGCAGCGAATCCTTAAAGAAGCTCATAGTAGTGCGTACGCTATGCACCCGGGGAGCAGCAAGATGTATCGTGATTTAAGGGAGCAGTTTTGGTGGCCGGGTCTTAAGCGTGAAGTAACCGAATTAGTGGGCAAGTGTCTAACATGCCAGCAAGTGAAGGCTGAGCATCAATTGCCATCTGGTCACATAAATGCAGTAAAGATCCCACAAAGGAAGTGGGAGGACATTACTATGGATTTCATAAGTGGGCTTCCCTCACGCGTGAAGAAGAAGATCTGATGTGGGTGGTAGTAGACCGGTTGACTAAGTCGGCCCATTTCATATCGGTAAGGGTTGACTACTCACTTCAGAAGCTAGCTAAGTTGTATATCACTGAGATAGTGCAGTTATATGGAGTACCGGTGTCCATTATCTCAGATCGAGATCTTCGGTTCACGTCGAGATTTTGGAAGGCCTTACATCAAGAGTTAGGCACCAAGTTAAATTTCAGCACGGCTTTCCATCCACGGTCGATGGACAACCGAGAGGGTAATCCAAGTGTTGGAAGACATGTTGAGGGGTCGTGGTTTTGATTTCCGTGGTAGTTGGGAGGAGTACCTACCTTTGGTGAGTTCGCTTATAACAATAGTTATCAGTTTAGTATTCGGATGGCACCATATGAGGGTACCAGATGGTCGAATACCGTACTCCTACCGTTGGACTAAGTAGGAGAACGCCGATGTTGGGTCGAGAATTAGTGGCGAGACGGAGGATAAAGTTAAAGTGATTGGGCTCGTCTTAAGGAGGCGCTTGACAAAGTAAATCCTACGCTGACCTTAAGCGCAGAGAGGTTGAGTACGCAGTGGGTGACAAGGTTTTCTTGAAGGTATCACCTTGGAAGAAGGTGCTAAGGTTTGGTTGGAAGGGCAAGCTAAGCCCTAGATTCATCTGGATTTGTACGGTGTTGAAACGTAGGACCTAGAGCTTACCCACTCGAGTTGCGCGCGAAATTGAGCCAGATCCATGATGTTTTTCATGTTTCAATGTTGAGGCGTTATCGATCAGATCCCTCACACGTCATGCCAGTAGCGGAAATTGAGGTGAACCTGGACTTGTCGTTCGAGGAGGAGCCAGTACAAATCCTGGATCGAGATGTCAAAGTTTTACGTAGGAAGTCAGTGCCTTTGGTGAAGGTATTATGGCGGAATCATGGTACGGAGGAGGCCACATGGGAACCCGAGGATGTGATGCGGCAGCAATACCCCCAGCTCTTCTGATCCAGGTAATTTCGAGGCCGAAATTCTTTTTAAGGGGGTAGAACTGTAACACCTTGAATTAGGGGTTGTTTGAAATTCAATTAATTTCCCATGTGTGCTTAAAGAAATAAATAATATGACTTTATTTGGCATGTTTTAGGGTCTAAAAATAATCCCGAGCTAGACCTGACCTAGTATTAAAATTTTTTTTTTAAGTGTGTAAAAGGAAGGAGCTAGGTGAGTTAGGGCTTAGGTAAAAATTAGGGGAGGCATGACAAAAAGAAGGGGCTTGGCACAATTGGCTTGGGGCGTCAAGGGAGTTTGCAAGGGAGGAGGTTCGATCCGTGGAAGTAACAAGGGGATATGTTTTTTTTTCTTTTGGGCTTCTTGACGTTAAAAGAAAGGGGCAAGTAGGAAGGCCTTAAAATTAATTGGTGAAGGTTCATGGCATGAATGGCAGGCTGGTGGAGTGGCTTGGGGCGCCACTCAAGGGCTTTGGTTTAGGGTCTCGGGTTTGAGACATAAAGGGACGCAAGGAGTTTTATTTTTTGGGCTTTTTGCGTTAAAAGAAAAAGGGCCAAGAAGATGGTCTTATAAATAAATGAAGGGGGTTATTTGACATGAAGGTCAATTGGGAGAGTTGGTCTGGGGCGCTTAGAGGGGGCTGCGGCTGTTGCCTCCACCAAGTCTTGGTTTCGAACCCAAGAAGCAGCACTTCGGTTTATTTTTTTCTTTTCTTTTCTTCTTTGGCGTGAAGGAGGGTGTTAAGATATTGGACTCTTAGTTGATAAGAGATATGGCTTAATATTTTTGCATATAATCGACTGGAAGGGGGAGCTATTAGTGTTTTATTTGCTATTAAATTGTTGAAGGAGATTAGGAGATTAAATGTAAGATAAGTCTTACATTATTTCTTTGATAATGAAAAACTGAAATTATCAGCATAAGGGGGGAGAAGTTGGCCGAATGAAGGACTCATTAAGGCCATCCCCATTCAGTTTTGTATAGCAAGAAGTGCCCAAAAATTCCAGCAAATTCTTTTCTTCTTTCTCTCTTCATTGTGCTACCGAATTCTCCCTTAACTCTTAGCCAAAATTGTTCAAAAAATTCCAGCTTCTTTTCTACTAAGCCGAAACCACCACCACTTCCCCTACATCTCTTCTTTCTCTTTTTCCTTCTTAGCCGAATACACCCTTTCTTCTTCTCAAATTCCAACCCTTCATCTTGTGCTTAGGCCGAATCTCACATCCCCAACAAGGTGCTGCCAATTTTCAATAAGTGTGGTAAGGGGTAGTCATCTCTTTTAGAATTAAAGTTATGGCCTATAATTCTTACTAATACGATTAAAGCAATTGTAGGGAAGCCATAGCCATTAAGGGAAACTTTCGGGATTTATTCTCCTAAGGTAAGTGGTGGTAAGGATCTACTTTAATAGACTATATTTTAGTGTTCAAAAGTCAAGGCTATTAATATGAATGGTTGCCGATTGTAGGGAAGTGAAACAGATTTACATATCATGAGGTGGTTAGTGTTCAAAGGACGTGTAGGTAAGGTTTCGGGTTCGTGTGTAACCCTTTGGTATAATTTTGGTTTGGCCGAATACTAACAAAGATGATTGGCCGAATATAGGGGCAAGATCTAGCGTTGTAGATCGGATCTTCAGGATCTAGGAATTTTGGTAAAAACAGGTGTGTAAAAACTCTTTACACACTTTATTAGTAAACTTTGCTTTATTGTTGCCTTGTTAATAATTATTGTAGTGATCTATGATATATGCTTGTGGGCTTAAGCATGGATTCCGGGTAAGTCCCCTATTACATGATCTTTGATATATGTTGTGTATGCCATCACATGTTGTTGTATAATATGCTACACATGAATGCATAATATATGGGATTATGATATATGATTATGTAAGCATGATGATGGTGGGATTAATGAGTGGAGGGGGATGATTTTATGGACTGTCGTTAGTGGTTTTGACCACAAGATGGGTTGGCCCCATCAGATTATTTGTGACCTATGGTCATCAGTGGTTTTGACCACACCGATTGATAAATTGCGACTAAGTCCCAGTGGTTTGGTACCACCAGTGGTTTTGACCACACTTGATATATTGTGACCTATGGTCATCAGTGGTTTTGACCACACGATGGGTTGGCCCCATCATTTATTTTGTGACACTAGTCACCAGTGGTTTTGACCACCAGTGGTTTTGACCACACGGGGTAGTTAAGGAGTATGGATGGTTAGGTTGGGTTGCATGTGCATGTTTATTAATAAATTGTGTATGAGTTGTATTTTCTGGGTAGGGGATTTACACACTGAGTCTTGGTGACTCACCCCCTTCCCTTAACATTTTACAGATGAGTAGATCGTGGAGATGGAGCCGGAGAGGACTCGAGGCGGCCATGCTTGTTTTCATATTTGGAACTTGTTTAATTCAGTTTTAGTAATTTATTTTCTAAGTTTTTTTTTGGGTTGTAATAAGGCCGCTAATTATTGTTGGATGTTTATTTTATTGCTTTATTTTACTCATACAAATGGAATTTCATAATTATTAATTGAACCGGTTAAAAGTAAATTTTTTCAACTAAGTAACTACTACGAAGTTTTCAAGGAAGTTACCATCGGGTAACAAAATTTACCAAGTCACCAATAACTCGATGATTTTAAAATGCTACATGATCAAATGTTTCCAAAAGGGTGTAATGTTCAACCGACTTTATAAAAAGCCCAACTAAGTTTTCAAACCCCGTTTTCATATCTTAGCCAAATTTTACAAAGTTTTCACCAAACTTTCAAAATGACTCAAATTATTTTACTCCATGGCATACCAGATCCGGTCAGGACTCATGGGCCGGGTTTAGGGTGTTACATGCAGTGTCACTGCTGAGAGATGGGGCTTACCGTGGTGGCTTACGGTTAATGAGGGCACTCAGCCCGACCAACTGACCTGGGAGTTCTTTAAGACTGCCTTCCAGGGGAAGTATGTGGGGGCTAATTACGTGGATGCCCGTAGGAGAGAGTTCCTGAATTTGATCCAGGGTGATAGATCAGTGGCCGAGTATAAGGCCAAATTTCTGTGACTAAGCCGCTATACGCTTGGTATGGTGGTGACTGAGTGTGAGAGATACTTTCGCTTCGAGGATGGCCTCAGGGATAATCTGAGGGTACTGATAGCTCTACAGAGAGAGCAAGACTTTGCTGCACTGGTCGATAAGGAGAAGATCGTCGAGGAAATAAAGCACACTGAGTGCCAGAACAGAGAGAGCGGTAGGAATAAGAGGGATTCGAAGCCTCGAGTTCCATTCAGAAGCCTAAGAAAAAAGCCAGAGTTGATGGGTCAACCAGAGTTGGGGCTCATATTGCTGCTACTCGATGGCCACCATGTAATGACTGTGGTAAACGCCATCAGGGTGAGTGTTGGAAAAGAACTGGGCCTTCTTTGAGGTGCGATTCATTAGAGCACCGTATTAGAGACTGCCCGCAGAGGTCTGATCAGATGCAAGCTTCTAGCATGGAAACTGCACCATCCAGAGTAGTTCAGTAGCCAACAAGAGGCCGTGGTCAGGCCAAGGGTGGTAATGGTCTGGGCCGTGGTCAGAGAGCACCAGGCAGAGGTGCTAGTCACACTGAGGCGAGGCAGTCGACTCTAGTTTATGTTGCTCATCGTCGGGAGGATAGAGATGCTCCAGACATCATTACGGGTACGTTCTTTATTTATAATGTACTTTATACATCACTGATAGATATAGGATCCACTCACTCCTATATAGCTTGTACTAGATCTAAAAACTTGGGTATACTGGTTGAGAGCATTAAGAGTGAGGTCACTGTACTGAGTTCGTTGGGGCAGTCAATAAAGGTTAACAAACTGTTTAGAGATGTTCCTCTAGAGGTTTAAGGAGCTATCTTTTTGGCTGATCTGATGAAACTGCCTTTTGGATAATTTGATCTAATACTGGGAATAGACTAGTTAGTCAAACATCGAGTGAGCTTAGATTGTGCCACAAAAAGGGTTGTATTGAAGATTGAGGAGGACAGTGAGGTAGTTTTAATTAGGGAACGCCGAAAGTACTTGAGTAATATGATTTCTACACTGAGGGCAGAGAAGTTAGTTTGTAAAGGATGTGAGGCGTATCTGGCCTACATCAGTGTTTCAAATTCTAGGGATTTTTGGTTATGGATATTAGGACGGTTAAAGATTTTTTAGACGTTTTTCCTGAAAAGCTACTTGGATTACCTCTGAATCGTGAAATAGAGTTTAGGATTGAGCTCCTTCCTGGTACAGCTCCGGTGTCCATCGCCACTTGTAAGATGACACTGAAGGAGCTTGTGGAGCTTAAGGCCCAGATTTAAGAGCTATTGGATCATGGGTTCATCCAACCTAGTGTGTCTCCGTGGGGGCACCAGTACTATTTGTAAAAAAGAAGGATGGATCCATGTGTATATGTATCGACTACCGACAACTGAATAAGTTGACCATCAAGAATAAGTACCCTCTACCGAGGATAGATGATCTATTAGACCAGTTCTGAGAGGCTTCAATTTTATATAAGATTGATCTACGATTAGGGTATCACCAGGTGAGAGTTAAAGAGGTTGACATGCATAAGACGACATTTAGGACTCACAACGGCCATTACAAGTTCCTAGTGATGCCATTTGGACTGACGAATGCACCAGCAGCTTTTATGGATCTGATGAACCGAGTGTTCCAACCCTATCTGGATCGGTTCGTGGTGGTATTTATTGATGATATACTAGTGTATTCGAAGACTGAGGATGAGCACGATGAACACCTCAAAGTGCTTCTACAGATTCTGTGAGAGAAACAACTGTATGCCAAGTTCAGTAAATGTGAGTTCTGGTTACGTGAAGTAACATTTCTGGGACATGTGGTTTCTGCTGAGGGGATTAGAGTCGATCCTCGAAAGATTGAGGCTGTCTTGGATTGGAAGTAGCCTAAGACTGCATCTGATATTCGCAGTTTTCTGAGATGGGCAGGGTATTATCGACGATTTGTAGAGAGGTTTTCATTGATCACCACACCCTTGACTAAGCTGCTACGTAAGGGTGTGCCGTTTAACTGGACTAATGCGCAGTAAGAGAGCTTTGAGAAGCTTAAGACTGTATTGACAGAGGCCCCTGTTCTGATATAGCCAGAGTTTGGAAAAGAGTTTACTATCTACAACGATGCATCACATGTCAATTTGGGGTATGTGTTGATGCAATAGGGTAAGGTTGTAGGATATGCATCTCGTCAGCTTAAGACTCATAAGGTGAATTATCCGACGCATGACTTGGAATTAGCTGCGGTGGTATTTGTATTAAAAATTTAGAGGCATTACCTATTTGGTGAGAAGTGTATCATTTACATTGATCACAAGAGCCTCAAGTACCTCCTCACTCAAAAGGAGCTGAACCTTAGGTAGCGTAGGTGGATTGAGCTGCTTAAGGACTATGATTGTACGATTGAATACCATCCTGGTAAGGCCAATGTGGTGGCCGACGCGCTGAGCCGTAGGGCTATGACTGATCTGAGGGCAATGTTTGCTCGACTCAATTTATTTGATGATGGTAGTCTGTTGGCCAAAGTGAAAGTTAAATCGACATGGATAGAGCAGATTAAGGGTAAACAGTTGGAGGATGAGTCTTTGGGTCTTCGCTTTCGATAGATTGAGACTAGGAATACTGTAAATTTTAGACTGAATAGCGAAGGGGTACTCTATTTCCATGGGAGAATCTGTGTGCCGAATGATACCGAGTTGAGGCAGTCTATACTGTGAGAGGCGCATAGTAGCCCTTATGCTATGCATCCTAGCAAAAATAAAATGTACCGAGACCTTCGTGAGTTATATTGATGGCCAAGTCTTAAGCGTGAGGTTACAGACTTTGTGGGTAAATGTATAACATGTCAGCAGGTTAAGGCTGAGCATCAGTTACCTTCGGGGTTGCTTCAGCCTGTTAAGATTCCACTTTGGAAGTGGGAGCGAGTGACTATGGACTTCGTTAGTAGGTTACCCCTCACACCCACTAAGAAGGATTCAATATGGGTCATCGTGGATCGATTAGCCAAGTTCGCCCATTTCATACCAGTTCGTACTGATTACTCACTGCAGAAGCTGGCTAAGCTGTATGTGTCTGAGATAGTGAGACTGTATAGGGTACCAGTTTCGATAATATCTGATAGGGATCCTCATTTCATGTCTCGTTTCTGGAAAAATCTACATGAAGCTCAGGGTACAAGATTGGACTTCAGTACTGCGTTCCATCCTCAGACTGACGGTAAGTCAGAAAGGGTGATTCAGATACTGGAGGATATGTTGAGAAGTTGTGTGATTGACTTCTGAGATAGTTGGGAGGATTACCTGCCGCTAGAGAGTTTGCTTATAACAACGATTATCAGTCCAGCATTCAGATGGCACCGTACGAGGCATTCTATGGTCGTAGGCGTCGCACACCTTCATTTTGGATTGAGTTGGGCGAGCGACGTGTTCTGGGCCCTGAACTGGTTTCTGATACCGAGGATAAAGTTAGACTGATTCGAAACCGTCTGAAAGCGGTAGCTGATAGGCAGAAGTTCTATGCAAACCTAAAGCAGCGTGAAATTGAGTATTTTGTAGGAGATTTCGTTTTCCTTAAGGTCTCGCCATGGAAGAAGGTACTGAGATTTTGTCGTAAGGGCAAGTTGAGCCCTAGATTCATTGGGCCTTATCATATTCTAAAGCGTGTAGGACCAGTTGCCTACTAGTTGGAGTTACCTTCAGAGCTAGATCAAATTCATGATGTATTCTACGTCTCAATGTTGAAGCGCTACCAGTCTGATTTAACACATATATTCAAGTGGAGGAGATCGAGGAGGAGCCGATTCAGATATTAGATCGGGACGTAAAGATTCTGAAAAAAAAATCCATCCCACTTGTTAAGGTTCTTTGGTGTAATCATAGCTCTGAGGAGGCCACGTGGGAGTTTGAGGATGCAATGTGACACTAGTATCCTCATCTGTTCTAATCAGGTAAAATTTCAAGGCCGAAATTTTCTTTTAGGGGGTAGAGCTGTAACGCCCTAAAAATCTCTTATATATTTATTTTTGTATGTTTGTGACACAATTGTATGTCTGCTTCAGTGGTTAAGTGTTCTGGGAAGTGTCTGGGAGGTCCCAAGTTCAAATATTAGCTTGGGCAAAATTTTGTTTTTAAATGAATTAACCCCTATCTCTAATCAGTAGGCTTATAAATAAATGTTGGTAAAATATGTCAGAATGGGTCTGCTGGTCTAGTGGTTAAATGGAGTGTTAAGTGCCTGGAGGTTTGAGGTTCGAGTCTCTGCGAGATCAAGGGGATTTACTTTTACTACTTGTGCCGTATGAGTGTTGTATATTTGAGGAGTGTAGGGATGTTGTGGTCGATTTTTAAGAGGATAATGAGGGGGATTTCGATAGTTGTGGGATTGGTGGAGGAAAATAAGGAATTTGAGGTGTAGTGGGAAGTGGATGATTTGTGGAGGGATAGTAAGAGAGTTTTTAGGAGAGAATTAGGGGAGGTTGAGAATTATCCAAATATGGTTTCATTTCTTTTTGCTATTTCGAAAATCCCCAAAGTGTTCCTCTTTCTTTTTGACGGCTTCTCCTTGCCGAAATATTGCTATTTTCTTTTCTTTTTGATCTTTATTTGCTTTCTTCCCCACCTTCCTGCCGAATTTTGGTTCTTCTTGCACCACTCTCCTTTTCGTTCTCTCTATTCATATAGTTCTTCGGCGTGACATTAAGTCTTACGCACACGATAAGTCCAATTTCAATTTTGGCTTTTGTTTCTCTCAACTTTCGGTCGACTATTCTTAGTTCTTTGGTGTCGATTTTTACTATTCGACTTTCTACTGATTGTTTTCCCCTTTCTATCTTTTCTTCTTCTTTTTTCGTTTGCAGTCAAAATTCCTCAATTGCTGTTGTTTTCTCCTCATTTTCTCTTGAGTGCGTTTCGTTCTTCTCTTTTGTGCAAACGTTAGCCACTCATGCGGTAAGTGGTAAATTGTTAACATTGTTTTGATTGAGTAATTTTTGGTAAACTAACTATGGGGTTCTGGTAGCAGCATATCGTGTGGAGTGAGGCTCTCTTCGTACTATTACTTAGCAAGTCGATTGGAAACCTTGCGGTAAGTGTTCATTGCTTTATAGATGAGTCCGTTGGTTTCGGGTTTTATTGTCTAATCATAAAGAAAGATTGATTATGGTGCTGGATTGGTCAATTATAGGTATTAAAGTGCTCAAGAGGGCTTAGGTATCGAAAACACTATAGGTGTGTAACTGTAACACTTTAAATGGAAATCGATGAAAAGCCGAAAAATGTGATTGTCGATGCCACACGGACGCGCGGCCGCCAGTATGGTAGGCCGTGTGACCAACACTGATGCAGTGATCGATGAGGTCGGCCGCAAAGTGACACAGTCGGATCGAATTGGCGTGTGGGCTACACAGCGCAGGGCCCATACAAGTGAACCACAAGGGTGTGTGGGATTTTTGGGCCAGGCCATGTGATCCATACGGCCAAGGCCATTTTAGGCCGTGTGGGCCCACACGTGCAGTCAATATGGGCTTGTGGACCCATTTTCACTGTTTAACTGCTAAGGTTGCTCGGGTCGCTCGAGTCGACTGTGGACCTACTGTAGGGTAGGTAAGCTTACTTAGACCCCTAATTGACTGAAATGACTGTATGACTGATACGATTATGCATGTTATTAAGCATAATGATGCCCCACTAATTTGATACTGTATGCCCTGATTTTATGCATGATATTATGTTTTAGTATGTCATATATGTATACTGCATTGCATTGGGGTGGGGGTTATATTGTTCGGAGGAAGTGTACTGAAAGGCCTCAAGTGTAATTTACTGGCGGCATACTGCAAACCACTATCTAGTGCCGCATTCGGTACTTATTAGAGTGTAGGGATGGGTGGGTTGATTATATCCCCACATGGAGTGTAGGGTTGGACGGAGTTAGAGTGTAGAGGCTGGTTGGGTAGGATTTAATACTGTATATCTATTTCTATACTGATTATTGTTACTGTAATGGGCCAAGGCCCAAATGCATGACTATTTCTGTACTGCAGTGGGCTAAAGCCTTAACTGAGACTGAAACTATTATCGAAATGGGCTTAGGCCCAGACTATGATTGTATTCAGTATTCTTGACTATATGGGGATTACACACTAAGTTTTTGTAAACTCACCTTTCTATTTTATCTGTAGAGGTAATCCTCAGACTTAGGCGGATCGGAGCGACGAAGGACTCAGCGGTGGCCACACGACCCCTTGTTACACTGTTTCGTAATTACTTAGGTTTTTAAAGTTTTATTTGGGGTATTTTACTGTAATAATGGTCTCTTTGGATTTTTACTTTTAATTTGGGGATTTTATTGTTTTGATTTATAACTGCTAGTAGAAGGGATAATCGAGTATTCAAAAAGAATCAAACGTTTTAACAAAAAACACTACCATGTGGCATCGCCAGATTCAGGCATAACGTCTAGGCCGGGTTTGGGGTGTTACACATCCCTTGCTCTTAAAAAGCTCTTCTCATTCAATTTGGATTCCTAAACTTTATTCCTTTGATTTCTATCATCACCCAATCATTAAAACCCCATAGAACTTCAAGAAAAACACCCAAAACACCATAGATTTTGTCATCTCCCAAGCTTGTGCGTTCTCCGGGTTTTCAACCAAAAGCTCATTTTTCTTCCACTGAAGGTAACAAATCATTTTTATATTTGCTTGTAATATTATCTAGTCTTTTAAATAGAGTTTTTAACCATTAAATCACATGTTTCAAATAAAAGCTGAAAATTGGGTCGTTAATGGTGGATTTTCAGATTTTGAATAAAATTGTGGTTTTAAATTGTTTTTCAATTAGTTTTGACATTATTAGAAGGTTTCTAATCTTATTTTAAAGTTTCGTTGAAGATTTCCAATGTTTTAATGGATTTTAGTGAAAATTGTCATAAACATGTCAAAAATTTCGATAACATGAATTGGGTAGTATTGAGTAGTTTAAAGGTTGAAAATCTGTCTTAGGTGAATAATTAGATGAACAAAATCAGTTCTAGGCAAAAATATTAAGTATAGACCAAGATAATTCAAATTCAAGTTTTCTATGTCAAAGGTTTCAATTACTAGAGAATTTAGCTTATGCTTGTGTTTTGATTGTTTGAAGTGAGTCTTTGGCTAATTTTTTATTGTTCATATTGTGTGGTTATTATGTGTGAAGCATCAGAACTATTGAAGCCTTCTATGAGCAAGGCGAAAGGAAAAGAAAAGCTTGTTTAAGCTTTTGGAAATTAGGCGAAAGGGTGATCAGTAAGTGTTTGGAATCACTACTTGTAGACACGATTCAAAGTGTTAATTGGGAGTTTATGAATAGCCTAAACCCCTATCCAAAGTTTCAGTTCTAAGCTTTCTCTTTCTCTTGCTTTATTTTGGAAAATTATCTGATTATGTGAATAATTGTGGATTGATTATTATGATGCGATATTGTGATATGGGACATATGTAATGACTATTGCGAATTTGTTGTGTTGTAGGCATGATATACATACCAAATAATAGTGATAATCATATGCTAATAATGCAAATATGTAGTTGAAGCAAGCGATATTTCAAAAAGTACATATGTGTTGAATTGTAAAATGTGATATCATTATGATAGGTAATATGTAAGAATACTTGTATGTGATACATGATGTACTTATTTTAATGCGCACATATGTGGTTGGATATGTGATAGTTGTAACATCCCATACACGAGTCCGAGGCTGGGACTGGATACAAGACATTACTATACTTGAACTTCCCTAAACATATATTTACAGGCTATAAAATTTTGTTCCAAAATAAAAACTTCTCTTTCTTAGTCAAACATACATTTCATGGGTCTATGAGGCTTTAAACTTGCGTCTGGAGTCTTTCGGAACTCAACCGAAAACTTTTACTCACAACAGGGGTCACACGCTCATATGACTTAGGACACGCCCGTGTACCCCTAAGACATGCCCGTGTCCTTCACCCGTGGTCGACGCTGACTAATTACACACGACCTTGACATGCCTGTGGCCCTAGACCGTGTGCCATACCTTGACATTCTGACTTATTCACAAGACTTGGAGCACACGCCCATGTGCTAATAGTATGTCACACACGGCCTATACAAACGGCCGTGGGTTTAGCTCGTGGTCTATTCTGACTTAAGACACTAACATGTAGGGAACACACGCCCGTGTGTCTATCCGTGTGAGCACTTAGAGACTATTTACCAAGCCAATTACCACCCTAAAATCAAGATCAATCTCAAGCCAAATTCAATAATTCTAATACTTCATCTAACATTAACAAAGATGCATACTTCATTGATATAAATATACATACATACTTAGTCAAACTTGGCCAATCTCTTTAGCCATATACAAAAGAATAATAAACTAGATAGCCCACACTTTGGCCCTTCTTAAGACATATTTCAAATGAAATGCTTCCTATACATGCCATACTTAATATAAACAACAAGGCTATACCAAAATAGTGATTGATAGTGTGCTTCGAGCTCCGACTTCAATGATCCAAAAGTTAGCTTGGCGGGACTACATAGAAAGAAAGAATTAAAGATGTAAGCATTTAGCTTAGTAAGTTTGCATGTAATGCACATAGAAATATAATTGCTTAACCAAAACTCATTCATCATAAACAAAGGCATTGCCTAACTCATGTGTTTGAGCTTACTTACTCTTGAAGATTCTTACATAACTCATGATACTTACTAGTCTCATGCTTGTGAGGTAAACAAGGTACCAGATTACTTGATTTCATAGATCAAGATACTTTACTATGATAAGCATAATCTTAACTTCATCATTCACCACATGTATAATACTCTTAGTTAACTTTAACTAGCATGACTTGATGATAGCTTTACTTACTTAAATTTTTGCTTTCTCATTCAATCTTTAGGGTTACCTCGGGTCTCGTAGCCTGTTCTCTAGGGTTACCTCTACCACCTGCCCCACTTCCAGGGCTCTTCTGTGGTCTACCTCTGACCATACCCCCAGATATAGGGTTCTGAGTTCTCTCTTCTTTCATCATCTTAGGACAATCTTTTATAAAGTGATCCTGGGAACCACATTGAAATAAGCATTTTCATGCACTCGGTATTCACCGAGATGACGTCTGCCACACTGTGGGCATTCAGGTCTATCAGATCGAATATTTCCCATGTTAGCGACCGAAGTAGTTAGTGTTTTATTTCCCGAATACTGCTTACCCTTATCCTTCCTTGAAAACCCAATGGAAGTAGCCGATCAGGTGGAGAAATCTCTTGTCTTCTTAGGAGAGGGTTGGAATGACTTATTCCACTTTATCTTTTTTTTTTTGAGTCATGAGACTCCATTTCAAATTTTCTCTTCTCTTTTACTAACTTTTCGACTTTACAAGCCCTCTCTACTAACACCACAAATTCTTTTAATTCTAAGACAGCAACAAACAACTTGATGTCATCATTTAGTCCATCTTCGAATCTCTTGCTCATGATGGCCTCAAGGATACACACTCTCGGCGTATTTCTTTGAGTCGCATAAACTCAGCGCCATAATCAGTCACAAACATCTTGCCTTGCTTCAGTTCTAAGAATTCCTTTATTTTCTGATCCATAAACCTTTGGTTGATATACTTTTTCTTAAACTCTTCTTGGAAGAATTCCCAAGGGATCTTTTCTCTTGATACAACTGACACCAAGGTGTTCCACCATTGATAGGTAGAATCTCTTAAAAGAGAAACCACACACTTCAAGCATTCCTCAGATGTGCATGATAATTCATTAAATACCCTGATGGTATTTTCTAACCAGAACTCGGCCTTTTCTGGATCATCATCCCTTTTAGCCCGAAATTTTTCTGCCCCATGTTTCCTGATCCTATCAACTGGAGGTTTGTCTCCTCTTACCACCTCTACTACTTGAGGTGCTATTGGGATAGGTTGAGGAATAGGCGGGGGTGGAGAAGGTTGTGCATTCGGGTTTGTACGAATGAACTCCGTATACCATGTGTTCATCATATGGAGGAAGGCTTCTCTAGCCTCTTCTCCTCCTCTCTGACTCACCATAGTGGGTCTATTCTCATCCTTATCAGGCACCATCCCTTCAGCGGGAGCCGGTGCATTTCTTTCAACATCATCTGCCATTGCTCTATCAGGATCCATTTACTATATGTATAAACATAATTTAAGTCGTCAGGAGTCATCACACTATCATTATAAAAACATTCTTACGTATAGCATGTATAGCTAGACTCTTGCTTATGCTACGTTAGTCCTAGAACCGACTAAACCATAGCTCTAATACCATTAACTGTAACACTCCATACCCGAGTCTAGGGCTGGGACTGGATACGAGACATTACTATACTTGAACTTCCCTAAACCTATATTTACGGGCTATAAAATTTTGTTCCAAAATAAAAACTTCTCTTTCTTAGTCAAACATACATTTCACGGGTCTACGAGGCTTTAAACTTTTGTCTGGAGTCTTTCAAAACTCAATTGGAAACTTTTCGAAACTCAATTGGAAACTTTTCCTCACAATAGGGGTTACATGCCCGTATGACTTGGGACACGTCCATGTACCACTAAGACATTCCCGTGGCCCTAGACCGTGTGCTAAACCTTGACATACTGACTTATTCACATGCGTTGGAGCACACGCCCATGTACTAACCGTATGTCACATACGACCTATACAAACGGCTATGGGGTTAGCCTATGGTCTATTCTGACTTAAGACACTAACATGCAGGGAACACACGGCATAGACACACGCTCGTGTGTCTATCCGTGTGGGCACTTAGAGGCTATTTACCAAGCCAATTACCACCCTGAAATAAATATCAATCTCAAGCCAAATTCAACAATTCAAATACTTAATCTAACATTAACAAAAATTCATACTTCATTGATATAAACATACATACATAGTCAAACTTGGCCAATCTCTTTAGCCATATACAAAAGAATAATAAACTTGATAGCCCACACTTTGGCCCTTCTTAAGACATATTTCAAATTAAATGCTTCCTATACATGCCATACTTCATATAAACAACATGGCTATACCAAAATAGTGATTGATAGTATGCTTCGAGCTCCGACTTCAATGATCCAAAAGTTAGCTCGGTGGGACTACATAGAAAGAAAGAATTAAAGATGTAAGCATTTAGCTTAGTAAGTTTGCATGTAATGCACATTGCAATATAATTGCTTAATCAAAACTCATTCATCATAAACAAAGGCATTGCCTAACTCATGTGTTTGAGCTTACTTACTCTTGAAGATTCTTACATAACTCATGATACTTACTAGTCTCATGCTTGTGAGGTAAACAAGGTACCTATATCACTTGATTTCATAGATCAGCATACTTTACTATGATAAGCATAATCTCAACTTCATCATTCACCACATGTATAATACTCTTAGTTAACTTTAACTAGCATGACTTGATGATAGCTTTACTTACTTAACTTCTTGCTTTCTCATTCAATCTTTACTCTTATGCCCAATGAATTACTATGAATAATCGAGGATACAGAATCTCATCCCACATGTATCTGGATGCCAATGCTATATCCTCGATATAGTCTTACAATGGGATCTCTTACTTGATATAGACGCCATGTCTTGACATGGACTTACACGAGGTCTTCCTTGTGGGTTTCCTTGGGGACTTACCATTGCTATGTCTTGACATAGTCTTATTTGGTATCTTTACTTTGTCAATGCTGAGCCTTGGCTTGGACTTACATGAAATCTTCCTTGATACTCACCAATGCCGAGCCTTGGCTTGGACTTACATGGAATCTTTATCTCATGATAACTTTACAATGCCAAGACTTGTGTTGGACTTACATGACATCTTTACTTGGAGACTCACCAATCCCATGCCTTGGCTTGGGCTTATATGGGTCTTCATCTCATAATAAATCTTCAATGCCAAGACTTGTCTTGGACTTACATAATAACTTGCTTGATTACCGATGCCATGCCTTTGCTTGGTCTTATACGGGCTTTCTCATCTCATGTGGTAGATCGAGTATCCTAAGTAATTCAACTTCAATCGGGACTTTCTCATGCTTAATTTCATTAATTTCTTGGTTTAAAATATCATTAGACAATCACATGGAATTAAAATATATTCAACATCATACTAAGCAATTCAATGATATTTATCATAAAGCTTAGAAATCATACAAACTTACCTCAATGTACAAAATGTATGTCGATATTGCAATTTAGTCCTCGACTTTGTTCTTATCTCGATTTCGATTCGGGCTTCATTTTCTCTTGATCTATAATAATAATTTAGCTCATTTAATACTCGTATTGACTAAATTGACTCATAACTCATACTTTGGCAAAATTTCCATTTTGCCCCTAAACTTTCTCATAAATACACTTTTGCCTCTAGACCCGTAAAGTGATTTTCATTCAACTTTCTTAAACTTCATGCTTATCTGATTCATTTTCTCTACTATATCAATAATCAATTCTCACTATTTCTATTATTTATGACAAATTTCATAACTATTACAAATTAGTCCATACTAACATTTTTCATGAAATTCACTTAGGAAAAGATGTTTATCTAACATCAAACTCTCATAATCTTTCATAAAACATTTTACAAGCATGTCATACATGGGTATTTTTATGGACATGAATTCTAGCTCAACTTATAGCTATAAATAGGTAATTCATAATATGAGGACTCCAAAAATATGAATAATATTAAAAACGGAGTTAGTATACACTTACTTGCAAGCTTTAAAAATTGAAGAAACCTAGCTATGGAGTCTCTCTAATTTTCAGCACTTGGGGAAGAAGATGAATAATATTTTTATCATCTTTTTCCCTTTTTAATCATTTAATTGGCAATTGACCAAAATGCTCTTCCCACTAATTCTTCATAAAATTCTAACTCATGTCCAATTTTGTCCAAAAATTATAATTTGGGCAAATTGATATTTAAGGACTTCTAATTAATAATCCAAAGCTATTTCATACAAAAAGCTTCTAGAATCTAATATTTTGCAACTTTTACAATTTAGTCCTAGTGGACCCCTTTAATGCCAATTTCATAAAATCTCTACATAAAACTTTTATAATATCATGAAAACATCTCAAATACCTTAAAAACTCATTTTACTAACTCAAATTTGTGATCTTACACCACTATTCTGACTAGGCCCTAAATTGGGCTGTTACAATAGCTCAATGAGCATTATTGTGGCACTAAAAGTGTAAATAAATGATAATCCAATAAGTGTGTAATGTGTAAGAGGCTATTATGCGAATTAATGAATATGAACAGAGATTATGTGCATTAAATTAGTAATTAAAATTGTGTAAATGTGGATATTTTAGCCTTGTGATCTTTTAAAACCGTTGGATATAGTTGGCATGCCATAAGATTGTGGGTACTCTGTAACAGCCCGATTTTAGGACTAGTCAGAAGAGTGGTTTCGGGACCACTAATCTGAGGTTGAAGAAATTTATTTTAATATTATTTTATGTGTTATAGCATGATTATAAGGATGCATGAAAATTTTGGTGCTTTAATTTTTGCAATTGTATGCTTAATTGCGAAAAAGGACTAAATAGCATAAAGTGCAAAAGCTTCATTTTACAAGCTAGAGGTGTCTAATAGCTATGGAAAATTAAATTGAAAGTCCTTAATATGCAATTAGGCCAATAAGAGGGTGTTGGCCGGCCATAGGGACAAGGGAGACAAGGGCATTAAATTGGTCAAAAACTTGGTGATATTAGGTGACTAAAAATGAATAAAATAAGATAAAGGAAGAAGATATACTATTCCCATTTCTTCTTCCACCAAAATTTGAAGAGAAAATAGAGGGTTTTGGAGCTCAAACTTTCAGCCAAGCTATTCCCTTACAAGTAAGTGACTTTAGAGGTCTTTCTTGATAATTTTTGTACTTTTGGATCCCCCAAAGCTTAAGTTAGCTAATGAGAGGACTGTTTTACAAAATTGTTGAAAGTTTAGGGACTTTCTATGAGAGTTTTTATCTTGTTTTTTGAGTTTTTATGGAAGAAAATGAATGTTAGTGGGGTAAGGAATAACTTTTGTGAAAGGTTTTTCCATGAAAACACCTAAATATGACTTATTTGTAAAGGTTATAAATGAGTAATAAATGCATGAAATGATTGGTTTTTTGAATTTTTATGAGAGAAATAAATGTTCATCTAGGCTTGTTTAATGAGAAAATATGATGAAAAAATGATTTACGAGCATAAGGGCAAAATAGTAATTTTGCCAAAGTAAAAGGGCAAAATGGTCATTTTGCCTAAGTAGAAATTTTGATGTATCATGAGTTATGTAGTGATTGAATGATTAAATTTTATTATTATAAATTAAGAAGAGCATGGAAACAACCTTGACTGAGGAAAAGGCAAGGTTACAGACTAAACTGCCAATTAACACTTTTTACACCGAGGTAAGTTTACGTGTAAACGATACATCCTTAATACTTATGATGTTACCTATGGATGCACTGTATGGATGTAAATACTTATTGGTGAGATTGATTTAAAATGATAGATAATGAGCAATTCTCATATGAACCTCAGAATAGAAATGTAAGTACGGACAAATATCCGTAATTATCATTTGGTGGGATGTGTGCGATATCACTATAATTATCATTGTTGGTGGGCTATGTGCGATACCACCTTATTATTTATTCACGATGGACTGTGTGCGATACCATCGTTTATATTATCTTTTGGTGGGCTATGTGCGAAACCACCGTAATTATCATTGTTGGTGGGTTGTGTGCGATACCACCCTATTATTGATTAATGGTGGGCTGTGTGTGAAACCACCGGGTACTTGTATCATTCCGAGGGGTTCATCGAGAAACTTGTTTAAGTAAATATTTCATGTGGCTTTGTGTTGATAAATGTAGGGCATAAGTACCAATAAATGTGAGCAATGTATTTGATATATGGTTGGGATGTGGTAAGAGTGGAGATGAGTAAGCATGATTATGGAAATGTGAATTGTTCTTACATAGTATATAATGTTATTGATTGATTAGTATATGGTATGATGCTTATTGTTTACATGTAGACTTTCTAAGCTTAAATCTTACTCCATTTCCTTTCCCTTATTTTATAGTGTCAAAGAGCCAGCTCGGGATACAAAGATAATTAGAAGATCACCCACATTATTAGCACATCTTGGTATATTTAGACTTAGCATTTTTAGTATGGCATGTATAAGGACTAGAATTAGTGAAACGTCTTGTTGTTTTGGCCAAGTGTGTTGGCTCTTTTAAAGATGAACTCTTTTGTATATGGCCATAGTTGATGGCTCATTATTATTAATATATGAAAAAATGAGGTTATTCATGAATATGTATGATGCATGATTGGGTTGCTTGGTTAAAGTATGCATAAATGGGTTGAAGGTTGAATGTGATTGATTTTTGTATGAATTAGGGTGATAAAAAGAGCTTGTGTGACACGGGTAGACACACGGGCATGTGTCTAGGCTGTGTGTGACACACAGTCAGCCTCATGGGTGTGTGGTCAGGCCGTGTGTCCCCTTGCATGCTAGTTTTACAAGTCAGTCTCAGTAGTAGACACATGGGTAGAGACACGGCCGTGTGTCTCAGCCGTGTGAAAGGCACAGCCATGGACATGGCCGTCTGAAGTTTGCACCTGAATTTGGAATTTAATTCGCCACACGGTCGAAAGACACGGGCGTGTGCTTAAGCCATGTGACATTTTTGAATTGATGACGTTAGAAATAGAATGCAAAGGTTTTGGCACACGGGCTAAGGCACTGGTGTGTTGAGGCTGTGTGAGGGACACGGGGCCAGGACAGGCGTGTGTCCGCCTGTGTAAAAACCCCTGTAGGTTCGAATTGAGAAATTGTAATAGCCCGATTTTAGGGCTAGTCGAAATAGTGATCTCGGGACCACTAATTCGAGATTGAGGAAAATTATTTTAGTATTATTTTATGTGTTATGGTATTAATATATAGCTATATGGAAATTTTGGTGCTTTAATTTTAGCAATAGCATGCTTAACTATGAAAAAGGACTAAATCGCATAAGATGTAAAAGTTCTATTTTATAAGGTAGGGGTACCTAATAGCTATAGAATGTAATTTGGAGGATTTTAAAATGTAATTGAGCCATTTTGGAGTGTAATGGCCGGCCATAGGGTGCTTAGGGAACAAAAGCATTAAATTTAGTCAAATTAGGTGATAGTTGGTGACAAATTAACTAAAATATGATAAAATAAGATGACTAAAGGGAGCTATCATCTTTAACTATTCATCTCCCACCTACTACCGAAAATTTTAGCAAGTTTAAGGTTTGAAAGCTTGAAAATTTTAGCTACATCTCATCCTTGCAAGTAAGTGACTTTAGAGATCTTTCTTGGTGATTTTTATGTTTTTGGAACCCCTCAAAGCTTAAGTTAGCTAATGAGGGGACTAATTTTCATTATGGTGGGAAGTCCAGGGACTTTCCATGAGAGTAATTATGTTGTTAGCTGAGTTTTTATGGAAGAAAATGAATGTTAGGGAGATGAGGAACAACTTTTGTGAAAGGTGTTTGCATGAAAACACCTAAATAGGACTTAAATGCAAAGAATAAAATTGTGTCATAAATGCATGAAATGGTGAGAACGGTGAGTAGTTGTAAGACAAATAAATGTCCAGCTAGGCTTAATTATTGAGGAAATGTGTTGAAAAAAATAAATTACGAGCCTAGGGGTAAAATCGTAATTTTACCAATATACAAGGGCAAAATGGTCATTTTTGCCCAAGTGTAGAATTTGATGTATTATGATCATAGAATGATCTAAACGAATTAATTTTATTGTTATAGATCAATAAGAACGCGGAATCAACCTTGACCATGGGAAAGGCAAGGTGATTGAGTAAATCGCTAGTTAACACGTTTTGTATCGAGGTAAGTTTTTGTGTAAATAATACAATTTTATTTAAATACATTGTGTTGCTAATTGGTGTATGACATGATTGAGAACATATGTGATTCAAGTGGATTGAATGTGGTAGTCATTGAATAATTATTGTTTAATCACGATGGGCTTTGTGCTATACCATCGTCTATTTATCTTTTGATGGGCTAAGTGTGGTCCCACCTTATTATTTAATTACGATGGGCTTTGTGCGATACCATCGTCTATTTATCTTTTGGTGGGCTAAGTGCGATACCACCTTATTGCTTAATTACGATGGGCTTTGTGCGATACCATCGTCTACTTATCATTTGGTGGGCTATGTGCGATACCACCATAACCAACCTTTTTGGTGGGCTAAGTGCGTTACCACCCTAATAAAGACTAATGGTGGGCTAAGTGAGGAACCATTAAGTAAAGTGACTCTAAGTAATTGAATAAGAGATTGTGATGTGTTGTATATTATAACATTGTGATGCTAGGTGCAGGGGAACCTGTTAATGAATGTATGCATTGTGCTAGTGATATGGTTGGAATGTGTGAATGGAGGAAATGAGTAAGCATTATCATGAATATAGATTATTTCTTGCTTAGTATATAAAGTTATGAAATTGTTGAATACATGTTAAAATGTTATATTGTTTACATGTAAACTTACTAAGCTTAAAGCTTACCCCCTTTCTTTCCCTTGTTTTATAGAGCTTAAGAGCCGAGCCGGGATACCCTAAAAACCAGGAGACCGCCTGTACTATCTACTCACTTCGGTATATTTAGACTTGGTGATTTTGTGTATGGCATGTATAGGGGCTAGACTAGTTAGATTATTTTATGATTTTGGCCAAAAGTGTTGTAACATCCTAGAATTAGGGGTTCTAAATTCTATGCATTTTGTGTGTTATTTTGGTTTGTTTGGGGGGTTCCGAGAAGGCCTGGGGTCAAGCTTGAGTCTTGGTAAAAGTTTTTTTTTAGGCACTTTAGAGGAGAGCTATTTGAAGCAGGTCTTAAGGTTAAGTTCTGGTGTTTGTTGACACAAGAAGAGTTGTGGTGGAGTGGCAAGTAGGCGCCACTTAAGGTGCAGGGGTGTGGCGTCACAAGGGAGCAGTAGGGGGAAAGAGTTCGAGTCGCCTCAGCATCATTTGGAAGCTTTATTTTTGCGTCTAGGGAGCTAGGGTGGTGGTATTCGGCTGGACTCTTCAAGGTTGTTGGTTGAAAGAGTCAAGCTGTTTGAATGGGTGGCTATGAGGTGTTTGTGGGATTTGAACGGGTCAACAGGTTTGAATAGGTGAAGGGGAGTGAAAGTAAGAGGAAATCGTGGGTTGGTGTTGGTTGTGGAGTTGCCCGAATTTGGGAAGCTTAGAGGGTGGAAATTTGGCTATGTGTTTGTGTTGTTGGGGCTAGGGAGTGACGGCATGGGATGTGTGTTAACAAAACTGAGGGCTTGGAGTAGTGGGTGTGCCAAATTTTCTTTTTGGTGTGAGCTTTTGTTTTCTTCTCTGGTTGCCTAGCTTTTGTATGCCGAAACTCCCTAAGTGCATCCAAAAGTCTTTCTCATTTCTTTTGCTTTCTCAGTTATTTTTCTCATCTTTACTCTCTTTTTGACAAACCTCCCCATTTGTGTACTTCTTTTTCTTCAAGGATACCAAGACACCTTTGGCTGAATCCCTTTTCACCATCCACCCTTCACATTCAAGTTTCGTTTTCTTTTGCTATCTTCTTCACAAGTCAAAATCCTTTGAAGCCACCCCTTGTCGAATCTCTTTCTTCTCCTTGCTCTTTTATTTTAAACATCATAATCGAACCATCACCCTTCTACTTTCTCTTTTCTTTGTTTGCATATCCTTTCCTATTTCGACAAGCCATAGCCGAATCTTCCTCAGTGTCAAGTGAAGGCATTCTTCCTTGTTTTGCCAGTAGCCGAATATAGCCTTTCCAATTGGCATTTTCTTTCTTTGGTAAGGGTTCTTATTTTTGGTTTTCCTTTTCTTTGTTTTACTCTTCTCTTATTGTTCTGTTAAATCGAAGATGCTGATTCACTTTGTTTGGGAGTTGGCCAATTGTAGAGGGGTTTACTCTCATCTTCTCTTCATTGTGTAGCCTGCATTCGGGTGGCCTTTAGTAAGTTGGATGTTGGCCGATTGTAAAAAGGGGGTCCCTTCTCGTTTCTGGTTTGGCCGAAAGGCCGTTTCTTGTCTATTTTGGTAATCTGTTCTAACTTGGTGATATCTAGGGGTTTATTCGATTTTGGTAGGCCAATATTTTAGTGTTTGATTTTCATAATCGAGGTAAGAAGTTTCTTTTGATTTGACACGTATCCCCTCGTTCTCTTTCGTCGCTTTAACTTAGTTTTCTGATTAAAGACTTTTACTATGGATGCAGGCGCCAGTCAATCAGAAGAAAGGAGCGAACCCCTAGTCTCGATTACTAAGTTTAAAAGGCGTGCTGTATTGACGGTTCGAGACTTTTTGCCAGGTTGTGGTAGAGAGCCAATGTCTGCTTGGGATAGAAAAATAGCCGTCATCCCTACTAGTGAAAATGTCGACATAGAGAGTCTAGTTCTACGCGTTATCAGGTGTGTACGTTCACACTTTACCTTAGTGATTTTTGTTATTAACTGTGTTGGCTGAAAGCCGAAATGACTGCTTAGATAGTCGGGATACCCTCGTGGGTAAAGTTGGCGACATTGGGTAAGTGCCTATACATTTCTACTTTTGATTATGTGAATGTATGTTATAATTCACCATTGTGCTTTGGGAGCATGTTTGCATTCATATCATTATGTCAATATGTGCATGGGCTTGGGATATGATATGAAAAGGGGAAGTGTGATTTTAAGACTGTCACCAGTGGTTTGGTACCACAATGGGTTGGCCCCACATAAGTTATCCAGTGGTACCACAGTGGGTTGGCCCCACATAAGTTATCCAGTGACTATGTCTCAGCGGTTTGGTACCACATAGTTTATTTTTGTGACTCGTCCCAGTGGTTTGGTACCACAGTGGGTTGGCCCCACATACATATATTACTATGGATTGTCACCAGTGGTTTGGTACCACAAGTGGGTTGGCCCCACATATTATACTTAGTGACTCTGTCACCAGTGGTTTGGAACCTCCAGTGGTTTGGTACCACAGTGGCTTGGTGCCACGGGTGTTTGGCTGATTTAGGAGACCTAGAGGATGGAAACTAGGTTGGTCTAGGTTTCACTGCATTGCGTATCTAGTTAATATGTTATATTATGTGGGCTTGAGGCCGATTGTATTGTATGAGGATTTACACATTGAGTTTCAATGAATCACCCCTCTGATTAATTTTGCAGGTAATCATTAAATCACAGATTTGGAGCCGAGGTAAACTCGAGGTGGCCATGCAATATTTTTCTTGTAAACTCGTTTCTTTTATTTAGACTCATTTTAATTGGGATTTTGTTATGAATAAGGCCGCTATAACTTGGATTTGGATTATTGATTTAATGCTCATATTGCATGTTTTATAAACTGCCGAATAAGGGTTTTTTTTTTTTAGAAAATTAACAACATAAACAAATAGTTTTCAAAGTGTTAACGAATGATGGCGAACGACTAACTAAATTTGAAATTTTTCTTAAACCTTCAAACACTAATTTCAAAATATCACATTTAGGAACGTCGCTAGCTTTCAGTGTGTATAAAACGATACTCCATTTCAACTGCTAGTCCTGTTAAATAGGAGATAGTAAATAACATTTGAACTCCATAACATTTCTAAATTTTTGAAACACTAGTCGAATGATTTTCAAAACCGCAGTTTTTTTCCCTTCAAATTTCAAATTTCTTAAAATAACCCTTCCCCGTAACATACCAGATTTGGTCGTAATGTATTGACTGGGTTTGGGGTGTTAGAATTGTGGTATCAGAACCAGGTTTCAAAAACTCGACTGTGGGTATGAGGTTCAAAAATGTTTCAAAAGTTGGTTTAGAAAATGGTTTAGATAAAATACATATTTTCTAGAAGCATGGCACCTGAGTCTCCGGCCCAAATCCGCACGGTAAGTCATTTAACTATTGGTTGTTTTGCATGAAGTAATTGTATTGCGCTATGTTTTCTAAGTACTTCAACCTTAGAGACTAAAACCTTTAGGTATATCTGTATCTGCGAGAATCTACCCCCGATGATATTTCATAAGACTGCTCGGCAATAAACAGTGAAAGAAATTACTAATTTATAAAACTTTTAATCAGATTAAGTCGCATCGGTAGTCATGAGTTTTAGAGAACGTGGACGTGGCATGCGCAGCCGTGGTAGAGGCCGGGGTGTTGGGTCTGAACCTTTGAAATCAGGGTATGGACCAAAAGGTGAGGTACCAGCATCACCAGTTACAAAAATAGGATTTTAGGATCAAACTGGCGGAGATGATGCGGTGTCTCAAGCTATGTTACGTGTCTTGGAGAGTGTTGCTGGAGCGAGCACGGGATCAGTGGCTTGAAAATCTGTGTTTGAGTGACTTCGAGCCAATGGGGCTGAAATGTTTAGGGGCGTTTCTGGTGTGGCTCCTAACGTAGCTGAGTACTGGCTAGAGGCGGTTGAGCTTATCATGGATGATCTAGATAGCACCGCGGAAGAGAAGTTGAAACGAGTGGTGTCTCTCTTTCGAGATGATGCGTACCAATGGTGGCTCACGATAAGGGATGGTACAGCGGCTGATTGTATTACCTGAGACTTCTTTAAGTCAACGTTCTAGGGAAAGTATATTGGGTCAAGCTACGTGGACGCTCGGTGAAAGGCATTCCTAAACTTGGTCTAGAGGAATAAGTCAGTGGCTGAGTATAAGGCAGAATTCCTACGTCTAATCCATTATGCTAGGGGTATTGTTGCGACAGATAACGAGCGTTGTGTTCGATGTGAGGACGGTTTGAGGGACGAGTTGCGAGTACTGATAGCTCCGTAATGGGAAAGAGAATTTTCTATTTTAGTAGAGAAGGCTAAGATAGCCAAAGAGGTAAAGCGATTTGAAAGATAGAATCAAGATAGAGACAAGGGTAGGAATAAAAAGGAATTTTGGGTCGTTAGGATCTGTTGGGAATTTCCAAAAGAGGCCTAGATTAGATGGGCCAAGTTACGTTGTGAAGTCTACTGCTGTTAGTTGGCCTCCGCAGTGTGCTCAATGTGGGAAAACTCATTCCAGAGAGTGTTGGGTAGGTAATAGAGGATGTTTCATGTCTGGATCTATGGATCATCGAATAAGGGACTGTCTGCAAAAGCCAAATAGAGCGCGGTCAGTGGGTCAGAATTATGTTCAGCTTGGAAGATGTGGTCAGCAACCACAAAGAGGTCATGGTTCCGCTAGGGGGAAATGGTCTTGGTCGGGGTTGTGGAGCACCGAGCCGAGGCACTGGAAACACAGATGCAAGACAGCCTGGGTTGGTCTATGCAGCTAGACGCCGAGAGGAGGGCGATGCACCGGACATCATAACTGGTACGTTTCTTATTTTTGGTTTACACTTTACTGCACTGATTGATATTGGGTCGACATATTCTTATGTTGCTAGTACTGTGTCGAGAACCTTAAACATAGACTTTGAGATTGCTTCTAGGGAGATGGCTGTGTTTAGCCCTTTAGGACAATCCGTAGTGGTGAACAAACTCTTTAGGAATGTGCCTTTAGAAGTACAAGGGATAATTTTTTCGACTGATTTGATGGAACTGTCATTAGGCGAGTTTGATTTGATCTTAGGCATGAATTGGTTAGCGAAGTATCGAGCGAGCTTGGATTGTGCTGCTAAGCGCATGGTGTTAAAGACTCCCGAGGATAATGAGGTCTTAGTGATAGGTGAAAGAAGGAATTATTTGTCTAATATAGTGTCTTCTCTTAAGGTTGAAACGATGGTGGGAAAAGGACGTGAGGCTTTCTTAACTTTTGTCAGTGCGTTGGAAGCCAAGGAGTTATCGGTAGGAGATGTTAGAACAGTGAAGGAATTGTCTTTTGTTTTTTCAGAAGAGCTTCTAGGGTTACCTCCAGATTGCGAGGTGGAGTTTGGTATTGATCTTCTTCCGGGAATAGCGTCAGTGTCTCCGTACAGGATGGTGCCAAAGGAGCTGGTAGAACTTAAAGCCCAGATTCAAGAACTATTGGACCGGGCTTTTATCCGACCAAGTGTGTCTCTGTGGGGAGCACCAGTGTTATTTATTAGGAAGAAAGACGGGTCGATGCGGATGTGCATTGACTACAAGCAATTGAACAAGTTGACGATCAAGAACAAGTACTCTTTGCCAAGGATTGACGACTTGTTCAATCAACTATGAGGCACTTCGGTCTTTTCAAAGATAGATTTGAGGTCAGGCTATCATCAGCTTAAGGTCAAGGAGGCAGATATTCATAAGATAGCTTTTCGAACTCCTTACGGTCACTACGAGTTCTTAGTGATGCCGTTTGGGTTGACAAATGCACCAGTTGCGTTTATGGACATGATGAACCAGGTGTTCCAACCCTATCTGGATCGGTTTGTTGTGGTGTTCATAGACGCTACCTTGGTTTATTCAAAGATGGAAGAGGAGCATGATTCGCATCTTTGGGTAGTTTTGTAGATTTTGAGAGAAAAGCAGTTATACGCCAAGTTCAGTAAGTGTGAATTTTGGTTGAGATAAGTTACTTTTCTGGGACATGTTGTGTCTGCTGGGGGAATTAGGGTTGATCTTCAAAAAATTGAAGTCATGTTGTATTGGAAACCGCCTAAGTCTGTGGTAGAAATTTGGAGTTTTCTTGGTATGGCTGGGTACTGTAGAAGGTTTGTTGAGGGGTTCTCATTAATAGCTGTACCGTTAACCAAGTTGCAATGGAAAGGGGTACCGTTTGTCTGGTCGGATAAGCAGCAGGAAAGTATTGAGAAGTTAAAGAGGATTTTGACAGAGGCACCGGTGTTAATTCAGCCTGAGGTTGAGAAGGAGTTTGTCGTCTATTGTGATGCGTCGCACACAGGATTGGGATGTGTGTTGATGCAGGAAGGGAAAGTGGTAGCGTATGTGTCTCGGCAATTGAGACCACATGAGGTGAACTATCCTACGCATGATCTCGAATTAGCTGCGGTAGTGTTCGCTCTGAAGATCTGGAGACACTACCTGCATGGGCAGAAGTTGATCATCTATACGGATCACAAGAGCCTGAAATACCTCCTTACCCAGAAGGAGTTGAATTTAAGACAGTGAGGTGGATTGAGTTATTAAAGGATTATGACTGCTCGATCGAGTACCACCCGGGTAAAGCTAACGTAATGGCAGACGGGTTGAGCCGTAAGGTGATATTAGACTTGAGAGCAATGTTTACTCATCTCAGTTTATACGACGAATTGATATGTTCTAAATTTCAGTTAGTGGCAGGGGGTGAGACAGAAGATTTCAGTTTGAACAACGATGGGGTATTGCACTTTCGTGGAAAGGCTTGTATGCCAAGGGATTTCGAGTTAAGGCAAAAGATTCTGCAGGAAGCGCATAGTAGCCCATATGCTATGCATCCTGGTGGGAGTAAGATGTATCGGGATCTACGAAAATAGTTTTGGTGGCCGGGTCTACAGTAAGAGGTTACCAAATTTGTGGGTAGGTGTCTGACGTGTCAGCAGGTGAAGGCGAAACACCAGTTGCCTTCAGGGTTGCTACAGCCAGTAAAGATTCCACTTTGGAAGTGGGAGAGGATAATGATGGACTTTGTTATTGGGCTACCCCTTACGCCTACGAAGAAAGATGCTGTGTGGATAATTATGGATCGACTGACGAAGTCTGCTCAATTCATACCAGTTCGTGTTGACTACTCTCTGCAGAGGTTGGCTAGGTTGTATGTAGCAGAGATCGTGAGGTTGCATGGGGTACACGTGTCTATCATATCAGACAGAGACCCTAGGTTTACATCGCGATTTTGGAAGGCGTTTCATCAAGCGTTGGGTACGAGACTGGATTTTAGCACAGCGTTTCATCCACAGACTGACGGTCAGTCTGAGAGGGTAATCCAGATCTTGGAAGACATGTTGAGAGGCTGTATTAAGATGGCAGAATTCACGTACAATAACAGCTACCAATCCAGTATTAAGATGGCACATTATGAAGCGTTATATGGTCGGAAGTGTCGTACTCCTACTTGCTGGACAGAATTGGGTGAGCGATAGTTGTTGGGTCCGGAATTGATTTTGGAAATAGAAGATAAGGTTAAATTGATTTGGACTCGGTTGAAGGAAGCTTATAACAGGCAAAAATCTTATGCTGACCTGAAGCGTAAGGATATAGAGTTCTCTGTGGGTGATCAGGTTTTCTTAAAGGTTTCACCGTGGAAGAAGGTTTTAAGATTTGGAAGGAAAGGCAAGTTGGGCCCCAGGTTCATCGAACCTTATCGAGTATTGAAATGCCTAGGACCAGTGGCGTATCAACTCGAGTTACCTCTAAAATTGGGGCAGATACATGATGTATTCCATGTCTGGATGTTTAGGTGCTACCGTTCGGATCCATCTCACATAGTGCTAGTGGAAGAAATCGAAGTAAGACCTGATTTATCTTTTGAAGAGGAACCAGTTCATATTTTAGACCAAGATGTCAAGGTGTTGAGAAGGAAGATGGCTCAGTTGGTTAAAGTGTTGTGGCAGAATCATGGTTCAGAGGAGGCCACATGAGAGCCAGAGGATCTGATGCGACAGTAGTACCCTCACCTTTTTTGACCAGGTAAATTTCGAGGCTAAAATTTCTTTAAGGGGGTAGAACTGTAACATCCTGGAATTAGGGGTTCTGCATTCTATGCATTTCTGTGTGTTTGGTTTGTTTTGTGTGTTATTTTGGTGTGTTTGGGAGTTTCAGGAAGGCCCGGGGTCAAGCTTGAGTCTTGGTAAAAGTTTTGTTTTTAGGAACTTTAGAGGAGAGCTGTTTGAAGCAGGTCTTAAGGTTAAGTTCTGGTGTTTGTTGACACAGGAAGAGTTGTGGTGGAGTGGCAAGTAGGCGCCACTTAAGGTGTAGGGGTGTGGCGTCACAATGGAGCAGCAAGGGAAAAGAGTTCGAGTCACGTCAGCAGCATTTGGAAGCTTTATTTTTGTGTCTAGGGAGCTAGGGTGGTGGTATTCGGCTGGACTCTTCAATGTTTTTGGTTGAAAGAGTCAAGCCGTTTGAATGGGTGGCCATGAGGTGTTTTTGGGATTTGAACGGGTCAACAGGTTTGAATGGGTGAAGGGGAGTGAAAGTAGGAGGAAATCGTGCGTTGGTGTTGGTTGTGGAGGTGGTCGAATTTGGAAAGCTTGGAGGGAGAATTTCGGCTATGTGTGTGTGTTGTTGGGGCTAGGGAGTGACGGCATGGGATGTGTGTTAACAAAACCGAGGGCTTGGAGTAGTGGGTGTACCAAATTTTCTTTTTGGTGTGAGCTTTTGTTTTCTTCTCTGGTTGCCTAGCTTTTGTGTGCCGAAACTCCCTAAGTTCATCTAAAAGTCTTTCTCATTTCTTTTGCTTTCTCAACTATTCTCTCATCTTTACTCTCTTGTTGACAAACCTCCCCATTTGTATACTTCTTTTTCTTCAAGGATACCAAGACACCTTTGGTCGAATCCCTCTTCACCATCTACTCTTCACATTCAAGTTTCATTTTCTTTTGTTATCTTCTTCACAAGCCAAAATCCCTTGAAGCAACCCCTTGCCAAATCTCTTTCTTCTCCTTGCTCTTTTCTTTTAAACATCATAACTGAACCATCACCCATCTACTTTCTCTTTTCTTTGTTTTCATATCCTTTCCTATCTCGACAAGCCATAGCCGAATCTTCCTGAGTTTCAATTGAAGGCATTCTTCCTTGTTTTGCCAGTAGTTGAATATAGACTTTCCAATCGGCATCTTCTTGCTTTGGTAAGGGTTCTTCTTTTTGGTTTTCCTTTTCAGTGTTTTACTCTTCTCTTGTTGTTCTGTTAAACTAAATATGCTGATTCGCTTTGTTTGGGCATTGGCCGATTGTAGAGGGGCTTACTCTCTTCTTCTATTCATCGTGTAGCCTGCATTTGGGTGGCCTTTGGTAAGTTGGATGTTGGTTGATTGGAAAAAGGGGGTCCCTTCTCGTTTTTGGTTTGGCCGAAAGGCTGTTTCTTTTCCTATTTTGGTAATCGGTTCTAACTTGGTGATATCTAGGTGTTCATTTGGTTTTGGTAGGCCAATCTTCTAGTGTTCGATTTTTATAATCGAGGTAAGAAGCTTCTTTTGATTTGACACGTATCCCCTCTTTCTCTTTCATCGCTTTAACTTAGTTTTCTAATTAAAGACTCTTACCATGGATACAAGTGCCGATCAATCAAAAGAAGGGAGCGAACCCCTAGTCTCGATTCCTAAATTTAAAAGGTATGCTGTATCGGCGGTTCGAGACTTTTCGCCTGGTTGTGGCAGAGAGCCGACATCTGCTTGTGATAGACAAATAGCCGTCATCCTTGCTAGTGAAAATGTCGACGTAGAGAGTCTAGTTCTACGCGTTATCAGGTGTGTACGTTCACACTTTACCATAGTGATTTTTGTTGTTAAATGTGTTGGCTGAAAGCCAAAATGACTGCTTAGATAGTCGGGATACCCTCGTGGGTAAAGTTGGCGACACCGAGTAAGTGCCTATACAGTTCTACTTTTGATTATGTGAATGTATGATATAATTCACCATTGTGCTTTGGGAGCATGTTTGCATTCATATCATTATGTCAATATGTGCATGGGCTTGGGATATGATATGAAAAGGGGAAGTGTGATTTTAAGACTGTCACCAGTGGTTTGGTACCGCAATGGGTTGGCCCCATATAAGTTATCTAGTGACTATGTCTCAGTGGTTTGGTACCATCAGTGGTTTGGTACCACATAGTTTATTTCTGTGACTCGTCCGAGTGGTTTGGTACCACAGTGGGTTGGCCCTACATACATATATTATCATGGATTGTCACTAGTGGTTTGGTACCACAAGTGGGTTGGCCCCACATATTATACTTAGTGACTCTGTCACCAGTGGTTTGGAACCACCAATGGTTTGGTACCACAGTGGCTTGGTGCCATGGGCGTTTGGCTGATTCAGGAGACTTAGAGGACGGAAACTAGGTTAGGCTGGGTTGCACTGCATTGCATATCTGGTTAATATGTTATATTATGTGGGCTTGAGGCCGAATGTATTGTATAGGGATTTACACACTAAGTCTCGGTGACTCACCCCTCTGATTAATTTTGCAGGTAATCATTAAATCGCGGATTTGGGGCCGAGGCGGACTCGAGGTGGCCATGTAATATTTTTCTCATAAACTTGTGTCTTTTATTTAGACTCATTTTTAATTGGGATTTTGTTATGTAATAACGTCGCTATAACTTAGATTTGGATTATTGATTTAATGCTCATATTGCATGTTTTATAAACTGTCGATTAAAGGGTTTATTTTTTTAGAAAATTAACAACATAAACAAATAGTTTTAAAAGTTTTAACGAATGATGGTGAACGACTAACTAAATTGGAAAATTTTCTTAAACCTTCAAACACTAATTTCAAAATATCACATTTAGGAACGTCGCTAGATTTTAGTGGGTATAAAACGATACTCCGTCTCAACTGTTAGTCCTATTAAACAGGAGATAGTAAATAACATTTGAACTCCATAACATTTTTAAATTTTAGAAACACTAGTCGAAAGATTTTCAAAACTACAGTTTTTTCCCTTCAAATTTCAAATTCCTTAAAATAACCCTTCCCCGTAACATACCAGATTTGGTCGTAACGTATTGACTGGGTTTGGGGTGTTACAAGTGTATTGGCTCTTGTTAAGATATTTATCTTGTAAATTTTCCATGGTTGTTGGCTATTTTATTATATAAAAAGATGTAGTTACCCATGTGTGATTGCACTCCAATATGAGTTGATTACGGATGTGTTGTATGAGTGCATGTGTCATGCTAGTGGAGTGAATAGAACTTGTCATATGGCTTTGTTCTTGTCCATGTGGATAGACACAAGCGCGTGTGTCTAGGCCATGTATGACACATAGCCAGCCCACGGGCGTACGACTTGGCCGTGTGTCCCCTATATGTTAGCATTTTATGTCAAGATAGACCACAGACTATCCACACGGACGTGTCCAAGGAGTGTGAAATTAGTTAGTGTCGACCACGGGTGGAAGACACGGGCATGTCTTGAGGGTACACAGGCGTGTCCCATTCTACATGGGCGTGTGCCCTAGCTGTGGGACTTTGGGAAAATGATGGGGTTTTTAGGCACGGCTTGAGTACACGGGCATGTGTGTCATCTAACACGGGCGCGTACTCCCTGTTTAGATGGGAAAAAATTTTTACAGATCATAAGAGTTCCTGATATAGTCTCGAGAGCTCTCGTATGTAAGAGTGAGGTCTCGTAGGATGAAAAAAATTTGTTGTAGTGACTCAAGGAGAGTGGTCGCGTTGAGCCTAGGTGGCGATCAAGTAGTTTTATACGGTAACGCCTCGTGCCTGATTTTGACAAGGATTACGAGTAAAGGGTGTTACATTTAGTGGTATCAGAGCTATGGTTTAGTCAGTTCTAGAACTACCGTAGCATGTGTAGTAGTCTAGCTATACATGCCATAAGTGTATAATGATAGTGTGGTGGCTTCTGATGATTTTAAACTTGTTCTACATAGTATATGGATCTCGATCAGTCGGCTGCTGATGACATAGCTAGTAATGCGTCGACTCCCGCGCAAGGGACCGCGCCTGTGCAGAATAGACCCGAGACTATGGGTAAAAGAGAAGAGGCTCGAGAAGCCTTTCTTCAAATGATAACTAACTGGTACACTGAGTATGTACGGGCAAACCCCAATGCTCCACCCCCTCCACCTCCTCCTATACCTCAGCTAATTCCTAGGGCTCCCCAAGGTTTAGAAATGGTGAGGACAACTAAACCCGCGGTAGACAAAATTCAGAAGCAAGGGGCCGAAGATTTTCGAGCTAATATAGATGATGACCCTTGGCGGGCGGAGTTCTGGCATGAGAACTCAATGAGGGTTTTTGATGAACTCTCTTGTGCACTTGAGGAAAGCTTAAAGTGCGCTGTATCTTTGCTGAGGGACTCGGCATACCATTGGTGAAAAACATTGACCTTAGTGGTTCCTAAGGAGAGGGTAACGTGTGACTTCTTTTTGGAAGAGTTCCAAAAGAAGTATATAAGTCAGAGGCTTGTAAACCAAAAACGAAAAGAATACCTTGAGTTGAAGCAAGGAAAAATGACTGTGGCAGAATATGAGCGTGAATTTGTTTGGCTCAGTAAGTACGCACTAGAATGTGTGTCCACGGAAGCTATCTTGTGCAAGAGATTTGAAGATGGGTTGAATGAAGATGTCAGACTCTTAGTTGAGATTTTAGAACTAAAAGAATTTGTGGTATTAGTAGATAGGGCAAGTAAGCCCGAGGAGTTGAGTAAGGAAAAGAAAAAGGCTGTGAGTGAGGCCCGGGATGCAAGAAAGAGGCCGATGAGTAAATCCTACCAAGCTCAACTGAAAAGGTCCAAGGAACTGAACCCTCAGATAACTACGTCATTCGGGTATCCGTAAAGAGAGTGAGGCAACACGTATTCAGGTTCAAGAGTTTAGGCTACCTCGATGGCAAGTGTGGGCAATCCAAAGTCCAGATCGGAGTGCCCAAGTTTTGGCAGACATCATACTGGGGAGTGTTGGGGAAACAATCGAAATTGTTACAAATGTGGTTCCCCTGACCATTTCATCCAAAACTGCCTTGAAAGAGATGATAAAGAGAAAAAGCAAGAGGTGAGATCAAGCAATGTATCCTCTAGAGGTAGGCTACAAAAGAACTCGGGAGTTGGGACTAGTGGTAGAAGTGTATCACGAGACTCTACTGTGAGGTCAGAGGGCCGGGCGCCAGCAAGAACCTATGTTATTCGTGCTCGAGAAGAGGCATCATCACCAAATGTAATAACGGGTACTTTTTCTCTTCATGGCACCTTTGTTATTGCTTTGATTGACCCAGGGTTGACCCATTCTTATATTTGTATGAGATTGGCATCTAGTTTGAATATGACTATTGAGTCTACTAAATTTGTGGTAAAGGTGTCCAACCCGTTAGGAAAACATGTATTAGTGGACAAGGTGTGTAGGAACTGTCCCTTGACAATTAGAGGTCATTGTTTTTTGGCAAACCTTATGTTGTTACCGTTTGATAATTTTGATTTGATTCTTGGTATGGATTGGTTGAATACCCATAGTGTTTTAGTGAATTGTTATAGTAAATTTATTGAATTGAAATGTAAAAATGGAGATGTTATTCGGGTTGAATCAGGTGAGTTAGATAATTTACCGATGATGATCTCTTCCTTGGCGGCTGAGAAATATTTTATAAAAGGATGTGAATCATATCTCGCTTCCGTACTAAACTCACAAGAGTTTGAAATGAAGATTGAAACAGTGCCAGTTGTATGTGAGTATCTGGATGTATTCCAGAAAGAGTTACCTGGATTACCTCCAGTTAGGAAGGTCGAGTTTGGAATTGAGTTGGTTCCGGGAACAACACCTATTTCTGTTTCTCTGTATAGGATGGCCCCACTAGAGTTGAAAGAACTGAAGGTTTGGTTGCAAGAATTGACGGATAAGGGTTTTGCAAGATCGAGCTATTCACCGTGGGGTGCTCCAGTACTATTTGTGAAAAAAAAGATGGATCAATGAGATTGTGTATAGATTACAGACAACTCAACAAGGTGACATTGAAAAATAAGTATCATTTACCGAGGATAGATGACTTATTTGATCAACTAAAGGGAGCTACGGTGTTCTCTAAGATTGACCTGAGTCTGGTTATTACCAGTTGAGGGTTAAGGAACAAGATGTGCTGAAAAGAGCATCCAGGACTAGGTATGGCCATTATAAGTTTCTGGTAATACCGTATTTAGACAAGTTTGTGGTTGCCTTTATTGATGACATATTGATTTATTCCCAAGATGAGAGTGGTCATGTGGAGCATCTGAAGATTGTCTTACAGATTTTGAGAGACAAGCAGTTATATGCTAAATTTAGCAACAGCGAGTTTTGGCTCCTAGAGGTCAGATTTCTAGGACACATTGTGTCAGGCAAGGGTATTAGAGTTGATCTAGGAAAGATATCAGCTATTGTAGAGTGGAAACGACCGAGAAACGAGTCGGATGTCAGAAGCTTTTTGGGTTTAGTGGGGTACTATAGGCGGTTTGTGAAGGGATTCTCTATGATTTATACCCCGATGATGAAACTCTTGCACAAGGATGTTAAGTTTGAATGGACTGAAAAATGCCAACAGAGTTTTGAGAGATTGAAAACATTGTTGATGGAGGCACCGATTTTAGTGTAACCTGAGTCGGGCAAAGATTTTTTGGTTTATAGTGACGCGTCGTCAAATGGTCTCTGGTGTGTGTTGATGCAAGAGGGTAAGGTAGTCGCTTACACCTCGAGGCAATTAAAATGACATGAGAAGAATTACCCAACTCATGATTTAGAGTTGGCCGCGATTGTTTTCGTGTTGAAGATTTGGCAACATTACTTATATGGTGAGAAGTGCCAAATCTTCACGGATCATAAGAGTTTGAAGTATTTGATGGGTCAAAAATATTTAAATTTACGACAACGACGGTGGCTCGAATTATTGAAGGACTATGAACTAGTAATCGATTACCATCCGGGAAAAGCGAATGTGGTTGCGGATGCCTTGAGTAGAAAATCGTTGTATGCTTTGAGATCCATGAGCACGAGTTTGTCATTGTCTGATGATGGTGCCATACTAGTTGAGTTGAAAGCTAGGCCACTATTCATTCAACAAATATGTGAAGCTCAAAGGAATGATAGTGAGATACTGGCTAAAAGAGCTAAGTGTGAATCAAGAGCTGATTTTGAATTTCGGGTAAGTTCAGATGGTTGCTTAATGTTCCATGATAGAACTTGTGTACCCAGAGATGGCGAGTTGATCTTAGAAATTTTAAAAAAGGCACATAGTATTTACTTGTCGGTACATCCGGACAGTACGAAAATGTATAATGATCTGAAGAAATTTTATTGGTGGCCGAGAATGAAAAGAGATATCTCGGAGTATGTAACAAGATGTATGATTTGTCAATAAGTGACAGCTAAGCATCAAGTGACTTTGGGATTACTTCAACCAGTGATGGTTCCCAAGTGGAAATAGGATCAAATTTCCATGGATTTTATTACGGGCTTACCTATGACTCCGAAAAAGAAAGATGCTGTGTGGGTTATCATTGATAGATTAACGAAGTGGGCTCACTTTATACCGGTGTGTATTGATTATTCGCTGGAAAGGTTAGCTGAGTTGTATATTGCGGAGGTAGTAAGGTTAAATGGAGTGCATGAATCTATTATCTCAGACAGAGACCCGAGATTTACTTCAAGGTTTTGGAAGAAGTTGTAGGAGGCCTTGGGTACAAGATTGAACTTTAGCACTGCATTCCATCCTCAGACTGATGGTCAATCTGAGAGAGTGATCCAAGTTCTTGAGGATATGCTCCGATGCTATATGTTAGAGTTCGAAGGTAGTTGGGAAAGATACCTACCCTTAGTTGAATTTGCTTACAGCAGTAGTTATCAGTCAAGCATACGGATGGCACCATATGAAGCTTTATATGGTCATAAGTGTTGGACTCCTTGTATTGGACCAAGCTGAGTGAGAAATGAATTCATGGGGTTGATTTAGTTAAAGAGACTGAAGGGAAAGTGAAAGTTATTCGGGATAGTCTGAAAGCTGCTTTAGACCGACAAAAGTCGTACGCGAATATGAAAAGAAAAGAAATTGAGTTTCAAGTGGGCGACAATGTATTTCTGAAAGTGTCCCCGTGGAAGAAAATATTGAGATTTGATCGAAAGGGTAAATTGAGTCCGAGGTTCATAGGGCCATACGAGATTACCGAAAGGATTGGGCCAGTGGCATATCGGTTGGCTTTACCGGTAGAGTTAGAGAAAATCCACAACGTGTTCTATGTATCAATGTTAAGGCGTTATCGCTCTGATCCTTCGCATGTAATTCCTCCAACAAAAATTGAGATACGACCGGATATGACATATGAGGAAGAACCGATTAAAATCTTAGCTCGAGAAGTGAAACAATTGAGGAATAAAGATATAGCCTTAGTAAAAGTGTTGTGGTAAAGACACAGTGTAGAAGAGGCTACGTGGGAACTGGAAGAAGCCATGAGAGAGCAATATCCAAACCTCTTTACCGGTAAGATTTTCGAGGGCGAAAATCCCTAAAGGGGGGAGAGTTATAACAGCCTGATTTTAGGGCTAGTCAAAATAGTGGTCTCGGGACCACTAATTCGAGATTGAGGAAAATTATTTTAGTATTATTTTATGTGTTATGGTATTAATATATAGCTATATGGAAATTTTGGTGCTTTAATTTTAGTAATAGCATGCTTAATTGTGAAAAAGGACTAAATCGCATAAGATGCAAAAGTTCTATTTTATAAGGTAGGGGTACCTAATAGCTATAAAATGTAATTTGAAGGATTTTGAAATGCAATTGGGCCATTTTGGATTGTAATGGTCGGCCATATGGTGCTTAGGGAACAAAAGCATTAAATTTAGTCAAACTAGGTGATATTTGGCGACAAATTGACTAAAATATGATAAAATAAGATGACTAAAGGGAGCTATCATCTTTCATTATTCATCTTCCCCCTACTACCGAAAATTTTAGCAAGTTTAAGGGTTTGAGAGCTTGAAAATTTCAGCTACATCTCATCCTTGCAAGTAAGTGATTTTAGAGATCTTTCTTGGTGATTTTTATGTTTTTGGAACCCCCAAAAGCTTAAGTTAGCTAATGAGGGGACTAATTTTCATTATGGTGGGAAGTCTAGGGACTTGCCATGAGAGTAGTTATGTTGTTAACTGAGTTTTTATGGAAGAAAATAAATGTTAGGGAGATGAGGAATAACTTTTGTGAAAGGTGTTTGCATGAAAACACCTAAATAGGACTTAAATGCAAAGAATGAAATTGTGTCATAAATGCATGAAATGGTGAGAATGGTGAGTAGTTGTAAGAGAAATAAATGTTTAGCTAGGCTTAATCATTGAGGAAATGTGTTGAAAAAAATAAATTATGAGCCTAGAGGCAAAATCGTAATTTTACCAATGTACATGGGCAAAATGGTCATTTTTGCCCAAGTGTAGAAGCTGATATATTATGATCATAGAATGATCTAAACGAATGAATTTCATTGTTATAAATTAAGAAAGCACAGAATCAACCTTGATCGTGGGAAAGGCAAGGTGATTGAGTAAATCGCTACTTAACACTTTTTGCATCGAGGTAAGTTTATGTGTAAACAATACAATTTTATTTAAATACATTGTGCTGCTAATTGGTGTATGACATGATTTAGAACATATGTGATTCAAGTGGATTGAATGTTGTAGTCATTGAATAATTATTGTTTAATCACGATGGGCTTTGTGCGATACCATCGTCTATTTATCTTTTGGTGGGCTAAGTGCGATACCATCTTATTATTTAATTACGATGGGCTTTGTGCGATACCATCATCTATTTATCTTTTGGTGGGCTAAGTGCGATACCACCTTATTGCTTAATTATGATGGGCTTTGTGCGATACCATCGTCTACTTATCATTTGGTGGGCTATGTGCGATACCACCGTAACCAACCTTTTTGGTGGGCTAAGTGCGTTACCACCCTAATAAAGACTAATGGTGGGCTAAGTGCAAAACCATCAAGTAAATTGACTCTAAGTAATTGTCTGTGAGATTGTAATGTGTTGTATATTGTAACATTGTGATGCTAGGTGCAGGGGAACCTGTTATTGAATGTATGCATTGTGCTAGTGATATGGTTGGAATGTGTGAATGGAGGAAATGAGTAAGCATGATCATGAATGTAGATTATTTCTTGCTTAGTATATCAAGTTATGAAATTGTTGAATACATGTTAAAATGTTATATTGTTTACATGTAAACTTACTAAGCTTAAAGCTTACCGCCTTTCTTTCCCTTGTTTTATAGAGCTTAAGAGCCGAGCCGGGATACGCTGAAAACCAGGAGACCACCTACACTATCTACTCACTTTAGTATATTTAGACTTAGTGATTTTGTGTATGGTATGTATAGGGGCTAGACTTGTTAGATTATTTTGTTATTTTGGCCATAAGTGTATTGGCTCTTGTTAAGATAATTATCTTGTAAATTTGCCATGGTTGTTGGCTATTTTATTATATAAAAAGATGTAGTTACCTATGTGTGATTGCACTTCAATATGAGTTGATTACGGATGTGTTGTATGAGTGTCATGCTAGTGGAGTGAATAAAACTTGTCATACAGCTTTGTTCTTGTCCATGTGGATAAACACACGGGCGTGTGTCTAGACCATGTGTGATACGCGGCCAGCCCACAGGCGTACGACTTAGCCGTGTGTCCCCTACATGTTAGCATTTTAAGTCTGGATAAACCACGGACTATCCACACTGGCGTTTCCAGGCCGTGTGAAATTAGTTAGTGTCGACCACGGGTGGAAGACACAGGCACGCCTTGAGGCTACACGGGCGTGTCCCATTCTACATGGGCGTGCGCCCTAGCCGTGGGACTTTGGCCAAATGCTGGGATTTTTAGGCACGGCTTGAGTACACGGGCATGTGTGTCATCTAACACGGGCATATGCTCCCTGTTTAGATGGGAAAGAAATTTTACGGATCGTAAGAGTTCCCGATATAGTCTCGAGAGCCCTCGTATTTAAGAGTGAGGTCTCGTAGGACGAAAAAGAAGTTATTGTAGTGACTCAAGGAGAGTAGTCGCGTTGAGCCTAGGTGGTGATCAAGTAGTTTTATATGGTAACACCTCGTGCCTGATTCCGACTGGGATTATGGGAAAGGGGTGTTACATTTAGTGGTATCAGAGTTATGGTTTACTCGATTTTACGGCTACCGTAGTGTGTGTAGAAGTCTAGCTATACATGCCATAAGTGTATAATGATAGTGTGGTGGTTTCTGATGATTTTAAACTTGTTTTATGTAGTATATGGATCCCGATCAGTCAGCTTCTGATGATGCAGCTAGTAATGCGCCGCTCCCGCGCAAGGGACCACACTTTTGTAGAGTGGACCCGAGACTAGGGGTTAAGGAAAAGAGGCTCCAGAAGCCTTTCTTCAAATGATGAGTAACTGGTACACTGAGTATGTACGGCAAAACCACAACACTCAACCTTCTTCACTTCCTCCTATACCTCAGCCAGTTCCTAGGGCTTCCCAAAGTATAGAAATGGTGAGGACAACTAAGTCCCCAGTAGACAAAATTCAGAAGCAAGGGGCTAAAGATTTTTGAGCTAATATAGATGATGGCCCTGAGCGGGTGGAGTTCTAACTTGAGAACTCAATGAGGGTTTTTGATGAACTCTCCTGTACACCTGAGGAAAGCTTAAAGTGCGCTGTGTCTTTGCTGAGTGACTCAGCATACCATTGGTGGAAAACATTAACCTCAACAGTTCCTAAGGAGAGGGTAATGTCGACTTCTTTTTGGAAGAGTTCCGAAAGAAGTATATAAGTCAGAGGTTTGTAGACCAAAAACGAAAAGAATTCCTTAAGTTAAAGTAAGGAAAAATGACTGTGGCGGAATATGAGCCTGAATTTGTTCGGCTCAATAAGTACGCACAAGAATGTGTGTCCACGGAAGCTATCCTATGCAAGATATTTGAATATGGGTTGAATGAATATGTCAGACTCTTACTCGGGATTTTAGAACTAAAATAATTCATGGTATTAGTGGATAGGGCTAGTAAGGCTGAGGAGTTGAGTAAGGAAAAGAAGAAGGCTGTGAGTGAGGCCCAGGATGCAAGAAAGAGGCTGATGAGTAAATCCTACCAAGCTCAAACGAAGAGGTCCAAGAAACTGAACCCTCGGATGACTATGTCATTCGGGTATCCGTAAAGAGAGCGAGGCAAAACGTATTCGAGTTCAAGAGTTCAGGTCACCTCGATGGCAAGTGTGGGCAATCCAAAGTCCAGACCGAAGTGCCCAAGTTGTGGCAGACATCATATTGGGGAGTGTTGGGGAAACAACCAAAATTGTTACAAATGTGGTTCCCCTAACCATTTCATTCGAAATTGCCCTAAAAGTGATGATAAAGAGAAAAAGCAAGAGGTGAGATCAAATAATGTATCCTCTAGAGGTAGGCCACAAAAGAACTTGGAAGGTGGGACTAGTGGTAGAGGTGTATCACGAGAGTCTACTGTGAGGTCAAAGGGCCCGGCGCCAGCAAGAACCTATGCTATTCGCGCTCGAGAAGAGGCATCATCGCCAGATGTAATAGCCAGTACTTTTTCTCTTTATGACACCTTTGTTATTGCTTTGATTGACCCAGGGTCGACCCATTCTTATATTTGTATGAGATTGTCATCTAGTTTGAATATGACTATTGAGTCTACTAAATTTGTGGTAAAGGTGTCCAACCCATTAGGAAAACATGTATTAGTGGACAAGGTGTGTAGGAACTGTCCCTTGACAATTAGGGGTCATTGTTTTTCGGCAAACCTTATGTTTTGATGATTTTGATTTGATTCTTGGTATGGATTGGTTGAATACCCAAAGTGTTTTAGTGAATTGTGGTAGTAAATTCATTAATTGAAATGTGAAAATGGATATGTTATTCGGGTTGAATCAGGTGAGTCAGATAATTTACCGATGATGATCTCTTCCTTAGTGGCTGAAAAAAATATTTGAGAAAAGGATGTGAATCATATAAATCAAAGTATTGAGTATTAAATTGAGATCATGGATGATTACATGCATTTATGTGACTAACTTGTTGATTATTGTTTGTATATAGGCATTTAGCAAGTGAATTTGATGTACTTTGTTTAATTGTTTGATTATGTATAAATGGTAAGTTAAATTTTGAATTATACAGCTTACTAAGCTATAAAGCTTACTCTGTTTCTTTTCCATGTTTTATAGAGGTTCGATAGCTCGCTCGATTCGCATAAGTTGGAGTTACACATCACACTATCCAGTTGCCGATTGGTTCCTTTGAACTTATGGATATATGTAAATATGGCATTTATAGGCTAGTTATAAAGATGATAGTTATGGTTACTTGAGATAGTGATTTTGGTTCATGTTGTGGTATAAATTAAAGCCATGTGATTTGGCTTAATTTGGTATAATATTTTGGTTGTGTATAAGTATTCAAATATAATATGTTTTGGCAAGTAGAAGATGGAATGGAATTATGCAAATATTGTCTTGATATGTAGCAGGTGTATGAATGGAAAATGCATGGTATTAATTAGGCATTTGAGTACTATGATAAGTTGGTATAATATGTGTATGAAATGTTATGGATTGGCTATCTATTGGGTTATAAAATGTTGCAATTTATGCTTGTGCAAGTATGTAAAAATAAGGTGGCAAAATGGCTTTGCAAATAGCCTATTTTTGTCTACACGAGCGTGTGTCTCGGCATTGTGTGACACACAGTCATGTTACACGGCCGTGTGTCCCCTGGTGTTGATATTAAAATGAAGTCAGTATGCTCCACACGGTCTCACACACAGGCGTGTGAATGGTCATGTGGCAAAAGTCAGTGTACCCCCTAATTGGCACATGGCCTAGCACACGGGCGTGTAACTTGGCCGTGTTGTATAAGTCAATATACCCTACAGTTTTGGCATGGCCTAGCACACGACCTAGCGCACGGGCGTGTGTGGCCACTTCAAAGGGCGTACGGGCTAAACATACGGGCGTGTGGTTAGTCATGTGACCCAAGTCAGTTTGTACCCCCTGTTTTCACACGGCTGGTGACACGGGCATGTTTGATGGCCGTGTGAGACACACGGCCTGGCTATACGGGCGTGTGTCCTCTGTACTCAATAAATTTTCTAAGTTTCGTGAAAGTTTTATGAGTTATCGGTTTTGTCCCGAACCGCTCTTAAAGCATGTTTAAGGCCTTGTAGGCTATTATAAGGGACAAATTATAACGCCCCAAAACATAAGAAATTATTTTTGTATGTTTGTAACACAAATATCTGCTTGTCTTAGGGGTTAAGTGATTTGGGTGTGTTTGGGAGTGTCTGAGAAGTCCTGGGTTCAAGTCTGGGCATGGGCAAAAAGTTTTGTTTATAAGGAATAAACCCTTGCCTATTGTTAGTAGGCTTTTAAATTATTATAGGTAAAGCAAAACACAAAGAGACTGCTGGTCTAGGGGGTAAGTGGCGTGTTACCTATGCCAGAGGACTGAGGTTCAAATCTTGGGGGGCAGTGGAGTATTTATTTTGCTGCTGTGTCGTGAGGGGGGTTGTAGTTTGACTGAATCGCTGAAGTGGTTGAGGGGAGGTGTGATCAGATGGAGATATTTGAGAAGGGATTTTAGGAGAAAATCAAGGGAAATGAGGGGAGAGGGAGTGTTGTGCCGAAATTGGACTCTGGCACTCAAGAATTCGGCCAAGAGTGGTATACACCCCATTTGGTATACTCTTTATTTCGAGTTGTACTGTGCATTTGGAGTTTTTCTCTCATTTTGCTTGAATTCCGAATGTGGTAGGGGTTTTCATATTCTTCTATTTCACCTCGTTCGTTTTTGACAACCATTCCTTTGGTCAAATACTCCCTCTTTCAATTGCCTCTTTTTCATTCTTTTCCCAACTGATACTGTTGTTGGCTAAATACACCTTCTTCCCCTCCTTCAATCCTTTTGCTAATAGACTTTCTTTCTCCTTATCTTCCTTTTGTGGCCGAATACTCCATTAATCCTCTTCTCTTTTCTCCCTTAAATCGTTCCCTCTAATCATCCCTCTCTAGTTGGTACCCAGGCAGATTCTATCGCTATTTTTTCTTTGGTTTAGTGATTATTCTTTAACAAATCGGTAAGAGCACTCAACTCCTTCCTGTTTTTTTTAAATTTGTATCAAGTCTCCTCCTTTCTTACACCGTTAAAGCCGAAAGTTTTTAGAACTTATCGAAGAGTGAAGGAGTTGCAAGTGGTGGTGAAGCGTTCGAAACCTTTCTTTCATCACTTGATTAAGGTAACTATTTTGTCTTGCATTGTGGGTAAAGGTCGAATGCTCTTTCCATTACTTTTGGGGTTCTGTGGTGCTGTAATTTATTATATGGGGATTTAAGCCATGTTTATAAACAACTCTGTTTAATAAAATCCGCTTGTAACATAGATATTCGTCAAGGAGTTTGTAATCAACCTTCGTCCGCGATCTAAGAGGACTAAGCCACATTTGTTTAATTACGGCAAGTTTGGTGCTTGCGAGTTATTCGCACGTTTTCACAAACAGATGTGTAAACACTTTCCAAATCGTAAATCAGCAAAAGCCAAAAAATCTGACAATTGATGCTACACGAGCATGTGCTCACTCGTGTGGTAATTCAAACGCATAAAATGTGAGCATTTGACTATTGAGGCCACCGGTTTCATGGTCTTAGGCCATTTTGGGCCATGTTGGGCCGAAATGGGCCGTGTGGGCCTAACGAGGTTGTGGGCCCCACATGGGTAAACCACACAAACGTGTGGGGGATATTGGGACAATCTATGCAATTTACATGGCCGAGAACAATTTTGGGCTATGTGGGCCACACAGACGTGTGGGCCCACATGGGGTCGCATTATGGGCTTTGGGCCCATTTTCACTGTTTGGCTATTAAGGTTACACGAGTCGCCTGAGACAACTATGAACCTACTGATGGGTCGGTAAGTATACCTAGACCCCAAACTGATAAAATGACTATTCTGCCCCTATGATATAAAATGACTGTTTTACCCCTACGATATTAAATGATTGTATGCCTTCTGTTATGTATGAATGTATATAAGCATGCCACGATATGTATGTATGTTGCATTCATGTGTGATGTGTTGCATGGGGATGGGATTATTATGATTGGAAGAAGTGTACTGTACTGGCAGCTCTGCTGTAAATACTGTTTAGTGTCGCAACCGGTGCTAATTTTGGAGTGTAGGGATGGGTGGGTGATTTTATCCCCACATGGAGTGTAGGGTTGGACGAAATGGAGTGTAGAGGCTGGTTGGGTAGGATTTCTGATTGCATGCCTGAACTGTTACTGTCACTAAAATGGGCTAAGGCCCACACTGATACTGATACTATAATGGGCTAAGGCCCCAACTGAACTGAATTGTTATTAATTTGGGCCTAGGCCCAGACTGTACTTATCTATGGCATGGTTGGCTATTTGCTTATATGGGGTTACACACTGAGTTTCATAAACTCACCCCTCTGTTTATCTGTACAGGTAATCCCCAATCTTAGGCGGATCGGTGGTGTGAAGGATTCGGAGGTGGCCACACAACCGCACCTGCTTCTATATTTGACTTTCTATTTCTAATAAATTTAATTTGGGTATTTGTTTTTGTAATAAGGCCTCTTTAAATTTTTAACTTTTAATTTGGGATTTTACTTATTTTAATTCATATCTAAGAGTAGTAAGACACGGTTTCTCAAAAGATAAATACTTTTCAAAACACCACGTTTTCGTAACATACTACAAAAGCTTCCGCATCAAACATTATTTTCAAGTATAGTAACAACTAATATGATCAACATGCTACTAAAAACAACTTAAGTTTTAAATGAACAGATACCCTAAAATTCTCGATAAAATCATAAACGAGATTTAATTCAGAATGGGTTTTCCAATGAAACTATGTTTTCGAAAAACACTTCAATGTGATATCGCCAAATTCAGCCATAACGTCTAGGCCGAGTTTGGGGTATTACACAAATTTATTGAGATTGAATGATGATTGTATGAATTGATTGAATACATGAGAAAAGTATGGTTATATGTGTTATAAGTTTGATAATGCTCAGTAACCCTATTTCGACATTGAATACGGGTGAAGGGTGTTATATTTTTTGGTATCAAAGCTATGGTTTAATCGATTCTAAGACTAACGTAGCGTATGTGAGTCTAGCTATAGATGTCATATTTATATAAATTGTGATAGTGTGATGACTCCTAACATTTTCAAATGTGTTTTATATAGTAGATGGATCTTGATCGAGCTGTAGTTGATGAGGTTGAGAGTAATGCGCCTGCTCTCACTCAACGGATAGTGCCTTCTGATTCTAGACCTGTAACGGGGAGCCAAGGAGGAGAGGCTAAAGAAGCCTCTTCCAAATGATGAATGAGTGGTTCACTCAATACATTCGTACGAACCCGGCTGCTCAACAAGCTCCACCGCTACCTATTCCCCAATTGATCCCTGTAGTTCCTCAAGGTATAGATCATTTGCGATTGAATAAACCACCTATCGATAAGATAAAGAAACACGGAGTTAAAGAATCCAGAGCCACTGTTAACGATGACCCTGAGAGAGCATAGTTTTGGCTTGAGAACACGATTCGGGTATTTGATGAACTGTCCTGCACACCTGAAGAATGTTTAAAATATGTTGTATCAATGTTGAGAGACACTACGTATTAGTGGTGGAATACTTTGATATCCGTAGTTCCACAAGAAAGAGTTACTTGAGAGTTCTTTCAAGTTGAATTCAGAATGAAATACATCAGCTAAAAGTTCATTGATCAGAAACAAAAGGAATTTCTTGAATTGAAACGTGGTCGTATGTCGGTAATAGAATACGAAAGAGAGTTTGTACGACTCAGCAAATATGCTCGTGAATGTGTTTCTTCCAAGGCTATAATGTGTAAAAGGTTTGAAGATAGATTAAATGAAGAAACCAGACTATTAGTTGGGATTCTAGAGTTGAAAGAGTTTTTCGTTCTATTTGACAGAGCTTAGCAAAGAGAAAAGAAAAGCCGATTCTGAGGCTAGAGACTTTATAAAGATATTTGTGGGTAAATTACATCAATCAGCATTAAAGAAATCTAGAAAATATCATCCTCGTTCTACTGCTTATAAGAGGAATTCAATCAGAGATAGAGATGTGAGACATTTCAGCCTTAAACCTCAGACGACATCTGTTGCCAGTGTGGGTAGTGTTAGAAATGTTGGACCTGAATGTAAGCACTGCAATAAGCGACATTATGGTGAATGTAGAATGATGAGTGGAGCTTGCTTTAAATGTGGATCTCTTGATCATTATCTCCGGGACTGTCCAAAAAAGTCTATAGCTGAAAGAGATCAACCGACGAAAACAAGTAATACAGCTACTAGAGGGAGACCACCCCAAAACACTGGAAATATGAGTGGTAACCGAGGTGTTACAAAAGATTCTACTGCAAGATCTGAGGCACGAGCACCTGCCCGAGCTTATGCCATTCGTGCACGGGAGGAGGCATCATCGCCAAACATTATTACCAGTACTTTTTCTCTTTTTGATACTGATATAGTTGCATTGATAAATCCTGGATCAACCCATTCATATATCTATATGAATTTAGTATTTAAAAAGAGTTTACATGTTGACTCTATAGAGTTTGTAATTAAAGTATCAAACCTCTTAGGCAAGTCTGTTTTAGTTGATAAAATTTGTAAGAATTGTCCTTTGATGACTCGGGGTTATTGTTTTCTGGTTGACTTGATGCTTTTACCGTTCGATGAGTTTGATGTGATTCATGGCTAACTATGCATGATGCTGTTGTGAATTATAGACGAAAGATTATCGAATTGAAATGTTAAAACAGTGAAATTCTTTGGATTGAGTCTGATGATTCGAGTGAATTACCTACTGTGATATTGTCTATGTTAGCTCAGAAATATATGAAAAACGGCTATGATGCATATCTTGCATTCGTACTGGATACAAAGGTGTTTGAATAAAAGATTGAGGGCTAGTTTGGTAATGCTTTTGAAAAGTGTTGTGGAAAAGTGCTTTTGAGAAGTGCTTTTAAAAAGTTTGGTTTAAAATTTGAGGGTTTAGCATTGCTGACAAAAAGTGCTTTTGAGAAATAAAATGTCCATTTTAGACATGCTATTATCAAGTAACAAATATGCATTTAAATAATATTTAAATTAGTTAATATTATTATATTTTAGTAAGAATATAAAAATTATTATAATTAATATTTTAATATATGAAATATAAATTTTAAATATTTTAAGCAATAAATATTAATTATTTATAAAGTTAGAACATACAAACTATATTTTAAATATTTAAATATAACCATTAAATATTTGTAATTACTATTTTAAAAATATTTTTTATTTTTAATTACTAATTTTAACACATTTGTAATTAAGCACCAAGAAAAAAAAAGTACTATGTTATTGGAGGGGTGAAAAAAGTAATTAAGCACTAAAAGTGCTTTTGGGAGAGGAAAAGTTAAAAATTTTAGCTTCTCCTTTTCAAAAGTGATTTTGAAAAGCACTTCTGAAAGCAAAAAATTTCAGCTAAAAGCAGCTTGTTTCGCATAGCTTTTCTTTCAAGAGTGATTTTGGAGCTAGAAGTGCTTTTTTTAAGCACTGCAGAATAGGCCCTGAATCTGTACATGTTGTTTGTGAGTTTTCGGATGTATTTCCAGAAGAATTACCGAGTTTGCCACCGATCAGAGACGTTGAATTTCATATTGAATTAGTACTAGGAACAACACCGATATCAATAGCTCCGTACAGAATGGCTCCAACAGAATTAAAAGAGTTGAAAGCTCAGTTGCAAGAATTAACAGACAGGGGTTTTGTACAATTGAGTTATTCGCCGTGGGGTGTACCGGTATTGTAACACCCCTTACCCATAATCCTGATGGAATCGAGCACAAGGTGTTACTGTATAAAACTACTTGATCGCTACCTAGGCTCAACGCGGCTACTCTCATTGAGTCACTATAACAACTTCTTTTTTGTCCTACGAGACCTCACTCTTACATACGAGGGCTCTCGAGAGTATATTGGGAACTCTTACGATATGTAAAATTTCTTTCCCATCTAAACAGGGAGTACACGCCCGTGTTAGATGACACACATGCCCGTGTACTCAAGCCGTGCCTAAAAACCCCAACATTCTGCCAAAGTCCCACGGCTAGGGCACACGCCCATGTGGAATGGGACATGCCCGTGTACCCTCAAGGCATGCCAATGTCTTCCACCCGTGGTCGACACTGACTAATTTCACACGGCCTAGACACTCCTGTGTAGATAGTTCGTGGTCTATCTTGACTTAAAATGCTAACATACAGGGGACACTAGGCCAAGTCACATGCCCACGGGCTAGCCGCGTGTCACACATGGCCTAGACACACGCTCGTGTGTCTATCCACATGGACAAGAACAAAGCCATATGACAAGTTCTATTCACTCCACTAGAATGACACATGCACTCATACAACACATCCGTAATCAACTCATATTGGAGTGCAATCACATATGGGTGACTATATCTTTTTATATAATAAAATAGCCAACAACCATGGCAAATTTACAAGATAATTATCTTAACAAGAGTCAATACACTTATGGCCAAAATAACAAAATAATCTAACTAGTCTAGCCCTTATACATGCCATACACAAAATCACTAAGTCTAAATATACTGAAGTGAGTAGATAGTGCAGGCAGCCTCCTGCTTTTCAGCGTATCTCGGCTCGGCTCTTAAGCTCTATAAAAGAAGGGAAAGAAAGGGGGGTAAGATTTAAGCTTAGTAGGTTTACATGTAAACAATATAACATTTTAACATGTATTCAACAATTTCATAACTTTATATACTAAGCAAGAAATAATCTACATTCATGATCATGCTTACTTATTTCCTCTATTCACACATTCCAACCATATCACTAGCACAATGCATACATTTATTAACAGGTTCCCCTACACCTAGCAACACAATGTTACAATATACAACACATCACAATCTCTTAGTCAATTACTTAGAGTCAATTTACTTGATGGTTCCGCACTTAGCCCACCATTAGTCTTTATTAGGGTGGTAACGCACTTAGCCCACCAAAAAGGTTGGTTACGGTGGTATCGCACATAGCCCACCAAATGATAAGTAGACGATGGTATCGCACAAAGCCCATCATAATTAAGCAATAAGGTGGTATCGCACTTAGCCCACCAAAAGATAAATAGACGATGGTATCGCACAAAGCCCATCGTAATTAAACAATAAGGTGGTATCGCACTTAGCCCACCAAAAGATAAATAGACGATGGTATCGCACAAAGCCCATCGTGATTAAACAATAATTATTCAATGACTACCACATTCAATCCACTTGAATCACATATGTTCTCAATCATGTCATACACCAATTAGCAGCACAATGTATTTAAATAAAATTGTATTGTTTACACATAAACTTACCTCGATGCAAAACGTGTTAACTAGCGATTTACTCAATCACCTTGCCTTTCCCACGGTCAAGGTTGATTCTATGCTCTTCTTGATTTATAACAATGAAATTCATTCGTTTAGATCATTCTATGATTATAATATATCAAATTCTACACTTGGGCAAAAATGACCATTTTGCCCTTGTACATTGGCAAAATTACAATTTTACCCCTAGGCTCGTAATTTTTTTTTTCAACACATTTCCTCAATAATTAAGCCTAGCTGAACATTTATTTCTCTTACAACTACTCACCATCCTCACCATTTCATGCATTTATGACGCAATTTCATTCTTTGCATTTGAGTCCTATTTAGGTGTTTTCATGCAAACACCTTTCACAAAAGTTATTCCTCATCTCCCAAACATTCATTTTCTTCCATAAAAACTCAGCTAACAACATAATTACTCTCATGGAAAGTCCCTAGACTTCCCACCATAATGAAAATTAGTCCCCTCATTAGATAACTTAAGCTTTGACGGTTCCAAAAACATAAAAATCACCAAGAAAGATCTCTAAAATCACTTACTTGCAAGGGTGAGATGTAGCTGAAATTTTCAAGCTTTCAAACCCTTAAACTTGCTGAAATTTTTGGTAGTAGGGGGAGATGAATAGTGAAAGATGATAGCTTCCTTTAGTCATCTTATTTTTTCATATTTTAGTCAGTTTGTCACCAACTATCACCTAGTTTGACTAAATTTAATGCTTTTGTTCCCTAAGCACACTATTCCGGCCGTTACACTCCAAAATGGCACAATTGCATTGTAAAATCCTCCAAATTATATTCTACAGCTATTAGGTACCCCTACCTTATAAAATAGAACTTTCGCATCTTATGCGATTTAGTCTTTTTTCACAATTAAGCATGCTATTGCTAAAATTAAAGCACCAAAATTTCCATATAGCTATTTATGAATACCATAACACATAAAATAATACTAAAATAATTTTCCTCAATCTCAGATTAGTGGTCCCGAGACCACTATTCTGACTAGCCCTAAAATCGGGTTGTTACAACTCTCCCCCTTTAGGGATTTTCGCCCTCGAAAATCTTACCCGTAAAGAGGTTTGGGTATTGCTTTCTCATGGCTTCTTCCGGTTCCCACGTAGCCTCTTCTACACCGTGTCTTTGCCACAACACTTTTACTAAGGCTGTATCTTTATTCCTTAATTGTTTCACTTCTCGAGCTAAGATTTTAATCAGCTCTTCTTCATATGTCATATCTGGTCGTATCTCAATTTCTGTTGCAGGAATTACATGCGAAGAATCAGAGCGATAACGCCTTAACATTGATACATGGAGCACGTTGTGGATTTTCTCTAACTCTAATGGTAAAGCCAACTGATATGCCACTGGCCCAATCCTTTCGGTAATCTCATACGACCCTATGAACCTCAGACTCAATTTACCCTTCCGACCAAATCTCAATATTTTCTTCCACGGGGACACTTTCAGAAATACATTGTCGCCCACTCAAAACTCAATTTCTTTTCTTTTCAAATCCGCGTATGACTTTTGTCAGTCTAAAGCAGCTTTCAAACTATCCCGAATAACTTTACTTTCCCTTCGGTCTCTTTAACTAAATCAACCCCATGAATTCGTTTCTCACTCAGCTCGGTCTAATACAAGGGAGTCTGACACTTACGACCATATAAAGCTTCATACGGTGCCATCTGTATGCCCGACTGATAACTGTTATTGTAAGCAAATTCAACTAAGGGTAGGTATCTTTCCCAACTACCTTCAAACTCTAATACATAGCATCGAAGCATATCCTCAAGAACTTGGATCACTCACTCAGATTGACCATCAGTCTGAGGATGGAATGCAGTGCTAAAGTTCAATCTTGTACCCAAGGCCTCCTGTAACTTCTTCCAAAACCTCAAAGTAAATCTCGGGTCTCTGTCCGAGATAATAGATTTAGGCACTCCATGTAACCTTACTACCTCCGCAATATACAACTCAGCTAACCTTTCTAGCGAATAATCAATACGCATCGGTATAAAGTGAGCCGACTTCGTTAATTTATCAACGATAACCCATACAGCATCTTTCTTTTTTGAAGTCATAGGTAAGCCCGTAACAAAATCCTTGGTAATCTGATCCCATTTCCACTCGGGAACCATCAACAGTTGAAGTAATCCCGAAGGCACTTGATGCTCAGCTTTCACTTGTTGATAAATCAGACATCTTGTTACATACTCCAAGATATCTCTTTTCATTCCCGACCACCAATAAAATTTCTTCAGATCATTATACATTTTCGTACTACCTGGGTGTACCGACAAGTAACTACAATGTGCCTCTTTTAAAATTTCTCAGATCAACTCGCCATCTCTAGGTACACAAATTTTATCATGGAACATTTAGCAACCATCCGAACTTACTCGAAATTCAGAATCAGCTCCTGATTCACACTTAGCTCTTTTAGCTTGTATCTCACTATCATTCCTTTGAGCTTCACATATTTGTTGAACGAATAGTGGCCTAGCTTTCAACTCAGCTAGTATGGCACCATCATCAGACAATGACAAACTCATGCTCATGGCTCTCAAAGCATACAAGGATTTTCTACTCAGGGCATATGCAACCACATTCACTTTTCTTGGATGGTAATCGATTACTAGTTCATAGTCCTTCAATAATTCGAGCCATTGTCATTGTCATAAATTTAAATCTTTTTGAACCATCAAATACTTCAAACTCTTATGATACGTGAAGATTCGACACTTCTCACCATATAAGTAATGTCGCTAAATCTTCAACGCGAAAACAATCGCGACCAACTCCAAATCATGAGTCTGGTAATTCTTCTCATGAGGTTTTCATTGCCTCGAGGCGTAAGCGACTACCTTACCCTCTTACATCAACACACACCCGAGACCATTTAACGAAACGTCACTGTAAACCACAAACTCTTTGCTCGACTCAGGTTGCACTAAAATCGGTGCCTCCGTCAATAATGTTTTCAATCTCTCAAAACTCTGTTGGCATTTTTCAGTCCATTCAAACTTAACATCCTTGTGCAATAGTTTCATCATTGGGGTAGCAATGATAGAGAATCCCTTCACAAACCACCTATAGTACCCTGCTAAACCCAAAAAGCTTCTGACCTCCGACACGTTCCTCAGCGGTTTTCACTCCACAATAGCCGAGATCTTTCCTGGATCAACTCTAATACCCTTGCCTGACACAATGTGTCCTAGAAATTTGACCTCTTAGAGCCAAAACTTGCTCTTGCTAAATTTAGCATATAACTGCTTGTATCTTAAAATCTGTAAGATAATATTCAGATGCTCCGCATGATCACTCTCATCTTAGGAATAAACCAATATGTCATCAATAAAGAAAACCACAAACTTGTCTAAATACGGCCAGAAGACACGGTTCATTAAGTCCATAAAAACCGCAGGAGCATTCGTTAAACTGAACGGCATGACCAAAAACTCATAATGGCCATACCTAGTCCTAAATGTTATTTTCGGCACATCTTGTTCCTTAGCCCTCAACTGGTAATAACTGGACCTCAGGTTAATCTTGGAGAACACCGTAACTCCCTTTAGTTGATCAAATAAGTCATCTATCCTCGGAAAAGGATACTTATTTTTCATTGTCACCTTATTGAGTTGTCTGTAGTTTATATACAATCTCATCGATCCATCTTTCTTTTTTACAAATAGTACCGGAGCACCCCATAGTGAATAGATCGGTCTTGCAAAACCCTTATCTATCAACTCTTGCAACTGAATCTTCAATTCTTTCAACTCTAGTGGGGCCATCCTATACAAAGCAACGAAAATAGGTGTTGTTCCTGGAACCAACTCAATTCCAAACTCGACCTCTCTAACTAGAGGTAATCCAGGCAACTCTTCCGGGAATACATCCGGCTACTCACATACAACTGGCACTTTTTCAATCTTCGTTTTAGACTCTTGAGTGTTCAGTACAAAAGTGAGATATGATTCACATCCTTTTCTCAAATATTTCTCAGCCACTAAGGAAGAGGTCATCATCGGTAAATTATCTGACTCACCTGATTCAACCTGAATAACGTCTCCATTTTCACATTTCAATTCAATGAATTTACTATCACAATTCACTAAAACACTATGGGTATTCAATGAATCCATACCAAGAATCAAATCAAAATCATCAAACGGAAACAACATAAGGTTTTCCGAAAAATAATGACCCCTAATTGTCAAGGGACAATCCCTACACACCTTGTCCACTAATACATGTTTTCCTAACGGGTTGGACACCTTTACCACAAATTTAGTAGACTCAATAGTCATATTCAAACTAGATGGAAATCTCACACAAATATAAGAATGGGTCGACCCCGGGTCAATCAAAGCAATAACAAAGGTGTCATGGAGAGAAAAAGTACTCGTTATTACATCTGGAGATGATGCCTCTTCTCGAGCACGAATAGCATAGGTTTTTGCTGGCGTCCGGCCCTCTAACCTTACAGTAGAGTCTCGTGATACACCCCTACCACTAGTCCCACCTCCCGGGTTCTTTTGTGGCCTACCTCTAGAGGATACATTACTTGATCTCACCTCTTGCTTTTTCTCTTTACCATCTCTTTCAGGGCAGTTCCGGATGAAATGGTCAGGGGAACCACATTTGTAACAATTTCAATTGTTTCCCCAACACTCCCCAGTGCGATGTCTGTCACAACTTGGGCACTCAGGTCTGGACTTTGGATTGCCCACACTTGCCATCGAGGTGGCTTGAACTCTTGAACCTGAATACATGTTGCCTCGCTCTCTTTGTGGATACCCAACTAACGTAGTCATCTGAGAGTTCAGTTCTTTGGACCTCTTTGGTTGAGCTTGGTAGGATTTACTCATTGGCCTCTTTCTTGCATTCCAGGCCTCACTCACAGCCTTCTTCTTTTCCTTACTCAACTCATCGGCCTTACTAGCCCTATCCACTAATACCACAAATTCTTTTAGTTCTAAAATCTCGACTAAGAGTCTGACATCTTCATTCAACCCATCTTTAAATCTCTTGCATAAGATAGCTTCCATGGACACACATTCTTGTGCGTACTTACTGAGCCGAACAAATTCACGCTCATATTCTGCCACAGTCATTTTTTCTTGCTTCAACTCAAGGAATTCTTTTCATTTTTGGTCTACAAACCTCTGACTTCTATACTTCTTTTGGAACTCTTCCAAAAAGAATTCCCACGTTACCCTCTCTTTAGGAACCACAAAGGTCATGGTATGCCGAGTCCCTTAGCAAAGACACAGCGCATTTTAAGCTTTCCTCAAGTGTACAGGAGAGTTCATTAAAAACTCTCATTGAGTTCTCAAGCCAGAACTCCGCCCGCTCAGGGTCATCATCTATATTAGCTCAAAAATCTTTAGCCCCTTGCCTCCAAATTTTGTCTACCACGGGCTTTGTTGTCCTCATCGTTTCTATACCTTGGGGAGCCCTAGGAACTGGCTGAGGTATAGAAGGAGGTGGATAAGGTTGAGCGTTAGGGTTTGCCCGTACATACTCAGTGAACCAGTTACCCATCATTTGAAGAATGGCTTTCCGAGCCTCTTCTCCTTGACCCCTAGTCTCGGGTCCACTCTGCACAGGCACGATCCCTTGCTCGGGAGCCAGCACATTACTAGCTGCATCATCAGCAGCAGACTGATCAAGATCTATATACTATATAGAATAAGTTTAAAATCATCAGAAGCCACCACACTATCATTATAAGCTTATGGCATGTATAGCTAGACTCCTACACACGCTACGGTAGTTCTAGAACTAACTAAACCACGGCTCTGATACCACTAAATGTAACACCCCTTACCCATAATCCCCGTCAGAATCGGGCACTAGGCGTTACTGTATAAAACAACTTGATCGCCACCTAGGCTCAACGCGACTACTCTACCTGAGTCACTACAACAACTTCTTTTTTGTCCTACTAGACCTCACTCTTACATACGAGGGCTCTCTAGATTATATAGGGAACTCTTACGATCTGTAAAATTTCTTTCCCATCTCAACAGGGAGTACATGCCTGTGTTAGATGACACACACGCCCGTGTACTCAAGCCGTGCCTAAAAACCCCAGCATTCTTCTAAAGCCCCATGGATAGGGCACACGCCCATGTGAAATGCGACACGCCCGTGTACCCTCAAGGTATGCCCGTGTCTTCCACCCGTGGTCGACAATAACTAATTTCACGTGGCTTAGACACGCTTGTGTGGATAGTTCGTGGTCTATCTTGACTTAAAATGCTAACATGTAGGGGACACACGGCCAAGTCGCACGCCCGTGGCCTGGCCGTATGTCATGCATGGCCTAGACACACGCCCTTGTGTCTATCCACGTGGACAAGAGCAAAGCCATATGAAAAGTTCTATTCACTCCACTAGCGTGACACATGCACTCATACAACACATCCGTAATCAACTCATATTGGAGTGCAATCACACATGGGTAACTGCATCTTTTTATATAATAAAATAGCAAACAACCATGGCAAATTTACAAGATAATTATCTTAATAAGAGCCAATACACTTATGGCCAAAATAATAAAATAATCTAACTAGTCTATCCCCTATACATGCCATACACAAAATCACTAAGTCTAAATATACCGAAGTGAATAGATAGTGCAGGCGGTCTCCTGATTTTCAGCGTATCCCGGCTCAGCTCTTAAGCTCTATAAAACAAGGGAAAGAAAGGCGGGTAAGCTTAGTAAGTTTACATGTAAACAATATAACATTTTAATATGTATTCAACAATATCATAACTTTATATACTAAGCAAGAAATAATCTACATTCATGATCATGCTTACTCATTTCCTCCATTCACACATTCCAACCATATCACGTGCACAATGTATACATTCATTAACAGGTTCCCCTGCACCTAGCATCACAATGTTACAATATACAACACATCACAATCTCTTAGTCAATTACTTAGAGTCAATTTACTTGATGGTTCCGCACTTAGCCCACCATTAGTCGTTATTAGGGTGGTAATGCACTTAGTCCACCAAAAAGGTTGGTTACTGTGGTATCGCATATAGCCCACCAAATGATAAGTAGACGATGGTATCGCATAAAGCCCATCGTAATTAAGCAATAAAATGGTATCGCACTGAGCCCACCAAAAGATAAATAGACGATGGTATCGCACAAAGCCCATCGTAATTAAATAATAAGGTGGTATCGCACTTAGCCCATCAAAAGATAAATAGACGATGGTATCGCACAAAGCCCATCGTGATTAAACAATAATTATTCAATGACCACAACATTCATTCCACTTGAATCACATGTGTTCTAAATCATGTCATACACCAATTAGCAACACATTGTATTTAAATAAAATTGTATTGTTTACACATAAACTTACCTCGATGCAAAATGTGTTTACTAGCGATTTACTCAATCACCTTGCCTTTCCCACGGTCAAGGTTGATTCTGCGCTCTTCTTAATTTATAACAATGAAATTAATTCATTTAGATCATTCTATGATCATAATATATCAGATTCTACACTTGGGCAAAAATGACCATTTTGCCCTTATACATTGGTAAAATTACGATTTTGCCCCTAGGCTCGTAATTTATTTTTTTCAACACATTTCCTCAATAATTAAGCCTAGCTAAACATTTATTTCTCTTACAACTATTCACCATTCTCACCATTTTATGCATTTATGACACAATTTCATTCTTTACATTTAAGTCTTATTTAGGTGTTTTCATGCAAACACCTTTCACAAAAGTTATTCCACGTCTCCCAAACATTCATTTTCTTCCATAAAAACTCAGCTAACAACATAATTACTCTCATGGCAAGTCCCTAGATTTCCTACCATAATGAAAATTAGTCTCATCATTAGCTAACTTAAGCTTTGGGGGGTTCCAAAAACATAAAAATCACCAAGAAAGATCTCTAAAATCACTTACTTGTAAGGATGAGATGTAGCTGAAATTTTCAAGCTTTCAAACCCTTAAACTTGCTAAAATTTTTGGTAGTAGGGGGGAGATAAATAGTGAAAGATGATAGCTCCCTTTAGTCATCTTATTTTTTCATATTTTAGTCAATTTGTCACCAACTATCACCTAGTTTGACTAAATTTAATGCTTTTGTTCCCTAAGCACACTATGGCCGACCATTACACTCCAAAATGGCCCAATTGCATTTTACAATACTCCAAATTACATTCTATAGCTATTAGGTACCCTTACCTTATAAAATAGAACTTTTTCATCTTATGCGATTTAGTCCTTTTTCATAATTAAGCATGCTATTGCTAAAATTAAAGCACCAAAATTTCCATATAGCTATATATTAATACAATAACACATAAAATAATAATAAAATAATTTTCCTCAATCTTGGATTAGTGGTCCCGAGACCACTATTTTGACTAGCCCTAAAATCGGGCTGTTACAAGTATTGTTTGTAAAGAAAAAAGACGGCACGATGAGAATGTGTATCGATTACAGAAAGATGAATAAAGCGACTATAAAGAAAAAATACCCTCTGTTGCGGATTGATGATTTATTTGATCAGTTGAAAGGGGCTATAGTATTTTCAAAGATTGATTTGAGATCGAGTTATTATCAGTTACAAGTTAAAGAGTCGGATGTTTCGAAAACAACATTCAGAACGAGGTACGAACATTATGAATTCCTTGTTATGCCTTTTGGATTAACTAATGCTTCTGCAGTTTTTATGGACTTGATGAACCAACTATTCAGACCATATTTAGACAAAGTTGTTGTTGTATTCATTGATGAAATTATGATCTATTCGCGAGATAAATCTGAACATACCGAGCACTTGAGAGTTGTGTTACAAACTCTACGTGATAAGAAATTATTTGCAAAGTTCAGCAAATGTGTGTTTTGGCTCTGAGAGGTTGGATTTATAGGGCATATTGTTTCAGCTGAAGGTATTAGAGTTGACCCGAGTAAGATTTCTACTATTGTTGACTAGAAACCTCCGAGAAATATGTCTGAAGTCCATCCTTTTTCTGGGCTTAGCGGGATATTATCGAATATTCGTGAAAGGATTTTCGACAATTGTGACACCGATGACACGATTACTTCAGAAAGATGTGAAATTCGAATGGTCAAAAAAATGTCAGTAGAGTTTCGAACAGTTGAAAGTATTGTTAACTAAAGAACCAGTTCTGGTTCAACCTGAATCAGGGAAAGAGTTTGTGATTTATAGTGACGCGTCATTAAACAGACTGAGATGTGTTCTGATGTAAGAAGGAAAAGTTATAACTTATGCTTCTCGACAATAGAAACCGAATGAAAAGAACTATCCGACGCATGACTTAGAGTTGGCTGCAATTATGTTCGCATTAAAAATTTGGCGACACTACTTATACGGTGGAAAATGCCACATTTATACAGGTCACAAAAGCTTAAAATATCTGATGTCACAAAAAGATTTGAATCTGCCACAACGAAGATGGCTTGAGTTATTGAAAGATTATAAATTTGTGATTGATTATCATCCAAGAAAAGCTAATGTTGTTGCTGATGCCCTGAGCTGAAAATCTTTGTTTGCATTACGAGCAATGAATACCCAGTTGATGATTTGTGCTGATGGGTCTATTTTAGCTAAATTAAAAGCTAAACCAGTATTTCTTCAACAAATCTACGAAGCTCAGAAAGATGAACGTGAATTGCAAGTTAAACGGACTCAATGTGAGACTATTCCTAATTCAGAGTTTCAGATTGGAGCTAATGATTGTTTAAGGTTCCAAAATAGAATTTGGATACCGAGAAATTCAAAACTTATTCAAAAGATTTTGCATGAAGCGCATAATATCTGTTTATCTGTTCATTTGGGAAGTATCAAAATGTACAATAATTTGAAATAGTTTTACTGGTGACAAGGCATGAAATGAGATATCTCAGAGTTTGTTTCTAAATGTTTGTTTTGTTAGCAAATCAAAGCTAAACATCAAGTACCATCGGGTTTACTGTAGCCTGTGATGATTCCCGAGTGGAAATGGGATAGAGTTACAATGGATTTTGTGTCAGGATTGCCCTGAACTTCGAAAAACAAAGATGCTATATGGGTTGTCGTTGATCGACTAATGAGATTTGTTCATTTCATACCAGTACGTACAGATTACTCACTTGATAGATTGGTTGAATTGTACAATTATGAGATTGTTCAATTGCACAGGGTGCCACTATCTATTATTTTTATAGAGATTCAAGATTGACGTCGCGATTCTGAAAGAAACTGTAAGAAGCTCTGGGAATAAAGTTGAACTTCAGTACTACTTTTCCTCCTCAACTAATGGTCAGACCAAGAGATTTATTCAGATTCTCGAAGACATGTTGAGATGTTGTATTTTAGAGTTTGAGGGCAGTTGGGAAAAAATACTTACCATTGATTGAGTTCGTGTATAACAATAGTTTTTAGATGAGTATAAAGATGGCACCGTACGAAGCTTTATACAGTCGCAAATGTCGAACTATGCTATACTGGACTGAACTAAGTGAGAAAAAGATTCAGGGGGTTGAATTGATCAAAGAAACTGAACAAAAAGTGAAAACGATTCGTGACAGTTTAAAAGCAGCTTCAGATCGACAGAAATCATATGCGGATTTGAAACATAAAGAAATTGAGTTTAAAGTCGGGGACTGAGTGTTTCTAAAGGTGTCACCGTGGAAAAAGGTTCTCCGATTCGGCCGTAAAGGAAAGCTGAGTCCGCGATTTATCGGACCGTATAAGATCATCGAAAGAATAGGGTCCGTAGCTTATCGACTAGCTTTACCATCAGAACTTGACAAGATTCATACTGTCTTTCACATTTCTATGCTACATCGTAATAGATCCGATCTGTCACATGTGATTTCTCTGGTAGATGTTAAGATACAGACTGATTTGACGTATAGCGAAGAACTGATTAGGATTTTAGCTCATGAAATCAAAAAATTGAGAAATAAATGCATAGCCCTAGTCAAGGTTCTTTTTCATAAACATGGGAACAAGGAAGCTACGTGGGAACTCGAGGAAGCTATACGAAAATAATACCCTAACCTATTTACTAGTAAGATTTTCGGGGACAAAAATCCCTAAGGGGAGACAGTTGTAACAGCCCGTTTTTCGTCAAATTGGAATAGTGATTTTAGAACCATAAATCTGAAGTCAAAATATTTATTTTATTATTTTATTAAAGTTTACAGCATGATAGAATTATTGTGTGAAAGTTTCGTAAATAAATTTTACTGTTTGAATGCTTAATTCGGCAAAAAGAACTAAATCGCGTAAAGTGTAAAAGTGAATTTCTATTAGCTAAAAGTATCTAATAGCTATAGAACCTTAAAGTTAAGGTCCTTATGTTGTAAATATACCATTATAATGGTAAGTGGACAATATTGGATATGCATTATATGTTTTAATGTTTTATTTCTAAGGTTAATTTAGTAAAATGTTAATAACCATAAATTAAATAAAACAAAGCCATTTTATTCATCTTTCGTCATCTTTGTTGTCGAAAATTTGAAAGAAAAGAAATCCATTCTTTAGGTTTTCCATTTGGTCTTTTTGAAAGCTAGATTAAGGTATGGTTTAGCTCAGTTTTTAATGATTTTTACATTTTTGAAATCGTTGCTTCGTATTCTAGCTAGCCCGTACCTTATATTTTGAAATTGTTAAAGATTTATCATGTTTCCATTGTTTAATTCTTGAGTAATTTGATGAATTATGATAGATTTCGAAGGTTTAATGTTAGATTAATAGTTTTTATAAAGTGATTTTTGACAAAAATGTCAAAAAGGGATTAAATTGTGAAAATGTAAAATTATATGGGTAAAAGTGTGAATAAATAAAAGATATGGGCTGCTAGGGACTCCATTAAAATTTAGCTAAGCATGGGTTTGTGATACATTGCATGAATTTTCATTTTTACAAGCTAAGGACTAAATTGTAAAAATGTCAAAATAGTATAGGCAAAAGTGTAATTTTTCCATAAGGTGATTTTTGGACTAAATTGAATAGACTGAATACTGATTGTGATAATTTGAAATATATATAGATCAAGATAAGCAAGGATTGAATCTAGATCAGGGAAAAGGAAAGGTTGACGATTAGTCGATAGTTTCCATTCAAGCAACTTGAGGTAACTTCGTATAATTAGAATCGAACTTTCCAATACTTGTAATTATTTGAAATGAATGTATGTAATTGAGTAATTGATCTACTTGAAATTCAAATGCCTTATTGATGTAGTCTGATGGTTACCGAGTCCCGTTTGAACCATAGGAATTAGTAGGATACGAGTGACATGTCACTAGGGTTACTGTTTAGGTTGAGATCCTGCATGTGTTGCAGACTCACCGCAGCTCATATGAGCTTACCGATGTATCAGTTGTAAGAGCTTACTGTTTTTAGCTCGTAAGATCTTACTGTTTTTAGCTCATCGGATCTTACCGTTTCAACTCAATAGAGCTTACTGTCCATCAGCTTAGGAGGAGCTTACTGATCATAGCTCGAAAGAGCGGAAATGAAAATGAATTGACAGATTACTGATTTATATGTTATGTATATCACCCGAGTATCCCTCGATATTCAAATAGGTTCAACGGGTGTAAATTCTATTATAGGTTATGTGAAAAAGCTGTGTTATACGAATGAATTACTGTTATATGGATGAAGTACTGTTTAAACGGATGAGTTACTGTTATCGAATGAATTACTGTTTATATGATTGAAAGTGAAATGTTACAAATGATGTACATGATATATGAATTTGATATGATACAATGTATTGAGTATTAAATTGAGATAATGGATGATTACATGCACTTATGTGACTAACTTGTTGATTAATGTTTGTATATAGGCATTTGGCAAGTGAATTTGATATACTTTGTTTAATTATTTGATTATGTATAAATGGTAAGTTAAATTTTGAATTATACGGGCTTACTAAGCTATAAAGCTTACTCTATTTCTTTTCCATGTTTTATAGAGGTTCAATAGCTCGTTCGATTCGGATAAGTCAGAGTTACGCATCACAGTATCCAGTTGTTGATTGGTACCTTTGAACTTATGGATATATGTAAATATGACATGTATAGGCTAGTTATAAAGGTGATAGTTGTGGTTACTTGAGATAGTGATTTTGGTTCATGTTGTGGTATACATTAAAGCCATGTGATTTGGCTTAATTTGGTATAATGTTTTGGTTGTGTATAAGTATTCAAATATGGTATGTTTTGGCAAGTAGTAGATGGAATGGAATTATGCAAATATTGTCTTGATATGTAGTAGGCGTATGAATGGAAAATGCATGGTATTTATTAGGTATTTGAGTACTATGTTAAGTTGGTATAATTATGTGTATGAAATGTTATGGATTGGCTGCCTAATGGGTTATAAAATGTTGCAATTTATGCTTGTGCAGGTATGTAAAAATAAGGTGGCAAAATGGTTTTGCAAATAGCCTATTTTTGTCCACACGAGCGTGTGTCTCAGCTGTGTGTGACACACGGTCATGTTACACGGTCATGTGTCCCTTGGTGTTGATATTAAAATGAAATCAGTATACTCCACACGGTCTCACACACGAGCGTGTGACCGGCTGTGTGGTATAAGTCAGTATACCCCCTAATTGGCACACGGCCTAGCACACGGGCGTGTGACTTGGCAGTGCTGCATAAGTTAGTATACTCTTCAGCTTTGGCACGACCTAGCACACGCCCTGGCACACAAGTGTGTGTGGCCACTTTGAAAGGCACACGAGCTAGACACACAGGCGTGTGGTTGGTTGTGTGACCCAACTTAGTATGCACCCCCTATTTTCACACGGCTGGTGACACGGGCGTGTCTGATGGCCGTGTGAGACACACGGTCTGGCCACATGGGCATGTGTCCTTTGTATTGAGAAAATTTTTTAAGTTCCGTGAAAGTTTTATAAGTTATCGATTTAGTCTCGAACCGCTCTTAAAGCATGTTTAAGGCCTTGTAGGCTATTATAAAGGACAAATTGATTGAGATTGAATGATGATTGTATGAATTGATTGAATGCATGAGAAAAGTACGGTTATATGTGTTATAAGTCTAGTAATGCTCCGTAAACCTATTCCTGTGTTGAATACGGGTGAGGGGTGTTACACACACGGCGGTGTGTCCATTCAAAGTAGGAACAGACGGTCATGTCCCAGCCTATTTTCGTGCCCATGTAACTCATTGACTTAGGTCACACGGGCAAGCCACACACTTGTGTGCTAGGTCGTGTACCCTTCGAAATGACCTCGCACGTCTATGCACCAGGCTGTGTGATAGGTCGTGTAAAAGCTTGACTTGTAACCCTTTGAAAGCTACAGGGGACACACGGTCGTATTTCCTGGCCGTGTGTTACACACGGCTGAGACACACGCCCATATCTCTGCCTGTGTGGATGAAAAATAGGCAATTTTCAAGCCATTTTACTCACCCATTCAAGTATGTACCTACAATCACTTTTGCACAATTGAACAAGCCATCAAAATGCATCAAAACCATGCATAATCAAGCTAACCAAACATGATGCATTTGTATACAACCAAAATGCCCAAAGGCACCTCAATGACAACTTATAAACGTATATAACCATGTGCATCATTTAACCAACAATTATCACTTTGATCACATACCAAATTCATATCCACGAATACCAAATTACCATTTAGAAAATAGCATCATAACTCATATATGCCAACTACATTTTAGCACCAAAATGATTATATTCACTTCCATCATCTTACCATCCATAAACTATAAATTCAACAATTATAAGGCCACATACATATAACAGTATTCAACCATTTCAAACATTAAAAATACCAAATTCTCAAGTCAAAACACATTGGCCAAAACAAATGTTACTTCAACAACAAAAATACCTATACATGTCATTATAAAAATACCAATATAGCCAATGGATAGTGTGATATTACTCTCACAAACTTCCAACCCAAACGAGCTTCTGATTCACTATAAAACACTAAAAATAACACAGAGTAAGCATAACTGCTTAAGAAGTTCGTATAATGTAAAACACAGCTTACCATTTAATCACATAATAGGTAAATTAACTTGGCATATTCCAACCACAACTTGCCCAAAGCCTAAGCATGTACACCAAACATGTTAGCCATTTAAACATATAACATAGGCAATATGATCTTGGATGAGCACAACAATTTATCATGTATCAAATTCATATATCATCCATATCAACTCTCAATATACCATGTATTACCATTTCAATGAAATTCATATGTGATTATGTCATAGTTCATATCAAACTCTTATCGTCCTCTTTCCAAATCATATCCGTTGAACCATTTAGGATATCATTGGATACCTGGGATAGCTCACACATAGTGTGCTAACTCATATAATTTGTGATCCGTCAAATCTTGTACATGCAGGCTTACACGAGTTGTAAATCAGAATGCTCACACGAGCTGTGAAAATGAGCCTGCTCACACGAGCTGTGGGTCAGAACATAGCTACATGACGCTGCTCACACAAGCTGTGAAGGATCTGCAACACATACCAAACCTCAGCCATCAGTAGGACGTTCAAGACCAGCACCCGAATCATGTAAACCCTAATAACATGTCATTTGTATCCTACAATTCCTAAGATTCAAACGGGGCTCGGTAATCATCGTACGTCATTGGATTTCACAACACATGTGTAATTCAATTGAAAACATATAAATACAATATAATTACACGAACTTACCTCAACGAGTAAACGTAGATATGGAGGCAACTAATCCAAAACTTTATCTTTGCCCTGATCTAAACCCGTACGAGGTTTGTTTTGATCTAAGCAGATAAATTCAGCTCAATTCAATAATTATTCTATTCAATTTAACCCAAATTCATATTTTAGCAAAATTAAAATTTTTCCCTTATACTTTTAATTTGTTTTCAATTTAGTCCCTAGCTTATAAAAATTGAAATTCATGCAATTTAACCACAACGTGTCATAACCGAATATCAAATAGGTCCCTAGCAAGCCATATATTTTATTTATTTCACAATTTCACCATGTATATTTTTCTATTTTTCAATTTAATCCCATTTGACAATTTCACCAAAAATCACTTAACAAAAGTTGTTTATCTAACAACAACTAATCATTTTCTTTAATAAATCATCAAAAATCATACATATTCATTAATGGAAAACCCTAATAGTTTAAAATTATCACAAATTAGTCCCCAGGCTACTAGATTAAGCTACAACGATCCCGAAAACATAGAAATCATTAAAAACGGGACAAAAATACATACCAATCAAGCAAGGATTGGAGACCAAATTCTAAATCTCAACAATTTCTTCCCAAGTCCTAATTTTTGGTTGAAGGTGATGGAATAACTTAGATTTATTTACTTAATTTATCATTATTTACTAAATTACTTTTATAACCTTTAAAAACCTTACAAATTTAACTTATACCAAGCCATCATATTTCACTATCAACATTTATGGTACACTTACCACATAAGGACTCACACTTTAAGGTTCTATAGCTATTTAATACCTTTATCCACTAGAACTCAACTTTTGCAGTTTACACGATTTAGTCCTTTTTATCAAATTAAGCATTTAAACGGTAAAATTTCTTAACTAAATTTTTATACGGTACTACTATCATGCTATAGATAATAAAATAATAAAAGAATAAATATTTCAATGTCATATTTGTGGTCCCAAAACCACTATTTTGATTTCACTAAAAACGGGCTGTTACAAAAACTACATGGATGAATTCTTGTTATGAAATAATGTGTATATGACTAAATGATATAGATATGAACCACGGCCTGTATGAACCTCGTGAATGCTTAGGATACAAATGACATGTCATAAGGGTTATCATAGCTTCGAGTGTTGGTTTCAGATGTCCTATCGATTGGTTGAGGTCTAACATTTGTTGCGGATTCTCCACAACTCATGTGAGTAGCATCGTGTAGCCTAGCATCCTGACCCATAGCTCGTGTAAGCAGGCCCATTTTACAGCTTGTGTGAGCATCATTCCCACGTATATGATGTTAGTTCATTTGGTTCATCGGGTGAAGAATGATATATGAAATGGTTATATGAATCGGTTATTGGAAGAATGATATATGAAATGGTTATATGAATCGCTTATGTGAAGAATGATATATGAAATGGTTATACAAATCAGTTATATGAAAAATGATATATGAAATGGTTATACTGAATCGATTATATAAAAAATGATATATGAAATGGTTATATGAATCAGTTATATGGAAATAGATATATGAAATGGAACATTGGATATAGATATTTGAAGTGAAATGTGAGTTGTTAAATGAACAGGTGATGGTTGAATTGAGTTTAAATGTGTTTACTTGTAATTTTATGACATGATAAAGTTATATGTTTCGTATATGTGAACTCACTACCCTTGTGAGATTTGTCGTGTGTATAGGAAATAAATGAACTAATGATCTTGTTTATGAAATTAATTGTGAAATATTTTAGTTACAATAATTACAGTAAGTCAAAGTTTAAGTTTAATACGAACTTACTAAGCTTTACTTAAGCTTACTCTATTTGGTTTTTTCTTCTTTGTAGATCGTCAGATTTGAGCTATCGATTGGATTACTTTTGGAGATCACACTATTCGTCAACTCTTTTGGTAGCTAATTGTTTATTTTGGCTCGATTATTAGTGGTATGTAGATAGGGTTTGGTAATGTATAGTTATAAGAAATTTGATTATGTTTTGGCTTAAATGATTGTTGCTTATATTTGAATTATGATGCCAATGAGGCATATATGTTAGGCACATAGGTTGATTGTGAATTGGTATGTTTTGGCAAATTTTGAATAGGTTTGAAATTTGGTTCCGAGAGTCTAAGTTTTGGTATGTGACATGGCTTTTATTTAAAGGTATTTTTGGGCACACACAATTTTCTATATGGTCGTATGCCTCACACAGTTGTATGACACAGCCATGTGGTTTCTTTGATTTTTAATGTAGGATGTCCACATAGTCACAGTTTGTTACATGGTTAGGCCACACAGCATTGTTCTTGAGCCACACTGGATGAGCTCTGTCACACTGTCTGGCCACACGGCCGTGTGACCCCTATTTTCACATAGTAGTTTCAATTTAGTCTACAATTGTTCCCGGTTTGTTTTAAATGCTCCATAAGCTTGATTTAGGTCCGAATATGATCGAATAACATGGAAATGGTTGTAATTGAATTATGAAATGAATTATTTGGTTATTTATGACTGGTTAGTGAACAATGTTAATGTTTTACAGTTGTAATACCTTATAGCTTAGGCCGAGCGACCAGACCGGGTATAGGGTGTTACACTCTGCAACACCAACCTGGTTCCCATTTGAAACCCTAGCCCCTTTCAACTCCAAAATCATTTTAGTATCACATATGATATATCTTATGATCTCACGAAGGCATTTATTCACATATAACTTTTATAACATACTTGATATATCATACATATATCACTTTGTATCATAGTACTTATTTACTTTGAATAACATAAATAGATTCACTACATTTTTATTTAGCGTGCTCACTTTATTCAAAATTCATAATCTAAACATAACATATATTCACAACACTTAGCACTTTAGATTTAAATTCACTATCATTAAACACTTTACTTTCTTATAACACTTCACCTAAATATTTTATTTCACTATTTTAACACACATAATAACCTTTGAACATTTTACAATTTAATCCTTAAATTCAAGAAAATTCAAGAACTATTATACTACTTTACACATAATTATTATTACATAGCACTTCATTTAAGTCTTTAATCATAATATTGGTTTCACATAACACCTTTTATACACTATACAATTCAGTCCTCTTTATAGGAATTTCACTATATTACATCTATTCACTTATCACTTTATGACAATAAAAAAAAAATCACTCTTTATAATTTAATCCCTAATTTCATAAAATTCACTAATCATTAAATTATCACTTTATCATTTCTTACATTCCTAATATACCTTTAATTATATATTCACCACTAAATTCAAATACATATTAAAATTTAAATACTCAAATATTCAAATTCAATTAAGTATTTATCTATTTCTTCACTTGAACTCAACATTTCTCTTCACTTTCCTATGCTTTCCTTCACTTTCTCCTTCAGCTAATTGATTTTCATGGTAGAAAATATTTCCATAAGACTCTAGGATATGAAATTTGGCTATGGTTTAAGGTAGAACTCAAGGAAAATTCATGGAAATTTTTCTTTCTTTTTCATTCATTTTCTTTCTTCTTTCTTTCTTTCTTACTTTCTTTCTTCTCTTTCTTTTTTATTTTTTCTGCCCCAAGCTGCTTGCAATTCAGCCTTCTAATTGTGTAAAAAATTCTACACTTTTCTTTTCCTTTCAATTTCATCCTTATCTTATCAACCAATCACATTTTAATACATTTATTGCTTAATTACCATTAATTTTATCTCTCTTTTACACCCCATTGCATGGAAATTTTAATCACATCTTCATGTCTCCAAAACACTATTAATACGGTAAAATCACATCTAGGCCCGTTTCTCACAAAATGGGAAAATTATACTTTAATCCTTATACTTTTCCACTTTATTCAATTTAGCATATATCTCAAATTTTCAAATCCACATATCAATACATATCCATATCAAATTCATAAAAAATATTTCTTAAATTTCGCCTTTTTCTTAAAATAGTAAATTTACACAATCCTTTAACTTCCAAAATTTTGTAATTTACTCCTCACTGAATTTCATTATTCATAATTTCTCTCCAAATACTTAATTCACCATTAAAATACTTGTCCTTTCTTAGAAACCAAAACTTTGGGGCATTACACATTCACCTACTTCGAACACTTTATCTCAAAGTTCCATTATACACTAATTAAAATAACTCACTACACCAAAATAGACTTTTAGCGGCGTTTTTAGTGGCGTTTTGATGAAAAACGCCGCAAATATTATACATTCAAAACGCAGCAAAAAGTTGATAAATAACGGCGTTTTATCCCAAACGCCGCTAAAAAGGAGAAATAGAGGCGTTTTTTCCAAGAACGCCGCTAAAGATATGAGCATTAGCGGCACTTCTGAAAAATGCCGCTAAAGATCTGAGCATTAGCGGCGCTTTGCAAAAACGCCGCTAAAGATCTGAGCATTAGCGGCGCTTATGTAAAAACACCGCTAAAGATCTTAGCATTAGCGGTGCTTTTGTAAAAACGCCGCTATATGAAGCGTATTAGTGGCGCTTTGCCAAAAATGCCACAAAAATGTTAAGCTATATGACGGCGTTTTGTTGTTGAACTATAGTGGCTAGATCGATGATTAGTGGCGTTTGTTGTTAAATGCCGCAAAAAGTCTTCATTAGTGAAAAGTATGTCATTAGCTGCATTTTTTTTAAAGCGCCGCAAAAATATTTAATTTAAGGGTTATGATTTTAGTAGTTTGGCTATTAGGCTTTAGAGGTTAGGGTTATTAATAAAAAATTAATTTATTTTAGGGTCTAGGTAAACATTAACATTCTATTTTAATTACTTTTATCCGTTATAAAATTTATATTTAGGGTTTAGCCACTACAAGAAAACAAACTTAATTATTTAATATATATAGATATATATTATAGTTTAAATTATTTAATTGAAGTATATATATATATATATTAAAATTATACTTATAGTTTAAATTATTTAAGAGATAATAGATAAGCTTTATATATATTAAAGTTAAAAAATTGGTAACCCATGCATCTATAGAGAAACAAAATTAATTAGTAAATTGAAAATGTTATTTAAATTTCGTAAAATATTGAAAGAATATATAATAGTCAAAATTTATCTAATTAATTTAGGGTTTAAAGTTATAATTAAGGGTTTAGTGGTTTGTATGGGGCGACCAGGGTTTTGAGTTTAGCAATTCAAGATTTAGTGTTTAGAGCTTATGGTTTATAGTTAGTTTTAGGAATAGGGCTATGGCTTGGGTTTATGGGTTTGTGGGTTAATGGTTTTAAGGTCTAGGATTTAAGGTTTAGGGTTTAGGGTTTATCGAGTGAAGACATGGTGAGATATATGCTATAAAAATGATGAGATTGCATTTTTTACTCACAAATTGATTTAAGCCCCTAACAAAATCTGATTATGTATTTGTTTATCCCTAAACTCTAAATTATAAATAGCCTAAACCCTAAACCACAGATCTAGATTCTAAACCCTAAATCATAACTCTAAATACTCGACCATAAACCCACAAACTACAAACACCAAACAATTAATCCATTAGACCCCAAAATATTAAACCCAAAAACTCTTAAACCTTGAAAATTTATTTCATATGGATATATATTGATGTGTGTATATATAGATATTAATGTAAAATCTTATGTTTATAATAATTAGGGAAGCACTTAATATTGATAAAATTATTATTATTATTAGAAATTATAATAAATCATAAAATTTGATTTTTGATGTAATAAATAAATTGTAATTAATCAAAATTATAAAAAATAATTACGTAACTATTCTCTATTTTACTGAACAAAACCGATTGCAATTTAATTAAATTTAGTGTTTGCGATTCAATCAATTTAATCTTAATTTTAAAAATTCAACAAATTTTTCCCTTAACTTTACACATTGTGTTTATTTAATCTTTATTATATTCTTAAAAACACAAAATTAAAAACCCTAAAAACTTTGAAATATATATATTTGAATGTTTAATTTTATAAAATATAAATAAAACAAAAAATATTTATAAATATATGAATTACCAATTTTCAATTTTCTAACCTGAAATTTATTTATTAAAGAATAAAAATGTAATTAAGTTTTTGTGGTGTTTTATTCATAAACACCGTAAAAGGTTGTGTTTTACCGGGGTTTTATCAAAAAACACAACTAACATATCAAGTGTTTACAAAAAAGCGTCATTTTTCTGATTTGTTATTAGTGACGTTTTTAAAATCGCCGCAAAATTTATTTATCTCAGATCAAATGACGTCGTTTTTTTAGGCCCGAATTACCTTCACTTTCTCCAAATCAAATTTCCCCAATTCCAGACTTCCCAAATTCAGTCAAGTTTTCCCCCAAATTTTACAATCCCTATTTCCCTCTTCATTCTTTCTTCTTCTTCTCCTGTACAATTCTCCTCTCTTTTCACTTACTTTTGAATTTCAAGTTCGTTCAGTCACATTCCCCAAATCTCTTACGATGAAACCGGTCCAAAATCCTTCCGATCGAAATCCCCATTTTCCTTCCGATCGGAATCCTATTTTGCCAAATCTCCACCGTCGCATCTTACATTATACGCTTTGGAAATTCGAGCTATTATTTTTATTCTTGAATACATTCATTACACACCGTCGCATACTTTTATTTTTCATTTCGTTGGTTTTCAACCATGTTTTATGTTCACTCTTAACTTTAGGGTCTAGGCTACTGCTTTATTTCTGTTTTATTTTCATTACGATTTTTTTTGCATGCAAGAAATGACCTATGATTTTGGACGAAGTTTGAAGTGCGGATATTGCTCGTAAATATACTTTCAAAGGTGCGGAAATGACCTCTGATTCACTCTTTTTTTTGTTGATATTTTGGTGCTTGACGACAGCTTGATGGTTCGGTTGATACAAAACTCAAAACGATGTCTTATTTAGTCGATCTATTATTACGATTGAATGGTTTGGTCCACAACAATTTCACATTCTTACGAGGATGCCCATTAGCTCGCATCTCGATAACAAAAATCTCATCTTTAATGTAATCTCTTCCTCTTTTCCTTTTTGTTTGTTTTATGTGTTTGGGTTAAGTAGAAGCAATAAATTTCATTTTAACGGTTTACCAGTTACTTGGTTTTGTTTTTGTTTAATGGGCAACCAATTTCTAGAAGCAATAAATTAGTATCGCCTTTTGCTCGGCTTCTCTCCTCGCTCTGCATTCTTTCAAAGCGCATATCGTTTATCTTGAAGCTCAAATCATTCCTCGACCCAAGGTATTCTGATCTCATCTAATTGGTCTCCTTTTGATTCTTATAGTCATAGTATTTGATTGATAGGCTAATTACCCCAAAGATCATGCCTTTCAGTTTAATTTGTTTTCTTGAATCTGTTATATATCTTCATCTTTATAAAAGGGTTTTCGGGTTTTCCTTTTCGTTAACTAGTTTATATATATATTTATATATTTATATATATATATATATATAATTTTTCCCTTTTCTTTCTAATCAATGCCTTGTTTGATTTTAGATGTAAAGAACTATGTATATGCTTTCAATCTTTAAAAGAATTGTCTTTTTAGTTATGGGTTTGTTTGCTTACTCGCTTTAGTTTTGTAACTCGGGAATTGCTTGAAACTTGTTATTATAATATTGAAAAGTTCAGCAGTGAGCATTCTTATAGATATTATTAAATTACTATTAACATAAACATTACTTGGACTAATAAACTAGCTTTATGGTTAATCCTTACATCTCTAAGTATTCTTTTTTTCTTCATGTGAGTTCAAAGTTGTTTGGAGAATCCCATGTCTTCCAAGATGGCACCTTACATGCAAAAAAATGGTTTGTCATTTTTCATTAACAAGCAACTGGTTTTCTCGGACTTTGTGTAATTCATATTTTAAGCAGCTTTTGGAAGATGCTACTTCCTTTTTGCAGTGAGTGATTTAAGTAACATTGAATTCTATTGAATCAGCTTAGCAGTCAGAACTACATGATAAATAAATCTACTTAATCCATAGGCTATCTACATTTGCACAAGCAGGAGGGAGAAGGAACTAACAAATTGAGGCCACTTTTTCTTTTTAAGCCATAGGTTAATGACTTGGTTTTTCATAGTATTAGCTTACATGAATTTGATTCTTTGAACAATCTTCTTGTGATGTTTCGGGTTTAATTCAAATTTGTGCCAATTAGTGGATTAATGGTTGATGTAGAACTTTGTTTATGAAGCAAACTTTGTTTCGTTGTTCTGTAATTCGTTGTTCATTTTATTTGTTATTGGTGAAAAGTTAGTAAATAGCATTTTGTGAGTATTATTTTTTAGTAAATAGCATTTTGTAATTAATCAATAGCATTTGTTAATTCATATGTTGTTTGTATTTCAGTTACTGCTTCCTACTGCTCCTGCAACTATTGGATTGGATTTGGTGGAAATAACTTAACAGGTATAAAAATATTATACTGCTGTCCAAAAAGAAAAAGATTCAAAGTATATAGGCTGGAAACCTAACGGGTTGCCTTATATCTCATTGTAATATATAACGGATCCTCCCCAAGTGTAACAATGCCACGTATGATGAATCTTAAAAAATGTCTGCCCAAATTGCTGTCCAAATTGTTGTTTATTATCTTGCTTGGTTGGTATATATGCTGTTTATTATAGTGCTGTCCAAAAAAAAAAATTTAAAGTATATAGGTTGGAAACCTAACGGGTTGCCTTATATCTCATTGTAAGATATAATGGATCCTCCCCAGGTGTAACAATGCCACGTATGATGAATCTTTAAAAATTTCTGTCCAAATTGCTATTTATTATATTGTTTGAACTGCTATATATTCTGTTTATTATATTATGCTTAATGGATCCATTTTTATATTAATAATGTTTGACCATATAATTAATTAGTTGCTTATGACATATTTGGTATCCTCTATTCAGTTGCTTTTAAGTAGTTCTAGATTTAGAAATTATATTGTAAATATGATTAATAAATTAATTTATACACAATCTGATTAAAAACTATTAATAAAATATTTAATTTATTATAAAATTAATTTTAATATAAAATCATTTTTTAAAAAAAGTAATTTAAAATTTCTTAAAATGGTTTTTCATTATTTAAATATATTTTCATATAAAAATCAAATTACTAATTTTTATATTAATAATGTTTGATTTCAAAATTTAATATTTTTAAATGTTTTTAAAACTTATAACTTTTTTATCAATATAATAATAATGATCATTATTTAAATATTTTAATATAAAAATCAATTCTTTTTATTAAAAAGTAATTTAAAACTTTTAAAATGAAAATTTAAAACTTACATAATTATTATTTAAATAAATAATTATTATTTTAAACTTACATAAGTAATTTAAAACTTATAAATTTTTTTATCAATATAATAACAATAATGATGACTATTTAAATAACTTACATAATTGACATAACTCACACAACATACATAACTTACATAACTTACATAACTCACATAACTTACATAACTTACATAATACATGTAGTTTAATGTAATAATTGAAATACAAGCATTTAGTTTAAAGATCAAATTTCAAAACTTTTATCAAATTTCAGTAACTTACATAATACATAATTTACATAATTTTAAGATCAAATTTTAAGATTAAAAATTGCTATCTAATCATATTTTCATTTAAAAAACCTTCTTAAAATGGTTTTTCATTATTTAAATATATTTTCAAATAAAAATAAAATTACTAATTTTTATATTAATAATGTTTGATTTCAAAATTTAATATTTTTAAATGTTTTTAAAACTTATAATTTTTATCAATATAATAATAATGATCATTATTTAAATATTTTTAATATAAAATTGAATTCATTTTTTAAAAAAAAGTAATTTAAAACTTCTTAAAATGAAAAACTAAAACCAATTAATATTTTAAAAAAATTACAATGTAATGCATGCCATATATGTTCACACCTCAACTGATTCTCGATTTGAAATTTTAATTTAACTTACATAATACATAATACATAACTTATATAAAATTATTTAACTTACATAATACATAACTTACATAACTTACATAGCTTTCATCAAATTATTTAACTTACATAATACATAACTTACATAATACATAACTTACATAACTTACATAATACTTGTATAGATAAACAACTTACCCGTGTAATTTACTGTCAACTTTAGACTTCAACAACTACAAAATGGATAGAACTTGGATGAATTTGTCAAGGGTAAGCAACGGCTATCGATATGGAGTAGAAACTTTTCTAAATTTTTCATTTCAAAATGTGAGTCAAGAGAATATGATTCTTTGCCCGTGTAAGAAGTGTTGCAATATCAATTGGCATTATCGTGAAGTTGTCTACGAACATCTAGTTGTTGATGGCTTTGTTCGAGGGTATAAAAAATGGATTTTCCATGGAGAGTGTACATCTAGTGAAGCCTCTTCATCGATGAATCTGGGTTATCCTCATAGTGCTTACAATCAAAATGTTAGAGAAGATGACATGGATGGCATGTTGCAGGATGCATTTAATATGCGCAGTGATGGTTTGCAATCATTTCCACATGACTTGGGTGCAACCGATGATTACAATTTTGGTGGAAATACTTTCACTGAAAGGGGAAGAAGTGTACCTGATGATCAGCCAAATGAAGAAGCGGTGAAGTTCTACTTGTTACTTGGTGAAATGAACGAAAAACTATATGAGGGATCTAATTTTTCAAAATTGTCTTTTTGTATTCGTCTTTTTCACCTAAAATGTTTGGGAGGGTGGACCGGAAACCCTTTGACAATGTTGTTAGAGTTTTTGAGAGAAATGTTCCCGTTTGCGAAAATCCCTCAATCTTCCAAAGACATGAAGAAACTGGTCAAAGATTTGGGCCTTGGCTACAACAAAATTCATAGTTGCCCAAATGACTGCATGTTGTACTAGGGCGACCAGAAAAACCAACAATGCTGTCATGTATGCGGTCAATCCCGTTGGATGAATGGAAATACAGGGGATGGTAATGAGGATGAAAATAATACACAGTCAAGGAAGCAGCCAGTTAAGATTTTGCGGTATTTTTCACTAATACCAAGGCTTCAAAGGCTTTTTATGTCGTCGAAGATAGCCGAGTTGATGGCGTGGCACCATGATGGACGAACCGATGATGGATTGTTAAGGCATCCTGTAGATTCTTTAGCTTGGAAATCATTTGACTCCAAATTTCCAAGTTTTACAAGCGATCCTCGGAGTGTGAGGCTGGGGCTAGCATCTGATGGATTTAACCTTTACAAAATCATGAGCACTGCGTACAGTGCTTGTTCCTTACAATTTGCCTCCATGGGTTTGCATGAAACAATCATCCTTTATCTTGTCTATGATTATCCCTGGAGAGAAAGGGCCCGGGAATGATATTGACATATATTTGCAGCCACTTATTGAAGAGTTAAAACAATTATGGGCTGGTGTTGAGACATACGATGTACTGAGAAAGAAGAACTTCAATTTACGTGCAGCTTTGATGTGGACTATTAATGACTTCCCAGCCTATGCCAATTTATCTTGTTGGAGTACCAAAGGACGTTATGCTTGTCCTTGTTGTGCTACGCAAACATGTTCGCAATGGTTATATAATGGGAAGAAGTTTTCTTACATGAGGCATCGTCGGTGGTTACCGAAAAATCATAGATTTAGATTTCAGAGTACTCAGTTTGACGGTACTGAAGAGTTCGGAGAAGCTCCTTCGCAGACCGGTGGATTCGAAATATTGTTCATGTTGAAAGATATGAATTTTGATTTATGGGAAGATGAATCAACCTGCCAACATGCAAAGAAATAGAAGATCAAGGGATGAATCTGATGACGAATCTGATGAAGAGATGATCCTAATGAGGCGAATTTGTGGAAAAAAAGAAGTATTTTTTTTGAGTTGCCTTATTGGGAGCATCAGATTTTACGCCATAATCTTGATGTTATGTACATTGAGAAAAATGTCTTCAAGAATATCACTGGGACTATTTTGAATGTCGATGGAAAATCGAAAGACAATCTTCAGAGTCGACTTGATTTGGTCCACATGGGAATTCGGCGTGAGCTTCATCCCCAAGCACTTTCGAATATAAAATATCGGTTGCCGCCTGCTATTTATTCAATGTCGAAAACAGAGAAAGAAGTGTTCTGTATGGTGTTGAAGGATATAAAGGTCCCGGATGCGTATGCATCAAATATATCTCAATGTGTGAGTCTTAAAGATCGAAGACTATATGGCTTAAAATCGCATGACTATCACATCTTGATGCAAGACTTACTGCCAGTTGCTATGCAGTGTTGTATGTCGAAAAAGGTGACGTCTTGTGTAATTGATCTGTCCAATATAATGAAAGGTATTTGTGGCAAAGTTTTGGATGTTTAAGAACTTGAGACACTACAAGATCGAGCCGCACTGACTTTATGCAATCTAGAGAAGATCTTCTCGCCTTCCTTCTTCACAATTATGGTGCACTTGTTAATTATCTCCCTCGTGAAGCAATACTTGGTGGACCCGTTTTCTATCGATGGATGTATCCCATTGAAAGACCTTAATTTATTTGTAAATTATTCCTTCATTCACCTAAATTCCTTTAGTTGAAACTTTTGATAATGTTCTGTACCATGTTTAGGTTCCAATCCAAATTGAAGCCTTACTGTCACAATAAATGTTATCCGGAAGGATCAATTGCCGAAGGCTACTTGGCAGAGGAATGTATGACTTTCTGTTCAAGGTATTTGGAAGATGTTGAAACAAGAATGAACAGACCAAGTAGAAATGCTGGGCTCACAGATCATAACTTGGCCGAAACTTATTTATTTCAAAGCTTCGGAGAACCAATCGGCAAAGTCAAAATTGCAGAATTAAATGATAGATTGTGGGTCCAAGCACATCGATATGTTCTTTTTCATCATGAGTCAATGGAACCATTACGCAAGTAAGTTCTAGAATTTGATAAATATTCATCAATTATAATTTGTCTGTCTTCTAACAAAGTAAACCTTTTTTTTAACGTAGTGAGTACAAACAAATATTGAGAGCTCGTTCACGGTCCCGAAGATTACAACAACGAGAAATTAATAAGTTGTTCACAGAATCATTTCATGAATGGTTAAGCCAAACGGTATGCAATTGAAGTTTTCATTGTCAAGTAATAATGTTTTCTCATAACATTTATAATTACTCAATTTACTTTCGATTCAATAAGTTTGGAGTCGGAATGAAGTAAATGACGAAGTTAAATGGCTATCACAAGGTCCAAATAGAATAGTAAAAAGATATAGTACCTTCCTCATCAACGGATTCAGATTTCATACAAAGTATCACGAGAGATTGAGGAGAACCCAAAATTGTGGAATTGTTGTTAATTCTTCAATTACAAGTTATGCTAGTGCTAGGGACAATAATCCTGTTGAGGGGAATATGGAGTATTACGGACTTCTTATTGACATAATTGAGTTGGATTATTATGGCAGATGGAAAGTTGTCTTATTTCGAGAAGATTGGGCTGATGTGAATATGGCTCGCGGAATTAAAAACGATCAATATGGTTTTACAATGGTGAATTTTCTCGATTGATTCATACTGGAGAACAATTGATGGACGAGCCGTATGTATTTTCTTCTCAAGTGAAACAAGTTTTTCACTCAAAAGATCCAACTGATGAGGGTTGGTACGTTGTACTCCGGAACACCCCTAGAGACTTGTTTGACATAGGCAATGGAAGTAGAGATGACATAGTAGAAAGATCAGAAATTTTGTTTTTTTCCAGAACAAAACTTAAATGAAAATATCCCTTGTACTAGTCAACAATTTCAATGGGTTCGTCAAGATGTGGACGAAGATATTTACGAAATATGATGTAGTAAGATTTTACGATTTATTATTTATATGTAATATTATAATTTTAATGTTGGTCATGTTATATAATTTAACTATTTTAAATGTACTATTATTGTTGTTATTTGTTACTAAAATTTTTAACTATTTTATGTGTATTGCAGGAAAAATGCCTAGAAGATGATTACGAGAGTTAAGTATTGTCCACAATACTCCAAATTCAGAAGAAGCAAATAGTGAATAGCAAACAGTTGTTGGATCTTCTAGTGTGCCGGACATAGATGACGAGCTTGCAGAATTTCAAAGTAATGTTAAGTTTATTTTACATGCATGTTGAATTTTATTATTGATTCATTTTTCAATTTTAATATACTAATAATATATCATTTTTCAGCTGAAGGTGGTGGGACGCGAAGAGGTCAGGGACGTACACTGCTTAAAGATTTATACGACCTAGATCCTGTCGAGCGTGTTAAAGTAAGTAGAAACAATCATGGACAGCCTGTTGGATCTGAAGCTCGACTGTTAGCAGGCTATTTGGGCATTATAGCACGAAATGCCAATATGTTGCCCATTAACTACGAATCATGGCATTACATGCCTGATGCCAACAAAAATCAGGCTCTCGATAATATTAAAGTAACAAAACATGAATGTAATTTATAATACTTTGGTTTAACTTTCATTTATATTAACTTTTTAAACTTATGTTTTTTTCAGGAGAGATTTGCTTTAGAGGTCTCCGATGACTATGTCAAGAGGACATTGGGTAAAAAATGGAGAGACAATAAAAGCACGCTGAAAAAACAATATTTTAAGAAAGACATAAGCCTCGACGAAAAATTAAGAAATGTCCCACCGGGAATGTTGAGGTACCAATGGGAAGATCAAGTTAGATTCTGGAATTCAAAGAAAGGAGAGGTGTTACATACCTCGAAAAAAGTCTTATAAATTTTTCTGTTTATATTATTTACTATATAAGTATTACAAATTTGATTATGTAGGACCGTGAGCGAGTTGGAATAAGCAGCATGCAGAAACTAAAATTCACGCACATGGCAGAGTCCAAAAGTTTTGCTTGTGTAGCTGAGGCCGAGGTATTATGATTTATTAATTTTGTCAAATATTAATGACTTTATACTATTAAATTATATTTTTACTGCTACAATGTAGGAAGCCTCATCTGGTCAAAAAGTTGGACGCCTTCAACTTTTTGACATTACGCATAGGAAGAACGATGGATCTCCGATGACATCCGAAGCTGCAAAATTATGGTATATTTACTTAATAAAATTTGATTTATTATAAATATTTATAATGTTTAATTATAATAGTTTAATTCATCGTTTGTAGTTTTAAATTTATAATGTTAAGTTATGTTGCATTCCTTCTTATTATATATTTTGTTTCTAACTCTTTCATTAATTTATTAGGATAAACTAAAGGAGAAGAAGGTGGAGTATGAAGCGGCTGCTTCGACTGATAGTTCTGTTAATCTCGACGATATTGTTAACAGAATTATTTCCGATGTTTTGGGTCTGAAAGGTACGACTACTTCGACTGATAGTTCTGTTAATCTTGAGTATATTTATAATAGAATTATAACTGATGTTTTGGGTCTTGAAAGGTATGGTCGGGTTCGACTTCAAGGATCTGGTGTTACCCCGACCCAATATTTTGGATCCGACTCCCAGCAATACATGCCTTCCGGGAGTCAATCTCTTGCTGAAGTTCAAAGGCTAAAAGACCAGATAGCTCAGATGCAAGCGAGCACGGTTGAGAAAATTTCTCAACTTAGAGCGGAGGCGATGGCGAGAGAGGCGAGCGAGTAAGAAAGTATGAAGAACTCCATTCTGACTTGAGACTATGATGAAGATGTTCCAGCAGTCGTAGAGGCCGCCATCTTAGACATTTATTTTCTTGTTGTAAGATTATTTTTAACATTGTTACATTTAACATTATTGTAAGAATATTTTCAGTTATAATTCATTCATTAATTTATATCATATATCTTTTATTCATTTTCAAATATCATTTAGAATTAATGCATTTGGTATGATTTTTATGCTACATTTGCTGTTTTGGGTTGAAATTATATACTATATTTGTTGTTATTGGTTGGTTTTAGTGCAGGAGGGGTATAATATTTGGACAAATTGTACATTGTAAATTTATACAATTTAGCAGCGTTTGTGGGAAAAGCGCCGCTAAAAGTTATGATCTTTAGCGGCGTTTTTCTCATAAACGCCGCTAAAGTTTACGGCGTTTGATTTAGCGGCATTTTTTTGTGGCGCTTCTAAAAACGCCGCAAAGACTATTAGTGGCACTTATAAACGCCGCTAAAAGTCTGTTTTGTTGTAATGACTAGTATGATTCCTACGCTTCGCATTGGATTGATTATTTATTTGTGTGAAATTATTGAGTAAAAATTTGAAAGTTAAAATATACTCTAATCCTATTTTTACTCTTAAAGATTTAGACTAGACTTTTTGAATTTAAAAATTTAGGTCTAATTGTTGCCACGGTTAAAATTCCATTGGTGACACATTTTAAAATAGGTTAATTATTTGTTTGTATCAAATTATGGAGTAAAAATTTGAAGGTTAAAATATTATCTAAGTCCCTGTACACTTCAAACAGAAGTTTAGTCTCATTATTTTATTTTTTAGGAATTTAGTTTCTCTACTTTTCAAACTTAAGAATTTAAGTTTAGTTATTACCCGTTAAGTTATTTAGTTAAATTCAGTGTTGGGACACTTTAAAATTAAACAAAAATCACTTAATAATGGTGTAATAAAAGTTTATGTTGGAAATGCTTATGTAAATTAAAAATAAACACGCATTCAAACTCATCATGATAGAATATTTTTTTATTGGATTAATGTTCTTAAATCATATTTACAAAATGGAAAAAAAAATATGGATGTCCATGTGTCAATAGAAGGAAGGTCCTTTTAACATTACTTTAATATATAGTTACATAGATAATCCACCTAAACCTTATATTTTATTTTCATTAATCATATTAATAATAAAATGCCTTTAATAAGATATAATTAAGTTTTTTGTGAGGGCTATGATCTGCAAAGTTAAATTATGTGTAAGTCATATATCTAATGTAGCAATTTATTAACTTGCTATTTTGAGATGCTTTAGCCATTGGCACATCGAAGCGTACAGATCATACATATACAATAGTATACTTACTCTAGATTAAGGTTAACAAGTACCATAAGTGAATTAATCTTTAATTTAATTTTTAAAATGTATTCAACTTGGATTTAATATACCACGAGCCCATGAATTGCTCAATATACAACTAGAATAGGATGTCTTGGTGTTGTTTGTTCTGGCCCATTAGCTCTCAAAGTCCCCACCAACCTACAAGGTGTTGTTTGTTTTGGCCCATTAAACCTCATAGTTTCATCCACAGAAGGCACCTCACAGATTGAAGATAGTTTGAGCTCTTGTATCAGAATCTAGTACACAGCCCATGTGAGATTCATGGCTCCTTGGCGGTGTCTGCTTAATCGCATCATTAAATACGAAGATTATTTATGGTGTGCCTGACATTATGATTTTAATATGGCTTTCCATCTAAACGTAATATATACTGTCTTTTACCAATATAGTGGGAAATGGGTCAAACTGGAGCCTGAATGGAATCCCCTGTCCCAACCTAAACCCTATAGAGACGTGCCACCTAACAATGAGTTTTTCTTGTTTCCGGGCTTTGCCACTCACATGTGATGCAAGATTGAAGCAGTAGTACTATTTTGTTTTCACCAACGTATATAGAATCAAGACATCAATCATGTGCTTGTCTCATGTCTCTACTTTCATCTCTAGCGTGCGACTCATTTCATACATTTGTTTTGGTGTTCCACAAGTGTACATGAAGACTCCGAGCAGCCATTTTTCCCTTCTACTTGACGGTTATGTGGTTTGTCGTTTACTTTGAAGGTTGAAGGTCGGAGAGTTGTTATTTCAAAACAAAAAAATTCCAGCGACAATTTTCTCTATTAATTTGTATTAATTTGTATATATTTAAAGTATGTTAATTTATGTTTGCTATGTGACATAATTTGAGGCTACTTTATGTCCACCTGGATTGACTATTAGTGTTATTATAGCACAAACTAACTGTAGTGTTAGCACGAGAACATTAATTTGGGTGACGAAATACAAGTTCAAGTATCAATGAGTTACTTGTGGACAAAGTTTAAAGAGTAAACTATATATCAACTCTATAAAATATATCTTTTATAAAATATATTTCAATTGTCAAATATGTTACTATAATATTTGTTGAAACGTTTTCAGAACATATATAGTGTTCTAACAATTACAAATGAATAATTATAAGTAATCAAAAGTTATGTTACTTTGTTATTAATCGAGAGTTGTCATTATTCATAGTGATAGGTTATGTCTCTTTTCTTTGAAAGTTATATTACTTAATTATTAACAAAAAAAAGTTATGAATATTCAAGTAATATTAATGAATATTTTTTCGTTCTTAATAGATGTGGCTATCCAAATAGATATCTATTTAATGGTTATGTATCTATAAAGAGACACGATAACTCTTCTAAGTAGGAGTGAAATTTTATTTGTATGGTACACCAAAAAGAACTCAAAAAAGGTTTCTATGTTCTCTTCTATCTTTTAATATTCAAAAATAATTTTATAAAGAATTGTTGCAGAAATTCTCTATAGGATTTGATACTCTAGATTTGCTTTGCTTAGTGGATTATTATCATCAGTGTAAAACGCAGACGATTATTGGGTTTCATTATATCCTCGAGATTTATTTGCCTTAACTCTTTTTCATACAAAAATATAGGTAGGATCGAATAGAATCTTGAAAATAGTGACATGGTTACATGTTTTGAAACATTTGTTAATTTTTCATAAGTTTAATTTATCCCAACACACCAACAATTATTTGTAACAAAAATAATTATAATGTATTTGTTTCATTAAGAACAACTTTTAAAAAAAATTTAAAACTTACTAAACAATAAAAATAACTTTACACAAAATTATCTAAATATTAGAAAATATTAACTTTAAATTAATCTTTAATCTCTTGACAAATTTAGAAAGAAAAAAAAACAATGTAGGGCTTTGGTTGTTGTTGTCGTGGTCAACGAAGGATTCAGCAATTTCAGACTAAACTCGAGGAATAGTCCCAGGAAATTAGGCTTTTTGAAGAAAACACAAATGCTGGCCTGACTTGAAGCACTATAAAAACTGAATGAAAAGGGCTTTGGTGATAATAACTCAATAATGTTCCAAAGGCAGTGGAGTCAGTTGCCTAACAGTACCTTAACTAAGTTTAATTATGTCAATACCTTCCAACTAATGAAATGCCAAATTGCATAATTATATAAACATACTCTCTCCAACTCATATGTGGGTGCATTGCATTAGGGAGGAAAAAAAGAGAAATAAGCAGTGGGTGGTGGTGGTGGGTCATGGATGGATTCTTCTTTAATTTTGGTTTAGGTATTGATAGATCCTCTAATGATAGGGGAAGAGTAGTCTAATTCAAATGTGCTGTTTTTCACTAGAATATCTTGTTTGTTTCTCGGGAAATCAGAGGCGGGGAAAAGTGATGAAAGGATCTCAATTAGGTATCAATTGGATTCTTTCCAAGTTTTTATACCGTTTCAGTTAGGCATATTATCATACACCAACAAGAAGATTTTATTCTAATGCAACTATTTTGTATCTCAGCGACCAAATTTCTCAGCATATCTTTTGGTAGTTTCAATGTCCACAAATCACAAAACTGTCAAAAAAAAGATGTAAAGATTGTGGGTATTGAGAGATTGGAAGTTAATGAAACCAAAACTTTAAATTATTAACCATTTTTTGTTTATTAAATCAATAACTTGGTTGACATTAATGGGGCTTACATTGAATCTTCAAACCCACAACACTAACATTGATTTTTAAACTAATGTTATAATTGATGTAAGGAAATTTTAAGTACAGTTTTTCAAGGTTTAGAATATTGCCTATTTCCTAAAAATTTAAGAAGATTTGGGTAAAAAAATAAGTTCATTTAAAATATGAGTCGAGTTCGGATTTGAATATTCAATACCCTAACTCATACCAATCAGTCCATTTTAATATATTATATTATGTTATTTTTATACATTATGTAAATTACAACACAAAAAAATAAATCTATACAATATATAATACTATAATGTAAATATTAAGAAAAATTTAAATTGCTTATATATAAAATTTTAATAAATGAAATATATATTTATTAAAATTTAGATTTAAAATAATATAAAATTCTTAAAATTAGTATGGATTTAATCTAAAATAAGCTTAAGTTAATCATTTACAAATATAAACTTAACCAAAATTTTAAACTCATATTTCAAGTAAAACTAAACTTAAACAAATATAAAATATGTTAACATTATGTTTAAACATAACTTAAGCTCGAACTCAATTTACCATCACCACCTCAAAATTCAAGTAAATCAAATTTATTAATCCAACCATAGTTTTCTTAAAAAAAAAAAAAAAATAGAAGAATGGAGAGAAAGAGAAAGTAGGATATGGAGCTTCATCTTTCTTTGATATTCTAAAATTTAACTAATATTCCTTGACACTTTTTCCCTTCTTTTGATTTTCATTTGATGGAATGCATTTTTAGAAATTCTCAAGAATAGTGTGAAGTTTACAACCTTGTCTACTAAGATACCCATTAACAAAATTTAATACTAAAATTATATATTCTAGTATAAAAATGGAGGTGGGAAGATGATTAGTCTCATCAATTCAAATCTAATTATATAAAAATTAGTATTAGAACACCGAAACCCCTAATTTTAAGTGATGGAGGGGACCCTTCAAGATTCTACCCTTCAAAAGAAAAAGTGTGACAATCATTGAAGAATGGGTAGTATTCTATTCAATCACACAATTAATCTGTATATATGCTTTTGATATTTATATATATGTAGAATGGGAAATGAGTGAGTGGGAATTAGTAATTAAAGGGTAAATGTGCAGATTAAATAAGTACCATGAGACACGTTCCACTTCCAAGCTGCCTCATTAGTCAAACAGAGTTGGCTAATCATCAAACAACAAAACCAGAGGGAGAAAGCGATTATGTTTTCCTAGCATTAAAATATTAATATTATTATTATTAATTAAAAAAATCTTACACAAAATCCAAGGTTTGATCCTATTATCACTGTATCCATTTTTATTTGTGCGAGACCAGTCCAAATGAAATCAACTTTTTGGCTCAAGGTTTGATCTAGGGAAGTCCTTTTTTTTCTTTTTTTTCATGTTATAAATATTTAATTTTAATAATCTTATACGGAATTTCAACTTTTTTTATTGTCAAAATTCTATGCATAGTATGTTCAACCTCAATAGACGTTCACTTTTCTGGTCTCTTAGCTTAGAGATAATAAGTGATGGTAAAAAAATGGGATATTTAATACTATTCGGGCTTTTTTTATATATAATAAAGTAGGTGAGGCAAGCTATCCTAGTTTAAGATTAAGACATTACACCGGTTTTTCTTAGGATTGGAAGTAGTATTTATAGATCAACTATTAAAATGAGATTATTTGTAAGATTCAAATCTTTATATTTATAAAAATATAATAAAAATATTATAGAGATCTTTATATTACTTAATTATATTGTATTTTATATTATTTATTCAAAATTAAATAAAGTTGTTCTTATATGTTAAAGTAAAATGTAATTTCATCTTTTTGTTAAAATTTTATTCATTTATATTATTAAGTATCGATGTGATTAATGGAATAACTAAAAGTGACACATCACACTTTCTAAGTAGAATTGGATGAAATTTTAATAAAAATTTCATTTACTCTTTAATTTAACATATAAAATTAATTTATCTATTTTTAAGTAAAAACACATATTATAATTAAACACCTATTACATAGTTCTGTATAATACTTTTAGAGCTAAAATACTAATGAGTAATTGAACCATCTTATTATTTGGTTTGATTCAACAAAATTGGGTTATGAAAATAATTTCTTAAAACTCGGATATTATAGGCAATGACTTTAAAGAAATATTAACAATAAAGAAGCTGATAAAAGAGGCAGGGGGAATGTTAGTAGAGAAGTAGAATATGATGACACTTTCTTGAGCCTTGCCTTAGTGACCAAAAAGGGCTAAACAACAAAATAGAAGAAGGGAGAGAGACAGATAAAAGTTTGCAGATGTAAATTAAATTATTGACAAGAGTGGGGCAGGCTGATGCAATGGAAGTCCGGAAATTTGCAGAGAAAAGCAAAGATTCAGAGTTCCATGTACTGCATCCAGTGTGTTGCCTGGCGGAATCTATTGTTGGGTGTCAAATCCTCCCCCCAACCCCATAACCATGTGCTTGTTTTGGACATATTTCATTGCCTCAAACTCGGTATGTTGGCCTGTAAATCACGTAATTATTCACTAATCACATATGTGGTTTTTCTTTTTCTCCTATGCCATCAAATTAACTGTAAACAATGGACCATATGTGACACAAATTATTGGCAGTGAGGACTATATATTTAGGCCACGTCTATGCATACCATGCCTGCTTTTTAAACTTGATAAGGAAGGCCTACAGTTTGAAATGCGCATAGTTCTTGCCCATTTCTCACTATGATTATTTCCTCTGATCATCTTTTGCCCCCACTTTCCCAACTCTTTTTCTTTTGGCACCAACAGAAGAGCTCACAATCATCTAGCAGATAAAAAGGATTTGAGATCTCTGATCTGATGTACATCTTTTTTTGCTTAAACAAGTCACAGCATGCCAATGATCCCATGCATCAGATACTATATAATGGCACACTCTTTAAAGCGAATAGATATAAATTATTAAACTCAAACCAGCCACAATATGATCCTAAATCCCAATGCTATATATATATATATATATATATGAATCTTTAACAACCCCGTGCTCACCGATATCCTTAATTCCCCCACGATCAGGAAATAAGAAGCACAAGTGGCACTAATTGGTGCTTACAAGGGGAAACTATTGTGAAATAATCATATAAAAAAAGCCATGAATTTTCTAGTAACAAAGAAATTGCATTTGTGGAGAAGGAATATGAGGTCATACTCAATCAAGCTCCCTCCCATGGGGGGTGGTGGGCGATTGATGAAGTGCTCCAAAAAGCTGAGTTTTCCTGACTATCTTTTTCCTTTTCTGTATTAATAATCTTTAGAATACCCCCACCCTTTATTTATTTATTGATTTTCTTTTTTATCAAAAAATAAAAACTATGACAGATTACAAGCAGCCAACGTGCCATTAAGAAATCATCTACACTTTTGCTTTTATTATATAAGCTCAGCTTCATTCTATGCAGAGACGATGAAGGGTACATTTAAACCATATCTCTTTGTATTTAATATATGTATATTGTGTAATTAATTTCATGATTGAAAAGTGGTATTTTTTTAAGTTAATTATCATTTTGATTAAAGATGCACTAATTTAATTATAATATTATACAAAATCCATATAAGAGCCAAAATTAACCCACAATCCCACATGTGAGTGCATGAGTGAATGAGATATGGTATTTTGATAGATTGAGTAGTTTGTTAATTAAGAAATTAATAATGAAAGGATTTGAGTTGGATGCTAGGTATGCTAGAATTAAATAAATAAAGAAAGTTATTAATCAATTTGCAAGCTGAACTTGTAAAAAGAAAATAACTTGGATTCTTTTAAATATTTTTTAACTAAACTTTAATTAAAGTTTTAGAAGGCACAGAAATCGCCTGTAAGGTATAAAACGGAACTGTAAATGAAGTTTAATCATAACATGAGATTTGCTTAGTGAATTGAACTAATTTTAGAATTGTTGTTTTTACTTGAGAATTTTATTCTTAATTAATTACATAATGCTTACTGCTTGGATAATTGTTGTAATTAATAGGTCTCATCGATTTGGATGTAATTGAATACCCTAATTACACTTTTCAATTCTTAGAGAAAGATGAGAATTCTAAGTAATCACACTCAAATCCTATTTTAAAAAGTTATTTTATACACGTTATAAAAATTATATTATAAACATGACCGCATATAAGTGTTTAGGATGATTATGGTAAAAAATTTATATTGTAGTTTTTTAAGTCATGATTATTTATAAAAAATAATTTTCTAAAGTTATGATAAAAATTATATTATTTATGAAAATGTTATGAAAATTTTAGATAATTTATAAAACATTTTTATAAAGGTTACCTATTATAAATTTTATTATTTTTACTTAATTTACATATTATAAAAAGACATAACCTAGGATAAGTGTTTATCCAAATTAAATTTATATAAGTTTTATTATTAAAGATATAGACTATTTGGACTATGAATCCAAATATTATAAGGTGCTAATTATGCAAATAGGAAAGATTTTCCAGCACCACATTGTGAGATATGATATCATTTGAGATAATGATGCCAAGCAGAAGCACAAGCACTATAGATAGCTCACACAGTTTTTAATTGGAGACATTTAAGGCTTCAAATTTTGGTTGGGAAGACATTTGTTGTTTTAAAAATATTTTTCATATTAACACCACAACCTTAATATAACATAAAAATAAGGTTAGATCCTACTAGCATGTTTTATATTTCATAACTTCAATAAGTGGAATTGAGATAATTCGTACTTCGAAGAGTACATGAGAGAAAGAAATATTGATAATTTTAACGATTCATATTCAAATTCAAATTATGACAAACTCAATCAAGAACCAACAGACAAGCATAAGAAGCATATGCTAAATATTAAAGAGTGAATAACCTAAAATTATGCACTAGAATAATTAGATAAAATTGCATATGATATTTACTTTTCTTGTTATTTTATTAGTAATCGTATTATCAACTACTTTTTAGACTAACATAATACATATGATTTGATTTTAGTTTTCGTTGCTTGCTTAGAAATTATTTTTATCATACTAATATCTTTTATAGTAATTAATATTTTTAAAATAAATTATGTAATTGTATAATTACATTTTGTTCTACCAAATATGATATGAGAGATTACAATGTAATTACACTCTATCAACTAAACAAATCTAAAAACACAATTTTTATAATTACAAAAGAATGTAATTATACTCTTATTCAATTACGTCTTTGTGCAAAAGGTTGAGGTTTTAGGATATTCATTCTCATAATTATAACAGTGTTATAAGTGTGAGTGATACCTTTAGAAAGAAATAATATAGATTTTCAAAAGAGATTAAAATGAATTTTAAAATTAAAGATTATCGAAATATTCTAGTTATCACTACAGCAAAACAGACTTTTAGCGGCGTTTTTTTGGACATTTAGCGGCGTTTATAAGCATACAAAAAGTCTTTATGCGCTTTTCCAAACGCATACAAAAACGCCGCTAATACTACCGCCGGAAATTTTTGCGGCGTTTATGCGCAAAAAACGCCGCTAAAGATCCTGATCTTTAGCGGCGTTTGTTATAAAAGCGCCGCTAAAAGTCTGGGTCATTAGCGGCGCTTTCCCAAAAAACGCCGCTAAAAGTCAGGGCCTTTAGCGGCGCTTACCAAAAACGCCGCTAAAAGTCAGGGCCTTTAGCGGCGCTTTCCCAAAAAACGCCGCTAAAAGTCAGGGCCTTTAGCGGCGCTTTCCCCTAAAAACGCCGCTAAAAGTCAGGGCCTTTAGCGGCGCTTTCCCCTAAAAACGCCGCAAAAATTTCTTGAGATTTTGCGGCGCTTTTCTACAAACGCCGCTAATTTGTACAGATTTAAAAAAATAAAATTTTTTCAATATTATACCCCTCCTGCACTAAAAACCAACCAATAACAGTATATAATTTCAATGCAAAACAGCAAATTTAACATAAAAATCACACGAATTACATTAATTATAAATGATACTTGAAATTTAATAAATTAAATGAATGATAACTGAAAATATTGTTTAAATGTAATAATGTCAAAACTTCTTACAACGAAAAACTAAATGTCTAAGATGGCGGTTTCTGCATCTTTGAAACATCTCGCATCATATGTCAAGTCAGTCTTTGGAGCTCTTCAGTATTTTCTGTTTTGCTCGCTAGCATCGATCTTGCCTCTGCCTCCCTCGCATTGCGGTTGCTCTCTCTATTCTTCTTCTTGCCTCCCTTGCTTGTGCCGCTTCCGCATCCGCTCTAAGCTGTTGCTGGAGTTCTTCATATTTTCTTTGAACATCGGCAATTTGCTCCCTCTTTCGACTGTGCTCTCTTGCATCCGAGCTATCTGGTTTTGTAGCCTTTGAACTTCAAGACGAGATTGCCCCGGAAGGCATGTCTACTGGGAGGCGGATCAAAATATTGGGTCGGGTAACTCTGGATCCTTTAATTCGAACCCGACCATACCTTTCAAGACCAAAAACATCGGTGATAATTCTATTAATAATACAAGAAAGATTAATGAACTATCGGTTGAAGCGAATGTACCTTTCGGGACCCAAAACATCTGTAATAATTACATTATCAATCTCCTCAAGATTAACAGAACTATCGATCAAGCGGTACCGCTTCATACTCCGCCTTTTTCTCCTTTAGTTTATCCTACTAAATCAATGAAAGAGTTAGAAACGAAATATATAAATAAGAAAGAATGCAACATAATTTAACATTATAAATTTAAAACTATAAACGATGAATTAAACTATTATAATTAAACGGTAGAAATATTTATAAAAATAAAATATTATTAAGTAAATATACCAAAATTTTCGCGACTTGGATGTCATCGGAGATCCATCCTTCTTTCTATCGTAATGTCAAAAAGTCAACGCGTCCAACTTTTTGACCAGTCAAAGTTTCCTACATTTTAGCAGGAAAAATATAATTTAATAGTATAAAGTAATTAATATTTGACAGAATTAATAAATTATATTACCTCGGCGTCAGCTACACAAGCAAAACTTCTAGAACTCCGTGTAAGCGTGAATTTTTGTTTCGTCTGCGCTTATCCCAACTCGCTCACGGTCCTACATAATGCAATTTGAATTATATATATAGTAAATACTATAAACCAAATAATTTATACGATTTTAGATTTACGTAATACCTCTCCTTTTGTGAATTCCAAAATCTAACTTGATCTTCCCATTGGTACCTCAACATTCCGGTGGAACATTTCTTAATTTTTCGTCGAGGCTTATCTCTTTCTTGAAATATTGTTTTTGAGGGTGCTTTTATTGTCTCTCCATTTTTACCCAATGTCTTCTTAACATAGTCATCGAGACCTCTAAATTAAATCTACCTCAAGAAAAAAAGTATAAAAATTAATATAAATGAAAATTAAATAAAAGTATTATAAATTACAATCACGTTTTATTACCTTAATATTCTCGAGGGCTCGATTTTTGTTGGCATCGGGCATTTGATGCCATGATTAAGTAGTTAATGGGCAACATATTGGAATTTCGTGCTAAAATGCCCAAATAGCCTCCTAACAATGAGCTTCAGATCCAACAGGCTGGCCATCATTGTTTCTCCTTACTTTAACACGATCGTTAGGCTCTAAGTCGTATAAATCTTGAAGTAATGTACGCCCCCGACCTTTGCGCGTCCCACCACCTTCAGCTGAAAAATAATATATTATTATATTAAAATTAAAAAATGAATCAATAATAAAATTCAACATGCATGTAAAATAAACTTAACATTACTTTGAAATTCTCCAGGCTCGTCATCTATGTCCGGCAGAGTAGAAGATCCAACAACTGTTTGCTGTTCACTACTATTAGGTTCTTCTGGATTTGGAGTTTCGCGGACAATATTTAAACCTCGTAATCGTCTTCTAGGCATTTTTCCTGCAGTACACATGAAAATTATATAACATGACCAACATAAAAATTATATTATTACATATAAATAATAAATCGTTAAATCTTACTACATCATATTTCGTAAATATCTTCGCCCACATCCTGACGAACCCATTGAAATTGTTGACTAGTACTAGGGATATTTTCAGTTAAGTCTTGTTCTGGAAAAGGCAAAGTTTCTGATCTTTCGACTATGTCATCTCTACTTCCACTGCCAACGTCGAAGAAGTCTCTAGGGGTGTTTCGAAGTACAACGTACCAACCCTTATCGCTTGGATCTTCCGAGTAAAAACTTGTTTAACTTGAGAAGAAAACACATACGGCTCGTCCATCGCTTGTTCTCGGTGTGAATTAATCGAGAGAAATTTACCATTGTAAAACCATATTGATCGTTTTTAATTCATGAGCCGTATTCACATCAGCCCAATCACCTCGAAATAGGACAACTTTGCATTTACCGTAATAATCCAACTCAATGATGTCGTAATAAGTCCAAATATTCCAAATTCCCTCGACCGGATTCATGTCCCTAGCACTAGCATAACTTGTAATCAAGAATTAACAACAATTCCGCAATTTTGAGTTCTCCTCAATCTCTCGCGATACCTTGTATGAAATCTGTATCCGTTGATGAGGAAGCCACTATATCTTTTAACTATTCTGTTTGGACCTTGTGAAAGCCATTTAACGTCGTCATTTACTTCATTCCGACTCAAACCTATTCAATGAAAGTAAATCGAGTAATTATGAATATTATTAGAAAATATTGTTACTTGTCAATGAAAATTTAAATTGCATACCATTTGGCTTAACCATTCATGGAATGATTCTGCGAACAACTTATTAATTTCTCGTCGATTTAATCTTCGAGATCGTGAACGAGCTCTCAATATTTGTTTGTACCGACTACGAAAAAAAGGTTTGACTTTGTTAGAAGACAAACAAATCATAATTGATGAGTATTTATCAAATTGTAGAACGACTTCAAATTGAGCCATTGAATCGTGATGAAAAGAACGTGTCGATGTGCTTGGACCCACGATCTATCGTCTAATTTCGTAATTTCGACTCTGCCGATCGGTTCTCAAACTTTGAAATAAATAAGTTTCACCAAATTATGATCCGTGAGCCCGAGATTTCTACTTGGTCATTCATTCTCGTTTCAACATCTTCCAAATACCTCGAGCAGAAAGTCATACATTCCTCCGCCAAGTATCCTCGGCAATTGATCCTTCCGGATAACGCTTATTGCGGAAGATGACTTCAATTTGGAAAGGAACCTAAACACGATATACAACATTATCAAAAGTTGGAAATAAAGGCATTTAATGAATGAAGGAATATTTTGCAAATAAAGTAAGACCTTTCAATGGGATACATCCATCGATAGAAAAGCAGGTCCACCAAGAATTGCTTCACGCGGAGATGAATTAACAAGTGCACCATGATAGTGAAGAAGGAAGGCGGAATATCTTCTCCAGATTGCATAAAGTTAATGCGGCTCGATCTTGCGATCTCTCAAGTTCTTCAACATTCAAAACTTTACCACAAATGACTTTCATTATATTTGATGAGTTCAATTACGAGAGCCGTCACCTTTTTCGACATACAACACCGCAAAGCAACCGGCGATAAGTCTTGCATCAAGATGTGATAGTCATGCGATTTTAAGCCATATAATCTTCGATCCTTAAGACTCACACATCGCGATATATTTGATGCATACGCATCCGGACCTTTATATCCTTCAACACCGTCATGAATACTTCTTTCTCCGTCTTCAACATTGAAAAAATAGCGGTGACAATCGATATTTCATATTCGGAAGTGCTCGGGGATGAAGCTCACGTTGAATTCCATGTGGACTAAATCAAGTCTACTCAAGATTATCTTCGATTTTCCATCGACATTCAAAATAGTCCCAATGATGTTCTCGCATACATTTTCTCTATATGCATGACATCAAGGTTATGGCGTAAAGTTGATGCTCCCAATAAGGCAACTCGAAAAAATACTTCTTTTTTCCACAAGTCACCTCATTAGGATCATCCTCTTCATCGATTCATCATCGATTCATCCCTAGATCCTCTTTTTCTATGCGGGTTTGCGGTTGATTCATCTTCCATAAATGAAATTCATATCTTTCAACATTAACAATATTTCGGATCCACCGATCTGCAAGGAGCTGATCTAAACTCTTCAAGACCATCAAATTGAGCACTCGAAATCTAAATGTATGATTTTAGGTAACCATAAGCGATGCCCCATGTAAGAAAACTTCTTCCCATTATATAACCATTGCGAACATGTCTGCAAAGACAACACGGACAAGCATAACGTCCTTGGTACTCCAACCGGATAAATTAGCATAAGTCGAAAAGTCGTTAATAGTCCACATTAATGCCGCACGTAAATTAAAGTTCTCTTTTCTCATTGCATCGAATGTCCGAACACCAACCCATAGTTGTTTTAACTCGTCAACAAGTGGTCGCAAATAGACGTCAATATCATTCCCTACCCTTTCTCTCCGTGTATAATCATAGACAATATAAAAGAAGATTGTTTCATGCAAACCCATGGAGGCAAATTGTAGGGAACAAGCACCACAGGCCAAGTACTGTACGTTGTGCTCATAAGTTTGTAAGGGTTAAATCCATCGGATGCTAGCCCAAGCCTCACACTGCGAGGATCGCTTGCAAAGCTTGGAAATTTAGAGTCAAAACATTTCCAAGCTAAAGAATCTGCAGGATGCCTTAACAACCCATCATCGGTTCGTCCATCACGGTGCCACGTCATTGATTCGGCTGTCTTGGACGACATGAAAAGCCGTTGAAGCCTCGGTATTAGGGGAAAATATCGCAAAATCTTAACTGGCTGCTTCTTTGACTGTGTACCATGTTCGTCCTCGTTACCGTCCTCTGTATTTCTATGCATCCAACGGATTGGCGCATACATGACAAACCTTGTTGGTTTATGCGGTCGCCTAATACAACATGCGATCATTTGGGCAACTGTGAATTTTATTGTATCCAAGGCCCAAATCCTTTATCAATTTCTTCATGTCTTTGGAAGATCGAGGATTTTTGCAAACGGAACATTTCTTGCAATAACTCTAACAAAGATTGTGAACGAGTTTCCGGTCCACCCACCCAAACATTTCAAGTGAAAAAGACGAATCTGTAATGACAGTTTGGAAAATTTTGATCCTTCATACGCTTCTTCATTCATTTCATCAAGTAACGTAGAACCTCGCAGACTTCTTCATTTGGTCGTTCATCCGGTACACTTCTTTCCCTTCGGTGAAAGTATTTCCTCCAAAATTGTGATCATCGGTTGCACCCAAGTCGTGGAAATGACCAAACCATCATCACAAGATATTAAAAGCATCCCGCAACATGTTTTGCATGTTATCGTCACTAACATTCGGTTGAAAGCGATGAGAATACCCAGATTCATCGATGAAGATGCTCCTCTAGATGTAGACTCGCCATGAAAAACCATATTTTGTACCCGGACAAAACCATCAACAACTAGATGTTCGTAGACCACTTCACGATAATGCCAGTTAATATTGCAACACTTCTTACACGGGCAAAGAATCATATTCTCTTGGCTTGCATTTTGAAATGCGAAATTCAGAAAAGTTTCTACTCCATTTCGATAGTCGTTGCTTACCCTTGACAATTTCATCCAACTCCTATCCATTTCGTAGTTGTTGAAGTCTAAAGTTGACAATAAATTATACTGCTAACTTGTTAATTAATAATTTATATAAGTAATTTATGCAATTTGATATTAAAATTAGGTAAGTTATGTATTGTTTAAGATCCATCGACGTGGCATTGTTACACCTAGGAGGGAGGATCCGTGAGATATAAGGCAACCCGTCAGTTTGAGATATAAGGCTTTTCTTAAGTTTTATGTAAGTTATGAAGTTTGATATTAAGGATCTGTAAGTTATTAAATTTTATGTCAACTTATGTATTTTATGTTTGATATTAAAATTAGGTTAAAAGATTCGACGTGGCATTGTTACACCTAGGAGGATCCGTTATATGAGTTACCTATATACTTTGGATCTTTTTTTAATCGTTCAGTTTGATACTTATGTATTTTATGCAATTTGATATTAAAATTAGGTAAGTTATGTATTGTTTAAGATCCATCGTGCGTGGCATTGTTACACCTAGGGAGGATCCGTTATATCTGACAGTGAGATATAAGGCAACCCGTCAGGTTTCCAGCCTATATACTTTGGATCTTTTTCTTAAGTTTTATGTAAGTTATGAAGTTTGATATTAAGGGAAAATTATGTAAGTTATTAAATTTAATCGTCAACTTATGTATTTTATGCAATTTGATATTAAAATTAGGTAAGTTATGTATTGTTTAAGATCCATCGTACGTGGCATTGTTACACCTAGGGAGGATCCGTTATATCTGACAGTGAGATATAAGGCAACCCGTCAGGTTTCCAGCCTATATACTTTGGATCTTTTTCTTAAGTTTTATGTAAGTTTGATATTAACTTAAAATTTTAGTGGTTAAATGTTATAGGTTAGTGGTTAAAGGTTAAGGGTTAAGGGTTTGGGGTTTAGTGTTAAAGATTTAAGTGTTAGAGGTTAAAGGTTAGGGGTTAAGGGTTTAGGGTTAAGGTTTAGTGTTAAAGGTTAAGACTTAAGGGTTTAGGGTTTAGAGGTTTAAGGTTAAGGGTTAAGGGTTTAGGGTTTAGGGTTTTAGGAATTAGGGGTTAAGGTTAGGGGTTAAAGGTTTGGGGTTAAGGGTTTAAGAGTGAGGGGTTTAAGGGTTAAGGGTTTAGGGTTTAAAGGTTACGGGTTTAAGGTTTAAGGTTTAAAGGTTAAGGGTTAAGGGTTAGTGGTTTAGGGTTTAGGGTTTAATGGTTAAGGGTTTAAGGTTTAGGGTTAGGGTTTAGGGTTTAGGGTTTAGGGTTTAGAGTTTAGGATTTGGGGTTTGGGGTTTGCAGTTTAAGGTTTAGGGTTTTGGGGTTTTAGGTTTGTAGTTTAAGGTTTAGGGTTTAGGTTTTTAGGATTTAGGATTTAGGGTTTAAGGTTTAGGGTTTAAGGGTTAAGGGTTAGGGTTTAGGGTTTAAGATTTAAGGTTTGGGGTTTAGGGTTTAAGATTTAAGGTTTAGGGTTTGGGGTTTGGGGTTTAGGGTTTAGGGTTTAGGGTTTAGGGTTTAGGGTTTAGGGTTTAGGGTTTAGGGTTTAGGGTTTGGGTTTTGGGGTTTGGGGTTTAAGTTTTAGGGTTTAGTGTTTTAAGGTTTAGGGTTTATTATAATCTTTATTATTATCTTTATTATTATTATTATTATTATTATTATTATTATTATCTTTATTATTATCTTTATCTTTATGTTTATTATTATTATCATTATTATTATTATCTTTATTATTATCTTTATCTTTATTATTATCTTTATTATTATCTTTATTATTTTCTTTATTATTATTATTATTATTATTATTATTATTATCTTTATTATTATCTTTATCTTTATGTTTATTATTATTATCATTATTATTATCTTTATTATTATCTTTATCTTTATTATTATCTTTATTATTATCTTTATTATTATCTTTATTATTATTATTATTATTATTATTATCTTTATTATTATCTTTATTATTATCTTTATTATTTTCTTTATTATTATTATTATTATTATTATTATTATTATTATTATCTTTATTGTTATCTTTATATTTATTATTATCTTTATCTTTATGTTTATTATTATTATAATTATTATTATAATCTTTATTATTATCTTTATCTTTATTATTATCTTTATTATTTTCTTTATTATTATTATTATTATTATTATTATTATTATTATTATCTTTATTATTATCTTTATATTTATTATTATCTTTATCTTTATGTTTATTATTATTATAATTATTATTATAATCTTTATTATTATCTTTATCTTTATTATTATCTTTATTATTTTCTTTATTATTATTATTATTATTATTATTATTATTATTATTATTATCTTTATTATTATCTTTATATTTATTATTATCTTTATCTTTATGTTTATTATTAATATAATTATTATTATAATCTTTATTATTATCTTTATCTTTATTATTATCTTTATTATTTTATTTATTATTATTATTATTATTATTATTATTATTATTATTATTATCTTTATTATTATCTTTATCTTTATTATTATATTTATTATTATTATATATAACAAGAATTAAATTTAATATATAACAAATTTATAACATTTTTAACAATTAAATTTTATATTGTGTTTATGTTAATCTTTATATCATTCCATACCATTAACTTAGTTAAATTAGAACCAAGTTGTTAATGTACCTTGATGTATTTTTGTTGACATTTGAGTGATAAATCAACTTAACCAAGTGTGCAAGTTTAGTTTAGTTTAGTTTCAATGTAAGTAGTGGTAATAGGTAGATGTTTAGGTGAAATTTGTTTGTTTTTTATCACCCTATTATATGTAATGCCGTTATGCCTCAATTTGAAGTTAATGAAAATACACATTTAATTTGATCAATTTGCAGCAGAAAATGGATATATATTCACAAAACTGTTTAACAACCTCCAGCAACCAACAACATATAAATAATAATAATAATGATGTCATACCTGTTAAGTTATTACCGTCAAATCCAATCCAACAGTTGCAGGACCGGTAGGAAGCAGTAACTGACATAGAAACAACATGAGATTAATTTACTGCATACAAATATATATTAAAAACGTATATTAAAGGAATAACTTAAGCATAAACAATTAGAAAGAGATTGGGAGTACGAGAAAAAGAAAAGGAAAAAAATGTTACCAAGAATATCTAACGGTCTACTTACGTAAAACACCTCGAAAGTTATAATTTGATTTCACAAGCAGATGACAAGATCTGTGGAAAGTAAAGCAATCCAAGCTATAACACCGAAAATGTAAAGCAATCCAAATTAGAAAACCGAAAGATCACAAACATAATATTAGAATTCATAAAGCATACAAGTAAACTTATCTAGTCTACCATAAGCTAATAATAACTTTAAATCAGGAAAAGCGAAACAAAGAGAAAGTGCCAAATCGATGCATCTAGACATAGCATCGATATATTTGAGCCAAAGCAAGATGACAATTTTATATTAGGCCTTAAAACAAAGGTCAACTCACAAAGACCGACTAAAACAACATCTCCAAGACAAAATGAAGTGGATAAATGACCATAGCGGATAACTATCCAGACCATGACGACTTATGAAAGAAGGAATTCTTCCATTACCAGTTGAGGATTTAGATGGCGTATTTATTAGAAATATTTTTAAATACAGAACTATTTATAAAACGGTCAGCACTTCTCATCATATTTTATCAACTTCCAAAACTCCCTTCAAAGTCCAAACATGCCATTTATTGAGATTTGAAATACCACGATCAAGGCAATACATTCATTACGTTCAAGTTATTCAAGGCTCCACTGGACAATACAGTCAGGAACATGGAACTTATAAGTACAAGGGATCATTGCGGGCTCTGACCAACCATGGCTAAGCAAGATTACCTAAGTTGAGAAATTGACTTCATATACTTAGGAAAACACATGTAAATGCACTTATAAGTGTATAAGAAGTGTGGCAGCTTCAAGCTCAACCAAGAAATTCTCCACTCAATTTACATATAAATTGTCCTCTTAAACAGAACAGGGAACCATGTATGGGAACACTTTGAAGCTAATATAAAATTAAATATTGAGACTCAAAAGAAATTTTCAAAATTGATTCCTTTCCAACCGATACCGTAAATGTGAAACCACCAAAAGGAATATTCACTGCAGAAGGCTAACCGACAAAAAGGAAATTAGAAATCTAGCACAGTCCAACAAAAAGGGCAACTCGAAGTTACATATCAACAGATAGAGCCCCTATTCAATGCAGTATGTATTGCAGTATGCATTAACTCCTAAAAACCAAAAATGGGAAACATAATATGACAATCAATCTTAATACACAATACCAATCAACAAAAAAGGGCACCAAAATAATTACAAATGTACATGCTAAATTGTCACTAAACAACCAACAAACAGTAAGTTATCTTACCGTGGTTAAGTTGAGGAGGCAAGGGAGAAAGAGAGGTAAAGCTTGAAGGCGAAGGGGCGTTGGTGGCGGACGAAGAGAGGTGGAGCCGTGGAGGACGAACAGACTAAAACGGCGAGGGATTTCAGCACTTTAGGGAGAAATCAAGGGAGAAATCAAAGAAATGATGGGGGAAATCAAAGAAATCAAGGGATTTCAGACTAAAACTTTAGGGATTTCAGCAGAAGGGGGGGAATTTCTTTCGGCAGAGAAATGATGGGGGTAAGGAAATCGGGTTTAAGGGTTGGGGGAAATGGACGAGAGCAAAACGGCGACGTTTACACAAAAAAAATACAAGCTTTGCGGCGTTTTCAAAATAAACGCCACTAAAAAATGGGAAACTACACCGTTTTTGATTAAAATTACATACATATGTTTGCGGCATTTTTGGAAAGCGCCGCTATATCCCACTTATTGCGGCGTTTTCAAAATAAACGCCACTAAAAAATGGGAAACTACACCGTTTTTGATGAAAATTACATACATATGTTTGCGGCGTTTTTGGAAAGCGCTATATATCCCACTTATTGCGGCGTTTTCAAAATAAACGCCACTAAAAATGGGAAACTACACCGCTTTTGATGAAAATTACATACATATGTTTGCGGCGTTTTTGAAAGCGCTATATCCTATTTATGCGGCGTTTTCAAAATAAACGCCACTAAAAATGGGAAACTACACCGCTTTTGATTAAAATTACATACATATGTTTGCGGCGTTTTTGAAAGCTAGCATTATATCCCACTTGCGGCGTTTTCAAAATAAACGCCACTAAAAAATGGGAAACTACACCGTTTTAATTAAAATTACATACATATATTTGCGGCGTTTTTGAAAAGCGCCACTATATCCCACTGATTGCGGCGTTTTCAAAATAAATGCCACTAAAAAATGGGAAACTACACCGTTTTTGATTAAAATTACATACATATATTTGCGGCGTTTTTGAAAAGCGCTATATCAATCGATTGCGGCGTTTTCAAAATAAACGCCACTAAAAAATGGGAAACTACACCGTTTTAATTAAAATTACATACATATATTTGCGGCGTTTTTGAAAAGCGCCGCTATATCCCAAACCTTAAATACTAGACCATAAAACTCGAACCCTAAATTACTCTAAACTACAAACCCTAAACCATAATCCGAGACCAACTTTTGGGAATTCATGTAGCCAATGTTAGTGTAGTACAAAACATATATTTTAATATCTAACACATTAGTCATAAATCCTCATGAGGATTTCGATTTCGAGATTTTGGGTCATATAGATAACACCCAAACCCTAAACCCTAAACCCTAAAATCCTAAACTAAAATCATAAATCCTAACTTAGAAACCTAACACATTAACCATTTCCCCTCAAACCCCTAACCCTAAACCCATAAACCATAAACCATAAACCCTAACCCTAAAACCCTAATCAATTAATCATTTCATTCTAAACCCCTAACCCTAACCCTAAACCTTAACCCTTAACCACTAACACTTAAACCTTAATATCAAGAACACTAACATATTAAACACCATACAATAAACCCAAACAACAAACTTTAAAACACTAAACCCATACACCAAAATAACAAACCCTAAACCAAGAAATTAATATACTAAACATTAAACCCTAAATCAATTTTAATAGCTTAATTTATAACTTAAATGAAAACTTCTATATTGTTTAGTTAACAATTTGTAACTTTTCATAATTAAGTAACTAAAATGAAACTTTCTCATAGCTTATAAGTGAATGTATCAAAATAAAATATAATTCAAAGCGAGAAAAAGGAAAAAATATGAAAAACTTTTAGCGGCGTTTTCCCAAAAGCGCCGCTAAAGATCATACTTTTAGCGGCGTTTTCCCAAAAGCGCCGCTAAAGCTCAGACTTTTAGCGGCGTTTTCCCAAAAGCGCCGCTAAAGCTCAGACTTTTAGCGTTTATAAATAAACGCATAATATGTTCTTTAGCGGCTTTTGATAATAAACGCTTATTGTTCTTTTTTTTTTGCGTTTTCCTTCAAACGCCACTAATGTATAATATTTGCGGCGTTTTTCTTTAAAACGCCACTAAAAACGCCGCTAAAAGTCTGTTTTGGTGTAGTGTATTATATTTACAAAATGTTATTATGGGATTGAAATTTCACGTAATGAATAATATTTATAATAAAAATAATTTAATAAAAGTGAAATAAATATTGCCATCGATTATTATATAATGAAAATATTTATATTAAAAACTAGATTATGACACATACTCAATATGTGATTAAAAAATTTATGTTAAATATATATTTTTGAATGTATGAACCAAATGAAATGATAAAGTTGAATATTTAAAAATTGCAATATTTTGGATTTAAAGTTTTATCATATATAGATTTTATTATCTTTATATAAAAATATAAAAGAATATAAACACACTCTCATAATATTATAAATTGCCTTTCAACCTTTTTAATATTATATTTATTAATCTATTATTTTCGATTTAAAATAAAATATTAAAATAATCTTCAATTCCACTTTTTCTTCAAATTATTTAAAATTGAAATTGAATAGTAAAATTTAACAAAATTTAATCAAGTAAAAGTAAAAAGAAAAATTCAATATAGAGGTAAGGCTTAATGGTAAATTTTCCTTTAATTCAAAAAATACTAACAAATATCAATCAAAGCAAAATAAATTGAGAGTATTCATATAATGACAATATTTCACATTAACCTTCTTTTATTAATTTTAATAGGGTAAATTACACTAACAATCACTCAACTTTGGGGTAACTGACAAAACAGTCACCTAGGTTTTATTTCAGTCACTCAAATTTCAAAAAGTTACAAAACAGTCACCAACGTTATGAAAAAGTTACAAAATGGTCACTGATTAATGGCAACCGTTAGGGGGTTAACGGGATTGCTGGCGTGGCCAGTTAACCAACTGATGTGGCAAGTTAACTTGCCACGTTGGCAAAGCTGATGGGTGATCGGGTTTCATTTCAGTCACCCAACTTTGGGGTAACTGACAAAACAGTCACTTAGGTTTCATTTCAGTCACTCAACTTTCGAAAAGTTACAAAACAGTCACTAATTAATGATTCGTTAGGGTGTTAATGAGAATGCGACATGGCAAGTTAACCAGCTGATGTGGCAAGCTAACTTTCCACGTTGGTGAAGCAGTTCCTCCTCCTCCTCCTCATTCTTCTTCTTCTTCTTCTTCTTCTTCTTCTTCTTCTTCTTCTTCTTCTTCTTCTTCTTCTTCTTCTTCTTCTTCTTCTTCTTCTTCGTTACTTGCCAACGAAGGTGTCATGAAAAGGTTTAGCCATTGCATGCAAAGGTTTCGCCATGAAAAGATCATTTTTGGACACGAAGAGATCGATGTTATCCTCATTTGATGGCACCCTCCATGAAAATCCTTGAATCAGCCTTGCCAACACCATCACTGTCATTGCACTTCCAAGAGCCACCCTCATGCACCCACGTCTCCCTGTACTAAACGATATGAACCTCAGTTCTCTCTTTGTCAGATCAACTTCTTCAATACACCCATCCTTCAAGTGTCGCTCAGGTTTGAACCCCAATACTCGTCCCAAACCTTGGGGTTCCAGCCTAAGCCTAGCCGACTAAGCAAAACATGGCTGCCTTTGTGGATGAAGTAGCCAGCAACGATGGCATCGGCATTTGAGACATGGGACAAGTTGAAGAGTGAAATGGGGTGAATCCGAAGTGCATCATTTGCACAAGGTTTTACGTAGTTGAGTCTTGAAATATCAGACTCTTGAACCCACCTCTGGTTTCCAGCAACTCTTTTTATTTCCTTCGTTGCTTTCTAGAGGATTTCAGGTTAGTTTATCATCTTTGCCATTGCCCATTCCGCTGCATTCAATGGATTATCCAGTGTTCCGAACATCATCTCCTGCATGTACAAACAAACAAACACATTACAAAATGTTAAAAGTAAGATAACCCCAGTTTAAAAAAACATGGCAGAAAGGTGTTTATTTGTGTTTGGAGATCATCTGACAATGCATTGGGCTTTGATTTCTTCGACTGAAAGTGCTGGTTTCCCCTCTGAATCCTTAGCTAAAATGAAGGTGAAGAAGAAGAAGAAGAAGAAGGAGGAGGAGGAGGAGGAGCTACTTCACCAACGTTAACTTGCCACGTCAGTAATTCTGTTAACACCCTAAGGGTAACTATTAATTAGTGACTGTTTTGTAACTTTTCGAAAGTTGAGTGAATGAAATGAAACCTAGGTGACAGTTTTGCTAGTTATCCCAAAGTTAGGTGACTGTTGGTGTAATTTACCCACACCGTCACCTGCCATGTCACTTTACCGTGACGTCTATGACGAAAAACGGCAAAAATGACTGTTTTGTAACTTTTTGAAAGTTGAGTGACTGAAATGAAACCTAGGCGACTGTTTTGTCAGTTACCCCAAAGTTGGGTGACTGTTGGTGTAATTTACCCATTTTAATATAACAATAAAAACATTTGAAGTAAGAAATAATTTAAAATGATAGGATATCGCTTATCAATACATTGAAATAGTTTTTATGGATATAAAATGTTATTCAATATTTATTCGACTTTGTTTATTTAAATATTTTATTTTTTAATATAATAATATTTTGAACTCTAAACTTATCGAATTGTATTTATTTTTATGTTAATTAGATTCGATGATTTTTTTATTTAAACTTTTAATTAATAATATATTAATAAAATATTTTTAATGTTTAAAATTAAAACTAAATAAAAATACTATATATATTATGTTGGGTTGAACCCAAATAATACAACGAACACGGACGAAAATCGAGAAAATTGGACACAAATGTTTATGTGAAAAAGCCTCTTCGAAAAGGATAAAATACCCTGGGTAAGAGAAAGCTTCACTAAAATGACAAAACCAAAAAGGAGAGTACAAGATGGAGAAACAAATAAACCCTGAACTCGAAATGCAAAGATTCTCTAAAATTCCCACAAACTCTCTTAATTTTGTTGTTGTTATTCTCTCTCTCATCTAGGGTTGCTAAATGGCCTATTTATAGGTTGAAATTCGTGTACAATTATGACTAAAGCATCCCTAGAATAATCAGAGTTTAACTGAGATAACATTATTGAGTTTAACTAGGAGAAGAAACCCAATTAAGTAGGGAACACATCGCCACGTTGTGACATGGCTATCGACTCGTCGGGACACCAAGCAACGCATCTTCAGGATGACGGGTTCTTCTCGTCGGGATGTGGTGTGTCGTGTCGTCGGGATGTCGGCTCTTCCTCATCTCGACGTCAGCTCTGTTTTATCCGAAACGCAAGGCACACTGCACATATTAAAAAAAGACTCAAATAAGAATTTGTAATGGTATAAGCTGTATCTTAATTGAATTTTGGTTTCTTGAAATTAAAAACTTAAAATATTAAAAATGTTTTGGATTAATATTTTTTGATACAGTGATACAACAAGGAAAATGTATGGAAGAGAGGGTGGTGGTTACCATAGAAGTCGGTTCACTCAATCGAAGCGAAGAGCTAGAGGTTGTAAAAAGTAGAGGTGAAGAGAGTGCTAAGGTTGAAGGTTGAATGTAAGTTGGCGGAGTATTGGCTTGGTATCTTTGGAAAGTCGATCATTTCTTCATCATTCCTAGAGGTATACATAGGCGGGGTCTCGTGTAAGGTGATGTTAATGTGTTGGAATAACCATCTACCCATCATTACGGAGCACGTGGGGTGAATATCTATGATGGAACAAATCCTGTCATTTATTTTGACTTGATGATATAGAGCGGTTGAGCCCACATGATTTGGTAACCAACAACACCACGTTCTCAATGAAAGCCTAGAGACTTGGGTATCAAATTGCTTGCAATTTTCCATATAGGCATGTTGGAAGGTAGGACTCATGAGTGACTTCCCAATTCGCCGCCAGTTGGTTTATTGTTCGGGTCTTTTTTGGTTTGCCACATGTCCTTACATGGATAGGGTATAACAATATTATGCTTAAGATAGCAATGTGATAATATTACTTTATTTTAGGTTAAGATGTTCTTTTATCTGTGTAGTGCCATTATCATTCAAATGTGATTCAATATTTCCTCTTTTGAACCATTATTTTAATACTATTTTCTTTTTGAGATATGTTAACTTATCGATGTTAACAATGTCTATTTAATTTGAATTAATATAAATTATTATTTGTTGATAGGAAAAATATTAAAATAAATAATAAAAATTACAATTATGTAAAGTAAGTATTATTAAAAATCAAATAATAATAAAAGTCAAGAATATCAAATAAAATGAAATTTTTATAATAAAGAATAGTTCTTGTATATTAAAAAGTCGGATTGATAAAAGAAGACTCAAAATAAAAATTTGTAATGGTATAATGTTTTCTTGAATTATGGTGACCTGGAATTTAAAAATTAAAATTAAAGTTACAAAATTTAGATTAATATTATATTTAAAATATCAATATGATAATATTATGATAATATTTAAAATAGTCAAATGAATATGCATAATTGTTTTATCCTAATACATTTATGTATAATATTAAATCTTAATTTTAATTGGTATACGAATGTAATATTAATTAATAATTAATCTAAAATAACAATTATAAATTAATATGAATAAAAGAAATATATGAATATTACTATGGCTTTATCTAATTAAGTTTATTTTTTAATTAATATTACTTTTGTGAATATACTAAAATATTATTATTTAATTAATGCATGAATTTATATTTTATACGATTATATATATATATATAATATTTTGATTTGATTTAATTTTTATAAATTATTAATATCGTTATCAATATAATATTATTTTACATTTACATATTTCTCATACAAATTATTATATTAATTAAATATTAAAATTGATATATATATTTTAAAAGTATACAATTAAATTAAATTAAAATTAAATTTTTATACATGTAATTATACTAAATTAAAATTTATACATTATATCATAAGATAAAATGTTAATTTTTGATAAAAGGTGAAACAGAATATTTAAAATTGAACTCGAAATTGAGTCAACAAATATTTAAACAACATAAATCATTAGTGTTGTCACAAAATTCATAAATAAATTTAAGATACATGTTAATGAATATTTTAAAAAAATAGGTAAAAACACAAAGCAAAAGTGCATTGAATAAAAAGAGAAAATGAAGTTGGAGGTTTGAATGACAGTAAAATGGGGGAATGCAAAAATGATTGAACAAATGGTAAGCTCTACATCCCGAGGAATTGCTACAGTCGAGGCCGTTCTAGAATTGACCCTCATCTCATCTCACGTGCGAATGATTCCTCTTTGACGTTCTTACCTAGGCCCTCGTGCCACCGTTTCTTTTGTTTCATCCCTTACAAAAATTACATCGACCGCACTACCAGCTTACTACTAACGGTTCACGCATGCCCAACCCAATACCCACCGGTTCATTCAATACTTGACTGGTTTTTTTAATTAGAAATCCCCCTCACTTATTCTGTAAATAGGCTAATCTATGTATAGGCCACACTTTTGAAAATTTCTTCCCTTATTTTGTCATCTTCTTCTTGATAAGATCAAAACAACTTTCCAATACACTCTAAACACTCTTGCATAATAAAAGAGGTCCATGTGGACTTTTTTGAACCCATATTTGAAATATTTACATTCAAAAGTACATTAGAAATATTAAGCATGCACTTAAAAAGAAGTGATGAGAACCTCTCCTTTATATATATTTACAATCATGTATGTCGAAATGATTTTTAAAATTAATTTTTTAAAAAATATGGATCGACTTTTTTAAAAATAAAAATAGACTCGCCATCAATCTTTTTTTATTTAGGTGTAATTAGATCATTTTATAAAACGTTTTATTTTAAAACATTTGACTTTGGTCTAAAAAAACAAGAAAACGGGTTCGGGAGTCACTTACGTACGAAAAAGGATTTGCATCCTCGTAACGCCTAAAAATTGGTACCAAATCAATAAAATTATGTCCGAATGTTTAAAAAAATAAAAAATAAATAAAATACGATCCTTTTATTAGAAAACCAAGACTTACCTACTTCAAAGAAATAAAATGTTATATCCAGTAAGTTAGGAAATAACACCTCACGACTTTGAAACTCGGCTCGCTCTTAATTTGGAAAATTCCTATGTCAAGACACAGAACATCATATCCAGTAAGTTAGGAAATAATGTTTTGAAGTCTCAAAAATAGATTTTTTGATTTTTTTTTAAAAAAACTTTGAATAAAATGTTTTGATTCAAAAGGTATTTTATAAAAAATAATGTAAGTAAGGCATTATAACACACATATCAATTACAATTATACAAATTATATTAGCAATAAAAATATATATATACATGAATAAATAAGGCATCATATTTAGACAAAATAAACAATTAAAATAACATAATAAATAAATAGTAATTAATAAGACTTTCATCGATCAAAAAATATATATTTAAACATTTAAGAAAAATAATTTTTTAAAAAATTAATATATAAAAATGAAATAAATATCATACTAATTATAAAATAATATATTACATAAATAATATTAAACTAAATAATAATTATAAAATTTTAATATATAAGAAAAAATATATAATATTTAAATAAAATAAAAGGTTTTAATTATTCGGACGTAATTGAATTTTTGAAAAAATGCGGAAGGACTTTTGATGGAATTAGACCCTAAGCATAAAAAACACGCGGATCTTCCTTTTATCGGGTCAGATACGGGTCTGAAACATTATACGGCGTCGTTTTAATGCTTATTAGTTTAAGCAAAAAACGACACCGTTTCTAAACCATTATATAAGTCGTTTTTTTTAAAAAAAATCATTTGAATGCCTTTTTTTTTTTTAAAAAAAATTCCTGAAAGCTCCCTAAAACCATTCGAGCTCTCGATCGATCGTCGGACTCCCTATGCTGTACGCACCTCACACGCCTCCGTGGCCGGTGGCCGGAGGCCTAACACCTCCTGTTCCCGTTGTCTCCGAAAGGTAAACCTCTTTCTTTTTTTACTTTTTTAAACTAATGGTTAAACGCGCAATATAAAAAAATAAAAAAAATAAACAAAACGGAAGATTAAAAGAATCACCTCGGCGAAATCAAAGTCTTATATTCCTCTGTGAATTTTTGACAATGCTTTGTACCTATTGATTTTGTGTAAGTCTGCGATTCGTATGTTTCCTCTTTTTTTGTATGTGTATGTGTATCTCTGTTTTTTCTTTTCTCAAAAAATAATCTCCCTATCTATTACAGATTTTGCAAAGGGGTTTTATAACCCAAAAAAACCAAAATAAAAAAGGAAAACATATCTTTCCATATTTGTTCTTTCCTTTTTGCTGCGATTTGCTTCCTTTCTGTTTTGTGCTTTCCTTTCTTTGCAGGTTTGAAGGAGGAGGACGGTGGCTAAATGCAGATCGCGGCGTGGCTGACGACGTGATCGAGGAGCTGCTAGTGAGACGATCGATCTCCTGCTAAAGCGGCGCGACTGTTGGCCTGGCATTGTGGCGCGACGATTGGAATAGCCCTTGCTTGCGGCGCCTAGGGTTTCAAAAAACCCTAGGCCATTCGGACTTCTATTTAGGGTCTTGGGCCTTTTGGGCTGTGTGTTTGTTTTGGGTTAGGGTAGCTAAGATATAGGGTCTGGTTTGTATTTGGGTTACCCGGGTAATTTGTTTGGTTTTGGGCCAAGTCTGTTTTAGTACTTGTAACTGGACTGTTTAGTGGACATTTGGGTATTTTTTATTTTTATTTTTAGACTGTGTAGGGGCCCGGGCAAAATGGGTTACTACAGCTGCCCCTCTTTGCTCATTGTTGTGAAACAAGAATAGAGCAAAGGCTATAAAAGGACCAATTTTGCCCGACCTTGGCCGAGCCTTGGCTTCTTGGTCTTCTTCAAATGACTTCTAACTCCACTGCAACTTCCGGGGTATTTCATCTTGATTTCAGTGAGTTTGATAGCTTCAACTTCATGAAGGCAATATCCACTATCTTTTGTTCTGCTCCACTGCAAACTCAGGGAAACAAGATCTGATATTTTCGATCTGCTTCTTACGACTTTAAGAAGATAAGATCTGAAAGTGTCTTTGATCTGCTTCCTACAACTTCAGGAAGATAAGGTCTTCTATTTTCGATTTGCTCCACTGCAACTTCAGGGAGATGAAATCTTCTGTTCTTAGTCTACTCCACTGCAACTTCAGGAAGATAAGGCTAAAACGTCTTCGATCTACTTCCTACAGCTTCAGGAAGATAAGATCTTCTGCTTTCGATTTGCTCCACTGCAACTTTAGGGAGATAAAATCTTCTGTTTTTAGTCTATTCCGCTGTAACCTCAAGGAGATAAGACTAAAACATCTTCGATCTGCTTCCTACAACTTCAAGAAGATAAGATCTTCTTTCTTCAATCTGCACTACTGCGACTTCAAAGAGATAAAATCTTCTATTTTTAGTCTACTCCGCTGCAACTTCAAGGAGATAAGACTAAAATATCTTCGATCTGCTTCCTACAACTTCAGGAAGATAACATCTTCTATTTTCGATTTGCTCCACTACAACTTCAGGGAGATAAAATCTTTTATTTTTAGTCTATTCCGCTACAACCTCAGGGAGATAAGACTAAAACGTCTTTGATCTGCTTTCTACAACTTTAGGAAGATAAGATCATCTGCTTTCGATTTGCTCCACTGTAACTTTAGGGAGATAAAATCTTTTATTTTTAGTCTATTCCGCTGCAACCTCAGGGAGATAAGACTAAAACGTTTTCGATCTACTTCCTACAACTTCAGGAAGATAATATCTTCTACTTTCGATTTGCTCCACTGCAACTTCAAGGAGATAAAATCTTCTATTTTTAGTCTACTCTGCTGCAACCTCAGGGAGATAAGACTAAAACGTCTTCGATCTGCTTCCTACAACTTCAGGAAGATAAGATCATCTGCTTTTGATTTGCTCCACTGCAACTTCAGGGAGATAAAATCTTCTGTTTTTAGTCTATTCCACTGCAACCTCAGGGAGATAAGACTAAAACGTCTTCGATCTGCTTCCTACAACTTCAAGAAGATAAGATCTGAAACTTCACTGATATCGCTACACCGTCTACTAAATGGCATATCCTATAGATTCAGTTTCATGTGTTATAAGTGACATGAATGCAACATATCATGAAAATTATTAGGATTAAAATGCAATGACTGGAATGAATCAAATGCACCTAATAAAATTTGCTGTGATATAAAAATGTTATGAGTATGATTCCTACTCTAGGTGTTATCACTCATTTGTTCTTCATTTTTATTCATTAATCACGTTTTGCTTGACCAGCTTGTCCCAATGTAATTTTCGGGTCAACTTTGCTTGGATCCTGAGAACACAAGGCTTGTTCCATCCTACCACATTGAGAGTCGAAACTTTTTCAATCTAATCCTTCTGTAAATTTTAGGGTATAGGGTTTATTTCAAATTTAACCTAATTACCACAATTTAGGGTTTCTTAGTTCATTGCTCCACCCCCCAAGTGTCATGATCTAATGACATCATGTCCACTTATCAATTGGACAAAAAATTCAAAGAAATAGTTTCTATCCAGACTCTTCTTTCTCAAATATTTCTATGAACATGGAAATTCTAAACAATTGTCATGTTTTGGCTCATTGTCTTATCTATAAATTTCCAAAGTAATATGTAAAATTTCTTTTTGTGAAATTATTAGTTCGTTAATCATTATTTCAATGCAACACATTTATGGGTAACAAATAAATTGATCTCAAAAGAAGGAAAAAAATTTGAATAAATTTGTAAAAATAATACAAAGACAAATTAACTGGAACATATCTTTGAAAAGAAAAATAATCCAAAGATAGTAAAATGAATAGGACAAAAATCAGATGCCCTAGATATCACCGATTGAGCTTCTATATACAAACTTTATGAAGACTATCTTAAGTTCAACATGTGTTCAGAAGACCCAAAGTATTTTGTTGATGCCCCAATATGCAACATTCTTCCTTTCATTGTTGTGTAGCAAGATGACTGCATGTCCATTCAAAATTTGAGCTGCCCTTTTCAAGTTTTCAAGTAAAAACCCATTTGGTCTCAAGGCGCCCTTTGCGGGTTTTCGCCTTGGCCTCTCCCTTTTTTTTCTTTTTTTTCTTTTTGAAAACTCAAAGCACCCTTTGCGGGTTTTCACTTTGACCTCTTCTCCTTTTCAAGCAAAATACTTTTTTACTGAGTCAGAGTTCACAGGGTTGGGTAAACTTTTCCCATTCATTTCGGTCAAGACCAGTGCTCCTCTAGAGAAAGCCTTCTTCACCACATATAGTTCTTCCCAATTCGGCATCCATTTTCCTCTGGAATCCTTTTGTATGGGAAGAATCTTTTTCAATACAAGGTCCCCCTCATGAAACTCTCTTGGGTAAACTTTCTTATTATAGGCCCGTATCATTCGTTTTTTGGTACATCTGACCATGAAGAATAGCCCTTAGCCTCTTTTCTTCAATTAAATTCAACTGATCATACCTAGCCTGAATCCATTCAGCTTCATCCAGCTTTATTTCTGACAAAACTCGAAGAGAAGGAATTTCCACTTCAATGGGTAGAACAGCCTCCATCCCATAAACCAATGAGAAAGGCGTTGCCCCAGTAGAGGTTCTGACAGACGTCCGATAAGCATAGAGTGCAAACGGTAGTTTCTCATGCCAATCCTTATAAGTCTCAGTCATCTTCCCCACTATCTTCTTGATGTTTTTGTTAGTCGCTTCCACTGTCCTATTCATTTTTGGTCGGTATAGAGATGAATTATAGTGTTTGATCCCAAATTGGCTACAAATTTCTGCTATCGAGTTGTTGTTCAAGTTTAGCACATTGTCCAATATGATCCTCTCAGGCATTTCATATCTACAAATAATCTCCTTCTTCAAGAATCGACTAACTGCTGACTTAGTGACACTAGCATATGAAGTAGCATCTACCTATTTCGTGAAGTAGTCAATTATCACGAAGATGAATCGGTGCCCATTAGAAGTTTTTGGTGAGATTGACCCAATAACATCCATCCCCACATGGAAAAAGGCCATGGGGAAGTCATAACATGCTAAGGTGACGGAGGCACAAGAATTTTGTCTCTATAAATCTGGAATTTATGACATCTCTTGGTATAGGTTATATAATCTCCTTCCATGGTAGACCAATAATATCCAAATCTCATTATCTGCTTGGCCATTGTGAATCCATTAGCGTGTGTTCCACAAACGCCCTCATGAACTTCTTCAGGGATTTGCTTAGCTTCAACAGCATCAACGCATCTCAATAGTACTTGATCTTTCCTCTTTTTGTATAAGATATCTCCATCCAAGACATAATCAGAGACCATTCTTCTTAAAGTCCTTTTCTCATTCTCAGTGACATTCTCCGAGTATTCACGATTTTTTACGTATCCCAATACATCCTGATACCAAGGATGGTCATCTCTTTCTTCCTCTTCTATGTCATAACAATGAGCTGGAACTTCGACAATACTCATCTGAATAGGTTTCATATCTTCTGGTCTATTTACTCTGATCATAGAAGCCAAGGTTGCAATAGCATCTGCCATCTGATTTTCATCACGTGGAAGGTAATTGAAAGTAATGTCATCAAATTCTTTAATCAATCCCAGAGCTATTTTTCGGTAATTAATTAGTTTGGGATCTCTTGTTTCCCACTTTCCTTTAAGCTGGTAAATTACCAAGGCAGAATCTTCGTATACTTCTAGCACCCTGATCTTACGCTCTATGGCTGCTCAAATTTCCATGATACATGCTTCATACTCTGTCATGTTGTTCGTGCAATCAAAATCTAGTCTGCATGTGAATGGATAATAATCATCACTAGGGGATACCAAAACTGCCCCAATTCCATTTCCCATAGCATTCGATGCTCCATCAAAATTCAGCTTCCACCAACAATCTTTAGTATTTGCCAAATACGTCAGTTCCTCATTTGGGAAATCAAAGTTCAAAGGGTCATAATCCTCCAAAGCTCTGCTAGCCAAAAATTTTGCCACTGCACTCCCTTTTATAACTTTTTGGTTCACATAGACTATATCAAATTCAGATAGCAGAATCTGCCACCTAGCTATCCTCCCATTCAAAGCTGTAGACTCCATCATGTATTTTAACAGATCAAGCTTAGAAATCAACCAGGTTGTATGATATAGCATATACTGTCTCAATTTTTGAGTTGTCCAAATCAAGGCACAACACAGTTTCTCGTTCGACGAATACCTCATTTCACAATCAGTGAACTTTTTGCTAAGATAGTATATCACCTTTTCTTTTCTTCCTGTCTCATCGTGTTGTCCCAATACACATCTCATGGAGTTATTGAATACTGACAAATACAATATCAATGGTCTATTTGGATTAGGCGGAGATAGTACGGGTGCATTTGACAGATACATTTTGACATTGTCAAAGACTTTCTGACATTCATCATCCCATACACTTTGATTGTGTTTCTTGAGCAGACGAAATATAGGATCACATTTCTCAGTTAATTGTAAAATAAAACTAGCAATGTAATTTAACCTTCCAAGAAAACCTCGGACTTCCTTCTGAGTGCGCGGCGGAGGCAATTCTTGTATAGCTTTAACTTTGTTCAAGTCAATTTCAATTCCCTTCTCGCTGACCATAAAACCCAATAACTTCCCTGACCGAGCTCCAAAAGTACATTTTATCGGGTTGAGCTTTAATTAAAATTTTCTCAACCTTAGAAACAACTTCTTCAAGACCTCGATGTGTTCCTTTTCTGTTCAAGACTTGGCGATCATGTCATCAACATACACCTCAATCTCCTTCTGCATCATGTCGTGGAACAAAGTTACCATGACCCTTTGATATGTTGCCCCTCATTCTTTAGTCCGAAAGGCATTACTTTATAGCAAAAGGTACCCCATAGTGTTATGAAGATAGTTTTCTCCATATCCTTAGGGTGCATCTTGATCTGATTGTATCTTGAAAAGCCATCCATGAAAGAAAACAAAGAAAATCCTGCTGTATTATCCACCAACGTATAGATATACAGCAAAGGGAAATTATCCTTTGGGCTAGCCCGATTTAGATCCTTGTAATCTACACACATCTGAACTTTTCCTTCTTTTTTAGGGATAGAAACAATATTGGCAACCCATTCTGAGTACTTGACCACTTGTAAAAAACCAGCATCAAACTGTTTCTAGACTTCTTATTTTATTTTCAATACTATATCAGGCCTCATCCATCCTAACTTCTGCTGAACTGGCTTGCACTCTTCTTTAATGGGAAGACGATGTACCACAATATCAATGCTTAGTCCGGGCATATCTTCATATGACCATGAAAAGACATCCCTGAATTCTCGTAGTAACTCAACAAGATCTTGTTTCGTCTCCTTAGCTATGTGCATCCCAATTTTCACAACCTTTCCTTCTTCCAAGGCTATGTTCTCTACCTCTTCCTCATGGGGCAAGATCTGTTTCTCCTCTTGATTTACCATTCTTAACAAATCTGGAGATAAATCACAATCTCGGTCACCTTTAAAATTCTGAGGTTCCTCTAAACACATGTCTTGCTCAAAGTGGGCTTCTGGATCTGTATTATTATTGCTCACATCATGGATATCTAGGGACCTGTGATGGGTGTCAAAGAATGTACAAAGAACAAATTAATTCAAGAACAACTATTCACATGATATGAATGGGAAGTAAAAGATTCTGAATGAAATTGAAAAGTCAAAAGAATGAAATGAAAGAATATTTACTCAAGTTAATTATCCAAAATATATTTTATTGAAATAATAATTTCTGAACATAAGCCTTTTCACAAATGAAATCTTTATTGTTCCTAGGCTAAAAAAACAACAAAGCGTTTTGAATATTACTCTGTATAATTTCTAAAAACTACAGGAAGTTCCTCTACAGTCCAATTGTCCAAAACGCTTCCAAGTTCATAAGGGTGAATGCCCAACAGGTTCCTTTGTTCACTTCCCTTTTCATGTATGGCATTGATGTGAAAACTTTCTAATAACCCTTTCTCAGGGTGAATTATCCCTCCTGATACAAAGATCTGAGATATGTGGGGGAATGTCATCAGCTCCCACTGAATATCTTCTCTATTCAAGCGTGCGCTTCTTCGCTCCTACTTCTTCTCTATGTCCTTCCTCCTTTGTTTAACATCTGGCTTGAAACCCATGCCAAAACGATCTCTCTTCTCCTTCAGTATTGGTACTTGAATCTTCCCTTGGAGATATTTACCTAGTCCTTCCCCACCATCATTCGTAGACCCGTCCTCGTGGTCTTGGATATCTTGGGCACCAGAATTTCCTTTCCTTCTAAAATAAATGTTATGTTTACGAACTCTAAAGACCAGAAAAAACACTCAATAGCTTCCTCATTCATCTCTACATATGGCGCGTTATTGGTGATAGTCGCTATAATATCTTCCTCTACATTTATAGTGACCAACCGACCATCTGTCACCAGTTTCAACTTTTGGTGCAAGGATGAGGGCATTGCACCTGCCGAATGAATCCAAAGCCTTCCCAGCAAACAGTTGTATGAGGGTTTTATATTCATCACCAAAAAATCCACCTCATATGTACACGGCCTAATCTGCAATGGTATGTCAAATCTCCCCGTCACCCTTCTTTTAGTACCGTCAAATGCTCTCACTATGTTCTGGCATGTCTTCATGTGAGAATTATATATAGGCAACCTCTTTAGTGTCGACAATGACAAGACGTTCAATGCTGATCCATTATCAATTAGCACGCTTGACAGAGTATATCCCTTGCAACGAGTGGTGGTGTGCAAGGCTTTGGCCGATCCCTTACCTCCAGGTGGAATTTCATCATCACTGAAGGAAATAAAGTTGTCAGCACTTATGTTACTAACTAATCGGTCAAGCTTATTGACTGATATGTATTTAGTAACATAAGTGTCATTCAGCACCTTCATCAAAGCCTCACGATGAACTTCTGAACTTAAAAGTAAGGCTAGCACTGAAATAGGAGCCGGTTGTTTGCGCAACTGCTCGACTACACTATATTCACTATGCTTTAAGAATTTTAAAAATTCTTTAGCCTCTTCCTCCTTCACAGGTACATTGATAAGGGTATCAAGTCATTGCTCTTGTTCGATTGACACATCCTTGGATTTTGCTGGTTCCGTTCTAATGTTTACTAAGTCGTAACGTCTCCCATTTTGTGTGTAGAACCCCTCTTTTTGAACCTCCTTAGAAGTACTTGCTGAGATTTTCACTCTCAGTGTTGCTACGTTACAGTTGTAATTTCATGGTACCTTATAAGGAAAGGACATAGGTATCTGAATTACCACTTTAGGCGTGATTTGCGCTACGCCTTCTGCCCTCCTTGGTCGGGAGATAATGACCCTCAGATAATTGACTTTTTGACTTGTCAACTCTCTTCCATTGCGTGTACGTGTCCTCCCTCTGAGCCTTCTTCGTAAAAGTCCAACTCTTTATTATCCATGAGGCTCTGTACCAATGTCCTAAACTCAGCACACTTTTGGATCTCATGTCCTTCAGCTTCGTGGAACTCACAATAGTTCCTTAGCTCTTCACTTCTTCCCTCAAGACTTGATTTTATTAGTCCCCTTCTTGTCATTTCTCTCCAAATTATTTTTAACGGGGTTTTCACTTCTGAGATATCCCCCTTGGTCCTTCTTATCAGATTTTCCCCAATCGTGTTTACCCCCTTATCCCCAAGATTGGGTAGTGGGTTCTCTGCATTGGGTGTATCATCCAGCTTAACAACTCCCAACTTAAGAAGCTTCTCAACTACCCTTTTAAAGGCATTACAGTTTTCTATTGAATGCGCCGTTACTCTTGCAAGGTAATCACATTGGGCATTTGGGCCATACCATTTAGGATACGGGGGTTGTAATGGCTGTAGATAGAATGGAGACACTATACATTCCTCTAGTAAAGTATAATACAGCTCCTTATACGTCATAGGGATTGACGTAAATTAGATTTTTTCAACATTTTATCTAGGACCTGATTCTTGTATTGTAGACCCTTGTTGCCCGACAGTAACGACTTTAGGCTAACTAACAGTAACTGCCTTTGAGTTCCTTTTGTTATACGTGCTCGTATTGTTCACCTCATTATCTTTTTCCCTAGGAGCAGATCTCTTAGTGGTTTCTCCTACTTCAATCTTACCACCCCTTATGGTATTTTCGATCATTTCCCCTGCCATAACTATATCTGCGAAGCTCTTAGTGGTGCTTTCTATTATATGAGTGATAAATGGCGCCTTTAGAGTGTTGATGAATAACATAGTAGTTTCCTTCTCCAGGAGAGGTGGTTGAACTTGCATAGCTATTTCCCTCCATCTCTGCGCATATTGCCTAAAACTCTCGTTTGATTTCTTTTGTATGTTTTGCAACATGATTCAGTTAGGCGTCATATCTGTGACATGACTGTACTGCCTCATGAAGGCTTGAGCCAAGTCCCTCCAATAGCTAATGTTAGCACAGCTGAGTTGGTTGTACCACCTAGACGTTGCTCCTATCAAACTATCCTGGAAACAATGAATCAGGAGTTGATCATTGTTCACATAGCCTGTCATACGTCTACAGAACATCGTGATGTGGGCATCAAGGCAAGTAGTTCCATTGCACTTCTCAAATTTCGGCATCTTGAATTTGTGAGGAAGCACCAAATCTGGGACCAGACTCAAATCTTTGGCGTCAATACCGTGATGATGGTCAGCATTCTCCAAAGCCTTGAATTTTTCCTCCAACCACCTAAGCGATCCTCCAATTGTCTTGAAGATTCAGTTCTAATTCCCTCTTTCTTAGCAATGTCCAAGTCAGGGATGACAGGATTGGCTGGATTATCTTCCGGATTAGATCCAGAGCCAACTTGGAAATTCTTGGGTGGTCTAGTATCCGCCTATCCTTGTTGAGGCCTACTTGTAACAGATGACCTTTAGGGATACTCTTCAGGCTGTGCTGGCGCATGTGGTGGGGTAAAACCTGGAGGGTTTCCTTCGCTCTCTTATCCAGTAATGGCCATGAAACTTTTTCCTTTTTCCATCATTCCGCTCATCATCTGAGCCATTTGAGCCATCATATTCCTTTGTGCCTCCAACATCTGATCCCTCATCTCTTTCTGGAGTTTCACCATTTGCTCTTGCATCTGGTCTTACATTTCTCTCTGGAATTGTTCCATCATTTGGTCCATTTTCTTTGACTTTGCTCGTGTATCGTAAGGGTGTTCAGCTTCCAGATTTTCTCTCTCTCTCTCTCCTATAATTTAAACTAATTAGACTCTCTTTAAATATTTGAATGCATATGATGTTATGTAATGCAAATACATGAGTGCAAAAGAGGCATCGATTCTGATTCAACTTCACTTTAGAAAAATTTATTAGAAAACAAAATCCTTTACATAAAATAGATTACAAATAAGCTTTTGCCCTAAGTTCTAAAGTCTTAATTTTCCCTAATAACGAAACTAGCTCTTGACTACGATTCGACTGTAGCTCATACCTCATGCTCAACACATCGGCCTGCGCTGCCAAAGTCTGTAGGTGATCAGCTACCTTTCGAATCTGAACTATGGCTTCCCCCATGAGATAGTCTCGATTTCTGACTTGACCGTGTGAATGATGGAGTTCTTCCTTCAAATGCCCTTATCTTGTTTCAAGAAGCTCGATCCAAAGTTCACAACTGTACAATGCTTATTCTGACTCTTCAATTCTACCCTTCATTTCTTCAATCTTCTTCAAGCTTATCTTTAACTTGATCATGGAATTACGGCTCCGATGGTGATGAAGAGACCGTCCAAGTCCAGCCACTCTAGCTTGTAATTCTCCCTTTTCATTTAAACTTTCTGTCAAGTTCTCCTCTAAAGCCTCGTTTCGTGTTTGCATCTCTCGATACTTTCTCTCCCAATAGTCAACTTTGGCCTTTTTCTCTTAGACTTCTCATTGCCATTGTTCGGAAGTTTTCCCTATCTAGCGTTCTTCATCGATAGACGCATCTTTTTATATTCGATCTTCAGGCTATCTCGATTTTCCTTAATCTTTCTCTTTTCCTTTCTTGCTTTCTCGGCTTCAGATTTTTACATATCCACATCTAATCTCAAATACACTTTTTCTTCTTTGAGCTTTTCTATCCTCTTTCCGAGCTCTAAACTCTGCCTTTTGAAATCCTGTTTTATCATTTCCAACTCTGATGGGACTACTCGCAAATATTCTTCCATTGATCGAACACTTTCTAGACTTGGCATAGGGAGATTGTCATTGATCCTTCCACTTAACCATCCACTATATTCCAGGGTCATCATCGGGCTTACATCCACTCTCTTCATGTGACGAGTCTGGTTTCAAGCATTGGAGATCTCCTTAGCTTTTTTCTTATAGCTCTCTCCTTTAAACGAAAACTCACTCTGAGCCAACCCATGTGTAGTTGGTACAAACTGCCTTGATCTAAATTGTCTTAGTACAAGTAATGGTGCATATCCAATAACTCCCCAAATTTCAAGTAAAGGGACCAAATCAAAATTTCTGCACCGGTACACTACCTCATCAGGAGTCATCCAAGGAGTTCTTCACTTAACGTCCTCGTCTTGAAGATTGCATAAAAGCGCTGTCCAATTTTCCTCTGATATATTATCTTTCCTTGGGGTAGCCGCTATCTCCTTCAAGGGGGAATAATTCTCTGAGAAGACCCGATAAGAAATCTTATCCACTTTCCAAAAATGACTGTGGAACCAAGTCAACAACAGCTACGCACATCCTATAAATCTACCCTCGCCAGCTCTCCTACATGCATTCAGCGATCGGAATGTCTCAGCCAAGATTGCGGGAACTGGTGTGACTTTTTATCAAGCCGATAAAAAAATATCTAAGACAGCTTAATCCACATATCCCAATGCTCTAGGGAAAATTACTAACCCGTATATACTCAAAGCAAAAAAATCTATCTTCTTTTTCATATCGGGATGTGCTAAAATCAAATCTTTCAAAATTTTCCAAGGGATGCACTTACACTCACCTTTTTGCTTGATTCTAGCTATGACCCACTGTTCGCTCATCCCCGTAATGCTCATTAACTTTCTCAGAAAGGTCAGAACACAGGCAGTCTTGAGTAAATCTTATCAACTTGAATCTTAAGACATCACAACAAAGTTTTATAGTCCTCTATCGTAGGCACCAAATCAACCCTTCTGAAAGTAAAGCAATTATACTCAGAATTCCAATATTGAGTAATAGCTCGAAATAAATGTCCATCTACCTGAATATCCAACAAGTACGGAAAGTCCCCATAACTACTGTAAAATAACTACTTGGTTACGTCGCTCCACTGATCCCATATCTCTCTTAACTCTTGAAGATTGTTCTGTGTCACACTAATGCGAGTGTAGTCCTATAATTCTGATGCGTGCCCCTCAGTTAGACTATCCCCTTTCTCTAGTTGTGTTTCTCTGACCACTTACGAACGGCTGCATTGTCCTCCACTTTATCAAGGAATTCGTTCTCCATAAGTATCTTTCTAACTTAGAAACTGACCGTGAATTGATATCTCTTAAAATATGAAATGACATGCACAAAAATAAACACAACGAATTAGTACCACAGAATAAGATATAATACTAATAGCTATCTGGGTAATTGCTAAAGTTTAGTATAGCTCTACCTAGGGTAAGTTCTTAGGTTTTCTCTATGTGGATTTAGCTCTAAAGTTGAGGTACTCGAACCAGCAGATTCATCGATCCTCACCCATTATAGGCTCATACAGATCAAGTTCAGTTTAGGGGAATACATTTCCCTATGGCTGCACGGAGGTGAAAACCTCACGAAGACAAAGGTACGAATGTATCCCGAAAGCGATTCACTATCCTGCACGGAGGTGAAAACCTCACGAAGGAGTAGCTTCTCACTCCCATTTAAGGGTGTGACCACAACGGTCATGTAGTGCAATGCAGAGACATTTTATAAAAAATAAAACCACATGCAATAGAAGGATCATATTCTTTTTTAAAAAAAACCAGATTTTAAAATTTAGACAAAAGGATATGAAATTATCGATTTTACGGCTTGACTCTCTTATTGTTCTCCAGTGGAGTCGTCAAGCTGTCGAAACCATTTTTAAAATCAATTTTTTTAAAAATGTGGATCGACTTTTTTAAAAACAAAAATAGAGTCGCCACCAATCCCTTTTTACTTAGGTGTGATTGGATCACCTTGTAAAACATTTTATTTTAAAACATTTGACTTTGGTCTACGAAAAAAACAAGAAAACGGGTTCGAGAGTCAGTTACGTACGAGGAAGGATTAGCACCCTCGTAATGCCCAAAAACTGGTACCAAATCAATAAAATTATGTCCGAATGTTTAAAAAAAATAAAAAATAAAAAACGATCCTTTTATTAGAAAACCAAGACTTACCTATTTCAAAGAAATAAAATATTATATCCAGTAAGTTAGGAAATAACACATCATGACTTTGAAACTCGGCTCGCTCTTAATTTGGAAAATTCCTATGTCAAGACACAAAACATCATATCCAGTAAGTTAGGAAATAATGTTTTGAAGTCTCAAAAATAGGGTTTTTTTTTTTATTTTTTAAAAAAACTTTGAATAAAATGTTTTTGATTCAAAAGGTATTTTATAAAAATGATGTAAGTAAAGTATTATAACACACATATCAATTGCAATTATACAAATTATATTAGCAATAAAAAATAATATACATGAATAAAAAGGCATCATATTTAGACAATAATAAACAATTAAAATAACATAATAAATAAATAGCAATTAATAAGACTTTCATCATATCAATATATATATATATATTTAAACATTAAAAAAATGATTTTTAAAAAATTAATATATATAAAAATGAAATAAATATCATACTAATTATAAAATAATATATTAAATAAATAATATTAAACTAAATAATAATAATTATAAAATTTTAATATATAAGAAAAAATATATAATATTTAAATAAAACAAAAGGTTTTAATTATTCGGACGTAATTGAATTTTTGAAAAAATGCGGAAGGGCTTTTGATGCAATTAGACCCTAAGCATAAAAAACACGCGAATCTTTCTTTTTATCGGGTCAGATGCGGGTATGAAACATTATACGGCGTCGTTTTAATGCTTATTAGTTTAAGCAAAAAACGACACCGTTTCTAAACCATTATATAAGTCGGTTTTTTTTTTAAAAAATCATTTGAATGTCTTTTTTAAAAAAAAAAATTCCTGAAAGCTCTCTGGAACCATTTGAGCTCTCGATCGATCGTCGGACTCCCTATGCTGCACGCACCTCACGCGCCTCCGTGGCCGGTGGCCAGAGGCCTAACACCTCCGATTCTCGTTGTCTCCGAAAGGTAAACCTCTTTCTTTTTTTACTTTTTTAAACTAATGGTTATACGCGCAATATAAAAAAATAAATAAAAATAAATAAAAAATAAACAAAACGGAAGATTAAAAGAATCACCTCGGTGAAATCAAAGTCTTTTATTCCTCTGTGAATTTTTTACAATGCTTTGTACCTACTGATTTTGTGTAAGTCTGCGTATTCGTATGTTTGCCTCTTTTTTTTTTTTTTGTATGTGTATGTGTATCTCTGTTTTTTCTTTTCTCAAAAAATAATCTCCCTATCTATTACAGATTTTGCAAAGGGGTTTTATAACCCAAAAAAACCAAAATAAAAAAGGAAAACATATCTTTCTATATCTGTTCTTTCCTTTTTGCTGCGATTTGTTTCCTTTTTGTTTTGTGCTTTCCTTTCTTTACAAGTTTGAAGGCGGAGGACAGTGGCTAAGCACGGATCACGGCGTGACTGACGATGTGATCAGGGAGCTACTGGCGAGACGATCGGTCTTCTGCTGAAGCGACGCGACTGTTGGCCTGGCATTGCGGCGTGACGATTGGAATAGCCCTTGCTTGCGGTGCCTAGTGTTTCAGAAAACCCTAAGCCATTCTGACTTCTGTTTAGGGTTTGGGGCCTTTTGGGCCATGTGTTTGTTTTGGGTTTGAGTAGCTAAGATATGGGGTCTAGTTTGTAATTGGGCTACCTGGGTAATTTGTTTGGTTTTGGGCCAAGTCTGTTTTAGTACTTGTAACTGGACTGTTTAATGGACATTTTGGTATTTTTTATTTTTATTTTTAGACTGCGTGAGGGCCCGAACAAAATGGGTTACTACAATGTATGGTCTTTTTCTTTTACTATAAAAGCTCAACTAATCAAACCTAGATTGAAATCACCAAATGTGGGAAAACAGGGCTTCCAATCTCATCAAATACTAAGGTAAAAATTTCACCATTCAATCTTGATGATTAATATTAGCACCATTTAATCTTCATGATGACTTCTTATTTTTAAGGATTTTATAACTATCACAAATAATACATATCATTGGTGAAATCAGGGTTGGTAGGGCTCCAATCCCTTAAAATAGAATTTTTTTATTCAAGTTTTTTATAATTTATAAAATTTTAAATTAATAATTGTAAAATTACACTTTAACTTTTAAAATGATAAAGTTTTGATTTAATCTTTTAAAAATTAAAAAATATAAACTACTAAAATAATGAAATTATAATTTTACTATCGTAAAAATATAAAATTTAATTCCGCCTTCAAACTTTCTTTTTCGCTCCACTCTTGATACATATTCAAAATAATAGGATTAAAAATTAGAATATATTTAAATTTTAAAATAAAATAAGACTGATAAAAAATCAGATATAATATTTAAGCATAGAAGACTTAAACTTGAATCTTCAAAATCCTCATAATCTCTACTTTTCAACTAAAAGATTTATGGACTTACCATTCATGAATCAATGAGTAAAGTAGAATAACGATAAATTACTTTTTTTTAATAAGACTTGACTTGGTTGAATCATTCTAAGTTAAAAGAAAAAGAAAACTCCATTGTAGGTGAAGAAACACATTTATTTTTATAAATTAATAAATAAATAATATATATAACATATTTAATGTAATTAATATCTAATTAAACAACATTAAATAAAAAGAATTTGAAAATAATATAGAAAATTAAAATTATATTAGAAAGTAAATTATAATATTAAATTAACGTAAAAATAAAATAATATACATCAGTTATAAAAATAATTCATGATAAGTACAAAAGATATTTACATGAAATTAATAAACCATTTTAATAATGATGATTAAAAATAATTATTGACATCTTATTCCTCAAAAAAAAAAACACTTAAATCTTTCTCATCTTACAACCTCATGTATATTAATAAGAAAAAAAAGTATAAAAGAGTATTTGTTTCATATAATATAAATAACTTATAAAAATAACATAATATTATATTTCCTCACCGTAAACTTTTAATATGATATTGTCATTCGATTATGATTTGATACTTCATCTTCAAGAACCATTACTTTACTATAACGCTCCATTCTTTTGAGATATTATTAACTTATTAATGCTAATAATTTTCATTCTTGTTGCTACTAATTTTTCTTTGATGCTACTATTAGATGATATTTATAGATATAAATTTAAATTTTAATTAATATATAACTTTAACACTAATTAATGGATAATTAAAAGATAAAATCAATCTCTATTTATATACTTAGACTTTTATTTAAGTTATAAATTTGTTTTATTACATTAATAAACACTAAAGTACAAAGGTTTACTTATAAAAATAAAAAATAATTTAAAATTTTAAAAATATTTTAACCTTAATTATTAGTTATTTTGACTTATTAATAATAAGTATGCTAAAACTTTTATTCAAGTTATAACTTTATTTTAGAGCCAATAAAATTATTTCAAATTTTTTAAAAGCGATGTAACTAATAATTCTAAATTAATTTTTAAATATTTTTAGATGTCAATTTAGTAATATGATAAAAATAAAGTGTATTCTTTTCTGTTCAAAAATTTTTCTAAACTCGTACTTAAATATTAAAATATTACAAAATTAAATTTTAATAAAATCGTAATTTATTTATTAAATAATCATTTGAGCTAACTAGAGATATTTGTGGGCCAAGTCTGACCGTACTTGGGTCAGGCTTAGGCATAATATTAACACACTTTATTCTTGCCTAAACTCGACCCAGTCCGAAATATGAGTTTAAAATTTTGTCCAAGTCCGCCCATATTTATAAATAGCTAAACCAAGCCTATTTTAAGTTCACCCATATTATTTTTAAAAAATTAAAATATATTTATATTATTTTAATTTAATATTTATGATTTAATATTTTATTTATTAAAATTTATATTTAATTATCTTACCATTTTTAATGTTTACATTATAATAGTATTATATATTACTATAGATTTAATATTTATGTATTATAAAAATATAATATATAAAAGTTACATAATATAAAATATTACAAACTTAAAAGTGAATCGGGCTAAGTTCGAGCCTTAAAAATTTAAGCACGAGCTTAACTCATATTTTAAATAAACCTAATTTTTTTTCAAACTTATTCTTTAAATTTAATTTTTTACCAAAAATCTCTCAAATTTTGAGCGTAACTTTGGAGTTGGATGAATATTCCAGAATATGTTTAGAACTAGCCATGTCGAGATTGTGCCGATTATAGAGCAGGTCGGTTGTAGTTACTACATATGAAGGCAATAAAATTTTTAAAGCGAAGGGTGCGCTCCATCATTTGTTGTGCCTCTTTGACCATATAAACTATGCCTAAAATTCTCCAACAATGCGGATCATTTCCAACCAATTATGGGAATCACCAGTAAAATAAAACCCCATTGATCATCAATTAATTATTAAAAATAAACACCACCATTAAATCCTAATCATGCATAATTTAATTAATTAGTTAATTTATCGTTAAATATAATCAATCAAATGACAAACATATAATCCATTCTCTCTCTCTCTCTCTTTCCCTAAATTGGATTCTCCACCACCAAAGCTAGCACCATTATAAAATCCGATCCCACTTTCTCTTTTGTCCTTGAAACAGATTAGCTTTTAGCTCCTTTCCCCTAAAATTTTCATTTCTGATAATCTTTTCTTTCTATAGTAAACCTTAAATCCCACAAGATTAAACAGACCCCTTTATTGCTGTTTGTTTTTCTTAAATGATTTTTACGTCATTTTGTGTATTCTTCACCCAAAACTTTGAACTCTCAAAAATTGTATCATATCTAAAAGAAAAAGAAAAGGAAGTTGAAATGCTAGAGACTCTGAAGTACCTGATCGGCTCAACAGGAGTCAGCGGCTTCGGCTCTAAGTCCACCGCCGAGGAAGTCACCGAGACTTGCCCTGATCTCCGCTCTATAACAGCCATCATCACAGGTACTTGATGAATTCTCAACGGCCTGAGGCTAAACTTCCTTTTTTTTTTCCTTTTTGGGTTTTGATCGTGGGTGGTTGAACTGAAACAGGTGCGACGTCGGGGATCGGAGCTGAGACGGCCAGAGTTTTGGCCAAACGAGGAGCGAGGTTGGTGCTTCCAGCTCGGAACCTTAAAGCCGCTGAGGAAGCAAAGGCTAGGATAGTTTCCGAGTTTCCTGAGTCAGAAATTATTGTCATGGCTCTTGATCTTAGTTCACTCACTTCTGTTCGAAATTTTGTATCGGAGTTGGAGTCTCTTAACTTGCCAGTCAATATCCTCATGTTAACTCTTTAATCTCTTAGTTTCCTTAATTCCTACTTTATTTTTTTAATTAGAAACCTAAGCTTTTTTTTTTTTGTTGATGATATCAGAAACAACGCCGGGAAGTTTGCGCATGAACATGCAATCTCCGAGGATGGAATCGAGATGACATTTGCCACTAATTATCTTGGTAATTATTACTCAACGTAATTGTATCTTATACCTGTATTTGTTTTACTAAACATGGGTCATACTTTATGGTATGTGATTTTTAGGTCATTTTTTGTTGACGAAGTTGTTGCTAAACACGATGATGAAGACAGCTAAACAAACAGGTGTTCCAGGAAGAATAGTGAATGTGTCGTCGAGTATCCATGGGTGGTTTTCTGGCGATATGATCCGATATATAGGCCAGATATCCAGAAGCAAAAGGTGAAGAATGATAAATTAACAGTAACAGAATCGAACATAGTATAGGAGTAAATGATTGTTTCAGAAGATTGGGTTTCTTTTCTTTTGGATTTGGCATTTCCTATCGATTTTTAATTCATGTGTCTGTTTTTTGTCTGGCTGTCTGTTCCCAGTCAATACGATGCGACACGTGCTTATGCTCTCTCGAAGCTCGCTAACGTTTTGCATACCAAGGAGCTTGCCCAGAGACTGAAGGTAATACTAATAATCTTTTTCATTATATATTTGGTCATAAAAGTGAAATTTTGTTGTTTTCCTTGAAAATGTTGGCCTTGTTGATCTTTTCTTCCCCCCTCAATAATGCAGCAAGTGGATGCCAACGTGACTGTGAACTGTGTTCATCCAGGTATTGTTAGAACCCGTCTCACCAGGGAACGTGAGGGCTTGATAACAGGTATATACGTATAGAAGATGCCATTTGATTTTATTTAATGTTTTCAGCTTTCAACTCTCTCTGGTTAAAATCTAATATATATATATATATTATCCTGCAGATCTGGTTTTCTTTTTGGCTTCCAAGCTCCTGAAAACCATCCCTCAGGTAAACTAATATATCTTAAGTAATTAAAGCTTTTGATTAATGAGAGTTGAAGTGGGTGGTTTTGACGGACAATGGCCTTTCATTTGTCGATGGTACAGGCAGCTGCCACGACTTGTTACGTCGCCACGCATCCAAGACTGCTAAATATAAGTGGGAAATACTTTGCAGACTGCAACGAAGCATGGACATCCAAACTGGGGTCGAATTCCAACGAAGCTGCAAAGCTTTGGGCTGCCTCTGAAATCATGGTTTCCAAACACGCTAAAGCAGTGTTTGATCCGCTTAGTGCCTTCGATTATCACCATATGTAATAAAAATAAAGAGATGAAAAAAAAAAGAAGACTAGAAATTAGAAACAGAAACTGCAAAAGATACGAAATATCTTAGTTGGAAGAGAAAAGATGATAGGAATATTGTGTATATGAATACATCAGTTAAAAGACAATTAGATATACATGTGTTATGCACCTTAAATTATAGCTATGTTGGTTCGGTACGTGTTAAGAAGCTTACCTAGTACTGGAAAAGAAGAGGGTTTTGTACTTATAAAACTGTTTCTATCCATTATTATTAGTACTGGTATTATATAATTTGCATATATATTGCCCTATAATACCCCCATACTAATTTTTTAAAGACGGATTATAAAGAAAGGGATCCAGTGATAATTGTAAAATGATTATGGCGGATGGATATGTATGTTAATGAACTGATGGGGTTTTGCTTGGAATCATGGCAGTACTTGAAAACCCTAATCAGGGTGAATATTAATAGATATAAGGTACATGTTCATGGGTTTCTTTATGAAGAATATGCAATAAAAAAAAAAAGAAAGGGAGAGAAGAGAATAAGTGGGCAATAAGAACATGGAATGGGGGGTTAGGATCATGTGGTGGTTGATTTATGAAGAGAGTATCTTTGGGGTAAGCTATGGGACCTACTAACATGCGCCAGGGTATTGGGTGGTGGTGGGGGGGACATCATGCGTTTAGGGGTAAGGAATCCACATTCACCAAAAATTTACCTGGCTTTTAGTTTTGGGTTTCATTCACAATATTAATGGTAATTAAAAGTGACGGAACATTTGGAGCCTGATAAAGCAGGCCTGGGCTAGTAGTTAGCAGTTAAATAGCATGTTGCTGAGACAGATGAAAGGGCGAGCTGTTCAATGGTGATGGGAAAGTGGGAAATGTAGACATTAACTCTCTGCTCAGCAATAACGTAGAGTAGCAGAGTGCAAGGCTGGCAATTAAGGGCAGTTAGAGGAGGAAACACGTACTTTCCAAGTCTGTTAACGTTATTATTGACATGTTTCTTTATTTTCTGACGACTTCAAGAGCCGCTGTGTATTTATGGAGTATGAGATTGATATGAGCGAAGACTGAAAACTGCCTAGCTATTTCTGTTCCCCATAACATGTCACATGTGCCGTGTGCACTTCTTTGATTTTCATTGATCAAGATTTGGATGGATTATATATCTTCATTTTCTTTGGAAATTGTGGCTACAATTATGTGGCCAGAATTTAATTAATCTTATATACAATCATTTTCTTATAATAGTCTTATTTTGTGGTGCGTTTATCGTGTAAATTTTAGTGGTGTGATTCGAAACATCATAGTTGTTGAGTAAAATGAGGTGTATTGGCCCGTCGATGATGCCACGCATTATAGGAAGTAACCTACAAAATTGTTTCAACTAGTTTCATTCAATTCTGGGAGATAACATTATACACTTTCCATAGCATTTGAAAATTTTTATTTTCATGAAAGCATAGATGAAGCAGTGCCTTGGAATGGTATCTACAAAAGTAAATGTAAAACTCCGAATGCTAGTCAAAATGGAAGAAAAGGCAAGTGTGCGAAAAGAAAATTTGCCATTGTCATTTTCTAGCGAAGGGTTTGCCTTTGTTTCCAATATTCATAATTGAGTGGAAGTGATTTAGAAATAGTAAAGATTTGATGGTGTGATAATGTATTTGGGGAATAGGGAAGTGGAAAGTGTAATTAGGGATTAAGGATTCAGCAAGTTGGAGGGTTGATGAAATGGGCAAGAATGTTGAATTCGATTTGAACGACCAGCTAGCTGTAAGCATTAGATCAAATGAGGTGGGATCATCAAATAATAACAACGAAGAGGATGAAGAATTAGATGGGAACCATGATTTTGGTAGTGTCACAATCCAAAAAATGGCGGATCCAAAAAGGGTAGTGAGGTATGCATGTTAACTATTTTGGCACACTATGGTAACATAATCCGCCACCCTACTAGCTTGCTTGCGAATTAGAGTATTGGTGTATGCTGGCGTAAAGTATTCGTCTGTTGGCGATATCTAAGGATTTAATTACAGGGTATCTTCAAGTGAAGATAGAGTACGTCTCAAAGTTTTGGATGAGCATGAAGAACCTACCAAGTGTATGAGAAAGATATAGGAGACTTAATTGCCTTTAAGATTACGCGATACACGAGTCACCCCCAAGGTATAGTATGCTCAGTTTGCTTGGGCACTGTTCAAGTTGGTTTTCATAACGACATTAGTTGGGGGTCAATTGGATTATTTGACCCTTCCCATAACAAGTCAAATAGTAATGTAAATCTTCGCTGAATTTTCTTTTACCTATCCCCGAATTTGGTAGGGAAATCAGGGAAACTTGGAGTATATTATAAAGTGAAGGGGAAGGGGGACATTCCAAATGATTTTCTCTTTCTGCTAGATGTTATGGTATTTCTTTCTAACCTAAACATTCTCTTCTTCTTCGTTAAGGTTAAGCTAAGATTTTGTTTAATCAGTGGATGATTCAACCTTCTGGTAAGTCTTATAGCTCTGTATGTTACGATTGTTGAAGAGTAAGGATGTTAAAAGATGTAAGAACGGTAGGGTGTGAAAGGAAGGCCCTTCATGGGGGGTCGCATATAGTTGAAACATTAGTAAACTATTTGTAATGGGGATTCTAATGGAAATTCCATGATCTTTTAAGTAGTTGCTGCTGCTAGTTTAAGAAGGAAAATCGAAACAGAAGTTTCGAGCTAATATAAATGTGGGTTTTTGGTGAGTCTCTAAACCCGACTCCTGTACATTATTTATGATGATTCTTTGCATTGTTGATGTCAATGTAGTTGTGCATATCTTCTTGAGGAGTTACTGTATGTATGTGTGTATGTGAGTTTCCAGTGAAACATCTGTATGTATGTAATGAAGTGTATGATGTGTTGCATGAATATGACGATGAGTGGTAAGCATGCATGGGAAATTATGTGTTGGGAAGTATGATTCTATTATGGGTATGAGTGAAATCAATGTAAATTGCCCGTTATGTTAATTGAGTGATGCATGACAAAGAAGGTTGGTGATAAAGGGGTTTGAGCAGAGTGTCGGGAAAATATGTGATATGATAATGAACCATGCAGTGGTGATTTGCTGACGTCTATTGATCGGCTATTTAACGTCACAGCAATAATGTGCAAGCGTAAACTGTTGATGCAAGTATAGTAGACAGATATGAGTCTATCGGATATCGATCCCATGAGGATGGTTGTTTTATGTTTATCAATGTCAGTGCAATAAATGGATGGAAACAAGATAAATTGTGAGAATAGTTGTCGAAGCAATAACTTGAAAATAACAAGATAAAATACGATAATGATAAACTAGGATCCCCAATGTGAATATTCAACAGAATGCTAAGTGCTCACAAGGTATAAAAGGATAGGTGATTGTCGATGCATTAAATTGCAATGAATATCTTACCAAGTTTAACTTTTATATTTAATCTAAGACTTAAACATGCACATTAACCCCACCTTCTGATGCTGGCAATAGAACACTATTAAGAACAAGTGGATTAATTCCTCTAATCCTTAAGCAACTTCGTTGTCATGCTTGTTAGCTTTAACTATCATTGCACCTTTCAGTGTCAGTGACTGCAATAACACTTCCGTGCTAAAAAATTCAAACCCAAAGATTAAATAGTAGAAGCAAGATTGAATAAAATAACATTTAACCCAGAAATCATGTGTACTTTCAAACTAACATGAAATAGAAAGTAATCACCATTGTTAGAAAAGAAATATAAAAGAAACAAATGGAGAATACTATTCCTAGACAACTCGACTTCATTCTCTCTATTCCCTCTTGTGTCGCACTTAGGGCTCCTCATTAGAAGCTAATCTGTATCCCTTTCACGTCGGTTCACTCGTAGGAGACTTAAGATGCCATAACCGAAAGCTTCAAAGATAGGTTGAAGAAAATAGTCCTCTAAAGAGCCTCCAGTTTTTTCCTTTTTATGTGAATATTTTTCTTTTTCCCAAATAGCCCATGTGTCTTTTCGTCAGAATCATGCTGCCTCTATATATACAAGTTAGTTGTATAGACTGGACAACTCACGCATTTTTGTTCCTATCCAGATAGCATTCAGATACGGCGACAATTTTGGGCGCAATTTGAAAATACTCATGCAGCGACATCAGTACCAAAACATGACAAAATTAAGGATAACTAAGTTAAGATCCACTGAGTCATAAAATGTAAATTACTAAACTGAAAATGCTAAAATATGTGCTAAAGATAACTAAACGGGGAGAAATTAACCAACAAATAGGGAGAAAACATATGTTTTTTCTAGTACTATCACACCCCCAAACTTGAGTTTTTACTTGTCCTTAAGTGAAATAGAAACTGGCAAGGCTACAAAAGAATTCACTAAGGAAAATGATCATTTTAGCAACTTGAATCACCTAAAATCCTAACGAATGATTCATATTCAAATGACAGAATATTGCATAGACAATACCTAAGTAGGGATGACTAAGATTGCATCTTTATCAAAACCAACATCATGCTTCAAATTTTAAATTCTATCTACCAATACAACATTTATTGTATATATATTCCTTTTTTTTGTGAATAAGGGATATCGATGAATTACTGTACCCTTGTTCTTGAGAAGTAACGATGGGGTGCAACAAACCCTTAGGAAGTACATAATTGCGTCGACACACACTCACGCAACAACATCCTTTGGCTAGATTCATTTTTCTAACTCTTGCATTGGAGTGCTCCCTTTTTAGCAATTCACAATACACCCACTTTGGAGTGTCACTTATTCCTAACTATATATACATATGAGTAGCTGTAAGAGGCAGATTCATTCAAGATTCAAGGAGTGCTACTAGTCATCCATTACTAATGTAGCCTAAATCATTCATCAAAGAATTGAAGATACAACATTTAGTCAAATTTATCCAACTCATTCATTGATAGTTCACATGATTCAAGAATTAAGCATCGAATGTAACAAATTTTTTTTTCAACACATTCGCATTAACCAAAAATAAACCTTGCATGCTTCAAAATATTTTTTTTGAAATGTGGGTGTATTTCCAATCCCCATATGCATTCCCCTAAACTTAAAGTTCACATTGTCTCCAATGCACTAAGATTAAAATACAATGACAATAACAATGCAATGACAATGTTCACTAATAAAATAAAAACTATAGCTAAATGCAATGCATGAATACTACAACTAAAACTTAAAATAAACAAACTCAGTTTTCCTCGGCCATCAATGTGGCTGCACGATGTTTCTTCTTCGTCCTCTTTTTCTCCCCCTTCTTGCGCTTTTTGTCTTTGGAGCACTTTCTCTTCTTTTCTTTGGGCTTTGCACTGTCCTCGGGTCACTCCTCAGGTTTTGGCTTTTCCCTAGCATCATCAGATGCTTCTTATGTAGGATGGATCACCTTGAGTGGTCCGGTGTAGACCACTATAGCCAACGAATTGTGGTGCTCCTCATTTGTTAACTCTGCAGCTTCCGTCGGTCTAGTTCTGTCTTGCTCCAAATTATCTTTAGTTGCATCTACAAACTAGAATGCATTGACAATGTCCTCAACAGATTCTTTCTCAGCAGCTTCTGTCTCAATATTTTCTTCCTCGGCCTTCTCGTTCACAACTTCAACATGGATATCCTCCTCTTTCACAACAACTTCCTCCTCAACAACAGATGCCTCTTTACCAACAATAATTTCACCATCAACCAGGTTATCAATCCTTCGCATGCACTCCTCAACATCCCTTGATTCCACTTATTTCTCAACATAAAATACGTGCATAATCGGAGGAGATTCCATTGATTTATCTCGGTCCCCTTGGTCATCTTCTTCGGAGGAGGGTTCATACTCTTGGATAATCGTGGGAATATTGGAAATTCTGTGAGTGGGTTGGGCTTAACTGGAGTAATGTCACTACAATAGAGTTGTTATAGGCCCTGGTATAAGCGTAGAAAAATTTTGTGATCTGTCCATATCCTCTATTGTAGCGACAAGCCTGATCTACTTATTGCTAATGGAATTGGCCAACTTCTCGATATCCTTCATTTTGTGTTGCAATGATGTATCTATAGTTAAGTTTATTCCCTTGCTATCTGCTTTGGTTTTGCCCTTCCTTGTCTTGCTAGTCTCTGCCTCCTTCATTGTCGGCGTATCTTTGTCACGAGTCATTCTTTCAATAGACGCTTCATTGATCGGGCCCTTTTTTTCCAAGATCTCTTCATCATCACGGGGAAAAATTCCTTTTTGCTGGCACAGTAGCATCACCGACTACGGGAAAACCAAAATTCCATTTTGCCTTGCAGCGCAATCAATAATTTTTTGGTGGAGTATTGCGCCGACATTATGTAACAGCCCGATTTAGACCCTAATCGAAACAGTGATTTTGAGACCACAAATTTAAGGTCAAAATAATATTTTAATGTTATTTTTGGTGTTTATTATGTGTGATATAGCCTGTGTGAATATTCTGTGTCATAATTTTATCGATTGTGTGCCAAATTAAGAGAAATGACTTAATCGCGTAAAGTGTAAAATGCTGTGTGCTGATTGTAAAGTGCTTAATTGTTATTGTCTTTATAATGTGGAGGTTTTATGGTGCAATTAGGCCATATTTAGTGATAGTGGGTGGCAATAGACTAGAATAACCTTAATATATAAAGGTTATATATGTTTAATAAAAAGGGCAAATTAGTAAAAGACATATTAATGTTTAACAAACAAAATAAAACAAATTTTAATGGCCATTTCTCATCTTTTCCACCGAATGTTGAACAAAAGAAAACCATTTGAAGTAAATAGGGTTTCAGCATATGAAGTACTTGATTCAAGGTATGTTTGAGCTCGATTTTTGATAATTTTTATGTTTTCGTAATCGTTGCTTCGTGCTCTAGCTAGCCCATGTTGTAATTTTGTGAATTGATGATGTTTTTGTGATGAGTCACTGATGAATACTTGATCTATATGTTAGTTGATAGTGAAATATGAAAACTTGGTGTTGAGCTAACATAGTTTGTATTGGGATTTTTAGTGAAATTGAGTATTTTGGGCTTAATTGAGAAAATGAGAAATTGATGGACTAAAATGTGAAATAAATGAGATGTGTGGACTTGTATGAATATAGAGAGAATTCGGCTAGGCATGGATGAAATAAAATTATGTGTATTTTGTGATTTTATGAATTAGGGACTAAAGTGTCAAAATGTGAAAATTTGAGGGCTATTATGTAAAATGCCCTAAATATGTGTTTTTGGACTAAAATGAATGATTGGGTGATTGAATGGACTGAATTTGAATGTGTATAGACCAAGAGAGGAGAGGTTCGGATAGAGATCGAGGCAAAGATACAGTGCTCGATTAATCGACTGTTTCGATAGTTCGACGTCCGAGGTAAGTTTGGATATAATACTTATTGTTAACTTATATTCTATGTGGTGTGAATTGAATGAATATCTATATAATTATGAGATTAGAAATGCTATGTGCGTAATTGAATTAGAGGCACTAAGTGTGCGAAATTAGGCGGGATAGAGATTATTGGCACTGTGTGTGCGAGATGATAAAAGCTTAGGCTTATTGAATTGACACTGTGTGTGCGATACCAATATAAGCTCAGTTTAACGATTTGGCACTAAGTGTGCGATGACATTTACGTATTGTTTACGAATTGGCACTATGTGTGCGAATAAAGCAAGAGATTAGCAAAGGTGGATCGAAATGTAAAGTCGATTGGTTGAATAGCATGGTTGGTGAGTAACTAAGTGTTGGCAAAGGTATGTATGATTCCTATGTGGTTGATGAGATTGAAAATAGATGAATGGAATGCTATGTGAGTATTTGATATGGTTGAATTTGTGTATCAAATGTAAATTATCTATGTGATGGTTTAATATGTACATTGATTTGATTTGATGAAATAATTGTATTGTATTTCGAACTTACTAAGCTCTGAAAGCTTACTGTGTGTTTGTTTCTCTATTTTACAGTGTCAGTAAAGCTAGCTCGGATTCGAGAATCATTAGCATCTCAATCACACTATCGGCAATCTATTTTAGTACTTTTGGAAAGATGTACATAGTTGAAATATGGCATGTATAGGCTAGATATGTAAATTATGTATGAGATGTGTAAATAGCCATGTGAGGTGGCTAGATAAATGCTTGAAATATGCTTGTGTGGATTTGGTATGTAAAGTGAGTTTTGGTATGTTTTGATGGCAATGGATATGTCTTATAAATGGTAATCTAGGTGATAGATTGATGCTAGTATGATCTAGTGAATTTGAGGAGGAATCATGTTTGGTATTGAATGTGTTCAAGTGGTGAAATTTAGTTTATAAGTTGACTTGATTAGAAATGAGATAGTATGAGATGATATGTCGATCACTTGATATGAAATTGGTTGCCAAATTGTGTGTGTAATTATGCTTAAATGTGCTTGTAGGTTTGACCCTTGTGTGGGTGGCAAATTGGCCTTACATATGGCCTGTTTTTCCAACACGATTGTAGCACACGGTGTAACAGCCCGATTTAGGGCCTAGTTGGGATAGTGGTGCGAGGCCACGAACCCGAGTTAAAATTATGAGTTTTTCTAGGTTTATGCCATGTTTGCATGCTAGTATGAAAGTTTTGTAAAGCAATTTTTTTAAGTTGAGGTTAATTGGTCCAAAAAGGACTAAATTGCAAAAGTTACAAAAGTAGCCCCCAAGTAGTAGAGGTGGTAAGGGGAGGTAAACCTCCAATCGATAGGATCAGGAAGCATGGGGCAGAAGAATTCTAAGCTAAAAAAGATGATGATCCAGAAAGAGCTGAGTTCTGGTTAGAAAATACTATCAGAGTATTTAACGAACTGCCCTGCACTCCTGATGAATGCATGAAGTATGTAGTCTCTCTCTTAAGAGATTCTGCTTACCAATTGTGGAACACCCTTGTGTCGGTGGTACCAAGGGAAATGATCTCATGGGAATTCTTTCAAGAAGAGTTTAAGAAAAAGTATATCAGCCAGAGGTTTGTAGACCAGAAGAGGAAAGAATTTCTAAAGCTGAAGCAAGGCAAGATGTCAGTAACCGATTATGAGCGAGAGTTTGTACGACTCAGTAAGTACGCTCGCGAATGTGTGTCCACTGAGGCCATTATGAGTAAAAGGTTTGAAGATGGTTTAAACGAGGACATTAAGTTGGTTGTTGCTGTCCTCGAATTAAAAGAATTCGTTGTGCTAGTGGAAAGGGCTTGCAAAGCCGAAGAACTAATAAAAGAGAAGAAGAAATTTGAAATGGAGTCTCGCGATTCTAGAAAGAGATAGTGGAACAAGTTGTTCCAATCGTCATCCAAGAAGTCAAGAGATTTTCCAGCTCGATCAGCTATTTCCACTGGGTTTTCAAAGAAAGACAAGAGTAAGCAGTATTCGGGAAATAAAGCACAGACCACTTCAGTTGCAAGTGTTGGAAATGTTAGATCTAACAGACCTGAATGTCCAAAATGTGGCAGACGCCATTTGGGAGAATGCCGAACACATGGAAATGCATGTTTTAGATGTGGTTCCTAAGACCATTTCATAAAGGATTGTCCAGAGATGACTAAAGAAGAGAGAACTCAGAACCCGAGATCTGGGAGTATGGTCAGAGGGAGACCGTAGTGGAACCCAGGAAGTGGGGCAAGTGGAAGAGGTAACCCCAGAGAGCAGGCCGCGAGACCCGAGGGTAGAGCACTGCAAGGACTTATGCCATTCGTACTCACGAAGAGGCATCTTCCCCTGATGTTATTACGGGTACCTTTTCTCTTTACAATAAGTTATTGCTTTAATAGACCCCAGATCCACACACTCTTACATTTGCATGAAATTAGTACCCGGTTTGGGTGTGCCTATAGATACCACAGAATTTGTGATTAAGGTGTCTAATCCTTTAGGCAAGAGTATGTTAGTTGATAAAATTTGTAAACATTGTCCATTAATGATTAGAGGTCATTGCTTTAAAGCAAATCTTATGTTGTTACCTTTTGATGAATTTGACCTTATTCTTGGTATGGACTGGTTGACTACTCATAATGTAATTGTAAATTGTGGGAAGGTATACATTAAGATGAGATGTGAGAATGGGGATACTCTTTATGTAGAATTAGATGAGCAAGGTAGATCGTCGGTAATAATTTCTCATATGATGGCGCAAAGATATATAAAAAAAGGGTATGAGGCATTTTTGGCCTTTGTATTAGATGATAAAGAGACAGAGTTAAAGATTGGATCAGTGCCGATAGTATGTGAGTATGTGGATGTTTTTCCTGAGGAATTACCAGGATTACCACCAGTTAGAGAAGTTGAGTTCAGAATTGAGCTAGCTCCCGGTACGGTACCAATATACATTACTCCTTATAGAATGGCTCTAACAGAGTTGAAAGAGTTGAAGTTACAGTTGCAAGAGTTGACAGACAAAGGCTTTGTAAGATCAAGTTGTTCACCATGGGGCGCTCCGGTTTTGTTTGTGAAAAAGAAAGATGGCACTATGAGATTATGCATTGATTACCGTCAGCTTAATAAAGTGACAATAAAGAACAAGTACCCATTGCCTAGGATCGACGATTTGTTTGATCAATTGAGAGGAGCGACTGTATTCTCCAAAATAGACTTGAGATCAGAGTACTACCAGTTGACAGTGAAGGATTCAGATGTATCCAAGACTGCCTTTCGAACAAGATATGGGCATTATGAATTTTTAATCATGCCTTTTGGGCTGACCAATGCTCCTGCGGTATTCATGGACTTAATGAACCGCATTTTCAGACCATACCTTGATAAGTTTGTAGTCATTTTCATTGTCGACATACTGATTTATTCTCGAGATGAGAATGAAAATGCTGATCATCTACGGATAGTTTTACAGACTCTTTGAGAAAATTAGTTGTATGCCAAATTCAGTAAAAGTGAATTTTGGCTCAAGGAAGTAGGATTCCTGGGACATTTGTCTCGAGAGATGGAGTCCGAGTAGATCCAAGTAAGATCTCAGCTATAATAGACTAGAAACCACCGAAGAACATCACAGAGATTAGAAGTTTTCTGGGCCTAGCTGGCTACTACAGATGATTTGTCAAGGGGTTTTCTATGATTACAACCCCGATGACTAGATTGTTACAGAAGAATGTGAAGTTTGAGTGGTCGAAAAAATGCCAACAAAGTTTTGAGAAGTTGAAAGCAATCTTGTAAGCTCCGATCTTAGTACAACCAGAATTAGGGAAAGAATTTGTAGTCTACAGCGATGCATCCTTAAATGGATTAGGCTGTGTACTCATGCAAGAAGGCAAGGTAATTGCTTATGTCTCTAGATAGTTGAAGCCTCATGAGAAAAATTATCTGACGCATGATCTTGAATTGGCTGCCATAGTCTTCGCTTTGAAGATTTAGAGATACCATTTATATGGTGAACGATGTCAGATTTTCACTGATCACAAAAGTTTGAAGTACTTGATGACGCAGAAAGAGTTAAACTTAAGACAACGAAGATGGTTAGAGTTGATAAAGGACTATGAGTTGGTCATCGACTACCATCCAGGAATGGCGAATGTAGTCGCCGGTGCTTTGAGTAGGAAGTCTCTGTCTATTTTAAGAGCATTGAATTCAAAAATATCTTTATCTGATGATGGTTCTATTTTAGCTAAGTTGAGAGCTAGACCAATGTTCCTTCAAGAGATCTTTAAAGCTCAGAAAGAAGATAGCGAGTTACAAGTCAAGAGAGCTCAATGCGAGTCAGATGCTGAATCTGGCTATCAGATTAATTCTGATGGATACTTGATGTTCAGAGATAGAGTTTGTGTTCAGAGAAAAGAAGAGCTTATTCAAAAAATTTTGCACGAGGCACATAACGGATGTTTATCTGTACATCCGGGTAGCACCAAGATGTATAATGATCTAAAGCAATAGTATTGGTGGCCAAAAATGAAGAAAGACATTTCAGAATTTGTCACCAAGTGCATAATTTGTCAGCAAGTAAAGGCTAAACACCAAGTACCTTCGGGTTTACTTCAACCTATCTTGATTCACGAGTGGAAATAGGGCCGTATCACCATGGATTTTGTAATGGATTTACCGTTGTCTCCGAGCAAAAAAGATGATATTTGGGTAGTGGTTGATAGACTCATGAAGTCAGCCCACTTTATACCTGTATGAGTGGATTACTCCCTAGACAAGTTGACAAACTTGTATGTTTCAGAAATAGTAAGACTTCACGGAGTTCCCTTATCGGTCATATCGGATAGAGATCCGAGATTCACATCCAGATTCTGGAAGAAGCTGCAAGAAGCTTTGGGTACAAAATTGAGTTTTAGCACAGCTTTTCACCCTCGGTGATCGATCGGTCACCAAAAGGTTAATTCAAGTACTCGAGGACATGCTCAGATGTTGTGTTTTGGAATTCCAAGGCAGTTGGGAAAAGTTTCTCCCATTGATAGAATTCGCCTATAATAATAGCTTTCAGTGGAGCTTAAAGATGGCGCCTTATGAGGCCCTATATGGGCGTAAATGTAGAACTCCCTTGTTTTGGACTGAACTCAAGGAGAATCAAATTCACGGGGTTGATTTGGTTAAAGAAGCTGAAGAGAAAGTGAAAGTAATTCGAAAATGTTTAAAAGTCGCCTCGAGAGATGTAAATCCTATTCGAATTTAAAGAGAAAAGAGATCGAGTACCAAATTGGGGATAAAGTCTTTTTGAAAGTATCACCATGGAGAAAAGTTCTTAGATTTGGCCGTAAAGGCAAGTTAAGTCCACGTTTCATTAGGCCTTACGAGGTTACGGAGAGAATTGGGCCGGTAGCTTACCGTTTGGCTTTACCATCAGAATTAGAGAAGATACATAATGTGTTTCACGTGTCAATGTTACGACGCTATAGATCAGACCTTTCGCATGTAATTACCCCTTTGGAAATAGAGATTCGTCTCGACATGACTTATGGTGAAGAACCAATTAAGATTTTGGCTCGGGAAGTTAAGCAACTAAGAAATAAGAGTATTGCCTTAGTAAAGGTATTGTACCAAAGGCACAGAATTGAAGAAGCTACATGGGAATCAGAAGAGAGTATGAGAAATCAGTATCCAAACCTTTTTGCTGGTAAGATTTTCGAGGATGAAAATCCCTAAGGGGGAGAATTGTAACAGCCCGATTTAGGGCCTAGTCGGGATAGTGGTGCGAGGCCATGAACCCGAGGGGAAATTATGAGTTTTTCTAGGTTTATGCCATGTTTTCATGCTAGTATGAAAGTTTTGTAAAACAATTTTATTAAGTTGAGGTCAATTGGTCCAAAAAGGACTAAATTGCAAAAGTTACAATGTATGAGTTTCTAGAAGCTTTTTGCATGAAATAGCTTTAGAATAATAATTATGAGCCCTTAAATAGAAAATTTCCCAAAAATAAAATTTTGGACAAACTTGGCCTTAAGATGGTTAAATAAAAATTTTTAAAAGGAAGGGCATTTTGGTCATTTGGCCTAATTAGTGTTTTAAGTGGGAAAAAGATGAGAAAAATCCACTCATCTTCTTCCTTGAGCTGCTGAAAATTTGGAGACACCATAGCTAGGGATTCTTCATTTTTTCAAGCTCATAGTAAGTTCATCTTATCCCCGCTTTTAATGTTCTTCATTTTAAGTTCCTCAGATATGAATTAGCTAATTTTAGCTATAAATGAGCCAAGATGCATGTTCAAAAAATCTACCTGGAATGACATGCTTGTTAAATGATGTTTTATGGAAGTTTAAGAGAGTTTGATGTTAGATAAACATCTTTTCCTTAATGAATTTCATGAAAAAAGGGTAGTAGAGACCATTTTGTAACAGTTATAAAATTGGTCATACCTACTAGGAATAGTGAGAATTGATGATTGTTATAGAAGAGAAAATGATTCAGTTGAGCATGAAGTTTAAGAAAGTTGCATGAAAATCATTTTATGAGAATTGGGGCAAAGGTGCAAATATTAAAAAGTATAGGGGCAAAATAGTAATTTTGCCAAAGTATGAGTTATGAGTCAATTTAGTCAATATGGTTTTTAAATGATCTATTTATGATTATAGATCAAGAAAAACAAAGCCTAGATCGAAACCGAGGCAAGAACAAAGTCGAGGACTAAATTGCACATCTACATACATTTTGTATATTGAGGTAAGTCTGTATGATTTTTAAGCTTTATGATTATTATCATTACATTGCTTAATATGATGTACAATTATTGTGTGAAATGATCATGTTATGTTCAATCAAGAAATCATGATGATAAGTACAAGTAAGTCCCGATTGAAGATGAATTTCCCAGGATACTCGATCTACCACACAAGTTATCATGTAAGTCCAAGACAAGCTTGGCATTGATCAAGTTAGCAAGCAAGTTATCATGTAAGTCCAAGGCAAGCTTGGCATTGATCAAGATATCATGTAAGTCCAAGGCAAGCTTGACATTGATCAAGTTAGCAAGCAAGTTATCATGTAAGTCCAAGGCAAGCTTGGCATTGAGTATGTTATCAAGAGCAAGACTTCATGTAAGTCCATGTCAAGACATGACCTTGAAACCAAAATGAGATAATCCATGTAAGACCATGTCTAGGATATGACTTTGGCATCATATTATGTGGAAAGAGATTTAGTATCCTCGTTTATTCACAGAAATTCATCGGGCAAATGAGTAAGCTAAAAGAAGATAGCAAGAAAGCTAAGAAAGTAAAGTTAGTATCAAGATGAAGTTAGATGAAGTTGAGCATTATTCATGTTGTGAATGTGAAAGTAGATATCATGATTATTGTTATTATAGTATACTGATCAATGTGATCGAGTGATACAGATATCATGGTTACCTTACAAGTATGATAATAGTAAGTGTCATGAGACATGTAAGAATCTATATGAGTAAGTAAGCTCTTTTGCTGAAATTCATGATACCATTGTCTATGTGAAATGGTTTATATTAAGCAATGATGATTGCTAAGAGTTGTTACATGCAAACTTACTAAGCTGTATGCTTACATTATGATTCTTCCTTTCTATACAGTCCCACCAAGCTAACTCGTGGATCATTAAAGTCGGAGCTCGCAACACACTATCAACTCTTATTTTGGTATAGCCAAGTTACTTTACTAAGTATGGTATGTATAGGAAACATTCATTTTGTGGATATGTTTTAAGAAGGGCCTTTGTAAAGGCTATCAAGTTTATTATTCTTTTGTATATGGCTAAGTAATTGGCCAAATTTGACTAAGCATGTATGTTTGTTAAGATCAATGAAGCATGTAGTATTATTTTTAAAATTGGGTTGTTATTGCATCGTTGAATTGTGTATGGTTATGATCTTCATTTCAGGGTGGTTAAATAGCCTGTAAATACCCACACGGTTGGATACATGGGCGTGTGTAAAGACCGTGTTAACCCTGCACCTTAGTATTATTGACCATAATAGGCCACGGGCAAATTCCACGGCCGTGTGTGTATGCGTGTAAGACACAAGGTTTGGACATGGGCGTGTGCCCAGACCGTGTTAATTTAGTCAGTATGTCAAGGATTAGCACACGGTCTAAGCCCACGGGCGTGTCTAAGCCGTGTGAAAATAGTCAGTAGCCCTACACGATTTAAGGGTATGGGCGTGCTTAAGGGTATACGGGCGTGTTCCAAGTCACACGGGCGTGTGAACCCTACTTCAAAAAATGAGTTATTTGATTTTAATCCCGAAAGTTTTTAGACATGAATTAAAGGCCTCGTAGGCCCTTGTTGTAAGTGTTGACTAAGAAAGTGAAGTTTATAAGTTGGAACAAAATTTTATAGCCTAAAAGTACATGGTTTAGTGAGTTTAAGCATAGTAATGTCTCGTATCCAGACCCAGTGTGGGTCTTGGGTGCGGGGTGTTACACACGGGTGTGCCTAATGGCCGTGGGAGAATGACAGGATCTAGTCTAATAGTAAACGGCCTTGACACAGGCGTGTCAACTAGCCGTGGGCATAAGTCAGTAGCTAGTTTAAGAGCACATGGCCATGGCACACGGGCGTGCTCGGTGGCCGTGTGAAGAAGTCAGAATGCTTACTCTGTTTTGGCACGGCCTGGACACATGGGGGTGTCTGGTGATCGCATGAGGCACACGGCCTAGTGGCACGGGCGTGTGGCCTCAACAGACTTATTGAATGTTTGAAATTTCTAAAACTTTTGTAAGTGTTTGGTTTAGTCCCGACCCTTCTCTAGCATGTGTTTGAGGTCTTGTAGGCCTCAATAAGGGATTATTTGATTATGTCTTGATGTGTTATGATAATGATTGACTTTATGTCGTAAATGGGATGTGAAATGATTTGATTGTTGGGTAATGCCTCTCAACCCTATTTCGGCGACGATTTTGGGTTAGGAGTGTTACATTTTATTGGTATCAAAGCTACGGTTTAGTCGATTCTCAGACTAACGTAGTGTGTGTGAGCCTAGCTATACATGCCATATATGAATTTGCGATAGTGTGATGAATTCTGACAGATATAAACGTGTTTTTATATAGAAATGGATCCCGATCGAGCAGTTGTTGATGACTTAGAGAGTAACGCGCCTGTTCCTGCTCAAGGGACAGCTCCGATCGCATCTAGGCTGAATGAAAGTAGTGAAAGAGGAGAGACTAAGCAAGCCTTCTTCTGTATGATGAGCGAGTGGTTTATGGAGTTCGTTCAAACGAATCTGGTTGCTCCACAACCTCCACCCCCACAAGTACCTGTTATACCACAAGTGATAGATCTGATTCGATTGAATAAACCTCCTATGGATAAGATCCGAAAGTACGAGTCTGAAGAGTTTAGGGCCACAGCTGATGACGATGTTGACGAGTCGAGTTTTGGTTCGAAAATATGATCCAAGTATTTGATCAGATGTCGTTGACTCCTAATGAGTGTATTAAGTGTGCATTTTCTCTGTTGAGAGATACAGCTTATAATTGGTAGAAGGCGATGATATCTGTGGTTCCGAGAGAGAGAATCACCTGGGACTTCTTTCAAGCCGAGTTCAAAAAGAAGTATATCAGTCAACACTTCATTGATCAGAAACGTAAAGAGTTTTTAGAGCTAAAACAGGGCCGTTTGTCCGTTACTGAGTACGAGTGGGAATTCGTAAGATTGATTCAATACACTAGAAAATATGTTTCGACCGAAGCTACTATGTGCAAACACTTCATAGAGGGATTGAATGAAGCCATTAAATTGTTGGTTGGGATACTTGATATAAATGAATTTGTTGTGTTAGTTGAAAGAGCATGCAAAGTCGAGGAGCTTAGTAAAGAAAAGAAGAAAGCTGATTCTGAAACTCGTGATGAAAGAAAAAGATCGATGAATAAGTTTTCTCAACCTTCGAGGAAGAGATTTAGAGATGCAAGCAATTGTTCAAATGCTTCGTTTGAGCATCCAAGTAGAGATCGTTAGAGACAAAGTACTGGTCCACGAACTCAAGCTCCGATTGAATCAAGTATTGGCAGCGTTAACAGTAGTAAGCCTAAGTGTAGATAATGTGGGAGACGACATGTGGGAGAGTGCTGGGGCAAGTATAATAATAGAACATGTTATAAGTGTGGATCACGAGATCACTTTACTCGGGATTGCCCAAAGCTGGTTTAGAAAGAAAATGTTCAAAATGTGAGATCAAGTAATATACCGACTAGGGATAGATCACCCAGGAATGTCGGGAATGTGAGTGGAAGTGAAAGAGGGACCACTGATACAGTTGTGAGATTAAAGGCGAGAGCACCTGCCTGAGCTTACGCTATACGAGCACGAGAGTAAGCGTTATCTCTAGACGTCATTACTGGTACTTTTACTCTATTCGATACTAATGTGATTGCATTAATAGATCCAGGATCAACCCATTCCTATGTGTGTATGAATTTAGTATTGAATAAGACTCTACCTGTTGAGTCTACTAAATTTGTGGTTAGAGTATCGAACCTTTAGGCAAGTGTGTCTTGGTGGATAAGGTGTGCAAGAATTGCCCATTGATGTTTCGTGATTTATGTTTTCCAGTCAATTTAATGTTGCTTCCCTTCGATAAGTTTGATATAATCCTGGGTATAAATTGGCTCACTATGCATAATGCTATTGTGAATTGTAAAAGAAAGAGTATTGAATTGAGAAGTGAGAATTGTGAGATAGTTTGAATTGAATCTAGTGATATGAAAGGGTTACCGGCTGTTATATATGCAATGAAAGTTATGAATTATATGAGAAAGGGTTGCGAAGCCTATTTGGCATATGTGATTGATACAAAAGTGTCAGAAAAGAAAGTTAAATCTGTACCTGTGGTTTGTGAGTTTCCAGATGTGTTTCCTGAAGAGTTACCAGGATTACTTCCAATTTGGGAAGTTGAATTTGGTATTGAGTTAGTGCCGGGAACTACCCCTATCTCAATAGCTCCGTATAGAATGGCACTGACAGAATTGAAAGAGTTAAAGTCTCAGTTGCAAGAGTTGACTGATAGAGGATTTATTCGACCGAGTTTCTCACCCTGGAGAGCTCCTATGTTATTTGTGAAAAAGAAAGATGGTACTATGAGAATATGTATTGATTATCGACAGTTGAACAAGGTGGCGATAAAGAACAAGTATCCGTTAACTCGTATTGATGATTTGTTCGATCAATTGAAAGGAGCTACAGTGTTTTCTAAGATAGATTTGAGATCAGGCTACTACCAGTTACGAGTCAAAGAGTCTGATGTATCGAAAACTACTTTCAGAACGAGGTATGGACATTACAAATTCTTAGTGATGCCTTTTGGATTAGCAAATGCTCCTGCAGTGTTTATGGATCTGATGAATCAGATATTCAGACCGTATTTGGATCGCTTTGTTGTTGTTTTCATTGATGATATTTTGATCTATTCGTGTGATGAGACGCAGCATGCCGAGCATTTGAGAACCGTGCTACAAACTCTGCGTAAGAAACAGTTGTATGCAAAGTTTAGAAAATATGAATTTTAGTTGTGTGAGGTTGGTTTTCTGGGGCATATTGTATCAGCTGTCGGGATACGAGTTGATCCATGTAAAATCTCTGCTATTTTAAAATGGAAGCCTCCAAGAAATGTGTCTGAAGTTCGTAGTTTTCTAGAACTAGCGGGATATTATAGATGGTTTGTGAAAGACTTCTCGATGATTGCGACTTCATTGACAAATTTGCTACAGAAAGATGTTAAATTTGAGTGGTTAGAAAAGTGTTAATAGAGTTTTGAACAGTTGAAAGTATTGTTGACAAATGCGCCAATGTTAGTTTAACTTGAGTCGGGCAAAGAATTTATAATTTATAGTGATGCATCGTTGAATGGTTTGGGCTGTGTGCTGATGCAAGAAGGTAAAGTCATTGCTTATGCTTCGAGGTAACTAAAGCCGTATGGAAAGAACTACCCAACACACGACCTTGAATTGGCCTCGATTGTGTTCGCATGGAAAATAAGGCGTCATTATTTATTTGGTGAGAAGTGTCATATCTTTACAGATCACAAGAGTTTGAAATACTTGACGACTCAGAAAGACTTGAATTTGTGACAGAGAAGATGGTTAGAATTGTTGAAAGATTATGAGCTTGTGATAGATTACCACCCGGGTAAAGATAGTGTTGTAGCTGATGCTTTAAGTCGAAAGTCTATATGTGCTTTGTGAGCAATGAATTCTCAGAAAGATCTGTGTGATGATAGTGCGGTTTTAGCCGAGTTGAAAGTAAAGCTGATGTTTGTACATCAGATTTATAATGCCCAAAAAATAAAGTTGAATTGATGGCTAAATGAACTCTGTGTGAATCGAATGTTAATCCAGAATTTCGAGTTGTTAGTGATGATTTTTTGAGATTTAGAGATCGAATTTGTGTTCCGAGAAATTCAGAGTTGATTCAAACGATTTTGAATGAAGCTCATAATAGTCGATTGACTGTTCATCCTGGGAGTACAAAGATGTATAATGATCTGAAATAGTTTTATTGGTGGCATGGTATGAAAAGAGACATTTCTGACTTTGTGTCGAAGTTTTAGTTTGTTAGCAAGTTAAGGCTGAACATCAGGTTCCATCTGGTTTGTTACAACAGATTATGATTCCTGAGTGGAAATTGGAAAGAATCTCGATGGACTTTGTGTTGGGATTACCTTTATCTCTGGGAAAGAAAGATGCAATTTGGGTGATAGTTGACAGATTAGCGAAATCAGCTCATTTTGTTCTGGTGAGAACAGATTATTCACTCGATAGATTGGCTGAAATGTATATTGCTGAGATTGTGAGATTGCACGGGGTGCCGCTATCTGTTATATCTGATAGAGATCTGAGATTTACCTCGCGATTTTGGAAGAAATTACAAGAGGCTTTAGGCACAAAATTGCATTTCAGCACTGCATTTCATCTACAAATGGATGGACAATCCGAACGGATTATTCAGATTCTTGAAGATATGTTGAGGTGTTGTGTACTTGAGTTTGAGAGTACATGGGAAAACATCTGCTGTTGATTGAGTTTGCGTACAATAATAGTTTTTAATCTAGCATTAAATTGGCACCATATGAGGCTCTTTACGGTCGAAAATACCGAACTCTATTGTATTGGATCGAGTTAAATGAGAATAAGATTCACGGGGTTGATCTTATAAAAGAGACTGAGCAGAAAGTGAAAATGATTCGTGACAGTTTGAAAGCGGCCTCCGATCGTCAGAAATCGTATGCAGATTTAAAACGGAAAGATATCGAATTTGATATTGGTGACAAAGTATTTTTGAAAGTGTCTCCATGGAAGAAAATAATTCGGTTTAGCCAAAAAGGTAAGTTGAGTCCGAGATTTATCGAGCCGTATGAGATCATTGAACGAGTTGGGCCAATTGCGTATAGATTGTTGTTGCCATCTGAGTTAGAAAAGATTCATAACGTGTTTCATGTGTCAATGCTTAGAAGGTACAGATTTGATCCGTCTCATGTGATTGCTCCCACTGAAGTTGAAATTCAGCCAGATTTGTTGTAAATGAAGAACCGATTCGAATTCTGGCACGAGAGACTAAAGAATTGAGAAGCAAAAGAATTTCCTTAGTGAAAGTGTTGTGGCACAAACAAGGAGTAGAAGAGGCTACGTGGGATCCTGAGAACATTATGAGAGAGCAATAACCACAACTATTCGCTGGTAAGATTTTCGGGGACGAAAATCCCTAAGTGGGAGAGTTGTAACAGCCCAGTTTTAGACCCTAGTCAGAATAGTCATTTTGAGACCACAAATCCGAGGTCGAAATAATATTTTAATGTTATTTTTGGTGTTGATTATGTGTGATATAGCCTGTGTGAAAATTCTGTGTGGTAATTTTATTGATTGTGTGCCAAATTAAGAGAAAGGACTTAATCGCATAAAGTGTAAAATGCTGTGTGCTGATTGTAAAGTGCTTAATTGTTATTGTCTTTATAATGTGGAGGATTTATGATGCAATTAGGCCATATTTAGAAATAGTGGGTGGCAATAGACTAGAATAACCTTAATATATAAAGGTTATATATGTTTAATAAAAATGGAAAATTAGTAAAAGACATATTAATGTTTAATAAACAAAATAAAACAAATTTTGATGGCCATTTCTCATCTTTTCCACCGATTTTTTAACAAAAGAAAACCATTTGAAGCAAATAGGGTTTCGACATATTGAGTACTTGATTCAAGGTATGTTTGAGCTCGGTTTTTGATAATTTCTACGTTTTCATAATCATTGCTTCGTGCTTTAGCTAACCCATGTTGTAATTTTGTGAGTTGATGATGTTTTTGTGATGAGTCATTGATGAATACTTGAGCTATATGTTAGTTGATAGTGAAATTTGAAAACTTGGTGTTGAGCTAACATAGTTTGTACTGGAATTTTTAGTGAAATTGAGTATTTTGGGCTTAATTGAGAAAATGAGAAATTGGGGGACTAAAATGTGAAATAAATGAGATGTGTGGAATTGTAGGAATATAGAGAGAATTCGGCTAGGCATGGGTGAAATGAAATTATGTGTATTTTGTGATTTTATGAATTAGGGACTAAAGTGTCAAAATGTGAAAATTTGAAGGCTATTATGTAAAATACCCTAAATATGTGTTTTTGGACTAAAATGAATGATTGGGTGATTGAATAGACTGAATTTGAATGTGTATAGACCAAGAGAGGAGAGGTTCGGATCGAGATCGAGGCAAAGATAAAGTTCTCGATTAATTGACTGTTTTGATAGTTCGACGTCCGAGGTAAGTTCAGATATAATACATGTTGTTAACTTATATTCTATGTGGTGTGAATTGAATGAATACCTATATAATTATGAGATTAGAAATGCTATGTGCATAATTGGATTAGAGGCACTAAGTGTGTGAAATTAGAATCGGGATAGAGATGATTGGCACTATGTGTGCGAGATGATAAAAGCTTTGGCTTATTGAATTGACACTGTGTGTGCGATATCGATATAAGCTCAGTTTAACGATTTGGCACTAAATGTGCGATGACATTTACGTATTGTTTACGAATTGGCACTATGTGTGTAAACTAAGCAAGAGATTAGCAAAGGTGGATCGGAATGTAAAGTCGATTGGTTGAATAGCATGGTTGGTGAGTAACTAAGTGTTGGCAAAGGTATGTATGATACCTATGTGGTTGATGAGATTGAAAGTATATGAATGGAATGCTATGTGAGTATTTGATATGGTTGAATTTTTGTATCAAATGTAAATTATCTATGTTATGGTTTAATATGTACATTGATTTGATTTGATGAAATAATTGTATTGTATTTCGAACTTACTAAGCTTTGAAAGCTTACTGTGTGTTTGTTTCTCTGTTTTACAGTGTCAGTAAAGCTAGCTCAGATTCGAGAATCGTCAGCATCTCAATCACACTATCAACAATTTATTTTGGTACTTTTAGAAAGATGTACATAGTTGAAATATGGCATGTATAGGCTAGATATGTAGATTATGTATGAGATGTGTAAATAGCCATGTGAGATGGCTAGATAAATGCTTGAAATATGCTTGTGTGGATTTGGTATGTGAGGTGAGTTTTGGTATGTTTTGATGGCAATGGATATGTCTTATAAATGGTAATCTAGGTGATAGATTGATTCTAGTATGATCTAGTGAATTTGAAGAGGAATCATGTTTGGTATTGAATGTGTTCAAGTGGTGAATTTTAGTTTATAAGTTGACTTGATTAGAAATGAGATAGTATGAGATGATATGTCGATCACTTGATATGAAATTGGTTGCCAAATTGTGTGTGTAATTATGCTTAAATGTGCTTGTAGGTTTGACCCTTGTGTGGGTGGCAAATTGCCCTTACATATGGCCTATTTTGCCAACACGGTTATGGCACACGGGCGTGCCTAATGGCCGTGGGAGAATGACAGTATCTAGCCTAATAGTACACGGCCTTGACATGGACGTGTCAACTAGCCGTGGGCATAAGTCAGTAGCTAGCTTAAGAGCACACGGCCGTGGCACATGGGCATGTTTGGTGGCTGTGTGAAGAAGTCAGAATGTTCACTCTATTTTGGCACGGCCTGGACACATAGGGGTGTCTGGTGACCGCATGAGGCACATGGCCTGGTGGCACGAGCGTGTGGTCTTGTTTAATGTTTGAAATTTCTAAAACTTTCGTAAGTGTTCGGTTTAGTCCCGACCTTTCTCTAGCATGTGTTTGAGATCTTGTAGGCCTCAATAAGGGACTATTTGATTATGTCTTGATGTGTTATGATGATGATTGACTTTGTGTCGTAAATGGGATGTGAAATGATTCGATTTTTTAGTAATGCCTCTTAACCCTATTTCGGCGACGGTTTCGGGTTAGGGGTGTTACACATCAATCTTCTACCTTTGAAAGTTGAATGTATCAGGCACATTCTATCAAGGTTTATTATGGTGCTGTGAGTAGAGGGCAGTAGCCTGTAGTTCAGAAAATGAAACCAGATTTTGTTTTGCAGTGTCAAGAAGCGGCGATGCATCATATAATTCTTTTGATGTGAAATTGTCCACAATGCTCATTCGACACACAAATCCTTCACCAACAAGTCCCTTTTTTCGTTTGTGATATCTTCAATAAACTTGGAGTGTTCATCGACATCCACCTTAGTGTTGTACATGTAGCACCCCTAACCCATAACCATCGCCGGTATAGGGTTAAAGGCATTACCGAAAAAATCGAATCTTTACGAACTTTTCACATCATAATTTAACAATTCAAAACAAAGAGTCCCTTATATAAGTCTACGAGACCTTAAACATGCATTATAAAGGGGTCGACACTAAACCGAGCACTTGCAAAATTTTTTGAAAACTTAACATTTCTCTAAGTTACAGAGGTCACGCGCCCGTGTGGGTAGCACACGGCCTCAGACACGCCCGTTTGTCTAAGCCGTGTCAAAATAGGGCATACATACTGACTTGTCCACACGGCTTGAGACACGCCTGTGTGCCTCACCCATGGTCGACACTGACTTGCACCACATGGCCAGTCACACGCCCGTGTGTCCAGCCTGTGGTCGAAACTGACGTGTTTAGAAATGCAACCACGAAGGACACGGTCGAGCCACATGCCCGTGTGTTCAATCGTGTGGGCAAATATAGACCATTTTCAAGGCCAATTTACCACCAACACTTTGGGTTATACCTACAAGCAATATACCAATTCAAATCACATCTCCAATGCAAACAAAACATACCAAAATGACCATCTTTTCTAACCATTCAAGAACATTTCAAACACACCAACTTTTGTGCCATTTAGCTCAATCTAATCACAAGCATTTCTAATCATAATCCATCCAAAAACTTACCAATTCATTATGACATCTTTTCATCTATAATATACCAACTTTGTATCACAAAACATAGATCAAATATTACCATATACACATCCATTTGCAAGCCATATCACATAGCTTTTATATACAACTCAAAACATCAAACATTTCAACTAGGCTATACATGCCATACTTAAATATGTACACATTCAAAAGGTACCAAAATAGAGTTTGATAGTGTGGTGATGATCCTCGATGATTCCCGAGCCTGCTGTAGCTTTAACGATCTATAAAATAATGGAAACACACACAAAGTAAGCTTTCAAAAGCTTAGTAAGCCATATACAAATAAACTTAACATATAACATCAATAATCATATCAAATACAATATCATTAATATTTCTCAATTCCAAATTCGCAATTCTTCTTTGGCTCATTTGTTTAGCCATTTCTTACCAATGATTCACACCTCAAAGTATCTCTTTTGCTCATATCACAAGCATACATATATCACAAACATACCTTTTATACTCAATAGTAGTATGCATTTCAAATGTACCTAAATCGATTACTCATTTCACATAATCTATCATTTCTCGGAATTGCCTGTTGAACCATTCGAAATCAAATAGGATACTCGGATAACTCAGAATATTCGAACAATGCCAATGTCCCAGACGTGGTCTTACATGTAATCCAATATCGATGCCATCGTCCTGCATGTGGTCTTATACTGAATCGACATCGATGCCAATGTCCCAGACATGGTCCTACACGTAAATCTCAAATCAATGCCAACGTCCCAGACATGGTCTTACATGATATCTCATATCAGAATCCTTAAGTCATGACATATGAATCCTATCAATTCCTAAGGTTTGTACGGGACTTTTCGGACCTTGACACATTGTCGATACTTTCTCGGATTTCACATGAATATCTTCCAAAGCCATTCATCACAATTCAATACTAAATGAACATGAATAAATCATCTTAAATATATTTATTTGTATATAGACTTACCTCGTACAGATATAGACGGAATGATTCGACCATTCGATCACTTTCGACTTTCCTCGATCTAAATCCGTTTTCTTTGGTTCTTTATCTATACATATTCAAATTTAACCCTTTTATTCACCAAATCATTCAATTCAATCCAAGGACACATAATTAGGGCAATTAACAAATTTGCCCTTATATTTTTAGATTTTGACATTTAAGTCCCTATTTCACAAAATCACAAAATACATAAAATTTCCTTGTACCCATGCTTAGTCGAATTTTCATCATAATCAGACAAGTCCATACATTTCATTTATTTAACATTTTAGTCCCTCAAAATATTATTTTCACAATTTAGTCCAAATTACTCAAATTCACCAAAAATCTAAAGATAAAATATGTTAATCTAACACATATATTTTGTAACACCTCTTACCCGTGTCTGACGCCGGGATGGGATACGAGGATTATCGTACTTAACCTTGCTTGAACATGTAGTATTGGGCTAAAAATTTCATTTCAACCTAAACCTTTCATCCTTGATCATAAGTTGCATAATATAGGGCCACGAGGCCTTAAACATACATCCGGAAAGTTTCAGAGTTCAACCAGAAACTTTTACACTCTTAGAAAATTTTTACCTAAACAGGGGTCATACGCTCGTGTGACATGGGACATGCCCGTGTGGGCGGATCGTGTGGTCTCACACGCCCATGTCCCTAGCCCATGTGGAATTTAATTTCCTTTCGAGCCTACAAGAGTTTTCACACGGCTGGACACATGCCCGTGTCTATAACCCGTGTCCTTCACATGGCCTAGTCATGCCCGTGTCCTCTGCCCGTGGAACTCTCTGTTTATGACATCATCAATCTCTTAAGGGCACACGGCCTAGGCACATGCCCGTGTGCTGGCCCGTGTGACAAATCATATTCTCGCAAGTTGATGCAGGGGACACACGGCCTATTAACACACCCATGGGGCTGACCGTGTGTCACACACGGCCTAGACACATGCTCGTGTGTCTATCCGTGTGGACAATTAGAAGGCTATTTTCCAAGCCAATTGTCACCCTGCAACATGAACACATATTTTCCAACACAAGCAACACATAATATAGCAATAATGCACTATGAAAAATCCCTAAGACATCATTTATAGAATTCATAAAAACTCATCATCATCAAGATATAGAACTTAACAAATATTGACCAATTTCTTTGGCCATATATAAATAGAGTGAATAACCTTAATATCCAACACTTTGGCTCCCATTATGACATAACTCAAAATGATCAAGTTTCTATACATGCTATACTTTGGCTCCCTGAGCTAGCTTGTCGATACTATAAGGAAAAAGAAAAAGAGAGGGGTAAGCATATAGCTTAGTAAGTTTGCATGAAATTTATATAGCAACATCATTGCTCATAATAAAATCTTCCATCTCATGAAACAATAGCAACATAAGTCTCAAATGCTTAGGCATACTTACTCATACTTATTCTTACCCATCACATATCACATTATAATTTCATAACTTGTATTTTACTCATGGTTCCTGTATTCACTTAGTCACATAGTTTAGCACTTATGCAATTATAAACATAAACTCAAAATTTTCATCATCCTTAACATAAAAGGAACTCAACGCCATCCTTGTATAACTTGGCTCTATACCATCTTTACATACTTAGCTCTTTTGTTACCTTTACATACTTAGCTCTTTTATCCGATGAATTACCCAAAATATCAGAGGATACTCAACCTCATCATGCATGTATCTCGATGCCAATGCCACATCCCAAATATGGTCTTACATGGGAACACCTCTTGATGCCGATGCTATATCCCAAATATGGTCTTACACGAGATATCTTAGCTCGATGTCGATGCCATGTCCCAGACATGGTTTTACACGAGATCTTCCTTTGGTGCCGAAGCCATGCCCCAGACATGGTCTTACACGGGACCTTCCTTGTATGGTGTCGATGCCATGTCCCAGACATGGTCTTATATGGGGCCTTCCTTATATGGTGCCAATGCCATGTCCCAGACATGGTCTTATACGTGACCAACATTCGGTGCCGATGCCATATCCCATATATGGTCTTATACGGGACCTTCCTTGACTCTTAGCATGATATAACTATCCTCGTTATTCTGAGTCTTCAACCGGGACTTCAACTTACATGTTCTCATTTATTTTCTCACTAAGACATTATTAATCAACTTCATGCAAATAATAAGCATTTCAAAAAATAATAAGTAATTTAAAAACAATAACACATGTAACCTTAATTTCACACAACTTACCTCGATACTCAAAATGTATATAGATGTTTAATTTAGTCCGCAACTTTGTTCTTACCCCGGTTTTAATCCGGGCTTCGCATTTCTTGATCTATAATGAAAATTTTACTTATTTAATACTCACATTAACTAAATCGACTCATGAATCAAACTTTGGAAAAATTACGATTTTACCCCTAAACTTTCTCATAATTACAATTTTGCCCCATAGGCTTGTAAAATGATTTTTATTCAATTTTCTTGTATTTTAAGATTAGCTGAATTATTCTCTTAACTACAACAGCCCTTAATTTCCACTATTTCACTCATGTATGACCAATTTTATAACATTTACAATTTGGTCCTTTTACACATTTTTCATGAAAATCACATAGAAAAAGATGTTTATCATACATCAAACTTTCATATTCTTCCTTAAAACATCAAAATACATGCATGTCATACATGGGTAAATTTTTGAACATAAACCCTAGCTTAAAATATAACTAGAAATAGCTAAATCGAGCTATGAGGATCTCAAAAATACGAAGAACATTAAAAATGGGGCAAAGAGACATTTTCAATCAAGCTTGAAAGATGAACAAACCCTAGCTATGTCTTCCTTATGGAATTTCGGCCAAGGAGAAGAAGATGAACACAATTTTGACTTCTTTTTCCCTTTTTAATCTTTTATTTACCAAATGACAAAAATGCCTTTAATGATTCTTTCTTGAGATTTTTCCTTTCCATGTCTATTTTTGTCCATCTTAACATATAATGGTCTAATTGCTAAATAAGGACTTTTAATAATTTTTGTTATGCTATTTCATACTTAAACATTCTAGATTCTCATATTTTCTAATCTTTGCAATTTAGTCCTAATGGACAAATTGTTTACTAATTAATAAAATTCTTTCATGAAATTTTCACACAACCATGCAGATACCTCATAAGCCTCATAAAAATCATTAAAATACATATTTCTACTTTGAATTTGTGTTCTCGCACCACTATTTCGACTAGGCCCTAAAATTTTCTCCCCTTAGGGATTTTTTTCCCCGACAATCTTACCAGCAAAAAGGTTTGGGTACTGATTCCTCATAGCCTCTTCGAGTTCCCAAGTAGCCTCCTCTACCCCATGTCTTTGCCACAAGACTTTCACGAGAGTAGTACTTTTTTCTTAACTGTTTGACTTCCCGTGCTAGGATCTTAATCAGTTCTTCACCATATGTCATGTTAGGTTGAATTTCAACCTCTGCTGGTGTAATCACATGCGAAGGGTTTGATCGGTAGCGTCACAACATAGACACGTGAAATACATCATGAATCTTTTCTAACTCAGACGGCGAAGCCAATCGATAGGCTACTGGCCCTCTTCTCTTGGTGATCTTATATGGTCCAATAAAACGTGGACTTAGTTTGCCTTTTCGGCCAAATCTAAGAACTTTCTTCCAGGGCGACACTTTCAAGAATACTCTATCACCGACTTGATACTCGATCTCTTTTCGTTTCAAATCCAAGTAGGATTTTTGTCTATCAGAAGCAGCTTTTAAACAATCTCGAATCACCCTTACTTTCTCTACGATTTCTTTAACCAGATCAACCCCGTGAATCTGATTTTCCTTAAGTTCAGTCGAATATAAAGGCGTTCGGCACTTACGCCCATACAAAGCCTCATAAGGTGCCATTTTCAAAATTGACTAAAAACTGTTATTATAAGCAAACTCGACCAACAGTAAGTACTTTTCCCAGCTGCCCTAAAACTCAAGAACATAACACCGGAGCATATCCTCAAGTATCTGTATTAATCTCTCCGACTATCCGTCGGTTTTGGGGTGAAAACCAGTACTAAAACTCAACTTTGTACCCAAAGCATCTTGCAACTTTTTCCAAAATCTGGACGTGAATCTTGGATCTCTATTCCATATAATCGATATAGGCATTCTACGAATCCTTACAATATTTGAAACATACAAGCTTTCAACTTATCAAGTGAGTAGTCAACACGTACAAGTACGAAATGGGCTGACTTCTTAAGTCTATCAACTACGACCCATACAACATCTTTCTTACTCAGTGTCAACGGTAAACCCGTTACAAAGTCCATGGTAACACGATCCCATTTTCACTCAGGAACCATAATTGGTTGAAGCAAACCCAAAGGTACTTGGTGTTCAACTTTCACTTGCTGATAAATCAAGCATCTTGATACAAATTCAGAAATATCTTTCTTCATACTTGGCCACCAATACCATTTCCTCAAGTCGTTGTTCATCTTGGTGCTACCTGGATGTACAGATAGGCATCCACTATGTGCCTCATGCAAAACTTTATGAATGAGCTCATCGTTCCTCGGTACACAGGCTCTATTTCTGAACATCAAACATCCATCTGAATTAATCCAAAAATCGAACTCAATACCTGACTCGCACTGAACTCTTTTGGCTTGCAATTTACTGTCATCTTTTTGAGCCTCATAGATCTCTTGGAGAAACATCAGTCTAGCCCTCAACTCAGCTAGGATGGAACCATCATCTAACAAAGTCACCCGTGTATTCATAGCTCTCAATGGAAACAAATACTTTCTACTCAAAGCATTGGCGACTATATTCGCCTTTCCCGGGTGGTAGTCAATGACTAGCTCGTAATCTTTTATTAGCTCCAACCATCTTCGTTGCCTTAAGTTCATTTCCTTTTGAGTCATCAATTGCTTTAAACTTTTGTGGTCGGTGAATATCTGACATCTTTTAACATACAAATGGTGTCTCCAAATCTTCAGCGCAAAGGCAATGACAACCAACTCTAAATCATGTATCAGATAATTCTTCTCATGTGGCTTTAACTGTATAGAAGCATATGCTATCACCTTGCCTTCTTGCTTGAGTACACAGCCAAATCCATTCAAGGATGCATCGCTATAGATCACAAATTCTTTTCCCGATTGAGGTTGTATTAGAATTGGAGCCTCTATCAACAATGCTTTTAATTTTTCAAAACTCTGTTGACACTTTTCCATCCATTCAAACTTTACATCTTTCTATAACAGTCTCGTTATCGGGGTAGCTATCATAGAAAACCCCTTGAAAAACCGTCTGTAATAGCCAGCTAGGCCTAGAAAACTTCTCACCTCTGTTACGTTCCTCGGTGGCTTCCACTCAACAATGGCTAAAATTTTGCCTGGATCAACTCGGACTCCATCTCCCGGGACAATATGCCCCAAAAATCCAACTTTCTTGAGCCAAAATTCACTTTTTCTGAACTTGGCATACAACTAATTATCTCGTAAAATCTGTAAAATCGTCCTCAAGTGCTCCGCATGCTCATGCTCATCACGGGAATATATCAGTATGTCATCAATAAAGACAACCACAAACTTATCCAAGTATGGCCGAAAAATATGGTTCATTAAATTCATGAACACCGCATGGGCATTTGTTAAACCAAAAGGCATGACTAAAAATTCCTAATGCCCATACTTCGTCCGAAATGCAGTTTTTGGCACATCTGAATCTTTCACTCTTAACTGATAATAGCCTGATCTCAAATCTATCTTGGAAAACATAGTGGCTCCCTTCAATTGATCAAACAAATCATCGATCCTTGGCAATGGGTACTTGTTCTTTACGGTTACCTTATTAAGCTGCCAATAATTAATGCATAATCTCATAGAACCATCCTTCTTTTTCACAAATAACACTGGTGCACCCCATAGAGAATAACTCGATCTTGCAAAACTTTTGTCCGTTAACTCTTGCAACTATGCCTTCAATTCCTTCAACTTATATGGAGCCATTCTGTAAGGAGCAATTGATATCGGTACAGTACCGAGAGCTAACTCAATGCCAAATTCAACCTCTCTAACCGGAGGCAACCCTGGCAATTCTTCTGGGAAAACATCTGAATTCTCACATACTATCGGTACTGATTCAATCTTTAACTCAGTTTCTTTAACATTCATAATGAAGGCAAGATAGGCTTCATACCCCTTTCTTACATACTTTTGAGCAAACATATGAGAGATCAATACCAGCGATCTGTCTTGTTCATCTGATTCAATACGAAGAGTGTCCCCATTTTCACATATAAACTCAATGTATTTCTTTCCACAATTTACTATCACATCATGAGTGGTTAACTAGTCCATACCAAGAATTATATCAAATTCATCAAATGGCAATAGCATGATATTTGCCTTAAAATAATGACCTCTAATCATCAATGGACAATCTTTGCATACTTTATCAACTAATACACTTTTGCTTAATGGATTGGACACTTTTATCACAGACTCTGTAGACTCTATGGGCATACTCATACTAGATACTAATTTCATGCAAATGTATGAGTGGGTAGATCCCGGATGGATTAAAACAACAACAATAGTATCATGGAGAGAAAATGTACCCGTAATTACATCAGGGGATGATGCCTCTTCGCGAGCGCAAATGGCATAAGTCCTTGCAGGTGCTCTACCCTCAGGCCTTGTAGCCTGCTTTCGGGATGTACCTTTACTACTCGTTCCACTACCTGGGTTTCTTTTTTGTCTTCCTCTATTAGCGCTTCCTAATTTTGCACTCTGAACCTTCTCTTTTTCAATCATCTTAGGGCATTCTCGAATAAAATGGTCTTGGGAACCACACTTAAAACAAGCACTCTCATGTACACGACATTCACTAGGGTGTCGTCTGCTACACTGTGGGCATTCCGGTCTATTAGATCAAATGTTCCCAACACTAGCGACTGATGTATTCTAGGCTTTATTCGCCGAGTACTGCTTACCCTTACTTCTATCCGAGAACCCAGCTGAAGTAGCTGATCTGGTAGAGAAGTCTCTTGACTTCTTGGATGAAGATTGAAATGACTTGTTCAATTATCTTTTTCTTGAATCACAAAACTCCATCTCAGCTTTTCTTTTCTCTTTCACCAAGTCCTCAGCTTTACAAGCCTGATCCACTAGCATAACAAATTCCTTTAATTTGAGGACACCGACAAACAATCTGATATCTTCATTTAATCTGTCCTCAAACCGTTTACACATAATGACTTCAGAGGATACACATTTCCGAGCATATTTGTTGAGCCTTACGAACTCACGTTCATACTCAGTTACTGTTATCTTACCTTGTTTCAGTTTAAGGAATTCTTTTCTTTTTTGATCAATAACCTCTGACTAAAGTACTTCTTCCGAAATTCTTCTTGAAAAAACTCCCATGTAGTCCTTTCCCTTGGTACAACCGACACAAAGGTATTCCACCACTAATAAGTAGAATCTCTCAGAAGAGACACTACACATTTCATGCACTCTTCTGGTGTGCAAGATAATTCATCAAATACTCGAATGGTGTTTTCAAGCTAGAATTCTGCTCTTTTTAGATCGTCATCTTTGCTAGCCCAGAATTCTTTAGCCCCTTATTTTCGGATTCTATCAACTGGAGGCTTTTCTCTTCTTACCACTTCTACCACTGGAGGAGCTACAGGGGTAGGCTGAGGAATAGGCAGGGGTGGAGGGGGTTGTACATTCGGGTTCGTGCGAATGAACTTCGTGTACCACACATTCATCATGTGGAGAAAGACTTTCCTAGCCTCTTCTCCTCCTCTCTGACTTACAGTCATAGGTCTATTCTCATTTTCATTTGGCACCGTCCCTTCAGTGGGAGCCGGCGTATTACTTTCTACATCATCCACCACAGCTCTTTTGAGATCTATCTATTATATGAAAAAATAATTTAAGTCATCAAGAGTCGTCACACTATCATTATATAAATACTCATATGTATGGCATGTATAAATAGACTCATGCTTAAGCTACGTTAGTCCGAGAATTGACTAAATCATAGCTCTAATACCACTAAATCTAACACCACTAAATCTAACACCTCTTACCCGTGTCTGATGCCGGGAATACGAGGCATTACCGTACTTAACCTTGCTTGAACATGTATTATTAGGCTATAAAATTTCATTTCAACTTAAAACCTTTCATCCTTGATCATAACATGCATAATATAGGCCTACGAGGCCTTAAACATACATCTAGAAAGTTTTGGAGTTCAACCGGAAACTTTTACACTCTTAGAATTTTTTTACCTAAACAGGGGTCATACGCTTGTGTGATATGGGACACGCCCATGTGGGCGGACCGTGTGGTCTCAAACGCCCATGTCCCTAGCCCATGAAAAATCCCTAAGACATCATTTATAGAATTAATAAAAACTCATCATCATCAAGATATAGAACTTAACAAATATTGACCAATTTCTTTGGCCATATACAAATAGAGTGAATAACCTTAATATCTAACAGTTTGGCTCCCATTATGACATAACTCAAAGTGATCAAGTTTCTATACATGCCATACTCAAAATAAATCAACTTTGCTATACCAAAATAGTGATTGATAGTGTGATCTGAGCTCCGCCGTTCTACGATCCCCGAGCTAGCTTGGCGAAACTACAAGGAAAAAAGAAAAGAGAGGGGTAAGCATATAGCTTTGTAAGTTTGCATGAAATTTATATAACAACATCATTGCTCATAATAAACTCTTCCATCTCATGAAACAATAGCAACATAAGTCTCAAATGCTTAGGCATACTTACTCATACTTACTCTTACCCATGACATATCACATTATGATTTCATAATTCGTATTTTACTCATGGTACCTGTATTCACTTAGTCACATAGTTTAGCACTTATGCAATTATAAACATAAACTCAAAAGTTTCATCATCCTTAACATAAATGGAACTCAATGCCATCATTGTATAACTTGGCTCTAAGTCATCTTTACTTGCTTAGCTCTTTTGTTACCTTTACATACTTAGCTCTTTTATCCGATGAATTACCTGGATTATCAGAGGATACTCAATCTTATCATGCAAGTATCTCGATGCCAATGCCACATCCCAATATTGTCTTACATAGGATCACCTCTTGATGCCGATGCCATATCCCAGATATGGTCTTACATTGGATATCTTAGCTCGATGTCGATGCCATGTCCCAGACATGGTCTTACGTGAGACTTTCCTTTTATGGTACCGATGCCATGTACCAGACATGGTCTTATACGGGACCTTCCTTATATAGTGCCGATGCCATGTCCCAGACATGGTCTTATACGGGACCTTTCTTATTCAATGCTGATGCCATATCCTAGACATGGTCTTATACAGGATTTACGTTCGGTGTCGATGCCATGTCCCAGACATGGTCTTATACGGGACCTACATTCGGTGCCGATGCCATATCCCATATATGGTCTTATACTGGACCTTACTTATCTTTTGGCATGATATAGGTATCCTCGTTATTCCGAGTCTTCAACTGGGACTTCAACTTATGTTTTCATTCATTTTCTCACCAAGACATTATTAATCAACTTCACGAAAATAATAAGCATTTCAAAAAATAATAAGTAACTTAAACACAGTAACACATATAACCTTAAATTCACACAACTTACCTCAGTACTCAAAATGTATATAGATGTTCGATTTAGTCCACAACCCTATTCTTGCCCCGGTTTCAGTCTGGGCTTCGCGTTTCTTGATCTATAATGAAAATTTCACTTATTTAATACTCACATTGACTAAATCGACTCATGAATCATACTTTGGAAAAATTATGATTTTGCCCCTAAACTTTCTCATAATTACACTTTTACCCCTAGGCTCGTAAAATGATTTTTATTCAACTTCCTTGTATTTTAAGCTTAGTCAAATTATTATCTTAACTACAATAGCCCTTAATTTCCACTATTTCACTCATGTATGACCAATTTTATAACATTTATAATTTGGTCCTTTTATGAATTTTTCATGAAAATAACATAGAAAAAGATGTTTATCATACATCAAACTTTCATATTCTTCCTTAAAACATCAAAATACATGCATGTCATACATGGGTAAAATTTTGAACATAAATCCTAGCTCAAAATATAGCTAGAAATAGCTAAATCGAGCTACGAGGATATAAAAAATACGAAAAACATTAAAAACGGGGCAAAAAGACACTTACAATCAACCCTGAATGATGAACAAACCCTAGCTATGTCTTCCTTAGGGAATTTCGGCCAAGGAGAAGAATATGGACACAATTTTGACTTTTTTTTTGTTTTAATCTTTTATTTACCAAATGATAAAAATGCCCTTAATGATCCTGTCTTGATATTTTTCCTTCCCATGTCTATTTTTGTCCATCTTAACATAAAATGATCTAATTGCTAAATAAGGACTTCTAATAAATTTTATGATGCTATTTCATACTTAAACCTTCTAGATTCTCATATTTTCTAAACCTTGCAATTTAGTCCTAATGGACAATTGTTTACTAATTAATAAAATTCCTTCAGGAAATTTTCACACAACCATGCAAATACCTCGTAAGCCTCATAAAAATCATTAAAAATACATATTTCTACTTCAGATTTGTGGTCTCGCACCACTATTCTGACTAGGCCGTAAATTGGGCTGTTACATATTTCATATTTCATCAACTAACATTACAAAGCTTAAACATTTAATCAATGGTACATCCTATATTCTTCATCAAATTCCATAATTAAGGCATAGGTTTTGTAGTACTCGAAGTAACGATTACAAAAACGTAGAAATTGTCAAAAATCAAAACTAAAACATACCTTAATTTTGCTTGAACATAGCCGAATATTCAAAGCTTTAAACCCTTGTTTCTTTTTCCTATTTTCGGTTAAAAAAGATGAGTATAATAGCTTTCATCCTTTTGTTTTTTTTTAATAATCATAACTAACTCAATTACCAAATTAACCTTATAATTAAACATATAAAACATTTATAATGGTTGGTTATAGATGTCCATTAACCATACTAATGGTTTATTTACCTCATAAGGCCACCACATTCAAAAACCAACTCAATTAAGCACATTAACATATAGAATGTCACTTTTACCTTTTATGCAATTTAATCCTTTTCTCAAATTAAGCTCACAAATAATAAAAATTAATTCACGAAACTTTTACACATGCTCAATCACATATTGCAAGCATAGAAAATAATATCAAAATATTTATCTTACTTGGATTTGTGGTCCCAAAACCACTATTCCTACTAGGGTCTAAATCGGACTGTTACAATTCTCCCCCCTTAGGGATTTTCGTCCCCGAAAATCTTACCCTTAAATAGATTCAAATATTGTTGTCTCAATTCTTCAAGCTCCCATGTAGCCTCTTCCACTCCGTGTCGATGCCATAAGACTTTCACTAATGAGATTTTCTTATTTCTCAATTCTTTCACCTCACGATCTATAATCCAGATTGGTTCTTCCTCATAAGTCATATCAAATCAGATTTCAATCTCAGACGGAGAAATCACATGTGATGGGTCAAATCTGTATCGACGAAGTATTGAAACATGAAACACATTATGAATCTTTTCTAGTTCTGGTGGCAACAACAATCTATATGCAACAGGTCTAATACGCTTGATAATTTCATATGGTCCGATGAACCTCAGACTCAATTTGCCTTTATTGCCAAAACAAAGTATTTTCTTCCACGGAGATACTTTCAAGAACACTTTCTCACCGACCTAAAACTTGATATCCTTTTGTTTCAAATCTGGATAAGAGTTCTGATGATCTGATGCGGCTTCCAGACTATCATGAATTACTTTCACTTTATGTTCTGTTTCTTTGATTAAATCTACCCCGTGTATCTTATTTTCACTTAGCTCAATCCAATACAAAGGTGTTCGACATTTGCGTCTGTACACAGCCTCATAAGGTGCCATTTTGATGCTTGACTAAAAACTATTATTGTATGCAAACTCAATCAATGGTAAATATTGTTCCTACATACCATCAAACTCAAGAATGCAACATCTCAACATATCCTCGAGTATTTAATGATCCGCTCGGATTGACCATCCGTCTGTGGGTGAAAAGCAGTACTGAAATGCAATTTAATACCTAAAGCCTCTTACAGTTTCTTCCAAAATCATGAGGTAAATCTCGGATCTCTGTCATACATAATAGATAGTGGCACCCCGTGCAATTTCACAATATCAGAAATATAAAGCTCAGTTAATTTATCAAGTGAGTAATCAGATTGTACCGGAATAAAATGATCTGATTTCATCAATCTATCAACTACGGCCCAAATTGCATCCTTCTTTCTCAGAGTCAAAGGTAACCCTGAAACAAAATCCATCGTTACTCTATCCCATTTCCACTTAGGAAGCATTATCAGTTGTAACAAACCAGATGGCACTTGATGTTCAGCTTTAACTTGCTGACAAACTAAACATTTCGATACAAAATCTGAGATATCTCGCTTCATACTAGGCCACCAATAAAGTTGCTTCAAATTATGGTACATCTTCGTACTTCTCGGATGAACAGATAGGCGACTGCTATGTGCTTATTTCAATATCAACTGAATCAGCTCTGGATTCCTCGAAACACTTATCCGATTTCAAAATTTCAAACATTCATCATCATCAACTCGAAATTTTGAATCAGAATTCAAATTACACTGAGCTTGTTTCGCTATCATTTCATTATCAACTTTCTGAGCATCACATATTTGCTGTAAGAACAATGATTTCACTTTCAATTCAGCCAAAACTGAACCATCATCAGACAAGTCTAAATAAGCATTCATCGCACATAATGTAAACATTGCTTTTCAACTCAATGCATCAGCAACAACATTTACCTTACCCAGATGATAATCTATCACAAGCTCGTAGTCTTTCAACAGTTCTAACCATCTTCTCTGTCGCAGATTCAAGTCTTTCTAAGTCATCAAATATTTCAGACTTTTATGATCCGAGAACACATGGCATTTTCCACCGAAGAGATAGTGACGCCAAATCTTCAATGCAAACACTATTGCAACTAGCTCAAGATCATGTGTCGGATAATTCTTTTCATGTTGTTTCAATTGTCTCGAGGCATAAGCTATAACTTTTCCTTCCTGCATCAAAACACATCCTAGACCATTCAACGAAGCATCACTATAAATCACGAATTCTTTAACCGATTTTGGTTGTACCAAAATTGGATCTTCGGTTAAAAGAGCTTTCAACTGATCAAAGCTTTTCTGACATTTATCGGACCATTCAAATTTCACATGTCTAGTCAACAGAATAGCAATCATCAAAAAGCCTTTTACGAACCTTCGATAATAACCAGCAAGTCCCAGAAAAATGCAAACTTCAGACACATTTTTCAGAGGCTTCCACTCCAAAATAGCTGAAATCTTGCTCGGATCAACTCATATACCAGATGCTGACACAATATGTCCTAGAAAACCAACTTCACGCTACTAGAATTCACATTTACTAAACTTTGCATGCAATTTCTTATCTCGCAGAGTTTGTAGCATAATTTTTAGATTTTCATCATGCTCAATTTCATCACGTGAATAAATCAAAATATCATCAATGAATACTACAACAAATTGATCTAAATACGGTCTAAAAATTCTGTTTATCAAATCCATAAAAATAGTAGGAGCATTCGTTAGTCTGAAAGGCATAACTAAAAACTCATAATGCTCGTACCTCGTTCTGAAAGCAGTTTTCAGAATATCTGAATCCTTTACTCGCAACTGATAATACCCCGATCTCAGATCTATCTTTGAAAACACGGTAGCTCCTTCCAGCTGATCAAACAAATCATCAATTCTGGGCAGAGGATATTTGTTCTTAATGGTCACTTTGTTCAACTGGCGGTAATCAATGCACATTCTCATCGTTCCGTCTTTCTTTATCACAAATAGAACGGGAGCACCCTAAGGTGAGAAACTCGGTCGTACAAATCCCCTATCAGTCAACTCTTGCAATTGTTTCTTCAGCTCTTTCAATTCTGTTGGCGCCATTCTATACGGAGCTATAGAGATAGGTGTCGTTCCCGATAATAAATCAATACCAAATTCAACTTCGAGTATCGTAGGTAATCCCGGTAGTTCTTCAGGAAACATGTTAGGAAATTCACAGACAACTATCACTGATTCAACTTTCTTTTCAGTCACTCTCGAATCAATCACATAAGCAAAATAAGCTTTATAGCCCTTTTTCACATAACTCTTAGCTTTCAACACTATATCATAGCCGACAATCCATTTAAATCATTTGATTCAATCCGAACTATTTCATCGTTATGACATCTCAATTTAATAATCTTTCATTTGCAGTTCATAATAGCATCATGCAATGTCAACTAATCCATACCCAAAATTATATCAAACTCATCAAAAGGTAATAACATTAGATCAGCCGGAAAATAAACATATCGAAACATCAACAGACAATTCTTGCATACTTTATCAACAGGACACATTTTCCTAAGGGGTTCGATACTTTAATTACAAATTCAGTATACTTTACAGGAAAATTCTTACTGGATACTAAGTTCACGTATACATACGAATGAGTAGACCCTGGATCTATCAATGCAATCAAAGAAGTACCATAAAGAGTAAATGTACCTGTAATAACATCTGGAGATGAAGCTTCCTCATGGGCTCGAATGGCGTAAGCTCTAGGAGGTGCTCTAGCTTTAAATCTTGCAACTGTATCCTTTGTAGCTCTCTGGCTACCACTCACATTTCTGGAATTTCTAGAAGATCTACCTCTAGCTGAAACATTATCTGGCCTCAGATTTTGTACAATCTCTCTTGCAACAAACTTGGAACAATCTCCAATGAAATGGTCTAGTGATCCACATCTAAAATAGGCTCGATCATTCAATCTACAATTAGCTGGATGTCTTTTACCATAATGCTTACATTTAGGTCATTCAGATCGGACATTTCTAACACTAGCTATTGAAGTTGCTGGGCCTTTGAAATTGGACTACGATCTAGCTCGATCTCTGTTCGAATGTCCCAATTAGATTTTGAACGGCTATGCTCATCTCTGAATTTCTTTGATACAGACTGAAACGATTTACTCGAAAATCTCTTTCTCACATCTCTGGCTTCAAACTCAGCTTTTCTTTTATCTTTCCTGAGTGCTTCAGCTTTACATGCTCAATCAACAAGTACAACAAACTCTTTTATTTCCAGAATTCCAACTAGAAAACAAATATCTTCATTCAAGTCGTCTTCAAACCTTTTACACATTATTTCTTCAGTCGAAACACATTCCCGGGCATATTGACTTAATCTCACGAATTCTCGTTCATATTCAGTGACAGTCATACGATCCTGTTTTAATTCCAAATTTTTTTTTCATTTTTTATCTATAAGTCTCTGACTGATATATTTCTTCCGGAATTCAGACTGAAAAAAATCCCATGTAACTCGTTCTTTTAGAACAAAAAAATTAAAGTCTTCCACCATTGATAAGCTACATTCTGTAATAAGGAAACGTTATATTTCACCCATTCATCAGGAGTCAACGACATTTCATCGAACACTCGGATTGTGTTCTCAAGCCAAAACTCAGCTCTCTCAGCATCATCATCACTAGTGGCCCTAAATTTTTTAGCTCCATATTTACGAATTTTGTCGACCAGAGGCCAATTCATCAGATTCAGATTCATAACCGGAAGCACAACAAATGTTTGAGGAGGATTAGACAGAAGTAGAGGTTGTGAAACAGCCAAATTTGTTCTAACGTATTGAGTGAACCACTCATTCATCATTTGCAAGAAGGCTTGTTTAGCCTCTCCTTCCTGATCGCTAGTAGCCTATCTCGAATTAGATGGCACTGTCCCTTGAGCGGGAGCAGATGCATTACTTTCAACGTCGTCAGCTACAGCTCTTTCGGGATCCATTTACTATACGAAAAACACATTTTATACGTTAGGATTCATCGCATTATCACAGTTTGTATATATGGCATGTATAGCTAGACTCTCACACGCTACGTTAGTCCTAGAATCGACTAAACCATAGCTCTGATACTAATAAAATGTAACACCCCTAACCCGTAACCATCGTCGGTCTAGTGTTAAATGCATTACCAGACAAATCGAATCTTTACGAACTTTTCACATCATAATTTAACAACTCAAAACAAAGAGTCCCTTATATAAGTCTACGAGACCTTAAACATGCATTATAAAAAGGTCGGGACTAAACTTAGCACATGCAAAAATTTTTGAAAACTTAACATTTTTCTAAGTTACAGAGGTCACACGCCCGTGTGGGTAGGCCGTGTGCCTCACACGGCCTCAGACATTCCCGTGTGTCTAAGCTGTGGCAGAACAGGGCATACATATTGACTTGTCCATACGGCCTAAGACAAGCCCGTGTGCCTCACCCGTGGTCGACACTGACTTGTACCAGACGGCCAGTCACACGCCCGTGTGTCTAGCTCGTGGTTGAAACTGACTTTTATTGAAATGCAACCACGAAGGACACGGTCGAGCCACACGCCCGTGTGCTCAATCGTGTAGGCAAATATAGGCCATTTTCAAGGCCAATTTGTAACCCATACTTTGGGTTATACCTACAAGCAATATACCAGTTCAGATCACATCTCCAATGCAAACAAAACATACCAAAATGACCATCTTTTCTAACCATTCAAGAACATTTCAAACACACCAACTTATGTGCTATTTAGCTCAATCTAATCACAAGCATTTCTAATCATAATCCATCCACAAACTTACCAATTCTTATAACATCTTTTTATCTATAACATACCAACTTTGCATCACAAAACATAGATCAAATATTACCATTTACACATCCATTTGCAATCCATATCACATAGCTTTTATATACAACTCAAAACATCAAACATTTCAACTAGACTATACATGCCATACTTAAATATGTACACATTCAAAAGGTACCAAAATAGAGTTTGATAGTGTGGTGATGATCCTCGATGATCCCAAGCCTTCTGTAGCTTTAATGATCTATAAAACAATGCAAACACACACAAAGTAAGCTTTCAAAAGCTTAGTAAGCCATATACAAATAAACTTAACAGATAACATTAATAATCATATCGAATACAAGATCATTAAAATTTCACAATTGCAAATTCACAATTCTTCTTTGGCTCATTTGTTTAGCCATTTCTTACTAACAATTCATACCTCAAAGCATCTCTTTTGCTCATATCACAAACATACATGTATTACAAACATACCTTTCATACTCAATAGTAGTATGCATTTCAAATGTACCTAAATCGATTACATATTTCACATAATCTATCATTTCTCAGAATTTCTCGTTGAACCATTCGAAATCAAATAGGATACTCGGATATCTCAGAATATTCAAACAATGCCAACATCCCAGACGTGGTGTTACATGTAATCCAATATCGATGCCATTGTCCCAGGCAGAGTCTTTCATGAATCTGATACGATGCCAATGTCCCAGACATGGTCCTACATGTAAATCTCAAATCAATGCCAACGTCCCAGACGTGGTCTTACATGACATCTCATTTCGGAATCCCTATGTCATGACATATGAATCCTATCTATTCTTAAGGTTCGTACGAGACTTTTTGAACCTTGACACATTATCGATACTTTCTCGGATTTCACATGAATATCTTCCAAAGCCATTCATCACAATTCAATACTAAATGAACATGAATAAATCATCTTAAATGCACTTATTTGTATATAGACTTACTTTGTACGAATATAGACGGATGGATTCGACTATTCGATCACTTTCGACTTTCCTCGATCTAAATCCGTTTTCTTTGGTTCTTGATATATACATGTTCAAATTTAACCCTTTTATTCACCAAATCATTAATTCAATCCAAAGACACACATTTAGGGCAATTTATAAATTAGCCCTCATATTTTTACATTTTGACATTTAAGTCCCTATTTCACAAAATCACAAAATACACAAAATTTCCTTGTACCCATGGTTAGCTGAATTTTCATCATAATCATACAAGTCCATACATTTCATTCATTTCACATTTTAGTCCCTCAAAATATTATTTTCACAATTTAGTCCAAATTACTCAAATTCACCAAAAATCCAAAGACAAAACATGTTAATCTAACACATATATTTCATCAACTAACATCACAAAGCTAAAATATTCATCAATGACACATCTCATAATCTTCATCAAATTCCATAATTAAGGCATGGGTTTTGTAGTACTCGAAGCAACGATTACAAAAACATAGAAATTATCAAAAATCGAAACTAAAACATACCTTAATTTTGCTTGAACATAGCCCAATATTCAAAGCTTTAAACCCTTGTTTCTTTTTCCTATTTTTGGTTAAAAAAGATGAGTATAATGGCTTTCATCCTTTTGTTTTATTTAATAATCATATTAATAACTCAATTACCAAATTAACCTTATAAATAAACATATAAAACATTTATAATGGTTAGTTATAAATTTCCATTAACCATACTAATGGTTTATTTACCTCATAAGGCCACCACATTCAAAAACCAACTCAATTAAGCACATTAACATATAGAATGCCACTTTTACCTTTTATGCGATTTAATCATTTTCTCAAATTAAGCTCACAAACAATAAAAATTAATTCATGAAACTTTTACACATGCTCAATCACATATTGCAAGCACAAAAAATAATATTAAAATATTTATATTACTAGAATTTGTGGTCCCGAAACCACTATTCGTACTAGGGTCTAAATCGACTATTACAGTACAGTTTATTGATTTTTGTAGCATCCCATATGATTAAACCTTCTTGAACAAAGATAAACTCTAACTCATGGTCATAAAGGTTAACGTAAAACTCACGTACCAATGAAGGAGAATAACTTCCAGAATGTGTGCAGAAAGTCGTCCACTTCAACTTAGAGATGGTTCTTGATACTTGTTTGCCAAATCTTGCTGTTGCGAAAGGAGAATACCTGTTCTGGATGGAAGTTTCGCTTTAAGATGTTTTGAAATTGGTCTTTGGCTACTTTCATTAAAAAGATCATCGGCTCCTTTTTCTCCATTGGCATGGAGGATTTTGACTCACGAACTATAGTTGCAGAGGGTGAGTGTTCTTTAATAGGCTTGGTGGCTTTCCTGATTGATCCTCTCATTCTTGCCATAGTTTACTTGTTTTGTGGAGTGAAGATCGTTTAAAGGATTAAAGGTACAAACTTGGGGAAGATATAGTGAATAAAAATTACTTATTAGGTGTTTCACAGTCGGTACAGTGAAGAGGGGTTTATAGTGAGTGAAAGAAGAAGATGGAAAGACATTATTTTTTGAAGAGAAATAAAGCTGGCGAGAATAATTACGTCCAATGAGAATTGCGCCTACTCAAATAGATCAGACGGCTTGGTGACTTTTGATCAAACGGTGGGATCTGAATTTCCTGAGCTGCCCTTATTCTTGTTGAGTCAGAAGTGAAAGTATAATAGTATGAATTACGTTGACAATAGAGCCCAAGTGCGTCGACAATAGTACCTAATTATTCTGCAAAAAAATAGAAATAAAAAAAAAAACTTGAATAGAAACAAAAATAAAAGACATAATAAATTTCATAAGAATTAAATTTTTTCTGACCAATTTAATGGTCCCTTCCTACTGTGGATCAATATTCCCAAGATAATGTTTCAATCGCTGGCCATTCACTTTGAACTAGTGTCCATCATGTAAATCTCTGATTGTGACCGCACCATGAGGAAATACCTCGATAACTTTGAAAGGTTCAGATCAACGAGAGCGCAATTTACCCGGGTGCAGTTTCTGTCTAGAATTGGATAATAAAGCTTGTTGACCTGCGATAAATTGTCGCTGCAAAATAATTCTGTCATGCCATCGTTTGGTCTTTTCCTTGTAAATTGCAGTGTTTTCACTTGTTTAATTGCCCTTATTGCTTTGTGCTCATATTCAATTGGTAAGTGACACACTTTCCCAAAAACCAATTGCTATGGTGACATCCCTAATGGAGTTTTATATGTTGTCCGCAAAGCCCATAAAGCGTCATCCAGTTGGAAAGACCAATCTTTCCTCAAAGGGTTCACAACCTTCTCAAGAATGTTTTTATGTTGTCGTTTCGACACTTCGGCTAGTCTATTAGTTTGCGAATAATAAGTAGTAGCCATTCTATGATTAAATCCATATCTTTTCAATACGACTGCCACTTGGTTGCAATGAACGTTCTTACCCTGATCACTAATCAATGCCTTTGGTGTGCCAAAGCGAGTAAGTATATGCTTGTGAAAAAAATTAAGTACTGCCTTTGCATAATCCTTTGGGACTGCGACAGCTTCAACCCACTTTGAGACGTAGTCAACAACTGCTAATATATAAATATTTCCAAATGAACTTGGAAATGGTCCCATAAAATCCATACCCCAAACATTGAACAATTCAACATCTATAATTGGATGCTGCAACATTTCATTGCATCGGGATACAAAACCAGTGCGCTGACACCTATCGTATTGATTCACAAGTTGTGGGCGTCTTTGAATAATGAGGGCTAGTAGAATCTTGATTGGAGAACCTTAGAAGTAGTTTACATGCCACTAAAAAGGCCTCTATAGGGAGCATCATGACAGTGCTTTATAATTGAAAGAATCTCCTCTTCTAGAACACAACACCGAATAATGTTTTCATTGCATACCTTGAATAAATACTATTCGTTCCAATGATACTTCACTATTTCACAAAAAAATCTTTCTTTTTTATGGCCAGCGACACCCGATGGAAGTTTTCCACACACTAGATAATTAACCAAATCTGCATACCAAGGGGTTGCATCTACAGAAAATAACATCTCATTTGGGAATGCGTCGACAATTTGAAGCATGTTTCCATATTCGCTGCCAATTTCCAATTGAGACAGATGATCTGTAACTTGATTCTATGAACCTTTGCAATCTTTCATCTCGATGTCAAATTTTTGCAACAGTAAGATCTAGTGTATTAATCTTGGTTTTGTATCCTTCTTCGCAAAAAGATATCTCAACACTAAGTGATTAGTAAATACAGTAACCTTTGCGCCAACAAGATAAGAATGAAACTTGTCAAAAATAAATACTACAACCAACAATTCTTTCTCTTTAGTGGTATAGTTGATTTGAGTCTCTGTAAGAGTTTTGCTAGCATAATAGATGGCATGAAATATCTTTCCCTTATGTTTTCCTAGAACTACACCTATAGCAAAGTCGTTTGCATCAGACATAACTTCAAAAGGTTGAGACCAATCAAGTGCAACGATAATGGGTGCATTTACTAGCTGCATCTTCAATTGAATGAATGCCTCCAGACATGCATCACCAAAGAAGAATTTTTTATTCTGTTCTAGCAATAAAGGTTTTGCAATTTTTGAGAAATCTTTAATCAATCTTCGGTAGAACCCCACATGCCCAAGAAAATTGCGAATACCTTTCACATTTGTCAGTGGAGGTAATTTTTCAATAATTTCTACTTTAGCTTTGTTGACTTCAATTCCTTGACAAGAGATACGATGGCCTAGCACAATGCCTTCTGTTGCCATGAAATGGCATTTTTTCCAATTTAGAACAAGATGTTTGTCTTCACATTGTTGAAATACTTTATCCAAATTGTCAGTGCAATGATCAAAATCATTCCCATAGAATGAGAAATCATCCATAAATACCTCTAAAGAATCTTCAATCATATCCGAGAATATTGGCATCATACACACCTTTGAAATGTGGCTGGTGCGTTGCAAAGACCGAAAGGCACTTGACAAAAAGCGAAGGTACCAAAGGGATAGGTGAAGGTAGTTTTTCTTGATCCTCTGATGCAATAACAATCTGATTGTATCCAGAATAACCATCTAGAAAGCAGTAATAGGCTTTTCCAGCAAGCCTATCCAACATTTGGTCAATGAAAGGAAGTGGGAAGTGGTCCTTCCTTGTGGCCGCATTAAGTTTGCGATAATCCATACAAACTCGCCACCCGTAGGATTACGTGTAGGAATTAATTCATCTTTGTTGTTGCTAAGCACAGTGATGCCACCCTTCTTAGTGACGTTGCACTGGGCTTACCTAAGTGCTATCAGCAATAGGGTAAATAATTTCGGCATCAAACCATTTTATAATTTCTTTCTTAACAACTTATTTTATCTTCTCGTTTAATCTTGTTTGTTGCTTAATCAATTGCTTGCCTTCATCTTCCAAGTTGATCTTGTACATGCAAAAAGATGGACTAATGCCTCGGATATCGATAATACTCCAAGCAATAACTCGTTTATGTTGCTTAAGAATATAGACCAATTTCTCTTCTTGAGCTACATCTAGTGTTGCAGAGACAATAACAGGGAGAGTATTATTATCACCAAGAAAGAATTATTTAAGGTGAGTAGGTAATGGTTTTATCCAGAGTAGGAGTTTCGTCGATAGACGGCTTGAAAATTGAAGCTGTTTTGTTGGCTAAGTCTAAGGATTCGATCTACCATCCATGCCTGAGTTCAATATTATTAGCTTCAACCATGCTATCACAATAATCTACAAATTCATCATCAGATCTCACTGCAAACTCCTCAGAAAATATTGTGCGTTGGTCATTGAGTTCTGCCTCAATTAGATCATCTAGCATATTGACAGTATGGCATTCTTCTTTGTCCTTGCCTTGAATAGATTCAAAAACACTAAAGGTAACATGTTCATCATTAAGTTGCATGGTTAGTTCACCTTTGTAAACATCAATCAGAGTTTGCTCGGTGGCTAAAAATGGTCGTCCCAAGATAATGGGAATCTCCTTATCTGCATCGCAGCCAAGAATGATAAAATCAGCCCGAAAAAGAAATTTATTCACACGAACTAAGATATCTTTAACTTTCCCTTCAGGTTGAGCCAAAGATCAATCAGCTAGTTGCAATGTCATTGCAGCAGGTTTCATGTGACCAATTCCCAACTTTCTGAAAGTTGATAGGGGCATTAGGTTGATGCTAACTCCTAAGTCACATAAAGCCTTGCCCAAATAATGGTTTCCAATTGAACATGGGATAGTAAAGCTCCTAGGATCTTTCATTTTGGGGGGCAACTTATTTGTCAAAAGATCATTACAGCCCTTTGTGAGTGCAATAGTTTCCATATCACTGAGATTTTTCTTCTTGGACAAGAATTCCTTCATAAATTTCCCATAATTTGGAATTTGCACAAGAGTGTCTACTAAAGGATTATTGATCTGTAGTTGCTTCAGTGTGTTCAATAATTTTTGGTACTGCTTATCCTGCTCCTCCCAAAATCTTTGTGTAAAAAGTAAGGGTGGAGAAATATCTGATTGCGTCGACAATTTTGAGGGTCGAACATTAAGCATATAAGTCACAATTTGTGGAACTTCTTTATCTGGTACATCGACAAGCTCTTCAGATTCAACCTTCTCACCTGGGGTCACTTCACCAGTATGTTGAGGTGCTGCGGTAGAGTTTGTAGTCAGATCGCCAGTTTGTTTACCACTCCTAAAAGCGTGATAGCCTTGCAGTATTCTTTTCCCCTCTGATTGTGATTTTCTATATCACTAGGTAGTTTGCCAGGTGGTCGAGTATTCAGATTCGAATAGGTTTTCCTAATTGTGCCTTCAACGTCTGAATAGAAGATGAATTCCCTTGCACAATATCTTTTGTACGAGTCATATGCTCCCGTATTAGAGCCTCAAGAGCTGTTAACGGGTCAAAAGGAGAAGCCTGCGTGTACTGTTGTCTTAATGTTCTTGACCACGCTGATTCGGTATTGAAGAATGTTGTAGCTGCATCTGGATCTGCTGTGGATGCACCTGGCCTTGATGTGGATGCATTTGAGTCTGCTGATTGTAGTTCCCTTGTTGAATACCGTGCATGGGACAACGTCGAAGCAAAGATTTATAATGTTTCCATGCAGTGTAAAGATTTTCATCGTCTAGCTGATGATAAGCTGTAATATCATTTCGAAGATGAGCATTCATTGTTGGTGGGTATCGCAAAACAAACTGTGTTGCTAGTGTATTCCAAGAAGTAATTGATCCAGAAGGTAGCCCAAGAAACCAAGTACAAGCTCTTCCCTGCAAGGAATAAGGAAATAATTGCATCTTTAAAGCGTCATTAGAAACGCCTTGTTGATTGAAGAAAACACAAATAAATAAAAATGATTTTAGATGCTCTCATGCATCTTCATGTGGCAGTCCAGCATATTGCTCATTAGAATTCAACATTTGGAACATTACTATCTTGAGTTCACAATTTCAAGCTTAAATTGTAGGCCTAGCGACTCCCGGTTGTATGTCATCCAAGACAGGTACTACAAAATCTTGTATAGTCTTGTTTTGTATTTGATCGTCTTGCTGCAATGGTGGGTCATTAGCATTTTGGTTCTGCATCGGTGGTATAACTGCATTGTTTCTTGGTAAAGCCATATTCCGTTGTTCTCAAAGTCTCCCCTGAACAGTTCTTTCAATTTCTGGATCAAAATCGACAATAAACTCTGAATTTATTTGGGTTATACAACACCTAAAATAAAATACGAAAATAAAGACAAAAAGAAAACAAGTTAGTAGCAACTAGACTTTATGAAATAAAAAAAAATCAAATGCTATCCCCGACAACGACTCCAAAAATTGATCCTGTAACACCCCAAACCCGACCTAAACGTTATGACTGGATCTGGTGCGTCACATGAAACTTCGTGATCATCTGAAAATATTAGGGAAAATTTTCTTTCTTTTTAAACCTCAAGTTCGGGTGATCATTTGAAAACTTAGGGTTCGTTTTGAAAACTTGCATTTAACTCAGTATCTGCTTTTAGCTGATGTTTGAAAACACTTGTTGTTGCTTTAAAATTAACTTGAGTTTGTAAATTCGTTGGTTAAGTTTTGAAAAAAAATGTCATTCGTATTTTATTAAGAAAACATCATACCAATTAGTTCATAGATTAAAGCGTTTAAAATCAAATCCAAAATACTAGTGGCCTAACTACATAACCAAAATCCCCAAATTAAAGAAAATTCAAAGAAAAGTAAAGTTCAATTTACTAAAACTATGCATGGCCACCTCGAAGTCCACCCTGGCCCATATCCACTAGATTAAGAATTACCTGCAAAATTTTAAGCAGAACGGGTGAGTCAAGAAGACTCAGTGTGCAATTACCCTACACAAACCATAACTGGGCCCAAGCCCATTCAAATACCATCTGGGCTTTAGCCCTTACACAATCACCTTGGGCAAAGCCCATTCAGAGTCGGACCGGGCCTTAGCCCTATTAACATAGTATAGCACATAACGTATGCAAAAATGATGCAAAGCCCAACCCAACCTAGGTATCCATCCGCTACACATTGCCCATTCCTGGCAAACACACCAGTGGGGGTTTCTACAATCGACCCTCATCATTACATACCATCGATGGCAGTCATTCTGCAGTCAGCTGCTTATCGTTGAAATATATGGCATAGCCACCGAAATAATTGTGACAACGTCACCCATAGATGTGGCAAAGCCACCGAATTACACTGCCCCTTTTAATATTGTCATATCCCCATTCCCATGCAACATACATTCATAGTGAAATGGATGCAACGTGTAACATCTTACATTAAATAGTTAAAGTATATGCATATTCATGTTAACATATATATTTATATGGCATAGTCGAAAAAGTAGCTAACCTGGTATTTCGGTTTCACCCTTCAAGGGTAACTCATTAGCTAATACCGAGATTTCAGTTTTCAAAGAATGTATACACTTATTACAATCAAACGAGAGAAGGTGTGGAATTACACACTTGAAAATGCAGAGAACTAGATTCTCAATGTCGTCGACACTTTCACTAGAAGAAACAACCGCAATATGTCTATCCCAGGCAGATGTCGGCTCCCTTCCACAACTCGGCGAAAAGTCTCGCACCGCCGACACCATACGTTTTTTAAAGTTAGGAGTAGAGGCCACGGGTCTGCTCCTCTCAAGCTTCTTAGACGCACCCCCTTGGATCGGCTAGCACTCATATCCACGATAAGAGTCTTTCATTAGAAAACTAGGTTAAGGAACAAAAGAGAAATAAAGGATAGGTACCAAATCAAAAGAAGCTTCTTACCTTGATCAGTGAAAACCAAACACTAGAAGGTTGGCTTACGAAACCGGATGAGTCCCTATATAACACCAAGTTAGAACTGATACCCAAAATAGAACAAAGGAAATGGCCTTTCGGCCAAACAAAAACGAGAAAGGACCCCTTTCCATCCATTCAGCCAACATCCATACTTACCATAGACCTCCCAAATACAGGCTAAACGAAGAAGAGAAGATGAGAATGAGCCCCTCTACAATCGGCCAATGCCCAAAAGAAGCGAGTCAAAATCTTCGGTTTTACAAAATAACAAGAGAAAAGGAAAAGAATGAAATGAAATAAAAGAAGAAGGATTCTTACTAAAAAATAAGAAAATGCCGAGTTGAAAGGCTATATTCGGCTACTGGCAAAACAATGGAAAGAATGCCTTCAGTTGACATAAAAAGAAATTCGGCTTCCACAAGATATGAATAAAGAAGAGAGAAGAGGAAGTAAAGATAGAGAGTAAGATTCGGTTAAGGCATTTACTCCAAAGAGAAACGATCCCAATTGACTGCTAGGGAGGTTCGGCTATGAAGAAGAAACAAATAGCAAATGGTGGGAAAAGAAAGAAAGAATGCACAAATGACCACTCTGATATTTGGCTATTACCAAAGAGACAAGAATGAGAAGAAATAAAGTAAAAGGTGTTGCAATTTTGGTAGGAAAGAAATGAATCAAATGATTGAAAATGCAAAAGAAAGGAGGAAGCTTCTAAAATGGTTTGGGTTAACTCTACTCTCAAATGACAACTTGAAGAAACGACACTCCCTTTCACTTATGACCGAAAATGCTCAACAAACTGCCTAAGAACCAAAAAGAGATTCTACCCTTACCTAGCCAAGCTAAAACCGCACATGCACCTTCCACACCTTCCCACATTCGGCCACACACTCTCCCTCTCTCCACATCCCAAGATTTTCTCCTCCATACCCTCCACCATTCATTCTTCATCCCTCATTTTAAATCTCACAACAACCTTGACCCATTCAAACCTCCCATGACTCTTCTTGTCCATTCATTCAAAATATTTGACTCATTCAACTCCCACTCATCAGAGTCCAAGCCGAAAGCTACCACCTCTCCATCCTAAAGCCAAAAAAAAAAATAAAGCTCCTTCGTGTGGCATGCGAGATTCAAACCTTCACCCTCTCTGCTTCCCTTGTGGCATCACCCCCTTGCTCTCTAAGGCGTCACTTACCACCCTTCCACACTCCTTTCTGTGTCATCAACTACACACAAATATACATAAGGCCTACCTCTACAAGCTTCCCCCCCTAAAGTTCCCTAGAACAAAAATTTACCCAAGGCTCTAGCTTGACCCTAAGCCTTCCTATGACCCCCAAACACATCCAGATAGCTAGCAGAACAAGCCAAACACACAGAACCATGAAATGTAGAACCCCCTAAATTGGGATGTTACAGATCGACTGTTTAATGTCATAACAATAATATGTAAGCGTGCACTGTCGATGCAAATATAGTAGATAAATATGAGTTTTTCGAATATTGATCCCATGAGGATGGTTATCTTTTTTTATCAATATGAAAACAACCAGATAAAATATGATAATGATAAATTGGGATCCCCAATTTGAATATTCAACAGAATGCTAAGTGCTCAAAAGATATAAAAGGATAGGTGATTGTCGATACATTATATTGCAATGAATATCTTACCAAGCTTAACTTCTATATTTAATCTAAGACTTAAACATGCATATTAACCCTACCTTTCGATGCTGGCAATGGAACACTATTAAGGATAAGTGGATTAAATTTCTCTAATCCTTAAGCAACTTCCATTGTCATGCTTGTTTGCTTGAACTGTCATTGCACCTTTCAGTGTCAGTGACTGCAATAACACTTCCGTGCTAAAAACATTCAAACCCAAAGATTAAACAATAGAAAAAAGATTGAATAAAATAACATTTAACCTGGAAATCATGTGTACTTCCATACTAACATGAAATAGAAAGTAATCACCATAGTTATAAAACAAATATAAAAGAAACAAGTGGAGAACACTATTCCTAGACAACTCGACTTGATTCTCTCTATTTCTTCTTAAGTCACACTGAGGACTCCTCGTCAGAAGCTGGTCTGCATCCCTTTCATGTCGGTTCACCCGTAGGAGACTTAAGCTACGATAAATGAAAGCTTCAAAGATAGGTTGAAGAAGATAATCCTCTAAAAAGCCTCCATTTTTTTTTTCCTTTTTATGTGAATATTTTTATTTTTCCCAAATAGCCCGTGTGTCTTTTCATCAGAATCATGATGCCTCTGTACATACAAATTAGTTGTACCAAATTGGCAGCTCATACATTTTTGTTTCTATCCGAACAGCTGTCAGATGTAACGACAATTCTGGGCGCAATATGAAAATACTCATGCAGCGACATCAGTACCAAAACATGACAAAACTAAGGATAACCAAGTTATGATCCATTGAGTCATAAAATGTAACTTACTAAACTGAAAATGCTAAAATATGTGTTAAAGATAACTAAATGGGGACAAATTAACCAATAAGTTGGGAGAAAACATATGTTATTTCTAGTACTATCATCTATCGAGACAGTAAACATGAAGGCCAATATGAAAGAAATATAGTCCGCCAGGGTCATAAACACAAGGCCGACGAGACAGTAAACAGGAGAAATGGCCAATGTTGTAGATATGTAGAAAGACCATGGCCATGTCACATTCTGGAAACAGCGGATAAGCCGCATTTATTTACTAGGATTTCTGCGTGTTTCGAGTGCAATGATGGGTAAACCTCAGTTGATGCTAAGTCTAGGAAAATCCATATCGCCAAGGTGACAGATCGAAGTATAGAAGGGCACTCGTCGGAATATGGTAAATAGTGCTCTACGCCATGATTAAGTCAGTTTTAACAAAGTTTTAAGTTGTAATCTCTTATACTACTTTCAAATATCTGTTTTATTTAATAAACCTCTCCTTAAACAGCTTTTGACTTAGAAAAGAAAAAAAATAAATATGAAGTATGTTCAATATGGTTTTTTGCTTGTTGTAAAATTTTGTTAAGTATTTGAGAATGGTGGCATCTTATATTTGGGTTTGGTAAATCAGGTCAGGTATAAGGTGTTACAATTTAATTGGTATCAGAACTTTCAATCTAGTCGATCCTATGAAATTTGAGTTAGAGTCAGCCCTGTATGCATGATACGTCGGACTTGGCTTAGTCCTTCAGCTAAGTTAAAGAATTTAGTAATGGTGTGTACTCTAACACATTGTTGGTATTGGAGAAGGTGAGTTCAGTTGAAAAGGAAGAAGATAATTTTATAGATACAAAAAGGAAAATGATACAAGCCGAAGATAGAAATTTAGTACAAGAAAAAGAGAGAAAGAAAAGTTTTCAATATTCCCCCTCTGTAGGTTGGTTGGTCGATTCAGAAGGAAATCTTTCTGGCTGGGGCCATTCTTGGGGGACTTCTTCAAGAGCATCAGACTCTTCCAAAATTTCCTCCTCTATTTCTGGCTCTCTAAAGAGGAAGAACTTGGTCAATTACCTCTATCCCTTTTGGAACTTCTTCTAATATTTCCCCTCAGGATTATAAACATTAAAGTTCAGGGACTTAACCGTGACTTTATGTAAGCAATTGAAGTTCACCTGACTCAGATTGAGAGGACCCGTAACAACTTGGGCATGAAGGGCCAGGTTGGATCACAGTATGGGAAAGAACTTTATTAGATTCTTCTTTGTGTCCTCTAGGTATTTTTTTCAAATATTTCTAGTTGGTTTAGCGTAGATGCTCCAATTCTAATAAATGCTGTTGGTTTTGAGATTTGAGTTTCTCATCCCAAGAGGACTCTCTAGCCTTTAGTCGATTGAGTTCTTCCTCTATCTGCTTGTCCTGGATTTCTAAACCTTCATATTTGGCCTTCCAAGAGGAGACAGAAGAGTTATGCTCTGTAATCTGGCTTATAGCTTCCTCGTGACTCTAGCGTAGTTGAGCTCAGGACTATTCACTAGAATACACAATTTCTTCTAGGCCCTTCAGTTTGGTGCTATTTTGATTGTAAGTCTCTTGAAGGGAGCAACTTATAAGCTCATATTCAGTTGCTAAAAGTTAAAAAGATTCTGCCAACACTGAGAGTGAGGGAAAATAATGATTTAAGGAAAGAGAAGAGAGGAAAGCCTCTTTCACCTGCTAGGGCAAGATGTTATTTTGCTACTACTAAATGGTGTTAAGAGAGAAAGGATATTTCCCCGATCTGATGACATCTTACCATGGAAAGAGTTTACCTACTTCGCTAGATGAAGTATTGATGAGTAAGGAACCAAGAGGGGTCTTTGGCTAGCTTTGGTGTATTGTCTCTGGCGTGATTACAGCCACAAGTGGATTTAAGGCATGGATTGGAGAGTCTGTATAGTTGGCAAACTCTACTAGCACAACAAGAGTAGGAGAAAGGGTAGGAGCAAGAGGAATAATAGCTCTCAAGGGAGTAGGCCCTCTCCTAAGTCTACGATGAGTCAATTGTGGGCAGTCACTGCCCTCAGTATTTTGAGTGTTTCCCTCCACCATTGGCCTTTTCTGAGTTTTGCCAGCTATTGTTCTTGATGGCGCGGTTACAACTCCTTCATTCTCGTGAACTACATCTAATAATGCTAAGGAATCCATGTTGGACGTTGGAGTAGGAGGGGAGGTACTATATGTATGAAAAGAAGAACAAGACCCTGTAAAAGCAACAAGAGATGTAGTCTGATCAGGTGAAAGAGTGGAAGACATACCATAACTAATAATATTCCAATGATGTGGACGTAGTCCACGTGTCTCATAGAAGAAAAAGGGAGGCTTCCTCATCCTCTCCACTAGAATTTGTGCCAAATCATCATTAGCGTTGTAAGGTCACACCACCTCCTCAAAAGGAACATTATTGGAATCTGCCCGTAGTAAAAGGTCATTCTCTCGACGACCATTTGAATTTAACCCTTGTAGGTAATATTGAAAAACATTTTGGAGAGTAACGATCTCCCTCAATACTAGGATATGCCCCTTCCGTAATCGCTTAAATTACTTCCAAGCTACTTATGAATCAACATGTTGGCCTTGTAGGTAGATGTCCTCTCGGGGTATGGACCATAAGGTGGGGAAGCCAAAATCAGTTTCAAACTTACACGTGACCTTATAAACTTATCTTATCTGATATGGAGGTTTGAGGCCCAATTCTGGATGATGGGCTCGTAACCCTGGTATGGGCTAAAATGGGCTATTCTGGCCAAGGCACCATGTCTTTTAATTTTCAATTGATAGATCATTTGGAAAATGCCAAGTAAAGACCACTTGTGGTGCAACTAGCAATTGACGAAATAAGCCACTAAGGTCCACTAGAAGAGGGTGAAGAGTTGCCTTGGTGCAATGCCATATTCGTTAAGCACCAAACAGAAGAAGGCATGAAGAGGCAAGTGGAACCTAGCCTAGACTAAGAAGAGGGGAAGAACAAAGCCCTCGGTGTTGTCACTGTGGTGACATTCCCCTCGAACCAAATAGATATCGTAGGCATAGTTCAGACGAATGATACCTCTAGTCCCTAGGTATCGAGTCAGCTCTTCTTCGGTAGTGTTGCATTCATACTTTGGAGTGAGTACGCAACGGGTACCATCAGGACCTCTGGGTCTAATCACAACATCATTTCTATGGTTATCGCTTCTACTACTTTAGGCACAACCTTTTCCATGTGAATTAGTTTTGACCATTTGGAATATCACAGAGAGAGAGATGAGGGGGACTACCTTTAAAGAAAGTTGTGAACTGAAGGCAAAATGAAGCAAAAAGACTTTGACAGAGAAAAAAAATTAGGGCTTCAATGATGCAGACAAATATTTTAGGGAAGGTGTTAAACACCCAATATTTATAAAGTAGCAAGCATGAATTAAAAGTTTTAACTTCAAAATCAACTATTCAAATTCTTTAATCATAGCTCAAAACTTGTCAAGGTTAAGGCTACAGGTGTTTTAAAACACGGGAGTACCTACCAATTATGCTCGTGAGCCTAGAATTTTCCAATCGGGGCTTGCAGTCTACATTTGCGCCCGGTTGGAATTTTTTGATTGTATGTCATAGAAAAGAAGTTTGTCATGACTATGTTTGGGGCATTTTTCCCATCATCGCCTGGGACAGGTAGAAACGTTATTCGATAAATGCAACTTATCAGACATTTCTAGAATGTGATATGGCCACGAACTTTCTTCAGAATGTTCATATAGAAATTCATTTTTTTGCTGTCTTGATGAACTTCATCAAATACCACCGTAGTGTCAAAACTCATGTCACTTAACCTCTTAACACTCAGTTACACCCTATTTTCCCAAACTTTTCAATCACATAACACATATCTAACTTAAATACACATCCAGGTAGGCTGAACTCAATTTTCTTAACGAAATCATACTTCAATACACGTTTCACACACATCAACACAATCATGTATCACAATATACATCTCAAGCACCCATACATAGTTGCTACATAGAATCATATGCACCCGTACATACAATCCATTACATATTGGACTCAATAAGACACTATACCAAGATTTTATACATATTTTCAACAGACATTCGAGTAGTCATACACAGTTACTGGAATATCAATCACAAAAGATCTATCTAGAAGGACTTATAGTAGTTGATATTAGGGACTCACGTGAGACTCAACTTGCTGTAGCTCATAATCCTAAATTCTGAATGTCTTTCACAAACCATCAGCATCAATTGCTTAAAATAACATGGGTCCACCATTAAATCCCATTTACAAATAGATTGCTAACATCTCATCTATAGATAAACCCCATACATGGCCTCTTATTCATAATATCCATACTCTTAACATGCAAAGTTATCATACTTATAAGGAAATGTAACATCATTTTATTAACTAAGGACTTTAGCTTCCATTTTAACAGAAAAGAAATACAATTAGATTTGAGAAGAAAGAATCAAAAAGTAACTTTGTAAAAAGCCAAACTTTTCTTAGAACCTTCTCAGACAAATATATATAACCCCATCCTACTTAGTGGAACTTAACAAGTGTCACTTAATTTAGAATTTTTCCTTCTTAATGGCCTACATATTCCAAGAGATACATAAATGAGAATCCCACATAATGATTTTTTGACCAGTAAATCTAGTTGGTTCTTAACTAGGTCATTTTACAACTCAACTAGCACAATACTTTAGAAAAACAAGGCGTACCTTTTTGCTTAACAAAATATTTTTTCTTAATATAACATAATAACCTAAGATAGAATCTCCACTTTCTTACCTGACGGTTACTATACGCCCACTCTGATTCGTTAGAAGGCTGTAACATGATGGATTATACTATGCCAACAGATAACTTCACGACTCTATGTCTAACTCTTGGATTTTCTAGACTTGGGATGTGACATCTTTATGAAAGGTCAATGAATAACATAGATCTTCACTAGATTTTCTTTTACCTAGCCTCAAATTTGGTAGGGACGTCAGGGAGACCTTGAGTATATTATAAAGTAAAGGGGAGGAGGACATTCAAAATGGTTTTCTCTTTCTACTCGACGTTCTAGTCCTTATTTCTTACCTAAAAATTCCCTTCTTCTTCGGTAAGGTAGATATAAAATTTCATTTAATCTGTGGATGATTCAACCTTGTTGTAAGTCTTATAGCTCTATATGTTATGATTGTTGAAGAGAAATGATGAAAAATGATGTAAGAATGGTAGGGTGTGAGAGGAAGGCACTGCATGATGGGGTCACATATAGTTGAAAAATTAGTAAGCTATCTGCAATGGGGATTCTAATGGAAATTCCATTATCTTTTAAGTAGTTGTTCTGCTGATTTAGGAAGGACGATCAAAATAGAAGCTTCAGGCTAAGGTAAAGGTGGGTTTCTGGTGTGTCTCTAAACCCGACTCCTATACGTTATTTATGACCATTCATTGTATGGTTGTCTATGTGGTTGTGCATATCTTCTTGAGGAGTTACTACATGTATGTGTGTGTGAGTTTCATGTGATGCATCAATATGTATGAAATAAAGTGTATGATATGCTACATGAATATGATGATGAGTAGGAAGTATGATTCTGTTATGGGTATGAGTGAAATCTATGTAGATACGTCCATTATGTTAATTGAGTGATGCATAAAAAAGAAGGTTTGTGATAAGGGGGTTCAGCGAAGTGTCGAGAAAATATGTAATATGGTAATGAACCTCACAATGTTGATTTGATGATGTCTTCCCGAAAAATAAACACGAAGGGAAATATGGTAAAAATGTAGTCCACCGGGACCATAAACAAGAGGTCCGTTATGATAGTAAACACGAGAAAAGGCTAGTATGGTAGATATTTGGAAAGACCATGGCCATGGCATATTCTAGAAATGACAGATTAGCTGAATTTATTTAATAAGATTTCTGTGTGTTTAAAGTGAGATAATGGAAAAAGCTCAGACGATGCTAAGTCTAGGAAAATCCATATTGTCAAACACAAGGGTTTGTGTGGTGCTTTGGTGGCAAACCAAATCGAGGCTTTTTGGCAAGTTATGTACAAAGCCTTTTTTACGAGTTATCTTTAAAGCCTTTATGGTGAGTTATCTGTAGAGCCTTTGTGGTAAGTTATCTATAAATCCTTTGGGGTGATTTATCTGTAAAGCCTTTGTGGCGAGTTATCTGTAAAACCTTTGTGGTGAGATCTAGGTATGCCTTTGAGGCATTTTCTGAAAGGCTATTCCCAACAGTGTACTGATTGATGAATCCGCCAAGACAGAACTTGGCGTATTCATAATTATGGGTGGTGTAAGTATTTTTCAATTATGGGAATGTTCACGTTATGTATCGAAGTCATCTAGCATACTATTGGATGTTCTAATATATTGTATTTATCGGAATAAGTTTATTGTCTAGATCAACTTAATGATACGTTGTGACTGGCCTCCAGAAAGCTGCGAAAACCAGCCTAAGAATCCGTATGTATATCATTCTGAGAAATGTATCCAAATTCTATCTTTAATGAGATTGTGAAATAGGATCCCCAATGAGGTCTGAAGTCTTTGATGCACTAATCGAGCGGAATGTGTACAAGGGGTTCAAGTGTAAAGGTTGGCATATAGTTATTTGCCAAGGATAAGAAGAGAATCGTGAAAGTCTAAAAGGAAATCCAAAATCATTGAGTCGATGAATTCAACGAAATCATTTAAATGTAATATTGGTTGAGACTCACTAAGTTTCACTAAACTTACAAGCGTCTATTTGTACTGCAAGTTCTTGAAATTGAACCAAATTGCCAAGAGGGACCAAGCCAGGATTGTGCCAAGGTGACAGATCGAATATAGAGGGGCACTCGTGGGAATATGGAGAAAAGTACTCTACGCAATGATTAAGTCAGTTTGACGAAGTTTAAAGTTGTAATGTCTTATACTACTGTCGAAAATCTATGGTATTTAATAAATGTGTCCTTAAAAATCTTTTAACTTAGAAAAGAAAATAAATAAATATGAAGTATGTTCATTATTGTTTTTTGCCTGTTGTTAACTTTTGTTAAGTATTTAAGTATGTGGCATTTTATACCCGAGTTTGATAAATTGGGTCGGGCATAGGGTGTTACAAATAGATTTTTTAATGGTAGAAATGAAGTGGACATAACATCAATAGATGTTGAAGATATGGAGTTTGAGTCATTGTCAGAAGGTATCTTATTTTACAAGACCTATACGAATAAGGTGGGCTTCAGTGTGAGATTTGGAAGTGATAAGAGAAACTGTCACACAAAAGAAGTTATTGTAAAGTATTTATTGTGCAATAAAGAAGGATAAAGGGATAATAAGTGGATGAATAATGGGAAAAGGGTACGAGAGCCCATAGCTATGATGGGTACTTAGTAAATTTGAAAAAGATCTCAAACATGATATGGTTAAATATTCATAGAAGAGGCTCATAGTATCTAATCATTTAATTTGTAAAGGTAAGTAGAAGCAATGATAATGAAAAGATCAATCGTACCATTGTATTAACCCAATTTCTAGTAGTGTCAAAAATTACAGTTTTCAGACCTTGTTTTTGTAAATCGAGTCTGTAAATTTTAAATAAAGATATTTATGAAGTTATTATATATATGAATTGAAATTTAGATGTTCAATTTAGTCGAAATTATGGTTAATTAAGGGCCTAAGGACTAAATTGTAAGCTTTAATCGCTATAGATTTTTAATTAAGAAATGGCTTGGAGACTTAATTTGTAATTAACCAAATGTTCAAAATAACAATTAAACCATACAGAATCATGAGATGGTGGACGATAGTGTGTGTTGATTAATTTAAGTAATTTAAAATATTATTTATTTAAAACATGATTAATTTAAGTTAATGAAACATTAACCTAGGTATATTATTTGCCAAAATCTGATGTAGTAGTTTAAATTAGTTTTCACACTTTAGGAGCTTGAACATAAGCATTTTAGTTCCGTTTTGACTATATTTTAGTAAATTTTAGTTAAGTGTAATAAATGTATAATTTGAGAATTTTATTGACTTTAGGGGCTAGATAAGGCCTAAGGGTGAGCTAATATATGTTGTGAGTGTGCAAGACCACTAGAAGGTGTACTAACTCTATACTGGTCGCTAGGTTGCAACACGAAGCATTGATGTCGCAACATAGGACCAGAATAGGAAAAGTCCAAGACTGCCTTCGATGTTGCGACATACCCTTGAAGATACTCTAAAGATGGGCATACTGCCTTTAATGTCGCGACATAGGACCTGGTGTAACATTCTAAAATTTGAGTATCATCTTGTTATTGTGTTAGTTCAAGTATGATTTTTATTGTGTGCTTGGTATAGATTTGTGAAGGCTTGGAATTATTAGCTAAGCTAGAATAATTTTTAGTATTGAAAATTTAGTGAAGTGGAATAGGTGATCCTGACACTTAAGTTAATTTAACTGTCTAAATCTAGCACATGAGGAGTTAATGGCAAGGTGGTTATGGCGCATGAAGGGTTGCTTGAGGGAAGTGGTTCGAGTAGCATGGAATACATTTTGAAGACTTTATTTTTATGCATCCTTACATTAAGTGTCGGTCAAGCTATACATATGGTAAGTTGGACTTTAAATTTTATGGCAAGTTGAATAATAGATTAGGAAAGCTTGTATTTTGGGATAAGAATCTTATGGATTAAGGAAGGATAGGGGAAAAAGGCTTGAATGTTGGAGAGTTGTTTTGGAAACTCTTCTATGGCCATTAGTCCATGTATGTGGACGGCATATTGGTCTAGGGGGAGGGGTTGACTGATTTTGTTGAAGGCTTGGTAGGTTGGTAGCTAGTTGGTAAAAATTTCCTTAGCATTTGAGCATTATTTTCTTTCCTCTCCACAAACACTCTCTCTAGCCGAATGTGTTCTTGGCAAAAAGGTGAATTTTTGTTTTAGTTTTGGCTTTCATTCTTTGTTTTGTGTCATAACCAAAAACCCTTTGAGTTTTGCAAATTTCTCCCTAGTGCACCAAAGTGAACCAAAAGCTGAATGTCCATAGTTGTTTGCCGAATTTTCTCTTAGGCACTTGGCTGAAACTTCATTTGAGCCTCTCTCATATTCTATTTTCTTTGTAGCCGAAAACCAACCCTCTCCCCTTCATCTTTTTCTTCTTCTTTAGTGGTTGGCCAAATCTTCCTTCTCCCAAATTCTCTTTTCTTTCTTCCACTTCTGTTTAAAGCCGAAAGCATCCCTCTCCCATTCTATTTTCTTCTTCCATTCTCTTCTTTCTTCTATTGCCGAATCCTCCTTCTCCTATTTTCATTTTTTCTTTTTCTCCCTCTTTTCCACTCTAGCCAAATCTTCTTTCTTTCTTTTGTTTTGTCTTGGCCAAATATCAACAAGGGTGGATTCTCTTTGGGTTCTTCTTAAAGTGGTTTTGAATATAGGTAAGTGTTTTGGCCGAATTTCCTTATTCCTTTTCTTTTCTCTCTATCGTTTCTCATGAGGGCAAAGGCCAAATTTTTGGGCATTTGTTAGTAAGGTTCTAACTATTCATAGGAACCAAATTCTTTCAGGCTCTTCGGGACTTTGGAAGCAATCGATCTAAGCCTCAATTCTCTAACAATCGATTTTGGTAAGTTAAGGGTAAGGATTTTGTTAGTTATACGTTATTTCACCCTTTGGGATTTAGTGGTATGGCCGAATGGTCTATGTTTTTAATCTAAGTATTGGCCGAATGTAGGACAAGAAGATCTAGTGCGATAGATCGGGTCTTCGGGATTTAGTTATTTCATAAAGTGACAGGTGTGCAACTTACACACTTTATAACTCGGTAATATATTAATAACTTGATCATGTTTTAAAGCCGAAAACTGTGAAATTCTCGATATGATACCATAAGGGTATGAGCAAGGAATCGGGTAAGTCCGTTTCGATATGACTTTTGCAATATGATGCATGATGATACGATTTATGATATATTTGCTATGTGATTCCTAATAAAGCATAATAGCATGATCTGTATAAATCTTTGCATTGTGATGGGTGATATGAGAGGAGGGAAGGATTTGATATCCGTGTCTTTGGGACACCGAGGTTTGGCACCTCCGGTGGTTTGGTACCACAAGATTATTTCGTGTCTTTGGGACACGGAGGTTTAGCACCTCATAGCGACTTGTCCCGGTGGCTTAGCACCACAGTGGGTTGGCCCCACATTTGATATTACGGGATCGTCGCTAGTGATTTGGTATCACACGTGGGTTGGCCCCACAGATGGATTATTCGTGACTTTGGGTCACCAGTGGTTTGGCACCACATTATTGGATATCGTGACTTTGGGTCACCAGTGGTTTGGCACCACACGGGGTAGAAAAGGAGTTATGGATGGCTAGGTTGGGTGCATTATTTACATTACTTGGTTATGAATTGTGTAAGTATGTTGCATTAATCGGGGGAAGGATTTATGCACTGAGTCTTGGTGACTCACCTTCTCCCTTATCTTTTCAGGTGACTCGTAAATCGCAGATGAGGAGCCGGATGAACTCGAGGAGGCCATGCAATAAAAATTGGGTTTTACATGAACTTCGATTTGGGTACTTTATTTTATTTTAATTTGGTTTTCGTCTTTATTTGAAATTGTAATAAGGCCTCTTTAATTATGGTTTTTGGATTATTTATATGCTTTGGACTTGTTTTAAACATGGCTAAATAAATATCATGGTTGATTTAATAATTGAGCCCAAAGTTTTCTAAACTATAAAAATGCAATGGTTTTCGAAATCTTACCATCGGGTAATATAAATCATTCGATAGTAAAATTTCAATTTAAGTGTTTTCGACAACTTAAATGATTTTCAAATTGAAGTTTCTACACTCAAATGCAAACGGTTTTCAAAGTAATAATTCAGGTTTTTCTTAAAATGACATAAATGTTTTCTTACCTATGGATTGACAACAAAGTTTTAAAAGTTTTATTTACGGAATTTCAAAGTAAATTATCAGTTTTTAACTTGTTATACACCTGTTTTCTACAAAAAAAGAACAACAATGAGTTTATCACTAAAATTTAATCGGTAACTAAATTTTCTCCAAAATGTTTTCCTCTGTGGCATGCCAGATTCAGTCATGGCGTATTGACCGGGTTTGGGGCTTTACAAATTGGTATCAGAGCCAAGTTCAAAAGCTCGGCTGTGGGCTCGAGGCCCAAAATGATTTAAAGTATGATTTTTTTAAATGTTTTGTTTGAAATTATATGGTTTGAAAGACATGGCATCGAGTCTCCGGCATCGATCCGCCCAGGTAAGTACCTCAAACTGTTGCTTTTGATGATATGATTATGATGATGATGGTATGACTGTATAGTAGTAAGAACTACTCTAGAGACTCAAAACTATAGGTTGGATGTACTCGGGAAACAACTTCTTATTAAAATTATTCATAAAACTGTGTTTTAAAGATAATCGAATAATGATTAATACATAAAACTTTTAAATCAGATAAGGCGAGACTTTAGACATGAGCACTCGAGGTCGGGGTCGTATTATGCGTGGACGCGGTCAAGGTAGGATGGATGTATCTGAGCCAGTGAGGTCTGGTCAAGAATCCGAAAATGAGGTACCACCACCCCCACCACCAGCGGTTGGAGTTGAGTATCAGGATCAAACAGGGGACGACGCAGTGTCTCAAGTAATGCTGCGAGTTCTTGAGAGAGTGGCTGGAGTAGGTGGAGGCGCGGGAGCTCGAAAATCTGTACCTGAGTGACTCCGAGCCAATGGAGCTGAGGTATTTTGAGGTGTTTTTGGTGTGGCTCCCAGTACGGCCGAATATTGGTTAGAGGCGACGGAGCGAATCATGGATGACTTGGATCTGAATACTGAGGAAAAGTTGAAAGGGATAGTGTCGCTTCTTCGAGATGAGTCATATCAGTGGTGGCTAACGGTGCAGAATAGTACTGCAGCGGAGGATCTCACTTGGGATTATTTTAATACAGCGTATCAGAAGAAATATGTTGGGTCTAGCTACATTGATGCGTAGCGTAAGGCATTTCTGATTTTGGTTCAGGGGAGTAAGTCCGTATCAGAATATGAGGTAGAATTTTTAAGATTGAGCAGGTATGCTGGAGGTATCGTGGCTTCGGAGCACGAGCGATGTGTCCGATTTGAAGATGGTTTGAGGGACGAGCTAAGATTGCTGATTGCTCCACATCAGGAGCGAGAGTTTGTTGCGTTAGTTTAAAAGACTAAGATAGCTGCAGGGATAAAGGAATCTGTAAGGTAGAGTCACGATAGGAATAGACATAAGAGAGGTTTTGGATCATCCGAGTCAGCCAGTAATTCTCAAAAGAGGGCTAGGCAGAATGGGCCGAATCAATCTAGGAGGCTATTATCGCTAATCGGGACCAAACCTGATGTAACCAATGTGGGAAATATCATTGGGGCGAATGTTGGGTGGTGGAAAAGGATGTTTTGAGTGTGGTTATTTGGATTATCGTGTGAGGATTGTCCACGTAAGCTAGCCGAGAATCGATCGAGGTCAAGGTCGTGCCAGATTCCAGAGAGGAGGGACCGCCACCGCAGAGAGGTCCCGTAATAGTAGGGAAGGAAATGGTTACGGTCGGGTCATGCGGAGCACCGAAAGCGAGGTGCAGCAACTTTCTTGAGGCAAGATAGCACAGGTTAGTATATCTGACAAGGCGTCGAGAGGAGAGGCGGCCTTGACCGGACGTCATCACGGTACATTTTAATATTTGGTTTACCATATCTTGCTTTGATAGATGTGGGTTTGACACATTAGTATGTTGCTAGTAACATAGTAGAGACCATGAACCTAGACTTTGAAATTACTTCTAGGGAGATGATAGTACTTAGCCCTCTAGGTCACTCTGTAGAAGTGAATAAGTCTGTATAGGGATGTACCCCTAGAACTCCAAGGGGTAGTGTTTGTAGTGACCGATGGAACTACCGCTTGGGGAGTTCGATTTGATTCTTAGGATGGGTGGTTGGTCAAGTACCAGGCAAGTTTGGATCATGTTGCTAAGCGCATGGTTTTGAAGACAGCTGAGAGGTGGTTATGATAGGTAATAGAAGAGATTATCTATCCAACGTGGTATCTGCGTTGAAAGCTGAGAAGTTGGTCGGGAAGGGCTGTGAGGCATTTGTGGTTCATGTGTGTGCGTTGGAGGCTAAGGAGTCTGCTGTAGGGAATGTTCATATGGGAAAAGAATATGATGACGTATTTCTAGAAGAACTTCTGAGATTGCCTCTGGATCGTGAAGTTGAATTTAAAATAGATCTGTTACCCAGAACTGCGCCAGTGTCTATCGCTCCGTATAGGATGGCGCCGAAGGAATTGGTGAAATTGAAGGCTCAGATTCAGGAGTTGTTGGATAGAGGTTTTATCCGACCAAGTGTTTTGCCTTGGGGAGCACCGGTACTCTTTGTCAAGAAGAAGGATGGTACGATGCGGATGTGTATAGACTACCGCCAGTTGAATAAGCTGACGATCAAAAACAAGTATCCATTGCCAAGGATAGATGACTTGTTTGCTCAGCTTAAGGGGGTAGTGGTTTTCTCCAAGATTGATTTAAGGTCTGGGTATCATCAGCTAAAGGTGAAAGAGGCTGATATCCATAAGACGGCATTTCGAACTCGGTATGGGCACTACGAGATTTTGGTAATGCCGTTTGAGTTAACTAACGCGCCGGCAGCATTCATGAACATGATGACTCGGGTATTTCAGTACCATTTAGATCAGTTTATCATGGTATTTATAGACAATATCTTGGTATACTCAAAGTCAGAGGAGGAGCATAAGGCGCATTTGCGAGTAGTGTTGCAGATCCTAAGGGAAAAGCAACTATATGCCAAATTTAGTAAGTACGAGTTCTGGCTTAGGGAGGTGACTTTCTTGGGTCACGTAGTATCAGTTGAGGGGATTAGAGTGGATCCTCAAAAGATTGAGGCAGTGATGGATTGGAAGCCACCTAAGTCAGTGGCAGAAATTCAGAGTTTTCTGGGTTTGGTAGGGTATTACCGAAGATTTGTGGAGGATTTTCTTTGATCGTAGCACCAATGACCAAGTTATTGAGGAAAGGAGTTCCATTTGTATGGACTGAGAAGCAGCGAGGAAGTTTTGACAAGTTAAAGAAGATTCTAACTGAAGCTCCGGTTTTGATCCAGCCTGAGGCAGGCAAGGAATTCACGATTTACTGTGATGCATCACATACTGCCTTGGGATGTGTGCTGATGCAGGAAGGAAAGGTAGTGGCTTATGCATCTTGACAGTTGAGACCACATGAGGTTAACTATCCGACGTATGACTTGGAATTAGCCGCAGTGGTTTTTGCCTTGAAGATTTGGAGACACTATTTGTACGGAGAGAAGTCGATAGTTTACACGGATCACAAGAGTCTTAAGTATCTTTTGACTCAGAAGGATTTAAACTTGAGGCAGCGTAGATGGATTGAGTTGTTGAAGGACTACGACTGTTCGATTGAGTATCATCCAGGCAAGGCTAACGTGGTGGCAGACGCGTTGAGCCGTAAGGTTGTATCAGACTTAATAGCAATGTTTACCCATCTTAGCTTGTATGACGATAGGAGTCTGTTGGCAGAACTGCAAGTTAAGCTGAATTGGTTAGAACAGATCAAGGAGAAACAGTTAGTGGATGAGGGTTTGAATGCTCGGAGGTTGCAAGGTCAGGATGGTAATTTAGAGGGTTATAGTTTGTCCAGTGATGGAGTATTGTGTTTTCAAGGGAGAGCTTGTATGTCGAAGGATGTCGAGTTGAGGCAAAAAATTCTGTGGGATGCACATAGCAGCCCATACGCTATGCATCCTGGAGGTAGCAAGATGTATCGGGATTTAAGAGAGCAGTTTTGGTGGCAGTGCGAAGTGGGAGGTGGCGAGTTTGTGGGTAAATGTCCGACGTCGTCAGTCAAAATCGAGCATCGCCATCGTCTGGGTTACTTCAGCCGGTGAAGATTCCACAGTGGAAGTGGGAAATGATCACTATAGACTTTTTCAGTGGATTACCCTTTACACCTAGTAAGAAGGACTCAGTTTGGGTGATTGTGGATCGTCTAATTAAGTCAGCTCATTTCATTCCGGTAAGGGTGGATTACTCGCTTCAGAAGTTAGCTAAGTTGTGTGTGGCGGAGATAGTAAGGTTGCACGGTGTACCAATGTCGATCATTTCGGACAGAGATCCTAGATTTACGTCAAGGTTTTGGAGAGTGTTACATCAAGCTCTGGGTACGCAGTACGGCGTTTCATCCACAGTCTGACAGGCAGTTGGAAAGGGTTATACAGATTTTAGAGGATATGCTGAGAGATTGTGTTTTGGAGTTTAGAGGCAGCTGGGAAGAGTTTTTACCATTAGCTGAGTTTGCATACAACAATAGTTATCAGGCAAGCATTAAGATAGCACCATATAAAGCGTTGTATGGTAGGAAGTGTCGTACACCTACACGCTGGACAGAGTTGGGTGAATGTCAGACGTTAGGACCAGAGTTGGTTGCAGAGACTGAGGATAAGGTGAAGTTGATTCAAGCTCAGTTGAAGGAAGCTTCGGACAGGCAGAAGTCGAATGCCGATCTCAAGCGAAAGGATATAGAGTTTGTCGTGGGTGACCAGGTCTTTTTTAAGGTCTCGCCATGGAAGAAAGTGTTAAGATTTGGGAAAAAAGGCAAGTTAAGTCCAAGGTTTATTGGGCCGTATAAGGTGTTGAGACGAGTAGGACTAGTAGCCTATCAGCTCGAGTTGCCAGCAGAGCTAAGTCAGATACACGATGTGTTCCATGTCTCCATGCTTAGACGCTATTGTTCTGATCCATCACATGTCATGGCGGTGGAGGAAATAGAAGTGAGTTCAGATTTGACGATGGAAGAGGAACCAGTGCAGATTCTAAATCGAGATGGGAAAGTGTTGCGCAGGAAGTCAGTTCCATTAGTGAAGGTACTATGGAGAAATCATGGCGTGGAAGAAGCTACGTGGGAACTGGAGGATGTGATGAGACAACAATACCCTCAACTCTTTTGATCAGGTAATTTCAAGGACTAAATTATTTTAAGGGGGTAGAATTGCAACATTCTAAAATTTGAGTATCATCTTGTTATTTGTGTTAGTTCAAGTATGATTTTTATTGTGTGCTTGGTATAGTTTTGTGAAGGCTTGGAATTATTAGCTAAGCTAGAATAATTTTTAGTATTGAAAATTTAGTGAAGTGGAATAGGTGATCCTGACACTTAAGTTAAGTTAAGTGTCTAAATCTAGCACATGAGGAGTTAATGGCAAGGTGGTTATGGCGCATGAAGGGTTCGTTGAGGGAAGTGGTTCGAGTAGCATGGAATACATTTTGAAGACTTTATTTTTATGCATCCTTACATTAAGTGTCGATCAAGCTATACATATGGTAAGTTGGACTTTAAATTTTATGGCAAGTTGAATAATAGATTAGGAAAGCTTGTATTCTGGGATAAGAATCTTATGGATTAAGGAAGGATAGGGGGACAAAAGGCTTGAATGTTGGAGAGTTGTTTTGGAAACTCTTCTATGGCCATTAGTCCATGTATGTGGACGACATATTGGTCTAGGGGGAGGGGTTGATCGATTTTGTTGAAGGCTTGGTAGGTTGGTAGCTAGTTGGTAAAAATTTCCTTAGCATTTGAGCATTATTTTCTTTCCTCTCCACAAACACTCTTTCTAGCCGAATGTGTTCTTGGCAAAAAGGTGAATTTTTGTTTTAGTTTTGGCTGAATATCAACAAGGGTGGATTCTCTTTGGGTTCTTCTTTAAGTGGTTTTGAAGATAGGTAAGTGTTTTGGCCAAATTTCCTTATTCCTTTTCTTTTCTCTCTATCGTTTCTCACGAGGGCAAAGGCCGAATTTTTGGGCATTTGTTAGTAAGGTTCTAACTATTCATAGGAACCAAATTCTTTCAGGCTCTTTGGGACTTTGGAAGCAATCGATCGAAGCCTCAATTCTCTGACAATCGATTTTGGTAAGTCAAGGGTAAGGATTTTGTTAGTTATACGTTATTTCACCCTTTGGGATTTAGTGGTATGGCCGAATGGTCTATGTTTTTAATCTAAGTATGGGCCGAATGTAGGAAAAGAAGATTTGTAACACCCCAAACCCGGTCAATACGCCATGACTGAATCTGGCATGCCACAGAGGAAAATGTTTTGGAGAAAATTTAGTTACCGATTAAATTTTAGTGATAAACTCTTTGTTGTTCTATTTTTGTAGAAAACAGGTGTATAACAAGTTAAAAACTGATAATTTACTTTGAAATTCCGTAAATTAAACTTTTAAAACTTAGTTGTCAATCCATAGGTTAGAAAACATTTATGTCATTTTAAGAAAAACCCGAATTATTACTTTGAAAACCGTTTGCATTTTACTATCGAACGATTTATATTACCCGATGGTAAGATTTCGAAAACCATTGCGTTTTTGTAGTTTAGAAAACTTTGGGCTCAATTATTAAATCAACCATGATATTTATTTAGCCATGTTTAAAACAAGTCCAAAGCATATAAATAATCCAAAAACCATAATTAAAGAGGCCTTATTACAATTTCAAATAAAGACGAAAACCAAATTAAAATAAAATAAAGTACCCAAATCGAAGTTCATGTAAAACCCAATTTTTATTGCATGGCCTCCTCGAGATCATCCGGCTCCTCATCTGCGATTTACGAGGCCTCCACCTACTCCAGCCACTCTCTCAAGAACTTCATGACATTGCTTGAGACAACTGCGTCGTCCCCGTTTGATCGATGCTCAACTCCAACCGTGGTGGTGGGGTGGTGGTACCTCATTTTGGATTCTTGACCAGACCTCCTTTGGCTCGAACCACGACCATCCTACCTCGTGGCGTCCACGCATGTCGACCTCAACCTCGGGTGCTCGTGTCTAAAGTCTCAACTTATCGGATTTAAAAGTTTCATGTATTAATCATTATTCCATTATCTTTAAAACATAATTTCATGAAAAATTTTAATAAGAAGTTGTTTTGAGTACATCAACCTATAGTTTGAGTCTCAGAGTAGTTCTTACTACTACGTCATGCCATCATCATCATAATCATATCATCAAAAGCAATAGTTTGAGGTACTTACAGGCGGATCGGTCTGGGAGACTCGATGCCATGTCTTTCAAACCATATAATTTCAAACAAAACATTTAAAAAAATCATACTTTAAATCATTTTAGGCCTCGGGCCCATAGCCAAGCTTTTGAACTTGGCTCGATGCCAATTGTAACACCCCAAACCGGTCAATCGCCATGGTGAATCGGCATGCCCACAGGAGAAAAGCGTTTTGGAGAAAATTTAATTCTGGAATTAGATTTTAGTGATAAACTCTTTTTGTGAAAAGCAGTGTATAACAAGTTAAAAGCGATAATTTACTTTGAAATTCCATAAATAAAACTTTTAAAACTTAGTTGTCAATCCATAGGTTAGAAAACATTTATGTCATTTTAAGAAAAACTCGAATTATTACTTTGAAAACTGTTTGCATTTGAGTGTAGAAACTTCAATTTGGAAATCATTTAAGTTGTCGAAAACACTTAAATTGAAATCTTACCATCGGGTAATATAAATTGTTCGATAGTAAAATTTCAATTTAAGTGTTTTCGACAACTTAAATGATTTCCAAATTGAAGTTTCTGCACTCAAATGCAAACGGTTTTCAAAGTAATAATTCGGGTTTTTCTTAAAATGACATAAATGTTTTATAACCTATGGATTGACAACTAAGTTTTAAAAGTTTTATTTACGGAATTTCAAAGTAAATTATCACTTTTAACTTGTTATACACATTTTCTACAAAAATAGAAAAAGAAAGAGTTTATCACTAAAATTTAATCCAGAACTAAATTTTCTCCAAAACGTTTTCCTCTCGTGGCATGCCGATTCACCATGGCGTATTGATCGGGTTTGGGGTGTTACAAATTGATATCGAGCCAAGTCAAAAAGCTCGATTGTGGGCCCGAGGCCCAAAATGATTTAAAGTATGATTTTTTAAAATGTTTTGTTTGAAATTATATGGTTTGAAAGACATGGCATCGAAGTCTCCAAAGACCGATCCGCCTGTAAGTACCTCAAACCTGTTGCTTTTGATGATATGATTATGATGATGATGGCATGACAGTATAGTAGTAAGAACTACTCTAGAGACTCAAAACTATAGGTTGGATGTACTCTAAACAACTTCTTAAAATTATTCATAAACTGTGTTTTAAAGATAATGGAATAATGATTAATACATAAAACTTTTAAATCGATAAGTCGAGACTTTAGACATGAGCACTCGAGGACGGGGTTGTATTATGCGTGGACGCGATCGAGGTAGGATGGCTGTGTCTGAGCCAGTGAGGTCTGGTCAAGAATCCGAAAATGAGGTACCACCACCCCCACCACCAGCGGTTGGAGTTGAGCATCAGGATCAAACAGGGGACGACGCAGTGTCTCAAGTAATGCTGTGAGTTCTTGAGAAAGTGGCTGGAGTATGTGGAGGTGCAGGAGCTCGGAAATCTATACCTGAGCGACTCTGAGCCAATGGAGCTGAGGTATTTCGAGGTGTTTCTGGTGTGGCTCCTAGTACGGCCGAATATTGGTTAGAGGCGACGGAGCGAATCATGGATGACTTGGATCTGAATGCTGAGGAAAAGTTGAAAGGGATAGTGTCACTTCTTCGGGATGAGTCATATCAGTGGTGGCTCATGGTGCAGAATAGTACTGCAGCGGAGGAACTCACTTGGGATTATTTTAAGACAGCGTATCAGAAGAAATATGTTGGGTCTAGCTACATTGATGCACAGCGTAAGGTATTTCTGAGTTTGGTTCAGGGGAGTAAGTCCGTATCAGAATATGAGGCAGAATTTTTAAGATTGAGCAGGTATGCTAGAGGTATCATGGCTTCGGAGCACGAGCGATGTGTCTGGTTCGAAGATGGTTTGAGGATATACTGAGAGGTTGTGTTTTGGAGTTCAGAGGCAGTTGGGAAGAGTTTTTACCATTAGCTAAGTTCGCATACAACAATAGTTATCAGGCAAGCATTAAGATGGCACCGTTTGAGGCGTTGTATGGTAGGAAGTGTCGTACACCTACATGCTGGACAGAGTTGGGTGAGCATCAGATATTAGGACCAGAGTTGGTTGCAGAGACAGAAGATAAGGTGAAATTGATTCAAGCTCAGTTGAAGCAAGCTTCGGATAGGCAGAAGTCGTATGCCGATCTCAAGCGGAAGGATATAGTGTTTGCCGTGGGTGACCAGGTCTTTTTGAAGGTCTCACCATGGAAGAAAGTGTTCAAGATTTGGGAAAAAAGGCAAATTGAGTCCAAGGTTTATTGGGCCATATAAGGTGTTGAGACGAGTGGGACCAGTAGCCTATCAGCTCGAGTTGCCAGCAGAGCTGAGTCAGATACATGATGTGTTCCATGTCTCTATGCTTAGACGCTATCGTTCTGATCCATCACATGTCGTGGCGGTGGAGGAAATAGAAGTGAGTTTAGATTTGACGATGGAAGAGGAACCAGTGCAGATTCTAGATCGAGATGTGAAAGGGTTGCGCAGGAAGTCAGTTCCATTAGTGAAGGTACTATGGCGAAATCATGGCGTGGAAGAAGCTACGTGGGAACCAGAGGATGTGATGAGACAACAGTACCCTCAACTCTTTTGATCAGGCAATTTCGAGGTCGAAATTATTTTAAGGGGGTAGAATTGTAACATTCTAAAATTTGAGTATCATCTTGTTATTTGTGTTAGTTCAAGTATGATTTTTATTGTATGCTTGGTATAGTTTTGTGAAGGCTTGGAATTATTAGCTAAGCTAGAATAATTTTTAGTATTGAAAATTTAGTGAAGTGGAATAGGTGATCCTGACACTTAAGTTAATTTAAGTGTCTAAATCTAGCACATGAGGAGTTAATGGCAAGGTGGTTATGGCGCATGAAGGGTTGCTTGAGGGAAGTGGTTCGAGTAGCATGGAATACATTTTGAAGACTTTATTTTTATGCATCCTTACATTAAGTGTCGGTCAAGCTATACATATGGTAAGTTGGACTTTAAATTTTATGGCAAGTTGAATAATAGATTAGGAAAGCTTGTATTTTGGGATAAGAATCTTATGGATTAAGGAAGGATAGGGGGACAAAAGGCTTGAATGTTGGAGAGTTGTTTTGGAAACTCTTCTATGGCCATTAGTCCATGTATGTGGACTGACATATTGGTCTAGGGGAGGGTTGACCGATTTTGTTGAAGGCTTGGTAGGTTGGTAGCTAGTTGGTAAAAATTTCCTTAGCATTTGAGCATTATTTTCTTTCCTCTCCACAAACACTCTCTCTAGCCGAATGTGTTCTTGGCAAAAAGGTGAATTTTTGTTTTAGTTTTGGCCGAATATCAACAAGGGTGGATTCTATTTGGGTTCTTCTTTAAGTGGTTTTGAAGATGGGTAAGTGTTTTGGCCGAATTTCCTTATTCCTTTTCTTTTCTCTCTAGCTACCAACCTACCAAGCCTTCAACAAAATCAGTCACCCCCTCCCCCTAGACCAATATGCCATCCACATACATGGAATAATGGCCATAGAAGAGTTTCCAAAACAACTCTCCAACATTCAAGCCTTTTGTCCCCCTATCCTTCCTTAATCTATAAGATTCTTATCCCAAAATACAAGCTTTCCTAATCTATTATTCAACTTGCCATAAAATTAAAGTCCAACTTACCATATGTATAGCTTGACCGACACATAATGTAAGGATGCATAAAAATAAACTCTTCAAAATGTATTCCATGCTACTCGAACCACTTCCCTCAACCAACCCTTCATGCGCCATAACACCTTGCCATTAACTCCTCATGTGCTAGATTTAGACACTTAAATTAACTTAAGTGTCAGGATCACCTATTCCACTTCACTAAATTTTCAATACTAAAAATTTTTCTAGCTTAGCTAATAATTCCAAGCCTTCATAAAACTATACCAAGCACACAATAAAAATCATACTTGAACTAACACAAATAACTAGATGATACTCAAATTTTAGAATGTTACAATTCTACCCCCTTAAAATAATTTCGTCCTCGAAATTACCTGATCAAAAGAGTTGAGGGTACTGTTGTCTCATCACATCCTCCGGTTCCCACGTAGCTTCTTCCACGCCATGATTTCGCCATAGTACCTTCACTAATGAAACTGACTTCCTGCGCAACACTTTCACATCTCGATCTAGAATCTGCACTGGTTCCTCTTCCATCGTCAAATCTGAACTCACTTCTATTTCCTCTACCGCCACGACATGTGATGGATCAAAACGATAGCGTATAAGCATGGAGACATGGAACACATCGTGTATCTGACTCAGCTCTGCTGGCAACTCGAGCTGATAGGCTACTGGTCCCACTCGTCTCAACACCTTATATGGCCTAATAAACCTTGGACTCAACTTGCCTTTTTTCCCAAATCTTAACACTTTCTTCCATGGCGAGACCTTCAAAAAGACCTGGTCACCCATGGAAAACTCTATATCCTTTCGCTTGAGATCAGCATACGACCTCTGCCTGTCTGAAGCTTTCTTCAACTGAGCTTGAATCAACTTCACCTTATCCTCCGTCTCTGCAACCAACTCTGGTCCTAACATCTGACGCTTACCCAACTCTGTCCTGCATGTAGGTGTACCACACTTCCTACCATACAACGCCTCATACGGTGCCATCTTAATGCTTGCCTGATAACTATTGTTGTATGCGAACTCACTAATGGTAAAACTCTTCCCACCGCCTCAAGTCCAAAACACAACCTCTCAAAGATATCCTCTAAAATTTGTATAACCCTTTCCACCGCTCACGACTTTGGATGAAATGTCAGATCTTGAAATCCCACAGCGCACCCGAGCTTGATGTAACGCTCTCCAAAACCTCGACGTAAATCTAGGATCTCGTCTCGAGATGATCGACATCGGTACACAAAGGCAACCTTATTATCTACGCCACATACAACTTAGCTAACTTCAAGCGAGTAATCCACCCTTACCGGAATGAAATGAGCTGACTTAGTCAGACGATCCACAATCACCCAAACTGAGTCCCTCTTACTAGGTGTAAGGGGTGATCCACTGACAAAGTCCATAGTGATCCTTTCCCACTTCCACTGTGGAATCTTCACCGGCTGAAGTAACCCAGATGGTAACTGATACTTAGCTTTGACCTGCTGACACGTCAGACATTTACCCACAAACTTAGTTACCTCCCGCTTCAGACCTGGCCACCAAAACTACTCTCTTAAATCCCGATACATCTTGCTACCTCCAGGATGCATAGCGTATGGGCTGCTATGTGCGTCCTGAAGAATTTTTTGCCTCAACTCGACATCCTTCGGCATACAAGTTCTCCTTTGAAAACACAATACTCCATCACTGGACAAACTATAACCCTCTAAATTACCATCCTGAACTTGCAACCTTCGAGCGTTCAAACCCTCATCCACTAACTGCTTCTCCTTAATCTGTTCTAACCAATTCGGCTTAACTTGCAGTTCTGCCAACAGTTTCCCATCGTCATACAAGCTAAGATGGGCAAACATTGCTCTTAAGTCTGATACAACCTTACGGCTCAATGTGTCTGCCACCACGTTAGCCTTGCCCGGATGATACTCAATCGAACAGTCGTAGTCCTTCAATAACTCAATCTATCTACACTGCCTCAAGTTTAAATCCTTCTGAGTCAAAAGATACTTAAGACTCTTGTGATCCGTGTAAACTATCGACTTCTCTCCGTACAAATAGTGTCTCCAAATCTTCAAGGCGAAAACCACTGCGGCTAATTCCAAGTCATGCGTCGGATAGTTAACCTCATGTGGTCTCAACTGTCGAGATGCATAAGCCACTACCTTTCCTTCCTGCATCAGCACACATCCCAAGCCAGTATGTGATGCATCACAGTAAACCGTGAATTCCTTGCCTGCCTTAGCCTGGATCAAAATCGGAGCTTCAGTTAGAATCTTCTTTAACTTGTTGAAACTTCCTTGCTGGTTCTCAATCCACACAAATGGAACTCCTTTCCTCAGTAACTTGGTCATTGGTGCTGCGATCAAAGAAAATCCCTCTACAAATTTTCGGTAATACCTTGCTTGACCCAGAAAACTCTGAATTTCTGCCACTGACTTAGGCGGCTTCCAATCCATCACTGCCTCAATCTTGCGAGGATCCACTCTAATCCCCTTAGCTGATACTACGTGACCCAAGAAAGTCACCTCCCTAAGCCAGAACTCGCACTTACTAAATTTGGCATACAGCTGCTTTTCCCTTAGGATCTGCAATACTACTCGTAAATGCGCCTCATGCTCCTCCTCTGACTTTGAGTATACCAAGATATCGTCTATAAATACCACGAGAAACTGATCCAAATACTGCTGGAATACCCGATTCATCATGTCCATGAATGCTATCGACGCGTTAGTCAACCCAAACGGCATTACCAAAAACTCGTAGTGCCTATACTGAGTGCGAAATGTCGTCTTATGGATATCAGCCTCTTTAACCTTTAATGATGATACCGCACCTTAAATCAATCTTGGAGAAAATCGCTGCTTCTTGTCGATCAAACAAGTCATCTATCCTTGGCAATGGATACTTGTTTTTGATCGTCAGCTTATTTAACTGGCGGTACTCTATACACATTCGCATCGTACCATCCTTCTTCTTGACAAAGAGTACCGGTGCTCCCCCAGGCGAAACACTTGGTCGGATAAAACCTCTATCCAACAACTCCTAAATTCAACTTCGGAGCCATCCTATACGGAGCGATAGACACTGGCGCAGTTCGAGTAACAGATCTATTCCAAATTCAACTTCACGATCCGGAGGTAATCCGGAAGTTCTTCTGAAAATATGTCAGTATATTCCTTTACCATTCGAACATTCCCTATAGCAGACTCCTTAGCCTCCAACGCACACACATGAACCACCAATGCCTCACAGCCTTTCTTGACCAACTTCTCAGCTTTCAACGCAGATACCACGTTGGATAGATAATCTCTTCTATTACCTATCATATCCACCTCTTCACTCTCAGCTGTCTTCAAAACCATACGCTTAGCAGCACAGTCCAAACTTGCCTGGTACTTGACCAACCAGTCCATCCCAAGAATCAAATCGAACTCCCCAAACGGTAGTTCCATCAGATCAACTATAAACACTACCCTTGGAGTTCTAGGGGTACATCCCTATACAACTTATTCACTTATACAGAGTGACCTAGAGGGCTAAGTACTGTCATCTCCCTAGAAGTAATTTCAAAGTCTAGGTTCATGGTCTCTACTATGTTACTAGCAATATACGAATTTATTGAACCCACATCTATCAAGGCAGTATATGGTAAACCAAAGATTAAAAATGTACTGGTGATAATGTCCGGTGTTGCCTCGGTGTTGCCTACACCTCTGCCCGGTGCTCCGTGGCCCTGACCAGAACCATTTCCTCCCCTACTATTACCACGACCTCTCTGCGGTGACGATCCCTCCTTTCCGAACTGAGCACGACCTTGACCTTCAGACTAATTCCTGGCTAGCTTACATGGACAATCCCTCACACGATGATCCAGCGAACCACACTCAAAACATCCTTTTCCACCAGTCCAAGATTCGCCCCAATGATATTTCCCACATCGGTTACATTGTCTTTGGTCCTCGATTAGCGAGAATGAGCCTCTCGATTGATTCGCCCATTCATCTAGCCCTCTTCCGAGAATTATGGTGACCCGGATGATCCAAAACCTCTCTTATGTTTATTCCTGTCGTGACTCTCCCTTACAGATTCCTTTATCCCTTCAGCTATCTTAGTCTTTTCAACTAACGTAGCAAACTCTCACTCCTGATGTGGAGCAATCAGCAATCTCAGTTCGTCCCTCAAACCATCTTCGAACCGGACACATCGCTCGTGCTCTGAAGCCACGATACCTCCAGCATACCTGCTCAATCTTAAAAATTCTGCCTCATATTCTGATACGGACTTACTCCCCTAAACCAAACTTAGAAATGCCTTACACTGCGCATCAATGTAGCTAGACCCAACATATTTCTTCTGATACGCTGTCTTAAAATAATCCCAAATGAGATCCTCCACTGCAGTACTATTCTGCACCGTGAGCCACCACTGATATGACTCATCCCGAAGAAGCGACACTATCCCTGTCAACTTTTCCTCACCATTTAGATCCAAGTCATCCATGATTCGCTCCGTCGCCTCTAACCAATATTCGACCGTACTGGGAGCCACACCAGAAACACCTCGAAATATCTCAGCTCCATTGGCTCGGAGTCGCTCAGGTACAGATTTCCGAGCTCCCGCGCCTCTACCTAATCTAGCCACTCTCTCAAGACTCGCAGCATTACTTGAGACAATGCGTCGTCCCCCATTTTATCCTGATGCTCAACTCCAACCGCTGGTGGTGGGGGTGGTGGTACCTCATTTTCGGATTCTTGACCAGGCCTTACTGGCTCAAACACAACCATCCTACCTAGACCGCGTCCACGCATAATACGACCCCGACCTCGAGTGCTCATGTCTAAAGTCTCGACTTATCTGATTTAAAAGTTTTATGTATTAATCATTATTCCATTATCTTTAAAACACAGTTTTATGAATAATTTTAATAAAAAGTTGTTTCGCGAGTACATCCAACCTATAGTTTTGAGTCTCTAGAGTAGTTCTCGCTACTATATAGTCATGCCATCATCATCATAATCATATCATCAAAAGCAATAGTTTGAGGTACTTACCTGGGCGGATCGGTGCCGGAGACTCGATGCCATGTCTTACAAACTATATAATTTCAAACAAAACATTTAAAAAAATCATACTTTAAATCATTTTGGGCCTCGAGCCCACAGCCAAGCTTTTAAACTTGGCTCTGATACCAATTTGTAACACCCCAAACCCGGTCAATACGCCATGACTGAATCTGGCATGCCACAGAGGAAAATGTTTTGGAGAAAATTTAGTTACCGATTAAATTTTAGTGATAAACTCTTTGTTGTTCTATTTTTGTAGAAAACAGGTGTATAACAAGTTAAAAGCTGATAATTTACTTTGAAATTCCGTAAATAAAACTTTTAAAACTTAGTTGTCAAGCCATAGGTTAGAAAACATTTATGTCATTGTAAGAAAAACCCGAATTATTACTTTGAAAATCGTTTGCATTTGAGTGTAGAAACTTCAATTTGGAAATCATTTAAGTTGTCGAAAACACTTAAATTGAAATTTTACTATCGAACGATTTGTATTACCCGATGGTAAGATTTCGAAAACCATTGCGTTTTTATAGTTTAGAGAACTTTGGGCTCAATTATTAAATCAACCATGATATTTATTTAGCCATGTTTAAAACAAGTCCAAAGCATATAAATAATCCAAAAACCATAATTAAAGAGGCCTTATTACAATTTCAAATAAAGACGAAAACCAAATTAAAATAAAATAAAGTACCCAAATTGAAGTTCATGTAAAACCCAATTTTTATTGCATGGCCTCCTCGAGTTCATCCGGCTCCTCATCCGCGATTTACGAGTCACCTGAAAAGATAAGGGAGGAGGTGAGTCACCAAGACTCAGTGCATAAATCCTTCCCCCGATTAATGCGACATACTTACACAATTCATAACCAAGTAATGTAAAAAATGCACCTAACCTAGCCATCCATAACTCCTTTTCTACCCCATGTGGTACCAAACCACTGGTGGTGCCAAACCACTGGTGACCCAAAGTCACGATATCCAATAATGTGGTGCCAAACCACTGGTAACCCAAAGTCACAAATAATCCATCTGTGGGGCCAACCCACGTGTGATACCAAATCACTGGCGATGTTCCCGTAATATCAAATGGGGCCAACCCACTGTGGTGCTAAGCCACTGGGACGAGTCGCTATGAGGTGCCACACCTCTGGTGTCCCAATGACACGAAATAATCTTGTGGTACCAAACCACTGGAGGTGCCAAACCTCTCGTGTCCCAAAGACAGATATCAAATCCTTCCCCCTCCTCTCATATCACCCATCACAATGCAACATTTATCTGAGATCATGCTATTATGCTTTATTAGGAATCACATAGCAAATATATCATAAATCATATCATCATGCATCATATTGCAAAAGTCATATCGAAACGGACTTACCCGATTCCTTGCTTATACCCTTATGGTATCATATCGAGATTTTCACAGTTTTTGGCTTTAAAACATGATCAAGTTATTAATATATTACCGAAGTTATAAAGTGTGTAAGTTACACGCCACTTAGCAAAATCACTAAATCCTCAAGACCCGATCTATCGCGACTAGATCTTCTTGTCCTACATTCGGCCAATATTTAGATTAAAAACATAGACCATTCGGCCATACCACTAAATCCCAAAGGGTGAAATAACATATAACTAACAAAATCCTTACCCTTGACTTACCAAAATCGATTGTCAGAGAATTGAGGCTTAGATCGATTGCTTCCAAAGTCCCGAAGAGCCTGAAAGAATTTGGTTACTATGAATAGTTAGAACCTTACTAACAAATGCCCAAAAATTCGGCCTTTGCCCTCATGAGAAACGATAGAGAGAAAAGAAAAGGAATAAGAAAATTTGGCCAAAACACTTACCTATCTTCAAAACCACTTTAAGAAGAACCCAAAGAGAATCCACCCGTGTTGATATTCGGCCAAGACAAAATAAAAGAAAGAAAGAAGATTCGACTAGAGTGGAAAAGAGGAAGAAAAAGAAAAAATGAAAATAGGAGAAGGAGGATTCGACAATAGAAGAAAGAAGAGAATGGAAGAAGAAAATAGAATGGGAGAGGGATGCTTTCGGCTTTGAACAGAAGTGGAAGAAAGAAAAGAGAATTGGGGAGAAGGAAGATTCGGCCAACCACTAAAGAAGAAGAAAAAGATGAAGGGGAGAGGGTTGGTTTTCGGCTACAAAGAAAATAGAATATGAGAGAGGCTCAAATGAAGTTTCACACCATAAGGGTATGAGCAAGGAATCGGGTAAGTCCGTTTCGATATGACTTTTGCAATATGATGCATGATGATACGACTTATGATATATTTGCTATGTGATTCCTAATAAAGCATAATAGCATGATTTGTATAAATGTTGCATTGTGATGGGTGATATGAGAGGAGGGGGAAGGATTTGATATCCGTGTCTTTGGGACACCAGAGGTTTGACACCTCCAGTGGTTTGGTACCACAAGATTATTTCGTGTCTTTAGGACACCAGAGGTTTGGCACCTCATAGCGACTCGTCCCAAATGGCTTAGCACCATAGAGGTTGGCCCCACATTTGATATTACGGATCGCCGCCATGATTTGGTATCACACGTGGGTTACCCCACAGATGGATTATTCGTGACTTTGGGTCACCGGTGGTTTGGCACCACATTATTGGATATCATGACTTTGGGTCACGGTGGTTTGGCACCACCGGTGGTTTGGTACCACACGGGGTAGAAAAGGAGTTATGGATGGCTAGGTTGGGTGCATTATTTACATTACTTGGTTATGAATTGTGTAAGTATGTTGCATTAATCGGGGGAAGGATTTATGCACTGAGTCTTGGTGACTCACCTTCTCCCTTATCTTTTCAGTGACTCAGAATCGCGGATGAGGAGCCGGATGAACTCGAGGAGGCCATGTAATAAAAACTGGGTTTTACATGAACTTCGATTTGGGTACTTTATTTTATTTTAATTTGGTTGTACTTTATTTTATTTTAATTTGGTTTTCGTCTTTATTTGAAATTGTAATAAGGCCTCTTTAATTATGGTTTTTGGATTATTTATATGCTTTGGACTTGTTTTAAACATGGCTAAATAAATATCATGGTTGATTTAATAATTGAGCCCAAAGTTTTCTAAACTATAAAACGCAATGGTTTTCAAATCTTACCATCTGTAATATAAATCGCTCGATAGTAAAATTTCAATTTAAGTGTTTTTGACAACTTAAATGATTTCCAAATTGAAGTTTATACACTCAAATGCAAACGGTTTTCAAAGTAATAATTCAGGTTTTTCTTAAAATGACATAAATGTTTTCTAACCTATGGATTGACAACTAAGTTTTAAAAGTTTTATTTACGGAATTTCAAAGTAAATTATCAGTTTTTAACTTGTTATACACCTATTTTCTACGAAAATAGAACAATAAAGAGTTTATCACTAAAATTTAATCGGTACCTAAATTTTCTCCAAAACCTTTTCCTCTGTGGCATGCCAGATTCAGTCATGGCGTATTGACCGGGTTTGGGGTGTTACACCTGGTGTGTTGCGACATCGCATCTACAGAAGAAATTAATACAAATAAGAGGCATTTTCGTCTGCACAATCCAACTTTAAGCTTGGGAAATTAGCTAACCTAGGTCTATAAATAAGCTCAACTAACACATGTTATGGGGACCTTTTTATTTTGTATAATTTTCTCTTTAAATCTAGACTTTAATTTTTTTCTTTTCTTAGGTTTTAGATTTTTGTTCTTGTTATTTTTCCATGGGAAGAACTCAAAATTTTGGAATTATTCTCAAACTCAGTGAGGATTTTGCGCTTAAATTCAATATAATTAGGCTTATTCTAAATTGTACTCTTGAAACTGTTCTTTATGATCATTCTTTTGTTCAAGTTTATATTTTTTACTAGACCCATGAGGAACTAATCCTCTTGTGGGGGATTAGCGAGTGGAGGTATGCAAAATTAATTTTTTTTGGAGGGATTTCTTAACGGATCAACTTTTCAAGAAAGGAAGAACCTAAACCCTAAGCCTGACAACCCTAGGAAGTAATCAAGCTAGGAATTAACTCAAATTTGGTATCGCCTATCCATGAACACCTTAATCTTGAACCGGTGTAGACTGTGAGGTCGAAAGATAAGTAGTTCTTGTCGACTCAGTATTTCCTGCTGGGGTATTGACTAGTTGGTTGAACAAGAAAGCCCAATATGACTGTTGGTTATGATCAGTGAAGTAAGCTAATCACCCATGCCTAGACTTGATACATATTTCCTTAATTGATTTCTTGTCTGTCGTTTCTTTAATTTCTTTTTATGTTTTTAGCATAATTTATTAAAACTCTTCTTTTAATCTTTCGTACTATAATTTAATTAAAGTATTAACTAGATCTATTTATGTTTTAATTAGAATTACTTTAGTGCTCACCTCCCTTGGGTATGATCCTCGGAGTACTTACCTACGCCATTGTAACTATATTACAACCTGACCCATTTACTTGTAGATATTGTTTGCTCACATCTTTTGTAACAGCCCGTTTTTAGTCAAATTGGGACAATAATTTTGGGACAATAAATTCGAGGCCAAAATATTTATTTTATTATTATTTTGAGGTTTATAGCATGAAATTATAATTGTAGAAAAATTTCGTTAAGAAATTTTATCATTTGAGTGCTCAATTCGATAAAAAGGACTAAATCGTGTAAAGTGTAAAAGTTGGATTGTAATAGCTAAAGGTGTCTAATAGCTATAGAACTTTAAAGTGGAGGTCCTTAATTGGTAATTAGACCATTAATATTATTAGTGGACAAAGATGGATATCATTTATGTGAATTTCAAAGGTTTAAGTTAAGGTTAATTAAGTAAGTTAATAAATAAAAGTAAAATTAATTAAAACAAAGAAGTCATCTCCTTCATTTCACCTGTGTTTAGCCAAAATTCACCATAGAAGGAGATCTTAGAATTTGGCCAAGCTATTTTTGATGCATGTAAGTGATTTTGATCTCGATTTTTAGTGATTTCAATGTTTTTGGAGTCGTTGTAGCTTAATCTAACTAGCCCAGGGACTAATTTGCAAAATTGTTAAAGGTTTATGGTTTTACCATTGATGGATATGTATGTTTTTTGATGTTTGATGATAGAAAATGAATAGTTGTTAGATAAACAACATTTGTTAAGTGATTTTGGTTAAAATTGAAAATTAGGAATTTATTTTTTAAATGTGTAAAATTCATGGTGAAATGTGTGAAATAATGAAAATTTTGGGCTGCTATGGGTCTATAGGAAATTTGGCTAGCATGGGTGTGGACTCAATTGCATGAATTTGCATTTTTATGAGCTAGGGACTAAATTGTAAAGAAGTTGAAATATTAGGGGTAAAAGTATAAAATTACCATAATATGAAATTTAGATTAAATTGAATAGAATGATGGTTAAATAAGTTAAATTTGATTATATATAGAACAAGAAAAGCGAAGTTTGGAATTAGATCAGGGGAAAAACAAAATAGTGGATTGATAGATCGTTTCTTTCCTTATAAATCCGAGGTAAGTTTGTATGTTAATAAGCATTAATGTAATTGTGTTTTAAATGCTTTATAACTGTATTGTTGATGAATATGATCTCGCGAAAATGTTCGATGAAGATTCGGCAATGTGAAATCCCGATTGAACCTTAGGAATAGATAGGATACAAATAACATGTCATTAGGGGTTATTGAGTTTGGGTGCTGGTCTGTATGTCCTACCGGTGGCTGAGTTTTTCGGCATGTGTTGTGGATTCTTGTTAGCTTGTGTGAGCAGCACTATGTAGCTACATCTTGACCGTCAGCTTGTGTGAGCAGACCCGGTGATAGCTCGAGATGAGCCTTTGCATATGAGATATCATATTGAGATGGTTTTGGCCATGTATTGGCACTTAGTGTGGGAGAATCCTGAGTATCTGATATTATTCTGAATGGTTCAATGGGTACATTGAGGATGTGAAAGAGTAAAAGATAGATACGTATCAATACAGGTATGTACGTAAATCATATGAGCATTGAAATCCATGAAATTTGTAAGTTTCATGATTAAATATGTGAATGAATATATGTGCGCTTTGTGATTAAATGGAATTGTAGTATATTACATTTAAAGTGCTTAAATGGTGAATGAAGGGTAAGTTTTACTTATTAATTATACGAGCTTACTAAGCTTTATAGCTTACTTTGTTAACTTTTCCGTGTTTTATAGTGATTTCGAAGCTTGGTCGGATTGGGAGTTGTCAGAGATCTCATCACACTATCCAGCTGTTATTTTGGTGATTGGGAGTTGTCAGAGATCTCATCACACTATCCAGCTGTCATTTTGGTACTTTTGAACTTGTGTATTTGGTTTTATGGCATGTATAGGAGTTGTGGTTAATATGGTCTATATGTCTGTAATGAATATAGCCAATTGACTTGGCTTGTAACAACCCATTTTTTAGTGAAATAGGAATAGTGGTTTTGGGACCACAAGTTCGATCCGAAAGTAAAATTTATTTTTATTTTATTACATGGTCCGTAATATGATAGAAACTTCATGTGAAAATTTTGATACGAAAATTTTATCGATTATGTGCTTAATTACGGGAAGGACTAAATCGCATAAAATGTAAAAGTTGAATTCTAATAGTTAGAAGGATTAAATAGCTATGGAATTCAAAACTTGAGGTCCTTTTATGGTTATTAGACCATTAAAGAAAATTATGTATACTTTTGGTGACTCATCCATGGAAATTTAGAAAAAAGGCAAGGACTAAATTGGAAATTGAAATAATTAATTAATTAAAAAGATGATACAAGATATCATCTTATTATTTCTATCATCTTCAACCCCAAAATTATATGGGAGAGAGAGATGAAACTTTCATGGCTTAATTGGGTAAGTTTCCTTGTCCCGTTTTTAGTAATTTTGATATTTTTGAAACTGGGATAGCGTAATCTATCTATTTGGGGGATAAATTTGAAAAGTTATCAAGGTATGAAATTTTGGGTCATGGATGAATATGATAAAATTAGAAATTTATGGTAGAAAATTAAAGGTTGTTGGTAAATAAATAACTTTTACAAAGTGATTTGATTAAAACATGATTTAGGGACTAAAATGTAAAATTGTGAAATTAAAGAAAATTTAAAATTTTTATGAATACATGTACTGTAAATTTATAATGGGATTTTGGCTAGGCTTGGAATAGGGAGTAAATTGCTCAAGTTTCATTTTTCGAGACTAGGGATGAAATTGAAATTTATGGAAAAGTTAGGGGCAAAATGGTAATTTTTCCTAGGACATAAATTGAGTCCAAATGAGTATGAAATATGAGAAAATTATGATTAAATCTATTTATATAGATCCGAAAACACAAATTTGAGTTTAGACCGAGGAAAAGAAAAGGTTTCGGATTAGTAGATTATGTACGCGAACAGGTGTCGAGGTAAGTTCGTGTAACTTAATCAAGCATGTAAATATGTTTAATTGAATGTTATTTTTGTATGGAATGTCACTTATATTGATGTACATTATTGGAATGCTATAATGAAAAATTGAATATATGCTTGAAATGGTGAAAAAGGGTTAAGTCTCGATTGAATATTGAATTCCGATGAATATATGTGCTTTCTCGAAATGAATAAGGTCTTGCATTTGTTGCAGATGGGATTTAGCTCAGACGAGTAATCCTATTGACCTCATTATAGAAAGGATTTAGCCCGCACGGGTAATCCTGATATAATACCTCTTAAGTATACGTTACGATTAGGGTTTAGCCTAGACTGGTAATCCTGTTATACAATACATGACTCAGGAGTGTGTAGCAGGCCGAATTAGGGCCTAAACAGAATAGTGGTTTTGAAACCATGAATTCAAGGTCAAAATATTTATTTGGATTAAGTTTTAGTGTTTATTGAGTGATTGAATGTTTGTGTGAAATTTTGGTTGAGAATTTTATTATTTGGATGTCCAATTTGATAAGTTGGACTAAATTGCAATGGGTGAAAAGTGTGTATTATAATCCATAAAGGTACTTGATTGAGATGGGTTTTTAAATTGAGAGTCCTTACTTGGTAATTAGACCATTATATTATAGTTTGGTCACAAAATGCCCATAGAGGGATAAAATATCTAAAGGATTAATGAATGGCGATTTGGTCATTTAGCTAATAAAAGAAATAAAAGGGAAAATAAGGCTAAAATTTTGTCCAACTTCATCCTCCATAGCCGAAATTTGCAAGGAGCCATAGCTAGGGTTTTGTTTCAATTTCAAGCTTGATTGTATGTACATCCTAGCCCCGTTTTTGATATTTTTTATATTTTTAAAATCCTCGTAGCTCGATCTAGCTATTTCTACCACTATTTTGAGCTAGAGTTCGTGATTAAAATTTTACCCACGGATGACATAGATGTATTTTGATGTCTAGTGGTAGAATATGAAAGTTTGAAGTGTAATAAACAACTTTTACTAGATATTTTTGGTGAAATTGATAAAAAGGACTTATTTGTAAAAGATGAAATAATATGTGTATAAAATGTAAAATAGTTAAATTTGTGGGCTTCTATAAGAGAGAATATGAATCGACTAGGCTTGGGTGTGTGAAAAATGAACACATTTCATTTCACGAGCATAGGGACTAAAGTGTGAAAATTAAGAAAGTTAGGGGCTAAATTGTAAATTTTGCCATAGGAAGATTTTGGACTGATTTGAATAATGTGTATATTAAATAAGCTAAATGTGTCATTATAGATCAAGAAGAACGTGGAATCAACCTTGACCGAGGGAAAGGCAATGTTTCGGACTAAATTACAAATTGACGCATTTTGTATCGAGGTAAGTTTATATGTAAATGATACTTTTTATTTATGTTTTTACATATTAATATATTATGTGAAATGTGATTGAATATTATTGATATTTATTAAAATGATGAAAAGTAAGGAAATTCCCGAATGAACCTTCGGAATAGAAAAAGGATACGGCTGAACACTGTATATGTGATTATTGGTGGGCTGTGTGCGATACCATTGTATTTATTATTATTGGTGGGATGTGTGCGATACCACCGTATTTATTATTATTGGTGGGCTGTGTGCGATATCATCGTATTTATTATTATTGGTGGGCTGTGTGTGATACCATCATGTATATGTGATTATTGATGGGCTGTGTGCGATACCACCGTGTATATGTGATTATTGGTGGACTGTGTGCTATACCACCATGTATCCGATATTATTCCGAAGTGTTCATCGAGAAAAATTAACTAAGTGAAATTACGTATGATAATGTGGTGGCAAGTGTAGGGTTATAAGTGCATGTAATTGTGAGCAATGTGTATGATATGTATTTGGAATGTGGTAAGGTTTGAAATAAGTAAGTGCAACTACTGATGTTCTAAATTGATATGTATGTGGTATGATGTTCATTGCTTACATATAGAATTACTAAGCTTAAAGCTTACTCCCTTCTCTTTTCCCTTGTTTTATATTGTCACCAAGCCAACTCGGGATACGGAGATAGTCGGAGGATCATCCACGCTATCTACACATTTTGGTATATTGATATTTATATTGAATTATGGCATGTATAGGAATTTGGTTATTTTGTAAATGTCATAACTGTTTGGCCAAGAATGTGGTCTATGTCATTTGATATATCATTTTGTATAAGGCTATGTGATGTGGCTAATATTGGTTGTGTTATAAGTCTATGATGAGGCCTTTCATGAATGAGTTTACTTGCCTAAGTGAGAATGAATGATAGCATGAAATTGAAGTGTGGGAAGTGTGACATGTAAATGGTTGTGTAGGTGCATGTGTGATGGCTAAGTATAAATGTGGCTATACATGATGAGTATGGTTATTAAATGGTGCATGAATGCTCTTAATGTGGACAAATAGATGTCTAATAATAGCATGTTAAGTTTGGTGGGAAATGGCATAAGTGTGGATGCTTCTCAGGGTGGCAAAAGGCTTGGTAAATAGCCTTATAATTGTCCACACGGCGTGCGTCTAAGCCGTGTGTGACACACAGTTTGCTTCATGGGTATGTAGCCTGGTCGTGTGTCCCCTACACCTAATTTGTCAAAAATTCAGTTTGTCACATGGGCTAGCACATGGGCATGTGCCTTTGCCGTGTAACCTTAAATGTGTCCTGATGTCATAAACAGAATACCCAGGTTTTTGCACACAGGCGTGTGTCTCGGCCGTGTGAAAATCACTATAGGTTCAAAATGAAAAATAAATCCACACGGGCTGGGGACATGGGCATGTGCGACCAAATGGCCCACCCACACAGGTGTGTGCCCAGTTTTTATGTAAATTTTCTAAATTTTTCTAAATTTCTCGGTTTGGTATTGGACCGTTCCCAAAGTATGTTTTGGGCCTCGTAGGCCCTTCTTAGGGACTTTATGATTGAATATGAAAAAATTTAAATTGAAAGAAATTTTATGGCTCAGTTTTGCATGAATGTTTGTGTTATTGTCTAGTAATGCCTTGTACCCTGTTCCGGCTTCGAACACGAGTAAGGGGTGTTACAGAGTGTATTCCTTAATTAAGTGCCCTAATGGGTACTCTTGAAAAAGAATTGACGGGTTATTGAATTGTACACCTCGAGTTTACCACTAGAGTATCCATCAGAATTTCAATGATTCAACAAACATAAAACTCTTGACATGGTTTGAGAATTATGAGATGAAATGATAATGTCTTGAAAGAATATTACATGATGAGCTCATCTAAAACATATGCATTTGCAAACCATTTTTAATAGCCAAACACACAACCATATTAACATCATTTCATTTCCAAGCCAACTCTAATGGCTATATTTACAACCAAAATACCACAAGTAGCCTATACATGACATATACCATATATACACAAATCAAAAGTACCAAATAGATGTCCGATAGTGCGATGATGTTCTCGATGACTCTCGGATCTGAGCTAGCCTTGATTCACTGTAAAACATAGAAAAATAACACAATGTAAGCTTCATAGCTTAGTAAGCTCGTATGTGAATAACTTAATTCACCAAATAAATGCAAATAAACCAAATTTACATAACATCACCATAAACAGATTAACTACAAACCTTTCTCATGTCTCAAAACATGATCAAATACCATTTCATCAACTTTCTCTATTTAATACTCGGATAGGTTCTGTACGTACCTGTATCGCCTCGTACTAACCTCTTTCTCAACCACATCATTCATTTATCCATTGAATCATTTTGAATAGAAGTCGAATACTCAAGAATCTCAATCGATAAGTACCTATACCATGGCCCGAAGCCAAATCAAGGTAGCTTATCCCGGAGTACCTATATAATGGCCCGTAGGCAAATCAAGGTAACTCCTTTTTGAAATACCTATACCATGGCCCGTAGCCAAATCTAGGTATCACTCACACCCATAGTGCCGATATCGTGGCCTGAAGCCAACACATACGATATGTATGGCCCGAAGCCAAATCGGTATATCATCTTATAACATATCATCAGTATCCAAAATCTATACCTAAGTTTCAACTGGACTTTTAGCTTGTCGATTCCATCTTTGAATATATCCGTAGAATCGTATTTATAATTCATCCATGAATAAAATTCTCATAATTATAGTTTAGGCATTATCAAAGCATTTATCATACATTTATAAAGAAATCGTCACATACGAACTTACCTCGAGTATGAAAACGACGAAATGTGTCAATTACTCGATAATCTTGCCTTTCCCCCGATCTAATTCTGGATTCCTCTCTTCTTGATCTAAATATATTCAAAATTAACTTCTTTAATCAACCACTCATTCAAATTAGTCCAAAACATACATTTAGGCCTATTTGCACTTTAGCCCCTAAACTTTCACATTTAATCAATTTAGTCCCTCTTTCACAAATACACAAAATTCACATAATTTCTTTAAACCCAAGCTTAGCCGAATTTCATATAAGTCCCTAGCAGCCCAAAACTTTCATTTATTTCACATTTCAACCACTCAATTTGTATATTTCACAATTTAATCCTTTTTTGATTTTTTTTTTGTTAAAAATTACTTTACAAAACTAGTTTAACTATTAACAAACTTTCATAATCTATCATAATTCATCAAATTACTGAAGCATTCAACAACGACAACTTGTTAAACCTTTAACACTTTCAAAATCTAAGGTACGGGCTAGTTAGAATATGAAGCTACGATCTCAAAAACATAGAAATTATTAAAAATCGAGCTCAAGACACTTACCATGTAACACCCCAAACTTGGCCTAAAATTTAGGCCTGAATCTAGTGTGTCACATAGAAGTGTTTCTCAAAAATTGTGTTCTCATTTGCGTTCGTTTATTTTCAAAATGTGGTTTATAAAAAAAACTATTCCCTTTTCAAAATTTTATTAATCACCTAGTAAAACCTTTTTCAATAGCGGAGGCTTAATTAAAATAAATGATTTATGGAAAAATGATATTTAAAATTTGGGTTACGAAAACATAGTGTTTGAAAGAAGTTATTGTTTTGGAAAAAATCGTGTCTTACTTCTAGCAGATATTAAACATACTTAAGTAAATATCCAAAATAAAAGTTAAAAATAGCGAGGCCTTATTACAAGCAAAATCAAAATATTATAAAAGTAAATAATCAAAACAACAAGCATAAGTAGTGTGTGGTCTTCTCTCGAGTCCTCATGACTCCGATCGGTCTAAGCACGAGGATTACACGCGATTAAAAGCGGGTGAGTTTATGAAAACTCGGTGTGTAATCCCTTACTAGAGTAACCATCGATGTATGTAAGCGAGAATCGAAATAGTGCAGGCCAAAGCCCTTTAATGATGTGATACAATCCAATTCAAAGCATACGTAGGCCATAGCCCACTACCATATAATTTGGGTCACAGCCTATACAGAAACAATTGGCCTAGCCCCAACCAAGAACTGAACAAGTGGGCCTAAGCCCAGTACAAATCTCATGACAGATATGCAATGGTATGAGGATGCATCCCACCTCGATCCAGCCAACACACAACCCGTACCAACCAACACACCCTGTAGGGATAAAATTGACCCACCCAGCCAACACACCAAGCTTAGCACTGGTTGCAGCACTAAGTCAATAGAACGACTCAACTCCATGAACAGAACGACTAAAAGCCATAAATATTGCAGCAACGCTGCCAGTCAACAGAACGGCTAAAAGCCATAAACAAAATGATTATAAAGCACAATCAGGATGGCACAGAGCCATCATCTAAGTTTAGCACATAGCCATCAGCGATGGTAATATAATCGGCACACAGCCACAGATAATTATGATCAACACAGAGTCATCAATATATATATGTTAGGCACATAGCAACGGGTGAATACGATTGGCACAAAGCCATAAACAAGATGGCATAGAGCCATACTTAGGTTGGCATAGAGCCATAATCAGATTACACGGCTTTAAGCCGTCCGTTGGTCCACAGTCGTCATGTGACCCGTGCAACCCTATCAGATTAATACTGGATCCATAGTCGTCACGCGACCCGTGCGACCCTATCAGATCAATATTGGATCCACAGTCATCATGTGACCCGTGCAACCCTATCAGATCAATACTAGATCCACAATCGTCATGCGACCCATACGACCTTATCAGAACTTCCTCCGTATCAATGTCCCAACCCCAAACAATATGTCGTGCATGTCATGCTCAATCATTAGACGTGTATGCAAAATGGCCATGCTTAGTAACAATCATTTAAACATGTAATAAAAGCATATCAGTCATACAACCACAGTCAAATTAGTCAACTCATAGTCTAAGTCAGTCATTTACCCACAAGGGCAAAATAGTCATTTTACCCTATAAAGGTATTTCGGTAATCCTACCCTTTAGGGGTATTTCAGTAATTTCACAAATTGGGGGTATTTTGGTAATTTCATAAATCGGGGGTATTTTGGTAATTTTATAAACCGAAGGTATTTTGATAATTTCACAAATAAGGGTATTTCAATAATTTTGAAAATTAGAGGTATTTCAGTAGTTTCGCAACCCAGGGGTATTTTGGTAATTTCATAAACTTGGGGTATTTCGGTAATTTCACAAACTGGGGGTATTTCAGTAATTTTAAAAATTAGGGGTATTTCGATAATTTCACAAATTGAGGGTGTTTCGATAATTTCATAAACCGGGGGTGTTTCGATAATTTCATAAATCAGGGGTGTTTCGATAATTTTGTAAAATGGGGTATTCTAAACAGAGATAACGATGCGAATGGGCCTAGGGCCCATTCTCGGCCTAAATGGGCCCACATGTTCTTGTGGCCTATTTAGCCCAAATCTTGCCACAAATATGAGACTCACATAGTCCAGTCCAATATTTACTACACAATCATACAACTTATCCGATTGGGCCCATGGGCCTATTGGCCCTACATGGCCCATTTTGGCCCATCGTGACCCAAATAGCCTAAATCCACAAGAACACTCAAGATGGCCTCAACTATTGCGTCAAAGCTCCCACACGTGTGCTCGCACGCTCGTGTGGCTACCATCGCCGTGTGACCGGTATTTCGGCATTTGCCGCTCTACAGCTAGAGTACTGCGAAATACATACCTAATAGGAATCTAAATCTAATCCACGCTCCGAACACTCCTATGCCCAAATGCCAACCAAGGTATGCTTACTCTCCTCATAGATCACTTTTAAAGCCAGTTTCTCGCCTACTCTCATGCTAGCTTCCCGATGTGGGATCCCTCCATCAATCCTTCAAAACCGTCCCAAATTTGCAAAATAGTCACCTTTCGCATGTAAGGGGTGTCGAACTCCAGCTCCCCCTGTAATTTAATCCACACTGCTAGCCACCTTACCAACTAGCTCCTTTTGTTATAAAACAAGCACAACTGAATATAAGCCTATGGGCCAAAGTCTAAGTTCATTTAAAAGGAAATCAAAATGAATTGCAAGCGCCAAGACTTGAACCCAGGCTCCCTTGCACCCTTAATGATGCCACAACCACTAGGCCACATGCTTCCTTGTGTCATGTTTTCCCCAAAAATATTCTCAAAGCCTACTTACTTACTCCCAGGGTTTTATTCACCTAAAACCAAAATTTTTCCTAAAGCCCAGGTTTGAACCCGGGACTTCAGAAAAGCCCCCTAGCCTTCCAAAATCACTCACCCAATAGGTCCAACTTGCATTAGTGCCGTTCTCTTGTTCTCAAAAATTTTAAACGCTCCCATGCCCAAGGCCCAATAGGCCCAATTCTACTAGGCCCAAAAATTTAGAACGTTAAATACCAATTAAAGGTCACAAGTGCCGAACCCTAGAAAGCTTCAATGGATTCTTTTCTTTTATAATATTCATCCAAATAGATGAATGAAGAAAGAAATTTGGTTTTGTTTTATTAATATTCACATTAATTACTAATTTAACATTATAACCTTTAAAAAAATTATAGATTACACCAATTGCCATGCTAGCAACATCCACTAACCCATAAATGGTCTATTTACCACATAAGAACCTTAACTTTAAGGTTCCATCATCACACTTTTGCATTTTACACGATTTAGTCCTTTTTCTCAAATTGAACAATTAAATGATAAAATTAGATCACGAAATTTTCACACATACATGCTATCATGCTGTAAACACCAAAATTAACGTTAAACTAATTTTCTGACATCAGATTTATGGTTCTAAAATCGCTGTTTTGATTCAGGTAAAATCGGGTAGTTACAACTCTCCCCCCACTGAGCGATTTTCGTCCTTGAAAATCTTACCAATGAATAGGTTCAGATATTGCTTTCTCATAGCATCCTCGGGTTCCCATGTAGGTTCTACAACCCCGTGTCTATTCCATAATACTTTCACTAATGTGATTTTCTTATTTCTCAGCTCTTCGATCTCACGAGCTAAAATTCTAATCGGTTCTTTAGAATATGACATATCAGACTGAATTTCAACTTCGATTGGGGAAATGACATGTGAAGGGTCGGATTGGTATCTTTGAAGCATCGACACATGAAAAATATTATGTATCTTTTCCAACTCAGACGGTAAGGACAACCGATATGTCACTAGCCTAATTCGGTTAGTAATCTCATACGGTCCGATGAATCACGGACTCAATTTCCCTTTTCTGCCGAATCTAAGTATTTTCTTCCACAGTGAGACTGTTAGAAATACTTTATCCCCGATCTAAAACTCAATATCTTTTCATTTCAAGTCTGTGTATAATTTCTGTCGATCTGAAGCTGCTTTCAAACTATCACGAATCACTTTCACTTTCTCTTCTGTCTCTTTAATTAGATAAACCCCATGAATCTTGCTTTTGCTAAGCCCAATACAGTACAACAGTGTTTGACATTTGCGCCCGTATAAAGCTTCGTACGGTGCTATCTTTATACTCGATTGAAAGCTATTATTATAAGAAAATTCAATAAACGGTAGATATTTCTCCCAACTACCTTCAAACTCAAGAATGCAACATCGCAACATATTCTCAACTATTTGAATAACTTGTTCAGACTGACCATCCGTGTAATACCCCAAACCCGGCCTAAACGTCACGACCGGATCTGGTATGTTACAAGGTGAGGTAAAAATGAGATTTGTTGAATTTAGGAAAACCATAGATTTGAAAACTTTTTGATTAAGGCAAAGTCTTGAAAATAACAATATGTAGATTAAGAAAGTTCCCAAGTTATGATAATCGAACATTTATTATATTTGTTGTTACTTTAAAGAAAAATGATTATTTTATATTGCCTGCATGTTTTTGAAAAACTCCATTTCCACTTTAATGTTTAAATTACCATAGTGTCGAATTTGAAATAAACAGTAACTAATAAAAACCAAAGTTTAACTTAGAAAGGCCTTATTACAAAATAAAAACCCAAATTTAAATAAAATCTATAGTACTGCAAAACAGAATTTATTAAGCTACGATGTATGGCCACCACAGAGTTCACCTCGGCTCTAAATTCGCAAAGCTAGGAATTACCTACAAAATTAAGCAGAGGGGTGAGTTACGAGAACTCAATGTGTAAATCCCCTATATCACATAAATGGCTCGTGGCCCACAATCGCATATTGGCCTTAGCCCACTCAAGATGACATAAAAATAAATGAATGCATTATGTCCCAGCCCAGCCTAGTTTTTCCATCCCCTACACGCCATTCCGCAACAGTCCATCACACCGTGGGGATTTCTACAATCAACCCTCCATCCGCTACACGCCACTTTGACAGTCATGCTGATAGTCATAATACTCAAGGACCAGATAATGTGGCTTAGCCACCGATCACTATGTGACCAAATATAACTTTAACGTGGCTTAGCCATCGATCACTATGTGACCAAATAATACAACGTGGCCTAGCCACCGATCACCATGTGACCAAATATAACGTGGCCTAGCCACCGATCACCATGTGACCAAATAACCGATATGATAATGTGGCACCAAGCCATCCTTTAGTGTGACAGTGTCATCGATATATGTGGTAGAGCCACCGAAATAATAAGATAATTGGCACACAGCCCTGGGTAAATATGATTGACACAGAGTCATCAAAAACTGTATTATGCTTGGCACATAGCCATCAGTGACGGTAATATAATCGGCATACAACCTTGGGTAAATACGATTGTCACAAAGCCATAATCAAGATAGCATAAAGCTATATTTAGGTTGGCATATAGCCATTATACAGAATGTGGCAAAGCCACCGATATACACTTCCCCGATCATCAATAACCCAACCCCATACAATATGTCGTGTATGTCATGCTCAATCATTACACGTGTATGCAGAATGGCCATGCTCAATAACAATCATTTAAACATGTAATAGAAGCATATCAATCATACAACCATAGCCAAACCGGTCATATCATAGCACAAGCCAATCACTTACCTACAAGGGCAAATCAGTCATTTTACCCTGTAACGGTATTCCGGTAATCCTACCCTTCAGGGGTAGTTTGGTAATTCTACTCATAACTAATTCCTGTATGCAATGTATCTCAAACATAATCAATCATACAATTAACACATAAAATGCTACTACTACCACGAGGGTACAATGATCATTTTGTCGTTTAGTCGTTCTAGGGAAAATATGGGACATTCGAATAGAGATCGAGCTAGATCACAGTCAAATTCCAAAGCTCCAGCAAGTTCAATGATAAGTGTTGGAAATGTCTGATCCGATCAACTTGAATGTAAGCATTGCGGTAAAAGACATCTGAGAAGTTGTAGATTGAATGATCGAGCCTATTTCAGATGTGGATCGTTTAATCATTTCATCTGTGATTGCCCAGAATCTGTTAAGCAAGGGATTATTCAGAATCAAAAATCAAAGAATATTTTAGTGAGAGGTAGATCTTCTCAAAATACAAGAAATGTCAGTAGTGGTCAGAGAATTACGAGAGACACTGTTACGATATCCGAAGCTAGAACGCCTGCCAGAGCGTATGCCATCCTAGCTCGTGGGGAAGCTACATCTCCAGATGTTATTACGGGTACATTTACTCTTTATGATACCTCTGTGACTGCATTGAGAGACCTTAGTTCTACTTATTCGTATATGTGCATGAACTTAGTTTCTAGTAAGACCTTGCCTTTAGAATCTACTGAATTTGTTATTAAAGTATTTAACCTTTTAAGTAAAAGTGTTCTGGTTGATAAAGTATGCAAGAACTGTCCGTTGATGTTTCAAGATATTTGTTTTTCGGCTGATCTGATGTTAGTGCCTTTTGATGAGTTCAATATAATTTTTGGTATGGACTGGTTGACGTTGCATGATGCTGTTGTGAATTGCAAGAGAAAGACCATTGATTTGAGATGTTAGAATGATGAAATAGTTCGAGTTGAGTCTAATGATTTAACTGGGTTACCTGTTGTGATATCTATATTGAAAGCTCGGAATTATGTAAAAAAGGGTTATGAAGCTTATTTTTCTTATGTGATTGACTCAAAAGTAATTGAAAAGAAAGTTGAACCAGTGTCAGTTGTATGTGAATTCCCTGATGTATTTCCTGAAGAATTATCGGGGTTACCTCTGATATGCGAAGTTAAATTTGGTATTGATTTATTACCGAGAATGATTCCTATTTCAATAGCTCCGTATAGAATGGCACCAACAGAGTTGAAAAAGTTAAATTCAGAGTTGCAAGAATTGACTGACAGAGGGTTTGCAAGACCGAGTTTCTCACCTTGGGGTGCTCCTGTTCTATTTGTGAAAAAGAAAGATGGCACGATAAAAAAGTGCATTGATTACCGTCAGTTGAATAAGGTGACTCTAAAGAACAAGTATCCTCTGCTTAGAATTGATGATTTGTTTGATCAGCTGAAAGGAGCCACGGTATTTTCAAAGATAGATCTGAGATTGGGATATTATCAGTTGCGAGTAAAGGTTTTAGACATTCTAAAAACTGCTTTTAGAATGAGGTACGAGCATTATGAGTCTTTAGTTATGCCTTTCAGACTAACGAATGCTCTTGCTATTTTTATGTATATGATGAACAGAATTTTCAGACCATACTTAGATCGATTTGTTGTTGTTTTAATTGACGACATTTTGATTTATTCACGTGATGAAACTGAACAAGCTGAACATCTGAGAATTGTGTTGCAAACTCTACGGGATAAACAATTGTATGCAAAGTTCAGTAAATGTGAATCCTGGTTGCATGAAGTTAATTTTTGGGACATATTGTATCGGCCTCTAGAATATGAGTTGATCAGAGAAAAGTTTTTGCTATTTTGGAATGGAAGCCTCCGAAGAATGTGTCTGAAGTTCACAGTTTTTTGGGACTTTTCAGTTATTATCGAAGGTTTGTAAAAGATTTTTTGATGATTGCTACTCCGTTGAATAGATTACTTCAGAAAAATGTGAGATTTGAATGGTCTGATAAATGTCAGAAAAGCTTTGATCAATTGAAAGCTCTTTTGACTGAAGCTTTATTTTTGACACAGCCAGAATAGGGTAAAGAGTTTGTGATTTATAGTGATGCTTCACTAAATGGTATGGGATGTGTTCTAATGCAAGAAGGCAAAGTTATAGCTTATGCCTCGAGACAATTAAAGCCGCATGAAAAAACTATCCGACACATGATCTTGAATTAACTGCAATTTTGTTTGCCCTAAAGTTTCGGTGCCATTATCTCTTTGGTGAAAAATGTCATGTGTTTTTAGATCATAAAAGTTTGAAGTATGTGATGACTCAGAAAGACTTAAATCTACAACAAAAAAATGGCTAGAGCTGTTGAAAGATTACGAACTTGTGATAGACTATCACCTGGGTAAAGCAAATGTTGTTGCTGATGCTTTGAGTCAAAAATCATTGTTTGCATTGCATGCTATGAATGCTCATATAGAATTATCTGGTGATTTAGTTTCGGCGAAATTGAAAGCAAAACCGTTGTTTTTACAACAAATATGTGAAGCTCAAAAAGTTGATAATGAGTTGATAACAAAAAGAGCTCAGTGTGATTCGAACTCTAATTCTGAATTTTGAGTGGATGTTGATGATTGCTTGAGGTTTCGAGATCGAATTTGTGTTCTGAGAAACTCAGAATTGATTCAGTTGATTTTAAATGAAGCTCATAATAGTCACCTATCTGTTCATCCAGGAAGTACAAAGATGTACCATAATTTGAAGCAACATTATTGGTGTTCTGGTATGAAAAAGGATATTTTTGACTTTTTTTCGAATTGTTTAGTTTGTCAGCAAGTTAAACCTGAACATCAAGTTCCATCTAGGTTGTTACAACCAATTCTGATTCTCGAGTGGAAATGGGATAGAGTGATGATGGACTTTGTTTCTAAACTTCCTTTGACTTCGAGAAAGAAAGATGCAATTTGGGTCGTAGTTGATCGATTAACGAAATCTGCCCACTTTATTCCGGTATGATCTGATTACTCACTTGATAGATTAGCAGAGCTCTACATTTCTAAAATTGTGAGATTGCACGGAGTGCCACTGTCGGTTGTGTCAGATAGGGATCTGAGGTTCACATTGGGGTTTTGGAAGAAACTGCAAGAGGCTTTAGGTACTAAATTGCACTTTAGTACAGCCTTTCACCTGCAAACGGATGGCCAATCCAAGCGAATTATTTAGATACTTGAGGATATGCTGAGATGTTGCATATTTGAGTTTAACGGTACATGGGAACAGTATTTACCACTAATTGAATTTGCATATAATAACAGTTTTCAGTCGAGCATTGAAATGGCACCATATAAGGCTTTGTACGGACGTAAACATAGAACACCTCTGTATTGGACTGAGCTTAGTGAAAGTAAGATATACGGGGTCAATTTGATAAAAGACACTGAACAGAAAGTGAAAGTAATCCGTAATAGTCTAAAACCAGCGTCTGATCGTCAGAAATCCTACGCAGATTTGAAAAGAAAATCATTGAATTCGAAATTGGGGATAAAGTATTTTTGAAAGTATCTTCGTGGAAGAAATTATTCAGATTTGGCCGTAAAGGCAAATTGAGTCCGAGGTTCATCGGGCCGTATGAAATTATCGAACTAATTGGGCCAGTTGCGTATAGATTATTGTTGCCACCTGAGCTAGCAAATATTCATAATGTATCTCACATGTCAATGCTTCGTCAATACAGATCCGATCAGTCACATGTGATTCCTCCGTCTCAAATTAAAATCTGATCTGATATAACTTATAAAGAAGAACTGATCCGTATCTTAGCTCGTGAAGTGAAAGAATTGAGAAATAAGAAAATTTAATTAGTGAAAGTCTTATGGAATCGACACGAAGTGGAATAGGCTACGTGGGAGCCTGAAGATTCAATGAGACAGAAATATCTGAATCTGTTTAACGATAAGATTTTTGAGGACGAAAATCTCTAAGGGGGAGAATTGTGACAGTCCGATTTAGACCCTAGTCAGAATAGTGGTTTTGGGACCACAAATTCGAGATAGAAAAATATTTTAATATTATTTTTCGTGCCTATGATATGTGATTTAGCATGTGCGAAATTTCTGTGAAATAATTTGTCTGTTTGTGTGCCTAATTTGAGCAAAGGACTAAATCACATAAATCGTAAAAGTTGCTTTCTATTTGATTAATGGTTGAATTGATGTGGCTTTTAAACGTGGAGGCCTTATGAGGAAATTAAGCCAATACTAAGGTTAGTGGATGGTTAAATGACAAAATAACCTTAATGTTTATTTGTTTTATATGATTAATAAATGGGTAAAATGGGAAATGAATAATTAAGTTATTATTCATAAAAAAAAAAGCATGAAATAGGCTATTACTCATCTTTGTTGGCTGAATGTATTGAAGAAAGAAAACATCCATGGTTTTCTAAGTTTCAGCTAGTTTCAAGCATAATTCAAGGTATGTTTTACTTCGGTTTTTGATAATTTCTACGTTTTCGTAATCGTTGCTTCGAGAAGTTTGAAACCCATGTTTCAATTTTGTGAATTGATGAATATTTTGAAATATGACATTAATGAATCTAAAAGTTTTGTGATGTTTGATGATGAAATATGAAATATATGTGTTTGATTAACAAGTGTTTGATTAACAAGTTTTGTCTTTGAATATTTAGTGATTTTGAGTAATTTGGATTTAATTGAGAAAATAATATTTTGGAGGACTAAATTGTGAAATAAGTGAAATGTATGGATTTGAATGAGCATGGGTGATATTCGGCTAAAGCTTAGAACAAGCAAATTATGTGTATTTTGTGATTTTGTGAAATAGGGACTAAAATGTCAAAATGTGAAAATGTCAGGGCTAATTTGTAAATTACCCTAAATATGTGTATTTGGATTGAATTGAGTAGTTTGGTGAAAAAATGGATTAAATTTGAATATATATAGATCAAGAACCAAAGAAAAAAGACATAGATCACGTGAAATCGAAAGTAATTGAGTCGTCGAATCCGTTTCCGATATCTGAATTCGTGGTAAGTCAATATACAAATAAATGTATTTGATTTGAGCTATTTATGCATTTATGAAATTTAAATGGCTATGAATAATGCTCAAGATGGAATGTATGTGAAATTTGAGGATATATCGACAGGTTATAACTGTCCGAGAAGTCCCGTACGAACCTAGGAATAATAGGATAACGTATGTCATGACATAGGTGTCTGATATGTAATATCATGTAAGACCATGTCTGGGACGTTGGCATTGATTCGAGATTTCATGTAAGACCACGTTAGGGACGTTGGCATCGATATGATATTTACGTGTAAGACCATGTCTGGGACAATGGCATCGATATATGAGTACATGTAAGACCTCGTCTGGGACGTTGGCATTGTACGATTATTTCAAGCATTCTGAGTATCCTATTAGATTCCAAATGGTTCAACGGGCAAGTCTGAGATGCGAATGACTACGAGAAATTTATGATGATTTAGGTATGTTTTAAAAGTACACCATGTATGTGTATGGAAGGTAAGTATACTATGAACTTACCTAGATGGATTATGTGTATAGAATTGATGAAGTGAGGAATGGTATATGAATGAATATGCTATGATCTATTGATGTATTTGGTGATATGCATGCTAGTAAGTAAATGGCTAACTCAATGAGCCAAGAAGAATTATGAATGTGCAAATAAGCTATTAATGATTTTGTATTGATATGATTATGTGCATTTTATGCTAAGTTTATTTGTATATGGCCTACTAAGCTTTTGAAAGCTTACTTTTTGTGTGTTTGCTCTGCTTTATAGATCGTCAAAGCTACTAAAGGCTCGGGGATCGTCAAGGATCTTCATCACACTATCGAACTCAATTTTGGCACTTTTGAATGTGTATATAGGTAAATATGGCATGTATAGGCTAGTTGTTTTAGAATATGTTTGGGATGTAAATAACCATGTGATGTGGCTAGATAAATGTCGGTAATATGCATGGGTGATTATGGTATATGATGCATGTTTTGGTATGGCTTGATTGCTATGAAATGGTCTTTTGAATGGCAAGCTTATTGATGGATTGATACCATAGTGAATTGGTGAAATTATGGATGAATCATGCTTGGTTTTACATGTGATTTCGTTGTGCTAATTGGCATACAAGTTGCCATGTTTAGAAATGTAATTGAATGGGATAATAAGTTGAACATTGGAAATGATTTTGGTTGCCAATTGTGAATGGGATAATGCTTGATTGAGCTTGTAGGGATGACCCATGTGTGGTTGGCATTTTGGCCTTGCAAATGGCCTATGTTTGCCCACACGGTTGAGCACACAGGCGTGTGGCTCGACCGTGTTCTTTGTGGTAGCAATTCGAAACAAGTCAGGCTCGACCACGGGCTGGACACACGGGTGTGTGACTAGTCGTGTGGTCAACCATGGGTAAGGCACACGGACGTGTCCACGGCCATGTGGACAAGTCAGTATGTATGCCCTATTTTGACATGGCTTAGACACACAGCCTACCCACACGGCCGTGTGACCTCTGTAACTTAAACTTTTTTTTTTAATTTCTAAGAATTATTATATGTGATCGGTTTAGTCCCGACCCTATTCTAAAGCATGTTTAAGGTCTCGTTAACCTATTCTGGGGACACTTTGATGTGATTTGTCAAATAAATTCATGAATTGTCCGTAAAAGTTTTAGATTGTCTAGTAATGCCTCTTAACCCTAAATCGGCAATGGTTACGGGTTAGGGGTTACATAGTCGTTACAGGCCTAGAATTTGATGGCACTGCATCTTGAGCAGGAGCGGTTGCGTTACTTTCTACATCATCAGCTATAGCTTGTCTGGGATCCATTACTATACGAAAGCACAATTTCAACCGTTAGGAATCACCACACTATCGCATAGTATATATATGGCATGTATAGCTAAACTCTCATACACGCTACCTTAGTCCTAGAATCGACTGAATCGTAGCTTTTATACCAATAAATGTAACACCCCTCACTCGTATTCACCATCAGAATATGGTTACGAGGTATTACCTATCAATTCACAACATATAGCATACATTTATCAAATATAAAGCATTCATTCTCATAAATCACTCAATATCATCAAATTGTCCATTAATAGGGCCTATGAGGCCTTACACAAGCTTTAAAAGTGGTTTGGGACTAAACTGATAACATACAAAAATTTTGGAAACTTATAAAAATTTCAAACACATAAGGGTCACAAGCCCGTGTGAACAGGCCGTGTGCCTCACACAGCTCTAGCCATGCCAGTGTCCTAGGCTATGTGAAAATAGGTCATACATACTGACTTGGGTCACACAACCGACCACACACCCGTGTGTCTATCCCTTGTGCCCTCCGATTTAGCCTCACACGCCCGTGTGTCAGGCCGTGTACTAGGCCATGCCAAACCTGAAGGGTATACTGACTTATGCAACACAGCCAAGTCATACGCCCATTTAAGGGGTATACTGACTTGTGCCACACGGCCGGTCACATGCCCATGTGTGACACCGTGTGGAGTATACTGACATCATTTTAATAACAACAGTAGGGGACACGCGGTTGTGCAGCATGACCATATAATAGCCCAAATTTCAGCGATTTAATTCTTCAACAATTCTAACCATCTTCCCTATCGCAAATTAAATTCTTTCTGAGTCATTAAGTATTTAAACTCTTATGATCGGTATAAATGTGACATTTCTCACCAAATAGACAGTGATGCTAAATCTTTAATGCAAACACAATCACTGCTAATTCAATGTAGTGCGTCAGATAGTTCTTTTCATGTGACTTTAACTACCTCGAAGTATAAGCAATGACTTTGCCTTCTTCCTTCAGCACAAAACTCAAACTATTTAACGATGCATCACTGTAAACTATAATTTCTTTGCCCTATTCAGGTTAAACTAACACTGACACTTTCGTCAACAACGCTTTCAACTGCTCAAAACTCTGATGGCACTTTTCAAACCACTCAAATTTAACATCTTTTTGTAGTAACATTGTCAACAGAGTCACAATCATTAAAAAGCCTTTCACGATCCGTCTATAATATCCCACTAGTCCCAGAAAACTACGAGCTTTAAACACATTTTTTAGAGGTTTCCATTCTAGAATAGTTAAGATTTTACTCGGATTAACTCGTATTCCCGCAGCTGATACAATATGCCCCAGAAATCCAACATCTCACAATAAAAACTCACATTTACTAAACTTTGCATACAAATGCTTCTCACGCAGAATCTGTAACACAATTCTCAAATGCTCGGCATGCTGTGTCTCATCACAGGAATAAACCAGAATATCATCAATAAACACTACAACAAAATGATCCAAATACGATCTGAATATTCGATTCATCAAATCCATAAACTCTGCAGGAGCATTCGTTAGTCTGAAAGGCATCACTAAGAATTCATAATATTTGTACTTCATTTTGAAAGTAGTTTTCAGCACATCGAATTCTTTAACTCTCTTTTCTGACACTTTTGTGTCAACCACATATGCAAAATAGGCTTCACAACCCCTTTCTCACATAGTTCAAAGCTTTCATCGCAGATACAACAGCTGGTAACCCTTTCAAATCATTGGATTCAATTCAAACTATCTCACCGTTCTGACTTCTCAATTGAATACTCTTTCTTTTACAATTCACAATGGCATTATGCAAAGTGAGCTAATCCATACCCAGAATTAATCAAATTTATTGAATATTAGTAACATCAAATTAGACAAAAAACAAACATCTCGAAACATCAACGAACAGTTCTTGCACACTTTATCCACCAAGTCACACTTGCCTAAGGGGTTCGATACACTAATCACAAATTTAGTAGACTCAATAGGTAGAGTCTTACTTGATACTAGATTCACACACACATAGGAGTGAGTAAATCCTGAATCTATCAATGCAATCGTATCAATATCAAATATAGTAAAAGTACTAGTAATGATATCTGGCGATGACGCTTCCTCTCGCGCACGTATAGAATTAGCTCGGGTAGGTGCTCTCGCCTCCGATCTCACAGCTGTATCAGTAGTGCTTCTCTGGCTTCTGCTCACATTTTTAGTGTTTCTAGGTGGTCTACCCCTAGCCATCACATCCCTCGATCTCACATTTTGAACATTTTCTTCCTTAACCATCTTTGGGTAGTCTCGAATGAAGTGATCTCGTGATCCACATTTATAGCAAACTCTATTGTTGTACTTATCCCAGCATTCTCTCACTAGTCATCTTCCACATTGTCTACACTCAGGCTTGTTACTTTTGGCACTATCAAAAATTGATTCTATCAGAGCTTGAGTTCTTGAATCAACACTTAGTCTCTCACAATCTCTACTCGTATATCCAAATGAAGTATTTGATCGGTTGCTAGCATTTCTAAATTTTTTTCGTCAAAGGTTGAGACGAATTACTCATCAATCTTTTTCTTTCATCACAAGATTCAGAATCAGCTTTCTTCTATTCTTTACTGAGCTTCTCGATTTTGCAGGCTCTCTTAACTAACACAAAAAATTCATTTATGTTAAGTGTCCTAACCAATAAATTAATGTCTTCATTCAATCCCTCTATGAAGCATTTACACATAGTAGCTTCGATCGAAACACATCACATAGTAGCTTCGGTCAATACACATTCTCGTGCATACTGGCTCAATCTCATAAATTCCCGCTCGTACTTAGTAACTGACAAACAGTCATGTTTCAGCTCTAGAAACTTTTTTACGTTTCTGATCAATGAATCGTTGACTGATATACTTCTTTCTGAACTCAACTTGAAAGAAATCCTAGGTGATTCTCTCTCTCGGAACCACGAATGTCAACATCTTCCACCAGTTATAAGCCGTATCTCTCAACAAAGAAACTGCACACTTAATACACTCATTAGGGCTCAAATACATCTCATCGAATACCCGAATTGTATTCTTGAGCTAGCCAAAACTCAGATCGCTCAGCATCGTTATCAGCTATGGCCCTAAATTTTTTAGCCCCGTACTTACGAATCTTATCCACGGGAGGTTTATTCAATCGGATTGGATCTACAACTTGTGGCACAACAGGTACTTTTGGGGGTGAAGGTTGTAGAGCAGCCGGATTCGTTCGAACAAACTCTGAAAACCACTTACTCATCATTCGGAAGAAGGCTTGCTGAGCCTCCCCTCCTTCACCACTATCATTCGGCCTAGATGTGGCTGGTGCTGTCCCTTGAGCGGGATTAGGCGCGTTACTCTCAACATCGTCAGCAACTACTCGATTGGGATGCATTACTATATGAAAACACATTTATAACTGTTAGGATTCATCACACTATCGCAATTTCATATATATGATAATTATACGTAGACTCACACACGCTACGTTAGTCTGATAATCGACTAAACCGTAGCTCTGATACCAATAAAATAAAACACTCCTAACTCGAGACCGTCGTCGAAATAGGGTTAAGAGGCATTACCGAACAACCGCAATGCTTCACATCCATATCACGACACAAAGTCAATCATTCAACAAACATATTCAATTATGTACATATGGTCCCCTATTGAGGTCTACAAGACCTTAATCACATGCTAGACAGATGTGGGGACTAAACTGAACACTTACAAAAATTTTTAGAAATTTAAGCATTCTTCAATACTGTTGAGGTCACACGCCCGTGCAGTCAGGCCGTGTGCCTCACACGGCTACCAAACACACCTATGTGTCCAGGCTGTGCCAAAACAGAGCATACATACTGACTTGTTCACACGTCCACCAGACACGCCTGTGTGCCATGGCCGTGTGTTATTAGACTTGCTACTGACTTGGTCACACGGCCACCATGCACACCTGTGGGCCTCAGCCGTGTACCCTGGCCTGACACACCTAGAAGTGGTCTTTAAACCACAAGGTGGTAATACACGCCTGTGTCCCTTAACCAAATATGCAAAGGAGGCCATTTGCAAGGCCAATTTGCTACGCACACAAGTTTTAACCCTATAAGCACAAATAGCATATTCTCATACACAATTTGGCAACCAAATACATGTCAAATGATCAACTTACCATCCTACCCAGTCTCATTTCTATCATACCATCTTATATGCTAAATACCTCAACCAATTCGCATGTAAAACCAAGCATAGTTCATCCTCAATACCACTAGATCATAATAGCATCAATTCATCACTAAGCTTCCCAATCATAAGACATCTTCATTACCATCAAGCCATACCATAATATGCATCATATACACAATCCATTCATACACATAACCAACATATATCTAGCCACTTCACATGGCTATTTACACATCTCAAACATGTTTCTAAACAACTAGCCTATACATGCCATATTCAAATATACACATCTTCAAAGGTACCAAGACAAATTATCGAAAGTGTGATAGAGATGCTAGTGTTTCTCGGATCCGAGTTAGCTTTACTGACACTATAAAACAAAGAAACAATCACACAGTAAGCTTTCAAAAGCTTAGTAAGTTCAAAATACAATACAATTAACTTATTAAATCAAATCAATGTACAGATTGAACCATACATAGATAATTTATCAATGATACACAATTTCAACTATATCCAATACTCACATAGCATTCCATTCATCTACTTTCAATTTCACCAACCACATAAGTATCATACATACCTTTACCAACACTTAGTTACTCACTAACCATGCTATCCAACCATCACATAGATAAAGACACAACTAAGCACATTATCAATCTCAACCACATACTCAAATGTCTATTCATTCAACTCTTAAATCTATCATCAACCACATAGGTTCAAACATACCTTGATCAACACATAGTTAATCATCATTCATGCTACTCAATTTCTCGATATTACCTCTTGTTCAACCTTTTCTATTCCTTTGATAAATTCGCACACTTCGTGCCAATTTCATAACTGAAACATAATTGTCATTGCACACTTAGTGCCAATATGCTAAACTGAACTTATATCGGTATCACACACACAGTTCCAATTCGATAAGCCGAAGCTTCTATCTTTTTGCACACACAATGCTAATCATTAAAGTCATAGCTTCTATCGTTTCGCACACACAGTGCTAATTCAATTCTGTATCAACTCAATTTCGGACACTTAGTGCTTTAATACTCGAACTCGTACATAACACATTCTATTCCATTATTATACATTCATTCATTATTCATCACATAGATACTAGATTAATAGCAAGTATTATATCTAAACTTACCTCGAACGTCGATATATCGAAATGATCGATTAATCGAGCACTTTATCTTTGCCTCGATCTTGATCCGAACCTCTCCTTTCTTAGTCTATACACATTCAAATTCAACCCATTCAATCACAATTCATTCAATTTAGTCCACACACACTTATTTAGGGAATTTTACAAAATAGCCCACACATTTTCACATTTCGACACTTTAGTCCTTATTTCACAAAAACATCAAATTCACATATTTTCTTTTCATATAAGCCTAGCTAAATTTCCATTGTGTTTATACAAGTCCACACATTTTATTTATTTCACATTTTAATCCTTCGATTTACACTTTTCTCAATTAAGCCCAAAAATACCCAATTTCATCAAAAATTCAAGAACAAATCATGTTTGTTAAACACATATCTTTGATTTAACATAATTACTCATCACAAAGCTCACCATTTTATCAATGGCACATCTCATAAACATTATCAATTCTTTAAATTACATGTGGGCTTGATAGTAGACTAAGCAACAATCTCAAAAACATAAAAATCATCAAAAACCAAAGTCAAAACATACCTTTATTGATTCCAAAGCTAGCCGAATACTCTAGCTCAATTTTTCTTTCTTTTCTTTCTTCAATTTCGGCTACTATGGAGGATAATGGCTTATTATTACCATTTTGTTTTACTAATAATATGTTATAAATCCATTTACAAAAATAACCTTTCATTTAATATATAACAGATATATATAAAAGGCATATTTGACCTTTGTCACCCACTAGCATAAAACATGGTTTAATTGCCTCATAAGGCCACCGCATCAAAAGAAAACAACACTTAAGTACTTATAAATCAGCACAAAGCTTTTACACTTTACGCAATTAAGTCATTTTTCACAATTTGACACACAGTCGATAAAATTACCACACAAAATTTTTACACAGGCTATATCACATATAATCAACACCAAAAATAACATTAAAATATTATTCCAACCTCGGATTTATGGTCTCAAAACCACTATTCTCAATAGGGTCTAAACCGGGCTATTACAGAAAGGACGAAGAGGAAATACATATATATATATATATATGAATGACTTGTGTATAAATTGATCACATGCTTGATTATAATCGATAAATGTTAAATGGAAATGATATAATTTTTTATTTCAAATATTTACTATGAAATTGTGATTATCGTTATGATATAAAATTGAATTTATAAGTTCGTATGTTGATAAATGTTGTTGATTTGTGTTTATTAACCATCATTATCATATATTTGATTAAATTGTGGAAATTTTAGTAAATGTTCGAATTGAGTAAAAATGCAAGATCGATCACGATCGTTGCATAGTGAAATATTAATTGAAGGTAAAAGACCATGGTTAAACCATGGCAATGTGCTAAGTGAAATAAGTCCATGGCATTGTGCTAAGTGAAATAAGTCCATGGCATTGTACTAAGTGAAATAAGTAATCTGGGTGCTGGTCCGTACGTTCTTCCTGTGGCTGAGTTATCCGACATGTATTACTGATACTCGATAGCTTGTGTGAGCAAGCCCGAGATTTGTGACTATGTGTAATGGGTGCTAGTTTTATAAGTTCTACCAGTGGCTAGGTAATCCGGCATATGTTACGGATACCTGACAGCTCGTGTGAGCAACACTGAGTAGTTACGTAATGACCAACAGCTTATGTGAGCAGACTCGTGAATGTGAATAGCTCAAGAGTGAGCTCCTATATGATCAAGTGAAAGGTGGTAGCTTCGACTACAAATGATAACTGGTAGCTCCGGCTACAAGTGATAAGTGATATCTGTATAAGTTCGTAGTTGGGCTATGGCATTCTAGTGAAAAGTGAAAAATTGACGGATAAGTCCATGGTTTCACCATGGCATAATGATAGTGAAGATGTAAGACCATAGCTGGGCTATGACATTCTAGTGAAAAGACCATAGCTATGCTATGACATCAGTGATTATCAGTGAAATTCAGTGCATACTGGTGCAGACTAATTCTGTAAGACGTTCACTAATTTGACAAATTTTGGTAAGTGTTACATGGAATTATGTGATATAAGGAAATACAAGTTGATGAGACATGAACATATATCTTGGTTGATGATGAGTTCATTTGTGATTATGTATTTGTACACCTTGAGTGTATTACCCCTATGAATTGGTATTCCAAATGAGTTAATGAGAAAAGTTCTAATATGAAATAATCTGAATTCGAAATGAAATATTATGAAAACGTACTTGAAATACATTGGTATATCTTGTATATGTTATTTGAGTTCATAATGTGGAAAGTAAATGTATGTGGAAATTTGAGATGATGATATCTATACATGGAATCTATTGGTGGATACGTACATCCAAATTTATATGATAAATTTTAGTGAACATTGAAATTAGACTTAATAAGTGATTTGTCAATTTAAATTGAGATTGGCAGGAAGAGTTAGTGAGTTGCATGTTTATGAACTGTTACACGTATTTGTCTGATACATGGAAATATGAGACTGTGATATATAAAAACATTGAATATGTTTGATAAATGTGTTTATTCATAATTATAGAACTGTACACCTCAAGTGTACTATTTGTGTAAAGATGATGTTCAAATGATTTGATGAGTAGAACTCAAATATGAAGTAGTTAGAAACCAAGACAAATTGTTATGAAAATGTATATGAAATACAGAGATATGATTATTATATGTGATATGAATACATAATGTGAAGAGGTATAGGTATAAGAGGAATTTAATAAGAATTGAGCCTATATACGTTTCTTGTTATTTTTATGAAGTGTACAACTAACAAATGGTAATAAGTATAAGTCTTGGTTGAATATCTTAAATTGGATCTTGACTGTATTAAAATGTTGGTAAAGATAAAGGATCAAGTGAGTGAGAAATATGGCTTGGAAAATAGCCTAATTTTCATCCACACGGGTAGACACACGGGCATGTGTCTAGGCCGTGTGTGACAAGCAGTCTACCCCATGGGTGTACGGTCTGGCTGTGTGTCCCCAGTCACACGGGCATGTGACCTTTATATGAGAGAAAAATTTTAAAAGTTACGAAAAATTTTCCTGAGGATCCGATTTAGTCTCGACCTGATCTTAATGCATGATTTGGACCTCGAGGGCCTGTTAAAGGAACATTTATAATTAGTCTCGGTATTTGGATGATAATGATTTCAAATTATCTGTAAGTGTTTTGTACTCTTTGGTAATGCCTCGTAACCCTGTTCCGGCGAAGGATACGGGTTAGAGGTGTTATAGGCTGTGTGTCGCACACGACTGAGACACACGCCTGTGTGGACAAAAATAGGCTATTTGCAAGGCCAATTTTCCACCCTTACTCATGCTCACCTAAACAACCAAAATGGTACCATTTCATCACACAACTAAGCAGCCGAAATCATTATTCAAATGCACAAATCATACCATATCCATTTCAACCAAAATCAATACTCAATTTAATACCAAATACCTATTCAAATACTTATCAACTCAACTTCTAAAATCATACTTCACCAAAGCATTTCTCAAGCATTAAACTCCATAAATCAATTTAACCATTTGCAACTATAAAACCATAACCATTTTCATGCTAAACATATCAAAATAATCCATCACCCACGGCTATATATACAACCAAAACATATGCATTTACAAGCCATTTTTAATAGCCAAACACACAACCATATTAACATCATTTCCAAGCCAACTCTCATGGCTATATTCACAACCAAAATACCACAAGTAGCCTATACATGACATATACGATTTATACACAACTCAAAAATACCAAATAGATGTCTGATAGTGCGATGATGTTCTCGACGACTCCCGGATCTGAGCTAGCCTTGATTCACTATAAAACATAGAAAAATAACACAAAGTAAGCTTCATAGCTTAGTAAGCTCATATGTGAATAACTTAATTCATGAAATAAATGCAAATCAACCAAATTTACATAACATCACCATATACACATTAACTACAAACCTTTCTCATGTCTCAAAACATGATCAAATACCATTTCATCAACTTTCTCTATTTAATACTCGAATAGGTTCTGTATGTACCTGCATCGCCTCGTACTAACCTCTCTCTCAACCATATCATTCATTTACCCATTGAACCATTTAGAATAGAATTTGGATACTCAAGAATCTCAATTAATAAGTACCTATACCATGGCCCGAAGCCAAATCAAGGTAACTTATCCCAGAGTACCTATACCATGTCCCGTACCCAAATCAAGGTAACTCTTTTTTGAAATATCTATACCATGGCCCGTAGCGAAATTAATGTATCACTCGCACCTGTAGTGTAGATATCATGGCCCAAAGCCAACACATACGATATATATGGCCCAAAGCCAAATCAAAATATCATCTTATAACATATCATCAGTATCCAAAATCTATACCTAAGGTTCAACTAGGACTTTTAGCTTGTCGATTACATCTTTGAATATATCCGGAGAATCATATTTACAATTCATCCATTAATAAAAATCTCATAATTATAGTTCAGGCATTATCAAAGCATTTATCATACATTTATAAAGAAATCATCAAATACGAACTTACCTAGAGTACGACAACGACGAAATGAGTCAATTACTTGATATTCTTGCCTTTCCCCCGATCTAATTTCGAATTCCTCTTTTCTTGATCTAAATATATTCAAAATTAACTTCTTTAATCAACCACTCATTCAAATTAGTCCAAAACATAATTTAGGCCTATTTGCACTTTAGCCCCTAAACTTTCACATTTAATCAATTTAGTCCCTTTTTCACAAATACACAAAATTCACATAATTTATTTAAACCCAAGCTTGGCTGACTTTCATATAAGTCGTTAGAAGCCCAAAACTTTCATTTATTTCACATTTCAACCACTCAATTTGTATATTTCACAATTTAATCCCTTTTTGACATTTTTGTCAAAAATCACTTTACAAAACTAGTTTAACTATTAACAAACATTCGTAATCTATCATAATTCATCAAATTACTCAAGCATTCAATAATGTAAACTTTCTAAACCTTTAACAATTTCAAAATCTAAGGTGCGTGCTAGCTAGAATAGGAGTCAACGATCCCAAAAACATAAAAATTATTAAAAATCGAGCTCAAAACACTTACCAATTAATGCTCACAAGTGCCAAACCCTAGAAAGCTTCAATGGCTTATTTTCTTTCTTAATATTCGGCCAAATAGATTAATGAAGAAAGAAATTTGGTTTTGTTTTATTAATATTAACATTAATTACTAATTTACCATTACAACCTTTTAAAAAAAATGAAAATTACACCAATTGCCATGCTATCATCATCCACTAACCCATAAATGGTTTATTTACCACATAAGAACCTTAACTTTAAGGTTATATAGCTATTAAATACCTTTAGCTAATAGAACGACACTTTTGCATTTTACGTGATTTTGTCATTTCTCTCAAATTGAGTAATTAAATGATAAAATTAGATCACAAAATTTTCACACATACATGCTATCATGCTATAAACACAAAAATTAATATTAAAATAATTTTTTACATCAGATTTGTGGTTTCAAAACCACTATTTTGATTAAGCTAAAATTGAATTTATTAACTACCATGTGTCCCCGGTACTTAATTAGAAAACAAGTCGTTTATTTCTATATAGCCAAAGACACTCAAGGCGTCTGACATAAGTCAGTATAACCTATAGTTTTGGCACGGCCTATCATACAGCCTGGCAAACGGGCATGTAAGGCTATTTTGAAGGGTACATGGGCTGGTCACACGGCCTTGTGACCCAAGTCAGAGAGTTACATGGGTTGGGACATGACCATGTGATCCCATTTTGAATGTCTACATAGCATGTGACACGGGCTTGTCTTTGGCCATGTGTCCACACGACCGTGTTCCCTTGTATTTTGAAAATTTTTCTATGTTTTCCAAAAATTTTCTGAATTATCGGTTTAGTTTCGAACCACTTCTAATGCTTGGTTTTGGCCTCAAGGGCTCGTGTTAGGGACTATATGGTTCTATTTATATGGTTTTTAATTGATATGAGAATTGTAATTCGAATTGTACAATTGTTCATGAGATTAGTCCGGTAAAGGCTTCGTAACCCTATTCTAGTGATGGATACGGGTTAGGGGTGTTACATCTTTTGTGCAGGATTTCTACTCTTAATGTTGGTAAAACCAGAGGCGGTCAAATTGTTGGCACCGTTTCTGAGGAGGCTATAATAGCCCGATTTTGGGGCTAGTCAGAATAGTGGTTGTGAAACCACTAATTCGAAGTCAAAAAAATTATTTTTGATATCATTTTCTGTGTTATAGCCGGCCATACATGGACAAGAAGTTAAATTAGTCAATGTTTGGTGATATTAGGTGACTAAATGAATAAAATAAAATAAAACAAGAAAGCTATCATCTTTTTTTTTCTATCATCTTCTTCCTCCACCGAAAATACTAGCAAGAATAGGAGTTTGGAAGCTTTAAAATTTTCAGCAACTTATCCTCCTTGCAAGTAACTGATTTTGGTGGTTTTTCTTTATAATTTTTGTATTTTTGGGGCCTTTGTAGCATGATCTAGCTAATAAGGGGCTATTTTGCAAAATGGTTGAGAGTCTACGGATTTTCCATGTGAGTATTCATGTTGATTCCTGAAATTTTATGAAAGAAAATGAATCTTAGTGGGTTAATGAACAACTTTTGTGAAAGGATTTTTCATGAAAACTCCTAATAGGACTATTTTGTAAAAGTTATAAAATAGATAGTAAATGTGTGAAATAATTGAAATTATGAGTTTCTATAAGAGAGAATATGAATTAGCTAGGCTTGGATATATGAAAAATGAACACATTTCATTTTACGAGCCTAGGGGGAAAATCGTAATTTTGTGAAAGTTAAGGGCAAAATGGTAATTTTGCCAAAGTAGAATTTTTAAAATGTATTGATTAGTGTGGGATAAATGAGTAAATTTTATCGTTATAGATCAAGAAGAACGTGAAAACAACCTTGACTGAGGAAAATGAAAGGTTTCGAACTAAACTTTGAATTGATATATTTTGAATCGAGGTAAGTTTATGTGCAAATGATACATCCTTTTTACTTATGTTTTTACATATTAATGCATTGTGTGAAATGTGAATAAATAGTATTGATATTTATTAAAATGGTTGAAAGTGGAAAATTCTTGGCTGAACCTTCGGAATAGGAAAAAAAAGATACGGATAAACACTAGTGATTTTATGTATTTATCATTGTTGGTGGGCTGTGTGCGATACCATCGTAATTATAATTGTTGGTGAGCTGTGTACGATACCATCGTAATTAACATTTTTGGTGGGCTGTGTGTGATACCATCGTGTGATTTATTAATGGTGGGCTGTGTGCGAAACCATCAAGTATCTAATATTATTTCAAAGTGTTCATCGAGAAACTTTGTCTAAGTGAAATTACATGTGGCTTTGTGGTGATAAGTGTAACACCCCAAACCCGGTCAACACACCACGACCAAATCTGGTATGTTACAGGGAAAAAGGATTTTGAGAGGTTTAGGTTGAAGTTTAAAAGTTTGATGAAAACACTTCGCGAAATTTTGTATTTGAAGAAAAACTCGAGTAGGCTTTGATTAAAATCTGATGATGTATTTGAAAACCCGAAAATTTTAAAAGCTTAATCAAATGTGTAGGTAAAACGAGTTTATCCCACTTAGAAGTTTAAGTTGTTTGTTATTGTTACTAAAACACCTTGACTTAGTAGAAAAATCGAGTTTAAGTTAGAAAAAAACATTTGAGTTCACTTTATCCCAAATCATAGTGTGATACCCGATGGTATAGTTTAAAATATCGCTTTTGTAGTTTTGAAATCGTTATCTTTCCAAGTTTTAGCACATTTTAACCCAATTAATTTGTTAAGGCATATTATAAATCTACTTTAAACATAAACATAGCAAAACATAATTTTAAAAGGCCATTTACAAACCCAAATAAAACCAAATAGTAATAAATAAGCTTAAGTACCGAATTTTATAAAAGTCTACGCAATTCCTTATTTAAGCATGGCATGAGCACCTCGAGTCCATCCCGGCTCCATGTCCGCGTCTAAGTGTCACCTGAAAAGTCAAAAGAGAGAGTGAGTCGCAAGACTCAGTGTGTAAATCCCTCTCCCGGTATAGCATGCCAACACACACACATCATAACAAAATAATGCAAGTAATGCACCCGATCCTAACCAACCATATCACCTTTTCTACCCCGTGTGGTACCAAACCACTGGTGGTGCCAAACCACTGGTGACCCAAAGTCACGATATCCATAATGTGGTGCCAAACCACTGGTGACCCGACGTCACAAATAATCCAATGATGGGGCCAACCCATCGTGTGATACCAAATCACTAGCGACAATCCCGTATCTCATAAGTGGGGCCAACCCACGGTGGTGTCAAACCACAGGGACGAGTCGCAATGAGGTGCCAAACCTCTGGTGTCCCAAAGACACAAGTGTGATACCAAATCACTGGTGACCGTAGTCACAAATCCGATGATGGGGCCAACCCATCGTGTGATACCAAATCACTGGCGTCAATCCCGTATAATCAACTGTGGGGCCAACCCACCGTGGTACTAAGCCACTGGGACGAGACGCTGAGGTGCCAAACCTCTGGTGACCCAAAGTCACAAAATATGTGGTACCAAACCACTGGAGGTGCCAAACCTCTGGTGTCCCAAAGACACAGTGTCCCAAAGACACGGATATCATACTCCCCCTCCTCTCATATCACCCAATAGCACATCATACTAAATGCAAAATCGTGCAATCATGCTATCATGCTCACATGCTTAATATGGCATCTCAACGAATATACACCCATAATCATGATATCATATATCATCACATATCTCATAATAAACGGGCTTACGCGAATCCGTATCCATACCTCAATGGGTACCAAAATAGTCAACCACACTGTTTCATTTATACAAATAGGTTATCACATTACTCAGTTAAGAAAGTGTGTTGGTTTACACACCTGAATAGCGAAGATGTTAATCCTAGGAATCGGTCTACGTCCCTCGATCACTTCGACAACCCTGAGCCTACAATCGGCCAACAAGGGATTAACACTTAAACCATTCGGCCTCAACCATTTTAAACCAAATGGTATATCGAATAACCCTTACCTTGCAAACGTTTGGTTTCCTACCAAACCCGAATCGACAATGGTTCCTCTTTTAACAATCGGCACACCCTATTAACAGAATAGTTAAACCATTGAAACTTCGGCTTATAGGATTCTAAAAGAATAGACTAACATGATAACCTCTTACCACTACTTACCACTTGACTTCTCCAATCGGCTGCTTCGAAATCCAAATGCCCTATATGAAAATGATTACCAAAACCGAATGTTACACCTTTTTAGCAGATACCGACATCAGCTCACAAACACCAAAGATTGACAAAGCACAAGAAAGGGAGAAATGGCCATTCGGCCTAGCACTTACCTTCTTGTTAGACCGATTGAGCAAGATTCCAACAAGGTCACACTCCTCCTTTGATATACGGCAATAAAGAACTACCATGTGGGACAAGGTTCGGCCAACACCCTTAACCAAAGGAGAAAGGTTTTGGCTTCACACCAAGGAAGGTTCGGCTAACAATGGTTTTGGAAAAGAAGAAAATAGATTGAAGATATGGAGAGGTGCCTTCGGTTCAAAGAAAAAGAGATGGATGATGGTGATTTTGGAGGATGGTGTTTCGGCTAAAGGATATTGAGAAAAGAAAATGAAGGTTGGGGGAACAAGGTGAAATGGTTTCGGCTTACACAATGAACAAAAGAAAGAGAAGTGGGAGAGAAGAGAACTTTCGGCTACCAATGACAAAATCGAAAGGGTATGATTGTTGAAGCTTTCGGTTTGAATGAAGAAGAAATGGAGAGAGCGAATGGGGCGTTTGATTGGCAACACAAAATGTTGAAAGAGTGCAAAGTTTGGCAAATAAAGTTGCTTTGTGTTTCGGTTTCAAGAGCAAAAATGGAAGGGTTTTTCGGCTTAGGCTATTTGCAAATGAAGAGAGCTTTTGCTAGCTTTTGACTAAACGAAAATTAGCTTACCAAAAAGAAATTGTGACCGAAAATGCATATTTGCCTAAGTGGAAATTCTGCACTCTCCCCCACTCCCTCACAACACTTACCAACCGGCCAAACTCCCCCAAAAATCTCCTAAAAACCGGCCAACCTCCCCCCAAACACTCCCAAGCCACTAATTCAAATCACTTTGAATTAGTCCACCTCCTAGAATCACTCTCCACCCATCATTCCACCATTTGACTAGGTCTTAGGTAGAGTTCGAACTGCCTACAACTCCTCCCCTCCATGCCGTCAAAATGGGAGCCAAAATGGGGCATTCCGCAATTCGAACACAGGACCTCTCCCCCCTTGCAATTGACGCCAAGCACAAGCTCTAAGTGGCGCATACTTTGCCACTTTGCTAGCTCCTCACTTGTGCTCAAGAGCACCAATTAAAATATAAAAGACCCAGCTCCTTCAGCTCCTATCACATAAAGCCCAAAAACTAAAATTTTCCCACCTACTCAGGCTCACTCCTAGCCTACAACTAAGCCCAAAACCACACAAGCAACAACATAGCAAGCCATTAACATGCAAGCAATGCCAGAATAAAATAGCCCTTAACCTGGGATATTACAGTTCTACCCCCCTTAAAAATAATTTCGACCTCGAAATTACCTGGTCAGAAGAGTTGTGGGTATTGCTGTCTCATCATATCCTCGGGTTCCCACGTAGCTTCTTCCACGCTATGATTTCGTCAAAGAACCTTAACCAAAGGCACAGACTTCTTACGTAGAACCTTCACATCCCGATCTAAAATCTGTACAGGCTCTTCCTCTATAGACAAATCTGGGTTTACCTCGATCTCTTCCACTGCCACCACGTGCGATGGATCTGAGCGATATCGCCTAAGCATCGAAACGTGGAACACGTCGTGAATCTGACTTAGCTCTGTTGGCAACTCGAGCTGATATGCCACGGGTCCCACTCGTCTCAGTACCTTATACGGCCCAATAAACCTCAGACTTAGCTTGCCTTTCCTCCTGAACTTTAACACTTTCTTCCATGGCGAGACCTTCAAAAAAACTCGATCTCCCACAGCGAATTCAATATCTCTCCACTTAAGATTGGCATAGGACTTCTGCCGGTCCGAAGCTTTTTTCAATCGAGCCTGAATCAACTTAACCTTGTCTTCAGTCTCAGCAACTAACTCTGGTCCCAACAACTGACGTTCACTTAACTTTGTCCAACAAGTAGGTGAGCGACACTTCCTACGTCATAGCGCCTCATATGGTGCCATCTTGATGCTTGCTTGGTAACTATTGTTGTAGGCGAATTCAGCTAACGGTAGATACTCCTCCCAACTACCCCTGAAGTCCAATACACAACCTCGTAACATGTCCTCCAAGATCTGTATAACCCTTTTCGACTGCCCGTCAGTCTGCGGATGAAATGCCGTGCTGAAATCTAACCGTGTACCCAGAGCCTGATGCAACGCTTTCCAGAACCTTGACGTAAATCTGGGATCCCTATCCGAGATGATCGACATCGGCACCCGTGCTTGATCTCACTATCTCGACACATACTGACTTTGCCAACCTCTGCAGTGAGTAATCCACCTCACCAAAATAAAGTGAGTGATTTAGTCGATCGATCCATAATTACCAAATGAATCCTTCTTGCTCGGTGTAGCGGTAATCCACCGACGAAATCCATAGTTATCCTTTCCCACTTCATTGTGGGATCTTTTATGGTGAAGCAACCCAGACGGCAATCGATGCTCACCTTGCCTTCCGACATGTCGACACTTCCTACAAACTCTATCACTTCCTTTTTCGGACTTACCACCGTAGGCTGTTCTCGAGATCCCTATACATTTTGCTACCTCTAGGATGCATAGCGTAGGGGCTGCTATATGCATCCTGAAGAATCTTTTGCCTTAACTCAGTATCTCTCAGCATACAAGCCTTCCCCTGAAAACACAGCACCCCATCCTTAGACAAGCTACAACCCTTCAACCCATCATTCTGCACTTATGTCCTCTGCGCGCTCAAAACCTCATCCAACAACTGTTTTTCTCTGATCTGCTCAACCCAAGTAGGCTTGACCTGCAGCTCTGCCAGAATACTCCCGTCGTCATACAAACTCAAGTGGGCAAACAACGCTCTTAAATTCGAAACAACCTTACATCTCAACGCGTCTGCCACAACCTTAGCCTTGCCCGGATGATACTCAATTGAGCAATCGTAATCTTTCAGCAGCTCAATCCATCTGCGCTGTCTCAGATTCAAGTCTTTCTGAGTCAGAAGGTACTTCAGACTCTTGTGATCCGTGTAGACTATCGATCTCTCTCCATACAAGTAATGCCTCCATATCTTCAAGGCAAAAACTACAGTCGCTAACTCCAGATCGTGTGTTGGATAATTTACCTCATGTAGCCTCAGCTGCCGAGATGCGTAAGCCACAACCTTCCCATCTTGCATCAGCACACAACCCAAACCTATATGTGATGCATCGCAGTAAACTGTGAATTCCTTACCAGCCTCAGGTTGAATCAGAACCGGAGCTTCAGTCAAAATTTTCTTCAACTTATCGAAGCTCTCCTGTTGCTTCTCAGTCCAAATAAACGGAACCCTTTTCTTAATAATTTGGTCATCGGTGTTGCGATCAATGAAAATCCCTCTACAAATCTTCGGTAGTATCCTGCTAAACCCAGAAAACTCCGAACCTCAGCTACTGACCTAGGCGGCTTCCAATCCAAAATCGCCTCAATCTTTCGAGGATCCACTCTAATCCCCTCAGCCGATACTACATGACCCAAGAACGTCACCTCCTTAAGCCAGAACTCGCATTTACTGAACTTCGCATAGAGTTGTTTCTCCCTCAAAATCTGCATTACCACCCGCAAATGCGCATCATGCTCCTCCTCAGTCCTTGAGTATACCAAGATGTCGTCGATAAAAACCACTACGAACTGATCCAAATACCGTTGGAACACCCTATTCATCAGATTCATGAAGGCCGTCGGTGCATTAGTCAACCCAAACAGCATAACTAAGAACTCAAAGTGCCCATACCGAGTACGAAATGCCGTCTTACAGATATCCGCTTCCTTTACCCTTAACTGGTGATACCCAGACCTTAAGTCGATCTTCGAGAAAATCGACGCACCCTTCAGCTGATCAAACAAGTCATCTATCCGAGGCAGTGGATACTTGTTTTTGATTGTCAGCTTATTCAGTTGGCGGTAGTCTATACACATCCGCATAGTACCATCTTTCTTCTTGACAAAGAGTACCAGCGCTCCCCAAGGCGAAACACTTGGCCTGATAAAGCCTCAGTCCAATAACTCCTGGATCTGAGCCTTAAGCTCCACTAACTCTTTAGGTGCCATCACATGACGGAGCTATGGATCGAGCGCGATTCCGTAATGATCTATTCGAACTCTACCTCACGATCGGTGGCAAACCGGAAGCTCCTTAGGAAACAAATCAACAAATTCCCTAATCGTCCAACCGTCTCCACAAAGAGACTCTTTAGCCTCCAAGGCATACACATGAACCACATATGCTTCACGACCTTTTCTCGACCATCTTCTCGACTTTCGGAGCGAGATACCACATTGGATGATAATTTCTCCTATTACCGATCGAACTACCTCATCCCCTCACCGTGTTTCAGAACCATGCGCTTAGCCGCGCAATCCAACTTTACCCGGTACTTAACCAGCCAATCCATCTTGAGAATCAGATCGAACTCCCCAAACGGCAGTTCTATCAGATCAGCCACAAAAGATACCCCTTGAAGTTCTAGAGGTACGTCTCTATACAGCTTATCTACAACTATAGAGTGACCTAGAGGGCTTATTACGGTCATCTGCCTAGAAGATATCTCAGAGTCTAAATCCATGGTCTTCACTATGCTACTTGCAACATACGAATGTGTTGAACCCACGTCAATCAAAGCAGTAAATGGAGAACCAAAGATTAAAAATGTACCGGTTATGACGTCCAGTGCGTCACCCTCCTCTTGGCACCTCGCCGCATACACTAGCCCCGGCTGTCTGGCCTCAGAACTACCTGCACCTCTGCCCGGTGCTCCACGGCCCCGACCAGAACCATTACCTCCTCTGTCATTACCTCGGCCCCTCATTGTGGTGGTCCGTTATTCTGTCTTGAGTACGGCCCCGACTCTCTGGCCGAATCCTAGCCAACTTGCGGACAGTCCCTCACACGATGGTCCAAATGAGCCACACTCAAAAGCGATTTTTTCACCCGTCCAAAGATCCTCCCCAATGAGCTTTCCCTAGCGGTTACATGCGGCGGTCCTCGCCTAGCAATAACAAACCTACCGTCGATTCGCCCACTCGGTCTAGCCCTTTTTCATGGATTACGACGACCCGGAAGAGCCAAAACTCCTCTTGTGTCGATTTCTATCCATGCCTTGCCTCACGGACTCTTTAATACCCTCGGCTACTTTCGCCTTTTCAACCAGGCGGCAAATTCACGCCTCCTGCCGGCGCAATCAACAATCTTAATTAGTCCCGCGAGCCATCCTCAAAATGAACACACCTCTCGTGTTCAAGAGCCACCATACCACCGCATACCGACTCGACCTTCAAAACTACGCCTCAGTACTCAAACGCATTTACTCCTCGAACTAACCTCGAAATGCTTTCGTTGCTCATTAATGTAGTTAGCTCCTATGTACTTTTTACGATAAGCATCCAAAATAGTCCCAAGTCGATCTTCTGCTGCGGTATTGTCCGAACAAAGGAGCCACCATCGGTATGACTCATCTCGAGAAGTGATACTATCCCTTTAACTTTTCTTGAAGATCAGTCTAGATCGTCCATTATCCGCTCTGTCGCTTCCACCAATATTCAAGAAGTGCTAGGAGCAACACTCGAGACACCGAAAGAATTCAGCCCGTTTGTTCAAGTCGCTCAGCACGATTTCCTAGCTCCTACGCCTCCACCTACTCCACTACCCTTTCCGAACCAAGAAGATCGCTCGTGACACCTGCGTCGTCCCGGTCGATCTTGAAACTCACCACCTCCAATTTGGTGGCGGAATCGATATCTCATTCTCGACCTGACCACGGATCCTACGTGTTGTAAGCTGTCATCCTCATGGCGACCTCGCCCACGACCACGTCCACCTCGGGTACTCATGACTAAATCTCGTCTAATTTAAAGAATTTTATGCATCAGTAATTATTCCACTGTTTTTAAGCAGAGTCTTATGAATATTAAAGGAGCTTTATTTTCGCGAGTCCACTCAGTCCTATCAGTTTTAGTTTCTAAAGTAGTCTTACTAGCCATCCAAGCATATCAATTAATATCATTATCACAACCAATAGTACGGGGTACTTACCTGGGCGGATTGGTGCCGGAGACTCGGTGCCATGCCTTTCACACCATACCTTTTTAAAACATAACACTTAAAACTGACTTTTGAAAACATTTTGGGCCTCGGGCCCACAAACAGCCTTTGAACTTGGCTCGATACCACAATTGTAACACTTAAACCGGTCAACACACCACGATCGAATCGGTATGTTACAGGAAAAAGGATTTTGAGAGGTTTAGGTTGAAGTTTAAAAGTTTGATGAAAACACTTCGCGAAATTTTGTATTTGAAGAAAAACTCGAGTAGGCTTTGATTAAAATCTGATGATGTATTTGAAAACCCAAAAATTTTAAAAGCTTAATCAAATGTGTAGGTAAAACGAGTTTATCCCACTTAGAAGTTTAAGTTGTTTGTTATTGTTACTAAAACACCTTGACTTAGTAGAAAAATCGAGTTTAAGTTAGAAAAAAACATTTGAGTTCACTTTATCCCAAATCATAGTGTGATACCCGATGGTATAGTTTAAAATATCGCTTTTGTAGTTTTGAAATCGTTATCTTTCCAAGTTTTAGCACATTTTAACCCAATTAATTTGTTAAGGCATATTATAAATCTACTTTAAACATAAACATAGCAAAACATAATTTTAAAAGGCCATTTACAAACCCAAATAAAACCAAATAGTAATAAATAAGCTTAAGTACGAATTTTATAAAAGTCTACATAATTCCTTATTTAAGCATGGCATGAGCACCTCGAGTCCATCCGGCTCCATGTCCGTCTAAGTGTCACTGAAAAGTAAAAGGAGAGAGTGAGTCGCAAGACTCGGTGTGTAAATCCTCTCCCGGTATAACATGCCAACACACACACATCATAACAAAATAATGCAAGTAATGCACCCGATCCTAACCAACCATATCACCTTTTCTACCCCGTGTGGTACCAAACCACCGTGGTGCCAAACCACCGGTGACCCAAAGTCACGATATCCATAATGTGGTGCCAAACCTTTGGTGACCAAGTCACAAATAATCCAATGATGGGGCCAACCCATCGTGTGATACCAAATCACTAGCGACAATCCCAGATCTTATAAGTGGGGCCAACCCACGGTGGTGTCAAACCACGGGGACGAGTCGCAATGAGGTGCCAAACCTCGGTGTCCCAAAGACACAAGTGTGATACTAAATCACTTGGTGACCGTAGTCACAAATCCGATGATGGGGCCAACCCATCGTGTGATACCCAATCACTGGCGTCAATCCCAGATAATCAAGCTGTGGGGCCAACCCACCGTGGTACTAAGCTTTGGGACGAGACGCTAAGGTGCCAAACCTCCGTGACCCAAAGTCACAAAATATGTGGTACCAAACCACACGGAGGTGCCAAACCTCACGGTGTCCCAAAGACACAAAGGTCCCAAAGACACGGATATCATACTCCCCTCCTCTCATATAACCCAATAGCACATCATACTAAATGCAAAATCGTGCAATCATGCTATCATGCTCACATGCTTAATATGGCATCTCAACGAATATACACCCATAATCATGATATCATATATCATCACATATCTCATAATGAAACGGGCTTACCCGAATCCGTATCCATACCTCAATGGGTACCAAAATAGTCAACCACACTGTTTCATTTACACAAACAGGTTATCACATTACTCAGTTAAGAAAGTGTGTAGGTTTACACACCTGAATAGCGAAGATGTTAATCCTAGGAATCAGTCTACATCCCTCGATCACTTCGACAACCCTGAGCCTACAATCGGCCAACAAGGGATTAACACTTAAACCATTCGGCCTCAACCATTTTAAACCAAAGGGTATATCGAATAACCCTTACCTTGCAAACGTTTGGTTTTCTACCAAACCTGAATCGACAATGGTTCCTCTTTTAACAATCGGCACACCCTATTAACAGAACAGTTAAACCATTGAAACTTCGGCTTCTAGGATTCTAAAAGAATAGACTAACATGATAACCTCTTACCACTACTTACCACTTGACTTCTCCAATGGTACCGCTTGAAATCCAAAGGCCCTATATGAAAATGATTACCAAAACCGAGCGTTACACCTTTTTAGCAGAGATCTGACATCTACTCACAAACACCAAAGATTGACAAAGCACAAGAAAGGGAGAAATGGCCATTCGCCTAGCACTTACCTTCTTGTTAGACCGATTGAGTAAGATTCCAACAAGGTCACACTCCTCCTTTGATATCTGCAATAAAGAACTACCGGGTGGGACAAGGTTCGCCAACACCCTTAACCAAAGGAGAAAGGTTTGACTTCACACCAAGGAAGGTTCGCTAACAATGGTTTTGGAAAAGAAGAAAATAGATTAAAGATATGGAGAGGTGCCTTCGATTCAAAGAAAAAGAGATGGATGATGGTGATTTTAGAGGATGGTGTTTCGACTAAAGGATATTGAGAAAAGAAAATGAAGGTTGGGGGAACAAGGTGAAATGGTTTCGGCTTACACAATGAACAAAAGAAAGAGAAGTGGGAGATAAGAGAACTTTCGGCTACCAATGACAAAATCGACAAGGGTATGATTGTTGAAGCTTTCGGTTTGAATGAAGAAGAAATGGAGAGAGCGAATGGGGCGTTTGATTGGCAACACAAAATGTAGAAAGAGTGCAAAGTTTGGCAAATAAAGTTGCTTTGTGTTTCGATTTCAAGGAGCAAAAATGGAAGGGTTTTTCGGCTTAGGCTATTTGCAAATGAAGAGAGCTTTTGCTAGCTTTTGACTAAATGAAAATCAGCTTACCAAAAAGAAATTGTGACCGAAAATGCACATTTTCCTAAGTGAAAATTCGGCACTCTCCCCCACTCCCTCACAACACTTACCAACCGGCCAAACTCCCTCAAAAATCTCCTAAAAACCGGCCAACCTCGCCCCAAACACTCCCAAGCCACTAATTCAAATCACTTTGAATTAGTCCACCTCCTAGAATCACTCTCCACCCATCATTCCACCATTTGACTAGGTCTTAGGCGAGTTCGAAGCGCCACAACTCCTCCCTCCATGCTTAGTCAAAATGGGAGCCAAAATGGGGCATTCCGCATTCGAACAGGACCTCTCCCCCCTTGCAATTGACGCCAAACACAAGCTCTAAGTGGCGCATTCTTTGCCACTTTGCTAGCTCCTCACTTGTGCTCAAGAGGACCAATTAAAATATAAAAGACCCAGCTCCTTCAGCTCCTATCACATAAAGCCAAAAAACTAAAATTTTCCCACCTACTCAAGCTCACTCCTAGCCTACAACTAAGCCCCGAAACCACACAAGCAACAACATAGCAAGCCATTAACATGCAATCAATGCCAGAATAAAATAGCCCTTAACCCGGGATATTACAATAAGTGTAGGGTATAAGTGCATGTAAATGTGAGCAATATTTTATGATATGTGTTTGGGATGTGGTAAGATTTGAAACGAGTAAGTATGATTATGAGGATCTGAATTGTTTTTACTTAGTACGTAATGTTCTTGATTGATAAGTGTGTGGTATGATGTTTATTGTTTACAAATAGACTTACTAAGCTTAAAGCTTACTCTCTTATCTTTTACCTTATTTTATAGTGTCGAAGAGCCAGCTCGGGATACGGAGATAGTCGGAGGATCATCCACACTATCAACACATTTTGGTATAGTTAGATTTAGCATTTTGAGTATGGCATGTATAGAGACTTAGTCGTTAATTGAATGTCATGTTGTTTTAGCCAAATGTGTTAGCTTAGTTAAGGATGAATTCTTTTGTATAAGGCCATAGCTGATGGCTTATTCTTATTAATCTATCAAATGATGAGGTTATTCATGAATGCGCAAGTTGCATAGTTGATTAATTGGTTTAATTATGCATGAATGAGTTGGCGGCTTAATGTGGTTTATGTTTGTACAAGTTGGGGTGGCAGAAAGTGCTTGGCAAATAGCCTTGTTCTTGTCCACACGGGTAGGCACACAGGCGTGTGTCTAGGTTATGTGTGACACACGGTCTGTCCCATGGGCATGTGCCCAATCATTGTGAAGTCTACACCTAAACTTAGGAATTTAATTTGCCACACGGTCTAAGGACATAGGCATGTACCTTGGCCGTGTGACATTTTTGGGATGATGACATCAGAAATAGAATGTCAAGGTTTGTGCACACAGGCAAAGACACGGGCATGTCGTGGCCGTGTGAAGGACACGAGCGTGTGTCTGGTCATGTGAAAACCCTCGTAGGTTCAAATGAGAAATGAATCTACACAGGTGTGGAACACGGGCATATGATATGCCATAAGGGTGTGTCCCTTCCTCCATACGGGCGCGTGGACTGTTTGACGAGAATTTTTCTATGTTTTTCCAAAGATCTTCTAAAGAATTCAATTGGATCTTGAACTGTACCTAAAATGTGTTTTGGGCCATATAGGCTTGATTAAGGGGTGATAAGAATGCTTATGAAAAGTTTTAAATTTTGAGTGGAAAGTCATGTCTCGTTTTTGCATGATTTCTTGTGTATAAGTCTAGTAACGCCTCGTACCCTATTTCGGCGTCGAATACGGGTAAAGGGTATTACATTTAGTGGTATTAGAGCCATGGTTTAGTCGGTTCTCAGACTATCGTAGCGTGTGTGAGAGTCTAGCTATACATGCCATATATACATTATGATAGTATGGTGACTCCTAACAATTGTAAACTATGTTTTCATATAGTAAATGGATCCCAACTGAGTTGCTACTGATGATGCTGCTAGTAATGCGTCGGCTCCCGCGCAAGGGACTGCGCTAGTAGAAAGTAGACCTAAGACATTGGGTCAAGGAGAAGAGGCTCAGGAAGCCTTTCTCCACATGTTGAGTAACAGGTATACTAAATTTTTTTCGAGCAAATCCTAATGCTCAACCTCCTCACTGTAATGACCCGAATTTGGGCCTAGTAAAATGGGGCCCATTGGGCCCTGTACGTAGAAGTGGTTAATTTTTTTGTGAACATGAGATCGGCACTAATGCAAGTTGGGCTTATTAGGAGAGTGATTTTGGAAGGTTAGGGAACTTCTATGTAGTCTCGGGATCAAATCCGGGCTTTAGGTAAATTTTGGTTCTAGGTGAGTAAAACCCTGGGAGTTAGTAGTAGGCCTTAAGAATAGAATGTGGGAATAAATGACACAAAAAGAGTTGTGGTGTAGTGGAAAAGTGACGCCACTTAGGGAGCAAGGGAGTGACGCCACAAGGAGGCAAGGGATCCAAGGTTCTAGTCTTGGTACTTGTTTTTCTTTTAGATTATTTTATTTAAAGAAAATTAGACTTTAGCTGTAGGCTTAACATTTGTGGTGCATGGGTTAAGACACAAATGACCACATGGTGGGGTGGTGGTGGCGTCAGTATGATAGCAAGGAGGAGAGGGGTTCGAATCCTACAGATGGCAAATGTAAGGCTTTTATTTTGCTCAGGAGAGGATAGGAGGTTTTGTTGGAGTGGAACTCTACAAAGTGGATGGAAACTTGGTCAATCAAGTTTGAATGGAAGGTGGAGAGGAGATTGAGGAGATTTGAATTGGTCAAATATTTGAAGGAGTGAAGGGGAGTATGTGTAGGAGAGAATCAAGGAGGGTATCATGGGATGTGGAGAGTGGAGGTGGTTGGCCAAATTTGGGAAAGGTGTTTAGGGAGCATGTTCGGTCATTTGCTCAGTTCATTTTTTATTTTGAGAGGAGTGTATATTCGGGTGGCGCAAGGAAAGAGTGCCAAATTTCCTTAACTTTTACTTAGCAGTTGCACAGTTCATGTATTTTTTTTCTTCTTGTTACATTTCAAGTCACCTTGTGGCATTTTCTTTCTTGTCAAAATCCTCTTCTCACTCTCTCCTTCTCCAATTCTTTTTTAGTCTATTTTCTTCTCGGTGTACCTAAGTCTAATTGCTCATTTGAATCGGGTTTTCTTTTTATTTTTTCTAGTAGCCGAATTCTTTAACTATTCACCTACCTCTCTCATTCATCTACTCATTCTCTTTTCTTAGATCAATAGCCACTCTACCTCTATTTTGGTTTTTTTAGCCGTTTGCTTGGTGTTATACTTTCTGAGTGCTGAATCTATTCTTCCATTTGACTTCTCTCTGAGTTAAGCTAAGCCAAAACACTTTTTTGGGGGTAGGCCGATTCTTCTGATTGACAACGGGTGAGGATCGTTAACGTTGGTTGTAGTAAAGGAACTCGTGGCGATAGCCAAAGTACAAGGCCATATTTTAGAATCTTGTAGGAAAGGATCACGATTGTGGTAAGTGACTTTTGTAAGTTAGTACTTTTGGGCTTAGGGAATCTTTTAAGAAATCGAGGCTAACTTTTGATCGGTTTTATTTTTAAAGGCCAACGAAGAGCGATTTTGTAGGAAATCCAAAACAGGTGTGTAATCTTACACCCACTTCAATGGTTGCTTGTGATGTTCTGTGAAACGGCCAAAAGCCGAAAAGTCGGTAATGGTGACTACTAGAGCGTGCGAACACTCGTAGTGGTAAATCGAGATACAAATCGTGATGCTAAGTTGTTGAGAGTGTCACGAACACTCTCACAATACCAAGGTTGTAATGGGCCTGATCGGGCTGAACCAGACTAAATGGGCCTAACGGGCTAACCGGCCCACTTGGGCAAATCTACTGATTTTATAACAAATGATAGGCCCAGATATGAAATCTGTAAATCTGTTTGCAAAACCATGCGTTTTGGGGCACACGAGCGTGTGGGCCCATTTGGGCCTAAAATGGGTTTTATGCCCAATAGTGTTGTAAAGACCCAAAAAGGGTATTGAGTCGCGCAAGGCGACAATAGGCATTCAAAAAGGTGATTAAAGAGGAAATTTTCAAAATACCCCTGGGTTGCAAAATTATCGAAATGCCCTTGGTCTGCAAAATTACCTAAATACCCTCAATGGGTTGAATGGCCATTTTACCCTCAGTGTTGCTAAGTAACGATTGTATGTTTACATTACACTTGTATATGTTGATATGTATATTGCATTTTGTCATGTTGCATGGGGTGGGTTAATGAACGAAGAGCAGCGTAGCCTGGTGGCATAGCCACAATATATTTTTATATATATAATTATGACTCGGTGGCTCAGCCACAAATATTCTGTGAATAGCAGCTTGACTGCAATATTGGTGTGTGTGGCGGGGTGTGTTGACTTGATCCCCACAGGTGTGATTGGCTGGTCGGGGGTGTGTTGGTTGGATTGGGTTGGGTTGCACTACTTCATATGCACTTTCATGATTACAGGGCTTAGGCCCAAATTGATGTCTTATGGGCTCGGGCCTATTTAATGCCGATTTAGGGGATTACACACTGAATGCTTGTAACTCATCCCTTTTCTTTAACCTCGCAGGTAATCCCCAGTGATAGAGGACTTGGAGTCGTGGAGGACTTAGTGGTGGCCATACATCAGAGATTTCACGCAAACATTAGTAAATTTAGCTTTTACTTTATTTTTAAGATTATTTAGTTTGGGTTTAATGTTTTGTAATAAGGGCTCTAGACTTAAATTTCCTTTTAAACCTACTTTTCCATTATTATTTATTGTTAAATGCTTAATACGAGAGTTTTCCTAAAAGTGTTAACAAAAAGTTTTCAAATTATCACGTTTTCGCAAGTATTCAAATTCAAATTTCATAATCAAAGCAGTTTTCAAAATAATAAAAACTTCTCAAAGAATCAAACCTTAAGCAAGTCGTGTTGTTTTCAAAATAAATAATGAAACACAGAATTTTCAAAAGAGGCATAACATTTTCAATGAACAACTTTTCTAAACAATCGCTTAGCTTTTCCAACAAACATCTAAACTTAAAGGTTCAACTTTTTAACGAACGCATAGTTTAGTTTTTTTTTCAACAACCTTTTCATGTGACATGCCAGATCCGGTCGTAACGTCTAGGCTGGGTTTGGGGTGTTACACTCAACCCCTCGTATACCCCAGTCGGTTCTCTTAGCTTCTCAAGGTATTGATTTGGTAAGACTGACTAAACCCCGGTCAATAAGATTCAAAAACAAGGGGCTGAGGAATTTAGAGCCAATATAGATGATAACCCTGAGAAAGTAGAGTTCTGGCTCGAGAATTATATGCAGGTGTTTGATGAACTTTCTTACATGCCCGAAGAATGCTTAAAATGTATGGTATCATTACTGAGAGACTCGACATACCGCCGGTGGAAAATGCTGACATCTGTAGTTCCGAGGGAGAGAGTGACATGTGACTTCTTCTTAGAAGAGTTCTAAATGAAATACATTAGTAAGAAGTTTATCGATCAGAAACGAAAAGAGTTTCTCGAGTTGAAGTAGGGAAAAATGTCTGTGGCAGAGTATGAACGTGAATTTGTCAGACCCAGTAAGTATCCTCAAGAGTGTGTATCTGCTAAAGCTGTTATGTGTAAAAGATTCGAAGATGGCCTGAACGAGGATATTAGATTGTTAGTTGGGATTTTAGAATTAAAGAATTTGTAGTATTGGTCGATAGAGCCTGCAAAGCTAAAGAGCTGGATAAGGAAAGGAGAAAAGCTATGAGTGAGGCTCGAGATGCAAGGAAAAGGCCGATGAGTAAGTCGTTCCAATCCCAATCAAAGAGGTCCAAAGAAATGAACCCTCGGATGATCACTTTAGCTAGGTATTCACACCGAGATCGTGGTAACACATATTCGGGATCTAGAATTCAAGCCACCTCAATGGAAAGTGTGGGTAATGTGAAGTCAAATAAACTCGAGTGTCCAAATTGTGGTAGACAACATACCAGAGAGTGTTGGGGAAATAATCAAACTTGCTACAAGTGCGGTTCACTAGACCACTTCATATAAAATTGTCCTGAGAAGGATGAGAAAGACATAAAACAAGAAGCGAGTGCGAGTAATGTACCTTCGAGGGTTAGACCACAAAGGAAACTGGGAAGTGGGACTAGCAGTAGAGGTGCGCCTAAAGATTCTACTGTGAGATTAGAGGGTAGAGCGCCAGCAATGACTTATGCCATACGAGTTCGTGAGGATGCATCATCCCCCAATGTGATTATGGGTAATTTATCTCTTTATGATACTAATTTCGTTATTTTAATTGACTCCGGATCCACTCATTCTTATGTTTGTGTGAATTTGGTGAATAGTAAGAAATTATTGTTGAATTGACTGAATTTGTGGTTAAGGTGTCAAATCCTTTAGGCAAGCATGTGTTAGAAGATAAGGTTTGTAGGAATTGTCCTTTAGTGATCCAAGGTCACTATTTTTAGGCTAATTTGATGTTGTTTCCATTTGACGAGTTTGATGTTATTTTGGGCATGGATTGGTTGACATTGCATGATGCTAAGGTAAATTGTAGACAGAAAACTCTTGAATTGAAATGTGAAAATGGTGAGATTCTCTGGGTTGAAATAGATAAATTAAATAAGATGCCTGTGGTGATTTCTTACATGTCTGCTCAGAAGTGTATGAGAAAAGGGTGTGAAGCATACCTTGCATATGTGTTGAATACTGAGATGACTGAGTCGAATCTTGAATCTGTGCCAGTAGTTTGTGATTTTTTAGATGTATTCCGGGGGGGATTACCTGGGTTGCCTCCGGTTAGAAAAATTGAGTTTGCTATTGATCTGGTACTCGGGACGGCACCGATCTCCATTTCTCCGTACAGAATGGCTCTGACTAAACTGAAAGAGTTAAAGGCTCAACTGTAAGATTTTACCGATAAGGGATTCGTTAGACCAAGTTTTTCTCCCTGGGGTGCTCCTGTATTATTTGTAATGAAGAAAGATAGAACAATGAGGCTTTGTATTGATTACCGTCAACTTAACAAGGTAACTATAAAGAACAAGTACCCATTGCCGAGAATTGATGATTTTTTCGATCAGCTGAAGGGATCTGGTTACTATCAATTGAGAGTCAAAGAATCCGATGTGTCAAAAACTGCCTTTAGAACGTGGTACGGACACTACGAATTTCTTGTGATGCCTTTCAGTCAAACTAATGCACCAGCTATGTTTATGGATTTGATGAATCGAATTTTTCAGCTGTATTTGGATAAGTTTGTAGTAGTGTTCATAGACTATATATTGATTTATTCCCGAGATGAGGCCGAGTATGCCGAATACTTAAAAATGGTATTGCAGACTTTACGAAAGTCGAAATTGCTTGCAAAGTTCAGTAAAAGTGAATTTTGGCTTCGTGAAGTTGGATTTTTTGGACACATAGTTTCAGGTGATCGTATTCGGGTTGATCAGAGCAAATTTTCGATGATTGTTGATTGGAGACCGCCAAAGAATATATCTGAGGTTAGAAGCTTTTTTGGCTTAGCTAGGTATTATCGACATTTTGTCAAGGGATTTTCGATGATTTCTTCCCCAATGACTAAGTTGTTGCAAAAGAATGTTAAGTTTGAATGGACCAATAGATGTCAACAAAGTTTTGTGAAGTTGAAGACACGATTAACTGAATTACTAGTTTTAGTACAACCTGAGTCGGAAAAGGGGTTTGTAATCTATAGTGATGTGTCAATGAATGGTCTTGGTTGTATGTTGATGCAAGAGGGCAAAGTAGTAGCTTATGCCTCGAGATAGCTAAAACCATATGAAAAGAATTATCCGACCCACGATTTAGAATTGGCTGCCACCATTTTTGATTTGAAGATTTAGCGTCATTATTTGTATGGTGAGAAATGTCAAATCTTTACCGATCACAAAAGTTTGAAGTACCTGATGAACCAAAAGGACTTGAATTTTCGAAAACGGAGGTGGCTCGAATTATTGAAAGATTATGAGCTAGTGATCGATTACCATCCGGGGAAAGAGAATGTGGTTACGGATGCCTTGAGCAGAAAATACCTGTATGCTTTGAGAGCTATGAGTACGAGATTAGCATTGTCTGATGATTGTTCCATATTGGCCGAGTTGAGGGCTAGACCATTATTTATTCAGCAGATTCGTGAAGCTGAAAAGAATGATAGTGAAATGCATGTTAAGAGAGCTCAGTCTGAATCAGGAAATAACTCTAGTTTTTGAGTTGGTTCAGATGATTGTTTGATGTTTCGTGATAGAGTTTGCGTACCTAAAGATAATGAGTTGATTTGGAAAATTTTACATGAGGCACACAATGGTTGTTTGTCAATACATCTGGGTAGCACAAAAATGTAAATTCTTTGAAGAAGTTGTATTGGTGGTCGGGTATAAAAAGAGACATCTTCGAGTTTGTTACAAAGTGTTTGATCTGTCAACAAGTGAAAGCTGAGCATCAAGTACCTTCAGGTTTACTTCAGCCAGTGATGGTTCCCGAGTGGAAGTGGGGCCAAATCACGATGGATTTTGTAACAGGGTTAGCTACGACTCTGAAAAGGAAAGATACTGTGTGGGCCATCATTGATAGATTAACAAAATCGGATCACTTTATACCGATACGTGTTGATTACTCACTTGACAAGTTGGCTGAGCTGCATATTGTCGAAATTGTGAGATTACATGGGGTGCCTATGTCCATTATTTTGGATAGAGATCCAAGGTTTACTTCGAGGTTTTGGAAAAAGTTGTAAGAAGCCTTGGGTACAAAATTGAATTTCAGTACTGCGTTCCATCCACAAACCGATGGTCAATCTGAAAGAGTGATTCAAGTTCTCGAGGATATGCTCCGATGCTGTGTTTTAGAATTCGAAGGTAGTTGGGAAAAATATCTACCTTTGGTTGAATTTGCCTACAACAACAGTTATTAGTCGAGTATACAGATGGCACCTTACGAAGCATTATATGGTCGCAAGTGCCGGACTCCTTTGTATTGGACCGAGCTTAATGTGAAGCAAATTCACGAGGTTGATCTAGTTAGAGAAATCGAAGAGAAAGTGAAAGTGATCCGTGATAGTCTGAAAGTTGCTTTAGATCGACAAAAGTCATATGCTGATTTGAAAAGGAAGGAAATTGAGTTTCAGGTGGGTGATAAAGTATTCTTGAAAGTATTTCCAAGGAAGAAAATATTGAGATTTGGTCGAAAGGGTAAATTGAGTCCGCGATTCATAGGGTCGTATGAGATTATTGAAAGGATTGAACCAGTAGCATACCGGTTAGCTTTGCTGGCAAAATTGGAGAAAATATACAATGTGTTTCATGTTTTGATGTTGCGAGGATATCATTCCGATCCTTTGTATGTGATTCTTCCGACCGAAATTGAGACACTCAGATATGACCTATAAAGAGGAACCAATTAAGATTTTGGCTCGAGAGGTTAAACAGTTGAGGAACAAAAGCATAGCCTTGGTGAAAGTGTTATGGAAAAAGCATGGTGTAGAAGAGGCTACGTGGGAACCAGAAGAAGTCATGAGAGAATAGTACCCAAACCTCTTTATTGTTAAGATTTTCGGGGACAAAAATCTCTAAAGGGGGAGAGTTGTAACAGCCTGATTTTGGGGCTAGTCAGAATAGTGGTTTCGAAACCATTAATTTGAGGTGGGATAAATTTTTAATATCATTTTATGTGTTGTATCATGACTATATGAGTGAATAAAAATTTTGGTGAGTTAATTTTAGTGATTGTATGCTTAATTGCAAAAAAAGACTAAATCGAATAAAGTGCAAAAGTTTTATTTTACAAGCTAGTGGTGTCAAATAGCTATAGAATATTAAATCGGAGGTACTTAAGGTACAATTACACCTTTCTATGGGTGATAGCCGGCCATAGGGGGGACAACAAGTTAAATTAGTCAATGTTTGGTGATATTAGGTGACTAAATGAATAAAATAAAATAAAACAAGAAAGCTATCATCTTTTTTTTCTATCATCTTCTTCCTCCACCAAAAATACTAGCAAGAATAGGAGTTTGGAAGCTTGAAAATTTTCAGCAACTTATCCTCCTTGCAAGTAAGTGATTTTGGTGCTTTTACGCCCTATCTTATTAGGCTTCCCTCTAGAGTGCCCAAAAACTAATTCTGCTAAGGCCTTAGCCCAACCTTAAGCCTAATCTGGACCCCTAACACTCTAATTAACACATTAAACACAATCACACATTAAACGCATAAGCCCAACAAATCGGGATGTTACAGTTGCACCCCCTTAAAGAAATTTCGTCCTCAAAATTACCTGATCAGAATAGATGCGGGTACTGCTGCCGCATTGTCTCCTCTGGTTCCCAAGTAGCATCCTCAGAATTGTGATTTCGCCATAGAGCCTTAACCAACGGAACCGTCTTCCTTCGCAACACTTTGACATTACGATCCAGGATTTCCACCTGTTCCTCCTCAAAGGATAGGTCAGGTCTCACCTCGATTTCTTCCACAGGCACCACATGAGACGGATCTGAACGGTATCGTCTTAACATAGAGACATGAAACACATTGTGGATCTGGCTTAACTCTGAAGGTAGCTCTAGCTGATAGGCTACTGGCCCTACTCGTTTCAATGCCCGATAAGGTCTGATAAACCTGGGACTTCTGTCTGACTCTTCCTTTAGTTGAGCTCGAATTAAATCAGCCTTCTCCTCTGTCTCGATAACCAACTCTGAACCCAAAATCTGACATTCCCTTAATTTCGTCCAACAGGTAGGAGTACGACACTTCAGCCCGTACAATGCTTCATAGGGCGCCATATGAATACTAGTCTGGTAGCTGTTGTTGTAAGCAAACTCCGCCGACAGTAAAAACTCTTCCCAACTACCTCTGAAATCAATGACACATCCCCTCAACATGTCCTACAGAATCTGAATTACCCGCTCAGACTATCTATTTGTCTGAGGATGAAACGCTGTACTGAAATCCAACTTCGTACCCAACGTTTGATGCAAAGCTTTCCAGAATCGTGACGTGAACCTCGGGTCCCTGTCCTATATGATTGATGCTGGTACCCCATGCAGTTTCACTACCTCTGCTATATACAGCTTAGCCAATTTCTGCAAAGAGTAATCGACACGTACAGGTATGAAATGAGCAGACTTCGTCAAGCGATCAATAATTACCCAGACCGAATCGTTCTTGGTAGGCGTGAGGGGTAGCCCACTAACAAAGTCCATTGTGATGCTTTCCCATTTCCATTGGGGAATCTTTACTGGCTGCAACAACCCTGATGGTAACTGATGCTCCACCTTTACCTGCTGATAGGTCAAACACTTACTCACCAATTCAGTTACCTCACGCTTCAAGCCCGGCCACCAGAACTGGTCCCGTAAATCCCGATACATCTTACTCCCTCCGGGGTGCATAGCGTATGAACTTTTATGCGCCTCTTGCAAAATCCTATGCCTCAATTTTGAATCTTTTGGCATGCAAACTCTTCCTTGAAAACATAACAGTCCTTCCTCATTCATACTGAAGTTCGTCAATCCCTCACTTGATCCTACATGAAACTTCTCCTTTAACAACTCATCGGTCTGCTGCTTCTCCTTAACCTGATTGACCCAAGAGGGTTTCACTTGAAGTTTAGCCAATAAACTCCCATCATCATACAAACTAAGGTGAGCAAACATTGCCCTCAAGTCAGAGATTACTTTATGACTTAAGGCATCTGCCACCACATTAGCTCTACCCGGATGATACTCAATCGAGCAATCATAATCCTTTAACAATTCGATCCACCTCCTCTGCCTTAGATTCAACTCCTTCTGGGTCAAGAGGTATTTTAGGCTCTTATGATCGGTATAGATAATAGATTTCTCCCCGTACAGATAATGTCTCCTAATATTTAAAGCAAAAACAACCGCTGCCAACTCCAAGTCATGGGTGGGATAATTTGCTTCGTGCGGTCTTAACTGCTGAGATGCATACGCAACAACCTTTCCATCTTGCATCAACACGCATCCTAGTCCTGTGTGTGACACATCATAGTAAATTACGAATTCCTTTCCAGCCTTCGGTTGAACCAATACTGGAGCTTTCGTCAAAATCCTTTTCAACTTCTCGAAACTCTCTTGCTGCCTACTAGACCAAATAAACGGAACTCCTTTCCATAACAACTTAGTCAATGGTGCCACAATTAAAGAAAATGATTCAACAAACCTTCAATAGTACCCTGCTAGACCAAGAAAACTCTAAATTTCTGCCATGGACTTATGCGGCTTCCAATCCAATGCCGCTTCAATTTTTCAAGGGTCAACCCTAATCCCCTCTGCAGACACAACGTGGCCTAAAAAAGTAACTTCATTTAGCCAAAATTCGCACTTACTAAATTTGGCATACAACTGCTTCTCCCTCAGAATCTACAAAACCACTTGCAGATGGGAATCATGCTCCTCTTTCGATCTTGAGTAAACCAAGATATCATCTATAAATACCATGAAAAACCGATCCAAGTAGGGTTGGAACACTCGGTTCATCAAATCCATAAACGCTGCTGGTGCGTTAGTCAACCCAAATGGCATTACCAAAAATTCGTAATGGCCATAATGGGTCCTGAAAGCTGTCTTATGAATATCCAATTCTTTGACCCTAAGCTGATGGTATCCTGATCTCAAATCTATCTTTGAGAACACTGACGCCCCTCTCAGTTGATCGAATAAGTCATCAATCCTTGGCAAGGGATACTTGTTCTTGATAGTCAACTTGTTTAGCTGATGGTAGTCAATGCACATACGCAATGATCCATCCTTCTTCTTAACAAACAACACCGGCGCTCTCCAAGGCGACACACTTGGTCGAATAAATCCTTTATCTAACAACTCTTGAATCTGCGCTTTCAATTCCACCAACTCCTTCGGCGCCATTCTATACGGAACAATAAATACTGGCGCTGTTCTTGGAAGAAGATCAATTCCAAACTCCACTTCACGGTCTAGAGGTAATCCCAGAAGCTCTTCTGGGAAAACATCAGGAAATTCCTTCACCGTCCTAATGTCCCAAACAGTTAGGTCCTTGGCTTCCAGAGCCCGAACAAACATTAATACTGCCTCGCATCCTTTTCTCACTATTCTTTCTGCTATTAGGGCTGTCACTACATTCGACAAACAGTTCCCCCTTTCTCCTATTACCAACACTTCACCACCCTCGGGGGTTCTTAACACCATACGCTTGGCTGCACAATCTAAATTAGCTTGGTACTTCACCAACCAGTCCATGCCTAATATTAAGTCGAATTCCCCGAACGATAATTCCATCAGATCCGTCAAGAAAACTATTCCCTGAACTTCTAAAGGTACCTCCCGATATAGTTTATTTGCTACCACAAATTTTCCTAATGGGCTAATTACAGTCATTGCCTTAGGGGTAATCTCAAAATTTAAACTTAAGGTTCTAGACACACTACTAGCAACATATGAATGTGTCGACCCAATTTCAATCAATGCAGTGTAAGGCAAACCCAATATTAAAAACGTACCGGTTATAACATCCGGTGCATCAGCCTCCTCACTATGTCTGACAGCATAGACCAATCCCGGCTGCCTCGCCTCTGTGGTTCCTATCTCTTGGCCTGGTGCTCCACGACCCTGACCGAAATTGTTACCACCTCTAGTTGGACCACGACTTCCCTGCGACTGCTAACCTCCTTTACTCGGCGGGTCCTACATCACTTCGTGGCTGTGGACAGTCTTTAATCTGATGATCTAAAGATCCACACCTAAAGTACTTCCCACTACCTGGCCAACACTCACCTACATGGAATTTACCACATCAAGCACACTTCGATGTTTGGCTAGCAGTAGCAGGTCTCTCAACCCGTCTCAGTCCATCCGATCTAGGTCTTTTTTGAGTACTCCTAGTTGTCCTTGATGATCCAAAATTTCTCTTACCTCTACCCCTATCTCTATACCGGTTCAGTTTCTCTATTCTCTTTACCTCCTCAGCTATCTTAGCTTTCTCCACAAGCACAGCAAATTCCCTCTCCCACTGTGGAGCTATCAAAACAAGTAAATCGTCCCTCAGGCCATCCTCAAATCGAACACACCGTTCATGTTCTGTGGCCACCATCCCTCGAGCATATCGGCTCAACCACAAGAATTCCATTTCATACGCCGCCACTAACCTACTTCCCTGAGCCAGATTCAGGAACACTCTGCGCTGCGCATCCACATAGCTCGTTCCAATGTACTTGTTCTAGAACGCCGCTTTGAAATAATCCCAGGTGATACGGTCAGCCATGGTACCATCCTTAACCATAAGCCACCATCGATACGCTTCGTCTCGGAGAAGGGACACTACTCCTTTCAACTTTTCTTCCCCTATAAAATCCAAATCATCCATTATGCGTTCGACCGCCTCCAACCAATACTCATCTGTACTAGGGGCTACACCGAAAATTCCCTTAAACACTTTTGGCCCATTGGCTCTAAGTCACTCCGACATAGATTTCTGGACTCTTGTGCCCATGCCTGGCCCAGCTACCCTCTCTAAAACCCTCAACATCATCTGAGATACTGCATCATCTTCGACCGTCTGATCCTGGAGTTCAACATCATCTGAGATACTGCATCATCTTCGACCGTCTGATCCTGGAGTTCTACCTCCACAGCTGGTGGCACTGGTACCTCATTCCCCGACTCCTGACCGAACCCTACCAGTTCTGACACAGCAATCCTGCCTCTACCTCGGCCACGCACACCACGTCCTCTAATGCTCATTCTACTGATTCGCGTTTATCTGATTAAGAATTTTATGAATTATTAATTTCTTCCACTAATTTGTAACGAACAATCTTATGAAAAGTAGTTTTAACAGTAGTTCTTTCGAATTCGTACTCTATCTACAAAGTTCAGTTCTCAGGTCTGTACTTCCTAGCTCTAGGATCCACATACATTCAATCATCACACATCAACATACAAGTAGCATCCATGAACTCACATTCATCACCTAAGGGTATTTCTGTCATTTCACTACCCATGGGTATTTTCGTAATTTTATCCTACAGGGGTATTTTCATAATTTTCCAAAATAGGGTTTCTTGGTGATTTTACAAGATAGGGGTTGGTAATTTTGCAGTCTAGGGGTATTTCAATAATTTACTCAATCGGGGGTATTTCGATAATTTTACAAATTTTGGTAATTTTTTTACAAATCAAGGGGATTTCAGAAATTTTACAAAACTAAGGATAATTTTACAAAAATAGGGTGGCTGGTCCCTTTCGGGTTTTAGTTATAAGTTTTGGCCGGTTGACAAGCCTTCTCGGTTAGAGTGAACAAACACTACGCACCAGGTAGGATTCTAGAAAAGAGGAGGTGAGCCGCTAGGGCTGCTTAAATACTAAGCTCTCCTTGGATCCAATCCTAGACATGCGTATGCCTGTTACCACACCCTAACCCTTTGACTTGTCCACGGACATGTTTAATTAGAATTAACTTTTATGAGATTTTAAGAATTGTTTAATCTAGGCCTAAGGTCCATTAATATTACCATACTAGTCTACGTCCATGAAACCCATGAAACCCACATACATATCATATCAAGAGTTTAGAATACTTACCTGTGTGGATCGAGTGCCGGTAAACTCGAAGGCCATATCTCAACTAAACTTTTCCTAACTTACTTCACTTTTACAAATCACCACTGGACCCACTTCACAGCCCGAGTTTTGATCTGGGCTCGGATACCAAAAATATAACACCCCAAACCTAGCCCATACGTCATGACTGAATCTGGTATGCTACGGGTTGAATGTTGAAAACTTAACTTTGCAAGGTTTTGAAAATCTCAGTTTATTTTAACCGATTCATCATTTATTTGTGATATTTTGAGAAACTTTAAAATTTTGTGTTGAACATGCTTGAGAAACCCATTTTAATTTCACTTTATAATTAAGACTTTGAAAACATAAGGTTGTGAGATGTATAGAATAAATAAAATAAAAAAATATTAAACGATAACCTAAGTTATGGAGGCCTTATTACAAAAAAAATAGTCCCAAATTTAAACTTAAAGAAAAACTGAAGATAGTCTATGAAGATAAAAAAAACTTGATGGCCCCTCGAGTCCGTCTCGGCTCCTATGTCAACGATCTGCTGCTCATCTAAAATGTTAGGAAAAATAAATGGGTGAGTCGCCAAGACTCAGTGTGCAAATCCCGAAAACACATAAACACCTTGGGCCCACAAACGCATTATGGGCCTAGGCCTATTCATAATGGCACAGAATATATTACATGCAACATGGCCAATCCCAAACCTAAAAGTCCATCCTCTACACACCCCCGTACCAACCATCACACCGTGGGGATTTCTACAATCAATCCTCGATCCGCTACACACCATATCGATCACTATGTGACCTATGTGGCAAAGCCACCGATCGCTATGCGACCTTAATAATATATATCGACAACTATGCTGCCTGTCACAAAGACCGATCACTACGTGACCTATGCGGCAAAGCCACCGATCACCTCGCGACCTGCTCCCATTCATCATATCAATCTCATCCCATGCATACATACATGCAAAAATCAGAACTTTAAACTATCTAAATAGATCACATACTTTCACATACTTCGATACACATAGAAAAGTTTCTATAATTACATACCTGGCATCCTTTGCCTACCCTTTTTGGGTAACACGACTGTTCATATAGCCTATTTTCAACTTTTAGCCCATAACATACATATGATATAGCTTAACTAGTGTGATAGAGATCTATACACCTGGTTACCGACAGGACAGAACTTTCTATGTTGACACTATCAGTAGCCGTTAAGACTGCTAATAGGCTAAGATTTTGTTCTAAAGCTGGTCCACAGCCCGATAGCCAATCTCGAACTGCTGACATCGCTCGCTTCTTAAATCTAGGGATTGGTTTAACAGATCTAATCCCCTCCTTCGCCTGATCGATCTTTGATTCCATCAAAAGACCTTATCAGTTGCTACCATCAACATATGGTTAAGATCACAATTATGATAGTGAATCTAACAGAAATCTAAAGAGAACCCTTACCTTGAAATCTCGAAAAGAGAGATATATGAGATTCAGGAACAAATGATTCTGACTTTAAGATCTACGCAATCTTCTTCACTTCTGGAATGTCGCCCAACACGTAAAAAGATAGGAAGTATTAGTTTAATTGACAGCCTTAACAAACCAAGTGGCCATTCGGCCTTGGCCCCTAAAAACCAAAAGAGATCTTAAGGAATAACAAGAGTCGACACTTACCTCAATATGGAGGGTTTCGGCTAACTCTTGAGAGAAGATTCTGGCTTTTTGCAAAAATAAAAAAGAAAGATGATTCAAAGAAATCTATGGAGTTTTCGACTTTTAAAGAAAGAATTGGCGAGAAGATTTTGACTTTTACTGAAGAAGTCGATAGGAAGAAAAAGAAAAGAAAAGAATGGACACTAGGGTATTCGGCTATGGGGATGAGAAGAGAGTTCAGAGCTTCAGCTTTTGAAAGAAAAAGATGTTGAGAACTATTGAAAGATTTCAGCTTTTGAAAGAAAAAGAAAAAGAATAGAGAACAGAATAATGGACTTTCGGCTTTTGCATAAAAATGAGGATGAGAGAATGGAAAAAGAAAATAGGGACCAAATATTGAAATTGAAGAGATATCACCTATATTTAAAGAGAATTTCAGCACCCACACAACCAAATGTCGGGATTGCCCTCTTTTGAAAACTAAAACTAATTAATAAGCAAGGGGAAATTTCGGTACCCCTTAAACCTATCTAGCCGTCCCCTCTTGCACATAGTGTCCCAAATTCGGCCTAGACAACTGTAATATCCAAGGTTCGGGGGTTGTGCATATTTTAATTTATATCTGTGTGTTAATATTCTCTGCATGATGTTTGGAAATGTTTAGGGGTTTGGGGGAAACCTTGGACTTGGGTAGAAGTCATAGGAAAAATTTTGTTTTAAGCTAAGCAAAGGGGAGCTAGCTTTAAAAGAAATTAGGTGTGAAATATGACACAAGAAAGGGAGCAGTAGAGTGGCAAGGTAGCGCCTAGTAGAAAGGGAGGAGTGTGCGTCAACAAGGGGTGTCAAGGGGGGAGGAGGTTCGAGCTGCGAAGATAGCATTTTGAGTTGCTTTTTGCGTCAAGGAGGAGGGAGAGTTGGACGGCATTTGGACTCTGGAAAGGATGAGGGTGGGCTTGGTCAAGGAATTTGGATAAGAGGTGGAGAGCTCTTTGAGGAGTTTGACTCATCCCAAACAAGTTTGAATGAGAGGAGGGGAGGAAAATGTGGAGAAAAATAAGGGATGTGAGAGGATGAAAGGTGGTGGCCGAATGTGGGGTTCTTGGGGGTTGCATATTCGGTTGGGAGAGGGTCTTGGTATGCCGAAATTCAGCCTTAGTGAGTGCCGAAATTTAGTTCTCTCTTTTCCCTCTAGTTCATTTCTTTCTTTTGTGCAAAGAGACACCTAGTTTTCGGCTTTCATATTCTTTTGAGCTGTTGACCAAAACTTCAAAGACCATTAAGGTCACTAGTGTTTCTTTCTCCTTCTCCTCTACTTGCATTCTTGACCGAATCTATCTCTCCTTCCCAACCTCTTTTCTTTTCCCTTCTTTTTCTTTTCTCTCCATAACTCTCGATAGCGAACCTCTATTAAGCCTCACCATCATTCCTTTTCTTCTCTTGCTCTCTTCAAAGCCAAAAGTACCATTAGTCGAGACCTGCTCAAATTATTTCTAAATAGTGGTAAGGGTTTTCTTCTTCTCTTTGTCCATTCGTATCATCATCTTTCCCAAAACCATTCTTTTCTCTGTTGTTTTTCTAAAGCTGAATCTATTTAGATATAGTGACTATTCATTTGGCAACCTCTAAGGATAAGGCCGTCGACCATATTTTCCAAATCTCAATCGTGTTTGGTGGTAAGTATTATTCTCTTTAGCAATCACTTCATATCTTTTTTATTGGTGTGCCAAAACAGAATGGTTGGCTTTGGTTTTGGGGATGGCCAAACCTTAGGAGGCCCTTAATCTTGTATTTCTTTTGTGCGTAGCTAGCGTAAGGGAGCGTTAAGGATTCTCTTGGGATCGACTACTCTAGGTAAGGGAATAGGGATCGGCCAAAGGCCATTTTCATAACTTTATGTAGAAGCCGAATCTGACTTGGGTTGTATAAGGATTTCGACAAGTGGAAAGTAAAGCAAAGGCCTTCGGGTTATCAGGTGTGTGATTATTATGCAATTTCTCGAGTATGTATAAAACATTGTATGTGTTATAAGTGTGATGATTAGTGCAGTGGCAGTAATGAGATGGGTACCCTTAGTGGGTATGTCGATAATCAGGTCAGTGTTAAATGCTGATAAAATTGTGGATCATTGCTATATATATGTGTTGTATGTTTGATTAATATGTTCATGCATTATTTCATCACATCACGATCGTATGTTGCATAAGCATTGGGCGGGATTGTAAATATGAAAGAAGGACAGGGTGTACATTTATGTATGTGGTTTAGTGATGGCTATGAGCCTTACATGGATTGATGATCGGCTCAGTGCCTCATCATGGTTGGTATCGGCTTTGTGCCATATCGTGGTTGGTGATGGCTAGGTGCCTCATCGTGGATTGACGCTGACTACGGTCACGTTGTGGATTATATTGTGACTTGATCACGTGGAACAGTGGCTCGACCACTTGGTGGATGGCATGACTTGCCGAATTGGTGTGTAGAGGCTGGAAGGTCGATTTAGTAATCCCCTGGTGTGTGGTGGGGCTGTGTAGAGGATGGACCCTAGGTTGGATTGGGTGCATTTTGCATTATTATCTGATATGTGGATTGGTGTGGTTTTGGGCTAAGCCCATACGTGGAAATCTGTGGACTAATTACACAGTGAGTCGGTTGACTCACCCAAATCTTTACCAAACAATGCAGGTGATTCGTGATGTTTGGACCGGGCTTGGATGGGATTCGAGATGGCCATGCAGACGTGGTTTTTTTTTATATTTAGAAACTTATACTTTTAATTTCGATTTAATTGGGTTGTTTTATTGTAATATGGCCATTTAACTATATTGGGTTTTTATTATGGTTTATGCTAGACTAAGCATGAATTAGCAAATTGCAAATAATTTCAAATAACAACATTTGATGGTTTTATAAACTTAACTAAGGTTTTCTAACTGAGATTCTCGTAATTACTCGAATTCTTTTAAAGATTTCAAAAGGACCCATTTCCAACCAACCTTGAACTCAAATTATTTTCAAATGAAACGTCTCTCTAAGAAATTGAATCCTGTTTCAAAACCTAATCATTAAGGATTTAGTTTAACACTTGGTTTCATGCCGACCCCAACACTGCTACAAGCAAGTTTTATCATCACTTAGCCGATTTCAACCTAAGGGTTTTCAGTAGCATTCCGAATTTGATCGTAGTGTTTTGGGCCGAGTTTGGGGTGTTACAAATTTGTATCAGAGCCCAATTTCTACACTCGACCTATGTATTTTTGAAGCCCATAAACGTCTTCATTTTGTGTTTTAGTGGGTCAAAAAAAATTTCAGGAAAAAGGGTTTTGTGAAGCATGGCACTTGAATCGTCCGGCCCAAAGTCCACCAGGTAAGTACTCCTAACCCTTGTGTGATTTGTAGGTGGGAGTTATAGGGACGTAGATTTGTAGATTAGGAGTTATTGAACACTAGGATTAGCTTACTCCAACACCGAATTACATAAAATTTAAGGTCGAACCAAACAAACCTGTGAGTAAGTGGCCGAGTTAAGGGTGTGGCAACCGTTGTGCGCATGGGGGAGCTTGGTATTTAAGCAGTCCTAGTGACTCACCTCCTCTCCGCTCGAATCCTACTTGGTGCGTAGTGACGGTTCACCCTAACCAAGAGGACTCAATCACAGGCTAAATTCAATAATTAAAACCCAAAAGGGACCAGTCACCTTGTTTTGTACAACCCTAACATTAAACCTTGGTTTCAAAATTACCAAAGTACCCTTGATTCAAAAGGTGACCTAAATACCCTCAGTATGGAAAGTTGCCAAAGTACCCCCGAATTAAAAATTTCCAAAATACCCTTATTTCGTAAAATCACCTGGAACCATATTTTACAAAATTATCGAAATACCCCTGGTTTGTAAAATTACAGAAATACCCTCAGTTTATAAAATTACCATATTTTCTTGAATCTTCTTACCAAGTATTCCTATTTTGCAAAAAAAAAAAATATCAAAAATCTTTATTTTGCAAAATTTTTAAATACCCTGATTTGGGAAATTACCAAAATATCCCCATAGGACAAATTATGAAAATACCCTTGGGTGGTGGAGAACAACAACAATGACAACCACAACACTTTTTTGTAATGAACGCAAGTTCATGAATGTTGAAGATTGGATAAATGAACTTGAGACTATGTGTGTGTTTGATTTCAAAAGAACCACTTTTTAGAACTATTAAACATAAGATTGTTCGCGATAAATCAATGGAACAAAAAAAAACTAATTCATAAAATTCTTAAGCAGATTAAATCATGAACGTAGACATGAGTTCCAGGGGACGTGGTCGAAATGTGCGAGGGCGTGGTAGAGGCAGAATGACTGTGTCGGAACCAATTGGGTCTGGTCAGGGTTCTAAAAAAGAAGCACTGCCACCGGCTGTAGAGGCAAAATTCCAAGAGTAGACAGGAGGAGATGACGCAGTATCGCAGGCTATGCTGTGAGTTTTAGAGCGAGTGGCTGGAGCGAGTATGGGAAATAGGGCTCGGAAGTTAGTGTCTGAGAGACTTAGAGTGAATGGAGCTGAGGTTTTTAGAGGAGTATCGGGGGTAGCCGCGAATGTGGCGGAGTACTGGTTAGAGGCAGTCAAAAGGATCATGGGCGATTTGGATTTCACTGCTAAGGAAAAGCTAAAGGGTGTTGTTTCGTTGCTCTGAGACGAGGCTTACCAATGGTGGCTCACAGCCAGGGAAGGTACCCCTGCGGACCGAGTGGACTGAGGTTACTTTAAGATCAAGTATGAGGGAAAGTACGTAGGAACTAGTTACGTGGATGCACAGAGGAAGGCCTTCCTCAATTTAGTGCAAGGTAGCAAGTCGGTAACTGAGTACGAGGCAAAATTTCTGCGATTGAGCCGGTATGCTCGGGGCATCATGGCTACTGATTATGAGAGGTGTGTCCGATTCGAGGATGGACTGAGAGATGAGCTGCGGGTGTTAATTGCTCTGCAAAGAGAGAGGGATTTTGCTGTTCTAGTAGAGAAAGCTCGAATAGTTGAGGGGGTCAAGAGGACTGAGAGACAGAACAGGGATAGGGATAGAAATCAAAATAAGAGGAGTTTTGGGCCGTCAGCATCATCTGGGGGTTTTCAGAAAAGACCAAGGGTTGAGAATTCTGTTCATGCACCGGTACCAATTGTCGAAAATTAGAGTTGTCCATGTCCTAAATGCAGGAGAGCTCATGCAGGAGAGTGCTGGGGATATAGTAAGGAATGTTTCTGGTGTGGGTCCAAGGCTCATTTGGTTAGGAATTGTCCTCAGGAGATGGAAAAAGCTCAGACAGTAGGCCAGGGATATGTGCAGCCGGGCAAAGGTAGTCAGCAGGCGATGAGGGGTCGTGGTTCGAACCATGGAGGGAATGGTTCCGGCCGAGGTCGTGGAGGGATATGAGTTGGCCTAGAATGTTGTCCTATGCTATTTGATGGTTATTGTTGTATAAGGTCATTTAATGTGCCAATATTTGTTATGTTATAAGTCTATGATGATGCATTTCAAGGATGTGTATGCTTTCATGTGAATGGTTAAGTATGTATGTGTGATTATGCATGATGAATGTGGTTTGTCAATGGTATGTGGATGTCTTAGCGTGGATGTTTGAATGCTTAATAATACCATGTTGTGTGATGATAAATTTGTATAAATGTATAACTGTTTTGGGGTGGCAAAGTGCTTGGTAAATAGCCTTACTTGTGGCCGCACGGGCAGCCACACAACCATGTGCCCAAGGTGTGTGAAATCTGTACTTGATTTTCAAAAATTTGTAACGCAACATGGCCTAACACATAGGCGCATATCTCGACTTGTGAAGGACATGGCCTTGAACACGAGCGTGTGCCCCTATTATTTCAAGAAATTTCTAATGTTTTCCAAAGTTTTTAGTTTAGTCTCGGACCACTTCCAAAGTATGTATTGGGCCTCGTAGGCCCTATTTAGGGACTCAAAGATAAAAATTTGAAAATTTTTAATTTGGATTAAATTTTATGATTTGTTTTAATATGTTTACAAGTGTATGTGTTCCGGTAATGCCTCGTACCCCATTTCGGCATCGAATACGGGTAAGGGGTGTTACATTTAGTGGTATCAAAGCTATGGTTTAGTCTATTCTTGGACTAATGTAGCGTATGCTAGTCTAGCTATACATGCCATAAGTGAACTGTGATAGTGTGATATCTCCTGACTTCAATGAGATTTGTTTTGGTTAAGCGAGGATGCTTTCCAACCAAGCTACCATCGATAATCTTTCAAGTTCGTGTAACTTAGTGAATATATTGATTTGCCTGAATTGATTCTCTATGATTTGCGATGATATGTATGTGTTAATGGATACAATGGATTAACCATAAGTTGAGGAATATGGATAAAATGTTATCGTTCCGATTGATAATTGCATTTCGATAAATCAGAGTGACTTTTTGCAGTGAATAACATGAAAAAAATTATTTTGAGATGAGCTTATTACGATTGGTTGATATTTATATGTGATAATGCTTAATGTGTTACTAAGATATTTGAAAATGTGTTCATGATTAGTAGAAACCTAGAGATGTGTAATCAAAGTATAAGATATTGTGTTGGTATTAAATGCTATATTGTATGTGTGTGTGTATGAGAGTCAAAACTTTAAAGGCTTTGCAATCTTCACCCTCTTACCGGTATAGTATCATATGACGAAGTTCACGAGATTTATATTGAATAAGCTTACAAGTGGGGAAACTAAAGAGTTCAGTGGTGGAATAATTAATGATGTGATTAGAGATGGGAATGATTTAGTGAGCAAAGACGGTTATGAGAGAGATATCAGACTATTCTAAAGATTATTTGGAATGCACAAAGCCACAACTAGAGAAGGAGGTAATTTCGGTTAAATCGACTCATTCAGATATGATTTCTAAAGATTGTATTTACCGCGAATTCTTCTAAGTTGATTTTGTTAATGAATGAAATATTATGAGATTAGTGATGACAGAATTAGTCAGAAGAATAATGTTTGAAATGTAAAGATGTTTGAGTATAACAGTTACAGTTGAGCAATTACGACTATCTATTTTGGGTATTCTATGTGTTTATATATTCTCAGAGGCATTTTTAATTTCTCGTTTTTTGATGAAAGTATCATTGGTCTGATTGGTCTATGATCGGCATTCCACTATCTTCTACTGGTATTCTATTCCGTTACATCTGAGATAAAAAGTTGATAGTAAATTCATATGAAACTGTTCTTCTATTTCTTCTAGCTATTTTCCTGTTTACATTTTTATGGAAAATGTATTACCTCTGTTACAATTGACTTCAGAATGTATGAACAATGTTTCTTTTTCTTCTGGTTTTCTCTTAGGAATCGTTAGGATCTCTATTAATTCATATGAGTGGTATTCTCGAACATTCAAGATGGTCTTGTATCTCGGATTTCATCATCTCGCCAGATCATCCTTATTGTTTAACTTATCAAGTATGGCTTATCTTTGAAGTTGATATCGACAAAAAGTGTGGATTATGACAATTCAAGTTTAAATTGTATATTGATTTTCTTTCTTTATGTAATTCTGATTAAACAAGATGTCACGTTTCGTCTGAGTTAATGCAGTTAGTAAATATCTGTGACTAGCATGTTGAAAGATTTTGTGTGAATATTGACTTACCTTTGGGTAAAGTAGAAATACTTGCAGATACTTGAATGAAAAATCTTTGCTTATTTTGTGAGTGTGGCTTCAAGATTTACCTTATTGATGGTGTCTGGATTCTAACTAAACTGAAAGCTAAAATGATGTTGCCATTATAAATTAGAAGAGCTCAGAAATGGAATGGTAAGTGGTAAATTAAACGAATACAGTATGAACCGACTTTTGATTTTGAAGTTTAGATCAGATCTGATTACTCTTACTATTATCCCGAGATAGAATTTATGTACTGGGGAACTTAGGGCTTATGCAGAGAGTTTCCGTTCAGAGCTCTCCGTAAAATCTTGTCTGTTCATCCAAAGAGAAATAGAAAGTACAGTGATTGGAAGTAAATGTTCTGGTATACGGATATGAAACTGATATTTCTGATTTCTGTGTTCAAATGTCATTTTTGTCGTCAGAGTAAGGCCGAATATCAGATGCAATCAGGACTACTATGGTCCACGAGGATACTGGTGTAATGTTGGGAAAAAGATACCATGGATTTTGTATCGGATGTCTCTTATCCCCGAAAAAAGAGAGATGCAACTTGAATTATGATTGATGGATGATAAAAATCTGTAAAACTATTTGGAAATTCGAGGGTTATACCATCGGCTATGGAAAAAGCTACAGGAAATTCTGAGCACGAGGTTGAATTGAATTGTGATTTTGATAAAAAGGTAGAAGAAATTTGTAAAAGTTGAAAACAGTTTCAGATCGACGTAAAAAACTATACAGAAGCAAAACCTAAATATATTGGATTCCAGATCGATAACAGAGTGTTTCTGAAAGGATCGCCGTCGAAGAGGATTATTCGGTAACGTGTTGGAAACTTTGAGAAAAGATGCTAAACCTCATTCTGGTAAGATTTTCAGGGACAAAAATCCCTAAAAGGGGGAGAATTGTGACAGCCTGAACTTGGGCCTAGTTGGAACAGTGGTTTCGGGACCAGAAAATCGATGAGGAAAAATTTTTTTATTATATCTTTATGGTCTACAATTTCAAGGAATGGTTTTTTAAAAAATTTCGTTCGAAAATTTTGACGTTTGGGCACTCAGTCAAAAGGACTAAATTGTAAAAAGTGAAAAAGTTGAATTCTACATGTTAGAGGTGTCCAACTGTTATGAAATTTTAAATTGGAGGTCGTTAAATGGTAATTAGACCATTAGTTAATTTTTTTAACAAAAATGAACATGAAATAGGTGAAATAGAATATTTTTAAGTTAGGGGCATTTTGGTCATTTAGTGATTAAATGATTAAATAGACAAAATTAAAAGCCAATTTTTGTCCATATTCAAAATATGGCCGAATGTTGCATGAAGAAACCATGGCTAGGGTTTTTCAAGCTTCCAAGCTTGATTGTAAGTCCGTTCTAGCCCCGTTTTTAATGATTTTTACGTTTTTGAAATCCTCGTAACACGATCTCTCTATTTCTACCATTTATTTGAGCTAGGGTTGATGTTTAAAAATTTACCCATATAAGAAATGATTCTATTTTGATGTTTAATGGTAGAATATGAATGTTCGATGTGTAATAAACGACTTTTACTAAGTGATTTTCAGAGAAATTGTAAAAAAGGACTAGTTTGTAAAAAGTTATAAAATGTGTGTAAGTGTGTGAATAAATGGAAATTGTGGACTGCTATAGTTATGAAAATGGTTCGTCCAGGCTTAAAATACAAGGAAATTGAATAAAAATCATTTTACGAGCCTATGGGCAAAAGTGTAAATATGAAAAAGTTTAAGAGCAAAAATTTAATTTTTCAAAAATGTGAATTTAGGCTAATTTGAGTAGCAGGATGAATAAATGAGTTAAATTTGTTGTTATAGATCAAGGAAAATGATATTCAGACTTAGAAGGGGGAAAAACAAAGAATATGACGAATAAGTCCTTTTCACCGATTGTGCTACCAGGGTAAGTTTGTATGTAAATAATGCATCGTTTTTACTTACGTTTTCATATTTTGATAAATGGTATGAAATGTGGCAGAATAGTTTATGTAATTGACAAAATATCCACAAGTGAGAAATTTCCCGGTTGAACCTTAGGAATAAACAATGGTACGAGTGACATGTTCACTAGAAACCTATGTGAAATGTAAGTGAAATAAATGATCCATGTGCTGGTCCGTACGTTCTACAGGTGGTTGAGTTATCCTGCATGTGTTACAGATACTCGACAGCTTGTGTAAGCAGCACCATGTAGTTTTGTCATGACCGACAGCTAGTGTGAGCATACCCGAGATTGTGACTAAGTGAATCCGAGTGCTGGTCTTAAGTTCTACCAATGGCTGAGTATATGGCATGTGTTGTGAATACCTAACAACTTGTATGAGCAGTACTGAGTAGTAACGAATGACCGGCAGCTTGTGTGAGCAGACCCATGAAAGTGAATAGCTTGAGAACGAGCCTCTATGTGAAAAGTGATGTGAAGTAGCTTTGGCTACAAGTGTGGCACTTATGTGAAAACTTCAATGTATCCAATAATATTCGATGTGTTCAACGGAAAATGACTAAAGTGCAAAGGAATGTGAATATGTGACGGTTAAGTGCAGGTATATGTATGTGTACACTCACGAGCAATGTGCTCGGTATGTGACCAATTTTGGTAAGAATATAAACAGTGACTTATACCTATGAGAATGATCTTGTGATGACCTTGTGATTATAGGTCTATGCTTATGATGTATAAATATGTGGTAAATGTGATTGATGATCATGTGTGGGGCTTTTAGGCAAAATTAAATTGAGACATGATATATTTAAGTTTTTGTTATTGATGTATAGGTTAAATTGGCCAATGAATGGCATGTAAATATTTGTAAATGGCTAGTAATGTATATGTTTTGGTGTTATGTACGTGTAAATGGAAGTTGAAACAAAGAAAACATGAAAGAGTAAAATTTGCAATAAAACAGTTTTGGGACAACAACAATTATGTGTTTTTGAAAAATCACTAAAAATTGTGAAAATTGAATTAGAAGTTTAATAAGATATGAAATTAAATCTTATTGAGTCTATTTTCGTACAAAAAAAAAAACGGTGTAAGCAAAAGAATTTCATATTTTTAGATATTTAAATTTTATGAGACAGAGTTAGAATGATTTCGGAATCCCTTGTTCTTAATTGGGAAAATCATTAAAAATTGCAAAAAAAAATAATTATGGGTTATAGTTTACATGATTAAAATTATTAATGAGTCTAGTTTCAAAATAAACAAACAGGAACATAATCTAAATCTAAATGCGAGGAGATAATTAATTTTTAGTGAAGAGGGTTTGAACAGTCAGACAGCAGAACAGGGGTGACTTTAATGAATAAACTGTACTTATTGGCTAAACCAAGAATTCTGAAAGTTTTATGGTAATAAGATATGTGAGTCTAGTTTCAGGGAAAATTAATGGATCTTAATTTGGAGTTCTGTAGCTCAAGATATAAATAATTTAGTGACCGTGACTCGAGTAGACAGCTTGAGATGAACATGAGTAAATAGTGGAACTATGTGCAATTATGATTGTATTATCTTGAGAACAAATTGTGAAGACTTATAAAAGCATGTTAATAAATTACTTATTATTTACATACCTACTTACTAAGCTATAATGCTTACCCCCTTCCTTTCTTTTTTCCTATAGTGTCACAGATGCTAGCTCGAGTTGGAGGTCATCGGAGATTTTATCACACTAACAAGTTATTGATTTGTATTGTATCAACCATCTTCAAGTATTTTTAAGTCTATGACATGTATGGGGACTTGATAACGTGTATATGTTATTATGAGTTGCCCTAGAATGTTGGCCTATGCTATTTGATGGTTATTGTTGTATAAGGCCATTTAATGTGGCTAATATTTGTTATGTTATAAGTCTATGATGATGCATTTCAAGGATGTGTATGCTTACATGTGAATGGTTAAGTGTGTGTGTGTGATTATGCATGATGAATGTGGTTTGTAAATGGTATGTGGATGTCTTAGTGTGGATGTTTGAATGCTTAACAATACCTTGTTGTGTGATGATAAATTTGTATAAATATATAACTGTTTTGGGGTGGCAAAGTGCTTGGTAAATAGTCTTACTTGTGGCCACACAGGCAGCCACAGGGCCATGTGCTCAGGGTGTGTGAAGTCTGCACTTGATTTTCGAAAATTCGGAACGCCATACGTTCTAACACACGGGCGTGTATCTCGCCTGTGTAAAGGACATGGCCTTGAACACTGTTGTGTGCCCCTATTTTTTTAGGAATTTCTAATGTTTTCCAAAATTCTCAGTTTAGTCCCGGACCACTTCCAAAGTATGTATTGGGCCTCGTAGGCCCTATGTATTGGGCCTCGTAGGCCCTATTTAGGGACCCAGAGTTTGATGAAATTTTATGATTCGATTTAATACGTTTACAAGTGTATGTGTTTCGGTAATGCCTCGTACCCTATTACGGCGTTGAATACGAGTAAGAGATGTTACAAAGAAAATTGTTTTTGAACCGAATTTTTTTCCATCATTAACATCATCTTGCACGTGACCTTCGCCTATAAATACCTTGAAGAACGATGAAAAAAAGGATAGACTTTTGAAGAAGACCAAGCTTATATTTTTTCGGCATGCCTTCAACTCCCAACCTTAGCACTCTCTTCACCTTTATTCTCCATAACCTCCAACTCTCCATCCCAACTAGATGAATCACACAGAACAACCACTACTACTTCCTCTTTATTGTACACTGGATCAACAAGGTGCTATCCAATTTCCCATTTTTATACAAGAGTTAATTAAATTGGAGCTGCTATAGGATATCACTGCTTAATAAATTTGAACAGGAAAATCCAAAAAAAAAAAAAAAGGCTAGAAACAGTGGCAGTGAAGAAAGTTGAAAATGATGAATTAGAAGGAACTTTATGTGATTGTGACAATGGACTCTTAAGGAATAAATTAAAGCAGAGATGATGTGTTCCAATCTCCCAATCTCACTAACTTCATATATCTTTGGTCAACTCAAACAGATTGAAGTTGTCCCTTTGGAGTTTTTCTCCCCTGTTTCCAACCCCCCATTGCTTTGCTGCTTTTTGTTTTCATTGTGTTTCATAGGTTCTTTTAATTAAAGCACCTTCTAATGTCAGGAGAAAAAAAAATATTACTCCATTTTATCCTTACTTGTTTTTTTTTTTTTTTGTTAGGAAACAATTTATCTGGAAATCTTTGTTGTTTTTAAGATCCAAATACTTGATTTTATGTTCAACTTGAACATGTGCATATCTCATATATATGTTTTAACGTGACAACTAGCTGCAAATGTTTCATAGGATGCCTTTCGCATCGCATCTCACTTAATTGTTTATCAACTAGATTCTTCTAAAACAAATGATTGAACTCTAAATTATTAATGAGGAAGGTTTTTTTTTAATCTTCTTTTATTACCTAATTTTAATTATGATTTTAGGATTTAGTAGCTTCCTTTGTAAACCCTTTAATAGTTTTGAACACATTGGATCTTGGATTTTACTCCTATATAAAAATGCTGATGAATTTCTTAAATATGTGAGGTGATAGTTTTTTTTTTTTTTAAGAGATTAAAAATCCCTGGTTAATGTCTCTTTTATCGGAAAAAAGTATTCTGAAAACTCATATATTAAGAATTAGATTACATTTTGTTCTCTTTACTCAAAAATTGATAAATTAATCCTTACGTGTTAGATTAAAGAACAATCTCATCATTTCTATTAAAAACTCTCATCCTTTCTATTAAAAACTTCATTTATTTCTAATATTAAAAACTGATATAGCTGACAAAAAAAGTAAACAATTACACATGATGTGTCACTTGTACTTCCTTTTCACGTACATGAATCAATTTTTAATAATAGAAATAAATTATGTTTTTAACCGAACGATAATTTTACTCTTTAATTTAACATATAAAACTATTTTACCCATCTTTAATAAATGAAACAAAATATAACATTATTCTTAATATAATGACTTCCATGATACTTTTACACTCCTCTATTACCTTTCAAATTTTCAAACACTAGCAAAGCAAAACTTTCCAGGTTTCATCCAATAACAAATTATTGCCTTTCCCTTTACGTTTTTTTGTAAAGAAAATGACCTTTATATTAGCATCAAATTGAATTGATAATTATAGTTTACCTTCATTTTTATAAATAATTATTGGTCAATCAGCTGCTTTTTTCCACAATATATCTATATTTTTTTAAAAAAATCTCTCATAGGTTCTAATATCCCTTTTCAAAATTTTGGTGGATAGAGATGAGCTTTGATTTTTTTTTCCTTCTCAAAAGCCCTATCATTTTCATGCAGAGTCAAATCCATTTTTCCCCAAAGTCTACAACAACTCCTTATTATGCATATATTATATGTATAATATTGGTTTCAAATATCTACACATCAGTAGATTTTTCCAAGTTTAATTGAAGTGAAAAAAGTCTAAAAGGCAAAGTTGCCTGGAAATTATGCATATTCTTGTGGAAATTTCACTGCGTTTTATTTATTTATTTATTTTTTCAGTATGGCCAAAGAAATGCTTCCAAGATTTCTTAAAGAAACAACATGTACATGACAACAAAAAACCTGATAAAAAAAAAATGTAGAAAGAGATCAGTGAGTAGACTTAATTACTATAGATGTGATAAAAAAACTGAAAACAGGCAGACTATATTATTGCTTAGAGTGGTTTGTTTATGGCGGATATTAAGCCTTAATAGTCGTTTCTCGAGTTGCTTATACAGTTTTATTTTATAGGTTTACAAGTGTTAAACCTACCATAGACCCCATCCCCAAGTTACTTTATAACACCGTGGCTAATGCCTAAATGACCCCATTAACACATTTAATATGCCAAGTTTTCAAAATATGCAAGCGGGTCTTGTGGGAGAAAAAGCCTTGAGATTTGGTTGCTACCCCAAAATCCAAAATATTCTCTGTATTTTTCGTTACGAAGCAAATGAAACAAAACTCATTCCTGTCTTTTATTAAATTACGCTGCTGAAAAACACAGTTGGAGGCTTAAATGTGCCGTTAAATTTATATAGTTGACTGTAGTTATAATATATACTTAATACACACTAGTTTAAAGGGTTATTATTATTATTATTATTATTATTATTATTATTATTATTATTAAGGGATTGTTTTCTTTGGTTTTAGGCATAGTTTTGAACAGAGTGAACTTCTGCAAGTTCTGCTATTTTTTATATTTAGAAAGAGTGATTCATCACTTGATATAGATATATATTTATATTAATGCCCTTATCAAAAGTCATGTATAACTGATGGTACTGAGGGCACTGCTTTAAATAACTCAAAAGTCAAGTGGCAAATTGGTAATGAAGACCCTTTATAACTCCATTCCAACATGGTTCAACTTACAAGGTTCTCCCAAAAAAAAACAGAAAAAGAAAGAAGTGGTTAAAAATGGTTGGTCCCTCCTACATTAAAACATTGCTCCACTTTCAAGCCTTCTCAATGAAATCACCATCTTCTTCTGCCTTAAGCGCAATGAAGATTAAAAAACTAACTCACACCCTCATCTATGCTCAAGTTAGTCGTCTCATTCGGGCATTCTCTAAAGCCAAATCCCTTGTCATTCATATCTATAAAGAAAACAAGCCTATAAAGTATCTCATTTCCAACTCAAAGACCACAAAAAAGTCTAAATCCCGAAATCCTTGCTTGCACCTGAAGTTGCCAATATCCCTATTAACCATTGTTAGAATCGGCTTAAACATAAACCTTGTAAGAATGGCCTTTGGCCGAATACCACTTTGACTTACCTTGATCACTACAGATCCCGAAAGACTCCCTCCTGAAATCGGCGGCAAGAGAAATCCCGAAAAACCCTTCAAAGTTTCTGCCAAAGAGTTCTAATGGGATTAGTGCTTTTGATTTCGGCCACAAGAAAAAGAATTAAAACGATAACAATAGATCCTTACCCTTACTACTATTATTGCTTGAAGAGAAAAGAGGTCTCGGCTTTTGAGACTTGCGAAAAAGAAGAGAGGATGAGAGGCTGAAAGATTAGGCAATGGTGATCAATAGTAGAGAGGCTTCGGCTTTAAGGATAGATGAAGAAGTAAAGGAGATAAGTGACTTATTAGGTTCGGCTTTGGGAAAGAAAATGGAAGAAAGAAAAGATGAGAAAAGAGTGAAGAGAGGGGGCTAAATTTCGGCAAGAAACACTAGAGAGGAAACAAATGAAATTCGACAACTATCCCCCTACACATAACCGAATATACCAACACAAGGAGCCCCTCATTCGGCCAACTCCTCCTCTCACTATCAAATCCCTTATTTCACTCCACCTTAGCCAAATCCTTAACACTCCAACCCAATCTATACTTCCTTCCCCCAGAGTCCATGTGCCGTCCACTTCCTCTCCTCCTTGTAGCAAAATAAAAACTTTTATTTGCTTCCCTTGTGACTCGAACCTAGGCCCTTTCCACTTGCTTGTGGCGTCACACTCTAAGGCCCTAAGTGGCGCCTCCAAGCCACTTAAACAAGCCCATGTTTGTGTTATATTTCACCTACTATTTTTCTTAAGGCCTCTTAAGCTTAGCTCCCTCTTTTAAACTTAAAATCGAATAATTTCTAAGGCATTTTCTACACTTTAAAGTTCACAAAATTCATAAAACACATTCATAATTTATCCTGGCATACTAGCAAATGCAATTAAGCTAAAATGCACAAGCCCTAATTCCCGGATATTACAGTACAAGAATTGGCCATTGATATTTCAGGATATTTATTTTCTGACTAATTTGATGTTGCTAGCATTCAATGACTTAGATATAATTCTGGGTATAGATTGGCTCACTCTGCATAATGCCATTGTGAATTGTAAAAGAAAGATTATTGAATTGAGAAGTCATAATGATGAGATAGTTTGAATTGAATCCAGTGATTTGAAAGGGTTACCAGCTGTTGTATCTACGATGAAAGCTTTGAACTATGTGAGAAAGAGTTGTGAAGCCTATCTGGCATATGTGATTGATACAAAAGTGTCAAAAAGAGAGTTAAAAAAACCGATGTGTCGAAAACTACTTCCAGAACGAAGTACAAACATTATGAATTGTTAGTGATGCCTTTGGGACTAACAAATGCTCCTGCAGTGTTTATGGATTTGATGAATCGGATATTTAGATCGTATTTGGATCACTTTGTTGTAGTGTTTATTGATGATATTCTAGTTTATTCCTGTGATGAGACACAATATGCGTAGCATTTGAGAATTGTGTTACAGACTCTGTGTGAGAAGCATTTGTATGCAAAGTTTAGTAAATGTAAGTTTTGGTTGTATGAGGTTGTATTTCATGGGCATATTGTTTCAGCTGGGAGAATACGAGTTGATCCAAATAAAATCTCAGCTATTTTAGATTGGAAGCCTCCGAGAAATGTGTCTGAAGTCCGTAGTTTTTTGGGACTAAACCCAGCTGCCTGGCCTCCGTGTTACCAACACCTCGGCCCGATGTTCCCCGTCCTCTACCAGCACCCTTACCTCTACCATTCAGACCACGGCCCCGCTGAGGCTACTGTCTACCTCTTCTAGCCTGGTTAGAACCTTGAGTTACTGGTCGTCCCCCTTTGGTTCTCATAGGACAATCCTTAATCATGTGGTCCTTAAACCCGCACTTAAAGCATCCTCCCGTATTCTTCCAACATTCTCTTAAATGCTTCTTCCCACATTGGACACAAATACAATACTGCCCTCCAGTAGCAGCTTGCTGACCTCGTGGCCCATCAACTCTAGGCCTCTTTTGAACATTCCCAGATGGCCCTGATGATCCAAATCCTCTTTTCTGCCTATTCCGATCGATGTTCTGCCTTACAGAATCCTTAATACCCTCAGCTACCTTAGCCTTCTCCACCAACATAGCAAACTCTCGCTCTTGTTATGGAGCTATCAACAGTCTCAAGTCATCCCTAAATCCGTCCTCTAACCGAACGCATCGTTCATGCTCTGTAGCCACTATCCCTCGAGCATATTGGCTTAACCTTAGAAATTTAGCCTCGTATTCCGCTACGAACTTGTTCCCTTGAACCAGCCCCAGAAATGCCTTCCTCTGCTCATCAATGTAATGAGTACCAATATACTTCTTCTGGTATGCCGCCTTAGCATAATCCCAAGTGAGTTCCTCAGCTGTAGCACCATCCCGAACCGTGAGCCACCATTGATATGACTCATCGCGGAGAAGCAACACCATTCCTTTCAGTTTTTCCTCGACAGTTAAATTGAGCTCATCCATAATCCGCTCAGTCGCCTCCAATCAATACTCAGTGGTACTGGGTGCCACACTAGATACTCCATGGAACACCTCAGCTCCGTTGGCTCGGAGTCGCTCAGGTACCGACTTCTGAGCTCCCATGCCTCCACCCGCTCCAGCCACCCTTTCAAAAACCCGCAGCATCGCCTGTGACACAGCGTCATCCCCCGTCTGATCTTGATATTCCTCATCAGCGGCTGGTGGTGGTGGTGGCATTTTATTTTTAGATCCTTGACCCAATCTAATGGGTTCTGACACGGTCATTCGACCTCTTCCACGGCCACGCACGTTACGACCACGTCCCCTTGAATTCATACTTCCGATTTACGTTTATCTATTTAAAGAATTTTACGAATTAGTTTTGTTCTACTAATTTATCACGAACAGTCTTATGTTCAATAGTCTTAAGGGGTAGTTCTTTCGAATTCATTCACATACAGTCTCAAATCATTCATTCAATCACATACATGAACTTGCGTTCATTACAGAGAAATATTATAGTTGTTTATTGTTTTCCACTACCAGGGGTATTTTAGTAATTTTGTCCTATAGGGGTATTTTGGTAATTTTTCAAATTAGGGTATTTTAAAATATTGGAAAATAGAGATTGTTTATATTTTTACAAAATTAAAATACTTGATGGGAAAATTTCAAGGGTGAAATGGTAATTTTGTACACTAGGGGTATTTTTGTAATTTTACAAGCCAGGGTCATTTCGGTAATTTTTTTGCAAAATATGGTTCCTGGTGACTTTTCCAAACAAGGGTATTTTTAAAGATTTCTAATTTGAGGGTACTTCGGTAATTTTCCTCTCTGAGGGTATTTTGGTCATTTGTACAGGTTAGGGGTAATTTGGTCATTTTGTGAATCAGGGTAAATTTCGTAAATTTTTCCAAATCAGGGTATCTTAATATTTTGTAAAAATAAAGTTTTTGGTTATTTTTATAAGGTAAGAAAAATTCTTTAATAAAAACTATGGGTAGTATGGAAATTTTATGAACCAAGGGCATTTTAGTAATTTTTTTTTCAACCAGGGTTATTCGGATAACTTTGTAAATCAAGAGTATTTTGGGAAATTTTAAAAATAGTTTTCCTACACATCAAAGGGGTGATTTGGTGATTTTAAAACTAGAGTTTTTATAAAAATATGGCTAGTTCCTTTTAGGTTTTAGTTATTGGATTTATCCTGTGGCTGAGTCCTCTTGGTTAGGGTCAACCGTCACTACGCACCGGGTAGGATTCGAGTGGAGAGGAGGCGAGTCACTAGGACTGCTTAATACCAAGCTCCCACCAAAACCAATCCTAGACATGCGCACGATGGTTGCCATACCCTAACTCGGCGACTTAGACACAGGTTTGTTTAATTGTGCATTAAAGTTTTATGTAGTTCTCATCTTGGGGGTAAAATAACTCTAGGGTTTAATAATTCCTAGTCCACTAATCCACGTCCCTATATATTCCCACATACAATTCACAGAAGAGTTAGGAGTACTTACCTGGTGGACTTCGGGCAGGAGACTCAGGTGCCATGCTAGAAAACCTGCTTCCATTTTCAAAAGAAAGAAAACATTTTGGGCCCTAAAAGCCCTCAAGGCTGAGTTTTGAACCTCGCTCTGATACCAAAATGAAACACCCCAAACCCAGCCCACAAGCCCTGACCGGATCTGGCATGCTTCTAGGAAAAACCATTTGAATCTTATTTCAACTTTGCCAAAAGCTTGTGTGTCTTTGAAGAACCATTGATTTGGGTTGGGCCCAAATTTTAAAACCCGCGTTGATTAGGTGTCAAATCATTTAATATTTATACTTAAGAAAAATGGACTTTAACTTTGAATTAATAAAAATTGAGTTATATTTAAATAATTAAAAATGCATGCATAAACAGTTCAAACCAAGGCCTTATTACATCGAATCAAAACCCAAATTAAAGCCAAAATACTTAAAAAGAGAAAGCCCAAAATAAAATAAATAAATCCAGAGTTATGCATAGCCACCATTTGAGCTCCTGCCGACCCTGTCCATTACTGAGCATCACCTGAAAAATAATCCCACAAGGGGTGAGTCAAACAAACTCAATGTGTACTACCAACACAAGTCTCAATTAATTCAGGCATGTCACATCATACATGATAAACATATATAAATCATGATGCAAACTCGAACCCAAGCCTAGATAACCATCCGCTACACATCACCCGTACCAACCATCACACCGTAGGGACTACTAAGCCAACTCTCCATTCGCTACACATCATCGAAGGCAGTCGCTGCAGTCGACGTGCTCATCGCCCTTATAATTCCGTGGTGTAGCCACCAGATAATAATTCGTGACATAAGTCACCACATTCAGATATTGGGGTATAAAACCACCAATTCACTTCCCCTTAAAATAATTACCCATATGCCCCATGTCAAACAAATCATGCAATATCATGCCTTATTTCACATTCTTATCACTATCGACATATGTGCCATAATAGATCATATCATACTCATAGTAAGAGTGGGTAAACGTACCTGAGTACTTTGTACCTTTGCATGGTTAGCCATATGTCACATTTTACATATTCTTATTATCACATATATTGAAACATAACCCTAAATCTATTAAGGCTTAGTGTGGGGTACACACCTGATTTACTTAATGAGTTCACTGAAATCCCGAAGATCCCGATCTAACGCTTTAGATCTTAGTTCCTATATTCGGCCATTATTAGGCATATTAGCAAAAACCTATTCGGCTATATAACCAAATTCTGAAGGAAACGTAACCGAAATCTCACCTTGCTTGCTGATTTGACTACTATTCAAATCCCAAAAACTTTGTGATGACTCTTCTTGCAATCGGTTAAACATTAAATCACTGAACCAATTAGTTTCGGCTTTTAAATGAAGTAAGAAATAAATTGGAATCCCTAAATATGGCCTATAGCTGAACATTACCAACCACTTACCTAGCTTCTCTAAATCCCGAAATCCTTGCTTGCACCTGAAGTTGCCAATATCCCTATTAACCATTGTTAGAATCGGCTTAAACATAAACTTTATAAGAATGGCCTTTGGCCGAATACCACTTTGACTTACCTTGATCACTACAGATCCTGAAAGACTCCCTCCTGAAATCGACGGCAAGAGAAATCCCGGAAAACCCTTCAAAGTTTCGGCCAAAGAGTTCTAATGGGATTTGTGCTTTTGATTTCGGCCACTAGAAATAGAATTAAAACGATAACAATAGATCCTTACCCTTACTACTATTGTTGCTTGAAGAGAAAAGAGGTCTCAGCTTTTGAGACTTACGAAAAAGAATAGAGGATGAGAGGCTGAAAGATTCGGCAATGGTGATCAATAGTAGAGAGGTTTCGACTTTAAGGATAGATGAAGAAGTAAAGGAGATAAGTGACTTATTAGGTTTGGCTTAGGGAAAGAAAATGGAAGAAAGAAAAGATGAGAAAAGAGTGAAGAGAGGGGGCTAAATTTCGGCAAGAAACACTAGAAAGGAAACAAATGAAATTTGACACCTATCCCCCTACACATAACCGAATATACTAACACAAGGAGCCCCTCATTCGACCAACTCCTCCTCTCACTATCAAATCCCTTATTTCACTCCACCTTAGCCAAATCCTTAACACTCCAACCCAATCTATACTTCCTTCCCCTAGAGTCCATGTGCCGTTCACTTCCTCTCCTTCTTGTAGCAAAATAAAAACTTTTATTTACTTCCCTTGTGACTCGAACCTAGGCCCTTTCCACTTGTTTGTGGCGTTACACTCTAAGGCCCTAAGTGGCGCCTCCAAGCCACTTAAACAAGCCCATGTTTGTGTTATATTTCACCTACTATTTTTCTTAAGGCCTCTTAAGCTTAGCTCCCTCTTTTAAACTTAAAATCGAATAATTTCTAAGGCATTTTCTACACTTTAAAGTTCACAAAATTCATAAAACACATTCATAATTTATCCTGACATACTAGCACATGCAATTAAGCTAAAATGCACAAGCCCTAATTCCCGGATATTACAGTACAAGAATTGCCCATTGATATTTTAGGATGTTTATTTTCTGACTAATTTGATGTTGCTAGCATTCAATGACTTAGATATAATTCTGGGTATAGATTGGCTCACTCTGCATAATGCCATTGTAAATTGTAAAAGAAAGATTATTGAATTGAGAAGTCATAATGGTGAGATAGTTTGAATTGAATCCAATGATTTGAAAGGGTTACCAGCTGCTGTATCTGCTATGAAAGCTTTGAACTATGTGAGAAAGAGTTGTGAAGCCTATCTGGCATATGTGATTGATACAAAAGTGTCAAAAAAGAGAGTTAAAAAAAACTGATGTGTCAAAAACTACTTCCAGAACGAAGTACAAACATTATGAATTGTTAGTGATGCCTTTCGGACTAACAAATGCTTCTGCAGTGTTTATGGATTTGATGAATCAGATATTTAGACCGTATTTGGATCACTTTATTGTAGTGTTTATTGATAATATTCTGGTTTATTCCTGTGATGAGACACAATATGCCGAGCATTTGAAAATTATGTTACAGACTCAGTGTGAGAAGCATTTGTATGCAAAGTTTAGAAAATGTGAGTTTTGGTTGTACGAGGTTGTATTTCATGGGCATATTGTTTCAGCTGGGAGAATACGAGTTGATCTAAATAAAATCTCAGCTATTTTAGATTGGAAGCCTCCGAGAAATGTGTCTGAAGTCCGTAGTTTTTTGGGACTAGCAGGGTATTATAAACGGTTTGTAAAAGGCTTCTCGATGATTGTGACTCCGTTGACGAAGTTGCTACAGAAAGATGTTAAATCTGAGTTGTCAGAAAAGTGCCATCAGAGTTTTGAGCAGTTGAAAGTGTTGATGATGAAAGCGTTAGTGTTGGTTCAGCCTGAATCGGGAAAAGAAATTATAGTTTACAGTGATGCACCGTTAAATGGTTTGGGTTGTGTGCTGATGCAAGAAGAAGAAGGCAAAATCATTGCTTATGCTTCGAGGCAGTTAAAGCCACACGAAAAGAACTATCTGACGCACGACCTTGAATTGGCCGTGATTGTGTTTGCATTGAAGATTAGCGTCACTATTTATTTGATGTGAAATGTCATATTTATATTGATCACAAGAGTTTGAAATACATGATGACTCGGTAGATTGGTTGAATTGTATATTTCTGAAATTGAGAGATTTACGGGTTATCTTATAAAAGAGACTGAGCAAAAAGTGAAAGTGATTCATGAAAGTTTGAAAGCGGCCTCAGATCGTCTTATGTAGACTTGAAACGGAAAGTTATTGAATTTGAAGTTAGTGACAAAGTATTTTTTGAAAGTGTCTCCGTGGAAGAAAATACTTTGATTTAGCCAAAAAGGCAAGTTGAGTCCGAGATTCATCGAGCTGTATGAGTTCATTGAACGAGTTGGACTGGTTGCTTATAGATTGATGATGCCACCTGAGTTAGAAAAGTTCCATAATGTGTTTCATGTGTTGATGCTTCGACGGTACAGACCTGATCCGTCACATGTGATTGCTCCTACTGAGGTTGAAATTCAGTCAGATTTGTCGTAACCAATCTGAATTTTGGCACGAGATACCAAAGAGTTGAGAAATAAAAGAATTTCCTTAGTGAAAGTGTTGTGGCACAAATACAGGGTAGAAGAGACAATGTGGGAGCCTGAGAATGTTATGAGAGAGCAATATCCACATCTATTCACTAGTAAGATTTTCGGGGACGAAAATCCCTAGGGAGGGAGAGTTGTAATAGCCCAGTTTAGAACCTAGTCAGAATAGTGGTTTTGAGACCACAAATCCAAGATTGAAATAATATTTTAATATTATTTTCTGTTTGTACAGTACGTGAATTAGTCTGTGTGAAGAATTTATTAACAGTGTGATTAAATTGCAAAAAGGTCTCAATCGCGTAAAGGGTAAAAGATGCGTGCTAATTTATAAGTACTTAAGTGTTATTGTCTTTTAATATGGTGGCCTTTTGAGGAAATTAAACCATGTTTTATGTTAGTAGGTGACAAAGGTCAAATATGCCCTGTATATGTATATGTGTTTTATAATAAATGAAAGGTTATTTTTGTAAATGGATTTATAACATAATATTAGTAAAACAAAAGGCTAATAATAAGCCATTATCATCTATAGTAGCCGAAATTCAAGAAAGAAAAGAAAGAAAAATTGAGCTAGGATATTCGGCTAACTTTGGAATCAATTAAGGTATGTTTTGACTTTGGTTTTTGATGATTTTTATGTTTTTGAGATTGTTGCTTAGTTTACCATCAAGCCCATATTGTAATTTAAAGATTTGATGATGTTTATAAGATGTGCCATTGATGAAATGGTGAGCTTTGTGATGAGTAATTGTGTTAAATGAAATATATATGTTTAATGAACATGTTTTGTTCTTGAATTTTTGATGAAATTGGGTATTTTAGGCTTAATTGAGAAAAGTGAAAATTAAAGGACTAAAATGTGAAATAAATGAAATGAGTGGACTTGTATGAATACAAGGGAAATTCTGCTAAACTTATGTGAAAGGAACTTATGTGAATTTGATGATTTTGTGAATTAGGGACTAAAGTGTCGAAATATGAAAATGTGAGGGCTATTTTGTAAAATGCCCTAAATAAGTATGTGTGGATTAAATTGAATGAATTGGTGATTGAATGGATCGAATTTTAATGTGTATAGACCAAGAAAGGAGAAGTTCGGATAGAGATTGAGGAAAAGACAAAGTGCTTAATTAATCGACCGTTTCGCTATTTTGACGTCCGAGGTAAGTTTGGACATAATACGTGTGTTTAACTATTTTTAATGTTATGAGATAAATAGTATGATATTATTGATTGTGAATGCTATGTGCGAGCTCAAGTTATGTGGCACTAAGTGTGCATATTCAAAAATGTGACCGAGATGATTAGCATTTTGTGTGCGAAATAATATAAGCTTTGACTCTGTGGTTGGCACTGTGTGTGCGATACTGATTTAAGATTGGTTTGATATAGATGCATTAAGTGTGCGACGTTAATTAAGCTTTGCGCTAACGATTTGAGGCACTAAGTGTGCGATTGAACTGAAGAAGGGATGAAAGTTGATCAAAATTAAATAGTGAGTATTGAGTAGCATATGTAATCGACAACTAAGTGTTGGATAAGGTATGTTCGGAAGCTAAGTGGTTGATGATAGATTGAAGAGTTGAATGACTAGATATTTGAGAATGTGATTGAGATTGATAATGTGTCTGGTTGTATCTTTATCTATGTGAAGGTTGGATAGTATGGTTGGTGAGTAACTAAGTGTTGGCAAAGGTATGTATGATACCTATGTGGTTGGTGAAATTGAATGTAGAGGAATGGAATGCTATCTGAGTATTAGATATAGTTGAATTTGTGTATTGTTGGTAAATTATCTATGTGATGGTTCAATTTGTACATTGATGTAATTCAATGAGTTAATTGTATTATGTTACGGACTTACTAAGCGTTGGAAAGCTTACTATGTGATTTTTTCCTCTGCTCTGCAGTGTCAGTAAAGCTAGTTCAGATCTAGGAATTGTCAGCATCTCTATCACACTATCGGTAATCTATTTTGGTGCCTTTGGAAATATGTATATAGTTGTAATATGGCATGTATAGGCTAGAAGTTATGATATGTTTTGAAATGTTTAATCCTTGCCATGTGATTTGGCTTGGAAGTGGTATGATGTAAATTTTATGAATGAGCTATGATTGTGGTATATTTAATGACTTTGTGGTTGATGAAAGATGTGGATTGAAGGTGAATTATGGCAAGAATTACATAATGCTTGTTACATATATGTATATATATGTTTTGAGATGTACAATTGTTACTTTGAATGAACTCATTGTGATGATATTAGGCATGGAAGTAAATAGTAATGTCGGTGATTATTTAGTGCATGAAATGGTATGTTTAAATGCATTTAAAAGAATGAATTGGTATTGTATTGAAGCTTGTTGGTTGACCCTTATGTGGGTGGCAAATTGGCCTTGCAAATGGTCTATTTTGCATACATGGCTAAGAGACACGGGCGTGAGTCTCTTCCGTGTGGTTTAAGGATCACTTTTAGTTGTGTCTCAACAGGTTACACGGCTGAGGCCCACAGGCGTGCATGGTGGTCGTGTGAACAAGTTAGTAGCTAGCCTAGTAACAGATGGCCATGGCACACGGACGTGTCTAGTGGCCATGGGGATCAGTCAGTATGCATGCTCTGTTTTGACACGGCCTAGACACATGGGTGTGTCTAGTAGCCGTGTGAGGTACACGGCCTGACTGCACGGACGTGTGACCTCAACAGTGTTAAAGAATGTTTGAATTTCTGAAAAATTTTGTAAGTGTTTGATTTAGTCCCAACCTCATTCTAACATGTGTTTATGGTCTTGTAGACCTAGATGAGGGACTATATGCTTGTTTTTGAATGTGTTTGATTGATGATTGACTCTGTGTCATAAAATGGTTGTGAAATGTTTCGAATGTTTGGTAACACATCTTAACCCTATTCTGAAGATAGTTTCAGGTTAGAGGTGTTACACATGCTCTTACACGTAATCTCGAATCAATGCCAACGTCCCAGATGTGGTCTTACATGATATTACAAATCAGACACCTACGTCATGACATATATAATCCTATCTATTCCTACGTTCATACGAGACATCACATTCTTGATACCTTGTCGATACTATCTCGGAGCTCATATATCATCATCTCTAGTATTATTCATAGCAATTCAAAATTTCATATATGCACAAATAAGTCAATTCAAATACATTTTTTTGTATATCTACTTACTTCGGATTCGGATATTCGATCAGATTCGATTATTCAATCACTTTCGATTTCCCCCGATCTAAGTCTGTTTTCTTCGGTTCTTGATCTATACATATTTAGATTCAACCCATTTATTCACCAAAACATTCAATTCAATCCAAAAACACATATTCAGGGCAATTTACAAATTAAACCTCACATTTTCATATTTGGACAATTTAGTCCCTATTTCAAAAAATCACAACATATACCAAATTTCATGTTACTCATGCTTGGCCGAATATCACCCATGCTCATTCAAGTCCACACATTTCATTTATTTCAAAATTTAGTCCCTCAAAATACTATTTTCTTAATTAAGTCCAAAATGCTCAAATTCATCAAAAATTCAAAGAAAAACTATGTTAATGAAACACATATGTTTCATATTTCATCCTCAAACATCATAAAACTCATGAAATCATCAATGGCTCATTTCAAAAACATCATCAATTCACAAAATTGAGACATGGGTTTTGTAATTCTCGAAGCAACGACTGCAAAAACGTAAAAATTATCAAAAACCGAAGTGAAACATACCTTAAATCAAGAAATACCAATGGCCGAATGTGTGAAGGCTTTTAAACCCTTATTTTCTTTTGATTTTTGGCAAGAAGATGATGACCTTAGCCAATTTCATACTTTTGGTTTTATTATATATCATGTTATTATTCCATTTACAAAATTAACCTTAATACAAAACATATATAACTTATATAATTAATGCCATAATCGTTCATAGCTATCCACTATATTTCTTTATGGCTTATTTCCATTTTAAGGACTTCACATAATAAGAACAATAGAAATTCAACACTCATTCAAATAGAAGGTCAATTTTACCTTTTATGCAATTTAGTCCTTTTATCAAATTAAGCACACAAGCAGACAAATTAATCCACAGAACTTTAACACATGCTTAATCACGTATCATAGGCACGAAAAATACTATTAAAATTATTTTTTTTACTCAGATTTGTGGTCCCGAAACTACTGTTCCGACTAGGGTCTAAATCGGACTGTTACAATTCTCCCCCTTAGGGATTTTCGTCCCCAAAAATCTTACTGTTAAATAGATTCGGATATTGTTGTCTCATTGCATCTTCAGGCTCCCATTTAGCCTCTTCCATTTCGTGTCGATGCCACAATACTTTAACTAACATAATTCTTTTGTTTCTCAATTCTTTCACTTCACGAGGTAAGATACGGATCGGTTCTTCTTCGTAGGTCATATCGGATCAGATTTCAATTTTAGACGGAGCAATCACATGTGACGGATCAGATCAATATCGCCTAAGCATCGATACGTGATTGTGAATCTTTTTTAGCTCAGGTGGTAACAACAATCTATATGCAACATATCTGACACACTCAATGATCTCATACGGTCCGATGAACCTCGGAATTAACTTACCTTTACGTCTAAATCGGAGCACTTTCTTCCACTGAGACACTTTAATGCTCGACTAAAAACTATTGTTATATGCAAATTCAATCAATGGTAGGTACTGTTCCCACGTACCATCAAACTCAAGAATGAAACATCCCAACATATCCTCGAGTTTTTGAATGATCCGCTCAGATTGACCATCTATTTGCGGATGAAAAGCTACACTGAAATGCAATTTCATGCTAAAGCTTCTTGCAATTTCTTCCAAAACCGTGATGTAAACCTCGGATCTCTGTTTTACACAATAGACAACGGCACTCCATGCAATCTAAAAATATCAAAAATGTAAAGCTCGGCTAATCTATCAAGTGAGAAATTAGATCTCACTGAAATAAAATAGGAAGATTCCGTCAAACGATCAACTACGACCCAAATTGCATCTTTATTTCTTGGAGTCAAAGGCAATCCAGAAACAAAATCCAACGTTATTCTATCCCATTTCCACTTGGGAATCAGAATCGGTTGTAGTAAACTAGCCAGAGCCTGATGTTCAACTTTAACTTGCTGATAGACTAAACATTTCGAAACAAAGTCAGAAATGTCTCTTTTCATACCAGACCACCAATAGTGTTGCTTCATATCATGGTACATCTTTGTACTTCCCAGATTAACAGATAGGCGACTATTATGAGCTTCACTCAAAATCAACTGAATCAACTTTGGGTTTCTCGAAACACATATTCGATCTCAGAACCTCAAGCAATCATCAACATCAACTCAAAATTCAGAATCAGATTTCGTATCACACTGAGCTCGTTTCACTAACATTTCATTATCAATCTTCTGAGCAATACATATTTGCTGTAAAAACAATGGTTTCGCTTTCAATTCGCTTATCACTGAACCACCATTAGACAAGTCTAAATGAGATTCATAGCACACAATGTAAATAGTGACTTTTGACTTAGTGCATCAGGAACAATATTTGCCTTACCCGGGTGATAATCAATCACAAGCTCGTAGTCTTTCAACATCTCTAACCATCTTCTCTATCGTAGATTCAAATCTTTCTGCGTTATCAAATATTTCAGACTTTTATGATCTAAAAACACGTGACGTTTCTCACCGAACAGATAATGATGCCAAATTTTTAATGCGAGCACAATCGCTGCTAACTCAAGATCGTGTGTCGGATAGTTCTTTTCATGCAGCTTTAGTTGTCTCGAGGCATAAGCTATGACTTTGCCTTCTTGCATCAGAACACATCCCAGACCATTTAATGAAGAATCACTGTATATCACGAATTCTTTACCTGATTCTGGCTGTGTCAAAACTGGAGCTTCAGTCAACAGAGTCTTTAACTGATCGAAGCTTTTCTGACAATTATCGAACCATTCAAATATCATATCTTTCTAAAGCAATCTAGTCAACAGAGTAGCTATCATCGAAAAGCCTTTCACAAACCTTTGATAATAACAAGAAAGTCCCAGAAAACTATGGGCTTCAGACACATTCTTCAGAGGTTTCCAATCTAGAATAGCAGAAATCTTACTCAGATCAACTCGTATACCAGATGCCGATACAATATGTCCCAGAAAACCAACTTCATGCAACCAGAACTCACATTTACTGAACTTTGCATACAATTGCTTATCTCGCAGAGTTTGTAACATGATTCTCAGATGTTCAGGATGCTCAATCTTATCACATGAATAAATCAAAATGTTATAAATGAATACGACAACAAATCGATCTAGGTACGGTCTAAAAATTCTATTCATCAGATCCATAAAAATAGTAGGAGCATTTGTTAGTCCAAAAGGAATAACTAAAAATTCGTAATGCCTGTACCTCATTCTAAAATTAGTTTTCAGAATGTCTGAATCTTTTACTCGCAACTGGTAGTATCCCGATCTCAGATCTATCTTTGAAAACACAGTGGCTTCTTTTAGCTGACCAAATGAATCATCGATTCTGGGTAATGGATACTTGTTCTTTATAGTCACTTTATTCAACTGACGATAATCAATACACATTCTCATTGTGCCATCTTTCTTTTTCACAAACAGAGCAGGAGCACCCCAGGGTGAGAAACTTGGTCTAGCAAACCCTCTGTTAGTCAATTATTGCAACTGTGACTTCAATTTTTTCAACTCAGTTGGTGCCATTCTATACGAAGCTATCGAAATGGGAGTCTTACCAGACAACAGATCTATACCAAATTCAACTTCACGTATTGGAGGCAATCTCGGTAGTTCTTCAGGGAATACATCAAGGAACTCACAAACAACTGGCACTGTTTCAACTTTCTTTTCAGATACCTTTGAATCAATCACATAAGTTAAATATGCTTCATACCCCTTTTTTCACATAACTTTGAGCTTTCAACACAGATATCATAGTAGGTAATCCAGCCAAATCATTAGACTCAACTCGAACTATTTCATTATTTTGACATCTCAAATTAATAGTCTTTCTTTTATAATTCACAACCGCATTATGTAATGTCAACTAATCCATACCCAGAATTATATAAAACTCATCAAACAGTAATAGCATTAGATCAATAGGAAAACATATATCTCAAAACATCAACGGACAGTTCTTGCATACTTTGTCAACTAGGATACTTTTACCTAAGGGGTTCGATACTTTTATAACAAACTCAGTAGACTCTACAGGCAATGTCTTACTGGTTACTAAGCTCATGCATACATACGAATGAGTAGAACCAGGGTCTATCAATGCAATCAAAAAAGTATCATAAAGAGTAAATGTACTCGTAATAACATCAGGAGATGAAGCTTCCTCACGAGCTCAGATGGCATATGCTCTAGCAGGCGCTCTAACTTTAGATCTCGCTACGGTGTCTCTTGTAGTTCTTTGACTACCACTGACATTTCTTGTATTTCGGGAAGGTCTACCTCTCACTAGGACATTATCGGATCTCAGGTTCTAAACTATCTCTTACTCAATAGACTTTGGGCAATCACGGATGAAATGATCTAACTATCCACATTTGAAACAATTCTGGTCATTCAATCTACAACTTCTCGGATGCCTTTTACCACAATGTTTACATTCAGGTCACTCTGATCAGACGTTTCCAACACTTGCCATCGATGTTACTAGAGCTTTGGAGCTCAACTGTGATCTAGCTCGATCTCTATTCAAATGTCCCACATTAGCCTTTGAACGGCTATGCTCATCTCGGACTTTCTTCAAAATAGACTGAAATGGTTTGCTCGAAAATCTCTTTCTCACATCTCTGGCTTCAGACTCAAGTTTTCTTTTATCTTTCCCGAGTGCTTCAGCTTTGTACGCTCTGTCAACTAGCACAATGAACTCTTTTATCTCTAATAAAAAGATGTCTTCATTGAGACCATCTTCAAATCTCTTACACATTATTGCTTCTGATGATAGACATTCTCGGGCATACTGACTTAGACTCATGAACTCTCATTCGTATCCAATGACAGACATGCAACCCTATTTCAATTCCAAGAATTCTTTCCACTTCTAATCAATGAATCTCTGACTAATGTATTTCTTCTGAAACTCAATCTAAAAGAAATCCCATGTGACCTACTCTTTCGGAACAACAAAAATCAAAGTCTTCCACCACTAATAGGCCGCATCTCGTAAAAAAGATACAACACATTCAATACTTTCTTCCAGAGTTAAAGACATCTCATCAAATACTCGAATAGTGTTTTCTAACCAAAACTCAACTTTTTGAGCATCATCATCACTAGTAGCCCTGAACTCTTCAGCCCCATACTTACGAATTTTTTCAACTGGAGACTTATTCAACATATTTAGATTTATAGTTGGAGGCATAGCAGATGTCTGAGGGGGATTAGGAAAGGGCGGAGGTTGTGTAACAGTCGGATTATTTCTTTCGAATTGAGTGAACCACTCAATTATCATTTGGAAGAAAGCTTGTTTAGCTTCTCCCTCTTGACCGCTCGTAGCCTGTCTCAAATCAGATGGCGCTATCACTTGAACGGGAGCAGGAGCATTGCTTTCTACATCGTCAGTTACAGCTCTTTCGGGATCCATTACTATATGATAAACACATTTTATACGTTAGGATTCATCACACTATCATGGTTCAAATATATGGCATGTATAGCTACACTCTCACACGCTTTGTTAGTTTGAGAATCGACTAAACCGTAGCTCTGATACCAATCAAATGTAACACCCTTAAACCGTATACATTGCTGGATTAGGGTTAAGAGGCATTACCAGACAAATAGAATCTTTCAAAGACATATCATGGTATAATTAGTCAAATCCAATCAAAGTGTCCCATAGATTGGTCAACAAGACCTTAAGCATGATTTAGAATAGGGTCAGGACTAAACCGAACACATACAGAGATTCTTAGAAATTTAAAATTTTTTCTAGTTACAAAGGTCACACGCCCATGAGGGCAGGTCGTGTGCCTCCCACGGCCTTAGACACGCTCGTGTGTCTAAGTCGTGCCAAAATAGGGCATACATGCTGACTTGTCCACATGGCCATGGACATGTCTGTGTGCCTCACCCGTGGTCGATCCTGACCTACACCACATGGCCAGTCACCCGCCCGTGTGTCCAACCCGTGGTCGATCCTGACTTGTTTTGAATTTAAACCATGAGGGACATGGTCGAGCCATACGCCTATGTGATCAACCGTGTGGGGAAATATAGGCCATTTTTAAGGCGAAATTGCTACCCACACTTGGGTCATTCCTACAATCTAAAACAATAATCATTTCATACATAATTGGTAACCAAAATCATGTCAAATGAACAACATATCATCTCATTCAATCTCATTTCTCTTCATGCCAACTTATATACTAATTTGCATAACCAATTTACATGTAAACCAAGCATGATTCAACCAAAATTTTACTTAATCACTTTGGCATCAATCCATTACTAAGCTTACCATTCATAAGACCATTTTATTGCCATCAAGTCATACCAAAACATGCTTCATTTACCATAATTACTCATGCATATTACCAACATTTAACTAGCCACATCACATGGCTATTTACAACCCAAACATAACTCAAAGTAACTAGCTTATACATGCCATACTTAATATATACACTTCCAAAAGGTACCAAAATAAGTTGAAGTAGTGTGATGATGATCCTCGACGGTTCCCGAGCCTCTCGTAGCTTTAACGATCTATAAAACAGAATAAACACACACAAAGTAAGCTTTCAAAAGCTTAGTAAGCCATATATAAATAAACTTAACATATAATCATTCATAGCATAGCTATTTGCATTCATTATCATATCTTTATTTCAAACACATATAATCTCTTTGGCTCATTTGGTTTGCCATTGCTTACCAATTCATCATATCTCAAACATTTCATTTGCTCATATCTCAAATGTTCCTTTGCATCAATGCACATAATTACTCACCTTTCATGCTTATACAAAGCATGCATATCAACATACCTAAATCAATGTACAACTCACATAGTCTTTAGATTCTCGGACTTGCCCGTTGAACTGTTCGGAATCTAATAGGATATTCAAAGTGCTTGGAATAGTCGTACAATGCCAACTTCCCAGATGAGGTCTTACATGTACTCAGATATCGATGCTACTGTCCTAGACAGGGTCTTACACGAATCAATAAGATGCCAATATCCTAAACATGGTCTTACACGTAATCTCGAATCAATGCCAATGTCCCAGATGTGGTCGTACATGATATCACATATTAGACACCTATGTCATGACGTATATAATCCTATCTATTCTTAGGTTCAAACGGGACTTCACAGTCTTGATACCTTATCGATACTATCTCGGATCTCATATATCATCATCTCGAGTATTATTCATAGCAATTCAAAATTTCATATATGCATAAATATGTCAATTCAAATACATTTATTTATATATCGACTTACCTCAGATTCAGATATTCGATCTGATTCGATTATTTAATCACTTTCGATTTCCCCCGATCTAAGTCCATTTTATTTGATTCTTGATCTATACATATTCAGATTAAACCCATTTATTCACCAAAACATTCAATTTAACCTAAAACACATATTTAGGGCAATTTACAAATTACCCTTGATATTTTCACATTTGGACAATTTAGTCCCCTATTTCATAAAATCACAAAATATACCAAATTTCATGATACTCATTCTTGTCCGAATATCACCCATGCTCATTCAAGTCCACGCATTTCATTTATTTCACAATGTAGTCCCTCAAAATACTATTTTCTCAATTAAGTCCAAAATACTCAAATTCATCAAAAATTCAAATACAAACTATGTTAATCAAACACATATATTTCATATTTAATCCTCAAACATCATAAAACTCATGAATTCATCAATTGCTCATTTCAAAAACATCATCAATTCACAAAATTTAGACATGGGTTTAGTAATTCTCGAAGCAACGATTGCAAAAACGTAGAAATTGTCAAAAACTGAAGCAAAACATACCTTTAATCAAGAAATACCAATGGCCGAATGTGTGAATGCTTTGAAACCCTTATTTTTTTTTTGATTTTCGGCAAGAAGATGATGACCTTAGCTAATTTCATACTTTTGGTTTTATTAAATATCATGTTATTATTCCATTTACAAAAGTAACCTTAATACAAAACATATATAACTTATATAACTAATGGCATAACCGACCATAGCTATCCAATCCAATATCTTTATTTATGGCTTATTTCCATTTTAAGGACTTCACATAATAAGAACAATAGCAATTCAACACTTATTCAAATAGAAGGTCAATTTTACCTTTTATGCAATTTAGTCCTTTTATCAAATTAAGCACACAAGCAGACAAATTATTCCACAAAACTTTAACACATGCTTAATCACATATCATAGGCATGAAAAATAATATAAAATATTTTTTTGACTCGAATTTGTGGTCCCAAAACCACTGTTTTGATTAGGGTCTAAATTAGACTATTACAAATTATTTATTTTATTATTATTTTAATGTCTACAGCATGTAAGTAGTCTAGCATAAAAATTTCGTGAAGAAATTTTACCGTTTTCATGCTTAATCCGATTAAATGGTCTAAATCGAGTAAAGTGTAAAAGTTGTGTTCTAATAGCTAAAGGTGTCTAATAGATATGGAACCTTAACATAGAGGTCCTTATGTAGTAATTAGCCCATTAATAAGTTAGTAGATGATAATGGCTTGGCATTTAGTGAAATAAATAATGTTTATAAAGGTTAATTTTGTAATTTAGTAATTAAATGATAAATTAAATAAAGTAAAATAAGCTTTCATATATTATGGTCTTCTTCAACCGATTTTTAAAAGAGAAAATAGCCATTTTTTAAGCTAGGGTTCGACCATGCTTGTTTGGCTATATTAGGTATGTATTTTGTCTCGTTTTTAATGATTTCTATGTTTTCGGGATCGTTGTAGCTTAATCTAACTAGCCCAGGGACTAATTTGTGAAATTGTTAAAAGTCTAGGGTTTTACCGTTGATGAATGTATATGTGTTTTGATGTTTGATGGAAGAAAATGAATGGTTTTTGTTAGATAAACAACATTTATTAAGTTATTTTTTATAAAATTATCAATTAGGGATTAAATTGAGAAAAGTGAAAATTAGGTGGTGAAATGTGTGAATTAATGAAATGTATGGGCTGCTATAAGCATGTATAAAATTCGGCTAGCATGGGTGTGGGTTAAATTTCATGAATTTGCATTTTTATGAGCTAGGGACTAAATTATAAAGAATTCAAAATTTAAGGGGCAAAAATGTAATTTTTCTATAATATGAATTTTGGATTAAATTGAATAGAATGGTATTTAAATAAGTTAAATTTGATTATATAGATCAAGAAAAGCAACGTACAGATTTAGATCGGGGGAAAAACAAAGTAGTGGATTAATAACTCGATTTTCTCCGTATTAATTCGAGTAAGTTCGTATATTAATAAGCATTAATGTTGTAACACCCCTAACCCATGCCCATCGTCGAAACAGGGTTTCAGAGCATTACTAGAACATGCAAGATATTTTTCTATTAAACTACAAAAATTTGCTATTCATTTATCGAGATCATCCAAAATGTCTTTGATCGGGCCTTCAAGGTCCAATACGAGCAATAGAATCGAATCGAGACTTAATCGGAACCTCTAAGAATTTTTCGTAAAAATACAATTTTTTTCTAAGGTGCAGGACTCACACGCCTCTGTGACCCTAGAACACGCCCGTGCTACAGGTCGTACGTGTTCGATTTAGGGTGCTCTCTAATTTGCGCCACACGGCCATGCCACACGCCCGTGTGCTAGGCTGTGTGGTTAATCAAATTAATTCAATTAGGTGAAGGTTTCACACGGCCAACACACACGCCCATGTTCTAGGCTTTGCGGCGTACACGACTGAGACACACGCCCATGTCTCTACCCGTGTGCCCAATTCTAAGCATTCTATTTCTCAAAACTAAGGTGCAGGGGACACACGGCCTAACTACATGCCCGTGTTACCAAGCTGTGTGTCACACACGGTTTAGAAACACGCCTGTGTGTCTGCCTGTGTGGACAAAATGAAGCCATTTCTAGCTTCATTTCTCACCCAAAATTTCATCCAAGATCTGCACTTGAAACACACATCTAGCACCAACCAATTCGAGCATCAAATTGGGTAATTTCTATGATTCACAAGGCATATCACTATAAGCATACATGATCACAACCTTACCTTAGTTTAACTTAGGCATTCCCAACATTGATCACATATTTTTAACATAACACATGTATATAAATATATCATAATAATCTACTTAGTCATATCAAAATGAACCATTATTAGCCATTCCAATGGCTACGTTACAAAATAACATCTCAAGCCACTATTGGCCAAGTTGTTCTATACATGCCATTATACCTAGAATGACTTAAATATGCCCAAAATGCTAATTGATAGTGTGATGATGCTCCAATGATCTCCAACCCTCGCGAGCTTTCGAGCACTATAAAACAAGGGAAAAATAAACAGAGTAAGCATTACATGCTTAGTAAGTTCGTATAACGGAAATTAACCTTGCCAATATTACTTATTAAAATCTAGGCATACAATGGTATGTTTCCATACATTTGGCTAAATTGCCTAATCACATACATTCAATTAAACATGTTAGTCACCAAAATCTTCATATCAATCAAGCAACATAGATGAGCTTATTAAGCAATATTCTTTCGAGTCATTATCAAATCATTTCAAGATTTTCATGCCATGTCAGGAGTCTTATGTCCATCGAATCATTAAATTCTGATGGATGCTTAAGTAGTAAACTCGAAGTGTACGGTTCAATAATCTGTCAATTTCTTTTTCAATTGTACCCAATAGGACACTTAACCAAGAAAGACTCTCTCGAGCCGCATATCATATAACAGGATTACTAGTCCAGGTTAAATCCTTTATAGAATGTAAGCTTAGAGGAGTTTGATTAGGATTACCAGTCCAAGCTAAACCCTAATCATAGCGTATGCTCAAGAGGTATTACATTAGGATTACCCGTCCAGGCTAAATACTTTCTATAACAAGGTCAATGGGATTACTCGTCTGAGCTAAATCCCGTTCACAACAAATGCAGGAGCTTATTAATTTTGGGTAAGCGTATATAATCATCGGAATCCAATATTTAATTGGAACTTAACCCTTTTTCACATTTTAAGCACATATCAATTTTCCATCATAATATACAAGTAAGCACATCAACATAAATCACATTACATACAGCACAACATAATTACATGCCCAATTAAGTTATACGAACTTACCTCGACACTTGTTTGCGTTACAAATCTACTAATCCAAAACCTTTTCTTTTCCTCTATCTAACATCGAATTAGTGTTGTCCGGATCTATGTAAATGAATTTAACCATCAATTTCATACATTTCATATTTAAATGGACTCAATTTTTGTCCTAGGTAAAATTACCATTTTGCCCTTAACTTTTCCATAAATTTTGATTTTGTCCCTAGGCTCAGAAAATGAAACTTGTGCAAATTACTCCTTATTCCAAGCCTAACCAAAGCCCCATTACAAATTTTCCAGCACATGTATTCATAAAATTTCAGAATTTTTCATCAAATTTTACAACATTTCATTTGAGTCCCTAAACCATGTTTTCATCAAAAATCACTTTGTAAAAGTTGTTTATCTATCAATAATCTTTCATTTTCTACCATAAATTTCTAATTTTCAGCATAATACATCCATCACCCCTGTTCATACATTGATAACTTTCCAAATTAATCCCTCAAATAAAGAGATTAAGCTATCCCGGTTTCAAAAATATCAAAATTACTAAAAATGGGACAAGGAAACTTACCCAATCAAGCCTTGAAAGTTTCTTCTCTCTCTCCTAGTGTTTCCATGTGCTTTCAGGTTGAAGATGATATAAAATAAGATGACATCATCATTTTAATTAATTAAATTTTTGCTATTTCAAATTTAGTCTTTAACCTTTTTCTATAATTCCATGGATGAGTCACCGTGAAAAATCTACATACTTTTCCTAATGGTCTAATTACCATATAAGGACCTCTATTTTTGAATTCCATAGCTATTTATCCTTATAGCTACTAGAATTTAATTTTCATATTTTATGCGATTTAGTCCTCGTAATTAGGCACTAAATCGATAAAATTTTCATGTCAAAATTTTCACATGTCACATCTATCATTGATCGTTGAAATTAGAGCTTTAAAATTTATAATGAATGGGATTGAACCTTGAGACTAACTCTGACAACGATTAAAGGCAAGTGTACCTATCGAACAGTAGTATAGCTTAGGCAAGACCGGATTATCGAACCCAAAGGAACTAAAAGTACTAATACTTACTTTCTTTTTATTATTTAGCCTAAATTATGGAGTGATTGGTTGATTTAATCTAGTTTAATGATTTCTAAGCTAAAGACAAAGACAAAAAGAACAAATAGGGAAATAACTCTAAGAAAACTTAATTGATCACAACAACACCTTCAGGAAGAATCCACCTAGACTTCACTTGTTATTTAATACTGAACCATATGATTTATTTACTTAGTTTGATCTGTAAGACTCCCAACGTGTATTAAACCCTCTCTCGAGGCGAATAACGTCTATCCCTATGTTAATTAATGGAACTCTTGTTTGCTTATAATAACCCCCAAGAATAGCAGTAAATCGATCTATGGATTCCCATATTAGGTTTCACCCTATCTCTAGGCGTGCGATCAACTCCGCTTAATTATGCTAGATCTACTCTTAAGCAGGTCTATTCCTCCTCCACCTAAGCACATCAGATTTGGATTAAGCATGCATAATTATGAACAAACTAATAATTAAGAACAAACTAAGTATTTATCATATAATTCAAAAATAAATAACAAAATTCATCTAGGTTTCATCCCCTTCAGGTATCTGAAGGGTTTAGTTCATAATAAATAAAGAAAACATCTCTAGAGAGAAGATAAAACAAAATATAGAAAATCCCTAAAACCCCCTAAAGGAATTGAAGGAGAAATTCTCCATCTTGAGTAGAATTTTGGCTCTTCGAGATGGATCCACTTGGCTATCTTCGAGTGATTCCACAAAACGTGATCTTCCTGGCTCGGGTCCTTGGCCTAGCTCACCGCCCCCCTTTCAGGATGCACTTAGGGTGTTTATATAGACTTTTAGAATCCCTTACTTGGTCCCTAAGTATCCTAATTTAAGTCTGCTTCCTACTCGATGTTTAAATAAGCGTTGGAAAGTGTTTTTTTTTTTTACTCTAAGCATCCAAATTCGAGTGAAATTGCTCTCTCCCATAACAGGGGCACGACCGTGGTACATGCTTGTGTAAGTCTTGGTTGGGCCACGTTTCGATTCCGTTGTTTTAGGCATGACCATGTAGATCAGGATTCAGGTCGTGTCTCGTAATTTGACGAGACACGGCCATGTGGCTTGAAGTCCAGGCCGTGTCGATTTCCTCTTTGGCCCAAATTGGCCCGTTTTAAGCCTATTTCTCATTCTTTTCGTCCTCGGGTGCTTTCCTGAGTATAAACATGAAAAGAAAGGATTAAAAGCACCTTTTTTACATAAATCAAGGGCTAAATCATCCAAAAGCATACTAAATATAAGGTTAAAATATGTTACTTTTACGGTTTATCAAATACCCCCACACTTAAGCTTTTGCTTGTCCTCAAGCAAAATTCTCAACTTACATTTAAAACGAACTTTCTATAATTCATAATTTCTATCAATAATGCCTTATCATAATTCATAGATAATTTATACATGGATAATTTAACTCAAGGACTCTTAAAGATTCAAACAATTCTAAGTCATAAATTTGTAGCATAAAAACATAGGTGTCTCCCCTTATCTAAATAATTACCTTTAATTTAAAACCGAGAAGGATTGACATCCTCACTAAAGATTCACTCAAAGAACTCGAAGTGTTTAAGGTTTAAGAGAAAGCACTCATAAGTCGAACTTGAAAAGTTAATCCCATAGGCTTGCTTGAAAATCAAATCTCCACCACTGTAATATGAGATGATACACAAATCAAAAGGTCATTGACAAGGTTGTAACATGGCTTAGGTTAAAGGTGTGGATAAAGGCTGAATTAGAAGGTTGAATCATCAAGATTGACCTGATAAATTACCTACTAAGAATATTTAACTAGAAAGTAAATGATTGAAACTTTGAAACTAATAATATGAGCTCTTCTTCAACAATTGGAATTTAAACACATAAGCTCTTTTAATCATATACTATTGCTTGAATATACTTTGGTTGGGTTATTTTGAGGACAAACTAAAATAGAAACATAATGAAGAAAGAACTTAATCAACTGAATTAAACTAACCTGGCAATTGATCAAATCAATTCTCGATAGAAGGGTAGTTAAAAAGAATGGTGATAATAAATACAAAGGGTTTTGGGTTTAAAATTTAGCAGGTAAATAAAAAAAAAGGTTGTTAGGATCAACGGGGTTCACTAGGGGTTAATTTGTAAAGGTAAGCTTTTTAGTGGAGTGAATGGGTTAAAACCTAGGTGCCTTTATCATCTCAGTATATCAAATCATTTAATGTGGTTTCAACATGTATAATCAAGGCAAATTCTAGAATAACAATTCAGTGTTGACACACTCATAATTAATAAAGTGAGCATGAAAAAGAATATATGCTCTATAAGGCTCAAATTTCACAAAAAATTATGGGTATTTGACATCAATCCTGTAAATTTCAAACTTCAAGGTAATATTCAAATTCATTTCAATAACCTAGGAAATTTCTAATTTTTGAAAAATAGACTTACCATGCTTGATTCTCTAGTATTCTTCACGTATAAATCATCAATGCACAATTATCAATGACTTATTCAAGAGCTTATCAATAAAAATCATAAATCATTAGAAATTTCACCTTAATTAATAATATGAGAAACTTACTTAGGAACAAGACTAAAATTCAGGATTTGAGAATAATCCAAAAAGTTAGGTAATTTTACCCCCCGCACTTAAGATGTACATTGTCCTCAATGTACAAAGATGGATAAATAAAAGTTATAAAATATCAAAAGAGAAGGGGAGAAATTATCACTTCATGAATTTTGGATGATTTCGGGAGTTGGCATTGGTCGTGGTGATGGCGGATACTTCGAAGGCGGTGTCTTTGGTGGCGGTGATGGTGTTTTCTATGGGCCCGGTGGGGTGGCTACTGAGAATCATTTTGCTAGATGAAGAAATTGGGTAGCCTAGGAATATATAGTCAAAAAAATCTAAAGGAACATTAAAAATATACTACTGATATTATTAAGGACAAGAAAAATAAAGAGAAGGAGACTAAGAAGAAAACTGAAATTAAAAGAGAATACAAATGGACTAAGAAGGCCTTATTAACAGATGGTTCGCGAAGTGGGTTTGACTTCGAAGGCTGTGGTGTGTTGGTGATGGTGGAAGTGGCATGATTCCCTAACAGCCTTTAAAACCTAAAACCAAGAAACTAAAATGAAGGAAATTAAATTAAGCATAAAAGAAGTATAGATAAGGAAAATAAAGGAGAATAGAAAGGAAAAATAGAACCGAAAAGGTTTCTGAGACCCTTGGCGTATCGAATAGCTGAAGCTATCGACATGAACTCATTTGAATCTGTCTCCTTTTAGGAAACTGTGGTTGGCCTTTTACGCTTCTATTGCATGGCTTTAGTGTAGCTCACAAGTCTTGGATACCTTTTCCAAAGAAAGAAAGAAAAAGAAGTAAGAAAGAATGAGAAAAGAAAATGGGGAGAGGGGTAAGGGCTATGAGATTTAAATAGATTTGAGCCTCTGACGCTATCCCACGCCCGTTAATCTAGGGCGTGTTGTTTCACACGGCTGCATCGCACGGCTGTGCTTGGAAGTAAAATGCTCGTGGTCGATAAGTCAGTGTTTCACACGGTCGCATCGCACGACCGTGTTTTGGGTGTGTTGGTATGCCACGGCCGTTTGTCATAATGCCACGCCTGTTCCTCAATTGGCAGTGTTTTGGCATGGTTGGGCGGCATGGGCGTGTGTTTCTCGTGTCTGATAAGACAGTAGATTCACACGGCCTTGGAGAACGGCCGTGTTGATTTTTTGGTTCCCGTGGGAAAGTTGTTGGATCCGTGACGTCGGAAATGGTTGGGATTTGATTCGCACGGCCGCTGCTATGTCAATACAGAGATTTCGGTGGTCCACATGACTATGGGCACGGCCGTGTGTCCTAAAAATTTGCTCTTTTGGTTAATCTATAAAGAGAAAGATAAAGAGAAAAAAATAAAATAGAAAGAAATGTAAAAAGAAGTAGGGTTAGTGCTCAGGTTGCCTCCCGAGAAGCACTCGTTTATAGTCTTAAGCTATACTTTTCCTTGTACTTGAATCAGGGCGGTTTAAAGGTTTGAATATCTTCCTTCTTGCTTAAAGTTCTATTTTCTTGACAAAGTTAACGTCGAGAAGTGTTTACCTCGAAAGTGTTGAATGTTGGGTTGCTTACCTCTACTATTTCGTGTGAGAAGATATTGTATACATTAAGAGGGTTTTCTCCCTTTGCCTTCAAGTCTGTTGTGATGATGGGTGGATCTGCTTTGTCTAACAATACCTAGTTTCCTATTTTTTAGTTGTTTGATGTTCCTACAAGCTCTTCTGGTGGTTCCTCTGGTTTTACTTCATGTGGTTCCGGTTCTTTTTTGACTTGTGTCCTTTGCTCTTCTAAATTGTCGATCCTAAGGTCTTGTTCCTTGTGTGATTCCTCTTTATCGCTTAGGGATCTATGAGTCGGCTCAGGGTTGTGCCTTTGTGGAGTTTCCTGCGATAAAGGTTGAACAATTTGATTATCATCTGTATTTACTATCTTACCTTCATCGATTGTTGTCCTAGCCGAGTCAAGAGCTTGAAGACTGATTGATTTGTCACCTACACAAAATATGATTTCTCCTGTGGCAACATCAATTTTAGTTTTGGTAGTTGCTAGAAAAGGTCTTCCTAAAATTAAGGGGATTGTACTATCCTCATCTATATCTAAAACAACAAAATCTACTGGGAAAACAAATTTATCGATTTTTACAAGAACATCTTCGATAATGCCCTTAGGAATTCTAATAGTTTTATCAGCTAATTGTATACTCATCCTAGTTTGTTTGGGTTTCCCTAGACCTAGTCGTTTAAATAATGTATAAGGCATGACATTTATGCTTTATCAATAGCTAAACTACCAATAAAACATGGAATTGTAAAACTCCCTAGATCTTTTAGCTTTTGTGGTAGTCTATTCTGTAACATTCCTGAGCATGCTGCGTTTAATTCCACGTGGCACTCTTCGTCTAATTTGCGTTTGTTAGTCAAGAGATGTTAAATTTCCTCGAGTCCGGCATCTGAAAAAGAGCTTCAAGAAGGGGTAAGTTAATATGTAATTTCTTTAAGAGTTTAAGAAACTTACCAAACTGTTCTTCTGAATCATCTCTTTTTATCGCTTCGAGATAAGGTATGCGAGGTTGGTACTCCTTGATTACTGGATTTGGCTTTTCTTGTGTTACCTATACCTTACCTTCGTCTGCCTTATTTTCTTGTATTGGAATGGGTTCCTCTAACCCTTTACTGTCATTAGCTGAGATGGCTTGAATTTGCTCCTTTAGGTTGATCTCCGCGTTACTTGGTTGACGTCCTTATGGTCGTTCTGATAATAGCTTTGCAAGTTGTTCAACTGCATTAGTTGCTTCCTTCACTGACTTCGTAAGTTCTCCCATTCGGTTCTTGTTACTTTTAATTGTTTTTTCAGTTTCTTGGAACCGATTTTCTGTGTTTTGCCATAAATTTTGTCAGCATCTCTTCGAGGCTTGGCTTTTTCTCTTGCGGATATGGCTGATTTTGGAAGTTTTGAGGAGGTTGTTGTCTTTGATTCCCTTGATTTCCTTGGCCTCCCCATGAAAAATTTGGGTGGTTCCTCCAGCCTGGATTGTAAGTGTTACTATAAGGATTGTTATTGGATCTGAAATTATTACCTATATAGTTTGTCTATTCGATTTCTGCGTCCAGTTGTTAGGGTGGGTACTCAGGATTCACCACAGTTCCACTTGCGTTGCACTACATGACTGGTTGTACCTGCGAGGAACATAAAATATCAAGCTTTTTATTCATCAACTCTACCTGATTTGCCAGCATGGTCACTGCATCGAGGTTGTAAACTCCGGCTGATTTTGTCAATTTTGTCCTTATAACTTGCCACTGATAGTTATTCAGTGACATCTCTTCAATAAACCCATAGGCTGCTTTAGGAGTTTTGTTATTTAGGGTTCCACTGGCAGCTGAATTGATTAGTTGCCTCGTTGAGGGGTTTACACCATTATAGAAAGTTTGGACTTGTGGCCACAAGGGTAGACCATGGTGTGGACACTTTCTTAAGAGATCCTTGTATCTCTCCCATGCGTCGTATAATGTCTCTAAATCCATCTGCACAAAAGAAAAGATATCATTCCATAATTTGGCTGTTTTGGCCTGTGGGAAATATTTCAATAAAATTTTTTTGGTCATTTGGTCCCATGTAGTGATTGATCCTTGCAGTAACGAGTACAACCACTATTTGGCTTTATTTATTAATGAAAAGGGGAATAACCAGAGACGAATGGCATCATCAGAAATGCCATTTATTTTGAAGTATCACAGAACTCTAAAAAATTAGCTATATGAGTGTTTGGGTCTTCGTCCTGCAAACCATCAAATTGAACAAATTATTGAATCATTTGTATTGTGTTAGGCCTTAATTCAAAATTATTAGCAGCTATAGCAGGTCTAATATACTAGATTCAGCTCCTATTAAATGAGGTTTAGCATAATCATACATAGTACGCGGAGCATTGTTTTCTTCCACATCTCGTGGTGGATTATTCTCATACATCCCTTCAGTAGGATTGGATCTGTCTTCTCGCTCTTCTTCTGTGTAATTTATGGCTCGCTTAATTTCTCTATGATTCCTTCGAGTGGTAGCTTCAATTTCACTATCGTATTCTAAAGGTCCTGTCGGGTTCCTTCTAGTCATAAACTAGAGGTACCTGCTAGGAAAAAATAATGAAGAAATAAAATTAGCAAAAGATACTAAAATAATAAAAATAGTGGGTAAAGTAATAAAAATAGAGCTTTCTTAATATTTGGTTCCAAGAAGCGGTGCCAAAAACTTTATCATTTGAAATCGAGCTTTAAAATTTATAATGAATGAGATCGAACCTTGAGACTAACTCTGACAACGATTAAAGGCAAGTGTACCTATTGAACAGTAGTATAGCTTAGGCAAGATCGAATTATCGAACCCAAAGGAACTAAAAGTAATAATACTTACTTACTTTTTATTATTTAGCCTAAAATATGGAGTGATTGGTTGATTTAATCTAGTTTAACAATTTCTAAGCTAAAGACAAAGACAAAAATAACGAATAGGGAAATAACTTGAAGAAAACTCAATTGATCACAACGATACCCTCAGGAAGAATCCACCTAGACTTCACTTGTTATTTAATACTGAGCCGTATGGTCTATTTACTTAGTTTGATCCATAAGACTCCCTAACGTATATTAAACCCTTTCTCGAGTCGAATAACGTCTAACCCTAGGTTAATTAGTGGAACTCTCGTTCGCTTATAATAACCCCCTAGAATAGCAGTAAATCGATCTATGGATTCCCATATTAGGTGTCACCCTAACCCAACAAAATCTCGTCACTCTATCTCTTGGCGTGCGATCAACTACACTTAATTATGCTAGATCTACTCTTAAGCAGGGTCTATTCCTCCTCCACCTAAGCACATCAAATTTGGATTAAGCATGCATAATTAAGAACAAACTAACTATTTATCATATAATTCAGAAATCAATAACAAAATTCATCGAGGTTTCATCCCCTTCAGGTATCTGAAGGGTTTAGTTCATAACAAATAAAGAAAACAGAAAAGATGAAACAAAACATAGAAAATCCCTAAAATCCCCTGAAGGAATTGAAGGAGAAATTCACCATCTTGAGTAGAATTCTGGCTCTTCGAGATGGATCCACTTGGCTATCTTCGAGTGATTCCACAAAACGTGATCTTCCTGGCTGGGCTCCTTGGCCTAGCTCACTGCCCCTCTTTCAGGATGCACTTAGGGTGTTTATATAGACTTTTATAATCCCTTATTTGGTCCCTAAGTGTCCTAATTTAAGTCTGCTTCCTACTCGATGCTTGAATAAGCTTTGAAAAGTGTTTCTTTGGCTCTAAGTATCCAAATCCGAGTGAAATTTCTCTCTCTCATAATAGGGGCACGGCCATGGCACACGCCCGTGTAAGTCGTGGTTGGGCCATGTTTCGATTCTGTTATTGTAGGCATGGCCGTGTAGATCAGGATTCAGGCCGTGTCTCGTAATTTGATGAGACATAGCCGTGTGGCTTGAAGTCCAAGCCGTGTCGATTTTTGCTTTGACCCAAATTGGCTCGTTTTAAGCCTGTTTCTCATTCTTTTCATCCTCGAATGCTTTCCTGAGTATAACATGAAAAGAAAGGATTAAAAGCACCTTTTTACATAAATCAAGGGCTAAATCATCCAAAAGCATACTAAATATGGGGTTAAAATATGTTACTTTTACAGTTTATTAATCATATTACAGACCATATGATAAAATAAAAATAAATTATATTTCGGGTCAGATCTGTGGTCCCGAAACCACTATTTCGATTTCACTGAAAAATGGGTTGTTACAACTCTCCTCTGCTTTAGGGATTTTCGTCCTCAAAAATCTTACTAGTAAAAATATTCGGATATTGCTTCCTCATAGTTTCCTCCAGCTCCCAAGTATCCTCTTCTATACCATGTCGTTGCCAAAGAACTTTTACCAAAGCTACCATTTTATTTCTTAACTCTTTTGTTTCCCGAGCTAAGATTTTGATTGGTTCCTCACCATATGTCATATCTAGCTGAATCTCTACCTATGTAGGAGAGATAACATGTGAAGGGTTGGATCGATACTGTCGTAGCATAGACACATGAAAAACATTATGAATCCGATCAAGCTCTGGTGGTAAAGCTAACCAATATGCAATCGGTCCAATTCTTTCTGTAATCTTATATGGTCCAATGAACCATTGACTCAATTTCCCTTTACGACCAAACAGGAAAAATTTATTCCAAGGCAACACTTTCAAGAATACTTTTTCAGCAACTTGAAATTCTATCTCCTTTCTTTTTAAATCAGCATAAGACTTTTGCCGATCCGAGGCTGCTGTCAAGCTATCTCGAATTACCTTCACTTTTTCCTCGGTCTCTCGAACCAAGTCAACTCTGTGTAACTTTTTTCTCACTGAGTTCTATCCAGTATAATGGAGTCCTACATTTGCGACCATACAAGGCTTTATACGGTGCCATTTTAAAACTAGACTGATAACTATTATCATAAGCAAATTCAACCAAAGGCAAATACATTTCCCAGTTACCTTCAAACTCAAGTACACAACACCGAAGGATATCTTCCAAGATCTGTATTACACATTCAGATTGACCATCTATTTGGGGATGAAATGTAGTGCTACAGTGTAACTGAGTACCCAAAGCTTCTTGCAACTTGATCTAGAATCGATATGTAAACCGAGGATCTCTATCTGAAATGATGGAGACAGGCACTCCATACAACCTAACAATCTCAGAAACATATAACTCAGCCAATCTATCCAAGGAATAATCCATACATACTAGAATAAAGTGTGCGGACTTTGTCAACTGATCAAAAATTACCCAAATGGTATCTTTTTTCTTTAGAGACAGGGGTAATCCCGATACAAAGTCCATAGTAAATCTTTCCCATTTCTACTCGTATCGTAACTGGCTGTAATAGTCTAGAAGGTAACTGATGTTCAGCTTTTACTTGCTGACATATCAAACATTTAGACACAAACTCAGAAATATCTCGTTTCATTCCTGGCCACTAGTACATCTTTTTCAGATCATTATACATTTTATTACTACCAGGATGCATAAACATGTTACCATTATGAGCTTCATTCAAAATCTTTTGTATCAGTTCTGAACTTTTTGGCACACATACTCTGCCTCTGAATAACAAACAACCATTAGCCCCTATCTAAAATTCTTAGCCAAGCGTCGACTCGCTTTATATCCGTTTTGCTTACAAGTTACTATCATTTTTCTGAGCTTCAGAAATCTGTTGCAAAAACATTGGTCTAGCTTTTAACTCAGCTATGATTGAACCATCATCAAACAATGATAATCAGGTATTCCTTGCTCACAAATTATACAAAGATTTTTTGCTCAAAGCATCTGCCACTACGTTGGCTTTCCCCGGATGGTAGTCAATAACAAGATCATAATATTTCAATAACTCAAGCCATCTGCGCTGTCTCAAATTCAAATATTTCTATGAACCAAATATTTCAGACTTTTATGATCTGTGAATATGTGACATGTTTCACCAAATAAGTAATGTCGCAAGACTTGCAATGCAAACATTATGGTCGCCAATTTAAGATCATGTGTCGAGTAGTTCTTTTCATGTGGCTTTAGCTATCCTGAAGCATAGGCTACTACTTTACCATCTTGAATTAGTATAGAGCTTGAGCCATTCAATGACACATCACTGTAAACTGTAAATTCCTTACCCGATTCAAGCTGGACTAACATAGGTGCTTCTGTCAATAAAGCCTTTAATCTGTCAAAATTCTGCTGGCATTTATCAGTCCACTCGAACTTTACATATTTTTTTAGTAAACGAGTCATTGGAGAAGCTATCATTGAGAAACTTTTTACAAATCTCTGATAGTAACCAGCTAGTCCCTGAAAACTTCAGACTTCAGATACATTTTTCAGTGGCTTCCAATTACCAATGGCTAAAATTTTATTCGTGTCTACTCTGACACCTTTAGCAGATACTATATGCCCAAGAAAACTAAATTCCTGTAGCCAAAATTCACATTTACTGAATTTGGCGTATAATTGTTTCTCTCGCAAGGTTTGCAACACTATTCTCAAATGCTTAGCATGTTCATTTTCATCTCAAGGATAAACCAAAATATCATCTATAAAGACCACCAAAACCTATCTAAATAGGGCTAAAAATTCTGTTCATCAAATCCATAAACACTGTAAGTACATTTGTTAAGCCGAATGGCATCACAAGAAACTCATAGTGTCCATACCTGGTTCTAAAAGTTGTCTTAGGCACGTCAAATTCTTTTACCCGTAATTGATAATAGCCAGAATGGAGATCAATCTTCTAGAATACAGTGGCACATTTCAACTGGTCAAATAAGTCATCAATACGAGGAAATGGATACTTGTTCTTATTGTGACTTTGTTGAGCTATCTATAATTAATACACAGCCTCAATGACCCATCCTTCTTCTTTAAAAACAAAGCCGGAGCACCCCAAGGCGAGAAACTAGGTCGAGCAAAACCTCTGTCAATCAACTCCTACAACTGTGCTTTTAGCTCTTTCAATTAAGTAGGAGCCATTCTGTAAAGTGCTATAGATATCGGTGTCGTTCTCAGAATAATATCTATAGATAATTCCACTTCTCTATCCGGTGGTAAACTAGGTAATTCTTCTAGGAATACATCGGGAAATTCACATACAACTGTTACTAATTAAATCTTTGACTCAGACACTTTAGTATCCAACACATATGTAAGGTAAGCATTATAACCCTTTCGGACATATTTTTGTGCCGTTATTGCTGAAATCATATTCGGTAATCCATCCAGTTTATCAGATTCAACATGAAGCAATTTATCATTCTCACATTTCAACACAATATATTTCTGCTTACAATTTACCACTGCATCATATCGGGTTAACCAATCCATTCCCAAAATCACATCAAATTCATCAACTGGCAATAACATCAAGTCAGCCAAAAAGAAATATCCTTTTACCATCAATGGACAGTTCTTACAAACTTTATTCACCCTAACACACTGGTCCAAGGGGTTTAAAACTTTAACCACAAATTTAGTGAATTCAACAGGTAAATTTTTAACAGTCACTAAGTTCATTCATATATATGAATGTGTGGAACCAGGATCAATCAATGCAGTAATATTAGTATCAAGTAGAGAAAATGTACTAGTAATGATGTCTGGTGCAGAGGCATCTTCTCTAACCCGAATGGCATATGTTCTTGCAAGTGCTTGTGCCTCAGATCTAACTGTTGTATCCTTGGTAGTTCCTCAACTACTACCAACATTACCGGGATGACGGGGTAGTCTGCCTCTCGAGGCAGGATTACTAGGCTTTAGAGCTGGATCTATCTCTTTTTCAACTCTTTCGGGACAATCTATGAGAAAATACTCAAGTGAACCACATCCGAAACAAGCTTCACTTCTGGACCAACATTCCCCATGATGGAATTTGTTACAATGTTTACATTTCTGTTTGGGATTACCAACACTACCTACACTAATCACAGATGGAGATGAGGACCTCGATTTAGAACATTGAGAGCCTCGCTCTCTTCCAGAATACCCCGTAGAGGTAGTAACACGGCCATAATACCTCTTTAATTTCATAGAAGCAAATGATTGTAACTTACTCATAGTTCTTCTTCTTGAAACTCGAGCCTCTCTTTCGGCTTGTTTCTTTTCCTTACTCAGTTCCTCAGCTTTTTGGGCTTATCAGCTAACACCGCAAATTCCCTTATTTCAAGAATTCCAATAAATGACTTAATATCTTCATTTAGGCCCTTTTCAAAGTGTTTACACATTTCAGCCTAAGTTAAAACCCATTCTCTAGCATACTTGCTCAACTGGAAAAATTCCTATTCATATTTGGACATAGTCATGTTTCCTTGTTTGAGCTCGAGAAACTCTTTCTTTTTCTGATCCATAAATCTCTGACTCACATACTTCTTCCTGAATTTAGCTTGGAAAAATTCTCATGTGACATTCTCCCTCGATACTACTGAATTTATTGTATTTTACCAATGATAAGCTGTATCTTTCAGTAGAGATACCGCACATTTAAGACATTCAGCAGGCGTGCAGGATAGTTCATAAAAAACCCAGATGGTATTTTCTAGCCAAAACTCAGCCCTTTTTGGATCATCGTCTGTGGTAGCTTTAAATTCTTCTACCCCATGCTTGCGAATTTTATCTATCGGAGGTTTACCAATTCTAACGGGTTTGGCACCCTGTGGTACCTCAGGAATCGGTTGGGGAGCAAGTGGGGGAGGTTGTTGTATAGAAGGGTTTATTCTCAGATACTGGGTAAACCATTCATTCATCATTTCAAAGAAGGCTTATTTTGCCTCCTCACTTCGGCCCTCAGACGCGGGCCTTTCACTACCAGACGTAGACGTAACTCTTTGTACTGAAGCTAAAGCATTGCTCTCAGCTTCCTTAGATTCAGCTCTAGCTCAGTTGGATGACATTACTGTAACAGCCTGATTTAGGGCCTAGTCAGAATAGTGGTGCGAGGCCACGAATCAGAGGTGAATTTATGAGTTTTTAAGGTTTATGCCATGTTTGCATGCTAGTGTAAAAGTTTCATGAAGCAATTTTATTAAATTGAGGTTGATGGGTCAAAAAGGACTAAATTTCAAAAGTTGAAAAATATGAGTTTCTAGAAGATTTTTGCATGAAATAGATTTAGAATAATAATTATGAACCCCTAGATAGCAATTTTCCCAAAATTTAATTTTTGGACAAAATTGGTTATGAGATAGTTTTATGGAAATTTTAAAAAAGAGGGGCATTTTGGTCATTTGCCTAATGAATGATTAAAATTGGAAAAAAGATGACAAAAATCCATTCATCTTCTTCCCCAAACTGTTGAAAATTCCAATAGCCATTATTAGGGTTCTTTCAATTTTCCAAGCTTACTAGTAAGTGCTCTTAAGCCCAATTTTTGATATTCTTCGTATTTTTGAAGTCCTGGTAGCATGAGTAAGCTATTTTTAGCTATTTGATGAGCTATAATGGATGTTCAAAAATGTATTTTGATGTTTTATGGAAGATTATGAAAGCTTGATGTAGTAGAAACATCTTTTGTTAAGTGATTTTCCATGAAAATGCATGCAGGGACTTAATTGTGAAAATCTTAAGTTTGGTCATACATGTGTGATTTTGTGAAAATTGATGATTGATATAGTTGAGAATATTAATTAGCTAAGCATGTAGTTTAAGAAAGTTTTATAAAAATTATTTTACGAGCCTAGGGGCAAAAGTGCAAATATGGAAAAGTATTGGGGCAAAATAGTAATTTTCCAAAGAATGAGTTATGAGTCAATTTAGTCAATATGCTTATTAAATGGTCTATTTATGATTATAGATCAAGAAAAACGAAGCCCGAATCGAAACCAAGACAAGAACAAAGTCGAGGACTAAATTGCATATCTACAAACATTTTGTATATTGAGGTAAGTTTGTATGATTTCTAAGCTTTATGATTTTTATCATTGAATTGCTTAGTATAATGTACAATATTTTCATGGAATGTTTAATGTTATGTTAAACAAAGAAATTAGTGAGATTAAGTATGAGCAAGTCCCAACTAAAGATGAATTTCCCAAGATACTCGATCTACCACATGATATATGAACAGTTATCATATAAGTCCAAGGAAAGCTTGGCATTGAACAGTTATCATGTAAGTTCAAGGCAAGCTTGGCATTGAAAAGCTATCAAGAGAAAGAGATTCCATGTAAGTCCAAACCAATGCATGGCATTGGTGAGAACAATGAAGACTTCATGTAAGTCCATGTCAAGACATGGCCTTGAAACCAAGATGAGCTATTCCATGTAAGACCATATCTAGGATATGGCTTTGGCATCAGGATATCTGGGATGAGATTTAGTATCCTCGGTTATTCATAGTAATTCATCAAGAAAATGAGTAAAGTTAAAATAAGATAACAAGAAAGCTAAGTAAGCAAAGCTATTACCAAGTTGAAATGGGGTATTATTTATGTTATGAATGATAAATTAAAGATCATGATTATTAAATTAAAGTATGTCGATCAATATGAACAAGTGATACAGTACCATGTTTACCTTATGAGTATGAGGATAGTAAGTATCATGAGACATGTGACAATCAGTATGAGTAAGTAAGCTCTATAGCTGAAATTATGATACCATTGTTATGTCAAATGGTTTATATTAAGCAAGTTTTTTAATCTGTGTTTTACATGCAAACTTACTAAGCTAAATGCTTACGTCTGTAATCCTTTCTATCTATGTAGTCCCGCCAAGCTAACTTGTGGATCGTTGGAGTAGGAGCTCGTAGCACACTATCAATCCTTATTTTGGTATAGCCAAGTTATTTTACTAAGTATGGCATGCATAGGAAACATTCATTTTGAGAACATGTTTTAAGAAGGGCCATTGTATAGGTTATCAAACCATTGTTCTTTTGTATATGGCTAAATGGTTAGCCAAAATTGGTTATATGTATGTTGCTATATTGAATAAAGCATGTTGTATAGTTTTTGAAATGTATTGGTTTGATTTTGATTTCAGTGTGGTAAATGGCTTGGTAAATAGCCTATAAGTGCCCACACGGTTAGAGACACGAGCGTGTGTCTAGGCCGTGCGTACCCTGCACCTTATTGTTTTAAGTCAGAATAGGCCACAGAAAAATTCCACGGCCGTTTGCTTGGGTCGTGTGTGATACAGGATTAGAACATGGGCGTGTGCCCCAGGCCGTGTAAAATAAGTCAGAATGTCAAGGTTTATCACACGGTTTAAGCCCACGGGTGTGTGCAAGCCGTGTGAAAATGGTCAGTAGCTCCCCACGGTTGATAACATGGGCGTGTGTCCCAAGCCACATGGGCATGTGACCCCTGCTTTAAAGAAAGGTTTCGATTAAGTTTTAAAAGTTTTTAGATATGTGCTTAAGGCCTCGTAGGCCCATGTAATGTATGATTTGACTAATATAGAAAAGTTTTTAAGTTGAAACGAAATTTCACAGCCCATAAGTGTATGTTTTAATGATTTCATCTCTTATCCAGTCCTAGCCTCAGGCTTGGGTATGGGGTGTTACATTTAGTGGTATCAGAGCTACGGATTAGTCAGTTCTAGGACTAACGTAGCACGAGCATGAGTCTAGCTATACATGCCATACATAAGAATGTTTTAATAATGATAGTGTGATGACTCCTGACTATTTAAATTATGTTTATACATATAGTAAATGGATCCCAAAGAAGTTGTGGCGGATGATGTAGAAAGTAACGTGCCGGCTCTCGTAGAAGGGATGGTGCCAAACGAGAATGAGAATAGACCCACTACGGTGAGTCAAGAAGGAAGAGAAGAGGCTAGAGAGGCTTTCCTCCATATGATGAATGCCTGGTATACGGAGTTCGTTCGTGTGAACCCGAATGCACAACCACCTCCACCCCCACCTGTTCCACAACCTGCTCCAATAGCCCCTCAAGTAGTAGAGGTTGTAAAAGGAGATAAACCTCCCATTGATAGGATAAGAAAACATGGAGCAGAAGAATTCTGGGCTAGAAAAGATGATGATCTGAAAAAAGCTGAATTCTAGATAGAAATACCATCAGGGTATTCAACGAGTTGTCATGCACCCCTAAAGAATGCATGAAGTGTGTAGTCTCTCTTTTAAGAGATTTTGCTTACCAATGGTGGAACACCCTTGTGTCGATAGTACCGAAGGAAAAGATTACATGGGAATTTTTCCAAGAAGAGTTCAAGAAAAAGTATATCAGCCAAAGGTTTATAAACTAGAAAAGGAAGGAATTCCTATAACTGAAGCAAAGCAAGATGTCAGTGTCTGATTATGAGCGTGAGTTTGTAAGACTCAGTAAGTACGCTCGCGAATGTGTGTCCACCGAGGCCATCATGAGTAAAATATTTGAAGACGGGTTGAATGAGGACATCAAACTATTTTTTGTTGTCCTAGAACTAAAGGAATTTGTTGTGCTAGTAGAAAGGGCTTGTAAAGCTGAGGAATTAGTAAAAGAGAAGAAGAAATCTGAAATGGAGTCTCATGACTCTAGAAAGAGACAGTGGAATAAGTCATTCCAATCTTCATCCAAGAAGTCAAGAGATTTCCCTACCCAATCGGCTACTTCCACTGGGTTTTCAAGGAAAGACAAGAGTAAACAGTATTCAAGGAATAAAGCACAGACTACTTCAGTTGCAAGTGTTGGGAATATTAGATCTGACAGACCTGAATGCCCATAGTGTGGCAGACATCACCTCGGAGAATGCTGAGCACATGCATAATTTAGATATGGCTTCAAAGACTACTATATAAAATAGATGATGAAAGAAGAGAGAGCTCAGAACCCGAGATCCGAGAGTATGGTCAGAGACAGACCACAAAAGAACCCCGAAAGTGGGTCAAGTAGAGGAGGTAACCCTAGAGAACATACTGCGAGACTCGAGGGTAGAGCGCCTACAAGGACTTATGCCATTCGTACTCGCGAAGAGACATCTTCCCATGATGTTATTAAAGGTACCTTTTCTCTTCATGATGTTAAAGTTATTGCTTTAATAGATCCCGGATCCACACACTCTTACATTTGCATGAAATTAGTATCTGGTTTGAGTATGCCTATAGATTCTACAGAATTTATATTAAAGTGTCTAATGCTTTAGGCAAGAGTGTGTTAGTTGATAAAGTTTGTAAAGATTGTCCATTAATGATTAGAGGTCATTGCTTTAAAGCAAATCTTATGTTGCTACCATTTGATGAGTTCGACCTCATTCTTGGCATGGACTGGTTGACTACCCATAACGTAATAGTTAATTGTGGGAAGAAATATATTGAAATGAGATGTGAGGATGGGGATACTCTTCATATAGAATCAGATGAACAAGGTAGATCACCGGCATTGATTTCTCATATGACGGCACAGAGATATATAAAAAAAGGGTATGAAGCATATTTGGCCTTTGTGATGAATGATAAAGAAACAGAATTGAAGATTGAGTCAATACCGATAGTGCGTGAGTATGTGGATGTTTTTCCCGAGGAATTACTAGGACTACCGCCAGTTAGAGAGGTTGAGTTCAATATTGAGCTAACTCCTGATATTGTACCGATATCCATTACTCCTCATAGAATGGCTCCAACAGAATTGAAAGAGCTAAAGTCACAGTTGCAAGAGTTAACAGACAAAGGCTTTGCAAGATCAAGTTGTTCACCATGGGGTGCTTCGGTTTTATTTGAGAAAAAGAAAGATGGCACCATGAGATTGTGCATAGATTACCATCAACTTAATAAAGTGACAGTAAAGAACAAGTACCCATTACCTAGGATCGATGATTTGTTCTATCAATTGAAAGGAGCCACTGTGTTCTCCAAAATAGACTTGAGATCAGGGTACTATCAGCTTAGAGTGAATGATTCAGATGTATCCAAGACCGCCTTTCGAACGAGGTATAGACATTATGAAGTTTTTAGTCATGCCCTTTGGGTTGACCAATGCTCCCGCGGTATTCATGGATTTAATGAATCGCATCTTTAGACCATACCTCGACAAGTTTGTAGTTGCCTTTATTAATGACATACTGATTTATTCCTGATATGAGAATGAACATGCTAAACACCTACGAACAGTTCTACAGATTCTTTGAGAAAATCAGTTGTATGCCAAATTCAGTAAAAGTGAATTTTGGCTCAAGGAAGTAGGATTTCTTGGACATATTGTCTCGAAAGATAGAGTCCTAGTAGATCCAAATAAGATCTCGGCCATAATAGATTGGAAGCCACCAAAGAACATCTCTGAGATTAGAAGTTTTCTAGGCCTAGCCGACTATTATAGACGATTTGTCAAGGGGTTTTCCATGATTGCAACCCCGATGACTAAATTGTTACAGAAGAATGTGAAGTTTGAATGGTCCGAACAATGCAAACAAAGTTTTGAGAAGTTGAAAACAATGTTGACAAAAGCTCCAGTTTTAGTGCAACCCGAGTTAGGGAAAGAATTTGTGATTTACAGCGATGCATCCTTAAACGGATTAGGCTGTGTACTCATGCAATAAGGCAAGGTGATTGCTTATGCCTCAAGACAGTTGAAACCTCGTGAGAAGAATTATCCGACACGTGATTTAGAATTAGCTGCCATAGTATTCACTTTGAAGATTTATATGGTGAGAGATGTTGGATTTTTACTGATCATAAAAGTCTGAAGTACTTGATGACGCAGAAAGAGTTGAACTTAAGGCAACAGAGATGGTTAGAGTTGATAAATGACTATGAGTAGGTCATTGACTACCACCCAGGAAAGGCGAATGTAGTCGCTGATGCTTTGAGCAGGAAGTCCCTTTTTGCATTAAGGGCATTGAATTCAAGTATATCTTTATCCGACGATGGCTCTAATCTAGCTGAGTTGAAAGCTAGGCCATTGTTTTTTCACGAGATCCTGGAAGCTCAGAAAGAAGATAGTAAATTGCAAGTCAAGAGAGCTCAGTGCAAGCCAGATGTTGAATCTGACATTCGAATTAATTTTAATGGATACTTGATGTTTAGAGATAGAGTTATTATACTGAGAAAAGAGGAATTTATTGAAAGAATTTTGCACGAGGCACATAGCGGATGTTTATCTGTACATCCGGGTAGTACCAAGATGTATAATGACTTGAAGCAACTGTATTGGTGGCCGAGAATAAAGAAAGATATTTCAGAGTTCGTTTCAAGATGTTTGATTTGTTATCAAGTAAAGGCTGAACACCAGGTACCTTCGAGTTTACTTTAGCCCATCTTGATTCCCGAGTGGAAATGGGACTGTATCACTATGGATTTTGTAACGGGACTACCATTATCATCAAGCAAGAAAGATGCTATATGGGTTATAGTTGATAGACTCACGAAGTCAGCTCATTTCTTACCTGTACGAGTTGATTACTCACTAGACAAATTGGCAAACTTGTATGTTTCAGAGAAAGTGAAGCTTCATGGAGCTCCTTTATCGGTCATATCGGACAGATCTAAGATTTACATCCATATTTTGGAAGAAGTTACAAGAGGCTCTCGGTACAAAGTTGAGCTTCAGTACGGCCTTCCATCCTCAAATTGACGGTCAGTCGAAGAGGTTGATTCAAGTACTCAAGGATATGCTTAGATGTTGTATTCTAGAATTCCGTGGTAGTTGGGAAAAGTTTTTCCTATTGGTAGAATTTGCCTACAATAACAGCTTTCAGTCGATCTTAAAGATGGTGCATTATGAGGCTCTATATGGGCGTAAATGCAGAACGCCATTATATTGGACTGAACTCAAGGAAAATCAAATTCACGGGGTTGATTTGGTTAGAGAAACTGAAGAGAAAGTGAAAGTGATATGAGAATGTTTAAAAGCTACATCAGACAGACAGAAATCTTATTCAGATTTAAAGAGAAAAGAGATAAAGTATCAAGTCGGGGATAAAGTTTTCTTGACAGTGTCACCATGGAGAAAAGTTCTTAGATTTAGCCGAAAAGGCAAGTTAAGTCCACGTTTCATTGGACCTTACGAGACTACTGAGAGAGTTGGGCTGGTAGCTTACCATTTGGATTTTCCATTAGAATTAGAAAAGATACATGATATGTTTCACGTGTCAATGTTAAGACGTTTACGATCAGATCCTTCACATGTAATTACTTCGTCAGAGATAGAGATTCATCCCGACATGACTTATGGTGAAGAACCAGTTAAGATTTTAGATAGAGAAGTGAAGAAGCTAAGAAATAAAAGTATTGCTCTAGTGAAAGTATTGTGGAAAAGACATGGAATAGAAGAAGCTACATGGGAACCAGAAGAGAGTATGTGGAACCAGTATCCAAACCTTTTTGCTGGTAAGATTTTCGAGGACGAAAATCCCTAAGAGGGGGAGAATTGTAATAGCCTAATTTAGGGCCTAGTCAGAATAGTGGTGTGAGGCCACGAACACGAGGTGAATTTATGAGTTTTTAAGGTTTATGCCATGTTTTCATGCTAGTGTAAAAGTTTCATGAAGCAATTCTATTAAATTGAGGTTGATGGGTCAAAAAGGACTAAATTGTAAAAGTTGCAAAATATGAGTTTCTAGAAGATTTTTGTATGAAATAACTTTAGAATAATAATTATGAACCCCTAGATATCAATTTTCCCAAAAATTAATTTTTGGACAAAATTGGTTATGAGATAGTTTTATGGAAATTTTTAAAAAGAGGGGCATTTTGGTCATTTGCCTAATAAATTATTAAAATGGGAAAAAGATGACAAAAATCCATTCATCTTCTTCCCTAAGCTGCCGAAAATTCCAATAGCCATTGTTAGGGCTCTTTCAATTTTCCAAGCTTACTAGTAAGTGCTCTTGAGCCTGGTTTTTGATATTCTTCATATTTTTGAAGTCCTGTAGCATGAGTAAGCTATTTTTAGCTATTTGATGAGCTGTAATGGATGTTCAAAAATGTGGTCATGTATGACATGCATGTATTTTGATGTTTTATGGAAGATTATGAAAGCTTGATGTTGTAGAAACATCTTTTGTTAAGTGATTTTCCATGAAAATGCATGTAGGGACTTGATTGTGAAAATCTTAAGTTTGGTCATACATGTGTGATTTTGAGAGAATTGATGATTTCTATAGTTGAGACTATTAATCAGCTAAGCATGTAGTTTAAGAAAGTTGTATAAAAATCATTTTACGAACCTAGGGGCAAAAGTGTAAATATGAGAAAGTATAGGGGCAAAATAGTAATTTTCCAAAGAAAGAGTTATGAGGCAATTTAGTCAATATGCTTATTAAATGGTCTATTTATGATTATAGATGAAGAAAAATGAAGCCCGGATCGAAACCGAGGCAAGAATAAAGTCGAGGACTAAATTGCATATCTACATAGATTTTGTATATTGAGTTAAGTTTGTATGATTTCTAAGCTTTATGATTTTTATCACTGAATTGCTTAGTATTATGTACAATATTTTCATGGAATGCTTAATGTTATGTTAAACAAAGAAATCAGTGAGATTAAGTATGAGCAAATCCCAATCAAAGATAAATTTCCCAGGATACTCGATCTACCACATAAGATATGAACAGTTATCAAGTAAGTCCAAGGCAAGCTTGGCATTGAACAGTTATCATGTAAGTTCAAGGCAAGCTTGGCATTGAACAGTTATCATGTAAGTTCAAGGCAAGCTTGGCATTGAACAGTTATCATGTAAGTCCAAGGCAAGCTTGGCATTGAACAGTTATCATGTAAGTCCAAGGCAAGCTTGACATTGAACAGTTATCTTGTAAGTCTAAGGCAAGCTTGGAATTGAACAGTTATCATGTAAGTCCAAGGCAAGCTTGTCATTGAATAGTTATCATGTAAGTCCAAGGCAAGCTTGGCATTGAACAATTATAATGTAAGTCCAAGGCAAGCTTGGCATTGAAAAGCTATCAAGAGAAAGAGATTCCATGTAAGTCCAAGCCAAGGCATGGCATTGGTGAGAACAAGGAAGACTTCATGTAAGTCCATGTCAAGACATGGCCTTGAAACCAAGATGAGCTATTCCATGTAAGACCATATCTAGGATATGGCTTTGGCATCAAGATATGTGGGATAAGATTTAGTATCCTCGGTTATTCGCAGTATTTCATCAGGAAAATGAGTAAAGTTAAAATGAGATAACAAGAAAGCTAAGTAAGCAAAGCTATTACCAAGTTGAAATGGGGTATTATTTATGTTTTGAATGATAAATTAGAGATCATGATTATTAAATTAAAGTATGTTGATCAATATGAACAAGTGATACAGGTAACATGTTTACCTTACGAGTATAAGGATAGTAAGTATCATGAGACATGTGACAATCAATATGAGTAGGTAAGCTCTATAGCTGAAATTATGATACCATTGTTATGTCAAATGGTTTATATTAAGCAAGTTTATTAATCTGTGTTTTACGTGCAAACTTACTAAGCTAAATGCTTGCGTCTATAATCCATTCTTTCTATGTAGTCCCGCCAAGCTAACTTGTGCATCGTTGGAGTAGGAGCTCGTAGCACACTATCAATCCTTATTTTGGTATAGCCAAGTTACTTTACTAAGTATGGCATGTATAGGAAGCATTCATTTTGAGAACATGTTTTAAGAAGGGCCATTGTATAGGTTATCAAACAATTATTCTTTTGTATATGGCTAAGTGGTTAGCCAAAATTGGTTATATATATGTTGCTATATTCAATGAAGCATGTTGTATAGTTTTTGAAATGTATTGGTTTGATTTTGATTTTAGGGTGGTAAATGGCTTGGTAAATAGCCTATAAGTGCCCACACGGCTAGAGACACGGGCGTGTGTCTAGGCCGTGTGTGCCCTGCACCTTATTGTTTTAAGTCAGAATAGGCCACGGACAAATTACACGACCGTTTGCCTGGGCCGTGTGTGAAACACGGTTAGAACATGGGCGTGTGCCCCAGTCCATGTGAAATAAGTCAGTATGGTAAGGTTTATCACACGGGTGTGTTCAGGCCTTGTGAAAATAGTCAGTAGCTCCCCACGGTTGATAACATGGGTGTGTCAAGGGGTACACTGGCGTGTCCCAAGCCACATGGGCATGTGACCCCTGCTTTAAAGAAAGGTTTCGATTAAGTTTCGAAAGTTTTTAGATATGTGCTTAAGGCCTCGTAGGCCCATGTAATGTATGATTAGACTAATGTAGAGAAGTTTTTAAGTCGAAACAAAATTTCACAGCCCATAAGTGTATGTTTTAATAAGTTCAAGCTTGGTAATATATCTTATCCAGTCCTAGCCTCGGGCTTGGGTATGGGGTGTTATAATTACTATATGAAAAACACAGTTAAAATTGTCAGGAGTCATCACACTATCATAATTTATATAATGGCATGTATAGCTAAACTCGTGTTTGCTACATCAATTCTAATAATTGGCTAAACCGTAGCTCTGCTACCACTAAATGTAACACCCCTAACCCGTACCCGTCACCAGAACAGGGTTTCAGAGTATTACCAGAGCATTAAAAACATTTTTCTATTAAACTATAAAATTTACTATTCATTTACCGAGATAATCCAAAATGTCCCTTGATTGGGCCCTTGAGGCCCAATACAAGTATTAGAATCAAATCGGGACTTAATCAAAACCTTTAAGAATTTTTTGTAAAAGTACAAAATCTTTCTAAGGTGCAGGACTCATACGCCCGTGTGGTCCAAGGGACATGCCTGTGTGTCCCTGGAACACGCCTGTCCTACAGGCCGTGTTTGATTTATGGTGCTCTCTGACTTGCGCCACAGGCCATGCCACACGTCCGTGTGCTAGGCCATGCCACACTCCCGTGTGCTAGGCCGTGTGGTTAATTAAATTAATTTGAAATAGGTGCAGGTTTCACATGGCCAAGACACATGTTCATGTTCTAGGCTGTGTAGCACACATGGTTGAGATACACGCCCTTGTCTCTGTCCGTGTGCCCAATTCTAAGCATTCTGTTTCTCAAAATTAAGGTACAGGGGACACACGGCCTAACTACATGCATGTGTTACAAGGCTGTGTATCATGCACGGTCTAGAAACACGCCTGTGTGTCTACTTGTGTGGACAAAATTAAACCATTTCTAGCTTCATTTCTCACCCAAAATTTCACCCAAGACCTGCACTTGAAACCACATCCAACACCAACCAAATCAAGCATTCAAATTGGGCAATCTCTATGATTCACAAGGCATATCACTACAAGCATACATGATCACAACCTTACCATAGTTTAACTTAGGAATTCCCAACATTGATCACATATTTTTAACATAATACATGTATATGAATATATCATAATAATCTACTTAGTCATACCAAAATGAACCATTACTAGCCATTCCAATGGCTAGGTTACAAAATAACATTTCAAACGACTATTGGTCAAGTTGTCCTACACATGCCATTATAATTAAAATGACTTCATTAAATATACCCAAAATTCTAATTGATAGTGTGACGATGCTCTAATGATATCCAACCCTCGCGAGCTTCCGAGCACTATAAAATAGGGGAAAAATAAACGGAGTAAGCATTATGCTTAGTAAGTTCATATAAAAAAAACTAAACTTACCAATCTTACTTTTTAAAATCTAGACATACAATGTTATGTTTCCATCCATGTGGCTAAATTTCCTAATCACATACATTCAATCAAACATGTTAGGCACCAAAATCTTCATATCAATCAAGTAACATAGATGAGCTCATCAAGCAATATTCTTTCGAGTCATTATCACATCATCTCAAGATTTTCATGCCATGTTAGGAGTTTTATGTCTGTCGAATCATTGAATTTCGATGGATGCTTAAGTAGTACACTCAAAGTGTAAAATTCAATAATCCATCAATTTCTTCTTCAAGGGTACCTAATAGCACACATAACCAAGAAACGCTCTCTCAAGCCACATATCGTATAACAGGATTACCAGTCCAGGCTAAATCCTTTATATAACATAAGCTCAGAGGTGTTCGATTAAGATTACCAGTCTAGGCTAAACCTTAATCATAACGTATGCTCAACAGGTATTATACTAGGATTACCCGTCCAGGCTAAATCCTTTCTATAACAAGGTTAAAGGGATTACTCGTCTGAGCTAAATCATATCCCCAACAAATGCTGAAGCCTATTAATTTCAAGTAAGCGCATATAATCATCGAATCCAATATTTAATCGGACTTAACCCTTTTTCACATTTTAAGCATATATCAATTTTCCATCATAGTATACAAGTAAGCACATCAACATAAATCACATTACATACAACACAATATAATTACATGCCCAATTAAGCTATACAAACTTACCTCAACACTTGTTCGCGTTAGAAATCTACTAATCCGAAACCTTTTCTTTTCCTCGGTCTAACCTCGAATTAGTGTGTTTTGAATCTATATAAATATATCTAACCATCAATTTCATAAATTTCAAAATTAAATGGACTAAATTTACATCATAGGCAAAATTACCATTTTGCGCCTAACTTTTCCATAAATTTTAATTTTGTCCCTAGGCCTGGAAAATGAAACTTGTGCAAATTACACCTTATTACAAGCCTAACCAAAGCCCCATTACAAATTTTCCAGCACATATATTCATAAAATTTCAGAATTTTTCATCAAATTTTACAACTTTTCATTTGTCCCTAAATCATGTTTTCATCAAAAATCACTTTGTAAAAGTTGTTTATCTATCAATAATATTTTATTTTCTACCATAAATTTCTAATTTCCAGCATAATACATCCATGAAACATTTTCATACATTGATAACTTTCCAAGTTAATCCCTCAAATAGAGAGATTAAGCTATCCCAATTTTAAAAATATCAAAATTAATAAAAATGGGACACAGAAACTTACCCAATTAGGCCTTGAAAGTTTTTTCTCTCTCTCTTAGGGTTTCTTGTGTTTTTAGGTTGAAGATGATATAAAATAAGATGATTTCTTTTATCATTTTTTTAATTAATTAAACTTTTTCTATTTCTAATTTAGTCCTTGAACTTTTTCTATAATTCCATGGATGAGTCACCATGAAAAATCTACATACTTTTCTTAATGGTCTAGTTACCATATAAGGACCTCTAGTTTTGAATTCCATAGCTATTTGATCCTTATAGCTACTAGAATTCAACTTTCATATTTTGTGCGATTTAGTCCTTCTCGTAATTAGGCACTAAATCGATAAAATTTTCATGTCAAAATTTTCACATGTCACGTCTATCATATTTGGGACCATATAATAAAATAAAAATAAATTATATTCAGGTCAGATCTGTGGTCCAAAACCATTGTCTGATTTCACTAAAAAATGGGTTGTTACAAATGTAATTGTGTTTTAAATGCTTTATAATTGTATTGTTAATGAATATGACTTTATGGAAATGTTCGACGAAGATTTGGCAATTTTTGAAATCCTGATTGAACCTTAGGAATAGAAAGGATGCAAATCACATGTCACTAGGGTTTTTGTGTTTGGGTGCTGGTCCATACGTTCTACTGGTGGCTGAGTTTTTTGGCATGTGTTGCAAATTTTCGTTAGCTTGTGTGAACAACACCGTGCAGTTACATCTTGACCATCAACTTGTGTGAGCAGACCCGATGATAGCTCGAGATGAGCATTTACATATGAGATATAAAATTGAGATTGTTTCGACTATGTATTGGCACTTAGGGTAGGAGATTCCCGAGTATCCAATATTATTCCAAATGGTTCAATGGGTATATCAAGGATACGAAGGGTATGAGATAAGTACGTATTAGCACAGATATGAACGTAAATCATATAAGCATTGAATCCATGAAATTTGTGAGCTTCATGATTAACTATGTGAATGAATATGTGTTAGTTTTGTGTTTAAATGGATTTGTAGTATATTATGTTTATATTACTTAAATGGTGAATGAATGGTAAGTTATATTATTAACTATACAAGCTTAAACGTTGTTTACTTTTCTGTGTTTTATAGTGATTTCGAAGCTTGCTTGGATTGGGAGTTGTTGGAGATCTCATCACACTATCCAGCTGTCATTTTGGTACTTTTGAACTTGTTATTTGGTTATATGGCATGTATAGGTGTTTTAGTTAATATGGCCTATATGTTGGTAATGTATTTAACCAATTGATTTGGCATGTAATTGATGAATGTTTTGGTTATGAGTATAGCCATATGATTTGGCTCATTTTGGTATACTTGGTTATGAAAATATGTATAAATGGTCTTTTGATATGTTGTGTATAATTTCTTTGTGATTGTCTTGTTGTGGATTGGTATTTTGTGAAGCAAATGGTTAGAATTGAGATGAGCATGTGTACTAAGTTAGGCACAAAATCTAAAATAGGTAATTAACAATTTAGGTATACTTTGGAAGCATTTTTAGTATGTTTAAAAGTGGTCAAATGGATGTGCTTGTGGATATCATGTTGTACATGTGATTAGTACATGATATAATCTTGATATTGGTTAGTTTTGAGGGCCTAATTACGCCATGATTATATGCATATTGAGGTGTGCAGGTTGGAACCTCTTTAGGTGATAAAATGGCTTGGAAAATAGCCTATTTTTGTCCACACGGGCAAAGACACAGACGTGTGTGACACACAGCTAGGGGACACAGTCGTGTGTCCCCTAGTACTTAATTAGAAACCAAGTCAGTAGCTCCACATGGCCCAGCACACGAGTGTGTGACTTGGTCGTGTGGCATAAGTCAGTATACCCTCCAGTTTTCACACGGTCTGGCACACGGGCGTGTGAGGCCATTTTGAATGGTACACGGGCCTGTGGTTGGCTGTGTCACCCAAGTCAATGAGTTACACGGGGTAGGAAACGGGTTGGGACACGACCATGTGATCCCATTTCGAATGTCCACACGGCCTATGACATGTGCGTGTCTTTGGCGGTGTGAGACATACAGACTGGCCAAACTGGCGTGTGTCCCTTGTACTTTGAAAATTTTATATGCTTTTCCCAAAATTTTCCTGAGTTCCTGGTCTAGTCCCGAACCACTTCTAATGCTTGTTTTTGGCATTGAGGGCTCATATTAGGGATTACATGATTTATTTGAATGATGTTTGTTGGGATTTAAGAATTGCATGATTGTTTAATTGGTATGTTTGGTAATGGTCAATAACCCCTATTCCAGTATTGGACACGAGTTAGGGGTGTTACATTTATTGGTATCAGAGATATGGTTTAGTCGATTCTTAGACTAACGTAGCGTATGTGAGTTTAGCTATACATGTCGTATATAACATTTGATAGTGTGATATCTCCTAATAGTTTTAATCATGTTTTCATATAGCAATGGATCCTAATCAAATAGTTGTTGATGTTATACAAAGAAATGCACCAGCCTCTGCTCATGGAGCAGCTATTTTAATCGAGACCTGTGTCTGAGAGTCAGGGAGGAGAGGCCAAGGAAGCCTTCTTCCAAATGATGATCGAATGGTTCATTGAGTTTGTCCAAACCAATACAGCTGCTCAGCAACCTCCATCCCCAACTATTCCCCAACTGATTCCTTTAGCTCCTCAAGGTTTGGAAACCTTGTGTATGAACAAGCCACCTATGGATAAAATTTAAAAGTCAGGGGTTGAAGAGTTTAGAGCTAGAGTTGATGATAATCCTGAGAGAGCAGAGTTTTGGCTTGAGAATACAATCTGGGTATTTGATGAACTGTCTTGTACGCCAGTTGAATGTGTTAAATGTGATGTATCACTTCTGACAGATACTGTATATCAGTGGTGGAACACTTTGATATCTGTGATGCCAATATAAAGAGTCACGTGGGAATTCTTTTAGACTAAGTTCAGAAATAAATATATAAGCCAACGGTTTATACATCAAAAGCGCAAAGAGTTTCTAGAGTTGAAATAGGGTTGTATGATTGTAACCGAGTACGAAAGAGAATTGGTGAGACTAAGTAAATACGCTCGAGAATATGTTTATACTGAAGAAATTATGTGTAAGCATTTTGAAGACGGGTTAAATGAAGACATTAAGCTTCTAGTTGAGATTCTGGAATTGAAATAATTTGTGGTTTTGGTTGACAAAGCTTGCAAAGTTGAGGAACTTAGCAAAGAAAAGAGAAAAGCTGATTTTGAGGTTAGAGATTCAAGAAAAAGGTCGATGAGTAAACCCTATCTTTCCTCTTCAAAGAAATCAAGAGATTATTATAACCGTTCAACAGCTTCAATGGGGAATTCTAACGGAGATCATGGGATGCAACACACAGTCAAAAGGCTCAAGCTACTTTAGTATCGAGCATTGGTAGTGTTAAAACCAATAAACCTGAGTGTTACGAGTGTGAAAGATGACATTTTGGAGACTGCTGGATAAATAATAAAGCTTGTTTTAAATGTAGCTCACAAGATCACTTTATTCAGGATTGTCTTGAGTTACCCAAGTAAGATAAATTTCATAATACAAGGCCAAGTAATACAGCTTAACAGTAGGATTTAGGGCCTAGTTGAAATAGTGGTTGTCAAACCATAAATTCGAGGTAGAAATATGTGTTTTATGGTTTTTATGAGGTCTATGACATGTTTGCATGATTGTGTAAAAATTTCATGAAGAAATTTTATGAATTAGTGATCAATTTATTCATGAGGACTAAATTGCAAAGATTGAAAAATGAGATTCTAGAATATTCGTGTATGAGATAGCAAAAGAAAATTTATTAGAGGTCATTATTTAGCAATTAGACCATTATATTTTATGATGGACAAAAATAGACATGGAAAGGAAAAATCTCAAGAAAGGGCCTTAAGGGCAACTTGGTCATTTGTTTAGTAAGTTAATAAAAAGGGAAAAAGAAGTCAAAATTCATCTCCATCTTCTTCCTAAGTGCTGAAAATCTCAAGCTCTCCATAGCTAGGGTTTCTTCAACTTTCAAGCTTGATTGTAAGTACCTCCTAGTCCCATTTTTAATGTTCTTCGTATTTTTGAGATCCTTGTAGCTCAATTTAGCTATTTCTAGCTATATTTTGAGCTGGGGTTCATGTTTAAAAATTTAACCATGTATGACATGCATGCATTTTGATGTTTAATGGAGGAATATGAAAGTTTGATGTATGATAAACATCTTTTTCTAAGTGATTTTCATGGAAAATTCATAAAAAGGACCTAATTGTAAGAGTGATAAAATATGTGACAAAAATAGTTTTGAAGGAAAGTGTGAGCTGTTGTGAGCTCAATAAATATTCGGCTAGGCATGGTTAACCAAGGATATGAGTGTATTTCATTATACAAGCCTAGGGACTATTTTGTAAATATGAGAAAGTATAGGGGCAAAATCTTAATTTTTCCAAAGTATAATTCATGGTTCGATTTAGTCAATATGATCATTAAAGAGTGAAATTGTCATTTTAGATCAAGAAAAATGAAGTCCAGACCAAAAACGAGGAAAGAACAAGATGGTGGACTAAATCGAGCAATTATACGCATATTGATAACGAGGTAAGTTTGTGTGTAATAATTCAACATCATGTTATTATACTTTCAAATGCTTGAAAATTTCTTGAAGATGTATATTATTTCCATGCATTTGATCAATGACGTTTCGATGAGGATATGATGAAAACTTATAATGTTGAAGTCACGGTTGAACCTTAGGAATTGAAAGGATACCATTGTCAAGACATGAGATTTATAAGGTCCCGTATCAGACCATATCAGAGATATGGCCTCGGTATCAAATTGAGATCCCGTATAAGACCATATCTGGGATATGGCATCAGCATCGAATAGAGATTTCGTGTAAGACCATGGTCGGGACATGGCATCGATATACGATCTCATATAAGGCCATATCTGGGATATGGTGTCGACATCGATATGTGATCCCGTATAAGACCATATCTAGGATTTGGCATTGACATCGACATGTTATCCCATGTAAGAACATCTCTAGGATATGGCATTGGCATCTTATTTCGTGTATGACGAATTCAGGGTATCCTTAGATATTCCAAGTTGTTCAACGGGTAAAGAGCTAAGTTTATGTTAAAGAAGGCAAAAACTTAAGTTTATGTTAAAGAAGGCAAAGAGCTATGTTTATGATCAAGATGGTAAAAGTGCTAAATTTATGTGTTCAAGTGATACAGGTACATATGAGATACCTATGAGAAATAAGTCCGATATGTGATATGTGATTGGTAAGAGTAAGCATGAGTAAGTTATGTAATGTGCTTGAGAACTTGTGTTATTACTTAAAGTAAAGTATGAATGTATCGTAATATTTTATGTTGTTATCAATTGCATGCAAACTTACTAAGCTTCAAGCTTACCCCTTCTCTTTTCCCTTTTCCTGTAGTATAGCCAAGCTAGCTCGAGGATCGTAGGACGTCGGAGCTCAGTTTACACTATTAAGTTATTCTTTTGGTATAGTAAAGTTTGATTATTTTGGGTATGGCATGTATAGGAACTTGGTCATTTTTTTATAGGTCATATTGGTTAGCCAAGGTGTTGGCCATTAATGTTACTCATTTCATTTTGTAAATGGCCGTTGGAATTGACCAATACTAGCTAAGTTATATATATTCAATGATGGTGAAATTCATGAAGTGCAAGTTGATGCAATTGAATGAGTAGTGCGTGAAGTAGATGAATGATGAATTAAAACCCCCTGTTGATAGAATCTGAAAACAAGGAGCTGAAGAGTTTCAAGCTAATAAAGATGATGATCTGGAAAGAGCTGAATTTTGGCTTAAAAATACCATCAGGGTATTTGATGAACTGTCTTACACACTTGAAGAGTGCTTGAAATGTGTTGTGTCTCTCTTAAGAGACTCAACTTACCAGTGGTGGAACACCCTTGTGTCGATTGTACCAAGGGAGAAAGTTAATTGGGAATTTTTCCAAGAAGAGTTTTAAAAGAAGTATATTAGCCAAAGGTTTTTCGACCAGAAAAGAAAGGAATTCCTTGAGTTAAAATAAGGTAGAATGACAGTGACTGAATATGACCGTGAGTTTGTAAGGCTCAGTAAATACGCCCGAGAGTGTGTATCCACTGAAGCCATTATGTGCAAAAGGTTTGAGGACCGATTAAATGAGAATATTCGATTGTTTGTTGGTGTCCTAGAACTAAAGGAGTTTATTGTGTTACTAGATAGAGCTTGTAAGGTCAAAAAGTTGGCCAAAGAGAAAAGAAAGGCTAAAATTGAGTCTCGTGACGCGAGGAAGAGACATTTAAGCAAGTCATTTCAATCCTCATCCAAGAAATCAAGAGATTTCAGTACTCGATTAGCCACTTCAGCTGAGTTTTAAAATAGAAGTAAGGGTAAACAGTACTCGGGGACTAAAGTTCAGACCACTTCAATTGCTAGTGTTGGAAACGCTCGACCAAGTAGACCGAAATGTCCACAATGTGGGAGACGTCACTCTAGAGGATGCTGAGCAAATGAAAGAGCTTGTTTCAAGTGTGGATCCCTAGATCATTTTATTAGAGATTGCCACGAGATGGTCAAAAAAGAGCAATCTCAGAGTGCAAGATCGGGAAGTACTGCTAGAGGGAGGTCCAGAGAAATTCGGGAAATGGAACGAGTAGTAAGAATACATCTAGATAGTAGGCTGTAAGATTTGAGGGTAGAGCGCCTGCGAGGTCTTATGCCATTCGCGCTCGCGAAGAGGCATCATCCCCTGATGAAATTACGGGTACATTTTCTCTCTATGATACTCATGTTGTTGCTTTAATTGATTCGGGATCTACCCACTCATATATTTGCAAGAAATTAGTATCTAGTATGAAAATGCCTGTAGAGTCTACAGAATTTGTGATAAAGGTGTCAAATCCCCTAGGCAAATATGTGTTAGTCGATAAAGTATGCAAAGATTGCCCTTTGATGATTAGAGGTCATTATTTTCCAGCAAATCTCATGCTATTGCCATTTGATGTATTTGATGTAATTCTTGGTATGGATTGGTTAACTAATCATGATGTGATAATAAATTGTGGAAGGAAATTTATTGAGTTAAAATGTGAAAATTGGGATATTCTTTTTGTTGAATCAAATGAACAGGACAGATTGCCTGTAATGATTTTTCATATGTCTGCCCAAAAATATGTAAGAAAGGGATATGAAGCTTATCTTACCTTTATGATGAATGCCAAAAAGATTGGGCTAAGAATTGAATTAGTGCCGATAGTATGTGAGTACCCAGATGTATTTCTGAAAGAATTGCCCGGGTTACCTCCGATTAGAGAGATTGAGTTTAGAATTGAGTTACCCTCGGTACTGTGCCCATTTCAATTGCTCTGTACAGGATGGCTCCAACCAAATTGAAAGAATTGAAGGCACAGTTACAAAAGTTGACGGATAAAGGTTTCGCAAGACCAAGTTATTCTCCATGGGGTGCTCCCGTATTATTTGTGAAAAAGAAAGATGGTTCCATGACGTTATGTATAGATTATCGGCAACTTAATAAGGTAACCATAAAGAACAAGTCCCTTTACCAAGGATCGATGATTTGTTTGATCAATTGAAGGGAGCCACTGTGTTTTCCAAGATAGACTTGAGGTCTGGATATTATCAGTTGAGAGTCAAAGACTCAAATGTGCCGAAAATAGCATTTTGGACAAGGTATGGTCACTACGAATTTTTAGTCATCCCTTTCGGCTTAACAAATGCCTCTATTGTGTTCATGGATTTGATGAACTGCATCTTACGGCCATATTTGGATAAATTTGTTGTAGTCTTCATTGATGATATACTGATTTACTCTCGTGATGAGAATGAACATGCTGAGCATTTGAGAACAGTCTTACAAATTTTAGGAGATAATCAGTTATATGCCAAGTTTAGTAAAAGTGAATTTTGGCTTAAAGAAGTCAGATTTTTGGGGCACATTGTCTCGGGAGATGGAATTAGAGTTGACCCGAATAAGATTTCAGTAATTGTGATTGGAAGCCGCCAAGGAACGTATTTGAGGTTAGAAGTTTTTTGGCCTAGCTGGTTAATACAGACAGTTTGTCAAGGGATTTTCTACGATAGCTACTTTGATGACCAGGCTATTGCAAAAAGATGGAAAGTTTGAATGGACAGAAAAGTGCCAACTGAATTTTGAGAAACTAAAGGCAGTGTTGACTGAAGCTCCAGTTTTAGTGCAACTTGAACCAGGAAAAGAATTTGTTGTTTATAGTGATGCGTCCTTGAATGGATTGGGTTGTGTACTCATGCAAGAAGGCAAAGTGATAGCTTATACCTCTAGACAGTTAAAGCCACACGAGAAGAATTACCCGACCCATGATTTGGAGCTAGATGCCATTGTGTTTGCATTGAAGATATAGAGACACCATTTGTATTGTAACACCCCTAACCCGTAACCGTCGTCAAAACAAGGTTAAAGGGCATTACCGGACAATCGAAATCATTTACTAACATTTCACAGCAAAGTCTGACAAAACACATCAAAGTGTCCCTTAAATAGGTCTACGAGACCATAATCACACTTTAGAGAAAGGTCGGGACTAAACCAAACATATATAAAAATTCTCGAAAATTTAATTTTTTTTTCAAAGTTACAGAGGTCACACGCCCGTGTGGGCAGGCTGTATGCCTACCACAGCCTTACACACGTCCATGTGTCTAAGCCATGTCAAAACATGGCATACATACTAACTTGACTATATGGCTTGAGACACGCCCATGTGCCCTACCCGTGGTCGAGCTTGACTTATACCACACGGCCAGTCACACGCCCGTGTGTCCAGCCCGTGGTCAAGCCTGTCTTATTTTGAATTGCAACCTCGAAGGACAAGGTCGAGCCACATGCCCGTGTGCTCAACCATGTGGGCAAATATAGGCCATTTTCAAGGACAAATTGCCATACACACATGGGTCATTCTTAGAAGCACATACAAGCCTAATTCCACACCAATTGGCAACAAAAAACACACCAAATGGACATCATATCATCCCATTCAAGTTCATTTCCCATACATATCATCTTATATGCCAAATTGCAGAACTAAATCATAAGTATAACCAAGCATGAATCATCCACAATTTTACCAATTCATATAACCATTCCATATATCAAACATATATACTGATTTTGCTTTAATATGCTTCCTATAATCTTGACTACTTCATAAACATAAGATCATACCAAAACAAAACATCATATAGCATGACTCATCATTCATTTACACATCCATTTAACTAGCCATATCACATGGCCATTTCAAATTTCAATCATATTCCAAAACAACTAGCCTATACCTGCCATACTTAATATTTACACTTGCAAAAAAGATACCAAAACAAGATTGAGTAGTGTAATGACGATCCTTGACAATCTCCGAGCCTTTCGTAGCTTTGACGACCTATAAAATAGAGTAAACACACACACAGAGTAAGCTTTCCAAAAACTTAGTAAGCCATATACAAATACACTTAACAATAAATACACATAGCCACATAGACACAATGACATTAATATATCTCATTTGCAAATTCATAATATCATCCTTGTCTCATTAACTAGCCATTACTTCCCACATATCATAGCTTATAATATCACTTACTTATAGCTCATTCAAGCATGAATCATATATTATCTGATCAAATCAATTCACATATCTCATCTGGGTAAGTTTATATACATTCTTACCTTTCATACCCTTATTTAGTGTATAATTCAAACGTACCTGATTCATTTATACATATCACGTAGACTTTCATTTCTTAGATTTCCCGTTGAATCATTTGAAATTTAATAGGATACTCAGAGTGCTCAGAATAGTCGTTCAATGCCAACGTCCCTAACGAGGTCTTACATGTACTCAAATATCGTTGCCACTGTCTTAGGCAGGGTCTTACACGAATCAATACGATGCCAATGTCCCAGACATGCTCCTACAAATAAATCTTATATTAATGCCAACGTCCCAGACGTGGTCTTACACGAAATTTTGAATCAATGCCAACATCCCAGACGTGGTCTTACATGATATCACATATCAAAAACCTATGTCATGACATATGTAATCCTATCTATTCCTAGGTTCGTACGGGGCTTCTTGAACATTGTTGCACTATCGATACATCCTTGATTTTCATATACTTATCATTCTCGTACGCATTCATCACAATGAGATTTCACATGAACATACATAAATCAATACAAATACATTTATTTGTATATAGACTTACCTCGGATTCTGTATAAGGAAACGAACTTGGCTACTCAATTACTTTTGATTTCCCGTGATCTAAGTCCGTTTTCTTTGGTTCTTGATCTATACATATTCAAATTTAACTCATTTATTTACTATTTTGTTCAATTCAATCCAAAAACACATATTTAGGGCAATTTACAAATTGGCCCTCATATTTTCACATTTTGAAATTTTAGTCCCTATTTCACAAAATCATAAAATAGACAAAATCTCAATACACCCATGCTTCGCTGAATTCTCATGTAGTCCATACAAGTCCATACATTTCATTTATTTCACAATTTAGTCCTTTAAAATAATATTTTCTTAATTAAGTCCAAATTACTCAAAATCACTAAAAATCTAAAGACATAACTTGTTAATCAAACATATATATTTTATTTTTCATCATCAAACATTAAAAAACTCATGTGTTCTTCAATGGAACATTTCAAAATATTCATCAATTCACAAAATTAAAGCATGGGTATCAAAGTACTCGAAGCAACGATTACAAAAACGTAGAAATGATCAAAACGATCAAAAACCAACCTTAAATCAAAGACATCAATGGCTGAATGTTTGAAGAACTCCAACTTTGTTTTTCTTTCCTACTTTCGGTGATGAAACATAAAGATGATGAAATTTGGCTTTTGTTTTTGTTTAATAATCTTTTATTTTTCAAATTACCTATTTAGCCTTTATAATTTACAAATAATAACACATATAATAGATGGTCTTTAATGTCCATTAACATATTAATGGCATAATAACCTATTAAGGACTTCTCATAGTAAAAACAATAACAATTCAGAACTCATTCAAATAGAAGGCTACTTTTACCTTTTATACGATTTAGTCCTTGTATCAAATTAAGCACACGAACAGACAAATTAATTCACAAAAATTTCACATATGCTTAATCATATACTACTGACACAGAAAATAATATTAAAATATTTTTCTAACTCAGATTTGTGGTCCCAAAACCACTATTTCGACTAGGGTTTAAACCAGACTGTTACAATTCTCCCCCTTAGGGATTTTTTGTCCCCGAAAATCTTACCGTTGAATAGGTTCAGATATTGATGTCTTATTGAATCTTTAGGCTCCCACGTAGCCTCTTCAACTCCGTGTCGATGCCACAGTACTTTAACTAACAGAATTATCTTGTTTCTCAATTCTTTCACTTCATGAGCTAAGATACGGATCGGTTCTTCCTCGTAAGTCATATCAGATCAGATTTCAATCTCAGACAGAGGAATCACATGTGATGGATCGAATCTGTACTGACGAAGCATTGACATGTGAAATACATTAGGAATATTTTCTAGTTCTGGTGGCAACAACAACTTATAAGCAACAGGGCCAACATACTCGATAATCTCATACGACCCTATGAACCTTGGACTCAATTTACCTTTTCGTCCAAATCAGAGTACTTTCTTCCACGGAGACACTTTTAAAAACACTTTGTCACTGATATCAAACTCAATATCATTTCTTTTCAAGTCTGCATAGGACTTCTGACGATCAGATGCTGCTTTCAGATTATCACGGATCACTTTCACTTTTTGTTCTGTATCTTTTATCAAATCAACCCCGTGTATCTTATTTTCACTGAGCTCAATCCAATACAGAGATGTTCTACATTTACGTCCATACAAAGCCTCATATGGTGCCATTTTAATGATCGACTGAGAACTGTTATTATATGCAAATTCAATCAGTGGCAAATATTGTTCCCACGTACCATTAAACTCAAGAATGCAACATCTTAGCATATCCTCGAGTATCTGGATAATCTGCTCAGATTGACCATCTGTTTGCAGATGAAAAGCTGTGCTGAAATGTAATCTCGTGCCTAAAGCTTCCTGAAATTTCTTCCAGAATCATGATGTAAATCTCGAATCTATATCTGATACAATATATAGTGGCACCCCGTGCAACCTCACAATCTCAGAAATATACAGCTAAGCTAACTTATTAAGTGAGTGATCAGATCATATCGGAATAAAATGAGTAGATTTCGTCAATCAATCTACGACAACCCAAATCGCATCTTTCTTTCTCGGAGTCAAAGGTAGTCCAGAAACAAAATCCATCATTACTTCATCCCATTTCCACTCAGGAATCAAAATCGATTGTAGCAAACCAGACGGAACCTGATGTTCAGCTTTAATTTGCTGACAGATTAAACATTTCGACACAAATTTAGAAATGTCTCATTTCATACCAGACCACCAATAGTGTTGCTTCAAATCATGATACATCTTTGTACTTCCCGGATGAACAGATAGGCGACTGTTATGTGCTTCATTTAAAATCAATTGAATCAACTCTAAGTTTTTTGAGACAAAAATTCAATTCGGAATCTCAAACAATCATCAACATCAACTCAAAATTCAGAATCAGACTTCAAATCACACTGAGCTCGTTTCGCTAGCATTTCATTATCAAATTTCTGAGCATCACATATTTGCTATAAAAATAACAGTTTTGCTTTTAATTTCACCAAAACCAAACTATCATCAGACAAGTCTAAATGAGTATTCCTTGCACGTAATGCAAACAGTAATTTTTAGCATAAAGCTCAGCAACAACATTAGCCTTACCCGGATGATAATCTATCACAAGCTCTTAGTCTTTCAAAAGCTGTCGCAGATTCAAATCTTTCTGGGTCATTAAATATTTCAGACTTTTATGATCTGAAAACACGCGGAATTATCACGAAAAAGATAATGACGCCAAATCTTTAATGCAAACACAATTGCAGCTAGATCAAGATCATGTGTCGGATAGTTCTTTTCATGCGGCTTCAATTGTCTCAAGGCATAAGCTATAACTTTGCCTTCTTGCATCAAAACACATCCCAGACCATTTAATGAAGCATCATTGTAAATTAAAAATTCTTTACCTGATTCTAGTTGTATCAAAACTGGAGCTTCAGTCAACAGAGTTTTCAACTGATCAAAGCTTTTCTGACATTTATCGAACCATTTGAATCTCACATCTTTCTAAAACAATTTAGTCAACGGAGTAGCTATCATCGAGAATCCTTTTACAAACTGACGATAATAACCAGCTAGTCCCAGAAAATTGTGAACTTCGGACACATTCATTGGAGGTTTCCATTCCAGAATAGTAGAAATCTTATTCGGATCAACTCGTATTCTAGAGGCCGATACAATATGTCCCAGAAAACTGACTTCACGCAACCAGAATTCACATTTGCTGAATTTTGCATACAATTGCTTATCTCGCAGAGTTTGCAAAACATTTCTCAGATGCTCAACATGTTCAATTTCATCACGTGAATAAATCAAAATGTCGTCAATGAAAACAACAACAAATTGATCTAGGTACGGTCAAAAAATTCTGTTCATCAGATCCATAAAAATAGTAGAAGCATTCGTTAGTCTGAAAGGCATAACTAAAAATTCATAATGCTCATACCTCGTTCTGAAAGCAGTTTTTGGAATGTCTGAATCTTTTACTCGCAACTGGTAGTATCCCGATCTCAGATCTATCTTTGAAAACACAGTGGCTCCTTTTAACTGATCAAACAAATCATCGATCCTAGGTAGAGGATATTTATTCTTTATAGTCACCTTATTCAACTGACGATAGTCAATGCACATTCTCATCATGCCATCTTTCTTTTTCACAAACAGAACAAGAGCACCCCAATGTGAGAAACTCAGTCGTGCAAATCCTCTATCGATAAACTCTTGCAACTGTGATTTCAACTCTTTCAATCCTGTTGGTGCTATTCTATATGGGGCTATCGAAATAGGAGTCGTTCCCGATAACAGTTCAATACCAAATTCAACTTCACGTATCGGAGGTAATCCCAATAATTCTATAGGAAACACATCCAGGAACTCACAAACAACTGACACTAATTCAACTTTCCTTTCATACACTTTTGAGTCAATTACATAAGTAAAATAAGCTTCATAACCCGTTTTCACATAACTCTGAGCTTTTAACATAGATATCACAGCAGGTAACCCATCCAAATCATTAGATTCAATCCGAACTATTTCATTATTCTGACATATCAAATTAATAGTTTTTCTTTTTCAATTCACAACAGCATCATGCAATGTCAACCAGTCTATACCAAAAATTATATCAAATCAATTAAAAGGTAATAGCATTAGATCAGCTGGAAAATAAATATCTCGAAACATCAATGGACAGTTCTTGTATACTTTATCAACCAAGACACTTTTACCTAAGGGGTTCGATACTTTTATAACAAACTCAGTAGACTCTACAGGCAATGTAACATCCTAGATTAGGGGTTATACGTTTGTGCATAATTCATGAGTAGTAGGTTTTGGCGGTGTTTGGAAGTGAATTAAGGGTTTTTAAAATCCCAGGATGGAAGAGAAAGCTTTGGACAATTATTGGTTTTTAAGTTAAAAATAAGAAGTGATGTGGAAAAGTGGCAAGGGACGCCACCTAAGGTGCAAGGGTTATGGCATCAAGTGAAGTACTTTAAGGGAAGAGGTTCGAATCCCATTGTGTGCATTTTTGCTTAATTTTATGAAATAGCATGTTTACTGTGATATGTGGTGTGCATTTTTAGAACCTTGAAAATGTAAGGAAATGTATGAAAATGTATGAAAATGTAAGGAAATGTATGGAAATGTAAGGAAACATATGGAAATGTATGGAAATGTAAGGAAATATATGGAAATGTAAGGAAATGTAGGGAAATGTAAGGAAATGTATGGAAATGTAAGGAAATGTATGGAAATGTATGGAAATGTAAGGAAATGTAGGGAAATGTAAGGAAATGTAGGGAAATGTAAGGAAATGTAGGGAAATGTCCTGGAAATGTAAGGAAATGCTTTAGAAATGATAAGTTTAAAGGAGGGAAACGAACGTTTTTGGAAACTTGGAAATGTAAGGAAATGTCTTAGAAATGATAAGTTTTAAGGCAAGGTGGCCTTAAGAAAATTAATAGAAGAAATTTGACACAAAAGAGGGGCTTGGAAAAGTGACAAGGGGGCACCACTTAAAGCCTAGTAAATGACGCCACCAGCATGTGTGCAAGCTTAGGTTCGAGCGACAAGGAGAGCATTTCGAGAGTGTTTTTAATGCCCGAATTGGGCTTATGCCCAATTCGCTATTAAAGCTAAACTAATCATAGGGAGGCACCACATAGGTGGATAATTTGGGCCTCGTATGGCCACAAGGAGTCCAATAGAATAAGTTTAAATTCGGCTCATCAAGGGAAGGGGGTGGATGGCATCTAGTTAAGACTTTAAGTAATTTTTATTTAATTACTTAAAGAGGAAGCAATGGATGGCAATAGGGACTCTTAAGGGAAGAGTTTAATTCTCCTTAAAACTCAGCTAAATAGGTGGATAAATGATGATTTATTTTAGATTATTTTCAAAGAGATAATTGAGGCATTATTCTTTAATTTTTAATTAAAGAGATAAAGCTATCAAAATAGAAGAGTGATGGCCAAGTAAGGGATTCTAAGTTAGTAATTTTGGCTATAAAAGGAAAAGAGGGCCATTCATTCTTTCTTCTAACTCTCTCTCTGCCGAATTCTCTCTAGAAAATATCTCCTTTCTTCATTATTTTGCCAAGCTGAAAATACACCTTGTGTAGCCGAAACTTCATTGCCAAATTGCTCAAACTCTTTTCTCTTCTTCTTTCATAATCTTCCAAAAGCCAAAAGTTTGCTAAAATCAAGGCCATAGCCGAATAGTTTTGAGACTTCAAACAAGGGGTTGTCGACTTCTGTATTAAGGGTAAGAACTAGTTATCATTCGATTTTCATCCTTTTTCTTTTAAGATTTGCCGAAATCTAGGAATAACCCCATTAATACCTTGTTACTGAAACTTTGAAGAGATCTTTTCAGGATTTGTTTAAGTCAACTACAAGAAGGAGAAGTTCTTTTCCTGAAGGTACACCATAGGCCGCGTGTTCCCTAGTTATTCGGTGAATTTCGGGATTTAAAATCCACAAGGTAAGACATGCAAATATTCGGCCAAGGCCTATTTTTGGTGTTTTAGATCTAGTTCATATTTATTCAAAAGCCAAAACTAATTTGTTAAAGTGATTTAAAGCTTTGCCGAATACAAGAAAGAGTATAGTGAAGATTTTGGGATTTGGCACCAAGGTAAGTTTTAGTGTACTAATCCTACTAGGATTTGGATTTATGGCCGAATGGCTTACTAAGTATTAAATGATTGATTAAATGTAGAGATTTAAGATCTAAGGCATTAGATCAAGCTTTTCGGATTTGGATTGGAAACCTTGCGAATCGGTGTGTACCCACACTAAATCTCGAGAGATTTACGCTTTAATTCATTATATGTGTTAATATGACTGTGTAAGAATATGGCTAAGGTACTGTGTGTACCCTAACCTAAGTTTTAATATGTTTATGGCTATGTTTTAAATTAAATGTGTATGTTTATAAGAATGTAAATATGGCTAAGGTACCATAATATGTTCATGGCTATGTTTTAAATTAAATGTGTATGTTTATAAGAATGTGAATATGGCTAAGGTACCATACTATGGTACAAAGTACTAAGGTACGTTTCCTACTCCTACTAGGATTATGAAATATGTTAATTGTAACATGAGAATAAGAATAAGAATGTGAACTCTGGCATATTTATGCATATTACTATTATATGGGGCATATGGATTTATTTTTGGGGAAGTGAATGTGGTGACCTAAGACCACAAACACGGTGACCTAAGACCATGATATCTGAATGTGGTGACCTAAGACCACAGTAATCTGAACGTGGTGACCTAAGACCATGAATGTGGCGACCTAAGACCACGATATGGAGTGTAGCGAAAGGAGGGTTGACTTAGTAGTCCCCACGGTGTGCAGGATGGTACGGGTGGTGTATAGCGGATGGCATATAGGTTTGGGTTCGGGTTGCATCATATTGTTTAAATGCTTTATGAACATGTGTGATACTTGTATGCCTGAAATATTAAATTTTAGTGTTGGTTACACATTGAGTCTGTTGACTCACCCCGTTGTGGGATTACTTTTCAGGTGACGACCAGTGATGGACCGGGCCGACAGATGATTAGTGGAGGCCATGTGAAGTTCAGATTTCTTTTATTTGGACTATTTTATTTTAAGTATTTTGAATTTAAATGTGGGAATTATTTGATGTAATAAGGCCTTAGTCGAATTATTTTATTCTGTTTTTATTTGTTAAGCTTACAAACCTTTATTTATTAAAAGATTAAGTAATCATTTTTTTTAAAAACGAAGCCCAAACATTTTGACACCTAAAGTAAATGATTTAAAAAAAAAAAGAAATAAACTTGTTTTCAACTCAAGCCCAACCCAAAACAAACTTTCCTTCAAAACGCTCAAGTTTTTCCTAAGTAACAAAAGAATTTGAAACGGTTTACACCGGGGAACATACCAGATCCAGTCAAGGCTCGTGGGCCGGGTTTGGGGTGTTTCAGGCAAAGTCTTACTGGATGCTAAGTTCATGCATATGTACGAATGTGTAGAACCTAGGTCTATCAATGCAATCACAGAAGTTTCATAAAGAGTAAATGTACCCGTTATAACATCTGGAGATGAAGCTTCCTCATGAGCTCAGATGGTATATGCTCTGCCAGGAGCTCTGGCTTTTGATCTCGCAACTGAGCCTTTTGTAGCTCTCTGACTACCACTAACATTCCTTGTATTTTGGGAAGGTCTACCTCTCGATGAAGCATTATCAGATCTTGAATTCCAAACAATCTCTTGCTCAATAGACTCTGGGCAATCTCGAATGAAATGATCTAAGGATCCACATCTGAAACAAGCTCAATCATTCAATCTACAACTACCTGGATGTCTTTTACCCCAATGCTTACATTCAGGTCACTTGGATCGTACATTTTCGACACTAGCCATCAAAGTTACTGGAGCTTTAGAATTCGACTGTGATCTAGCTCGATCTCTATTCGATTGTCCCACATTTTCCCTAGACCGGCTATGTTCATCTCTAAATTTCTTTGATGCAGATTGAAATGATTTACTCAGAAATCTCTTTCTCACATCTCTAACTTAGACTAAGCTTTTCTTTTATCTTTCCCGAGTGCCTTAACTTTGCATGCTCGATTAACAAGAACCCTTTTATCCAAAATCCCAACTAGCAAGCAAATATCTTCATTAAGGCCATCTTCAAATATTTTGCACATTATTGCTTCAGTCAATACACATTCCTGAGCATACTGACTTAATCTTACAAACTCTCGTTCGTATTTAGTGACAGACATGCGGCCCTATTTCAATTCCAGGAATTCCTTTCGTTTCTGATCAATGAATCTCTGGCTAATGTATTTCTTTTGAAACTTAGGCTGGAAGAAATCTCAAGTAACCTATTTCTTTGGAACAACAGAAATCAGAGTCTTCCACCCCTGATAAGCTGCATCTCGTAATAAAGAAACAACACATTTCACAAATTCATCAAGGGTCAATGTCATTTTATTAAATACCCAGATCATGTTCTCGAACCGAAACTCGACTTTCTCGGCATCATCATCACTGGTAGCCCTAAACTTTTCAGCCTCATACTTAAGAATTTTATCGACCGGAGGCTTGTTCAACATATTCAGATTCATAATCGGAGGTATAGCAGAAGTCTGAGGGGGATTAGGCGGTGGCGAAGGTTATGAAAAAGTTAGATTATTTCTTACAAACTGAGTGAACCACTCACTCATCATTTGGAAGAAAGCTTGTTTAGCTTCTCCCTCTTGACCGCTAGTAGCTGGTCTCGAATCAGATGGCACTGTCTTTTGAACGAGAGCAGGCATATTGCTTTCAACATCATCAGCTACGGCTCTTTCGGGATCCATTACTATACGATAAACACATTTTACTCGTCAAGATTCATCACATTATCACAGTTCAAAAAATATGGCATGCATAGCTAGACTCTCATACGCTATGTTAGTCCGAGAATTGACTAAATCGTAGCTCTGATACCAATCAAATGTAACACCCCTAACCTGTAATCGTCACTAGAACAGGGTTAAAGGACATTACCAGACAATTAGAATCATTTACTGACATTTAAAAGCAAAGTCTAACAAAACACATCAAAGTGTCCCTTAAATAGGTCTACGAGACCTTAATCATGCTTTAGAGAGAGGCCGAGACTAAATCGAACACATACAAAAATTCTCGGAGATTTAAATTTTTTTCAAAGTTATAGAGAACACACGCCCGTGTGGGCAGGCCATATGCCTCCCACGGCCTTAAACATGTCCGTTTGTCTAAGTCATGTCACAACAGGGCATACATATTGACTTGACCACACGGCCTGAGACACGCCCGTGTGCCCACCCGTGGTCGAGCCTGACTTGCACCACAAAGCCAGTCACACACCTATGTGTCCAGCCCGTGGTCAAGCCTGTCTTGTTTTGAATTGCAACTTTGAAGGACACGGTCGAGCCACACGCCCGTGTGCTCAACCATGTGGGCAAATATAGGCCATTTTCATGGCCAAATTGCCACACACACATGGGTCATTCTTACAAGCACATACAAACCTAATTCCACACACAATTGGCAACCAAAAACGTACCAAATGGACATCATATCATCCCATTCAAGTTCATTTCCCATACATATCATCTTATATGCCAAATTGCACAACTAAATCATAAGTATAACCAAACATGAATCATCCACAATTTTACCAATTCATATAACCATTCTTTATGTCAAACATATATACTCATTTTACTTTAATATGCTTCCCATAATCTTGACCACTTCATAAACAAAATATCATACCAAAACCAAACATCGTATAGCATGACTCATCATTCATTTACACATCCATTTAACTAGCCATATCACATGGCCGTTTCATATTTCAGTCATATTCCAAAACAACTAGCCTATACATGCCATACTTAATATTTACACTTGCAAAAAGATACCAAAACAAGATTGAGTAGTGTGATGACGATCCTCAACAATCCCCGAGCCTTTTGTAGCTTTGACGACCTATAAAACAGAGTAAACACACACACAAAGTAAGGTTTCCAAAAGCTTAGTAAGCCATATACAAATAAACTTAACAATAAATACACATAGCCTTAGGCCCTACTAGGCCATTTAGCCACTTTCAGCTTTTCGGCATTGCCGATGTCATGTGTGTAGTGTTTGTACACACTTGGTTACTTGGACGTGCTATACTATCCTTAGCCTTGAACGTACAACAAACCAACCTTCAATCAATCACTAAATCAGAACATTTACCAAAAGTTGAAACCTTACTGTAACCTTACCGTGTGCCACTGGGTTCTAATAGCCCTTCCTTAGCTACTAATCACGAGTATCCCTTAGATCTGCACTCACACATACACCATCACAATTTGAGTGACTCATAATCCATACAAGTCACCCCTATAGATCATACACCTTCGGCCATTCACTTAAACCATAATTGAGTTTAGTACACTTACACTTGCTAACGATTCTACCATGCTTGCAATCTTTGAACCTTATCGAAATCCACTTCTGATCCTATGGCCTAAATTTGGCTTTTAACCTTGACTGATAGTAGATAATAATCAACTTGTGATGGAGAAAAAAAACAAGGAATAGGCACCAAAAATGGATTTCGGCAAGAAAAGATTATGTTAATTTCAGCACCAACATATCCACACCTCAATCCCCTATCTTTTTTTTCTTATCTTTACCTTAATTTTCTCTCCTGAACACTCCCTTCCAGAGTCCAATCCAACACCACTACTAACCATCTAGAAGGCAAAAATAAAACCTCCAATTTACCACTTTCAAGCCTCGAACCTTGGACCTCTTCACCTACTAATGACGCCACCTACCTACTCCCTAAGTGGAGTCACTTTGCCACTACACCACAAGCTCCTCATGTGTCATTTTCCTTCTGTATTTATTTAAAAGGCCTACCAACTGAAGTCACTATTCCCTAGGGTTAAAACCTATTTTTTTTCCTATAACCTTACTTGATCCCAGGACATCTCCACATTCCTTAACCATTAAAGCAATCATGTAATTTGTCATTTTCTTGCTTACTTAAAAATTTTAATAGACCCAAAGCCCAAAGTCTAATAGGCCCAACACTTCTAGGCCTAAATTTGGGGCGTTACAATTTTACCCCATTAAAGAAATTTCGTCCTCAAAATTTCCAATTAATTATTAATCACACCGCTCAAGTCACACCACTATGCTTTCGCTGCGCACTCTGATTTTAATAACACTAACACATTTTAACTCTAACTGAACCCTTTACACTTACTAAAAAAAACCTACTCACTGGAGTAGATAACCATTGCAAGCATACAGTTTCTATACCCAAAATATCGCATCCACACAAGACATACTCGAATTAATAGTGATTGAACAATCCCGAGCCTAATGCTCCTCAGACCCGCATCTGAAACACGCTCTTGACTTCCTCCAACATTCACCCGGATGACGCCTTATGTAATATTTGTAAGCCGAAAAGTTTGGACGTACCTTAACATCCTTCATAGAACGAGACTACGGCCCTAGAGAACTGCGATCTCTTTTTTCCTCATAGTCTACGCAACTAACCTGAAGTGTTTCGCCAATTTCTTTAACCTCCTCCAGTACCTCCCTAACTAGTTAAGTCAGCACATCAGCCCTAACACTTCCACAGCCTCTTCCGCAACCCCTTGCACTTCTTCTAGCACTCATTGTTGATTCTCGTATTACCTGAATTAGGAATTTTATGTATTTAGTTCATAATTCCACTATTTAAAGTACATATCTTATACAAATAACAATCTAAAAGTTGTTTTGTAGTTGTAAATCCACTGCAGGCATAAGTTTCCTACTGGCTTTAGTCTCTAAAAACCTATTTTAAAGTAGCCCAATATATAAATACAGTTCAATAATTTAAACAAGTAAAATAACAGAAGCACTTACTTGGCTCGACATCAAGGGCTCGTTGAACCACATTGCAAGATCCTGCAAAACTTTTTAATCTACTTGTTTTAAAAAATAAACCCAAAATCAAAGGCCCATTTCACAGCCTGAGCTTTACAACCGAGCTATGATACCACTAAATGTAACACCCCAAACTCGGCCCAGACGTTATGGTCAAATTTGGGAATGTCACATCAAAGGCACAATTCAAAACAATTTTGCTAAGTTAAGATTTAAGGCCTGAAAGCCCAAAACTATTGAGTCTTGTAAAGTAATGATAAAAGCTCATTTTATTATTTTAAGCATTTCGAAAACCAAGTTTAAACATACGAAATTTACATAGGTTTAATACTTAAGTAATCAGTTGAAAACAGCAAACCCAAAATCCAAAGTCAAATTGGAGTACAAGGCCTTATTACATCCAACTAAAATAAAGCAATTAAAACCATGTTTTTTTAAACAAGTAAATAAAAAATTTAAACATCTCATAGTGTGGCCATCTTCGAGTCCTCTCCCACGTCGGGCCGTATACTAAGGATCACTTGAAACATTAAATAAAGGGTGTGAGTTTTGAAATTCAATGTGTACAACCCTTGGCAATCAAATCAACATATAAATATTCACATTGGGCTTAAGCCCTATCAAAATCGGTGGTCTTAGGCCTTAGCCCACAATGACCTCATATCATATCATATCATATCACATGAAAACAAGGTTATGCAAAACCCTCCCCAAAAGTCCATCCGCTATATACCATTTCCCTTCCAACCGTACACACCTGTCGGGATTTCTAAATCGACCCACCTATCCGCTACACTCTAAAGGTAGCACCAACAGCAGCACTACTCAACATTGTAGCAAAGCTACTATTCATATAATGTGTTTAAAGCCACCAATGGATCCACGATCGTCAAACGGCTATACGATCCTTAAATTCTTCCTCCGTACCATAATTCCCACCAATATGCATCCTAAAAAGAATATCATATGAATGTAGCATGCACATGAGCAACATCCATAAAATTCATATTCATCACATAGGGGTATTTTAGCCATTTCACAATTAAGGGTACTTTCGTAATTCTACCATACAGGGGTATTATCATAATTCTACCCTATAAGGGTATTTTTGTAATTTTTCAAAATAAGGGTACTTCAAAAATTTTGTAAATCAAGGACATTTTGGTAATTCTGCAAATAAGGGGTATTATGATAATTTTACAAATTAGGGGTATTTTAGTAAATTTACAAATTTAATAATATTTTTATAATTTTCAAACTAAGGGTATTTTGGTAATTTTTCAATCTAATGGTATTTTGATAATTTACAAATCAGAGGTATTTTGGTAATTTTTACAAATCAGGGGTGTTTTGGTCCCTCTCGAGTTTTAGTTATGAACTTTGGCCCATTAACAAGTCCATACGGTTAGAGTGAACCGACACTATGCACCAGGTAGGATTCTAGAGAAGAGGAGGTGGGCCACTAGGACTGCTTAAGTACCAAGCTCTCCCTAGATCCAATACTAGACATGCATATGTCCGTTGCCACACTCTAACCCAGCGACTTGTTCACGGACATGTTTAATTATTAGATTAAGTCTTATGTGATTTAAGAGTTGTTTAGAACTAGGCCTAAAGTCCATTAAACCCTAGCATACATGTCTACGCTCCCATAAAGCCCATCAATCCCATTTCTCGTTCATAAAGCCCATTATGCCCAAATCATATTCTTATGGCCTATTAGGCCCTGATCTCGTTCATATGGCCCATTAGGCCCAAAACAATTCTAGATCATGTAACATGCATGTCTAGCTCAATTCATATAACCAAATCAATCAATTTCATCAAACTTCGCCTCAGGGCCTACAAGGCCCATTTAGCCACTTTTGGCTTTTTAGATTTTCGGCATTGCCGATGTCATGTGTGTGTAGTGTTTGTGCACCCCTGGTTACTGGGGCGTGCTATACTATCCTTAGCCTTGAACCTACAACCAACCAACCTTCAATTAATCACTAAATCAACATTTACTAAAAGCCGAAACCTTACAGTAACCTTACCGTGTGCCACCGAATTCTAATAGCCCTTCCTTAGCTACTAATCACGAGTATCCCCTAGATCTGCACTCACACATACACCATCACAATTCGAGTGACTCATAATCCACACAAGTCACCCCTATAGATCATACACATTTGGCCATTCACTTAAACTATAATTGAGTTGAGTACACTTACAGTTGCTAACAATTATACCACGCTTGCGATATTTGAACCTTATCCAAATCCACTTCTGATCCTACGACCTAAATATAGCTTTTAACCTTGACTGATAGTAGATAATAATCAATTTGTGCTGGAGAAAAACAAAAAGAATCGGCTCCAAAAAGGGATTTCGGTAAGAAATGATTATGGCAATTTTGGCAATGAAGAATTCAAGTATAGGTGAAAAATGAAATTTTGGCAAAGGAATGATGGTTTCTTTTTTTTGGTAAATCGAAGAATTCAGCTGGGGGGAGAAAAGATAAGTAATGGAACCTTTCCAAAAGAATTTGGCACCCCCTTTTATAGCCAAAAGCCAAAACTCCCTTCCTCCTAGAGTCCCATTCGGTACCAACATATAAACACCTCAATCCCCTATCTTTTTTCTCTTATCTTTACCTTAATTTTCTCTCCTAAACACTCCCTTCCAGACTCCACTCCAAAGCCACTACTAACCATCTAGAAGGCAAAAATAAAACCTCTAATTTACCACTCTCAAGCCTCGAACCTTGGACCTCTTCACCTACTAATGACGCCACCTCTCTGCTCCCTAAGTGGCGTCACTTTGCCACTACACCACAAGCTCCTCATGTGTCATTTTCCTTCTACATTTATTTAAAATGCCTACTAACTGAAGTCACTATTCCCTAGAGCTAAAACCAATTTTTTTCCTATACCCTTGATCCCAAGACATCTCCAAATTCCTTAACCATTAAAGCAAACATGCAATTTGTCATTTTCTTGCTCACTTAAAAATTTTAGGAGACCCAAAGCCCAAAGCCCAATATGCCCAATACTTCTAGGCCCAAATTTGGGGTGTTACAATAACAATTAATCACTTATTCAAATAGAAGGGTATTTTTACCTTTTATACAATTTATTCCTTTTATCAAATTAAACACACAAACAGACAAATTAACTCAATGAAATTTTATATATGCTTAATCATATACTGCAGACACAGAAAATAATATTAAAATATTTTTCTAACTCAGATCTGTGGTCCTGAAACCACTATTCTGACTAGGGTCTAAACTGGGCTGTTACATGTATGGTGAGAAATGTCGAGTATTCACTGGTCATAAAAGCCTAAAGTACTTGATGACTTAAAAGGAATTGAATTTAAGGCAAAAAAAAAAAATGGTTAGAGTTGATAAAGGATTATGAGCTAGTGATTGACTACCATCCAAGAAAGGCGAACGTGGTCACCGATGCCTTGAGATGGAAATCCTTGTTTGCATTGAGAGCCATAAATGCACTGATGGCTTTGTCAAATGATAGTTCTATTCTAGTTGAGTTAAGAGCTAGACCGATGTTTCTCCAAGAGATTTGTAAAGCTCAGAAAGGTGACACTGATTTACAAGCTAAAATAGTTCAATGTGAGTCGGGCTTTGAATAAGACTTTCAGATTAGTTCTGATGGATGTTTGATGTTCTGAGATAAGGTCTGCGTATCCAGAGATGATGGACTTATTTGGAAAATTTTGCACGAAGCGCATAGTGGATGTTTATCTGTACATACAGGCAACACAAAGATGTATAATGATTTGAAGAAATGGTATTGGTGGCCAAGTATAAAGAAAAATGTTTCTGAGTTCGTATCGAGATGCTTGATTTGTCAGCAAGTGAAAGTCGAACACCAGTACCCTCGGGTTTACTTCAGCCTATTATGGTTCTCGAGTGGAAATGATACCGTATTACTATGGACTTTGTGACGGGTTTGCCTTTGACAACGAAAAAGAAGGGTGTCGTATGGGTTGTGGTTGATAGACTCACGAAGTCAGCCCATTTTATACCGATACGCATTGACTATTCACTTGACACGATGACAGAGTTGTATGTTTCAGAAATTGTGCGACTTCCCGGGGTACCATTGTCGATTGTATTTGATAGAGATTTGAGATTTACATCATGATTTTGGAAAAAGTTGCAAGAAGCCATAGGTACAAAGTTGAGATTTAGTATAGCTTTCCATCCGTAAATTGACGGACACTCGGAGAGGATAATACAGATACTTGAAGACATGCTCTGGTGTTGTGTTTTAGAATTTCAAGGTAATTGGGAAAAGCACTTACCATTAGTAGAATTTGCCTACAATAACAGTTACCAGTCAAGTTTGAAGATGGCGTCTTATAAGGCATTATATGGGCGTAAGTACCAAACGCCATTGTATTGGACAGAACTCAGAGAAAATTAGATTAAAGTAATACGTGATTGTTTAAAAGCTTCACGCGGATCTGAAACAGAAAGAGATAGAGTTTCAAGTTGGTGATAAGGTATTTTTTTAAAATGTCACCATGGAAGAAAGTTCTTAAATTTGGCTGGAAAGGCAAGTTGAGTCCGCGCTTTATCAGACCGTATGAGATTATCGAGAGGATAGGACCGGTAGCCTATCATTGGGCATTGCCATCTGAGTTCGAAAATATTCATGATGTATTTCACGTGTCTATGTTACGTCACTACCGATCAGACCCTTCGCATGTGATTGTACCAACAGAGGTTGAAATTCAACTAGACATGACTTATGGCGAAGAGTCGGTTAAGATTTTGGCACGAGGAGTTAAACAGTTAAAAAATAAAAGTATAGCCCATGTGAAAGTACTCTGGCAAAGATATGGGGTAGAAGAGGCCACATGGGAGCCCAGGAGGCTATGAGAAACCAATATCCCAACCTTTTTACCGATAAGATTTTCAGGGACGAAAATCCCTAAGGAGGGAGAATTGTAACAACCTGATTTGGGGCCTAATCAGAATAGTGGTTGTGAGACCACAAATCCAAGGTAAAAATATGTGTTTTATGGTTTTTTTTGAGGTCTATGACATGTTTGCATAATTTTGTGAAATTTTCATGAAGAAATTTTATGAATTAGTGATTAATTTATTCATTAGGACTAAATTGCAAAGATTGAAAAATATGAGTTTCTAGAAGATTCAAGTATGACATAGAAAAATAAAATTTATTAGAGGTCCTCAATTAGACCATTATATTTTATGATGGACAAAAATAGACATGGGAAAGAAAAATCTCAAGAAAGGGGCCTTAAGGGCAACTTGGTCATTTGGTTAATAAGTTAATTAAAAGGGAAAAAGAAGTCAAAATTCATGCCCATCTTCTTCCTAAGTGCTGAAAATTTGAAGCTCTCCATAGCTAGGGTTTCTTCAACTTTCAAGCTTGATTGTAAGTACCTTCTAGTCCTATTTTTAATGTTCTTCGTATTTTGAGATCCTCGTAGCTCTATTAAGATATTTCTAGCTATATTTTGATCTAGGGTTCATGTTAAAAAATTTACCCATGTATGACATGCATGTATTTTGATGTTTAATGAAGGAATATGAAAGTTTGATGTCTGATAAACATCTTTTTCTAAGTGATTTTTATGGAAAATTCATAAAAAGGACCTAACTGTAAAAGTGATAAAATATGTGACAAAAATACTTTTGAAGGAAAGTGTGATCTGTTATGAGCTCAATAAATATTTGGCTAGGCTTAGGTAACCAAGGAAATGAGTGTATTTCGTTATACAAGCCTAGGGACCATTTTGTAAATATAAGAAAGTATAGAGGTAAAATTGTAATTTTTCCAAAGTATAATTCATTGTTCGATTTAGTCAATCTGCTCATTAAAAAAGTGAAATTGTCATTATAGATCAAGAAACACGAAGTCTGGATCGAAACCGAGGAAAGAATAAGGTGGTAGACTAAATCGGGCAATTATACACATTTTGATAACAAGGTAAGTTTGTCTATAATAATTCAACATCATGTTATTATACTTTAAAATGCTTGACAATTTCTTGAATATGTATATTATTTCTATGAATTTGATGAATGATGTTTTGATGAGAATATGATAAAAATTTATAATGTTGAAGTCCCGGTTGAACCTTAGGAAATGAAAGGATACCATTGTCAAGACATGAGATTTATAAGGTCCCGTATCAGACCATATCTGGGATATGGCCTCGGCACCGAATTGAGATCCCGTATAAGACCATATTTGGGATATGGCATTGACATTAAATAGAGATTCCGTGTAAGACCATGTCTGGGACATGGCATCGATATACGATATCGTATAAGACCATATTTGGGATATGGCGTCGACATCGATATGTGATCCCGTGTAAGACCATATCTGAGATATGGCAACGACATCGACATGTGATCCCCTGTAAGACCATATTTGGGATCTGGCATTGACATCTTATTACGGGTATGACGAATTCTGGGTATCATTCGATATTCCAAGTGGTTCAACCGGTAAAAAGCTAAGTTTATGATCAAGATGGTAAAATTGCTAAAGTTATGTGTTCAAGTGATACAAGTACATATGAGATACCCATGAGAAATAAGTCTGATATGTGATATGTGATTGGTAAGAGTAAGCATGAGTAAGCTATGTAATGTGCTTGAGAACTTGTGTTATTACTTAAAGTAAATTATGAATGTATCATAAGATTTTATGTTGTTATCCATTGCATGCAAACTTATTAAGCTTCAAGCTTACCCCTTCTCTTTTCCCTTTTCCTATAGTATCGCCAAGCTAGCTCGGGGATCATAGGACGTCAGAGCTCGATTCACACTATTAAGTTATTCTTTTGGTATAGTAAAGTTTGATTATTTTGGATATGGCATGTATAAGAACTTGGTCATTTTGTTATATATCATATTGGTTAGCCAAGGTGTTGCCTATTAATGTTACTCATTTCATTTTGTAAATGGCCAGTGGAATTTACCAATACTAGCTAAGTTATATATATTTAATGATGATGTAATTCATGAAGTGCAAGTTGATACAATCTAATGAGTAGTGTGTGAAGTAGATGAATGATGAATTAGTGTATGTTAATGAGAATTGTTTCAATGCTATGTGTTGCTTGAATTGGTATAAGCATGATTGTTTTTTTTAGGGTGGCTATTGGCTTAGTAAATAGCCTTATAATTGTCCACAAGGGTAGACACGCGGGCATTTGTCTAGGCCGTGTGTGACACACAGCTAGCCCTGAGGGCGTGTTGATAGGCCATGTGTCCCCTGCATCTAATTTGCGAAGAATTCAGTTTGTCACACGGGCATGTAACTAGATCCTGTGCCTCTAAGTGTCTACTAACATCATAAATAGAATGTTAAGGTTTCACACACGAGTGAAGACACATGTGTGTCATGGCCGTATGAGGGACACGGGCCATAGACACGGGCGTGTGCTAGGCTGTATGAAAACCCCTGTAGGTTCAAAATGAAAAATAAAACCCACACAGACTAGGGACATGGGTGTGTGTGATCACACGGCTTGCCCATACGGGCGTGTCCCTATCCACACGGGCGTGTGGCCTTGTTTTGAGTAAAAATTTTCTAAGTGTTCATAAGTTTTTGGTTCAGTCCCAGGTCGCTCCATGTGTATGTTTCGGGTCTCTTAGGCCCATAATAGGGATGTTGTGAATACAAATGAAAGGTTTTAAGTTTGAATGAAAATTTATGGCCCAATATTATTGATGAAGCATGTTTATTACGGTAATGCCTCGTACCAGGTTCTGGCATTGAATACGGGTAAGATGTGTTACAACAGCTGCCATAGGGAGACCACCTAGAAATACGATAAATGTGAGCAGTAGTACGATGTGACAAAAGATTCTACTGTGAAATTCGAGGCTCGAGCACCAACCAGAGCTTACACTATTCGCGCTCGCAAAGACGTGTCGTCACCAGATGTTATCACCTGTACATTTTCTCTTTATGACACTGATGTAATTGCTTTGATTGATCTTGGATCGACTCATTCGTATGTTTGTAAAAGTTTAATGTCTAGTACGAGTTTACCTATTGAGTCAACTGAAATTGTGATTAGAGTACCGAACCTCTTAAGTTAGTATGTCTTAGTTTATAAAGTTTGCAAGAATTGTCCTTTGATGACTCGGGGTTACTGTTTAGGCTAATTTGATGCTTTGACCGTTTGATGAATTTTTTGTGATCCTAGGTATGGATTGGTTGACTCTACATGCTGCTGCTGTGAATTGCAAACGAAAGACTATTGAGTTTAAATGTCATAATAGTGAAATTCTTCATACTGAAACTGATGATTCGAGTGGGTTGCCTGTTGCGATATCGACGATGTTAGCTCAGAAATATGTGAAGAAAGATTGTAATGCTTATCTTACGTATGTACTGGATACAAAAGTGTTTGAATCGAAGATTGAATTAGTGCCAGTGGTTTGTGAATATCCAGATGTGTTTCCAGAAGAATTACCTAGGTTGCCACTGATCAGAGAAGTCGAGTTTGCTATTGAATTAATATTGGGAACATCACCTATATCGATAGCTCCGTATAGAGTGGCTCCTACATAATTGAAAGAATTGAAAACTCAGTTGCAGGAGTTAACAGATAGAGGTTTTGCATGACCAAGTTTTTTGCCCTAGGGTGCACCACTTCTGTTTGTAAAGAAGAAAGATAGATCGATGAGATTATGTATTGATTATCGTCAGCTTAACAAGGTGAAAATTAAGAATAAGTATCCTTTGCTGAGAATTGATGATTTGTTTGATCAGTTGAAAGGAGCAAAAGTATTTCGAAGATTGATCTGAGATCTGGTTATTATCAGTTGCGGGTTAAATATTCAAATGTGCCGAAAACTGTGTTCAGAACCAGGTACGAGCATTATGAATTTCTTGTTATGCTATTTGGATTAACTAATGCTCCTGCAGTATTTATGGATTTGATGAATCGAATCTTTAGATCGTATTTGGATAGATTTTTTGTTGTATTCATTGATGACATTCTGATCTATTCCCGAGATGAATCTGAGCATGCTAAACATTTGGAGATCGTGTTACAAACATTGAGAGATAAGCAATTGTTTGCTAAATTCAGTAAATGCGAGTTTTGGCTCAGAGAAGTTGGATTTTTGGGACATATTATTTCAGCAGAAGGCATTCGAGTTGATCCGAGTAAAATCTCAGCAGTTGTTGACTGGAAACCACCAAGATACGTATTTGTAGTCAAAAGTTTTTTGGGATTAGCTGGCTACTATCGGCATTTTGTAAAATGGTTCTTGATGATTGCTACACCGATGACTCAATTATTACAGAAAGATGTGAAGTTTAAGTGGTCCAAGAAATGCCAACAGACTTTTGAACAGTTGAAAGCACTGTTAATTGAAGCACCAGTTTTAGTTCAGCCTAAGTCGGGTAAGGAGTTTGTAACTTTCATTGATGCATCATTGAACGGTTTGGGATGTGTTTTAATGCAAGAAGGCAGAGTGATAGCTTATGCTTCCAGACAGTTAAAATCACATGAAAAGAATTATCTAATGCATGAATTGGAGTTGGCCATTACTATTTTTGCATTGAAAATTTAGCAACAACATTTATTCGGTGAGAAGTGCCATATTTTTACCGATCACAAAAGCTTGAAATATCTAATGTATCAGAAAGATTTGAATTTACGACAACGAAGATGGCTCAAGTTGTTGAAAGACTATGAGTTAGTGATTGATTATCATCAGGGGAAAGTGAATGCAGTAGCAGATGCTCTGAGCAGAAAATATTTGCTCACTTTGAGAGCAATGAACAAACGATTAGTGAAACTCGGAAATGTGACAATAAATTGCAAGCTAAAAGATTACAATGCGATTTGACTACTAATTCATAGTATCAGATCGGATGCGATGATTATTTACTATTTTGAGATAGAATTTGTGTACCGAGAAATTATGAGCTTATTCAAAAAATTCTACATAAAGCACACAGTGGTTGTTTATCTGTTCATCTGGGGAGTACTAAGATGTACAATGATTTGAAAGAATTGTATTGGTGGTCGGGCATGAAACATGACATTTCATAATTTGGGTCGAGATGCTTGGTTTGTCAACAAGTTAAAGTTGAACATCAAGTGCCTTCAAGACTACTACGACCAATGATGACACCAAAGTGGAAATGGGATAGAGTTATGATAGATTTTGTATCGGGGTTTCCCTTATGTCTGAAAAATAAAGATGCTATTTGGGTTGTAGTTGATCAATTGAAAAAATCTAGACATTTCATCCCGGTACATATAGATTTTTCACTCGATAGATTAGCTAAATTGTACATCTCTGAGATTGTCAGATTGCACGAGGTGCCCGTCTCAATTATTTTGGATAGAGATCTGCGGTTTACGTCACGATTTTGGAAGAAATTGCAAGAAGCTTTGGGTACGTGACTACATTTCAGTACTGCCTTTCACCATCAAACAGATGGTTAGTCTGAGAGAGATTCAGATTCTAGAAGATATGCTTCGTTGTTGTGTTTTAGAATTTGAAGGCAATTTCAATCGAGTATAAAAACAGCACCGTATGAAGATTTATATGGTCGTAAGTGCTGAACTCTGTTGTATTGGACTGAGCTTAGTAAGAAAAAGGTTCACGGGGTTGATTTGATTAGAGAGACCGAAGAGAAAGTGAAAGTCATTCATGACAGTTTAAAAGTAGCTTCAGATTGATAGAAATCATATGCGGTTTTGAAACGTAAAGATATTGAATTTCAAATTGGCAAAAGAGTATTTCTGAAAGTGTCGTCGTGGATGAAGATTCTTCCATTTGTTCGCAAAGGAAAATTGAGTCCATGATTTATTGGATCGTACAAGATTATCGAAAGAATTGGACCAATAGCTTATCGACTTAAGTTACCGTCAGAGCTAGAAAAGATTCATAATGTGTTTCATGTGTCAATTTTACGATGGTACCGATCAGATCCATCGCATATAATTTGTATGAAAGAGATTGAAATTTAGCCCGATATGTCGTATAGTGAAGAACCGATCAAAATTTTGGCTCGAGAAATTAAAGAGTTAAGAAACAAAAGCATGGCTTTAGTGAAGGTTCTTTGGCAACGTCACGATGTTGAAGAGGCTACATGGGAACCAGAGGAAACTATGAGAAAACATTACCATAACCTATTTTTTGGTAAGATTTTGGGGTTCGAAAATTCCTAAGGGGGAGAGTTGTAACAGCCTGTTTTTAGTTCAATCAAAATAGTGGTTTCAGGACCACAAATCTGAGGTCAAAATATTTGTTCTATTATTATTTTAATGTCTACAGCATGTTACTAGTCTAGTATAAAAAATTCATTAAGAAATTTTACCGTTTGCATGCTTAATTCGATAAAAGGACTAAATCGTGTAAAGTGCAAAAGTTCTATTCTAATAGCTAAAGGTGTCTAATAGCTATGGAACCCTAACATAGAGGTCCTTATGTGTTAATTATCCCATTAATAAGTTAGTGGATGATAACGGCTTGGCATTTAGTGAAACAAACAATGTTGATAAAGGTTAATTTTGTAATTTAGTAATTAAATGATAAATTAAATAAAGTAAAATAAGCTTTCATCTATTATTGTCTTCTTCAGCCAATTTTTACAAGAGAAAATAGCCATTTTTGAAGCTAGGGTTTGACTATGCTTGTTTGGCTAGATTAGGTATGTATTTTGTCCCGTTTTTAATGATTTCTATATTTTCGGGATGGTTGTAACGTAATCTAGCTAGCACAGTGACTAATTTGTGAAACTGTTAAAAGGCTAGGGTTTTACCATTGATGAATGTATATGTGTATTGATTTTTGATGGTAGAAAATAAATGGCTGTTGTTAGATAAACAACATTTGTTAGGTGATTTTTGATAAAATTGTCAATTAGGGATTAAATTGAGAAATGTGAAAATTAGGCGGTGAAATGTGTGAATTAATGAAATGTATGGGTTGCCATAAGCATGTATGAAATTTGGCTAGCATGGGTATGGGTTAAATTGCATGAATTTGCATTTTTATGAGCTAGGGACTAAATTATAAAGAATTCAAAATTTAAGGGGCAAAAGTGTAATTTTACTATAATATGATTTTTGGATTAAATTGAATAGAATGATATTTAAATAAGTTAAATTTGATTATATAGATCAAGAAAAGCAACGAATGGATTTAGATCGGGGGAAAAACAAAGTAGTGGATTAATAGCTCGATTTTCTCCGTATTAATTCAAGGTAAGTTTGTATGTTAATAAGCATTAATGTAATTATGTTTTAAATGCTTTATAATTGTATTGTTGATGTATATGAATTTGCGAAAATGTTTGATGAAGATTTGGCGACGTTTGAAATCCCAATTAAACCTTAGGAATAGAAAGGATACAAATGACATGTCATTAGGTGTTTTTGTGTTTGGGTGTTGGTCTGTACGTTCTACTGATGGTTGAGTTTTTTGACATTTGTTGCAGATTCTCGTCAGCTTGTGTGAGCAGCACCGTGTAGTTACATCTTGATCGCCAGCTTGTGTGGGCAGACCCGGTGATAGCTCAAGATGAGAATTTACATATGATGTATGAAATTAAGATGGTTTCGACTATGTATTGGCACTTAGGGTGTGAGATTCCTGAGTATCCGATATTATTCCAAATGGTTCAATAGGTATATCGAGGATACAAAGGTTAAGAGATAGATACGTATTAGTATAGGTATGTACGTAAATCATATGAGCATTGAATCCATGAAATTTGTGAGCTTCATGATTAACTATGTGAATGAATATGTATTAGTTTTGTGATTAAATGGATTTGTAGTATATTATATTTAAATTACTTAAATGGTGAATGAATGGTAAGTTACATTATTAACTATACGAGCTTACTAAGCTTTATAGCTTACTCTGTTTACTTTTCCATGTTTTATAGTGATTTCGAAGCTTGCTCGGATTTGGAGCTGTCGAAGATCTCATCACACTATATAGCTGTCATTTTCATACATTTGAACTTGGTATTTGGTTATATGGTAGTTAGGTATACTTTGGAAGCATTTTTAGTATGTTTAAAAGTGGTCAAATGAATGTTCTTGTGGATATCATGTTGTATATGTGATTAGTACATCAAATAATCTTGATATTGGTTAGTTTTGAGGGCCTGATTATGCCATGATTATATGCATATTAAGATGTACAGGTAGGAACCTCTTTGGGTGAGATAAATGGCTTGGAAAATAGCCTGTTTTTGTCCACACGGGCAGAGACATAGCCGTGTGTCCCCTGGTCCTTAATTAGAAACCAAGTCAGTAGCTCCATGCAGCCCAACACATGGGCGTGTGACTTGGTCGTGTGGCATAAGTTAGTATACCCTCTAGTTTTCACACAGTCTGGCACACAAGTGTGTGAGGCCATTTCAAAGGGTACACAGGCTAGTCACATAGGCGTGTGGTTGGCTGTGTGACCCAAGTCAGTGACTTACATGGGGTAGGACATAGGCTGGGATACGACCATGTGATCCCATTTCGAATGTCCATACAGCCTGTGACATGGGCGTGTCTTTGGCCGTGTGAGACACACGGCCTGGCCACACAGGCATGTGTCCCCTATACTTTGAAAATTTTTTATGTTTTTCCCAAAATTTCCCTAAGTTCTCTATTTAATCCTGAACCACTTCTAATGCTCATTTTTTGCCTCAATGGCTCGTATTAGGGACTATATAATTGTATTTGAATGATGATTGTTGGGATTTGATAATTGCATGATTGTTTAATTGGTAAGTTCAGTAATGCTTTGTAACCTATTCCATTGATGGATACGGGTTAGGGGTGTTACAGGGTAGTTACCCTCTTGTGTCTTAAGCTATCGCAATGCGTAAGCAACCTTTTTACCATCTTGTAACAAAACACATCCTAGCCCGACGTGTGACGCATCACTGTATACCACAAACTCTCAACTAGATTTCGGTTGATCTAATACAGTAGCTTGTGTCAAAATGGACTTGATCTTATCAAAACTAGACTGTTATGCCTCAGACCACACAAATAAAGCATTCTTACATAGCAACTTTGTCAGAGGTGATGTGATCAGAGAAGATCCCTCGACGAACCTTCGATAGTAACCAGCTAAGCCCAGGAAACTACATAGCTCAGATACATTTTTCAGTTGCTTCCACTCACCTATAGCTTCTATTTTCTTGGGATCAACTCGGATTCCTTCCACGGTAACTACATGGCCAAGAAAAGAAACCTTTTGTAACAAAAACTCGCACTTACTAAACTTAGTATACAAATGTTTTTCTCAGAGTGTCTAAACTATAATGTGAGGTGAGTAACATGTTCAAACTCAGTCTTGGAATAAATTAGAATGTTATCAATAAAAACCAACACAAAGTGGTCCAAATATAGCTAGAACACCCGATTCATTAAATCCATGAATGCCACTGGGATATTCGTCAACCCAAAAGGCATCACCAAGAGCTCGTAGTGTCATAGCGAGTCCTGCAGGCGGTTTTGTACGCATCAATCTCTTTGACCTTGAGTTCATTGTAACCAGAGCGTAGATCAATTTTAGAGAAAATAGATGCCCCTCAAAATTGGTCGAACTAAAATTGATCGAATAAGTCATCAATCCTCGGTAACATATACTTATTCTTGATTGTCAGCTTGTTTAACTACCGATAACATATGCACATTCTCATTGATTCATCTTTCTTCCTAAAAAACAACACTGGTCCCCCCCACAGGGACACACTCGGTTGAATGAACCCCCTATTAATAAGTTCCTGAAGTTGTGCTTTTAGCTTGGCTAGCTTGTTCAGTGCCATGCAGTAGGATACAATGGATACCAGAGCAGTACTTGGTAAAAGGTCAATACCAAACTCCACCACTCTATCCGCAAGTACTCAGGGCAATTCCTTCGAAAAAATATCCAGGAATTCTATTACAGTGCGGGTATCTCCAACCGAAAGCTTTGCGGTAATAGAATTGAATATGAAGGCAAGGTATGCCTTGCACCCCCTTTCAGACTAACTTATCAGCCACAAGAGCGGAGATTACATTAGAAAGATAATCTCGACACTCACCAACCATAACCACCTCGTCATTCTCATATGTTCTCAGAGTGACTCTCGTAGTTGCGCAATCTAGATTGACCTGATACTCTATGAGCCAATCCATTCCCAGATTCAAATCAAATTCATTAAAAGGTAACTCCATTAGATCAGCTGGAAACACTATACCCTTGATCATTAAGGGTCCTCGTCTATATACTCTATCAACCCGAACTGACTAACCCAAAGGACTTATCACAGAAAAGTCTCTAGCAGTACCTTCAACAGTAAAACCCAGATTTATAGAAACAACACTAGTTATATACAAGTGAGTAGATCCAATATCAATGAGATCATAGTACAGAATAGAATGAATAAAAAATGTACCTAGAATGACATCAACATCATCGCTATCCTCGCGGTGTCTCGTCGCATAAACCACAGCCGACTAACAAGCCTCAGTCTGACTTGCATCTCTACTAGGTGCTCTCTTTCCTCTCCTCGAACCATTACCCCCTCTACTAGTACTACGACACCTAGGTAGTTGCTAAACCATTCTCAAAGGCTTAATAGAACTCAGAGTCGGAGTCTGTACAGTAGCTGGCACTTGATCTAGTCGATGGGGACAATCCCTAACCCAATGCTCCATCGACTCTCAATGGAGCCACGCTCCTAACTTCTTCTAGCACCCGTCTAGATGGCGTTTCCCATAATCACTACAAAGCTGAATCTCGTTCCTTACAGCTTGTGCCTCGGGGCTCGAGGGCCTATCAAATCTCGCACATTTCTTAGGGCATTGTCTAGAACCAGAAGGAGCCAAATCCCTCTTAATCTTACTCTGATCCCTCTCGTGGTCATGCTACTCGTGATCATCGTGCTTCACCTCTTCCATGTTCTTTGCCTTATCAACCAAAATAGTAAAAACTCGCTCTGTAACAGCCCATTTTTTCGGTGAACTTGGAACAGTGGTTTCGGGACCACAAATTCGATCCAAAAGTAAAATTTATTTTTATTTTATTATATGGTCTGTATTATGTTGGAAAGGTCATGTGAAAATTTTGATACAAAAATTTTATCGATTATGTGTTTAATTAGGGAAAGGACTAAATCGCAAAAAATGCAAAATTGGATTCTAGTAGCTTTAAGGATTAAATAGCTATGGAATTCAAAAATTGAGGTCCTAATACAGTAATTAGACCATTAATGAAAGTATGTAGATATTTTGAGATGACTCATCCATGGAAAAATAAAAAAAGGCTAAGGACTAAAATGGAAAGATGAAAAGTTATTAAATGACAATTTAATTAAATGAAAAAGAAAAAAAATTCCATATCATCTTCCCCAAATATTTCCATGGAAACATTAGGAGAGAGGAAGAAGACTTATCAAGCTTATTTGGGTAAGTAATCATGCCCCATTTTTTAATAATTTTGATTTTTTTGAAATCAGGATAACTTAATCTATCTATTTGGGGGATCAATTTGTAAGGTTATCAAAGTATGGAAAATGGGTCATGGATGTATATGCTTAAATTTTGAAATTTATGGTAGAAAATGAAAGGTTGTTGATAGATAAACATCTTTTACAAAGTGATTTTTGATGAAAATATGATTTAGGGACTAAAATGCAAAGTTGTGAAATTTAATGAAAATTTTTGAATTTTTATGAATACATGTGCTGTAAATTTTGTCATGGGATTTTGGTTAGGCTTGGAATAGGGAGTAAATTGAACAAGTTTCATTTTCCGAGCCTTGGGACGAAATGGGAATTTATGGAAAAAATAGGGGTAAAATGGTAAATTTTGCCTAGGATGTAAATTGAGTCCAAATGTATATGAGATGTGTGAATTTTATGTTGCATTTACTCGTATAGATCGGATAGACCAAATTCAGAGTTAGAACGAGGAAAAGGGGAAAATGTCAGATTAGTAGATGTTTGTACACGAACCTTTGTCGAGGTAAGTTCATGGAATTAAATTGTGTTTATTTACATGCTTTCATTGATTGAATTTATGTAAATTGTATAAATGTCATGAATATGTGAAATGATTGCATATCTGATCGAGCCCGATAAATAAAAATATTTAAATTAAACGATGATGCCCGATTGATAATAAAGGATAAACGATGAAAAGGTTACTTTTATGCTTGGAATGGATGTGGAATGTGATCATTTAAATTATATGGATGTTATAGATGTATGAAATAACCACATATCAAAAAATGCTTAAAAATATTAAATCCCGTTTGAATAAATGAAAATTGATGGATAAATGTAATTGCCGAAATGAATGAGGTCATGCATTTGTTGCAACATGGATTTAGCTCGGACAAATAATCCTAATGACTTCATTACAAAAAGGATTTAGCCCAGATAGGTAATCTTGATATAAGTCCTCTCAAGCATATGTTATGGATTGGATTTAGTCTGGACGGGTAATCCAGGTCAAACTCTCTAGAGCATATGTCATAAAAAGGATTTAGCTTGGAATGGTAATCCTGTTGTATACATGTGTGGCTTGAGAGTGTACTCTCTAAAATTGTACCTTATGGGTACTATTGGACATGAATTGACGAATTCTAATTTGTACACCTCGAGTGTACTACCGGTGTATTTATCGATATTCCAGATAAATTCAATGGTAAAACTCTTAACATGAGAAGATATGAATAAGACATGAGTTATTACATGTATCTACCTGAAATACACGAAAATGATGATATGTGATAATTGATACATGAAAATATAAGACGATGATATTTGTACTTGGAATTTGGTTGATGAATATAAGTTCATCCTTGATTATAGACTTGTACACCTTGAGCGTACTACTACTTGTGTGACCTTAATATTCGAAAAATATGAGTATGGTCCTGACATGAAATAAGCTGAATTTTATCTCGAAATGAACTACTATGAAACTATACTTGTAATAATAAGAGATGATTTATACACGTTAAATGAATACATGTTGTGGAAAGCATAGGTGCATGGAAACTTAATTGTTGTTGAGCTCATACATGTCTTGATGTTACTATGGATTATATGACTAACAAGGGTAATGAAGATATGTATAGGGCTTGAGGGAAAAATTGATTGAATATGCCTTACATGGTTACCTTAAAATAGAATGAATGGTAAGTTAAGTACCATGTTATACGAACTTACTAAGCATGTAATGCTTACTTAGTTTTATTTCCTTGTTTTAGAGTAAATCGAAAGCTCATTGGATTGGAAGCTTGGCGGGGATCACTCACACTATCCATCGGCCAATGTCGGTACAATATGGTAAATCAATTATGGTTGTAATGTCATGTATAGGTTATATTGGCCCTATTGGCATGCCAATGTAAATGATGCTTGTAATCTAGCCATTGGAATGACTAGTAATGGTTTGTTCTAATAAACTTGTAATGTCAAACTATGGTAGCTACATGTATGTTAAGTAGTTGATCAAACTATGTCTAACTTGAGGTTTTAACTAAAGTAAGATTATAGACATGTATGCATGAAATGATATGCCATGATGAATGATGAAATTTTCTTGATTTGAATGCTTGAAATGGTTGGTATTTGGATCTGTGATTCAAGTACAGGTCATGGGTGTGATTTTGGGTGAGAAATAAAGCTAGGAATGGCTTTTTTTTTTGTCCACACGGACAGACACACAGATGTGAGCCTAGACTGTGTGTGACACACGGCCGGGTACATGGGAATGTAGTTAGGCCATGTGTCTCAATTTGAAAAAAAGGACTTAATCGCGTAAAATGAAAAAGTTGCGTTCTATTAGTTAAAGGTGTCAATTGGCCTTGGCTTTTAATTATAATTGCCTTAAATGGTAATTAGACCATTTTAGATGTTAATGGAAATTAATGGATATCCATTATATGTTTTTATATGTTTATAATAAAGGTTATATTAGTAAATTGATTAATTAAGTAAGAATGAATAAAACAAAATCAAAATTATGCTTCATTATCATCTTCATGCACTGAAATTAGAAGAACAAGAAGAGGAAATAAGATTCTTCATTCGACTATGAATAATTCAAGCAATTAGGTATGTTTTGAGCTCAGTTTTTAATGATTATTACGTTTTTGAGATCGTTGCTTTGTATTCTAGCTAGCCTGTACCTTAGATTTTGAAATTGTTAAAGGTTTAACATGTTGCCATTATTGAATGCTTGAGTTATTTGATGATTGATGATGGCTTATGAAGGTTTGTTGATAGATTTAATAGTTTTGTAAAGTAATTTTTGACAAAAATGACAAATAGGGATTAAATTGTGAAATATGCAAGGTGTGTAGTTCAAATGTGAAATAAATGAAAGTTTTGGCCTGCTAGGGGCATTATGGTAATTCGACCAAGCATGGGTCTTGTTGAATTATGTGAATTTTTTATAATTTGTGAAATAAGGACTAAATTGTAAAAATGTAAAAATTTAGGGGTAAAAGTTTAAAAGTCTTTAAAGTGTAATTTGGACTAAATTGAATGAATATGAGATTATGTAAGTTAATTTTGAATATATTTAGATCAAGAAAAGAGGAATCCGAAATTAGATCGGGGGAAAGGCAGGATTATCGAGTAATTGACTCATTTCACTGTTTTCATACTCGAGGTAAGTTCATATGTAATGAGCTCTATTATAATTATCTTTATATGCTGTGATATTGTATAAATTGTAAATATTAGACTGCAGACTTGTTCGACCATGACTCGACAATAATTCGGCAATAATTCGAAATGATTCGACTACGAAATTGTATTGAAAAATCCCGGTTGAACCTTAGGAATAGTTTAGGATGCTAGTGACATGTCATTAGGGTATTAAGTTGGCTTCAGGCCATGATATCCACACTTCAGGGGCGAGTTATGCCTTGATTTGGCTTCGGGCCATGGTATAGGCACTTCGAAGGAGTTACCTTGATTTGGCTACGGGCCATGGTATAGGTACTTATCGACTGAGATCCTTGAGTATTTGACTTCTATTCCGATTGGTTCAATAGGAAAGTGAAAGATGTGGACTAGATTGAGGTTGGTACGAGTTGGTATAGGTATGTTTGTAAAGTTTATAAACATTGAATCCATAAAATGGATGAAACCTTGGTAAGCTAGTGAATGAATGATTGAATGGTTTAAGATTTAATGTATTTGTATTATCTTGCATTTATATTGAATAAATTATGAATGAATGGTGATATTGCTCATTACGTTAATATGAAATTACTAAGCTATGAAGCTTACTTTGTGTTATTTTTCCATGTTTATAGTGAATCAAGGCTAGCTCGGATCCAAGAGTCATCGAGAACATCATCGCACTATCGGACATCTATTTGGTGCTTTTGAGTTGTGTAAATTTGGGTTATGGGATGTATAGGATAGATGTGATATTTTGGTTGTGATGATAGCTATGAGTTTTGGCTTGTAAATGAATATGTTTTTAGTTGCTCAAAATGGTTATATTTGGATCTTGGTAATTGACTTATATTTTGTGATGGAAATTGATAATTTGAGAGTTTATGTGCTAGTGAAATCGTGTTTGATTAATTTATGTGTAGAATGAGTAGTAGATTGAATTGTATATGTGAATTTAGGTATGGAAATTTAATGGAAAACTATAGTATGTTTGTGATTGGTATTGTTGGTATTTGGATGCATATTAGTGTCTTAAAATGGTGCCATTTGAGCTTGAATAGGTATATGCATAATGGGTGGCAATTTGGCCTTGCAAATGGCCTATTTTTGTCCACACGGGCATGTGTCTTAGCCATGTGTGACACAATGTTAAGTACATGACCGTGTGTCCCCTAGTATTGAATTGAATTAAAGTCAGTATCCTCCACACAGTCTCACACACGGTCGTGTGACCGGTCGTGTGGCACAAGTCAGTATACCCCCTAAATGGCACACGGCCTATCACACAAGCGTGTGACTTGGCCATGTTGATAAGTCAGTATACCCTATAGTTTTGGCATGGCCTAACACAAGGCTTGGCACATGGGCGTGTGTGGCCACTTCGAAGGGCACATGAGCGTGTGGTTGGCCTTGTGACCCAAGTCAGTATGTATGCCCTGTTTCCACATGGCCTGTAACGTCGTAAAAATATAGGGTCTTTAATTTTGCATGTTCTAACACAAATTGCTTGTTGACTTGAATGGATAAGTGGTTTGGGTGTCTATGGGAGTGTTTGAGAAACCTGGATTCAAGTCTTAGAGTTTGTAAAAATTTTAGTTTGTCTCTTAAATGAATCTGGATATTGGCATATAGGCTTTAATTATAATTGTGGTGGAAAGATGACACAAAAGGAGCTTGTAGCACAGTGGTAGGTGGCGTGTTGCTTCTATTGGGGAACCTGAGTTTGAGTCACCCCTTACTCTAGGAGAATTTATTTTACCCCCTTACTGCATGAGAGGCGGAGTTTAACTGAAACTCTACTGGGAGAGAGAGTTGAATTGGTCTTCAGAGAGAATTAGGGGATTTGGATAAAGGTTGGTATGGATATGGAGAGAATTATGTGGAGGAAATTGTGGAATTTGAAAGTTGGAGTGTTGTAGCCGAATTGGTAAGCTAGCTACTCAGAAATTCTGTTTAGGCTAGTAGTGAGGGGCTGTGGAATTCTCTTGCTACCATTTTGGGTTTTTTTCTTTTTTGCATTTTTGGTTTCTTCTCTGTGCTGTGAATTCATTGTGGGAGGCAGACCATTCGTGTCATTTTCTTCTGCCCATTTGGGTCATTTCTTTTGTTGGTGCCTAAATTCTCTATTGCTGTCGACTGCTTCTTTCTCTCCATCTTTACTATTTCTTTGAAGCTAGTACTTACTCTCCCTTACCATTTCTTCTTCAATCGGCTTCTCACATAGTCGAACCTTCTCGTTTTGCTTCTTTATTTTCTGTTCATTCTCTCTCGATTCTCCTATTCTTATTTGGCCGAATACTCTCTACCCTTTTTGTTAGTCATTTTCACCTTACCTTGTACTTGGGTCCATGGCCGAAACACAGTACTGTTCCCCCTCTATTTTGGTTCTACAAAGATTCTGACAATTGGGGTTCCAGTGGTGTGAAGGGGTGCAAGTGGCTTGAAACAATCAAACTTCTATTTTCTGTTCATCATTCTATCAAGGTAAGAACGATTATCATAATATTGGGTTTTGGTCGAATGGGTTTTTATTCCTGTAAACACGATATGTGTAGGTTTAAACCATACTTATGACTATTTTTGTCTAATGAGATCTGTTATACTACATATATTTGATAAAGGCATGTACTCGATTGTGATCAGTGATCTTGGGAGGCTTAGGGACGTTCGTTTAGACAGGGTAAGGAAGGTGTATTTTTGGGCTAAGTATTAAAAGTGATTACCCCTAGTGGACAACTAGCTAACAGAATATTCTGATGGACTATAGGTTCGATACGAGTGGGTTAATAACGCGTTTGTAAACAGGTGTGTAATCGTACCCTGCAAACGGTAATAGGCATAAAAGCTGGTAAAGTGTGTAATCACACCGTCTCTACTGTGAATCACTGAAAGCCGAAAAGCCAAAATTTCGACATTTTTGGACTCACGAGTGTGCGATCGCTCGTGTGGTAAAATGAGCCCTTAAATCGTGGATGATAGACTATAGAGGCCACCACGAGCGTTCTCGTGCTCTTGGGTCGATATGGGCCACATTTGGCTAAAATGGGCCGAGTGGGTCCAATGGACTCCTGTGTCCCACACAGAATAAATCCACGGTAAGTGGAAAATACTGGACTGGGCTATATGGTTCACATAGTCGTGACTGAATTTGGGCTAAACGAGCCACACGAGCGTGTGGGCCCACTTGAGCCGAATAATGGGCCTTGGGCCCATTTACAACGTTATGACCATTTAAATTATTTTTGTTGCTCGAAGTGACTATAGACCTTTAGAGAGGTCGTTATTTGTACCGAGACCCCAAAATAAGTAAAGTGACCAAAATACCCCTAAAGGGTAAAATTACTATTATACCCCTAATAGATGGAAATGACCATGTTACTCTAGAGGTAGGTTGACTGATGAGTGTATGTTATTTGTAAGAATGTACTGAGTAGGACACTTTGCATACACGAACTGTTTATGACATGACACACTGCATGGGGTTGGGATTCTGATATGGAGGAAATCTTGTCTTGGTGGCTCGCCACATTTCTTTATTCTTGGTGGCGTTGCCACATATCTTTATTATTAGCGACTCTCTTTGTGTTATTATTCTTGGAAGCTATCTTTGCGATATTGGTGTCTTTGGGTGGGTGGGTCGATTTTATCCCCACATGGTGTGTTGGATAGATTGGGAAAGGTTGTATATATACACTGTACTGATACTATATTGGGCTTAGGCCCTGCTTATTCTTGTAATAAGCTAAGGACCACACCTTGCCTTTATTCTTGAATAGGGCTCGGGCCTGATCTATTCTTGCATATATTAGTCTTGGTAGTGATAGGGATTACACACTAATTTTTTACAAACTCACCCTGTCTTTTTAATTGTACAAGTAATCCCTAGCATTAGACGATTTGGAGCCGCGAGGGACTCGGAGGTGGCCACATGATCGCTGATGTTCTTCTTTAGACTTAGTTATTTAATTCTAATTTTCATATTGGGATATTGATTATGTAATAAGGCCATTGGTGGATTTAATTTTTAATTGGGCTTGGATTTCTTGTTTTAAACTGCCAAACGGATACAAAAGAGTTTTCAAAATAACAACTGTTTTCAAGAAAAACACGCATTTTAAACTTCAAGGTTTTTAATTAAAGAAGCTTTTGCAGTTTTATTTAGTTTAAGAAATCAATGATAATGAATATGACAATCGTTTTGATAAGATGGTTTCTGATTGTAATAACTTAATTTGTCAAATTTTCCCAAGCATTAAAAACTAAATGGGTTTTAACTTAAATACAGATTTTTATCAACAAGTTTAAATTTTGAAAATCACTTCGATGTGATAGACAGAATCAGTCGTAACGTCTAGGCCAGGTGTGGGGTATTACATTTAGTGATATTAGAGCCAAGTTGCAAAAATCGGCTGTGGAATGGGTTTTTGAAAAGTTTTTCTAAAAACGAATTTTAAAAATTAGAAACGTTTTGAAAGATTCACACACCGAGTCTCTGGCACCAAATCTATAAGTCCTCTAATATTTTTTATTGTTAGAGACTGAGACATTATACTGAAAAACTACTATGGATAGTAGAACTGTACTGTGAAACTCTAGATAGAGGAAACTGAGACCGTAGAAGGCCAAAAACTGTAGTGAGATCTCAACCTACAAAAACAAACCCCTAATGACTGTCTTTCATAACACATTTGTTATTAATTACTGAAATTATAATCTGATGCATAAGACTTTTAAAACAGATAAAGTGTACATCGAAATAAGCACAAGAGGTATGTAACACCCCTTACCTGTGTTCGACGCCAGGACGGGATACGAGGCATTACTGTACTTAACATTACTTGAACATGGATTTTCAGGTTATAAAATTTCGTTCCAACTTAAATCTTTTCCTTCTTAATTATAACGTGTACATTATGGGCCTACGAGACCCTAAACTTACTTCTGGCAAGTTTTAGAGTTCACCCGAAAACTTTGGTACGCTTTGAAAATTTTTACTCAAACAGGGGTCACACGCCCATGTGACATAAAACACGCCCTTGTGGGCAGGCCGTGTGATCTCACACGCCCATGTACTTAGCCCATGTGGAATTTATTTTCTTTTGAACCTCTGAGAATTTCACCTTTGCTAGACACTGCCTTGTGTCAATAGCCCGTGTCCCTCACATGGTCTAAAAATGCCCATGTCCTTCACCCGTGGAGCTCATTATTTATGACATCATCAAACCCTTAATAGCACACGGCCAAGGCACACGGTCGTGTGGTGGTCGTGTGACAAATCTTGCAATTAAAATGTAGGGGACACACGACCTATCAACACACCAATATGGGTTGACCGTGTATCACACGCGGCCTAGACACACGCTCGTGTGTCTACCTGTGTGGACACTTAGAGGCTATTCTCCAAGCCTCTTTGCCACCCTGAAACGTAGACTCATCCATTTCATCAAAAGTAGCACATAACATGGAAATTATTAAACTACTAAGAATCCTTCAATTATCATTCATTCCACCCATACTTTTCTCAATTACTTGCATGAACATTCAATTCATCAAACTCATCAATTTTATAACATAAACTTGGCAATATTGACCAATTCATCATGGCCATTTACAAAATGAATGTGGAACATTAATAGCCAACCCTTTGGCCTTCAAATGTGAGATGACACAAAATTATTAAGTTCCTATGCATGCCATACTCAAAATAATTAAATTTACTATACCAAAAGTACGGTTGATAATGTGATTCGAGCTCCGACGTTCTATGATCCCCGAGCTAACTTGGCGAAACTACAAGAAAAAAGGGAAAAAGAGAGGGGTAAGCATATAGCTTAGTAAGTTTGCATGAAAATTCTAAAGCAACATAAATTCTTAAACCAAATTCATCCTTTTCATTAAACAATAGCAACATATGTCTCAAATGCTTAAACTTACTTACACACATTCTTTCTTACCCATCTCATATCACATTATGATTTAGTAACTTGTAATTACTCTTAGTACATATATCACTTAATCACATGACTTAGCACATATGCTAACATAAACATAAACTCACATCTTCATCATTCTTATTATGAATGAAACTTAAGGCCATCCATAAATGGATTTGGCTCTATACCATTTCACATACTTAACTTTTTTTCCTATAAACGAATCAGATTATCATAGGATATTCAAACTCATCATGCATAAATCTTGATGCCAATGCCATATCTCGGATATGGTCTTACATGGGATCACCCCTTGATGCCGATGCCATATCTAAGATATGGTCTTACACGGGATCTTATAGCCCGATGTCGATGCCATATCCCAGATATGGTCTTATACAATATCGTACATGAATGTCGATGCCATGTCCCAGACATGGTCTTATACGAGATCTTCTTTTGGTGCTGAGGCCATATCCTAGACATGGTCTTACACGGGACCTTATTTATTCAATGCTAATACATGGGTATTTTCATTATTCCAAATTTTTATCTGAAATTTCACATAGCTTAATTTCGCTATTACCCTATCGAGGCTTCATCACTTGAATTTTCATAGAAAAAACATACATTATCATAATATTAACTATTTTCAAATATCAGAACATTATGAAACTCTAACTTCATACAAACTTACCTCGATTCTCAAAATGTGTATCAATACTCGATTTAGTCCTCGATTTTGTTATTGCCTCAGTTTCGATCCGGGCTTCTTGTTTCTTGATCTATAATAACAATCTCACTTGTTTAATACACACATTGACTAAACCAACTCATGATTCATATTTTTGGCAAAATTAAAATTTTGCCCCTAAACTTTTACATAATTACACTTTTACCCCTAGGCTCGTAAAATGATTTTTATTCAACTTTCTTGTATTTCAAGCCTAGATGAATCATATTCTCAACTATAACAACCTTTAATTCTACTGTTTCACTCATGTATGACCATTTTCATAACTTTTACAATTTGGTCCTTACATGCATTTTTTGTGAAAATCACTTAGAAAAATATGTTTATCATACATCAAAATTTCATATTCCTCCATAAAACATCAAAATACATGCATGTCACACATGGGTAAATTTTTTAATATGAACCCTAGCTCAAAATATAGTTAAGAATAGCTAAACCGAGCTATGAGGGTCTAAAAAATACGAAGAACATGAAAAACGGGGCTAGGATGCACTTACTATCAAGCTTGGAAATTGAATCAATTTTGGCTTTATTTTCCCTTTTAATTCTTTTATTAACCAAATGGCCAAATGCCCTTAATAGTCTTTTCTTGAGATTTTTCCTTCCCATGTCTATTTTTTGTCCATCATCAAATATAATGGTCTAATTGTTAAATAAGGACCTCTAGCAATTTTCATAATTCTATTTCATACTTAAATATTCTAGAATCTCATATTTTCCATTATTTGCAATTTAGTCCTAATGGATAATTTAATCATTAATTAATAGAATTTCTTCATAATATTTTCACACAATCATGAAATCATCTCATATACTTTCTAGAAATCATAGAACTCATATTTCTACTTCAGATTGTGGTCTCGTACCACTATTTTGACTAGGCCCTAAGTCGAGTTGTTACAAGGTACTCGCGGAAGGGGTACACGAGGCCACGAAAGGGGCTGAGAAAGTGCTCGGGCTGGGTCTTCGACATCGAGCCACATGCCTGTTAGGGAAGCACCAGCTTCACCGATGTTCGAGACGGAGTCTTACGATCGAGTGGTTGGGGATGACGCCCTATCTCAAGCTATACTTCACATTTTAGAGAGGGTTGCTAGATCTAATACTGGTGTAGTGGGCCGAAGGTCAATTTCAGAGTGACTCTAGTCTAAGGGAGCAAAAATTTTTAAGGGTATTTTTGGAGTAGCCCCAAATGTGGCAGAATACTAGCTAGAGGCCACTAAAAGAATAAAGGATTACATCGACTGTACTGTGAAACAAAAGTTGAAAGGAGCAGTGTCCTTACTGCAAGACGAGGCCTACCAGTGGTGGCTCACAGTGAGAGAGGGTACACAGGTCGACCAGTTAACATGGGATTTCTTTAAGGCGGCCTTTCAAGGAAAGTATGTAGGCGTAAGTTATGTAGACGCCCGAAGAAGGGAATTTCTAAGCCTGACCCAGGGGAATAAGGCAGTGGCAGAATATGAGGTAGAGTTCTTACGATTGAGTTGATATGCTTGTGGGATAGTAGCAACTAAGTATGGACGCTATGTGCATTTTGAGGACAGATTTTGAGATAACTTACGAGTATTGATATCTCCAGAGAGGGAGCGAGACTTTGCTGCCCTTGTAGAAAAGGAAACAATTATTGAGGATGTGAAGCGCTCTAAGCGCCAGAACCGCGAAAAAGATAAGAATAGAAATAAGAGGGATTCTGGGCCCTTAGGTTCTTTTGGAAAACCTATAAAGAATGCCAGGTTTGATAGGCGATTCATTTGGAGTTCACATTACTAGCCATGACCTTACTTGTTGATTGTGGGAGATCTCACCAAGGGGAGTGCTGGAAGAGGATTGAGGCATGCTTCAGATGTGGGTCCATAGGTCATCAGGTTAAAATCTGTCCTCAGAGGCCTATTTAGATTCTAGTTACAGGACAAGGTCATGTTCAGCCAGTGAGAGGTGGTCAACAGCCACTGAGAGCCGTGGGCAGGCTAGAGGTGGAAACAGTATGGGACGAGGTCGTGGAGCACCAAGCGGAGGTGCTGGTAACAATGAGGCGAGGTAGGCAGTACTGGTTTATACTACTCATTGCAAGAGGATGGTGACACTCTAGATATTATAACCGGTACGTTCCTAATACATAATGTACCTTACACTGCTCTGATTGATATAGGGTCTACGCATTTATACATTGCATGCACTGTGTCTGGCACATTGGGTATCATGTGTAAGAGTATTGTTAATGAGATGACTGTGTTATATCCACTGGAACAGTCAGTAAGGGTAGACAATTTGTTCAGAAACGTGCCCCTAAAGGTTCAAGGAGTTATATTTTCAACGAATTTAATGGAGCTACTGTTTGGTGAGTTCGACCTGATCTTGGAGATAGATTGGCTGGTAAAACACCTGCAAGGTTGGATTGTATTACTAAGCATATGGTGTTGAAGAATTTGGAGGATGAGGAGGTGGCAATGATTGGGGAGCGAAGAGACTTTTTGTCTAATGTGTTCTCTACATTAAGGGCCAAAAAACTGGTTCGCAAAGGTTGTGAGGCGTTTCTAGCCTATATTGGTGTATCTGAATCTGAGGGTCCTTCTATAGGAGATACCAGAACAATTAAGGATTTTTCTGACGTATTTCCTGATGAGCTCCCTGGGTTGCCTCCGAACCTTGAGGTTGAATTTGGTACTGAACTCCTGCCTGGAACAATCCCAGTGTCTATCGCCCCTTATAGGATGGCACCAAAGGAACTGGTTGAGTTAAAAGCTCAAATTCAAGAACTACTGGATCGAGGATTCATTCGACCTAGTGTGTCTCCATGAAGAGCACCAGTGTTGTTCGTAAAGAAGAAAGATGGGTCCATGCGCATGTGCATCGACTATCGACAATTGAATAAACTGACTATCAAGAATAAGTATCCCTTGTCGAGTATTGACTATATGTTCGATCAGCTGCAAGGAGCGTTAGTTTTCTCTAAAATAGATCTCTGTTCTGGGTACCATCAGCTGAGAGTTAAAGAGGATGATGTGGAAAAGATTGTATTTATGATTCATTATGGTTATTACGAGTTCCTAGTGATGCCGTTTGGGTTGGCGAATGCACCAGATGCTTTCATGGACTTAATGAACCAAGTATTCTAGCCCTACCTGGATCGGTTCGTGGTGGTATTTACAGACGACATCTTGGTGTATTAGAGAGCCGAGGATGAACATGATGTACATCTATGAATTGTTCTGCAGATTTTGAGGGAGAAACAACTGTACACTAAGTTCAACAAGTGTGAGTTTTGGCTGCGAGAAGTGACATTTCTGGGTCACGTGGTATTTTTCGAGGGGATTAGGGTTAATCCTAAAAAAATTGAAGCCGTACTGGATTGGAAGCCACCTAAGACCATATCTGAGATTCGAAGCTTTTTGGGTCTGGCAGGGCAGTACAGACGTTTTGTCGAGGGGTTTTCTGTGATTGTCGCACCTATGACTAAGTTGCTACGTGAAGGGGTACCATTCAATTGGACTGATAAGTAGTAAGAGAGTTTTGAGAAACTGAAGAAAGTTCTGACTGAGGCCCCTATTTTAATATAGCCAGCGTCTGGGAAGGAATTTATGATCTACAGTGATGCATCATACATTGGTTTGGGTTGTATGCTGATGTAGGAGGGTAAAGTGGTTGCTTATACGTCTCGTTAGCTTAAGCCTCATGAGGCAAACTACCCTACGCATGACTTGGAGTTAGCCGCGGTGGTATTCGCACTGAAATTTTAGAGGCACTATTTATACGGTGAGAAGTGTATTATCTACATAGATCACAAGAGCCTCAAGTACTTCCTTACTCAGAAAGAGTTGATTCTTAGGCAGCAAAGATGGATAAAGCTACTTAAGGATTACGACTGCTCAATTGAGTATCACCCTGGTAAGGCTAACGTGGTAGCTAACGCACTGAGCTGTAGGGTTGTATCTGATATGAGAGCAATGTTTGCTCATCTCATCTTGTATGATGATGGTAGCTTGTTGGCTGAGCTTCAAGTGAGACTAACATGGACTGAGCAAATTAATGGGAAAGAGTTGTTGGGTGAGTCACTGCTTCCTCATTTACGACAAGTTGAGAATGGAAAGACTATAGATTTTGGGTGGAATGGTGAGGGATACTGTGTTTTCGTGGGAGAGTTTGTGTCTGGGGATTACGGTGAGGCGATCTATCTTTGGGAGGCGCATAGTATTCCATATGCTATGCATCCTGGAAGAAACAAGTTATATTGAGATCTTCGTGCGCTGTACTGGTCGGCAGGGCCAAAACATGAAGTTACTAATTTTGTGAGTAAGTGCTTGACATGTCAGCAAGTTAAGGCTAAGTATTAGCTACCTTCTGGGTTACTGCAGCAGGTAAGATTCCATTTTGGAAGTGGGAGAGGGTAACTATGGATTCTATGAGTGGGCTACCCTTAACGCCTACTAAGAAGGATTTGGTATGGGTTATTATAGATCGATTGACTAAATCTGCCCATTTTATACCATTCCGCATTGATTACTCGTTGCAGAAGCTGGAAAAATTGTATGTGGCTGAGATTGTGAGACTGCATGGGGTACCGATTTCTATCATATCTGATAGAGATCCTAGATTCACTTCTCGATTCTAGAAGAAGTTACATGAGGTTTTGGGTACCAGGTTGGACTTTAGTACTGTGTTTCATCTTCAGACAGATGGTCAGTCAGAGAGGGTGATTCAGGTACTGGAGGACATGTTAAGAAGTTGTTAATGGATTTTTGAGGTAGCTGGGAAGACTAGTTGCCGCTAGCAGAGTTCGCGTATAATAATAGCTATCAGTCCAGTATTCAAATGGCACCATACGAGGCATTGTATGGTCATAGGTGTCGTACTCCTACCTGTTGGACTGAGCCGGGCGAGCAGCGAGTTTTGGGGCTAGAGTTAGTTTTTGATACCGAAGAAAGGTAAAATTGATTCCAAAACAGTTGAAGGAAGTGTCTGATAGGCAAAATTCTTACGCAGATCCTAAACGCCGAGAGATTGAGTACTCTGTGGGGGATTATGTCTTCCTTAAGGTCTCACCGTGGAAGAAAATTCTGAGATTTGGATGGAAGGGTAAGCTTAGCCCAAGGTTCATTAGGCCTTATCATGTACTGAAACATGTGGGACCGGTCGCCTATCAACTTGATTTGCCTCTAGAATTGGACCTGATTCACGATGTGTTTCATGTCTCCATGATAAGGCGTTATCGATCTAATCCCACACATATAGTACCAGTTAAGGAGATTGAGGTTAGGCTAGATCTGACCTTCAAGGAGGAGCCAGTTCAGATATTGGATCGTGAGGTTAAAGTACTAAGGAAGAAATCTATTCCACTGGTCAAAGTGCTTTGGCGTCATCACAATTCAAAAGAAGCCACGTGGGAACCTGAAGAGGCGATGCATCAGCAATACCCTCACCTATTCTAATTAGGTAAATTTTGAGGCTAGAATTTCTTTTAGAGGGATAGAGTTTGAGAAGCCTGGATTCAAGTTTTGGCTTTTGTAAAATTTTTAGTTTTTCTTTTAAATGAATCTGGACATTGGCATATAGGCTTTAATTATAATTTTGGCAAAAAGATGACACAAAAAGAGCTTGTAGCTCAGTGGTAGATACCGTGTTGCTTCTACTAGGGAACTTGAGTTCGAGTCACCCCTTGCTCTAGGAGAATTTATTATACCTCCTTGCTGCGTGAGAGGTGGAGTTTAACTGAAACTCTGCTGGGAGAGAGAGTTAAATTGGTCTTCGGAGAGAATCAGGGAATTTGGATAAAGTTTGGTATGGATATGGCGAGAATTATGTGGAGGAAATCGTGGAATTTGAAAGTTGGAGTGTTGTAGCCGAATTGGTAAGCTAGCTACTCAGAAATTCAGTTTAGGCTAGTAGTGAGGGGCTGCCAAATTCTCTTGATGCCATTTTGGGTTTTTTACTTTTTTGCATTTTTGGTTTCTTCTCTGTGCTACGAATTCATTGTGGGAGGTGGACCATTCGTGTCATTTAATTCTGCCCATTCGTTTTATTTCTTTTGTTGGTGCCCAAATTCTCTATTGTTGTCGACTGCTTCTTTCCCTCCATCTTTACTGTTTTCTTTCTCTTCTTGGCCTTAGCTAGCACCTACTCTCCCTTACCATTTTTTCTTCAATCGGCTTCACTCATAACCGAACCTTCTTATTTTGGTTCTTTATTTTCTATTCATTCCCTCTCGATTCTCCAATTCTTATTTGGTCAAATACTCTCTACGCTTTTTGTTGGTCATTTTCACCTTACCTTATAATAGGGTCCTTGCCCGAAACACAGTACTGTTCCCCCTCTATTTTGGTTCTGCAAAGATTTTGACAATCGGGATTCGGTAGTGTGAAGGGGTGCAAGTGGCTTGAAGCAATCAAACATCTATTTTCTGTTCATTGTTCTATCAAGGTAAGAACGATTATCATAATATTGGGTTTTTAGCTGAATGGGCTTTTGTGTGTGAGCACAATATGTGTGGATTTAAACCACACTTATGATTATTTTTGTCTAATGAGATATGTTATACTACAGATTTTTTATAAAGGCGTGTACTCGATTGTGATAAGTGATCTTGGGAGGTTTAAGGATGTTCGTTCAGACAGGGTAAGGAAGGTGATTTTTGGGCTAAGTATTAAAAGTGATTACCCTTAGTGGACAACTAGCTAACGAAATATTTTGATGGACTATAGGTTCGATATGATTCTGTTAATCGCGCGTTTGTAAATAGCTGTGTAACCGTACCCTATAAACGGTAATAGGCGTAAAAGCCGGTAAAGTGTGAATCACACCCCTCTCTACTGTAAATCGACTAAAGCTGAAAAGCTGAAAAGCTAAAAAGCTAAAACTTCGACATTTGTGGCCCCACGAGCATGCGATCGATTGTGTGGTAAGCCGATCTCACAAATTATGAGCGATAAACTGTAGAGGTCATTACGAGCGTTCTCGTGCTCTTGGGCCGATATGGGCCTCGTTTGGCTGAAATGGGCTGTGTGGGCCAAATGGACTCGTGGGCCCCACACAGAATAAATCCACGATAAGTGGCAAATACTGGACTGGGCTATATAGTTCGCATAGCCGTGACTGAATTTGGGCTAAACGGGCCACACGAGCATGTGGGCCCACTTGAGCTAAATATTGGGCCTTGGGTCCATTAACACCGTTATGACCATTTAATTTATCTATGTCACTCGAAGCGACTATAGACCTTCAGAGAGGTTGCTTTTTTCATCGAGACCCCAAAATAAGTAAAGTGACCAAAATACCCCTAAAGGGTAAAATTACTATTATACCTCTAATAGATGGAAATGACCATGTTACCCTAGAGGTAGGTTGACTGATAAGTTTATGTTATTTGTAAGACTGTACTGAGTAGGACACTTTGCATAAACGAACTATTTTTGACATGACACACTGCATGGGGTTGGGATTCTGATATGGAGAAGTACTGTACTGGTGGCTCTGCCACATTGACTATTACTGGTGGTGTTGCCACATACTGTTATTGGAAACTCTGCTGGGTTATTATTACTGGCAGCTATGCTGCGATATTGGTGTGCTGACCGGGTGGGTCGATTTTATCCCTACATGGTGTGTTGGCTAGATTGGGGTGGGTTGCATATTTGCACCGTACTGATACTGTATTAGGCTTAGGCCCACACTATTACTGTAATGGCCTAAGGCCCACACTGCACTGTTACTAAATAAGGCCCAGCCCAGTTATTCTTGCATATATTATTCTTGGTGGTGATAGGGATTACACACTAATTTTTCCCCAACTCACCCTTTCTTTTTAACTGTACAGGTAATCCCCAGCCTTAGATGATTTGGAGCCATGAGGGACTCGGAGGTGGCCGCATAATCGCTGATGTTCTGCTTTAAACATAGTTATTTAATTGTAATTTTCATATTGGACTATCGATTATGTAATAAGGCCATTGGTGGATTTAATTTTTAATTGGGCTTGGATTTCTTGTTTTAAACTGCCAAACGGATACAAAAGAGTTTTCAAAATAACAATTGTTTTCAAGAAAAACATGTATTTTAAACTTCAAGGTTTTTAATTAGAGAAACTTCCTCAGTTTTATTCAGTTTAAGAAATCAATGGTAATAAATATGGCAATTGTTTTGATAAGCTAGTTTCAGATTGTAATAACTTAATATGCCAATTTTTCTCAAGCATTAAAAAAATGGGTTTTAACTTAAATACGGGTTTTTTTCAACAAGTCCAAATTTCAAAAATCACATCGATGTGACACGACAGATTTGGTCATAACGTCTAGGTCGGGTTTGGGTTGTTACACGGCCTGAGACACAGGGGTGTTTGGAGCCATGTGAGGCACACGGCCTGTCCACACGGGCATGTGACCCCTGTATGAATGAAAAATTTTTAAGTTTTCCAAAGTTTTCGTATGTTATCAGTTTAGTCCCGAATTACTTCTAAAGTATGTTTAAGGCCTCGTAGGCCCTTATAAGGGACAATGTGCTTGTAACACCCCAAACCCAGCCCATGCGTTACGACTGGATCTAACATGTCACATGAGAAAAATGTATAAAGTCCTTGTGATTTGTACTAAATAAGTGTTATTTGGTTATGGTTAAGAAAACAAGTTTGGATGTAAATATTTGATAAAAATACAACTATTTTTGAGAGGTTGATTGATGAATCAAAAATCGAGGTTGTGAACTTTAAAACTGTGACTTTTGAAAATGTCGTTGATAATTTGAAAGAAAATTCGAGTTAAATTATTTATAAAAGTTTGTTATAAAATCCATTTATTAATCAATTTTGGAAAAACCGTTGGTTATACTTTTAGAAAATTCCCATTTAAAAATAACTCAAGAACAATAATAAATACGTCAAACATAAAGCAAAAGTAAAATATTCCGGAGGCCTTATTACAACTTAAAAACCGAAAATAGTAAAAGTAATAAAGTAAATGTAAATAGAAATTTAAAGTTCAAAAACACCATTTCTGAAATATGGCCTCCACCAAGTCATCCATGGCCCAAGTCTACATCATTGTGCATTACCTGCAAGGGTTAAGGAAAATGAGTGAGTTACTAGAACTCAGTGCATAATCCCCTTACAGTCATCCACTGGGTATGAACCCGTAAAGCAATATCTTGGGTCTGAGCCCATATAGCATAATCTTGGACTGAACCCCATTTACAATGAAACACCCCAAACCCGGCCCATAAGCCCTGACCGGATCCGGCATGCTTCTAGAATAAAACAATTCAAAACTTATTTGTTACTTTGGAAAAATCTGGGTGGCTTGGAAGATAATTTGAATTGTGTTGAGTTCAAATTGAAAGCAGTGTTCTTTTTGTAATCAATAAGTTGAAAGTATAGCCGGATTTTTTAGAGGTTAACATTACATTGAAAATCGATTGTTGCTTAGGTGTCAAAACATTTAGAATTTATTTTTAAGAAAAATTTGCTTAACCTTTGATTTGATAATAATCGTATCGTAATAAACCGAATAAAAATGCATGCGTAAAATAGTTAATCGTAATGGCCATGTAACATAAAATAAAACCTGAAATAAAACCAAAATAATTAAATAATAAAACCCAACGAAAATAAAATAACTCTGAGCTGAGCATGGCCACCACTAAGCTCCTGCCGACCCGATCCATTACTGAGTGTCACCTGAAAAGATATCCCACAACGGGATGAGTCAACAGACTCAATGTGTAACAACCAACACGCATTCCCAACGATTTAGGCATACAAATCATATATAAAACATACATAAACAATGATGCAATCCCGAACCCAAACCTAGATAATCATCCTCTACACATCACCCGTACCTGCCATCACACCGTGGGGATTACTAAATTGACCCTCCATCCGCTATACACCATCGAAGGCAGTTGCTGCAGACGACTTGCACATCGCCCTTACAAATTGTGGCATAGCCACCAGATAATTGTGACAAAGTCACCAGATAACATTTTGTGACATAAGTCACCACATTCAGATTATGTGACAAATATTGTGGTATAAACCACCAGATCACTTCCCCTTTTCATAATTACCCATATGCCCCCATGCGTCATACAAATCATGCGAATATCATGCCATATGCCTTATTCATATTCGTAACCAATTCTCACATATGTCACATTCATAGTTTATAAAACTATTAACAGATCTTTAGAGAATAACGTTCCTAAATATGTCGTACCATTGAATGGTACCTTTAGCCACATCATTCACATTCTTATTAACATACATATTAAGTCAATACCGTAAATCTATTAAGAATTTGTGTAGGGCTACATACCTGGTTACTAACGCTTTCACTGAATCCCGAAAGTCTACCAAAACCAATTACACTCCTTCCTAAAAACCAATGTCAGAATCGGCTAACATCAATAGACAGAATGGCCTAAGGCTGAGTATCATAACCCACTTACCTTGCTTATCTAAATCCTAAAACTGTCACTTGCTCCCGAAGTTGTCGAAATCCCTACTTATCAATTATTAGAATCGGCTTTAATACATGGAAACTATGAAGATGGCCCTTCACCGAATATCAGGACTTCCTTACCTTGATCTTAAAATCCCGGATGATCTCCTCTTGAAGTCGGCTACAATAGGAATCCTGAAACCTCCTTCAAAGTTTCAACCAAAGAACATTAATGGGATTAGAGTCTTGATTTTGATAATCAAAATAGAGAACATAGATTTTTAAACCCAAGAGAGATCCCTTACCAACTCAATCGATTATCCTAGCTTGAAACAGAGAGATTCGGCTCCTGCTTAAATGATCAAATTGGCTCCAAAAGGGTAAAGGAGCATTCGGCTTTGACCACCAAATAGGAATTGACTTTTGATTGAATTAGTAAAGAGGAAGAGAAGGGTTGATATTTGACAATTCGGCAATGGTAATAAAGGAAGATTCAGCTTCAATGGAAAAGAAAGAATGGTATTGTGGTTCGGCCTTTATCAAAATATGGAGAAGGAGAGTGTGAGGCTTAGAAGTTTCGGCAATGGTGATCAAATGAGAAAGAGAGAAAAGAGAGAACTAAATTTTGGCACCTACTCCTACAACACTCAAAACCAAAAATACACCCCTAGAGTCCTACATTCGGCCACTTGCTCCCCTCTCTCCCTTATCCCTTGATCCCCTCCTCCTTACCTGAATCCTCACCTCTTCTACCCCATCTATACCTCCTCCTTCTAGAGTCCACATGCCGTCCATTACCTCCCCTCCTTACTGCAAAATAAAACTCCAAAAGTGCTCTCCTTGCTACTCGAACCTAGGCCTCCTTTGAACTGCTTGTGGCTTCACCTCCTAGGGCTTTAAGTGGCACCTCCTTGCCACTTAACAAGCCCATTAGTTTGTCAAATTTTCCTTACAATTTTTCTTAAGGCCTCATTCGCCTAGCTCTCCCCTTTAAGCCTTAAAATTCGATAATTTCTAAGGCATTCACCTACACTCTAGAGTTCTCAAAAATTCATACAGCATATTCAAACACACATAGGCATGCTACTTCATACAATTAAGCAATAATGCCCAAACCCTAATTCTCAGATATTACAGTTCTACCCTCTTAAAATGATTTCGACCTCAAAATTACCTGGCTAGAATAGGTGGGGGTATTGCTGTCGCATTACTTCTTCCGGCTCCCAAGAAGCTTCTTCCGATCCATGATTACGCCATAACACTTTGACGAAAGGAACTGATTTTCTTCGCAATACTTTCACATCTCGCTCCAAGATCTGAATTGGCTCCTCCTCGTAGGACAAATCTGGCCTTAGCTCCACCTCTTCAATCAGAACTACATGAGATGGATCCGAGTGATAACGACGTAGCATCGAGACATGGAATACATTGTGCATCTGCTGCAATTTCGAAGGCAACTCCAACTGGTATGCCACTTGTCCAACTCGCTTCAATACCCGATAAGGTCCTATAAACCTGGGGCTTAACTTTCCTTTGCGACCAAATCTCATCACCTTCTTCCAAGGTGACACTTTAAGAAACACATAATCTCCCACAACAAACTCGATCTCCTTTCGTTTAAGATCTGCGTATGACTTCTGCCTGTCAGATGCCTCCTTCAACCATGTCTGAATTACCTTAACCTTTTCCTCCGATTCTGACACAATTTCTGGACCCAAAATCTGACGTTCTTCCAATTCTGTCCAACATGTGGGAGTACGACACCTCCGTCCATACAGTGCTTCGTATGGTGCCATCCAAATACTTGCCTGATAGCTGTTGTTAATGCAAATTCTGATAAAGGCAAATATTCTTCCCAACTTCCTCTAAAGTCTATCACACAGCCCCTCAACATATCCTCTAACACTTGGATCACTCGCTCAGATTGACCGTCTGACTGCGGATGAAATACCGTACTGAAGTATAATTTGGCGCCCAAAGCTTGATGTAATGCCTTCCAAAACTGAAACATAAACCTCGGATCCCTATCCGAGATAATCGACACAGGCACTCCGTGCAGCCTCACGATCTCAGCTACATACAACTTTAACAACTTCTGGAGAGAATAGTCAACCCGCACTGGAATGAAATACGCGGACTTTGTCAACCGGTCCACGATCACCCATACCGAGTCCTTCTTAGTAGGCGTAAGAGGAAGCCCACTAACGAAGTCCATGGTAATTCTCTCCCACTTCTACTGTGGAATCTTAATCGGCTGAAGCATCTCGACGGAACCTAGTGTTCAGCCTTAACTTGCTGGCACGTTAACCACTTTCCTACAAATTCGGTAACTTCCCGCTTAAGACCAGGCCACCAAAACTGTTCCCCTAAATCTCTATACAATGTACTACCTCTAGGATGCATAGCATAAGGACTACTATGCAATTTCTAAAGAATTCTTTGCCTTAACTCCTCGTTCTTCGGCATACAGACCTTACCCTTGAAGCACAATACTTCATCGCCATTAATACCATAATCCTCTAACTCCCCACTCTGCACTTTCCGTAGCTTAGCACTCAGATCCTCATCTGCCAACTGTCCCTCTTTACCTCATTCAGCCATGTCGGCTTAACTTGCAACTCTACTAATAAGCTTCCGTCGTCATACAAGCTAATATGTGCAAACATTGCCCTTAGATCTATCACTACTTTCTGACTTAGGGCATCTGCCACCACATTCGCCTTACCCTGGTGATACTCTATGGAACAATCATAGTCTTTCAATAACTCCACCCACCTTCGCTGTCTCAGGTTCAGCTCTTTCTGAGTCAGCAGATACTTAAGACTCTTGTGGTCTGTGTAAATCAGTGACTTTTCTCTATACAGACAGTGCCTCTAAACCTTAAGAGCAAAGACCACTGCCGCCAATTCCAAGTCATGCGTCGGGTAGTTAACCTCATGTGGCCTTAATTGTCGAGACGCATAAGCGACCACTTTCCCGTCATGCATAAGGGCACATCCCAATCCTGTGTGAGAAGCATCACAGTACACCACGAACTCCTTTCCTGCCTCTGGCTGAATTAAAACTGGAGCTTCAGTCAAGACACTCTTAAGCTTCTCAAAGCTCTCCTGTTGCTTATTAGTCCATACGAAGGGTACCTCCTTCCTTAGTAACTTCGTCAGTGGTGCGACTATTGAGGCAAACCCTTCCACAAACCTTCTGTAATAGCCTGCCAATCCCAAGAAGCTACGAACCTCAGCCACAGACTTAGGTGGTTTCCAATCCAATACTGCCTTAATTTTCTAAGGATCCACCCTTATCCCTTCAGCAGACACCACATGCCCTAAAAACGTAAATTTCTTCAGCCAAAATTCACACTTGCTGAACTTGGCATATAGCTTTTTCTCCCTTAACACTTGCAACACAACTTGGAGATGCTTGTCATGTTCTTCCTCAGACCTCGAATACACCAAAATATCGTCTATGAACACAACAACGAATCAGTCCAGATAGGGTTGGAAAACCCGGTTCATCTTGTTCATGAACGCGGCTGGGGCATTTGTCAATCCAAACGGCATTACCAAGAATTCATAATGCCCGTACCTTGTTTGGAAAGCCGTCTTATGGATATCTACTTCCTTCACCTAAAGTTGATGATATCCAGACCTTAAATCTATCTTCGAAAATACTGCGGCCCACTTAAGCTAATCGAACAAGTTGTCTATTCTTGGCAAAGGATACTTGTTCTTGATGGTCAGCTTATTCAACTGACGATAATCTATGCACATGCGCATAGTTCTGTCCTTCTTCTTTACAAACAAGACCGGTGCTCCCCATGGAGACACACTGGGTTAGATAAACCCACGATCAAGCAACTCTTGGATCTGAGCCTTGAGCTCAACCAACTCATTTGGTGCCATTCTGTACGGGGCAATTGACACAGGAGATGTACCCGATACCAAGTCAATTTCAAACTCCACTTTCCTATCCAGGGGTATTCCAGATAACTCCACCGAAAATACATCCACAAATTCTCTTACTGTTCTAACTCCACTAACTCCCCCTTCCTTTACATCCAATGCACTAAAAAAAGTTAAAAATGCCTTGCACCCTTTCCGAACCATCTTATTAGCCTTTAAAACAGAGACTACGTTAGATAAATAGTCTCTTCTTTCTCCTATCATAATTATCGCCTTATCCTCTGGCGTCCTTAACTCCATTCGCTTAGCTGCGCAATCCAACACAGCCCGATGTTCCACTAGCCAGTCCATGCCAAGGATAAGATCAAATTCTCCAAAGGGTAGTTCCATCAAGTCGACAGGAAATACCACTCCGAAATATTTTATTCACCATTACAGTTTGACCTAATGGGCTCACTACAGTCATCTCCCTGTTAGACAGTTCAAAGGCTATGCCTAGTGTTTCAACTACTCTACATGCAACATAAGAGTGGGTAGAGCCAACATCAATTAAAGTAAAGTAAGGCTTGTCAGCCAAAAGGAACCTACCAGTTATGACGTCTGGTGCGTCTCCATCCTCCCTCTGGCGAACTACATACACCAGACTCGGCTGTCTTGCCTCTATACTACTAACACCTCTGCCCGGTGTTCCTTGTCCTCTACCAGAACCATTACCTCTGCTAGCCAAACCATGACCCCGCGGTGGCTGCTGTCCTCCTCTTCCAGCCTGATTAGGACCTTGACTTACTTGTCAACTCCCGTCTGTTTTCATGGGACAATACTTAATCATGTGGTCCTTGGACCCACTTTTAAAACATCCTTTTGTCTTCTTCCAACACTCTCTTAGATGCATTTTCCCACACTGGTCACAAGTACGGTACTATCTTCCCGTAGCAGCTTGCTGACCTCACAGCCCACCAACTCTAGGCCTCTTTTGCACATTCCCAGATGACTTTGATGGTCCAAAATGTCTCTTTTGCCTATTCCGATCCATACTCTGCCTCACCGAGTCCTTAATCCCTTCGGCTACCTTAGCCTTCTCCACCAATACGATAAATTCTCGCTCCTACTGTGGAGCTATCAACAACCTTAGGTCATCCTTAGTCCGTCCTCAAACCGGACACACCGTTCATGCTCTGTCGACACAATACCTCGAGCATAATGGCTCAACCTTAAAAATTTTGCCTCGTATTCTGCTACGGTCTTATTCTCCTAAACCAGCCTCAAAAACGCCTTCCTCTGTACATCAACATAACTAGTTCCAATGTACTTCTTCTGATATGCTGCCTTAAAATATTTCCAAGTAAGATCATCAGCGGCAGCACTATCCCGAACTGTGCCACCACTGGTATGACTCATCGCGGATACCCCTTTCAGTTTCTCCTCGGCAGTTAGGTCCAAATCGTCCATAATTCGCTCCGTCGCCTCTAACCAATACTCAACCGTATTGGGCGCCACACCAGATATGCCACAGAAAAACTTAGCTCCATTAGCTCGAAGTCACTCAGGTACCAAATTTCTAGCTCCCATGCCTCCACCTGCTCCGGCCACCCTTTCCAAAACTCGCAGCATCGCCTATGATACTGCATCGTCCTCCGTCTGATCCTGATATTCCACATCAGCGGCTGGCGGTGGTGGCATTTCATTTCTGGACCCTTGGCCAGACCTAACGGGCTCCGACACGATCATTCGGTCTCTACCACGGCCACGCACATTACGACCACGTCCCCTAGAATTCATGCTTCTGAATGCCATTTATCTGATTAAAGAATTTTATGAATTAGTTTTTGTTCCACTGATTTATCGCGAATAGTCTTATGTTCAATAGTTCTAAGGAGTAGTTCTTTCGAATTCATACCCATACAGTCTCAAATTCATTCAATCGTCACATTCATGAACTTGCGTTCATTACAGAAAAGTGTTGTAGTTGTCGTTGTTGTTGTTTTCCACTACCCAAGGGTATTTTCATAATTTTATCCTATAGGGGTATTTTGGTAATTTTTCAAATTAGGGTATTTGAAAATGTTGCAAAATAGAGATTTTTGGTGTTTTTACAAAATTGAAATACTTGGTAAGGAAATTTTAGGGGTAAAATGGTAATTTTATAAACTGAGGGTATTTTCGTAATTTTTTTCAAACCAAGGGCATTTCGGTAATTTTTTCGCAAAATATGGTTCCTGGTGACTTTTCAAGACAAGGGTATTTTTGGAATTTTTTTTGATTCGAAGGTATTTCAGTAACTTTCCATACGGAGGGTATTTTGGTAATTTGTACTGGTTACGGATAATTTGGTCAATTTAAAAATTAGGTGTATTTTGGTCATTTTTTTAAATCAATGGTACTTTGGAATTTTAATAATCATGGTTTGACTTTAGAATTTTACAAAACAGGGTGATGGGTCCCTTTCGGGTTTTAATTATTGAGTTTAGCCTGTGACTGAGTCGTCTTGGTTAGGTTGAACCGTCACTACGCACCAGGTAGGATTCGAGCGGAGAGGAGGTGAGTCACGAGGACTGCTTAAATACCAAGCTCCCCCTGAATCCAATCCTAGACATGCACACAGCGGTTGCCACACCCTTAACTCGGCTACTCAGTTACAGGTTGGTTTGGTTAGACTTTAAATTTTATGTATTTCGATGTTGGAGTAGGCTACTCCTAGGGTTCAATAATTCCTGATCTACTACTCTACGTCCCTACAATTTCCCACATACAAATCACAAAAGGGTTAGGAGTACTTACCTGGTGGACTTCGGGCCGGAGACTTAGGTGCCATGCCAGAAAATCTACTCAATTTCTTAATAAAATCCAATTTCAAAAGAAAAAGTTTTTGGGCCCAAAAAGCTCTCAAGGCCGAGTTTTGAATTGGGCTCTGATACCAAACTGAAACACCCTAAACCCGACCCACAAGCCCTGACCGGATCTGGCATGCTTCTAGAATAAAACAATTCAAAACTTATTTGTTACTTTGGAAAAATCTGGGTGGTTTGGAAGATAATTTGATTTGTGTTGAGTTCAAATTGAAAACAGTGTTGTTTTTGTAATCAATAAGTTTAAAGTATACCCGGATTTTTTAGAGGTTAACATTACATTGAGAATCGATTGTTGCTTAGGTGTCAAAACATTTAGAATTTATTTTTAAGAAAAATTTTCTTAACCTTTAATTTGATAATAATCGTATCGTAATAAACTGAATAAAAATGCATGCATAAAACAGTTAATCGTAATGGCCATGTAACATCAAATAAAACCCAAAATAAAACCAAAATAATTAAATAATAAAACCCAATGAAAATAAAATAACACTGAGCTGAGCATGGCCACCACTAAGCTCCTGCCGACCCGGTCCATTACTGAGTGTCACCTGAAAAGATATCCCACAACGGGGTGAGTCAACAGACTCAATGTGTAACAACCAACACACATTCCCAACGATTTAGGCATACAAATCATATATAAAACATGCATAAACAATGATGCAATCCCGAACCCAAACCTAGATAAACATCCTCTGCACATCACCCGTACCTGCCATCACACCGTGGGGATTACTAAATCGACCCTCCATCCGCTATACACCATCGACGGCAGTCGCTGCAGACGACTTGCACATTGCCCTTATAAATTGTGGCATAGCCACCAGATAATTGTGACAAAGTCACCAGATAACATTTTGTGACATAAGTCACCACATTCAGATTATGTGACATGAGTCACCAGATATTGTGGTATAAACCACCAGATCACTTCCCCTTTTCATAATCACCCATATGCCCCCATGCGTCATACAAATCATGCGAATATCATGCCATATGCCTTATTCATATTCGTAACCAATTCTCACATATGTCACATTCATAGTTTATAAAACTATTAATAGATCTTTAGAGAATAACATACCTGAATATGCTGTACCATTGAATGGTACCTTTAGCCACATCATTCACATTCTTATTAACACACATATTAAGTTAATACCGTAAATCTATTAAGAATTTGTGTTGGGCTACACACCTGGTTACTAACACTTTCACTGAATCCCAAAAGTCTACCGAAACCTATTACACTCCTTCCTAAAAACCAATGTTAGAATCAGCTAACATCAATAGATAGGATGGCCTAAGGCCGAATATCATAACCCACTTACCTTGCTTATCTAAATCCCGAAACTGTCACTTGCTCCCGAAGTTGTCGAAATCCCTACTTATCAATTATTAGAATCGGCTTTAATACATGGAAACTATGAAGATGGCCCTTGGCCGAATATCAGGGCTTCCTTACCTTGATCTTAAAATCCCGGATGATCTCCTCTTGAGTCGGCTACAATAGGAATCCCGAAACCTCCTTCAAAGTTTCAGCCAAAGAACATTAATGGGGTTAGAGTCTTGATTTCGATAATCAAAATAGAGAACAGAGATTTTTAAACCCAAGAGAGATCCCTTACCAACTCAATCGATTATCCTAGCTTGAAACAAAGAGATTCGGCTCCTGCTTAAATGATCAAATCGGCTCCAAAAGGGTAAAGGAGCATTCGGCTTTGGCCACCAAATAGGGAATTCGGCTTTTGATTGAATTAGTAAAAGAGGAAGAGAAGGGTTGATATTTCACAATTGACAATGGTAATAAAGGAATATTCGGCTTCAATGGAAAAGAAAGAATGGTATTGTGGTTCGGCCTTTATCAAAATATGGAGAGGGAGAGTGTGAGGCTTAGAAGTTTCGGCAATGGTGATCAAATGAGAAAGAGAGAAAAGAGAGAACTAAATTTCGGCACGTACTCTTACAACACTCAAAACTGAAAATACACCCCTAAAGTCCTACATTCGGCCACTTGCTCCCCTCTCTCCCTTATCCCTTGATCCGCTCCTCCTTAGCCGAATCCTCACCTCTTCTACCCCATCTATACCTCCTCCTTCTAGAGTCCACATGCCATCCACTACCTCCCCTCCTTGCTGGAAAATAAAACTCCAAAAGTGCTCTCCTTGCTACTCGAACCTAGGCCTCCTTTGAACTGCTTGTGGCGTCACCTCCTAGGGCTTTAAGTGGCGCCTCCTTGCCACTTAACAAGCCCATTAGTTTGTCAAATTTTCCTTACAATTGTTCTTAAGGCCCCATTCGCCTAGCTCCCCCCTTTAAGACTTAAAATCAGATAATTTCTACGGCATTCACCTACACTCTAAAGTTCTCAAAAATTCATACAACATATTCAAACACACATTGGCATGCTACTTCATACAATTAAGCAATAATGCACAAACCCTAATTCCCGGATATTACATACAATACAATATTTAAATGAAGTATATGTATGCAACCCAACCCATCCATCCATCACACCCCCGACCAGCCAATCACACCTGTGGGGATCAAGTCAACCCACCCTGCCACTCATACCAATTCGCAGGCAAGTTGCCATTTATAATATTTGTGGCTGAGCCACCAGAAACGCGCAGTCAAGCTGCTTTTTATAATATTTGTGGCTAAACCACCGCAGTCATAAGCACATTAATGAACAATTTGTGGCAATACCACCAGGCAACACTTCTCTTCATTCAATTTTTCCTATCCCATGCAATATGTAAAGATACAACATACATAATAAAGCATAATAACTACATATATGTACAAAAATCATTAATCCAATAATTTATTATGGTAAATCGGCCCATAATAGCACTTTGTAATTTGGCCCACTAAGGCAATCTAATAAATCGACCCACAGGGGCATTATGGTAATTCGTCCCATAAGGGCATTTTGGTAAATCGGCCCATAGGGCATTTTCATAAGTCAACACTTTTAAAGGTATTGAAGCAATCCAGCCCGTTAAGTCATTTTGACAAAAACGGCCCATTGAGGGTATTTTCATAATTTAGCCCATAAGGGCATTTTTGTAAATTTTACAAATTAACTCCGATTTTGACAAATCTTAGTATTCACGATGTTTAGGCAATACACTCTATTCATACCAATTTATCGATATTAAGTTTTTAGGCAACATCGATCGATATTTCTAATATAATGCTAAATCACAAATTTACGGGATTTCGATGTGAGATTACACACCTGATTACGGTAAGTATTAAACCCTCTTGATCGTCGGCATTTATGACAACATAATACTCGATTAACTAACATAAGAGATTTTTCTTAATCCAAATCTAAATCAAAGATCTAAAATACTTACTCTGAATATCGTGAACGACCATGATTTGTTTATTCTCACCGGATGATGGTCCACAACCCGGTGGAAAATCTCGAACCGCTGAAATCGCTCTACGCTTTAACTTAGGAGTAGGCATAGCAAATCCACTCCATTTTGTGTTCTCCAATCAGCATAGCAAATCCACTCCTTTTTGTGTTCTCCAATCACTTTTCTTTTCAAATCGGTTCCGCTTGCCTCCATAGGAAAAATCTCAGTTAGAAAACTACTATGAGAGAAAGTTAGGAATAGGCTTACCACTATTTTTGAAGGATCCACGAGTGGATAAGAATGATCGATATAGTCCCTAGGATAAGTGTTTATATATAATCATCTATCCATTTTAGCGGAATAACCAAATATTGAGATTTATCGAGATGAACTTAAAGAAATCCCTTACCTTGACAATAATAGATCCACTTCTATCGATTGGGCGTAAGGCTAGAAATGATTTGGCTAAGATGTGGTATTCGGCCATCCATAAGAACACTACAAAAAAGAGTTGATCACATTTTGAGAGAGTAGAAGAAATGATATTTTCGGTTAAGAAAACCATCCCATGTCAAGGGCACTTATTCGGCATGAAGAAAGGAAACTGAAAAGAAAAGTATTACTTACCGATTCGGTCAACAAGATAGTGTCAATATGAATGAGAAAGAAATAATGAAGAATGTATGAAGGTTTCAAAAGTTTGGCTATGGAGGAGAAATGACCAAGAAGATTCAGCCATGAAAATAATGAATTGAAGGAGAAGAAAGAAAGGTTGAAGAATTTGTAAGAAAGAAAAAGAAAGGATGGAGAATGAGTGCTAACTAGTTTCAGCTATCAAAGGGAAATAAGCAAATAAATAGAACAAAATGGCTAGATGGTTTTGACAAAACAAAGGAAAAAGATACTCACTTTTGGCTTTGGAGTTTCGATAATGGGGGAAGAAATTGGAAAAAGAAAAAGACACCAAAGTGCTAAGAAGAAAACAACCTCCCATGCAACAAAATTTGCCAAAAGCCTAAAGAAAATTCAGTTATCCCTTTCCCCCCTACAAACTGTGTATCACTTTTACCAAAAGGATGAATGTTGACCAAAATAATCTTTCCAAAACATCCTCCACATAATATGCCAACATGTTCCCTTCTCTTTCCTTTTTCTTTTGATTCTTTCCTTCCTTTTTCCTTATCTTCCTCCTTACAATATTCCTTAGCCTCCTTTCCATAAATAAAAAGTCTTCCTTGCCTTAATTAGGACCATGGCTGACACTTGGGATACGAAAACAAAAATAAATCCAAAATTTGTAAAAGATAGGATTCGAACCCATTCCCTCCATGCTCTCCACTTGGCGCTACAACCTCTTGCCATATGCTCATTTATGGTAACAAAATACGCATTTATTTCTTTAAGTCATGGTGCCACTTACCTATCTCTCCTTAAAGTGCTTAAACATAAAAATTTTGCTAAGGCCCAAATCAACCCCAAGCCTTCTTAGGACCCACCCAATTAACATTTTAACTAGCCTATCGCATGATATTCTTCAAAACATAAAATTCTAAATTCCAGGATGTTATAATTTTACCCCCCTTTAAGAAAATTTCAGCCTCGAAATTTACCTAATTAGAAGATATGAGGATATTGTTGTCGGATCATGTCCTCTGGCTCCCATGTAGCTTCCTCTGTCCTGTGATTACGCCATAATACTTTGACTAACGGAACCGACTTCCTTCTTAGTACCTTAACATCCCGATCCAAAATCTTCACTGGCTTCTCTTCAAAAGACAAGTCAGGTCTTAACTCAACTTCCTCCACTGGTACAACATGAGACGGATCTGAACGATAATGCCTTAATATAGAGACATGGAATACACTATGTATTTGATTTAACTCTGGAGGTAGCTCCAGCTGATAAGCCACTAGCCTAACACGCTTCAGTACACGGTATGGTCTGATGAACCTAGGGCTTAACTTGCCTTTTTGCCAAAATCTAAAGATCTTTTTCAAAGGTGAGACCTTTAAAAAAACTTATTCTCCCACCGCAAATTCTATATCCTTATGCTTCAGATCCGTGTATAATTTTTGCCTATCCGAAGCTTCTTTTAACCGAGCCTGAATTACCTTAACTTTTTCATCCGTCTCCGAGATCAACTCAGGACCCAATAACTATAGCTCCCCTAGCTCAGTCCAACAAGTAGGTGTACGACACCTACGACCATACAACACCTCGTAGGGTGCCATCTGAATGCTGGATTGATAGCTATTATTGTATGCAAACCCTGCCAATGGTAGGAAATCTTCCCAACTACCCCTGAAGTCAATCACACAGCCTCTTAACATATCTTCTAGAATTTGAATCACTCTCTCAGACTGACCATCTGTCTGCGGATGAAATGTCGTGCTAAAATTTAGTCTTGTTCCCAAAGCTTCACGTAAAGCCTTCCAAAATCATGGTGTAAACCTAGGATCCCTGTCTAATATAATCGACACTGGTACCTCATGCAAACTCACGAATATACAACTTGGCCAACTTTTGCAGTGAATAATTCGTACGAACTGGCAAGAAATGAGCAGTCTTCTTTAATGGATCCACTATCACCCATACGAAATCTTTCTTAGTAGGCGTTAAGGGTAACCCACTAACAAAGTCCATCGATATCTTTTCCCATTTCCATAGTGGGATTTTCACTGGTTGTAGCAACCCTGACGGCAGTTGATGTTCCACCTTCACCTGTTGACATGTCAAGCACTTACCCACGAAGTCGGTAGCCTCCCGTTTCAACCATGGCCACCAATACTGCTCACGGAGGTCTCGGTACATTTTGTTTCCTCTGGGGTGCATAGCATATGGGTTACTATACGCCTCACGCAGAATCATTTCTCTCAATTTTGAATCCCTGGGCATGCAAAATCTTTTGTGGAAACACAATACTCCATCACTATTCAATCCAAAATTCCCTATCTCAGCACCTTCCACTTGCTGAAGTCGAAAACCCAATGCTTCAACTATCAACTGCTTTTCCTTAATCTGGCTTACCTATGCAGGCTTCACCTGAAGTTTGGCTAACAGGCTACCATCCTCATAAAAGCTGAGATGAGCAAACATTGCTCTCAAATTTGATATCACTTTATGACTCAACGCATCTGCCACCACGGTAGCCTTTCTTGGATGATACTCGATTGAGAAATCATAATCTTTCAACAATTCTATCCACCACTGCTGTCTTAAGTTCAACTCCTTCTGGGTAAGGAGGTACTTCAGACTCTTATGATCCATATGGATAATTGACTTATCTCCGTACAGATAGTGTCTCCAAATCTTTAGAGCAAAGACCACTGCAGCTAACTCCAAATCATGTGTGGGATAGTTTACCTCATACGGCCTTAATTGACGAGATACATAATCCACTACTTTTCCCCCTTTCATCAGTACACAACCCAAGCCCGTGTGTGATGCATCACAATAAATAATAAACTCCTTACCAGCCTCAGGCTGAATCAATACTGGCGCTTCTGTCAGAATCTTCTTCAATTTCTCAAAGCTCCCTTGCTGCTTATCTGACCACACAAATGATACTTCCTTATGCAACAACTTAGTTAGGGGTGCAGTAATTAACGAAAACCCCTTAACGAAATGCCTATAATACCCAGCCAAACCCAGAAAACTCTGAATTTTAGCTACTGACTTTGATGGTTTCCAGTCCAACACAGCCTCGACCTTCCGGGGATCAACTCTAATTCCATTGCCAGACACAACATGTCCCAAAAAGGTCACTTCCCTCAGCCAAAATTCACACTTACTGAATTTGGCATACTGTTGCTTCTCCCTTAAAATATGCAATACTACTCGTAGACGCGAATCATGCTCTTCTTTAGTCTTTGAGTACACCAAAATGTCATCTATGAACACCACCACAAATCGATCTAGATAGGGTTGGAAGACCTGGTTCATTATGTCCATAAATGCAGCCGGTGCATTAGTCAACCGGAACGGCATCACCAAGAACTCGTAATGCCCATAACGAGTTCGAAACACAGTCTTATGAATATCTGCCTCCTTAACCTTTAACTGGTGATAACTCGATCTCAAGTTTATCTTCGAGAAAATTGAAGCTCCTCGCAGCTGATTGAACAGATCATTGATTCTCAATACCGGATACTTGTTCTTGATCGTCAACTTGTTCTTGATCGTCAACTTGTTCAACTGTCTATAATCGATGCACAAATGGATCTTCCCGTCCTTTTTCTTAACGAACAAGGCCGACACTCCCCATAGTGACACACTCGTTAAAAAAATTTACGATCCAACAACTCCTAAATTTGAGCATTAAGTTCTGCTAGCTCTTTCGGCGTTATTCTATGAGGAGCAATAGACACTGGAGCTGTTCCTGGCAACAGCTTAATACAAAAATCCACTTCCCAATTCAGAGGTAATCTTAGAAGCACCTCGAGAAAAACGTCTAAAAACTTTTTCACCGTTCTAACACTCTCAACCGACAACTCTTTGGCATCCAGAGCACTGATAAAGGCTATGAACGCTCCACACCCCTTTTGCACCAACTTTTCTGCCTTTAAAGCAGATACCACATTAGACAGATAATTTCTTCTTTCACCTATCATCCTCACTTCCTTATCCTTTGAAGTTCTTAATACCATCTGCTTTGCAGCACAGTCCAAGTTCACATGGTGTTTAACCAACCAATCCATGCCCAAACTGAGATCGAACTCGCCGAATGGTAGTTCCATCAAATCTGCCAGAAAAATTCCCCCTTGAATTTCTAAGGGCACATCCCTAAACAACCTATTTACTACTACCTACTATCCTAATGGACTAATCACAGTGGTTTCTCTAGCAGAAATTTTAAATCTAATATTTAGTGTTCCAAACACAGCACATGCAACATACGAATGGATGGATCCAATATCTATCAAAGTGGTAACAGGTACATCAGATATGAAGAACGTACCGGATATGACATTAGGTGCATCGCCATTCTCTCAACATCTGACTGCGTAAACCAAACCTAGCTGTCTCGCCTCTGTGTTACCCATATTACTGGTACCTCTACCTGGTGCACCCTGACCTCGTCCTACACCATTACCACCTCGACCAGGCCCACGGCCCCTCTACAGCTGCTGAGCGCCTCCAGCTGGCTATGCAAATCTGTTACAAATTCTCTGAGTCTGAGCAGGCTCTCGAGGGCAATCCCCTAAATCGATGGTCCTTTGATCAACATCTGAAAGAACCACCAGTTCTCTCCCAACATTCTCCCGAGTGAAGTTTCCCACAATCTGCACAAGGCTGAATTTGATTAGCAACAGTTGGAGCACCCGCTCGAACTGGCCCCTCATTCTTGGGCCTTTTTTGAAAACCTCTGACAGGACCTGAATACCCAGAGTCTCTCTTGTTCCTGCCTCTATCCTTGTCTCGATTTTACCGCTCCAAGAGCTTGACCTCCTCAACTATCTTAGCTTTTTCCACAAGTATGGCAAAATTCCTCTCCTTTTGTGGGGCTATCAAAACCCATAACTCATCATACAACCCGTCCTCAAAATACACACAACGTTCATAATTAGTCAGCATTATTCCCTGGGTAAACCGACTAAGACGCAGAAATTCTGCCTCATATGTTGTCACAGATTTGCCTCATTGGACCAAATTCAGGAATTCTTTCCTTCGAGCATCCACATAACTAGTCCCAACATACTTTCCTTGGAATGCGGTCTTGAAAAATTCCCAGGTAATACGATCGGCCTGAGTGCCTTCCCAAACAGTGAGCCACCACTGATACGCCTCGTCTCTCAACAAAGACACCACTCCTTTTAGTTTTGGCTTAGTGGTGCAATCCAGATCGTCCATGATCTGCTCCATAGCCTCAAGCCAGTACTCCGCTACATTAGGGGCTACACCCGAAATACCTCCAAAGACTTCAGCCCCATTTGATCTGAGTCACTTAGATACTGACCCACGAGCTGCAAACCCAGTTCTCGCCCCAGCAACTCTTTCCAGAACTCGCAACATCGCTTGGGATAGAGTGTCGTCTTCTCTCATTCGATCATGTGACCCAACTTCAGTCACTGGTGATGCAAGTGCGTCTATTTTTGGCATATGTCCCGATGCCTCAGATACAACTCTAGTACCTCGGCCTCTACCTCGGCCACATCTACCACATCCACGTCCTCTAGGACTCATATTCACTAATTTCGATTTAATCTGATTACAAGTCTTATGAATCAGTATACTATTCAATGTTTATTAAACAATGTTTTATGAAGTATAGGAAGTAAAGTCGTTTTCGCAAAACGTATCCTAAAGTCTCAATCTTTATAGTTTCAGCTCCTAAAGTTAGAAATTCTAGAGTATTTCCACAGTCATACCACAATAATTTTCAAAATAAAAATATAAACTTACTTAACTTGGTGTCGGATACTCGTGGTGCCATGCTTCCTTTAGAACATGCATGTAGAAATTAAAATTTTAAACAGCTTTGAAAACATTTTTGAACCCAAACTACAGTCGAGTTTTACAACTGGCTCTGATACCATAAAATGTAACACCCCAAACCCAGCCTATGCGTTACGATCGAATATAACAAGTCACGTGAGAAAAACATATAAAGTCCTTGTGATTTGTACTAAATAAGTGTTATTTGGTTATGGTTAAGAAAACAAGTTTGGATGTAAATATTTTATAAAAATACAACTATTTTTGAGAGGTTGATTGATGAATCAAAAATCGAGATAGTGAACTTTAAAACCGTGACTTTGAAAATGTCGTTGATTATTTATAAAAGTTTGTTATAAAATCTATTTATTAATCAATTTTGGAAAAATCGTTGGTTATGCTTTTAGAAAATTCCCATTTAAAAATAACTCAAGAACAATAATAAATACGTCAAACATAAAGCAAAAATAAAATATTCTAGAGGCCTTATTACAACTTAAAAACCCCAAAAAAGTAATAAAGTAAACGTAAATAGAAATTTAAAGTTCAATAACACCATTTCTGAAGTATGGCCTCCACCAAGTTATCCATGGCCCAAGTCCACATCACTGTGCATTACCTGTAAGGGTTAAGGAAAAGGAGTGAGTTACTAGAACTCAGTGCATAATCCCCTTACCGTCATCCACTAGGTATGGACCTGTAAAGCAATATCTTGGGTCTGAGCCCATATAGCACAATCTTGGACTGAAGCCCATTTACAATACAATATTTAAAAGAAGTATATGTATGCAACCCAACCCATCCATCCATCACACCCCCGACCAGCCAATCACACCTATGGGGATCAAGTCAACCCACCACGCCATTCACACCAATTCGCAGGCAAGTTACCATTTATAATATTTGTGGCTGAGCCACCAAAAACGCTGCAGTCAAGCTGCTTTTTATAATATTTGTGGCTGAGCCACCAGAGTCATAAGCACATTAATGAATAATTTGTGGTAATGCCACCAGGCTACACTTCTCTTCATTCAATTTTTCCCATCCCATGCAATATGTAAAGATGTAACATACATTATAAAGCATAATAACCACATATATGTACAACAATCATTAATCCAATAATTTATTACGGTAAATCAGCCCATAATAGCACTTTGTAATTCGGCCCACTAAGGCAATCTAATAAATCGACCCACAGGGGCATTTTGGTAATTTGGCCCATAAGGGTATTTTGGTAAATCGGCCTATAGGGCATTTTTGTAAGTCAATACTTTTAAAGGTATTGAAGCAATCCGGCCCATTAAGTCATTTTGACAAAAACGGCCCATTGAGGGTATTTTTGTAATTCGGCCCATAAGGGCATTTTCACAAATTTTACAAATTAACTCCGATTTTGACAAATCTTAGTACTCACGATGTTTAGACAATACACTCTATTCATACCAATTTACCGATATTAAGTTTTTAGACAACATCGATCGATATTTCTAATATAATGCTAAATCACAGATTTACGGGATTTCGGTGTGAGATTACACACCTGATTACAGTAAGTATTAAACCCTCTTGATCGTCGGCATCTATGACAACATAATACTTCATTAACTATCATAAGAGATTTTTCTTAATCCAAATCTAAATCAATGATCTAAAATACTTACTCTCAATATCGTGAACGATCACGATTTGTTTATTCTCATCGAATGATGGTCCACAACCCGGTGGGAAATCTCGAACTGTTGAAACCACTCTACGCTTTAACTTAGGAGTACGAATAGAAAATCCACTCCTTTTGTGTTCTCCAATCGCTTTTCCTTTCTAATCGGTTCCACTTGCCTCCATAGGAAAAATCTCGGTTAGAAAACTACTATGAGAGAAAGTAGTTGTTTTAGTGATAGGAATAGGCTTACCACTATTTTTGAAAGATCCACGAGTGGATAAGAACGATCAATATAGTCCCTAGAATAAGCGTTTATACATAATCATCAATCCGTTTTGGCGGAATAACCAAATATTGAGATATATCGAGATGAACTTAAAGAAATCCCTTACCTTGACGATAATAGATCCACTTCTATCGATTGGGTGTAAGGCTAGAAATGATTCGGCTAAGATGTGGTATTTGGCCACCCACTAGAACACTACGAAAAAGAGTTGATCGCGTTTTGAGAGAGTAGAAGAAATGATGTTTTCGGTTAAGAAAACCATCCTATGTCAAGGGCACTTTTTGGCATGAAGAAAGGAAATTAAAAAGAAGAGTATTACTTACCGATTTGGTCAACAAGATAGTGTCAATATGAACGAGAAAAAAATAATGAAGAATGTATGAAGTTTTCAAAGGTTCGGCTATGGAAGAAAAATGAGCAAGCAGATTCGGGTATGAAAATATGAATTAAAGGAGAAGAAAGAAAGGTCAAAGAATTTGTGAAAAAGAAAAAGAAAGGATGGAGAATGAGTGCTAACTAGTTTCGGCTATCAAAGGGAAATGATCAAATAAATTGAATAAAATGGCTAGATGATTTCGGCAAAACATAGGAAAAAGATGCTCACTTTTGGCTTTGGAGTTTCGACAATGAGGGAAGAAATTGGAAAAAGAAAAAGACACCAAAAGGCTAAGAAGAAAACAACCTCTCATGCACCAAAATTTGCCAAAAGCCTAAAGAAAATTCAGCTATCCCTTTCCCCCCTACAAACCATGTGTCACTTTTGCCAAAAGGATGAATGTTGACAAAAATAATCTTTCCAAAACATCCTCCACATAATAGGCCAACATGTTCCCTTCTCTTGCTTTTTTCTTTTGATTCTTTCCTTCCTTTTTCCTTATCTTCCTACTTACCATATTCATTAGCCTCCTTTCCATAAATAAAAAGTCTTCCTTGCCTTAATTAGGACCATGGCTAAAACTTGGGATAGGAATACAAAAATAAATCCAAAATTTTTAAAAGATAGGATTCGAACCCCTTCCCTCCATGCTCTCCTCTAAACGTCACAACCTCCTTGGCATATGCTCATTTATGGTAGCAAAATACGCATCTATTTCTTTAAGTCATGGTGCCACTTACCTATCTCCCCTTAAAGTGCTTAAAAATAAAAATTTTGCTAAGGCCCAAATCAACCACGAGCCTTCTTAGGACCCCTAAACATACCCAATTAACATTTTAACTAGCCTATTGCATGATATTCTTCAAAACATAAAATTCTAAATTTCAGGATGTTACAGTGCTGGTGTTGATTGATTTATGAGAATAAATGTTTTGTGTTTGATAAATGTATGCTATATATTGTATAGTGATCAGAAATACCTCGTAACTCTATTCCGGCGATAGATACGGGATAGGGGTGTTACACAATATAGCACAATTCGCAATTCACAATTCGCAATAGAGCATGGTTCATAAATAATATAACTTTCGTGCAACATATATTGCTCACATTATCACAGTTCACATATCATTCATGTTGTAGCTCACATAAATCATATTTCACACATTTTATTTAGCATAGGGCATGAAATAGCTTAGCTTACGTACAATACAACTGAAAATCTCACAATACACATTTTGGCAAATTAATACAGTTCTCCATATTAATACAAATCACCAAATTAACACAATTAGCCATATTAATACAAATCACCAAACTAACATAGTTCGTCATAATAATATAATTCATTAAGTTAACACAGTTTACAATATAACACAGTACACAAATATAATTGGCTCACACTAAAGTTGAGCTCGAACCTAGCATTTCATGATAATATAATTTTGCACTAATCAGTGTTTGCATTACCATAAAGCTCATAATTCACATATGTGTTCGTGCATGCATAGATGTACATTATCAGTAAAATTTACATGTTAGAAGAGTTCATATTAATTTTTTATATTAGTTCGCAAGCATTACAAAACCTATATACATATATATTGTATAAAACAAGACCCATATGTGCATTTATCTATATATATATAGATATTCTATATAACAAAACCCACACATATATATATTGTATATACGCATACCTTTTTAGTACATCCTCTCACATTTAATATTATACTCACACACACGTGCAATAATTAAATGCACAATTCACACACACTTATCACATCAAGTACATGGTTTACAGCTACAGCCTGTCTATTTTATTCATATAACTACATGCATGTTTTAAATTCATGCATTTGGCTCATTAAAATCACACAGCATGTATACCCAACATTTAACAAAATTGTATTTGTTTGCACCATGAGAAATCAAGGTTAGCATATTAATTAAGCAGGGGTTTGCATATTTTACCTTAGCCTGTGTACTGGAGTTTAAATTTATTATATCAGTCCACTCACCTTAGTTCTTGCTTCAACTATCATGCTCAAGTAAGCTTTAATCTGCCTTTGTTCATGCTTGTTGAGGGTCCCAAATTACTTGGCACTTTACATACACATCGAGCACAATAAAGAGGCATTATCAATAGCAACATTCATAATCACACTATTCTAAAAGCACAAATCCAAGCCTCTTAACTTCTATATTGAAATTTTAACTAGTTTTGTCGAAATATGTGTTTAACCACTCAAATCTCATTTCTAAGATTGTGTCTCAACCTCATACATCCTAAATAACATCTAATTATAGATTTAAACCATCACATTTACTCAATAACACCAATTTAATTTTTCCAAAAAAAAAAAATAGACTTATGTGATTTTTAAAAGGGAGAACATTCAATTTGCTTAAATTCATTAAGGATTTGTTAAATTGAGATCAAATACCTTTTAATTAGATTAAAATGAGTTCAAAAATAATTTTAGACAAGAAATACGAGATCCACCATTTTCAAGCCAATAATCAACTTAAAATTAAGTGATTTATTGAGATCTTGATTAAATAATTTAAATCTTGAATTGAAATAACAACTCACTTAGTTTAATCATAAAAATTTAGAATCTCACCTCAATTTTGCAAAATCAACGAGCTATGGAGCTAATTCGAGCTAAAACATGTGAAGATCTCTTGAAGGTTTCAAGGATGAGAACATTAGTGTTCTTCAATTGAAAAGAGATTTTGTGTTTAGAGAGCTTAGGAATAAAAAAGAATGAACTAATTTCGGAAGAAAAACTTTGATTTGGTGTTTGGCACATTTTTGAAAAAGATGAAGAATGGGAGGGAAGGAGACGTGGGGTGTAACATCTCGAATTTGGGCCTTGGGCGTAGTAGCGGTTAAAATTTTTGAGAATAAGAGAACGGCTTTAATGCAAGTTGGATCTAGTAGGTGAGTGATTTTGGAAGGTTATGGGGATTCTATGAAGTCCTGGGGTCAAGGTAGGCCTTAGGAAAAATTTTGGTTTTAGGTGAATAAAACCCTGGGAGTTAGTAGGTAGGCTTTAAAAATAAAATATGGAGAAAATAACACAAAGAAGAGCTTGTGGTGTAGTGGCAAAGTGATGCCACATAAGAGGCAAGAGGGTGATGCCAAAAGGAAGGAAGGAGATCCAAGGTTCAAGCCATAGCATTTGCATTTCTTTTTGGTATTTTTTTCAAAATGGATTTAGACATTGGCCATAGATTTATATTTAGTTGAACATGGTTTTAGTCACAAGAGGAACTTGTGGCTTAGTGGCAAGTGGCGTGAATTGGCTGATGGGAGAGCCTAGGTTCGAATCTCATGGAAAGCAAGGGAGTATTTATTTTGTGGATTGGATGGCAAGAGTTTGAGTTGGATTTAAACTCTACTGACAGAGGGATCCCACATCAGAAAGATACAAAGAAGGAAGGTGAGAAGCTAGCTATATATAGAGCTGTCTAGGAGGAGAATAAGCATACCGGGTTGGCATCGGACGTAGGAGTGCTCGGAGCACGGTTTAGCAGATTCAGACTCCCTATCAGTTGTGTACTCTCTCTACTATAGTTGTAGAGTGGAAAATGCCGAAATGTCAGTCACACGGTGATGGTAGCCACACGAGCGTGCGAGCGCACATGTGGAAGCTTCGACGCGATAGTCGAGGCCACCATGAGTATTCTTGTGGGTGTGAATTGTTAGGCCCGAGGGCCCATATGAGTAAATTGTATGATTGAGTAGTAGATAGTGAACTAGACTATGTGATCTCATATATATGTGGCTAGGTTTGGGCTGAATGGGCCACACGAGTGTGTGGGCCCACTTGGGCCGAGAATGGGCCTTAGGCCCATTCGCATCATTATCTATGTTTAGAATACTTGAGTCGTTCGAGGCGATAGTGGACCTTCTGTTGGGTCGTTAATACCCTGGTTTGCAAAATTATCGAAATACCCCCTGGTTTATAAAATTACCGAAATACCCCTGGTTTACAAAATTATTGAAATACCCCTGGTTTGTGAAATTACCAAAATACCCCTAATTTTTAAAATTACCAAAATACCCCTGGTTTATGAAATTACCAAAATACCCCTGGTTTGTGAAATTACCGAAATACCCCCAGTTTGTGAAATTACCAAAATACCCCAGTTTGTAAAATTACCAAAATACCCCTAGTTTTGTAAAATTATTGAAATACCCCTGATTTGTAAAATTACCAAAATACCCCCAATTTATGAAATTACTGAAATACCCCCAGTTTATGAAAATTACTATTTTACCCCTAAACGACAAAATGATCGTTGTACCCTCGTAGTAGTACTAGTGTTTTATGTGTTAATTGTATGATTGATTATGTTTGAGATACACTGCACATAGGAATTAGTTATGAGTAGAATTATCGAACTACCCCTAAAGGGTAGGATTACCGGAATACCCTTACAAGGTAAAATGACTGATTTGCCCTTGTAAGTAAGTGATCGGCTTGTGCTATGATATGACCAGTTTGGCTGTGGTTGTATGACTAATATACTTTTATTACATGTTTAAATGATTGTTATTGAGCATGACATACACGACATTCTGCATGGAATTGGAATATTGATGATCAGAGGAAGTGTAATCTGATGGCTCTGCCACATTTTATTTTGGTGGCTATGCCACATAAATATTCTGTTATTTTGGTGGCCTTGCCACAAATTCTGTGATTAGCAGCTTGTCTGCCTTATTGATGTATAGCGAATGGGTGGATCAATTTAGAAATCCCCACAGGTGTGTTGGGCTGGTACGGAGGTGTGTAGCGGATGGATTATTAGGTTGGGTTGCATACTCTGTTGCATTATCATGATTATAGGGCTAAGGCCCAGATTGTTACCAAATAGGGCTTTGGCCTAGTCAGCTTCTGTATAGGCTTCGACCCAGTCAGCTTCTATATGGGCTCGGGCCAAGTTAATGACCGATTAGGGGATTACACACTCAGCCCTCGTTGTAATATCCTGACTTTGTGGGTCTGTGCATTTGATGTGTTGCATGGTAAAATTAGTAGGAGAAGGCTTTGAGGTACGGATTGGGCTCAGGTTTGGGCTTAAAACCTGGGTTAAATTGCTTATAAATAATGTTAGTGTATAAATTAAAAGTTAAGTGAGTATGTTTAGTAGCAAGTTGGGCTCGTGGCCCAATGTTGGAGGTGCCATAAGTGGGTATGTAAGTGGCGTCACAAGGGGGAGAAGTTTCGACCTAGTATGGCCGCTTGGGGCCCAAGTTAGTGGGTCAAATATTCGGCACTTCAAGGGGGAAGGAATGGACGGTACATGAGCCCCATTTTAGGAGCTTTATTTCTTGTAATATTTAGTAATTAAAAGCTGATAATTAAGAGGGAGGAGTTAGCTCTAGGTTGGCCTCTTCTAAAGATGAGATAGGGATTGGGTTATCATGCAAGATAAGAGCTATCAGGAGGGGAAGAGTTGGCCGAAAGTCCAACCCTGAGTGTGTGCCTGTGTATAGCTGAAATTTAGAAGGGAATTATCATCTTTTCCATTTGTTTTTCCTACTTTCTCATCTTTTCTCTCAAGCCAAAATTCTTTTCTCTCTTTTTTCTCTTTTAGTCGAAATTCCCTAGTCTTCTTCTCCTCCCCAATATCTTCCTGAAAGCTGAATTTTTCTTACTCATATTCCTCCTCCATAATCGAATCTACAAGGGAGGTTTTTGGTTCCTGAAGGTGCACCATTAGCCGCATACTCCTTAGTAATCGGGTGAGTTTCGGGATTTCATTCTATGCGAATTCACTTTTATTTTCTTTACTTTCTTTCTTTCTTCATTAAGATCTAACCCGAAACACTTGCTTAAGGTCTATCGATTTTCCCTCTTTGTAGCTGAATCTGTCTCATTAAAAGTCTCCTATTCCGAATTGGTGGAAAAGCCAAAGGTAGGGAGTGGCAGGTTCGGCCGAATGGCCCTCTCTTGATTCTCTTTATTTGGTCGAATACTATATGGGCTGGAATCAGTATGGTTTTCAGTTGGTTTGATGTTTTGGAGGATGGCCGAATGTAGGTAGAATTGGTGGTGACGATTTCTTGAAGATTTTTGGGATTTGGTAATCACGTTAGTAATCAGTGTGTAACCCTACACTAAATTCCCGATAGTTTAATAATAATGTTAAGCATGTGTTAATGAAGTGACGAATAAACATGGCTAAGGGTACCATTCGATGGTACAGAGTATTCAGATACGTTACCCTTAATTCTTGTTAATAATGTTTAAATAACATGGATGTGAAAATATGTGGAATTCTATTTGGATTTTGGGGTAAGGTGAATTGCATGATAAATTGTATGTTGCATGGGCATATGGGTGATTATGTTAAAGGGGAAGTGATCTGGTGGTTTCTACCACATTATCTGGTGACTTATGTCACATATTATGAATCTGATGACTCTGTCACATTATCTAGTGGCTATGCCACAACTATAAGGACGATGTGCAGTTGACTGCAGTGACTGCCTTTGATGGTGTGTCGCGGATGGGGGGTCAATTTAGTAATCCCCAAGGTGTGATCGGTAGGTACGGGTGATGTGTAGAGGTTGGATCTAGGTGGTTTGGGTTGCATCATTATTTACAATTGCTTTATGTGATTTAATATGCCTTGATTGTTTTGGGAGTCTGTGTTGGTAGTTACACACTGAGTCTGTTGACTCACCCCTCATGGGCTAACATTTTGCAGATGGCACTCAGTAAATGGACTGGGCCGACAAGAACTTAGTGGTGGCCATGCACAGCTCAGTTTTTTGGTTTTTCTTATCAAGTTTATTTTGATTTACTTTGGGTTATGTTTTGATGTAATAAGGCCATTATCACTTAACTGTTTTATTTATGCGTTTTAAATTTTTATTATGATGCGAACAATATCAAACAGAACGATTAAACAATTTTCGTAAAACAACATCAATTATTTTGAAACCCAAGCACCTACAGTTTTCAAGTTAATAATAAACTCTAAAATTTGGCATTTCTTTTAACTTGTAACTTTTTAAATATGAAAATATCATTTTAGCACAAATTTAAATTACAGCACGGTTTTTAGCTTGAGAACAATTCGAAGCTATTTTCTTCAAAACCACCAAGATTTCCAAAATGTCATTTCGAGACTTAACTACGTTTCACTCAAGGAGCATGCCAGATCCGGTCAGGGCTTGTAGGCCAGGTTTGGGGTGTTTCAAATTTGGTATTGGAGCTAGGTTCAAAACTCAGCCTTGAGGGCTTTTAGGCCAAAACGTTTTCCTTATTTCGAAGTTGGGTTTTACTAAAGATTGAATAGGTTTTCTGGCATGGCACCTGAGTCTCCGGCCCGAAGTCCACCAGGTAAGTACCCCTAACCATTGTGTGATTTGTATGTGGGTATTATGGGGACGTAGACTAGTAGACTAGGAGCTAATGAACCTTAGGATTAGCTTACTCCAACATAGAATTGCATAAAATTTAAAGTCTAACCAAACAAACCTGTGAGTGAGTCGCTGAGTTAAGGGTGTGGCAACCGTTGTGTGCATGTCTAGGATTGGATTCAGGGGGAGCTTGGTATTTAAGCAGTCCTAGTGACTCAGCTCCTCTCCGCTCGAATCCTACCTAGTGTGTAGTGACGGTTCACTCTAACTAAGAGGACTTAATTACAGGCTAAATTCAATAATTAAAACCCGATAGGGACCAGTCACCTTATTTTGTACAACCTTAGAATTAAATCTTGGTTTCAAAATTACCAAAGTACCCTTGATTCGAAAAATGACCAAAATACCCCTGATTTGCAAGTTGACCAAATTACCCCTAACTTGAAAAAAATTTTCCAAAATACCCACGGTATGGAAAGTTACCGAAGTACCTCCGAATTGAAAATTTCCAAAATACCCTTATTTAGTAAAACCACCTGGAACCATATTTTGCAAAATTACCGAAATACCCCTAGTTTATAAAATTACAAAAATACCCTCAGTTTATAAAATTACCATATTACACTTGAATCTTCCTATCAAAATATTCCTATTTTGCAAAAATACCCAGAAACCTCTATTTTACGAAATTTCAAAATACCCTGACTTGGAAAATTATGAAAATACCCCTATATGATAAAATTACGGAAATACCTTTGGGTAGTGGAAAATAACAACAGTGACAACCACAACACTTTTCTGTAATGAACGCAAGTTCATGAATAGTGATGATTGAATGAATGAACTTGAGACTATAGTGTGTGTATGAATTCAAGAGAACTACTTTTTAGAGCTATTAATCATAAGATTGTTTGCGATAAATCAGTGGAAAGAAATAATGATTCATAAAATTCTTAATCAGATAAATGCAACTCGAAAGAATGAGTTCTAGAGGACGTGGTCGTAATGTGCATGGTCGTGGTAGAGGCCGAATGATCGTATCGAAACCCGTTAGGTCTGGTCAAGGGTCTGAGAATGAAATGCCACTACCACCAGCTGCTGGTGTTGAATATAAGGATCAGACAGGGGATGATGCAGTATCGCAGGCGATGCTGCGAGTTCTTGAGAGGGTGGCTAGAGCAGGTGGAGGTATGAGAGCTCGAAAGTCTGTACCTAAGCGACTCTGAGCCAATAGAGCTAAGGTATTCCAAGGTATATCTGGTGTGGCGCCCAATACGGCTGAGTATTGGTTGGAGGTGACGGAGCGAATTATGGACGATTTGGACTTGACTGCTGAGGAGAAACTGAAACGGGTGGTATCGCTTCTCTGCGATGAGTCATACCAGTGGTGGCTCACGATTCGGGATAGTGTTGCAGCAGATGATCTCACTTGGGAGTATTTTAAGGTGGCGTATCAGAAGAAGTATATTGGGACTAGCTATATTGATGCACAGAGGAAGGCATTTTTGAGGCTGGTTCAGGGGAATAAGACTGTAGCAGAGTACGAGGCAGAATTCTTAAGGTTGAGCCGATATGCTCGAGGTATTGTGGCTACAGAGCATGAACAATGTGTCTGGTTTGAGGACGGACTGAGGGATGACCTGAGATTGTTGGTTGCTCCACAGTTGGAGCGAGAGTTTACCGTGTTGGTAGAAAAGGCTAAGGTAGCCAAAGGGGTAAAGGAATTTGTAAGGCAAAATGCGGACAAGAATAGACAAAAGAGAGGTTTTGGATCATCAAGGTCATCTGGGAATGTTCAAAAGAGACCTAGAGTTGATGGGTCGCGAGGTCAGCAGGTTGTTACGGGAGGACAGTATCGTACTTGTGCTCAGTGTGGAAAGATACACCTCGGAGAGTGTTAGAAGAAGACGGGAGGATGTTTTAAGTGTGGGTCTAAGGATCACATGATTAGGGACTATCCTATGAAAATAGACGACAGCCGACCAACAAGTCAGGATCTTAATCAGGCTGGAAGAGGTGGACAGTAGCCACCGCAGGGTCGTGGTCCGGCTGGTAGAGGTAATGGTTTTGGAAGAGGTCGGGGAACACTGGGCAGAGGTGTTGGTAACATGGAGGCGAGACAGCCGGGTCTAGTGTATGCAGTTCGTCAGAGGGAGGATGGTGACGCACCTGATGTCATAACGGGTATGTTTCTTATCTCTAGATTACCCTTTATTGCGTTGATAGATATTGGGTCAACTCATTCATACATTGCTAGTAAGGTGTCGGAACTCGCATGTGAACTACGAGGCTGTACCTAGGAAGATGGTCGTACTTAGTCCTTTAGGGCAATCGGTAGTATTAGACAAACTCTTTAGAGGCGCACCTTTGGAAGTTCAGGGCGCAGCTTTCGGTGACTTAATGGAGTTGCCTTTTGAGGAATTTGATCTAATCTTAGGCATAGACTGGTTAGTGAAGTACCATGCGAATGTGGATTATACTGCTAAGTGCATGTCGTTAAGAACTTCTGACGACAAAGAGGTTGTGGTAATGGGCGAGAGACGGAATTGCTTGTCAAATGTAGTATCCGCCTTAAGGCGAAGAAGATGGTGAGAAAAGGTGTGTAGCTTTTACGATGTTGATCGATGCCTTAGAGGCTAAGGAAGCAGCTGTAGGAGGAGTTAGAACAGTAAGGGAATTTATGGATGTCTTTCTGGAGGAGCTGCTTGGTTACCCCCGGATATGGAAGTGGAGTTCATAATTGATTTACTATCGGGTACAACTCCTGTGTCAATTGCTCCGTACCGAATGGCACCAAAGGAGTTAGTAGAGCTTAAAGCCCAGATCCAAGAGTTACTCTATCGTGGGTTTATTCGACCTAGTGCGTCTCTATGGGGAGCACCGGTCCTATTCGTGAAGAAGAAGGACGGGACTATGCGCATGTGCATAGATTACTGGTAGTTGAATAAGCTGACCATCAAGAACAAGTATCCATTGCCAAGAATAGATGACTTGTTCGATCAGCTTAAGGGGGCCGCAGTATTTTTGAAGGTAGACCTAAGGTCAGGATATCATCAGCTTAAGGTGAAGGTGGCACATATCCATAAGATAGCTTTCCAGACTAGATATGGGCATTATGAGTTCTTGGCAATGCCGTTCGGATTAACAAATACCCCAGCCTCGTTCATGGATATGATGAACCGGGTTTTCCAACCCTACCTGGATCGGTTCGTCGTTGTGTTCATAGACGATATCCTAGTGTATTCCAAGTCTGAGGAAGAACACGATGAGCATCTTCGGGTTGTGTTGCAAGGGTTAAGGGAAAAGAAGCTATATGCCAAGTTTAGCAAGTGCGAATTTTGGTTGAAAGAAGTTACGTTCTTAGGGCATGTGGTGTCTGTCGAAGGAATAAGGGTGGACCCTCGAAAGATTGAGGCAGTATTAGATTGGAAACCACCTAAGTCTGTGGTTGAGGTTCGTAGTTTCTTGGGGTTAGCAGGCTATTACAGGAGATTTGTCGAAGGGTTCTCGACAATAGTAGCATCTTTGACGAAGTTGTTAAGAAAGGAGGTATCTTTCGTATGGGCGGATAAGCAGCAGGAGAGTTTTGAGAAGCTTAAGAAAGTATTGATAGGGGCTCCGATTTTGATTCAGCCAGAAGTAGGGAAAGACTTTGTGGTGTATTGTGATGCTTCCCATACAGGATTGGGATGTGTCCATATGCAAGACAGGAAAGTGGTCGCTAATGCGTCTTGGCAGTTGAGGACACATGAGGTTAACTATTCAACGCATGATCTGGAATTGGTGACGGTTGTATTTGCTCTTAAAGTGTGGAGGCACTACTTGTATGGAGAAAGGTCGGTGATCTACACGGACCACAAGAGTCTGAAGTATTTGCTGACTCAGCAGGAGCTAAATTTAAGATAGCGAAGGTGGGTGGAGTTGTTGAAAGACTATAATTGCTCAATAGAGTATCATCCGAACAAGGTGAATGTGGTGGCAGATGCCCTAAGTCGAAAAGTGGTGTCGGATCTAAGGGCGATGTTTGCACATCTTAGCCTTTATGATGATGGAAGTTTGTTAGCAGAGTTGCAAATGAAGCCGACGTGGTTAAGTCAGGTAAAGGAGAAACAATTGGTAGATGGTGAACTAAGTGATAAGCTGCTACAAGTACAAAATGGGGAGTTGGAAGACTATGGTGTAAACGGTGATAGAGTATTGTGTTTTCGGACAAGGTCTATATGTCGAAGGATGAGGAGTTAAGGCAGAGAATTCTTTAGGAATCGTATAGTAGCCCTTATGCTATGCATCCTGGAGGAAGTAAGTTATATAGGGATCTACGGGATCAGTTTTGGTGGCCTGGTCTTAAGCGAGAAGTTACAGAATTTGTAGGGAAGTGCTTAATGTGTCAGCAAGTCAAAGCTGAACACCAAGTACTGTCAGGATTGCTTCAGCCGATAAAGATTCCGCAATGGAAATGGGAGAGAATTACCATGGACTTCGTTAGTGGGCTTCCCTTGGGGGAACGTCGGGTTTTGGGTCCAAAGATTGTGCAGAATCCGATGAAAAGGTTAAAGTAATTAGGACACGGTTGAAGGAGGCATCTGACAGGCAAAAATCATATGCGGATCTTAAGTGAAAGGAGATAAAGTTTGCTGTGGGGGATCAGGTGGTTTTCAAAGTTTCGCCGTGGAAGAAGGTGATGAGATTTGGTCGCAAGGGAAAGTTAAGTCCTAGGTTTGTAGGACCTTATCAGATTTTGAAGCGGGTTGGACCAGCAGCGTACCAGTTAGAATTGCCTTCGGAGTTAGAGCAGATACACAATGTGTTTCACGTTTCGATGCTACGTTGTTACCGATCAGATCCATCTCATGTGATACTGGTTGAGGAGGTGGAGCTGAGACCAGATCTGTCCTATGAGGAAGAGCCGATTCAGATTTTGGAACGTGATGTGAAGATCCTAGGCAGGAAATCAGTTCCTCTAGTCAAAGTATTATGGAGTAACCTGGATCGAAGGAAGCTTCGTGGGAGCCAGAGGAAGCAATGCGACAGCAATACCCTCATTTATTCTAGCCAGGTAAATTTTGAAGCAGAAATTTATTTTAATGGGTGTAGAACAGTAATATCCTGACTTTGTGGGTCTGTGCATTTGATGTGTTGCATGGCTAAATTAGTAGGAGAAGGCTTTGAGGTGCGGATTGGGCTCATGTTTGGGCTTAAAACCTGGGTTAAATTGCTTATAAATAATGTTAGTGTATAAATTAAAAGTTAAGTGAGTATGTTTAGTAGCAAGTTGGGCTCGTGGCCCAAAGTTGGAGGTGCCATAAGTGGGTATGTAGGTGGCGTCACAAGGGGGAGAAGTTTGGGCCTAGTATGGCCGCTTGGGGCCCAATTTAGTGGGTCAAATATTCGGCACTTCAAGGGGGAGGGGATGGACGGCACATGAACCCCATTTTAGGAGCTTTATTTCTTTTAATATTTAGTAATTAAAAGCTGATAATTAAGAGGGAGGAGTTGGCTCTAGGTTGGCCTCTTCTAAAGATGAGATAGGGATTGGGTTATCATGCAAGATAAGAGCTATCAGGAGGGGAAGAGTTGGCCGAAACTCCAACTCTGAGTGTGTGCCTGTGTATAGCCGAAATTTGGAAGGGAATTATCATCTTTTCCATTTATTTTTCCCACTTTCTTATCTTTTCTCTCAAGCCAAAATTCTTTTCTCTCTTTTTTCTCTTCTAGCCGAATTCCTAGTCTTCTTCTCCTCTCCAATATCTTCCTGAAAGTCGAATTTTTCTTACTCATATTCCTCCTCCATAACCGAATCTACAAGGGAGGTTTCTGGTTCCCGAAGGTGCACCATTAGCCGCATACTCCTTAGTAATCGAGTGAGTTTCGAGATTTCATTCTATACGAATTCACTTTTATTTTGTTTACTTTCTTTCTTTCTTCATTAAGATCTAACCTGAAACACTTGCTTAAGGTCTATCAATTTTCCCTCTCTGTAGCCGAATCTGTCTCATTAAAAGTCTCCTGTGCCGATTTGGTGGAAAAGTCAAAGGTAGGTAGTGGTAGGTTCGGCCGAATGGCCCTCTCTTGATTCTCTTTATTTGGCCGAATACCGTTTGGGCTGGAATCAGTATGGTTTTCAGTTGGTTTGATGTTTTGGAGGATGGCCGAATGTAGGTAGAATTGGTGGTGACGATTTCCTGAAGATTTTCGGGATTTGATAATCGCGTTAATAATCAGGTGTGTAACCCTACACTAAATTCCCGATAGTTTAATAATAATAATGTTAAGCATGTGTTAATGAAGTGACGAATAAACATGGCTAAGGGTACCATTCAATGGTACAGAGTATTCGGGTACGTTACCCTTAATACTTGTTAATAATGTTTAAATAACATGGATGTGAAAATATGTGGAATTTCGTTAGGATTTTTGGGTAAGGCGAATTGCATGATAAATTGTATGTTGCATGGGCATATGGGTGATTATGTTAAAGGGGAAGTGATCTGGTGGTTTCTACCACATTATCTGGTGACTTATGTCACATATTGTGAATCTGGTGACTCTGTCACATTATCTGGTGGCTATGCCACAATTATAAGGGCGATGTACAGTTGACTGCAGCGACTGCCTTCGATGGTGTGAAACGGATGGAGGGTCGATTTAGTAATCCCCACGGTGTGATCGATAGGTACGGGTGATGTGTAGCGGTTGGATCTAGGTGGTTTGGGTTGCATCATTGTTTACAATTGCTTTATGCGATTTAGTATGCCTTGATTGTTTTGGAAGTCTGTGTTCGTAGTTACACACTGAGTCTGTTGACTCACCCCTCGTGTGCTAACATTTTGCAGATGGCACTCAGTAAATGGATCGGGTCGGCAAGAACTTAGTGGTGCCATGCACAGCTCAGGTTTTCGATTTTTCTTATCAAGTTTATTTTGATTTACTTTGGGTTATGTTTTGATGTAATAAGGCCATTATCACTTAACTGTTTTATTTATGCATTTTAAATTTTTGTTATGATGCGAACAATATCAAACAGAACGATTAAACAATTTTCGTAAAACAACATCAATTGTTTTGAAACCCAAGCACCTATGGTTTTCAAGTTAATAATAATAAACTCTAAAATCCGGTATTTCTTTTAACTTTTGAAATATGAAAATATCGTTTTAGCACAAATTTAAATTACAACACAATTTTTAACTTGAGAAAAAATTCGAAGCTATTTTCTTCAAAACCACCAAGATTTACAAAATGTCATTTTGAGACTTAACTACGTTTCACTCAAGGAGCATGCCAGATCCGGTCAGGGCTTGTGGGCCGGGTTTGGGGTGTTTCACTCGTAACTCACCCCTTTGCTTTAACCTTGCAGGTGATCCCTAACATTTGAGGATTTGGAGCTACGGAGGACTCTGTGGTGGCCATACATCGTAACCTTAGTACATTCCGTTTTACCTTATTTTGAGTTCTATTTTGATTTGGGTTTAATTTTATGTAATAAGGCCTTTGGATTTTATTCTACTTTTTAAATTTCATTTCTGTTATATTCAAACTATAAATGATTAAACATTGGGTTTTCTTAAAAAGTTAATAACTGCTTTTAAAATATCATGTTTTCGTAAATTATTGGATCCGATTTCTTCTATAAACAAAGTTTTCACTAATAGCAATAACAACGCTTTTACAAGAAAACCATAGAAGCAAATCTGAATTTCACAAACAACAAAACGCAGAGTTTCAAAAAGAATATGAATTTTTTAGCGAACGCGTAGATTCTTTAACAACCTTTTCATGTGGCATGCCAGATCCGGTCGTAATGTCTAGGTCGGGTTTGGGGTGTTATATTTTATGGTATCAGAGCCCGGATAGTAAAACTCGACTGTGGAATGGGTTCGAAAATGTTTTCCAAAAATTGGTTTGAAACATGGTTTAAAAATATAGGTCTTTTTGGGAAGTATGGCACCCGAGTCTCCGGCACCAAATCGGTAAGTTTCTAACCTTATGCTCTATTATTTGTTGAAATGAATATATTTTTGGTATTCATTCTGTGATGTGTGGATGTGATGTATGACTATAGAAATTGTGTGCATGTGTGGAAAAAAATCCGTTTGCTTCTGTGTTAGATATTTGGTTGTGTGAAGGGGTACAAAGATTAAGTTAGAAAGTGTATTAGTGTTATTGGAATCAGAGTGCGCAGCGTGAGCATAGTGTTGTAGGTTAGGATGAACGACTGTTAGTTAGTTGGAAATTTCGAGGATGAAATTTCTTTAAGGAGGGTAGATTTGTAACATCCCAAATTTGGGCCTAGTAGGATTGGGCCCAATGGGCCTTGGGCGTAGTAGCAGTTAAAATTTTTGAGAATAAGAGAACGGCTTTAATGCAAGTTGGATCTAGTAGGTGAGTGATTTTGGAAGGTTAGGGGGCTTCTATGAAGTCCCGGGTTTAAGTTAAGCCTTAGTAAAAATTTTAGGTTTAGGTGAATAAAACCCTGGGAGTTAGTAGGTAGGCTTTAAGAATAAAATGTGGAGAAAATGACATAAAGAAGAGCTTATGGTGTAGTGGCAAAGTGATGCCACATAAGAGGCAAGGGGGTGACGCCAAAAGGAAGGAAATAGATCCAAGGTTCAAGGAGTGGCACTTGCATTTCTTTTTGGTATTTTTTTCAAAATGGATTTATACCTTGGCCATTGATTTATATTTAGTTGCGCATAGTTTTAGTCACAAGAGGAGCTTATGGCTTAGTGGCAAGTGGCGTGAATTGGCTGATGGGAGAGCCTGGGTTCGAATCTCATGGAAAGCAAGGGAGTATTTATTTTGCGGATTGGACAGCAAGAGTTTGAATTGGATTTAAACTCTACTGACGGAGGGATCCCACATCGAAAAGATACAAAGAAGGAAGGTGAGAAGCTAGCTATATATAGAGATGTCTAGGAGGAGAATAAGCATACCGGGTTGGCGTTGGACGTAGGAGTGCTCGGAGCGCGGTTTAGAAGCTTCAGACTCCTATCAAGTGTGTACTCTCTCTACTGTAGTTGTAGAGCAGCAAATGCCGAAATGCCGGTCACACGGCGATGGTAGCCACATGAGCGTGCGAGCGCACGTGTAGAAGCTTCGACATGATAGTCGAGGCCACCATGAGTATTCTTGTGGGAAAGGGGCCAAGTAGGCCCAATCGGCCTAGGGGCCCATATAGTAAATTGTATGATTGAGTAGTAGATAGTGAGCTAGATTATGTGAATCTCATATATGTGGCTAAGTTTGGGCTGAATGGGCCACACGAGTGTGTAGGCCTAATTGGGCCGAGAATGGGCCTTAGGCCTATTCGCATCATTATCTCTGTTTAGAATACTTGAGTCGTTCGAGGCGACAGTGGACCTTCTGTTGGGTCGTTAATACCCTGATTTGTATAATGACCAAAATACCCCTAGTATGCAAAATTATCGAAATACCCACTGGTTTGTAAAATTATCGAAATACCCCTAGTTTATGAATTTACCAAAATACCCCCGATTTGTGAAATTACAAAAATACCCCTAGTTTGTGAAATTACCAAAATACCCTAGGTTGTTAAATTATCGAAATACCCCTAGTTTGTGAAATTACCAAAATACCCCCAGTTTATGAAATTATCGAAATACCCCCAGCTTGTAAAAATACTATTTTACCCCTAAACGACAAAATGACCGTTGTACCCTCATGGTAGTTCTAGCGTTTTATCTGTTAATTATGTGATTGATTATGTTTGAGATACACTGCATACAGGAAATAGTTATGAGTAGAATTAATGAACTACCCCTGAAGGGTAGGATTACCGAAATACCCTTACAGGGTAAAATGATTGATTTGCCCTTGTAGCTAAGTGATTGGCTTGTGCTATGATTTGACCGGTTTGGCTGTGGTTGTATGACTGATATGCTTTTAATACATGTTTAAATGATTGTTACTGAGCATAATCATTATGCATACACATGTAATGATTGAGCATGACATACACGACATTCTGCATGGGGTTGGGATATTGATGATCGGATGAAGTGTAATCTAGTGGCTCTGCCACATTCTGTTCTGGTGGCTATGCCAGATAAATATTCTATTATTTTGGTGGCCTTGCCACAAATTCTATGATTAGCAGCTTGTCTGCCTTATTGGTGTGTAACGGATGGGTGGGTCGATTTAGAAATCCCCACAAGTATGTTGGGCTGGTACGGGGGTGTGTAGCGGATGGATTATTAGCTTGGGTTGCATACTCTATTGCATTATCATGATTATAGGGCTAAGGCCTAGATTGTTACCGAATAGGGCTTTGGCCCAGTCTGCTTCTGTATGGGCTTCGACCCAGTCCGCTTTCATATGGGCTCGGGCCCATTTAATGATCGATTAGGGGTTACACACCGAGTTCTCGTAACTCACCTCTTTGCTTTAACCTTGCAGGTGATCCCCAGCATTTGAGGATTTGGAGCTGTGGAGGACTCTGTGGTGGCCATACATCGTAATCTTAGTACATTCCGTTTTACCTTATTTTGAGTTCTATTTTGATTTGGGTTTAATTTTATGTAATAAGGCCTTTGGATTTTGTTTTACTTTTTAACTTTCATTTCTATTATATTCAAACTATAAATGATTAAACACTGGGTTTTCTTAAAAAGTTAATAACTATTTTCAAAATATCATGTTTCCGTAAATTACTAGATCCGATTTCTGTTATAAACAAAGTTTTCGCTAATAGCAATAACAACGCTTTTACAAGAAAACCATAGAAGCAAATCTGAATTTCAAAAACAACAAAGCGCGGAGTTTTAAAAGAATACGAAGTTTTTAACGAACGCGCAGCTTCTTTAACAACCTTTCCATGTGATATGCCAGACCCGGTCGTAACATCTAGGTCGGGTTTGGGGTGTTACACGGGGGTTGTTAAATAGGCACCCAATTTTTAAAAATTGGGCCATTGCTCATTTAACCACCTCTAGTTTCTTCCCTTTTTCAAATAGTTCCTTACTTTTCAATTAAAATTATTTTCAAAATTATTTTCAAATCAAACCTTATTTTTTAAAAACTCGTTTTAATCAAATTAGTTCACAGACACCTAATTTTATTTTCTTAACCTAAATTTTTTAATTCTAATTATTTTAATATTTTATATGATTAATTCAATATTATTTAATTATCTAACCTATTTACGAGTTTCGATTCACTAACCCCCGATCTTAATTACCCAATTCTACTAACCCAGTTTTTGGTATGTGACAATCTCCATCATCATTATTATCATCATATTGGCCATCATCTTTAGCTGAATCACCACAGTTTTCTTATTCTTCTATGCTAGATTGAATATGACTTATTGGTTCCACCATTTATCACTGCTTGATTCATTCGGTATAGAGATGTCTTAATACTAAAAAATAATGAAGCCAATGTTGTCTATAAGACTATCAACTAAATCAAAACATAAACTAGTGTCGAGTGGGTGGAGGTGCATAAAATGATTCTAAGGTCAATAATGGTGCATAATATGGTGTTCAAGTTGATTGTGGTGTTTAATATGGTGTCGAGGTTGATGACGGTGCATAATATGGTGTAGGATTAAAAAATAGGGCTACTACTATATGCAACAAATGACAGAAAGAACTCATTTTTAAAAGGCAAAGCATATTGACTTAATGTGCCACAATAGACCTTATATTCAAGTGTAGTGTTGATGATTAATAACTCAATGCATTTTCTCTTGGTTTCTTATTTATCGGGGGAAACTTTGGCCTATTATGATGAATTCATCTTTTTTTTTTATAGAGATAGTAGATACGACTTCCCATTGCTCATAAACCATTGCATGTCATCGAGAAAAGTTATGAATTTTTTCATAGGAACTTGATTGCTTATAGGTATAAAACTATACCTATTGTCCCACAAATTAATATAATTAACAAGCCTCATCCCCTAATTTTGATTGAACTTTCTCTGCAAGTCCACCTTGTGAAGTCAATTAAGGTTCTGAGGTGGCATAAAAATATATTGTACAAAACCAAACTAGTGTATCACTCGACGATTTTCATGCCACTTGATTGTTACAAAACACATTAGTGTCACTTTAATGTGCCATCTATCCAAGTTCATCTTAAATTTCATCAAATTGAATGCACCACCCTATAGTCAACCCAGTCGTCAGGTTCGAGCTACTATAACAGCCCGTTTTAAGTGAAATCAAAACAGTGGTTTCAGGACCACAAATCTGAGTTAGAAAGAAATTTCATTTTAATATTATTGCATGGTCTGCATTATGATAGGAATGTTATATGAAAATTCTGATAAGAAAATTTTACCGATTATGTGTTTAATTTTGGAAAGGACCAAATTGCATAAAATGAAAAAGTTGAATTCTAGTAGCTATAAGTATCAAATAGCTATGGAATTCAAAATAAGTGGTCTTTATATGATAATTAAACCATTAAAGAAAAGTTAGTAGATATTTTTTATGAATCATCTATGGAAAAATTAAAAAGGACAAGGACTAAATTGGAAACTAGAATTATTAAAAGATGATAATAGAAAAATACCATCATTTTATATCATCTTCCCCAAATTAAGACATGGAAACCCTATGAAATAGAAAAGTGTTCAAGCAAGCTTTCTTCGTTTAATTGGGTAAGTATTCTTGTCCCGTTTTTAGTAATTTTTATATTTTTGAGATCGGAATAGCTTAATCTATTTATTTTGGGGATTAATTTGTAAAGTTATCAAAGCATCAAAGTTTTTCCATGGATGAATATGTTGAAATTTTGAAATTTATGGTAGAAAATGAAAGGTTGTTGATAGATAAACAACTTTTGTAAAGTGAATTTTCATGAAATTGTTATTTAGGGACTAATTTGTAAATATGTAAAAATTCATGGAAAATTTCTGATTTTTATGAAATATATGTGTTATAAATGTTATATGTACAAATTGGTTAGGCTTGGAATAAGGATTAAATTGCATGAATTTCATTTTCCAAGCCCAAGGATGAAATTATCATTTATGAAAAGTATAAGGGCAAAATGGTAATTTTTCCTAGGATGTAAATTGAATACAATTGAATATGAAATGTAATAAATTGATGATTAAATTCATTTATATATATCCAGATAACTCAAATTTGAAGCTAGATCAAGGAAAAGAAAAGGTGTCGGATTAGTTGACTTTTAAATACGAACAAGTGTCGAGGTAAGTTTGTGTAACTTAATTATGTATATTTATATGTTTGAATTGAATGTTATATTTGTAAGAATTGTATAACTGATTAATGTATGAAAATAATTATATGCCCGAAATTTCTAGAGAAAAAATAAATTCCGTTTGAAAAATGAAATGCGATGGATATAGTGTTTTCCCATACTGATTATAGTCCTGCATAAGTTGCGAACATTATAGCTTGGACGAGCATCCTATTAAAAGCCATCTTGAGCGTCCTGTTATATAGTTCCTATGAGCCTTCCTAATCGGTAGTGATTCTGCATGTGTTGCGCACTATCGTAGCCCTTTATGAGCATCCTGTTACATGATTCGATCGGTTGTGATCCAGCATTTATTGCGGACACAAACGCAGCTCTACATAAGCGTCCTGATATAGGCTCTTATGAGCTTCCATACATAACTCGCTTGAACTCTCTATTACCTTATCCAGTGCTCCATGATAATGACTCTTCGGAGTTACCTGTTAAGCTCTATGAGCTCCCTGATTAAAACTCTTAGGAGTTTCCTGTTTAGCCCAGATAAACGTCTTGTTACATGGCTCATTAGAGCATTTTGATATGTGGCTAGAGAATGTGCTCCCTGATTATGTGCCCTAACAGGTACCCTTGAACATGAATTGATGGATCACTAATTTGTATACCTTGAGTATACTACTTGAATATCCATCGATATTTCAATAATTCAACGGATAAAACTCCTGACATGAGAAATTATGAGATTAAAAGAATTATGTCTTGAATACTTCTGAAATACACGAAAGTTTGTAGTATGATGAGCTCATCCATGTTTATTTGATGTACATGTGAATTATGTGACTAACTTGTTTAATGGAGTGTATGTGATTAGGCAAACTTGCCAATTTGTTGAGAAGTATGTTATTGTGATGCTTATTTAAATGAATATAATTAGTAAGTTTAATTCCTGTTATACGAACTTACTAAGCATTAAATGCTTACTGGGTTTTCTTTTCTCTATTTTATAGTGCTCGAAAGCTCGTAAATGTTGGAGACCGGTCAAAGTATCATTACACTATCCATCTGAAACACCCCAAACCCGACCCACAAGCCCTGATCGGATCTGGCATGCTCCTTGAGTAAAACGTAGTTCAGTCTCGAAATGAAAATTTGGAAATCTTGGTGGTTTTAAAGAAAATAGCTTCGAATTGTTCTTAAGTTAAAAATTGTGTTGTAATTTAAATTTGTGCTAAAACGATATTTTCATATTTCAAAAGTTACAAGTTAAAAGAAATGACGGATTTTAGAGTTTATTATTATTAACTTGAAAACCGTAGGTGCTTGGGTTTCAAAACAATTGATGTTGTTTTACGAAAATTGTTTAATCGTTCTGTTCGATATTGTTCGCATCATAATAAAAATTTAAAACGCATAAATAAAACAGTTAAGTGATAATGGCCTTATTACATCAAAACATAACCCAAAGTAAATCAAAAGAAACTTGATAAGAAAAACCAAAAAAACTGAGCTGTGCATGGCCACCACTAAGTTCCTGCCGACCCGGTCCATTTACTGAGTGCCATCTGCAAAATGTTAGCCCACGAGGGGTGAGTCAACAGACTCAGTGTGTAACTACCAACACAGACTTCCAAAACAATCAAGGCATATTAAATCACATAAAGCAATTGTAAACAATAATGCAACCCAAACCACCTAGATCCAACCTCTACACATCATCCGTACCTATCGATCACACCGTGGGGATTACTAAATCGACCCTCCATTTGCTACACACCATCGAAGGCAGTCGCTGCAGTCAACTGCACATCACCCTTATAATTGTGGCATAGCCACCAGATAATGTGATAGAGTCACCAGATTCATAATATGTGACATAAGTCACCAGATAATGTGGTAGAAACCACCAGATCACTTCCCCTTTAACATAATCACCCATATGCCCATGCAACATACAATTTATCATGCAATTCACCTTACCCCAAAATCATAACTGAATTCCACATATTTTCACATCCATGTTATTTAAACATTATTAACAAGTATTAAGGGTAACGTACCTGAATACACTGTACCATTGAATGGTACCCTTAGCCATGTTTATTCGTCACTTCATTAACACATGCTTAACATTATTATTATTAAACTATCGGGAGTTTAGTGTAGGGTTACACACTGATTACTAACGCGATTACCAAATCTCGAAAATCTTCAGGAAATCGTCACCACCAATTCTACTTACATTCGGCCATCCTCCAAAACATCAAACCAACTGAAAACCATGCTGATTCCAGTCCATATGGTATTCGGCCAAATAAAGAGAATCAAAAGAGGGCCATTCGGCCGAACCTACCACTACCTACCTTCAGCTTTTCCACCAAATCGGCATAGGAGACTTTTAATGAGACAGATTCGGCTACAGAGAGGGAAAATCGGTAGACCTTAAGCAAGTGTTTCGGGTTAGATCTTAATGAAGAAAGAAAGAAAGTAAAGAAAATAAAAGTGAATTTGCATAGAATGAAATCTCGAAACTCACTCGATTACTAAGGAGTATGCAGCTAATGGTGCACCTTCGGGAACCAGAAACCTCCCTTGTAGATTCGGTTATGGAGAAGGAATATAAGTAAGAAAAATTTGGCTTTCAGGAAGATATTGGAGAGGAGAAGAAGACTAGGGAATTTCGGCTAGAAGAGAAAAAAAAGAGAAAAGAATTTTGGCTTGAGAGAAAAGATGAGAAAGTGGGAAAAACAAAATGGAAAAGATGATAATTCCCTTCCAAATTTCAGCTATACACAGGCACACACTCAGAGTTGGAGTTTTGGCCAACTCTTCCCCTCCTGATAGCTCTTATCTTGCATGATAACCCAATCCCTATCTCATCTTTAGAAGAGGCCAAACTAGAGCCAACTCCTCCCTCTTAATTATCAACTTTTAATTACTAAATATTAAAAGAAATAAAGCTCCTAAAATGGGGCTCATGTGCCGTCCATCCCCTCCCCCTTGAAGTGCCGAATATTTGACCCACCAACTTGGGCCCCAAGTGGCCATACTAGGCCCAAACTTCTCCCCCTTGTGACACCACCTACATACCCACTTATGGCACCTCCAACTTTGGGCCACGAGCCTAACTTGCTACTAAACATACTCACTTAACTTTTAATTTATAAACTAACATTATTTATAAGCAATTTAACCCAGGTTTTAAGCCCAAACCTGAGCCCAATCCGCACCTCAAAGCCTTCTCCTACTAATTTAGCCATGCAACGCATCAAATGCACAGACCCACAAACTCAGGATATTGCAGTTCTACCCCCCTTAAAATAAATTTCGGCCTCGAAATTTACCTGGCTAGAATAAGTGAGGGTATTGCTGTCGTATTTCTTCCTCTGGCTCCCACGAAGCTTCCTCCGATCCATGGTTACGCCATAATACTTTGACTGGAGGAGCTGATTTCCTACGTAGCATCTTCACATCACGTTCTAGAATCTGAATCGGCTCTTCCTCATAGGACAGATCTGGTCTCAGCTCCACCTCCTCAACCGGTATCACATGAGATGGATCTGATCGGTAACGATGTAGCATCGAAACATGAAACACATTGTGTATCTGCTCCAACTCCGAGGACAATTCTAACTGGTACTCTACTGGTCCAACCCGCTTCAAAATCCGATAAGGTCCTATAAACCTAGGACTTAACTTTCCCTTGCGACCAAATCTCATCACCTTCTTCCACGACGAAACTTTGAGAAATGCCTGATCCCCCACAGCAAACTCTATCTCCTTTCGCTTAAGATCTGCATATGATTTTTGTCTGTCAGATGCCTCCTTCAACCGTGTCCTAATTACTTTAACCTTTTCTTCAGATTTTGCCACAATCTCTGGACCCAAAACCCGACATTCCCCCAGTTCTGTCCAACATGTAGGAGTGCGACACTTCCGTCCATACAGCGCTTCATACGGTGCCATCCGAATACTTGCTTGATAGTTGTTATTGTACACAAATTTCGCTAAAGGCAAGAACTCCTCCCAACTCCCTCTGAAGTCTATCACACAACCTCTCAACATATCCTCCAGCACCTGAATTACCCGCTCAGATTGGTCGTCCGACTGCGGATGGAATGCCGTACTGAAGTCCTAGCTGGTGCCCAAAGCTTGATGTAATGCTTTCCAAAACCGAGATGTAAACCTTGGATCCCTATCCGAGTTAATAGACACCGGTACTCCGTTCAACCTCACCATTTCTGCTACATACAACTTTGCCAATTTCTGTAGAGAATAGTCAACCCGCACTGGTATGAAATGTGCAGACTTCATCAACCGATCTACTATCACCCATACCAAGTCCTTCTTAGTAGGCGTAAGGGGAAGACCACTAACGAAGTCCATGGTAATTCTCTCCCATTTCCATTGCGGAATCTTTATCGGCTGAAGCAATCCTGACGGTACTTCGTGTTCAGCTTTGACTTGCTGACACATTAAGCACCTCCCTACAAATTCTGTAACTTTTCGCTTAAGACCAGGCCACCAAAATTGATCCCGTAGATCCCTATATAACTTACTTCCTCCAGGATGCATAGCATAAGGGCTACTATGCGATTCTTGAAGAATTCTTTACCTTAACTCCTCATCCTTCGGCATACAGACCTTGCCCCAAAAACACAATACTCCATCACCGTTTACACCATAGTCTTCCAACTCCCCATTTTGTACTTGTAGCAGCTTAGCACTTAGTTCACCATCTACCAATTGTTTCTCCTTTACCTAACTTAACCACGTCGGCTTCACTTGCAACTCTGTTAACAAACTTCCATCATCATAAAGGCTAAGATGTGCAAACATCGCCCTTAGATCCGACACCACTTTTTGACTTAGGGCATCTGCCACCACATTCGCCTTGCCCGGATGATACTCTATTGAGCAATCATAGTCTTTCAACAACTCCACCCACCTTCGCTGTCTCAAATTTGACTCCTTCTGAGTCAGCAAATACTTCAGACTCTTGTGGTCTGTACAGATCACCGACCTTTCTCCAGTAGTGCCTCCACACTTTAAGAGCGAATACAACTGTCGCCAATTCTAGATCATGCGTTGGATAGTTAACCTCATGTGGCCTCAACTACCGATACGCATAAGCGACCACTTTCCCGTCTTGCATTAGGACACATCCCAATCCTGTATGGGAAGCATCACAATACACCACAAAGTCTTTCCCTGCTTTCGGCTGAATCAAAACCGAGCCTCTGTCAATACTTTCTTAAGCTTCTCAAAACTCTCCTGCTGCTTATCCGCCCATACGAAAGATACCTCCTTTCTTAACAACTTCGTCAAAGGTGCTGCTATTGTCGAGAACCCTTCGACAAATCTCCTGTAATAGCCTGCTAACCCCAAGAAACTACGGACCTCAGCCACAGACTTAGGTGGTTTCCAATCTAATACTGCCTCAATCTTTCGAGGATCCACCCTTATTCCTTCGGCAGACACCACATGCCCTAAGAATGTAACTTCCTCCAGCCAAAATTCGCACTTGCTGAACTTGGCATATAGCTTATTTTCCCTTAACACTTTGCAACACAACCCGAAGATGCTCATCGTGTTCTTCCTCAGACTTGGAATACACTAGGATATCGTCTATGAACACAACGACGAACTGATCCAGGTAGGGTTGGAAAACCCGATTCATCATATCCATGAACGCGGCTAGGGCGTTTATCAATCTGAACGGCATTACCAAGCACTCATAATGCCCATATCTAGTCCGGAAAGCTGTCTTATAGATATCTGCCACCTACACCTTAAGCTAATGATATCCTGACCTTAGGTCTACCTTCGAAAATACTGCGGCCCCTTAAGCTGATCGAACAAGTCATCTATTCTTGGCAATGGATACTTGTTCTTGATGGTTAGCTTATTCAACTACCGGTAATCTATGCACATGCGCATAGTCTCGTCCTTCTTCTTCACAAATAGGACCGGTGCTCCCCATGGAGACACACTAGGTCGAATAAACCCACGATCGAGTAACTCTTGGATCTGGGCTTTAAGCTCTACTAACTTCTTTGGTGCCATTCGGTATGGAGTAATTGACACAGGAGTTGTACCCGGCAGTAAATCAATTCCGAACTCCACTTCCCTGTCCGGGGGTAACCCAGGCAGCTCCTCCGAAAAGACATCCATAAATTTTCTTACTGTTCTAACTCCTCCTATAACTGCTTCCTTAGCCTCTAAGGCACTGATCAACATCAGAAAAGCTACACACCCTTTTCTCACCATCTTCTCTACCCTTAAGGGCAGATACTACATTTGACAAGTAATTCTGTCCCTCGCCCATTACCACAACCTCTTTGTCATCAGAAGTTCTTAACGACATGCGCTTAGCAGCATAATCCACATTCACATGGTACTTCACTAACCAGTCCATGCCTAAGATTAGATCAAATTCCTCAAATGGCAACTCCATTAAGTCACCGAAGCTGCGCCTCGAACTTCAAAGGTAACGCCTAAAGAGTTTGTCTAATACTCTTGGTTGCCCTAAAGGACTAAGTCTGATCATCTTCCTAGGTGCAGTCTCGAGTTCACATGCAGAGTTCCAGACACCTTACTAGCAATGTATGAATGAGTTGACCCAATATCTATCAACGCAATAAAGGGTAATCCAGAGATAAGGACCACGACCCTGCGGTGGCTACTGTCCACCTCTTTCAGCCTGATTAAGATCCTGATTTGCTGGTCGGCTCTCGTCTATTTTCATAGGACAGTCCCTAATCATGTGATCCTTAGACCCATACTTAAAACATCCTCCTGTCTTCTTCTAACACTCTCCCAGGTGCATCTTTCCACACTGAGCACAAGTACGGTACTGTCCTCCCGTAACAACCTGCTGACCTCACGACCCATCAACTCTAGGACTCTTTTGAACATTCCCAGATGACCCTGATGATCCAAAACCTCTCTTTTATCTATTCTTGTCCGCATTTTGCCTTACGGATTCCTTTACCCCTTCAGCTACCTTAGCATTTTCTACCAACACGGCAAACTCCCGCTCCTACTGTGGAGCAACCAACAATCTCAGGTCATCCGTCAGTCCATCCTCAAACCAGACACATCGTTTATGCTCCTTAGCCATAATACCTCGAGCATATCGACTCAACCTTAAGAATTCTACCTCGTACTTCGCTACGGTCTTATTCCCCTAAACCAGCCTTAGAAACGCGTTTCTCTGCGCATCAATATAGCTAGTCCCAATATACTTCTTCTGATACGCCACCTTAAAATACTCTCAAGTGAGATCATCTGCTGCAGCACCATCCCAAACCGTGAGCCACCACTGGTATGACTCATCGCGGAGAAGCGACACCACCCCTTTCAGTTTCTTCTCAGCAGTCAAGTCTAAATCGTCCATAATTTGCTCCGTTGCCTCCAACCAATACTCAGCCGTATTGGGCGCCACACCAAATATACCTCAAAATACCTCAGCTCCATTGGCTCAGAGTCGCTCAGGTACAGACTTCCAAGCTCCCATACCTTCACCTGCTCCAGCCACCCTCTCAAGAACTCACAGCATTGCTGCGATCATCGCATCATCCCGTCGATCTCGATATTCAACACCGATGGTGGTGGTGGTGGCATTTCATTCTCGAACCCTTGACCAAACCTAACGGGTTTCGATACGGTCATTCGGCCTCTACCACGGCCACGCACATTACGACCACGTCCTCTAGAACTCATTCTTCCAAGTTACGTTTATCTGATTAAGAATTTTATGAATCATTATTTCTTTCCACTGATTTATCACGAACAGTCATATGATTAATAGTTCTAAAAAGTAGTTCTTTTGAATTCATACACACACTACAATCTCAAGTTCATTCATTCAATCATCACTATTCATGAACTTGCGTTCATTACAGAAAAGTGTTGCGGTTGTCACTGTTGTTGTTTTCCACTACTCAAGGGTCTTTCCGTAATTTTATCCTATAGGAGTATTTTTGTAATTTTCCAAGTCAGGGTATTTTGAAATTTCGTAAAATAAAGGTTTCTGGGTATTTTTGCAAAATAGGAATATTTTGATAGGAAGATTCAAGGGTAATATGGTAATTTTATAAACTGAGGGTATTTTTGTAATTTTACAAACCAGGGGTATTTCGATAATTTTGTAAAATATGGTTCCAGGTGGTTTTACAAAATAAGGGTATTTTGGAAATTTTCAATTCGGGGGTACTTCGACAACTTTCCATACCGTGGGTATTTTGGAAAATTTTTTTAAGTTAGGGGTAATTTGGGCAACTTGCAAATCAGGGGTATTTTGGTTGTTTTTTGAATCAAGGGTACTTTGGTAATTTTGAAACCAAGGTTTAATTTTAAGGTTGTACAAAACAAAGTGACTGGTCCCTTTCGGGTTTTAATTATTGAATTTAGCCTATGATTAAGTCTTCTTAGTTAGAGTGAACCGTCACTACGCACCAGGTAGGATTCGAGCGGAGAGGAGGTGAGTCACTAGGACTGCTTAAATATCAAGCTCCCCCTGAATCCAATCCTAGACATGCGCACAACGGTTGCCACACCCTTAACTCAGCGACTCACTCATAGGTTTGTTTGGTTAGACTTTAAATTTTATGCAATTCTATGCTGGAGTAAGCTAATCCTAGGGTTCATTAGCTCTTAGTCTACTAGACTACGTCCCCATAATACCCACATACAAATCAAACAATGGTTAGGGGTACTTACCTGGTGGACTTCGGGCCGAAGGCTCCGGTGCCATGCCAGAAAACCTGTTTAATCTTTAGTAAAGCCCAACTTCGAAATAAGGAAAACATTTTGGCCCAAAAGCCCTCAAGGCCGAGTTTTAAATTGGGCTCTGATACCAAATTTGAAACACCCCAAACCCAGCCCACAAGCCCTGACCTGATCTAGCATGCTCCTTGAGTAAAACGTAGTTAAGTCTCGAAATGACATTTTGGAAATCTTGGTGGTTTTGAAGAAAATAGCTTCGAATTGTTCTCAAGTTAAAAATCGTGTTGTAATTTAAATTTGTGCTAAAACGATATTTTCATATTTCAAAAGTTACAAGTTAAAAGAAATGCCAGATTTTAGAGTTTATTATTATTAACTTGAAAACCATAGGTGCTTGGGTTTCAAAACAATTGATGTTATTTTACGAAAACTGTTTAATCGTTCTGTTCGATATTGTTCGCATCATAATAAAAATTTAAAACGCATAAATAAAACAGTTAAGTGATAATGGCCTTATTACATCAAAACATAACCCAAAGTAAATCAAAGTAAACTTGATAAGAAAAACTGAAAAACTAAGCTGTGCATGGCCACCACTACACAGACTGAGTGCCATCTGCAAAATGTTAGCCCACGAGGGGTGAGTCAACAGACTCAGTGTGTAACTACCAACACAGACTCCCAAAACAATCAAGGCATATTAAATCACATGAAGCAATTGTAAACAATGATGCAACCCAAACTACTTAGATCCAACCTCTACACATCACCCGTACCTACCGATCACACCGTAGGGATTAATAAATTGACCCTCCATCCGCTACACACCATTGAAGGCGATCCACTGCAATCAAGCGCACATCGCCTTATAATTGTGGCATAGCCACCATATAATGTGATGAGTCGTGATTCATAATATGTGACATAAGTCACGAGATAATGTGGTAGAAACCACCGGATCACTTCCCCTTTAACATAATCACCCATATGCCCATGCAACATACAATTTATCATGTAATTCACCTTACCCCAAAATCATAATAGAATTCCACATATTTTCACATCCATGTTATTTAAACATTATTAACAAGTATTAAGGGTAACGTACCTGAATACACTGTACCATTGAATGGTACCCTTAGCCATGTTTATTCGTCACTTCATTAACACATGCTTAACATTATTGTTAAACTATCGGGAGTTTAGTGTAGGGTTACACACCTGATTACTAACGCAATTACCAAATCTCGAAAATCTTCAGGAAATCGTCACTACCAATTCTACCTACATTCGGCCATCCTCCAAAACATCAAACCAACTGAAAACCATACTGATTCCAACCCATATGGTATTCGACCAAATAAAGAGAATCAAGAGAGGGCCATTCTGCTGAACCTACCACTACCTACCTTCGGCTTTTCCACCAAATCGGCACAGGAGACTTTTAATGAGATAGATTCGGCTACAGAGAGGGAAAATCGACAGACCTTAAGCAAGTGTTTTGGGTTAGATCTTAATGAAGAAAGAAAGAAAGTAAAGAAAATAAAAGTGAATTCGCATAGAATGAAATCTCGAAACTCACCCAATTACTGAGGAGTATGTGGCTAATGGTGCACCTTCGGGAACCAGAAACCTCCCTTGTAGATTTGGTTATGGAGGAGGAATATGAGTAAGAAAAATTCAGCTTTCAGGAAGATATTGGAGAGGAGAAGAAGACTAGGGAATTTCGGCTAGAAGAGAAAAAAAGAGAGAATAGAATTTTGGCTTGAGAGAAAAGATGAGAAAGTGGGAAAAACAAAATGGAAAAGATGATAATTCCCTTCCAAATTTTAGCTATACACAGGCACACACTCAGAGTTGGAGTTTCGACCAACTCTTCCCCTCCTGATAGCTCTTATCTTGCATGATAACCCAATCCCTATCTCATCTTTAGAAGAGGCCAACCTAGAGCCAATTCCTCCCTCTTAATTATCAGCTTTTAATTACTAAATATTAAAAGAAATAAAGCTCCTAAAATGGGGCTCATGTGCCGTCCATCCCATCCCCCTTAAAGTGCCAAATATTTGACCCACTAACTTGGGCCCCAAGCGGCCATGCTAGGCCCAAACTTTTCCCCCTTGTGACGCCACCTACATACCCACTTATGGCACCTCCAACATTGGGCCACGAGCCCAACTTGCTACTAAACATACTCACTTAACTTTTAATTTATACACTAACATTATTTATAAGCAATTTAACCCAGGTTTTAAGCCCAAACATGAGCCCAATCCGCACCTCAAAGCCTTCTCTTACTAATTTAGCCATGCAACACATCAAATGCACAGACCCACAAAGACAGGACATTACACCATCAGTTCGTTTTGGTATAAATAGTAAACTTATTTTAGTATAATGGCATGTATAGGCTAATTTTGCCAATGTTGGCATGTAAATGGTTGTTTGTAATCTAGCCATTAGAATGGCTAGAATAGTATGATTTGGTATATAATTATAAGGCCATAACATGTTTGATGTGTTTTGAAATGGTTAAGTAGTAGATGATATATGAATCAAATGGTAAACAAATTTGAGTTAGTATAAATGATACAAATTTACTGAAGAACATAAATGAAAATTTGGTAAGTATAATCATTTGAATATACATGTTAATATATCTTATGCAATACTAGTATTAGGCTTGATTATAATGTCTTGAATCGGTTGGTGAATATGTATAAGTGTTGTTGGAGGTTAATGGAAAGTTTGGGTGAGAAATAAGGCTAAGAATCAGCCTTATTTTGTCCACATGGGTAGACACATGGGCATGTGTCAAGATTGTGCGTGACATACGACTTGGCATATGGGCATTTGGTTTGGCTGTGTGTCTCCTGCATCTTAAAATTTAGAAAACAAAATGCTCAGAATTAGGCACACATGTAGAGACACAGGCATGTGTGACATGTGGACTAAAACATGGGCATGTGTCTTGGCCATGTGAATCCTGCACCTAATTTTTGAAAATTAAATTGACCACACGACCTAGCAAATAAGCGTGTGGATGGCCCTGTGACCCAATTCAGAGAGTTAAACAGGTAAGGACACAGGCTGGGACACGGTCGTGTGCCTTCCATCGAATGCCCACACGGCCTGAGACATGGGCATGTCACTTGGCCATGTGAGCCACACAGCCTGTTCACATGGGCGTGTGACCCTTGTATATAAGAAAAATTTTGAAATTTTGCAAAAAAAATTCTGAGATCCCGATTTAGTCCCAACTTGTTTCTAATGCTTAAATTAGGCCTCGAGGGTCCGTTCAAGGGACGATATGATTAGTTTCAAAAATGAACAGTAAATGACATGAATTATCTGTTATTGTTCTGTAAACTCTGGTAATACTCCGTAACCCTATTCTAGCGACGGATATAGGTTAGGGGTGTTATAGCTATAGTATACCACATTCATTACTGGAGCAACTACAATCAAATACAATTCAATTTAACCATGAATACATTCTAATAATTATATTACTCATTTAAAATATATTATACAATCATTTTCATGATTTGTATGAGCTTATGAAAGCTCTTAAGAGGAATCGGAATCCTATAGGACCAAATTGTAAAATTTGCAAACTATCGAGTTGACATTACGACTTCAGAAGTTTCTTGTCATGACCACCTGTAACACCTCTAACCCATATCTGTCACCGGAACAGGGTTATGGAGTATTACCGGAGTTTATGGTGCAAACAAACAGAATTTCAAACATTTCATGACATATCAATATTTATATAAAAACCAATCAAAATCATTCATATTGTCCCATATACGAGCCCTCGAGGCCCAAAATATGCATTAGAAAAAAATCGAGACTAAATCAAAAACTTCGAGAATTTTTCAGAAAACATTGAAAAATTTCCAAACTGTAGGGATCACACAGTCGTGTGGCCAGGCCATGTGACTCACACGGCCAATAGACACGCCCGTGTCTTAGGCCGTGTGGGTATTCTAAATGGGGACACACGGCCATGTCCCAGCCTGTGTCCGTGCCTATGTAACTCTCTGACTTGGTCACATGGCCAAGCCACACACCCGTGTGCTAGGCCGTGTACCTTTCGAAGTAACCTCACACGACCGTGTGCCAGGCCATGTAACAGCCTGACTTGCAACTCTTTGAAAACTATAGGGGACACAAGGCCGTGTCACCTGGCTATGTGTCACACACGGTTGAGACACACGTTCGTGTCTCTACCTGTGTAGACAAAATTAGGCCATTTTACAAGCCATATTTCTCACCCAAGTTGGCATTAACCTACACTCAACATTTTGGATATAAACAAGACATATTAATGCATCCAAAACAAGTAAAATTAAGCCTTAAACATGTATTATAGTCACATACAACCAATATTCCCTAAGGCACCTCAACTGACAATTCAAAAACATGTGCAAATATATTTACAATTTGCTCATTTAACCAACAAAGGCTTAACCAAAACTAAGCCATATTATGCTACTTTATTTACCCTTTGAAAACATACCAAAATGTACCATATATGACATACAAAACTAGCTCCAAATGGTCATATAATTCACATATAACTTGTACACTAAAAACACCAAATAAGTCATTCAAACAAGTACCAATTCACAACTATTCAAGGCTTACACAAAATGCATATTCAAACTATCATTTTACCTTCCATCACTCTACCATATCAAGCAATACCTCAACCATATAAGACAACTTATATACACATCAAAATATACCATTTCACCAACATAAGGCCAAAATGCAAACCAACAAAATGGTAATATCCACAACCAAAACACATAGACTAATATTAGCCAGAATAACCAATACATGCCATTACAACCAAATTTAAACCAACCAAAAGTATCAAAAGAGTCGATGGATAGTGTGATATAGCTCCAACAAGCTTTGAACCTGAACGAGCTTCCAATTCATATATAAGACACGAAAAGTAACACAGAGTAAGCATTTAAGCTTAGTAAGTTCGTATAACATGGAATTTAACTTACCATTTATTCACATATAAGGTAAGTAAACAAAGCATATCCCAACATATATTGGCCAAATGCCTAAGCACATATACATCAACCATGTTAGTCATGTAAACACATATATAAACCAAGTCATGGATGAGCTCCACAATTAATCAAATTCCATATACATGTATCATTCATTTCATATACCTATATACCATGTATTATCATTTTCTATGTAATTTTCCTAACCCATGTCCGTCGCTGGAATAGGATTACGGGGCATTACTAGAGTTTACAGAACATTTATAGATAAATCATGTCAATTATTGTTCACTTTTCTAAGATTATTCGTAGTGTCCCTTAAATGGACCATCGAGTCCCAATACAAGTATTAGAATCGAGTTGGGACTTAATCGAAAACACTAAGAATTTTTCACACAATTACAAAAAAATTTCCAAGTTACAGGGCTCACACGCCCGTGTGGTCTGAGGACACGCTCGTGTGACCCTAGGACACACTCGTGCTATAGGCCGTGTTTGACCCCGTGTAACTCTCTAACTTGTGCACACGACCATGCCACATGCCCGTGTGCTAGGCTGTGTGGTTAATTAAAATCTTTTGAAATTAAGCGTAGGTTTCACACGGCCAAGACACATGCCCGCCTTTCAGGCCGTGTAGCACACACGACTAAGACACATGCCCCTGTGCTCAATTCTGAGCATTCTGTTTCTCAAATTTAAGGTGCAAGGGACACACGGCCTAACCACACGACCATGAACCAGGCCATGTGTCAGACACGGTCTAGACACACGCCCGTGTGTCTGCCTGTGTGGAAAAAATAAAGCCATTTCTAGCTTCATTTCTCACCCAAATTTTTTACCAATTTCTTGCACCAACTTACATCCAAATACCAACCAATCCAAGCATTGAATTCAAGCAATTTATAACATCTGATATTGTATATTGTTACATGCATTCATGCTTTTAATCTTACCTTTTTTAAGCATACTCATTTAACATTTCTCAATCAATTAATAGCAAACACTTATGTTATCTCCATAAAATAAACTTAATACATATATATGCAAGTACCAAAAACATAATCATCACTAGCCTAGTTTACAATAATCATTTACATTTACATGCCAATATGGCCAATATAACCTAAACATGCCATTGTAGCCATAATTGATTTACCATATGTATTTATATAGGCCGATGGATAGTGTGAGTGATCTCCGCCAAGCTTCCAATCCAACGAGCTTCCGATTTAATATAAAACAGGGAAATAAAACTAAGTAAGCATAAAATGCTTAGTAAGTTCATATAACATGGTACTTAACTTACCATTCAATCTATATCAAGATAAACATGTAAGGCACATTCAATCAATTTGATCTTAAGTCCTACACACATCCTCATTGCCCTTGTTAGTCATATATTCCATAATAACATCAAAAGTCATATATTCCATAATAACATCAAAATCATATATAGGCTCAACAAAAATCAGATTTTTAGACATATATATGTACATACTTTCCAAATCTCGTATTCATAAAACATGTATAAATCACATCGTTATATCTCAAGTATATTTCCATATAATTCATCTCGAGTTCAGATTATTTCATATCAGAACATTACTCATATTACTTGAAATATCAATGTCACACAAGTAGTAGTACTCTCAAAGTGTACAAGTCTATAATCAAGGATGGCATATTCATCAAATGAATTCTATGTACATGTATCATCATCTCATGTTTTCTTATATCAATTTCATTTATCATCATTTTCACATATTTTAGACAAATACGTGTAATAACTCATTTCTTATTCATATCTTCCAATGTCAAGATTTTTACCCGTTGAATTTATTCGGAATATCGATAGATACTCAGGTAGTACCTCGAGGTGTACAAATCAGAATTCGTCAATTCATGTCCAATGGTACCCATAAGGTACTATTTTAGAGAGTACGCTCTCGAGCCACACATATACATATACAATAGGATTACTAGTCCAGGATAATTCTTGTCTCCAATATATACTCAATAGAGTTTAGTCAGGATTACCAGTCCAGGCTAAATCCTTTTTATGACATATGCTCTAAAGAGCTTGACCTGGATTACCCGTTCGGGATAAATCCAATCCATAATATATGCTCGAGAAGACTGATATCAGGATTACCTGTCCGCAACAAATGTAAGACCTCATTCATTTAAGGAAATCACGTATCCATCGATTTTTCATTTATGCGACAGGATTTAACATTTTTCAAGCATTATAAAGAATAATCATTTCACATAATTATGGCATTTATACAATTCACAAACACAACATTTAATTCAAGCATATAAATATACACGATTTAGTTACACGAACTTACCTCGACAAATGTTCGTGTACATAAAATCTACTAATACGACATTTTCCTCTTTTCCTCGTTCTAACTCTGAATTTGGTCTATCCGGATCTATATGAGTAAATTTAACATCAATTTATCACATTTCATATTCAAGTGGACTCAATTTACATCCTACGAAAAATTATCATTTTGCCCCTAACTTTTCCATAAATTCCAATTTCATCCCTAGGCTCGGAAAATGAAATTTTTGAAATTTATTCCCTATTCCAAGCCTAACCAAATTTCCATCACAAAATTTACAGCACTTGTATTCATAAAAATTTATAATTTTTCATCAAATTTCACAACTTTACATTTTAGTCCCTAAATCATGCTTTCATCAAAAATCACTTTGTAAAAGTTGTTTATCTATCAACAACCTTTCATTTTCTACCATAAATTTCAAGTTTTTGGCATATTCATCCATGACCTAACTTCCATACCTTGATAACTTTTCAAATTAACCCCCCAAATAGATAGATTAATCTATCCCCAAATAGATAGATTAAGCTATCCCAATTTCAAAAATATCAAAATTACTAAAAACAGGACAAGAAAACTTACCCAATTTGGCCAAGAAAGCTTGCTTTCTCTTTCCTAGGGTTTCTATGGAATATTTGGGAGAAGAAGATGGGAAAATAAGATGATAATTCTTTTATCATCTCTTAATTAATTAAATTATTTCAATTTCAAATTTAGTCCTTAGCCTTTTTCTAATTTTTCATGGATGAGTCACAAAAAATATCTACATACTTTTCTTTAATGGTTTAATTACCATAGAAGGACCTCAAGTTTTGAATTCCATAGCTATTAATCCTTCTAGCTACTAGAATTCAACTTTTGCATTTTATGCAATTTAGTCCTTCTCGTAATTAAACACATAATCGGTAAAACTTTCTTATCAAAATTTTCACATGACATTTCTAACATAATACATACCATATAATAAAATTAAAATAAATTTTATTTTTGACTCAGATTTGTGGTCCCAAAACTACTGTTCCAATTTCACCGAAATTGGGCTGTTACATAATTTATATCTATACCAGTAATAGTTCGTATCGAACTCATGTTACATCGTATCAGAACATTTCCCATTGAACCATTTAGAATATTGTTGGATACGCGGGATAGCTCACACATAGAGTGCTAAACTGTAATCCGTCAATTCATTTACATGTATGCTCATACGAGCTATGAATTGGTATGCTCTCACGAGCTAGAAATTGGTAAGCTCATACGAGCTGAGAACTGGTAGCTCATATGAGCTAAGAATCGGTAAGCTCTCATGAGCTGAAGTTCGTAAGCTCATACGATCTGTGGTGTGTCCGCAAAACATGCAAGACCACAAACAAATCGGTAACCCTAATGACATGTCATTTGTATCTTACATATTCTTAAGGTTCAAATGGGGCTCGGTAATAGTCGTACATGATTTGATATGCAATCAATATTTATACATAGCAATTATGCACTTCACATACATATAATTCAAATATAAATACTCAATTTAATTACACGAACTTACCTCGACGAGTACAACTAGATATGAAGACGATTAATTCGAGATTTTCTCTTTGCCTCGATCTAACTCCGTACGAGGTCTAACTGGATCTATACAGATAAATTTAACTTAATTTAATATATTTATAATTCAATTTAGTCCAAAACATATTTTGGAAAATTACCATTTTGCCCTTATACTTTTAATATCTTTGTAATTTAGTCCCTAGGCTCGAAAAATGAAATTCATGCAGTTTAACCTTTACCCAAGCCTAACTGATTTTTATACATACTAATAGTAGCCCACATATTTCACAAATTCACAAATTTTACCATGAATTTATCACATTTTTCAATTTAGCCCCAAATTGATAATTTTATAAAAAATTCATTTACAAAATTTGTTTATCTAACAACAACCATTCATTTTAGAACATCAAACTTCAAAACTCAAGCATGTTCATCAATGGTAAAACCCTAACAGTTTAGCAGTTTCACAAATTAGTCCCCGAGCTAGCTAGAGTAAGCTATAACGATCCCGAAAACATAGAAATCATTAAAAGCGGGACAAAAATCACTTACCAATTGAGCAAAATAAGCTTGGCCAAACCTAGCTTCAAGAAAAATGGTTTCTTCTCCTTGATATTCGGTAGAGAAAGATGAAAGAAAAGATTATACTAATTTGATTTTTTTTAATTTTCATTTATTTATTTAATTACCTAATTAACCTTTATAAAATTTAATAATTACACAAAATGCCAAGCCATTATCATCCACTAACAAACTAATGGTCTAATTACCATATAAGGACCTCCACTTTAAAGTCCTATAGCTATGTAATACCTTTAGCTATTTGAACTCAACTTTTGCATTTTACGTGATTAAGTCCTTTATATCAAATTAAGCATGTAAACAATAAAATTTCTTAACAAAATTTTTATACGATATTTCTATCATATTGTAAACCATAAAATAATAATAAAATAAAATTTTTGATTTCAGATTTGTGGTCCTGAAACAACTGTTTTGATTTCACTAAAAACGGGTTGTTACACCACCTCACTAGCTTGACCTCATTGTAACATTAAGGACCCCGATGTCACGACGTGACCACCTAATTCTAGATGGTCCAAATGGTGCAAAATTTGTAACACCTAAACAATCAACATATGAACCAATTCAACCATTTCAACAAGGATTCATCTTTCAAATATGTTTACTTTTAAACATTAACAACTTATATACATAGACATTACATTAAATTAAACATTTCAACTAAAACATATTCCAAATTCCATGATACTAACCATTTAAAAACTTGATAGAAATACACATATATGCCACAAGTTATACATCGTCTAGGTCAATTCATATATATGTACCAATCTCAATTATATAACCAACCATTTGGCCCCCTACCAAAATTTACCATTTCTAGCTTTAATTATCAACAAGATCTCATACTACGCAAAACCAACTCAAAACCTAGGTACATGCCATTTATCAAAACAAAAAGAACTATACAAATATTTTTTAGTCGATTTTCATGCTCTGGATGCTGGATCACTGCTCGCAACCTTGAGATTCACCTATACCTACACACGGAATAAACAAACCATATGTTGAACATATCCCTCGTAAATGATGTTACCATCATGTATAACATATCCCTCTTAACATCTAATTTTCAACCAAAATAGTTGCCATTCATATGTCAAAATCAGGATTTTGCACATTCACATTTAAATACAAATCCATGAACAAGCATTAATAGCAATCAATTTAACATGCCATGCCTTTCTTTCTAGTTAACAACAATACATTCAATTTCAATTCAATTCAAACTATATATGCATAGCATTATCCCATTTTTGTATCGAATCTATTGACTTGTCATGTTTCCATATCGACCCTGTAGCTCATATAATCGGTCCGCATGGTCTTTCACATGCTATCGATATTCGTATATCGCATATATGAATTTATAGAATTAGTCCTTATCATCAAATAAATATAAGCATGATTTTACTTATTCACAATTTTCTATTCCTTATTAACCTAACTCAGACTCAGACTCAAACTCAAACGGATACACGGATTCCAACCAACACTAATCTAGCACCTAGTGCCTGATCGGAACATCTAAAGTATATAAATTGAGCCCGGCCCTCATCGATATAATCAAAGTAAAAGGTGTGCCCAACATTCATCGAAACGTCCAAAGAAAAATGTGTCTGACACTCATTGACATATAGTCTAAGTAACTCGCACTCAATCTATCTTATGGCATGTTATATATATCCGACTTTGCCCAAAAAGTTAATAAGGTACCAGTGATCCAATTTTCATTATACAATCTAATTCATATATCATTTTTCATTTAATTTCATAATCACATTTCAATTCATCATCAACTCACAATTTTCTCATATCAAATAACATGTTTAAATCCATTTTGATATCACATATCAAGTATCAATTAAATCATGCTACTTTCTATTTTGTTCAATTCGGTTGAATATCTCGATATTCAATGACAATCACAATGAATTAATTCATATGACAATTATAAACTCACATCGATACTCAATCATGCAATGAATAAGTAAACAAATATATTGATCTTGAATCATAAAAGTACAAATTGAATCCTCTAGTTACTCGTCGACGACTCTCGCTTTTCCTTTTCGTTTCGATGGCCCAATGTCGATTATAGCTACATACGATAATTCAATAATGAAAAAATATCATATTTCACTCAATTCACATTCAAATAAAAAGCCATACATAATTTTCATTTTATTCAATTTAGTCCTTATACTTGGGATATGCGTATTTTTTATATTTAGCTTTGGATCAAAATCCAATTTCACATTCTTTCATTAGGGACCCTATACTCTATATTCCTAACATAATTTCATGATAGGTTTTCATTTATTCAATTTTTTTCCTTCATTTACAAATTTAACTAACAATGTTATTTAGCTTTACAATTTAGTCCTTTTATGATCTAAGCTTAATATTCATCAAATTCAAGTCTAATTTAACAATTTCTTTACAATGGAAACTTTATAAAACTTAAAATTAAATAAATTGATACAAGAGCTAGCTAAATCAAGCTCCCATGATCATAAATCTATAAAAATTATATAAAATTACCTTAATTTACCTTAAGAATCTTCAATGGTTGAATGTACTAGCTATAGCGTTTTCTTCTCCCTTTTTTCTTCTTTACTAATTGTTGATGGCTTGGGGAAGATGACAACTTTGTTGTCATCCCACTAACATTTCTATTTATACTAAGTTTAGCTTTAATTAAACTTGTTTATTTACTATAATTAAAGTTTAATTAATTTAATCTAACAATTAACTAAACTAAATGTAATCATCATCAACATCCACTATCTTATGTTAACATATGATTTATTTATCACATTTTCCTTTCAATAATTTCTATCTATGTGTAACACCGTTATCCCATCAATGTATTCGGATTAGGGTTAAAGAGTATTATAGTACAATTCAAAACATTTAACTTCAAATAGAAAAAAATTATGCAAATTAAATAATAACATTCAATAATTCATTTTAATCAAGGTAGAAAGAAGCTTATGGGCCTTAAACTGAGCCTACGGGGCCCTAAAAATAGTTTAGGAATGTTCGGGGATCATTTTGAAACTAAATAGAAAACTTTGCAAAAATTGACAATTTTTGAAAACAGGGGTCGCACGGCCATGTGACATAGCCCAGGTCGTGTGAGTATTCGATGCATGGGACGCACGGTCGTGTCGTAGGCCATGTGCCAAACCGTGTGTGTATTCAAAGTTTGGTCACACGGTCGCTAGGACGTGTAATACTCTGATACCATGTGTATTTTTTAAATATGATCACATGGCTATGCCACTGCCAGACGGTGTAAAGCATGCACCTAAAACAATAATGACACACAGCCGTGTGGGGTGGCCGTGTGTGCCACACGGCTATGTGACAGCCCGTGTCCCAGGCTATGTGCACCTTAAAAAACCTTGCATTTCAAGTCATGTTTCTACCAAAATTAAACACCAAGCCACGTTATTTTTAGCTACAATTTCATGCTCAAACACATTCAATCACACCCAAAAAAACATGTCAAATTTACTCAACCTATGTCTGTAACCCACTTAACCCGTATATGTCGCCGGAACAAGGTTACAAAGCATTACCGAAGTTTTCAAATCATACGAACACATATTTATAAATATTTCATATCATATCATTAAACATATTAAACCAAGTCAAAACATACATATTGTTCCTTACACGATCCTTTGAGGCCCACAATACGCGTTACAAACAAGTCAGGACTAAAACGAAAACTTGAGAATTTTTTAGGAAACAAGGAAAACTTTCAAAACTGTAAGGGTCACATGACCGTGTGGCCATGCCGTGTGGGCATTCAAAGCAGGGATACACTGTCGTGTCCTAGCCCTTGCCTGCATGCCCGTGTGCCATGTTGTGTACCCTTCGAAATAATCTCACACGCCCATGTGCCAGGCCGTGTGCTAGGTCGTGTAACAGCCTGATTTGCAACCTTTTGAAAGGTACAAGGGACACATGGTCGTGTCACCTGGCCTTGTGTCACACACGGTTGATACACACGCCTGTGTCTCTACTTGTGTGAACGAAAATAGGCCATCTTACAAGCCCCTTTTCTCACCCAACTTAGCATATACCTACAACCAAAATTGCACATATACATAAGCCATAACAAGGCATCAAAATCATGCATAAACACGTCATAACATATGGTACAACATCATACAACCAATATGCCCTTAAGCACTTCAAATGGCAATATGTAAACATGTTTAACTATGTACTCATTTTGGTCAAACTGATCAACTAACTTCCAACTATATTTGCATCAATTCATACCATTTATTTCATTTACCAAAGTATACCAAATTGTACTAAATATACCATTCAACTACTAGCATCAATATTCAGATATGTCATTCATAACAAAGTACCAATACACCACGTTCCTAACAAGTCACATGACATATATAATATGCATATTCACTACTATCATTTCATCATCCATTATTCAAATATATCAAACCAAACATCAACCATTTTACGGCTACTTATAAATGTGTCAAACCATGCCATTACACCAACAAAATGCCAAAACACAAGCCAAGTCAAATGGCCATACCAACAACCAAAACACATAGGCCAACATTAGCCAAAATATCTATATATACCATTATAACCAAAATTAAAACATCCAAAAATACCGATAGAGCCGATGGACAGTGTGATATAGCTCAGACAAGCTTCCAACCCGAACGAGCTTCTGATACACTATAAAACACGAAAAATGACATAGAGTAAGCATTTAAGCTTAGTAAGTTCGTATAACTTAAAACATAACTTACCATTTAATCACAAAATAGGTAAGATAAACATAGCATATCCCAACATAATTTGGCCAAATGCCTAAGCACATATACACCAACCATGTTAGCCATGTAAATAAATATACAAACCAATAATCATGGATGAGCAAACAATTGATTAAGTTTCATATACATGTATCATCCAATTCAATTTTCCATATATCATGTAATAAGATTTCCATATAATTCATATGTACACCTATAATAGTTAGTAATGAACCCTTACCATTTCATATCAGAATAATGCTTGTTGAACCATTTAGAATATCGTTGGATACCCGGGATAGCTCACACATAGTGTGCTAAATCATTTAATTGTAATCCGTCAAACACTGTACATGTATGCTCACACGAGATGTAAATCGATATGCTCACACGAGCTATAAATTGATATGCTCACACAAGCTATGAAAATGGGTCTGCTAACACGAGCTGTGGGTCGAAATGTAGCTACATGATGCTGCTCACATAAGCTGTGGAGTATCGCAACACACGTCGAACCTCAACCATCGGTAGGACGTTCAGGACCATCACCCGAATCATGTAAACCTTAATGACATGTCATTTGTATCCTACAAATTCCTAAGGTTCAAATGGGACTCGGTAATTGTCGTACGTCATTGGACACGCAATCAATATATATGTAAGGCATTTCACAACACATTTCTAATTCAATTAAAAACATATAAACTCAATTTAATTACACGAACTTGCATCGACGAGTATACATAGATATAGAGGCGATTATTTCGAGGCCTTCTCTTTGCCCCAATCTAAAGCTGTACAAGGTCTGTCTTGATCTTTATAGATTAATTTAACTAAATTCAATATATATTTCATTCAATTTAACCCAAAATCATATTTTGGAAAAATTATCATTTTTCCCCTATACTTTTAATTTCTTTGCAATTTAGTCCCTAGCTCATAAAATAGAAATTTACAAAATTTCACCACAATCCACTATGGCCAAATATCAACTAGGTCCTTAGCAAGCCCCATATTTCATTTATTTCAGAAATTCACCATGTAAAATTTTTAATTTTAATCCCTATTCGACATTTTTATCAAAAATTACTTAACAAAAGTTATTTATCTAACAACAACTATCCATTTTATTCCATAACTTAACAAAAGTTATTTATCTAACAACAACTATCCATTTTATTCCATAACTCATCAAAACTCATGCATATTCATTAATGGAAAAACCCTAATAGTTTAACATTTTTGCAAATTAGTCCTCAGGCTAGCTAGATTAAGCTACAAAGATCTCGAAAACATAGAAATAATTAAAAATGGGACCAAAATTACTCACACGCACAAGGAATTAAGTTGGCCAAACCTAGCAAGTTTTAATGGCTTCCTCTTCTTTGAAATTTCGATTGGAGAAAGAAGAAAAAGATGATACTTTGATTTTTTTATTTAATTTTATCTTTGATTTACTAATTACTTAATTAAACTTAAAAATTAATCAAAATTTCAATAATGCCAAATCATCACATTCCACTATCTTTATCTATGGTCTAATCACCATATAAGGACTCTCACTGTAATGTTCTATAGCTATTTAATACCTTTAGCTACAAGAACTCAACTTTTGCACTTTACGCGATGTAGTCGTTTTTATCAAATTGAGCATTTAAACGGTAAAATTTCTTAACGAAATTTTTATATGGTATTACTATAATGATATAGGAAATAAATTAATAATAAAATAAAATTTTCAACTTCAAATTTGTGGTCCCGAAACCACTATTCCAATTTCAATGAAAACAGGTTGTTACAACTCTTCCCCTAAAGGGATTTTCATCCCCAAAAATCTGTCCTGAAAAGAGGTTCGAATATTGCTTTCTCATAACTTCCTCGAGTTCCCAGTTGCTTCTTCTAATTTGTGTCATTTCCAGAGAACTTTTACTAAAGTTATGTTCTTATTTCTTAACTCTTTTACCTCTTATTCCAAAATTCTGATTGGTTCCTTACTGTACGACATACCAGGTTGAATCTCAACATCCGTTGGAGAGATAACATGTGAAAGGTTAGATTGGTACCGTCGTAACATAGATACGTGAAAAACATTATGAATCTTTTCTAATTCTGAAGGTAAAGCTAATTCATACGCAACAGGTTTGATTATTTCAGTAATCTCATATGGCCTGATAAATCGCGGACTTAGCTTTCCTTTACGACTGAACCAAAGAACTTTCTTCCAGGGCGATACTTTTAAGAAAACCCTGTCACCGACTTGAAATTCTATGTCTTTACATTTAAGGTCCGCATATGATTTCTGATAATCTAAAGGTGCTTTCAAAATATCTCGGGTCACTTTTACTTTTTCTTCAGTCTCACGAATCAAATAACTCCCGTGTATCTTTTTCTCATCGAACTCAGTCCAGTATAACGGAGTTTGTCATTTGCGACCATATAGAGCTTCACACGGTCCCATTTTTATGCTTAACTAAAAACTGTTATTATCTGCGAATTCAACCAACGGTAGATTTTTCCCCAGTTACCTTCAAATTCTAATACGCAACAATGAACCATATCCTCGAGTATCAGAATCACTCGCTTGGACTAACCATCGATCTGAGGATGAAATACAGTGCTAAAATGCAATCACGTACCTAGAGCTTTCTGTAAGTTTTTCCAAAATTGTGATGTAAACCGCGGATCTCTATCCAAGATAATGGAAACTGGCACCTCGTGTATATACAACTCAGCTAACCTATCAAAGGAGAAAGCTGTACGTATCAGAATAAAATATGCAGACTTCGCCAAACAATCAACAATAACCCAAATGGCATCTTTCATTCTAAGAGATAGGGGTAAACTTGATACGAAGTCCATAATAACTAGATCCATTTCCACTCTGGTATCATCACTGGCTGTAATAATCCAGAAGGTACCTGATGTTCAGCTTTAACTTGCTGACATGCTAAACATTTAGATACAAATTCAAAAATCTCGTGTTTCATTCCCGACCACTAGTACATCTATTACAAATTACTCTATATCTTATTACTTCCTAGATGAACAGACAAGCTACCACTATGAGCTTCATATAAGATTCTCTGAATAAGCTCTAGATTCTTCGATACAAAAATTTTACCTCTAAACAATAAGCAACCATCGGGTCCTATCTGAAATTCTGAATCAGAAGTTGACTCACGCTATGGTCATTTAGATAACAACTCAACATCATATTTCTGAGCTTCGCAGATCTATTGTAAAAACATCGATCTAGCTTTTAACTCAGTTAAGATTGAATCATCATCAAATAACGTCAATCGTGTATTCATCACTCATGGAGAAAATAAAGACTTTCTACTCATAGCATCAGCTATAACACCCCTAACCCGTATACGTCGCTTGAATAGGGTTACGGAGCATTACCAAAACTTTTCAAAACATGTTCAAATAAATCATGTCAATCACTACACATTAACTGAGATTATTCGTAACTTCCCTTAGATGGACCCTCTAGGCCTAATACGATCATTGGAATCAAGTTGGGACTTAATCGAAAACTCTAAGAATTTTTCACGACATTTTAAAAAAATTTCAAGGTGCAAGTCTCACACACCCATTGTGACCCTAGGACACGCCCATGCTACAGGCCATGTTCGACCCTGGGTAACTCTATGACTTGTGCACACGGCCATGCCACACGCCCGTGTGCTAGGCCATGTGGTTAATTAAATTCTTTCGAAATTAGCTGCAGGTTTCACACGGCCAAGACACACGCCTGTATTGTAACAGCCCGTTTTTGGTCAAATCGAAACAGTGGTTTCAGGACCACAAATCTAAGATCAAAATATTTATTTTATTATTATTTTAATGTTTACAGCATGATTGAGATATTGTGTGCAAAATTTTGTGAAGAAATTTTATCGTTTCAATGGTCAATTTGATAAAAAGGACAAAATCGTATAAAACGAAAAAGTATTGTTCTATTAGCTAAAGGTGTCAAATAGCTATAGAACCATAATGATAAGGTCCTTATGTTGTAATTAGACCATTATAAAAGTGGGTGGACATTTATGTGCATGATTAAGGGAATTTTAATAGTTTAATATCAAGGGTAAAAAGGTAAATTAGTAAATAATCTTTAGTAAATAACATAAAAATTTAAAGTCGTCATATTTTTTAAGTTGTTCCACAGAAGTTAAAAGGGGAGAAAGCCATAGTTGAAGACCTAGGTTTGGCCAACACATTTTTGTCTATTAAGGTACGATTTTTGTCCCATTTTTAATGATTTCTTCGTTTTTGAAATCGTTACAGCTTATTCTAGCTAGCCCAAGGACAAATTTGCAAAACTGTTAAAGATTTTTTAATGATGCCATTGATGAATATGTATGAGTTTTGGTGTTTGATGATAGATTATGAATATTTGTTATGAGTATTACAAGTTTTGATAAGTGATTTTTAGTGAAAATACAAAATAGAGATTAAATTGAGAAATGTTAAAATTTTGTGGTTAGAATGTGAAACAAATGAAAATTATAGGCTGCTAGGGCATAAGAGTAATTCAGCTAAGCATGGGTGTTGTGAAAATTGCATGAATTTGTGATTTTATGTATTGAGGACTAAATTGTAAAAATGTTAAAGTTTAGGGGTAAAAGTGTAAATGCTCCTTAAAGAGTGTTTTTGACTAAATTGAATGAGTAGATGGTTTAAAAAAATAATTTTGAATATGTTTAGATGAACAAAAGCGAAATACGGACTTGGATTGGGGGAAAGATAAAGTTATCAACTAATCGATTAGATTCGCAATTTTCACATCCGAGGTAAGTTCGTATGTAATAAGCATTGTTATAATTATGCTTTAAATGCTTTGATATTGCATAAATTGTGTATAAGAGATTAAAGTCATGTTTGACAATGATTCAAATATATATATGGCACTTAGTGTGCGATTCGAGATAACTTCAACTATATATGGCACTTAGTGTGCGATTCGGAATAGCTTCGGCTATGTAAGGCACTTAGTGTGCGAGATTATAATAGCTTCGGCTACGTATTGGCACTTAGTGTGCAAAATATCGAGTGATTGACAGTATTACGAAAAGGTATGAGTTTGTTACGAATTTTTACATGTATGAACATATAAAGTATGAGATTCAAATAGAAGAAGTTATGAAATTGTGTACAAGCATATGAGTAAGTATGAGAAAGGTTTGTTTGTTATCATGAATTATATGTTCACCAATTCAAATTGGTGAATTATGTATTACAAATTGTTGATTTTACTTCATACGAGCTTACTAAGCTTTATAGCTTACTTTGTTTATTTCTCTCGTGTTTTATAGTGAATTCAAAGCTAGCTCAGATTTTGGGATCGTCAGAGACATTGTCACACTATCCAATTGTCACTTTGGTACTTTTGAACTTATGGTTTGGTCATATGGCATGTATAGAGACTTTGAGCCATTTTGATTATGTTTGGTAATGACTTTGGCCAAATGAATTGGCTTATAAATGTTTATGTTTAGTATGTATCTATATTGCCATGTGTGATGGATTATTTTGGGTTGTTTGGTATGTTTGAATATGGTACATATATGTAGAGTTATATCTTGTAAATTGAGTTGGTTGAAAGTTATGTGATGATTGATGATAATAGGTACCATGGATGGTAAATTGATGATTTGTGTAATTGGTAATATGCTTATGAAATGGTACAAAATGATGTATGATTGGTAAAGGTTTAACTAGTTGATTGGTGTATATGTTTTGGTATGTTTTGATTGAGAAAAAAATGAGTTATAAGCATGTTAATTATTGGTATTAGATATAGATAGAATTAGCCTCAATTGTGGCTAAATTGAATGTTTATTTATGCTTTGAATTGGTGCCATTTTGGTTGTGTAGGTATATGCAAATTTGGGTGGCAAATTGGCTTGGTAAATAGCCTATTTTTGTCTTCACAAGCAGAGACAAGGGCGTGTGTCTCAGCTGTGTGTGACACATGGCCATGTTGCACGGCCGTGTGTCCCCTGGTGTTGAAATTGAAGTGAAGTCAGTACACTCCACATAGTCTCACAGACGGGCGTGCGATCGGCCATGTGGTACAAGTCAGTATACCCCTTAATTCGCACATGGCCTAGCACACAGGCGTGTGACTTGGCCGTGTTGTATAAGTCAGTATACCCTATAGGTTTGACATGGTCTAGTACACGGTGTAGCACATGGGTGTGTGCGGCCACTTTGAAGGGTACACGGGCTAGACACACGCGTGTGTGGTTGGCCGTGTGACCCAAGTCAGTAACCTCACTTGTTTGGACACGAGGAAGGACACGTGCTGGGACAAGACCATGTGCTCCAATTTCGAATGTCCACACGGCCTGTGACACGGGTGTGTCTAGTGGCCGTGTGTAACACCCCAAACTCGGCCCATAAGTTCCAACCGATTTTGGTATGCTACGAGTTTAATGTTAAAAACTTTACTTAAAATGGTTTTGAAAAAACTTAGTCATTCATGTAGATATTCGTTAAATAGGTGGAACTTGTAGAAAATCTTTGCAATTTTTTTTTTCAAAATGGAAGTTATTGAAATCATATTTGAAAATCCCATCTTTTTATTTAAAACATAAGTCTTGTTCATAAAATTTGAGAAGAAATAAACACTAACAAATATCAACTTAACCCTAAGCTACGGGGCCTTATTACATCAAATAATTCCAGCATTTAAAACTTGAAATAAGCGGAAAGTATAAAATGAATAACTTGATGGCCCCTCGAGTCCGTATCGGCTCCCATGTCCATGATCTACTGCTCATCTAAAAGAGTAGAGAAAAGGAAAGCGTGAGTCACCAAGACTCAGTGTATAAATCCTGAACACACTGACCTAAGGCCCACAAACACATTATGGGCCTTGGCCCATACATAAAGGCAACAATCACAATATATGATAGAGAATACATAATGAATGGCCCAACCCATCATAGAATTCCATCCTTTACACACCAACCCGTACCAACCATCACACCTTGGGGATTGCTACAATCAACCCTCCGTCTGCTACACACCACGTGGCACAGCCACCGATCACTGTGTGATCTAACATTTAAATTGGTGGTATTTCTACCACCGGTCACCATGTGACCTATATTGCACTTCCCCTTCCATATTATATTCCCACCCCATGCATACATACATAAAGAGAACATCATACAGGCTTTCATAAGTCTTAATACACATAGAGATTTCCATGGTTGCATACCTGGCATCCTTGCCTAACCCTTTTAGGGTTTTAATCGATTATCTATACAACCACTTTTCGGCTTTTTATCCCACTACACATAAAATACAATTAGAGAGTGTGTGTTAGAGATCTACACACCTGGTTACCGATAAAACGATACTTTCTATGTCGACGCTATTCATAGTCGACACAACTGCTATCTACCTAAGGTGTTGTTCAGAAGCCAGTCCACAACCAAGTGGCCAATCTCGAACGGAAGATACCGCTCGTTCTTAAACTTAGGGATTCTCTCCTTTGCCTGATCCATATTTAATTCCATCACAAGTCCTTGTCACAATATATGACCGTTAATCCTCATCATAAAGTTTAGATCTTGTATATAATGAATGAATCTAGTAAAGATCTAGGAAAATCTCCTTACCATAAAATCTCAAAATTGGAGACTAGTTATTTTCGGCTTTTAGATCTAGACGACCAAGTTTCCTTCAAATCCCGAATTGCCGCCCAACATAGAACCATTAGACTATTAGTTTTTCGGCTTTTTCCTTTCAAAAACTGAGAGAGAGATCTTAAGAGAAATCAAGAATCGACACTTACCTTATTAGAGGGAAATCGGCAACTCCTTGGGGATTCCGGCTTTTGAGAAAAATCAAAAATAGAATATGATAAGTAGGAATCTTGAATAGTTTCAGCTTTTAGTGGAAGAAATCGGCAAAGAGTAGGGATTGTTTGGCTTTTGAAGAAATAAAAAAAAAAGAAATTGGAGAGGAAGAGTTAAGAATTTCGACACAGGTTAAGAAGAAAAAAGTAGGGTTCAAATGCGGAGTTGGTGAGCTACTCCCCTCTATTTATAGAGATTTCGACACCTACCTTAAAAAACCCGAGAGTACCCTTCCTGATTACTAAAAGTCAAGCTAATAAAAAGCGAAATTCGGCACCCCTTTTTCATGAAGTAGCCGAATTCTTCACTCCTCTAGGTGGTGGATTTTCGGCCATCACCTTTCCTTGATAGCTCATATCTTTTCTCCGTTTTATCTTCTATATTATCAATTATAAATTCCATGTAAATCCTCCTATTTTAGAGCCTTGTTGCCGTCCACTTCTCCTAACCCTAATGCCGAATTTTAGCTCACTTAAATTAAGAGGATTAGGCTCCCTAAAACTTAAAATTTGGGCCCGTTACACCCTTGTTGTGGCGTCTCCCCTTGCTCCCTTTTAAGTGCAAAAAATGGCCCAGAAACATGGGCTCCTTTCGGCCAAAACTTGGGCCTCTTTAACTGTTAGTAATGCCACCTTCTAGCACCACCTATTGTTGGGCCACAAGACCAAGTTGGTATTTAAACACAATTACCACCTTTTAACTCTATAATGCCCAATCAGATAATTTAACCAAGTCCTTTTTCTTAGTCCTGAGCCCAGTTTGGACCCCTATCACTTAAATTAACATATTAAACATATCCTTACACTAAATGCATAGACCCATTAATTCAGGATGTTACAGTTCTACCCCCTTAAAGAAATTTCATCCTCGAAATTACCTGATCAGAAAAGATGGGGGTATTGTTGTCGCATCGCTTCCTCTGATTCCCACATAGCCTCTTCAGAACCGTGATTCTGCCACAGCACCCTAACCAATGGAACTATTTTCCTTCGCAACACCTTGACATCACGATCTAGAATTCCCACTGGTTCCTCTTCGAAGGATAGATCAGGTCTTACCTCAATTTCCTCCACAGGCACTGTATGAGATGGATCCGAACGATAACGTCTTAATATAGAGACGTGAAATACATCATGAATTTGACTTAATTTCGGTGGTAACTCAAGCTGATATGCCACTGGTCTTACTCGCTTCAACACTTGATATGGTCTGATAAATCTGGGGCTCAACTTACCCTTACGTCCGAATCTTAGCACTTTCTTCCATGGCGATACAAAGCTTCGTAGGGTACCATTTGGATACTTGACTAGTAATTGTTGTTATAAGTAAACTCTACTAACGGTAAGAACTCTTCCCAACTACCTCTGAAATCAATGACACACCCTCTTAACATGTCCTTCAAGACTTGAATCACCTTTCGGACTATCCATCGATTACGAGGATGAAACGTCATCTTGAAATCTAACCGTTCCGGTAGCTTGATGTAACGCCTTCCAGAATCACGAGGTAAACCTAGGGTCCCTATCCGATATGATTGATATCGGTACTCCATGCAACCTTACCACTTCTGCTACGTACAGCTTAGCCAGCTTTTGCAAAGAGTAATCAACCCGTACTGGTATGAAGTGAGCAGACTTCATCAAACGGTCCACAACCACCCAAACTGAATCTTTCTTAGTAGGTGTGAGGGGTAGCCCACTAACAAAGTCCATTGTGATTCTTTCCCACTTCCATTGGGGAATCTTCATCGGCTGCAATAACCCTCATTGTAATTGATGCTCCGCCTTGACACATTGATGGGTTAAACACTTGCCACACTAGGTCACCTCCGTTTAAGTTTGGCCACCGAATCGCTCCCGTAAGTCTCGATACATCTTACTCCTCCGGATACATAACGTATGGACTTCCATGCGCTTCTTGCAAAATCCTTCGTCTCAACTCAGGATCTTTAGGCATGCATACTCTCCCTTGGAAACATACAGCCCATCCTTATCAACACTGAATTTTGTCGATCTATCATTTGACCCTAGCGGAAACCTTCCTTTCAACATCTCATCCATCTGTTGCTTCTTCTTAACCTGGTCGACCCATGAGGGTTTCACCTGAAGTTCAGCTAATAACCTTCCATCATCATATAGACTAAGGTGAGCAAACATTGCTCTTAAGTCAGAGATTACTTTACGACTTAGAGCGTCCGCTATTATGTTAGCCTTACCCGGGTGATACTCGATCGAGTAGTCGTAATCCTTTAACAACTCGATCCACCTCCTCTTCCTTAGATTCAACTCCTTCTGAGTCAAAAGATACTTTAAGCTCTTATGATCAGTGAAGATGACGGATTTCTCCCCGTAAAGATAATGCCTCCAAATCTTCAAAGTGAAAACCACCACTGCCAACTCCAAGTCATGGGTGGGGTGATCTGCTTCGTGCAGTCTTAACTGCCGAGATGCATGCGCAACCACCTTTCCATCTTGCATCAACATACACCCTAACCCTGTGTGTGAAGCATCACAATAAATCACAAATTCCTTCCCAGCTTCCGGCTGAATCAACATTGGAGCCTCCATCAAAATCCTTTTCAACCTCTCGAAACTCTCCTGTTGCTTATCCGTCCAAACAAACGGAACTCCTTTCCGTAACAACTTAGTCAACGGTGCCACAATTAAGGAGAATCCTTCAACAAACCTTCGATAGTATCCGGCCAAACTAAGGAAACTTCGAATCTCTGCCACTGACTTAGGTGGCTTCCAATCTAACACCGCTCCAATTTTTTAAGGGTCAACCCTAATCCCTTCAGCCGACACAATGTGCCCTAGAAAAGTAACCTCCTTCAGCCAAAATTCACACTTACTGAATTTGGCATACAACTACTTCTTCCTCAGAATCTGCAAAACTATTCGCAGTTGAGCATCATGCTCCTCCTCCGACTTCGAATAAACCAAGATATCATTTATAAACACCATGACACACTGGTCTAGGTAAGGTTGGAATACTCGGTTCATCATATCCATGAACGCTACTGGCGCATTGGTCAACCCAAATGGCATTACCATGAACTCATAGTGACCATAGCGAGTCCTAAAGGCCGTCTTATGAATATTAGCCTCCTTAACCTTAAGCTGATGGTACGCCGGCCTCAGATCTATCTTCGAAAAGACTGAGGTCCCCTTTAACTGATCGAACAAGTCATCGATCCTTGGCAATGGGTATTTGTTCTTGATCGTTAACTTATTCAACTGGTGATAGTCAATACACATACACATTGACCCATCCTTCTTCTTAACGAATAGAACCGATGCTCCCCACGGTGACACACTAGATCAAATAAACCCTTTATCCAATAACTCCTGAATCTGCACTTTCAACTCCACCAACACCTTTGGTGCCATTCGATATGGAGCTATAGATACCGGTGCTGTCCCTGGAAGAAGATTGATTCCAAACTCTACTTCACGATTCGGAGGTAATCCTAGAAGCTCCTCAAAAAAAATATCAGAAAACTCCTTCACCATTCTAACGTCTCCCACTGCTAGTTCCTTAGCTTCCATAGTGTGAACAAACATCAAGACTGCCTCACATCCTTTCCGCTCTCAGAGCGGTCGCCACGTTTGACAGACAATTCCCCCTTTCACCTATTATCAATACTTCGTCATCCTCAGGAGTTTTTAACACCAAACGCTTAGCTGCACAATCTAGATTAGCTTGATACTTTACAAGCCAATCCATGCCTAGGATTAAATCAAACTCCCCGAACGGTAATTCCATTAGATCCGTACAGAAAACTATCCCTTGAACCTCTAAAGGTATCTCCTGATAAAGCTTATTTACTACCACAGATTGTCCTAATGGGCTTACTATAGTCATCACCCTAGAGGAAATCTCAGCATCTACACTTAAAGTTTCAAATACCCTACTAGCGACATATGAATGTGTCGATTCGATGTCAATTAATGCAAGATAGGGTAAGCTAAAAATTAAGAATGTACAGGTTATAACGTCCGATGCGTCAGCCTCCTCTCGACGTCTAACAAAGATAAACTAACCACGGTTGTCTCGCTCAAAGATTTTCACTCCTCGACCATCGCTCCACGGCCCGAGGAATCGTTACCACCTTTGGCTGCCCCACGACCTCCTCTGTCAGGCTGAACATTCTCTTAGCCCGTGGGCCCTTCATTGCCTTTTCGCTGCGGATAGTTCCTAACTTGATGGTCAAAAGACCCACACCTAAAGCACTTTCCACTACCTGCCCTACACTCACCCGCATGGGATTTACCACATTGAGCACACTTCGGTGCCTGACTAGTAGCAGCAGGTCTATTATCTCGTCTCGGCCCATCTGGCCTAGGTTTTTTCTGATTACCTCTAGTTGTTCCCGATGATCCAAAGTTTCTCTTACCTCCACCCCTATCTTTATCCCAGTTCAGCTTTTCCGTCCGTTTCACCTCCTTCGCTATTTTAGCCTTTTCCACAAGTACTGTAAATTTCCGTTCTCGTTGTGGAGCTATCAATACATGTAGTTCATCTTTTAGGCCATCCTCAAACTGAACATATCGTTCATGCTCCGTGGCCACTATCCCTCAAGCATAATGGCTCAGGCATAAGAATTCCGCTTCGTACGCCGCTACGGACCTACTTCCTTGAACCAGGTTCATGAATGCTTTGCGCTACGCATCCACATAGCTCAATCCAACGTACTTGTTCTGAAACGCTGTTTTGAAGAACTCCCATGTGATGCGGTCAGCCACCGTACCATCCTTAACCGTGAGCCACCATTGGTAAGCTTTATCCCTTAAGAGAGATATAACCTCTTTTAATTTCTCTTCTTCTGTGAGATCCAGATCGTCCATTATGCGTTCAACCACCTCTAACCAATACTCAGTTGAGATTGGGGCTATACCAGAGATTCCCCTAAACACTTCTGCCCCGTTACTCCTAAGTTGCTTCGGTACAGATTTTTGGGCTCCTGTGCCCACACCTGCTCCAGAAACTCTCTCCAAAACCCTTAGCATAGCCTGAGATACAGCATCATCTCCGACCGTCTGATCTTGAAATTCCACCTCCACAGCTGGTGGCATTGGTACCTCATTTCTGGATTCGTGGCCAGACCCTACGGGTTCTGACACAGTAATCCTTCCTCTACCTCAGCCATGTGCACCACGTCCTCTAGTGCTCATCCTACTGTTCGCAATTTATCTGATTAAAAATTTTATGATTTATTAGTTTTCTTCCACTAATTAACCACGAATAGTCTTATGAATAGTAAATTTAAAAGTAGTTCTTTCGAGTTCGCAACGAGCTCAATCCTAAGTCTGTAACTCCTAATTCTTAAAGCCACATACATTCCACCATCAACATACAAATAACATCTATGAACTTTCATTCATCACGTAAGGGTATTTTCATTGTTTTGTTACCCAGGGGTATTTTTGTAATTTTCCAAAATAGAGTTCCTTGGTGATTTTGTGAAATAAGGGTATTTTGGTAATTTTGGAATTCGGGGGTATTTCAGTAATTTTTTCAACTTTGGTAACTTCCGTGAATCAGGGGTAATTTAGTAATTTCTCAACAAGGGTACTTTGGTAATTTTTCAAATAAGGGTATTTCGATGTTGTTGCTATCGTGTTGTTGTTGTTGTTTTTAAACAGGAGTACATTGGAAAAAATCTAGTTTCATAATTCGGGTTAATCCTGTAATCATGAGGTTTTTGAGTAAATTTTTTAAAACATAGGTTCTTTATAAAGTCATGGTTGATTGGAAATTTTCCACAAATCAAGTGTATCTCTTTTACAAAACTTGAGGGTTTTTTTCTTTTGAAATAGGGTGGCTGGTCCCTTTCCGGTTTTAAATTATGACGTTTAGCCCATCAACAAGTCCTCGCAGCTAGGGTGAATCGTCACTACGCACCAGGTAGGATTCTAGAGAAGAGGAGGTGAGTCACTAAGACTGCTTAAGTACTAAGCTCTTCCTGAATCCAATCCTAGACATGCGTATACCTGTTGCCACACTCTAACTTATTGACTTGTTCACGGGTTTGTTTAGTTGGATTAAATCAAGTGTATCTCTTTTACAAAACTTGAGGGTTTTTTTTTTTTTTTTTGAAATAGGGTGGCTGGTCCCTTTCTGGTTTTAAATTATGACGTTTAGCCTATCAACAAGTCCTCGCAGCTAGGGTGAATCATCACTACGCGCCAGGTAGGATTCTAGAGAAGAGGAGGTGAGTCACTAGGACTGCTTAAGTACTAAGCTCTTCCTGAATCCAATGCTAGACATGCGTATACCTGTTGCCACACCCTAACTTATTGACTTGTTCACGGGTTTGTTTAGTTGGATTAAATCTTATAGATTTAGAGAGTGATTTAAACTAAACCTAAAGTCCATCAATGTATAATATTCTATCCTGCGTCCCTCAAGCCCATTAAGCCCACATGTATGTCACAACAAAAGTTTAGAATACTTGCCTGCGTGGATCAGGTGCCGGTAGACTCGAAGGCCATATCTTCAACCAAAACATTTTTCCCAAACTCACCTCATTTTACAAAACATTTCTAAGCCCATTTTACAGGCTGAGTTTTGAACTGGGCTCTGATATATGTAACACCCCAAACCTGGCCCATACGTTCCAACCAGATCTGGTATGCTACGGGTTTAATGTTAAAAACTTCACGTAGAATGGTTTTGAAAAAAGTTAGTCATTCTTGTAGATATTCGTTAAATAGGTGGCACTTGTAGAAAATCTTTGTAATTTATTTTTTTTTCAAAATGGAAGTTATTGAAATCATATTTGAAAATCCCAACTTTTTACTTCCTTTAAAACATAAGTCTTGTTCATAAAAGAAGAAATAAACACTAACAAATATCAACTTAACCCTAAGCTACGAGGCCTTATTACATCAAATAATTCTAGCATTTAAAACTTGAAATAAGCGGAAAGTATAAAATGAATAACTTGATGGCCCCTCGAGTCCGTATCGGCTCCCATGTCCACGATCTTCTGCTCATCTGAAAGAGTAGAGAAAAGGAAAGCGTGAGTCACCAAGACTCAGTGTATAAATCCTGAACACACTGACCTAAGGCCCACAAACACATTATGGGCCTTGGCCCATACGTAAAGGCAACAATCACAGTACATGACAGACAATACATAATGAATGGTCCAACCCATCCTAGAATTCCATCCTCTACACACCAACCTGTACCAACCATCACACCTTGGGGATTGCTACAATCAACCCTCTGTCCGCTACACACCACGTGGCATAGCCACCGATCACTGTGTGATCTAACATTTAAATTGGTGGGATTTCTACCACCGGTCACCATGTGACCCATATTTATATTCGTAGGATTTCTACCACCGATCACTATGTGACCTATATTTATATTCGTGGGATTTCTACCACCGGTCACTATGTGACCCATATTGCACTTCCTCTTTCATATTATATTCCCACCCCATGCATACATACATAAAGAGAACATCATATAGGCTTTCACAAGTCTCAATACACATAGAGATTTCCATGGTTGCATACCTGGCATCCTTGCCTAACCCTTTTAGGGTTTTAATAGACTGTCTACACAGCCACTTTCTGTCTTTTTAGCCCACTACACATAAAATACAATTAGAGAGTATGTGTTAGAGATCTACACACCTAATTACCGATAAAATGATACTTTCTATGTCGACGCTATCCGTAGTCGACACAACTGCTATCTGCCTAAGGTGTTGTTCAGAAGCTGGTCCACAACCAAGTGGCCAATCTCGAACGGCAGATACCGCTCGTTTCTTAAACTTAGGGATTCTCTCCTTTGCCTGATCCATATTTAATTCCATCACAAGTCCTTGTCACAATATATGACCGTTAATCCTCATCATAAAGTTTAGATCTTGTATATAATGAACGAATCTAGTAAAGATCTAGGAAAATCTCCTTACCTTAAAATCTTGAAATTGGAGACTAGCTATTTTTGGCTTTTAGATCTAGACGACCAAGTTTCCTTCAAATCCCAAATTATCGCCCAACATAGAACCATTAGACTATTAGTTTTTCGACTTTTGCCTTTCAAAAATCGAGAGAGAGTTCTTAAGAGAAATCAAGAATCGACACTTACCTTATTAGAGGGATATTGATAACTCCTAAGGGATTTCGGCTTTTGAGAAAAATCAAAAAGAGAAGATGATAAGAAGGAATCTTGAATAGTTTCGGCTTTTAGTGGAAGAAATCAGCAAAGAGTAGGGATTGTTCGGCTTTCGAAGAAATAAAAAGAAAAGAAAATGGACAGGAAGAGTTAAGAATTTCTGCACGGGTTAAAAAGAAAAAAGTAGGGTTCAAATGCCAGAGTTGGTGAGCTACTCCCCTCTATTTATAGAGATTTCGGCCCCTACCTTAAAAAACCCGAGAGTACACTTCTTGACTACTAAAAGCCAAGCTAATAAAAAGGGAAATTTGGCACCCCTTCTTCATGACGTAGCCGAATTCTTCACTCCTCTAGGTGGTGGATTTTCGGCTATCACCTTTCCTTGATAGCTCATATCCTTTCTCCATTTTATCTTCTATATTATCAATTATAAATTCCATGTAAATCCTCATATTTTAGAGCCTTGTTGTCGTCCACTTCTCCTAACCCTAATGCCAAATTTTAGCTCACTTAAATTAAGAGAATTGGGCTCCCTAAAACTTAAATTTTGGGCCCCTTACACCATTGTTGTAGCGTCTCCCCTTGCTCCCTTTTAAGTGCCTAAAATGGCCCAGAAACATGGGCTCTTTGTGGCCAAAACTTGGGCCTCTTTAACTATTAGTAACGCCACCTTCTAGCGCCACCTATTATTGGGCCACAAGCCCACGTTGGTATTTAAACACAATTACCACCTTTTAACTCTATAATGCCCAATCAGATAATTTAACCAATGCCTTTTTCCTAGTCCTGAGCCCAATTTGGACCCCTATCACTTAAATTAACATATTAAATATATCCTTACACTAAGCACATAGACCCATTAATTTAGGATGTTACACCGTGTGAGACACATGGCTTGACCACATGAGCGTGTATCCCCTATTTTGAGAAAATTTTTTAAAGCTTCGTGAAAGTTTCGTAAGTTATCGGTTTAGTCTCGAACCACTCCCAAAGCATGTTTAAGGCCACGTAGGCTATTATTAGGGACAAATTGATTGAGATTGAATGATGAATAGTTGAATTGAACACATGTATGTTAAATGGTTGTTTAATTGTATTGTAAGTCCAGTAATGCTCTATAACCCTATTCTGGCATTGAATACAAGGGAGGGGTGTTACATTTATTGGTATCATAGCTACAGTTTAGTCAATTCTAGGACTAATGTAGCGTGTGTGAGAGTCTAGCTATACATGGCATATATAAAATGTGATAGTGTGGTGACTTCTGACATTTGAAAATTTGTTTTTTATAGAAAATGGATCCCAATCAAGCGATAGCTGATGACGTTGAAAGTAATGTACCTGCTCTCGCTCAAGGAATAACGCCGTCTGATTCTAGACCTGTAATGGGCAATCAGAGAGGAGGGGATAAAGAAGCCTTCTTCCAAATGTTAAACGAGTGGTTCACTCAATACATTCGAATGAACCCGACTTCTCAACAACCTCCACCCCCTCCTAATCCCCAACCTGTACCCATGGCTCCTTAAGAAGTCGAGCTTTTAAGATTGAATAAGCCTCCAGTTGACAAGATCCGTAAACACGGGGCTAAAGAGTTCAGAGCTAATGTTGATGATAACCTTAAGAGAGCCGAGTTTTAGCTTGAAAATATGATTCGAGTGTTTGATGAGCTTTCCTACACACTTGTTGAATGTTTAAAATATGCCATATCACTTTTGAAGGACAGTGCATATCAGTGGTGGAATGTGTTGGTATTGGTGGTGCCTAGAGAGGGAGTCACCTGGGAGTTTTTCAGACCAAGTTCCGGAAGAAATACATCATTCAATGGTTTTTGGATAAAAACATAAAGAGTTTTTAGAATTGAAACAAGACCATATGACTGTAACTGAATATGAAAGAGAATTCGTACGTTTAAGTAAGTATGCTCGAGAGTATGTTTCTACTGAAGAAATTATGTGCAAGTAGTTTACTGATGGATTGAACGAAGACATTAAACTTTTAGATAGAATTTTAGAACTGAAAGAATTTGTTGTTTTAGTCGACAGAGCTTGCAAATCCGAAGAACTTAGTAAAGAAATAAGAAATGCTGACTCAGAGGTAAGAGATCGATGAGTAAACCTTATCATTCCTCGTCAAAGAAATCCATAGACTATTTTAATCGATCAACAACTTCAGCGGGATATTCCAATAGAGATTGAGGAAAGCAATACACCAGCCCTAAAGCTAAAGCCACATTAGTATCGAGTGTTGGCAACGTAAAAGATATCAAGCCCAAGTGTCAACATTGTGGAAGACAGCATTGTGGAGATCGCTGGGTGAAAAATAATAATCGAGCTTGTTACAATTGTGGTTCACGAGATCATTTTATTAAAGACTATCCTGAGATGGTTGAGAAAGATAGACCTCAGAATGTGAGACCAAGTAATATGTCGACTAGAGGAAGACCACCAAGAAATACTGGGAATGTGAGTGGTAGTAGAGGGGCAACAAGGGACTCCACTGTGAGATTTGAGGCTAGAGCACCTACCAAAGCCTACACTATTCGCACTCGCGAAGAAGACCAAATGTTATTACTGGTACCTTTTCTCTTTACGACACTAATGTTATTACATTGATTAATCCTAGATCGACTCATTCGTATATATGTATGAATTTGGTGTTTAATAAGAGTTTTCCTGTCGAGTCTACTGAGTTTGTGATTAAAGTATCGAACCCCTTAGGCACGTATGTTCAAGTTGACAAAGTATACAAGAACTTTCCTTTAATGAATCGGGGTTACTATTTTTTGGCTAATTTGATGCTTTTACCATTTGATGAGTTCGATGTGATTCTAGGAATGGGTTGGTTGACTTTTCATGATGTTGTTGTGAATTGTAGACGAAAGATTATAGAATTGAAGTGTCAGAATAATGAAATTCTTTAGATTGAATCAAATAAATCTAATGAATTACCTGTTGTGATTTCATCTATGTTAGCTCAGAGATGTGTGAGAAAATGTTGCGAAGCCTATCTTGCTTATGTTTTGGATACAAAAGTGTCTGAATCAAATATTGAATCGATACCTGTAGTTTGTGAATATCTGGATGTATATCCAGAAGAATTTCCTGGGTTGCCACCAATCAGAGAGGTTGAGTTTTCCATTAAGTTCATACCGAGAACTTCACTGATATCTATAGCTCCGTATAAAATGGATCCGATAGAGTTGAAAGAGTTGAAAGCTTAGCTGTAAGAGTTAATAGATAGAGGTTTTGTACGATCGAGTTTTTCGCCCTGGGGTGTGCCTGTATTGTTCGTAATGAAAAAAAATGGATCAATGAGAATTTGTATTGACTCTCGTCAGTTCAACAAAGTTACGATAAAGAACAAGTATCCGTTGTCGAGAATATATGACTTGTTTGACCAGTTGAAAGGTGCAACCATGTTTTCAAAGATTGACTTGAGATCTGGCTATTATCAGTTGCGAGTTAAAGACTCAGATGTGCCAAAAACTACATTTAAAATAAGGTACAGACACTACGAATTCTTTGTTATGCCTCTTGGACTAACTAATGCTCCTGCCACTGTTATGGATTTGATGAATTGGATATTTAGATCGTATTTAGAAAGATTGGTTGTTGTGTTCATTGGCAACATTTTGATCTATTCGCGAGATGAATCTGAGCATGCCGAGCATTTGAGGATTGTGTTGTAGACCTTGAGAGATAAGCAACTGTATGCTAAATTCAGCAAATGTGAGTTCTAGCTTCGAAAAGTTGGATTTTTGGGGCACATTGTTTCTTCGAAAGGTATAAGAGTTGATCCAAGCAAGATATCTGCAGTTATTAACTAAAAACCACCTAGAAATGTATCTGAGGTCAGAAATTTTTTGGGATTGGTTGGTTACTATTGACTCTTCGTTAAAGGGTTCTCGATGATTGCTACACCGATGACTAGACTGTTACAGAAAGATGTAAAGTTTGAATGGCCTGAGAAATTTCAATAAAGCTTCGATCAATTGAAAACATTGTTAACTGAGGCACCAGTGTTAGTTCAACCAGAGTAAGGTAAAGAATTTGTGATTCATAGCGATGCGTCATTGAACGGTTTGGGCTATGTGTTGATGCAAGAGGAAAATGTGATAGCTTATGGTTCCAAACAGTTGAAGCAGCATGAAAAGAACTATTCAACACACGATTTATAGTTGGCCACTATAGTGTTTGCACTAAAAGTTTGGCATCATCATTTGTAACGTGAAAAATGTCATATCTTTACTAATTATAAACGCTTAAAATATATTATGAATTAGAAATATTTGAATTTACGACAATGGAGATGGCTTGAGTTACTTAAAGACTATGAGTTAGTAATTGATTATCACCCGGGAAAAGAAAATGTAGTTGCAAATGCTTTGAGTAGGAAGTCATTGTTTATCCTGAGAGCAATGAATACAAAATTGATATTATCCAATGACGGTTTGATTTTAGTTGAGTTAAAAGCCAAACCAGTATTTCTTCAGCAAATTTGCGAAGCTCAGAAATGTGATAGTGAACTGTAAGCTAAAAGGGTGCAATGCGAGTCAACTAGTGATTTAGAGTACCAAATCGGATCCAATGATTGTTTGATGTTCCAAGAGAGAATCTGCGTACCAAAGAATTCTAAGCTCATTGAGAAAATTTTACATGAAGCATACAATGGATGTTTATCTGTTCACCCGGGGAGTGCTCAAATGTATAATGATTTGAAACAACTATATTGGTGGTCGGGTATGAAACGAGACATTTCTAAATTTGTAGCGAAATGTTTAGTGTGCCAGCAAGTTAAACCTAAACATCAAGTACCATCGAGTTTGCTTCAACCTGTAATAATACCAGAGTGAAAGTAGGACAGAGTTACAATGAATTTCGTATCAGGATTACCCCTGTCTTCGAAGAAAAAAGATGCAATTTGTGTTGTCGTTGATCAACTGACGAAATCAGCACATTTCATTCTAGTACATACTGATTATTAACTCGATAGATTAGCTGAATTGTATACTGCTGAGATCATTAGATTGCACAGGGTACCAATTTTGATTATTTCGGATATAGATCCGAGGTTCACGTCGCAGTTTTAGAAAAAATTGCAAAAAGCTTTGGGTACAAAATTGAATTTCAGTACAGCTTTTCATTCACAAACTGACGGTCAATCTGAGAGAGTAATTTAGATTCCCGAAGATATGCTCCGATGTTGCGTTTTAGAATTTGAAGGCAACTGGGAGAAATATTTGCCACTGGTTGAATTTGCATATAATAACAACTTTCAATCAAGTATAAAGATGGCACCATACGAAGCTTTGTATGGTTGCAAATGCCGAACTCCATTGTATTGCACCGAGCTTAGCGAGAAATAGATTCACGGGGTTGATTTGATTAAAGAAACCGAAGAGAAAGTGAAAGTAATTCACGATTGTTTGAAAATAGCTTCAGGTCGTCAAAAATTGTACGCGGATTTGAAACGAAAAGATATAAAATTTCAAATTGGTGACAAAGTGTTTCTGAAAGTATTTTCGTGGAAGAAAATACTTCGTTTCGGTCGTAAAGGCAAGTTGGGTCCACGTTTCATTAGGCCGTATAAGATCATCGAAAGAATAGGTCCAATGGCATATTGGCTAGCTTTATCGATTGAGTTAGAGAACATCCACAATGTTTTTCATGTGTCAATGTTGCGTTGTTACCGATCGGATCCCTCACATGTGATTTCTCTGTCAGAGATTGAGATTCAACCTGATATGACGTACAACAAAAAACTAAATAGAATTTTGGCTCGAGAAATCAAAGAATTGAGAAATAAACGCATAGCCCTAGTGAAAGTTCTTTGGCATAAACATGGGATCAAGGAACCTATGTGAGAACCTGAGGAAGCTATGAGAAAACAGTACCCTAACCTATTCACTGGTAAAATTTTCTGGGACGAAAATCCCTAAGGGGGGAGAGTTGTAACAACCCGTTTTTGGTCAAATTAGAACAGTGGTTTCGGGACCACAAATCTGAGATCAAAATATTTATTTTATTATTTTAATCTTTATAGCATGATTAAGATATTGTGTGAGAAATTTCAGTAAGAAATTTTATCGTTTGAATAGTCAATTTGATAAAAAGGACTAAATCGCATAAAATGCAAAAGTACTATTCTATTAGTTAAAGGTGTCAAATAGCTATAAAACCTTAATGATAAGGTCCTTATGTTGTAATTATACCATTATAAAAGTGGGTGGACATTTATGTGCATGGTTAATGGAATTTTAATAGTTTAATATTAAGGGTAAAAAGGTAAATTAGTAAATAATCTTAAGTAAATAACATAAAAATTTAAAGTCATCATCTTTTTTAAGTTGTTCCACCGAAGTTAAAAGGGGAGAAAGTCATAGTTAAAGACCTAGGTTTGGCCAACACATTTTTGTTTATTAAGGTACGATTTTTGTCCCGTTTTTAATGATTTCTACATTTTTTGAGATCGTTGCAGCTTATTCTAGCTAGCCTAGGGACTAATTTGCAAAATTGTTAAAGATTTTGAATGATGCCATTGATGAATATGTATGAGTTTTTATGTTTGATGATAGATTATGAATATTTTTTATGAGTATTACAAGTTTTGTTAAGTGATTTTTAGAGAAAATGCAAAATAGGGATTAAATTGAGAAATGTTGAAATTTTGTGGTTAGAGTGTGAAACAAATGAAAATTATGGGCTACTTGGGGCATAAGAGTAATTCAGCTAAGCATGGTAACACCCCAAACCCAGCCTAGAAGTTAGGCCCAAATCTGGTGTGTCACACTGAAGAGTTTTTCGAAAACCATGCTTTCATTAGAAACCCTTCTTAAAGAATTTAAAACTTTCTGTCATGTAAAACCTCAGGTTTCGTTTGCTTATCTTCAAAACGTAGTTTATAAAATTCATTCTCTTGCAGAAAACATTATTACTTTCAAAACCTTGTTTGTTGCGAAAGCTTGATTCAAACATTTGTGAATACGTGATATTTTGAAAATAGTGGTTACAGTTTTAAAAACCCGTGTTTAACTGACCAGCAATTTTTAATTTAAATAAAAACAAAATAAAAGTTAAAAAGAAACCCAATGGCCTTGTTGCAAAAATTATTAACCCAATAATTTAAAATAACTAAATTAAACTAAAATCGCTAAGTTTAGTCTTTAAACCATATCCGACATGTGGCCACCTCCGAGTCCTCTACAGCTCTAAATCCTCTAAGGCTGCGGATTACCTGCAAGGTTAAAAGAAAGGGTTGAGTTACGAGAACTCAGTGTGTAATCCCCTATTACGATCACAGTCTGGGCCTATGCCCTATTCGGTAACGGTTTAGGCCTAATGCTTATTCGGTAACAATCTGGGCCTAAGCCCCAAAATCATATCAATGTAATGAACATGTACCCAACCCATACCAACCAATCTCTCCATGTGGGGACCATGTCGACCCACCCAGCCAGCACACCAATAACACAGCCTAGCTACTAATGACAACGCAGCAAAGCTGCTAATATATATATATATGGCTCTAAGCCTTCAGTAGTGGTATTATAATTGGCACAAAGCAATCAGTAACTGTATTATGTTTGGCACATAGCCATCAGCGGAATATATTCAGCACACAGCCTTGGGTAAATATGATTGACACAAAGTCATCGATATATATGTTAGGCACATAGCTACGGGTAAATACGATTGGCACAAAGCCATAATTAAGATGGCACAGAGCCATGTTTAGGTTGGCATAGAGCCATAACTAGATTACGTGGCGATGCCACTATAACGATATGGGTCGATGCCACTAGAACGGTATGTGGCGATGCCACTACAACGGTACTTCCTCCAATCAGCAAACCCAACCCAATGCAATATGTTATGTATGTCATGCTCAATTATTACACATGTATGCAAAATGGCCATGCTCAGTAATAATCATTTACACACACATTAAAACCATAACAGTCACACGATCACTGTCAAATAAGTTAAAACACGGTCATACATTCACAGTTAGAACACTCATAGTCCTAATCAGTTAGTTACCCGCAAGGGCAAAACAGACATTTACCCTGTAAGGGTATTTCGGTAATCCGAACCTTCAGGGGTATTTCGGTAACTTTACCCATAGAGGGTATTTCAGTAATTTCATAAACTAGAGGTAATTCGGTAATTTTATAAATCGGGGGTATTTCGATAATTTTTGCAAATCAAGGGTATTTCGATAATTTTACAAATTGAGGGTATTTCGATAATTTTACAAATTGAGGGTATTTTAGTAATTTCTTAAATCAGGGAATTTCAGTAATTTTGCAAACTAGGGGTATCACAAACCATGGGTATTTCGATAATTTCATAAACTTGGGGTATTTTGGTAATTTTGCAAATTGGGGTATTTCGATAATTTTACAAATTGAGGGCATTTCGGTAATTTTACAAATCAAGAGTATTTCGGTAATTATGTAAACCAGGGGTATTTCAGTAATTTTGTAAACCAATGTATTCTAAACAGAGATAACGATGCGAATAGGCCTAAGTTCTCGGCCCAAGTGGGCCCACACGCTCGTGCGACCCATTTAGCCTAAATCTAGCCACAGATATGAGATTTACATAAACTAGTCTAATATCTACTACACAATCATACAACTTATCCGATTGGGCCCACGGGCCCATTATTTATATGGCCCCTTTCTACCATCGTGGCTCAAATCAGTAATAACCCCAAACCCAAATTTAAACGTTATGACCGAATCCGGTATGTTACAGGGTGAAGTAAAAACAAGATTTGTTGAATTTAGGAAAAACCGGAGGTTTGAAAAACTTTTCGATTAAGGCGTAGTCTTGAAAATAACAATACGTAGATTAAGAAAATTCTCAATTTATGATGATCGAACATTCATTACATTTGTTGATACTTTAAAGAGAAATGATTATTTTATGTTGCCCGTATGTTTTTAAAAAACTCCATTTCCACTTTAATGATTAAGTGTCGAATTTGAAATAAACAATAGCTAATAAAACCCAAGTTTAACTTAGAAAGGCCTTATTACATAACAAAAGTCCCAATTTAAAATAAAGTGTAGTAAGAAACAAGTTTATGAAAAAAAAGGGTATTATGGCCTCCACGAGTCCGCCTCGGCTCCCACATCCATGATCTACTGATTACCTAAAAAATTAAAGAATGGGTGAGTCACTGAGACTCAGTGTGTACATTCTCCCACATTATACAAACGGCTCGTGGCCCACAATCACACATTGGGCCTTAGCCCATATAAAAAAAACATACAAACACATGAATGCAATAAGCCCAACCCAAACCTAGTTTTTCCATCCTCTACACGCGAACTCGTACCAGCCCGTTACACCGTGGGGATTTCTACAATCAACCCTCCATCCGCTACACTCCATTTCGATAGTCATGCTGCCAGTTATAAACCGATCACTAGGTGACCAAATAATACATTGTGGCTTAGCCACCGATCACAATGTGACCCAATAAAATATATATATCGTAGCTTAACCACCGATCACTATGTGACCCAATTAATGTATGTACATATATATATCGTGGCATAGCCACCGATCACTACGTGACCAAATAATCATGCACTTCCCCTTCATATCAAACCTATACCCCATGGACTACATACATATCCTAACGAATGCAACATGCTATCCATAACACAAAAGATTACCACACATATATTCGTCCATGCAAAGAAAATGATACGGTCACGTACCTGGCATTCCTAGCCTTACCCTTAAAGGCATCACGACTGTCTACACAGCCTTTTTCGGCTTTTCAGCCCAAACAATTGTTAGTACAAATAAAGTGAAGTGTGTAGAGGTTTACACACCTAATAACACGCAATACCACGCTTTCTATGTTGACACTATCGCTAATAGGAACCACTGCTATCTGTCAACTATTCTGCTTAGAAGCCAGCCCACAACCCGATTGCCAATCTTGAACAGCAGACACCGCGCGTTTCTTAAACTTTGGGGCTGGAACTACAGGTCCAACCCCTTCCTTTGCTTGACTAACGTTTGTATCCATGAAAAACATCTTGGTCAATAAACCAGATTAAAACATTGAAGCAAAGAATGAAGACGAATAAACACTAAAAGTAAAAATCCCTTACCTAGATCGATAGATCCCGAAGACTATAAAACTTGGATTAAGCACCGATTAAATGTCTAAGTCGACTAGAACCGAATGCCCTTTAACACCCTTCAATCACCGACCAAAAGTCGAAAACACGAAGACAAGCCCCTACTTCGATCGGTCAAAGTCATAAGACAAGATTAATGCTTTCGGCATCCATAAAGGAGAGAAAAGAGAAATGAGATGAAAAGAATAATACCTACCCTGATCAAAAGAATCTGATTGGCAGAATTGTGGAGCAGAGTGACGACAACTACTATGAGAAGAGACAGGATATGCTTGACAAAAGAGAGTCAAGGAGAAAGGCTTATGAGATTCGGCTAAGTAAGATGGAATCAAGGAGATGATTGGTCTTTAAGGGAGAATTCGGTCAAGAAGAAGAAGAGAAGAAAGGTGAGATTTCGGCGTTTAAATGGAGCAATGAAAAGAAGAGAACGGAAAGTGGAAAAGATTATGAGAGGGTTCGGCTCTGAAGAAGAGTTTAGAAAGGAAAAATGATTTCGGCTTAAAGGTCTTTTGTGAAGAGAGGGAGGGAAGAAAAGAGAAAGAGAAAAAGAAACACCAATGGTCTAAGCAAATTCGGCTAGAAAGAAAAAGAGGAACAAAAGAAATTGTCTTAGTAAATTCGAAACTTACCCCTAGTAACCGAAAATACACACTGATCACAAGCAACAAAGCCTAAGACCTCAAGACATTCGGCACACCCTTGACCATCCAAAACCAATTCCTCCCCTTTGCTCCTAGTGTCCAACATTCGGCCACCACCTACACCCATATCTTATCCCACATTTTCCTCTTAGCCTCATCTTCATATCTTTGGACTTAATCCACACTCACCCATGCAGAGTCCCAGTCGAATCCATCACTCAGGCTTCTTAGGCGCAAAAATAACACTCCCATTTACTGTCAACGCAATTCGAACCTGCTCCCTCACAACCTCCCTATGGCGTCACCTACCTACACCTTAAGTGGTGCCTCCTTGCCAGTTTACCAATTAGATTCTTGTGTCAACTACCCCACTTAAGTACCCTCAAGGCCCACTTCAACTATCTCTCCCTTGCAGTGCCTAGAAACAAAATTTTTACCAAAGCTCTGACTTAACCTCGAGCTTTCCCAAAACCTCTAAACACACTAGAATAACACACATAGCACAACATATACACATAACACATTACAAATGCAGAGCCACCAATTTAGGATGTTACAGTTCTACCCCTTTAAAGAAATTTCGGCCTCGAAATTACCTGGTCAAAAGAGGTAAGGATATTGCTGTTGTATAACATCCTCTGGCTCCCATGTAGCTTCCTCTGACCCATGATTCCACCACATAACCTTAACCAAAGAAACCAATTTCCTTCACAAAACTTTAACATCCCGCTCCAAGATTTGAACTGGTTCCTCTTCAAAGGATAAATTAGGCCTTACTTCGAGTTTCTCCAACGGTATCACATGGGATGGATCTGAACGGTAGCGTCTCAATATTGAAATATGAAACACATCATGAATCTTACTTAACTCCGAAGGTAGCTCGAGCTGATAAACAACTGGTCCTACACGCTTCAACACACGATAAGGCCCGATGAACCTGGGGCTTAGCTTACCCTTCCGTCCAAACCTTAGAATTTTCTTCCATGGTGACACCTTTAAGAAAACCTGGTCACCCACTGCAAATTCTATGTCCCTCCACTTCAGGTCAGCGTAGGATTTTTGCCTGTCAGACGCTTCCTTCAACCTAGTCTAGATCAACTCAACTTTGCTCTCAGTTTCTAACACTAGTTCTGGACCCAATAGTTAACGCTCACCCAACTCTGTCCAACACGTAGGAGTACGACACTTCCGCCCATACAACGCTTCATAGGGCGCCATCCGAATACTGGACTGAAAGATGTTGTTATATGCGAATTCTGGTAATGGTAAAAATTCTTCCCATCTACCCTTGAAATCAATGATGCAACCCCCTAGCATATCTTCCAAGATCTAAATTACCCTCTCTGACTGTCCGTCCGTCTGCGGGTGAAACGCCGTACTAAAATCTAACTTTGTACCCAACGCTTGATGCGATGCCCTCCAAAATCTTGACGTAAACCTAGGATCTCTGTCCAAGATGATGGTCATAGCTACTCCATGCAACCTCACAATCTCCGCTATATACAACTTAGCCAACTTCTGAAGAGAGTAATTGACCCGAACCGGTATAAAATGAGCGGACTTTGTCAATCGATCAATGACTACCCATATCGAATCCTTCTTAGTAGGCGTAAGGGGTAGTCCAATAACAAAATCCATAGTGATCCTCTCCCATTTCCATTGCGGGATCTTTATCGGCTGCAATAACCCTGAAGGCAACTAATGCTTCGCTTTTACCTGCTGACATGTCAAACATCTACCCACAAATTTGGTTACCTCTCGCTTCAGACCTGGCCACCAAAATTGTTCTCGTAAATCCCGATACATTTTACTTCCTCCCGGATGCATAGTGTATGGGCTATTATGCGCTTCTTGAAGAATCATCCGCCTCAATTCCACGTCCCTCGGCACGCAAACTTTCTTTCGAAAACACAGGACCCCATCATTATTCAGACTATAATCCTCTACCTCACCATGTTGCATTTGAGATAGTCGAGCACTCAAGTCATCATCCCGCAACTGCTTTTCTTTAATCTGACCTATCCACGTCGGCTTCACCTGAAGCTCAGCTAATAAACTCTGATCTTCATACAGGCTAAGATGGGCAAACATCGCCCTCAGATCCGAGATTACTTTCTGACTTAACACATCTGCCACCACATTAGCTTTACCCGGATGGTATTCAATTAAACAATTGTAATCCTTTAATAATCCACCTCCTCTGCCTCAAGTTCAACTCCTTCTAGGTAAGGAGATATTTCAAACTCTTATGATCTGTATAAATGGAAGATTTCTATCCATACAGATAATATCTCTAGATCTTCAAGGCAAAAACCACCGCTGCCAACTCAAAATCATGTGTGGGATAATTTAGCTCATGCGGTCTTAACTGTCGAGACGCATAAGCAACAACTTTTCCACCTTGCATCAGCACACATCCTAACCCCATAAGTGAAGCATCACAGTAAACCACGAACTCCTTTCCAACCTCTGGTTGAATCAAAATTGGAGCTTCCGTTAACACCCTCTTCAGCTTCTCAAAGCTTTCCTATTGCTTATCACCCCACAAAAAAGGTACCCCCTTTCTTAACAACTTGGTTAAAGGTGCCGCAATCAAGGAGAACCCCTCAACAAACCTCTTGTAATACCCAGCAAGACCAAGAAAACTCCAAATTTCTATCACAGACCTAGGTGATTTCCAATCCATGACAGCTTCAATTTTTCAGGGATCAACTCTGACCCCTTCTGCCGACACAACTTGTCCTAGAAAAGTAACCTCACTTAGCCAAAATTTTCACTTACTAAATTTAACATACAATTGTTTCTCCCTTAGGATTTGTAGAACCACTCGAAGATGCAAATCATGCTCCTCCTCCGACCTTGAATATACCAGGATATCGTCTATAAATACTATGTCAAATTGGTCCAAATAGGGTTGGAATACTCGGTTCATCATATCCATAAACGCTACTGGTGCGTTGGTCAACCCAAACGGCATCACCAAGAATTCGTAATGGCCATAACGGGTCTTGAAAACTGTCTTATGAATATCTGATTCTTTGACTTTAAGCTGATGATATCTTGATCTCAAATCTATCTTTTAGAAAATTGACGCCCCTTTCAATTGATCGAACAAGTTATGAATCCTCGGCAACGGATATTTGTTCTTGATAGTCAATTTGTTCAGTTGACGGTAGTCAATGCACATACGCATTGATCCATCCTTCTTCTTAACAAATAGCACTGGTGCCCCCCAAGGCGATACCCTTGGTCGAATGAAACACCTATCCAACAGTTCCTCAATCTGAGCTTTTAGTTCCACCAACTCCTTCGGTGCCATTCTATATGGTGCAATGGACACTGGTGCTATCCCCGGAAGAAGATCAATTCTGAACTCCACCTCGCGATCCGAGGGTAGTCCTGGAAGTTCTTCTGGGAAAACGTCAGAAAATTCCTCACCGTTCTAACATTCCCCACAGTTGACTCTTGGACCTCCAGAGCACAAACAAAGGCTACGAATGCCCTACATCCTTTTCTCACCATTCTTTCGGCCTTTAGAGCGGACACCACGTTAGACAAGTAGTTTCTCCTTTCCCTTATTACCACCACCTCATCCTCCTGAAGAGTCCTTAGTACCATACGCTTAGCTGCACAATCCAAATTTGCTCAATATTTCACTAACCAGTCCATACCTAAGATCAGATCGAACTCCCCAAATGGCAGTTCCATTAAATTTGCCGAAAAAACTACCCCTTACACTTCTAGAGGTACATCCTTATACAGTCTATTCACCACTACCGGCTAACCTAGCAGGCTAATTACCGTCATCTCCCTAGAAATAATCTTAGAGTCTATACTTAAAGTTCCAGATACTACACTAGACACATTAGAATGCGTCGAACCAATATCAATTAATACAGAAAAAGGCAAACCAAAAATCAAGAACGTACCGGTTATGACATCCGGTGTATCCCCCTCTTCTCGACGTCTAGCTGCATAGACCAACCACGATTGTCTCGCATTGGTGTTCCCTGCACCTCTGCCTGGTGTTCCACTACTGACCATAACCATTACCCTACGGTGGACCACAACCTCTCTGCGGTTGTTGACCTCCTCACTGGCCGAAAGCAAGAGTCTCATCCCCATGTGCCCTGCCACCCCGATCCTATGGACAGTCCCTAACATGATGATCAGTAGACCCACACCTGAAACATCTTCTGTCACCTATCCAACACTCGCCCGAATGAAATCTACCACATTGGGCATACCTCTGAGGCTGACTATTACCAACAGATCTCATACCCCGACTCGGCCCATCCATCTTAGGTCTTTTCTGAAAACTCCCCGTTGACCCCGACGATCCAAAACTCCTCTTATTTCTATCCCTATCTCTATCATGATTCCGCTTCTTGGACCGCTTAACTTCCTCGGCTATCTTAGCCTTTTCCACTAAAATCGCAACCTCCCTTTCTCGCTGTGGAACTATCAGCACACACAAATCATCTCTCAGACCATCCTCAAATCGAACACAACGCTCATGGTCTGTGGCCATTATTCCCCGGGCATAACGACTCAAGCGCAAGAATTTTGCTGCCACCGATTTATTTCCCTGGACCAGATTCAAAAATTCCCTACGCTGCGTATCCACATAACTCGATTTGATGTACTTACTCTGGAATGCCGACTTGAAGAAATCGCAAGTAATGCGGTCAGCCACTAAACCATCCCTGACTATAAGCCACCATTGATACTCTTCATCCCGAAGAAGAGACACCACTCCTTTCAACTTTTCCTCTTCTGTGAAGTCGAGATCATCCATTATACACTCCACTGCCTCCAGCCAATACTCAGCTGTATTAGGAGCTATGCCAGAAATACCCCTGAACATTTTCGCTCCATTAGCCCGGAGTCACTTCGACACGGATTTTTGAGCCCCTGTACCCATGCCTGCCCCTGTAACTCTCTCCAATACTTGTAGCATCTCCTGAGACACTACATCGTCTCTGACCATTTGGTCCTGATATTCTACTTCCACAGCTGGCGGTACTAGTTTCTCATTTTCTGACTCATGACCAGACCCTACCGGTTCTGACATAGTAATCATGCCTCTACCACGGCCATGCACACCACACCCCCTAGTGCTCATAACTAACGCTTGCGACTTAATCTGATTAAAAGTTTTATGGGTTAGTATCTTCCACTATTTTAAAACTGAGTAGTCTTATGCGACTTAACTTTAAAGAGTAGTTTTCGCAAAACATGTCACAAGCAAGAGGTTTCAGTCCCTAAAGTTTAAGTTTTCCTATGCTAACAACATATCCATCCAATCAAATAAGCATTTCACGCATACATTACCAGGAATTAGAACACTTCCCTGCGAGGATCGGTTGTCGGTAGACTCGGATGCCATAATTCAATCAAAACCTTAATATTTACTTCAATTTTATCCAACCTTTTCGAATCTATTTCACAGCCCAAGTTTTGTAACCTAGGCTCTGATACCAAAAATGTAACACCCCAAACTCGGCCTAAACGTTACGACTGAATCTGGTATGTTACAAGGTGAAGTAAAAATGAGATTTGTTGAATTTTAGAAAAATCAGAGGTTTGAAAAACTTTTCGATTAAGGCGTAGTCTTGAAAATAACAATACGTAGATTATTCCCAAGTTATGATAATCGAACATTCATTACATTTGTTGATACTTTAAATGAAATGATTATTTTATGTTGCCCGTATGTTTTTGAAAAACTTCATTTCCACTTTAATGATTAAGTGTCAAATTTGAAATAAATAATAGCTAATAAAACCCAAGTTTAACTTAGAAAGGCCTTATTACATAACAAAAGTCCCAATTTAAAATAAAGTGTAGTAAGAAACGAGTTTATGAAAGAAAAGGGCATTATGGCGTCCACGAGTCCACCTCAGCTCCCACCAACCCATACCCAACCCAAACCTAGTTTTTCCATCCTCTACATGCCAACCCGTACCAGCCCGTTACACCGTGGGGATTTCTACAATAAACCCTCCATCCGCTACACTCTATTTTGACAGTCATACTGCCAGTTATAAACCGATCATTAGGTGACCAAATAACACATTGTGGCTTAGCCACCGATCACAATGTGACCCAATAAAATATATATATCGTAGCTTAACCACCGATCACTATGTGACCCGATTAATGTATGTACATATATATATTGTGGCATAGCCACCGATCACTACGTGACCAAATAATCATGCACTTCCCCTTCATATAAAACCCATACCTCATGGACTACATACATATCCTAACGAATGCAACATGCTATCCATAACACAGCAGATTACCACACATATATTCATCCATGCAAAGAAAATGATACGGTCACGTACCTAGCATTCCTAGCCTTACCCCTAAGGGCATCACAACTGTCTAGACAGCCTTTTTCGGCTTTTTAGTCCATACAATTGTTAGTATAGATAAAGTAAAGAGTGTGGAGGTTTACACACCTGATAACACGCAATACTATGTTTTCTATGTTGACACTATCACTAATAGGAACCACTGCTATCTGTCAACTATTCTGCTTAGAAGCCGGCCCACAACCCGATCGCCAATCTCAAACAGCAGACACCGCATGTTTCTTGAACTTTGGAGCTGGGACTACGGGTCCAACCCCTTCCTTTGCTTGAATAGAATTTGTATCCATGAAAAAGATCTTGGTCAATAGACCAGATTAAAACATTGAAGCAAAGAACGAAGACATGTAAACACTCAAAGTAAAGATCCCTTACCTAGATCGATAGATCCCGAAGACTATAAAACTTGGATTAAGCACAATTAAATGTCTAAGTCGACTAGAACCAAATGCCCTTTAACACCCTTCAATCGCCGACCAAAAGTCGAAAACGCAAAGACAAGCCCCTACTTCAATCTGTCAAAGCCATAAGATAATTTTAATGCTTTCGGCATCCATAAAGGAGAGAAAAGAGAATTGAGATGAAAAGAATAATACCTACCCTAATCAAAAGAATCCAATTGGAAGAGTTATAGAGCAGAGTGACGATAACTACTATGAGAAAGGACAGGACAAGCTTCAGTAAAAAAGATTCAAGGAGAAAGGCTTATAAGATTCGGCTAAGTAAGATGGAATCAAGGAGATGATTGGTCTTTAAGGGAGAATTCAGTCAAGAAGAAGAAGAGAAGAAAGGTGAGATTTTGGCGTTTAAAGGGAGCAATGAAAAAAAGAGAACGGAAAGTGGAAAAGATGATGAGAGGGTTCGGCTCTGAAGAAGAGTTTAGAGAGGAAAATGATTTCGGCTTAGAGGTCTTTTGTGAAGAAAGGGAGGGAAGAAGAGAGAAAGAGAAAAAAAAAACACCAATGGTCTAAGCAAATTCGACTAGAAAGAAAAAGAAGAACAAAATAAATTGGCTCGTTAAATTTGGCACTTACCCCTAGTAACCGAAAATACACACTGATCACAAGCAAAAAAGCCTAAGACCTCAAGACATTCGGCACAGCCTTAACCATCCAAAATCGATTCCTCCCCCTTGCTCCTAGTGTCCAACATTCGGCCACCACCTGCACCCATATCTTATCCCACGCTTTCCTCTTAGCCTCATCTTCATATCTCTGGACTTAATCCACACTCACCCATGCAGAGTCCCAGCTGAATCCATCACCCAGGCTCCTTAGGCTTAAAAATAACACTCTCATTTGTTGTCAATGCAATTCGAACATGCTCCCTCACAACCTCCCTATGGCGTCACCTACCTACATCTTGAGTGGCGCCTCCTTGCCACTTTACCAATTAGATTCTTGTGTCAGCTACCCCACTTAAGTACCCTTAAGGCCCACTTCAACTAGCTCTCCCTCGCAGTGCCTAGAAACAAAATTTTTACCAAGGCTCAAACTTAACCTCGAGCCTTCTCGAAACCTTTAAACACACCAGAATAACACACATAGCACAACATACACACATAACATATTACAAATGCAAAGCCTCCAAATTAGGATGTTACACAAATAGCCTAAACACATAAGAACACTCATGATGGCTTCAATTATCGCGTCGGAGCTCCACACGTGCACTCGCACGCTCGTGTGGCTACCATCGTCGTGTGATCGACATTTCAGCATTTTTCGCTCTATAGCTAGAATAGTGTAAAATACACACCTAATAGGAATCTGGAGTTAATCCACGCTCCAAGCACTCCTATGCCCAAACGTCAACCAAGGTATCTTACTCTCCTCATAGATTGCTCTATTTAAAGCCAGCTTCTCACCTTCCCTCATGCTAGCTTCCCGATATGGGATCCCTTCTTCAACAGAGTTTAATTCCATCACAACCACCTGTCACCCCAACTTAGCAAAATAATTATCCCTTTTTACTTGCAATGGGATTTGAACCCTTGCCCTCTCCTATGCTCCAGACGCTACATGCCACCACTACACAAGCTCCTTTTTGTGACTTACAACATGCGCAACTAAATATAAGCCTATGGGTCAAAGTCTAAGTTTATTTAAAAAGAAAACAAAATGAATTCCAAGCGCCAAGACTTGAACCTTGGACCCCTTGCTTCCTCTATGGCGCCACTTCCTTGTCTCCCATGTGGAGTCATTTGCCACTAGACCACAACTCCTTTTTGTGTCTTATTTTACCCTAATTTACTTTATGAGTCATACCATTTGAGATCAGGGTTCCACTAAGGCTAAAAATCAAAATTTTTCCTATGGCCTAACTTGAACCCGAGACTTCATAGTACCCTCTAAACACTCCAAAATCACACACCTAATAGGTCCAACTTGCATTAGTATCGTTCTCTTGTTCTCAAAAATTTTAACTGCTCCTATGCCCAAGGCCCAATGGGCCCAATTCTACTAGGCCCAAATTTGGGGCGTTACAGCATGGGTGTTGTGAAATTTGCATGAATTTTTGGTTTTATGTATTGAGGACTAAATTGTGAAAATGTGAAAGTTTAAGGGTAAAGTGTAAATGTGCCTTAAAGAGTGTTTTGAACTAAATTGAATGAATAGATGATTTAATAAGTTAATTTTGAATATATTTAGATCAAGAAAAGAAAATAACGAACCTAGATTGGGGAAAAGATAAAGTTATCGACTAATCGATTAGATCCATTGTTTTCACATCCGAGGTAAGTTCGTATGTAATAAGCATTATTATAATTATGCTTTAAATACTTTAATATTGCATAAATTATGTATATGAGACTAAATTCATGTTTGACAATGACTCGGATATATATATGGCACTTAATGTATGATTCGAGATAGCTTCGGCTATATATGGCACTTAGTGTGTGATTCAAAATAGCTTCGGCTATGTAAAGCACTTTGTAACACCCATTGCCCGTATTCAGGCCGAAACAGGGTTGGAGGCATTACATAGCTTACCTTACTTAAACATCTAGAATAGGGTTATAAAATTTCGTTTAACCCTAACGTCCGCACATATTTGGCCTAGGACGCCCTAACCATACATCCGAAATGTATTAGAATCTTTCCAGGAGCTTTCACAAGTTTGGGAAACTTTTTTACAAAATAGAGGCCACATGCCCACATAGGCCCGTATGCCCCTTGAGGCATGCCCGTGTCTTCCACCCGTGGTCGACACTGACTAATTTCACACGGCTATGGCAATCCCGTGGCCCTGGACTGTGTGTAAAACCTTAGCATTCTGACTTATCCACACGGCCTATACACACGCCCGTGTGCCCCAACCTGTGGTGATTCAAAATCCCAAGTGCAAGGTATAGACTTCACACGGCCTGGGTACACGCCCATGTGCTGGTCGTGCCTCCCACACGGTCTAGACCCACGTCCTTATGTCTACTTATGTGGTCAATTAGCAGGCTATATACCAAGCCATTGCCACCCTAGAATGCACACATACATACTTCCATTTAAAACAATACAACTTCTATCCCATAAGCAAGTCTAAGAACACATTCCAACATACAAGATAATTACATGGACATACACTTCATGAATTTCATCTTTATTAAACAAAAGAGTTTGCCAAGTATTTTCCTAACTCATAAGGCCATTTACAAAATGATTTTTTGTTTTCTAACTTGCATGGCCAACACTTTGACTAACAATTACAACTTAACAAAATACTCAAGTCCTATACATGCCATACTCAAAATAAGTCTAAAATTATTATACCAAAATGTTGTCGATAGTGTGATTTCTGAACTCCCACGTCCACGATCTTCAAGTTACCTTGGCAATACTACACGAAAGAAGGGTAATGAAGAAGAGGTAAGCATAAAGCTTAGTAAGTTCGCATGGAAATAAATAGCAATAATAAGCTCATAAAATAATCCATCCACGGTATTAGCTAATTGTACTCGAGTCAAGGCTTCTTGACAATACTTACTTACAATTGCCCTTATTTAGCACCTACCGTACCACATATTAAAATCGATTCTTCGTGACTCATTCACGAGTACCTGTACTCCCTCATTCACATGACTTAAACATTATTCACATCTCTACTTCTAAATTCATCCACTTATCCCACTATTCACAAGGGATAGTCAAAGACGTGTGTTTAGCGTCACTACTATAAGTATAAAGCCAATGTCACATCCTCGAGGTGGTCTTACATAGAGTCACCTCTATATGCCAATGTCATATCCCGGATATGGTCTTATAGATAACCTCTAAGTGTTAATGTCATATCCCGAATATGGTCTTAAATGGAATTTTCTATCATGTGTTGATGCCATATCCCGGATATGGTCTTATACAATTTTCATATTCATTACCGAAGCCATATCCCAGATATGGTCTTATACGGGATCTCAACTCGGTGCTGAGGCCATGTCCCGGACATGGTCTTATACGGGACCTTATCTATTTCATATCTCAATGATAACATTTCTATACTTAATATGGCCCATTAGGATTTCAACATCTCATTCACATTAACTACTTAATTTAGTGGTGCATTATGCAATAATATAATGCCAAGCATTTCTAAACATACTAATATAGATGTTGCTTAATTCACATACAAACTTACCTTGTTTTCAAAATAAGCTAGTTCTTCGGTTCAGTCCAAGACTTTATTTTTTCCCCGATCAAGGCGGATTCTCGACTCCTCTTACTTTGAATGGATGAGAGATTGCTGAAATTTTGAGCATTCAAAAACCCCTATTTTCTTGCTATTTTTGGTGGAGAAGGATGAGAAAAAAGATGGATATCATTGGTTCTTTATTCTAATATTAAACTAATAATTTAGTCTACCAAACACTACTAACTTTGACCAATTTGGTCAATTCTTGTCCCCTATGAAGTCTATGGCCTCCCAAGCCTTTAAAAAGGACTAAATTGCCTTCTAAAGACCTCAAATTAACAATCTATGGCTATATGACACCCTTAGCTTATAGAATGGAACTTTCGCACTTTATGCGAATTAGTCCTTTTTCAAGATTAAACACGAAATCGCTAAAATTAAAGTACCAAAATTCTCATGTACATATGCTATCATGTTCTATCTCATAAGATAACATGAAAATAAATTTCTCTAATCTCAGATTAGTGATCCTGAGATCACTATTCTGACTAGCCCCTAAATTAGGCTATTACACACTTAGTGTGCAAGATTATAATATCTTCGGCTACGTATTGGCACTTAGTGTGCGAAATGTTGAGTAATTGACAGTATTACGAAAAGGTATGAGTTCGTTACGAATTTGTACAGGTATGAACATATAAAGTATGAGATTCAAATAGAAGAAGTTATGAAATTGTATACAAGCATATGAGTATGTATGAGAAAGGTTTGTTTGTTATCATGAATTATATGTTAACCAGTTCAAATTGGTTAACTGTGTACTACAAATTTTTTATTTTACTTCATATGAGCTTACTAAGCTTTATAGCTTACTTTTTTTTATTTCTTCTGTATTTTATAGTGAATTCAAAGCTAGCTCAAATTTGGGGATCGTCAGAGACATCGTCACACTATCCAACTGACACTTTGGTACTTTAGAACTTATGGTTTGGTCATATGGCATGTATACAGAGTTTGAGTCATTTTGGTTATGTTTGGTAATGACTTTGGCAAAACGAATTGGCTTGTAAATTTTTATGTTTCATATGTATATATATTGCCATGTGTGATGGATTATTTTGGGTTGTTTGGTATGTTTGAATATGGTACATATATGTATAGTTATATCTTGTAAATTAAGTTGGTTGAAAGTTATGTGATGATTGATGATAATAGGTACCATAGATGGTAAATTGATTATTTGTGGAATTGGTAATATGCTTATGAAATGGTACAAAATGATGTATGATTGGTAAAGGTATAACTAGTTGATTGGTGTATAAGTTTTGGTATGTTTTGATTGAGAAAAACATGAGTTATAAGCATGTTAGTTATTGGTATTGGATATAGCATGAATTAGCCTTAATTGTGGAGAAATTGGATGTTTATTTATGCTTTGAATTGGTGCCATTTTGGTTGTGTAGGTATATGAAAATTTGGGTGGCAATTTGGCTTGGTAAATAGCCTATTTTTGTCCTCACGGGCATATGTCTTAGCCGTGTGTGACACACGATCATGTTGCACAGCCGTGTGTCCCTTGGTGTTGAAATTGAAGTGAAGTCAGTATGCTCCACACAGTCTCACACACAAGCAAGTGATCTGTAACATCCAAAAAAAAAAAATTTGGGGTTATTTGTGATTAAATTATTTTTCTTGTGTATGAATTATTGTGATATTATTCGTAAAGTTATAAGACTACATTAGGGGTCTTGAGTATGCTCGGTTTAGTAGAATAATTTTTAGTATGGTTTATTTAATGAAGTGGATTAAGTGAGCTGAGCACTTAAGTTAAATTAAGTATTAATTAAAGCACAATAGGAGTAAGTGGCAAGTTGGTTAAGGAGTTTGAAAGGTGGCTTGAGGTTAGAGGTTCGAGTAGTATGTTTAACAATTTGAAAGTTTATTTTTGTATTTTAACATTAATGGCCGGTCAACCTATGTTTATGATAAGACTTTCATCTTTTGGTAAGTTGAATTTTTGCTTAAGGAAAGCTTGAAGATGGGGATAAGATTCTTAAGGTTATGGTATGATGAGGGGAGAAAGGCATGGAATAGGGAGGATGTTTTGGAAAGTAATCCTATGCTTTAGTGCATGTATGTGGACGGCATGGGTGTCTAGGTGGGTGGCTGAATTTTGTTAGGTGGTTTAGGGGGGAATATTTGGCCAATTCCTCTTTTGTGCATCTTTTTACATTTTGCTTTTCCTCTCCAAAAACTCTTTCCTTTGGCCGATTATTATTGTGCACTTTTGTGCAAAATATGTTTGTGTTTTAGCCTTCATTTTGTTGAACCAAAAGTGCTATTCTCTTCCTTTCATTTTCTCTTGAAACCAGTAATAACATTGGATTTTTGTGAACTTTTCTTTTAGGCAAAAGGTGTTGGCGAATCTCATCTTTCATCCTCATCTCTCTTTTCTTTTCTTTTTGACATTGGTTCATAAACATTTTCTTTTCACTCTCTTGGCTGAATATTTCTCCATCTCAAATACCGTTTTCTTTTTCATTTGTTCAAAGATAAAACACCTACTTTCATTCTTATTTCTTCTTTTCTTTTTCAAATCAACCATAACCGAACCTTTTTCTTCTCTTATAGTCTTTGTTTTGGCCGAATATTCAAGGGTAGTTTTCTTTGATTTTTGTACAATCGGTTTTGAAAGAGAGGCTCTTTGGGACTTTGGAAGCGATTGAGTTAAGCCCTATATCTCTCTCTAGCAATCAAGGGTTGGTAAGTCAAAGGTGGTAAGGATTCATTTTAAGGGATTATTCTTTTGATTATTCTAAAGCCGAAGGCTATTATTTATTTTAATGGTTGCCGATTGTAGGGAAGTGAAGCAGATTCGCGTACCGGTTGCCATAGTTAGTACTCGAAGGCGATTAGGTGAGGTTTCGGGTTCATATGATAACCTCGAAGAATTATTTAGTTTGGCTGAATAGTCCATGTCCCTAACTCTTGTGTTTGGCCGAATATAGGAGCAAGAAATCTTGTGTGGCCAATTGACTCTTTGAGGATTAGGACTATCGTTGGTGACAGGTGTAACATCCTAAAACCGGGGCTATTTGTGATTAAATGTTTTTCTTTGTGTTTGAATTGTTATGGTATTATTTATGGAGTGATAAGATTTAACTAAGGATCTTAGGTTGGCTCAGTTTAGTAGAAAATTGTATTTGGGAACTTTAAAGGTAAGGATCTCTAGCACGTAGGGGTTACAAGAATAAATAGAGGATTTATTGACACAAAATAAGTCTTGGAAAAGTGGCAAAGGAGGGCTACTTGGGAGTTGCATGTGACGCCACAAGGGATAAGGGAGAGCCTTGGTTGAGTCACGAATTCTCTCTTTGCTCTTGGAATGGATCAGGCGTGGGAAGGAGAGATTTCTCTCCTTAAAACTCTTTTTTAGATAATAAGATAATACAAGATAATCAAGGATATTATTTGATTAAATGGATTATTTGACTATTATTTGGGATTATTTCAAATTATTTGAATAGTTTCAAAATAAGTGGCTTGGAGTGATTTAAGGAAGTTGAGGGAATTTGAATTCCTTGCTCAAGGAAGTGTGGACGGCAAGGCTACTAGAGGGATGCCAAATCCTTTTTAAGGCACATATCTATTACCTTATTTCCTTTTCTTCATTTTTACACATAGCCAATTCCCAGGTGAGCGACTTTTCTATTTTCATTTTTTTACAACCTTGTTCAACGTCCCAAAACTCCACTTTTTGTTCCTCTTTTCCTAATCCCACCTCCCATCTCACTTCTTTCTTTCCTCTTCTCAAAACTCTTAAATAAACTTCATTCTTCCTATTAAATTTACCATTGGCCGAATACACCCGGTGTAAGTGCTTAATTCTTTCTTTAGCGGTGATTTGGTGAAGGTAAGTGTCAAACTCCATGGTTTCCTTCTCTATTTTACTTGATTTCTATTAAAGGGAAGTGCTGGATTTGACAATGGTTAACAAGGTTTCGAACGCTTTGTGGTAATCGATCTCTTCTAGGAACCCCAAGTGCGTGAAGTACCAACCCAAGCTCCTAATCTCTAGCATTCGACTTTGGTAAGTGGTGGTAAGGGCCTATTGTTAATGGATTATTCTTTTAAGTGATTAAAAGTCAAGGCTATTAACACTGTCGCTTGACCGATTATTTGGTAAAATAGATCCGTGTGTCGAAAGTCTTAGTGGTTAGTAGCCAAAAGGGGAAAGGTAAGGAGTCGGGATCACAAATGACCCTTTGGATTATTTGGGTTGGCCGAATAGGCCATAATACTAACCCATGTATTTGGCCGAATATAGGGACAAGTAGATCTAGGCTGGTCGACTTCTCTTTTCGGGATTTAAACTTCTCGTTGGTGACAGGTGTGTACATACACACGTTATGACTTATTAACTGTGCTAAACGTTGTGAATGCTAACTCTGATTTATGTAGCATTGGATTTAATACCGTATTGGCATAAGTGATGATTCAGGTAAGTACCTGTTAATATGTGTTGCTATTTAATGCTTTTGGGACTCATGGCATGAATTTAATTGTAACTTAAATATCTGTTGGCATGAGATTTGTTATACAATGATTTGTTATGGGTTGATGAGTGGAGGCGGTTACATTGTGTCGACGAGGACACGGTGTTTTGGTAACTGCTGTGACTACGGTCACGGAGGTTTGGTACCTCGGAGGTTTGGCACCTCATAGCGTCTCGCCCCAGTGGCTTAGTACCACGATGGGTTGGCCCCACGATGATAATCTGGGATTGACGCGGTGATTTGGTATCACGCGATGGGTTGGCCCCATCAACCGATTTGTGTCTTCGGACACGTGAGGTTTGGCACCTCCAAAGTGATTTGGTATCACATCGTGACTATCGTCACCGGTGGTTTGGCACCACCGTGGTTTGGTACCACAAAAGGGTAGACAGAGGCGTTTGGTTGGCTAGGTTGGGTACAGGACTTAATGCATGTTGATTTGTCATAAATTGTGTATGATGTGGCTTAAACAGGGAAGGGTTACATCTTGAGTCTTAGTGACTCACCTTCTCCTTTATTATTTTTCGGGTGACACGAAGTTCAGCGGATTTGGAGCGGAGGGACTTGAGGTGGCCATACAGTGGGATTTTAAATTTAATAGACTTTGAATTTCAGTTTACTCATTCTTTTTGATTGTTGGTTTAAAATTTTAATTGGGTTGTAATAAGGCCTCCAATAACTCCTTTTTATTATTTTGTTATTGATACCTGCTTTGAATATTAGTTAAACTACTTAATTATGGTAATAATAAGTTCACACGATTTTCTAAAGTAATTGAAAATGTTTTTTGTACCATCGGTACCTCTTAAAATATGTATAATAACTTGATTTAAAAAGAAAAATATTTTTCAAAATAAATCTAAGTATGAGTTTTATACACCCCAACTGTTATAACAAGACACTATCTTTTGTCTAGAAGTTAGTTCGGTTTTAAAAGGTTTCAAAATGTTTTCTCAGTAGCAAACCAAATTCGGTCATAGCGTTTGGTAGGGTTTGGGTTGTTACAAAATTGGTATCGAGCCAGTTCAAAGATCATTTGTGGGGCCCAAGGCCCAAAATGTTTTAGTAGGCCTCTTTGAGTTATTTTGGGTTTTGAACATCATGGCACCGAGTCTCCGGCACCTATCCGCCCATGTAAGTACTTCTGAACCTCTTTGTGAATTATTTTACGAGAAGGGTAGGAAGCGTGGAACGTAGAATAGACTTATAGAAATTCAAACCTTAGGATTAGATTACTCAAACACACAAACAGAACATAAGACTTAATGAACTCAACCAACCTATGGCCAAGCCACTGAGCTAGGGTGTGGTAACCCCTGTACGCATGTCTAGGATTGGATCCGGAAGAGCTGGTATTTAAGCAGTCCGAGTGACTCACCTCCTCTTCGCAGGTATCCTACCTGGTGCGTAGCTTCAGTTCACCCTAACTCAGAGGGCTCAGTGGTGTGGTAACCTCTGTGCGCATGTCTAGAAAGGTTCGGTGGGAGCTTGGTATTTAAGCAGTCTGCATGACTCACCTCCTTTCCACTCGAATCCTGCACCGGTGCGTAGCTTTGGTTCACCCTGACCAAGAGGGCTCGGTCATAGGCTAAACATAACGACTAAAACCCGAAAGGGAACTAACCATGTTTTTGAAAAAGAAGAAAACAACGAAACTCTAGTTTTTTTTCAAAACTTTTAAAATCACTCTTTCAAAATTTGAGAACAACCATTTTCACAACTTTTTCCAAAAAAAAATTTTTTGTGAAAATTACAAAAATGCCCTTAGGGGTAAAATTACTAAAATGCCCTCGACTCATAAAATATTAATTCAATGGTTTTGCCCAAAATTTTATTATTTTCAGGAATATCCAAAACTCTACTTTGCAAATCACCAATAAAAACTTTGGTTTTGAAAATTACTAAATGCCCTCAACTTATAAAATTACCAAACGACCACGAGTTCAAAATTTTGCAACATCATCGTCTTAAGAAAGGAAAACCTCAAAGGGACCCTCGAGTTTTACAATTATTAAAACATCCTTGATTTAAAAATTACAAAATTACCCTGGTTGACAAAATTACCAAAATACCCTCGGTTCCCAAAATGATGCCATATCTTTAAATTTTACAAATTTTCAAAGAATACCCTCAGGTTTTGGGAATTTCAAAGTGACTCGCTTTGTTAAAGTTTCAAATCCTTGGATTTTAATACAAAAATACCACAGAGGAAAATGGCGAAAATACCCACAGGATAAAAACAGATGAAATGTCCGAAGAGTGAATAAGTATGGAAAGTATTAGGGAATGGATGTGCCCTTTTATGTGAACTAGGGTAGAAGACTTAAAACATTGTTTGATCGAAAGAATCCTTATTAAACTTTTCATAAAATTCTTCGCAGATAATCAAGCGGAACAAATTACTAATCCATAAAATTTTTCTTAATCCGATTAAAAGCGCGTTAGATAGAATGAGTTCTAGAGGACATGGCCGACGTGGACGTGGTAGGGGAAGAATGACCGTATCTGAACCCGTTAGGTCAGGACAGGGTTCTGAAAATGAGATACCATCGCCGCCACCACCCCTAACTTTTGGAGCTGAGGAGCAAGATCAGACGGGAGGTGAGGCAGTATCACAAGCTGTGTTGCGAGTCTTGGAGTTGGTGGCTAGGGCTAGTGGAAATTTAGGGGCTTGAAAATCTGCTCCCGAGCGAATTCGGTCTAACAGAGCTGAAGTGTTCCGGGGTGTGTCAGGAGTGGCACCCAGTGCAGCAGAATACTGGCTAGAATCTACAGAAAGGATCATGGACGATCTTGACCTGTCTGATGGGGAGAAACTGAAAGGAGCCGTGTCGCCGAAGGATGAAGCATATCGATGGTGGCTCACGGTCCGAGATGGCGCACGACAGAGGATCTTACATAGGAATACTTTAGAGTTGCTTTTGAGAAAAAAGTATGTGGGTACCGGCTACACCGACGCCTGAGAGAAAGGCTTTTCGGGGTTGGTACAAGGAACTAAGTCGTGTCGGAGTATGAGGCGAGAATTCCTAAGGGTGAGTAGATATCACGAGAGGCATCGTGGCTACTGAACATGAGCGCTGTGGTCCGCTTTGAGGGACGGGTGAGAGATGATTTGAGGCTACTGATTTCTCTGCAGTAGGTTCGTGAGTTTTCATCTCTAGTGGAAAAGGCTAAGGTAGCCAAGGGTATCAAGGCATCTGTGAGGCAAAACTATGATAGGCTCAAGCAGAAGAGAGATTTTGGGCCATCTGGGTCAGGTGGTAATGATCAGAAAAAGGCTAGGCAGAGTGGGCCAAGTCAGCAAGAAGGCCCATGATCTGCTAATCGTAAACCGATCCGGTAAATCACTGTGGAAAAGCCCATTGGGGAGGTTGTTGGACTGGTGAGCGAGGTTGCTTTGAATGTGGGTCTTTGGAACACCGCATGAGGGATTGTCCCCAGAAGCGAGCTTAGAATCAGTCAGTGGGGCAAAACCGTACTCAGGATAGAAGTGTGGGACCACAAAGAGGTCGTGGTAATGGTAGAGGGGGAAATGGTGCTAATCGTGGTCATGGAACTCGGGAGGCACGAGCAATCTGAGGCAAAGCACTGGCTTAGTTTATGCGGCGAGGCATCGCGAGGAGGGTGACGCACCGGATGTCATAACCGGTATGTTTCTGATTTTTGGTCTCCCTTATGTTGCATTAATTGATGTGGGTTCAACGCATTCACATGTAGCGAGTAGTGTGGTAGAGACTTTGAACCTAGACTCTGAGACTGCTGCTAGGGAGATGACTGTAATTAGCCCTTTAGGCCATTCTGTAGTTGTAAACAAGCTTTATAGGGATGTACCCCTAGAACTCCAAAGGGTCGTGTTTATGGCCGATCTGATGGAACTGCCATTTGGGGAGTTCGATTTGATCCTCGGGATGGACTGGTTGGTTAAGTACCAAGCGAGGTTGGATTACGCCGCTAAGCGCATGGTTCTTAAGATGGCCGAAGGGGATGAAGTGGTTATGATCGGTAATCGAAGAAATTACCTGTCTAATGTGGTGTCGACCTTGAAGGCTGAAAAGATGGTTAGGAAAGGGTGTGAGGCATTTATAGTTCAAATTTGTGCCTTGGAGTCAGCGGTTGAAAAAGTCTGAACAGTAGGAGAATTCACTGATGTATTCGGAGGAACTTTCGTGTTTACCTCGGATCGGAAGTCGAATTCGGTATAGATTTGCTACGAACAAAGACACATGTATCTATAGCATCAGATCAAATGGCACCAAAGGAATTGGTGGAGCTGAAGGCTCAAATTCAGGAGCTCTTGGATAGAGGGTTTATTCGACCTAGTATATCTCCGTGGGGAGCACCTGTGTTGTTTGTCAAGAAGAAGGACGGTTCTATGCGGATGTGCATCGACTACCGTCAGTTAAACAAGTTAACGATCAAAAACAAGTACCCGTTGCCTCGGATCGATGACTTGTTTGACCAACTAAAGGGTGCGTCAAGTATTCTCAAAGATAGACCTTAGGTCGGGTTACCATCAGCGAAGGTGAAGGAGGCCGATGTTCACAAGGCGGCATTCGAACTCGGTATGGGCATTACGAGTTCCTAGTGATGCCATTCGGGTTGACCAATGCACCGGCGGCATTCATGGACTTAATGAATAGGGTATTTCAACAGTACTTGGACCAATTTGTCGTGGTGTTCATAGACGACATATTGGTTTACTCAAAGACGGAGGAGGAGCATGACAAGCATTTGCGAATAGTTCTGCAAGTATTGAGGGAGAAACAGTTATATGCCAAATTCAGTAAGTGCGAATTTGGGCTAAGGGAGGTGGCTTTCTTAGGTCACGTGGTGTCAGCGGAAGGGATTAGAGTGGATCCCCGCAAGATTGAAGCGGTGTTGGATTGGAAACCGCCTAAGTCGATTGGCGTAGATTCAAGCTTTCGGGTCTAGCCGGATACTATCGAAGGTTTGTGGAGGATTCTCGTTAATTGCTGCAGATTAACTAAGCTATTAAGGAAGGAGTACCATTTGTTTGGTCGGAAAAGCAAAGAAGAAAGTTTTGATAAGTTGAGGAAGATTCGTGAAGCTCGGTTTTAGTCTGACTTGAGGCGGGGAAGTTTTCTGAGTTCTTGTGATCGTCCCATATGGGGTTGGGATGTGTATTGATGCAGGAAGGGAAGGTAGTAGCCTATGCGTCTCGTCAGCTAAGACCGCATGAGGTTAACTACCCAACTCACAACTTGGAGTTAGCAGCAGTAGTCTTCGCCTTGAAAATATGGAGGCATTACTTGTATGGGGAGAAGTCGGTAGTTTACACGGATCACAAAAGTTTAAGGTATCTCTTGACTCAGAAGGACTTGAACTTGAGGCAACGACGGTGGATTGAACTGTTAAAAGACTACGACTGTTCAATTGAGTACCATCCAGGCAAAGCTAACGTGGTGGCTGATGCGTTAAGTCAGAAGGTCGTGGCGGACTTACAGGCGATGGTTGCTTATTTGAGTCTATACGACGATGGAAGTCTTTTGACGGAGCTGCAAGTTAAGCCAACTTGGATCGAGGAGATTAAGGATAAGCGGTTGGTAGGCGAGGATTGAATGCAAAGAGATTGCAAGTCCAAAATGGTGGTTTGGAAGAGTATAGTTTGGTGATCATGGTGTGTTATGTTTTCAAGGACAGATACAGATGTCAAGGATGTGGAATCGAGACAAAGAATTCTCCAAGATGCACATAGCAGCCCATACGCTATGCATCACGGAGGTAGCAAAATGTCGGAGACTTGCAGAGCGATTACGGTGGCACAGGTTGACGCGAAGTGGATCGAGTTCATGGGAAGGTGTCGGCGTGTCGGTGAGTTAAAGCGAACATCGATTACCATCGGGACTACTTCAACCAATAAAGATTCCTCGGTGGAAATGGGAGCGGATCACTATGGATTTCATCGGTGGTCTACCCTCACGCCCAAACAAGAAAGATGCGTTTGGGTAATTGTGGATCGCTGACTAAGTCACTCACTTCGTCTGCGGTGAGAATGGATTACTCACTCGAAGCTAGCAAAGTTGTATGTGGTCGAGATAGTAAGGTTGCATGGGGTGCGATGTCGATTATCTCGGATAGGGATCCAAGGTTCACGTCGAGGTTTTGGAAAGCGTTGCATCAAGCTTTGGTACGCGATTGGATTCGATGACTTTCCATCCACGATCGGATGGGCGGTCGAGAAAGGTCATCAGATCTTAGAGGATATCTTTGAGGGTCGTGTCTTGGAATTACGAGGAAGTTGGGAGGAATTTTACCATTAGCCAAGTTCGCCACAACAATAGTTATCAAGCGAGTATCCAGATGGCACCATCTGAAGCCTTGTATGGATTTGAAATGCCGAACTCGGCGTGTTGGATGAGTTGGGTGAGCGACAAGTGTTGGGTCGAAATTGGTAATGGGCGAGGATAAAGTGAAGGTGATTAAATCTTAAGGAAGCGTCGAGATGATGTAAGTCTTATCTTGATCTCAAGCGCAAAGAAATGGAGTATGATGTAGGAGACAAGGTTTTCTGAAGGTATCACCTTGGAAAAAGGTGTTGAGATTTGGGCGAAAGGAAAGCTAAGCCAAGGTTCATTGCCCATATCTGATGTTGAAGCGAGTAGGGCCGGTAGCTTATCGACTTGAAGCGCCGATGGAGTTAAGTCGATTCATGACGTCTTCCACGTGTCGATGCTTAGGCGGTATCGGTCAGATCCATCACACATGGTGCCTGTGGCAGAAATTGAGGTCAACTCGGACTTATCTTTTAAGGAAGAACCGGTTTAGATTTTGGATCGAGATGTGAAGGTTCTGCGTAGGAAGTCAGTGCCCTTAGTGAAAGTGCTATGGCGGAACCATGGTGCAGAGGAGGCTACGTGGGAACCCGAGGATGTGATACGGCAACAATACCCCCACCTCTTCTAACCAGGTAATTTCGAGGACGAAATTCTTTTAAGGGGGTAGAACTATAACATCCTAAAACCGGGGCTATTTGTGATTAAATGTTTTTCTTTGTGTTTGAATTGTTATGGTATTATTTATGGAGTGATAAGATTTAACTAAGGATCTTAGGTTGGCTCGGTTTAGTAGAAAATTGTATTTGGGAACTTTAAAGGTAAGGATCTCTAGCAAGTAGGGGTTACAAGAATAAATAGAGGATTTATTGACACAAAATAAGTCTTGGAAAAGTGGCAAAAGGAGGGCTACTTGGGAGTTGCATGACGCCACAAGGGATAAGGGAGAGCCTTGGTTGAGTCACGAATTCTCTCTTTTGCTCTTGGAATGGATTGGCATAGGAAGGAGAGATTTTCTCTCCTTAAAACTCTTTTTTAGATAATAAGATAATACAAGATAATCAAGGATATTATTTGATTAAATGGATTATTTGACTATTATTTGGGATTATTTCAAATTATTTGAATGGTTTCAAAATAAGTGGCTTGGAGTGACTTAAGGAAGTTGAGGGAATTTGAATTCCTTGCTCAAGGAAGTGTGGACGGTAAGGCTACTAGGGGATGCCAAATCCTTTTTAAGGCACATATCTATCACCTTATTTCCTTTTCTTCATTTTTACACATAGAATTCCCCAAGGGAGCGACTTTTCTATTTTCGTTTTTTACAACCTTGTTCAACGTCCTAAAACTCCACTCTTTTGTTCCTCTTTTCCTAATCCCACCTCCCATCTCACTTCTTTCTTTCCTCTTCTCAAAACTCTTAGTTTAAACTACATTCTTCCTATTAAATTCACCATTGGTAGAATACACCCGGTGTAAGTGCGAATTCTTTCTTTGGCAACTAATTTGGTGAAGGTAAGTGTGCCGAAACTCCATGGTTTCCCTTCTCTGTTTTTACTGATTTCTATTAAAAGGCGAAGTGCCGATTTCGGCAATGGTTAACAAGGTTTCTGAATGCTTTGTGGTAATCGATCTCTTCTAGGAACCCCAAGTGCGTGAAGTAGTCAACCCAAGCTCCTAATCTCTAGCATTCGGCTTTGGTAAGTGGTGGTAAGGGCCTATTGTTAATGGATTATTCTTTTAAGTGATTAAAAGTCGAAGGCTATTAACACTGTCGTTTGACTGATTATTTGGTAAAACAGATCTGTGTGTTGAGTGCCGTGGTTAGTAGCCAAAAAGGGGGAAAGGTAAGGAGTCGGGATCACAAATGACCCTTTGGATTATTTGGGTTGGCCGAATAGGCCATAATACTAACCCATGTATTTGGCCGAATATAGGGACAAGTAGATCTAATTTGGTCGACTTCTCTTTTCGGATTTAAACTTCTCGTTGGTGACGGTGTGTACATACACGTTATGACTTATTAACTTGTGCTAAGCGTTGTGAATGCTAACTTTGATTTATGTAGCATTGGATTTAATACCGTATTGGTATAAGTGGCGATTCAAGTAAGTACACATTGATATGTGTTGCTATTTAATGCTTTTGGGAAGCATGGCATGAATTTAATTGTAACTTAAATATCATTGGCATGAGATTTGTTATACAATGATTTGTTCGGGTTGATGAGTGGAGAGGCGGTTACATTGTGTCGACGGACACGGTGTTTTGGTAACACACTATGACTACGGTCACGGAGGTTTGGTACCTCCGGAGGTTTGGCACCTCATAGCGTCTCGCCCCCCGGTGGCTTAGTACCACGTGGGTTGGCCCCACGTGATGATAATACGGATTGGCGCTTGATGATTTGGTATCACGCAATGGGTTGGCCCCATCAACCGATTTGTGTCTTTGGACACCAAAGGTTTGGCACCTCCGGTGATTTGGTATCACATCTGTGACTATCGTCACCGATGGTTTGGCACCACCGGTGGTTTGGTACCACAAAAGGGGTAGATGAGGCGTTTGGTTGGCTAGGTTAGGTACGACTTAATGCATGTTGATTTGTCATAAATTGTGTATGATGTGGCTTAAACCGGGGAAGGGTTACATCTCGAGTCTTGGTGACTCACCTTCTCCTTTATTATTTTTCGGTGACACGTAGTTCATGGATTTGGAGCCGGAGGGACTTGAGGTGGCCATGCAAAGGATTTTAAATTTAATAGACTTTGAATTTCGGTTTACTCATTCTTTTTGATTGTTGGTTTAAAATTTTAATTGGGTTGTAAAAAGGCCTCTAATAACTCCTTTTTATTATTTTGTTATTGATACCTGCTTTGAATATTAGTTAAACTACTTAATTATGGTAATAATAAGTTCACACGATTTTCTAAAGTAATTCGGAAATGTTTTCTTTGTACCATGGGGTACCTCTTAAAATATGTATAATAACTTGATTTAAAAAGAAAAATATTTTTCAAAATAAATCTAAGTATGAGTTTTATACACCCCAACTGTTATAACAAGACACTATCTTTTGTCTAGAAGTTAGTTCGATTTTAAAAGGTTTCAAAATGTTTTCTCCATAGCAAACCAAATTCGGTCATAGCGTTTGGGCCGGGTTTGGGTTGTTACAACAGGTGTGTACATACACATCTTATAACTATTTAATATGCTAAGTATTATATGTATGTTTAATAGGTTTGTGTAGATACGGATGTAATACCATCATGGTATAAACAAGGATTTGGGTAAGTCTTTGTTGCTATGAGATTACTATTTGATGCTTTTGGGAAGCATGATACATTTGGTATGTGGCTTATAATATATGGCTCATGATAGATCATTGGATATTGATTAATAAATCCATTGGCATGACAATTGTTAATTAAATATTATTAATTCATGTGGGATCTAATGAGTGGAGGGGGCGGTGATATTCGTGTCGAGCGGACACGGTGTTTTGGTAACACATTGTGACTACGGTCACGAGGTTTGGTACCTCAGGAGGTTTGGCACCTCATAGCATCTCGTCCCTCGTGGCTTAGCACCACCGTGGGTTGGCCCCACTTTGAGATATGGGATTGACGCCATGATTTGGTATCACACGATGGGTTGGCCCCATCATTCGATTTGTGTCCTCGGACACCGAGATTTAGTATCTCCAAGTGATTTGGCATCACATTTGTGACTATCGTCACCGGTGGTTTAGCACCACTAGTGGTTTGGTACCACACGGGGTAGAGAAAGGCGTTTGGATAGTTAGGATGGGTGCATCTTAAACTTATGCATGTTAATTGGTTGTAATTTGTGTATGTTGTTGCACTAAATCGGGGAAGGGTTACACATTAGGTCTTGGTGACTCACCTTCTCCTTTAATTTTTCAGTGACTTCGTAGATTGCGGATGAGGAAGGATGGACTCGAGGTGGCCATGCGTTGGACATTAGATATAAAAGAACTTTGAATTTTAATTATTTTTACATTGGTTTGTTTTATTTAAGATGTAATAAGGCGTCCTAGAATTATTTTTGTTATTTTTGCATGTTTTGAATGTTTTGTTATAACTATTTGATGATGTTAAAATGGATGCACATGTTTTCTCAAATTAAGCATAAAATGTTTTAAAGTGCCATCGGGTACATTTGAAGTCGTAAACAATTCGACTCAATAAATATTTTTAATCAAATTAAGTATGGTTTTGAACAAAGAGAATTGAAAATGAAAGGCATTTTAACAAAATTTTAAATCGGTTTTAAAATGGTTTTCAAAATGTTTTCTCTGTAGCAAACCAAATTCGGTCGAAATGTTTGGGCCGGGTTTGGGGTGTTACATGATCGGCCATGTGGTACAAGTCAGTATACCCCCTAATTGGCACACGGCCTAGCACACGGGTGTGTGACTTGGCCGTGTTGCATAAGTGAGTATACCCTACATGTTTGACACGGCCTAGCACACGGTCTGGCACACGGGCATGTGTGGCCACTTCGGAGGGCACATGGGCTAGACACACGGGTGTGTGGTTGGCCGTGTGACCCAAGTCAGTAACCTCACTTGTTTGGGCACGGGGAAAGTCACGGGCTGGGAAACAGCCATGTGCTCCCATTTTGAATGTCCATACGGTGTGTCACACTGGCGTGTCTAGTGACCGTGTGAGACACACGGCTTGAGCACACGGACATGTATCCCCTGTTTTGAGAAAAATTTTCAAAGCTTTTTGAAAGTTTCATAAGTTATCGATTTAGTCCCAAACCACTCCCAAAGCATGTTTAAGGCCTCGTAGGCTATTATTAGGGACAAATTGACTGAGATTGAATGATGAATTGTTGAATTGAGCAAATGGATGTTAAATGGTTGTTTAATTGTATTGTAAGTCTCGTAATGCTCCATAACCCTATTCCAATTTTGAATATGGACGAGGGGTGTTACACGTGTTCAAGGTTGTGTCTCCCACACGGCTGAGACACACGCCCGTGTCTCTACCAGTGTGCTCAATTCTAAGCATTCTGTTTTTATCTAATTTAAGGTGCAAGGAACACATGGCTAACCACACGACCATGTACTAGGCCGTGTGTCACACGCGGTCTAGACACACGCCCGTGTGTTTGCCCGTGTGGACAAAATAAAGTTATTTCTAGCTTCATTTCTCACCCAAAATCACACCAATGACCTACACTTAGACTCACATCCACATGCCAACCATTTCAAGCATTCAAGTTAAGCAAACTCTATCATTCAACATAGCATACCATTACATGCATACATGTTCATGAACTTGCCTTGGTTTATTCCATATGTTAGGCATAATTTGATCGACTACTTAACACATATGTAGCTACCATAGTATGACATTAAAATCTTACATTTTTCCGTAATAACTATGTCTTCAATGTAGCTAGTTCAATTATTAACATTGAAGCTTTGAGTTTTTTTTCAAAGCCACAACCATCAGATAGATTTAAAAACATAGTGCATTAATATGACTGACATTTCAGCTATGCAGATAAAGCAACACTTCAATATCAATAGTGTACCTCAATTTATAAGAGGGAGAACCGAAAGTGGCCCCTATAATAACCAATGCAGTAATTCAATTTCTATAATCTATAATCTATATCACCAAATTTCATGATCGAGTTAATATTTATAACGGTAATAAATGTAATTTACCTCCAACCGATGAATATCTTTCATAGATAAACCATGTTTGAATAGTAAAGAGATTGCTGATATCTCAGAGAAAATTCAAAAAGGTAATATCATGCATACTTAGTAGAAACAACTATAACAAAGACAATATAATTTGCACATTCGCAGTTCAGGGCTTCAATCAGTAGAAGTAGAAAATAACATCACATGAACCTTATCATCAAATCTTATATCAATCATGATGAATTAGAAATCCCAAGTATGATAGAGCAATACCACTCATGAATTAACCAGACTTACAGTAATTTCGTCTATCATGATTCACTAGCCTTTCAATATGACAAATATTGCATCTAAACATGAACAATTTCGTATGCCTCTGAGAATAATAGAACTTATAGAGTACCCAAGAAATGTTGATGTAATATACTCAATTATAACAGCTGTATTCAAATATCTTTGAAGTTTTATCACTATTCCACTAACCAATAAAGTCATTAATAATCTTACATTATTCAGTTCACTAAAAGAGTCAATTCAGAAGAATTTTCAGCTAATCTGTTTTGTAACTATCATATCCAGATAAGTCAATTACTCATAAATAACCTCTTCCTTAACAATGACATCACATATTCAGTAAAATCTTAAGAAAAATCTGATATCTCTTTTAATACCGTCTTTACTTACTAACCCATTCTCATTCTGACTACATCTTTAGTCATTCAGCCTTTGAACTCTTTAGTTCCACATCCATGAGCTTAATCCATATAAATCTTGTGAATTTCATTGTATAACACTATATTGGTAAAAGGGGTGGAGCTCGTAAGCCTCAAAAATTAACTTTCAAGAATACACACATATCACTTAACTTGTACCATTAACATGTTCACTATAAAACATTTATTTCATACCTTTACAAGTCTCATTTAATCATAAGTAACATTTTTACTCAGGCACGTAAGTATCACTTTCAGCAGTATCGGAATCAGCTCGTTTAGAAAGCATAATTGTCTATTTGTAAAAAAAAAATTCATCAGATTCAGGAGATATCACACTATCACAGGTTATTAATGAAATGTATTTCTAGACTCCACATATGCCACGTTCAGTCTGAGAACCGACTAAACCGTAGCTCTGATACAACTAAATGTAACACCCCTAACCAGTATCCGTCGCCAGCATAGGATTACGGAGCATTATTGAAACCTTTAAAAATTTTCTGATAAATCATGTCAATCACTACTTAGTAACCAAGATTATTCGTAACATCCCTTAGATGGACCCTCAAGGCCCAATACGAGCATTAGAATTGAGTCAGGACTTAATCAAAAACTCTAAGAATTTTTTATGACATTTCAAAAAAATTTTAAGGTGTAGGGCTTATACGCCCGTGTGGTCCAAGGGACACGCTCGTATGACCCTGGGACATGCCTATGCTATAGGCCGTGTTCGATCACGTGTAACTTTCTGACTTGTGCACACAGCCATGCCACACGCCCGTGTGCTAGGCCGTGTGGTTAATTAAATTCTTTCGAAATTAGGTGCAGCTTTCACAAAGCCAAGACACACGCCCGTGTTTAAGGCCGTTCTCCCACATGGTAGAGACACATGTCTGTGTCTCTGCCCTTGTGCTCAAATCTGAGAATTCTATTTTTCTCGAATTTAAGGTGCAAGGGACATACAGCCTAACCACACGCCATGTACTAGGCCGTGTGTCACACATGGTCTAGACACACACCCGTCTGTCTGCCCGTGTGGACAAAATAAAGCTATTTCTAGCTTCATTTCTCACCCAAAATCACACCAATGACCTGCACTTAAACTCACATCCACATGCCAACCATTTCAAACATTCAAGTTAAGCAAACTCTATCATTCAACATAGCATACCATTACATGCATACATGTTCATGATCTTGCCTTGGTTTAGTCCATATGTTAGGCATAATTTGATCGACTACTTAACACATATGTAGCTACCATAGTATAACATTACAAATATATCAAAACTAACCATTACTAGCCATTCCAATGGCTAGATTATAAGTATCATTTACATTTACATGCCAATATGGCCAATATATCCTATACATGCCATTACAACCATAATTGATTTACCATTGTGTATCGACATGGGCCAATGGATAGTATGAGTGATCTCCACCGAGCTTCCAATCCAACGAGCTTCGATTTACTATAAAGTAGGGAAATAAACTAAGTAAGCATAAAATGCTTAGTAAGTTCATATAACATGGTACTTAACTTACCATTCATCCTATTTTGAGGTAACTATGTAAGGTATATTCAATCAATTTGACCTCAAGCCCTGCACACATCCTCATTGCCCTTGTTAGTGATATAATCCATAGTAACATCAAGACATGTATGAGCTCAACAACAATTAAGTTTCCATGCACATATGCTTTCCACAACATGTATTCATTTAACATGTATAAGTCATCTCTTATTATTACAAGTATAGTTTCATAGTAGTTCATTTTGAGTTCAGCTTATTTCATGTCAGGATCTTATTCATATTTTTCGAATATTAAGGTCACACAAGTAGTTGTACACTCAAGGTGTACAAGACTATAATCAAGGATGAACTTATATTCATCAACCAAATTCCAAGTATAAATATCATCGCCTCATATTTCCATGTATCAATTATCACATATCATCATTTTCATGTATTCCAGGTAGATACATGTAATAACTCATTTCTTATTCATATCTTCTCATGTTAAGAGTTTTACTTGTTGAATTTATTTGGGATATCGATGGATACACAGGTAGTACACCCGAGGTGTACTAATCAGGTTCTATCAATTCATATTCAATGGTATCCATAAGGTACTATTTCAAAGAGTACACTCTCGAGCCACACATGTATATAGCAGGATTACCAGTCCAGGCTAAATTTTTTTATGACATATGCTCTAAGGAGCTTGATCTGGATTACCCGTCCGGGCTAAATCCAATTCATAACATCGAGAGACTCACATCAGGATTACCTGTCCGGGCTAAATCCTTTCAGCAATGAGGTCAATAGGATTACTCGTCCGAGCTAAAACCCACCAGCAAAAAATGCAAGACCTCATTCATTTCGGGAAATCACATATCCATCGATCTTCAATTTATTCAACCGGGATTTAAACATTTTTCAAACATTACCGGGCATGTGATTATTTCATATATCTATAATCATCTATATAATTCAAATGATCACACTTCACATTCATTCCAAGCATAAAAGTAACATTTTCATTGTTTGTCATTTATCATCTATAGAGCATTACCATTTAAATTAGACATTTTTATTTATCGGGCTTATCGGATATATAATTATTTCACATATTTATGACATTCATACAATTTACATAAACACAATCAATGCAAGCATATAAGTAAACACAATTTAATTACACAAACTTACCTCGACAAATGTTCGTGTACATAAGATCTACTAATCTGAAATTTCCTCTTTTCCTCATTCTATGTAACACCCTTTACCCGTATTCAACGCCAGAACATGGCTCGATGTATTACCGAACTTATAACACAAGTATTCACACAACTTCGAGTTATAAATTTGTGTCCAAATTAAAACCATTCATATTCAATCATAAAGTCCCTTATACAAGCCAACGAGGCCCAAAACCTGCTTTGGAAGTGGTTTGGGACTAAACCGAGAATTTTAGAAAATTTTACAAAACTTGAAATTTTTTCATGTTACAGGGGTCACATGCCCGTGTGACCCTGAGACAAGCCCATGCTACAGGCCGTGTTCAAATTAAGGTGCTCTATGACTTGTGCCACACGACCGTGCCACACGCCCGTGTGCTAGGCTATGTGGTCAATTTAATTTTCATAATTTTTCATAAAATAAGTGCAGACTTCAAATGGCTGGGCCACATGGCTGTGTTCAAGGCCGTGTAGCATACACAGCCGAGAGACATGCCCGTGTGCTCAATCCTAGACATTCTGTTTCTCAAAACTAAGGTGCAGGGGACACACGGCAAGAACATATTCCCGTGGGGCAGACTGTGTGTCACACACAGTCTAGACACATGCCCGTGTGTCTACCCGTGTAGACAAAAATAAGGCTATTTTCCAAGCCATTTGCCACCCTTATTTACACCTACTCTTACACCAATTTAATGGCACAATTCATGGCATACTTAGGCAACCAAAACATCCACAACCAAGGTATTAACATCACATCCACATGCTAACCTCTAACATGCATAAACATCATGATCTATCAATACAAGTCATGCAAGTTTCCACATTCATGAATGATATCAACATATAAATATACTTCTACCAACATAAGCCATCATTCATGTCCATATACAAAATGAAATCATTAACCATTATAAGCCAATACATTTGGCCACATTGCAAATGAAACATATAAAAAATGACCAAGTCCCTATACATGCCATACATTCAAAATGCCAAGATCATCAAATACCCAAAATAAGAGTTTGATAGTGCGATCTGAATCTCCGACGATCTCCGATTCTAAGTTAGCTTGGCAACACTATAAAAACATGGGAAATAAACGAAGTAAGCTATATAGCTTAGTAAGCTCGTGTACAAGAAATAAGCAACCCTACCATGCACATGACATTCAAATAACATAACATAATTAAATGTGAACCTACTATAGTTTCATAATCACAATCTATCCCATCATAAAACTTACCTCATATTCATCATTTCACACATTTAATAAGCATAAGCATTACATACATACCTGACCCATCTCAAAATGAATGTACACATACTTTCATCTTTGACATACCCGTGAGCCACTCAAAATAATAATGTCGGATACTCGAGAAAATTTGCACACTAAGTGCCACATATGTAGTCAAAGTTACCTAAGTCTCATATCACATAATTGCTCGCTCCCGAGCTATCGATGGGCCTGCTCATACAAGCTGTCAGTTAAGACGTAGCTACATGGTGCTGCTCACACAAGCTGTCAAGTATCTGCAACATATGTCGGTATACCCAGCCACCGGTAAGACGTACAAGACCAACACACAGATCACATAGTCACATAACACATAATGACCCTAGTGACATGTCACTTGTATCCTAACCTATTCCTAAGGTTATACGAGATTTCTTACTTGTCGATTAATCTTCGAACTCATTTCTAGGATTGTACTCATTCACAAAATCAAACATACAATTCATGCAATATTTAAAGCATTTAAATACAATTATTCTAAAGCTTATTTTTAACATATGAACTTACCTCGGTACAAAATAGATTATTGTTCGATTTAGTCCATAATGTTGTTCTTTCCCCAGTCTAGGTCAAAACTTCATCTTTCTTGATCTATAATATTAAATTTAGCTTATTTAATTATTACATTACTCAATTTAATCCCAAAAGCACCTTATGGAAAAAATTACATTTTCCCCCTAACTTTTTAACTTTTTGCATTTTACTCCCTAGGCTCGTAAAATAATTTTCACTCAATTTTCATCATACCCAAGCCTAGCCGAACCTATTTCATGCTCATAACAGCCCACATTTTCATTTATTCATATTTTTAGACACATTTTACATCTTTTATGTAACACCCCTTACCCGTATTCTATGCTAGAACTAATACGAGGCGTTACTGTACTTACCTCACATGGTCATACAACTTTAGGCAACCAAATTTCATTCTAAATTAAAACATTTCCACACACAACTATAATGTCCTTATAATGGGCTTACGAGGCCCTAAACATGCTTCTGGAAGTTTTTGGATATTAATTGGAAACTTTTACACACTTAAGGAACTTTTGCCTAAACAGGGGCCACACGCCCGTGTGGGGTGGGACACGGCCGTCGGGGAAGGTCGTGTGGTCACACACACACCCATGCCCCTAACCTGTGGTTGACACTAACTTATTTCACACGGTTGGACACGCGTACGTGTCCCTAGCCCGTGTCCCTCACACGGCCACGACACGCCCATAACTTAGCCCATGTGCCAAAACCTTGGCATTCTATTTATGATGTCATCATCTCAATAAGGTCACACGGCCAAGGCACACGCCCGTGTCCTTAGACCGTGTGTAACATCTTGAAATTCAGGTTTTTGTGTTTTGGCATTATGTTATGTGTTAGGCTACTTTGTGTGTTGGTTATGTGTGTTTGGAGGTCCTAGGAAGGCCTGCGATCGAGTCGAAGCTTGCTAAAAAATTTTGTGTTTGGTCTTAAAGTGGGAGAAGGTAGGTGGCATCAGACATAAGGGATTAAGTGGATAAAATGTTAGCACAAGTTGAGCAAGTGTAAAGGTGGTGTAGCGTCATTTGCAAGAGCTAAGGGGGAGGAGTTCGAATCCCACTTGTAGCAAAATCTATTTAATTTTTGTGCTGATCAGGTAAGAGTGGGAGAGTTCGGCTGGGACTCAATTGGATGAGTTGAAGACTCATTCAAACGCATTTGAATGAGTGGAGGAAAGGGGATTAAGGAGAGAATCAATGGGGAAATATGGGGATTGAGGTGAGAAGGGGAGTTGGCTAAATTTTGAGAAGTGTTAGGGGAGGAAATTCGGTCAAAGTGATGTCTTTTGGAAGGAGAGAACATTCGGTTTTGGTAGGGGAGTAGGTGCCGAAAATTCTTAAGGGTGTTTGCAAATTTTTAGTGTGTATAGAGTTTTCTCTCTTTTTGGGCATTGTGTGCTTTCGATTTCTTTCAACTTTTTCTCTGTTTATCAAAAATTCCCAAGACTATTTTGTTCATCTTTTATTTGGTAAGAGTCGAAACCTTTATGGCACTCTTTTTCTTTCTCTTCTTTTTTCTTTTCCTCTCATTTACTTTATTTCTCAAGCTTCCATCCTTTTTGCCAAACTCTCATGGATCCCATCTCCCTTTTCATTTCATCTCACACTTGTGTCTTGTGTTGCCGAATCCTCTTCTACTCCCACACCCTTCTCTTTTCTTTGTTGCATAGTCACCACTTATCTTTGGGGTCGTTCGTTTGGAAGAGGGTCGAACCATCTCTTCTCTCTGCGTTAGTAGTTGTAATTTGAAAGGTAAAATCCTCTTGTTCTCCCTGTCAGTGAATATTCTCTTTTATCCTATCTTATTTGCTTTAATAGTCGATAGTCTTACACTATCTGTTCTTCTTAAGGCCAAATCCGTTGAGTGCAAATACACTCTTCTAACTCATCCAATCGGCATTCCCTTATTCTGGTAAGGATTCTTTTCCTTCTATTACTTTTTATTCTTTTGACTACTCTTGTTGTTTGTTAAACTAAGGAGGGCTAAGGCTAAAAAGGACTAAAAAGGGCTATTCTCGGCATCATATTGCATTGATATCTGATTATCTACTATTCTGCTAAAAAGGGCTAAGGCCCAGTCTGATTTTGTATGGGCTTCGCACAAAGTGATTTGTAAGGTCTAGGGCTCAGTTATGGTTAATGAAGAGTAATTGCACACTGGGTCTTTTTGACTTACCCCACTGCTTAAATGTTTGCAAGTAATTCTTAGTTCGGCGGACATGGGCTGGGATCGACTCTGAGGTGGCCATGCACTTTATGTTTAGTAAAATCTTACTTTTCTTCTCTTTAGACTTATTTACTTAAAATTTGGATTTTTTTTTATTTTGTAATAAGGCCACTACTAAATTAATATGGTTTAATTCTTCTTACATGCACTAAGTTGAGAATTAATCGGTATAGTTATTTTCCTAATACAATATGATTGGCTATTTTTCTAAAACGTAACAAATGATTTTCAAATAGTAATAAGAAATTAATAATTCCAAGGTGTCACCTAACGGCAATAGAAAACTCATTTTCTATAACAAAGACAGTATCTAAGTTGATTACGAGTTTCAAGAAAAATGAACACTAAGTTTTATAACAACCAACCTAGACTCAAAATTTTAAAAGATCTCAAAGTTTACCAATTGTACGGTTTAAGTAATTCTTCTATGTGACATGTCAGATTCAGTCGTAATATTAGGCTGAGTTTGGGGTGTTACAATTATGGTATCAGAGCGTAGGTTGCCAAACTCGACTTTGGGGGTTTTGGGTTCAAAAACGTTATCAAAAGTTTTGTTTTGAAAATAGATGTACATGGTTTATTTAAAGTGTGGCACCCGAGTCTCCAGCACCAAGTCTGTAAGGTAAGTCTTCTTACTGTTGGGTGATTAGCATGAAGTGAATATATTATGTGAAAATATTATGCTGTGGATGCTAGAAGTTAGAAACCCAACATTAGAGATTGAAACTTTTATGTATATATTGTGTGTTATGACAAACTACTTCTCAACTCTATTTCATAAGACTATCTGGCAGTGAAAGAAATGCTAATTCATAAAATATACGTAATCAGATTAAGACAAGTTAGTAGACATGAGTGCTAAAGGACATGGATGAGGCGCACTCGACCGTGGTAGAGGTCGAGAGGTGGAGGCTGAATTCTCAGAAGCAGGACATGAGCCGAAAGGAGAGGTGCCAGCATCTCCTGTGGCAGAAGCGGGATATCAAGATCGAACTGGTGGGGACAATGCTTTGTCCCAAGCAATGTTGCGTGTTCTGGAGTGGGTTGTTGGGGCAAACACTGGAACGATAGCTCAGAAGACCATTCTTGAGCGACTTCGAGCAAATAGGGCAGAGATATTCAGGGGTATTTCTGGTGTGGCCCCAAACATAGCTGAATATTGGTTGGAGGCAGTTGAACGAATTATGGACGATCTGCACTGTACAGTTGAGGAGAAATTGAAAGGGGCGGTGTCTCTTCTCCGAGATGAGGCATATCAATGGTGGCTCACAGTAAGAAAAGGTACTTCAGCGGATTGTATAACTTGGGATTTCTTCAAAATGATGTTTCAAGGAAAATATGTTGGAGCAAGCTACGTAGATACCCAGAGAAAAGCATTTCAAAATTTAGTTCAAGGGGGTAAATTCGTGGCTGAGTACGAGGAAAAATTTTTGAGATTGACCCGCTATGCCCGAGGGATAGTTGCGACTGACTATGAACATTACGTACAGTTCGAGGATGGGTTACGAGACGAGCTGTGGGTACTGATAGCTCTGTAGCGGGAGAGAGATTTTGCCACTCTGGTTGACAAAGCTAAAATAGCTGAAGAGGTTAAGTGGACTGAGACTCAAAACAAGGAGAAGGATAAGGGTAAAAATAAGAGAAGCTTTGGGTCATCGGGATCGTTTGGAGGTTTCCAAAAGAGGCCTAGATTTGATGGGCCAGCTCGAGTTGTGAGGCCTGCGGCGACGGGCTAGTTTTGGTCATATGCTCTGTGTGGGAAAATGCATTCTAGTGAGTGTCGGAAGAGAACCGGTGTGTGTTTTAGGTGCGGAGCTATGGATCATCTGGTTAAAGATTGTCCACAAGTAGATAAAGCATGGCCAGTTGGACAGGGTTTTGATCAGTTCAAGAGGGGTGGTCAGCAACCACCAAGAGGTCGTGGTCCAGCTAGAGGAGGAAATGGTTTTGGTAGGGGTCGAGGAGCTTTGGGCAGGGGTGTTTGTAATACGGATACAAGACAGCCGAGATTAGTTTATGCAGCTCGACAGTGAGAGGATGGCGACACACCAGACGTCATAACCGATACATTTCTCATAGTTGATAAATCATTTATTACTTTAATTGATATTAGTTTGACTCATTCGTATGTTGCTAGTACTGTGTCTGAGACTATAAGCCTTAAATCTGAACTTGTTGCTAGAGAAATGAATGTGGTTAGCCCTTTAGGACAATCCATAGTAGTAAATAAATTGTTTAGAGATGTGTCTTTAGAAACTCAGGGAGTAGTGTTTCCGGCAGACTTGATGGAGTTTCCATTCGGTGAGTTTGACCTTATTTTAGGCATGGATTGGTTAGTGAAGTACCGTGCAAATCTGGATTGTGCTACTAAGCATATGGAGTTGAGAACTCCGGGGGACAAGGAAGTAATTGTGAGAGGGGAGCGAAAGAATTATTTGTCCAATGTGGTTTCTACATTAAAGGATATTAAGATGGTGCGAAAAGGGTGCAGGGCGTTTATAGCTTTCATCAGTGTGTTGGACGCAAAAGAAGTGTCAGTGGGAGATATCAAAATGGTGAAGGAATTCATGGATGTCTTTCCTGAAGAGCTTCCAGGGTTACCTCCGGACCGCGAAGTGGAATTTGGAATTGAACTACTTTCGAGAACGGCTCCAGTGTCCATTGCCCCATATAGAATGGCACTGAATGAGCTAGTAGAACTCAAAGCTCAGATCTAGGAATTACTGGACAGTGGTTTTATCCGACCCAATGTATCACCGTGAGGAGCGCCAGTGTTGTTCGTGAAAAAGAAGGATGGGTCAATACGTATATGTATCGACTATCGCTAGCTGAACAAGTTGACGATTAAGAAAAAATACCCATTGCCAAGAATTGATGATCTATTCGATCAGTTAAAAGGTGCAACGGTGTTTTTGAAGATAGATTTGAGATCCAGGTATCACCAGCTCAAGGTCAAGGAGGCAGATATCCATAAGACAGCTTTTTGAACTCGTTATGGTCACTATGAGTTTTTAGTGATGCCGTTCGAGTTAACAAATGCTTCAGCTGCATTCATGGATATGATGAACTGGGTATTCCAACCTTATTTGGATCAATTTGTTGTGGTATTTATAGACGACATCTTGGTTTATTCAAGGACAGAAGAAGAGCATGATTCACATCTCCGGATTGTTCTGCAAGTATTAAGAGAAAAGCAACTCTATGCAAAATTCAGCAAGTGTGAATTTTGGTTGAAGGAAGTCACTTTCCTAGGGCATGTTGTGTCTGCCGAGGGGATTAGGGTTGATCCTCGGAACATTGAAGCTGTTCTGGACTGGAAGCCACCGAAGTCTGTAGTGGAAATTTGAAGTTTTCTTGGGTTAGTTGGATACTACAGAAGATTTGTCGAAGGTTTCTCCTTGATTGCAGCGCCCTTGACCAAGTTATTTTGGAAAGGGATACCATTTGTTTGGACTGATAAGCAGTAGGAGAGCTTTGAGAAGTTAAAGAGGATCTTGATAGAGGGTCCGGTATTGATTTAGCCTGAGGCTGGAAAGGAATTCGTTGTTTATTGTGATGCTTCACACACTGGTTTGGGGTGTGTATTAATGCAAGAGGGCAAGGTAGTTGCATATGCTTCTCAACAATTAAGACCGCATGAGATTAGTTATCCCACTCATGACTTGGAGTTAGCTGCGGTAGTGTTCGCCCTGAAGATTTAGAGACACTACTTGTATGGAGAGAAGTCAGTAATCTACACTGACCATAAGAGTTTGAAATATCTCTTTACCCAGAACGAGTTGAATTTAAGGCAGCGGAGGTGGATTGAGCTGTTGAAGGATTATGACTGCTCGATTGAATACCACCCGGGTAAAGCTAATGATGTGGCAGATGCGTTGAGCCGTAAAGTGATACCTGAGGCTGGAAAGGAATTCGTTGTTTATTGTGATGCTTCGCACACTGGTTTGGAGTGTGTATTAATGCAAGAGGGCAAGGTAGTTGCATATGCTTCTCGATAATTAAGACCGCATGAGATTAGTTATTCCACTCATGACTTGGAGTTAGCTGCAGTAGTATTTGCCCTGAAGATTTGGAGGCACTACTTGTATGGAGAGAAGTCAGTAATCTACACGGACCATAAGAGTCTGAAATATCTTTTTACCCAGAACGAGTTGAATTTAAGGCAGCGGAGGTGGATTGAGCTGTTGAAGGATTATGACTACTCGATTGAATACTACCCGGGTAAATCTAATGTTGTGGCAGATGCATTGAGCCGTAAAGTGATATCTGATTTGAGAGCCATGTTTTCTCATCTTAGTCTGTATAACGATGGTAGTCTGCTAGCCGAACTGCAAGTAAAGCTGACATGGGTAAGTCAGATTAAAGAAAAATAACTTTTGGATGATGTGTTAAGTTCTCGATTTTGACAAGTACAGAATGGAGAGATGGGGATTTTAGTCTGAACAATGAAGGGGCGTTGTGTTGTCATGGAAAAGTTTGTATGCCGAGGGACTTCAAATTGAGGTAGAGGGTTCTGAGGGAAGTGCATAGTAGCCCATATGCTATGCATCCCGGTGGGAGTAAGATGTATCAAGATTTGCGTGAGCAATTTTGGTGGCCAGGTCTCAAGCAAGAGGTTACTGAGTTCGTGAGTAGATGCTTGATGTGTCAGCAAGTGAAAGTAGAACATCAGTTTCCTTCGGGGTTGTTACAGCTGGTAAAGATTCTACTATGGAAATAGGAAAGGATAACGATGGATTTCGTAAGTGGACAACCTCTTTCGCCTAGTAAGAAGGATGCTATGTGGGTAACTACTGATCGGTCGATAAAGGCTACTCACTTTATCCTTGTTCGTGTCAACTATTTGTTGCAGAAGTTAGCTAAGCTATATGTAGCAGAGGTTGTAAGGTTGCATGGGGTACCAGTGTCCATCATATCAGACAGAGACCCTAGGTTCACATCGCGGTTCTGGAAGGCTTTACATTAGGCATTGGGTACAAGGTTTGAATTCAATACAGTGTTTCATCCGCAGATTGACGGTCAGTCGGAGAGGGTAATTCAAGTTCTGGAAGACATGTTGAGGGGTTGTGTTATTAACTTCAGAGGTAGTTGGGAAGATTTTCTACCGCTGGCAGAGTTTGTATACAAAAACAGTTACCAAGCCAGCATTCAATTGGCACCTTACGAAACATTATATGGTCGTAAGTATCGAACTCCTACCTGTTGGACAGAATTGGGTGAACGGGAGTTGTAGGGTCCAAAAATGATCTCAGAGACTAAGGAAAAGGTTAAGTTAATTTGAACTCGATTGAAAGAAGCTTCCGACAGGTAGAAGTAGTATGCAGACTTGAAGCGTAAGGACATAGAGTTCGCAATGGGTGACCAGGTATAGAGTTCACAATGGGTGACCAGGTTTTTCTTAAAGTCTCACCTTGGAAGAAGGTCTTAAGGTTTGGTCAGAAAGGCAAATTGAGTCCCAGGTATATCGGGCCTTATCGGGTGTTGAGACGTATAGGACCAGTAGCTTATCAGCTTGAGTTGCCTCCGAAATTGGGTCAGATGCACGACGCATTCCATGTCTCAATGCTAAGGCGTTATCGTTCGAATTCATCTCACATAGTACCCATGGAAGAAATTGAGGTAAGGCCAGACCTGTCTTTTGAAGAGGAACTAGTGCAGATCTTGGACCGAGACGTTAAAGTATTAAAAAGAAAATTAGTTCCTTTGGTCAAAGTGTTAGGGTGAAATCACGATGCAGAGGAAGCCACATAAGAGCTAGAAGAAAAGATACGACAGCAATACCCTCACCTCTTTTGACCAGGTAAATTTCGAGGCCAAAATTTCTTTAAGGGGGTAGAACTATAACATCCTAAAATTTGGGTTTTTGTGTTGTGGCATTATGTTATGTGTTAGATTGCTTTGTGTGTTGGTTGTGTGTGTTTGGGGGTCCTAGGAAGGCCTAGGATCAAGTTGGGGCTTGTTAAAAATTTTTATGTTTGGGCTTAAAGTGGGAGAAGGTAGGTGGCGTCAGACATAAGGGATTAAGTGGATAAAATGTTAGCACAAGTTGGGCAAGTATAAAGGTGGTGTGGTGTCATTTGCAAGAGCTAAGGGGGAGGAGTTCGAATCCCACCTATAGCACAATCTATTTAATTTTTATGCTGATCAGGTGAGGGTGGGAGAGTTCGGCTGGGACTCTATTGGAGGAGTTGAAGACTCATTCAAATGCATTTGAATGAGTGGAAGAGAAGGGATTAAGGAGAGAATCAAGGAGGAAATATGGGGATTGAGGTTAGAAGGGGAGTTGGCCGAATTTTGGGAAGTGTTGGGGGAGGAAATTCGGTCAAAGTGAAGTCTTTTAGAGGGAGAGAACATTTAGTTTTGGTAGGGGAGTAGGTGCTGAAAATTCTTAAGGGTGTTTGCAAATTTTTAGTGTGTATAGAGTTTTCTCTCTTTTTGAGCATTGTGTTCTTTCGGTTTCTTTCAACTTTTTCTCTGTTTGCCAAAAATTCCCAAGACTATTTGGTTCATTTTTTATTTGGTAAGAGTCGAAACCTTTCTGGTACTCTTTTTCTTTCTCTTATTTTCTCTTTTCCTCTCATTTACTTTATTTCTCAAGCTTCCATCCCTTTTGCTGAATTCTCATAGCTCCCATCTCCCTTTTTGTTTCATCTCACACTTGTGTCTTGTGCTGCTGAATCATCTTCTACTCTCTAACCCTTCTCTTTTCTTTGTTGCATAGTCACCACTTATCTCTGGGGCCGTTCGTTTGGAAGAGGGCCGAACCATCTCTTCTCTCCACGTTAGTAGTTGTTATTTGAAAGGTAAAATCCTCTTGTTCTCCCTGTCAGCAGATTTTCTCTTTTCTCCTATCTTCTTTGCTTTAATAGCCGATAGTCTTACACTGTTTGTTCTTCTTAAGGCCGAATCTGTTGAGTGCAAATACACCCTTCTGACTCATCCAATCGGCACTCCCTTGTTCTGGTAAGGATTCTTTTCCTTTTATTACTTTTTATTCTTTTCACTACTCCTGTTGTTTGTTAAACCAAATAGGGTTCTCTTTCATAATTGGTTACCTTGTTCTTTGTGCGTAACACGTTTTTCATCTCTTGTCCAAGCTGAATATCAAGAGGAGAAGTGCCGAAACTCTTTTCTAAGCGGTCTTGTTTGCTCACGTTAGTAGCAAAGGTAGGGGGATTTCTCTTTAGTTTTTCGATTGACCTCTCTCTTTTGGTTGTTCTCAACTTTAGTTAGATATCAATGTTAGATAACCCTTGTTTCCAATAAAGTACAATATAGATCGAGAATTATTTCATGGATGCGAGTGCCAGTCATTCGAAGGAGGAAAGTGTACTCGTAGTCCCGATTCCTAACTTTAAAAGGCGTGCAGTGTTGGTAGTTTGAGATTTTTCGCCGGGGTGTGGTAGAGAGCCGACATCAGCTTGGGATAAGCAGATCGCTATCTTACCTGCGAGTAAGGGTGTCAACGACGTTGAGAGTATAGTTCTTTGCGTATTCAGGTGTGTAATTCTCCCAACTTTTTCCCTTTTTTCTACGTGTATATGCATTATTAATGCTGAAACTTCGGCATTTGCTGTTGTTTTACTCATGGAGGGTAAAATCAAGACATCAGGTTAGTGACTTCTGACTGTGCTATATATGCGGTTTTGCTGACATGATTATATGTACACTCTGAACATCTGAAGTATGTTGATATCTGTTGCATTCATACGCCATGATTTCTTGTTCGCATAGGGGATGGGTATAAGTTATGAATGAAAGGGGAAGTGTATCTGGTGACTATGTCACATTAATCTGGTGGCTTTAGTCACAATCTGATCTGGTGGCTCTGCCACACTCTATTCTGGTGGCTCTGCCACACAGTCTGGTGACTCTGTCACAATTTGACGATGAGTAGCTAACTGCAGCATGACTGCCATCACTGGTGTGTAGCGGCGAGGGTCGATTGTATAAATCCCCATTAGTGTGTTTGGCAGGAATGGGTGGTGTGTAGGGGATGGATAATTAGGTTGGTTTGGGATTTGCATCATATTGTATTGATATCTGATTATCTGCTATTCTCTACTAAAAAGGGCTAAGGCCCAGTCTGATTCTATATAGGCTTCGCCCAAAGTGATTTGTAAGGGCTAGGACCCAGTTATGGTTAATGAAGAGTAATTGCACACTGGGTCTTTTTGACTTACCCCACTGCTTAAATGTTTGCAGGTGATTCTTAGTTCGGCGGACATGAGCTGGGATCGACTCTGAGGTGGCCATGTACTTTATGTTTAGTAAAATCTTACTTTTCTTCTCCTTAGACTTATTTACTTAAAATTGAGAATTTTTTTTATTTTGTAATAAAGCCACTACTAAATTAATATGGTTTAATTTTTCTTACATGCACTAAGTTGAGAATTAATCCGTATAATGATTTTCCAAATACAATATGAATGACTATTTTTTTAAAACGTAACAAATGATTTTCAAACAGTAATAAGAAATTAATAATTCTAAGGTGTCACCTAACGGCAATAGAGCAAACTCGTTTTCTATAACGAAGACAGTATCTAAGTTGATTACAAGTTTCAAGAAAAATGAACACTAAGTTTTATAACAACCAACCTAGACTCAAAATTTAAAAAGATTTCAAAGTTTACCAATCGTACGGTTTAAGTAATCCTTCTATGTGACATGTCAGATTCGGTCGCAACATTTAGGTCGGGTTTGGGGTGTTACACCGTGTGTCGAATTAAATTCTAATTTCAAGGTTCAGACTTCACACGGCCTGGGCACATGCCCAAGTTCATGGCCGTGCCTTCCACACGGCCGTGTCTCTACCCGTGTGTTTTCTACAAGGCTTACTGACTTGTAAAACTAACATGGAGGGGACACACGGCCTGGTCACACACCCATGGGACTGACCGTGTGTCACACTCGACCTAGACACACGCCCGTGTGCTTACCCATGTGGACTGGAACAAGGCTATTTGCCAAGCTCTTTTTGTCACCCTATCCCACATAACAAGATCTCATACAACAAATCATCATGAAAATCAATTTATGCAACAAACACATTTTTGAATAACCTCATATTTCATAAATTAATCATAATGAGCCATCAACTATGGCAATATACAAAAAGGTTCATCCATAAGGGAGCCAATACACACTTGGCCAAAATAACAAAACAATTCACCTAGTCTAGCTCCTATACATGCCATACTTAATATGCTAATTCTAGATATACCAAGATTTGCTGATAGTGTAGGTGAACTTCCAATTAGCTTCGTATCCTGACACGGCTCTTTGACACTATAAAACAAGGGAAAAGAAGGGGAGTAAGCTTAAAGCTTAGTAAGTTTACATGTAAACAAATAACATCATAGTATGTGCAAAACAATAAATAGCATTACATACAAAGTAAACAATCCACATTCATAATCATACTTACTCACTTCCTCCCTTACCACATTCTAACCATATCACAAGCTTAATTCTCACATTCTTTAACATGCATCCCTGTACTTAACACCATAAGGTCACATGATACAACACATCATAATTTCTCAATAAACCATTCATAATACCAATTACTCGGTGGTTTCGCACTTAGCCCACCATCAAACTTTAATAGGGTGGTATCGCACATAGCCCACCAAAAAGGATTGTTACGGTGGTATCGCACATAGCCCACCAAATGATAAATAGACAATGGTATCACACACAGCCCATCGTAATTAAGTAATAAGGTGGTATTGCACTTAGCCCACCATCAAGAGTTGTTATAGTGGTATCGCACACAGCCCATTATTTATTACTACGGATGTTATTTCACATTTACATATCTATTTCGACATTCATACAAAAATTATTCAATAACTACCAAATTCACTCCATTTAAATCATACATGTTCTCAATCATACAACGCACCAATTAGTAAAAACATGTGTATATAAAATTCATTGTTTACACATAAACTTACCTCGGTGCAAAATATGTTAGTTTGCGGTTTAATCAAAACCTTGCCTTTTCCCCGGTTAAGGTTGATTCCATGTTCTTCTTGATCTATAACAACAAAATTCAATCATTTAAAACATTTTATGATTATAATGCATCATAATCTCTACTTAGGCAAAAATAACCATTTTGCCCTTGTACTATGGCAAAATTATAATTTTGCCCCTAGGCTCGTAAACATTTTTCATCACATTTTCTCATTAAAAAAGCCTAACTAAACATTTATTACTCTTACAACTACTTATAATTTCAATTATTTCATGCATTTATTTCACATTCTCAATCTTTGCATTTAAGTCATATTTAGGTGTTTTCATGCTAGCACCCTACACAAAAGTTGTTTCTCATCTCCCTAACATTCATTTTCCTCCATAAAAACTCAAAAAACATCATGAACACTCTCATGGAAAGTCCCTATACTTTCAACCATATTACAAATTAGTCCCCTCATTAGCTAGCTTATGCTTTGGGTGTTCCAAAAATGCAAAAATCATTAAGAAAAACTTCTAAAATCACTTACTTCCTAGAGAATATGTTGGCTGATAGTTTGAGCTTCAAAACCCCTATTTTCTCTTCAAATTTTCGGTGGAGGAAGAAGAGTGAATAGTGAAAGATGATATCTTTCCTTTTTAGCATATTTTATTCATCTTTTTATCACCTAATGTCACCAAATTTGACTAAAATTAATGCCCTTATCCCCCTAGCTACCTATGGCCGGCCAACAGACTCCATATGGCCTCTTTGCACTTTAAGGGCCTCTAGATTAATATTCTATGGCTATTAAACCCTTCTACCTTGAAAAATAGAACTTTTGTACTTTCTACGATTTAGTCCTATTTCATAATTAAGCATTCGTTCGCTAAAATTAAAGCACCGAAATTCTCATGCATACCTATAAACATGTTATAACACATAAAATATTATCAAGATAAATTCCCTCAACCTCGGGTTAGTGATCTCAAAACCACCGTTTCGACTAGCCCCAAAATTGGGCTGTTACATTTTACAAATGGGTCCCTTTTAGACATTTTCATCAAAAATCACTTGGTAAATGTTGTTTATCTAACACCAAACATACATTTTCTACCATTAAACATCAAAATGCACAAATATTTAACATGGGTAAAATTTTAAACATTGATACCTTTTCAAATTAGTCCTTGAAATAGTTAGATTAGGTTGAGACAACTTCAAAAACATAAAAATCATGAAAAACGGGGCAAGAACGGACTTACAATCGAGCTTAGAAGATGAACAAACCCTAACTATGGACTCCTCTTGTGAATTTCAGCCATGGGGACTAATTTGAAGAAGATGACATCTTTTATTTTAGTTATTTTAGCTTTATTTACCAAATGACCAAATTGCCCTTAATGCCTAACTTCAAAATTTCACCTAACCATGTCCATTTTTGTCCATACTAAAGTATAATGGTCTAATTTCCATTTAAGGACCTCCAATGTAAAATTTTATAGCAATTAGACACCTCTAGCTTCTAGAACACACATTTTACACCTTTTGCAATTTAGTCCTTTTAACTAAATTGGGTGTCCAAACGTCAAAATTTTCGAACGAAATTTTCACAAAATTGTTCCATAAAAATATAATAAAAATAAATTTTATTCCATCAGATTTGTGGTCTTAAAACCACTATTCCGACTAGACCCAAATCGGATTATTATATTCTAGCTCTGAATTTGGTCTATTCGAATCTATACGAGTAAATTTTGTATCAATTTATTATATTTCACATTCAAGTGGACTCAATTTTCATTTTAGGTAAAATTACTATTTTGCCCCTAACATTTTCATAAATTCCCATTTCATCCCTAGGCTCGGAAAATGAAATTTGTTCAATTTACTCTCTACTCCAAGCCTAACCAAAATTCCATCTTAAAATTTACAGCACATGTATTCATAAAAATTCAGAATTTTTCATCAAATTTGTAACACCCTTTACCCGTATTTCCCGCTGGAACTGGGCCCGAGGCATTACCGGACTAAAACCACTTGATCGCCACTTAGGCTCAACGTGACTACTCTCCTTTAGTTACTACAACAACCTCATTCCCGACTTACGAGGCCTCACTCATACACCCGAGGGCTCCCGAGACTATTTCAAAAACTCTACGATCTTAAAATTTTCTCTATCTAGATAGGACTACACTCCCACGTTAGATGGTACACGCCGTGTGTAGTCACACACGTCCATGTCCACCAACCGTGCACAAAACTCAATCATACTGCTACAATCCCACGGCTAGAGCACACGCCCGTGCCCACCACCTGTGGTGAGCACTGAGTACTTCACACGGTCTTGAGTCTAGGCACATGCCTGTGTAGCTAGCTCATAGCCTACACTGCTCAATTCTATCAAAGAGACACGGCCAATGCATACGCCTGTGGGCTAGCCATGTGTCACACATGGCCTAGACATATGCCCGTGTGCCTATCAACCTGGACAAGAACAAAGCGAATCGCTAACCCCTTTACCATTCTCACTTGCATATATTCACACGCCATCACATAACATCAGTATAACTCTTGAATTAAAGACATGCAATCCAACAATGAAATCTTCATCCCAAACACAAGGGAGAACTATTTCTACTATGATTACAAAATAACTTTAGCCATCATCTATGGCTATACACAAATAAACTATGTGTTTTCTTAGGCCAACACAATTTGGCTACATCAATTAGAATTAATCAACTTTTAAAGAATCCCTATACATGCCATGACTCATAAGAGCTTGAAACATCATACTAAGCGTCTAATCGATAGTGTGAAAACATCTCTGGAAGCCTCCAACCCGAGCTACTTAAAATAACCTATAAGAGATGGACAAAGGAAAATAGTAAGCAATAATGCTTAGAAAGTTCATCTGTGTATAATTGACAAATACTGATATTCATTGAATATACACAACCATAAGGTATTATAAAGAGTTTTACTCTTATAGTCATGGTTACTTACTCAGCCATTCTTGAAATTTACTCATTCTATCTCTTACCACATTCTAAGCACGCCACAAGCCAATTGCTCGTGTTAATTAGACTACATTCCTACACTGGTCGCCACATGATCATACAAAACAACACATCAAGCATTTTCAATAAGTCACTCATACTACTAACCTTTCGGTGGTTTCGTACTTAGCCCACCATCGATCTCTAATAGGATGGTAACGCACATAGCCCATCTTAATTATTTATACTTATGGTGGTTTCGCACTTAACCCACCAAATAATTTTTTTATAAGCGATGGTATCACACACAGCCTATCACTACCATCAATAAGGTGATATCGTACATAGCTCACCATTATTATACATTCATGGATAGTTATCCACATGTATTTCTCTATTTCTAATGTTCACCCGAGAACATCCTCACGCACTACTATTCTTACTTAACTTTCTACGATATTCGTTCGCATTCACACAATGCATCAATAAATCTACCTCATGCACTAAGGTACATTGATTATACATAACCCACTAGGGGTTCATCATATACTGAAATCATCTCAATTCGATTCTAACACACACTTGTGCTTCTCGTGGTACCATCACATACTTTCTCTCTTTCGACATGCCCATTGAATCACTCAAATTGTTAAATAACACTTTTGAGTATCATACACCTAATGTCATACTAACATCATACCCCAATAGGGTCTTACATGTATTAACATATCGATGCCATGTCCCCAACATGGTCTTATACAAATTTTTATACCGAAGCCATATTCCAATATGGTCTTACACGGGACCTTAATTATCATCATATCATGCCATACGCATTAGCCATTATGCTTAGATTGAATTCTCTTGACATCTCATCAAAAGATATTTCATACATTCATAAAGTAAATATCCACTCCATACAACATTGGAATATTAAATTAACTCGTACGTAATTGCAACATTTGCACATGAACTTACCTCGATGTCGAGAGGGTCGAAAGGGACTTTTGGCCCACATTTCTTTTTTCACCCGTTCTAGGTCCGAAACTTGTTTCCTTTGATTTAGAACAATGTAATTCACTGACTTAACCACTTATAAATCATAATACACCATAATCTACACTTTAGGCAAAAATAACTATTTTGCCCCTACACTTTGGCAAAATTACGGTTTTTCCCCTAGACTCGTAAATAAATTTTCATCACATTTTCTTCTTAAGCAAGCCTAGCTGAACATTTAATCCTCTTACAACTATCCACAATTCCAACTATCTCATGCCTTAATGAACAAATTACAACTTTTCATTTTAGTCCTAATTAGGTGTTTTCATGTCAACACCTTTCACAAAAATTGTTTCTCACCATCCTATCATTCATTTTCTTCCATAAAACTCATCAAACAACATAAGTTATATCATGGTAATTCCCTATACTTTCAACCATATTGCAAACTAGTCCTCTCATTAGCTAGCTTAAGCTTTGAGGACTCTAAAAATACAAAAATCATCAAAAATAACCATCAAGATGACTTACTTGTAGAGAAAATGAGCTGCTAAAATTTCAAGCTTTCAAAGCCCTCCCATGGTTGATATGTTCGGTTGGAGAAGAAGACCAAATAAAAAGATGATAACTTTTGCTTATATCATTTTTTTTATTCATTTTCTCTAACTAATATCACCAACTTTTAATCATAATAAATGCATTAGTCTCCTATGCATCCTATGGCTGGCCAACTCACTTAAACAAGGCCAAATTGCACATTTGGGACTTCCAATTAATAATCCATAGCTATTTGGCACCTCTAGCAAATTAAATAGAACTTTTGCACTTTATGCGATTTAGTCCTTTTTCAGAATTTAGCTAGAAATCGCTAAAATTAAGACACCAAAATTTTCATGCATCCTTAAAAACATGTTATAACACATAACATAACATGAAAATAATTTTATGTAACCTCAAATTAGTGATTCCGAGATCACTGTTCTGACTAGCCCATAAATCAGGCTGTTACAAAATTTCTCAACTTTGCATTTTAGTCCCTAAATCATGTCTTCATCAAAAATCACTTTGTAAAAGTTGTTTATCTATCAACAACCTTTCATTTTCTACCATAAATTTCTAATTTTCAGCATATACATCTATGACCCATTTTCCATACTTTGATAACTTTTCAAATTAATCCCACAAATAGATAGATTAGACTATACCAGTTTCAAAAATATAAAAATTACTAAAAACGAGGCTTGAATACTTACCCAATTTGGCCAAGAAAGCTTGCTTTCTCTTTCCTAGGGTTTCCATGGAATATTTTGGGAAAGAAGATGATAAAATGATTTTTATTTCTATTTAATAATTTATCATCTTTAAATAATTTTGATTTCTAATTTAGTCCTTAGCCTTTTTCTCATTTTCTATGGATGAATCTTCCAATAATATCTACTAACTTTTTATTAATGGTCTAATTACCATATAAGGACCTCAAGTTTTGAATTTCATAGTTATTTAATCCTTATAGCTACTAGAATTCAACTTTTGCATTTTATACAATTTAGTCCTTTTCCTAATTAAACACATAATCGATAAAATTTTCGTATCAAAATTTTTACATGACTTTTCTAACACAATACGGACCATATAATAAAATAAAAATAAATTTTATTTTTGGGCTGAATTTGTGGCCCCGAAACCACTGTTTCGATTTCACCGAAAAATAGGCTATTGCATCAGCAACTACATTCGCTTTTCCCGAATGGAAATCAATGATAAACTCATAATATTTTAACAGTTCAAGCCATCATCGTTGTCTCAGATTCAAATCTTTTTGCAACATTAGATACTTTAAACTCGTGTGATCAGTAAATAAGTGACATTTTTCACCGAACAAATGTTGTTCCCAAATTTTCAACGCAAACACAATAGCTGCCAACTCTAAATCATGTGCCAGATAATTCTTTTCATGTGGCTTTAACTGTCTGGAAGCATAAGCTATCGCTTTGCCTTCTTGCCTCAAAACACAGCCTAAACCAGTTAAAGATGCATAATTAAAAATAAAAAATTCTTTACCCGATTTAGGCTGAACCAAAGCTGGTGCTTCGATCACAATGCTTTCTATGAATTAAAACTTTGTTGACATTTCTTGGACCATTCAGATTTCACATCTTTCTGTAATAACCGCGTCATCAGTGTAGCTATCATTGAGAACCCTTTAACAAATCTTCGGTAATAACCAGCTAATCCCAGAAAACTTCTAACTTCGGGTACGTTCCTTGGTGGTTTCCAATCAACAACTGCTGAAATTTTATTTAGATCAACTCTGATGCCTTTAGTCGATACTATATGTCCCAGAAAACCAACTTCTCGAAGCCAAAACTCTCATTTGCTAAATTTAGCAAAAAGGTTGACTATCATGCACGGTTTGCAACACAATTCTCAAGTGTTCAACATGCTCAGACTTGTCTCGTGAATATATCAGAATATCGTCAATAAATACCACAAAAAATCTGTCTAAATACGGTCTAAAAATTATATTCATCAAATCCATAAATGCTACAGGTGCATTAGTTAAATCAAAAGACATCATAAGAAATTCATAGTGTCCATATCTGATTCTAAATGCAATTTTTGGCACATCCAAATCTTTAACTCGTAACAGGTAATAGCCAGAATGAATATCAATCTTTGAAAATACTATGGCACCTTTCAACTGATCAAACAAATCATCAGGCAGTGGTTATTTATTCTTGATTGTAACCTTTTTGAGCTAACGGTAATCAATACACAATCTCATTGGTCCGTCCTTTTTCTTAACGAACAGAATCGGTGCACCTTAAGGTGAAAAATTGGGTTCGAGCAAAACCTCTATCTGTCAATTCTTGCAGTTGTGACTTCAACTCTTTCAACTTGGTAGGAGCCATTCTGTAAGGTGTTATCAATATCAGTGATGTCCCCTATACAAGTTCAATAGCAAACTTAACCTCTCTGATCAGAGGTAATCTAGGTAACTCCTCTAGAAACACATTAGGATACTCACAAACTATAACACCCCTATCCCGTGTCTGATCACCGAATTAGGGTTAAAGGTGTTACCAGACAGATCAGAAATATTTACAGAATTAATCGCACAACCATTCAACAATATCAATCATATTGTCCCTTAAGTAGGTCATCGAGACCTTAAGCATGCTTATAAACCGAGTCGGGACTAAATCGAAACACATAAGAAATTTCATAAAAATTTGAAACTTTTCTAACATACAGGGGACACACGGCCGTGGGGGTCTCCCACGGCTAATTGACACACTCGTGTGTCTTCCCCGTGGCTATATACTGCCAAAACCAACACGGCTACCAAGCACGCCCGTGTGCTAAGGCCGTGTACTATATACCTATGTCATGACGTAGCTAATCCTATCTATTCCTAGGTTTATACGGGCTATTTACAATTTAACCCTCATATTTGCACACTTTATCAATTTAGTCCATTTTTCTCAAAATATCAAATTCACAAAATCCATACATACACATGCTTAGCCGAATACATATACATCACATACAAGCCCACATTTCTCATCAAACTTTCAATTTAGTCCTTTAATTTACCATTTTCTCAATTTAGCCCTATTTAGCTAAATTCATCAAAACTTCAAGAACATAACATGTTCATTTAGCTCAAATCTTTCATATATCATCCAAAAATATCACAAAGCTTGTAAAATCATCAATGGAATATTTCACATACATCATCAAAACACAAAATCAAGGCATGGGTTTGATAGCTCTCTAAGCAACAATTGCAAAAACGTAGAAATCATCAAAAATCGAAACCAATTCACACCTTAATTTGAGCTTAGATATGGCCGAATATAACAAATCAAATCCCTCTCTTTTTCTTACAACAATTTGGTGAAAGATGGATGGAAATGGCCACTTTAATGTTTTGTTTTTTAAAAACATTAACCATTTATTCATTTACAAAATTAACCTTACTAACAAACATACAAAATACATAAATATAAGGCCATTAATGTATTTTATGCATCCACTAACTAAATATTGGCACAATTGTCTCATAAGGCCTCCTTCTTTTCAAAGCCACAACATATAAGTGCTTTAACATATAGCAAGCAACTTTCACACTTAATGCAATTCAATCCTTTTGTCAAATTAAACACACAGACAGACAAATTCGCTTACAAAAATTTAGCACATTCTTAATCACATATCAACAACACAGAAAATGATATTAAAATATTATACGGACTCAAATTTGTGGTCCTGAAACCACTGTTTCGACTAGGGTATAAACTGGACTTTACAATTCTCTCCCCTTAGGGATTTTCGTCCCTGAAAATCTTACCGTTAAATAGATTCGGATATTGCTGTCTTATTGAGTCCTCAGGCTCCCATGTAGCCTCTTCTATAAGAGTAAAATTTTCTTGTTTCATGCTAAACAAGTCATATACATATGGTATAATATCATACAATCAATATGCCCATAGGTACCTCAAATGACAAAATGTAAACATGTCTAACTATGTACTCATTTTGGTCAAAATGATCAACTAACTTCCAACTATATTTGTACCAATTCATGCCATTGATTTCACTTACCAAAATATTCCAAACGGTACTAAATATATCATTTAACTACTAGCATCAATATTCATTATGTCATTCATAATCAAGTACCAATTTACCCTATTCCTAACAAGTCACATGACATATATAATATGCATATTCACTACTATCATTTCATCATCCATTATTCAAATATATCAAACCAAACATCAACCATTTTAAGGCTACTTATATACAAGCCAAACCATGCCATTACACCAACAAAATGCCAAAACACAAGCCAAGTCAAATGGTCATATCAACAACCAAAACACATAGGCCAACATTAACCAAAATATCTATACATGCCATTATAACCAAAATTAAAACATCCAAAAATATCAATAGAGTCGATGGATAGCGTGATATAGCTCCGACAAGCTTTCAACCCGAACGAGCTTCCGATACACTATAAAACACGAAAAATGACATAGAGTAAGCATTTAAGCTTAGTAAGTCCGTATAACTTAAAACATAACTTACCATTTAATCGCAAAATAGGTAAGATAAACATAACATATCCCAACATAATTTGGCCAAATGCCTAAGCACATATACACCAACCATGATAGCCATGTAAACACATATACAAACCAATAATCATGGATAAGACAACAATTGATTAAGTTTCATATACATGTATCATCCAATTCAATTTTTCATATATCATGTAACAACATTTCCATATAATTCATATGTACCCCTGTAATAGTCCATAAAGAACCCTTACCATTTCATATCAAAATAATGCCCGTTGAACCATTTAGAATATCATTAGATACCAGCGATAGCTCACACATAGTGTGCTAAATCGTATAATTGTAATCCATCAAATCCTGTACATGTATGCTCACACAAACTGTGAAAATAGGCCTACTCACACAAGTTGTGTAACACCTTAACCCGTAACTGTCACTGGCATACAGTTAAGAGGTGTTACCGATCAATCAAAACATTTAACCTCTAAATTACGACACAAAGTCAACCATCATCAATCACATTCATTTACAAACATGTTGTCCCTTATCAAGGTCTATGGGACCTTTAACATATACTTGAGAGGGGTTGGGACTAAACCGAACACTTACAATAAATTTTAGAAATTTATAACAATTAACAAATCTGTTGAGGCCACCTCGTGCCACCAGGCCGTGTACCTCACACGATCACTAGACACCCCCATGTCCAATCCGTGCCAAAATAGAGCAAGCATTCTGACTTTATCCACACAGCCACTAATCACGCCCGTGTGTTAAGGCCGTGTCCTACTAGGTCATATACTGCCAATTCTCACACGGCCTTTAGGCACGCCCGTGCCATGACTGTGTACTTCTTAAGCTAGCTACTAACTTTACCCCACGGTTACTAGGCACGCCCGTGTGCCATGGTCGTGTGACATTATAGGTCATTTGCAAGGCCAAAATGCCACCCACTTAGGGTCATTTCTACAAGCCAATCATCAAGACATATCATACCTATTTAACAACCAAACATATACCAAATTGACCATTCAATTTATATATCAATGCCATTCTCATTCATGCCAAATTACAAACTAAAATTCATATCAACACAAGCATTAATCATCCATCTTGTTTAGCCAAAACTTAACCATTTCATATGCATCACACCATACCAAAATTTGTACCATATAACTCATTCATTCAAGCATTTATCAACTCAAAACTTACCAAAACATATGGATAAGTTCACTTCATAAACATATACACATAACTAGCCTATACATGCCATATTTCAACTAAATACATCCTTTCAAAAGTACCAAAATAGAATGCCGATAGTGTGATTGAGAAGCTGACGATCCCAGATCTGAGCTAGCTTTACTGACACTGCAAGGCAGAGAAACATTTCACACAGTAAGCTTTTCAAAGCTTAGCAAGTTCGATATACAATACAATTATCTCATTAACCTAACTAATTCACATAATAATCAATCACTTATCTCATATTCATATCATCTCATCTAAAGCTAAAATACTCATTCATTCAATCATGGCTTGTCTATAACTCATCAACCAAAAAGGTTCAACACATACCTTAGCTAACACTTAGTTATCCAACTTCCAAGCTATTCAATGCTCGATATTACATTTCGATCATCCTTTGATAATCGTTCAATTTAGCCGCACACTCAATGCCACATATATATTCGAAGCATAATTGTTATCCCACACTTAGTGCCTATTCTTTTAACCGACTCATCTCAGTGTCGCACACACAGTGCCAATTCAATAAGCTGAAGCTTTCATATCATCGCACACATAGTGCTATTCATTTCTATTTCGATTTCAATTTCGCACACTTAGTGCCATCAACTAAAATCGTGCACATAGCAACTCACTTTCACACACATATACATATTCATTTCATATTGCTAAAACACATCTCAAATACATGTATTATATTCAAACTTACCTCAGACATTGAACTATCAATACGGTCGATTAATGGAGCACTTTATCTTTGCCTCGATCTCGCTCCGAACCTTTCCTCTCATGGTCTAAATTTTTGCTTAAAAACGGTCGAACCCCTAGATTTCTTTTTATTTTATTTTCTTTGCTATTTTTGGCACCAAGATGAACAAGAATGACCATTTTCATGCTTTGATTTCATTAAACACATATTATTTAACTATTTACTATTTTATCCTTTCAATTAATAATTAAAACATATAATCACCAAGGTTATAGTTGTCCATTACCACCCACTATCCTAAAACTTGGTTTAATTGCCTTATAAGGCCTCCATATTAATAAGACAACAACACTTAGGTACTTAAAAATCAGCACACAATTTTTACTCTTTACGCGATTAAGTCCTTTCTCTTAATTCGACATTAAAACGATCAAATCATCACACAGAATTTTCACACATACTATTCACACACAAAATAATATTAAATTAACATTTTGACCTCAGATTTGTGGTCTTGAACCACTGTTCCGACTAGGGTCTAAATCGGGCTGTTACAAGCTGTGGAGTATCCGCAACACATGTCAAACCTCAGCCATCGGTAGGACGTTCAAGACCAGCACCCGAATCATGTTAACCCTAATGACATGTCATTTGTATCCTGTGAATTCCTAAGGTTCAAATAGGACTCGGGAATTATCGTATTTCGTTGGATATGCAATTGGTATATATGTATGACATTTCACAACACATGTATAATTCAATTAAAAATATATAAACTCGATTTAATTACAATAACTTACCTCGACGAGTATACGTAGATACAGAGGCGACTAATTCGAGACTTTCTCTTTGCCCTAATCTAAAGCCATAAGAGGTCTATATTGATCTATACGGATTAATTTAACTTAATTCAATATATATTTCATTCAATTTAACCCAAAATCATATTTTAGAATATTATCATTTTGCCCCTATACTTTTAATTTCTTTACAATTTTGTCCTTAGTTCATAAAAATGGAAATTTACTGTAACAGCCCGGTTTAGACCCTAGTCAGAATAATGATTTTGGGACCACAAATCTGAGTCTAAAAAATAATTTAACATTATTTTCTGAGTCTACAGCATGTGTGGTATGTACGAAATTTTCGTGATTTAATTTGATCGTTTGTGTGCTTAATTTGCAAAAAGGACTGAATTGCAGAAAATGCAAAATTGTCCTTTATTTGAGCAATGGTCGAATTGATGTGTCTTCATAATTAAGGGGTCCTTATGTTGTTAATATGTCATCAACTTGGTAAGTGGACATTAATGGCCTTATAATTGATGATTAAATAGTTTAAGTACCAAGGGTAAAATGGTAAATCACGTATTTATGTATACTAAATAAAAAAATGAAAATATGGCCATTATCATCTATTTTGCACCGAATTTGAAAAAATAATAGGGCTATTAAGCTTTGAAACATTCGGCTACTTCAAGGCTCAATTGTAAGTTCGTTTTTGTTCGATTTTTAATAATTTCTATGTTTTTGTGATCGTTGTTAAGTATTCTAGCTAGCCCATGTCATGATTTTTGAATTTGATGAAGATTTTGAGTTATTCCATTGATGAAATTGTGAGCTTTGTGATGTTAGTTAATGAAAAATGGAAGATATTTGTTGGGTTAACATGTTTTGTATTTGGATGTTTGATGAATTTGAGTATTATGGGCTAAATTGTGAAAATGAGAAATTGAAGGACTAAAATGTGAAATAAATGAAATATATGGGCTTAAATGAACTCCATGAAAATTTGGCTAAGCATGAAAAATGTGAAATTTTGTGTATTTTGTGATTTTATAAAATAGGGACTAAAATGTCAAAATGTGAAAATGTGAGGGCTAATTTGTAAAATGCCCTAAATATGTGTATATGGATTGAATTGAATGATTTGGTGAATAAAAGAGTTAAATCTGAATGTGTATAGATCAAGAACCAAAGAAAACAAAATTAGTTCGGGGGAAATCGAAAGTAGTTGAATAGCCGTTCGTTTCCGTTCTTTCTGTACGAGGTAAGTCGATATACAAATAAATGTGTTTGAATTGAATTATTATTGCTTATATGTGAATGAATTGTGATATATGGCTATTTGAGTTGAATATGTGAAATTCGAGAAAGTTCTGATAATGTGACGACATTCGAAAAGTTTCGTACGAACCTTAGGAAATAGTTAGGATACGTATGTCATGACATAGGATTCTGATATGTGTTATCGTGTAGCACCACATCTGGGATGTTGGAATCGATTTTAGATTTACGTGTAAGACCATGTCTGGGACATCGGCATCGTATATGATTTCGTGTAAGACCCTGTCTAGGACAGAGGCATCGAAATTTAATTACATGTAAGGCCACGTCTGGGACGTTGGCATTGTATGAGCTTTTTAAGCTATCCGAATATCCTATTTGATTCCGAACGATTCAACGGGCATTCTGAAAAATGAATGATTATACAAATGTGCATTCAAATTCTGGTACATATGTATGTATATGAAATTTGGCAATGAAAAATATGTATGTATATGATCATTTGATTGTGAGCTACATTACATGATATGAGATTATGAGAAAGTGAACATGATCAATTGAGATATAAGAGAAACATGACTTGTGATTGTGTTATGCCATGAACCATATGTATGAAATGGTTTATAATTATTCTATGTGATAAGTTTATTTTTATATGGCTTACTAAGCTTTTGAAAGCTTACTTTGTGTGTATTTGCATTATTCTATAGATTATCGAAGCTATTGGGAGCTCGGGGATCGTCGAGGATCATCACCACACTATCAAACTATATTTTGGTACCTTTTGAAAATGTACATATTGAAGTATGGCATGTATAGGCTAGAGAATTTTGATTATGTTTTGAAATGTGTAAATATAGCCATGTGATATGGCTTGATAATGAATGTGATTATGGAGTGAATTTAGTGCATACTATGTGATGTACAGTTTGGTATGTTTTCATGTGCTTATGAATGGCCAAATGAAATGGTCAATTTTGGGAAGTTCATGGTTGATTTGAGAAATGTTATGAATTGAAATGGATTAATATGATGTACAAATTACATGTTTTTTATTTGAAGTTGTTACCTTGAATTAAAAACGGGACAAAAACTACTCACATGCACAAGGAATTAAGTTGGCCGAACCTAGCAAGGTTTAATGGCTTCCTCTTCTTTGAACTTTCGATTGGAGAAAGAAGAAAAAGATGATACTTTGATTTGTTTTGTTTAATTTTATATTTGATTTACTAATTACTTAATTAATCTTAAAAATTAATCAAAATTTCAATAATGTCAAACCATCACATTCCACTATCTTCATTAGTGCTCTAATTACCATATAAGGACTCTCACTTTAAGGTTCTATAGCTATTTAATACATTTAGTTACAAGAACTCAACTTTTGCACTTTACGCAATTTGATCCTTTTTATCAAATTGAGCACATAAACGGTAAAACTTCATAACGAAATTTTTATACGGTATTACTATCATGCTATAGGCAATAAAATAATAATAAAATAAAATTTTCAACTTTAGGTTTATGGTTTGAAACCACTGTTCTGATTTCACTGAAAACGAGCTGTTGCAATGTCTAATCGATATGCCATCAATTGTCACCTCAATTCACATTCCTACACCAAACACATTAACGAGTATCCATTCAAACTCTCAAATCATATATCATCTCATTCTAAAACTTACCATTACTTTTCTCATTCAAACATATACATTCATATTATATTTTCAAACACTTATATAAAACTTATACCAAATGACCAAAACACAATTATATAGACCTTTACAAACCAAAAGCCAAAACATAGATATATACATGTGAGCCAATATCTACTTAAGATTTCATTATCCAACTATAAGATGTATCATAAGTAATAAGCATCCAAAACATATACAAGACACCTATTACATGCAATGTAACCCAAAATAAACATATCATAGTCTACCAAAATATATTTGGATAGTGTGATCTTCAAGTTGATCCGATCGCCCGATTCCACAAAACATTATCTACAAGGAAACAAGAAAATAACGCGGGTAAGCCTCTACAGAGCTCAGTAAGTTTAATGGTTTAAATGATAAAGCTTACTGAAATAAACATAGCAATTATAATAACAAGAGTAATAAACAGTGCTTCCTACCAACCACAATCATTAACAGGTGAGTATATATATGCAGTCATGTACGAGTTACATGTTGATACAATCATATGGGATCATTCAATAATAGCAACAATATTTTCAGGGAATTCATGAATAATCTTCAGATAATTCAATGACAAATCATTTAACAATACGGAATATTGCTCGATGAACGATATATGAATATGAGTACTTAATTATTCATCCAAAAAATGCCAAAAGCTCAAATGAGCCAATCCAAGTGAAAACAAGCCTTGGCACCAACTGCCTAGCCCGTAGGCTAACAACCATCCGAAAACACGCCTAGGCACCAAGTGTCAATCCTAAAGGCTTTACTTTCGCCCCCAGTAACATGTCAGAATCAGTGTATAAACACAAATTAGGAATTATCATTTCACCACAAGTCAATCCTTTACAGTGCACACTACAACCTATTGGTATGCCAATTGTACCCAATCCTACGTTCACCCGGCTCAAGAGATTTCATCACTAAAAAATGTTCCAAGCAATTTACTATTTCAATTCGTACTAATTAACATCAAACAATTAATTCAACATTCAGCAACTAATTTCTAATTCAATACACTACAAAATATACTAAACTAAACCGAACGACCAAGGTTAAACTGCAGAGACAACGAAAGTTCAGGGATTATTCGGCAACTTTCCCTTTTTCTCAGTTATGAACTTGTTCTTGATCTATAGAAAAGTTTATTTCAATTACTAATCTCAATTTCATATAATATTCAATTTAATACACATTTATTCCTATTTACATCTTTTCACATTCGCTCCAAACTTTTACAGATTATTCGATTTAGTCCCTAAAATTGAAACAAAATTATTTCTCAATTACTTTATATACCCAATTTTTTCCGAATAACTAGCCTATATAAACAGCCCCTAGATTCATAAAATTTTCAATAAACTCCTTCTAATTTCACATTTAATATATTTAATCGTTAACCTCAAAATTACTAAAAATCACTTTACAATATAATCATATCTAACAACCAAGCTCCCAACAAAACCAATTAACATGAAAAAAAAAAAAAAAAAACTCAAAATTATCAATGGTAAATTTTTAAGCATTCGACAATTTCACAATTTTACCCTTAATTTAGCTAGACCTCAAAACAACAATCACAAAAATATAAAATTTAGGAAAAATAAGTCAAGAAAACACTTACATGCATTAGCTTTTGTTTTGCCAAATTTAAAGCTCCTCTAATGGAGTTTCTTGGCTTGAATTTTCGATGGGTGTACTAAAGAAGATGATGATATTTTATCTTCTTTTGTTTTATTTCATTATTAACCAAATTTTCTTTTTAAACTTAATATTAACTTAATATTTCAATTCTAACATGCATGAACCATCCCGCTAATAAACCATATGGTATAATTTCCACTTGAATCCCTCCATTTATATTTCCATAGCCACTTAACTCTATAACTAATAATAATTAACTTTTGTAGTTTTTACAATTTAGTCTTTTTAATTAATTAACTACTTAAATATTAAAATTTCTGAACTAAATTTCAATACGACACTAATAACCTCGTAAATATTAAATATTTAATATTTATGGACTGACACATCCGAATTGTGGTCCCAAAATCATTGTTTCTAACACCACTGGAAAACGGGCTATTACACTATGTCCCTAAGCTTTTTCATAATTAAAACTCAATAGTAATTAGACTTTTACAATTTAGTCCCTGAGTTTTAATTAACTACTTTTTAACTAAATTACTTAATTGATCTTTATTATATTTTCAAAATAAAATCATAAATATTCTTATTTTATATTTACGAATATAGGATTTCAAATTGTTATCTTTCAATATTCTTAAGATTCGAGTCGTTACACTGCATTATTGTATTTTAGAATTTACGTACAACAACCATTCAAAATATATTTCTTTTTACATTTGATTAGGAATAAGAAACTTATAAATTATCCGTAATTACATTATTCTAATGGAACTGGTAATTATTACCTCTACTTTTGCTTGTAGATCTATTAGTGATCAAATGTATACTTGCTCATTTGGATTGTTTGTATGATTCTGATAATTATTCCACCTGTTAAAAAATAATAATATTAATAAGTTATTCTTACCTTATTAAGGGGGAATTTGAAAGGAAACTTATTACTCGACGATACCACGCTCATGATTGCAGAAGGAGCAAACATCAGCTAATTTCAACATGATTTGGATTTGTCGACTTACATAACTTTTGTTAAATAACATACAATTAATATTAATAATTTAAAATTACAAATATATATATGGTTAATTATAAGAAGAGAGCAAATCTCAAACAGTAATGCGACTCGCATCTAGGCCACAATTCGAGTGGTGAACGTCCTGATCGTTAGGTTAATACACAGAATTCTCGTTAAATTAAATATATTAATATAAAAATATTTAACATACAATTAATTTATAAAGTAATAAAATAACATGCAAATAATTAACATACAAATAAATTTCTAGGTAATAAAGTAATAAATTATTAAATTTCTAAGGTATTTTACAAATAAATTTTAAATTATAATTGGACAATTTAATATACGTGGTTATTGTAATGCATGTAATTCTCAAAATTTTAAAATTATAATTTATTATTTGAAATAAATGGTAAAACGAATATTGAAAAATTAAAAAAATCATATAATTGATAGATTAGAAGGAAAATAACGATTACAAAAAAAAAAAAAAGGAAAAACAAAACACTTTCACATACCCTCCATGCGAAAAATCTTCACAAAGTTCCGAGCACAAACACAAATATCCAAATATTATAATAATAAAAATTACCACTTAAAATAAATTTGTCCTATTCAAAACCGTCCACATGAGGTAATTTGTGCACATGAGCTGTGTGGTGTTGTTTTTGTTTGTTTGGCATGATGCTTGTATTCTGATTACTTTTTACTTTATTTTTCTATTTTTTCAGCGAAACATATATTTTACTGAAATTAGAAAAAGTACAACTATTGTCATGAAAAACCATAACCAACTCATCTGAATTCTCACCTAATATCGCAACCTTGTAGCAAATATGATCCGAGATTCTCGGATCAAATTGTATCCCCAAAGTCCTATAATTTTTTACTTCTAAGTCTCATTAATTATCTTGGAGCTTTCCTTTTTTTTTAAAAAAAAAATAATAATAATAGTAAAACACGTTCATCATGCTTAATGTAAAATACATTTATCTCTATGACTTTAAAGAGTGTACATCTTTTTCCGATTTGAAGAAAATCTCAAATGTTCTATTGAAGTCTATTTTTAAATAAAAAGACAATTATACCATTTTATCTATGTATTTTTATTTAGTTTATTCATTTCTCTATTTTCAATTACAAAATAATATACATCCTTCACAAAAGATTATATTTGATTTCAATTAAAATTAAGTATTCTAAGTTTATATTTATTTCAGATATTTATTAACCTTGAGCTAAGTTAATCAATTTATTTTTATGATAAATTAATTAATTAGCATTATTTAGAATGTACTACTAGAAAAGAAATTGATTAAAATATAAAACTAAAAGATAAATGGAAAAAGAAAAACTGATTTCATCTCCGAGTTAATAGTTTTAATCAAATAAAAAATTCAATATTTAATTTCATTTGCATAAAAATATTTAAAAAATAAAGAAGAGAATTATAATAGGCCAATTTACCCTGGGTCCATACAAAAAATAATAAAACAAAGTCTAAGTCCAGTCCAAAATATATCATTTGGCCCGATCGGAATGACCCATTAAAAGATTGAAGGTCCATCTACAAGCTTGACGTATATGGGAACACAATTTTCAAGGATATGCAATCTTAGATATGATATACAAATCTTAGATATGATATGCAATCCTAGAAGATATGGTATGTAATTTTAGATATGGTATGCAATCTTAGATATGATATGCAAATCTTATATATGATATGCAATCCTAGAAGATATGGTATGTAATATTAGATATGATATGTAAATCTTAGATATGATATGCAATCTTAGAAGATATAGTATGCAATCTTAAAAGATATGATGTTGTAATCTTAGAGATTTAATTTGTAGATACCTTTTAATCTTAGCCGTCGATGTAATTGTACCATTGGATTTGAGGAGACTCAACTATAAATAGAGGCCTCTCCCTTCATTGTAAAACACATTTGAGTTTTGAGTAATAAAAATTCTTGAGAGCATTCACTCAAATTTCTCTTTCTTTTGCATTCTTATTTTCTGTGGTTTGTTCTTATTTTATTTTTCACTCATCTTCATTTCTTTTTGAGTTGTTTCCGTTCGAGTTAGATTTTGGTGGAGGAATTTTGTTGAATCCTCATATTGTGGGAGTTAGGTTGACTTATGCGTTTTTTTTAACTTTTTTTTATTTATCCATATTATTTTTATACTTTTTTTATTTTTTTAAATTGTTAAAATATTAATTAATTGTTTTGAGTATATTATTTACATTATATTACTATTTTTTATACATGAATTTAATCTTGTGAATACATTTTTGTTAATTTTTCCATATATTCTTTTAAAATTACTATTATCTACTCTATATTTTTTATTTTGATTGTTCATTTTTAAAAAAATTTGAATCCATTATCTTTGTTTACCTTAACATTATTATTATTGATTGTCATTCTTTTACTTAATTGTTTATGTTAGTGCTAATTGTTAATATGACTGTAACTTTAGTAAATTGTACTTTTGTAATAACTTAATGTTATATTTTTAAAATCTTTGTTTAAAAATATCTATCTCCTTTAATTACTACATTTTATCCAAAAGTTTTCCTTAAATAAGGCAATGTTTTGTGTTTAGAAATTCGGGAAATAGTGCCCTAATGTGCTGGGTTTCAATTTTCCGTTTGACTAAATAACTAAATATCCTTTTAATAAATTTTGTAAATCATGAGATGATTTTGGTTACGAGGGTTTAAAATATCATGTCCTAATGTGCTGGATGTGATATTTGTATTCTTTCGGAACAAAGAAATCTTAAATTTTAACTCAAATTGTTCAAGTTTTTAAAGAAATAATGTTTTCAAATCTTTTCGAATTTTCAACATTAGGACAATAATTAATCAATCCGGTACCAATTTTGGGCGTTACGAGGGTGCTAATCCTTCCTCGTATGTAACCGAATCCCGAATCCCGTTTTCTTAAATTTCGTAGATTAAAATCAATGTTTTTGAAATAAAATGTTTTAAAAGGTGATCCGATCACACCTAAGCAAAAAGGATTGGTGGCGACTCCATTTTTGTTTTTAAAGTCGACCCCGTTTTCTAAAATTTAAAAATGGTTTCGACAGCTTGGCGACTCCACTAGGGACTAATAAGAGAGTCAAGCCGTAAAATTGATTATTTTCTGTCCTTTGTTGGAAATTTGAAAATTTAAAAATTTTTGATTTGAACATATGATTACTATTTTCTTGCACACATTGCATTGCATGACCGTTGTGGTCGCACCCTTAAGTGTGAGTGAGAAACTATACCTTCGTAAGGTTTTCACCTCTGCATGGGTTAGTGGATTGCTTCCGGGATACATCTGTACATATATCTTCGTGAGGTTTTCACTTCCGCATGGACATAGGGAAATGTATTCTCCTGAACTGAACTCGATCTATATGAGCCTATAATGGGTGAAGATCGAGGAATCTGCTGGTTTGGGTACCTCAACTTTAGAGCTAAACCACATGTAGAAAACCTAAAGAATTACCCTAGGTAGAATTATGCCAAACTCTAGTGGTCACCCAGATAAGTGCCCTATTTTGTTATTTATTTCTCTTGTGCTAGCGTGTTCTCTTTTGTTTTGATTGCATTGCATTCACATCATGGAAAAGAGGTGTTGATTCAATTCGATTGCTAAATAGAAGAGTTTGTCATGAGAAAATGGATTTCTTGATAAAGTGGATTATAATACGGTCGTCCGAATATGGTCCAAGTAAATGAGAAAAGACTGATAGTCTGTGAAGGAATACAAGACTTTGTTGCCCAAGGATTCAAGTTGGCAAAGACTATTCGAGAATCACCACGTCTCGACTTTCTTGAAGAGGCTAACAAACATTGCGAGGATAAATGAGTAATGAGTCACGGCCCAAGCAAAAAAGAGCTAGTGGAGGCATCTATTAGAAGTTTGCAATATTTGACCTTTTCCAAGAAGGGGATTGATGTTTTTTTCTTGGAATATGAGGACAAGGTCGCATATGTAATCCGTTTTATGTAAAGAAATTTGCTTTCTAGAAAAGTTGTTCTAATGGAATTTAATTCAGAATCAACATCTCTCTTTCTTTTTGCATTCATGCATTTGCATTACATCACATCATATGCATTTAAATTTATAGAAGGACCCTAATTAGTTGAAGTTATCAAAGAGAGATAAAAAAAAGTTAATCTGGGAAATAAACACCATTACGGTACACGCACTAAAAAAATGGATCAAAGACTCGAACAGTTCCAGAGAGACGTGCAAGACCAGTTGCAAGAGCAGTTGGCAAAAATCTAACAAGATATGAGAGACCAAATAATGGAAGCCCAAAGGAATATGGTGGTTCAAATGACTTAGCTACTAAATGAGGCAATGGCAAAGGAAAAGGCCCCAAGACTAATACTAGAGAGGATAATGAATACTATCCTCCGGGTTTCACCCCACCACATGTACAAATACAACCTGAGGTGCATCCTCAAAGGCCATCTATTACAATTAGGCTTCAACAAGGTCAAGCTAATTTGGGGTACCCATGAATGTCCAAGTTGGCTCTGGATCTAACCCAGGAGATAACCCTGCTAAACCTGTTATCCCTAATTTAGATATAGTAGAGAGGGAACTGGGGAACAAAGTTTCCAAACCCTTGCATACTTGGGAGTGTTTTGAACAATGGGACTGTGGAAGTGATCCCTATATTTTTAGAGCTGATCTAGAGTAATATTCAAAACACGCTTGTTTCCTTAAGCCTAGAGGCAATAAGAACCCTTCTGTGAAATAGGCTTGTGTCCAGAATTGTTATTTCAATAAAATGCATCGTTTTGAGTAAATATTTTTTTTTCATATTGTACAAACAATTGTTCTTAGTTTTTTTTCTTTTATTTGGACTTTCTTTCAAGTATTCTTTCATTCTTCATTCATAATCATACAAATAATCATTTTTTTGAATCATTTATTCTTTGGAATCTTCCTTCGAACCTACAATAAGGTCTCCAGATATCAACGATGTGAGCAATGTTGCTATTGACTCAGAGTCTCCTTTTGAATAAGATATGTGTCTAGAGGGATCTTAGGATTTTGAAAATGACAGAGATTGTGACCTATCTTCTGATTTGTTAAGAATGGTAGAACAAGATGAAAAATAGACCTTATTCTACAAAGGGTCATTGGACATTATGAGCCTAGAAAAGAGGTAAAGATTGTAGCTTAGCTCATCACAGAACTAAGGCGAGACATCATTGAGTTATTTTCAAGAATTCAAAGATGTTTTCACACGGTCATATCAGGACATGCCTGGGCTAATAAGAAGAGGGCTAAACATGAGGATCGGGCACTGTTGGTCTACCATGGAAGGGGATTACATCAGTTATACCGAAAATACTGAATTGAAGAAAATGAAATTTATGTGACTCTTCCATTTTCTTCAAAGACTTTTCTATATGTGGGGCATGGATGTTATGGGGCTGATCTCGTCAAAAGCTTCTAGTTCATATTGAATTATCTTTGTGGTCATTGATTACTTCACTAAGATGGTGAATGTTGCTTCATATGCCAATATTGCAAAGTCGACAGTCATCAAATTCAAAAAAAAAAGGACAAATGCTAGTAAAGAACGCCAGAAAGGATCATGTTTAATAATGCATAATTGTACAATGTCAAAGATTATAGTTTGCTCAAAGATCAGGCAGCATATCACAGTACAACAAAGGTTATCAAAAAAAAATGAAAGGTGACCGAGACTTATAAAGATTGGCATAAGAAGCTATCATTTACTCTCTATGATTATCGAACGTTGGCCAGGACTTTTGCAGGGGCAACATCTTACCCATTGGTTTATGGAATAGAAGTGGTCTCGCCTATGAAAATCGAGATTCCTTTGCTCCAAGCTTTGATTGAGTCAAGAATTGGATGAAGTAAAATGTCTCCAGTAAAATTGGCTGAAGAAAATGGTTTGAAAATATTCATCATAGTCAAATGTACCAAAAATGGATGATGCTGATTTATGTCGAAAGTGGATCGCCCAAGGGAATTTCATGATGGGGACTTGATATTGAGGAAGATCCTTCTTATACAAAAGGATTTTAGAGGAAAACAAATGCTAAACTAGGAAGGATCTTATGTAGGGCCTGTTCTGGAGGAGCATTGATATTAACCGAGATGGATACCAAAAACTTGCCTAATCCGGTAAATCCAAGAAGTATTTTACCTGAAAAGGGAAAGGCCAAGGTGAAAACTTGCAAAGGGCGCCTTGAGCTCAAATTTATTCAAAAAGAAAAAAGAAAAAAAAGAGCCAAAGTGAAAACCCACAAAGGGCGCCTTGAGTTCAAAATAAAAAAAAAAGGAGAGGCTAAGGCGAAAACCAGCAAAGGGCGCTTTAAGACCAAAGGGGTTTTGAGCTGAAAACCCGAAAGGGGCAGCTTAAATTTTGATCAAAGATAAGGCATGTGGTAGTCTTGTTATGCCTGAATTAACAATGAGGAAGTGTGATACGTCTTAGGGCATTGACAAAGTACTCCGGATCTTCTAAATATGTATTGAGCTCAAAATGGTCATCAAGAAGTTTGTACAGAGAAGCTCAGGCTGCGATATCTGGGGCACCTAGCTTCTATCTTACCCATTTTGAATTTGTTATCGTTGATTACTTTATTCTTTTCAAATATACACCCCAATCAATTTTCTTTTATGGCCTTGGCTATCTTTGATTACTTTATTCTTTTTAAGATACACCCCAATCAATTTTTTTATTGTCTTGGTTATCTTTGATTAACTTATTTGTTTCGAGCTATGCTCCTGATTAATTTTTTTTCATGTCCATTGTTGTGATCTTTTTCAAGCATTTTATATTGAAATAACGATTAATGTACTAATAATACTTTCATAAAAAGAGTTTCACATATTACTCTATAAGCTTCTAAATAATATGAGAATCTGAAATAGGATTATTGTTTAGAACTTACCAAGCCTAAGGGTTGGAAATATTGAAAGATGATTATCTCTTCAGATTTTTATTGGATAAGACATTTTGTCGGTGATACCATCTTGATAAATGACGAGCAATGTCAACCCAAGTATAGAAGGGGATCATTCTCGAGAAAAGAAAAAGATACTCTGTATTCATGCAAATTTCAGGCACATACATCAGGTCATTATACCCAAGGAATGGTGTAACAGATCAAATTGATACAAATTCCATACCTCTGAGTAGTAACATGATGGATGGAAGAAACCAAATGTTATTCCCCTGAAGTTGTAGTGGGAAGTACTAACTTTATGTCCCAGAAGGTACATTGGAAGGGACTCTAAAATTACTGCAGGGCAAGCTTGCTGAGCAAAATTTGATCGTTTCTTTGGGTTTTCTGTCAAAGATACCAGCTGAACGAAAAAACATGGTAACATGTCAGTGATAGGACCTTGAAGAACTATGAGCAGTGACAACCCAAACATTAAAAAGGGATCATTCTCATGCATTTATGTAAATATCATTCGTACACTTCCAATTAGGAGCATTTGATTCATTTCGATCATTGTGTCCTAATTGTTGTAAAAAAAAAGAGATCATTCTCGTGACATTCTACATTCATGCAAATGTCATCCTTAATATCATTCAGTTAGGAGCATTAGATTCATTTCGATCATTGCATCTTAATCATTATACAATAGGATCATTCTCATGACATTCTACATTCATGCAAATGTCATCAATAATACATTTAGTTAGGAGCATTAGATTCACTCTGATTATAGCATCTTAATCATTTGACATAAACATAAGCATATAAAACCGAGTCTACAGGATATGTCCCCCAGAGGACGGTGTAGCAACATCAGTAAATTCACTAATCCTATCTCCCTGACCAATAGTGGAATAGGTCGAAGATTATAGATCTTGTCACCCTAAGCAGTAGTAGAACAAGATCGAATGACAAATCTTATCTTCTTGAAGTTGCAGTGAAGCAGATTGAAGCCACCAACCTTATCTCCCTGAGGTAGCAAGGGAGTAGGTTAAAGTTTGTAGTCTTATCTTCCTGAGGTAGCAAGGAAGTATATTGAAGATTTTAGATCTTATCTCTCTAAAGCGGTAGTAGAGCAGACCGAATTTGGTGAATCTTATCTTCATATATCGATAATAGAGCAGATTCAAGCCACCAACCTTATCTCCCTGAACTAGCAAGGGAGCAGGTTAAAGTTTGTAGTCTTATCTTCCTGATGTAGCAAGGAAGTAGACTGAAGATTGTAGATCTTATCTCCCTAAAGCGATAGTGGAGCAGATCGAATTTGACGAATCTTATCTTCTTGATGTAGCAAGGGAGCAGATTCAAGTCACCAGCCTTATCTTCCTGATGTAGCAAGGGAGCAGGCTGAAGATTATAGTCTTATCTTTCTGATGTAGCAAGGAAGCAGACTAAAAATGGTAGATCTTGTCTCAGTAGGGCATATCAAATTTGGCAAATCTTATCTTCCTAATGCAGCAAGGGAGTAGATTTTAGCCACTAGCCTTATCTTCCTGATATAGTAAGGGAGCAGGCTGAAGATTATAGTCTTATCTTCCAAATGTAACAAGGAAGCAGACTAAAAATTGTAGATCTTGTCTCCTCGATATAGCAGTAGGGCAGATCGAAGATGGTGAATCTTATCTTCCTAATGTAGCAAGGGAGCAGATTCAGGTCACCAACCTTATCTCCCTGAGGTAGCAAGGGAGCAGGTTGAAGATTGTAGTATTATCTTCCTGATGTAGCAAGGGAGCAGACTAAAAATTGTAGATCTTGTCTCCTCGAGATAGCAGTGGGGCAGATAAAAAATGGCGAATCTTATTTTCCCGAGGTAGCAGGGGAGCAGATTCAAACCACCAGCCTTACCCCCTAAGCAGTAGTGGAACAGGCTGAAAATTACAAGTTTTATATCCATGTATTGACAATGAAGCAAACTGAAGACGGTGAGCCTTATCTCTCTGAGTAGTAGTGGAGCAGACTGAAGACATCAGATCTTGTCTCCCTGAGTTTGTAGTGGAGTAGATTAAAATAGCAGATCTGGCATTCCTGAAGTTGCAGGAAGCAAATCGAAGACTTCAAATCTTATCTCCCTGAGTTTGTAGTGGAGCAGATCGAAGACAGCAGATCTGACATTCCTGAAGTTGTAGGAAGCAGATTAAAGACAGCAGATCTTGTCTCCCTGAGTTTGTAGTGGAGCAGATTAAAATAGCAGATCTGGCATTCCTGAAGTTGCAAGAAGCATATCGAAGACGTCAAATCTTATCTCCCTGAGTTTGCAGTGGAGTAGATCGAAGACAGCATATCTTATCTTCCTAAAGTTGTAGGAAGCATATCGAAGATATTAGCCTGCCTCCCTAAAGTTGTAGCGGAGCAGACTGAAGATAGCAGATCTTATCTTCTTGAAGTTGCAGGAAGCAGATCGAAGATATTAGCTTGCCTCTCTAGGTTTGTAGCAGAGCAGACTAAAAATAGCAGATCTTGTCTTTCTGAATATTGCAGTTAAGCAAGATCAAAGATACTAGTCTCACTTTCGTGAAGTTACAGTATGATGGATTAAATCTACAAGAGCAGGTCTTATCTCCCTGAAGTTGCAGTAGAATAAGATTAAAGCTACAGATTCAATCTCCTTGGAGTTGTAGTTGGGTTAGAGACAACTTGAAGAAGATGAGGATCAAGAAGTTAAGGCTCGATAAGACCCGGCAAAATTGGTCCTTTTATAGACTTTACTCCATTCTCGTTACACGACAATGAGCAAAGAGAGGCAGCTGTAATATGCCAATTTAGCCCGAGCCCATACAAAAAATAATAAACCCAAAATAATAAAACAAAGTCCAAGTTCAGTCTAAAATATATCATTTGGCTCGATCGGAATGACCCATTAAAAGATTGAAGGTCCATCTACAAGCTTGACGTATATGGGAACACAATCTTCAAGGATATGCAATCTTAGATATGATATGCAAATCTTAGATATGATATGCAATCCTAGAAGATATGGTATGCAATCTTAGATATGATATGCAAATCTTAGATATGATATGCAATCCTAGAAGATATGGTATGCAATATTAGATATGATATGCAAATCTTAGATATGATATGCAATCTTAGAAGATATGATTTTGTAATCTTAGAGATTTAATTTGTAGATACCTTTTAATCTTAGCTGTCGATGTAATTGATCTGTACCGTTGGATTTGGGGAGACTCAACTATAAATAGAGGCCTCTCCCTTCATTGTAAAACACACTTGAGTTTTGAGTAATAAAAATTCTTGAGAGCATTCACTTAAATTTCTCTTTCTTTTGTGTTCTTATTTTCTGTGGTTTGTTCTTATTTTGTTCTTCACTCATCTTCATTTCTTTTTGAGTCTTCCGTTTGAGTTAGATTTTGGTGGAGAAATTTCATTAAATTCTCATATTGCGGGTGTTAGGTTGACTTATGCAGTTTTTTAACTTTTTATTTATTTATCCATATCATACTTTTTTTATTTTTTAAATTGTTATAATATTCATTAATTGTTTTGAGTATATTATTTACATTATATTATTATTTTTATACATGAATTTAATCTTGTGAATACATTTTTGTTAATTTTCCATAGATTCTTTTAAAATTGCTATTATCTACTCTATATTTTTTATTTTGATTGTTCATTTTTTAAAAAAAATTTGAATCCATTATCTTTGTTTACCTTAACATTATTATTATTGTTTGTCATTCTTTTACTTAATTGTTTATGTTAGTGCTAATTGTTAATATGACATGTAACTTTAGTAAATTGTACTTTTGTAATAACTTAATGTTATATTTTTAAAATCTTTGTTTAAAAATATCTATCTCCTTTAATTACTATATTTTATCCAAAAGTTTTTCTTAAATAGGGCAATATTTTATGTTTAGAAATTGGAAATAGTGCCCTAACGTCTTTGAGTTTTGATTTTCCGTTTGACTAAATAACTAAATATCCTTTTAATAAATTTTGTAAATCACGAGATGATTTTGGTTACGAGGGTTTAAAATATCATGTTCTAACGTGCTGGATGTGATATTTGTATTTTTTCGGAATAAAGAAATCTCAAATTTTAACTCAAATTGTTCAAGTTTTTAAAGAAATAATATTTTCAAATCTTTTCGAATTTTCGACATTAGGACAATAATTAATCAATCCGGTACCAATTTTGGGCGTTAAGAGGGTGCTAATCCTTCCTCGTATGTAACCGACTCCTAAACCCATTTTCTTAAATTTCGTAGATTAAAATCAATGTTTTTGAAACAAAATGTTTTAAAAGGTGATCCGATTACACCTAAGCAAAAAGGATTGGTGGCAACTACATTTTTATTTTTAAAGTCGACCCCGTTTTCTAAAATTTAAAAATAATTTCGACAAGAATAAGAGACAAAATATAATTGCCATTGATACCAATTTTATAAAAAAATAAATTTACAATGAAGCCTTAATTTAATCACAATGTTAAGAGAATTTTAAAATCCTAGGATCGAGCTCACTCCATGCAAATCATTTATGAATCTAATATAGATTTATTTTGATATAGGTGTAGAGATATTATAGTTATTAGGTTAATTGAGTTTTAGAAAAAAGTAATTCTAATTCTAGTCGTTCAGGTGTACTCTTTGTATGATCGCAACTATGATTCTACTTTAACTTGAAAAAGCCTTACATATATTACTTAAAAATTACATTATATTAGAAAATCATGCAACTTATAATTTAATTGAATAATAATTAAAATATTTTTATAACTAATTAGATTTTTAATAAAAATTAATGAATATAAAGACCGGAGATAAAAATAAATAGAATAATAATTTGATAGAGTCTTGTTAAATTAGATGGATCCATAGGTATGCACAAATGACTCGGATTTCTAAGAAATTAAAAGAAAAGGAAAAACTTGCTAGAAAGTTTTTAAATTCCACTTCTGTCAAAGTTTTTAAATTCCACTTCTGTCTGTATTATCTTTTATTATAATTATATTTAAAATAGTAAAGATCAATATATATACATATTAGTTATTATGTTACTGGCATTGCAAGTATGATTTTACGTGTTAAACTATTTTAATTTAATTTAATTAATTATATATTTTTATTTTAGTAATAATATAGTTTTATTTAATGTATTATAAAATAATAAAATTATTTTATAATAAGAATATTGTTTACCTATAAATTTTAATAGTTTAAATTTAAGGTGTAGTTCACTCTGAATATTAAGTTTAATTCATATTTATCGGACTTTAACTCTTCAAAATAAGGATATTGTTGAAGAGTATTAGTATGATTCACTTACCTTGTTTAAAGAGATTTACAAATGATAGAAGTTTAATGGTGAAGATTTATTGTTTTTTTTTTTTTGCCATATCAAGTGTTTAATAGATTATTTTGATCATACTACCTTGTATTCACAAGTCTAAAAATGTCTATATATCGAGAATTGTTCGCTATTTTTACGTACATGTATAGGGAGGATTAATTTGTTCATTAGAGGAACTACCTTTATTGCATATTGTGTTGTAAACAAATTGTTTTATCAATTTGTGACTAAACTTTCAAGGGAGAAAGATTCAATGGGAGAGTGAATCTAGATAAATTGTACAAGAGTGAAATTTTGTAACAAATCGAGTGAGTTAACCTTAAATTAATCTTGTATTGTTGAATCATAGTGAATTACTCTTTGGACAAAGTATAGTAGATGTAGGAAAATGTTTTGAATTATACAACCAATTCATGTATTCATTGTTTTAGTTGTATCTTTAGTTGCAACTTATAATACAACTAGATAACAACTTTACACTAACAATTAACATGATTCAAGCTTAGTAATACTTTCATGATTCAAGTCATATAATCGGAAACATTAACATGATAAGAATGAGAACAAGCATGTTTAAGTTGCAACTATTCCAATATCACCTATCCACATCACATATATATACAGATATATGAATAATATATTCTCAAATTTAATAATTCCATTGAACATGTAATGATATACTTTCTATTATCAATATACCATTTCAATTCATATCACCCAAACAATCCAACATATTTTCAATTTAACGAATTAACCATATCACTGTAACATATCATACTTTACTTCATATTAGCTTTAATACATTCGATTTCATTTTAATTCAAACCATTTAAATACATCATTATCCTATTTTCGTATCGAATCTAATGATTCTCTATGTTTCCATATCGGCCCTCTAGGCTCGTATAAATTGGCTCGCATGGTCTTTCCCATGCTATCTATAATTGCATTTCACTTATAAGCTTTTATATTATCAATCCATATCATCAATTCAATTCAAACATCATTTTTCCAATTTATCCATTATTCCCTATTAACTTGACTCAGACTTAAGACGAATACACAGATCATCCAACCAACACACCAATACAACACCCAGTGCCTCATTGAAACTTCCGAAGTAAATATAACACTCTGCACCTCATCGGTATAATAGAAGTAAAATGTGCTCTGCACCTCATTGGGTGTACGAAGTAATCATGCACTCTACACCTCATCGGTAAAATCGATATGGGCCCCAAACTCAATCAGGATGGTCCAGCCTAAATCCAAAATGACACATTAATCACTGAAGTGAACCAAATTGAGCACAAATAGAATTCGAGTGTAGCTATTTTTTCTCTACGTCTAATCAACATTTACCATACATTTTAATTACATTCGGTCATAAAAATTCAAATAAAACCTAATTGCATGCATTTCTAACATAAAACATACAATAGGTACTTAGGGGTAAAACAATCAATTCACTCAAAACATGTAATCAAATAATCTAGTTCTAGTGACTAGTTAAAACCATTCCTAAAAATTTTAGCTTAATCAGTTATTAATTCATGGTTAATTTTTAAAATATAAATCCTAGGAACTAAATCATAAAGATGCCAAAGTATTAGATTAATAAATCATAAAATTAAAGGTAGATATATGAAATTAAGCATATAAGGTACAAGTGTATAACTTTTCAAACATAATTCAAACAAGTTCTAATACTCCTAATCAATAGTTAAATCATGTTTATTCACATAATTGGATACATTAACAAAATATGGCTCATCAAGTAGTCTCATCATGCATACACACTAACTAAGGCTTATAATTCAACTACTCAACATGTTTAATTGGCCTAACATGCATATATAAAGAAACTATGTGTCCAAAATATACCATTTGGTTCATTGAAACATGTCGAAAACATCAAAATATATTTCTTTGACCTTAAAGTCTCATTTTAGCCAATAAACACGCCTTTAACACTTATGCGTACCATTAAAACATACTTTACATAATTCCAAGGCAATCAAAACAACAAATTAAAACCATGATTTAAATCCAAAATCCACAAAAAGTTAATAAAATCTAGTCCCAAAGTATAGTCCCACATTGCCTTTAAACCACATTTAAAACTAGAGTCACCTACACAAAAGTATTTCTTTGATTTCTTGCCTCTCACCCCCTTAGTTGCCTTATTTTTTTTCCACACTTAAAGATAAGAGTGTGAGCTTAAACAAGCTCAGTGGATGTTTAGAATTACTACCAAATAAATGCGATTTATAATAGTTAGACAAAAGCATACTAAGGCACACTTCCACAATCATGATTGACAAGTAAAGAACATGTTTCATAATTACAGAAATCCCATACTTAGTCATCATCTCATAGTAGCACAACTCTCTATTTTACAGCATTAATTGACATATTGGCACTTAAGAACCATGAAACACATATATGCTTATATATATATTAGATACTCGAATCTCTAAACACACTAAAGACTCAAGGAGTCATACACTGTCCCAATAAGTGTAGATCAAGGCTAGCACTCTCCAATCACACCACGTTGTGTAACAGCCCGATTTAGGGGCTAGTTAGAACATTGGTTTCAGAACCACTAATCTGAGGTCGGGAAAAATCATTTTTATATTATTTTATGTGTTATATCATGATTACAGGAGTGCATGAAAATTTTGATGCTTTAATTTTAGTGATTGCATGCTTAATTGCAAAAAAGGACTAAATCGCATAAAGTGCGAAAGTTTCATTTTACAAGCTAATGCTATCTAAAAGCCATAGAATATTAATTGCAGGCCCTTAATGTGCAATTAGACCCTTAGAAATAGGGTGGCTGGCCATAGGGGACAAACAATGTCAAAATTGGTCAAAGTTGTTGGAATTAGGTAGACTAAATTAATGTTTTATAATAAAATAAAGAAAGAAAAGATATCATCTTTTCTTCTCTTCTTCTCCACCGAAAATTAGCAGCAAAATAGGAGTTTTTAAAGCTCAAACTTTTAGCCAAGCTAACCTCTTACAAGTAAGTGATTTTAGTGGTCTTTCTTGATAATATTTGTACTTTTGGAACCCCTAAAGCTTAAGCTAGCTAAAGAGGGGACTATTTTGCAAAATGGTTGGAAGTTTAAGGTTATGCCATGTGAGCATTTATGTTGTTTGCTGCATTTTTATGGAAGAAAATGAGTCTTAGTTGTTAAATATAAACAACTTTTGTGAAAGGTGTTACACGTTGTCCCGGTGAATGGAGCTAAGCTCAACATTCCCTTATCACTCCAAACAATCCCATGAGCCTCAATGCTCATCACATAAATCACAAAATGGTGAATACTCACAATCCTATGGTATGTCAACTATATCTAATGATTTCAAGAGATCTCAAGGCCAATATGTCCACAATTAAACATTATTCATCACTATTTTAAGCACATTTTACAGCACTTTAAACACTTTCACAATCACTTTACATACTAGCAAGGCATGCGTACGACACTCCTAGGTGCTTTCACAATGCTCAAAGATCTAATCACATTTCACATCATGATCATCTGCATTAAATCAGCATAGAACAGATCATATTCAATGTTAAAAACACCTAAACTCACTGTTTGACCCATTTACCCAACACCACACACGTAACATCTTCACACACTTCACATAACACACAAATTAGATCACACTTACACTTAAAATTTAAATTTTATTTAAGTCTCCTCAAGCCTCTTTTTAACCACCAAAACCATGCTTACCAATAGCATTAATCTGAACACTCACCTCGACACTTCCGCTTGCCTTGCCGGAAGCTCAACCAACTTTCTCCTTCCTTTTTAACTTTTTTGAAGAAGCCTCCGGTCGATCCAATACTTCACCAACACCACACATAACATACATACATATTAATATACACATCTAGAAACATAAAAAATCCAATAAAATCTCACATTGCAACCTTAATATATCAAGTCGAAAACTTAGTCGATTTAAGTCGAAACTCGAATTTTTTCATCTGAGTCTATTCTAATCATTTAAGAATCATTCTAAACACTTAATTATGTGTTTAGGTACATATCAAAACTAACTTAAGCCTCAGAAACTCATATTTTTATTTTTTCGAAAAAATCTTTCATTATCAAGCCTTTGACCTAAAGGATTCATTACTTGTAGATTCGTTTTAGAGTATTCTATCTTAAGGCTAAGACCCTCTATAACCTTAGTACAAATGTAAGGAGTAGAACCAAGATCAATTAAAGTATAAATATTATTCCCAAGAAAAGAACAATTACCTGCTATAAGCTTAAGTAGATCCGCATCTTCCTTAGCCTTCATCACATAGGCTTGATCCGATACGCCAGAACTCATCCAACTAAAATTCTTCTTTTTTAATCTATGTACTGAGCTAGATTTAGCTGCCATCTCAGATTTATTCTCTTGTTGAAACTTTTGTGGGTTTCTAATTGATTGCTCAGTGCTAAATTCAGACTTAGATGAAATCTTTAACTAAGTGGCTCTTGGACCCACAACCAAATAAAGCTTCTAATTTCTTCTTACACTCACCACTGTAACTCTTTCCATAGTAATCACATTCCCTTTTTACCATTCTAGAACCACCAGAACTAGCCATAGACATAGATGGCTTGCTGAAACCTTCACGTTTGTAGCCTGTGAACTGTGAATCTTTCCTTGAAGCTGAAAAGGTGTCATATTTCGGTTTCTTAAAACTAGATGGATGTGGAGGACTTGATCTGCCTCTTTTCATTTTTTTCTCTTTCAAAGTTCTTAATTCTATCCTCGATAGTTGATTCCATCTTGTGAGCCTTGGTTGTCACTTCTAGCAAAGTCTTGAATTCTGAGGCTACCACTAAGGCACGGATTTCATCTCCGAGTCCCCATTCAAACTTACTGCACATCATTTTTTTTGTCTGAAACATGTTTTTGGCATAATGACTAAGCCGAAAGAAATCACACTCATACTCCATAACAGAAATTTTGCCTTAATTCAGGTACAAAAAACCTTTCTTCATTTGCTCAACAAACATTTAATTAACATATCTCTCTCTAAACTTTCCTAGAAAGAAATCTGAGTCAATAATTGCCTCTAGAGAAACACTAACCAAGGTTTCCCACCATTGGTAAACTTCTTCTTCCAACAACGATATAGCATATCGAAGGCTATCTTCATTGTTACATTTTAGGTCCTTAATAACCCTACATAACCAAGATAATCACTTTTCAACTACAGTAGGGCCATCTCTTTTATCACCAAGGAATTCATTGGTGCCCCTTTTCCAAATATCCCAGACAAAATCAACCTTAAGGGGAGCAGTAGGTACAAGTAAAGCAGGCTGAGCCGGGCGAACCACTTTAGGTTGTGGTTGATGAGGGTGCTTTGATTGTTAAGGCTGTTGTGCTTGTTTATTTCCCATGAATTGATCAAAAAACTAAGTCTCATTGCAAAGAACATATTTCTAAATGCATTTCATGCATTTTCCATGTTGTTGTTGTTGTTGGGAGTGGTAGCATGTTCTTGGGTGGGGACATGACTTTCTATCTCTTCACTAGTGCCTTCTTTGGAGCAATCAAACATATTATTTTCTCATTACAAAAGAAGTGTTTTCTTAATACAAAACATTAAAGACTAAGCCAAAGGTGCACTATGCATAATAGGGGTGTGACAATGTCTTCGGTTTCCTCGAGGATCGGTTAAACCTTTCCTCTGCTACCAAAACTTATAACACTCCAAACCCGATCTTTAAAGAGGATTTAAGAATATCGAGTCACTATCAGAAAATCATTATCTTTCAAACTGTATCTGTCATAAACCAAATTAAACTACAATTTAAGTTAATACAAAATATAAACAGTTTGTCATTCAAGGTTAGGTAAAAATGGTACACTGAAAACCAATAAGACTTCACTGGAATTTCATGGAAAGCATAGTTTTGTAAACACAGGTTTAAATACAAAAATTTTATTTTTCAAAATATGAGCATCTTGATACCACCTCATGCCATGCATAATACAAAATATTAAAAGTTTCACGGCAACAATTGTCCTCTAACGTAGTATTTAGAATTCCTTTACTTCGTCAACAGATTTAAGAAAGAAATGTAACTAAGTAAGTTTAAAGAACTTAGTGAGTTCTGGAGGAAAGCATTACAATAGTCATATATGATTCAAGCAAAACCTTTCCAACTCAACACAATACTCAGTTCGCCAGTTGGCGAGTACTAAACACATATAGACTATATGCCAAACACTATTCCTTTAGCTACGCCTATACAATCATACAAACAACCTTCTTCGCGTTAGCCACACCCAAGTCCATAATCGAGCTGTATCATTCGTTTCCTTTGTCATGATTTGTCAATTTGGTTTGTAACAAATTTTTCCCTATTAGAGGCTACACGACCATTTTCATGTATCACGACCTGTCAGTTCAATGCTCATTTCATTGAAGGTAACGTCATGAATTCGTTTTCCTTTTTCAATCTATATTGTTCATTGTAGAAGAAAAAGGTAACAACTTAAACACGAAGAAAGGCCCTTACTACATTTACACAGATAAACCAACTCAGACTAATAACAACGAACATCCATCATTCATGTGCAAACGTATCATCTTTACAAAATGTGGATACTTACCTTGAACAAAATATAAACAAAGGCATTATGTACACATGGAAAGAAGAACTCGCCAGAAAAAGCAACAAGTTTAAACAGTAGGACCTTTGCCCTTATCACAAGAACCTTCAAGAGTTTCTTGAGCTATAATATAGATAGTTAAACTTATCAGATCGCTATACCAAAAAACTAAACAAGCTTGTAGGAAACATTAGCATAAAACCCAGAATCAAGAAATTTCCTTCCTTACACTCTAAACTGACCCTAAAGCATGCAACTCTAAGGTCATGTAAATAACCATGAAAATAACCTAAAGTGCATCAATATTTACCAAGTACTAAAACAACGAAAGAGTTGGCCAAGTACATCGAACCTGATCTTCAAGCAGGCCTCAAGTCGTAGGTTTTTTGAGAGAAAAGGTAAAGATAAAACTTGAGAAGAAAATATGGGTGCAAGAGAACATAAAACTTGTTCAAAAAGCCATTACTAACTTTATACAGATAAACACAGAAGTTAGGTTTAGCGGATAAGTTAGATTTCTGTGACTAAACACTTTCTCTCTCATCATAAATGTGAGTCTTATCTATTACAATAACTTAGTTCTCTTCGAACCAATTCTCATTTGTGTAACTAAATTGTTCAAGCAGAATAATAATATAATAATAAAATAATAATTAGTTCTTTCAAACTAAGGACTTAACATAATCGTCTAACAGCTAGGGTGATGCATACTCCACAGAAGAGTTCGCCAAACCATCAAGTTCGCCAAACACAAACTTCGTCCAAAGGCGCATTCATAGAATTTATATACTTAGTCAAATCTAACACCTTACCCACTCAAAATTTAATCTAAATACCATAAAAGAACAATCGGATATTAGGACTTCGCCAAGCGAGATGTTACATTTTTTTAAATTAAATCTTTATAGCAATTGAACTTTTACAATTTAGTCACTAAACTTAATTAACTATTTTCTCGTTAAATTATTTAACCAAAATTTATTATATTTTTATAATAACTTCGTAAATATTCTTATTTTATATTTATAGGCTGAATTTACATATACGAAATTCCGAATCCACATTTTCTAACCTTACTAAAAATTGGATCCTTACAGCTTTTACTTTTATATATATTATAAATAGATTAAATGTGTTTGCATTATTACTTTGTTATTTAATTATTTTAGTACAATTCTAAATCAAAATGACTGAGGCGGCTTTGTTAACAAGGAAGTGCCTTGAAAGGTGATGTAGAAGGAAAGAGCAACGGCAACATGTTTTTCGGTTGTTTTCTTCCTTACTATCGTTTCTCGTATTTCTTAATTCGACCCTAAGGAAGATTCAGTTCCAGATACTGTTTTTGAGAGTGTTTTTAGGATTTTAATTATTAGTTCATTGAGATTGAATTATACAGTGGAGAATCTTGTAGCAGAAAATACTCAAAATCAAGAGAAAACTTCAAATGTGGAATCTCTTTCGCCAGGGTCATCGCCATCAAGAAGTTTCTGGTATTCTTCAAAAATGTCGTCAAGCAAATTACTATCTCCTACAGGTGTGGCATCTGTGAACGCCTCAGCGTCAGGAAATTCTAGGTTAGTATCAGCTGCAAAGTCGGACCAATAGCTAGGAATATCAAAAACATAGGCATCATTGGTTCCTTTGCTCCCTTCACCGCTGCTAGATGACCCACTTATGAGACTGTCAAAACTGCTGCTCCTTGATATTACTGAGAATGGCGAAACCCTGCTGGCTTTTGGTTGATGCAGCACCTTTATCTCTTCTTTCTCCTCCACATTGTTAGCCTTTTGCTTCTTTTCAGTGGCTTTCTTGGCTTTACGACTGCTTCTTGTAGTTGAATTAGTTTGTGAATTATTGAGCATCCTTTTGCTGAGATGAGAATTCCAGTAGTTCTTGATTTCATTGTCGGTCCTGCCTGGAAGTCTTTTAGCAATGAGAGACCAACGATTGCCCAGAAGAGAATGAAGCCTGATAATGAGGTCGTCCTCGTCGGGAATAATGTTTCCTCGCTTGATATCAGGTCGGAGATAGTTAATCCACCTTAGTCGGCAGCTTTTTCCGCACCTAAGCAGCCCTGAACAGTGCCCACCAAACCCAAAATCGATGAAATTACAACAACTAGAGCAAGAAATAAAAATTGTAGCTGCTAATTAAGACAGATGTAGAAAATTACCAGCCATTTTAGGCAAAGATCTCCAATGACCTTCTCCATGAGCCTGTATATAATTAATCAGCAATGTGTCTTCTCTGGCTGTCCAAGGACCTCGATTCAAACCTACCTTGGAACAACATGGGGCTCTTCCCATTTTTTTTTTCTTTCTTCTACGATTCCAGCCACACAATCTGAAATGATCACAAAAACCAGAAGCGGTGATGTAAACTCGAGAAGAGAGAGAGAGAGAGAGAGAGAGAGAGAGAGAGAGAGAGCGCTAAAATGAGCACATGACACTACAAAGCCGTCGCCTCCTTTTTAAAGCCATTAAAAGGGGGAACGTTAATGGTCTAGAAATAGCCACATGCGTCATCCCTATTTTTTTAACCGTTAAAATATACAATAAGTAGTAGTATTCACAAATTTAAAATTAAATATTTTTATTTTTATTTTAAGGAATTTAATTTTTTAATTTAAAAATTTAGGATGAATTATTGATACTGTTAAATTTTTGTTGTTAAATTTATTGATATAAAATTAAAAAAGACTCATTTAATATCCATTTAATTAAAAATAACATTTTAAGGAATTTGAATTTAATAAAAATAATTTTAAAATTATTAACAATTTAATTTAAATTTTGAAATTTAAAAACTAAATTTAATTCTTACAAGTAAAAATATAGAAACTACATTTTTAAAGAGTATATATATTTTTAAAATATACCTTTTCCTTTTAACTCATTTGTTTTTACAGAGCCTAGGAAAAGAATAAGAAAGAGAGGCACCCAAGTAGGTAAAATTCACCCGCCTAGTTTTGTTATACTATTAAAATACCCTCTTTAGAATTTATAACGATTTTAGTATATTTCCTTTAAAAAACACTATTTTAGTATTTTTAACTATTTAAGAATTTAAAATATATTTTATTTTTATAATTATTTTACATATTTCGATGATAATTTCTTATTTTCATAAGATTTTATAACATAGATTTAGTTTAGATTAATATAAATAAAACTTACGTAAAATTTTACTGTAGATTAAAACCAAATAAAAAATTCATTTTAGGATTGAACTAAGAGTTAAAACATTAAATAGAGTTTGAGGGCAAGAATTTATATTAGATTAGAGCACACTATCGTGTGAAAAAATTTATGTAAAAATATATTTATAAAATTAATTTAAATATTAAATAAAAATATTTTAAATAGTAAAAATATTAAAATTATGATGTTTTGGGTTAGAATATCATTAATTGTATTTTTTAAATTTCACATTATTTGAACTGTTAAAGAGATTCTCGAGTAATGTTTATTATTTTATAAAAAATTTGATAATTATTCAATTGAGTTGGACTTGATTGAAGGGTGATATTAACTTAATAAACTTCTTAAATATAATTTAAAATCATGTTACACATATGCATGTAAAAATCATATATTTAGAACATAAAAGTGCGTATAAAAATAACATATAATAAATAATGAAAAGTATAGTTTAAAACTAATTAATAATACAATTAAAATATAAATATTATATTAAAATAATGCTTTGCTTTAGTGGTAAAGTTGATTTGTTAGTGTAAATTGTATGGATTCAAATTCAATCGCGTAAATTTTTTATTAAATTTCGTAAAAAACCTAAAATACATTAATAGTTTTAAATTATTAAAGAATATAGTGTTTTATTTAAATAAAAAATAAAAATTTGCTTCTACTTGTATTTCAACTTATGTTGATTACATAGCAATAAAATATTAATTTACTCACATACCAAAATTTTATTTTAATATAATATTTATTTGTTAATTGTATTATGCATATTTTATTACCTTCTTCGATTCTATATATTGATAATGTTGTTGATTGAGTTGATTTCACAAGTAAACTTGACTTTAATTTAAGATTAATGACAACACTATGATAAACAATTATAGTGAATTTAGTATTATTAATATGAGATATTTATATATTCAAATTAAATTTATTCACAATTTAATCTTTTTGGAAATATTTTATGTGTTACTATTAACTACTTTTTATTATTTTTATATATTATTTTAAACTAACATATATGTTCAAAGTATGTAATAAAATTTGGAATATATATAAAATAGAGATTGGATGGGAGAAAGAAACAACTCATCTCATACCATCTTACTCTGTTGGCATTCCTGCACTACAGTTTGTATAGGCATGGGAATCAGATTTCCTCTTCCTTAGTACAAAAACACGGTAAATAATAAATGCATACATCCAATGATGGAGTAATTTGAGTAGAAGAGATTTGATTGGGTTGGAAAAAATGTGGATAAGAGGAGATGAAAGAGGCCATATGTTCAACAACCCTTCTTATTTATCTGCCCTTCTACTTTGAACTAGCTAGTTTCCTCCACGTGCAGGACCCTGGAATCTATGTATTTTGGCGCACACAAATTGCGTGCATCAAATCTTTAAACTAACAAACAAATTGGTCTGCATAGCGTATAAATAATATACCCCTCTGTCACTGTCCCACTCTATTTCCATCTCATTGACCATCAATTTAACTGCCCCAGTGTGTTTAATAAGAAACATTTAATTTAACATTTCTTTGCTATCTCACTAACTATAGTCTTTGGAGTTGATAACACAATTGGGGATATTTCTTTGTACTTATTCGTCTCATTTGATTTTTTTTTTTATGAATAAACTAGTAATTTTTTCCAACTATAATCGTGCCTAACTCAAAATTATGTTTATATAATATTTGTTTCAGATCACATCAGATTCTATTATATCATACGCATCATCATATAATAGTTAACAGTTTTATTATTTAAATAAAAATTTTAAATGTATAAGTTTATATACCGAAATTAAAAAATAAATATCATAATTATTTTTTACATGTTGCACTATACAGTCATAGTACATCAAATATAAAGCTTTTAAGTAATTATTGAAAAAATATTGTCGAAACTATTTTTTTTTGTTCGAAAAACAGGCCGACTTTAAAAAGAAAAACGGAGTCACCACCAATCTTTTTTGAAGTGCGATTGGGCCACTTTTGAAAACGTTTTAGTCTACGAATTTTAAAAACGGGTTCGGGAGTAGATTACGCACAAGGAATGATTAGCACCCTCGCAACGCCCGAAATTGGTACCGTATTGATTGATTAATGTCCTTAATATCGAGAATTAGAAAAGATTTTAAAATATGGATCATTTGAAAAATGTTTGGGTAATTCGAATTTGGATATCGAAATTCTCTTGTTCCGAAAGGATGAAATATCACGTCCAGCACGTTAGGATACGACATTTCAAACCTTTGACACCAATATCATTTCATGATTTCCAAAATTCACGCATTGTCATTTTAAGAAGGGTATTTCATCATTTGGCAAAATGAAAAAACAAAACGCAGCACGTTAGGGCACGATCCTTCAAATTTCCAAACAAGAGATATTGCCTTATTTTAAAAGTTGAGACAACGCGATCAAAATTTTAAAAGGGATATTTAGCCCTCTGGACGAGTGAAAAATTGAAACCCAGCACGTTAGGGCACAATTTCTCAAAACTTCCAAGCACAAAATATTGCTTTGCTTTTAAATTTTTAAAAAACGGACACAATTTTAAAGGATATTTAATGATTTGGTCAAACAGAAACCACAACCCAGCACGTTAGGGCACGATTTCTTGAATTTTCCAACCACCAAACACCTTTATCTGAAAGGAATTAAGGATCAAGTAAAGTTAATGGAACAAAATTTGAAAAATAAATCGCAATGTTGATATGTGTAATGGAAATCAAATGGTCAAAACACAAGTAACAATAATAGAAATTAAAAACAATAGTAATAGTGGTAGGAGTAATAATAAAATAATACTAATAAAATTGATGAATATAGTAATAATAAAAAGGGTAAATATAATATTAAAATACTAAGTATAATAGTAAAATAATAATATTAATAATCAAAATAAAAAAATATTAATAAGAAAATAATAGCAACAATAGTAAAATAATAGTATCAATAAAACTATAGTAGTAGGAAAAAAATAAAAATAAATTGATAATAATAAAATAATAGAGGTAATAATATATATAAAAAAGCAATAATATACATAATAATAGTAAATACAATAGAAAGAATATGGTATATAATAATATGCATATAAAAAATAGTTGTAATAAAACATTAAAAAACTTAATCCAATTGTAAAATAACAAAAGAATCAAAAAGGAACTAAATTGGTTTGAAAACAGAAGCTTTAGGCAAAATTTAAAAGAAAAAGGAAAGATATGGGCTAGACTGTGATGCGCCTGGAAAGAGAGGGACCAGATTGGGAAAATTCCCAGGCCCTCTTTGTGCTGCGTTTCAGCGTGGACTAAATCGACACAACCGCAAACTTATGTGGTGTAATTCAAAGGAAAAATAATAAATCAACACCAAATTGAAAGACGCCACAAGAGCGGAGGGACCTGGAGCATAAATAACCCATTTCCAAAAAACACGCGGACCTGCTTTTGGGTCGGGTTGCACAGTCCGGGTGTTGGCAAAACGGTACCGTTTTAGGGCTATCAAGCTCAGCCCTAAACGACGTCGTTTAGGGGGGTATAAAAGTTGAATTTTTTTTAAAAAAACTTCATTCTCCTTCATTTCAAAAACAAAACAGAGAGGAGCTCTCCTCCTTTCCTCCCAGGCGATTTTTGGCGCCCTCCAGCAAGGCTCGGTGTGCACGCCGGCCACCGCGCATGGTGGCCAAAAGTTCAAAAGGTTAGTTTTTTTTCTTTGCGTATTGTTTTTTTTTAAAAAAAGTAGAAACTTTAAAAGGAAAAAACTGAAAAGAAAATACAGAAAACCGAAATAAAAAAGAAATAACCTTTCGTATTCTAGTATGTATTTGAAGATTTTTTCTGTTTGTATTTGAGGTTTGATTTTTTTCTCTTCTATTTCTGTCCAAAAAAAAAAGCCAGTATTCTGATTCGATCGGCTTTTATAGCCTTTTGGGTAGATCAAAACAACTAGAACTCTAGTCGCCTATCCAGTTGTGCTGTTGTGTTCCCTTTTTCTCGCAAGTACGTGTGCACGGGCTGTGTTGGGGGCGCGCACGATGCGGCATTGGGATTGTTGGCGAACGGCGTGCGGTGGAGGGCTCTTAGCCCCTGACTTAGGGTTTCTGATTTGGTTTTTTTTTTATTTTGGGCCTTTTGGGCTTTGATTTGATTGGGCCTTTGAGTTTTAAAATTGGGCCTTACAGCTGCCCCTCTTTACTCGTTGTCGTGTAACGAGAACAAAGCAAAGACTTTAAAAGGACCAATTTTGCCCTGTATTGCTGAGTCCTGACTTGATGTAGCCTTGCTTTGACCCATTGCATCTTCAAAGGTATATGAATTTTGTTTCAATCTACTCCACTACTGCTCAGTGGAGATAAGATCCGTATTTTCAGCCTGCTCACTCTTGCTCAGTGGAGATAAGGCTAGTGGCCTAAATTCGCTCCATTGTCGATACATGGAGATAAGACTCGTTGTATTTAATCTACTCCACTCCTGCTCAGTAAAGATAAGATCTATTTTCTTTCAGCCTCCTCCCCTCCTGCTCAGTGGTGATAAGGCTATAATCTCCCATCTGCTCCACTCCTACCCAGTGGAGATAAGATCTGCTTTCTTTAGCCTGCTCCACTCCTACTCAGTGGAGATAAGATCTGCTGTTTTCAATCTGCTCTACTCCTGCTCAGTAGAGATAAGATCTGCTATCCTTAGCCTGCTCTACTCCTGCTCAGTGGAGATAAGGCTATAATCTTCGATCTACTCCACTCCTGCTCAGTGAAGATAAGATCTACTTTCTTTAGCCTGCTCCACTCCTGTTCAGTGGAGATAAGACTATAATCTTTGATCTGCTCCACTCCTGCTCAGTGGAGATAAGATCTGTAGTTTTCGATCTGCTCTACTCTTGCTCAGTAGAGATAAGATCTGCTATCCTTAGCCTGCTCCACTCCTGCTCAGTGAAGATAAGGCTATAATCTTCGATCTGCTCCACTCCTGCTCAGTGAAGATAAGATCTGTTGTCTTCAATCTGTTCCACTCTTGCTCAGTGGAGATAAGGCTATAATCTTCGATTTGCTCCACTCCTGCTTAGTGGAGATAAGATCTGCTGTTTTCGATCTGCTCTACTCCTGCTCAGTAAAGATAAGATCTGCTATCCTTAGCCTGCTCCACTCTTGCTCAGTGAAGATAAGGCTAGGATCTTCGATCTACTCCACTCTTGCTCAGTGGAGACAAGATATGTTATCTTCGATCTGTTCCACTCTTACTCAGTGGGATAAGATCTGTAATTTTTAGCCTGTTACCCTACTGTTTAGGGAATTAAGGATTATCGTCTTCGATTTATTCCACTCCTACTTAGTGGGATAAGATCTGTAATCTTCAGCCTATTACCTTACTGCTTAAGGAATTAAGGCTTATCGTCTTCGATGTGCTCCACTCCTGCTCAGTGGAGCTAAGATCTGTAATCTTCTGTAACCCCCATCAATTTTGCTACATTGTCCCCTGGGAAACCTACCTGTAAAATTGATTTCATGGAGTCTATGCTATGTCAAATGATTAGAATATCATGAAAAATGCTCCTAACCTTATGTATTATGAATGTTATGAATGGATGCAAAATGTCATGAGGATGATCCATTTTTAACACTTGGGCTGTCATTGCTTGCTATTTATTAAGGCGATCCCTGGCGTATGTCTTCCTTGTTCAGCTAGTACTTCTAACTGAGAATCTGAAGATGTCATCACTGCTTAGACCCCTATCTCAAGTGTTTCAAGCCGTTTAAGCATGGTGAGTTCTAAATAATTGTCCTATTTCAGATTCTTGTATTATTTAGAGATTTTCAGGGTAATAAGAAAAACTTCTCTTGCGAAAGTGTTATTAGTTCATTAATCATTACTTCAGTATGAAATGCTTGGAAAAAGATTAATGAAATTGGAATTTATTCAGGACAAAACCTGTGAAGAATGAATTGAACAAAGGCAACAAAGTTTGCTAAGGTACAAAAACAAGTAAGGGTAGAATTGATGCCCCAGATATCACAGCCTGAGCTTTTCTGTGCGCACTTCTTGAAGACCATTCTGAGTTCAACATGTGTCTAGGAGATCCGCGGTACTTTATTGATGCCCTAAGATGTAACATACCTCCTTATTGTTAATTCAAGCGTAGCGAAAACTACTATATGCCCCACTTTTGGTCAAAATTTGAGCCGCCCTTTTCGGGTTTTCGACTCAAAGCCCCTTTGGTCTCAAAGAGCCCTTTACGGGTTTTTGCCTTGGCCTCTCATTTTTTTGAACTCAAGACGCCTTTTTGGGTTTTTGCCTTGGCCCATTTTCAAGCGATATACTTCTTGATTGGGTCTGCATTAATTAGATTTGGTAGACTTTTGCCGTCCATCTAAGCGAGTATCAATGCTCCCCCAGAGAAGGCATTCTATACAACATAAGGTCCTTCCCAATTAGGCATCCACTTTTCTCTGAAGTCCTTTTGCATAGGGAGGATCTTTTCAATACTAAGTTTCCTTTATGGAACCCTCTAGGGTGGATTTTTTTGGTTGTAAGCCGCATTATTCGCTTCTGGTACATTTGACCATGACGGATGGCTCTTAACCTTTTCCTTGCTCAAATTCAGTTGATCATACCGAGATTGAACCCATTCCGCTTTATCCAACTTCAGCTCTGATAGAATCCGAAGAAAATGAATCTCAACTTTGATGGGCAAGACTGCATCCATCCCATAAACCAATGAGAAAGGCGTTGCCCAAGTGGAGGTCCTAGCCAATACTCGAGAAGCAAAGAGGGTAAATGGTAACTTCTCTATACCAATATTTGTAGGTCTCAGTCATCTTCCCTACAATTTTCTTGATATTCTTGTTAGCTACCTCAACTGCGCCGTTCATTTTCGGACGATATGGCGACGAGTTATGGTGCTTAATGTTGAACTGACTATAAACCTCCGCTATCATGCGCTGTTGTTCAAGTTCAAAGCGTTGTCCGATGCGATCCTTTCTGGCATACCGTAGTGACATATGATTTCTTTCTTTAAAAACTTGCTAACTGTTGTCTTCGTAACATTGACATATGAAGCTGCCTCTACCCATTTGGTGAAGTAATCAATAACTACGAAGATGAATCGATGTCCATTAGAAGTTTTCGGTGAGATCGGCCCAATGACGTCCATGCCCTAAATTGAGAAAGGCCACGGAGAGGTCATAACATGAAGAGGTGAAGGAGGCACATGAATCTTGTTTCCATAAATTTGACACTTATGGCACCTCTTGGCATAACGGGTGCAGTCTCCTTCCATCATGGACCAGTAATACCTGAATCTCATTATCTACCTGGCCATTGTAAATCTATTAGTGTGTGTTTCACAAACCCCTTCATGGACTTCCTCCAAGATTTTCTTAGCCTCCACAGCATCGACGCATCTTAGCAACACTTGATCCCTCCTCTTTTTATACAGGATCTCTCCATCTATGACGTAGTCAGTGGCAAGTCTTCTCAATGTTCTCTTATCATTTTCAATCACTTGATCGGGATATTTACGGCTCTTCACATATAGTAGAATATCATGATACCAAGGGTGATCATCTCTCTCCTCCTCTTTGTCAATATGGCAACAGTGAGCCGGAGTCTCGCAGATGCTCATTTGAATGGGCTTCATAACCTCTTGATCATTTACTCTGATCATAGAAGCTAATGTAGCCAAGGCGTTAGCCATCTGGTTTTCATCATGCGGGAGGTAAAATAATGAGATATTATCAAATTCCTCAATTTGCTCCAAGACCAACTTCGATAACTGATCAACTTGGGATCTCTCGTTTCCCATTCCCCTTTTAGCTGATAAATTACCAACGGAATCTCCATATACTTCTAGTAACTTGACTTTGCCATCTATGGCAGCCCGAATTCCCATAACACAACCTTCGTACTCGCCATGTTATTTGTGCAATCAAAATCTAACTTGCAAGTGAATGGATAGTGATCTCCGTTTGGGGATATTAGGACTGCCCCAACTCCATTACCAACAGCATTTGACGCTCCGTCAAAGTTCAGCTTCCAAGGATGATTTTCTAGGTATCTTCTTCAGTCGCTGCTACAAACATCAGATCCTTATTGGGAAAATCAAAATCTAAGGGTTCGTAGTCGTCTAGCGCTCTACTGGCTAGAAAATCAGCTATCGCACTCCTCTTCATCCCCTTCTAGTTCACATAGACGATGTCAAACTCGAGAGCAAAATTTTCCATTAGGCGATTCTTTTATTCAAGGAGGTCGACTTCATCATGTACTTAAGGGGGTCCAATTTAAAGATTAACCAAGTCGTGTGGTATAACATATACTGTCTCAACCTTCGAGTTGTCCAGACCAAAGCACAACATAACTTTTCAATTGGTGAGTATCTCATTTCACACTCAGTAAATTTCTTGTTGAGGTAGTATAACGCCCTCTCCTTCCTCCCTGTTTCATCATGTTGACCGAGTACACATCCCATTGAATTATCAAATACCGTCAAATACAAGATCAATGGCCTATCTGGACTAGGCGGCATCAGCACTGGAGTATTAGACAAATATTACTTAATTTTGTCAAAAGCCTTCTAGCATTCATCATCCCAAATGCCTGGATTATGTTTCTTAAGAAGACGGAATATTAGATCACACTTCTCAGTCAACTGCGAAATAAACCGAGCGATGTAATTCAATCTTCCTAAAAAACTTCAAACTTCCCTCTGAGTGCACGGCGGAGGTAATTTTTGTATGGCCTTGACTTTATCCGGATCTACTTCAATATCCTTTTCACTGACCATGAAACCAAGCAGTTTCCCTGACCTAGCCTCGAAGGTGCATTTGGTTGGATTGAGCTTCATTTGAAATTTTCTCAACCTCAAGAATAGCTTCCTCAGAACCTGTACATGCTCTTTTTCTATTCGGGACTTTGCGATCATGTCGTCGACATAGACCTCGATCTTCTTATGCATCATGTCGTGAAACAAGGTTACCATAGCCCTTTGGTATGTTGCTCCCGCATTCTTTAGCCCAAATGGCATCACTTGGTAACAAAAAGTTCCCCATAAGGTTATGAAGGTAGTTTTTACCATGTCTTTAGGATGCATCTTTATTTGATTGTATCCCGAGAAACCATCCATGAAGGAGAAAAATGAATATCTCGCCGTGTTATCCATCAAGGTGTCGATGTGAGGCAGTGGAAAGTTATCTTTTGGGCTGGTCTTGTTTAAGTCTCTGTAGTCGACACACATTCGTACTTTTCCATCCTTTTTAGGAATAAGGACAACATTGGCTACCCATTCTGAGTAATTCACCACTTGTAAAAACCCAGCATCAAATTGCTTCCTGACTTCCTCCCTTATCTTTACTGCAACATCGGGTCTCATCCTTCGGAGCTTCTATTGGACCGACTTACATTCTCTCTTTTATGGGGATACGGTGTACTACAATATCAGCGCTCAACCCTGGCATGTCTTGATATGACCACGCGAAGACATCTTTGAACTCTAGCAGAAGTCTAATGAGGTCTGCCTTGTTTCCTTGGCTATGCAGGTGCCGATTTTCACTTCTTTCCCATCTTTTAGAAGTACATTCTCAATTGTCTCTTCGTGAGGTAGAATCAGCTTCTCTTCCCGCTCTACCATCCTTAACAAATCTGGGGACACACTACAATCTCCGTCATCTGTAAAGTCCTGAGGTTCCTCTAGGCACATGTCTTGCTCATCAGGAAATTCTGGGTCCGTAACAGCGTTGTTCATGACATCGATATCTGGGGACCTATGGTAGGTATGAAAGAATATTCAATGAAAATAAATTTAAGAATGACTTCTTTATGCGTTATGGTTATGAATGAAATGGAAAAAGAGTAATAGAATGATTGCACGGTATGAAAGAAAAATGCACTTTTATTGAAAGTAAAGATGCCTAAACATGATCCTATTTCACAAAAGATTCTTATTGTTCCTAGGCTTGAAACAACAAGTGTGTTTTGAGCATTACTTTGTTTTAGTCCTAAAAACTATAGGAATTTCTTCCACAGTCCAGTTGTCCAGAACACTTCCAGGCTCGTAGGGGCGAATGCCCGATAAGTTCCCTTCCTTCAAACCTTCTTCCTATATGGCAACGCTCAAAGTCTTCATTATATCTTTAATAGTTTCTTCATTTGCATGTAGTAGTGATGTTCTAGGGTCACTATAATATAATCTCCAGTTAATAGGGTTCTTTTATGACATTTAATGCATATGATGTGATGTAATGCAAATACATGATATGCAATGCAAATGAATGAATGCAAAAAAGAAAGAGAGGCATTGACTCTTAATTTAATTCCATTAGAAGAACTTTTCTAGAAAATAAATTTCTTTACATAAAATGGATTACATATGCAGATTCGTCTTTATAATCCAGGTAAAGACACCATTTCTTCGTATTCGGATGGTATGGTCGTGTCCCACGAGCCTTCCCAATAGATGCCTCTTTTAGCTTCTTGTTGCTTGATCCAGGCCGTGACTTTTCACTCACTTATCTTCCGCGACGCTCATAAGTTTTTTAAGAAAGTTGAGATGTGATGGCTCTTGGATAGTCTTTGTCGACTTGAATCCTCGAGCAAAGTCTTGTATTCTTCTATGGACTCTCAGCCTTCTCTCGTTGTTAACTTGGACTATATTCGAATGACCGTATTATAACCCACTTTATCAAGTAATCCATTTTCTTATGATAAACTCTTCTATTTAGCAATCGAATATGAATCAACACCTCCTTTCTATGATGATGAAATGCAATATAGTCATAAACAAAAGAAAGCATGTTAGTACCATATATAGATAGTAGAAATCAAACACCTATCCAGGTGACTGCTAGGGTTCAACATAGTTCTACCTGAAGTGGGGTCCTAGGGTTCTCTATATGCGGTTTGGATCTAAAGCAAGGGTTCTTGAACCAGTAAATTCCTCGATCCTCACCCATTATTGGCTCATATGGATCGAGTTTAGTTCATTGGAATACATTTCCCTATGGCTGCACGGAGGTGAAAACCTCACGAAGACATAGGTATGGATGTATTCTGAAAGCGATCCATTATCCTGCACGGAGGTGAAAACCTCACGAAGGAGTAGCTTCTCACTCTCACTTAAAGGTGTGACCACTACGGTCATGCAACATGATGCAAATGTATCCTAGACACTTAAAACTAAAAACCATATGCAATGGAAAAAAGTCAAAATCAAATTTTGATTTTCAATAAAAGGACATTAATCAGTCAATACTAAAGCTTGACTCACTTATTGGTCTCCAGTGGAGTCGCCAAGCTGTCAAAACCATTTTTTTGTTCAAAAAATGGGCTGACTTTAAAAAGAAAAACGAAGTCGCCATCAATCTTTTTTGAAGTGCGATTGGGCCACTTTTGAAAACGTTTTGGTCTACGAATTTTAAAAACGGGCTCGAGAGTCGGTTACGCAAGAGGAAGGATTAGCACCCTCGCAACGCCCGAAATTGGTGCCGTATTGATTGATTAATGTCCTTAATATCGAGAATTAGAAAAGATTTAAAAAAATATGGATCATTTGAAAAATGTTCGGGTAATTCGAATATGGATATCGAAATTCTCTTGTTCCGAAAGGATGAAATATCACGTCCAGCACGTTAGGATACAACATTTCAAACCTTTGACACCAAGATCATTTCATGATTTCCAAAATTCATGCATTGTCATTTTAAGAAGGGTATTTCATCATTTGGCCAAATGAAAAAAGGAAACCCAGCACGTTAGGGCACGATCCTTCAAATTTCCAAACAAGAGATATTGCCTTATTTTAAAAGTTGAGACAACACGATCAAAATTTTAAAAGGGATATTTAGCCTTTTGGACGAGTGAAAAATTGAAACCCAGCACGTTAGGGCACAATTTCTCAAAACTTCCAAGCACAAAATATTGCCTTGCTTTTAAATTTTTAAAAAATGGACACAATTTTAAAGGATATTTAATGATTTGGTCAAACAGAAACCACAACCCAGCACGTTAGGGCACGATTCCTTGAATTTTCCAACCACCAAACACCTTTATCTGAAAGGAATTAAGGATCAAGTAAAGTTAATGGAATAAGAATTTGAAAAATAAATCACAATATTGATATGTGTAATGGAAATCAGATGGTCAAAACACAAGTAACAATAATAGAAAATAAAAAACAATAGTAATAGTGGTAGGAGTAATAATAAAATAATACTAATAAAATTAATGAATATAGTTATAATAAAAATGGGTAAATATAATATTAAAATACTAAGTGTAATAGTAAAATAATAATAATAAGCAAAATAAAAAAATATTAATAAGAAAATAATAGCAACAATATAAAATAATAGTATCAATAAAAATATAGTAGTAGTAAAAAACAAAAATAAATTGATAATAATAAAAATAATAGAGATAATAATATATATAAAAAGAAATAATATACATAATGATAGTAAATACAATAGAAAGAATACGGTTATAATTATAATATGCATATAAAAAATAGTTGTAACAAAACATTTAAAAAAACTTAATCTAATTGTAAAATAACAAAAGAATCAAAAAGAACTAAATTGGCTTTAAAACAGAAGCTTTAGGCAAAATTTAAAAGAAAAAGGAAAGATATGGGCTAGACTATGACGCGCCTGGAAAGAGAGGGACTAGATTGGGAAAATTCCCAGGCCCTCTTTGTGCTGCGTTTCAGCGTGGACCAAATCAACACAATCGTAAAATTATGTGGTGTAATTCAAAGGAAAAATAATAAATCAACACCAAATTGAAAGACGCCACAAAAGCGGAGGGACCTGGAGCATAAATAACCCATTTCTAAAAAACACATGGACCTGTTTTTGGGTCGGGTCACGCAGTCTGGTGTTGGCAAAACGGTGCCGTTTTAGGGCTTTCAAGCTCAGCCCTAAACGATGTCGTTTAGGGGGTATAAAAGTTGAATTTTTTTTTTAGAAACTTCATTCTCCTTCATTTCAAAAACAAAAGCAGAGGAGCTCTCCTCTTTCTCCCAAAGCGATTTTTGGCGCCTCAAGCAAAGGCTTACAAGATTGACACCGCCACCGCAAGCTGGTGGCCAAAAGTTCAAAAGGTTAGTTTTTTTTCTTTGCGTATTGTTTTTTTTTTAAAAAAAAGTAGAAACTTTAAAAGGAAAAAATTGAAAAGAAAATACAGAAAATCGAAATAAAAAAGAAATAACCTTTCGTATTCTAGTATGTATTTGAAGATTTTTCTGTTTGTATCTGAGGTTTGATTTTTTTCTTTTCTATTTCCGTCCCAAAAAAAAAAAGCCCGTATTACAGATTCAATCTGGCTTTCTATAGCCTTTTGGGTAGATCAAAACAACTAGAACTCTAGTGTGCCTATCTGTTGTGCTGTTGTGTTCCCTTTTTCTCGTAGGTACGTGTGCACGGGCTAGTGTTGGGGGCGCGCACGATGCGACATTGGGATTGCTGGCGAACGGCATACGGCGCGAGGGCTCTTAGCCTCTGACTTAGGGTTTCTGATTTGTTTTTTTATTTTGGGCCTTTTGGGCTTTGATTTGATTGGACCTTTGAGTTTAAAATTGGGCCTTGCAAATATATTTTTATTTTAACATGTAAGGCAAAAATGATTGAAAACGTGATTCTAATTAACTGTAGATTTTTATTTTTACTTATATCTTGATTTAGTCCAACTTTATTTTTATTACAATATTTTTTACATTATTTCAGTATTTTAATTGTCATGTAGGCCTAAAGGCACCTTTGGTTATAAATAAAATGCATTGAGCAGTAAAAAGTTTCTTGCATATTTCTCTCCATCAAGCGTTTGTTATATTCTTATTTCAAATAAATATTTATTTTCTCACTCTATTTTTGGTGTTTTTGAGTAAGAGCATTGGAGATGCCGTGACACCCCATATCTGATTTTATTGTCGAGTCAAATACGTGACATTACATTACATTGTTAAAGCAATTCAAACTATTTCAATTGATTCCAACAATAATAATGGCATTCAATCATGTTACATAACATATAGACTAAATTTAATGAACAATTATGATTATTCATGATCTGCCCCAATTCGTTATAGCAAATTGAGCTCTTTTCGACACTTAATGAGCTTGTATTTGAGTAATTTGTTATCATTTATTTAGTTTTTCGATTTAGTATGTTTATGTTTAAAGTTAATAAAATGAACATTTTAAGTGTGTTAAATGACCTATTAGGCCAATTCAGGCCTAAGGAAAGACTAACGTGTTGATTGTGTGCAAGACATCGCTTTAGGCCGATGAGTCAATGGACTGCCTAGGATGTCGCAACAGCCTAACTTCAAGGCTTCTTCGGAACATTAAGGCAACAATGCTATGACAACCAAACCTCAATGTCATGACATCCAATTTCGAATCCAAGGAAATTATTTTCGAAATCCAAATATCGTGACAATAGTTCTTGAATGTCGCGACATTAGTTTGATGAGGCCCATTCATCTGCTTATGGAGTTTTTCATCCGTAAAACCTTAATTTTCATTATTAGTCACTTGTAATTGACCTAATTTCGTCATCTAACAACACTAGTATAAATATTAGTGCTCAGACATGATAAAGGGACTTTTCTTAGTTTAATTTCTTGTTCTCAAATTAGGTTTTGGATTGAGGGAATTTTATGGTCTTTAGTTTGTTACTTTGAATTGAAATAGATTTTCAGTCTTATTTTGGAAAATCTTCATTTTCTTTCGTTCTATTTTGATCGACTTCCAACCAACACATTCTTCATGGGTTTTTCAGATCGCACATCAACAAATAGTTAATGGATCTATTTTCTATTTTCCCTCTTTTAATTTTCACTTCAATTGAATATTTGAAATAAAGTAAGGGGAAATTGCATTTAGAATGGACTTGAACTAAGAACGAGCAGAAAAGGAGTAATTAGCTAAAGGTTTAGAGTTTATCCAGAATTAGTTAGATTGGGTTAACTGTGATAAAACCCTAGGATTGACGACCTTAGGAAGTAACTTAGGTAGATGAGGTCGAAAGAATAGTCTACCAAGTGCCTCTTAATCTATCTTAGTTTAACCTGTGAGGTCAAAAGATAAGTAAATTAAGCCAACCAGTTAATTTAGTTAGAGGCCAAAAGGTAATAATTAGGTTAATTGCTAGCTAATTCAATAAAACCTAAATATGAAGTTAATTACGAACACGAAAGCGAGTTGATCTCTTGATTGCTTAATCGATTAATTTCGATTATTTTTGTTAGCTCTTATTTTATGTTATTTATATCAATTTTCATTATTTGCATGTCGTACTATAATGTTTTGATTATTACTGTTAAACTTGGTTGTGCGAAAGTTTATGATTTAGTTTAATTCAACCTCCCTTGGGAAGGATCCCAACCCTTGGGTACGACCCTTGGGACCCTTCCCAAGTGATCCATTGTAAACACATCTATATTAAAACTTGACATGTATACTTGTAGATCTGATCTGCCACAAATTGTACTGGTAGATTAAGTACTTTTTGGCATTTAACGAGCTTGTTTTCTAGGTATTTTAATATATTTTATTTCATTTTTGCATTTCTTAGTTTAGATCTTAAATATTGTAAAATAAGTATTTTTACGCATTATTTCGAGTTAGTCAACCTATTGGGCCAATACCAGCCTTAATGTGGTTTTAATGATTTAATTGAGTGAGCAAGATATCCATTTGAAGGCCCAAAAGCATCAGGAATAATAGCTGGATTGTAACACAAGCTTTCAGAGTCACAACATAATCGAGCCAATGCAGAATTTCATATTTGAAGTAGTGTGTCACGATACATATAAGGTTGTGTCACAACACAAGGGCAACGATGGGTAGAAATTAAACAAGGGTGTTGTCGTATGCATGAATCATATTTTATGTAATTAAGGCTTATATCTGACCTAATTAGGGTTGGTAAACTCAAACTATAAATAGTTAAGTACAAGCAAGCTTAGGGACCTTTTGCCTAGTCATTTTAGGGTTTTAGTTAATAGTTTTAGATTTTTTGTTTTATTTTAGTTTATTTTAAATGACAGTTTATTTTCTTGTTCTTCGAATCCAAGTATTCATTATTAAGTTTTTTGTACTTTTATTTGGTTTCTTGTTTACAATCGATGATATCTCAATCACTGTCAAAGGAATTCGCAATTCTGACCGCATCAAGTTCATCAAACGGAGCAATTTTGATCCTTCTCTTATCTTAATTTATTTATGTGTTTGTGCATGATTAAATTGATCTTAGAGAATACAAAAGTTGTGTTTATGAGTCGTTAGATCCGTAGTGAGATTAACGAGCGGATGTGGGAGTGATTGTAACACCCCTTACCCATATTTCCCGTCGGAACCGGGCCCGAGGCATTATCGGATTAAAACCACTTGATCGCCACTTAGGCTCAACGTGACTACTCTCCTTTAGTCACCACAACAACCTCATTCTTGACTTACGAGGCCTCACTCATACACACGAGGGCTCTCGAGACTATTTGGAAACTCTATGATCTTAAAATTTTCTCCATCTAGATAGGACTACATGCCCATGTTAGATGGCACATGCCCGTGTGTAGACACACATGCCCATGTCCATCAAATGTGCACAAAACTCAACCATACTGCTAAAATCCCATGGCTAGAGCACATGCCCGTGCCCACCACCTGTGGTGAACACTGACTACTTCACATGGCCTTTAGTCTAGGCATACGCCTTTGTGGCTAGCCCGTGGCCGACACTGCTCAATTCAATCAAAGAGACACGGCCAATGCACACGCCCGTGGGCTGGCCATGTGTTACACATGGCCTAGACACATGCCCGTGTGCCTATCCACATGGACAAGATCAAGGCTATTTGCCAATATCTTTTCACCCCTTATGCATATACAACATATACTCATCCAACACATCCATAATCAACTCATTTTGAAACATAAACTCACATAGATATCTACATCTTTTCATATAATAAAGTAGGCAACAACTATCGCATTATAAAAAATAGATTATCCATCTATAGGCTAACACATCTTAGCACTTGGACAATATACTTAACAATAGGCTAGTATTGCACTTAGCCCACCATCAAATAATATCACTACACATCCACATATCTACTTACTCATTCATTCATTCATGATATCTACCACATTCATTCCACTTGAAGCTCATAGGTCCTCAATCATTCTCAATCATTCTCATTCATGATACACACTAGCTAGCATTAAGAATGTGTAGGTATAAATGCATTAATTACGCATAAACTTACCTCGGCACTCAAAAGTATAGAGACGTGCAATTTTGTTCACCACCTTACTCTTGCCTCAGTCTCGATCCGGGCTTTGTCTTTCTTGATCTATAACGATAAATCAATCCATTCAATAAACACATTGACTAAATTGAACCTTATCCCATCCTTTAGCAAAATTACTATTTTTCTTCTATCTTTATCATATTTACACTTTTGCCCCAAGGCTCGTAATGTGATTTTCATTCAACTTTCTAGCCTTTCATGCTCAGTCGAATCATTTACTCAACTAAAGCAAAAATCAATTCTCACTAAATCACATATGTATGACCAAACTCAAGAATTTCACAAACTAGTCCTTACATGCATTTTTCATGGAATTCACTTAGCAAAATATGTTTCTACTACATCAAGCTTTTATATTCTTCCATAAAACATCGAAATACATGCATGTCATACATGGTTACATTTTTGAACATCCATCTTAGCTCAACATATAGCTAAAAATAGCTTACTCATGCTACTAGGACTTCAAAAATACGAAAAAGATCAAAAACGGGGCTTGGATGCACTTACTAGCAAGCTTGAAAATTGAAAAGCCTTAACAATGGCTTCTTAAAAATTTTGCCAGCTTGGAGAAGAAGATGAATGAAATTTGTCATATTTTCCCGTTTTTAATCATTTAATGTACAAATGACTAAAATGCCCTTCTCACTAAACTTTTCAATGTCATCCACTGATGCCCATTTTTGTCCAAAAATTAGAAATTGGGAAAATTGCTATTTAAGGACCTCTAATTGATATTCCAAAACTATTTCACACAAATAGCTTCAGAATCTCACATTTTGCAACTTTTGCAATTTAGTCCTTTTGGACAATTCAACCGTGATTTAACAAAATTGCTTTATGAAACTATCACACTAACATCCAAACATGGCATAAACCTCAACAACTCATACATATACCTCAAATTTGTGGTCTCACACCACTATTTTGACTAGGCCCTAAATCAGGATGTTACAGTGACTAACGAAAGAAATAGAGTTTCTAATAGAGTTAGTTGGTATAAATTCATGTGCATTTAAACCCTAGGATTGACAACCCTAGGAAGTAATCTAGGATAAATGAGGTCGAGAGAGAAGTTTATCAAGTCAATCATGGATTTATCCCGTTTAGGAGAGTGAAGTCGAGAGGTAAACATGTACTAGTTGATTAGTTGAGCAGTAGAGGCCGAGGGGTAATATTGTTTAATTAATAACTAATTCCCTAATAAAACATAAAATTTGGAGTTAATTGCAACCATGAAGAAAGTTAATATTCTCTTTGTTAATTGAGAAAATTTCGATTGTTAACTTTGTTTTTAGTAGTTAGTTTTTATTTTACAATTTTAATTCCAGCTTTTATTTATCATAATATGATTTTTGGTGATTATTGTATAGATCTGCTAGCGTAGAAAATACAATTAGATTTAATTCAACCTTCTTTGGGTATGATCTTTAGAATACTTCCATGTGTTCTATAAGGCCCAATTTATGTCCGCGCCCATTTTAACCAAAAACCAAAAAACAACAATAAAAATAAAATATAAAATTCCAAAATTAAAGTGTCCATAGTCCATTTACAATGGGCCCAAATTAGGACCCAAATAAATAAGACCAAGACCAATTTAAAATACTAGCCCAATACCTAACTAAACTATAACCCATTTACAAGTTAGCCCACCTACAAACCCCAAAGTAGGCCTAAAGACCCAATCCCAAAACTGGCCTGAATGGCCCAAATGGTTTCAGGAAGCAGAAACCCTAAGGGTTCCAGGAGCATTTTCGCGCCGCGCACGTGTCTTCACGCGCATCACCATGCGCCTCCGTACCTTCAGTAAACCTTCGTACACCTTACGCGCGAATGCCACGTCGCCTCTGTACCTATAAATCAGACCACGACAACAGTAGATACAGAATATAAAAGGAATAAAACAGCTAAAAGCTTTGTATTTTTTTATTTTATTTAGAATCGGCTATAAAAGGAGCCGAACCAAACCACTATTTTTTTTTACGCACACATACAGAAATATATAAAAACCAGTTTTTGCAAGGTGATTATTTTCTAGATCTAGGTTATTTTCTTATTTTCTTGCCTTTTTTTCTTAGCGTGTAATAATAAATAAAAGAAGAGAGCGTTATACCTTCGTAAATAGGGTCGCTGAAATATTCTCTCCCCTCATTGAAATCGGGGGTTTCTAGAGAGGATTCTATTGCTGAAACGATCTCATTGCTTGAACCTTGGTTCTAACTAGGACCTCTGAGTGTCGTTAACCATCGTTTCTGGTGGAGTAAAGGCGTTTGAGGGAAAATCCCTCGCGACGGTGAAGAGGGGGATGAGAGCCATGGGCTTCTTTTCGTTTTAAAATGGCTAAGAATGGGTGATTTAGGGTTTAATTTTTGTTCTTATAGTTAGTCTGAAACGGCGCCATTTGGAACTTGATTCAATGGTTCCAAAACGGTGCCGTATTGGCCTAAACCAGTGAAACGACCCATACCGCCAAAGATCCGTGCGCTTTTGCCGTGACAGAATATTTGCGCGTTCGGTCCTTCTTTTTTTGTATCGCCATTCAATTAGATTTATTATATGTTTTCTTTTATTTCTTAATTGGTCCCCATAATTAACGTTCCATTTCGATTTAATTCCAATTCGTGTGCTGCGTTTTAATTTCGCAATATTTGCTAGTTCAATCCTTCGTTATTCATATGAAATGCAATCGATCCTCTATTTTGTTTAAATAGTTTTGTTTATTTTAAAATTAGCCTCTAATTATATTTTATTTCTATCAAGCCTTAACTTTTGTTTTAATTCTTATAACTTTTATAGTATCAAATTTAGCTATTATCAAATTTTTTAAAATAAAATTGTTTTGGAAATTGAATTTATCAAGTCTTAATTTGTTTTGTTTTTATTTATCTAAATATATTTTATTCCTTGTACTACAATTATGAGTTATTATTTTGTACAAATTATTGATTCCCATATTATTTTATCCGTATATTTCCTTAAACCTACTTATATATTTAATTAGTTTCTCTTAAAATTGCTTATATATATGTATTCCTATTTTAAATTTAGTGTATATAATTTACTAATTCGAGAGATCATATTTTATTTATTTCACACAATTTTAATATATGCTTATCTATATACGTTGTTGTTTATTTGTGCGTAAATCATTTCTATAATTATGTCCATTCGTATAATGTTGAGTTCATATGTTATTTTATGCTTAGATGCTATGCTTGTGTTACTCGTTAGTGTTTTATGTCTCAAATTCAAAATGCGTTCGAGCCATCACTAAATGTTTCATATTATCACACGTACCAAATAAAATGTATTTTGAGCCAATTTTAAAATTACGTATTTGAAAAATTTTCAAGATAAGGCAATATTTGTGTGTTTGAAAATTCGAAAAATTATGCCCTAACATGTTGGGTGTAAGTTTTCCGTTCGACCAAATAACCAAATACCCTTTTAATCACATGTTTTGAAGATCAAAGATGATCTCGGCATCGAGGTATAAACGTGTCATATCCTAACGTGTTGGGTATGATATTTTTATTCTTTCGAAACGAGTGAATCTTGAGATTCAATTCAAAATTTATTAACATTCATTAAAAAGAATCATCTCTTAAACATTTTCAAGTTTTCGACGTAAGGACATTAATTAATCAAATTGGTACCAATTTTGGGCGTGACGAGGGTGCTAATCCTTCCTCGCAAGTAATCGACTCCAGAACCTATTTTCTCGAATATTCATTGACCAAAAACACCATTTTAGTAAACCAAAACATTTTATTAAAACAATGGTGATCCGATCACACCAAATAAAGATTGGTGGCGACTTCCGTTTTATTTTCATTTTCAAAACCCTAGTCGATTCCTATTTTACAAAAAAGATAGTTTCGACAGCTTGGCGACTCCACTGGGGACGTTGAGAGTCAGGCCATAGATTGGTTAAGTTTTGTCCTTTTGACTGAAAACTTGGAAAATTATTTTGAAAAATCACGTTTCTTTTAATGCATTTATTAATGTTATGATTAAAATCTCATAGAATACTCTAGCATTGCATTGCATGACTGTTGTGGTTACACCTATAAGTGGGAGTGAGAAACTATGCCTTCGTGAGGTTTTCACCTCCGCACGGGCTAGTGGACTGCTTCGAGATACATCCATACCTATGTCTTCGTGAGGTTTTCACCTCCGCATGGGCATAGGAAAATGTATCCCCCTGAACTAAACTTGATCCATATAAACCTATAATGGGTGAGGATTGGGGAATCTGCTGGTTCAGGTACCCATTCTCTAGAACCAAGCCACATATAGTAGCCCTAAGAGCCCACCCTAGGTAGAGTTATGCCGAACTTTTAGTGGTTACTTAGATAAGCGCTTGATAATATTTTGTTTGTTTTGAATTTTATCACACGATACTGACTTGTTGTGTTTGGATTTGTTTTCTTATTTCATGTCATTTCATATTAAAGATGTGTCGATTCTTGTTTGGTTGCTAAGATAGAAAGTTTACCATGGAAAATGAATTTCTTGATAAAGTGGAAGATAATGCGGCTGTTAACACATGGTCGGAGGAGTTCCAATTGGAAAAGGGGAATAGTCTAGTTGAAGGATACACGTCAGAGATGTGGGACTTCACCTGCATTAGTGTGACGCAAAATAAGCTTCAAGAATTGATGGATATTTGGACTCATTGGGAGTATGAGACTAAACAGATGTTCTACCGCAGCTATGGTGATATCGCTTATTTACTTGATGTCAAGGTAGATAAGCGCTTGTTTAGGGCTATGGTTTAGTTTTGGAATTCTGCATATAGTTGTTTCACTTTTGGGAAGTTGGATTTGGTGCCTACTATAGAGGAGTACACTACCTTACTTCATTGTCTAGGGGTCCAATTCGATAAAGTTTATATTAGGGCTGCTAATGTTCCTCTTTTCGTGAAGAAGTTGATAAAAATTATGGGAATGAGTGAACAGTGGGTTTCATCTCGTATTCAGTAAAAGGGCAAAGGAAAATGTATTCCTTGGGTAAATTTGAGAGATTTGATCTTGTTGCACCCTAATGTAAAGAGGAAAATTGATATCTTTGCTTTTAGTATTTATGGATTAGTCATCTTTCCTAAAGCTCTAAGGCATATAGATGAAGCCGTCACGGATTTATTTGATCGGTTTGATAAGTAAGTTACACTACATCGTTGTAACATCCCAAAAAGGGGTTATTTGGATTTAATCATTTTCTTATGTAAGCTATTGAGATATTATTGATGGAATAATAGAGTTTAATTAAAGGCCTTGAGTTGGCTCGGAATGGTAGAAATGAATATATTATTTGCTTTAAAGGTGGATAGCCTTAGTGGTTAGGGGTTATAAGAATAAATAAAGAAATATTTGACATAAAATGAGCTTAGAATAAGTGGCAAAGGGAGGGCCACTTGGGAGCTACACTTGACGCCATCAAGAACAAGGGAGAGCCTTGGTTCGAGTCACAATTCTCCCTTTTTTCTTTCATGTTTTGGACGGCATGGGGGGGGAGAGTTTCTCCTCTCTTTAAACTCTTATTATTATTTTTTTTATTGATGATAAATAATAAGCTAAAGGAAGGATAATAGAGGATTTTATGGATTATTAAGAGATTATTACTTATTATTAGAAATTAAATCATATTAGTTTGAATTAAACTAAATGGGTGGTCTAGAGTGAATTAAGGAAGTAAGATGAATCTTGGACTCCTTGGTGAGGAGGAGTGGACGACAAGGACTTGTGGAAGAGGGGGGGAGTTGCCGAATGCTTATAAAAGCACCTAAGTGATCACCTTGATTTTCTTTTTTTCAATTTGCTTAATGAAAATTCCAAAGCACTTCCTCCTCATTTTCTTTTATCATTCCATTCTCTCAAAACCATAGCCAAACCCTCACTACTTCTCCTTGCGAAACCTCATTCTTTAAATCCTTCTTTATTTCCTACTAGTAGAATCACCAATTCCTATTTTACCTTTCTTCTTTCTTTGTCTCATCAAAAGTCCAATTTTGTTTTAAACCACCCCTAGCCGAATCTAATACTTATCAAAGTGCCAAATTCCTTCTCTTTTCTTTAAACTCTATTTGGTCAATAGTATAGTGGTTTTGGATTTCTCCTATATTCGATTGTTGCGAAGGTAAGTGATGGCCGAACACTCTTTTCATATTTTCCTTTCTCTGTCGACTTGTGGATTGAAGAAAAGCCAGAATTTCGGCATTTGCAAGCAGAGAACTAACCACTCTTTGGAACTGATTTCATCTAGGAACTCCGGGATTCACAAGCAGTAGATCTAACCCTCCTTTCTCGATATTTGGTTGGTAAGTAATGGTAAGATCTACTTTAGTTAAGTAGTTGTTAATCGATTGTCAAGGCTACTAATTTGGTTAAGTGCCGATTTTAGGGTGGTGAAACAAAAGGCCGATACTCAAGACTTTTTGGGTAAGGATTCGGGTTCAAAAGGAGAACCCTTTAAATTATTTACTTTGGCCGAATAGGCCATAGGGCTAATCCCATGGTTGGCCGAATGTAGGTACCAAGAGATCTAAGGTGGTCGACTCCTTCATTCGGGATTTAGATCACCCAGTGGTGACAGGTGTGTACATACACACTTATAGCAGTTAATATGTGTGATTAATTATATTGCTTGTAAATCTACTTGATGTAGATATGGATTTAGTACCGTAAAAGGTACAAGCAAGGACCTCGGTAAGTCTCTATTTATATGAGATTATTATGATGCTTTTGGGAAGCATGATTTATCTAATACATGTGATAAATGTATGATCTATGTTATGATTGTGATATGGGTTGATGAGTGGAGGGGGCAGTATTAATCGTGCCGACGGGCACCAGTGTTTTGGTAACACACCGTGACTATATGTCACCAGAGGTTTGGTACCTCCAGAGGTTTGGTACCTCAATAGCGACTTGTCCCTGTGGTTAACACCACCGTGGGTTGGCCCCACTTGAGATATGGGATCGCCCGCGCTGATTTGGTATCACACGATGGGTTGGCCCCATCAAAGGATTTGTGTCTACGGACACCGGTGTTTTGGTAACACATTGTGACTATATGTCACCAGTGGTTTGGCACCACCAGTGGTTTGGTACCACAACGGGTAGACAAAGGGCGTTTGGATGGCTAGGTGGGGATTAAATATTCTCGCATATTAATTGTTATATGTTGTGTATGAAAAATATTTTAAAACGGGGAAAGGTTACATCTTGAGTCTTGGTGACTCACCTTCTCCATTATTTTTCGGTGATGCTTAGATCGCGGACATGGAGCCGAGGGACTTGAGGAGGCCATGCGATGGATTTAAAATTAAATGAACTTTAATTTTAGTTATTTTTTTTTAAATTTTGTTATTGGGGTTGTTTTATTTTGGATGTAATAAGGCCTCCATATACATTACTTCAGTTATTTTTCTTATATGTTGGATATTTTGTTTTTAACTATAAATTTGAATCACACGTTTTTCTAAATTAACACGAAAAATGTTTTATCGTGCCATCGGGCACATCTGAAGTTTGTATAATAACTTGACCTAATTAAAATTTTCAAATTTGAACTAAGTATGATTTCAACAAGATAGCTTAAAACGAGAAGTTTTCAACAAATCTTAAATTGGTTTTAAAATGGGTTTCAAAAGTTTTCTCCAGAACGACCCATATTCGGTCCTAACGTTTGGGCTGTGTTTCAATGTTACAAATTGGTATCGAGCCAGTTCAAAACTTCTATGTGGGGCCCAAGGCCCAAAAATGTTTTAGTAGGCCTTATTAATTGATTTTGGGTTTAAAGAAGATGGCCGAGTCTCCCAAGACCGACCGCCTGTAAGTACATCTAAACTTCTTTGTGAATTATATTTTGTAGAAGGGTAGGAAGCATGGAACGTAGATAGACTTATAGGAATTTGAACCCTAGGACTAGATTACTCAAACACACAAGCTAAACATAAGACTTAAAGAACTAAACCAACCTATAACTTAGTCATTGAGCTAGGTGTGGTAACCCCAGACGCATGTTCAGGATTGGATCCAAGAGCACGGTATTTAAGCGGTCCAGTGACTCACCACCTCTTCGCAGAATCCTACAGTGCGTGGCTTGGGTTCACCCCAACTCGTAGGGCTCAGTGGTGTGGTAACCTCTCATGCATGTCTAGAAAGGTTCGGTGGGAGCTTGGTATTTAAGCACGGGTGACTCACCTCCTCTCCACACGAAACCTACAGTGCGTAGCTTGGGTTCACCGACCAAGAAGGCTCGGTCCACAAAGCTAAACATAATGACTAAAACCCGAAAGGGAATTAGCCTTGATTTTCGAAAAAAAAAGAAAAAAAAATGAAACAACAAAACTTGGTTTTGAAACTTTTCAAATCACTCCTTCAAAAGTAAGAACAACTCTTTTTACAATGTTTTCCCCGAAAAGTTCGATTAGTGGAAAATTACGAAAATGCCCTTAAGGGTAAAATTACTGCAATACCCTTGGTCCATAAAACATCAACTCAATGATTTTGTTCAAAAATTTTAACTACTTCTCAAATATTCAACTCAGCTTTGGAAATCAGCAATGGAACACTTTGGTTTTGGAAAATTTCGAAAACGCCCTCAACGTGTAAAATTACCAAAACGACCCTGAGTACAAAATTTTTGCAACATCACCGTTTTAAGAAAAGAAATTCTCAAAAGGGACCCTCAGAGTTTTACAATTATTAAAACACCCTTGATTTGTCAAAATTACAAAATTACCCCTGATTGACAAAATTACCAAAATACCCCGGTTTTCAAATAATGCCATAACTTCAAACCTTATCAATTTTAATGATACCCTCCAGGTTGGGAATTGCAAAACAACCTACTTTACTAAAGTTTTAAAATCTCTTTTATTACTTAAAATACCCCACAGGAAAAAGACGAAAATACCCCTAGGTTAGAAATGGGCAGAAATGTCCGAAGAGCGAATAGGTATGGTAAGTATTAGGGAATGGATGCAAGAACTTCTTTGTGTGAACTAAGATAGAAGACTGAAACCTTGTTTGCACGAAAGAATCTCTAATTAAAATTTCTTCATAAAATTTCTTCATGAAAGTAATGAAGTGGAACAAACGCTAATACATAAAATTCCTCTTAATCAGATTAAAAGCGCAGTAGATAGAATGAGTTCTAGAGGACGTGGACGCCGGTGGACGCGGTAGGGGTAGGATGACGGTGTCTGAACCCGTCAGTCGGGGCAAGGTTCTGAAAATGATGTACCACCGCCACCACCACCTCCAGCTTTTAGGAGCAGAGGAGCAGGATCGGACCAGGCGGGAGGCGATCGCAAGCTGTGTTACGAGTCCTCGAATTGGTGGCTGGGGCTGGTGGAAATTTAGGAGCTCGAAAATCTGTTCCCGAGCGAATTCGGTCCAACGGAGCTGAGGTGTTCCGGGGTGTGTCAGGAGTGGCACCCAGTGTAGCAGAGTATTGGCTGGAATCTACAGAAAGGATAATGGATGATCTTGACCTGACCGAGGAGGAAAAGCTGAAAGGGGCGGTGTCGCTTCTAAAGGATGAAGCGTACCAGTGGTGGCTGACAGTTCGGGATGGAGCCACAGCTGATGATCTCACGTGGGACTACTTTAAAATCGCTTTTCAGAAGAAGTATGTGGGCACCAAACACCGACGACAGCAGAGGAAGGCTTTTCCGGTCTAGTACAAGGAACTAAGTCCGTGGCCGAGTATGAGGCGGAGTTTTTAAGGCTGAGTAGGTATGCCAGAGGAATCGTAGCCACTGAGCATGAGCGCTGCGTCCGCTTTGAGGACGGCCTTCGAGATGATTTGAGGTTACCGATTGCCCATGCAAAGAAGTTCGTGAGTTCTCATCTCGGTAGAAAAGGCTAAGGTAGCCAAGGGATCAAGGAGGCCGTGAGGCAAAGTTATAGTAGGAATAATCAAGAGAGGATTTGGGTCACTGGGTCCAAATGGTAGTGATCGAGGAAGAAGGCTAGGCAGTGGGCCAAATCAAAGACAGGCCCGTAGCTACTAATCGAGGCCGACTCAATTAAACATTGTGGGAAGACCCATTGGGGAAGTTGTTCGACCGCGATAGAGGATGTTTTGAGTGTGGGTCTTTGGAGCACCGGTCGAGATTGTCCCTAAGCAAGCTCGAAATCGGTCGGCAAGCGTAACTGCACTCAGAATAGAAATGTGGGACCACAGAGGGTCGTGATAATGGCCGAGGAGGCAATGGTCCTAACCGAGGTCGTGGAATTTAGGCGAGAGGTTCAGTAACACCGAGGCTAGGCAAACTGCTTAGTCTATCGCGGCGAGGCGTCATGAGGAGGGTGACGACCGGATGTCATAACCTGCACGCTTCGATTTTTAGTCTTCCTTATTGTGCATTAATTGATGTGGGGTCTACACATTCGTACGTAGCCAGTAGTGTGGTAGAGACTTTGAACCTAGACTCTGAGATTGCTTCTAGAGTGATGACTGTAGTTTGTCCGTTAGGTCACTCTGTAGTGGTAGACAAACTTTATAGAGACGTACCCCTAGAACTCCAAGGGGTAGTATTTGTGGTGATCCGATGGAACTACCGCTTGGGGAGTTCGATTTGATCCTTGAATAGATTGGTGGTTAAGTATCGGCGAATTTGGATTGCGCTGCTAAGCGCATGGTTCTTAAGACGATCGAGAATGATGAAGTGGTCATGATAGGTGATAGAAGGAATTACCTATCCAACGTGGTGTCCGCCTTGAAGGTTGAGAAGATGGTCAAGAAGGGTCATGGCGTTCTTGGTTCAAATCGTGCTTTGGAAGCTAAGGAGTCGATGAGTTGGAAAGGTCCGAACGGTTGGGGAATTTGTCGATGTGTTCCAGGAGAACTTCCGGTCCGCCTCCGGATCGGAAGTCGAATTCAAGATAGAGTTGATACCGAACAAGACTCGTATCAATAACACCATATCGAATGGCGCCTAAAGGAATTGGTGGAGTCAAGGCTCAAATTCGGGAGCTCTTGGATAGGGGTTTATTCGACCTAGTATATCTCCGTGAGGAGCTTTGTATTGTTTGTCAAGAAGAAGGACGGTTCTATGCAGATGTGCATCGACTACCGCCGATTAAACAAGTTAACGATAAAAAACAAGTACCCATTGCCTCGGATCGATGACTTGTTTGACCAGATTGAAGGGGCGCGGTGTTTTCAAGATAGACCTTAGGCTCAAGTTACCATCAACTTAAGGTGAAGGAGGCCGATGTTCACAAGACGGCATTCGAACTCGGTATGGGCATTACGAGTTTCTAGTGATGCCATTTGGTCGACCAATGCAACCGCGGCATTCATGGACTTAATGAATAGGGTATTCCAGCGATTACCTAGACCAATTCGTCGTAGTGTTCATAGACGACATATTGGTCTACTCAAAGACGGAGGAGGAGCACGACAAGCATTTACGGATAGTCCCGCAAGTGTTGAGGGAAAATAGTTGTATGCCAAATTGATGAAGTGCGAATTACGCCGAGGAGGTGGCTTTCTTAGGTCACGTGGTGTCGTGGAAGGGATTAGAGTGGATCCCCGCAAGATTGAAGCGGTGTTGGAGTGGAAACCGCCAAGTCAAGGGCGAGATACGAAGTTTTCTCGGGTTTAGCGAGGTATTATCGGAGATTTGTGGAAGGGTTCTCTCTGATCGCAGCGCCATTGACTAAGTTGCTAAGGAAAGGTGTTCCATTTGTATGGTTGGAGAAGCAGCAAGAAAGTTTTGATAAGCTGAGGAAGATTTTGACGTAAGCTCCGGTTTTAGTACAACCCGAGGTGGAAATTATTCACGTCTATTGTGATGCATCTCACACCGGTTTGGGGTGTGTGTTGATGCAGATGGGAAGGTAGTAGCCTATGCGCCCCGTCACCGAGACCGCATGAGGTTAACTATCCAACCCACGACCTGGAGTTAGCCGCAATCGCCTTCGCCCGAAAATATGGAGACACTATCTTTATGGGGAGAAGTCGGTAATTTACACGGATCACAAAGTTTGAGGTATCTTCCGACTCGTAAAGATCTGAATCGAGATGTACCGATGGATTGAACTGCTGAAGGACTACGACTGCTCCATCGAATATCATCCGGTAAGGCTAACGTGGTGGCTGACGCGTTGAGCCGAAAGGTTGTGGCGGATTTAAGAGCTATGTTTGCTCAGTTGAGCCTGTATGACGATGGAAGCCTTTTGGCAGAGCTTCAAGTTAAGCCAACATGGATCGAGGAAATCAAGGACAAACAGTTAGTGGATGAGGGGTTAAATGCTAAGAGAATACAAGTTCAGGATGGTGGTTCAGAAGGGTATAGTGTGACTGGTGATGATGTGTTATGTTTTCAAGGACGGCCTTGTATGCCAAAAGATATGGAGTTGAGGCGGAAAATTCTCCAGGATGCTCATAGCAGCCCATACGCTATGCATCTAGGAGGCAGCAAGATGTATGGAGATCTACGAAAACAATTTTGGTGGCCGGGGTTGAAACGTGAAGTGACTGAGTTCGTAGGGAAGTGTTTGACGTGTCGCCAAAGTTAAGGTGAACACCGGTTGCCATCGAGGCTACTTCAACCCAGAAAGATCCCTCAATGGAAGTGGAGCGGATCACTATGGATTTCGTCGTGGCTACCTTACGCCAAAGAAGAAAGATGCGCTTTGGGTGATCGAGACCGTCCGACTAAATCACTCACTTCATACCGGTGAGAATGGACTACTCACCCGTAAACTAGCAAAGTTGTATGTGGCGAGATAGTCGATTGCATGGTGTACCGTGTCGATTATCTCAGATAGGGACCCAAGGTTCACTTCGAGGTTTTGAAAGCGTTACATCAAGCGTTGGGTACGCGGTTGATTTCAAGACGACTTTCCATCCTCGATCGACGGCAATCCGAAAGGGTCATACAGATCTTAGAAGATATCTTCGAGGGTTGTGTCTTGGAATTCGAGGTAGTTGGGAGGAATTTTACCTCTAGCCGAAGTTCGCTTACAACAATAGCTACCAAGCGAGTATTCGATGGCACCATACGAAGTAATCAGATGGACGGAAATGCCGAACTCCGACGTGTTGGATGGAGTTGGGTGAACGACAAGTGTTGGGTCCAGAAATGGTAGCAGAGACTGAAAACAAAGTCAAAGTGATTCGGTCTCGTCTCAAGGAAGCATCAGATAGGCAGAAGTCTTATGCCGATCTCAAACGCAAGGAAATGGAGTATGCTGTGGGAGATAAGGTCTTCCTGAAGGTGTCGCCTTGGAAGAAGGTACTAAGATTTGGGCGAAAAGGGAAGCTGAGCCCAAGGTTTATCGGGCCATATACAGTACTAAAGCGAGTAGGGCGGTAGCTTATCGACTTGAACTACCGCGAGTTAAGTCGATACATGACGCCTTTCACGTATCAATGCCGAGCAGATCGGTCGATCCATCACATGTGGTGCCCGTGATGTAAATTGAGGTTAACGCAGACTTATCTTTTGAGGAGGAGCGGTTCGGATCTTGGATAGAGATATAAAGGTTCTACGTGAGGAAGTCAAGTGCCATTAGTGAAAGTCTTTGTGTATGAACCATGGTGTGGAAGAAGCTACGTGGGAACCCGAGGATGTGATACGACGACAATACCCTCACCTGTTTTAGTTAAGTAATTTCGGGACGAAATTTATTTTAAGGGGGGTAGAACTTGTAACATCCCAAAAAGGGGGTTATTTGGATTTAATCATTTTTCTTATGTAAGAACTGCTGAGATATTATTGATGGAATAATAGAGTTTAATTAAAGGCCTTGAGTTGGCTCGGAATGGTTGAAATGAATATATTATTTGCTTTAAAGGTGGATAGCCTTAGTGGTTAGGGGTTATAAGAATAAATAAAGAAATATTTGACATAAAATGAGCTTAGAATAAGTGGCAAAGGGAGGGCCACTTGGGAGCTACACTTGACGCCATCAAGAACAAGGGAGAGCCTTGGTTCGAGTCACAATTCTCCTTTTTTCTTTCATGTTTTGACGGCATGGGGGAGAGTTTCTCTCTCTTTAAACTCTTATTATTATTTTTTATTGATGATAAATAATAAGTTAAAGGAAGGATAATAGAGGATTTTATGGATTATTAAGAGATTATTACTTATTATTAGAAATTAAATCATATTAGTTTGAATTAAACTAAATGGGTGGTCTAGAGTGAATTAAGGAAGTAAGATGAATCTTGGACTCCTTGGTGAGGAGGAGTGGACTGACAAGGACTTGTGGAAGAGGGGGAGTTGTCAATGCTTATAAAAGCACCTAAGTGATCACCTTGATTTTCTTTTTTTCAATTTGCTTAGCCGAAAATTCCAAAGCACTTCCTCCTCATTTTCTTTTATCATTCCATTCTCTCAAAACCATAGCCGAAACCCTCACTACTTCTCCTTGCCGAAACCTCATTCTTTAAATCCTTTCTTCTTTTATTTCCTACTAGCCGAATCACCAATTCCCTATTTTACCTTTCTTCTTTCTTTGTCTCATCAAAAGTCCAGCCTTGTTTTAAACCACCCCTAGCCGAATCTAATACTTATCAAAGTGCCGAAATTCCTTCTCTTTTCTTTAAACTCTATTTGGCCGAATAGTATAGTGGTTTCGGGATTTCTCCTATATTCGATTGTTGCGAAGGTAAGTGATGGCCGAACACTCTTTTCATATTTTCCTTTCTCTGTCGACTTGTGGATTGAAGAAAAGCTGGAATTTCGGCATTTGCAAGCAGAGAACTAACCACTCTTTGGAACTGATTTCATCTAGGAACTCCGGGATTCACAAGCAGTAGATCTAACCCTCCTTTCTCTGATATTTGGTTGGTAAGTAATGGTAAGATCTAATTTAGTTAAGTAGTTGTTAATCGATTAAGCCGAAGGCTACTAATTTGGTTAAGTGCCGATTTTAGGGTGGTGAAACAAAAGGCTGATACTCAAGACTTTTTGGGTAAGGATTCGGGTTCAAAAGGAGAACCCTTTAAATTATTTACTTTGGCCGAATAGGCCATAGGGCTAATCCCATGGTTGGCCGAATGTAAGTACCAAGAGATCTAAGGTGGTCGACTCCTTCATTCGGGATTTAGATCACCCAGTGGTGACAGGTGTGTACATACACACTTATAGCAGTTAATATGTGTGATTAATTATATTGCTTGTAAATCTACTTGATGTAGATATGGATTTAGTACCGTAAAAGGTACAAGCAAGGACCTCGTAAGTCTCTATTTATATGAGATTATTATGATGCTTTTGGGAAGCATGATTTATCTAATACATGTGATAAATGTATGATCTATGTTATGATTGTGATATGGGTTGATGAGTGGAGGGGCAGATTAATCGTGCCGACGGGCACCAGTGTTTTGGTAACACACCGTGACTATATGTCACCAGAGGTTTGGTACCTGGAGGTTTGGTACCTCAATAGCGACTTGTCCTCGTGGTTAACACCACCGTGGGTTGGCCCCACTTGAGATATGGGATCGTGCCCGCTGATTTGGTATCACACGATGGGTTGGCCCCATCAAAGGATTTGTGTCTACGGACACCAGTGTTTTGGTAACACATTGTGACTATATGTCACCAAGTGGTTTGGCACCACCGGTGGTTTGGTACCACAACGGGTAGACAAAGGGCGCTTGGATGGCTAGGTCGGGATTAAATATTTCGCATATTAATTGTTATATGTTGTGTATGAAAAATATTTTAAAACGGGGAAAGGTTACATCTTGAGTCTTGGTGACTCACCTTCTCCATTATTTTTCAGGTGATGCTTAGATCGCGGACATGGAGCCGGAGGGACTTGAGGAGGCCATGCGGTGGATTTAAAATTAAATGAACTTTAATTTTAGTTATTTTTTTTAAATTTTGTTATTGGGGTTGTTTTATTTTGGATGTAATAAGGCATCCATATACATTACTTTAGTTATTTTTCTTATATGTTGGATATTTTGTTTTTAACTATAAATTTGAATCACACGCTTTTCTAAATTAACACGAAAATGTTTTATCGTGCCATCTAGCACATCTCAAGTTTGTATAATAACTTGACCTAATTAAAATTTTCAAATTTGAACTAAGTATGATTTCAACAAGATAGCTTAAAACGAGAAGTTTTCAACAAATCTTAAATTGGTTTTAAAATGGGTTTCAAAAAGTTTTCTCCGTAACGACCCATATTCGGTCCTAACGTTTGGGCCGGGTTTGAAATTTGTTACAATCGCAATTTTCTTTGAGACCTTCAGATCCTTAAATGCATGTTGAAAAGCGGGAGAAGGTAGATTTATCGGATGTGTACAATTATTGATGGTTTGGTTTCATGGTCACTTCTGGAAGGTAGATAAAATCTCTTATCAACCTTTCTATGAGAACTATTCACCTTTAAAGGAAGAAGTAACTACGCCAAGGCGGGAAGATATATCAGCAAAAGGGTGGATGATGATTTTTCAGAACCTTCAAGGAGAGGATATTGAGTGGAGAGCTCTATGGATGGTACTTGATGAGATACTTTATAGATGTGGATGCTTTGATTGGGTCCTTTTACCCGGGATTTGGGGAGACATTAGATACGCTCATTTGCTTGCAACAAGACAGTATAAGTCCAGACAGTTTGTGCCAGTGATGCACGGATTGGCTCAAAGTGAATTCTCTTATAAAGGGGAGAATTATAAGAAAAAGATTTGGGAAATTGCAAATGCTTGGAAGCAAACTCGTCGGATGAAGAGAGTAAGCGTGGGTGAAATGACGACTCTTGAGTATAAAGTGTGGTTAAGCAGAAGGGTTAACGATAATATTCCAGGACCAAATTTAGATGATGCTCGATCTATGGAAGAATACTTGCGGGTAGTCCCGATGTAACAGCCCGATTTAGGGGCTAGTCAGAATAGTGATCTCGGGATCACTACTTCGAGATCGGAGAAATTATTTTCATGATATATTATGAGTTAGAGTATGATAGCATAAGAGCATTAAAATTTTGGTATTTTAATTTTAATGTTTTCGTGTTTAATTTGCGAAAAAGGACTAAATCGCATAAAGTGCAAAAGTTCCATTCTATATGCTAGGAGTACCAAATGGTTATGGATTGTTAAATGGGGGTATTTAAAAGGCAATTTAGCCTTTGAAAGAGGCTTGGCCGGCCATAAGAGAGCATGGGAGACAAAATTTTCAATTAGTGTCAAAGTTAGTAGTACTAGGTGGACTAATTTGACTTTTAATAATAGAATAAGGAAAAAAAAGTTATCATCTTTTTCTCCTATCATCCTCCACCAAAAATTTGCAGCAAATAAGGGGTAGAAACCTTTAAAAATTTTAGTAAACTCTCATCCATTCAAAGTAAGAAGACACGAGAATTCACCTCAATCGTGGAAAGGATAAAGTCGTGGACTAAATCGAAGAACTAACTCATTTTGAAAACGAGGTAAGTTTGTATGATTTCTAAGCTTTATGATCACTATGATTGAATTGATTAGTATAATATACATTGCTATTTTGTAATCCCTATCATTTTTGTGAACAAAGAGATTAAACATGAGCAAACCCCGATTGAATATGAATTCCCCAGGATACCCGATATACCACACAAGATATCATGTAAGTCCAAGGCAAGCTTGGCATTGATTAAGATATCATGTAAGTCCAAGGCAAGCTTGGCATTGATCAAGATATCATGTAAGTCCAAGGCAAGCTTGGCATTGATCAAGATATCATGTGAGTCCAAGGCAAGCTTTGCATTGATCAAGATATCATGTGAGTCCAAGGCAAGCTTGGCATTGATCAAGATATCATGTAAGTCCAAGGCAAGCTTGGCATTGATCAAGATATCATGTAAGTCCAAGGCAAGCTTGGCATTGATCAAGATATCACATAAGTCCAAGGCAAGCTTGGCATTGAGTATGTTATCAAGGGCAAGACTTCATGTAAGCCCATATCAAGACATGGCCTTGAAACCAAGATGAGAAATTCCATGTAAGACCATGCCTAAGATATGGCTTTGGTGGCATGTTAAGTGGGAAGAGATCTAGTATCCTTGGGTATTCGTAGAAGTTCATCAGGCAAACAAGTAAGGTTAATAATGAGGTAACAAGAGGGCTAAAAAAGCAAAGCTAGCATCAAAATGAATTAAATATTACTCATGTTATGAATGAATAATTAGAGATCATAATGATTATTGTTTAAGTATGCTGATCAATGTGATCAAGTGACACAGGTATCATGTTTACTTTACAAAAATGAGTATAGTGAGCATCATGAGACATGTAAGAACCAAGTATGAGTAAGTAAGCTTTAGAGATGAAATTACGATACTATTGTTATGCTAAATGGTTTTTATTAAGCAAGCTTATTGACATGTGCTTTACATGCAAACTTACTAAGCTAAATGCTTACATATTTGATTGTTTCTTTCTATGTAGTCCCGCCAAGCTAATTTGTGGATCATCGGAGTCGAAGCTCGTAGCACACTATCAACTCTTATTTTGTTATAGCCAAGTTACTTTACTAAGTATGGCATGTATAGGAAACATTTATTTTGTGGACATGTTTTTAGAAGGGCCTTTGTAAAAGCTATCAAGTTTATTATTCTTTTGTATATGGCTAAGTGATTGGCCAAATTTGACTAAATATTTATGTTTATTGAGATAAATGAAGCATGTAGTATTATTCATAAAATTGGGTTGTTATTGCATTGTTGAATTGTGTATGGATATGATCTTCATTTCAGGGTGGCTAACGGCTTGGTAAATAGCCTATAAATGCCCACACGGTTGGACACACGGGCGTGTGTCAAGGCCATGTTAACCCCACACCTTAGTATTATGAATCAGAATAGGCCACGGGTAAATTTCACGGCCGTGTGTATATGCCATGTTATACACATGGGTTGGACATGGGCGTGTGCCTAGACCGTGCTGATTTAGTCAGTATTTCAAGGATTAGCACATGGTCTAAGCCCATTGACGTGTCATAGCCGTGTGAAATTAATCAGTAGCCTCCCATGGTTGGAAAACACAGGTGTGTCTAAGCCATGTGGAAATAGTCAATAGCTTCCCACGGTTTGAGGGTATGGGCGTGCTTATGGGAACAAGGGCGTGTTCCAAGTCACACGGGCATGGGAACCCTGCTTCAAAAAACTAAATTATTTGATTTAGTTCCAAAGTTTTCAGACACGAGTTTAAGGCCTCGTAAGCCCTTGTAATGTATGTGTTGACTAAGAAAGTGAAATTTTTAAGTTGGAACAAAATTTTATAGCTCATAAGTACATGTTCAAGCATAGTAATGTCTCGTATCTAGATCCAATATCGATCTTGGGTGCAGGGTGTTACATTTAGTGGTATCAGAGCTACGGTTTAGTCGGTTCTAGGACTAATGTAGCATGAGCATGAGTCTAGCTATACATGCCATACGTAAGAATGTTTCTATATTGATAGTGTGACGACTTCTGATGATTTTAAATTATGTTTATACATGTAGAAATGGATTCCGAAGGGAATGTGGCGGATGACATAGAAAGTAATGCGCCAGCTCCTGCTGAAGGGACAGTGCCAAGCAAAAATGAGAATAGACCCACCACGGTGAGTCAAAGGGGAGGAGAAGAGGCTAGAGAAGCCTTCCTCCACATGATGAACACATGGTATACAGAGTTCATTCGGGCGATCCCAAACGCACAACCCCCTCCACCCCAATTGCTCCATAAGCTACTCCAGTGGCCCTCAAGTAGTAGAGGTGGTAAGAGGAGGTAAACCCCAATTGATAGGATCGGGAAGCATGGGGCGTAAGAATTTGGGCCCAAAAGAGGATAATCTAGAAAGAGTGAATTCTGGTTAGAAAATACCATCAGGGTATTTAATGAGTTGTCATGTACCTCTAAAGAATGCATGAAGTGTGTAATCTCTCTCTTAAGAGATTTTGCTTACCAATGGTGGAACACCCTTGTGTCAGTTGTACCAAGAGAAAGGGTCACATGGGAATCCTTCCAAGAAGAGTTTAAGTATATCAACCAGAGGTTTGTAGACCAGAAGAGAAAGGAATTCCTAGAGCTGAAGCAAGGCAAGATGTCGGTGACAGATTATGAGCGTGAGTTTGTACGACTCAGCAAGTACGCTCACGAATGTATATCTATAGAGGCTATTATAAGTAAAAGGTTTGAAGATGGGTTGAATGAGGACATCAAACTGGTTGTTGCTGTCCTAGAATTAAAAGAATTTGTCGTGTTAGTGGAAAGAGCTTGTAAAGCCGAAGAGCTAATAAAAGAGAAGAAGTCTGAAATAGAGTCTCGTGACTCTAGAAAGAGACCATGGAATAAGTCATTCCAATCTTCACACAAGAAGTCAAAAGATTTCCCTACCCGATCGGCTACTTCCACTGGGTTTTCCAAGAAGGACAAAAGTAAACAGAGAAGAACAAAGCACGACGACTTGATTGCAAGTGTTAGAAATTTTAGGTCCGACAAATCTGAATGCCCACAGTATGGCAGACGCCATCTGGGAGAATGTCGGGCACATGAAAATGCATGTTTTAGATGTGGTTCGCAAGACCATTATATAAAAGATTGTCCCGAGATGACGAAAGAAGGAAGAGTTCAGGACCCAAAATCTAGGAGTATGGTCAGAGGGAGACCGCAGAGAATCCTGAGAAGTGGGGCAAGTGGAAGAGGTAACCCAAGAGACAAATCCACGAGACCCGAGAGTAGAGCGCATGTAAGGACTTATGCCGTTCGTACTCGCGAAGAGGCGTCTTCTCTTGATGTTATTACGGGTACCTTTTCTCTTTACAATACTAAAGTTATTGCTTTAATAGATCCCGGATCCACGCACTCTTACATTTGCATGAAATTAGCATCCAGTTTGAGTGTGCCTATAGATACCACCGAATTTGTAATTAAGGTGTCTAATCTATTAGGCAAGAGTGTGTTAGTTAATAAAGTTTGTAAAGATTGTCCATTGATGATTAGAGGTAATTGTTTTAAAGCAAATCTTATGTTATTACCATTTGATGAATTCGACCTCATTCTTGGAATGGACTGGTTGACTACTCATAATGTAATTGTTAATTGTGGGAAGAAATGCATTGAGATGAGATGTGAGAATAAGGATACTCTTCATGTTGAATTAGATGAACAAGATAAATCGCCAGTGATAATTTCCTATATGATGGCACGGAGATGTTTAAAAAAAAGGTATGAATCATATTTGGCCTTCGTGTTGAATGATAAGGAGACAGAGCTAAAAATTGAGTCAGTACCAGTAGTATGTGAATATGTGGATGTATTTCCTGAAGAATTACACGGACTACCACCAGTTAGAGAGATTGAGTTCAGCATTGAAGTAGCTCTAGGTACTGTACCTATATCCACTACTCCTTACAGAATGGCTCCAATAGAGTTGGAAGAGTTGACAGATAAGGGCTTTGCAAGATGAAGTTGTTCACCATAGGGTGCCCCGATTTTATTTGTGAAAAAGAAAGATGGTACCATGAGATTGTGCATAGATTACCGTCAGTTTAATAAAGTAACAGTAAAAAATAAGTACCCATTGCCTAGGATCGATGATCTATTCGATCAATTGAAATGAGCGACTGTGTTCTCCAAAATAGACTTGAGATCAGGGTAGTACCAGTTGAGAGTGAAAGACTCAGATGTATCCAAGACGGCCTTTTGAACGAGGTATGGGCATTATGAATTTTTAGTCATGCCCTTTGGGTTGACCAATACTCCTGCGGTGTTCATAGATTTAATGAATCGCATCTTTAGACCATACCTCAACAAGTTTGTAGTCATTTTTATTGACTACATACTAATTTATTCCCAAGATGAGAAAGAGCAGGCTGAGCACCTACGGATAGTTTTACAGATCTTGCGAGAGAATCAATTGTATGCCAAATTCAGTAAAAGCGAATTTTGGCTCAAGGAAGTAGGATTCCTGGGACATATTATCTCGAGGGATGGAGTCTGAGTTGATCCCAAAGAAAATCTAGGCCATAATGGACTTGAATTATCGAGATTAGAAGTTTTCTAGGCCTAGGCTAGCTACGCTGCACAATTTGTCAAGGGTTTTCCATGATCGCAACCCCATGACTAAACTGTTGCAAAAAAATGTGAAGTTTGAGTGGACAAAACGATGCCAACAAAGTTTCGAGAAGTTAAAAGTAGTGTTGACAGAAGCTCCAGTCTTTGTACAACCCGAATCAGGGAAAGAATTTATAGTCTACAGCGATGCATCTTTAAATGGATTGGGTTGTGTACTCATGCAAGAAGGCAAGGTGATTGCTTATGCCTCTAGATAGTTTAAGCCTCATGAGAAGAATTATCCGACGCATGATCTAGAATTAGCCACCATAGTCTTCGCTTTGAAGATTTGGAGACACCATTTATATGGTGAAAAATGTTAGATTTTTACCGATCACAAAAGTCTGAAGTACTTGATGACGCAGAAAGAGTTGAACTTAAGACAAAGAAGATGGTTAGAGTTGATAAAAGACTATGAGTTGGTCATCAACTACTATCTAGGAAAGGCGAATGTAATGTAGTCACCGATGCTTTGAGCAGGAAGTCTCTATCTACTTTAAGAGCATTGAATTCAAGGATATCCTTATCCAACAATGACTCCCTTTTAGTTTAGTTGAGAGCTAGACCAATGTTTCTTCAAGAGATCTTTGAGGCTCAGAAAGAAGATAGTGAGTTGTAAATCAAGAGAGCTCAATGTGTGTCAGATGCTGAATCTGACTTTCGGATTAATTCTGATGGATACTTGATGTTTAGAAATAGAATTTGTATACCGAGGAAAGAGGGGCTTATTCAGAGAATTTTGTAGGAAGCACATAACGGATGGTTATCTGTACATCCGGAAGTACAAAGATATATAGTGACTTGAAGCAACAATATTAGTGGCCGAAAATGAAGAAAGATATTTCAGAGTTCATTTCAAGATGTCTTATTTCTCAGCAAGTAAAGGCTGAACACCAAGTGCCTTCGGGTTTACTTTAGCCTATCTTAGTCCCCGAATGGAAATGAGACCGTATCACCATGGATTTTGTAACGGGTTTACCGTTGTCTCTGAGCAAGAAAGATGATGTTTGGGTAGTGGTTGATAGACTCACAAAGTCAACCCACTTTATACCTGTATGAGTGGATTACTCCCTAGGTAAGTTGGTAAACTTGTATGTTTTAGAAATAGTAAGACTTCACAGAGTTCCCTTATCGATCATATCGGATAGAGATTTGAGATTCACGTTCAGATTTTGGAAGAAGCTGTAAGAAGCTTTGGGTACAAAATTGAGTTTTAGCACATCTTTTCACCCTTAGACTGACGGTCAGTCAGAAAGGTTAATTTAAGTATTCGAGGACATGCTCAGATGTTGTGTTTTGGAATTCCAAGGCAGCTGGAAAAAGTTTCTTCGATTGGTAGAATTTGCCTACAATAATAGCTTTCAGTCGAGCTTAAAGATGGCGCCTTATGAGGCTCTATATGGGCGTAAGTGCAGAACCCCTTTATTTTGGGCTGAACTCAAGGAAAACCAAATTCATGGGGTTGATTTGGTTAAAAAAGCTGAAGAAAAAGTAAAAGTGATACGAGAATGTTTAAAAACCGCATCAAATGCATGTAAATCCTATGCGAATTTAAAGAGGAAAGAGATCGAGTACCAAGTCGGGATAAAGTCTTTTTGAAAGTATCACCATGGAGAAAAGTTCTCAGATTTGGCCGTAAAGGCAAATTAAGTCCACGTTTTATTGGACCTTATGAGATTACTGAGAGAGTTGGGCCGGTAGCTTACCGTTTGGCGTTGCCATCAGAATTAGAGAGGATACTTGATGTTTTCATGTGTCAATGTTGCGACGCTACAGATCAGACCCTTCATATATAATTACTCCATCAGAAATAGAGATTCGCCCTGACATGACTTATGGTGGAGAACCAGTCAAAATATTGGCCCGTGAAATCAAGCAGTTAAGAAATAAAAGCATAGCCCTAGTGAAAGTCCTATGGAAAATGCACGAAATAGAAGAGGCTACATGGGAGTCTGAGGAAATGATGAGAAATCAATGCCCCAATCTTTTCACTGGTAAGATTTTCGAGGACGAAAATCCCTAAGGGGGAGAATTGTAACAGCCCGATTTAGGAGCTAGTCGAAATAGTGATCTCGGGATCACTACTTCGAGATCGGAGAAATTATTTTCATGATATATTATGAGTTAGAGTATGATAGCATATGAGCATTAAAATTTTGGTATTTTAATTTTAACGTTTTCGTGTTTAATTTGCGAAAAAGGACTAAATCGCATAAAGTGTGAAAGTTCCATTCTATATGCTAGGAGTACCAAATGGTTATGGATTGTTAAATGGGGGTATTTAAAAGGAAATTTAGCCTTTGAAAGAGGCTTGGCCAGCCCTAAGAGAGCATGGGAGACAAAATTTTCAATTAGTGTCAAAGTTAGTACTAGGAGGTGGACTAATTTGACTTTTAATAATAGAATAAGGAGAGAAAAGTTATCATCTTTTTCTCCTATCAGCCTCCACCAAAAATTTGCAGCAAATAAGGGGTAGATACCTTCAAAAATTTCAGCAAACTCTCATCCATTCAAAGCAAGAGGAGACGAGAATTCACCTCAATCGTGGAAAGGGTAAAGTCGTGGACTAAACCAAAGAACTAACTCATTTTGAAAACGAGGTAAGTTTGTATGATTTCTAAGCTTTATGGTCACTATGATTGAATTGCTTAGTATAATATACATTGCTATTTTGTAATGCCTATCATTTTTGTGAACAAAGAGATTAAACATGAGCAAGCCCCGATTGAATATGAATTCCCCAGGATACCCGATATACCACACAAGATATCATGTAAGTCCAAGGTAAGCTTGGCATTGATCAAGATATCATGTAAGTCCAAGGCAAGCTTGGCATTGATCAAGATATCATGTAAGTCCAAGGCAAGCTTGGCATTGATCAAGATATCATGTAAGTCCAAGGCAAGCTTGGCATTGATCAAGATATCATGTAAGTCCAAGGCGAGCTTGGCATTGATCAAGATATCATGTAAGTCCAAGGCGAGCTTGGCATTGATCAAGATATCATGTAAGTCCAAGGCAAGCTTGGCATTGATCAAGATATCATGTAAGTCCAAGGCAAGCTTGGCATTGATCAAGATATCATGTAAGTCCAAGGCAAGCTTGGCATTGATCAAGATATCATGTAAGTCCAAGGCAAGCTTGGCATTGATCAAGATATCACATAAATCCAAGGCAAGCTTGGCATTGAGTAAGTTATTAAGGGCAAGACTTCATGTAAGCCTATGTCAAGACATGGCCTTGAAACCAAGATGAGAAATTCCATGTAAGACCATGCCTAAGATATGGCTTTGGTGGCATGTTAAGTGGGAAGAGATCTAGTATCCTCGGGTATTCGTAGAAGTTCATCGGGCAAACAAGTAAGGTTAATAATGAGGTAAGAAGAGGGCTAAAAAAACAAAGCTAGCATCAAAATGAATTAAATATTACTCATGTTATGAATGAATAATTAGAGATCATAATGATTATTGTTTAAGTACACTGATCAATGTGATCAAGTGACACAGGTATCATGTTTACTTTACAAAAATGAGTATAGTGAGCATCATGAGGCATGTAAGAACCAAGTATGAGTAAGTAAGCTTTAGAGCTGAAATTACGATACTATTATTATGCTAAATGGTTTTTATTAAGCAAGCTTATTGACATGTGTTTTACATGCAAAACTTACTAAGCTAAATGCTTACGTATTTGATTGTTTCTTTCTATGTAGTCCCGCCAAGCTAATTTATGGATCATCAGAGTCAAAGCTCGTAGCACACTATCAACTCTTATTTTGGTATAGCCAAGTTACTTTACTAAGTATGGCATGTATAGGAAACATTCATTTTGTGGACATGTTTTTAGAAGGGCCTTTGTAAAAGCTATCAAGTTTATTATTCTTTTGTATATGGCTAAGTGATTGGCCAAATTTGACTAAGTATTTATGTTTATTGAGATCAATGAAGCATGTAGTATTATTCATAAAATTGGGTTGTTATTGCATCATTGAATTGTGTATGGATATGATCTTCATTTTAGGGTGGATAACGGCTTGGTAAATAGCCTATAAATGCCCACACGGTTGGACACACGGGCGTGTGTCAAGGCCGTGTTAACCCTGCACCTTAGTAGGCCACGGGTAAATTCTGCGGCCGTGTGTATAGGTCGTGTGTATAGGTCGTGTGTTGGACATGGGCGTGTGCCTAGACCATACTGATTTAGTTAGTATATCAAGGATTAGCACACGGTCTAAGCCCTCGGGCATGTCATGGCCGTGTGAAATTAGTCAGTGGCCTCCCACGGTTGGAAGACACGAGTGTGTCTAAGCCGTACGGAAATAGTTAGTAGCTTCCCACGGTTTGAGGGTATGGGCATGCTTAAGGGTACAAGGGCGTGTTCCAAGTCACACGGGTGTGTGAACCCTACTTCAAAAAAATGAATTATATTATTTAGTTTCGAAAGGTTTCAAACACGAGTTTAAGGCCTCGTAGGCCCTTGTAATGTACGTGTTGACTAAGAAAGTGAAATTTTTAAGTTGGAACAAAATTTTATAGCTTGTAAGTACATGTTCAAGCATAGTAATGTCTCGTATCCAAATCCAGTATCGATCTTGGGTGAGGGTGTTACACCCGAAGGAGCTAGAGATTATAAAGCAAGATTTTGAAAAACAGAGTTCAGAGTTTGGAAAGAAAATTGAACAGCTAGAGGAAGAAAAAATGCCCCTAAGGTTAGATGTGGAAGTACAAAAATCAAAAGCTGAGAGGTTAAGAAAGGGGAAAAATAAAGCTGAAGAGGATCTAGATAGTCTGAAGAGGATCTAGATATTCTAAAGATAGATTACAAGAAGATGCGGCTATCAAAGAAATCTGCAGGCCTAAGAAAAACTGCAGATCAATGGCAGCAAGAAGTGCAAGAGGAAAAAGTTAAGGCTGAGCAATGGGAAAAGAAATTTTAAGAAATGCAGGCTCAAAATGAGATTTTAGAAAGGCAAATGTTTGAAAGCAAAAATGGAAGAAATGAACTAAAAGCTGGGGTGGCTGAATTGGAAAGGTTCTTTTGTCATCATCAAAACCGTAATCTTGTGATGGAACTGAAAGCAAGCTTGAGCAAAATTGAGGAAATGAAAAAGAAAATTGAAGAATTAGGCGTTGCATTACAGAATTGTCAAAATCGTATTGGGTCCCTAAAGGTGAATGAAGAGCGATGGAAAGAAGAGCTTCACTACTCTCAAAATCAAGTTAAAAATAGGGATTACATCATGGGAAAAGCCATAACCCAAATTCGAGAGGCAGCTGCCTACATGTAAACTTTGGTAGTGCAAGCGTATATACTGAGTATGCAATATGAGTCGCGATCAGATCATGGACACGAACTAGCTTCACTACTTAGGAAAATTAAAGCTTTGGGCATTAAAGCCATGCCATGTCTGTAATCTATTTTATGTAAAGAATTTTATTTTCTAATAAATTTTTCTATATGGAATTGAATCAGAACCGAAACCTTCTTTGCATTTGTTTTTATTTCATTCATATGCATTAAAGGTCATGGAAGGATTCTAATTAATTAAAAATTATTTCATCATTAACCTGGACACCGGCAAAACTAAACATCCTTACGGTACCTGAACCAAAACGAAAGATATGGATCAGAGATTAGAGAAGCTTGAACAACTCTAAAGGGAGATGCAGGATAAAGTTCAGCTACAAATGCAGGAACAGCTTGCTAAGATCCAGCAGGATATGATGGATCGGATGATGGAATCACAAAAAAAACATGATGTTTCAATTGACTCAATTACTGGCAGGACGAATAGACAAAGGGAAAAGCCCTATGGATAATATCACGGAAAGTAATCAATATCCTCCTAGCTTTACTCCAACGTGTGTACATGCACCGCCAGAGATAAGTTCACAAGGGCCATCTGTCTTTATCAGGCCGCAACAGATTCCAGCCAGAGCCTCGATACTGATGAATTTCCAGGTCGGCTCAGGCTCTAACCCTAGCCATAGTCCAATCAATCCCAATGTCCCTGATTTGGATGAGATAGTTAAAGTAGAGATGGAAAAAGTAGAATTACCAAAGTAGCTAGAAGATAGATGTAGCTGGTTGGAAGAGAAGTTTAAGGAAATAGAAAATGCTGATAGCTATTATGGAATTGATGCCAAGGATTTAAGCTTGGTCCTAGACTTGGTGCTCCCATACAAATGTAAGATGCCTGAATTTGATAAATACAATGGGACAAGCTCCCCGAGGCCCATATTACTATGTTTTGTAAAAGGATGACGGGATACATTAACAATGACCAACTATTGATTCATTGCTTCCAGGATAGCCTGGTGGGAGCCGCAGCCAAATGGTATAACCAGTTGAGTCGTGCCAGAATTGGCTCATGGAGAGATTTGGCTCAAGCATTCATGAAATAGTACAGTCATGTGACAGACATGACTCCCGATAAGATTACTCTTCAAAACATGGAGAAAAAAAGGAAATGAGAGATTTAGACAATACGCGTAGAGGTGGAGAGAGGTTGCCATCCAAGTCCAACCACCACTTCTAGAGAAAGAGACCACAATGCTTTTTATCAATACACTGAAGGCCCCATTTATCATGCATATGTTAGGAAGTGCAACCAAGAGTTTTTCAGACATTGTAATGATCGAAGAAATGATCGAGAATGCCATAAAAAGCAAAAAGATTGAGGCAAGGGAAAGTAACAAAAGAACGACCACTAGGAAGAAAGAAAGCGAAGTGAATAACACAAGCATGAGGTACTCGAAGTCGATCACCATTAATCAGCCAAAAGCAGTGACTACAGGGAATTAGGGTTCATCTAAGAAAGATTCGGCACCACAAGACAAAACAATAAGAAACTCCAATTTATGCTGATCCCAATGACGTACAAGGAGTTATATCAAAGCCTATTTGACGCGCAAGTTGTGTCTCCTCACTATCTAAAACCAATGCAACCTCCGTATCCCAAATGGTATGACTCGAATGCACAGTGTGAGTACCATGCAGGGATCACAGTGCATTCAATAGAAAATTGTCTTGCCTTTAAGAAATTGGTAGAAAGATTCATCAACATGGGTGCTGTGAAGTTGGACGATGTGCCAAATACAGAAAATCCATTACCCAATCATTCTAATAACGAGGTCAATGCAATTAGTGAAAGTACGGAGGGAAGAATCAAAGCAAGTGTCACAGAGATTAAGACTTCTTTGAGATTGGTCTAGAAAGAAATGGTCAAACAGAGACTAATTGTTGAAGAAGAGAGTCAAGAAAATTTGATAAATTATTGTGAATACCATCATGAAATGGGACATGAGATTCAGAATTGTAAGGAATTTAAAACTTTGGTACAAAATTTGATGAACAATAAAGAAATTGAGTTTTGTGAAAAAGGCGTAGAAGAGAAGAGCATATGTGCGTCAGAGTCGACAACGTTGAGCTCAAAAGTCAACTTTCCAGTGATTATTATTCTGCTAACCAAAAGAAATAGAGCCGAAATGCAGACAGTAACAAGAGTGATAATACAGAGGCCCGCAACCTTTGCTTTTAAAGATAGTAAGAGGGTTCCCTGGAACTATGAGTGCAATGTGGCAGTCCTAGGGAAGGAGAATTCGGCTAGTGCTTTGAAAGAGGATATAGATGTAGGTTCTCATACTCGTAGTGGGAGACGCTATGATCTGACAAAAAGGAAAGCTCCAATGGTAGAGTAGGAGAAAGAAAAGCCAGTCGAGCCCGAGTCACCTATCAAAGAACCAGTGAAAGAGGAAAAAGCCAGGGAATTCCTAAAATTTTTAAAACACAGTGAATACTATGTTGTAGAACAACTGCACAAACAACCAGCACGCATATCTGTGTTAGCTTTGCTTCAGAGTTCAGAGGTACATAGAAACACATTGATGAAAGTTTTGAATGAGACTTACGTCACCAACGATATCTCAGTTAATAAACTGGATCGATTGATTGGTAACATAAGTGCTGACAACTTCATCTATTTCAATGACGACGAGATACCACCAGGTGGTAGAGGATCCACCAAGGCTTTTCATATTACCACTAGATGTAAAGGGTACACACTACTAAGTGTCTTGATAGACAACGGGTCGGCGTTAAACGTATTACCCTTGTCCATTCTAAATAGATTACTGGTGTACCGTCTTGCACATGAAAGTGTGCCAGAGCATAGTGAAGGCGTTTGATGGCACCCAAAGAAGAGTCATGAGGAGAATTGAGATACCCTTATTAATTGGTCTGACTTCTTATGAGATGGATTTATTGGTCATGGATATCAAGCCTTCCTATAACTGTTTACTAGGAAGACTATGGATACACTCTTCAGGAGCAGTACCTTTATCATTACATCAGAAGTTAAAGTTGGTAACGGATGGCCGGATAATAACAATAAAGGCTGAAGAGGATATTATTGCAACTGTGACTAGTGATATGCCCTATTTGGAGATAAACGATGAGACAACTGAATGTTCTTTTGGTCCTTAGAATTCATGAATGCAACTTTCATTATGGAAGGAAATAGAATTCTAGTGCTGAGAATCTTTAAAACCATAAGAATGGGATTGCAGATGACTGTAGAAAAAGGAGCTTTGCTTGGAAAAAGGCTTGGAAAGTGTCTTCAGGGGAGAATTTTGGCCCCAATATTGAAAGAAAAGCAAGATCACTTTGGCTTTGGGTTTAGGCCAGATGCAAAACAAAAAAAAGAAAGAATTAGAAAAAAGGCAAGAAAGAAGACGTGCTCGTTTGAGTGGCGAAGAAACCAAGTGGGAACCCATGATAATTCCACATATATCCAAAACTTTTGTGTTGGGAAGGGTAATTCATGCTGAGCCAAAGGCGTCGAAGGGAGAAGACATTGTAGCAATGTTGGGAAATGTTTGCATTAATGCCATATCTGAGGAGGCAGTTGAAGAGGGGACCTTATCAGATATTCGACCTTACGAACCGGGAAGCATTTTAGACAATTAGACTGCAGAGGAAATTTCTGTAGTATTTAAAGCTTATTTAGAGTAATGTTCAGAATGCACTTATTGCTTTAAGCCTAGAAGCGATAAGATTTCTTTTGTGAAATAGGCACATGTTCAAACATTATTATATTAATGAAGTACATCTTTGCTATCATTTGAAGCAAACATTCTTCCATTCTTTTCTTTATTTTGTGATTCTCTCAAATCATTCTTTCATAATTATTCATAATTATACATACAAATAATCATTCATAAATTTATTCATTATTTTCATATTCTTTTAAACCTACAATAGGTCCCAGGATATCAATGACATGAGCGGTGCTGCCAGGGACTCAGAATATCCTTTTGAGCAAGACATGTGTTTAGAAGGATCACAGGACTTTGAAGATAACACAGACGATGACTTATCTCCTGACTTGGTAAGAATGGTAGAACAGAAAGAGAAACAAATTCTACCTCATAAGGAAATAGTAGAGACTGTGACATTGAAGGAAGGGAAAGTAGTAAGTATTGGAACATGTATAGCCAAAGAAACAAGACAGAATCTTGTAGAGTTGCTACAGGAATTCAAGGATGTCTTCGCGTGGTCATATAAGGATATGCCCAATTTAAGCACCGACATTGTAGTACACCGCCTGCCTATAAAAGGGGATTGCAGGCTAGTTTAGCGAAGCTTCGAAGGATGAGATCGGATATTGTGCTAAAAATAAAGGAGGAGGTCGAAAGGTAGTTTGATGCCAGATTCTTACAAGAGATCAAATATTTGAAATGGGTGGCCAACATTGTGCCTGTCCCTAAGAAAGATGGGAAAGTGCAAATGTGTGTAGATTATAGAGACCTAAATAAGGCTAGCCCAAAGGATAATTTTCTTTTACCTCATATTGATACTCTGGTGGATAACATAGCAGGCTATTCGTTGTTTTCATTTATGGACAAATTCTTGGGGTACAATCAGATAAAAATGTATCCTGAATATATGGGAAAGACTACCTTTATAAAATTGTGGGGTACGTTCTGTTACAAAGTAATTCTATTTGGGTTGAAAAATACGGGGCTACATACCAAAGAGCTATGGTGACCTTGTTTCATGATATGATGCACAAGGAGATTGAAGTCTACGTCGATGATATGGTGGCAAAATCCCGAACAGAAGTTGAACATATCCAAGTTTTGAAAAAATTGTTCTTGAGACTGAGGAAATTCCAGTTAAAGCTCAATCCCACAAAATGCACTTTTGGAGCTAGATCGGGAAAATTGTTAGGCTTCATAGTTAGTGAGAAGGGAATTGAGATTGACTCAGATAAGGTCAGGGCTATACAAGAATTGCCTCTATCATGCACTCAAAAAGAAGTTTGAGGTTTCCTTGGAATGTTAAATTACATTGCTTGGTTTATTTCATAGTTAATCGAAAAATGTGACCCCATATTTCGTCTTCTGAAGAAACATCATCCAGGTGTGTGGGATGATGAATGCTAGAAAGCTTTCACTAGGGTCAAACAGTACTTGTAAAATCCTCCAGTCTTGTCACCCCCTTGTTTAGATAGGCAACTAATTCGGTACTTGACAGTGTTTGATCGCTCTATGGGGTATGTACTGAGTTAGCATGATGACTTAGGGAGAATAGAAAAGGCGATGTATTACCTCAGTAAGAAATTCACTGAGTGTGAGATGAGATATTCGCCAATTGAGAAATTGTGTTGTGCCTTGATCTCGGAGGTTAAGGCAGTACATGTTGTACCATATGACCTGGTTAATCTCGAAACTAGATCCTCTTAAGTACATGATGGAGTCAACCGCCTTGAATGGAAGAATGGCCCGATGACAAATTTTTCTCTCTGAATTTGACATAGTTTATGTGAGCCAGAAGGCTATAAAGGGGAGTGCAATAGCAGATTTTCTAGCCAGCAGAGTGCTAGACGATTACGAACCCTTGAACTTTGATTTTCCCAATGAAGATCTAATGTTTGTAGCGGTTAATGAGGAAGATACCCTAGAAGATTGTCTTTGGAAATTGAACTTCGACGGAGCGTCAACTGCCATTGGTAATGGAGTTAGGGTAGTCCTAGAATCTCCAAATGGAGATCATTACCCATTCACTTGCAAGTTGGATTTGATTGCACAAATAATATGGCAGAATACGAAGCTTGTATCATGGGAATTCGAGCAACCATATACCGTAAAGTCAAGGTGCTAGAGGTATATGGAGATTCCGCATTAGTGATCTATCAGCTCAAAGGAGAATGGGAAACAAGGGATCCCAAATTGATCAGTTACTGAAAGTTAATTTTAGAGTTAATTGAGGAGTTTGATGATATCACATTCTTTTACCTCCCACGTGATGAAAACCAGATGGCTGACTCTTTGGCCATATTAGCTTTTATGATCAGAGTAAATGAGCAGGAAAGTATGAAGCCCATCCAAATGAGTATCTGTGAGGCTCCGGCTCACTACTATAATGTTGATGAAGAGGAGAGGAGAGAAGAGATGATCATCCTTGGTATCATGACATTCTGCGATATGTGAAGAACCGTGAATACCCTGATCAAGCAACAGAAAATGACAAAAGGACATTGAGAAGGTTAGCCTGTGATTACATCTTAGATGGGGAGGTCCTGTATAAAAGAAGAAAGGATCAAGTACTTTTGAGGTGTGTGGATGCTATTGAAGCTAAGAACATTTTGGAAGAAGTCCATGAGGGTGTCTGTGGGACTCACGCCAACGGCTTTACAATGGCCAGACAAATTATGAGATTCGGGTACTATTAGTCAACTATGGAAGGAGACAGTATTTAACTATGCGAAAAGATGTCACAAATGCTAGATTTATAGGGACAAGATTCATGTGCCTCCTTCACCCCTACACGTTATGACTTCTCCATGTCCTTTCTCCAAGTGGGGCATGGATGTCATTGGGCCAATTTTTTCGAAAGCTTTGAATGTGCATCGATTTATTTTTGTGGTTATTGATTACTTCACTAAGTGGGTAAAGGCTGCTTCATACGCCAATGTCACTAAATCGGTAGTTAGCAGATTCTTAAAAAAGGAAATCATATGTCGATATGGGATGCCTGAGAAGATCATATCAGAAAATGCACTCAACCTGAACAACAGTACGATAGCGAAGGTCTGTAGTCAGTTCAAGATCAGACACTACAACTCATCGTCGTATCGCCCAAAAATGAATGGTGCAATGGAAGTAGCCAATAAAAATATTAAGAAGATTGTGGGGAGAATGGTTGAAACCTATAAATATTGGCATGAGAAATTACCTTTTGCTCTCTATGCTTATCGAACATCAGTTAAGTCCTCCACCAGGGCAACTCCGTTCTCATTAGTTTATAGAATGGAGGCAGTGTTACCCATCAAAGTTGAAATTCCTTCCCTTCGAGTCTTGTTAGAGCTAAAATTAGATGAAGCCGAATGGATCCAGTCTCGATATGATCAGCTAAACTTGATTGAGGAAAAGAGGCTAAGAGCTATTCACCATGGTCAGATGTACCAAAAGAGGATGATACGAGCTTATGACAAAAAAGTCCAGCCAAGAGAATTTCACAAGGGGGACTTGGTTTTGAAAAAGATCCTCCCCATACAAAAGGATTTCAGAGGGAAGTGGATGCCAAATTGGGAAGGACCTTATGTGGTGAAAGAGGCTTTCTCAGGAGGAGCACTAATCTTGGCTGGGATGGATGGGAAGAACTTACCCAATCCTAAAAACGCGGGTTCAGTCAAGAAATACTAGAAGTGGAAAAGAAGCCAAAGTGAAAACTCGCAAAGGGCATTTTGAGACCTTCTAAAAAAAAGTGATGAAAATGAACAATAGAGAAGCCAAGGCGAAAACCCGCAAAGGGCGCCTTGAGACCAAAAGGGATTTGAGTTGAAAACCCAAAAAGGGCAGCTCAAATTGTAATCAACGGTGGGGTATGTGGTAATCTGAATTAAGATGGAGGAGAGATGTTACGTCCTAGATCGTCAACAGAGTACTCTTGATCTTTTCAATACATATTGAGCTTAAAATGGTCTTCAGAAAGTCCATACAGAAAAGCTCAAGGCTGCGATATCCGAGATATCTATCTTTTCCCTAATCATTTTGTATTCTAGCAATGCTTGCTTCCTTTAATTAACTTATTCTTTTAGATTTCGTTTCTGATAAATTTCCATATTTTGTCCATTATTTATGATTATTTTCAAGCATTTTTTATTGAAGTAATGATTAATGGACTAATAATATTTTCATAAAAGGAGTTTTGTATGTTACTCTGAAAACTTCTAAATAATATAAGAACCTAAAACAAGACTATTATTTAGAACTCACCAGATCTAAAGGCTTGATAATATTTGAGGGGTGTCTAAATAGTGATGATCTCTTCGCTTTTTTAAAGTACCACGGCAGAGATGAGGCTTTAACAAACAAAAAATAAGAAGGAGACCATTCTTAAAGATGAAATTCTGTGTGCAGGCTTAACACTTAAAGAATGGTGTAACAGATTATTCTGGATCCTATACATTTGAGTCACAGCGAGTGGCAGTGTAATAATACAAACCTTGCGCCTTCGAGGTATGATGGAATCGACCTTGAAGTTATAATAGGGGCAAATCAGTTGAGCAAGGTATAATTGTTCCTTGGGTTATAGGTCAAAATACAAGCCAAACAAGTACAACATGATGCGAGCAAGGATGTCCTTAAACATTTGAAAATGATCGTTCTCATGAAATTCTGCATTTTATGCAAGATACATTCAGTTAGGAGCATTTGATTCATTCTGATCATTGCATCCTAATCATTGCAAAAAATCACTCTCATGACATTAGGCATTTATGTGAATACATTTAGTTAGGAGCATTAGATTCATTCCAATCATTGCATCCTAACCATTTTGTGTAAGCATAAACACAAAACGGATTTTACAAGATAGGTCCCTTAGAGGAAGGTGTCACAACATCAATGAATTCGAAGATCTTACCTTCCTGAGTGAAACGGATCGAAGATACTAGTCTGGCATCCCTGAGTTTGCAGTGGAGTAGATTGAAGATAGAAGATCTTGCCTTCCTGAGCGAAATAGATCGAAGATAGAATTCTTATCACCTCGAAGCCCCAGTGGAGTAGGTTGAGGCTACAAATCCCTTCTCCTTGAGATTATTGAGGATTAACCTTTATTTTTGAGAAGTTTCAGTAAGAAGATCGAAGCTACAAATCTCTTCTCTCTGAATTTTTATCACCTCGAAGTCCTAGTGGAGTAGGTTGAAGCTACAAATCCCTTCTCCTTGAGGTTATTGAGGATCAACCTTTATTTCTGAGAAGTTTCAATAAGAAGATCGAAGCTACAAATCTCTTCTCTCTAAATTCTTATCACCTCGAAGTCCTAGTGGAGTAAGTTGAAGCTACAAATCCCTTCTCCTTGAGGTTATTGAGGATCAACCTTTATTTCCAAGAAGTTTTAGTTAGAAGATCGAAGCTACAAATCTCTTCTCTCTAAATTCTTATCACCTCGAAGCCCCAGTGGAGTAGGTTGAGGCTACAAATCCCTTATCCTTGAGGTTATTGAGGATCATCCTTTATTTTAGAAGTTTCAATAAGAAGATCAAAGCTACAAATCTCTTCTCTCTGAATTCTTATCACCTCGAAGTCCCAGTGGAGTAGGTTGAAGCTACAAATCCCTTCTCCTTAAGGTTATTAAGGATCAACCTTTATTTTCGACAAGTTTTAGTGGGAAGATCGAAGCTACAAATCTTTTCTCTCTGAATTCTCATACCTCAAAGTCCCAATAGAGGAGATCGAAGTTACAAATCTCTTCTCTTTGAAATTACATTAGAGTGGATTGAAATGCCAGTTCTTATACCCTTGAAGATGCAGTGGGATGGAATGAAGCTACTCGAAGAAGAGAAGCACCAAAGAAGGCAAGATTCAGTAAGACGGGGCAAAATTGGCTCTTTTAAGGTCTTTGCTCCATTCTGGTTACACGACAATGAGCAAAGAGGGGCAGTTGTAAGACCCAATTTATGCCCGGGCCCATTTTAACCAAAAACCAAAAAACAACAATAAAAATAAAATATAAAATTCCAAAATTAAAGTGTCCATAGTCCATTTACAAGGGACCCAAATTAGGACCCAAATAAATAAGACCAAGACCTATTTAAAATACTAGCCCAATACCTAACTAAACCATAACCCATTTACAAGTTAGCGCACCTACAAACCCCAAAGTAGGCCTAAAGACCCAATCCTAAAACTGGCCCGAATGGCCCAAATGGTTTCAGCAAGCAGAAACCCTAAGGGTTCCAGGAGCATTTTCGCGCCGCACGCGTGTCTTCACGTGCATCACCACGCCTCCGTACCTTTAGCAAACCTTTGTACACCTTGCGCCGAATACCACGTCACCTTCATACCTGTAAATCAGACCACGACAACAGAAGATACAAAATAGAAAAGGAATAAAACAAAAAAAAGTTTGTATTTTTTGATTTTTTTAGAATAGGCTATAAAAGGAGTCGAACCAAACCACTATTTTTTTACGCACACATACAGAAATATACAAAAACCAGTTTTTGCAAGGTGATTATTTTCTGGATCTGGGTTATTTTCTTATTTTCTTGCCTTTGTTTTCTTAGTGTGTAATAATAAATAAAAGAAGAGAGCATTATACCTTCGTAAATAGGGTCGTTGAATCTTCTCTCCCCTCGCCAAAATCGGGGGTTTCTAGAGAGGATTTCATTGCTGAAACGGTCCCATTGCTTGAACCTTGGTTCTAACTAGGACCTCTGAGCGTCATTAACCATTGTTTCTTGTGGAGTAAAGGCGTTTGAGGGAAAATCTCTCGCGGCGGCAGAGAGGGGGGATGAGAGCCATGGGTTTCTTTTCGTTTTAAAATGGCTGAGAATGGGTGATTTAGGGTTTAATTTTTGTTCTTATAGTTATTCTAAAATGGCACCGTTTGGAGCCTGATTTAGTGGTTCCAAAACAATGCCGTATTGGCCTATACCCAATGACTCGACCCATACCGCCAAAGATCCGCGCGCTTCTACCGTGACGGAATATTTGCACGTTCGATCCTTCTATTTTTGTATTGCCATTCAATTAGATTTATTATATGTTTTCTTTTATTTCTTAATTGGTCGCCATAATTTGCGTGCCATTTCGATTTAATTCTAATTCGTGTGCTGCGTTTTAATTTCGCAATATTTACTAGTTCAATCCTTCGTTATTTATATGAAATGCAATATGATCCTCTATTTTGTTTAAATAGTTTTGTTTATTTTAAAATTATCCCTCTAATTATATTTTTATTTCAATCAAGCCTTAACTTTTGTTTTAATTCTCATAACTTTTGTAGTATCAAATTTAGCTATTATCAATTTTTTTAAAATAAAATTGTTTTGGAAATTGAATTTATCATGTCTTAATTTGTTTTGTTTTTATTTATCTAAATGTATTTTATTCCTTGTACTAAAATTATGAGTTATTATTTTGTACAAATTATTGATTCCCATATTATTTTATGCGTATATTTCCTTAAACCTACTTATATATATAATTAGTTTCTCTTAAAATTGCTTATATATATGAATTCCTATTTTAAATTTAGTGTATATAATTTACTAATTTGAGAGATCATATTTATTTATTTCACACAATTTTAATATATGCTTATCTATATACGTTGTTGCTTATTTGTGTGTAAATCATTTCTATAATTATGTCCATTTGTATAATGTTGAGTTTATATGTTATTTTATGCTTAGATGCTATGCTTGTGTTACTCGTTAGTGCTTTATGTCTCAAATTCTAAATGCGTTCGAGCCATCACTAAATGTTTCATATTATCACACGTACCAAATAAAATGTATTTTGAGCCAATTTTAAAATTACGTATTTGAAAAATTTTCAAGATAAGGCAATATTTGTGTATTTGAAAAATTGAAAAATTATGCCCTAATGTGCTGGGTGTAAGTTTTCCATTCGACAAAATAACCAAATACCCTTTTAGTCACATGTTTTGAAGATCAAAGATGATCTTGGCATCGAGGTATAAACGTGTCATATCCTAACGTGTTGGGTGTGATATTTTTTATTCTTTCGAAACGAGTGAATCTTGATATTCAATTCAAAATTAATTAACATTCTTTAAAAAGAATCATCTCTTAAACATTTTCAAGTTTTCGACGCAAGGACATTAATTAATCAATTTAGTACCAATTTTGGGTGTGATGAGGGTGCTAATCCTTCCTCGCACGTAATCGACTCCCGAACCCGTTTTCTCGAATATTCGTAGGCCAAAAACACCGTTTTAGTAAACCAAATTGTTTTATTAAAACAATGGTGATCCGATCACACCAAATAAAGATCGGTGGCGACTCCCATTTTTTTTTCATTTTTAAAACCCTAGTCAGTTCCCGTTTTACAAAAAAGATGGTTTTGACATGTTCCATTGTAACACTAAAACTATATTACAATATTACATGTTCTCTTGCAAATACCACACTTCATTCTATATATTTTATTTTCACATTTGGAGGAGGTCAAGTTGTTGGTGCCATTGTCGGGAAGGTTTCAACATTAAATTTTATTTTATTTTCTGCATTTTGTATGATAAAAAGGAAAATAAAAAAAATTGTAGATATGATTTCTTTATTTTATTTTATTTTACTTATTAAGATTTAGTTTTAGTTACTAATTTTCACTTTTGTCTCTGATTTTAGTTTATGACCCAAGGTGGAAGTGTTCCAATCGAGCAATATCTTGACATGAAGCGAATTTTGAAACGTAATCACCAGTTGCTGCAAAATGATCCACCCGTGGTAGTTGATTCACCTTGGGAAAATCCAATATTTGGTGATCCATCTGAACCACAAGCAAAAATCTATGGAGAGTTACCGATGGCTTAAAAGACATTGTATGAGTACGCACTACCAACACTAGATGTTGTGTGAGGTAGTATTTAATGACCTGCAATCAACTCCAATAATGTTGAGATCAAGATGGCTACAATCTAAATGATCCAAAATACATTGCAATTTTGAGGGAACATGATGGAGAATCTAAATCAACACCTAAAGTGGTTTCTTCAGTTGTGTGACACTTTAAAATACAACAAGGTAACTGATGACATTGTTCTTCTTTGGTTATTTCCCTTTTCTTTATGTGACCACACTGCTGATTGGCTGGATTCATTAGAACCTGGTTCTATAACCACATGGCACGAATTAGTGGGAAAATTTCTACACAAAATTTTCCCGATAAGAAAATCCATTCAGTTTCATCGTGAGATTTTATACGAAGGTGAAATTTTATACAAAAATTGAGATTGATTTAAGTCACTATTGAGGAAGCGTCTCCATCACGGAATGTAAGAGTAGCTCTAGATGCAAATATTTTTCAATGGTTTAGATAACAATTTGAGGTCTACACTAGATGGTGCATCTGGAGGAGCATTGATGTACCACACTACTAGCAAACTTGTCAAATAATTGATGATATGGCTATAAGCTCATTTATATGGTCGAAAGAAAGGCTCATCGTAACACCCCTTACCCGTATTCGACACCTGAAACGGCTACGAGGCATTACCGTACTTAACTTACTCAAATATACAATCTCATTCCTACTTAAAACTTCTCATTCTAAACCATAATGTCCCTCTTGTAGGTCTACTAGGCCTTAAACATACATATGAAATGGTTCGGGACTAAACCAAAAACTTTTGAACACTTAGAAAATTTTTACACAAAATAGGGCCACAGGCCGTGTGAAGAGGGACACGCCCGTGTGGGAAGGTCGTATAGTCACACATACCCATGTACCTAATCCGTGTGGATTTTATTTTTCTTTTCGAACCTACATGGGTTTTCACATGGCCGGACACATGCCTGTGTCCATTGCCCGTGTCCCTCATACGGCCTAGACATGCCCGTGTCTTAGCCTGTGTGCAAAAACCTTGACATTCTATTTCTAACGTTATCATCTTAATTAGGTCATACGGCCAAGGCACACGCCCGTGTCCTTATACCGTGTGTCCAATTAAATTCCTAATTTCAGGTGTAGACTTCTCACGGCCCAGGCACATGCCCGTGTCTTAAGCCGTGTCTCCCACAAGTTTGAGACACACGGCCGTGTCTCAACCCGTGTGTTTACTACTAGGCATACTAACTTTCCAACTTAGCATGCAGGGGTACACACGGCTTATCAACACGCCCATAGGGCTTACCGTGTGTCACACATGGCCTAGACACACGCCCGTGTATCTACCGTGTGGACAATTGTAAGGCTATCTACCAAGCCAACTGCCACCCTAAAATATAACCACACTTATACCATTTCAATACAATATACACCACGACCATAAGGCACTTCTAATGCCCAAAATCAAGACATCCATACATAGGTTTACACTACATTCAACATGCATATTCTTTACTCAATTACTTATCCCATCACACAAGAATGCACTTCATGAACTTCATCTTCATTGAATATTTAAACTTATCAAGTATTGGCCAATTTCCAATGTCCATTTACAAATGAATTTAATGACATTAATAGCCACACATTGGCTAACAAATATGACATAACACAAAATAACCAAGTTCCTATACATGCCATACTCAAAATTAATCAAACTATGCTATACCAAGGAGAAGTTGATAGTGTGATTCCGAACTCCGACGTCCAACGATCCTCGAGTTAGCTTGGCGATACTACAAGGAAAAGGGAAATGAGAGAGGTAAGCATGAAGCTTAGTAAGTTTGCATGAAATAAATAGCAACATAAAGACTCGTAATGTTATCCATTCATTGCATTGAATAAAAACACAAAGTCTCAAGCATATTACCATATCTTACTCATGCTTACTCTTACCAATTACATGTCATGTCACATATTGTAAACATTTCTCGTGAATTACTCACATGCACCTGTATCACTTCATCACATAGCTTTAGTACTAATTTCATCTCTATTATAAGCTTAACTATTTATCCCGATGAATCACTTGGAATACCCGAGGATACATAACCATCATCATACACATAAACACGACGCCAATGCCAAATCCCAGATATGGTCTTACATGGGGTCACATTTGATGCCAATGCCATATCCCAAATATGGTCTTATACGGGATCTCATATCAATGTCGATGCCATATCCCAGATATGGTCTTATATGATTTTCATATTCGATGCCGATGCCATATCCTAGATATGGTCTTATACGAGATCTCAATTTGGTGCCGAGGCCATGTCCTAGACGTGGTTTTATATGGGATTCTACCAACCTCATGTTTTGATGATGGTATCCTCTTACCTCTTAAGGTCCAACTGGGACTTCAACATCATAAATTTTCATCATTTTCTCATTGAACATCAATACTCATTTTCATAGAAATAGTATACATCTTCAATAATATCAAACATTTTAAAACATACTAGCATGGTGTTGAATTTATTACACACAAACTTACCCCGGTACCAAAATATGAAATTTTGTGATCTAGTCCGAAACCTTGCCTTTTCCTCGGTCAAGGTTGATTCCTCGTTCTTTTTGATGTATAATACCAAATTAGCTCATTTAATTACCACATTAATCAATACATTTCAATAATTTCTACTTTGGCAAAAATTACTGTTTTGCCCTTATACTTTGGCAAAATTACGATTTTACCCCTAGGCTCGTAAATTATTTTTCATCAAATTTCCTCATTTAACAAGGCTAACTGAACATTTATTACTCTAATAACAACTCACAATACCAATCATTTCATGCATTTACTACTCAATTTACAACCTTTACAAAAATGTCCTTTTAGGTGTTTTTATGGAAACACCTTTCACAAAAAATGTTTATTTAACAACCATAATTCATTTTCTTCCCTAAAAACTTAGCAAAAAAAAAAATAATAATCACTCTCATGGAAAATCCATAAAATTTCAACCATTTTGCAAAATAGTCCCCTCTTTAGCTAGCTTAAGCTTTAGGGGTTCCAAAAGTACAAATATTATCAAGAAAGACCACTAAAATCACTTACTTGCAAGGAGAAAAGCTTGGCTGAAATTTTGAGCTCTCAAACCCCTATTTTTCTGCTAATTTTTGGTGGAGAAGAAGATGAGAAAAGATGATATCTTTTCTTTTCTTTATTTTATGATTAAAATCAATTTAGTCACCAAATTTTCACCTAACCAATTGACAAAGTCTTTTCTTTGTCCCTATGGCCGGCCACCACCCTAAACAAGGCCAAATTGCACATTAGGTACCTCCAATTGATATTCCTTAACTATTTGACACCTTTAGCTTGTAAAATAAAACTTTCGTACTTTATGCGATTTAGTCCTTTTTCGCAATTAAGCATGCAATCGCTAAAATTAATGCACCAAAATTTTCATGCACCCATATATTCATGCTATAACACATAGAATAATATTAAAATAATTTTCTTCAACCTTAGGTTAGTGGTTTCAAAACCATTATTCTAACTAGCCCCTAAATCGGGTTGTTACAATTCTCCCCCTTAGAGATTTTCGTCTCCGAAAATCTTACCGATAAAAAGGTTGGGATATTGGTTTCTCATAGCCTCCTCGGGCTCCCATGTATCCTCTTCTACCCCATGTCTTTGCCATAGTACTTTCACAAGGGCTATACTTTTGTTTCTCAACTGTTTGACTTCTCGTGCCAAAATCTTAGCCGGCCCTTCACCATAAGTCATGTCCGGTCAAATTTCTACCTACAATTACATGCAAAGGGTCTGATCGGTAGCGACGCAACATAGACACATGGAATACATCATGAATCTTCTCCAAATTAGATGGAAATGCTAAACGATAAGCTACCAGCCCTATCCTCTCAGTAACCTCATAAGGTCAGATAAAGTGCCGACTCAATTTGCCTTTCTGGCCAAATCTGAAAACCTTTTTCCATGGTGATACTTTCAAAACACTTTATCACCGACTTGAAACTCAATCTCTTTCGTTTCAAGTCTACATAGGACTTTTGTCTATCAGAAGCAGCTTTTAAACATTCACATATCACTTTTACCTTCTCTTGGGTTTCTTTGACTAAATTGACCCCATGAATATGGTTTTCTCTGAGTTCGGTCCAATACAAAGGCGTTCGGCACTTACGCCCATACAATGCCTCGTAAGGTGCCATTTTTAAGCTTGATTGAAACTGTTATTGTAGGTAAAGTCTACTAATGGTAAGTATTTCTTCCATTTACCTTGGAATTCCAAAACATAACATCGAAGTATGTTTTCAAGTATCTGTATTACTCTCTCCGACTGCCCATCAGTTTGCAGATGGAAAGTTGTACTAAAGCTCAATTTTGTGCCTAAGGCCTCTTGTAATTTTTTCCAAAATCGTGATGTAAATCTCGGATCTCTATCCGATATGATCGACAAAGGCACTCGTGCAATCTCACAATCTCAGAAATATACAATTCGGCCAACTTATCAAGTGAATAGTCAACCCATACCGGTATGAAAAGGGCTGACTTCGTAAGTCTATCAACCACGACCAATACGGTATCCTTCTTTTTCGGTGTCAACAACAAACCCGTCATAAAGTCCATAGTAATATGGTCCCATTTCCACTCGGGGACCATAATAGGCTGAAGTAGACCCAAAGGTACTTGATGTTCAACCTTCACTTGTTGATAAATTAAGCATCTCGATACAAACTCAGAAATGTCTTTCTTCATACTTGGCCACCAATACCATTTCCTCAAGTCATTATACATCTTTGTGCTGCCTGGATGTACAGATAAACATCCACTATGTGATTCGTGCAGAATTTTCCAAATAAGCTCATCATTTCTGGATACACAGACCTTATCTTGGAACATCAAACTTCCATCAGGACTTATGCAAAAGTCAAACTCAACATTTGACTCACATTGAACTCTTTTAGCTTGTAAATTATTGTCGCCTTTCTGAGCTTCACAAATCTCTTGGAGAAACATTGGTCTAGCCCTCAACTTGGCTAGAAATAGAACCATCATCTGACAAAACTATCTGTGTATCCATGGCTCTCAACACAAACAAGGATTTCCTATTCAAGGTATCGGTGACCACGTTCGCCTTTCCCGGATGATAGTTAATTACTAACTCGTAATCCTTTATCAACTCTAACCATCTTCGTAGCCTAAGGTTCAACTCCTTTTGAGTCATCAAGTACTTTAAGCTCTTATGATCAGTGAACACCCGACATTTCTCACCAAATAAATGGTGTCTCCAAATCTTTAGTGTAAAAATAATTGCGGCTAACTCCAAATCGTGGGTCGGGTAATTTTTCTCATGCGGCTTTAATTGTCTAGAGGCATATGCTATCACCTTGCCTTCTTGAATGAGTACACAACCCAATCCATTTAAGGATGCATCACTATAAACCATAAATTCTTTTCCTGGCTCGGGTTGTACTAGAACTGGAGCCTCGGTCAACAATGCCTTCAATTTCTCAAAACTCTGATGGCACTTTTCTATCCACTCAAACTTCACATCTTTTTCTAGTAGCCTCGTCATCGGAGTAGCTATTATGGAAAATCCCTTAACAAATCGTCTATAGTAGCCAGCTAGGCCTAGAAAACTCCTAACCTCGGTTACGTTCCTTGGCGATTTCCATTCAACAATTGCTAAAATCTTACTCGGGTCAACTAGAATACTGTCACCCAAGACAATGTGCCCCCAAAATCCAACTTTCTTAAGCCAAAATTCACTTTTACTAAACTTGGCATATAATTATTGATCTCTAAAAAATTGCATAACCGTTCTCAAATGCTCAGCATGCTTGATCTCATCTCGAGAGTAGATCAATATATCGTCAATAAAGACTACAACAAATTTATCCAAATATGGCCGAAAGATGCAGTTCATCAAATCCATGAACACAACAGGCGCGTTTGTTAAACCTAAAGGCATGACTAAAAACTCATAGTGGCCATACCTTATTCGAAATGCAGTTTTCATCACGTTCTGAGTCTTTAACTCTTAACTGATAATATCCAGACCTCAAGTCTATCTTATAAAACACCGTGGCTCCCTTCAATTAATCAAACAAATCATCGGTTCTTGGCAACGAGTACTTGTTCTTCACGATTATTTTATTAAGCTACCTATAATCTATACATAACCTCATAGAACCATCTTTCTTCTTCATAAATAAAATGGGAGCACCCCACGGAGAATAACTTGGTCTTGCAAAGCCTTTGTCCGTCAACTCTTGCAGCTGTGCCTTCAGTTCTTTTAGCTTGATTAGAGCCATTCTGTACAGAGCAATTGAAATGTGGGCAATACCAAGAGCTAACTCAATCCCAAATTCAATCTCTCTAACTGGAGGTAACCATGGAAATTCCTCTGGGAAAACATCTGGATACTCACATACTATGGGCACTGATTCAATTCTTAACTCAGTATCTTTAGCATTCATCACAAAGGCAAGGTAAGCTTTGTACCCCTTTCTTACGTATTTTCAAGCAGACATATAAGAAATCACTACAGACAACTTGTCTTGTTCATCTGATTCAACATGAAGAATATCCCTATTTTCATATTTTAACTCAATAAATTTCCTTCCACAATTTACTATCACATAATGAGTAGTTAACCATCCATCCCAAGGATGACATCGAATTCATCAAACGGAAATAACATGAGATTAGCTGGAAAGCAATGACATCTAATCATCAAAGGACATTCTTTGCATACTCTATTAACTAACACACATTTGTCTAGGGGATTTGACACTCTTATCACAAATTCGGTAGACTCTATAGGCATGTTCATGCTAGAGACTAATTTCATACAAATATATGAGTGTATAGATCTCGGATCAATTAAAGCTATAACATGAGTATCAAAGAGGGAAAATATACCGTGATCACATCGGGGGAGGACGTCTCTCACAAGCACGAATGGCATATGTTCTCGCCAGTGCTCTACCCTCAGCTCTTACAATCTGCTCTCTAGACGTATTCTTACTACTCATTTCATTTATCGGGTTTCTTTGTGGCCTTCCTGTAGCAGTACTTTCAGGTCTTGTACTTTGAGGTTTCTCTTTTTCACCCACATCGGGGTAATCTTTGATAAAATGGTCTAGGGATCCACACTTGAAACAAGCTTTCTCGTTTGCTCGACACTCTCCGGGATGACGTCTGCCACACTGCGAACATTCCGGTCTACTTGGTCGAGCATTGCCAACACTAGCAACTGAAGTGGTCTGAGCTTTAAATCCTAAGAATGGTTTACCCTTACTTCTATTCGAAAACCCAGCCGAAGTGGCCGATCTGATAGTAAAATCTCTTGATTTCTTGGATGAGGATTGAAATGATTTGCCCAACTGTCTCTTCCTTGAGTCACGAGACTCGATTTCAGCTCTTCTTTTCTCTTTAACCAGTTCTTGACTTTATAGGCCCTATCCACTAACATAATAAATTCTTTTAGTTCTAGGACACTAACAAATAAATGGACATCCTCATTTAACCCGTCCTCGAACCTTTTGCACATAATGGCTTCTGTTGATACACACTCCCGATCGTATTTACTAAGTCTTACAAACTCACGCTCATATTCAGTCACCGTTATTTGACCTTGCTTTAGCTCCAAGAATTCTTTTCTTTTCTGGTCAATGAACCTTTGACTAATATACTTCTTCTGGAAGTCTTCTTGGAAGAATTCGCAATTAACTTTCTCTCTGGTACAACTGACACAAGGGTGTTCCAACACTGATAGGTCGAATCTCTCAAGAGAGATACCATACACTTCATACACTCTTAAAGTGTGCATAACAACTCATCGAATACCCTGATGGTATTCTCAAGCCAGGATTCTGCCCTCTCCGGATCATCATTTTTACTAGCTCAAAATTCCTTAGCTCCTTACTTTCTGATTCTATCAACTGAAAACTTTGTTTTTATATAGTAAATGGATCCCGATCAAATGAATGTTGATGACGCAACTAGTAATAGCGTCAACTCCCGCACAAGGGACCGTGCCTCTAGAGAATAGACCCTAGACTAAGGGTCAAGGAGAAGAGGCCCAGGATGCCTTTCTCCAAATGATGAGTAACTGGTACACAGAGTATGTACGAGCAAACTCTAATGCTCAACCTCCTCCAACCCCTCCTATACCTCAGCCAGATCCTGTGGCTCCTCAAGGTATAGATTTGGAAAGGACGACCAAACCCCCGGTAGATAAGATTCTAAAGCAAAGGGCCGAGGAGTTTAGGGCCAACATAGATGATGACCCAAAAAGGGCGGAGTTTTGGCTTGAGAACTCCATGAGGGTATTTGATGAACTCTCTTGCACACCTAAGGAGAGCTTGAAATGTGCCGTGTCATTACTAAGGGACTCGGCCTATCGTTGGTGGAAAACGTTGACTTCGGTGGTTCCAAGAGAGAGGGTAACATGAGAGTTCTTTTTGGAAGAGTTCCGAAAGTAGTATATAAGCCAAAGGTTTGTGGATCAGAAACGGAAAGAATTCATTGAGTTGAAACAAGGAAAAATGACTGTGGCAGAGTATGAACGCGAGTTTGTTAGGCTCAGCAAGTATGAATAAGAGTGTGTGTCTACAGAAGCTATCTTGTGCAAGAGGTTTGAAGATGAGCTGAATGAGGATATCAAACTCTTAGTGGGGATTTTAGAATTAAAAGAGATTGTAGTGTTGGTTGACAGGGCATGTAAGGTTGAAGAACTAAATAAGGAAAAGAGGAAAGCTGTGAGTGAGGCCTAGTGTAACATCCCTTACCCGTATCTTACGTTGAAACCGGGCATGAGGCTTTATCGGACTCAATTCACTTCGTCATACAACTGATAAACTATAAAAGTAACATATTTTAACCCCATATTTAGCACGCCTTTGGATGATTAGCCCTTAATTTATGTAAAAAGGTGCTTTTAATACTTTCTTTTCATGTTTATACTCAAAAAAGCACCCAAGGATGAAAAGAACAAAACAGGCTTAAAACGAACCAAATTGGGCCAACCTAAGAATTCGACATGGCCTGGACTTCAAGCCACACGATCGTGCCTTGCCACTTACTTCACACGGCCATGCCACGATTTAAACGGCCATGCCCTAATCGACAGAATTGAGACACGGCCTAAAGATGATTTGCAGGCGTGTGCCATGGGCATGCCCCTGCCACGGGAATGAGCAATTTCACTCGGATTTGGATGCTTGAAGCCAAAGAAACATACTCCTAAGTCTACTTAAACACCTTAATAGTAATTCTACTTGAAGGAGGTACTTAGGAGCCATGTAAAGCATCTAAAGAGCCTATATAAACAATTCAAGGCAACCATTCTAGAGAGAGTTTTTAGGCAGAGTTTTCTACGCCGCTTTTATTCAAGGAATTACTCGAAGATAGCCAGTTGATCCATCTCAAAAAGCCGGAGTTCTACTCAAGACAGAGGATCTCCTCTTCAATTCCTTCAGGGGTTTTAGGGATTTCTTATGTTTTGTTTCATCTTTTCTCTTGAGATGTTTTCTTATTTCGTTATGAACTAAACCCTTCAAATACCTGAAGGGGATGAAACCTATGATGGATTTTGTTATTTGATTTCTAAATTATATGATAAGTACTTAGTTTGTTCTTAATTATGTTGCTTAATTTAATCTGATGTGCTTAGGTGGAGGAGGAATAGACCTTGCCTAAGAGTAGATCTAGCATAATTAAGCGGAGTTGATCGAGCGCCTAGAGATAGGGTTACAAGATTTTGTCAGATTAGGGTGAAACCTAATATGGGAGTCCATTGATCAATTTACTACTTCCTTAGGGGGTTATTATAAGAGAATGAGAGTTCCACTAATTAAACTAAGGTTAGAAGTTATTCACCTCGGGAGAGGGTTTAATATAGGTTAGGGAGTCTCACGGATCAAGCTAAGTAAAGAAGTCATATGAATCAAAAGTTAGATAACAAGAGAAGTCATAGGTGGATTCTTCCTGAGGGTTTCGTCATAATCAACTGAGTTTTTCCACAGTCTTTTTCCCAAAGTTTCATTCCTTTGTCTTTGCATCTAGCTTAGTTTTTCATTAGTTTTAGATTAATAAACCAATAACCCCATATTTTAGGCTAAATAATAGAAAGAAAGTGAGTAGTAGTACTTTTAGGTTCTTTTGGGTTCGATAAATAATCTTGCCTAAACTATACTATTGTTCGATAGGTGCACTTGCCTCAATCGTTGTCATAGTTAGTCTACAGGTTCAACCATTCTTTATAAATATTAAAACTCAATTGCTTGACACGATCAAGTTTTTGGCGCGTTGTTGGGAACACTAAAATATTAAGAAAGCTCTATTTCTATTACTTTAGCCATTATTTTATATTTTTTTCTGCAATTTACTTTTATTTTTAGTTTAGGTTAAATTTTTATTTACACTAAATTCCTTTCTTTCTTCTCCTAGTAGGTACCTCTAGTTTATGACTAGAAGGAACCCGAGAGGACCTTTAGCGTACAAAAGTGACATTGAAGCTACCGCTCGCAGAAATCGCAGAGAAACTAGATGAGCTCTAGACTACCAAATAGAAGAACAAGATAGATCCAATCCTATTGAATGGATGGACAAAAACAATCCACCGCCAAATATGTAAGAACAGAATGCTCCGCATACTATGTATGATTATGCTAAACCTAATTTGACAGGAGCGGAATCTAGTATTGTCAGGCCTGCTATAGCTGCTAACAATTTTGAATTAAAGCCTAACACAATACAAATGATTTAATAGTTTGTTCAATTTGATGGTTTGGAGGACGAAGACCCGAATAGTCATATAGCTAATTTCTTAAAGTTCTGTGATACCTTCAAAATAAATGGCATTTCTGATGATGCCATTCGTCTTCGGTTATTTCCCATTTCATTAAGGAATAAAGCCAAGCAGTGGTTGAACTCGTTACCATGAGGGTCAATCACCACATGGGATCAAATGACCAAAAATTTCTTTTAAAATATTTTCCACCAGCCAAAACGGAAAAATTTAGGAATGACATATCTTCTTTTGTGCAGAATGATGCAGAAACATTATATGATGCATGAGAAAGATATAAGGATCTCCTGAGAAGATGTCCACACCACGGATTACCTTTGTGGCTTCAAGTTCAAACTTTTTACAATGGTGTGAATTCTTTAACGAGGCAAATGATTGACTCATCACCCGGTGGAACTTTGAATAAAAAACTCCTAAAGCGGCTTACGAATTTATTGAAGAGATGTCGTTGAATACCTATCAATGGCAAATTACAAGGGCCAAACCAACAAAATCAACCGGATTTTTTAACATAGACGCAGTAACAATGCTGTCAACACAGGTGGAGATGATGAATAAAAGCTTGATAATTTATGTTCTTCACAGGTACATCCGGTAATGCAATGGGAAGCAAGTGAGAATGTGGCGAATCTTGAGTACCCACCCTACCAATCAGGAGCAGAACATGAGTAGACAAACTATATAGGTAACAATTTTAGATCCAATAATAATCCTTATAGTAACACTTATAATGCAAGTTGGAGGAACCATCTAAATTTTTCATGGGGAGGACAAGGAAATCAAGGAAATCAAAGGCAACAACCTCCTCTAAATTATCAAAATCTGCTATATCCATAAGAGAAGCAATCAAACCTCGAAGAGATGCTGATGAAATTCATGGTAGCCACAGATTCTCATTTCCAAAAGACTGAAGCAGCACTTGATGAACAAAAAAAATCGATCAAAGGGATCGAGAATAAAGTTGGAGAATTTACTAGGATAATGGGAAATCCCAAAGCTAATTTCTGAACGTCAACAAGGACGTCTACCAAGCAACACAAAAATAAACCCAAAAGAACAGATCTAAGCCATCACAGCTCAAGAGGGTACAAAGGTAGACGAGCCCACCACAGCACAAGAAACCAAGGAAGAAAAAGGTAAAATAGAGGTAGCACACGAAAAGCCAAAACAAATAATCAATGAATACAAACCTCGCATACCTTATCCCGAAGCATTGAAAGAAGATGATTCAGAGGAATAGTTCGATAAGTTTCTTAAACTTTTAAAGAAATTACATATTAACTTACCCCTTTCTTGAACCTCTTCTCCAGATGCCAGACGCGAGGAAATTTTTAAGACAACTCTTGACAACCAAACGCAAAATAGACGAAGAGCACCACGTGGAACTAAACGTAACATGCTCGATAATGTTACAGAATAGACTACCGTAAAAACAAAAAGATCCAGGGAGTTTTACGATTCCATGCTTAGTTGGTAGTTTAACTATTTATAATGCTTTAGCTGATCTAGGGGTATGTATAAATGTCATGCCTTATGCATTTTTTAAACGACTAGCTCTAAGGAAGCCCAAACAAACTAGGATGAGTATTCAACTAGCTGATAAAACTGTTGGAATTCCTAGGGGGAATTTTTGAAGACGTTCTTGTAAAAATAGATAAATTTGTTTTCCTAGTAGATTTTGTTGTTTTAGACATGGATGAGGATAATTCAATCCCCTTAATTCTAGGAAGACCTTTCCTAGAAACTGCTAGAACTAAAATTGACGTTGCCACAGGTGAACTCATACTTCGTGTAGGAGATGAATCGATTAAGCTCCAAGCTCTCGACTCGGCTAGAACAATAGATGATAAAGGTAAGAAAGTCACTTCAATAGATAATCAAATTATTCAACTTTCATCGCAGGAAACACCACATAAAGACAACCCTAAACCGACCCATAAGTCCCAAAACAACAAAGAAGAATCCTACAAGGGACAAGACCTTAGGATTGACAAGTTTGAAGAATAGAGGACACAAGTCAAAGAAGAATCGCACGAAAACCAGAGGAACCACAAGAAGAGCTCGTAGGAACATCAAACCACTACAAAATAGGAGACCAAGTACTGTTAGACAAAGCAGATCCCCACATCACTTCAACAGACCTGAAACCAAAGGGAGAAATTCTTCTTAAGGTACACAATATTTTCCCACACGAAACAGTCAAGGTAAGCAACTCAACATTCGACATCTCCAAGGAAAACGCTTCTCGACTTGAACTTTGTCATGAAAATAGAACTATAAGCATGAGGGAAGATGTTTAAACCGTTAAACCTCCCTGAAATTTATTTTCGAAGAGTCTAGCTTAAGACTATAAACGAGCCCTTTTCGGAAGGCAACCCGAGGACTAACAATAATTTCTATTTTGTAGTTTTAGTTTTATTCTTACCTTTATTTTCTCTTTTAGAATTTAATAAATTGAAAAATTACAGATTCCCAAACCACACGGTCTAGCACACGGCCGTGGCCGTAATCGTGTGGGTACTCTGAATCACCGTACTGACATAGTAGAGGCCGTGCGAATCCTACCCCAACCAACTGCAGAAGTCACGGGCTTACCTACCCCACCATGGCCGTGCAAGGCAGCCGTGGGCCAACACTTCCATTTTAGAAATGGGCGTGGCATCAGAGACAAACGGGCGTGGCACTCCCACACGCCTAGAACACGTTCATGCAACACGACCTTGTGAAGATACTGACTTATCGACCACGAGCATGACTTATCGACCAAGGGCATTTAACCTCTAACACGCCTCCAAACACGGTCGTGCGATACAGTCGTGTAAAACAACACGCCTTAGATACACGGGCGGGACATCGTCAGAAGAAAAAATCTATTTAAACCCCACAGCCCTTCCCCTTTCCCCATCTTCTTTCCTCCTTCCTTTTCTTTCAATTTTTTTCGTCTTGCACTAAGAATGGTGTTTAGACTCTTGAGCTACACTAAAATCATGCCGAAGAAGCGTAAGAGGCCAATCACAATCTCCCTATGGGAGACCGATCTATATAAGTTCATTTCAGCCACTTCATTCAAACAACAAGCCAAGGGTCTTTGAGACCATATAGTTTTTATGTTCTTTATCTCTTTTGCTTCAATTTCCTTCTCTTTAACAATCTTATGCTTAGTTTAGTTTACTTTAATTTGGTTTCTTGGTTTTAGGTTCTAAAGGCTGCTTGGGAATCACGCACCATAGCCTTTGAGGTCACACCCACCTCACGAACCATCCAACAATAAGGACCCCTTAGTCCATTAGTCTTTTCTTTCAATTTCAATTTTCTTCTTAGTCTCCTTCTCTTTATTTCCTTTATCTTTAATTAAAATATTAGTATATTATTAATGTTTCTTTAGATTTCTTGGCTATATCTTTGCAGGCTACCCAATTTCTTTATCTAGCACAAAGATCATCGATATACACCCCATCAGACCGGCCCCTCCAGCTTTTATTTCTCCGCCATCCTCCGAAAATCACCCAAAATTTAGGAAGTGGCACTCTATCCTCTCTTTTGATCTTATATTAATTGTTATTACCTATCTTTATACATTGAGGGCAATGTACATCTTAAGTGTGGGGGATAAAAGTGCCTAACTTTTGCATAATTATCAAATTAATGACTATTTTTCATTGTTCTCAAAATCACGAATTTTAAACTTGTTCAAAAGTATTTTTCTCATATTACTAATTAGGATGAAATTTCTAATGATTTATGATTATTATTGATATGTTCTAGAGTAAGTCATAGTTAATTATGCATTGATGATTAAATTTGAAGAATACTAGAGAATCAAGCATCGTAAGTCATAGTTGAACTAAATTTGAGTACTACTTTGGAATTTGGAATTTATAAGGATTGATGTCAAAAACACCCATAATTTTTGTGAGATTTTAAGCCTTATAGAGCATATATTCTTTTTCGTGCTCACTTTATTAATTATGAGTGCGTCAACTTTGAACTGTTATTCTAGAACTTGCCTCGTTTATACATGTCGAAACCACACTTTTGATTTGATATACAGAGATGATAAAGGCACCTAGGATTTAACCCACTTACTCCATAAAATACCTACCTTCACAAATTAACCCCTAGTGAACCCCATTGAATCCTAACAACCTTTTTATTGACTCACCCACTAATATTAACCCAAAATCCCTTTGAATTTGTTATCACCATTCTTTTGACTACCCTTTAATCGAGGTTTGATTTGATTAAATTATCGAATCATATTAGTTCAAGAGTTACATTTATCATTTATGATGTAATATTTTAGTTTGTTCTTAAAAAAATTTAAATTTTCAAGTATATTCAATATTAGTAGTATATAAAAGAGATTAGAGCATTTAAACTCTAATTGTTGAAGAAAAAGCTCAGTATTAAAGTATTATCAAATTTTAAGTGATGAAAATACTCTTTATTATAGAGTAATTATCAATAGTAGGTATTATTAGTTTTTCATTCGATGTAAATATTCATATTTAGTTCATTGTTTCTAGTTAGGTAATTTGTCAAGTCAGTCTCGATTCTAACCCTCTAATCAGCCTGTATCCACACCCTTAACCTTAGCCCCGTTACAACCTCGATAAAGACCTTTTGATCTGTGTATCATCTCATATCTGATGGTAGAGATTTGATTTTTAGGCAAGCCTATGGGGTTAACTTTTTAGGTTCGACTTATGAGTGCTTATTCTTGAACCTTAAACACTTTGAGTGATTTGAGTGAACCTTTAGTGAGGATGTCAATCCTTGTCGGTTTTGAATTAAAGGTAATTATTCAGATAAGGGGAAACACTTATGTTTTCGTACTACAAAGGTATGGCTTATTGTGATTGAATCTTTAGGACTCTTTGAGCTGAATTGTCCATGTATAAATTATCTATGAATTATGATGAGACATTGTTGATAGGAATTATGAATTATGGAAAGTTTGTTTTAATTGTAAGTTGAGAATTTTGCTTAAGGAAAAGCAAAAGCTTAAGTGTAGGGGTATTTGATAAACTGTAAAAGTAACATATTTTAACCCCATATTTAGCATGCCTTTGGATGATTTAGCCCTTAATTTATGTAAAAAGGTGCTTTTAATCCTTTCTTTTCATGTTTATACTCAAAAAAGCACCCGAGGATGAAAAGAACGTAAAACAGGCTTAAAACAGACCAAATCGGGCCAACCCAATAATTCAGCACGGCCTGGACTTCAAGACACACTGCCGTGCCTTGCCACTTACTTCACACGGCCATGCCACGATTTAAACAGCCGTTTCCCAATCGAAAAAATTGAGACACGGCCTGAAGACGATTTACACGAGTGTGTACTGTAACATCCTGAATAAGTGGGTCTGTGTATTTTGTGTGTTGTAGGGTTAAAGTGTTAGCTTGAGGTTTAGAGGTGTGAATTGGGCCCAGATTTAGGCTGAGACCTGGGTTAATTTTCTAATGAAGAGCGCTAGGACATAATTAAAATGGGTATCACTAAGTTTGGTGGTGTCGCAAGGAGCAAGTGGGCGGCGTCACTAAGGGAAGGGAGTTGGGACAAGTACTGGCCGCTTTGGGCCCAAGTTGGGCTAAAATTTGGCACTCCAAGGGGAGGGAGAAGGGAGGACGGCACAATAACTAGAAAATAGGAGTTTTAATTCTTTTATTTTGTTGATAATATGAAGAGAGGAGTTGGTGCTAAGGAGGCCTCTTTTGAAGGGAGGATATAGATTAAGATAACAAGTGGGATAAGAGTTATCAAGTGACGGCAGAGTTGGCCGAAAATCCAACTCTGGGGGGGTGAAATTCGGTTGATATGCCGAAATTAGTAGGCAAGTGATCACCTTTTTCATCTTTTTCTTTCTTTCTCATCTTCTCTCCTCAAGCCAAAATTCTTTCTTTTCTCTTGTGGGTTCTTTTCCTTTACCGCAACCCTCTAACTCTCTCTTCTCCTCTCCAATATTTTCATAAAAGCCGAACCCTCTTTGCCCATACTTTCTTCTCCCATAGCCAAAACCTTCAAGTTTAGCCTCTTTTCCTGAAGTTACACCATAGCCGAATCATCATCTCAAGATTGGTAAGTTCTCCGTGGTTTTCTTCCTTGCTATTTCTCTCTTTCTCATTTAATTTCTAACTCGAATTTCTTCCCTAAGATCTTGTCAATTTTTGCTCTTTATTCATAGAAGCTGAATCTTTCTTGCTGTGATCTCTCATGCCGAACTATGAGGAAAGCTGAAGGTATGTATTGGTAATAGGTTCGGCCAAATGGCCACTCCCTTACCCTTTCTCTTTTACCGGATCTCATCAAGTGTAGGTGCGATAATCGTGTTGGTCTAATGTTGGATGCTTGGTCGAATGTAGGTAGGGTGGTGATGCTTTCTTGAGGATTTTTGGGATTTGACAATCTAGGTAAGGGTTTCATTTTAAGTATTATGACTATCTCTTAGATTTGATCTCATCGTTTAAATTTGGTTTAGTGACCAGGGGGTTATTATGGACTCAAATGTCAGCCAAGCGATAGGAGGGGTTGGATCTGTAAACCCAGCCCCTAAGTACAAGAAGCGAACAGTATCAGGAGTGCGAGATTGGCCACTGGGGTGTGGGCCGACATCGAAGAAAGATGTAGGCTGATAGTGGTAGTCTCGAGTGGCGATAATGTTAAAGCAATGAGTGCGATAGTAGGAGAATCAGGTGTGTAACTCTTACGCACTTCATATGTTGTTATGTTAAATCTTGTGTTTGTTAAAAGCCAGAATAACAGTGGGAAACATTACATTTCCCTTACGAGTATAAGCAAGGACTCTGGGTAAGTCCATTATGGTGAATATCATGCTTGATCTATGTGAAACCTGTGTGTGCCATGTTGTATTTTCCTATACATTAAGCATGATTATATTGTATTTAGAAACATATACATAGCAAATGGGTATGATGAGAGGAGGGGAAGGCATGATTTATCGGTATCACCGGTGGTTAGGTACCACACGTGGGTTGGCCCACATATCATGATTTTGTTACTAAGTCTCAATGGTTTGGAACCACCAATGGTTAGGTACCACATGTGCTTATTTTGTGACTTGTCTTAGTGGTTAGGTACCACGATGGGTTGGCCCCACATATCGATTTAAGGATCATCACGGTGGTTAGGTACCACAAGTGGGTTGGCCCCACACGTGAATATTTGTAACCGGTTACGGTGGTTAGGTACCACCGGTGGCTAGGTGCCACAAGGGGTAGATTTGGGAGACTCGGATGGATAATTAGGCAATGGGTTGCATGACATGCATAATATTATATGAATCTGTGTAAGAGCATAACATCTTTTAGGATAGGGATTTACACACTAAGTCTCGGTAACTCACCCCTTCCGTTACATTTTGCAGATAATGCTTAAGTTGTGGATCCGAAGCCAAGGTGGACTCGCGGTGGCCATGCTCAACATTTAATTTCAATATTTAATTTGAATTTAGTTCTTATTTACTTTAAGTTTGGGTTTCAGTTTGTATTAAGGCCACTTAAACTTTGCTTTGGGTTTTATTGTTATCTGTTCTATTTTTCCTTAAACTATCATAAAACGAAAAAGCCATGCCAAGTAATTTATGATATGAACGTTTTTATAAACTTAAGATAATTTTCTGAGTTTTTTCTAAAGGTATACATCGAATGAAAAATAATCAACAAGGTAATTCTATCATGCTAAACTAAGTTTCAAAATGTTTTAATAATTCGCCCAGTTCAGCCGCAATTTTCTTAACTACACCAAAAGTTTTCCTTTCAAATCAAGTCGACATAATGGTTTGTAAAATATTTTCTTCCCAGTAACATGCTAGATTTGGTCGTAGCGTTTAGACCGGGTTTAGGGTGTTACATGTGCCATGGGTGTGCCCTGCCATAGGAATGAGCAATTTCACTCGAATTTTGATGCTTGAAGCCAAAGAAACATACTCCTAAGTCTACTTAAACACCTTAATAGTAATTCTACTTGAAGGAGGTACTTAGGAGCCAAGTAAAGCATCTAAAGAGCCTATATAAACAATTCAAGGTAGCCGTTCTAGAGAGAGTTTTTAGGCAGAGTTTTCTGCTAGAGCTTTTATTCAGGGAATTACTCAAAGATAGCCAGTTGATCCATCTCAAGAAGCTAGAGTTCTACTCAAGACAGAGGATCTCCTCTTCAATTCCTTCAGGGGGTTTTAGGGATTTCTTATGTTTTGTTTCATCTTTTCTCTTGAGATGTTTTCTTATTTCGTTATGAACTAAACCCTTCAGATACCTGAAGGGGATGAAACCTATGATGGATTTTGTTATTTAATTTCTAAATTATATGATAAGTACTTAGTTTGTTCTTAATTATGTTGCTTAATTTAATCTGATGTGCTTAGGTGGAGGAGGAATAGACCTTGCCTAAGAGTAGATCTAGCATAATTAAGCGAAGTTGATCGAGCGCCTAGAGATTGGGTTACGAGATTTTTTTGGATTAGGGTGAAACCTAATATGGGAGTCCATTGATCGATTCTTTGCTTCCTTAGGGGGTTATTATAAGAGAATGAGAGTTTCACTAATTAACCTAAGGTTAGACGTTATTCGCCTCTAGAGAGGGTTTAATATAGGTTAGAGAGTCTCACGGATCAAGCTAAGTAAAGAAGTCATATGAATTAAAAGTTAGATAACAAGAGAAGTCATAGGTGGATTCTTCCTGAGGGTATCGTCATAATCAACTGAGTTTTTCCATAGTCTTTTTCCCAAAGTTTCATTCTTTTGTCTTTTCATCTAGCTTAGTTTTTCATTAGTTTTAGAATAATAAACCAATCACTCCATATTTTAGGGTAAATAATAGAAAGAAAGTGAGTAGTAGTACTTTTAGGTTCCTTTGGGTTCGATAAATAATTTTACCTAAACTATACTATTGTTCGATAGGTGCACTTGCCTCAATCGTTGTCATAGTTAGTTTACAGGTTCGATCATTCTTTATAAATATTAAAACTTGACTGTTTGACACGATCAATAACCTTGGGCTATCAAACTCATTTCAGATTATAACTTCTCGATTCATATGTCTATCATACTTATAATGGACCTGTGAGGCCCTAAACGTGCTCTCAAAAGATTTAGGGATAATTTGGAAACTTCTATGCACTTAAGAAAATTTTACCTAAACAGGGGCCACACGCCCGTGGAAAATGGGACACGCGTCGTGTGGGCAGGTCTTGTGGTCATGCCCGCCCATGTCCCTATCCCGTGTGCAAAAACTTAGACATTCTGTTTGTGACACATGGCCTAATCACACGCCCGTGTGGCTAGCCCATGATCGACACTGATTAATCCGCACGGCCTAGGCACACTCGTGTGCTATAACCTGTGACGATTCAAATTCCAAATTCAAGGTGCAGACTTCACACAGCCTGGGTACACGCCCATGGACTGACCGTGTGTCACACACGCCTGTGTGCCTACCCATGTGGACAAGAACAAGGCTATTTGCCAAGCTCTTTGCACCCCTCTAGCTCACACCACATGAACCCATTCAACATACTAATAAACAACTCATAATTTTAATATGAACTTCCATGGATGACTTTATATTTTCATAAATGATAGGGTGAGCCATCAACAATGGAAATATACAAAATAGTTATCTTAGCAAGGGGCCAACACACTTTTGGCCAAAATAACAAAATAATCTAACTAGTCTAGCCCCTATACATGCCATACACAAAATCACTAAGTCTAAATATACCGAGGTGAGTAGATAGTGTTGGTGATCTTCTAGTTATCCTTGTATCTCGTCTTGACTCTTAAACTCTATAAAACAAGGGAAAAAAAGAGAAGGGGTAAGCTTTAAGCTTAGTAAGTTTACATGTAAATAATATAACATTATAGCATGTACTAATCATTTATATAGCAATACATACTAAGCAAGAAACAATCTACATTCATAATCATACTTACTCATTTCCTCCTTTTCTATATTCCAACCATATCACAAGTTTAATGTATACATTCATTAGCATGTTCCCCTGCACTTAGAATCACAATGTCACATAAAACAACATATCAAAGCCTCTTAATCAATTACTCGTAGTTAAATTACTCGATGGTTCCGCACTTAGCCCACCATTAGTCTTTATTAGGGTGGTATCGCACATAGCCCACCAAAAATGTTAGTTATGGTGGTATCACACATAGCCTACCAAATGATAAATAAATGATGGTATTGCACATAACCCATCTTAATTAAGCAACAAGGTGGTGTCGCACTTAGCCCACCAAATGATAAATAAATGATGGTATTGCACATAACCCATCTTAATTAAGCAACAAGGTGGTGTCGCACTTAGCCCACCATCAAATACTGTCATGATGTGTTCATATGACTATTTCATCATTCATACAATAATTATTTAATGACTACCCCATTCGATCCACTTGAACCACACATGTTCTCAATCATGCCATACACCAATTAGCAACATAATATGTATAAAGAAAACACATTGTTTACACATAAACTTACCTCGGTGCAAAATGTGGTAACTAACGGTTTAATCCGTCACCTTACCTTTTCCACAGTCAAAGTTGATTCCGTGCTCTTTTTGATCTATAACAATGAAATTCATTCATTTAGATCATCCTGTAATCACAATACATCCAAATCTACACTTGGGCAGAATAACCATTTTGCCCTTATATTATGACAAAATTACGATTTTGCCCCTAAGCTCGTAAATTTATTTTACCACTAGTGGGTTTAACACTTTTGCAGCTCAGCCACCGAATCAATTTGAAAATGTAGCCTGTGTCTATTGTGGGGAAGGACATCTATTCAAATAATGTCCATCGAACCTAGAATCCGTGTATTACATGGGTAACCAGAACTAAAACCGAGGAAGGAAAGGGCTACAATCCAATTCCTATAACCTATCATGGTGAAATCACCCTAATTTCTCCTAGAGTAACCAAAAGGCTGGACCCACTAACAGATACGCCCAACCTAGACCGACTAAGCCACCTATTTTTACCCAACAAGTTCAAAAACAACCTCAAGTTGAACCATCCAATGGCTTAAAAAACTTGTTGAAGGCATACATAGCCAAGAATGATGCCTTAATCCAAAGTCAAGTAGCTACATTGAAAAACCTAGAAAACTAGATGGGCCAACTTGCATCTGAACTTAGAAACTGACCACAAGTTGCTTTACCTAGTGATACGGAGAATTCGAGGAATCCTGGTAAAAAGAAATGTAAAGCATTGACATTGAGGAACAGAAAGACATTAGAGCCTAACACCGTTGAAGTTGAAGAGGAGCCAGCTGATGCTTAAGACTCAAAGAAGTTCAACCGAGTGTTGAAATTTTAGTTTCATCGCAACTTGAATCTACAAAATCTGATAAGGTAACTTTTGAACCAGCTAATTCTGATAAACTAACAACTTCGTTAGATGTAGAATTGCCATAGAAAATGAATCAACCAGTTCTAGTAAAGAAGCCCCCACCACCCTACCCTCAAAGAATGTAGAGGTAGAAGCAGGAAGTTCAATTCAAGAAGTTCCTAGACGTACTCAAGCAACTTCATATCAACATTCTGTTGGTTGAAGCACTTGAATAAATTTTGAACTACGTCAAATTCATTAAGGATATCCTATAAAAAAAAGAAGACTTGGAGAATTTGAGACGGAAGCTCTGACAAAGGAATACAATGCATATCTTCAAGACAAACTACCCCTAAAGTTGAAGGATCCTAGATGTTTTACCATACCTTGCAACATTGGAGCAACATATTGTGGTAAGGCACTATGTAATTTGGGTGCGAGTATCAACTTGATTCCCATGTCAATATTTAGGAAGTTGGGGAAAGGTGAAGTTAGACATACTACTATTACATTTCAATTAGCAGATCGAACCTTAGCATATCCAGAAGGAAAAATCAAGGATGTATTGGTGCGTGTAGAAAAATTTATTTTTCCTACTGACTTTGTTATTTTAGACTTTGAAGTAGACAAAGAAGTGCCAATCATCCTAGGAAGGCCTTTCCTAGCAACTGGAATGACCCTTATTGATGTTCATAAGGGTGAGCTTACTATGCGTGTTCAAAACAACCAGGTAACATTTAACATTTTTAAGTTTATGCAATTTCCTGACACAATTGATGATTAGTCTGCAGTGTCCGATTTAGAGGAATTAATCATAGAAAGGAACTCAACTATGTTGAGGACCCATTGGAACAAATTTTGACATCAGACCCTCTAATTGATGAAGAGGAGGATGAATACTTAGCTTTGCTAGAAGCTAATTAGCAATCCCGCTTTTAATCTTTGGAGTTAGAGAATAGGGATTATGCCCACCCAAAAAGGTCAATCGAAGAGCCACCTAAATTAGAACTGAAGGTACTTCCCTCGTATTTAAAATATGTTTATTTAGGTAACACTTCTACTTTTCCTATGATTATTTCAGCAGAATTAACCGTTGAGCAACAAGACAAACTCATCCTAGTACTAAAACAATTTAAGAAGGCTATCGGATGGACCATAGCCAATATTCGCAGTATTAGTCTATCTGTATGCATGCACAAGATCATCCTGAAAGATGGCGAGAAAGGGACGATTGATGGACAACGAAGACTAAACCCCATCATGAAGGACATGGTAAAGAAAGAAATTATCAAGTGGTTAGATGCGGGTATAATTTACCCCATCTCAAATAGTTCGTGGGTAAGTCTAGTCTAGGGCATGCCAAAGAAATGAGGTATTACAGTTGTAGAAAATGAAAATAATGAGTTGATACCAACTAGAATGGTTACGAGATGGAGAATTTGCATACCGAAAGCTGAACAAAGCGACTAGGAAAGATCACTTTCCTTCGCCATTTTGGACCAGATGTTGGATAGACTCCCTAGGTGAGGCTATTACTATTTTCTCGATGGATACTCGGGGTATAATCTGATTACAGTAGCACTAGAAGATCAACACAATACAACATTCACCTGTTTGTATGGTACATTTGCATTTAGATGCATTCCATTTGGTTTATGTAATGCACCTGCTACATTTCAAAGATGTATGATGTCTATTTTTACTGACATGGTTGAGAAATACTTGGAAGACTTCATGGATGATTTTCAGTATTTGGAGATACATATGATGATTGCCTAGCCAAGGTATTAAGGCGATGAGAAGAAACAAACCTCATACTCAACTAGGAAAAATGCCATTTCATGGTACGAGAAGGTATTATTCTAGGACATAGGATAACGAGACATGGAATCGAGGTAAATAAAGAAAAGGTAGGCGTTATTGAGCAAAACCCACATCCAACATCTGTAAAGAGTGTTAGGAGCTTTTTAGGCCATGCTGGTTTCTATCGAAGATTTATCAAGGACTTCTCCAAAATTGTTAAACCCGTATGCAAATTACTAGAGAAGGACATGACGATCAAATTTGATGAGGAGTGCTCAAGAGCTTTCAAATATTTGAAGATTCAATTTGTTTCGACACCCATAATTGTCACATCAGACTGGGATTTTCCATTTGAATTGATGTGTGACCCAAGTGACTTCATGATAGGAGTTGTCATGGGCCAGCGAATAAACAAAGTTTTTCATCCCATCTACTACTCAAGTTAGACTCTGACAGGAGCTCAACTGAATTATACGGTAATAGAGAAAGAGTTACATGCTATTATGTTTTCTTTTGACAAGTTTCGATCTTATCTTGTAGGTACCAAAGTGACTGTGTATACGGACCACTTCGGCAATTAAGTATTTACTTGCCAAGAAAGACGTTAAACTGACACTGATCTGATGGGTACTTCTACTTCAAGAGTTCAATCTAGAAATTCAAGATCTAAAAGGAGTAGAAACTCAAGTAGCAGACCACTTGGCTAGATTGGAGCCACAAGAAGGGAATTCTCCAGTTATAACCATTCAGGAGACATTTTGCAACATCCTGAATTTGTGGGCCTATGTGTTTAGTGCATGGATATGTTTAAAGTGTTACTTAAATTGTTAGGGGTCCAAATTGGGCTCAGGCTTAGGCAGAGGCCTTGGTTAAATTACTTGTTTAGGCACTATAGGTAGCATCTGTTGTTGGTAAATTCTAAGTGACGCTACAAGGGAGCTGGAGGGTGGCGTCACTAGTAGTTAAAAGAGGCCCAAGTTTGGCTGCAAGGGGCCCATGTTTTTGGGCCAAATTCGGCATTTGAAAGAGTAAGGAGGAGTGGACGGCATAGGGGCTTGATTTTAGAGGGGATTTAATTATAATATTATGTTGATAATAAGAAAGAGGTAATATTATCTAGGAGTCTTGTGAAGGAGTGAAGAGATTTGGATAAAGGAGGAAAACAAGGAGCTATCTATTGAGAGCAAGTGATGGCCAAAATTCCATCACCTAGAGGAGTAAAGAATTCGGCTTCTAATGGCCATGGGGGGTGCCAAATTTTCCCTCTTTATTTGCTAAGTTCTAAGTTATTAGGAAGGGCACTTTTAGTTTTTGATAGGTAGGTGCCGAAATTTCTATAAATAGGGGGAAAGCTCACCAACTCTGGCATTTGAAGCCTACTCTTTTCTTCTTAACCTGTGCCAAAATTCTCAGTTTGTCCTCTTCAATTTCTTTCCTTATTATTTTCTTCAAAAGCTGAATAATCCCTACTCTTTGCTGATTTCTTCAACTAAAAGTTAAAACTACTTAGATCTCTTATTATTATCTTCTCTTCCTCATCTTCTCAAAAGCCGAGAATTCCTAGGATTTGCCGAATTTCCTATAGAGGTAAGTGTTGGCTAGTGCTATTATTTTCGTTATTTTTCGACTTTTAAGCTAGAGCTGAATGGCTAGATGGTGGTTAGGGTCATCTTTAAATTGACATTTTCTTTTTGATCTCATGATCTCTTTCTTTGGATGGCATTCTGGGATTTGAAGGAAATCAAATCGCCTAGGGTTCTAAGCCAGGAATTGGTAGCATTCGAATCACGTTTTTAGGATTTAAGGTAAGGTGGTTTTCTCTAGATTTTCGTTAGATTCATTTATTGTATGTGAGATCTTAACTTTATGATGTGGAGTAACGACCATGTGTTGTGATAGTGGTTCTGACAAGGACTTGTGATGGAATTAAATATGGATCAGGTGGAGGAGAAATCCCTAAGTTTAAGAAATGAGCGATGTCTGCCGTTCGAGATTGGCCACCTGGTTGTGGACCGGCCTTTGAACAACACCTTAGGCAAATAGCGGTGGTGTTGGCTACGGATAGCATCGACTTAAAGGGTCTCGTTCGAACAGTAATAAGGTGTGTAGATCTCTAACACACACTCTCTAACTATTTTTTATGTGTTATGGGCTAAAAAGCCAGAAGGTGGTCAGATAGACAATCGAATAAAACCTTAAAAGGGTTAGGCAAGGATGCAGTGCATAATCATATAAATCTCTATGTATATCGAAATATATGAAAGTCTGTATGATGCTTTTACTTATGTATGTATGCATGGGGAGGGAATATGATAATGAGGGGAAGTGCATGATGGGTCACATGGTGACGGGTGGTAGAAAGCCCACGAATATAGACATGGGTCAGATGGTGACCGGTAGTTGAAATCCTACAAATAAAAATGTTAGGTCACACAGTGATCGGTGGCTATGCCACGTTTAATGGTTTCTTATTAACAGAAATAGGTAGTACAACTGTCGTTATGGTGTGTAGTGGATGGAGGGTTGATTGTAGAAATCCCCAAGGTGTGACAGTTGATACGGGTTGGTGTGTAGAGGATGGAATTCTAGGATGGGCTTGGGCCATTCAATATGTATTGTCTATCGTGTATTATGATTGTTGCCTCTATGTATGAAGGCCCATAATGTGTTCATGGGCCTCAAGTCAGTGTGTTCAGGATTTATACACTGAGTCTTGGTGACTCACGCTTTCATTTTTCTCTACTCTTTCAGATGAGCAGTAGATCGTGGACATGGGAGCCGAGATGGACTCGAGGGGCCATCAAGCTTTTGTTTCTATAGATTAATTTTGGTTTTCTTTAAATTTTTATTTCTTTGGGACTATTTATGTAATAAGGCCTCCTTAACTTAGACTTGATTTATTTTTGTTATGTAGGATTTGCAAACTTATATTTTTGTTAGTCTCCAAAATAAAATGAAATGATAAATGGGCTTTTCAACCTAATAAACACAAGAATTAAAGTTATTTACAAAATCTCACATTTAATGGATTACTCGGCTAAAATAAACTAAGTTTTTCCAAAACCTTTCAGAGAAAAGTTTTCAATGTACAACCCGTAGCATACTAGATCCAGTTGAAACTTATGGGCTGGGTTTGGGGTGTTACATTTTGGTGTCAGAGCCCAGTTCAAAACTCGGGCTGTGAAATGGGTCTAGTGATATTTTAATATGGATTTGAACAAAATTCTGGAAGAAGATATGGCCTTCGATACTACCGACACCCGATCCACGCAAGTAAGTACTCTAACCCTTGTTGTGATATACTTGTTGGGTTGACGGGCTTTATGGAAGTAGACTTGGATGATTATAAGATGGACTCTAGGTCTAGTTAAACAACTCTTCAAATCCATAAGATTTAATCCAACTAAACAAACCCGTGACCAAGTCAATGGGTTAGAGAATGGCAACAGGCGTACGCATGTCTAGGATTGGATCCAGGAAAAGCTTGGTATTTAAGTAGTCCTAGTGACTCACCTCCTCTTTTCTAGAATCCTACATGGTGTGTAGTGACTGTTCACCTTAGCCATGAGGACTTGTTGATGGGCCAAAGTTTATAATTAAAACCCTAAAGGGACCAGCCACCTATTTTAAGAAAAAAATTTTAAATAACCTCTAGTTTTGAGGATTTCTGAAATACCCTGTTTTTAAAAAAATTTCAAATTACCCCTAATTTGTAAAATTATCGAAATACCCCCGGATCACCAAATTACCTAAATACCCCAAATTGTAAAATTATCAAAATACCCTTATCTTGAAAAATCACCAACAAACCCTATTTTGGAAAAAAAATTATTACAAAAATACCTCTGTAGGATAAAATTATGAAAATACCCTTGGGTAGTGAAATGACGAAATACCTCTAGGCGAGGAATATGATTTCATGGATGTTGCTTGTGTGTTTGATGAATGTATGTGATGCTCTGATTGATGATTGATTGAATGAGAATTCTAGAATTAGGAAATATAGACTTGAGAATGAACTTGTAGATAGAATTTGAATTTGAAAGAACCACTGTTAAAACTACTTTCTATAAGACTATCCGTCATTAATCAGTGAAAGAAAACTAATAAATCATAACATTTTTAATCAGATAAATCGCAAATGGTGGAATGAGCACCAGAGGATGTGGTGTGCGTGGCCGAGGTAGAGGCAGAATTACTGTGTCAGAACCCGTAGGGTCTGGTCACGAGTCCGGGAATGAGGTGCCAATGCCACCAACTGTGGAGGCAGAATTTCAAGATCAGACGGCCAGAGATGATGTTGTATCTCAAGCTATGTTAAGGGTTTTGGAGAGATTCTTTGAGCGGTATGGGCACAGGAGCCTGAGAATCTATCTTGAGCGCCTTAAGAGCACAGCAGGCGTAAGTGTTTAGGGGAATCTCTGGTATAGCCTCGAGCTCAGCTGAGTATTGGTTAGAGGCGGTTCAACGCATAATGGACGATCTGGATCTCACAGAGGAAGAGAAATTAAAAGGGGTTATATCTCTCTTGAGGGATAAAGCTTATCAATGGTGGCTCACGGTTAAGGATGGTAAGGTAGCTGATCGTATCACATGGGAGTTCTTTAAAACAGTGTTCCAGAACAAGTACATTGGATCGAACTTTATGGATGCGCAGCGCAGAGCATTCTTAAACCTAGTTCAAGGAAGTAGGTCCGTAGTAGCGTACGAAGCAAAATTCTAACGCCTGAGCCGCTATGCTCGAAGGATAGTGGCCACAGAGTATGAGCGGTGTGTTCAGTTTGAGGATGGCCTAAAGGATAAATTATGTGTGTTGATAGCTCTACAATGAGAGCGGGAATTTACGGTGCTTGTGGAGAAGGCTAAGATAGCGGAGGAGGTGAAACGGACGAAAAAGTTGAACCGGGATAGAGATAGGGGTGGAGGTAAGAAAAACTTCGGATCATCAGGGACAAACAAAAGTAATCAGAAAAGACCTAGGCTAGAGGGAAGAGATGAGATAATAGACCTACTGCTGCTAGTCAGACACCGAAGTGTGCTCAATGTGGTAAATCCCATGTAGGTGAGTGTAGGGCGGGCAGTGGGAAGTGCTTTAGGTGTGGTTCTTTTGACCATCAAGTTAGGAACTATCCGCAGCATAAAGGCAATGAAGGGCCCACGGGTCAAAGGAATGTTCAGCCTGGCAGAGGAGGTCGTAGGGCAGCCAGAGGAGGTAATAATTTCGGTCAGGGTCGTAGAAGCGATGGTCGAGGGTCGAAAACACTGAAGCGAGATAATCGAGGTTAGTCTATTTCGGGACGTCGAGAGGAGGTCGACGCTTGGATGTCATAACCAGTACGTTCTTAATTTTTGGCTTGCCCTAAATTGCATTAATTGAAATCGGATCGACACATTCATATGTTGCGAGTAGGGTATCTAAAACTTTAAGTGTAGATGTTGAGATTTCCTCTAGGGAGATGATTGTAGTAAGCCCATTAGGACATTCTGTGATGGTAAATAAGCTTTATCGGGAAATACCTTTAGAGGTTCAGGGGATAATTTTCTAAACGGATCTAATGGAATTACCGTTCGGGGAGTTTGATTTAATCCTAGGTATGGATTGGCTTATGAAGTATCAAGCTAATCTAGATTGTGCAGCTAAGCGTATGGTGTTAAGAACTCCTGAGGGGACGAAGTGTTGGTAATAGGAGAGAGGGGGAGCTGTCTGTCGAACGTGGTAATCGCCCTAAGACCGAAAAGGATGGTGAGAAAAGGATGTAAGGCAGTCTTAATGTTTGTTCGCGCTATGGAAGCTAAGGAACTAGCGGTGGGAGACGTTAGGACGGTAAAGAAATTTCCTGATGTTTTCCCCGAGGAGCTTTTGGGATTATCTCCAGATCGTGAAATGGAGTTTCGAATCGATCTTCTTTCGGGAACAGCACCGGTATCAATAGCTCTATACCGGATGGGACCGAAAAAGTTGGTAGAGTTGAAGGTGCAGATTCAAGAGTTGTTGGATAAAGGGTTTATTCGACCTAATGTGTCACCATGGGGAGCACCGGTTCTATTCATTAAGAAGAAGAATGGGTCAATGCGTATGTGTATTGACTATTGCCAGTTGAATAAGTTAACGATCAAGAACAAGTACCCATTGTCGAGGATCGATAACTTGTTCAATCAGTTGAAGGGGGGCTCAGTCTTTTCGAAGATAGATCTAAGGTCAGGGTACTATCAGCTTAAGGTCAAGGAGGCTGATGTTTATAAGACGGCCTTTAGGACTCGCTATGGTCACTATGAGTTCATGGTAATGCCATTTGGGTCGACCAAGTTAAGAAGAGGCAACAGACGGATGAGTTGTTAAAAGAAAAGTTTCCGGTAGGGTCAAGTGATGAATCAATAGAATTCAGTATTGATAAGGATGGGCTGTTATGTTTCCAAGGGAGAGTATGCATGCCGAGGGATCCTGAGGCGTAAGATTTTGCGAGAAGTGCATGATAGTCCATATGCTATGCATCTTAGAGGGAGTAAGATGTATATAGATTTACGAGAGCAGTTTTGGTGGCCAGACTTAAAACAAGAGGTGACGGAAGTAGTGGCAAAGTGTTTAACCTGTCAACAAGTAAAGGCAGAGCATTAGTTACCATCAGGGTTGTTACAACCGGTGAAGATTCCTCAGTGGAAATGGGAAGGGATCACAATGGATTTTGTTAGTGGGCTACCTCTCACGCCTATTAAGAAAGATTCAGTTTGGGTGATCGTTGATCGGTTGATGAAGTTTGTTCATTTTGTACCGGTTCGGGTCGACTATTCCTTACAAAAGTTGGCTAAGCTGTATATAGTGGAGATTGTGAGGTTGCATGGGGTACGGTGTCGATTATCTCGAACCGAGATCCTAGGTTTACGTCGAGGTTTTGGAATGCGTTGCATCAAGCATTGGGTATGAAGTTGGATTTTAGTACGCATTTCATCCTCAGACCGATGGACAATCGGAGCGGGTGATTCAGATCTTGGAGGACATGTTAAGGGGTTGTGTCATAGATTTCAGAGGTAGTTGGGAGGACTTTCTACCATTGGCAGAGTTTGCGTACAACAACAGTTACCAGTCAAGTATTCAGATGGTGCCCTACGAAGCTTTGTATGGGTGGAAGTGTCGTACCCCTACTTGTTGGACGGAATTAGGGAAAATCAAATTTTGGGTCCAGACTTGGTCACTGAGACGGAGGAGAAAGTGAAACTAATTTGGGCTAGACTAAAGGAGATGGTAGATGGAAAGAAGTCCTATGCTTACTTAAAGCGAAAGGACATAGAGTTTGTAGTGGGTGACAAGGTATTCTTAAAGGTGTCACCGTGGAAAAGGTGCTAAGATTTGGATGAAAGGGGAAATTGAGTCCCCGCTTCATCGGACCTTATCGGGGTTGAAACGAGTAGGACCAGTGGCATATTAGCTTGAGTTACCTCCAGAGTTAAGTCAAATTCATGATGTATTTCACGTCTCTATGTTAAGACATTATCATTCGGATCCATCTCATGTAGTGCCTGTGGAGGAAATCGAGGTAAAACCTGATCTATCCTTCGAGGAGGAACCGGTGGAAATTCTGGAGCGGGATGTCAAGGTGTTGCGAAGGAAAACGGTTTCATTGGTTAAGGTGCTATGGTAGAATCATGGTTCTAAAGAGGCTACGTGGGAACCCGAGGAAGCAATGCGACAAAGAATACCCCATCTTTTTGACTGTAATTTTGAGGCCAAAATTTCTTTAAGGGGGTAGAACTGTAACATCTTAAATTTATGGGCCTATGTGTTTAGTGCATGGATATGTTTAAAGTGTTACTTAAACTGTTAGGGGTCCAAATTGGGCTCAGGCTTAGGCAGAGACCTTGGTTAAATTACTTGTTTAGGCACTATAGGTAGCATCTGTGGTTAGAACACCAAAGTGGGCTGGTGGCCAATTCTAAGTGACGCTACAAGGGAGCTGGAGGGTGGCGTCACTAGCAGTTAAAAGAGGCCCATGTTTGGCCACAAGGGGCCCATGTTTTTGGGCCAAATTCGGCATTTGGAAGAGTAAGGAGGAGTGGACAGCATAGGGGCTTGATTTTAGAGGGGATTTAATTATAATATTATGTTGATAATAAGGAAGAGGTAATATTATCTAGGAGTCTTGTGAAGGAGTGAAGAGATTTGGATAAAGGAGGAAAACGAGGAGCTATCTATTGAGAGCAAGTGATGGCCGAAATTCCATCACCTAGAGGAGTAAAGAATTCGGCTTCTAATGGCCATGGGGGGTGCCGAATTTTCCCTCTTTATTTGCTAAGTTATAAGTTATCAGGAAGGGCACTTTCGATTTTTGATAGGTAGGTGTCGAAATTTCTATAAATAGGGGGAGAAAGCTCACCAACTCCGGCATTTGAACCCTACTCTTTTCTTCTTAACCTGTGCCAAAATTCTCAGTTTTTCCTCTTCAATTTCTTTCCTTTTTATTTTCTTCAAAAGCTGAATAATCCCTATTCTTTGTCGATTTCTTCAACTAAAAGCCGAAACTACTTAGATCTCTTCTTATTATCTTCTCTTCTTGATCTTCTCAAAAGCCGAGAATTACTAGGAGTTACCAAATTTCCTATAGAGGTAAGTGTTGGCTAGTGCTATTATTTTTGTTATTTTTTGGCTTTCAAGCTAGAGCCGAATGGCAAGATGGTGGTTAGGGCCATCTTCAGATTGACATTTTCTTTTTGATCTCGTGTTCTCTTTCTTTGGGAGGCATTCTGGGATTTGAAGGAAATCAAATCGCCTAGGGTTCTAAGCCAAGAATTGGTAGCATTCGAATCATGTTTTTCGGGATTTAAGGTAAGGTGGTTTTCTCTAAATTTTTGTTAGATTCGTTTATCGTATGTGAGATCTTAACTTTATGATGTGGAGTAACGACCATGTGTTGTGATAGTGGTTCTGACAAGGACTTGTGATGGAATTAAATATGGATCAGGCGGAAGAGAGAATCCCTAAGTTTAAGAACCGAGCGGTGTCTGCCGTTCGAGATTGGCCACCTGGTTGTGGACCGGCGTCTAAACAACACCTTAGGTAAATAGCTGTGGTATTGGCTAAGGATAGTGTCGACTTAGAGGGTCTCGTTCTAACGGTAATAAGGTGTGTAGATCTCTAACACACACTCTCTAACTGTTCTTTATGTCTTATGGGCTAAAAAGCCAGAAAGTGGCTGTGTAGACAGTCGAATAAAACCCTAAAAGGGTTAGGCAAGGATGCCAAGTACGCAATCATAGAAATCTCTATGTATATCAAAATATATGAAAGTCTGTATGATGCTTTCCCTTATGTATGTATGCATGGGGAGGGAATATGATAATGAGAGGAAGTGCATGATGGGTCACATGGTGACCGGTGGTAGAAATCCCACGAATATAGACATGGGTCATATGGTGACCGATGGTAGAAATTCCACAAATAAAAATGTTAGGTCACACAGTGATCGGTGGCTATGCCACATTTAATGGTTTCTGATTAATATAAATAGGTAATATGGTTGTCGTTATGGTGTATAGCGGATGGAGGGTTGATTGTAGAAATCCCCAAGGTGTGATGGTTGGTACGGGTTGGTGTGTAGAGGATGGAATTCTAGGATGGGCTTGGTCCATTCATTATGTATTGTCTATCGTGTATTATGATTGTTGCCTCTATGTATGGGCCAATGCCCATAATGTGTTTGTAGGCCTCAAGTCAGAGTGTTCAGGATTTATATACTGAGTCTTGGTGACTCACGCTTTCATTTTTCTCTACTCTTTCGGATGAGCGGTAGATCATGGACATAGGAGCCAGAGCGGACTCGAGGGCCATCAAGCTTTGTTTCTATAGATTAATTTTGGTTTTTTAAAATTTTTATTTCTTTGGGACTATTTATGTAATAAGGCCTCCTTAACTTAGACTACGATTTATTTTTGTTATGTCGGGATTTGCAAACTTATATTTTTTATTAGTCTCCAAAATAAAATGAAATGATAAATGGGCTTTTCAACCCAATCAATGCAAGAATTAAAGTTATTTACAAAATCTCACATTTAATGGATTACTCGGCTAAAATAAACTAAGTTTTTCCAAAACCTTTCAGAGAAAAGTTTTCAATGTACAACCCATAGCATACCAGATCCGGTTGAAACTTATGGGCCGGGTTTGGGGTGTTACACATTTCCAGATGAACACATACTGAAGGTAAATCATGTCCATAATACCCCTTGGTTTGCTGATATTGCTAACTATTTAGCTTGTGGTTTGATGCCGATTGATAAGATGTATCATCAAAAGAAAAAGTTTCTTCACGATGTGAAGTATTATTTATGGGAAGAACCATACTTGTTTAAAAAGTGTGCAGATCAAATGATCAAGAGATGCATGGTAGAAAATAAAGTACATAAGATTCTATATCATTGCCACTCTGCTCCGAGTGGGAGACATTTCAGAGGTACACATACTACGGCCAAGGTATTGCAAGCTGGATTCTTTTGACCAATACTAGACGCGTATGCTTACGTAAAGAGATGTGATCAATGTCAAAGGGTTGGAAACGTCACCAAAAGAAATGAGATGCCCCGTACAAACATCATTGAGGTAGAGTTATTTGATGTTTGGGGTATTGACTTTTTAGGTCCTTTCCCTCCGTCTTTTAGTCACAAGTACATATTAGTAGTAGTAGACTATGTGTCTAAGTGGGTTGAGGCCGAGGCATATCCGATGAATAATGCTAAGGTTGTGATGATGTTTTTGCAGCAGTATGTGTTCACAAGGTTTGGAACCCCAAGAGCTATCATTAGTGGTGAAGGGTCCCATTTTGTGAACGAATGGTTGAAATGGTTACTCGACAAACATGAAGTGAAGCACAAGGTTGCCACAGCTTTCCATCCGAAGATGAATGGGAAAACTGAATTGGAAAACAAAGAGATCAAAGGCATACTCAGAAGGTAGTTTGCTAGAACTGACGAGATTGGTCCAAAAGACTAGATGATGCTTTATGGGCCTACAAGACAGTAGACAAGACACCTTTAGGGATGTCACCCTATAGGTTTGTCTTTGGGAAAGCCTATCTTCCACCCTTGGGGTTAAAGCACAAAGCTTACTGGGCTTTCAAACAACTCAACTTGGATATTAAGCTTGCTAAAGAGAAACAGATGCTTCAACTCAACAAGTTAGAAGAATTTTGAATGTTCTTATACGAGAATGCCAAATTACTCAAGGAAAGACTTAAGAGATGGCATGACAAGCACATTCGAGTTCGAGAATTTGAAGTAAGTCAGCAAGTCTTGTTATTCAATTTCAGATTAAAGTTTTTTCCAGGTAAATTAAAATCACATTGGTTCGGACCATTTACGATTCACCAAGTTTATCCATATGGAGTAGTCGAACACCAAAGTAAGGGAGGTAATTTTCGAGTCAATGCTCAGCGCTTAAAACATTACTAGGGAGATAAAATTGAATGGGATCAAATCTCGTTAATTTTATCAGATATTTAATTTTTTTGTTTTTCCTTTTAAATAAATGATTTAGGGTATATTTTTGGGATTAGTATGTTTAAATAAATTCTATCTAGGAGATTGGAACTTAAACGGGACTGCTTGTGACCCTTCAATCTTTCCTGGGAATTGATTTTAACATAATCTTTCGAGAAATTATTCCCTAAATGGCAAAATAACTTTTTAGTTTTTCAAATAAAAGGGTCAAATTTGATCCAAGTCTTAATTGCAACTCAATTTCAAATTTTCCTTAAGTCTAGGTACTTAATTGAATTATTTTCAAATTTTGGTTGCTCTTTTGTAAATATTTTCAAAAGGCATCTAGAATAAATTTTTTAATTTGATTTAATAAATAAGATGATAATAAATAGTATATAATTATATTTTTTATAATATATATATTAATTACTATCAACTTTGCATAGAATTAGGATTAGTTTAAATTTGATCATATTTTATAGTTTTTCAATAAATTAATAGCAAAATAATAATTTAATATGCATTATATTAATTATTAATTGTTGTTAACTTTGTGTAGAATTAGAACTTAGAATATTTTCCCTCTTAAATTGTTTTAGAATTCTAATTAAACTCCAACCCTTTTTCCTATAAATTTCACCAACCTTCTCCATCATTCATCGCTCATCAAACCAACCTTCATTCACCAGTTCCACCATCAATCCTACCATCCAAAACCACCAAAAATAGCACCGCCCAACAACCCCATTCAGCCACCAACCCACGCACTTGGCGCACTTGGCCAGCAACTCACCCCGCACGTTGCTACTGCCGCACGCACCTACCTCCATCGCTCGCCTTTGTTGCATTGCACGCCCTACTCCGCGTGCATTGTGTCGTCCCCAGCTCTAGCCGTGTGCCCCAGTCTTGCTACTCACTCGATAGTGCTGCCTACTTGCTACCCGCACATCTACTCACACCAAGGTGTACTACTGCCATACCTTCCTTGTGTCGTGCGCACCCTTACACAACACTTCCACCCCCACATTTAGCCAATAACCCTCCAACTGTCCCTGAATCAACCTCTTTTGATTTATATTTATTTTCTTTGAGTTCTTAATTTTTATATAAAGGTGGTAAGACAATTTTTTCCCCTAAATTTTAATTTTATTTAATTATTTAATTTTCCAATTTATTGAATTATTAATATTTTATACTATTTAAATTTTTGAGAAAGTATTTGTTCTATCTTATGATCAGGTTAATCATGCCTTGCAAAAGAACTCGTGCCTCTACCCAAATTGACAAATCACAAAACAAATTCCACTGTGAGGAAGCCAAAGCAAGATATAGAAGCATTTTCAAGAATCAACAAATGCACCTAGAAAAAAGGCTTTACACTGAAAGAAACCAACTATATTGATTACATGGCGCGCATTCGTCAAATTGCTGAAGCTCTCAATTGGGAGTTATTTTGTGAGAAAAGACCTAGTGCAAATGAGGAGTTAGTTTGTGAATTTTATACAAATTTAACTTCAAACGAATTAACGAAAGTTTCTATTCGAGGAATCAAGGTACCAATAAACTCAAACGTTATTAATGAATTCTTTGAATTACCTAATTTCAAAGACGAAAAATATTCTTCCTTGATGAGAAATATTGAGTCTAAAAATATGCAAGAAATTCTCGAGGAACTTACAGTTCCAGGTTCTAAGTGGACTGTGTCAAAGCAACGAATTCACACTTGTCGCAGAGAATATTTGACACCACTAGTGAAGGTATGGTTCTATTTCATTCAATTCAGCATTATGCCTATTTAACATGGGACTACAATTTCATTAGAATTATACTCAATTTTAACTGGAAAGACCATTGATGTGGGAAAAATCACCTAAGAGAAATGTGGAATTGTGTCACTAAACGTTCTAGCCCAGCTTACTTTCCCTTTACAATAATAGTTTTGTACTTGGAAGCTAAAATTTTGCGAACATAAAGAAAACAGGTTATAACTAGGGCACAATCACAAATTGGGACCTCTACCGAATAGCTAGAGACTCTGTTCTATAGGAACGAGTCAAACAAAATGAGCATCCTAAAGAAGAAGAAGAAGAAGAAGATCCCACAAAGATCGAACCGATGCAATCAGTTGAAATCCCTGATAAGGTAGAACCAATGGAACCAATAACCGAACCTGACGTTGCAACTTCAATGTTCAGGAATCAATCACCTCGTCCAGATCTTCAAGATGAGCTATCCAATTTGATGGACATAATGCAACATATGCAGTGGCAATAACAAACTTACTGGAGATATTCAAAAATACGGGATGACTTAATGAGAAGCGCTCTTATGAAAATATTCAATGACCCATTTATTTTTGTGCTTGAGTTTCCAGATCTCATGTTTGAACCATGGAGTCCACTATCGAAGAGAGAGTGAAGGGATTCATGCAAAATCAAAGACGATGGAGCAAAAGATGAGTCGAATTTGAAAGGATCTACAAATAAATAAAAATGAGGATCTTGACTTTATTTTATTTTCATTTTAGGTTATTTAATATTTTAGGATTAGGTGTTATTAGGAATTTTTATTTTCGCACAATAAAACAAGAGGTGTGGAAATCATAAATACAAATGAACAAGTTGCAAAGTACAAAGTGTGGCAATAGATATATACATGTCTAGGATTGGATCTAAAGAGAGCTTGGTACTTAAGCAGTCAAATTGACTCACCTTCTCTTTTCTAGAATCCTACATGGTGTATAGTATCATTCACTTTTAACAATGAGGACATTGTTCATCTTAAGTAGGGGGACCAAAAAAATGAAATTATTTCCTCTCAAAATAAATTTTTCTTTTTCATTATGATTAGGATATATTTTGTTCAAAAATTTGAAATTTTGATAAGTATGCTAAACTTCAGTATAAATAAAGTTTGATTATTTCAATAATTGTTATGTTAGCTGAATTATGACATATGCAAATCATACCATAAAATTTTTAGTTCCTTAGGAAAGTTAGGCATGCATGAAAGTTTAAGTCTCTAGTATTGACTTAATAGTTTTTTAAGGCAAAATCCTAGGAAGTATGGAATGTTGAAAATGATTTAGGCAACTATTTTTTGGACCGTTTGAGCATTTCAAGCCAACCTTGATGAATTTTTATACCTTGAAACCCAACTTTGAGACTATATGGCCTAATTTTATATGAACCCTTGCAATATTTAGCCATCACTTTTCTTTTAATTATCTTTAAATTGTCCAAAACACTAGACTCAGTACTATTCAGAACATTCTTTGAACATAAGTTTGGGGGAGTTTAAAAGAAGTATCAAATGCTCAAAATATTCTAGTACATACAGCAAAATGCTCATGAAGAAAAAAAGAAGAAGAGCATACGTACTTGAAAGAAAATAGATGTACAAAAGAGCATGTGAGAGCAAAATAAGTTCATGTATTGAAGGTAAACATTTTGAAGGTCCAATTGAACCTGAGTCTAGGGTTTTAAGCCTAAATTTATCTATCTTTTACCTAACCCTAGCCTAGCCACATTACAACCTATTTAAAAGACCTATTGATTCAAGTTTCTATGCTACCTACATTAGTGGAGAGAAATTGTTATGTTCAACATATAAAGGCATAAGTTAAACTTAATGATTGTAACTTTATCTTGAATAAGGGAATAAAATCTTATTTGTAGGAATTTAGCATGTCTTTATTGAGAAAGCATTTAGTCTATTTTTCTATCATAAGAATAATTGAGATTAATTTGAATTATATGTATACATAAGTAGCATAAATATCAAATTTCTTGTTCTTGAGCATAAGTATACTAAAATCATAATTTTGGGAAGAATATTATTCTGAAGAAAATTTTCAAATGTGTTTCCCAGAAATTCTTTTTAGATTTGTGCATTTCTCTGGATAAGTAATGAATTAAGTTTGAGGGTGTGGAAACACGAAAATATACACACTTTTTCATGCCCTTTTTAACTCAAATTCATGCATTTCGTTAAAATTCTTATCGAAAAATATATAATTATTATAAAATAATTAAATTGCACTTAAATTATTAACATGATGAATTTTAACTAATTTTATAATAAATTTTGATTAATTTATTATTTTCGATAGATTTGCACAAAGGGCGAAAAACGGCTCGGAAGAACTACTAGAAGCACAAAATCAAGAAGCAATTTAGAAGCATCAAGGTGAATTATATTTTCATTTGAAGATGGTCCAAATTATGAACATTAATTCATAATATATTTAATTTTAATTTTAATCCAATTTAATTGGGTTAAATAAGTTATTATTAATTAATTATGAAAAGGGGCCTAGTTGAGCTGAACCGAGAAAACCGAACCAACTGAACACTGGGCAGCCCAAAACCATCTCACATGCTGACCCAATCAGCTTGTTTGGATGATTATTTGGCTTGCAAAATGGCCCTTGAAGGCTCCTTCAATTTGCATTCAAATCCCTCCACTATTCATGCCTTTCAAGATTTGCCCCTACCTAAAAATAGCATGTTTAAAATCTTCAAACATGCCACATGTGTGGCCGGACATGGGGGGAGTCTTTGGCTGATGATTTTGGCTATTTTTATCAGCCTTCTCAACATATAAATACCCCATTTGTCTGCTCACTTCAAACACATCTCAAACCCATTTATTTCTTCACTTCTCTCACACTTTTCTCTCTTCATTCCCTTCCATTGTTCTTCATTTGCTTCCCCTGTTCCTTTGTCGATTTCACCTCTAGAAAAAGAGTCATTCAACCACCATTTGGACCAGCATTCAAATTTTCATGGAAGTCTCGATTCAACAAGAACAAGTGGAGAAGGAGGAGCGGAGCAAACTAGTTAAGCCTTAGAGAAACACCAGATTTGATTCTTGTTCCTTATCCTTTTAATTTTTTTTGGTTGTTTTGATGAACATGTCTATGAATATCTGTGATGTTGATATGTTTAATTTAATTAATATTACTTAAATTTAATTTGTGCTAGGTTGATTGCATTTCATCTACTTGAGTTATTAAAATTGTGTTTGTGTTGTCATAGGTCTCGGTAATATGTTTGATTAAGTAAAACCATGACTAAGTTATTCTTGCATTAAAATTGTAAGGTAACTAATGAATTAATTACTTAAACGGATTGAAATTTGTAATTAATTGACACAATACTTAATCAGTGCATGTTTAATCATCTAAGGTAGCTGAGGATTAAATTAGCAACAGTATCTAACGATACATTAGCCTTGCATAACTTGCAAGATTATTGTGATTAAATTGTTTCAAGGTAGAAATACATTGTCAACTCACGTAATCTTTTATGTGCTTTTGTGATTGAATTAATTGTTTGAATTGGCATAGAGATATGTACAAGAGATTATTTTAGTTTCATAAGTATGTATGTGCATTAAAATATTTGCTTATTAAAATTTGTTTAATCGGTTGAATTGACGTAAAGATATAGTCAACAGATAAATTAATTTTGGTAGGTAAGTATGCTCATAAGTTATCAAATTACCGAGTTGCCGTCAATTTATTCATAATGACATGAACATGAGTTTAATAATTCTAAGTTAAGAAATATAATTAATCTAAAACAATTATGTCATCTTGATTAGAATCATATTTTGAAATCGTGCATTGGAACTTTTATTTTATTTTTATTTATTTTACTTAGTTAAAATCCTAGTTTTTAATCACCTCCTCAAATCAAAATGTTTTTCTTCACCAAAGTGTTTTAAATTGCATTCATAAATAATTCTTTTCACAGTCCTTATGAGTACGATAACTCGGCATTTACTTGTCACTTTATTACTTGTTACGATTGTGTACACTTGCACATTTCTGTCGTTCCAACTTTTAATGGACAAGTTGCGATGATTGAAAGAGGCAAAAAAAGAAGATGATGGAAAGTAACGGGTTACTGAATGAGTCTGGTAGCCATACTTGATTTTTAATCTTCACCTTTTATTATGCTTGTAAACATTTTAATTTCACATATCTGGATTTCGAGGATTTTAATTTGGATTTTTATTTTTAAGGATAGGAATTAGGTTAGCATACAACTCAGGTGACCCTAGAAGCATTTTAAAGTGATTAGGCACAAACCATGGAGTCTAACATGTTTGAAAAATGTCATTTTCAATCACCCAGTGCATGTCGCGACACAGACACCCCTGTGTTGTGACACACTACTTCAAACATAAATAATTTTATAACCCCAGTATATGTTGTGTAATGACTTATGTAACATCCTAAAAATGGGGTTATTCGTATTTGCATTATTTTGCTTGAGTTGAATTCTTTGAGATAATGTTTATGGGATGATAAGATTTAATTAAGGTGAGGAGCCTTAGCAGTAGGGGTTATAAGAATTAATAAGGATTTGTTGTCATAAATGAGCCTAGATTAAGTGGCGGAGGAGGCCACTTGGGAGCTACTTGTAACGCCATGGTGAGCAAGGCGAGCCTTGGTTCGAGTCATGAAGATCCCTTTTGGCATTATGTTTGGACGGCACATGTGGGAGAGTCTTCCTCCTTTAAACTCTTTTATAATTATTAAAAGATAATATGAGCTTTTAAAAGGGATTTTATTTATTCTTATTCTAAGGATAATAGGAGATGAATGAGGATATTACATGGATTATTAAGAGATTATTACTTATTATTAGGAATTAAATCAAATTAGTTTGAATTAAACTAAATGGGTGGCCTAGAGTGAATTGAGGAGTTGGAAGAATTTTGGACTCCTTGTTGAGGAGGAGTGGACGGCAAGGACTAGTTGAAAGGGGGGGTGCCGAATTTCCTTTAGGATATTCTCCATCTTTTGTTTTCTTTTCCTCCAAATTTCAAGTAGCCGAATTCCCATCTTTGATTTTCCTTTTCTTCACAATCTCTTAAAACCGAAAAAAAGAAAGACCATTCTCCTTTTTCTTAGACCTTGGCCGACTCCTCTACACCCTCACCATTAATCTATTTCCTTTCTTTTCTCAAAGCTTTTAGCCGAAACTTCTGTTCCTCCTATTAAATTCACCATTGGCCGAATATACTCCTCCTTGGTGTGCCGAGTTTTCTTTCCCCTATTTTGGTGTAGTCTTGGCCGAATCTCAAACAAAGTGTTCCTCTTTATTTCTTCAATCGGTTCTAAGGTGAGTAGACCGAGTGCTTTCTTTATTGGTTCTCTTGTACTTGTCGACTTCTAGGGGGTAAGGACTGATTTCGGCACTTGTTGAAAAGGTATTAACTTTCTATGTTGAAACCGATTATGTTTAGGTGCTTCGAGATCTTGAAGAAATCGGTTCAAGTTTCCATCAACTGAATATTGGTAAGTTGACGGTAAGTCAAATCTTTCTAAGCCTTTTAGTGGATAATTGGAAAAAGCCGAAACTAATCTTGTTTGGTACTAAAGGTTGACCGATTGTAGTTTGTGAACCAGATTCGTGATTCGGGTGCTGAAGCTAGTATTCAAAGTGAATAGGTGCAGAGAGATCTAGGGTGGCCGACTCCTCCTTTCGGGATTTAGAGCGTTCAGTCATGACAGGTGTGTACATACACACTTATAGCAATTAATAACTGTGCTAGATATATGTTGTATGTAAATTTGCTTGATGTAGATACGGATATAGTACCTTAATGGTACAAGCGAGGATTTCGGGTAAGTCTCTTTTAATATGAGATTATTATTATGCTTTTGGGAAGCATGGTTTTATGATACATGTGATAAATGTATGAGATCTGATCATGATTACTTGACTTTTGTGGGTTAAATGAGCGGAGGGGGCAGTGATATTGTGCCGACGGGCACCAAGAGTTTTAGTAACACATTGTGACTATGGTCACTAGAGGTTTGGTACCTCATCGCGCTCGCTCCTCGTGGCTTAGCACCATCGTGGGTTGGCCCCACTTTGAAATATGGGATTGACGCCGGTGATTTGGCATCACACGATGGGTTGGCCCCATCAATCGATTGTGTCTATGGACACGGAGGTTTGGCACCTCCAGTGATTTGGCATCACATACGTGACTATATGTCACCAGTGGTTTGGCACCTTGATGGTTTGGTACCACAACGGGGTAGATTGAGGCGTTTGGTTGGCTAGGTTGGGTACATTGTCTTGTGCATATTAATTGTTATAATCTGTGTATGAGATTGGTTTAAACCGGGGGAAGGGTTACATACTGAGTCTTGGTGACTCACCTTCTCCATTATTTTTTTCAGGTGATGCATAGATCGCGGATATGGAGCCGGAGGGACTCGAGGTGGCCATGCAGTGGACTTGAATTTAATGAACTTTAAACTTAGTTATACTATTTTATTATTGGTTTATTTTTATTTTGGATGTAATAAGGCCTCCGTATACTTTACTTTTGTTATTTCTCATATGATGGATATTTTGTTTTTAACTATAAATTTAAATCACACGTTTTCCAAATTAATCTGAAAATGTTTTATCGTGCGGTGAGCACATTTGAACTTTGTATAATAACTTGACTCAATTAAATTTCGAATTTAATCTAAGTATGATTTCAGCAAAATAACCAAAAATGAAAAGTTTTCAACAAAACTCAAGTTGGCTTTAAAATGGGTTCAAAAAGTTCTTCTCCGTAACAAACCGATTCGATTAGAAGTGTTTGGGCGGGTTTTAATATTACAACTTAAAAATTAGTGGTTTCGAATAATCTAATTTTGAGACTCCATTTCCATAAAATGAGATCGTAAATGTTTTTATTAAATATTTATGGAGTTATTTTATAGGTGAATTGAATTTTGGTTAGAAAATTTTATCGAATTAGTATTTAATTAGGAATTAGACAAGGGGCTTATGGTAATTAAACCACTATACATTTGGTAGTGGACGATAGGTGGCCTAATATCACTACAACAAAACAAGTTTTTAGAGGCAATTTTTGGGCCTATAGCGGCGCTTATAAGCATCACTAGAAATATTTGCTACATTTTATTAGCGCCACTATAGACAACGCCGCTAAACTTTGTGGTGTTTATTTGGAAAAACGTCACTATAGAACATGACTTTTAGCGGCACTTCTCCCACAAATGCCGCTATGGAGCATGATCTTTAGCGGCGCTTTTCTCGCAAACGCCGCTATAGAAAATGACCTTTAGCAGTGCTTTTCTCACAAATGCCGCTATATAACGTGACCTGTAGCGATGATTCCCCACAAATGCTACTAAAGAACATGACCTTTAGTTGCACTTTGCTCACAAACGCCGCTAAAGAACATGACCTTTAATAGCACTTTCCTTACAAGCGCCGTTATAGAACGTGACTGTAAAAGCCCGATTTAGGGCCTAGTCGGAATAGTGGTGCAAAATCACAAATCTGAGCTAGTAAAATTAGTTTTTAAGGTATTTGAGATGTTTACATGATATTATGAAAGTTTTATGTAGAGATTTTATGAAATTGGCATTAAAGGGGTCCACTGGACTAAATTGCAAAGGTTGCAAAATATGAGATTCTAGAAGCTTTTTGTATGAAATAGCTTTGGATTATTAATTAGAAGTCCTTAAATAGAAATTTTCCCAAATTATAATTTTTGGGACAAAAATGGACATGAGTTAGTAAATTGTGAAAATTTAGTGATGAGGGCATTTTGGTCATTTAATCAATTAAATGATTAAAAAGGAAAAAGATTGCAAAAATTTTATTCATCTTCTTCCTCCTTGTGCCAAAAATTTGAGAGACTCCATAGCTAGGGTTCTTCAATTTTTGAAGCTTGTTAGTAAGTGCATCTTAGCCTTGTTTTTAATATTCTTCGTATTTTTAGAGTTCTCGTATTATGAATTAGCTATTTATAGCTATAAGTTGAGCTAGAATTCATGTCCATAAAAATACACATGTATGACATACTTGTAAAATGATGTTTTATTGAAAATTATGAGAGTTTGATGTTAGATAAACATCTCTTCCTAAGTGGATTTCATGAAAAAATGTTAGTATGGATTAATTTGTAATAGTTATGAAATTGGTCATTCATGATAAAAATATTGTGAATTGATGATTGTTATAGTAGAGAAAATGAATCAGCTAAGCATGAAGTTTAAGAAAGTTGAATGAAAATCACTTTACGAGCCTAGGGGAAAAAGTGTAATTATGACAAAGTTTAGAGGCAAAATGGAAATTTTGCCAAAGTATGAGTTATGAGTCAATTTAATCAATATGGGTATTAAATGAGTTAAATTATTATTATAGATTAAGAGAAACGAAGCCCGAATCGAAACAGAGGCAAGAACATAGTCGAGGACTAAATTACAATATCTACATATATTTTGTATATTAAGGTAACTTTGTATGATTTCTAAGCTTTATGATAAATATCATTAAATTGCTTAGTATGATGTTGAATATATTTTAATTCCATGAGATTGTTTAATGGTATGTTAAACAAAGAAATTAATGAGATTAAGCATGAGAAAGTCTCGATTGAAGTTGAATTACTTAGGATACTCGATCTACCACATGAGATGAGAAAGCCTGTATAAAACCAAACCAAGGCATGGCATCGGCAATTAAGCAAGTTATCATGTAAGTCTAAGACAAGTCTTGGCATTGAAAAGTTATTATGAGATGAAGACCCATGTAAGCCCAAGCCAAGGCATGGCATTGGTGAGTCTCCAAGCAAAGATGTTATGTAAGTCCAAGACAAGTCTTGGCATTGTTAAGTTATCATGAGATAAATATTCCATGTAAGTCCAAGCCAAAGCTCGGCATTGGTAAGTATTAAGGAAGATTTCATGTAAGTCCAAGCTAAGGCTCGGCATTGACAAAGTAAAGATACCAAGAAAGACTATGTCAAGACATAGCAATAGTGAGTTCCCAAGGGAACCCACAAGGAAAACCTCATGTAAGTCCATGTCAAGACATGGCATCGATATCAAGTAAGAGATCCCATTTTAAGACTATATCGAGGATATAGCATTGGCATCTAGATACATGTGGGATGAGATTTAGTATCCTCGGATATTCATAATAATTCATTGGGCATAAGAGTAAAGATTGAATGAGAAAGCAAGAAGTTAAGTAAGTAAAGCTATCATCAAGTCATGCTAGTTAAAGTTAACTGAGAATATTATACATGTGATGCATGATGAAGTTGAGAATATACTTATCATAGTAAAGTATGTTGATCAATGTGATCAAGTGATATAGGAACCTTGTTTACCTCATAAGCATGAGACTAGTAAGTATCATGAGTTATGTAAGAATCTTTAAGAGTAAGTAAACTTAAACACATGAGTTAGGAAATGCCTTTGTTAATGATGAATGAATCTTGATTAAGCAATTATATTGCTATGTGCATTACCTGCAAACTTACTAAGATAAATTCTTTCTTTCTATGTAGTCCCACCAAGCTAACTTGTGGATCATTGAAGTCGGAGTTTGAAGTACACTATCAATTATTATTTTGGTATACCCATGTTTTTTTATATTAGGTATGGCATGTATACGAAGAATTTCATTTGAAATATGTCTTATGAAGGGCCAAAGTGTGGGCTATCAAGTTTATTATTCTTTTGTATATGGCTAAAGAGATTGGCTATGTGTGACTAGATATGTATGTATATTTATATCAATTAAGTATGCATCTTTGTTAATATTAGACCAAGCTTTTGAATTATTAAATTTAGTTTGAGATTGATCTTTATTTCAGGGTGGTAATTGGCTTGGAAAATAGCCTCTAAGTGCCCACACGGATAGACACACGGGCGTGTGTCTAGGCCGTGTGTTCCCTGGATGTTAGTGTCTTAAGTCAGAATAGACCACGGGCTAACCCCACGGCCGTTTGTATAGGCCATGTGTGGCACATGGTTAGCACATGGGTGTGTGCTCCAAGCCGTGTGAATAAGTTAGTATGTTAAGGTATGGCCCACGATCTAGGGCCACAGGTGTGTCAAAGCCGTGTGTAATTAGTCAGTGTTGACCACGGGTGAAGGACACGGGCATGTCTCATGGGTACACGGGCGTGTCCCAAACCACACGGGCGTGTAACCCCTGTTTTAAGAGAAAAGTCTCTAGTTGAGTTTCGAAAGTTTCGGATGTAAGTTTAAGGCTCCGTAGGCCCATGAAATGTATGAATTGATTAAGAAAGAGAAGTTTTCAATTCGAAAAAAAATTTATAGCCCGTAAGTGCATGTTTAAGAAGGTTCAAGCATGGTAATGTCTCATATCCAAATTAACCTCGGACTCGGGCATGGGGTATTATATTTAGTGGTATCAGAGCTATGGTTTAGTCAGTTCTAGGACTAACGTAGCATCAGCATGAGTCTAACTATACATGCCATATGTAAGAATATTTTTATAATGATAGTGTGACGACTTTTGACGACTTAAATTATGTTTATACATATAGTAAATGGATCCTGATAGAGCAGTGGCGGATGATAAAGTAATGCGTCGGCTCCCGCTGAAGGGGTGGTACCTAATGAGGATGAGAATAAACCCGCTACGGTGAGTCAGAGAGGAGGAGAAGAGGCTAGAAAAGCCTTTATGCATATGATGAATGCATGGTATACGGAGTTTGTTCGTATGAACCTGAATGTAGAACCCCCTGCTCCTCCCCCGCCTATTCCTCAACCTACCCTAGTAGCCCTCAAGTACTAGAAGTGGTAAGAGGAGACAAACCTCCAGTTGATAGGATCAAGAAACATAGGGCAGAAGAATTCCAAGCTCAAAGAGATGATGATCTAGAAAAGGCTGAGTTCTGGTTAGAAAATACCATTAGGGTATTTAATGAGTTGTCATGCATATCTGAGGAATGCTTGAAGTGTGTGGTTTCTCTTATAAGACATTCTGCCTATCAATGGTGGAACACCTTGGTGTCGGTTGTATCCAAAGAAAAGATCACATGGGAATTCTTCCAAGAAGAGTTTAAGAAAAAGTATATTAGCCAAAGGTTTGTGGATCAGAAAAGAAAGGAATTCTTAGAACTGAAGCAATGCAAGATGTCTGAGACTGATTATGAGCTCGAGTTTCTACGACTCAGCAAATACGCTCGAGAGTGTGTATCCACCGAGGCTATCATGAGCAAGAGATTTGAAGATGGACTAAACAATGACATCAAATTGTTTGTTGCTGTCCTAGAATTACAAGCATTTGTGGTGCTTGTGGAGAGGGCTTGTAAAGACAAAGAGTTAGTAAAAAGAAGAGAAAATCTAAAATGGAGTCTCGTGACTCAAAAAAGAGACAGTGGAATAAGTCATTCCAATCCTCTTCCAAGAAGTCAAGAGATTTTTCCACCCGATCGGCTACTTCCACTAGGTTTTCAAGGAAGGATAAAGGTAAGCAGTATTCGGGAAATAAGACGCAGACTACTTCAGTAGCTAGCATGGGGAATATTCAATCTGATAGGCCTAAATGCCCACAGTGTGGAAGATGTCATCTTAGTGAATACCGAGCACATGAAAATGTTTGTTTTAGATGTGGTTCCCAGGATCACTTTATAAAAGATTGTCCTAAGATGATGAAAGAAGAGAGAACTCAAAACCCTAGATCTGGGGGTATGGTTAGAGGTAGACCACATAAGAACCTTGGAAGTGGGACAAGTGGTAGAGGTATCTCTAGAGAACAGGTTGCGAGACCCGAGGGTAGGGCATCTGCGAGGACTTATTCCATTTGTGCTCGCGAAGAGGCATCTTCTCCTGATGTTATTACGAGTACCTTTTCTCTTCATGATATTAAAGTTATTGCTTTAATAGATCCCGGATCCACAGACTCTTATATTTGGATGAAATTAGTATCCAGTATGAGTATGCCTATAAAGTCTACAGAATTTATGATTAAAAGGTCTAATCCTTTAGGGAAAAGTGTTTAGTTGATGAAGTATGTAAAGACTGTCCATTGATGATTAGAGGTCATTATTTAAAGCAAACCTTATGTTGTTACCATTTGATGAGTTTGACATCATTCTTGGTATGGATTGGTTGACCACCCATGATGTAATAGTTAATTGTGGGAAGAAATACATTGAGATGAGACATGAGAATGGGGACACTCTTCATGTAGAATTAGATGAACCAGGTAGATCGCAAATAATGATTTCTCATATGACAGTACAGAGATTTATAAGAAAAAGGTATGACGCATATCTTGCCTTTGTGATGAATACTAGGGAAATAGAGCTAAAGATTGAGTCAGTGCCGATATTATGTGAGTACTTGGATGTTTTTTCCCGAGGAATTACCAGGACCACCACCAATTAAAGAGGTTGAGTTCAGCATTGATCTAGCTCCCGGTACTGTACCAATATCTATTACTCCTTATAGAATGGCTCTAATAGAGTTGAGAGAGTTGAAGTTATAGTTGCAAGAGTTGACAGATAAAGGCTTTACAAGATCAAGTTGTCTCCCTGGGATGCTCCAGTTTTATTTGTGAAAAAGAAGGATGGCACCATGAGACTGTGCATAGATTACCGTCAGCTTAATAAAGTAACTGTAAAGAACAAGTATCCATTACCTAGAAATGATTTGTTCGATCAATTAAAGGGAGCCACTGTGTTCTCCAAAATAGACTTGAGATCAGGGTACTACCAATTAAGAGTAAGAGACTCAGATGTGTCGAAGACCACTTTCGAACGAGGTATGGGCATTATGAATTTTTAGTCATGCCTTTTGGTTTGACCAATGCCCTGCAGTATTCATGGATCTAATGAACCGCATTTTTAGGCCATACCTCGACAAGATTGTAGTCATTTTTATTAACGACATATTGATTTATTCCTGTAATGAGCCTGAGCATGTTGAGCACCTACAGATAGTTTTGCAGATTCTACGAGAAAATTAGTTGTATTCCAAGTACAGTAAAAGCGAATTTTGGCTCAAGAAAGTGGGATTTCTGGGACATATTATCTCGGGAGATGGAGTACGAGTGGATCCAAGTAAGATTTTGGCTATAACGGACTAGAAACCATCGAGGAATGTCTCTGAGATCAGAAGTTTTCTAGGCCTATCCGATTATTATAGGCAATTCGTCAAAGGGTTTTCCATGATTGCAACTTCGATGATGAAATTGCTACAGAAAAATGTGAAGTTTGAGTGGACAGAAAGATGCCAAGAAAGTTTCAAGAAACTGAAAGCATTGTTGACAGAAGATCCAATTTTTGTACAACTCGAGTCGAGGAAAGAGTTCATAATATACAGCGATGCATCCTTAAATGGATTAGGCTGTGTACTTATACAAGAAGGCAAAGTAATTGCTTATGCCTCAAGACAGTTGAAGCCTCATGAGAAAAATTATCCGACGCATGATTTAGAGTTGGATGCCATAGTCTTTGCATTGAAGATTTGGAGACACCATCTATATGGTTAAATATGTCAAATTTTCATCGATCATAAAAGTTTGAAGTACTTGATGACGCAGAAAGAGTTGAATTTAAGGCAATGAAGATGGTTAGAGTTGATAAAAGACTATGAGCTAATCATTGACTACCATCCCAAAAGGCAAATGTGGTCACCGATGCCTTGAGTAGAAAGTCCCTATTTGTATTAAGGGCATTGAATTCACGGATGACTTTATCCGATGATGGTTCTATTCTAGATGAGTTGAGAGCTAGACCATTGTTCCTCCAAGAGATCATTGAGGCTCAAAAAGAAGATAGTGAATTGCAAGCCAAGAGAACTCAGTGCGAGCCAGATGTTGAGTTCAATTTCTGGACTAGCTCCAATGGAAGTCTAATGTTTAAAGATAGAGTTTGTATACCGAGAAAGGAAGAGCTTATTCAGAGAATTTTACATGAGGCACATAACGGATGTTTATCTATACATCCGGGTAGTACCAAGATGTATAATGATTTGAAGCAACGGTATTGGTGGCCAAGAATGAAGAAAGATATTTCAGAGTTTGTTTCAAGATGCTTGATTTTTCAGCAAGTAAAGGTTGAACACCAAGTATCTTCAATTTTGCTTCAACCAATTATGATTCCCGAGTGGAAATAGGACAATATCACTATGGATTTTGTAACGGGATTGTCGTTGTCTCCAAGCAAGAAAGATGTTGTATGGGTTGTGGTTGATAGACTCACAAAGTCAGCCTATTTTATACTGTACGAATTGACTACACACTGGACAAGTTGGCAAACTTGTACGTTTCAAAAATAGTAAGGCTTCACAGAGTTTCGCTGTCAATCATATCGGATAGAGATCCGAGATTCACATCTAGATTTTGGAAGAAGTTACAAGAGGCCTTGGGTACAAAATTGAGTTTTAGCACAGCATTTTATCCTCAAACTGACGGTCAATCAGAGAGGTTAATTCAAGTACTTGAGAATATGCTCAGATGTTGTATTCTTGAATTCCAAGGCAGTTGGGAAAAGTTTCTTCTATTGGTAGAATTTTCCTACAATAATAGTTTTTAGTCAAGCTTGAAGATGGCGCCTTATGAGGCTTTATATGGGCGTAAGTGCGAACGCCTCTATATTGGACTGAACTTAAATAAAACCAAATTCACGGGGTTGATTTGGTTAGAGAAACCAAACAAAAGATGAAAGTAATTCGAGAAAGTTTAAAGGTTGCTTCTGACAGACAAAAATCCTACTCGGATTTAAGAAGAAAAGAAATAGAGTATCAAGTCAGGGATAAAGTTTTCTTGAAAGTGTCACCATGGAGAAAAGTTCTCAAATTCGGCAAGAAAGGAAAGTTGAGTTCACATTTTATTGGACCATATGAGATTACTGAGAGAGTTGGGCCAAAAGCTTATCGATTGTCTTTGCCGTCTGAATTAGAAAAGATACATGATGTGTTTCATGTGTCCATGTTGCGACGCCACCGATCAGACCCTTCGCATGTTATTACACTAACAGAAGTAGAGATTCAACCCGACATGACATATGGTGAAGAACCAATTAATACTTTAGCTCGGGAAGTCAAGCAGTTGAGAAATAAGAATATCTCTCTTGTTAAAGTATTATGGAAAATACATGGGGTAGAGGAAGCTACGTGGTAACCAGAAGAAATCATGAGAAACCAGTACCCAAACCTCTTTGTTGGTAAGATTTTCGAGGACAAAAATCCTTAAGAGGGGGAGAATTGTAATAGCCCGATTTAGGGCCTAGTCGGAATAGTGGTGCAAAATCATATATTCGAGCTAGTAAAATGAGTTTTTAAGGTATTTGAGATGTTTGCATGATATTATGAAAGTTTTATGTAGAGATTTTATGAAACTAGCATTAAAGGGGTCCATTAGGACTAATTGCAAAACTTGCAAAATATGAGATTCTAGAAGCTTTTTGTATGAAATAGCTTTGGATTATTAATTAGAAGTCCTTAAATAGCAATTTTCCCAAATTATAATTTTTGGGACAAAAATGGACATGAGTTAGTAAATTGTGAAAATTTAGTGATGAGGGCATTTTGGTCATTTATAAATTAAATTATTAAAAAGGAAAAAGATGACAAAAATCTTATTCATCTTCTTCCTCATTGTGCCGAAAATTTGAGAGACTCCATAGATAGAGTTCTTCAATTTTTGAAGTTTGCTAGTAAGTGCATTTTAGCCCTGTTTTTAATATTCTTCGTATTTTTAGAGTTCTCGTATTATGAATTAGTTATTTATAGCTATAAGTTGAGCTAGAATTCATGTCCATAAAAACACCCATGTATGACATACTTGTAAAATGATGTTTTATGGAAGATTATGAGAGTTTGATGTTAGATAAAAATCTTTTCCTAAGTGGATTTCATGAAAAAATGTTGGTAAGGATTAATTTGTAATAGTTATGAAATTGGTCATTCATGATAGAAATATTGAGAATTGATGATTGTTATAGTAGAGAAAATGAATCAGCTAAGCATGAAGTTTAAGAAAGTTGAATGAAAATCACTTGACGAGCCTAGGGGCAAAAGTGTAATTATGAGAACGTTTAGGGGCAAAATGGAAATTTTGCCAAAGTATGAGTTATGAGTCAATATAGTCAATTTGGGTATTAAATGAGTTAAATTATTATTATGGATCAGGAGAAATGAAGCCCGACTCGAAACAGACGCAAGAACAAAGTCGAGGACTAAATTGTAATATTTACATATATTTTGTATATTGAGGTAAGTTTGTATGATTTCTAAGCTTTATGATAAATATCATTAAATTGCTTAGTATGATGTTGAATATATTTTAATTCCATGAGATTGTTTAATGGTATGTTAAACAAAGAAATTAATGAGATTAAGCATGAGGAAGTCTCGATTGAAGTTGAATTACTTAGGATACTCGATCTACCACATGAGATGAGAAAGCCCGTATAAGAACAAGCCAAGGCATGGCATCGGCAATCAAGCAAATTATCATGTAAGTCTAAGACAAGTCTTGGCATTGAAGAGTTAATATGAGATGAAGACCCATGTAAGCCCAAGCCAAGGCATGGCGTTGGTGAGTCTTCAAGCAAAGATGTCATGTAAGTCCAAGACAAGTCTTGGCATTGTCAAGTTAACATGAGATAAATATTCCATGTAATCCCAAGCCAAAGCTCGGCATTGGTAAGTATCAAGAAAGATTTCATGTAAGTCCAAGCCAAGGCTCGGCATTGACAAAGTAAAGATACCAAGTAAGACTATGTCAAGACATAGCAATAGTAAGTTCCCAATGGAACCCACAAGGAAGACCTCGTGTAAGTCCATGTCAAGACATGGCGTCGATATCAAGTAAGAGATCCCATTGTAAGACTATATCGAGGATATAGCATTGGTGAAACACCCCAAACCCGGCCCACAAGCCCTGACCGGATCTGGCATGCTCCTTGAGTGAAACGTAGTTAAGTCTCGAAATGACATTTTGAAAATCTTGGTGGCTTTGAAGAAAATAGCTTTGGATTGTTCTCAAGTTAAAACCGTATTGTAATTTAAATTTGTGCTAAAACGATATTTTCATATTTCAAAAGTTACAAGTTAAAAGAGATGCTGAATTTTAGAGTTTATTAATATTAACTTGGAAACCGTAGGTGCTTGGGTTTCAAAACAATTGATGTTGTTTTACGAAAATTGTTTAATCGTTCTGTTCGATATTGTTTGCATCATAATAAAAATTTAAAATGCATAAATATAGTAGTTAAGTGATAATGGCCTTATTACATCAAACATAACCCAAAATAAATCAAAATAAACTTGATAAGAAAAACGAAAATCGTGCATGCATGGCCACCACTAAGTTCCTCGCCGACCGGTCCATTTCTCGAGTGTCATCGCAAAATGTTAGCCCACGAGGGTGAGTCAATAGACTCGTGTGTAACTACCAACACCGACACCCAAAACAATCAAGGCATATTAAATCACATAAAATAATTGTAAACAATAATGCAACCCAAACAACCTAGATCCAACCTCTACACATCACCCGTACCTACCGATCACACCGTGGGGATTACTAAATCGACCCTCCATCCGCTACACACCATCAAAGCGATCATTGCGATCAATCGCACATCACCCTTATAATTGTGGCATAGCCACGGATAATGTGATGAGTCACCAGATTCATAATATGTGACATAAGTCACGAGATAATATGGTAGAAACCACCAGATCACTTCCCCTTTAACATAATCACCCATATGCCCATGCAACATACAATTTATCATGCAATTCACCTTACCCCAAAATCATAACGGAATTCCACATATTTTCACATCCATGTTATTTAAACATTATTAACAAGTATTAAGGCACGAATACATCGTACCATTGAATGGTACCCTTAGCCATGTTTATTCGTCACTTCATTAACACATGCTTAACATTATTATTATTAAACTATCGGGAGTTTAGTGTAGGGTTACACACCTGATTACTAACGCGATTACCAAATTTCGAAAATCTTTAGGAAATCGTCACCACCAATTCTACCTACATTCGGCCATCCTCCAAAACATCAAACCAACTGAAAACCATACTGATTCTAGCCCATATGGTATTCGGAAAAATAAAGATAATCAAGAGGGGCCATTCGGCTGAACCTACCATTACCTACCTTTGGCTTTTCCGCCAAATTGGCACAGGAGACTTTTAATGAGACAGATTCGGCTACAGAGAGGGAAAATCGACAGACCTTAAGCAAGTGTTTTGGGTTAGATCTTAATGAAGAAAGAAAGAAAGTAAAGAAAATAAAAGTGAATTCGCATAGAATGAAATCCCGAAACTCACCCGATTACTAAGGAGTATGCGGCTAATGGTGTACATTTGGGAACCAGAAACCTCCCTTGTAGATTTAGTTATGGAGGAGGAATATGAGTAAGAAAAATTCAGCTTTCAGGAAGATATTGGAGAGGAGAAGAAGACTAGGGAATTTCGGCTATAAGAGAAAAAAGAGAGAAAAGAATTTTGACTTGAGAGAAAAGATGAGAAAGTGGGAAAAACGAATGGAAAAGATGATAATTCCTCCAAATTTCAATTATACAGCACACACTCGAGTTGGAGTTTGACCAACTCTTCCCTCTGATAGCTCTTATCTTGCATGATAACCCAATCCTATCTCATCTTTAGAAGAGGCCAACCTAGAGCCAACTCATCCCTCTTAATTATCGACTTTTAATTACTAAATATTAAAAGAAATAAAGCTCCTAAAAAGGGCTCATGTGCCATCCATCCCTCCCCTTGAAGTGCCGAATATTTGACCCACTAACTTGGGCCCCAAGCGACCATACTAGGCCCAAACTTCTCTCCCTTATAGCGCCACCTACATACCCACTTATGGCACCTCCAACTTTGGGCCACGAGCCCAACTTGCTACTAAACATACTCACTTAACTTTTAATTTATACACTAACATTATTTATAAGCAATTTAACCTAGGTTTTAAGCCCAAACCTGAGCCCAATCCGCACCTCAAAGCCTTCTCCTACTAATTTAGCCATGCAACGCATCAAATGCACAGACCCACAAAGTCAGGATATTACAGTTCTACCCCCTTAAAATAAATTTCGGCCTCGAAATTTACCTGGCTAAAATAAGTGAGGGTATTGCTATCGCATTGCTTCCTCTGGCTCCCACGAAGCTTCCTCCGATCCATGGTTACGCCATAATACTTTGACTAGAGGAACTGATTTCCTACGTAGCATCTTCACATCACGTTCCAGAATCAGAATCGACTCTTCCTCATAGGACAGATCTGGTCTCAATTCCACCTCCTCAACCGGTATCACATGAGATGGATCTGATCGGTAACGACGTAGCATCAAAACATGAAACACATTGTATATCTGCTCCAACTCCAAAGGCAATTCTAATGATGCGCTCTTTGGTCCAAGCCGCTTTAAAAATCGATAAGGTCCTATAAACCTAGGACTTAACTTTCCATGCGACCAAATCTTATCACCTTCTTCCACGGTGAAACTTTGAGAAACACTTGAACAAACGATACACCCCACGGCAAACTCTATCTCCTTTCACTTAAGATCCACATATGATTTTTGCACGCGGATGTCTCCTTCAACTAGTGTCCTAATTACTTTAACCTTTTCTTCGGATTCTTCCACAATATTTGGACCCAAAACCCGACGTTCCCCCAGTTCTGCCCACCATGTAGGAGTGTGACACTTCCGTCCATACAACGCTTCGTACGGTGCCATCCAAATACTTGCTTGATAGCTGTTATTGTACGCAAATTCCGCTAAAGGCAAGAACTCCTCTCAACTCCCTCTGAAATCTATCACACAACCTCTCAACATATCCTCCAGCACTTGAATTACCCGCTCAGATTGACCGTCCGACTGTGGATGGAGTGCCGTACTGAAGACTAATCTGGTGCCTAAAGCTTGATGTAATGCTTTCCAAAACCAAGATGTAAACCTCGGATCCTATTCGAGATAATCGACACCGGCACTCGTGCGACCTCACAATTGTGCTACATACAACTTTGCCAATTTTATAGAGAATAGTCAACCCCCTTTGGTATGAAATGTCGAGACTTTGTCAATCGATCTACTATCACCCATCTTGAGTCCTTCTTAGTAGGCGTAAGGGAAGCCCACTAACTTGAAGTCCATGGTAATTCTCTCCCATTTCCATTCGGAATCTTTATTAGTTGAAGCAATCTGGCGGATTTGGTGTTCACTTTGACTTGCGACACGTTAAGCACTTCCTACAAATTTTGTAACTTCTCGCTTAAGACCAAGCCACCAAAATTGATCCCGTAGATCCTATATAACTTACTTCTTCGGGATGCATAGCATAAGGGCTACTATGCGATTCTGAAGAATTTCTCTATAACTCCTCATTCTTGACATTCGAGGCCTTGCCCGAAAACACAATACTCCATCACCGTTTACACCATAGTCTTCCAACTCCCATTTTGTACTTGTAGCGACTTAGCACTTAGTTCACCATCTACCAATTGTTTCTCCTTTACCTGAATTAACCACGTCAGCTTCACTTGCAACTCTGCTAACAAACTTTCATCATCATAAAGGCTAAGATGTGCAAACATTGCCCTTAGATCCGACACCCCTTTTCGACTTAGAGCATCTGCCACCACATTCGCCTTGCCCGGATGATACTCTATTGAGCAATCGTAGTCTTTCAACAACTCCACCCACCTTCGCTGTCTCAAATTTAGCTCCTTCTGAGTCAGCAAATACTTCAGACTCTTATGGTCCGTGTAGATCACCGACCTTTCTCCATACAAGTAGTGCCTCCACACTTTAAAAGTGAATACAACCGCCTCCAATTCCAAATCATGCATCGGATAGTTAATCTCATGTGGCCTCAACTGTCGAGACGCATAAGCGACCACTTTCCCGTCTTGCATAAGGACACATCCCAATCTTGTATGGGAAGCATCACAATACACCACAAAGTCTTTCCCTACTTCCGACTGAATCAAAATCGTAGCCTCTATCAATACTTTTTTAAGCTTCTCAAAACTCTCCTCGCTTATCCGCCCATCTGAAGATACCTCATTTCTTAACAACCGTCAAGTCTTTGCTATTGTCGAGAACCCTTCGACAAATATCCTGTAATAGCCTGCTAACCCCAAGAAACTACGGACCTCAGCCACAGACTTAGGTGGTTTCTAATCTAATACTGCCTCAATCTTCCAAGGATCCACCCTTATTCCTTCGGTAGACACCACATGCCCTAAGAACGTAACTTCCTTCAGCCAAAATTCGCACTTACTGAACTTGGCATATAGCTTATTTTCCCTTAACACTTGCAACACAACCCGAAGATGCTCATCGTGTTCTTCCTCGGACTTGGAATACACTAGGATATCGATCTATGAACACAACGACGAATCGATCCAGGTAAGGTTGGAAAACCCGGTCCATCATATCCATGAACGCAGCTGGGGTGTTTGTTAATCCGAACGGCATTACCAAGAACTCATAATGCCCATATCTAGTCCAAAAAGCTGTCTTATGGATATCTGCCTCCTTCACCTTAAGCTGATGATATCCTGACCTTAGGTCTACTTTCGAAAATACTGCGGCCCCCTTAAGCTGATCGAACAAGTCATCTATTCTTGGCAATGGATACTTGTTCTTAATGGTCAGCTTATTCAACTGCCGGTAATCTATGCACATGCGCATAGTCCCATCCTTCTTCTTCACGAATAGGACCGGTGCTCCCCATGGAGACACACTAGGTTGAATAAACCCACGATCGAGTAACTCTTGGATCTGGGCTTTAAGCTCTACTAACTCCTTTGGTGCCATTCAGTACGAAGCAATTGACACAAGAGCTATACCCAGTAGTAAATCAATTTCAAACTCCACTTCCCTGTCCGAGGGTAGCCTAGGCAGCTCCTTGAAAAGACATCCACAAATTCCCTAACTGTTCTAACTCCTCCTACAGCTACTTCCTTAGCCTCTAAGGCACTGATCAACATTAGAAAAGCTACACACCCTTTTCTCACCATCTTCTCTGCCTTAAGGGCAGATACTACATTTGACAAGCAGTTCCTTCTCTCGCCCATTACCACAACCTCTTTGTTGTCAGAAGTTCTTAACGACATGCTCTTAGCAGCACAATCCTCATTCGCCTGGTACTTCACTAACCAGTTCATGCCTAAGATTAGTCAAATTCCTCAAATGGCAACTCCATTAAGTCACCGAAGCTGCGCCTGAACTTTCAAAGTGCGCCCTAAAGAGTTTGTCTAATACTATTGATTGCCTAAAGAGTTTGTCTAATACTCTTGATTGCCCTAAAGGACTAAAATGCAGTCATCTTCCTAGGTGCAGTCTTAGAGTTCACATGTAGAGTTCGGACACCTTACTAGTAATGTATGAATGAGTTGACCCAATATCTATCAACGCAATAAAGGGTAATCCAAAGATAAGGAACATACCGTTATGACATCAGTCGTCACCATCCTCCCTCCGACGAGCTGCATACACTAGACATTTGTCTCACCTACGTGTTGCCAACACCTCGCCGGTGTTCCCCGACCTCTTCCGAACCATTACCTCTGACCGGACCATGACCCCGTGGTGGTGCTATCCACCTCCTCCGGCCTAATTAAGACCACGACTAATTGGTCGGCTCGTCATTTTCATAGGGATGTCTCTAATCATGTGATCCTTGCACCCACACTTAAAACATCCTCCTATCTTCTTCCAACACTCTCCGGTGCATCTTTCCACATCGAGCACAAGTGCAGTCTTGTCCTCCGTAACAACTTTCTTGACCTCGTGACCCATCAACTCTAGGTCTCTTTTGAACATTCCCAGATGACCATGATGATCCAAAACCTCTTTTTGTCTATTCTTGTCCGTATTTTGCCTTACAGATTCCTTAACCGCTTTGACTACCTTAGCCTTTTCTACCAACATGGTAAACTCCCGCTCTTGCTGTGAAGCAATCAATAATCTCAGGTCATCCCTTAGTCCATCCTCAAACCGGACACATCGTTCATGCTCTGTAGCCACAATACCTCAAGCATATAGGCTCAACCTTAAGAATTCTGCCTCGTACTCCGCTACAATCTTATTCCTGAACCCGACCTTAAACGCCTTCCTCTGCGCATCAATATAGCTAGTCCCAATATACTTCTTCTGATACGCCACCTTAAAATACTCCCAAGTTAGATCATCTACTGTAGCACCATCCCGAACCGTGAGCCATCACTGGTATGACTCATCGCGGAGAAGCGACACCACCCCTTTCAGTTTTTCCTCAGTAGTCAAGTCCAAATCGTCCATAATTCACTCCATCGCCTCTAACTAATACTCAGCCGTATTGGGTGCCACACCAGATATACCTCAAAATACCTCAGCTCTATTGGCTCGGAGTCCCTCAGGTACAAACTTCCGAGCTCCCATACCTCCACCTGCTCCAGCCACCCTCTCAAGAACTTGCGGCATCGCTGTGATCTTGATCATCCCTATCTAATCTCGATATTCAACACCATGGTGGTGGTGGTGGCATTTCATTCTTGAACCCTTGACCAGACCTAACGGGTTTCGATACGATTATTCGGCCTCTACCACGACCACGCACATTACGACCACGTCCTCTAGAACTCATCCTTCCGAGTTACGTTTATCTGATTAAGAATTTTATGAATCATTATTTCTTTCCACTGATTTATCGCGAACAGTCTTATGATTAATAGTTCTAAAAAGTAATTCTTTTGAATTCATACACACACTATAGTCTCAAGTTCATTCATTCAATCATCACTATTCATGAACTTGCGTTCATTACAAAAAAGTGTTGTGGTTGTCACTGTTGTTGTCTTCCACTACCCAAGGGTATTTTCGTAATTTTATCCTCTGAGGGATATTTTCGTAATTTTTCAAGTCGGTATTTTAAAATTTTGTAAAATAGAGGTTTACGGGTATTTTGCAAAATAGGAATATTTTGATAGGAAGATTCAAGGGTAATATGGTAATTTTATAAACCGAGGTATTTTTGTAATTTTACAAACTAGGGTATTTCGGTAATTTTGCAAAATATGGTTCCAGGTGGTTTTACAAAATAAGAGTATTTCAGAAATTTTCAATTCGGGGGTACTTCGGCAACTTTCCATACCGTGGGTATTTTGGAAATTTTTTTCAAGTTAGGGGTAATTTGGTCAACTTACAAGTTGGGTATTTTTTCATTTTTCAAATCAAGGGTACTTTGGTAATTTTGAAACCAAGGTTTAATTTTAAGGTTGTACAAAACAAGGTGGTGGTCCTTTCGAGTTTTAATTATTGAATTTAGCTCGTAATTAAGTCCTCTTAGTTAGAGTGAGCCGTCACTACGCACAAGGTAGGATTCGGCGGAGAGGAGGTGAGTCACTAGATCGCTTAAATACCAAACTCCCCTAATCCAATCCTAGACATGCGCAACTGATTGCCACACCCTTAACTCAGTGACTCACTCACAGGTTTGTTTGGTTAGACCTTAAGTTTTATGCAATTCTATGTTGGAGTACGCTAATCCTAGGGTTCATTAGCTCCTAGTCTACTAGTCTGCGTCCCCATAATACCCACATACAAATCACACAATGGTTAGGGGTACTTACGGTGGACTTGGTGGAGACTCGGTGCCATGCCAGAAAACCTGTTCAATCTTTAGTAAAACCCAACTTTGAAATAAGGAAAACATTTTGGCCTAAAAGACCTCAAGGCTGAGTTTTGAATCGGGCTCTGATACCAAATTTGAAACACCCCAAACTCGATCCCCAAGCTCTGACTAGATCTGGCATGCTCCTTGTGTGAAACGTAGTTAAGTCTCAAAATGACATTTTGGAAATCTTGGTGGTTTTGAAGAAAATAGCTTTGGATTGTTCTCAAGTTAAAAATCGTATTGTAATTTAAATTTGTGCTAAAACGATATTTTCATATTTCAAAAGCTACAAGTTAAAAGAGATGTCGAATTTTAGAGTTTATTAATATTAACTTGGAAACCGTAGGTGCTTGGGTTTCAAAAAAATTGATGTTGTTTTACGAAAATTGTTTAATCGTTCTTTCGATATTGTTCGCATCATAATAAAAATTTAAAATGCATAAATAAAATAGTTAAGTGATAATGGCCTTATTACATCAAAACCTAACCCAAAATAAATCAAAATAAACTTGATAAGAAAAATCAAAAAATTGAGCTGTGCATGGCCACCACTAAGTTCTGGCCGACCCGATCCATTTACTGAGTGCCATCTGCAAAATGTTAGCCCATGAGGGGTGAGTCAACGACTCAGTGTGTAACTACCAACACAGAATCCCAAAACAATCAAGGCATATTAAATCACATAAAACAATTGTAAACAATGATGCAACCCAAACCACCTAGATCCAACCTCTACACATCACCTGTACCTACCGATCACACCGTGGGGATTATTAAATCGACCCTCCATCCGCTACACACCATCGAAGGCAGTCGCTGTAGTCAACTGCACATCGCCCTTATAATTGTGGCATAGCCACCAGATAATGTGACAGAGTCACCAGATTCATAATATGTGACATAAGTCACCAGATAATGTGGTAGAAACCACCAGATCACTTCCCCTTTAACATAAACACCCATATGCCCATGCAACATACAATTTATCATGCAATTCACCTTACCCCAAAATCATAACAGAATTCCACATATTTTCACATCCATGTTATTTAAACATTATTAACAAGTATTAAGGGTAACGTACCTGAATACACTATACAATTGAATGGTACCCTTAGCCATGTTTATTCGTCACTTCATTAACACATGCTTAACATTATTATTATTAAACTATCGGGAGTTTAGTGTAGGGTTACACACCTCATTACTAACGTGATTACCAAATCCCAAAAATCTTCAGGAAATCGTCACCATCAATTCTACCTACATTCGGCCATCCTCCAAAACATCAAACCAACTGAAAACCATACTGATTCCAGCCCATATGGTATTTGGCCAAATAAAGAGAATCAAGAGAGGGCCATTCGGCCGAACCTACCACTACCTACCTTCGGCTTTTCCACCAAATCGCAGACAGAGACTTTTAATGAGACAGATTCACTACAGAGAGGGAAAATCGACTGACCTTAAGCAAGTGTTTCGGGTTAGATCTTAATGAAGAAAGAAAGAAAGTAAAGAAAATAAAAGTGAATTCGTATAGAATGAAATCCCAAAACTCACCTGATTACTAAGGAGTATGCGGCTAATGGTGCATCTTCAGGAACCAGAAACCTCCCTTGTAGATTCGGTTATGGAGGAGGAATATGAGTAAGAAAAATTCAGCTTTCAGGAAGATATTGGGGAGGAGTAGAAGACTAGGGAATTTTGGCTAGAAGAGAAAAAAGAGAGAAAAGAATTTTGGCTTGAGAGAAAAGATGAGAAAGTGGGAAAAACAAATGGAAAAGATGATAATTACCTTCCAAATTTTGGCTATACACAGGCACACACTCAGAGTTGGAGTTTCGGCCAACTCTGACCCTCTTGATAGCTCTTATCTTACATGATAACCCAATCCCTATTTCATCTTTAGAAGAGGCCAACCTAGAGCCAACTCCTCCCTCTTAATTATCAGCTTTTAATTACTAAATATTAAAAGAAATAAAGCTCCTAAAAAGGGGCTCATGTGCCATCCATCCCATCCCCCTTAAAATGCTGAATATTTGACCCACTAACTTGGGCCCCAAGCGGCCATACTAGGCCCAAACTTCTCCCCCTCATGATGCCACCTACATACCCACTTATTGCACCTCCAACTTTGGGCCACGAGCCCAACTTGCTACTAAACATACTCACTTAACTTTTAATTTATACACTAACATTATTTATAAGCAATTTAACCCAGGTTTTAAGCCCAAACCTGAGCCCAATCCGCACCTCAAAGCCTTCTCCTACTAATTTAGCCATGCAACGCATCAAATGCACAGACCCACAAAGTCAGGATATTACAGTTCTACCCCCCTTAAAATAAATTTTGGCCTCGAAATTTACCTGGCTAGAATAAGTGAGGGTATTACTGTCGCATTGCTTCCTCTGGCTCCCACGAAGCTTCCTCCGATCCATGGTTATGCCATAATACTTTGACTAGAGGAACTGATTTCCTACGTAGCATCTTCACATCACGTTCTAAAATCTGAATCGGCTCTTCCTCATAGAACAGATCTGGTCTCAGCTCCACCTCCTCAATCGGTATTACATGAGATGGATCTGATCGGTAACGACGTAGCATCGAAACGTGAAACACATTGTATATCTGCTCCAACTCAAGAAGGCAATTCTAAGCTGACGCCATGGTCCAACCCGCTTCAAAATTTGATAAGGTCCTATCAACCTAGGACATAACTTTCCTTGCGACCAAATCTCATCACCTTCTTCCACGGTGAAACTTTGAGAAACACACGATCCCCACAACAAACTCTATCTCCTTTCGCTTAAGATCCGATATGATTTTGCTCGTCGATGCCTCCTTCAACGCGTCCTAATTACTTTAACCTTTTCTTCAAATTACGCCACAATCTCGGACCCAAAACCCGACGTTCCCCGCCTACGTCCAACATGTAGGAGTGCGACACTTCGTCCATACTGATGTTTCAGATGGTGCCATCCGAATACTTGCTTGATAGCTGTTATTGTACGCAAATTCCGCTAAAGGCAAGAACTCCTCCCAACTCCCTCTGAAGTCTATCACATAACCTCTCAACATATCCTCCAGCACTTGAATTACCCGCCAGTTATCGTCCGATTGCGGATGGAATGCCGATCAAGTCCAATCTGTGCCCAAAGATTGATGTAATGCTTTCCAAAAGCGAGATGTAAACCTCGATCCCTATTCGAGATAATCGACACGGCACTCAAATGCAAACCTCACAATTTTGCTACATACAACTTTGCCAATTTACAGAGAATAGTCAACCCGCACTGGTATGAAATGTGCAGACTTTGTCAACCGATCTACTATCACCCATACCGAGTCCTTCTTAGTAGGCGTAAGGGGAAGCCCACGAACGAAGTCCATGGTAATTCTCTCCCATTTCCATTGCGGAATCTTTATCAACTGAAGCAATCCTGACGGTACTTGGTGTTCAGCTTTGACTTGCTGACACGTTAAGCACTTCCCTACAAATTCTATAACTTCTCGCTTAAGACCAGGCCACCAAAATTGATCCCGTAGATCCCTATATAACTTACTTCCTCCAGGATGCATAGCATAAGGGCTACTATGCGATTCCTGAAGAATTCTCTTCCTTAACTCCTCATCCTTCGGCATACAGACCTTGCCCCGAAAACACAATACTTCATCACCGTTTACACCATAGTCTTCCAACTCCCTATTTTGTACTTGTAGCAGCTTAGCACTTAGTTCACTATCTACCAATTGTTTCTCCTTCACCTGACTTAACCACGTCGGCGTCACTTGCAACTCTGCTAACAAACTTCCATCATCATAAAGGCTAAGATGTGCAAACATTGCCCTTAGATCCGACACCCTTTTTTGACTTAGAGCATCTGCCACCACATTCGCCTTGCCCGGATGATACTCTATTGAGCAATCATAGTCTTTCAACAACTCCACCCACCTTCGCTATCTCAAATTTAGCTCCTTCTGAGTCAGCAAATACTTCAGACTCTTGTGGTCCGTGTAGATCACCGACCTTTCCCCATACAAGTAGTGCCTTCACACTTTAAGAGCGAATACAATCGCTTCCAATTCTAGATCATGCGTCGGATAGTTAACCTCATGTGGCCTCAACTATCGAGACGCATAAGCGACCACTTTCCCGTCTTGCATAAGGACACATCCCAATCCTGTATGGGAAGCATCACAATACACCACAAAATCTTTCCCTGCTTCCGGCTAAATCAAAATTGGAGCCTCTGTCAATACTTTCTTAAGCTTCTCAAAACTCTCCTGCTGCTTATCCTCCCATAGGAAAGATACATCCTTTCTTAACAACTTCGTCAAAGGTGCTGCTATTGTCGAGAACCCTTCGACAAATCTCCTGTAATAGCCTGCTAACCCCAAGAAACTACGGACCTCAGCCACAGCACTTAGGTGGTTTCCAATCTATCTTGCCTAAATCTTCCGAGGATCCACCCTTATTCCTTGGCGAGACACCACATACCCTAAGAACGTAACTTCCTTCAGCCAAAATTCGTACTTGCTGAACTTGTCATATAGCTTCTTTTCCCTTAACACTTGCAACACAACCCGAAGATGCTCATCGTGTTCTTCCTCGAACTTAGAATACACTAGGATATCGTCTATGAACACAACGACGAACCGATCCAGGTAAGGTTGGAAAAATCAGTTCATCATATCCATGAACGCGGCTGGTGCGTTTGTCAATCTGAACGGCATTACCAAGAACTCATAATGCCCATATCTAGTCCAGAAAGCTATCTTATGGATATCTGCCTCCTTCACCTTAAGCTGATGATATCCTGACCTTAGGTCTACCTTTGAAAATACTGCGGCCCCCTTAAGCTGATCGAACAAGTCATCTATTCTTGGCAATGGATACTTGTTCTTGATGGTCAGCTTATTCAACTGTCAGTAATCTATGCACATGCGCATAGTCCCGTCCTTCTTCTTCACGAATAGGACCGGTGCTCCCCATGGAGACACACTAGGTAGAATAAACCCACGATCGAGTAACTCTTGGATCTGGGCTTTAAGCTCTACTAACTCCTTTGGTGCCATTCGATACGGAGCAATTGACACAGGAGCTGTACCCGGAAGTAAATCAATTCCGAACTCCACTTCCCGTCTGGGTAACAGGCATCTCTTTTGGAAAGACATCCACAAATTCCCTTCTTCGTTCTAACTCCTCCCATACTACTTCCTTAGCCTCTAAGGCATCGATCAACATCGGAAAAGCTACACACCCTTTTCTCACCATCTTCTGCCTTAAGGCGGATACTACATTTGACAAGCGGTTTCGTCTCTCGCCCATTACCACAACCTCTTTGTCGTCGAAGTTCTTAACGACATGCGCTTAGCAAAGACAATCCACATTTGCCTGGTACTTCACTAACGGTCCATGCCTAAGATTAGATCAAATTCCTCAAATGGCAACTCCATTAATTCAGCTGGAAACTGCGCCCCCTGATCTTCCAAAGGTACTGCGCTAAAGAGTTTGTCTAATACTACTGATTGCCCTAAAGGACTGAGTACAGTCATCTTCCTAGGTATAATCTCAGAGTTCACATGTAGCGTTCCAGACACCTTATTAGCAATGTATGAATGAGTTGATCCAATATCTATCAACGCAATAAAGGGTAATCTAGAGATAAGGAACATACCCGTTATGACATCAGGTGCGTCACCATCCTCCCTCCGATGAACTGCATACACTAGACCCGGCTGTCTCGCCTCCGTGTTACCAACACCTCTGTCCGGTATTCCCTGACCTCTTCGAGAATCATTACCTCGACAATGGGACCACGACCCATGGTGGCTGCATCCACCTCTTCCATCTGATTAAGACCACGACTAGGTGGTGGCTCGTATATTTTTATAGGACTGTCTCTAATCATGTGATCCTTGGACCCACACTTAAAACATCCTCCTATCTTCTTCCAAACTCTCCCTGTGCATCTTTCCACATTGAGCATAGGTGCAGATCGTCCTCCGTAACAACTTTCTTGACCTTGCGACCCATCAACTCTAGGTCTCTTTTGAACATTCCCAGATGACCCTGATGATCCAAAACCTCTCTTTTGTCTATTCTTGTCCGTATTTTTCCTTACAGATTCCTTAACCCCTCCGGTTGCCTTCGCATTTTCTACCAACACGGCAAACTCCCACTCCTGCTGTGGAGTAATCAACAATCTCAGGTCATCCCTCAGTCCCTCCTCAAACTGGACACATCGTTCATGCTCCGTAGCCACAATACCTCGAGCATATCGGCTCAACCTTAAGAATTCTGCCTCGTACTCCGCTACGATCTTATTCCCCTGAACCAGCCTCAGAAATGCCTTCCTCTGTGCATCAATATAGCTAGTCCCAATATACTTCTTCTGATACGCCACCTTAAAATACTCCCAAGTGAGATTATCTGCTGCAGCACCATCCCGAACCGTGAGCCACCACTGGTATGACTCATCGCGGAGAAGCGACACCACCCCTTTTAGTTTCTCCTAAGTAGTCAAGTCCAAATCGTCCATAATTCGCTCCATCGCCTCTAACTAATACTCAGCCGTATTGGGTGCCACACCAGAAATACCTCAGAATACCTCAGCTCCATTGGCTCGAGTCACTGTGCATGCACTTTCGAGCTCCCATACCTCTACCTACGCCACCACCTCTCAAGAACTCGCGATCATCGCTGCATCTTGATCATCATCCCGTCGATCCTCGATATTCAACACCGGCGGTGGTGGTGGTGACATTTCATTCTCAGACCCTTGACCAGACCTAACGAGTTCCGATACGGTTATTCGGCCTCTACCACGGCCACGCTGATTATGACCACGTCTTCTAAAACTCATCCTTCTGAGTTGCGTTTATTCGATTAAGAATTTTATGAATCATTATTTCTTTCCACTGATTTATCGTGAACAGTCTTATGATTAATAGTTCTAAAAAGTAGTTCTTTCGAATTCATACACACACTATAGTCTCAAGTTCATTCATTTAATCATCACTATTCCTGAACTTGCGTTCATTACAGAAAAGTGTTGTGGTTATCACTGTTGTTGTCTTCCACTACCCAATGGTATTTTCGTAATTTTATCCTACAGGGGTATTTTCATAATTTTCCAAGTCAGTGTATTTTGAAATTTCATAAAATAGAGGTTTCTGGGTATTTTTGCAAAATAGGAATATTTTGATAGGAAGATTCAAGGGTAATATGGTAATTTTATAAACTGATGGTATTTTTGTAATTTTACAAACCAGGGGTATTTTGATAATTTTGCAAAATATGGTTCCAGGTGGTTTTACAAAATAAGGGTATTTTAGAAATTTTCAATTCGGGGGTACTTCGGCAACTTTTCATACCGTGGGTATTTTGGAAATTTTTTTCAAGTTAGGGGTAATTTGGTCAACTTGCAAGTCAGGGGTATTTTGGTTATTTTTCGAATCAAGGGTACTTTGGCAATTTTAAAACCAAGGTTTAATTTTAAGGTTGTACAAAATAAGGTGACTGGTCCCTTTCGGGTTTTAATTATTGAATTTAGCCTGTAATTAAGTCCTCTTAGTTAGAGTGAACCATCACTACGCACCAGGTAGGATTCGAGCGGAGAGGAGGTGAGTAACTAGGACTACTTAAATACCAAGCTCCCCCTGAATCCAATCCTAGACATGCGCACAACGGTTGCCACACCCTTAACTCAGCGACTCACTCACAGGTTTGTTTGGTTAGACCTTAAGTTTTATGCAATTCTATGTTGGAGTACGCTAATCCTAGGGTTCATTAGCTCCTAGTCTACTAGTCTACGTCCCCATAATACCCACATACAAATCACACAATGGTTAGGGGTACTTACCTGGTGGACTTCGGGCCGGAGACTTAGGTGCCATGCCAGAAAACCTATTCAATCTTTAGTAAAACCCAACTTCGAAATAAGGAAAATGTTTTGGCCCAAAAGCCCTCAAGCTCGAGTTTTGAACCGGGCTCTGATACCAAATTTGAAACACCCCAAACCCAGCCCACAAGCCCTGACCGGATCTAGCATGCTCCTTGAGTGAAACGTAGTTAAGTCTCGAAATGACATTTTGGAAATCTTGGTGGTTTTGAAGAAAATAGCTTCAGATTGTTCTCAAGTTAAAAACCGTATTGTAATTTAAATTTGTGCTAAAACGATATTTTCATATTTCAAAAGTTACAAGTTAAAAGAGATGCTAAATTTTAGAGTTTATTAATATTAACTTGGAAACCGTAGGTGCTTGGGTTTCAAAAAAATTGATGTTATTTTACGAAAATTGTTTAATCGTTCTGTTCGATATTGTTCGCATCATAATAAAATATAAAACACATAAATAAAAGAGTTAAGTGATAATGGCCTTATTACATCAAAACCTAACCCAAAATAAATCAAAATAAACTTGATAAGAAAAATCGAAAAACTAAGCATGCATGGCCACCACTAAGTTCACGCTTGGCCGGTCCATTTACTGAGTGCCATCTGCAAAATGTTAGCCCACGAGGGGTGAGTCAACAGACTCAGTGTGTAACTACCAACACAGACTCCCAAAATAATCAGGGCATATTAAATCACATAAAACAATTGTAAACAATGATGCAACCCAAAACACCTAGATCCAACCTCTACACATCACCCGTACCTACCGATCACACCATGGGGATTACAATCGACCCTCCATCCGCTACACACCATCGAAGGCAGTCACTACAGTCAACTGCACATCGCCCTTATAATTGTGGCATAGCCACCAGATAATGTGACAGAGTCACCAGATTCATAATATGTGACATAAGTCACCAGATAATGTGGTAGAAACCACCAGATCACTTCCCCTTTAACATAATCACCCATATCCCATGCAACATACAATTTATCATGCAATTCACCTTACCCCAAAATCATAACGGAATTCCACATATTTTCACATCCATGTTATTTAAACATTATTAACAAGTATTAAGGGTAACGTACCTGAATACACTGTACCATTGAATGGTACCCTTCGCCATGTTTATTTGTCACTTTATTAACACATGCTTAACATTATTATTATTAAACTATCGGGAGTTTAGTGTAGGGTTACACACCTGATTACTAACGCGATTACCAAATCCCGAAAATCTTTAATAAATCGTCACCACCAATTCTACCTACATTTGACCATCCTCCAAAACATCAAACCAATGAAAACCATACCGATTCTAGCCCATATGGTATTCGACCAAATAAAGAGAATCAAGAGAGGCCATTCGGTAGAACCTACCACTACCTACCTTGGCTTTTCCACCAAATCAAACACAGAGACTTTTAATGAGACAAATTCGACTACAGAGAGGGAAAATCGACAGACCTTAAGCAAGTGTTTCAGGTTAGATCTTAATGAAGAAGGAAAGAAAGTAAAGAAAATAAAAGCGAATTCGCATAGAATGAAATCCCGAAACTCACCCAATTACTTAGAAGTATACAGCTAATGGTGCACCTTCGGGAACCAGAAACCTCCATTGTAGATTTGGTTATGGAGGAGGAATATGAGTAAGAAAAATTCAGCTTTCAAGAAGATATTGGAGAGGAGAAGAAGACTAGGGAATTTCGACTAGAAGAGAAAAAGAGAGAAAAGAATTTTGGCTTGAGAGAAAAGATGAGAAAGTGGGAAAAACAAATGGAAAAGATGATAATTCCCTTCCAAATTTTGGCTATACACAGGCTCACACTCAGAGTTGGAGTTTCGGCCAACTCTTCCCCTCCTGATAGCTCTTATCTTGCATGATAACCCAATCCCTATCTCATCTTTAGAAGAGGCCAACCTAGAGCCAACTCCTCCCTCTTAATTATCAGCTTTTAATTACTAAATATTAAAAGAAATAAAGCTTCTAAAATGGGGCTCATGTGCCGTCCATCCCCTCCCCCTTGAAGTGTCAAATATTTGACCCACTAACTTGGGCCCCAAGTGGCCATACTAGGCCCAAACTTCTCCCCCTTGTGACGCCACCTAAATACCCACTTATGGTACCTCCAACTTTGGGCCACGATCCCAGCTTGCTACTAAACATACTCACTTAACTTTTAATTTATACACTAATGTTATTTATAAGCAATTTAACCCAGGTTTTAAGCCCAAACCTGAGCTCAATCCGCACCTCAAAGCCTTCTCCTACTAATTTAGCCATGCAACGCATCAAATGCACAGACCCACAAAGTCAGGATATTACAATTGGCATCTAGATGCATGTGGGATGAGATTTAGTGTCCTCGGTTATTCATAATAATTCATTGGGCATAAGAGTAAAGATTGAATGAGAAAGTAAGAAGTTAGGTAAGTAAAGCTATCATCAAGTCATGTTAGTTAAAGTTAACTAAGAATATTATACATGTGATGCATGATGAAGTTGAGAATATACTTATCATAGTAAAGTATACTGATCAATGTGATCAAGTGATATAGAAACCTTGTTTACCTCATAAGCATGAGACTAGTAAGTATCATGAGTTATGTAAGAGTCTTCAAGAGTAAGTAAGCTTAAACACATGAGTTAGGAAATGCCTTTGTTTATGATGAATTAATCTTGATTAAGCAATTATATTGCTATGTGTATTACATGCAAACTTACTAAGCTAAATGCCTATGTCTTTAATTCTTTCTTTCTATGTAGTCCCGCCAAGCTAACTTGTGGATCATTGAAGTCGGAGTTCGAAGCACACTATCAATTATTATTTTGGTATACCCATGTTTTTTTATATTAAGTATGGCATGTATAGGAAGCATTTCATTTGAAATATGTCTTATGAAGGGCCAACGTGTGGGCTATCAAGTTTATTATTCTTTTGTATATGGCTAAAGAGATTGGCAATGTATGACTAGATATGTATGTATATTTATATCAATTAAGTATGCATCTTTGTTAATATTTGACCAAGTATTTGAATTGTTAAATTTGGCTTGAGATTGATCTTGATTTCAAGGTGGTAATTGGCTTGGTAAATAGCCTCTAAGTGCCCACACGGATAGACACACGGGCATGTGTCTAGGTCGTGTGTTCCCTGGATGTTAGTGTCCTAAGTTAGAATAGACCACGGGCTAACCCCACAGTTGTTTGTGTAGGCCGTGTGTGGCACATGGTTAGCACATGGGTGTATGCTCCAAGTCGTGTGAATAAGTCAGTATGTCAAGGTATGGCATATGGTCTAGGCCACGGGTGTGTCAAGGCCATGTGTAATTAGTCAGTGTCAACCACGGGTGAATGAAACAGGCATGTCTCATGGGTACACGGGTGTGTCTCAAACCACACAGGCGTGTGACCCCTGTTTTGAGAGAAAAGTCTCTAGTTGAGTTTGGAAGTTTCCGGACGTAAGTTTAAGGCTTCATAGGCCCATGAAATGAATGAATTGTTAAGAAAGAGAAGTTTTCAATTCGAAAAAAAAATTTATATTCCATAAGTACATGTTTAAGATGATTCAAGCATGGTAATGTCTCATATCTGGTTTTAACCTCGGACTCGGCATGGGGTATTACAGTAACCTTTAGTGTTACTTTTACTAAAATTGTCACTACTGCTTGACCTTTTGTGGCATTTTTTTCATAAATACCGCTAATGCTTGACCTTTTCTGTAACATCCTAAATTTTTGGGCCTATGCGTTTAATGGGTGAATATGTGTAATGAGTTAATTTAAGTGTTAGGGGCCCAAATTTTAAGTTTTAAGGAGCCCAAATCTTCTAATTTAAGTTAGTTAAATTTGGCATTAGGGATTAAGGAAGTGGACTGCACAAGGCTATTTTTTTTTAATTTTATTATATTTATTCTATATGGATAATAAGCGAGATAAAGGCTATTATTTAGGATTTAGTTTTAAGGATAATAAGTAGATAAAGACTATTTTTGAGGAGATAATAGATTAAGATAAGGGAAAAGGGATAGGAGCTATCATGTGTGGCGGTGTTGGTGAAAATCAATCTCATCTAAAGGGAGGTATTAGTTTTCTATATAAAGAGGGGTGTCTTGAAATTTTGGAAGCCTTTCTTTTATTTTCTTTTCTCATCTTCTTCCTCTCAAAGCGAAAACCACCATTTTCTTCACCCTTTCTTCCTCTCTAAAATTTCTGGTTAGTTAATCTTTTAACCTCTATTGTTATTTTTCTTCTACTCCCAAAAGCCAAAATCACATCTCTATTATTCTATTCTTCTCCTTAATATTCATTGGCCAAATCTCTCTTAGCCATCTCTTCAATTCTTAAATCTTCTAAAAATTGAAATTCTTAGATCTCACCTCCTAAAGTTGCCAAATTTTCTTCAGTAAAGTCTGCTTGTGCCGAATCTGAAGAAAACAATAGGTATGTGTCGATTTTGAGTTTCCAATATTTCTCCATCTTTTCAAAGTCCCAAGTCGAATGGCTATTTAGTGACTAATCAAGGGTTTTTCTTATTTTTGGTATTTCGGGATCTGAAGAGGAGTCCAACGCTTAGATCTCTAAGTCAAAGATCAGTAACACTCAAGTCGTGTTATTTTCAAGATTTCAAGGTAAGGAGATTGGTTTATTTATAAATATATGAAATCGGGTAGAACACTAACCATGGCCGAATATAGAGAGGCCCTATTTTCACATCTTTCCGACTTTTTGAGCAAAGTTGTAGATCGGGATAACAAGGATATCGACTAAGAATATTGGATTTAGCGATATCGGTGTGTAACACTTTCCCACCATCTAGATCTATTTGATTAATATATGATTACAAGTCTTATATATTTTGATAAATGCCAAAATCCGGGCATAATAGAGGAAATCCAAAAGGGTAAAAACAAATCATCAGGTTAGTGAATGTTCTGATTAAACGATATAAGTATATTGATTTTATGTGATTGCATGGGTTGGGTTTGATGAAAGGAGGAAGTTATATGTTGTAGCGGTTTTCACCGTGATCTGTTGTAGCTATTTTTACCGTGATCTGTTGTAGCATTTTTTACCGTGATCTGTTGTAGCGGCTTTTGCCGTGATCTGTTGTAGTGGTTATGGCCATGATCTGATGATGATCAGCACGACTGCCATCAAGGCGTGGAGCGGTATGGGTTGATTATAGAAATCCCCAATGGTGTGAATGGCTGGTACGGGGGCGTGTAGCGGATGGAAACCTAGGATTTGGGTTAGGTTTGCATATTATTTTTATTATGTATATTAATTCTGATTATTTTTGTTGTATGGGGCTAAGGCCCAAATCTAATGGTGCATGAGGGTTGCACACTGAGTCTCGCGACTCAACCAATTAATTAACATTTCAGGTAGCATTTAGTGCATCGAACCGGGCTGGAGAGGAGCGTAAGGTGGCCATGCAAAAGAATCTTTGAATCGAGTAAAAAGACTCTAGTTATTATTTTATATTCTTATTTAATGGATTTTAAATCTCGTTGTAATAAGGCCATGGGCCACCAGTTTATATTTTATTTTATTACGGGCTTTTATTACTTATTTAAATTTTTATTTTTAATTGAACTAATGCATGTATTTAAATTTGGGTTTTTAATTCATAAAGGCATATTTTATTTAAAACTACAAATTATAAATTTTTATCGAATAAAATGTTAAACTTTACCAAAATATGTTTCTGAAAATGCGACATGTTTTACAAAATTTCCTTAGTGACATACCAGATCCGATTGTAGTGTTTGGGCCGGGTTTGGGGTGTTACAAATTGGTAATAGAGCTCGGTTCAAAACTCGGCTCTAGGGTTTTGGGCTCAAAACGTTTTCTAAAAATAGGTTTTCGAAGTATACATGTTTTGTAAATATTATAGGATGGGTTTTTCGGCATGGCACCTACGCCTCCTACCAAGTGCGCTGTAAGTAGTCTAAACCCACTTTGTGATATTTATGCATGTGGGCTTGATGGGCTTTAAGGGACGTAGATTATTTTAATTAGAACTTTATGGACTTTAGGCTTAGCTTAAACAACTTCTTAAATTCCATAAGACTTAATTTATCCAAACAAATCCTCGTGAACTAGTCGCTAAGTTAGGGTGTGGCAACAGCATACGCATGTCAGGATTGGATCCGTGGAGAGCTTAGTATTTAAGCAGTCCTAATGACTCACCTCCTCTTGTTGGAATCCTACAGTGCGTGGTGACTATTCACCCTAGCCATGAGGACTTGTTAACGGGCCAAAATTTATAATTAAAACCCAAAAGGACCGACAACCTATTTTGTAAAATTACTAAAATAACCACTAGTTTCAAAAATTTCCAAATTTCCCCTGATTTGTAAAATAACCAAAATACCCCTGGTTTGAAAAGAAATTACCAACTTACCCCTGATTTGCAAAATTACCGAAATACCCTCGATTTGTAAAATTATCGAAACACCCCGATTTGCAAAATTACCTAAATACCCTCATGTTGTGAAATTACCAAAATACCCTTGTTTTGAAACATCACCAAGATACACTATTTTGAGAAAATTATGAAAATACCCCTGTAGGTAAAATTACAAAAATACCCCTAGGTAGTGAAACGATGAAAATACCCTTAGGTGGTGAATGTAAGTTTATAAGGCTATTTTATGATTGATGTGTCTTGAATGTTGTTGAAGGTGAACTCTAGGACTAGGAAGTATCGACTTGAGAACTAAACCCGTAGATAGAATTCAATTCAAAGAACTACTATCGAAATGAATTTACATAAGATTGTTCGCGGTTAATAAGTAGGAAGAATTAATTATTCATAAAATTCTTAATCAGATAAACATCGATCGAAATAATGAGTACAAGCAAACAAAGATGCTTCAGATGCGAATAATGGTGCGTACCCTCAGTAGTATACTAAGTGTTTATTTTGGCTTTAGAATTAGAGGCGCAATGAAAGCATAGTGGTGAGACTTAGGTAGTATGATTTCTAGTTAGTTGGAAATTTCGAGGATGAAATTTCTTTAAGGAGGGTAGAACCGTAACATCCTAAATTTTTGGGCCTATGCATTTAATGGGTGAATATGTGTTATGAGTTAATTTAAGTGTTAGGGGCCCAAATTTTAAGTTTTAAAGGGCCTAAATCTTCTAATTTAAGTTAGTTAAATTTGGCATTAGGGATTAGGGAAGTGGACTGACACAAGGCTATTTTTTGGGAATTTTATTATATTTATTCTATGGATAATGGATAAAGGCTATTATTTAGGGATTTAGTCTTTAAGGATAATAATAAAGACTATTTTGAGGAGATAATAGATTAAGATAAGGGAAAAGGGATAGGAGCTATCATGTGTAGTAGTGTTGGCTGAAAATCAATCTCTACTAAAGGGAGGAATCGGTTTTCTATATAAAGAGGGGGTGTGACGAAATTTTAGAAGCCTTTCTTTTATTTTCTTTTCTCATCTTCTTCCTCTCAAAAGCTGAAAACCACCATTTTCTTCACCCTTTCTTCCTTTCTAAAATTTCCTAGTTGGCCTAATCTTTTAATCTCTATTGTTATTTTTCTTCTAATCCTTAAAAGCCGAAATCACATCTCTATTATTCTATTCTTCTCTTTAATATTCATTGGCCAAATCTCTCTTAGCCATCTCTTCGATTCTTAAATCTTCTAAAAATCGAAATTCTTAGATCTTACCTCCCTAAAGTTGCCAAATTTTCTTGATAAAAGTCTTGTGCCGAATCAAAAGAAAACAATAGGTATGTGTCAATTTTGAGTTTCCAATATTTCTCGGCTTTTCAAAGTCCCTAGCAGAATGGCTATTTAGTGACTAATCAAGGGTTTTTCTTATTTTTGGCATTTCAGGATCTGAAGAGGAGTCCAACACTTAGATCTCTAAGTCAAATATCAGTAACACTCAAGTCGTGTTATTTTCTGGATTTCAAGGTAAGGAGATTGGTTTATTTATAAATATATGAAATTGGGTAGAACACTAACCATGGCCGAATATAGAGAGGCCCTATTTTCACATCTTTACGGCTTTTTGAGCAAAGTTGTAGATCGGGATAACAAGGATATCGACTAAGAATATTAGATTTCACGATATCGGTGTGTAACACTTTCCCACCATATAGATCTGCTTGATTAATATATGATTATAAGTCTTATATGTTTTGATAAATGCCAAATCGGGCATAATAGAGAAACCCAAAGAGGGTAAAAGCAAATCATCAAAGTTAGTGAATGTTCGATTAAATGATATAAGTATATTGATTTTATGTGATTGCATGGGTTGGGTTTGATGAAAGGAGGAAGTTATATGTTGTAGCGGTTTTCACCGTGATCTTTTGTAGCGGTTTTTATCGTGATCTGTTGTAGCAATTTTTACCGTGATCTGTTGTAGTGACTTTTGTCGTGATCTATTGTAGTGGCTACGGCCATGATCTAATGATGAGCAGCACGACTACCATCAAGGCGTGTAGCGGTGTGGGTTGATTGTAGAAATCCCCAATGGTGTGAATGGCTTGTATGGGGGCATGTAGTGGATGGAAACCTAGGATTTGGGTTGGGTTTGCATATTATTTTTATTATGTATATTAATTCTGATTATTTTAGTTGTATGGGGCTAAGGCCCAAATCTAATGGTGCATGAGGGTTGCACACTGAGTCTCGCGACTCAACCAATTAATTAACATTTCAGGTAGCATTTAGTGCATCGGACCGGGCTGGAGAGGAGCACAAGGTGGCCATGGAAAAGAACATTTGGATCCAGCAAAAAGACTCTAGTTATTATTTTATATTCTTATTTAATGGATTTTAAAACTCATTGTAATAAAGCCATGGGCCACCAGTTTATATTTTGTTTTATTACGGGCTTTTATTACTTTTAGTTATTTAAATTTTTATTTTTAATTGAACTAAGGCATGTATTTAGATTTGGGTTTTTAATTCATAAAGGCATATTTTATTTAAAACTATAAATTATAAATTTTTCCTAAATAAAAGGTTAAACTTTACCAAACTGTTTTCCTTAGTGACATACCAGATCCGGTTGTAGTGTTTGGGCTGGGTTTGGAGTGTTACATTTTCAGTGTTTTTATCATAAATGCCGCTATAGCTCTAACCTTTTGCGGTGTTTTCCTATTAGCGCCACTAATGTATACTGTTGCAGCATTTTTTGTCCAAACACCACTAAAAACGCTGCTAAAAACTTGTTTTGCTTTAGCGTATGTATGTTTATATGTTATAAAATTTTTAATTTAATTAGTTCATAAAATAAAAACATGTGATAAAAAATAAATGGTGGATGGAAAGAGAATAATCCATCTTCTTCATGCAAAAGAGCTGAATGTGAAGAAGAGAAAACTTTCCATGCCATTACCAGGGTTTTGAAGTTTATATTCAACAATTGGTTAGTTCAGTTTAGTCCTTTTGTAATTTTTGTGTTTTTGGATTTTCGATAGCTTAATCTAGCTGACCCATGTGTTAATTTTTGAAACTGTTAAAGTTTTGGAAGATGACATTGATAGATTGTTATATTTTTAAGTGATAATAGATGGATTTTAACAATAGAAGTGAAAAAGGAATTAATAGTGAAGTCAATTGAAAGTTTTGTTAAATAGGGACTAAAATGCACAAATTTCAAAAAAAAATTAGAAATGAGGAATAAGAGGTCCAAAAAGGACTCTAGTGAAATTAGTTTAAAATTTTAGGGTTTAAATTGAAAGTTATATTAGTCTCAATTTTAGGGACTAAATTGAATAAAATGAAAAGGTTGCATAAATTTTCAATTGAATGTGAAATTGTTTGTGTATTGGTATTTGGTATACTTTTTTTAACTTGTAGCTAATATCGACCTCAAAATGAAAGGAAAAGGCAAAGCCATCAATGAATAGATCAGAGTTTAAGGTTTGTGTCTCTATAATCCGAACCATCTCCATTATTGCATTTATGAACTGCGTTGTAAGGTAAGATCATAAGGTGAGTTACAATTGATAAATGGTTTGAGAAGATTCGATATGAATTGGTTGTCTGTGTAACACCCTCACCCATATTCGAAGTCGAAATAGGGTTACGATGCATTAACAGACTTACATCACAAATAATCATACAATTTCGAGTCCCAAATTTTCAATCAAATTAAAAACCACTTGCATTCAATCATATAGTCCCTAATATGATCCTATGATGCCTAAAACATGCATTAAAAATGATTCAGGACTAAACCGAGAACTTAGAAAATTTTTACAAAACTTAGAAAAAATTTTCCATGTGCAGGGGTCACACGCCCATGTGGTTCGGGACACACTCATGTTGTCAGGCCGTGCGGTCACACACGCCGTGTCCCTAACCCATGTAACTCTCTGACTTGCAAGGCATGAACAAATTGAAGTCACACGGCCAAGTCAGACACTCGTGTGCTAGGCCATGTGGTTAATTTAATTTTCATAAAATAGGTGCAGACTTCACACGGTCAGGACACACGCCCGTGCTTGAGGCCGTGTGCCTCACACGGCTAAGACACACGTCCGTGTCTCTGCTCGTGTGCTCAATTCTCTATTTCTTAAAAATTTAGGTGTAGGGGACACACGGCTAAAACATATGCCCATGGGACAGGCCGTGTGTCACACACGGCCTAGACACATGCTCGTGTGTCTACCCGTATGAACAAAATGAATGCTATTTACCAAGCTATTTGCCACCCTCATTTACCCATACACATACACAAATTCAAAGGCATAAATCGTGGTATACTTAGGCAACCAAAAATCCACAATCATGGCCAACACATGTGTAACACCCCAAACCCGGCCTAAACGTCACGACCAAATTTGGAATGTTACAGGGTGAAGTAAAAACGATTTCCTTTGAATTTGGGAAAAACCCTTAGTTTTGAAAACTTTTCGAGTAAGGTGATGTCTTGAAAGCTGTGATTGGTTAGTTTAGGAAAATTTCAATTTTAGTTAATCAAACATTCGTTATGGTTGGTGATATTTGAAAGAAAACGTTTGTTTGTGTAACTCGTAGTTTGAAAACCCCATCTTTAAATTCGTGATTAAGTTGGCATAGCATCAAATTTTAAATAATAAATAAAAACCAAACATTAACTCAGAAAGGCCTTATTACAATACCAAAAGAAATCCCCAATTAAAAATAAAATAAAGCAGGGAAAAGTTTACGAAAAGAAAAGACATTATGGCCTCCACGAGTCCACCTTGGCTCCCATATCCACAATCTACTAATTACCTAAAAGGTTAAGCAAGGGTGAGTCACCGAAACCCAGTGTGCAAATCCCCTACAACACATATACAGCTCGTGGCCCACAATTGCATATTAGCCCCACTCAAGATGACATAAAAATAAATGAATGCATTATGTCCCAGCCCAACCTAGCATTTTTCCATCCTCTACACGCCATCCCGTACTAGCCCATCACACCATGGGGATTTCTACAATCAACCCTCCATCCGCTACACGCCACTTTGACAGTCTTGCTGTCAGTCATAAAGCCGATCACTAGGTGACCAAATTAATACAATGTGGCTTAGCCACCGATCACCATGTGACCAAATAATCAAACGTGGCTTAGCCACCAATCACCATGTGACCAAATAATCAAACGTGGCTTAACCACCAATCACCATGTGACCAATTAATCAAACATGGCTTAGCCACCGATCACCATGTGACCAATTAATAAAGCACTTCCCCTTAAAAATCATATTCATATCCCATGCATAACATACATGTCATAATGAATGCAACATGCTATCATCCAAGCAATAGATTACCATACTCGCAAGAAAAATGCTACAGTCATGTACCTGGCATTCCTAGCCTTACCCATAAGGGTATCACGATGTCTACACAGCCTTTTTCGACTTTTCAGCCCATACAATTAATATTACAGTTAAGAAAAATAAAGTATGTTAGTTTTTTCACACCTAATAACACGTAAAATAATACTCTCTATGCCGACACTATCGCTAGTAGAAACAACTGCTATCTGCCTACTACTCTATTTTGAAGCCGGTCCACAACTCGGTGGCCAATCTCGAATAGCAGATATCGCGCATTTCTTGAACTTAGGGGCTGGGTTTAGGGGTCCAACCCCTTCCTTCGCTTGGCTGGCATTTGTTTCCATCAAAGAATCTTGGTCAATAGACCGGATTAAGGCTTTGAAACAGAGAAAGTTAAGGATATACGCTCACTACATAAAGATTTCTTACCTAGATCGACAGAACCTGGAGGCTGTAAGGCTTGTGTTAAGGAGTCGATTGAGTACCTAAATCGTCCAAAGCTGATTATACCCCCTAAGACTCTTCGGTCGTTGCCCTGATGCAGGAAGAATGCAAAGACAAGGGCCCCCCTCCATGACTAAGGAGAGTCCGATGAGAAGGTTAGAGAACAGAGTGACGGCAAACTTCTGAGGTAAAAATGAACAAATAAAATGATCACACAAGGGGATTCGGCCAAAAGAAGAAAACGAGAATTAAGAATCAACTCACATAGAAAGAAGAAAATGGGTTTTGGCTTGAGGAGATGAGAGAATAAAGGCGGATTATCAAGGTAGGAATTGAAGATTCGGCTAAGAAAAATGGTGAATATGGTAAGAGGTTTCGGTTTAAGATAATAAGGAGATGTGCCACGAATATGACAGAAGAAGGAAAGAAAGTAATGGAGAACAAGAAGGAGAGTTGGGGGGTTCGGCTTTGGGGTGATTGGAGTAGTGCACAAACAACCAAAAGAGAGTTTAAGGAGATGAGAAGAAGGTTTCAGTTTTTGCCTAAAAGAAAAAGTAAACAAGAACCTTAAGGGGGTTCCGACTATTCAATGAAAAAGAAACATAGGTTGACAAAGTGAAGAGCACCAATTGCTGAAAAAGAGACTCAAAATACATAGCTACTAAGCACCTCCAAATTTCGGCACCCATAATAACCAAACCAATTTTTACCCCCTCTCAAGCATCCAACTTTCAGCCACTACCTCACCAACTCCCCAATCCCATATTTTCCTCCTAAATTCCCTCTTGATCACTCATTCAAAGTAGTTTGACTACTTCAAACCCCCACTTCCACTCATGGCCACACATTTGAATCAGTTGACCCGTTCAACACTCCTCCCTTGAAGTGTCCCAGCCGAACTCCAACACCTCCCCTTCCAATGCCAAAATAAATCCTCAAAATGCAGCTCATGCAACTCGAACTTGCTCCCAACTCCTCCAAGCTCCCCTTTGAGGCGTCAACTTCCCTTGTTCCTAGGCGTCACCTTGCCACTCCACCACCTTACTTTCAGTGTCAACAAACCATAAGCAAAACCCTATAAAGCCTACCCCAGCCAGCTCTCCCCTAAAGTGCCTAAAATAGAAATTTTCAACAAGGCTCAGGCTTAACCCCAAGCCTTCCCGGGACCCTTAAACTCACCAAACAACAAACAAAACATAGCATACGCACCTAACACATATTAAATCAGAGCCCCAAAATCCAGGATGTTATAACATGTCAATGCAATGCCATTATCTATTATGCTCATGACATCTCATTATGCCAAATCAAACATACCAATTCCACATTCTAAAACACCACTAAGACTACTTTCAACTTGCATTAACTTATCAAGATACTCTAGCATACCACTGAACCAAACTCATCCATTTCACAACAAGTCATTAAGCCACACATCAACATTTAGCAAATCAATATAAACCACATCACCAAAAGGCATTGGCACATGCATGCATATATATATATATAAACTTACAATCAATTTAACCAAAATGAGCCACTTTACATGGCCAAATACCAAATCAAGCCTTTGACTATTACAAGCCAATACATTTGGCAAAAATCATGATAACACATATAACAAAATGACCAAGTCCCTATACATGCAATATACTTAATATGTTAAGATCATCGATACCTAAAATGACAGTTGATAGTGTGATGCGATCTCTGACGATCTCCAATCCGAGCTCGCTTGGTAACACTATAAAACATGGAAAGTAAAACTAAGTAAGCTATATAGCTTAATAAGCTCGTATGAAAGAAATAAGCAAATCTTTCCATACATTTAACATTCAAGTAATATAATATAAGACGATGTAATTTACCATAATCTCATAACCATATTTCATTCCATCACAAACAAACCTTGAATTCATCATTTCGCGACATTAATAATCATAAGCTTTATGCACATACTTGTACCATCTCGTAATGGTTTCATACTTATGCTTATCTTTGACATACCCGTTGAACCACTTGGAATACTATTGGATACTCGGAAATATTGCACACAAGGTGCCATATATGTAGCCAATGCTACCTCAATCACATATAAGCTCACTCTTGAGCTGATAATGGCCTGCTCACACAAGCTGTCAGCCAAGACATAGCTACACAGTGCTGCTCACACAAGCTGTTAAGTAACCACAACACATGTTGGTATACTCAGCCACCAGTAGGACGTACAGGACTAGCATCCGAATAATGTAAATCCTATAATCACATAAATTCCTAGTGACATGTCGATTGTATCCTAATTATTCCTAAAGTTCAACTGGGACTTTACATTTGCCGAATCTTTGTCGAACGTGTCTATAAATTCATTAATACATTTTATACAATATTAAAGCATTTAAAATACAATTACAATAATGCTTATTAACATACGAACTTACCTCGGTACAACAACGACGTAAAATACCTATTCGTATCGGTTTAAGGTAATAAGGAGATGTGCCACGAATATGACAGAAGAAGGAAAAAAAGTAATGGAGAACAAGAAGGAGAGTTGGGGGGTTTGGCTTTGGGGTGATTGGAGTAGTGTACAAATGACCAAAAGAGAGTTTAAAGAGATGAGAAGAAGGTTTCGATTTTTGCCTAAAAAAAAAAGTAAACAAGAACCTTAAGGAGGTTTCAGCTATTCAATGAAAAAGAAACATAGGTTAACAAAGTGAAGAGCACCAATTGTCGAAAAAGAGACTCAAAATACATAGCTACTAAGCACCTCCAAATTTCGGCACCTACAATAACCAAATTGATTTTTACCCCCTCTCAAGCATCCAACTTTCGACCACTACCTCACCAACTCACCAATCCCATATTTTCCTCCTAAATTCCCTCTTGATCACTCATTCAAAGTAGTTTGACTACTTCAAACCCCCACTTCCACTCATGGCCACACATTTGAATCAGTTGACCCGTTCAACACTCCTCCCTTGAAGTGTCCCAGCTGAACTCCAACACCTCCCTTCAAATGCCAAAATAAATCCTCAAAATGCAGCTCATGCAACTCGAACCTACTCCCAACTCCTCCAAGCTCCCCTTTGAGGCGTCAACTTCCCCTTGTTCCTAAGCATCACCTTGCCACTCCACCACCTCACTTTCAGTGTCAACAAACCACAAGCAAAACTCTATAAAGCCTACCCCAACCAGCTCTGCCCTAAAGTGCCTAAAACAAAAATTTTCAGCAAGGCTCAGGCTTAACCCGAAGCCTTCCCAAGACCCTTAAACTCACAAAACAACGAACAAAGCATAGCATACACACCTAACACATATTAAATCAGAGCCCTAAAATCCAGGATGTTTTCTACCCCCTTAAAGAAATTTCGGCATCAAAATTACTTGGTCAAAAGAGATGAGGGTATTGCCGACGTATAACATCCTCTAGCTCCCATGTAGCTTCCTCTGAACCGTGATTCCGCCACAAAACCTTAACCAAAGGGACTGATTTCCTTCGCAACTCCTTAACGTCGCGATCCACAATCTGTACTGGCTCTTCTTCAAAAGATAGATCAAGCCTTACTTCGATTCCATCCAAAGGTACAACATAGGATGGATCCGAACGGTAGCGCCTCAGCATCGAAACATGAACACATCATGAATCTGACTTAATTCTGAAGGTAGCTCGAGCTGATAAGCTACTGGTCCCACATGTTTCGTGACACGATAAGGCCCGATGAACCTGGGGCTTAGCTTACCCCTCCGTCCAAACCTTAAAACCTTCTTCCACGGTGAAACCTTTAAGAAAACCCAATCACCCACTACAAATTCTATGTCCTTACGCTTTAGGTTTGCATAAGATTTCTGCCTATCGGATGTTTCTTTCAACCGAGTTCTAATTAGCTTAACCTTTTCCTCTGTTTCCGCAACCAAATCTAGACCCAAAATTTGGAATTCACACAACTCTATCCAACAAGTAGGAGTACAAAACTTCCGCCCATATGGCGCCATCCGAATACTAGACTAATAGTTGTTGTTGTACGCGAATTCCGCCAACGGTAGAAATTCTTCCTAACTACCTTTGAAATCAATGATACAACCTCTTAACATGTCCTCCAAGATCTGAATCACTCTCTCAGACTGACCATCAGTCTGTGGATGAAAAGCTGTACTGAAATCTAACTTTGTACCCAACACTTGATGCAATGCCCTCTAAAATCTCGACGTAAACCTAGGATCTCTGTTCGAGATGATAGACACCAGTACTCCATGCAATCTCACAATCTCTGCTATATACAGCTTAGCCAATTTTTGTAGAGAGTAGTCGACACGAATTGGTATGAAATGAGCGGACTTCGTCAATCGATCAACAATAACCCATATCGAATCCTTCTTAGTAGGCGTAAGGGGTAGCCCACTAACAAAATCCATAGTGATCCTCTCCCATTTCCACTGTGGAATCTTTACTGGCTGTAATAATCTCAAAGGCAACTGATGCTCTACTTTTACCTGTTGACATGTCAAACATTCACCCCCAAATTCAGTTACCTCTCGTTTCAGACCTGGCCACCAAAACTGTTCTCGCAAATCCCGATACATTTTACTTCCTCCAGGATGCATAGCGTATGGGCTACTATGTGCTTCCTGGAGAATCATCTGCCTCAACTCAACATCCCTCGGCATGCAAACTTTCTTACAGAAACACAGAACCCCATTACTATTTAGACTATAATCATCTACCCCACTATTCTGTACTTGAAGTAGTCGAGCACTCAAGGCATCATCCAACAACTGCTTCTCTTTAATTTGACCTATCCACGTCGGTTTCACCTGAAGCTCAGTTAACAAACTCCCATCATCATACAGGTTGAGATGGGCAAACATCGCCCTCAGATCTGCAATTACTTTTCGACTTAGCGCATCTGCCACCATGTTAGCTTTACCCGGGTGGTATTCAATCGAGCAATCGTAATCTTTTAACAACTCGATCCACCTCCTCTGCCTTAAATTCAACTCCTTCTAGGTGAGAAGATATTTTAAGCTCCTATGATCTGTATAAATGACGGATTTCTCCTCATATAGATAATGTCTCCAAATCTTCAAAGCAAATACCACTGCGCCAATTCCAAATCATGTGTGGGATAATTTAGCTCATGCGGTCTTAACTGTGAGACGCATACGCAACAACCTTTCCATTTTGCATTAACACACATCCTAGTCCCTTGTGTGAAGCATCACAGTAAACCACGAACTCTTTTCCAGCCTCTGGCTGAACCAACACCGAGCCTCCGTCAAAATCCTCTTCAGCTTCTCAAAACTTTCCTGTTGCTTGTCAACCCAAATAAAAGGTACCCATTTCCTCAACAGCTTCATTAAAAGTGCTGCAATTAATGAGAACCCTTCAACGAACCTTCGATAATATCCAGCAAGACCAAGGAAACTCGAATCTTAGCCACAAACTTAGGTGGTTTCCAATCTATCACAGCTTTAATTTTTGAGGATCAACTCTAATCCCCTCTGTCGACACAACATGGCCCAGAAAAGTAACTTCACTTAGCCAAAATTCGCACTTACTAAATTTGGCGAACAACTGTTTCTCCCTCAAGATTTGTACAACTACTTGAAGATGTGAATCATGCTCCTCCTCCGACTTTGAATAAACCAGGATATCATCTATAAATACTACGATAAACTGGTCCAGATAGGGTTGGAACACTCGGTTCATCATGTCCATGAATGCCGCTGGTGCATTGGTCAACCCAAATGGAATTACCAAGAATTTGTAATGACCATAGTGAGTCCTGAAAGTCATTTTATGGATATCCACTTCCTTAACCTTGAGCTGATGGTATCCTGACCTCAAATCTAATTTTGAGAAGACTGACGCCCCCTTCAATTGATCAAACAAGTCGTCAATCTGCGGCAACAGGTATTTATTCTTAATCGTTAGTTTGTTCAACTGACGGTAGTTAACGTACATACTTATTGATCCATCCTTCTTGACGAATAGCACCGGCGCTCCCCAAGGTGATACATTCGATCGGATAAAACCCCGATCTAAAAGTTCCTGAATCTGAGCTTTCAGTTCCACTAATTCTTTTGGCGCCATCCTATAAGGAGCGATAGATACATGCGCTGTCCCTGGAAAAAGATCAATCCCGAATTCCACCTTGCGATCTGGGGGTAGTCCTGGAAGCTCTTCTGGGAAAACATTAGGAAACTCTTTCACTGTTCTAACATCCCCCACAGACAAATCTTTGACCTCCAAAGCACAAACCAAGGTTATGAATACCTCACATCCTTTCCTCATCATTCTTTCAGCCTTTAAGGCGGACACTACATTAGACAAATAGTTCCTCCTTTCTCCTATTACCACCACCTCCTCATCTTCAGGAGTCCTGACCACCATGCGCTTATCAGCACAATCCAAATTTGCTCGATACTTTACTAACCAGTCCATGCCTAAGATCAAATTGAACTCCCCGAACGGTAGTTCCATCAGATCAGCCAGAAAAACTGCCCCTTGAACTTTTAAAGATACATCCCTATAAAGTCTGTTCACCACTACCGATTGTCCTACTGGGCTAATTACAACCATCTCCCTAGAAGCAACCTCAAAGTCTATGCTTAAAGTTCCAGATACCCCATTAACAACATAAGAATGTGTCAACCCAATGTCAATCAATGCAGAAAAAGGCAATTCAAAAATTAAGAACATACCGATTATGACATCCGATGTATCATCCTCCTCTCGGCGTCTAGCTGCATAGACTAACCCCGACTGTCTCGTGCATCCGTACTCCATGCACCTCTGCTTGGTGTTCCATGACCCCGACCAAAACCATTACCTCCTCTGGCTGGACCACGACCTCTCTGCGGTTGCTGACCACCTCTACTCGGTTGAGCATAACCCTGACCTACCGGCTCTGCACCACTCCATTCCTATGGACAGTCTCTAACCTGGTGATCGGTAGACCCACACTGAAGCATCTTCTGTTACTCGTCCAACACTCTCCCAAATGAAATTTACCACATCGAGCACACCTTTGAGGCTGACTACCAAAAATAGGTCTCACAACTCAACTCGGCCCATCCATCCTAAGTCTTTTCTGAAAATGCCCAGCTTGACCCGACGATCCAAAATTTATTTTATTACTACCTCTATCTTTATCTCGATTCTACTTTTTGGACCGCTTCACTTCCTCAACTATCTTAGCCTTTTCCACTAAAATAGTAAATTTCCTTTCTCATTGTGGAGCTATCAACACTCGTAAATCATCCTCAGACCATCTTCAAACCGAACACAGTGCTCATGGTCTGTGGCCACTATCCCCCGGGCATAACGACTAAGGCATAAGAATTTTACCTCATATTCAGCCACCGATTTATTCCCTTGAACCAAATTCAGGAATGCCCTACACTACGCATCCACATAACTCGATCCGATGTACTTACTCTGAAATACCGCCTTAAAAAAATCCCAAGTAATGTGGTCGGCCACTGCACCATCCCTGACTGTAAGCCACCATTGATACGCCTCATCCCTAAGAATAGGCACAACTCCCTTCAACTTTTCCTCCTCCATGAAGTCAAGATCATCCATTATACGCTCAACTTCCTCCAGCCAATATACTCAGTTGCATTAGGAGCTACGCCAGAAATACCCCTAAACATTTTGCTCCATTAGATCGACACTGATTTTTGGGCCTCATCGAGCCTAGAGAATAGAAAACCATTTCAAATTCTTTTGTATTTAGGAAAAACTTGGCGTTTTGAAGGAAAGTTTGTTTTTGGGCTTGAGTTAAAAACAGTTTACGTTATTAAAATCCTTTTGATTTAGGTGACAAAATGTTTGGGCTTTGAATTAAATTAATTTTACTTAATCTTTTAATAAATATAAAGATTGTATGCTCAATAAATAAAAGACTTATTACATCAAATAATTTCCCAAAATTAAAACCAAAATAAACTTTAAATTACTTAAAATAAAATAAAAGTCCAAGTCAATTTCTTGTGCATGGCCATCCCTAAGCACATAAACCCGATCCATGTCACACGAAACATGTTCCCTAACAGGGTGAGTTGACTCAATGTGTACACAAACACTAAGGAGCATAACAAATCATATTCATACATATCATAATTTCACATTTAATGATTCAAGATGATGATGCAACCCAAACCCAAACCTAGATGCCATCCGCTACACATGCCAACCTACACACCGTGGGGACTACTAAGTCAACCCTCCATACACACCATTAAAGCTCATAAGTCGTGCTCATCGCCTATATAAAATTCGTGGCATAGCCACCGATAATTATGTCATGAGACACCACATTGAGATAATGGGTTACCACCGATAATGTGACCAAGTCACCATATTCGATAGTGAGACCAAGTCTCCACATTCACTTTCTCATAAAACCCAATGCCCCAAATTATTCATATCATACATATCATACTTAATTTCACATTCATGTCACTTTTCAAATGTTAAATATAACATATTTCGTAATCCTAGTAGGAGCGAGACACAGTACTTTGTACCATAACATGGTACTTTAGGCACATTCTTACACTTTCATATTAACAACATATATCAAATTAAAGCCATAAATCTATTAAGATTAGTGTGGGGTACTCACCTGATTTTCTTAACAACTTCACTGAAATCCCAAAATTCGATCTACTGCTTTAGGTTTTTAATGCCTACATTAAGCCAACATGGTAATATTTAGCAAAGGCCTATTCGCCATAAAACGAAATCCTAGTAGGATTTGTATTCTTAAAAGCTAGATGATTAATCTCCGGAAACTTGTATCTTCCCCTTTGAAATCGGCCACTAGATCCCTTGAATTAGTTAGTTTTCGGTTAAAACAAATAGATCCGAATATGTGAATACACTTACCTTGGAGTTCTCAAATCCTCAAACTTTGCTTATGCTCTTTCCTTGTGTTCTACCAACTCTAAATCCCTTTAACATATTATTTTTGGCTTTTAAGATAATAAAGATAGATCCAAACACTAAGATAAGCCTTGGCGAATGCTATAGAGACTTACCTTCCAAATCTCAAATCCCAAAATTGGTCTTTTGTCTTGGGTGCTGTCAAATCCTTATAATCATATGTTAGATTTGATCTAATATTAAAGTATGGAAGAGACCTTTGGCGAATGTACATATATGTACTTACCTTGTTTTTAAATCCGAATGATCCTTAGTAATAATGGCTACCACTGTGAAGGAATCGGCTAGGGCTTTGCTTATTTTCGGCTTTTGAGGCTATAAAGAATTTGGCTTGAAAAGAAGAAAATCTTGGAGAGGAGAGGAGAAAGAAATTCAGAAAAAGGAAAGAGAGGAGAATGAATGAAGAATAGCCTTGCTTTTCCTTTCTATGTCTTCTAGAAGCAAAAATAAAACTTCTTTTATTTGCTTCCCCTAGTACTCATGACTGGCTTAAACTTGACATTTCCTTACATTTCCAAGTTTTAAATGTTCACTTTCCTCTTTAACTTAGGTTTCCAAAATGTTAACTTTCCTATTTTACTTAGGTTTCCAAAACTTTAACTTTCCTATTTTACTTAGGTTTCCAAAATGTTAACTTTCCTCTTTTTAACATAACATTTCTATACATTCGTGTTTCCAAAATATTCAAAATTTATTTATAACACATAAGACATGTCATTTCGCATAATTAAACCAAAATGCATAGGCCCTTTTCGGGATGTTACGCTTCTACCTTAAAATAATTTAGTCTCGAAATTTCCTAGCTAAAATAATTGAGGGTATTGATTTAAAAATTTCATGAGTTAAGTATCTTTCACTTCAAACCTAAGAAACTTTGGATCTCACCACGGACCTAGGTGGTTTCCAATCCAACACCGCTTCGATCTTCCTAGGATCCACTCTTATTCCCTCTCGGATACCTCATGCCCTAAGAACGCCACTTCCTTGAGCCAAAATTCACACTTCTGAATTTGGCATGAAACTCTTCTCCTTAATACTTGCGGCACAACTAGGAGATGCTCAACATGTTCTTCTTCGTCTTTGAATACACCAAAATATAAATCGATTGCATTACTACAAACTCAAAATGGCCGATCTTGTCCTAAAGCCTTATGGATATCCGCCTTCACCTTCACTCTTAAGTCTATTAATCTGAGAAGTCTTATGAGGAGAAGTTTTAAAGAGAAATGCAAGCCTTGTGCCTTGTCCAAAACCCTATCTCAACCTATTTGTGTGTCAAATTTCACATACTTTTTCTCTTAAAGGTTTATTTTACTTAGGTTTCCAAAATGTTAACTTTCCTCTTTTTAACATAACATTTCTATACATTCCTGGTTTCCAAAATATTCAAAATTTATTTATAACACATAAGACATGTCATTTCGCATAATTAAACCAAAATGCATAGGCCCTTTTCGGGATGTTACTGATTCTACCTTAAAATAATTTCGCCTCGAAATTTCCTAGCTAAAATAATTGAGGGTATTTGTCGCATTGCCTCCTCTCTAAAGTTTGGATCTACTAATGCTAGTAGCCATGTTCATTCAACCAATTAAACATTTCCCGATGGGACTTGGTGTTTAGCCTTAAGACACGTCGGACATTTTCCCACAATTGATAACTTCCGTTTAAGATCGAAGCCACCAAAATTGTTCTCTTAGATCTGCATACAACTTAGTGCCTCTCGGATGCATAGCATAAGGGCTACCATGCGCTTCAAGAAGAATCCAATGCCTTAACTTCTTATCCCTCGATACAGACCTTTTCTTTGAAGCACAACATTCCTCATCACTAACTTCATAGTCCTTTAACTCTCCGCTCGTGCTTGTTGTAACTTAACACTTAAATCCTCATCAATCAAGCGTCCCTCTTTCACCTCCTTCAACCACGTTGGCTTGACTTGCAACTCGATAGCAGCTTCCATCCCCATACAAACTTAAATGGGCGAACATTGCCCTTAGGTCCGACACAACCTTCCGACTTAGGGCATCACGATCGCCTTGCGGGTGGTACTCTATCGAGCAATCATAATCCTTAATAACTCCACCCACCTTCACGCCTCAAGTTCAACTCCTTCGAGTCAACAAGATACTTAAGGCTCTTGTGGTTGTAGATCACCGACCTTTCTCCATAGAGATAGTGCCTCCACACCTTAAGGCGAAAACCACTACTGCCAATTCCAAGTCATGGGTTGGGTAGTTAACCTCATGCGTCCTAGCTGCCGAGATGCATACTGTATGGGAGCGTCACAATACACCGTGAATTCCTTTCCCGCCTCTGGTGAATCAATCTTTGGAGCTTCGTTAAGACCTTCTTAAGCTTCTCAAAGCTCTCCTGCGCTTATCCAGACCATACAAAGGGTACTTCCTTCCTCAACAATTTTGTCAAAGGCGCAACTATAGACGAGAACCCTTCCACAAACCTTACAGAATAGCTCGCCAAACCTAAGAAACTTGGATCTCACCACGGACCTAGGTGGTTTCCAATCCAACACCGCTCGATCTTCCTAGGATCCACTCTTATTCCTCTGCGGATACCTCATGCCCTAAGAACGCCACCTCCTTGAGCCAAAATTCACACTTCTGAATTTGGCATAGAGCTTCTTCTCCTTAATACTTGCAAGACAACTCGGAGATGCTCAACATGTTCTTCTTTCTTGGAATACACCAAAATATCGTCGATGAACACGACGATGAACCTATTCAAGTAAGGTTGAAAAACTCGCTCAAGATATCCATGAACGCGCGGAGGGCGTTCACAACCCAAATGGCATTACTACAAACTCAAAATGGCCGTATCTTGTCCTAAAGTCATCTTATGGATATCCGCCTCCTTCACCTTGGTGATGATATCCCGACCTTAAGTCTATCTTTGAAAATACTGCCGCCTCCTTAAGATGATCGAACAAGTCATCAATCCTAGGCAAGGGATACTTGTTCTTGATGGTCGACTTATTCAATTGATTTATAGTCTATGCACATCGCATAGTTCCGTCCTTCTTCTTCACAAGCAGACCGGTGCTCCCCGAGGAACACATGAAATGGATAAACCCACGTCAAGCAATTCTCGGATTTGAGCCTTGAGCTCAACTAACTCTTTTGGCGCCATTCGATATAGAGTGATTGACATAGGAGCTGTTCCCGGTAGCAAGTCTATTCCAAATTCCACCTCCCTATCTGGGGGTATTTTTGGTAATTCTTCTGGGAACACATCCTCAAAGTCCCTTACCGTTCTAACTCCATTGACACCTTCCTCCTTTTCACCCAACGCACTTACGTAGGCTAAGAATGCCCTGCACCCTTTCCTAACCATTTTTTAAGCCTTCAACGCCGAAACTACGTTAGACAGGTAGTTTCTTCTTTCTTTGATTATTACTACTACTTCATCCTCTGGGGTCCTTAGTTCCATTCATTTAGCCGCACAATCCAACACGGCTCGGTGTTCTACTAACCAATCCATACCAAGTATGAGGTCAAATTCTCAGAAGGGTAACTCCATTAAGTCACCAAAGCTCACTCCCAATTTCTAGGGTACACCGAAAGATCTTATCCACCACTACGGTTTGGCCTAATGGGCTTACTACATCATCGCTTATCGAAGTTCGAGTCTAGGCCTAGTGTTTCAACTACACTACAGCAACATAAGAATGGGTCAAGCCCACATCAATTAAGGCATAATAAGGCTTGCCATAAATAAAGAACGTACCGGTTATGACGTCCGATGCATCTCCATCCTCCCTTCAGTGAACCGCATAAACCAAACCTGGCTGCCTTGCCTCAGTGTTAGCAACACCTCTGCCTTGTGTTCCACGTCCTCTGCCAGCACCATTACCTCTGTTATTCAAACCACGACCTCGATGAGGCTGCTGCCCTCCTCTACCAGTGTGATTAATATTCAGAGCTGCTGATCGACTTTCATCTGGTTTCTTAGGACAATCTTTGAGCATATGGTCCTTGGACCCACACCTAAAACATCCTTCCGTCTTTTTCCAGCACTCCCCTAAGTGCTTCTTTCCACAATGCTCACAAGGATGATACTACCCTCTAGTACCAACTTGCTGACCCCTCGGCCCATCAGCTCTGGGCCTTTTCTGCACATTTCCCGATGATCCTGATGACCCATAACCTCTCTTGGGTTTATTCCTATCAGAACTCTACTTAACCGAGTCATTGATTCCCTCAGCTACCTTAGCCTTTTCAACCAACGCGAAAAACTCCCGCTCCTGATGTGGAGCTATCAATAACCTTAGGTCATCCCTTAGACCGTCTTTGAACCACACACAGCGCTCATGCTCCGTAGCCACTACTCCTCAAGCATATCGGCTCAACCTCATAAATTCAGCTTCATCTGTCACTCGACTTGTTCCTTGAACCAAACCCTTAAAAGCTTTCCTCTGCTCATCAATATAACGTGCCGACATACTTTTTTGATATGCCTCCTTAGCATACTCCCGTGTCGATCCTCAAGCAGAGCACCATCCCTCACCGTTAACCACCATTGATACGCTTCATCTCGTAGTAGTGCCACCATTCCTTTCAACTTCTCCTCCGGTCGATCGAGCTTATCCATAATGCGCTCGGTTGCTTCCAACCAAGACTAATCTTTGGTGCCACCAGATACTCCACGAAACACCTCACTCATTGGCTCGATTCTCTCGAGTACAGATTTTTGAGCTCCCGTATTTCTACCCGCGTCCCACCATTTCCAAAACTCAAGACCTGACCTCACGACATAAAGATCATCCCCGTCGAGCCTCGCCGATAACCGGCATACCGGGGGTGGTGGTGGTGGTGGTAACTCATTGTCAGACCCTTGACCCGATTTAACGGGTTCTAACACAGCCATTCTTCCTCTACCACGTCCTTGACGACCGCGTCCTCTAAAATTCATATCTAACGATGCGCTTTAATCTGATTTAAGAAAGTTTTATGAATTAGCCCTTATTCCACTGATTATCCACGACAAAGTTTTATGAAAAGAATTTTAAGAGTGGTTCTTTCGTATGCACACAGTCTTCACATTCATACATCCATTAATCAATTATGAACTTCTGTTCATTCAGAGAAATGTTATAGTTTTCATTATTGTTGTTTTTCCACTGTCCAAGGGTATTTGCGTAATTTATCCTACAGGGATATTTTTGTAATTTGTCAAATAAGGTTCCTTGGTGATTTTGTCAAAAAAAAGTATTTTGGAAATTTTAAAATCCTGCGGCTTTTCGGTAAATTTGGAAATTCTAGGGGTATTTTGGTAATAGACCAGGGTAAATTTGTAAAGTTTAATAGTTCAGGGATATTTCAAAATTTTTAAAACTTTGAGAGTTCTTTTTGAGAAATTTCTTTTCCAAAATGATGAAGTTGCAAAAAAAAATTTGGAAATCAGGGTCATTTTGGAAATTTTGGTAAGTTAAGGGTAATTTTGTAATTTTCCAAAATCAAGGTATTTTTGATAATTTGCAAATAAGGGTTTTTGGACTTGTTATAAAATAATGAAAATGTTGATTAGAACTGTGGGTATTTTAGACATTTTTATAAACCAAGGGCATTTTTGTAATTTTACCACTAGGGGTATTTTTGTAATTTTATAAATCAGAAATTTTTCGAAAAATTGTGTAGAAAAATAGTTTTCACAAATCAAAGAAAATGATTTTAAGAATTTTAAAATTAGGGTTCTTATATAAAAGAAAAACATGGCTAGTTCCTTTTCGGGTTTTAGTTATTGGGTTTAGCCTATGACCGAGTCTTCTTGGTCAGGGTGAACCAAAGCAACGCACTAGGTAGGATTCGAGTGGAGAAGAGGTGAGTCACACGGACTGCTTAAATACCAAGCTCCCACTGAAACCATTCTTAGGCATGCTTGCAGGGGTTGCCACACCCACTAAGTCCTCTCGGGTTAGGGTGAACAAAGAAGCTACGCACTGTAGGATTCCTGCGAAGAGGAGGTGAGTCACTAGGATCGCTTAAATACTGTGCTCTTCGGATCCAATCCTAGACATGCGTACCATGGTTGCCACTCCCTAACTCGATTGACTTAGCCATAGGTTTGTTTAGTGCATTAAGTCTTATATATTTGTGTTTGAGTAGAATAATCCTAGGGTTCAAGTTCCTATCATGCTATTCTATCGCTCCATTCCTTTTCTACCCTTCTATGATTCACATAATCACACGAGATAGTTAGGGGTACTTACCGGTGGACTACGGCCTGAGACTTAGGTGCCATGCCGAAAAACTCGCTTATTTCATAAGATACTTTATAAAGCTTATTTGGGCTCGATTTGAAAACATTTTGGGCCTTAGCCCATAGGCCGAGAGTTTAAAACTAAGCTCTGATACCAAATTGAAACACCCCACATCCGGCCCACGAGCCTGGACCGGATCTGGTATGTTCCCCGGTGAAAACCATTTCAAATTCTTTTGTATTTAGGAAAAACTTGAGCGTTTTGAAGGAAAGTTTATTTTGGGTTGGGCTTGAGTTAAAAACAGGTTTATTTCATTATTAAAAATCCTTTTGATTTAGGTGACAAAACGTTTGGGCCTTGAATTAAATTAATTTTACTTAATCTTTTAATAAATATAAAGATGGTATGCTCAATAAATAAAAGTGAAGTAAATGTCGCTACTACCTTATTACATCAAATAATTTCCCAAAATTAAAACCAAAATAAACTTTAAATTACTTAAAATAAAATAAAAGTCCAAGTCGTAAATTTCTTGTCTTGTGCATGGCCATCCCTAAGCTTTTCTTGAACCCGTCCATCATCGTCATTATCTCAAAACATGTTCCCTAACGGGTGAGTCAACAGACTCAATGTGTACACAAACAAGAAGTCTTAACAAATTCAAACATAACAAATCATATTCATACATATCATAATTTCACATTTAATGATTCAAGATGATGATGCAACCCAAACCCAAACCTAGATGCCATCCGCTACACATCCCCGTACCAACCTACACACCGTGGGGACTACTAAGTCAACCCTCCATCCGCTACACACCAAGAAGGCGTCATTGCAATCGGCGTGCTCATCGCCTATATAAAATTCGTGGCATAGCCACTCGGATAATTGTGTCATGAGACACCACATTCAAATAATGTAACCGAAGTTACCACATTCAGATAATGTGACCGAAGTCACCACATTCAGATAGTGAGACCGAAGTCTCCACATTCACTTCCCCTTTCTCATAAAACCTGAATGCCCCGAATTATTCATACCATGCATATCATACTTAATTTCACATTCATGTCACTTTTCACATGTTAAATATAACATATTTCGTAATCGTAGTAGCAGTAGGAAACGTACCTGAGTACTTTGTACCATAACATGGTACTTTAGGCACATTCTTACACTTTCATATTAACAACATATATCAAATTAAAGCCATAAATCTATTAAGATTAGTGTGGGGTACACACCTGATTTGCTTAACAACTTCACTGAAATCTCGAAATCCGATCTACTGTTTTAGGTTTTTAATGCCTACATTCGGCCAACATGGTAATATTTAGCAAAGGCCTATTCGGCCATAAAACCAATCCTAGTAGGATTTGTATTCTTAAAACTTACCTTGTTGCCGTTTAGATGATTAATCAAATCCCGGAAACTTGTATTCTTCCCCCTTTGAAATCGGCTAATCACTAGATCCCTTGAATTAGTTAGTTTTCAGTTAAAACAAATAGATCTAAGTACTTTAGATAGGGCCTTGGCCGAATATGTGAATACACTTACCTTGGAGTTATCAAATCCCGAAACTTTGCTTATGCTCCTTCCTTGTGTTCGGCCAACTCTAGATCCCTTTAACATATTAGTTTTCGGCTTTTAAGATAATAAAAGATAGATCCAAACACTAAGATAAGCCTTGGCCGAATGCTATAGAGACTTACCTTCCAAATCTTAAATCCCGAAATTGGTCTTTTGTCTTAGGTGCCTGTCGAAATCCTTATAATCATATGTTAGATTTGATCTAATATTAAAGTATGGAAGAGACCTTTGGCCGAATGTACATATATGTACTTACCTTGTTTTTAAATCCCGAATGGTCCTTAGTAATAATTGGCTATGGCTCTCATATGTAACACAAAGTTTTGGCTTTTGTAACTGTGAAGGAATCGGCTAGGGCTTTGCTTATTTTCGGCTTTTGAGGTTATGAAGAATTTGGCTTGAGAAGAAAAAAATCTTGGAGAGGAGAGGAGAAAGAAATTCGGCAAAAGGAAAGAGAGGGAGAATGAATGAAGAATAGCCTTGCTCTTCCTTTCTTAGCTGAAATTGCTAGGCTAGAGTCCCCTACTTGGCCACCACTCTTCCTATGTGATAATTATCACTTCAAAAAAATTAATCCAACAATTATCTCCTATTTAGCGAAATTCTAAAGGAAATAAAATCCTCTTTTGCAAGCCTTGTGACGTCCACCTCAGGCTTCTAGAAGCAAAATAAAACTTCTTTTATTTGCTTCCCATGTGACTCGAACTCAGCCCAACACCCTTGCATGTGGCGCCATTTCCAAAGGCCCTAATTGGCATCTTCAGCCACTTTTCCAAGCCTATTTGTGTGTCAAATTTCACATACTTTTCTCTTAAGGCCACCTTGCCTTAATTTCCTCTTTAAACATTAAAACTCGACATTTCTAAGTCATTTCTAAGTTTCCAAAATTTTCGTTTGACTCTTTAAACTTGACATTTCCTTACATTTCCAAGTTTCCAGAAATGTTCACTTTCCTCTTTAACTTAGGTTTCCAAAATGTTAACTTTCCTATTTTACTTAGGTTTCCAAAATGTTAACTTTCCTATTTTACTTAGGTTTCCAAAATGTTCACTTTCCTATTTTACTTAGGTTTCCAAAATGTTAACTTTCCTCTTTTTAACGTAACATTTCTATACATTCCTGTGTTTCCAAAAATATTCAAAATTTATTCATAACACATAAGACATGTCATTTCGAAATTAAACCAAAATGCATAGGCCCTTTTCAGGATGTTACATGCCTGCCCCAGCAACTTTCTCCAAGACCCGTAACATCGCCTGAGACACCGCATCATCTCCGCCCATTTGGTATTGAAATTACGCTGGTTGGCAGTATTAGCATCTCATCTCTACCATAACAGATCCTACTGGTTTCGACATAGTACTCCTACCTCTACCACGACTACGCACAATACGTCCACGTCCCCTAATACTCATGACTACTGTCGCACTTTAATCTGATTTAAAATTTTTATGAGTGAGTATCTTTCACTTCTTAATACCGAGAAGTCTTACGAGGAGAAGCTTTAAAGAGAAATTATCGCAAAACCCTATCTCAACCTAAAGGTTTCAGTCTCTAAAGTTTGGATCTACTAATGCTAGTAGCCATGTTCATTCAACCAATTAAACATTTCATGCACACTTCAAAAAAAAGTTAGAACACTTACCTGCGTGAATCGGGTGCCAGTAGACTTGGATGCCATATTTCGACCAAAACATTTTCTCCAGTTAACATTCATATCGATTTTATAAAACACTATTGAACCCATTTCACAGCCCAAGATTTGCAACCTAGGCTCTGATACTATAATTGTAACACCCCAAACCCGGCCTAAATGTCACGACCAAATTTGGAATGTTACAGGTGAAGTAAAAACGATTTCCTTTGAATTTGGGAAAAACCCTTAGTTTTGAAAACTTTTCGAGTAAGGTGATGTCTTGAAAGCTGTGATTGGTTAGTTTAGGAAAATTTCAATTTTAGTTAATCAAACATTCGTTATGGTTGGTGATATTTGAAAGAAAACGTTTGTTTGTGTAACTCGTAGTTTGAAAACCCCATCTTTAAATTCGTGATTAAGTTGGCATAGCGTCAAATTTTAAATAATAAATAAAAACCAAACATTAACTAAGAAAGGCCTTATTACAAAACCAAAAGAAATCGCCAATTAAAAATAAAATAAAGTAGGGAAAAGTTTACGAAAAGAAAAGACTTTATGGCCTCCACGAGTCCGCCTTGGCTCCCATATCCACGATCTACTGATTACCTAAAAGGTTAAGCAAGGGTGAGTCATCAAGCCCCAGTGTGCAAATCCCTACAACACATATACGGCTCATGGCCCACAATCGCATATTAGCCTTAGCCCACTCAAGATGACATAAAAATAAATGAATGCATTATGTCCCAAACCAACCTAGTATTTTTCCATCCTCTACACGCCATCCCGCATCACTTATCACACCGTGGGATTTCTACAATCAACCCTCCATTCGCTATATCGCCACTTTGACATACCATGTCGTCACCATAAAGTCGATCACTAGGTGACCAAATTAATACAATGTGGCTTAGCCACCGATCACCATGTGACCAAATAATCAAACGTGGCTTAGCCACCGATCACCATGTGACCAATTAATCAAACCGTGTGCAATTAATAGCCAGCCACCGATCACCATGTGACCAATTAATAAAGCACTTCCCCTTAAAAATCATATTCATATCCCATGCATAACATACATGTCATAATGAATGCAACATGCTATCATCCAAGCAATAGATTACCATACTCGCAAGAAAAATGCTACAGTCACATACTTGGCATTCCTAGCCTAATCCACAAGGGTATCACGATGTCTACATAGCCTTTTCTAGCTTTTCAGCCCATACAATTAATATTACAGTTAAGAAAAATAAAGTGTGTGAGTTTTTACACACCTGATAACACGCAAAATAATACTCTCTATGCCGACACTATTGCTAGCAGAAATAACTGCTATCTGCCTACTACTCTATTCTAAAGTCGGTCCACAACACGTGGCCAATCCCGAACAGCAGATACTGCGTGTTTCTTGAACTTAAGGGCTAGGTTTACGGGTCTAACCCCTTCCTTCACTTGGTTGGCATTTGTTTCCATCAAATAATCTTAGTCAATAGACCGGATTAAGGCTTCAAAATAGAGAAAGTTAAGGATATACGCTCAATACATAAAGATTTCTTACCTAGATCAACAGAACCCGGAGGCTGTAAGGCTTGTGTTAAGGAGTCGATTGAGTGCCTAAATCGTCCAAAGTTGATTATCCCCCTAAGACTCTTCGATCGTTGCCCTGATGCAGGAAGAATGCAAAGACAAAGGGCCCCCTCCGTGACTAAGGAGAGTCCGATGAAAAGGTTAGAGAACAAAGTGACGGCAAAATTCTGAGGTAAGAATGAACGAATAAAATGATATCACAAGGCGATTCAGCCAAAAGAAGAAAAAGACAAATAAGAATCAACTCACATAGAAAGAAGAAAATGGGTTTTGGCTTGAGGAGATGAGAGAATAAAGGTGGATTATTAAGGTAGGAATTGAATATTCGGCTAAGAAAACTGGTGAATGTGGTAAGAGGTTTCGATTTAAGGTAATAAGGAGATGTGCCACAAATATGACAGAAGAAGGAAAGAAAGCAATAGAGAATAAGAAGGAGAGTTGGGGGGTTTGGCTTTAGGGTGATTGGAGTAGTGTACAAACGACCAAAAGAGAGTTTAAGGAGATGAGAAGAAGGTTTCAATTTTACCTAAAAGAAAAAGTAAACAAGAACCTTAAGGGGGTTTCGGCTATTCAATGAAAAAGAAACATAGGTTGACAAAGTGAAGAGCACCAATTGCCGAAAAAGAGACTCAAAATACATAGCTACTAAGCACCTCCAAATTTCGGCACCCACAACCAAATCGATTTTTACCCCCTCTCAAGCATCCAACTTTCGGCCACTACCTTACCAACTCCCCAATCCCATATTTTCCTTTAAAATTCCCTCTTGATCACTCATTCAAAGTAGTTTGACTACTTCAAACCCCCACTTCCACTCATGGCCACACATTTGAATCAGTTGACCCGTTCAACACTCCTCCCTTGAAGTGTCCCAGTCGAACTCCAACACCTCCCCTTCCAATACCAAAATAAATCCTCAAAATGTAGCTCATGCAACTCGAACCTACTCTCAACTCCTCCAATCTCCCCTTTGAGGCGTCAACTTCTCCCTGTTCCTAGGCGTCACCTTGCCACTCCACCACCTCACTTTCAGTGTCAACAAACCACAAGCAAAATCCTATAAAGCCTACCCCAGCCAGCTCTGCCCTAAAGTGCCTAAAACAAAAATTTTCAATAAGGCTCAGGCTTAACCCGAAGCCTTCCCGGGACCCTTAAACTCACCAAACAATGAACAAAGCATAGCATACGCACCTAGCACATATTAAATCAGTGCCCCAAAATCTAGGATGTTATAACATGTCAATGCAATACCATCATCTATTATGCTCATGACATCTCATTATGCCAAATCAAACATACCAATTCCACATTCTAAAACACCACTAAGACTACTTTCAACCTGCATTAACTTATCAAAATACTCTAGCATACCACTGAACCAAACTCATCCATTTCACAATAAGTCATTAAGCCACACATCAACATTTAGCAAATCAATATAAACCACATCACCAAAGGGCATTGGCACATGCATGCATATACATATATATATATATAAACTTACAATCAATTTAACCAAAATGAGCCACTTTACATGGCCAAATACCAAATCAAGCCTTTGACTATTACAAGCCAATACATTTGGCAAAAATCATGATGATACATAACAAAATGACCAAGTCCCTATACATGCAATATACTTAATATGTTAAGATCATCAATACCCAAAATGACAGTTGATAGTGTGATGCAATCTCCAATGATCTCCAATCCGAGCTCGCTTGGTAACACTATAAAACATGGAAAGTAAAAAGGGTAAGCTATATAGCTTAGTAAGCTCGTATGAAAGAAATAAGTAAATCTTACCATACATTTAACATTCAAGTAATATAATATAAGACGATGTAATTAACCATAATCTCATAACCATATTTCATTCCATCATAAACAAACCTTGAATTCATCATTTCACGACTTTAATAATCATAAGCTTTATGCACATACCTGTACCATCTCGTAATGGTTTCATACTCATGCTCATCTTTGACATACCCATTGAACCACTTGGAATACTATTGGATACTCGGAGATATTGCACACAAGGTGCCACATATGTAGCCAATGCTACCTCAATCACATATAAGCTCACTCTTGAGCTGATAACGGGCCTGCTCACACAAGCTGTCAGTCGAGACGTAGCTACACAGTGCCGCTCACACAAGCTGTCAAATAACCACAACACATGTCGGTATACTCAGCCACTAGTAGGACGTACAGGACTAGCACCCGAATAATGTAAATCCCATAATCACATAAATTCCTAGTACGTGTCGCTTGTATCCTAATCTATTCCTAAAGTTCAACCAGGACATCACATTTGTCGAATCTTTGTCGAACGTGTCTATAAATTCATTAATACATTTTATGCAATATTAAAGCATTTAAAATACAATTACAATAATGCTTATTAACATACGAACTTACCTCGGTACAACAACGGCGTAAAAGACCTATTCGTCAAATACTTTTTTTCCTCGATCTAGATTCGAACTTCATTTTTCTTGATCTATAATGTCAAATTTAACTTATTTAATTATCACATTATTCAATATAGTCCAAAAACACATTATGGAAAAATTACATTTTTGCCCCTAACATTTCATCATTTTATAATTTAGTCCCTAGGCTCGTAAAATGAATTTCACTCAATTCCATCACAACTCAAGCCTAGCTGAACATTACTTGTAGTCATAACAGCCCACATTTCTCATTTATTCACACTTTTCTACACATTTTATAACTTTTTACAAATAAGTCCCCATTTGACTTTTTTACCGAAAATCACTTTAGAAATATTGTTTAACCAACAACTGACATGCATTTTCTACCATCAAACATCAAAATTCTTGCATATTCATCATGGGTAAAATTTTAGACTTGTAGCTTCTCACAAATTAGTCATTGAAATACCATTATTAAAAGCTGGAATAAAAAACACTCAGAAAAGAAAATGATCAAAGAAAATTAAATCTCACCGTTATACACTTGCAATAAAAAAACTCAAAGAGACAAAGAAAAGAAATTAAGATTTTCTCGCTTGTAACTTTTAAAGCTTAATCAAACTCAATAATATCCAAAAAGATGTGGAATCACCCTCTAACAAAGTTGACCAAAGGCTTTAAGAAGCCAAAGAAAAATACGCCTCCAAAAGAAGTAACTTGCGCGGAGAAAGAGAGGCAACTCTTTTTATACCTATTAAGACAAGAAACAATAATGTTTTAGAATGCGTAATAAGATAAAATAAAAAAGCAAAAACAAAAGAAAACATAATGCAAGAATCAAAGAAAATAAACTACCTAACTGAAAACCCAAAACAATGAAAAAAACTTTATTTTTTTCACTCGAGGTGTTCCTGATTTCTAAAAATCACAAATTTTGAACTGGAGTCTCCTCAAATAATGTAGATCTTATCTGAAAAACTTTGGCCCAAAATTCAACCCATAGAATTTTTTTAATATTTTTAATATTTTTTACTATTTTTGTATTTTTTTTTTCTATAATTTTCAATCACTTTTTTGTGGGATATATTTTTGTATACTCCAAAATAGTGCCAAGAAATAGTGTAAAATTTTAGACCGTTTGAAAAATGTTTACCCACTAAAAAATATTTTTTCCCGAAAACTTTCTGGGTAAAAGGAAAAAAAACTTTTTTGAGATTATTGTAATAGCCCGGTTTAGACCCTAGTCGGAACAGTGGTTCAAGACCACAAATCTAAGGTCAGAATAATAATTTAATATTATTTTCTGTGTGAATAGCTTGCAACATGGTCTGTGTGAAAGTTCTGTGTGATGATTTGATCGTTTTAGTGCCGGATTAAGAGAAAGGACTTAATCGCGTAAAGTGTAAAATACTACGTGCTAATTGTAAAGTACTTAATTGTTGTTGTCTTTATAATGTGGAGGCCTTATGAGGCAATTAGCCATTATTAAAGTTAGTGGTTGATTAAATGACATATTAACCTTAATGTAAATTTGTCTTATATGACTAATAAAAGGGCAAATTGCTAAATTGATAATTTAGTTAATATTAAACAAAACCAAAAAGATGAAACATGATCATCTTTGTTTCATTTGAACTGAAATAGGAAAATAGGAAGGGTTTGGGAGCTTTGTGATATTCGGCCATTGTTAAGCAAAAATTTAGGTATGTTTTAGCTCGATTTTTTATAATTTTTATGTTTTTGTAATCGTTGCTTTGTGCTTTACAAAACCCATGCTTGAATTTTGAGTATTGATGATATTTTTTTGAGATGCCATTGATACTATATTGAGCTTTGCGATGATTTTTGGTGTTAAATGAAAGATGTGAGTTAGATGAACATAGTTTGTATTTGAAATTTTGGTGAAATTGACTAATTTGAGCTAAATTGTGAAAATGGGAAATTAGAGGACTTGTGAAATAATGAAATGAGGGCTTGTATAAGCATGGGGAGAATTCAGCAGCACATGTATATTGAAATTTTGAGTATTTGATGATTTTGTGAGATAGGGACTAAAGTGTCGAAATGTGAAAATGTGAGGGCTATTTTGCAAAATACCCTAAATATGTGTCTTTGGATTGAAATGAATGAATTGATGATTGAATGGATTAAATTTGAATGTGTTTAGACCAAGATATGAGAGGTTTGGATCGAGATCGAGGCAAAGATAAAGTGCTCGATTAATCGATTGTATCGATAGTTCGACGTCCGAGATAAGTTCGGATATAATACTAGTTGTAAACTATGTCTATGTGATATAAATTGAATGGATGTATATGTATCTATGAGTTTTGAAAATGCTATGTGCTGAATTGAGATAAACGGGCACTAAGTGTGCAAAGTTGGAAACGAGAAAGAGATTATTAGCACTGTGTGTGCGAAAAGATAAAAGTTTCGGCTTATCGACTTGGCACTGTATGTGTGCGATACTGATATAAGTTCAGTTTAATGTATTGGCACTAAGTGTGCTGTGATGATTATGTTTCAGTTGTAAAATTGGCACTAAGTGTGCGAATTAATCAAAGGATTAGCCAGGGTTGAACGATAGGTAATATCGAACAAATGAGTAGCATAAATGGTAAGCAACTATGTGTTGAACAAAGTACGTTTGAACCTATGTGGTTGATGATAGATTCAAGAGTTGAATGAATAGCTAATTGGGTATGTAGTTGAGATTGATAATGTGACTAGATGTTCCTTTATCTATGTGATGGTATTATATTTATACATATTGATGTTGTAGTATTGAGTAATATGTATTATATTACGAACTTACTAAGCTGTGGAAAGCTTACTGTGTGATTTGTTCTCTACTTTGTAGTGTCAGTAAAGCTAGCTCAGATCTGGGATCGTCAGCTTCGTAATCACACTATTGACATTCTATTTTGGTACTTTTGGAAAGATGTATAAAGCTAGAATATGGCATGTATTGGCTAGTTAATTGAATTATGTTTGAGATTGTAATTAGCCATGAAATGTGGCTAGATATGTGATAAGTTAGGCATGAATGAATGTGATATGTATGATGCATCTTTTGGCATGATTTGTGGATTGATAAATCTGCTATCAAGTGGTAACTTTGTGTTGATAAATGCTAATGGGGGTTAGTGAAATTGGGAATGAATTATACTTGTGATAGAATAAGTATTGGTATTGAATTTAGTATAAATAGAGTTGAAATTGGATGCATGGGTGGAATGACAATAATGGTATGTTTATGGTGATAATATGAGCATGAAATGTTTAGGTTGTATGGCTTGTAGGTTGGACCCTTATGGGTGGCATTTTGACTTTGCAAAGTGGCCTATAAAGTCACACGGTTGGGGATACGGGCGTGCCTCAGACCGTGGGTAAATTGGCAGAATGTGACTTAAATTGTACACGGTCTTAGCACGAGCGTGCCTTCAAGTCGTGCGAGAAATGGCAGTATATGACCTTATAGGACACGGCCTTATCATACGGGCATGCTTGTTAGCCGTGTTGATTTTGGCAGTATGTAACCACGGGGAGATCACACGGGTGTGTCATGTAGCCGTGGGAGAGGCACGGCCTACCCCTACGGGCGTGTCTCCCCTGTATTTTAGAAAAGTCTCAAATTTTTCATGAAATTTTATATGTGTTTTGGTTTAGTCCCGACTTGGTTTATAAGCATGGACACTATGATTGTATATGAATGTGTTTGGTGATGATTGACTTTATTTCGTGAATGTGATGTGAAATGATTCTATTGTTAGGTAATGCCTTTAAACCCTATTCCGACGACTATCTTAGGTTAGGGGTGTTACAATTTTATTGGTATCAGAGCTACAGTTTAGCCGATTTTCAGACTAATGTAGCATATGTGAGTCTAGCTATACATGCCACATTGTGAAATTATGATAGTGTGATGAAATCTGACAGTTGAAATGTGTTTTAATATAGTAATGGATCCCGATCGAGCAGTTGCTGACGATGTAGAGAGTAATGCGCCTGCTCCCGCTCAAGGGACAGCGTCGGACACATCTAGGCCGAATGATAGTGGTGAGGGAGGTGAGGCTAAGCAAGCCTTCTTTCGTATGATGAGTGAATGGTTTACGAAATTTGTTAGAACAAATCCAACTGCTCCACAACCTCCACCCCCACAAGTACTTGCTATGCTACAAGTTGTAGATCCGATCGATTGAATAAACCTCCCGTGGATAAGGTTAGCAAGTATGGGGTCAAGAGTTTAGGGTCGCAGCTGATGACGATGCTGAGCGAGCCGAGTTTTGGCTTGAAAATACTATCAGAGTATTTGATGAGATGTAGTTGAACCATAAAGAGTGCATTAAGTGTGCAGTTTCCTTGTTGAGAGACACGGCTTACAATTGGTGGAAAATGTTGATATCTGTAGTTCCGACGGAGAGAATCACTTGGGACTTCTTTCAATCTAGTTTAGAAAGAAGTATATCAGTCAATGCTTTATTGATCAGAAACGTAAGAAGTTTTTAGAGCTAAAATAGGGCCATTTGTCTATTACTAAGTACGAGTGGGAATTCGTAAGATTGAGTCAATATGCAAAGGAATGTGTTTTGACTGAAGCTACTATATGTAAATGTTTTTTGAAGGGATTGAATGAAGACATTAAGTTGTTGGTTGGAATACTGGATATAAATAAATTTGTTGTATTAGTCGAAAGAGCATGCAAAGCTGAGGAGCTCGGTAAAGAAAAGAAGAAAGTTGATTCTGAGGCTCGTAATGAAAGAAAGAGATCAATGAATAAGTTCTCTCAATCTTTAGCAAAGAGATATAAAGATGCAAGCAATCGTTCAAATGCCTCGTTTGGACATCCAAATAAAGATCGTTTAAGACAGAGTACTGGTTTACAAATTCAAGCTCCGAATAAAACAAGTGTTGGCAATGTTAAGAGTAACAAGCCCGAATGTAGACAATGTGGGAGACGACATGTGGGAGAGTGCTGGGGCAAGTATAATAATAAAACATGCTATAAGTGTGGATCACGAGGTCATTTTATCCGAGATTGCCTAAAGATGGTCGAAGAAGAAAATGTTCAGAATGAAAGACCGAGTAATGTGACAACAAGGGGTAGACCACCCAAGAGCATCAAAATGTGAATGAAAGTCAGAGAGGAATGGCTGATACAACTGTAAGGTCAGAAGCAAGAGCACCTGCCCGAGCCTATGCTATACGTGTACGAGAGGAAGCATCATCTCCAAACGTGATCACTGGTACTTTCACTTTATTTGATACTGATGTCATTGTATTGATAGATCCTGGATCAACTCATTCCTATGTGTGTATGAATTTAGTATCGAATAAGACTCTACCTATTGAGTCTACTGAATTTGTGATTAGAGTATCGAACCCCTTAGGCAAGTGTGTTTTGGTGAATAAGGTGTGCAAGAATTGCCCGTTGATGTTTCGTGATTTATGTTTCTTGGTCAATTTGATGTTGCTACCATTTGATGAACTTGACATAATTCTAGGAATGGACTAGCTGACTTTGCATAATGCCATTGTGAATTATAAGAGAAAGAATGCTGAAGTGAAAAGTCAGAATGGTGAGATAATTCAAATTAGTCTAGTGATATGAAAGGATTACCAACTGTTGTATCTGTGATGAAAGTTATGAACTATGTGAGAAAAGGTTGTGAAACTTATTTGGCGTATGTGATTGATACAAAGGTGTCGAAAAAGAAAATTGAATCTGTGCTTGTGATATGTGAGTTTTCAGATGTGTTTTGGATGAGTTACCAGGATTACCTCCGATTAGAGAAGTTGAATTTGACATTGAGTTAGTGCCGGGAACTGCTCCTATTTCGATAGCTCCATATAGAATGGCCCCAACTGAATTGAAAGAGTTAAAATTTCAATTGCAAGAATTGACCGACAAAGGATTTGCATGACCGAGTTTTTCACCCTGGGGAGCACCTGTATTATTTGTGAAAAAGAAAGATGGCACGATGAGAATGTGTGTCGATTACCGTCAGTTGAATAAAGTGACGATAAAGAACAAATATTTGTTACTTGGGATCGATGATTTGTTTGATCAGCTAAGAGGAGCTACAGTATTTTCTAAAATAGATTTGAGATCGGGCTACTATCAGTTGAGAGTTAAAGAGTCTGATGTGCCAAAACTGCTTTCAAAACGAGGTATGGACATTATGAATTCTTAGTGATGTCCTTTGGACTAACAAATGCCCCTATAGTATTTATGGACTTGATGAATCGAATATTCAAACCGTATTTGGATCGCTTTGTAATGGTGTTCATTGATGATATTTTTATCTATTTGTGTGATGAGACGCAGCATGCTGAGCATTTGAGAATCGTGCTACAAACTCTGCGTGAGAACCAATTGTATGCAAAGTTTAACAAGTGTGAATTTTGGTTGCCTGAGGTCAGTTTTCTGGGGCATATTGTATCTGCTGCTGGGATACGAGTCGATCCGCATAAAATCTCTGCTATTTTAGATTGGAAGCCTCCGAGAAATGTGTTCGAAGTCCGTAGTTTTCTAGGACTAGTGGGATATTATAGACAATTTGTGAAAGGCTTCTCGATGATTGTGACTCCATTGACAAAGTTGTTACAAAAAGATGTTAAATTCGAGTGGTCAGAAAAGTGTCATCAGAGTTTTAAGCAGTTGAAAGTGTTGTTGATAGAAGCATCGGTGTTAGTTCAACCTGAATCGAGCAAAGATTTTATAGTCTATAGTGATGCATCGTTAAATGGTTTGGGCTGTGTACTGATGCAAGAAGGAAAAGTCATCGCTTATGCTTCGAGACAATTAAAACCGTACGAAAAGAATTATCCAACACATGATCTTGAATTGGCTGCAATTGTATTTGCATTGAAGATTTGGCGTCACTATTTATTCGGTGAAAAATGTCACATATATACTGATCATAAGAGATTAACGTATTTGATGACTCAGAAAGATTTGAACTTGCGACAAAAAAGATGGTTAGAATTGTTGAAAGATTATGAACTTGTGATAGATTATCATCCGGGTAAAGCTAATGATGTAGCTGATGCTTTGAGTCGAAAATCATTATATGCCTTACGAGCTATGATTAATCAAATAGATCTGTGTGATGATGATGTGGTTGTAGCTGAATTGAAAGTAAAGCCGATGTTTGTACAGCAGATTTGTGATGCTCAGAAGGTTGATAATGAGTTGTTAGCAAAAAGAGTTCACTGTGATTCTGATGCCGTATTAGAATTTCAAGTTGATAATAATGATTGTTTGAGATTTAGAGATTGAATTTGTGTTCCGAGAAATTCAGAGCTGATTCAAATGATTTTGACTGAAGCTCACAATAGTTATTTGATTGTACATCCGGGGAGCACGAAAATGTATAATGATTTGAAACAGTTCTATTGGTGGCATGGTATGAAGAAAGATATTTCTGACTTTGTGTCGAAATGTTTAGTTTGTCAGCAAGTTAAGGCTAAACATCAAGTTCCATCTGATTTATTGCAATCGATTATGATTCTTGAGTGGAAATGGGAGAGGATCACATGAACTTTGTGTCGGGTTTGCCCTTATCTCCGAGCAAGAAAGATGCGATCTCGGTGATAGTTGATAGATTGATGAAATCAGATCATTTCATTCCGGTGAGAACCGATTATTCTTTAGATAAGTTGGTTGAACTGTATATCGATGAGATTGTGAGATTACACGGAGTACCATCATCTATTGTGTCTGATAAAGATCCGAGATTTACCTCAAGATTTTGGAAGAAATTGTAAGATGCCTTGGACATGAAATTACATTTCAGTACTGCTTTTCATCCATAAACGGATGGTCAATCCGAACAAATTATTCAAATTCTTGAAGATATGCTAAGATGTTGTACACTCGAATTTGAAAGCACATGGGAAAAGCATTTATCATTGTTGAGTTTGCGTATAACAATAGTTTTCAGTCTAGTATCAAAATGGCACCATATGAGGCTCTTTACGGTCGAAAGTGTCGAACTCCATTGTATTGGACCGAGCTGAGTGAGAACAAGATTCACGGGGTTGATCTTATAAAAGAGACTGAGCAGAAAGTGAAAGTAATTCGTGACAATTTGAAAGTAGCCTCAGATCGTCAAAAGTCTTATGCAGATTTGAAATGAAAGGATATTGAATTCGAGGTTGGTGATAAAGTGTTTTTGAAAGTGTCTCCGTGGAAGAAAATACTTCGATTTGGCCGAAAGGGCAAGCTGAGTCCGAGATTCATCGAACCGTATGAGATTATTGAACGAGTTGGGCCGATTGCTTATAGATTGAGATTGCCATCAAAGTTGGAAAGGATCCATAACGTGTTTCATGTGTCAATGCTTCGACGATATCGATCAGACCCATCTCATATAATTGCACCTACTGAGGTTGAGATTCAGTCAGATTTGTCGTATAGTGAAGAACCAATCCGAATTTTGGCACGAGAGACCAAAGAGTTGAGAAATAAGAAAATTTCTCTAGTGAAAGTATTATGGCACAAACACGGAATTGAAGAGGCTACGTGGGAGCTTGAGAACATTAGGAGAGAGCAACATCCACAACTATTCACTGGTAAGATTTTCGGGGACGAAAATCCCTAAAGGGAGAGTTGTAATAGCCCGGTTTAGACCCTAGTAGGAACAGTGGTTCGAAACCACAAATTTGATGTCAGAATAATAATTTAATATTATTTTCTATGTGAATTGTATGCAACATGGTCCGTGTGAAAGTTTTATGTGATGATTTGATCGTTTTAGTGTCGGATTAAGAGAAAGGACTTAATCACGTAAAGTGTAAAATACTGTGTGCTAATTGTTAAGTACTTAATTGTTGTTGTCTTTATAATTTGGAGGCCTTATGAGGCAATTAGCCACTATTAAAGTTAGTGGTTGATTAAATGACATATTAACCTTAATGTAAATTTGTCTTATATGACTAATAAAAGGGCAAATTGGTAAATTGATAAACAAAACCAAAAAGATGAAACATGTTCATCTTTGTTTCATTTAACCGAAAATAGGAAAATAGAAACAGTTTGGGAGCTTTGTGATATTCGGCCATTGTTAAGCAAAAATTTAGGTATGTTTTAGCTTAGTTTTTGATAATTTTTACGTTTTCGTAATCGTTGCTTTGTGCTTTACAAAACCCATGCTTGAATTTTGAGTATTGATGATATTTTTGTGAGATGCCATTAATACAATATTGAGTTTTGTGATGATTTTTTGTGTTAAATGAAAGATGTGAGTTAGATGAACATAGTTTGTATTTGAAATTTTGGTGAAATTGAGTAATTTGAGCTAAATTGTGAAAATGGTAAATTAGAGGACTAAAATGTAAAATAAATGAAATGTGAGGGCTTGTATAAGAATGGGGAGAATTCGGCTAAGCACATGTATATTGAAATTTTGAGTATTTGGTGATTTTGTGAGATAGGGACTAAAGTGTCGAAATGTGAAAATGTGAGGGCTATTTTGTAAAATACCCTAAATATATGTGTTTGGATTAAAAAATGAATTGATGATTGAATGGATTAAATTTGAATGTGTTTAGACCAAGAGAGAAGAGGTTCGGATTGAGATCGAGGCAAAGATAAAGTGCTCGATTAATCGACCGTATCGATAGTTCGACGTCCGAGGTAAGTTCGGATATAATACTAGTTGTAAACTATGTCTATGTGATATAAACTGAATGGATGTATATGTATCTATGAGTTTTGAAAATGCTATGTGCTGAATTGAGATAAACGGGCACTAAGTGTGCGAAGTTGGAAATGAGAAAGAGATGATTAACACTGTGTGTGCAAAAAGATAGAAGTTTTGGCTTATCGACTTGGCACTGTGTGTGTACGATACCGATATAAGTTCGGTTTAATGTATTGGCACTAAGTGTGCGGTGATGATTATGTTTCAATTGTAAAATTGGCACTAAGTGTGCGAATAAATCAAAGGATTAGCCAGGGTTGAACGAGAGGTAATATCGAACAAATGAGTTGCATAAATGGTAAGCAACTATGTGCTGAACAAGGTACGTTTGAACCTATGTGGTTGATGATAGATTCAAGAGTTGAATGAATAGCTAATTGGGTATGTGGTTGAGATTGATAATGTGACTAGATGTGCCTTTATCTATGTGATGGTATTATATTTATACATATTGATGTTGTAGTATTGAGTAATATGTATTATATTTCAAACTTACTAAGCTGTGGAAAGCTTACTGTGTGATTTGTTCTCTATTTTGCAGTGTCAGTAAAGCTAGCTCGGATCTGGGATCTTCAGCTTCGTAATCACACTATTGGCATTCTATTTTGGTACTTTTGGAAAGATGTATAAAGCTAGAATATGGCATGTATAGGCTAGTTTATTAAATTATGTTTGAGATTGTAATTAGCCATGAGATGTAGCTAGATACGTGATAGATTTGGCATGAATGAATGTGATATGTATGATGCATCTTTTGGCATGATTTGTGGATTGATAAATTTGCTATCAAATGGTAACTCTGTGTTGATAAATGCTAATAGGGGTTAGTGAAATTGGGAATGAATTATGCTTGTGATAGAATAAGTATTGGTATTGAATTTAGTATAAATAGAGTTGAAATTGGATGCATGGGTGGGATGACAATATTGGTATGTTTATGGTGATAATATTAGCATGAAATTTTTAGGTTGTATGGCTTGTAGGTTGGACCCTTATGGGTGGCATTTTGACTTTGCAAAGTGGCCTATAAAGTCACACAGTTGGGGCACACGGGCATGCCTCAGACCGTGGGTAAATTGACAGAATGTGACTTAAATTGTACACGGTCTTGGCACAGGCGTGCCTTCAGATCATGCGAGAAATGGCAGTATATGACCTTATAGGACACGGCCTTATCACACGGGCGTCCTTGTTAGCCGTGTTGATTTTGGCACTATGTAACCATGGGGAGATCACATGAGTGTGTCATGTAGTCGTGGGAGAGGCACGGCCTACCCCCACGGGCGTATCTCCCCCGTATTTTAGAAAGTCTCAAATTTTTCATGAAATTTATATGTGTTTTGGTTTAGTCCCGACTCGATTTATAAGCATGCTTAGGGTCTTGATGACTTGTTTAAGGGACACTATGATTGTATATGAATGTGTTTGGTGATGATTGACTTTGTGTCGTGAATGTGATGTGAAATGGCTCTATTGTTCGGTAATGCCTCTAAACCCTATTCCGGCGACTGTCTCTAGTTAGGGGTGTTACAATTATTCATTGGAAATCAATTTATAAGAACACCTAAAATGTCCGAATATGATACCAAATGACACGGGATGAACAGAGGAAGCGAAAGAAGGATAGAATTCAAGTTGTTCGACTCGAAAAGGAATGATTTGGATTTGATCTTGAAAAAAAGAAATAAACAAATTTAGTAATAAAGAAGTCGGAAATAGTAAAACAAGAAATTTGAGAAACAATAACAAATAATAATAATATAAAAATAAATAAATAGACAAAATTTAAAGTGGAAGATGGATTGAATAAACCGATGGTTATGATGGATATAAGGATAAATGTCCTATGAACCCTTTGAGATATAAATCTCAACAAACTCAATTAATGGCTCTAATCAACCCTCTAAAAAATAATCCTTGGCAAATTGAAGGGTAAAGAATGAATTCCCACAACTCCTTAAAGAAAATCGAGAAGAAAACTACTTCTAAAAACCACAAGAAAGAAATCTTGCACAAGAAAGAAACTCTCAGAGTTGAAAATTTTATTAATGGAAACAATTGTCTGCTTAATGAACAATGAAGAAGCCTTTATTTAAAGCTAGCAAGTACATTCAAATAAAACTCTAAAGTATATTAAAACTCTAATTAATCTAAATAAAAAGTAGTTTTAAACAAAACTTTCTTGTTAACATAGAACTCTTAAATAACTTAAAATACTTAATAATTTTAAAGAATTCGTAATAAAAATAATAAAACAATAAGAGATAATAAATACAATATTGGGCTCATGTATAATAAAAATTAAGCCTAAGACCTGAACCCAATATGAAATGCCTAAGCTTGTGGGATTGATTAGGGTCCTTGAAATGAAATGCCTAAGCTTGTTAACATTTTCCACATGGGTTTGTTATAATAGAATGAGAGGCCCATAAACAAAATTAATCCCTTCTAATTCATCCTTGCTCCGAAAATCCATCGTCTTGAAACTTCAACTCTTCTTCTCGAATTTTTTGTGATAAAATCTTAAACGAATCAGTTGAGGTTTGACTTTAGCTGCTTGGATTTGGATCTCGTTATTGAGCATTGAGGGAATCTAATCTTATCTCTATTATGACCACTGAATTGGACCGAGCTGCTCATATCATTAAGGAAGAAAATTTTTAAGTTACATTAGTAAGAAGGACGTAACACCCGAGATTCGAATCCGGTAGATCGGGATGGGTCGAAAGCGTTACAAGGTTAGGTATCAGAGCATGATTTAGCAGATTCTCGAGTCATGAAGGAAGATGAAAGAACCTTATACGCATAGTACGCCGCGCCTGGTTTAGTCTCTCAGGTATTTGTCGCCAATTCTATTTCTGTACAGAGCTGGTGAAAATGCAATAAAACGACCAATGGGGTCGTTCGTAAGGAAGATTACTAAACAACATAGTGGGCATGTTGAAAGTAAGTGACTTTTCAAGTCACTAAACAACATGGTAGGCATGCTGAGAGGAGGTATCGATGGTGATTTTCATCTAGGCTTCTCCCCATTGAACAACGACAAGAACATGATTAGCATGTATGGTTCCATTTTTGCACCAAGTGGCATTGTATCCATTGAGATTTCATATGATATTTTGAAGAGTCTTTCCAGTCGTGAGGCACTGATGGAAGTCCCTCGTAAGAATGGATAGTGGAGAAATTGAATAACCCATACTAGAATCTAAGTCTACCTTTTGGCCAAAGTCCACCAAGGAGCACGATGGATAAGGCTTTAAGTAGTGTCACTCTGATGGCTTCTAGATGGTTATCAAATTTTAAGATGAGAACCTTACTCTTAAGGAATGTATTCTCAAGCTCTGAGGAATTCATATAGGATTGAAATGTTAAGACCACGGCTTAAATTCTCTAATACAAATTCGACAGTTGTCCAAGGAAATCGGGGAATATCTGTGCTTAGGTGCTTAGCCACCAAGAATTTGTTTTTATCCTCAACAGCAAATAAGTGACAATTTCCAAGGATATTTTCACGGAATATGTCAGTAAATGAGAGGTCTTGGAAACTTAAAATAGGAAGAATGTTGTGTCTAATGAGTTAATGCTATCAGTTGAGCTGTTAGAAGGATAAAAAAAATTCGAGGATGAATTCCTAAGTAGGGGAGAGTTGTAATATCCCGCTCGGTGAAGCCCTAGTATTCAGGTGTTTTTTTAGAAGTAATAATTTTGGAATGAGTTTTGAATAAGTAAAGTGATGGATTCAATTAAGAAGCAGAAGTTCACGAGTACACCTTTGGGCAAAGTCCCAAAAGTTTGAAATATAGTCCATAAGTATAAAGCTTGAGAAGATAGTTTTAAGTGTCCAACATTAGGATTGGATTAAGTATAAGTTATTTTCCGAGTGCGTCTATGATGCCTTAGTCTGGCGTATTCTGGAGGAACGAAACTTATGGCTAAGTTAAGTACAACGGTTCAAAGAATAATGGTAAGAGTTATAAGCAATATCATTAAGATTATTTCTATGGAAGATAAATTTACCTCTTCTGCTCTCATTAGGTAACCTGGTATAAATCCAAATAATTGATAATTCATGGTCATAGAGGAATGCATTCTATCATTCATCATTTCTTTTCACGAATAGCCTTCTCTACTTCTAGATGATGTTCAAGCGGTCGATACATTCAGACCTGGTAAAAAAGAAAACAAAAAATTAGTTAGCATCAATCCTCGACAACGACGCAAAAATTTGATGGGTGCCGAATCCACCAAAAATAAATTCCTATGCTTAAACAATATATAAATAGCAGTATAGGGAGTAGGATCGGCCCCACAAGGATTGGATATCTAAAATTGTCATCTCAATTTAACTAGGTTGCACGATAGGCAATTGTCATGCCTATGACGAGTGTCGGCGTATTCAAAAAATAGATATTAAGTTGATTATATAAAAATAACAAAAAAATAGATATTGAAATTGCAGTAAAATAAATTAAAACTAAATAAATCGATGTCATGGCGCTCTAGCTTTAAGCTCGATTCAGGCTCTAGGTTTGAACTAATCTCAGACAATGAATTTTCTCCTCTAACTAATAAGTCGATTATAGTGATTGATGAGGCCTCAAACCACCAACCCTTTGTGTGTAAATTAATTGCACGAATGCCCAACAACTAACCCTTACTGAACAAAAAACCATGTAACACGCATCCATAATTTAGCTTCTCGGTAACCATGCAAACTAGAAAGGCCCGACTCAGATCAACAACCTCAACTATGCAGGTCATTTAAATCCAATAGTTATTTCCCTTAACAGATCCAATAAAACCACTCAGTTGGACACACCAATGTGTTCCTCGGTAGACCAAATACAACAATTGATCCTATTGTTTCTTCCAACTATATGGCACTTAACATTGGATCAACGAATATTATTTGACTTGATGCCAATACGACTTCATGAGATGGTGTTGTCTATCTCTTTAACTGAAAAAATAAGAAATACTGGTATGAAAGTTCTTAAGTATGAGTTTTGAGTCTCATGATTCCAAAAATCAGATAAAAAAATCAACCTAAAACTAGATCAAAACTAATTCATAAAATAAATTAAGAACAAGAAAAGAAATTAATCCAATAGAGAATTATTATTAAAATAAAACCAAAAAAAAAACAATGGTTTTGTGGCCGACGCCTATGCGCCTCCCCCTCTCCTAATTCAATTATACTATAATATATAAGGGTGAGCAAAACTTGATTCGACTCGAAAAAATCGAAAAAAATCGAATTTCGAGTTAAACGAATCGAGTTATTCGAGTCAACTCAATTTTTTTTTCAAATTTTGATTTCGAATCGAGTTGAGTTTTCGAATTCGAATAACTCGAATAATTCGAATAATTCAAATATCAAACTATAATATTTTACATTTTTACCCTAAATTCCCAAACATTTTTACTTTTCCCTCAAAACTTTTACTCCTTACCACTTTCCCCCAAAACTTTTACTCCCTCTCATCCCAACCCCCAATCTAACCAAAATCCATTTTCCACCAAAATTTTACTCTCCCATTTAATTTTTCTTAAAATTTTACTCCCAAAACCCCTCAAAACTTTTTATTTTCCCCCAAAATTTTTACTCCCTCCCACTTTTCCCCTAAAACTTTTACTCCCTTCCCATCTCACCTCCCATCTACCCCAAACCCATCCCCCCTCCAATTTTTTTTAATATTTTTCCTTCAAAATTTTACTCCCCCTATTTACTTTCTCTCAAACTTTTATTCTCCAAGACTTTTTATTTTCCCCTAAACTTTTACTTCTCACCCTTTACTCTCAAATAAAAAATCAAAATTATCCAAAAAAATCACTAAACATAAATAGTAATAATTTTATTTATATTTACTATTTATATTATTATATTAAATTTCACATTTTATATGATTTATATTATTGAATTGTTTAGTCATATTGAATATTTATATTAAAATTGAATTATTAATTATGCCATAAAATATTCGTGTTAAAATTTTATATTGGTATCAATTTCACATTTTATCTTTAAAATAGCTTTTATTAAAAATCACATTTTTACATTTAATATATTTTTAATTCCAAAATACATAGTGACAAGAATCAAGATAATTGAAACAACTAAATAAGCAAAGAAGCTAACTCAGATATAAAATATTAATAAATAAATTATTTGGTGATGAAAGTTAATAAAAAATTTGGTTAAGGTGAACAAATTTTATTACGATGGGTGATAATGGTTACAAGGACCCAAATTTATTTTTTAAAATTTAACTTGAACAAATATATTCGATTCGATTCGATTCGAATTCCATCTCACTTGACTCGATTCGAGAAAATTTCAAATCAAATTAGGATAATAAACTATGATTCGTCAACTCGATTAACTCGAAATTTTTTCATTCGATTCGATCGAACACTCACCCCTAATAATATGCATAGGATAATTATCCTATATATTATCAATGGAGTAAAAAAATTTCATAAACGGATTTGAGTTAATATAATTTATTTTTAAAGTATAATAAAATGATAATTAAATAATTAGAAAAGACAATTATCACCATCTTAAACTCAATGGAATTTTTTATGGTTAAATTACCTAAATATACCAAAAAATTAAAAATTTATGGAATTTGGTCGATTTTTAGAAAATTTACAGAAAAGAGTCATTTCCCATCAAAACGTGTTCACGTCAGCACGTTTTGAGGGGAAATGGCCATTTTCCGTAAATTTTCAAGAAACTGACCCAATTTCATAATTTTTTTAATTTTTGATATATTTAAATATTTTACCCATTTTTTATCCCACTGAGAATACACAAAATAATTACCTATATATGTAATAAATCCTAGACGGATGGCTGTAGGCCTAATGTGCCTCCCCTTTCTTCACGAATATATGTATATAATAACTAATAAACATTAAAATAAAGAAGGCAAGTTTAAAATCACAATAAGTTTTAATAATAATAATAATAATAAAATACTCCTAAAATATTTGTCTTATTTATCAACTTGGGTTCTTGTGTCAATTTTTTGGACAATTTACATATCTACTTGTTTTCTTATATATTGGACAATAATTGTAATAATCTAGTAAATAATCAATTAAGTATCAAATTAGGTAAATTTTATGTCCAAAATTAATTAAAATAAATAATAAAGATATGTTAATTATGTGGATTATCAAAATTATATATTATATATGCATATAAATACATTTCAATTACATCCATATAAATATATTTGTATACAAATATAAGCTTTAATATCATTAATTCTATTTAATTATTTAATTTAATAACTATATTTTAAATTTAGAAGTAATTATAAAAAAATTAAAATGGTTAAGATAGAAAATATTAAAGTTGATATTGAACGAAACACATTGAAACGGCTAAAGCACACTAAACTTTTGATTGGAACGAAATTTAAACTACTTAGTACGAATTTAAAATTGGAGCGAGCTGAAACACGTTTAGATATCAATTACCATGCTTAAGATAACTCTATTGAGAACCTAGAAATTAGGCAAAATAAGGCCAATAGGCCCTTTTTTTTTTTTATTAATTAGGCCTTTAGACCGATTTTAAAATTAATTAGGGAAATAGATCGATTTAAATGGAAAGCGCGTCTAGTTGGGTGAGCTTTCTATACACATGTCAGGAAAGCGCGCGCCTCAATAGTCAAAAAGCAACGGCTTTTTGAATGTTGTTGCGCCAATGGTAAAAAAATTAAATATATCAACGGTAACTTTTTTTAAAATTTTTTTCATTCACATCCTTCTCTCAACTCTCTCAAACCCTCTCAAGTTTCTTAACTCTCTTGTTTTAAATTTTTCGATATTTTCATTTAAAAATATTATTTTTTTAATTATCTCATTTTTATTCGTTGAAATCGATTTGTCACTAATAGTCGCCTCTCTAATCCGCTTCGATGACAATCATATTTTCACTTCCCAAGCAATAATGGTAAGACGAAAATTTAAATTTCGTTAATTTCAATGATGTTAAATGTAATTTTTTTAATTTGAAATTGTTTTTATTGTGTAAATAGGCAGATGATCGTGTTCTAGAGGGATTTGTTCATAATATAGGAAAGCTGCGATCCCTGAAATTTGTGGCCACTTGCAAGTAGTTGGATTCTTATATGCATCTTTCATGTCTGGTGGCTGCAAACTCGATTTGGCACTAATCACGCATTGGTGGAAAGATGGAGGCCCAAAACACACATTTTCCACCTTCTATGCTGTGAGTGTGCAATCACACTCAAAGATGTAGCACTACAACTCGGTCTACCAGTGGATGGTTCAGTATCACAAGATCAACATCATTCCAAGCAAAGTGGGCCTCTGCGAATCACTATTGGGGAAGGTCCCGGACAAGTTCCAAGGTGGTCGGATATCGATAAACTGGTTGTAGGATAATTTTGATGAGCTCCTCAAGACCCTAAACACCGAATAGATGAGGTCATAGAACAATACACTCAAGCGTACATCATGAGGTTAGTCGAATGCATTTTAATACGTGACAAATCTCAAAATTTGGTGCACATAAAGTGGCTACCACATCTAGTGGACTTCAACGAGTGCAAGAAACTAAGTTGGGGATCTGCCGTATTGTCCATGTTATATCGGGAGATGTGTCAGGCCATGGCACCAAGTGCGGCGTCAATTGGTGGTTGTCTACTGCTGCTGTAGTTGTGGGCCTAGTTGCGACTACTATTTTTACACCCTAAGGTGACCGTCCCATATATGTTCCTGTTGATGACGAGGTAAACATCATTTATTAACAAATAGGTAGCCTGTACAATATTTTTTTTTATTAAACATTTTGATTAACATATCGCTTGTACAGGTGGAACCATGGGTTGACCTATGTAGGACTGCCTGAGAAGTTTGAAGATATTAGGTTATTGTTAGATCAATGCTTGGAAGCCGAGCTTAGTTACCTATTATGTTGAACATATATTAATTACGTAATGATTCGTAAAAAATCATACATAAGGATATTTAAAATTTTGCTTTTCAGTTTAAATAGATGCCATACGCCGACACCGATGTCAAATATTGCATCCTGCCAGAAGTGTTGGACAATTGGCAGATGTGGAATGCCAAGGTGTCGTTGGTAGTGTACACAATGGTGGAAATACACGAATCGGACCGGGTGCTGTGACAATTTAGGTGAAGGTAATGAATTCTACCACCGCCGCGAGACTTGAAAGAGCTGCACAACGTGGACATGTGGGGAAAGGAAAACAACGATTGGGCGGTGTGGCGTGGGGAGCACATCGACGCATGGGATCGTAGGATGCAATCCTTACTTGTTCACGAACAATTTTTCTTAGTGGACACGGCGGCAGGTGATGATTACTTGGCATGGTTCAGAGCCGTCAGTAAGTTGTATCTGTTAGCACCAAAGTCGAGGAGTAGGCAAATTCGACAGAGGAGGCAACGTCGATCACCAGAACAAGGTAGGAGGGGATGCAGTCACACGATGGGTTCGTCATCCGCTCCGACAGAAGATGTGTTACCGTGGCTACGCAATATTTGGGTCAATTTGCTCTACTTATTCTCGTTCAATAAAGTAACCTTATGTTTTTTTCACAAACACCACTGCATTACGGACTACCACACATGGCCGATTCTTCTTTTCCCACAAGTACATATTTAGTGCCACCGATGTCCTCCGTGTACTACACCCCCATATAGATGTCAATGACGAACCCATGTAGTAAAAAAAACCAACGTATGCACCACCACAAATGACGATGCCGATACAAACATTCGTGCAATAGTCAATGACGATGTTGATGCCCGGTACCTTTCCAAGGTGTTATCGTTAGACTCGCAATGTTCCGACTTCATTGTAACTTGATCCAGTTCAGAAAATAGTGCCACTTTTGAACCATCCAGACCGCGCTGTCGGATTGGCTCAGGTTTTGACTCCTCTCCCATCGTTTACGTTTGTAGCCCCTTCTTCCTCACCTGTATCCCCTTTTTCATCCACGCCTTCATTGTCACCTTCAAGCACGGTATTGGACGTACCCTCGTCAGCTCCCGTCGAAAAGAATAGGTAATCAGTTCTCCTGTAACCCATGTGCTAGCCAAAATATTCAACGAGTTGATGACCAGTGTACATTAATAATCCCTGGTATAACCGCTACTGCCCCATAACATCGACCTAATATCAAGTTGAAATCGAATGCACTGATTAAATGTCAAGCATGAGTGTCTAGAATTGGGTTATGCTGATACCCTGACTGGAGCTGACCCCAAAAGTTTAGATCGATGCCGGAAACCAATAAGTGTCTACCGATAGATATTTTAGGAACATCGTAGCAGTCACTTTGAAAAAGCTAGAAAACCATCACACAACTATGTAGTAGGACTTTCTACTTCAACTTCACTATTTGTATTCGTCGTGATAGTGGACAAAGATGGGCCAGATCTATTAGCATTGGTGAACTCAACATATAACTCAATAATAGTATTTCTACTTGAGATGTGCAATGATATGACCATCTTAAGATGTGTTTTGCTAATTACATTGAATAGCTCATACTTATAGAGGTCAATGGATGCAAGAAATCTACAATGCAACCTCATAATTCTTCCCTAGGTCGATCCCTCAACTTTCTTCCTGCTTCTGGTCCGTATCTCACGCATTTGAATTGTACTATTAGACGCAAATTCCATGGACTTTGCTCCTACAAACACCACCATGAACTTTGTATTATAGATTTGACCGTCGTAGTATATAACGGATTTCACTCGTCAACTGATTTCAATATTGGTCATGATTTGGATGAATAAACGCAAAAAAAAAATAAGTACAAAGTTGTCTGAAGAAGTACACTCAACTCTCACCATGATGTAAGGTTCTTCTATTTGATATTAACTTGATAAGTATCTATGTTATAAAAATTACGCCCTTTTATAAGAGAATATGTGCTATGAATTTTATTTACGAATGCACACATTTGTTGCATAGTGTATGGTACAAATGATTTTCATCACGCAATCAGAACTCATATAATTTCATCTAGATTCTGCGACTGCATAACGTGCACAGCATGCATTTGAAAAGGTACTTTCACCCTCAGAAGTTTAAATTTGTTAGAGAAAGCTAGCCCAAATAGGCGCTTTCCTACCATGTCCATAAGAAAGCCCCCCAGCTGGGCGAGCTTTCTTTAACAAATTTACTATTCCCAAGGGTAGAAAATCCTAACGCTTCAAATAATTTGAAAGCTTTAAAAACTTCAACATGTTTAGAATATTTTCCAACGCAATTTTAAGGTTTTCCTTTGCAAACAGACCCTTTCCTACAACTATAAAATGGCTTTCATATACCAAACTTCATCATCCCTCAGTCATATAATTTCTCTCCAATCCTCCCTATTTCTCCACTGTAAACTATTTTCCAGTCTTAAAAATTTTGATCGCTAAAAATATTTTGTTTACGTTCAAGGTATTCTTGAGTCATCGGTGATGCAATATCACTCCGAGCTACACACATTTCATATTTCATGCTGAAATGGGATCATTACCTTTGAAGCCTAACCTAGGGAAGTTGGTTATGGGGTGATTTTTCTTTCTAAGGTCAAAGGTGGAAGTCGATGTGGAGGTCTCAATCGACAACTGTTATGCACTAATGGATCAGAGTATAATGAGGGAGCCAATTGATGATCGTTATGCGGCCACGAGCTCAATCTTTTCAAATACCCAAAAATGATGTCCTCTAAATACCATACAGAAGTTTGATGGCATATTTATATGGAAAAACACTAGGGCTTCCCGCTATAATCGGTGTAATTTTTTTCTCCATTTCCAAACAACTAGTTCCTTTAACCTTCCTTCCTATTTGAAGGCATGCACCATCATAGACACAAGAGGAATCTCAAGCGGGAGCGGTTGTTGTGGGGCAATAAAGGTGATTCTCCTTTTGGGGTGAAGATGGTTATCATTATTACACAACCCATTAATAACTACAATCGTTGTCGCACCGACCCGAGTTTGACCTCTTCTGTGCCGAAACAATCGCTCTCCTCCTGAAAGCCCTCTTCTGTCCATCTCGGTGTCAACCTTTAGACAAGAATGAAAGGTTTAAGATACTGACTATTTGGAAATAGAGAAAAAAATACTTTGATTACACCAGAAGTTCCCAGATTATGGCATCAATCTTATGTATGGTATATATAGTGCATTAGTTACAGGTATCCAAAAAGCCTAAACTCCTGACAGCACCTGGCCCCCCAGTTATACTTGAACCCGTGACCGCATCGCGGTTGCCGACTAGAACCTTCACGTAGACTTCGACCCCTAATCGTATCAAGCAATATTACCCCGAAATTAGATGTCCCCACAATGGGTTTTTAAGGTGATGGTCATATCCCACCATGACATATGAAATGTATGTGTGTTGATGCGCGTTATCACATCCCCGACCCCTCAAAACTACCTAAGAACTTTTGATGTTTCAATCGAAAACCTGAATACTTTCAAAATACCCTAAACCCAAAAACCCTAAATCCTAACCCTAACCCTGATAAAATAAAACCCCTAACCATAAAAAATAAAAGCCCTAACCTTGGAGAGAGAAATAGAAAGTGCATCCAATTAGGCATGCTTTCCTTTCTCTCTCCTAAAATCGGCCTATTTCCCTAATTAATTTTAAAAGTGGCCTAAAGGCCTAATTAATTAAAAAAAACTACCTATAGGCCTTATTTTGCCCGAAAATTATACTACAAAATAAATTGAATTAGAGGCCGAAAGGCTCCCTTTTAAGGTTTGAAAAATATGTGTGGTGGTACATACCGGTGTTATATTTTGAAGTCTTTGTACACTATTTGGATCATCAAATTAGTAAATATTCAAAAAGAAAGTGAGGGTAAAGGTATCATATTGTTCGTGTATTATGCTAAAGATTGCATTTTGGTCCCTACTAGAAAATGGGCAAACATGTCTTATTATATTAGATGAAAGAGTAAAATAGTCTTTTCATTAAATATGTGATGTTAAATGTCTATTGTAGTGTTTATTAATAAGCCATAATAATAAATTTAGGGTTTGTTTTACAATGCTTAAAAAAAATACTTCTGGCTCCAAAAGTACTTTTGGAAGAAAAGCTGTGCTAAACAAACTGTTTTTGACTGAAATTTTTAGTTTTTCAAAATGAAAAAGAGAAGCTAAAATTTTTAACTTTTTTTCTCCCAAAAGTATTTTTAGTACTTAATTACTCTTTTACCCATCCAATAACATAGTACTTTCTCCTTTTTTTCTTTGTGCTTAATTACAAATGTGTTAAAATTATTAATTAAAAATAAAAATAATTTTTAAAATGCTAATTACAAATATTTAATGGTTATATTTAAATATTTAAAATATGGTTTATATAGTCTAATTAAATTTTATAAATAATTAATATTTATTGCTTAAAAATATTTAAAATTTATATTTCATATATTAAAATATTAACAACAAGTTATAATAATTTTTATATTTTTACTAAAATATCAATATTTTATTTCAACATATTTAATGAAAAGACTATTTTACTCTTTTATATTAAAATGGACATTTTATTTGAAAATATTAAAATAATATTAAAATGGTTTAAACCATTTTATTTCTCAAAAGTATTTTTTACAAGAATGTTAAAGACTCAAATTTTAAACCAAACTTTTCAAAAGTAGTTCGAAAAATATTTTTCCACAAAGACTTTTCAAAAGTATTTTTCAAAAGATCGCTAAACTAAATTTCTTAACCATCGATCTTTACACATTTATTCAATTTTATCTCTTTTCTTGATGTGACACTATTTTGTTTTATATCACATGTCAAAAAATAATTTAAAATTATAAAAGAAAAATCATAATAAAAATTATAATTCTAAAATTTATGAAAAAATTTATTCAAAAATCATAATTTTGAAAACTATAATTTTATTTACAATTTTTAAATTTTAAAAATTCTCTTTGTCAATAAAAGGTTGAGTGTCACTTGAATCAAAACAAAAGAGTAGAGGGCAAATTAAATAAAAGAGTCAAAATTGATGCTAAATTTATTATTATATATTATATTATATATAAACACCAAAATAAACATTTAATGACGCTATATTAACAATAAAATGTTGAAATTAATTTACTCAAAATAAAAGAGTAAGGATAAAATTAAATAAAAATATAAAATTAAAAATTAATTTTATGATGATATCTTATTTATAAAGACCAAAATATAATCTTAAGTATATTACAAATATTGTTACGGTAGTTGACAATGAAAAACGTAAAAAGATGAATAGCTGAGAAGATAACATTGTTTCGTAGGATTTTGGTTTTACTTATTATTAATGAGTCCAAACATGTGGCTGCTTGAACCACTCTTTAACTTTGGACCTAATGAGCTTAACTCTGCCTTCACCTAACTCTTAGGCAAATATAACATAAATTAAATGTTAACTTTTAGAAAAAAAAAACCTCAATTTTTATTCGGTTAATTTTATTTATTTTATTATTAAATTTTAAAATTTCAATTTAAACTAAAATGATAATAGTTATATTGAGTCGAATTCTACCATTAGTCCTATGAGTAATAGTTGAACCCGTTAAGTTAAATTTTACTATTAATCCTACAATATGCATAAATTTTAAATTTTATCATTATTCTCTAATTTCATCATTTTTAATATTATATTTTTCAAATTTTAAAATTTTAATCTTTAATTTTAATTTTAATGGTAATTGAAATAACATTTTTTAGTATTATGTTAGTAATTAGATGTGTAATCGAACCGAACCGAACAAAACTTGAATAATAATAACTGAGAGCTCAAGTTTGATTCAAACTTCAAGGCTCAATACTTGACTAAAGTTCAACCGAACATCAAATTTTAAACCCGAGCTCAACTTGAGACATAATCAAACTAATTAAACTTGAGACCAATTAAGCTTATTCATATTCAAACTCAGAGCTCATTTGAGCTCTTTCAAATTTATGAGTAAAAATATAATTTTAAAATATAAAATCATATTATATTGAAAAGCTAAATTTTGACCAGTAAGGTGTTTGAACTGAGTATTACATAGCTCAATTTTTGCTCGACCAATAACAAAGTCGAGCAAACTTAAATAGTTTGTGAGCATGAAATAACAAGCTATCACAACACAACCATTTAATAATTACCCTGTTCTACTAATTTGCATGTAGATTTAATGCTAACTTATTCCATTCTATCAACCAAGTTACTTAAGGCCAGTTCTTCATTACTTTTCAAAAGCATTTCTGGCTCCAAAAGTATTTTTGGAAGAAAAACTGTGCAGAACAAACTATTTTTGACTGAAATTTATGGCTTTTCAAAAGTATTTTTGAAAAGCACTTCTAAAAAAAAAAGCTAAAATTTTTAACTTTTCCTCTCTCAAAAGTACTTTTAATGCTTAATTACTTTTTCACCCCTCTAATAACATAATACTTTTCTTTTTTTGGGGTGCTTAATTACAAATGTGTTAAAATCATTAATTAAAAATAAAAAATATTTTTTAAATATTAATTATAAATATTTAATAATTATATTTAAATATTTAAAATATAATTTATATATTCTAATTAAATTTTATAAGTAATTAATATTTATTACTTAAAAATATTTAAAATTAAAATTTATATTTCATATATTAAAATATTAACAAGTTATAGTAATTTTTATATTCTTACTAAAATATAATAATATTAACTAATTTAAATTTTATTTAAATATATATTTATTACTTGATAATAACATGTTTAAAATAGATATTTTATTTTTCAAAATATTTTTTGACAAAGAATACTAAACACTCAAATTTTAAAGCAAACTTTTCAAAAACACTTCTCAAAAGCACTTTTTCACATCACTATTTAAAAGTATTACTAAACTAGCCCTTTAATACAAATAAAGCTAGTATTCCATTACCATTTAATAACTACTTTATTTAAGCGAATCAAAATATGCTCTGTACTTACCTCACAGTACATTAGCCTCATCTCCAAAAGATACAGCAATAATCCAAACAAGTCAAGAATGTCTGGCAAAACCAATTTTCCTTAAACAATAAGGGCGCATAGATTCAAATGTTTTCCTTTGCCCAATGAAGCTTATATGACCTAATTTTACCCCAACCAAAGCCTAAACAATAAACTAAAAAAATCAAACCAAACCCAATTAACCAAGCCTAAGTAACCCTAACCCAATTAGACCACTAAACCGACCACTAACTCCACCACCCCACTAAACCGACCACTAACTCCACCACTCCACTAACTCCACCATCCCACTAACTCTATCATCCCACTTGCATGCATAAGTTGTAGAATTTGGTTATAAAAGCCATTCAAAACCATTGTAAAGGGAGGTTTTTTTTTTCCCTTCTATTTTTCGGATAGTTACGAATACATGAGAAATCAAGTACACAAAAAGAAAAGAATTTTGAGACAGATTCAAAATATTCAAAGTGATCTTTTTATTTTGTTCTTTTTATTCATTTTTTTACACTTATTTTTAAGAATAAACGCGAAAATACGAAAAAAGAGGTAGAAACGAACCCATTTTGAGATCGTCGAAAAAAAGAAGCTTTTTTAGTTTCGACCGTCGTGTACTGCGGTGCCGCAGTAGCCCGTTTTGGAGGGTGGAGATATTTGCCCTTTTAGCCCCTCCTTGTTACTCGTAAGTTCTAATTGGTCCATCTTTTTAATTTTATTTCTGATTTTGCCCCAGATGCTTGTTTTTAAATTCAATTTAGTCCATATTCTGCTTTACTTTCAAATCAACTATCTCTAAATATATATTATTGTACTTACTGTTTTAATGTGGTCATTACCATTATTGTTTTTAATATTTTTTTTCCTTTTATTTTATTACTATTACTAGGTTCGTTAGCATTATTAGCATCATTTTATTATTGCCACTATTTTACATGTATTATTATTATAAAACCGTCTTTTTATATTACTATTTATTATTCCTATTTTTCATTACTATTATTTTTATCACTATTATTACATATATATTATTACTACAATTATACTTATTATAATTACATTTATTTTTACTACTACCATTATTTTTTTATTACCACTATTAATTCTAATATTATTACTATTATTTTCTTATTGATATTTTTATTTTTGCTTTTTTCAAAATTCATAAAAAGGGTTTCACAAAGGTAATATTTCGTGTTTGGAAGTTCGAGAAATTGTGCCCAATCGTCTTTGGGCTTCGATTTTTCGCTCGTTCGATCACTAAATATTCTTTAAAGATTTTGATCATGTTTTTGAAAATAAGGCAATGTTTCGTATTTGGATGTTTGAGAGATTCGTGCCCAATCGTGCTGGGTCTCGATTTTCTATTCGTCCAAACAACTAAATATCCTTCAAAGATTCTTTATCGTGTTTTCTTAAATAAGGCAATATTTCATGTTTGGAAATTCGAGGGATCGTGCCCAATCGTGCTGGGTTTCGATTTTTAGTTTGATCAAATAGCGGAATACCCTTTTTTAAATTGGATGCATGGATTTTGGAAATCATGGAACGATATTGGTATTGAGGGTTTGAAACATCATGTCCTATCGTGCTGGATGTGGTATTTCATCCTTTCAGAAAAAGAGAGTTTCGATATCCAATGCGAGTTATCCAAACATTTTAAAGATTCATATTTTAAAATATTTTCTAATTTTTATATTAAGACATTAATCAATCAACACGGTACCAATTTTGGGCGTTGCGAGTGTGCTAATCCTTCCTCATGCGTAACCAACTCCCGAGCCCGTTTTCTTAAAATTCGTAGACCAAAATGTTTTCTAAAGTGACCCAATCACACTTCAAAAATGATTGGTGGTGACTCCGTTTTTCTTTTTAAAGTCGGCCCATTTTCCAAACAAAAAAATAGTTTCGACAGCTTGGCGACTCCGCTGGGGACCAATAAGAGAGTCAAGCCGTAAAATTGGTTGATTAATGTCCTTTTTATTGAAAATAAACTTTTTTTCGTTTTTCCTATTTGCATGAGTTTTTGTCGCGTCACATATTTTTTTTGGGTTTGAGACACACGGGATATCTCTGCATTCATGTTACATGACCGTTGTGGTCACACCCTTTAAGTGGGAGCGAGAAGCTATGCCTTCGTGCGGTTTTCACCTCTGCATGGGCTAGGGGACTGCTCCCGGGATACATCCGTACCTATGGTTCCGTGAGGTTTTCACCTCCGCATGTCCATAGGGAAATGTATTCCCCTGAACCGTATGAGCCTATAATGGGTGAGGATTGAGGAATCTGCTGGTTCAGGTACCCTTCCTTTAGAACTAAACCACATATAGTGAACCCTAAGAGCTTACCCTAGGTAGAGCCATGCTACACCTTAGTGGTTACCCATACAGTGGTTTGACATTTTTTACTTGCTTTGGTTGCTGTTATGCGATACTAACCTGTTTTATTTGGGCGATGTTTGCATATCATTTCATACTTAAAAGGCATCGGTTCCTGTTTTAATTACTAAGTTAGAAGGCTTGTTATGGAGAACAAATTCCTTGATAAAGTAGAAGAAAATGCGGCCGTGTGTATATGGTGAGGCTTGAGAAGGGCTAGGCCATATATGACTCTGTTTTATGTAAAGGATTTTGTTTTTTAAATAAGTTTTCTATAAGAAATTGAATCAGAATCGACTCCTCTTATTTTTGCATTCATTCATTTGCATTGCATTTCATGCATTTGCATTGCATCGCATCATATGCATTTAATATCATAAAAGAGCCCTTTTAATTAGAGGTTATATTATAGTAATCCTGGAACACCGCTATTACACTCGAAAAAAATGAAAGCAATGGATCAAAGGATGGAAAAGTTAGAGCAGATGCAGAAGGAAATGCAATACCAACTACAGGAACAGTTGGCTAAGATCCAACAGGACATGAGGGATCAGATGCTAGAGTCCCAGAGGAGTATGATAAGCCAGTTAACGCATTTGTTGACTCGAGGGCAAGATAAAGGAAAAGGCCCCATGGGCGATGTTGAAGATGAAAATGGAAATTCTGCTTGTCTTCCAAGCTTAGCCCCGAAAAATTCTCAAGCACAACCACCGAAAGTGTCTATCAATATCAAACCTCAAGACTAATCGACACCCCAGCCAAGAATTTCCACAGAGGTTAGAGCTCCAACCCGGGGTAACGACAAGGCCGATGGTCCCTGATTTCGATGATGTAGCAGAAGAGGAAAAGACGAGGGTAGAACTCCCAAAAGAGTTTGAGGATCGCTGCAAATGGCTGGAGGAGAAGTTTAAAGCATTGGAAAGCGCTGATTATCAATGCAAGGTGGATGCTAGGAAGCTGAGTCTAGTTCCAAATCTAGTACTTCCTCCGAAGTTCAAGATGCCGGAGTTTGAAAAGTACAATGGGACTAGCTGCCCTGAGGCTCATATTACCATGTTTTGTCGGAGAATGACGGGATATGTCAACAATGACCAGTTGTTGATTCACTATTTCCAGGATAGTCTGACTGGGGCTACAGTAAAATGGTATAACCAGCTGAGTTGTACACAAATCAAATCGTGGAAGGATTTAGCAGAGGCCTTCATGAAGCATTATGGCCACATAACTGATATAACGCCTGATAGAATCACGCTGCAAAATATGGAAAAGAAGTCAGGTGAGAGTTTTAGGAAATATGCCCAGAGGTGGAGGGAAGTCGCTACACAAGTCCAGCCACCTCTACTAGAAAAAGAAATGACCATGCTCTTCATTAATACCCTGAAAGCACCTTTCATCAATCATATGTTGGGGAGCGCGACTAAGAGTTTTATAGACATAGTGATGTCCGGTGAAATGATAGAGAACGTGATAAGGTGTGGGAAAATAGAAATTGGAGAGAGCATGAGAAAATCAGTTCCAAAGAAAATAGAAAATGAAGTAGGTAATGTAAGCTTGAGTTATCCCAAACCCATTACTATCAGTTAATCGAAAGCGGTCACTGCAGGCCGGCAGGCCCCACCAAGACAAGAGCCCAACACGAGGCAGAAGATCGAGAAATTTCAGTTTACTACCATACCTATGACGTATAGGGAGTTGTATAAAACTTTATTAGACGCACACATGGTAGTCCCTGTCTACTCAGAACCGTTGCAACCCCAATATCCTAAATGGTACGATGCAAGCACTCAATGTGAATACCATGCAGGGATAGTGGGGCACCCGATAGAGAATTGCTTCCCTTTCAAAAAGCTAGTCGAAAGGCTCATCAAAATGGGTATTGTGGAGTTCAATGATGCGTCTGTCGTAGGAAATCCGTTACCCAGTCACATTGATAATGGGATGAATACGATAATCGAGAGCGCAGGAAAAAAAATCAAGTTGAACATTGCAAAAATAAGAACCCCGTTGAGAGAGGTCTGGAGAAGAATGGTGGAAAGAGGTTTAATCATACAGGATGTAAGGGGAAAATCCCAAGATGCGAGGAACTACTGTGAGTTCCATAACAAGGAAGGCCATGAGATCCAGAAGGCAAATAATTGAGCCCTAGTACAAGGGTTAATGGATAATAAAGAGTGGAGTTCTTTGACTTTGGAAGGGGAAAACGTGTGTACCATAAAAAGTGAGTCGGTAGAAAAGGACGCCGAGGTCAAATGGGGATCAATTACTTTTCCATATATATCCAAGGCATTCATATCGAAAGAATTATCCTCCTAAATCGGGATGACAAATGAAGAAATGGTCAAGACATGTTAAAAGCCTTGAGCATCAACGCCAGATTTGAGGAGAGATCGAATGAAGGAAACCTAGGAGGCATTCGCCTCACGAGCCCGAAAGTGTTTTGAATAACTGGACTGTGAAGGAAACTCTTGTAGTTTTTAGAGCTAACACGAGTAATGTTCAAAACACATTTGTTGTTTTAAGCCTAGAAACAATAAGAATCTTTTAGGCTCTGCTCAAACATCTTTATTTTCAATAAAATGCATTTTTATGTTTCATGCCGAGCAAATATTTTCTCATTTTTCCATGTCATACTATATATTCTTTTGTTCGTTGGAATGTTCTTTCATTTTCATCCATGATTATAAATAATCATCTTCGTAACCATTTATTCTTTTGAATTTGCCTTCGTACCTACAATAGGTACCCGGATATAGGGACATGAGCAACGCATTACGGACTCCTTTTGAGTGAAATATGGGTCTAAAAGGATCTGAATATTTTGAAGATGTCGAGATTACAACTTACCCATTGATCTATTAAGGATGGTAAAACAAAATGAAAATAGACTCTATCGTACAAAGGGTCAGTGGACATTGTAAGTCTAGGAAAGGAGTGAAGATCGAAGCCTTGCCCTCCACCAAAACAAAGAAAGACTCCATCGAGTTATTCTAAGAATTCAAAGATGTCTTTGCATCAAGATATGCCTAGGCACGAGGAGGCTATGGAGTGTTCGGAAAGGCACATGCTAGGAGATTTCTGATAGCCAGATTGATTATAAGGTTCGGGTATTGCTGGTCTACCATGAAAGGGAGGTTACATCAGTTATGTCGTAAATGCCAAATTGAGAAGGCGTGATTTATATGCTTCTTCTATTTTTTTTCCTATACATGGAGCGTAGATGTTACGGGGACGATCTCGTCAAAAGCATCTAGTCGACACCTATTCATCTTCATGATTGTTAATTATTTCACTAAGAGGGTGAAAGACGGTTCTTATGGCAAAGTTACAAAAACAACCGTCATCAAATTCAATTTCAATTTTGAATGCAAGTTCGAGTTCAAAAAAAAAGAAAAGAAAAGAAAAAAGCTATCGAAAGATTTTGAAAGATGGTTGAAACTTGTAAAGATTGGCATAGGCTAGTTACCATTTACCCTCTATGTTACTCGAATATTGGCGGGACCTCACCGGGGCAACGGTTTTCTCATTGATCTATGGGATGGATGCAGTCTTGCCTATCGAAGTTGATATTCTTTTTCTTCAGATTTTGTCAAAGCTGAAGTTGGATAAAGCGGAATGGGTCAATCTCGGTATGATCAACCGAATCTGATCGGGGAAAAGATTAAGAGCCATCCGTCATAGTCAAAGGTACCAGAAGCGAATGATGCGGGCTTACAACAAAAAGTCCACCCCAGAGAGGTTCATGAAAGAGACTTGGTATTGAAAAGATCCTCCCTATGCAAAAGGCTTCAGGGGAAAGTGGATGCCTAATTGGGAATGACATTATGTTGAAAAGAAGGTTTTTTTTGGAGAAGCATGGATACTAGCCGAGATAGATAGCAAAAGTCAGTCAAACCTAATTAATGAGGACCCAGTCAAGAAACGCTTCGCTTATGACGGAAATAGGCCAAGGCAAAAACCCATAAAGGGCGCTTTGAAGTTTTTCGCAAAAAAAACAAAAAAAAAAAAAAAAAAAAAAAAAAACGGAGAGGCCAAGGTGAAAACCCGCAAAGGGCACTTTGAGACCAAAGGGGCTTTGAGTCGAAAACCCAAAAAAAAGGGCGGCTCAAATTATGATCAAATCGTGATGGGGCATAGAGTAGTTTCGCTACACTTGAATTAACAATGATGAAGTATGTTTCATATTGGGGCATCGAAAAAGTACTCCGGATCCCCTAAGCACATATTGAGCTTAAATGGTCCTCAAGAAGTTTGAACAGAGAAGCTTAGTCGGCGATATCTGGGGCACCTAATTGCCATCTTATCCATTCTTAATTTGCTCATTTCAAAATACACTACCAATAAATTTCCTTCTTGATTACATTTACTATCTTATTTATTTGAGCTATGCTCCTAATTAATTTCTTTCTTGCCCATTATTATGATCTTTTCCAAGCATTTCATATTGAAATAATGATTATTGAACTAATAATGCTTTCACAAAAGAATTTTTATGACATCTGAAAAGTCTCTAAAAAATACAAGAATCAAACAGGACAATTGTTTAGAACTAACCAGCTTAAAAGGCTCGAGCACTTGAGATAAGGGCTTAAGCAATGACGACATCTTTGATTCTCTCGTTAGAAGTATCAATGAACAAAAGACATACGTTAGAGATGTCACCTTAATAAATGGCAAGTCATGATGATTAAGTGTTAAAATTGGATCATTCTCATGACATTTTGCATTCATTCATAACATTCATAGTATATATGGTTAGGAGCATTTTCATGACATCCTAATCATTTGGAATAAGTATATACCCCATGAAATTTCTATGTAGGTTCCTAGAGGACAATGTAGCAAAGTTAATGGGAGTTAAAAGCGATCTGATCCCACCGAGGAGTGGAACAGATCGAAGACGATGAGCCTTAATTCCCTAATCAAGAGGGTAACAGGCTAAAAGCGAGATCTTATCCCACTAAGCGAAGTGGAGCAGATCGAAGACGATGAGCCTTAATTCCCTAAGCAAAGAAGGTAACAAAGGCTAAAGAAGCATATCTCGATCCCACCGAGGAGAGTGGAATAGATCGAAGACGATGAGCCTTAATTCCCTAATCAAGGGTAACAAAGCTAAAGCGATCCGATCCCACTGAGGAGTGGGCAGATCGAAGATGATGAGCCTTAAAGCAAGAGGGTAACAGGCTAAAAAGCGATCTTATCCCACCGAGCAGAGTGGAGCAGATCGAAGACGATGAGCCTTAATTCCCTAAGCAAGAGGGTAACAAAGAAAAAGCAGATCCGATCCCACCGGCGGAGTGGAACAGATCGAAGACGATGAGCCTTAATTCCCTAAGAAGTAGGGTAACAAGCTAAAAAGCGATCCGATCCCACCGAGGTGGAGGAACAGATCGAAGACGATGAGCCTTAATTCCCTAATCAAGTAGGGTAACAAAGAAGAAGCGGATCCGATCCCACCGAGCAGAGTGGAACAGATCGAAGACGATGAGCCTTAATTCCCTAAGCGAGAGGGTAACAGGCTAAAGAAGTAGATCTTATCCCACTGAGCAGGAGTGGAACAGATCGAAGACAGTAAACCTTAATTCCCTAATCAGTAGGGTACCAGGCTAAAAATTGCAGATCTTATCTTCACTGAGTAGGAGTGGAGCAGATCGAATACAACAAGTCTTATCTCCATGTATCGGCAATGGAGTAAACTAAAGAACTAGCCTAACCCCCTAAGCAGTAGGGTAACGGGCTAAAGAATAGCAGATTTTATCTCCACTAAGCAAGAGTGGAATAGATTGGAACAAAATTTCTATACCCCTGAAGATGCAATGGGTCAAAGCAAGGCTACTTGAAGAGAAGAAGCCCTAAGAAATCAAGACTCAGCAAAACGGGGCAAAATTGGCTCTTTAGAATCTTTGCTTTGTTCCCATTACACGACAGAAGCAAAGATGGGCAGCTGTATGACCCAATTTTACCCCAACTAAAGCCCAAACAACAAACCAAAAAAATCAAACCAAACCCAATTAACCAAGCCCAAGTAACCCTAACCCAACTAGACCACTAAACCGACCACTAACTCCATCACCCCACTAAACCGACCACTAACTCCACCACTCCACTAACTCCACCATCCCACTAACTCTATCATCCCACTTGCATGCATAAGTTGTAGAATTTGGCTATAAAAGCCATTCAAAACCATTGTAAATGGAGGTTTTTTTTCCCTTCTATTTTTTGGATAGTTACGAATACATGAGAAATCAAGTACACAAAAAGAAAAGAATTTTGAGACTGATTCAAAATATTCAAGGTGTTCTTTTTATTTTGTTCTTTTATTCATTTTTACACTTATTTTTAAGAATAAAGCGAAAATATGAAAAAGAGGTAAAACGTACCCATTTTGAGATCGTCGAAAAAAGAAGTTTTTTAGTTTAATTTGTATCATGATGTCAGCAGTTGAAATTGCTTTTTGAGGGTGGGGATATTTTCCTTTTAACCCCTCCTTGTTACTCGCAAGTTCTAATTGGTCCATCTTTTAATTTTATTTACGATTTTGCCCAGATAGATGCTTGTTTTAAATTCAATTTAGTCCCTATTCGCTTTACTTTCAAATCAACTATCTCTAAATATATATTATTGTACTTACTGTTTTAATGTGGCCATTACCATTATTATTTTTAATATTTTTTTCCTTTTACTTTATTACTATTATTAGGTTCGTTAGCATTATTAGCATCATTTTATTATTGCCACTATTTTACATGTATTATTATTATAAAAATCGTCTTTTTATATTACTATTTATTATTCCTATTTTTCATTACTATTACTTTTTATCACTATTATTACATATATATTATTAATACAATTATACTTATTATAATTATATTTATTTTTACTACTACCATTATTTTTTTATTACCACTATTAATTCTAATATTATTACTATTATTTTCTTATTGATATTTTTATTTTTGCTTTTTTAAAATTCATAAAAAGGGTTTCACAAAGGTAATATTTCGTGTTTGAAAGTTCGAGAAATTGTGCTCAATCGTCTTTGGGCTTCGATTTTTCGTTCATCTAGATCACTAAATATTCTTTAAAGATTTTGATCATATTTTTGAAAATAAGGCAATGTTTCGTGTTTGAAAGTTCGAGAGATTCGTGCCCAATCGTCTTTGGGTCTCGATTTTCTATTCGTCAAACAACTAAATATCCTTCAAAGATTCTTTATCGTGTTTTCTTAAATAAGGCAATATTTCATGTTTGGAAATTCGAGGATCGTGCCCAATCGTCTTTGGTTTTGATTTTAGTTTGACCAAATAGCGGAATACCCTTTTTAAATCGGATGCATGGATTTTGAAAATCATGGAACGATCTTGGTATTGAGGGTTTGAAATATCGTGTCCTATCGTACTGGATGTGATATTTTATCTTTTCAGAACAAGAGAATTTCGATATCCAATGCGAGTTATCTAAACATTTTTAAATATTAATATTTTAAAATATTTTCTAATTTTCGATATTAAAGACATTAATCAATCAACACGATCAATTTTGGGCGTTGCGAGGATGCTAATCCTTCCTCGTTTATAACCAACTCCCAAGCCCGTTTTCTTAAAATTCGTAGACCAAAATATTTTTTAAAGTGACCCAATCACATTTCAAAATGATTAGTGGTGACTCCGTTTTTCTTTTTAAAGTCGATCCGTTTTCCAAACAAAAAAATAATTTCGACAAAACTATTTCTAGGAGCATTGTCAGGAAAATGGCGAAACTATAATAGGAGCTCTGTTTTTAAATTGTTTTTTTATTTTATTTTATTATTTTTTTTTTTTTTGGTATATGAATAAATAAATGATCTGAAACAATACTTCAAAGTTCAAACCACTGTATAAGGTTTTGCAATCATACAATACTCATCGGCGAGTAACACAATTGTCAAAGTGTACGGTTTTAGATGTGCAAGGAAAAATAATAGGGCACAATTGAGAACTTGTCCAACGTCATCTTTGTTCAAGGACATAGTCCATGTGCAGAAGTACAAGTACTTGGGTTTGCTCATGGTAGGGAAAACTAGAAATACCCTGGACACTGATGATTCAATCCAGAACTCACGTCATGTAAATGTGGGTCAATCCTAAAGGCAAAAGAAAGTGCATTGATCTCTAGATATCGACTAGTTCGAGGGCAACAGAAGTAATTTTTGGCTAAAGCTGATAACAGGACAAGATCTCAATGGCTTACAAGGACAGATATTACTCTATATGACTGTATTTTTCCCTGCCATAAAGGATAGGAGGGAGGTATAAGTATTCGATCACTTCATTGAAGTGAAATATAAATCCCCTTTTCAGTTTCATTATCTGTACAGTGCTATAATGATTCTTCTTTGGAGTGACAAATAATAAAAACCTAGTACCAGAGAAACGTGTGTTGGATTCCTTTGCATTTCAGTGATCAGCATTGATTCCAAATATGCGGACCTTGTGCATGTTAGGGAACTTTGCGACCACCAGCACAAAAACAGCTAGTGTGTTGAAGAAGAGCAGCGGGTTCTGATAACCTGTTGTGTGTGAGGCAATAAGATACCTGGCAAGGAAACTGACGGGTGAGAGAAGGATGGCATTAACCATAATAAAAGAAAATATCACAGCAGTAAACAGTTGTTTAATATGCACAAAAGAGATGAACACATTATGGAATGGCATAGTGTCTAGTGAGTGAGTGATATATGAGCTTTTTCAGTCAACTGTTAAATGTCATCCTTCAAAGGGACAATGGAAAGAAGCACGCCAGAATGTCAAGACTCAAGATAAATAATGACACTGAGTGAAGAATCATGTCTAACTCAAAGTATACAATTCAAATTTAAATGACTAAGCAGGGTATCATGCTTTCTGAAACTTTTCATTCAAATGTTATCCAACAAACAGAAAGTAGCAACTCATTTTCTTCCATATTGACAAGTGTAAGCTGCAACACACTTAACATCACCAGGTAGAAATTTGATATCGATGGAGATTCATCATCCCAAAGGGAAGCCATTGCACTAGTGGATGGCTAGTGAGGACATTTGAATGAATTTCATCTCTCTTAAATTTACTTATGTAAACTAATCCTCTGAACAATTGCAAATCGATTATATAGGAGTATACTAGGCCATACATGAGATATTCATGGTTTTGGCAATGGTTAACCACAAGTCCATAACTCACTAGGCATCAAAAAGAAAGGGATGCATCTTAATCAGGTGAAAAGGGAAGCCTTAATTGCATTTAGTTTTTAGAGAAATCATCCTACCCATGAATAAAAATATTTCACATTTTTAGTTCCATTTCTGATAAAAGCTTATATAGTGGAAATTGAACACTTACAGCACAACGGGTACAACAGTCAAAAACTTCCTGTTTGGAGTGAGTTGCTTGCCGTTATCTATTTGCTCCCACCAAGTCAAACCATTGTAAATACCTTGGTCATCAGCAAATGGTGTTCCCTTTTTCCAGTGAAAGAAGTGATATGTAACCTAAGGTAAGACGTGAATAATGCACAACAAACTCGTTAAGAAACATAGACTGCAAAACTGATAATACCATATCATTTATGATTGTTTTAGTAAATAGTGAAGACTATAATTTCGGTATAAGAACAAGCAAATCTCCAACTAGATTCATAATTTATTATTTCCTGAAAGGAACAAACAAATTGATTCACATTTATAAACAGCACTTCAAAGAACTTACGTCTAGCCACATAGAGAAAAGGGAAAAAGGAATGTCGGTTATTCATATGAATCTCAAGCATGATGAAAAAAGGAAAGAGTTTTTTGGTAAATTTGCATTATATGCTTTCTTCCACTCCTCAAGAGACAGGAAAGAAAGCTATTCAGAAGAGGTGCAAAAATGTTGATAACCACAGTTGGGTGCTACTGAGCATACCCTTACGAATTAAAAATTCAAATTTCCTTTCATTCAGACAACAAGTCATCAAGAAAACTATCAAGATAATTAGAAAAGCATTGCACAAGTCATGACAAAGGAAAACGGATGTAATTATGAAGTCAATTAACTCTTTACAACCATCTCAAGAGGATGACAAACAATGGGTTTAGAAATACAAGATAACTAAGCATCCTGATTGATGAAGTATGGTATTATTCTATCCTTCCTCATATTAGCCATGCAAGTCTATACGGAAAAAAAGAAAAGGATTAAGAAAACCATCTATTGTACGATTGCAATTTAGAATGAATATATCATTCAAGCCAACTTGAAATTGCACTGAATTCCCATAGATAATTCAGTGTACTAGTTACCTTTGTTCCAAGTTTTTTTTTTTTTTTTTTTTAAACAAAAGAGCCTCAAGAGTTCCATCTAACCATAAGTAGCATGTTGAGCAAGCCTAACCTATTTAATACCAAGAAAACTAACTCATGCCATCTCATTCCAAGTACTAGCTCAGTTGGTGCTGAAACTCCACCCCCCAATCTAATTAAAACCAGCAACAGACTTGAAGTTATATGCAGCATAAAGGCCAAGAAACTAATGGAACATGCACAATTAATTCAAGAACACAATGAACAGAACAAATTGTTCAGCCAAAAAAAAAAAAAAAACAATTTAATACTAAGCTGTACTCAAAGACATAGGTAAACATGCAAATTCAAAAGTCGAACTTCCTACTATTCCTCTACAACAAGCAACCAAGGGGCAAGGTACCTGCTAAATTTCTTTAGGAAATAATCCCAAATTTTTAACAAACGCAGGGAGTCTCAATAAATCATAAAAATCTATCAAGAAAACACACTAGCTAAGAAAATAAACATAAATATCAAATTAAAAACCAGATAAGGAATGCAACAAAAAGAACACCCAAGTTTTATTATTACGACAAAAGAAGAACCTAACTTTGACGAATAGAGATGAGAGAGAGAAAGCTTACAAAGAAATGGGTGAGATGAACAATGGTCCAAGCGATTCCCGGAGAGGTACCAAATACAGATAAAACCATGAGCCACGAAAAGAAAACGATCAAGATATAAGCGGTCCAAACCCCTGGATAGGTGAACCACTCAGTGTTCTTGTTCAGATCTGTGGGTGGCACAGCTCTCACGTACATCTTTTACTTTCGTTATTTCTCTTCTGGGCTTTCTCTTTCTTCCTCAAACAAACGGATGGGTGACTCAAGGATTGATAATGGTGAAAGATGTGCTCGTTGGTAGTGTATTTGGGGTTTTACCAATTCCGTTGTTGCGAACCTGTCGCTAAAGATTTGGGGGAGTATGCGTGGATTTTTCTTTAATAAATAGAGGCTTAAGCGTGTAAAAATCGCTCACACGTCCTTTTCTTTTTTCTACTTAAATTTTCAAAATACAAAAAAAAAAAAAAATAAATAAACATCCTTTCCTAAATAAAAATTATTATTAAGCTTCCATTACATTTAATTAAATATTTAAATTGTCAAAATACATTAACAATATCTTTTGACGATTAATTTTATTAGTTATAGTTAAAGTTAATTGTCCCTAATTTTTTCGATTAAAGTCACCCTATATACGGTACGTAATATATGACAAAAAATTATAAAAATAAAAATCAATAAAAATATTAAATTTTAATAAAATATAAAAATTTATTTTAAAATACTTTTTTTATAAAATTGGAGAGTTGAATAAGTGATTATACCTTTTTTTTCAAAGAATTTATTTAAAAATAATTTATAAGTTAATTAAATATGTGTTTGATTCTTGGGTTAAATTATAAGTATATGCCTTTTTAAGAAATTTAAGAATTTAGGCTCTTTTTATATTTATGAGAATAATTGCGTTTTTGAAAGAGAAAGTGAAAACGAGTACTTTCTTAGATTTTTTTTTTTTTTTTTTACGGTTAGAAATTAGAGTTTATGGGTTTATTTTTGTTTGTGTTTGTGATAGACATTGTTATTGTTTTAAGTAACTTTGAATTAAAAGTAATGTTGTGGAGCTCAGTGATCTACAAATTCCATCTGTCATGTGAGTATGAAGTCATCACCTGAGAAGTCGGATCGCATTTGCTATTCAAGGTCCCAGTTGATGGTGATTATGTTGGATCTGGTGCTCTAACTATAGTATTTTTGTCAATGTACACTTGTAATTTTTTTTTGAAAAGATTGGTTAATAAAATTATTCATATGATTTTTGCACGAAAACCAAAATGGAAGCAAATGATAGTTGGCTAATGTTTAACTAATACTAAGCAGTATTATGTGATCGGATCGCAATACAAAAAGACAACATGTATTAGTAGACAACCTTAAACATGTCCTTAGTCTAATCGAAAACGAGCAAACCGATTGAAAGACTAATATGTCGTCAATCAAGTTCAATTATGAAGATGTTTTATCTTGGGCATCGGAGCAGATAACTCCCATATGATAAAGACATATGTGTGACTGACTAGACTGACAGTACATCGGACAAGACCCAAAAAGAATAGATCTTGAATTTGTTTATGGATTTTTTTCACTTATGACGTTCATAGTGTAGCATACCTAAATCTTGAGTGGATAACAAATTATATATGCATGACTTGTACACTTTGATATAAGTAAAAACTTGAGGTCGAATAGATAATGAACCAATAGCTGGTGCGTTAGGTGTACAACTTCTACAATATGTAACGTCATTCACAACAGTGGAATTCATAATTCGAGACATGGGTAAATGATATTCTCTCATTGACATTACATGATTGATGAAAAGTAAATGTGGTCAAGGTCATTCGTCTTTGAGAGGAATGACTTGATTACTATTTTATAATAATTGACTTTTCATGAAGGAAGATGTAATGGTTACCATGAGATAAAATAAGATCATATTGAGAGAATGGATATTATCTAAAAGAGATCAAAGATATCCTATAAGGGTAACACATTTATGATAAGGTCATTGGATAAGCATTAATCGAGTTGCTTTCATAATGGTATGTCATCGGGGAGAGCTCAGTCACGATACTATAGTGGAATGACTTCATGACTAAATGAGTTTATAATTAATAAGCAAAAAGCTGGAACTTAATTATAAATCATTTGAGCCTCAATTGCATATGTCCAATTGGTCCCTCTACTAGCTCATTGAAACTAGAAATGAATTTCATGTCGAATCAAAATGAATAGGATGAGTAGAAATGGAGAAATGGAAAACATTTAGGAAATTATTATGGTTTTCTCCTAAATGAAAATGAAAATGGAGAAAATGAAATCATTTGAAAATGAATGTGGTTTTCTCAAAATGGAAATGGGAATGAAAATGAAAATGAGAAATAAATTCATTTAGAAATGAGCAAGGAATTATCAAAAATGATCGAAAGATTGAGTTTATGTTTTTGAGCTATTTTAAAGCCCAAAAATGAAAATAAACCATACAATCATAGTGAACAAGTTGAATGGTGAAATATTAAATTTAGTTTCTCGTAAAATTTATCAAGGGTAAAACCATTATAATTTTACAAGGGATAAAATTGGGATGAAAAAATAATTTTGTAACAGCTCGATTTTAGGGCTAGTCAAAACATTGGTTTCATGACCGTTAATCCGAGGATAAAGAAAATTATTCTAATATTATTTTATGTGTTATAGCATGTTTATAAGGATGCATTAGAATTTTGGTGCTTTAATTTTAGCGATTGAAGGCTTAATTACGAAAAAGGACTAAATTGCATAAAGTACAAAAGTTTTATTTTACAAGATAGAAGTATTAAATAGTTAATGAACTTTAAATATAAGGTCTTAAATGTGAAATTAGACCTTCCTAATGTTGTTAGCCGACCATTGGGGACAATAGACTCAAATTGGTCAAAATTGAGTGGGTTAGGTGGATTAAATTGAAGGAAATAAATAAAATAAGAAAAGATGATATCACCCATTTTATTCATCTTCTTCTCATAGAAATTATCAGCTAAGGAAGGGTTTTGGAAGCCAAAAAATTTTAGCAACTTTTCACCGTTGAAAGTAAGTGATTTTGGTGGTTTTATTTGATAATTTTTGTACTTTGGGAACCCCCAAAGCTTAAGCTAGCTAATAAGAGGACTAATTTGCAAAATGGTTGAAAGTTTAGGGACTTACCATGAGAGTGTTTATGTTGTTTGCTGAGTCTTTATGGAAGAAAATGAATGTTAGTGAGATGAGAAACAACTTTGATGAAGGGTGTTATCATGAAAACACCTAAATAGGACTTATTAGTTAAGGTTAAAATTGTGTAATAAATGTATGAAATAAATGGATTTATGAGTTGTTGTAAGAGAAATAAATGTTTAGCTAGGCTTGTTTAACAAGAAAATGTGATGAAAAATGATTTAAGAGCCTAGGGGAAAAATCATAATTTTGCCAAAGTATAAGGGCAACATGGTCATTTTTGCTTAAGTAGAAATTTTGGTGTATTATGATTTATAAAGTGATTGAATGAGTGAATTTTATTATTATAGATCAAGAAGAACACATAATCAACCTTGACCGAGAAAAGCAAGATTATGGACTAAACCGTTGATCAATACATTTTGCACCAAGGTAAGTTTATGTGTAAACGATACATCTCGAATATATATATATATATATATATATATATGTTGTTAATTCTTGGTACGTTGTATGAATGAGATCATTTATGATTGAGATGGATTAAATTCAATAGATAATGAGTATTTCGGTATGAACCTAGAAATAGAAATGTTAGTACGGAAAATATCCGTAATAATCATTGGTGGGTTGTGTGCGATACCACCATAATTATTCTTTTGGTGGGCTGTGTGTGATACCACCTTATTACTCATTCACAATGGGTTGTGTGCGATACCATCATTTATATTATTATTTGGTGGGCTATGTGCGATACCACCGTAAATATTCTTGTTGGTGGGCTATGTGCGATACCACCCTATTATAGATTAATGGTGGGCTATGTGCGAAACCACCGAGTGATTAGTATTATTCCAAATGGTTCATTGAGAAATTGTTTAAGTATTTGTTTCATGTGACTTTGTGGTGATGAGTGCAGGGGGTGTATACTAATTAATGTGAGCATTATGCTTGTTATATGGTTGGAATGTGGTAAGAAATGAAATGAGTAAACATGATTATGGAATGTGGATTGTTTTTGCTTAGTATGTAATGCTATTTAATGACTAGCATATGTTATGATGCTTATTGTTTACATGTAAACTTACTAAGCTTAAAGCTTACTCCCTTTCTTTTCCCTTGTTTTATAGTGTCAAAGAGCCGGTTCGGGATACAAAGTTAATTGGAAGATCACCCACACTATCAGCTCATCTCGGTATATCTAGACTTAGCATTTTGAGTATGGCATGTATAGGGGCTAGACTAGGTGAAATGTTTTTTTTTTTTTATTTTGGCCAAGTGTGTTGGCTCCTTTAAAGATGAACTCTTTGTATATAGCCATAGTTGATGGTTCATTATTACTAGATTATGAAAAGATGAGGTTATTCATGAAAGTGTATGTTGCATAATTGGATTGCTTAGTGAATGGTTGAATGGATTTATGTTGTGTGAGTTAAGGTGATAAAAAGAGCTTGGCAAATAGCCTTGTTCATGTCCACACGGGCATGTGTCTAGGCCGTGTGAGACACACAGTCAGTTCCATGGGTGTGTGATCAGGCCGTGTGTCCCCTGTATGTTAATGTTACAAGTCAGTATCGACCATAGGCTAGCCACACGGGCGTGTGCCTAGGCCATGTGACCCTAATGAGGTTGCTGATGTCACAAATAGAATACCCGGGTTTTTACACACGGGGCGAGGACACGGTCGTGTCTAGGCCTTGTGGAGCACACGGGCGTGTGTCTGGCCGTGTGAAAACCCCTGTAGGTTCGAAACGAAAAATAAAACCCACAAGGCTTGGGGACATGGGCGTGTGTGACCACATGGCCTGCCCACACGGACGTGTCCCATTTCACACGGGCGTGTGGCCGTTATTTAAACAAAAAATTTTAAGTGCACAAAAGTTCCCTGTTGGGTTCTAAAACCCTCCATTTACATGTTTAAGGCCTCGTAGGCTCATAATAAGAATGTTTCGAGTGTGAATGAGAAATTTTGAGTTGGAATGAAATTTATAGCCCAAAGTTGTGTAACCAAGTGAGTTAAGTTTAGTAATGCCTTGTACCCAGTTTCGACGTAGAATATGGGTAAGGGGTGTTACAAATTTAATATAAATATATTAAAGTTTATATTTGGGAAATAGAAAAAAATATTGGGTTGGATCAAATTATTGGGTTAAATGCCCAAAAATACTTGTAATTGGACCTGATATGGAAGAGACCCAAAAGCCCTTTATGTAATAAGGGGGAAAGCAAACCCTAATATATTTAACTAGGGTTGTCGCCCCTACATCCTAGTTGAACTAGGATATTGTTTTTCTAATTGAAATAAACTTCTCTAGTTCAACAAGGGTTCTACATTATCTCCCTATAAATAGATGGCATCGGTAGGGCTATTAACACACAACTTTCAGATATTGTTATTTTGCCTAAAAATAGATCAAATTTTATTCTCTAATAATTAAATATATTTTTAGAATAATGATTCTGTCAATTTCTCTTTTGAAGAGAGAATTTTTGTTTTCACCCCAAAAGAAAAGAAAATTATTTCTATTATTTGTGTTTGATTCGTTTTGTTTGAGCCCACACTCGAAGCAATTTGTGGTATGAGAATAGCAAAAAAGACCATTTAGTTGAAAGCAGGGAACGACATGGATCCGTCTATCCGAAAGCACAAGTATGATTTTGATCTAGGGTTTATTGGTATAAATATCACAAACCGAGTCGATTTTCAAATTTTTTATTTTTCACTGTGCAAGAAAATCGTTTCGAATCTAATTTTTTTTCCAACAATTGGTATCAGAGCTATGGTTGTACTATGTTTATAGTGTAAACTAAGACCAAAATTCTCTCTCTTCTTCATGTATGATTATATTTGATAAGATGTGGTATTCTCATAATTTTTTTTGAATAATGGTATTCTCATAATTATATGAATGTTTAAGGGAATGTATACAAATGAATGTATGATATTACTTTATTATTTTATTATTATGGATGATAAAATAATTTTGCCAAACTTGCTATTCTTAAAAATTTAAATGCAATTTATTATTATTTCGGGCATGTATATTTTAAATCGTGGAATATCATCTTCACGTAAGGTTTGATTTTATCATTTATTTAGAAACTTGAAAAATCAATATGCATTCAAACTGATTGAGATGACGTAGACCCGACCCAGCCAAACCAAGTGAAGGCCAATGGTGGTCTGGTGGCAACAATCTAGCGATGGTCGGCAGCAGAAAGATGGTGACGACAAAAACGTGACCTAGTACCGCAACAGAAGCCCATGGCTGCAAAATTGAAGACCCAAAGTATGCTTTGGGTGAATTTTTTAATTTTGCAATTTTGTTCAATGATGGAATCATGGAAACTTTGGCTGGTCAGAGTCGTTTAATTTTATGAGATAAGCATGATGATAATTATATGGCTGTGATTGTATATTCATGCATATATGAGATAAGCATTCCATATAGATTAAGGGAGAATGTCACATGTACTTGTCATGCATATATTGATCATTCATTATTGAAACTAGATATTAAAAACCTTCCATTTTTTTTAAATATTGAATGGGAGGTCTCTAAACAAAACCTATAGCCTCTATCAATGGTCTCTTATGATGACATGGCAATTTAACTACCTCATTATAGAATTGTCATGTGGATCTCATTGATGAGATTTCTTGAAAATAAGTAGAACTCTCTTATAATCGTATAATAATTGGACCGGCCTTCATGGTAGGAACTATTATACGATATTTAAAGAAGTTCTATCTTCAAAGGGGACAACTAGTCACAGCATGTTACTCGATGAGATTGTCCCACAATGACTCATTTGTGGTGCATGATGCAACAGGTGTTAAGTTAATGGTTATACACTCAAGATCTTCTAGTTAAGTAACTCCCCACGGAGCTCTACTTAAGTTAGAATGATGGCTAAACGTTACACGATTATTAGTACGTGTGAATGCCTAAAGAATTAGGTTCATGCACTAAATAGATGAAAATCTATATTCTTACTAGTTGATCATGATCACTCCACGGTAGCTTGATTCAATGGGTGTAGGAATTATCATTGCAATGGCTTACAATGTTTTCAAGGTTTAATGTAAGACGCATGCATCATCTTAATGCATATCATAATGTTGGAAAATGTTTTCAAACATTTGCTTAATACAAAGATATTAATATATGAATGTTTTGTTTTCAATTTGAAAATAACACCAACTCCTTTATTGAACATACTTACTAAAAACAAGCTGAACGGAAATAATAATAAGGAATGAGAAAGAACCTAATAATTGTCCTAACCTATGAGAAACTTAAAATAAAATTTGATAATAAGGGCCTATCGGCCACTCAAGCTCAGGCTAGAAAATGCTGGGAGGAGTCTAATGAGATAGATCATTGCTATATGCTGGCAAGCGTGACCAGCACCTTATATAAGCAACTTGAGAGCTATAAGACTGCCAAAACGATTCTAAATAAGCTAGAAGAAATGTTCGAATTCTAAGCTACCATGGTTCGACAGTCTACTATAACTAGCTTGATGAATGCCCAACAAAAGCCTAGTACTCTGGTTAAAGACCATATGATAACTCTTATGGGATATTTTGCCAATTCTATAGACAGTGAGGCTAATTTGGACCAGAACACTCAAATTGAAATGGTGTTCAAACGTTTTTCCAAGGAATTTGCTAGCTTTCAGGCCGCATGTAACCTTGGTAACAAAAACCTGACACTTACACAACTCATAAAGGAGTTACAATCTTATGAGTTGATGTTGAATGGTAGTCAGCTAGTTTGAAGAGTAGAAGAAAATATAGCTAATGCTTCTTTTTCAAAAGGAAAGAGACAAGTCGCACTAAGAAAGGCAATACTAAGGTCTCTTGGCCAGCACAAGTGGAAAGGAAGAGAACTAGAAAGCCTAAAGACTTTTCTAAGTCTAAATGCTTCTTCTATAGTAAGAAAAGACATTTCAAGAAAAAAATGTAAAGAGTGGAAGGAATACATAGCCACCAAAACCAAATGTATGGAACTCTTTATAATAGAAGCTTGTTTAGTGAAGGATTCAATAGACCACTGGGTCATTGATTAGGGGGTCACTAATCATGTTTGTGTTTCTCTACAGGGGTTTGAGGAGACAAAATATCTTAGAGATAAGAATCTATTGTTACGGACTAGAACCGGGACAACTATGGCAGCTAAATAGTGAAAGATGTACATCTTTATTTTGATAATTTTAGAAAGTTATTTTGAAAGACATTTTCTATGTACCAAGTTCCAAAAGAAACTTAATTTATGTTGCATGTTTATATAAAGACGACTTTACTATGACTTGTAATAATGGAATTGCAATATTTAGAAATCACAATCTTATCTTAATGGATAGATGTCAAATAATTTCTATTTTATCAAACCAAATACATACACATTTCTTGAGAATGAAATATCGAATAAGAAACTTAAAACTTCTCACTCTAATGAGGCGTACCTTTGGCATTTGAGACTTGGTCATATTAACCAAGAAAGAATCACTAGACTTGTGAAAGATTACATTTTAAGTTCGCTTAAAGAAGTTGATCTTTCATAATGTGAATCTTGCTTCGAAGGAAAAATGACTAAGCGATCTTTAAATGCAAAAGGAACAAGGACTGTAAAAACCCTAGAACTTGTGCAGACTGATATATGTGGCCCCATGAATGTTAGTGTAAGAAGGGGTTACAAATATAATGTAACGTTTATTGATGATTATTACAAATATAGGTATGTATACCTAATGCACCGCAAGAGTGAAACCTTTGATAAATTTAAAGAGTTTTGTGCGAAAGTGGAGAAATAACTAGGTTTACCTATAAAGGTACTTCGGTTTGATCAAGGTGGGGAGTATTTATTAGATGAGTTCTTATGGTACCTCATAGAGAATAAAATCCTATCCCAATTGATTGCGTCAAGAACTCCACAATAGAATGGTGTGGCAGAGAGAAAGAATAGAACATTATTAGACATAGTACGATCTATGTGGTACAAATGACTTGCTATATTTTGAATGATGTTCCAACTAAGGCAGCATCAAAAATTCCATATGAATTATGGCATGGCAATAAGTCGAATCTTAATCACTTAAGAATTTGGGGATGCCCAACCCACGTATTGGACAAAGATGTGAGCAAGTTGGACTCACAGATAGAATTATACATGTTTGTAGGTTATTCGAAGGGGATAAATGTTGGTTTTTTTATAACCCAAAAGAGCAAACTATTATAATGTCAACTCATTCTTCTTTCTAACTGCCTCTGGACGTACCAACGTCTAGAGTAAGAATCCAACACAAAATATATCAAATAAGCTGTGTCCTTAAGTATACGAGCCGGGTTGTAATATAGTTACAATGAAGTAGGTGAGTACTACAAAGATCATACCCAAGAGAGGCGAGCACTAAATTAATCTTAACCTAAGCACAAATAAAACAAATTAGTACTTTAAATAAATTATATTAGGAATAAATATAAAGAAAGATTTTTGGTATTTTTATTAATAAAGAATAAAATAGTATAAAGGAAAAGACTTTGGGAAATTTCATATAGAAACTGAATTAGATCTAAGCATGGGTGATTCTTTCTCTTCGGTAATCATAACTAACTATCACTTCAGGTTCCCTGTTCAATCAACTAGTTGTTACCCTAGTAGGATTTCTCGATCTTCCACTAGATTAAAAAGTCGGTAAGAACTACTTATCTCTTGACCTCACTGTCCAGACCTCTTTGGGGCTAAGGTGTTCATAGATAGGCCATGATAATTTTTGGTTGATTTGCACCTAGATGGCTTTCTAGGGTCGTCAAGCCTAGGATTTCAATTCTTCCTCTCTCGAACAATTGATCCATTAAAAAATTTTGTACGATAATCAATTAATCATACCTTCACTCCCTAATCCCATGTAAGAGGATTAGTTCTTCATGGATCTTAAAAACATAATAAACTTGATGTAAAAGATGAACATTATTAAGAGATGAAAGTTTAAGAGAATCCTAAATTGTATTAACTGAAGCATGAAATCCATAAAGGGTTGATCAATTTCCACAAATCAGATCTCCCGAAAAATGCAAAACTGAAAATAACCTAAAGCTTAAGAAAAAGAAAAACTAAAAATTAAAATTACAAAGAAGATTATAATGTATGAAAAGATGTCCATAACAAGTGTTAAATAAGCCTATTTATAGAGTTAGGCTTGACATCATCCTCAACCCTAGGTCAGCTGACACTCTCGTGTTTAATATTTGATTTTACAAACTAAAACGCCCCTGGTTTGTAAGTATTTCTCGTATAGGATCGAGGTTGTGACACCCTACTGACTATGTCACGACATCGAAGGTAGTATGCTCGTACTCAGGGTAGCTTCAGGAGTGTGTCGTGACATCTCTTGGTTGTGTCGCGATACTGAAGGCAATCTTAAAATTCTTGCTTTCTACTCCCTATATTGCGACATCAAGCTCCTCATGTTGCAACATAGTGACTAGTATTGAATTAGTATGCCCTCTAATGGTGTCCTGCACACTCACAAAGTATATTAGCTCACTTTTAGGCCTCATTCAGCCCCTAAGGTTAATAAAAGACTCAAATTACACTTTTTATTGAATACAAATCAAATTTTAAAAACTCAACTAAAACATAATACAATGCTTGTATTCAAGCTCCTTAAATGCGAAAACTAGTTTAATTTGCCACCCCGAATTATGACAGATCACTTTTCTCAAAGAAAGTTACATGAATGATTTTAAACCTATGAGTAAAAAGATAATCGAGAAATTTCGAAAAATATAAAAAAACCATACAAAAGTGATTCTAGAACCAAATCATAGTAGTAGACCTACAAAAGATCAACAACATAGGATGTTTCATTACAATGGGAGGGTCTCTCGTAGGCCTAAGTTTTTTCAATCTAGCAGAAGTGTTTTTAACACTGAGTCTACTGAACAAGAAGATGATGACCCACTCTCATATGACGAAGTAATGCAGAGTGTTGATTCCAAGCTCTGGGAAATAGCTATTAAAGTTGAGATGGACTCTATGTATTCCAAATCAATGTGGGAACTTTTAGACTTACGAAATGGATAAAACCTATAGGGTGTAAGTGGATCTACAAGAGGAAAAGAAATGCGACTGGAAAAATGGAAACTTATAAGGCCAAACTTATAGAAAAAGGTTATACTCAAAAAGAAGGTATCGATTACGAAGAAAACTTCTCTTCGGTTGCCATGCTCAAGTCAATCTATATATTGTTATCCATTATGGCAGCTCTTGATTATAAGATTTGGCAAATGGTTGTCATGACAGCGTTTTTAAAAGGCTATCTTGAAGAAAGCATCTATATGATGCAACCCATCGAATATATAGCTAAAGGAAATGAGCACCAAGTTTGCAAATTTCTTAGATCCATATATAGACTTAAGCAAGAATCGCTCATTGAATCAATGATTCAATCAAGCCATCAGGACTTTTGGATTTGAGCAAAATGTGGATGAACCTTGTGTTTATTAACGTTTAGGGGATGGAAAGGTGGACTTTCTCATTTTATATGTCGATGACATTCTACTTATTGGGAATGATGTAGATCATTGTTATCTGTTAAACTATGGTTAACCTAACAGTTTAGCATGAAGGGCTTAGGAGAAGCTAATTTTGTTCTAGGCATTGGAATCTTAAGGGATCGAAAGCTCATTATTTAAAAAACATCTTCATTTTATCATTTACACGAGTTTTAGGTCAAACGTACTCCTAATTATCATTAAGACTTACTACACATATTGAAATTGATCATATAAATATAGTTAGACATGAATAATGACCCATAGCATATCTTCCCAAAACAATCACGTTGGTAAAGATATTTCCTTTAGATGGTATCGATACCAATTGAAAAATTGATACCAAAACTACTTATTGTTTCTCGTTTAAAAACCAAACTCACAAAATTATCGGTACCACTGAAAAAGTATAAAAAATTTTACCTCGAGTATCGATACTCGTGATATGGTATTGGTACCAAATTACAATTCTTACTTCCCGCACATTTGAAAACCATAGAGGTATCGTTTTTAAAACCCGAATATCAATACCTCTATTTCAGACCAAAAAATTCAACATATATAAGCACATAGATCATACCAACACATACCAACTCATCATGCTACTATTACATCATCAAATAATCGTCAAAACGGCCATAATAATAGTTTCAACCATTGTAATTAAGTCTGAGAAATGATCAACATAATACAAATCAAAACTCAAAATCCTAAGAGCAATTGAATCATTGAGACATCCCAATTATCAAGTCAAATTCTAGGATAAAGTCTACCACATTGCTTATTCTAAAAACATAACCGAATAAATAATAATCACCTACGAAAAGTGAAATGGATTTGCTTGGATCACCCCTCGGAACCACATCGCTCACACCGGTACACAACTAATTTACAATGGTTTAAGAAAGGAGTGGGTGAGCTTAAAAAGCTTAGTGAATGCCTAGAACAACTACCCTACAAACAATTCATCAAGCATCAATGAAACAACCATATAGCACAACCTCAACAGTTCAACTCTAGTGTCATATTATACTTACTCATGCATTATTTACTAGTTCATTTATATGGTAATCATATTCACTTTTAAGCATATGTCACATTACCCATATAATCACATAACATTCAAGCATATATCACAATACTCAAAAACATGTTTATAGATAAATTTGCACTTGAGCTATGAAACATAAAAGTGGGCACTATCACCACTCATCGGATAAATGGATCTCAAACACACCATATAGACTCATAGAGTCAAACATGTCCCAAAAGTGATTCATAAAGCTAACACTCTCTAACACAGCAAACATGTCCCTTTGAATGAAGCCGAGCTCACATTCTCTTATCTCTCCAACATGTCCCAAGGCCTCAAAGTCCAAATCATATAATGTAACACCCCTTACCCGTATCTTATCGCTGGAACCAGGCATGAGGCTTTACTGGACTCAATTCACTTGGTCATACAACCTTGGGCTATCAAACTTGTCATAACCATTTTTTGGATAAAACAAAACGACGTGGTCAACTCGGGTTTTGAAAATGAAAAAGAAGGGAGTCGCCACCAACCTTTTTTGATGAAGTGTGATCGGGCCACCTCGTAAAATAGTTTTTTTAATAAATAGTTTGATTTATCAAAACAATAATTTTGGTCTACGAAATCCAGAAAATGAGTTCGGAGTCGACACATGACGAGGAAGGTTAGCACCCTCGATACGCCCAAAATTGGTACCAAATTGATTGATCGATGTCCTAATGTTAAAAATTTGAAATGATTCAAAATAGATACTTTTGATTTCCAAAACTTGAAGGGATCGAAAGGACGTTAAGACTCTCTTATTTTCAAGAGATAAAGCATTATGTCCGAGAAGTTAGGCGCAATACTTTAGATTCTCGAAACTAAGCTCACCTTTTAAAACTTGGCTTTATATTTGAAGAGGATTTCCCGTCATTTGTCAAATGAGAAATCAGAACCCAATAAGTTAGGGCTCGTTTTCTCGAAGGTCCAAATTAGGAATATTGCCCCTATTTTAATAGAAAAAAAACTTATCCGAAGTATCTAGATGTCGAGTCCAGTAAGTTAGGGCGCGAAATTTCAAATTTTCGAGATTAAGTGTTTTGTTTAAAATTTGAATTGCGATTTTAAAAGGGACATTCCGTTGTTTAACTTAAATGAGGAAAATCAGAACCCAGTAAGTTAGGGCTCGATTCACTCGAATTGCTAATACGGAATGTCGATTTGAAACTTGAATTTGCGATTTTTGAAAGGGATATCCCGTTGTTTAACTTTAACGAGAAAAACCAGAACCCAGTAAGTTAGGGCTCGATTCACTCGAATTGCTAATATGGAATATCGATTGTTATGGAAATTGAGGCATCGAGAAAAATTAGCTCGAAAATGTGAAAACGCAATGTTATACGCGAAAAGAATAATAACAAGGCACATACGCATATATATACATATAAATAAGGAGGATATATAATACATTGAAAGTATTACGTATAACAACGGTAGTAGAAATAACGATGAAATGATAAGAATAATAATGATAATGATGATAATATGATAGTAAGAGAAAATAATGTAATGGTAATGATCAATAATATAAGATGCGAAAACAAAATGATAGAAGATAAAAATAGTAGGACAATGATAATAATAATTGTGGAAATAAAAGTAGAATAGAGAATGATAATAAAAATAACACTAATAATAATAATAATAATAATAATAATAATAATAATAATAATAAAATAAATAGTAAAATGATAAAATAAGATGATAATAATATTAATCATGGTAGTAATTAAGAGGTAAATAAAATATATATACAAAGGAATAGATAAAAATATATGTGTGTGTGTGTGTGTGTGTGTGTAAAAATTCTAATATAATAATAGTAATAATCAAGATATTAACTAATAAGAATAGGGTGATAATAATAATATGGTGATGATAAAATGCTAAGTAATAATAATAATGATGATAATAGGAATAAAAAATTATTTAAATAAATAATAATGGTAATAGAAATAAATATAATACTAGTAGTGAAATAATAATAATAATAATAATAATAATAATAATATAATATAATAATACTAAATAATAGTAAAAAGAACAAAAATCTCAAATTAACTAAAGAGGGGATCGAATTGAATTTAAAATGGAATTTTGGGGTTAATTTAAAATATAAAAAGGTAGGGGAAGGACTGAAATGGAATGCGCGCCAATGACTAGGGATCAAAAAGGATATTATTCCCAAATCCCTAAACACACTGTTTCGCAACTGCTTCAAAATGAACCTAAGGACCAAATTGAGACGAAATGAAAATAAGCGTGGCCAAATTGAAAATAAAGAAATAACCGAAATAGAACCGTTAAAGAAGCAAAGGGGCTGAAAGGGCAATTAGCCCCTCCAAAGAAAAAACACGCGGATCCTAGGAGCGGGTCGGGTCCGTGAGCGGGGCAGAGGCAAAATGACGTCGTTTTGGGCGTTTAAGGCCAGCCCCAAAATGACGTTGTTTTAAAGGGGCTTTAAAAGGCCTAAAAATCAGAAAAAAAATCATTTAACTCGCTTACTTAAAAAAAATTTTCTCACTTTCTCTCTCTCTCTCTCGAGGTCCAAGGTGGGGAAGATTTCCGTGAGCTCCGGTTCGCTGCTTCGACCACGCCACCACAGAGAGCCACCGTGCACGGTGGCCGGAAAAGGTAAAAAATTTAATTTTTTTATATTTTTTTATATTTATGACATATATATATGTGTGTGTAAAAAAGGAGTAAAAGAAAAAGCTTTGGAAAATAAACGTAAAGTAATCACCTCCTTTTGGTTTCTATTTTGATTTTTGGTGGATTAATGCTCAATCTTGCTACTTTGGGTTTGCCTCTGTTTTGTATTTGCAGATCTATTTTCTTTTTGTTTGAATCTCTATGTTTTTTTTATTTTTCTATTTTTTTATTGATTAAAAAAGGAAACCCCCTAGTTACAAAGATTTTTGAATCGGCTTTTATAGCCAAATTTTTTTACAACTTGTCGCTCATCCTTTCCATTTATTGCTTGCGAGCGAGGCGGTGGAAGGCGGTGGGCGGACTGCATTGTTCGACAATGGAGGTGGATGGGACATGAACGGACAGAGGTCAGAAGGCTGCGGCGCTAGGTTCCTTAGGGTTCCAGGAACCCTAAGTTAGCTTTTGGGCCATTGGGCCAACAAGCATTGGGTGTAAATGGGTTAAGGGATTGGGCCTATTGGATTTGGGCTAGTTTTGAATTGGGTCTTGTAATTGGGTTTGGTTTGTTTGGTTTTGGGTTAAAATGGGCTTGTAAGCCCGGGCAAAATTGGGGTTGTACAGCTGCCCCTCTTTGCTCGTCGTCGTGTAATGGGAACAGAGCAAAGACTTTCAAGAAAGACCAATTTTTCCCGGTCCCGCTAAGTCATTGACTTCTTTGATACCCCTCTTCCTCAAGTTGCCTCATTCTAGTTCACCGTATCTTGTTGTTTCGGTCCATTTCACTGCTGCAACTTCAGGGGTATAAGATTCTTCATTTTAATCTACTACTTCGATCTGCTTATGCTATCTTCGATCTGCTCCTTGCAACATTAGGAATGCCAGACTTGCTATCTCTAATCTGCTCCATTGCAAACTCGGGACCACCAGACTGATATCTTCGATCTGCTTCCTACAACTTCAGTAAGGTCAAATCTACTATCTTCAATCTGATCCCTACAAACTCAGGGACCACCAGACTGATATCTTCGATCTACTTCTTGCAACTTCAGGAAGGTCAAATCTACTATCTTCAATCTGATCCTTGCAAACTCAGGGACCACCAGATTGATATCTTCGATCTGCTTCTTGCAACTTCAGGAAGGTCAAATTTGCTATCTTCAATCTGATCCCTGCAAACTCAGGGACCATCAGACTGATATTTTCGATCTGCTTCCTCCAACTTTAGGAAGGTCAAATCTACTATCTTCAATCTGATCCCTGCAAACTCAGGGACCACTAGACTGATATCTTCGATCTACTTCCTCCAACTTTGGGAAGGTCAAATCTGCTATCTTCAATCTGATCCCTGCAAACTCAGGGACCACCAGACTGATATCTTCGATCTACTTCCTACAATTTCAGGAAGGTCAAATCTGCTATCTTCAATCTGATCCCTACAAACTCAAGAACCACCAGACTGATATCTTCGATCCGCTCCAGTAACTTCAAGAAGGTCAAATCGCTATCTTCAATCTGATCCCCGCAAACTTAGGGACCACCGACCGATATCTTCGATCTACTTCGCAACTTCGGGAAGGTCAAATCGCTATCTTCACTCGATCCCGCAAACTCGGGGACCACCGACCGATATCCTCGATCCGCTTCCTTCAACTTCGGGAAGGTCAAATCGCTATCTTTAATCTGATCCCTGCAAACTCAGGGACCACGGACTAATATCTTCGATCCGCTTCCTACAACTTCAAGAAGGTCAAATCTACTATCTTCAATCTAATTCCGCAAGCGCGAGGCAAACTTGAGGGACCAGGTCAAATCGATATCTTCGATCTACTCAGAGACCCTACAACCTCGGGAAGGTCAAATCGCTATCTTCAATCTGATCCTACAAACTTAAGGACCACCAGTCGATATCCTCGATCCGCTTCTTGCAACTTCGGAAGGTCAAATCGCTATCTTCAATCTAATCTCGCAAACTCAAGGACCACGACCGATATCTTCGATATGCTTCCGCAACCGGGAAGGTCAAATCGCTATCTTCAATCGATCCCGCAAACTCAAGGACCACTAGATTGATATCTTTGATCTACTTCCTGCAACTTAAGGAATGTCAAATCTATTATTTTAGTCTGCTCCCTGCAACATCAGGGATGCCAGCCTTGCTATCTTCGATCCGTTCCTGCAACATTAGGAATCGCCAACTCTATTATTTCAGTCTACTCCCTGCAACATCAGGGATTGCCAACTCTATTATCTCAATTTGCTCTCTGCAACATCAGGGACGCCCAATCTGTTATTTGGTCTTTGGTCTACCCCGCTAGGGGGCAATATCTGAAATCTTTGATATTGCTACATCATCCTATGGGGAATTCGTCATGTAGAATTATTGTTACGTGCTTATGCAAATGATGAGGATGCTATGATCAGAATGACTCAAATGTTCCTAACTACCTATGCTATGGCTGGCATTTACATGAATGCCATGTCATGAGAATGATTGAGATGTAATGATTGTAGTAATTTGAATGCTCCTACCTAAATGGTATAATGGAGGACATTTGCATGAATGCAAAATGTCATGATAATGATCATTTGTTAGAAATGTATAAGGATCAGGATGCAATGATCGCACGCTCTTAATGATGATGAGTGAATGAAAAATGAAATGACCCCCTTTCATGCTTAGGGTTGTCACTGCTCGTCATACACCAGAGTTGTACGATGCTGCTATCTCGCTCTTGTTGGTACCTTTGCTAGAAACTCTAAGAAACAATCACACTTTGCTCAAATAAGTTGCCCCAATGTAACTTCAAGGTCTACTCTACGGCACCTATAGGACTTTAAGGCTTACCTTCTTCCGACCATCCCATTGCGACTGAAGGGTATAGAATTTGTGTCATCTTTGATCCTTCCCACTACGACTCAGGGGTATTTAATTTGTAAACAATTTGGTCTGCTGTATCTTACCATTCTCGGGGGTCGTGACCAAGTGTGCACGCATAATCCTAACACAGATACAAAATATCATTTTCGCGCAGATGATTCCCCATTTACACAAGGGTTAACATTGCCATTTTTCGTCGAGATTATCATTTTTTGACAAAATCCGAAGAGATAGCCTCAGTTCAGACTTTTCCTCCACCATTATTTCTATCCCTTAAACTCGAGGAGTTTTAAGCAATAGTCCTGTTTCAGATTCCGGTACTATTTAGAGGTTTCCAGAGTGTTATGCAAAACTTCTTTCGTGAAAGAGTCGTTAGTCCATTAATCATTATTTCAATGCAAAATGCCTGAAAGAGATCATAACTATGAATGAGAACTAAACTAGTTAGGAGCATAGCTCGAAACAAATAGGTTAAACAAATGCAAATGCAATTAGGAATGAAATTTATTGGCAGTGTATTTTACAAGGAAACTAAATACAAATAACAAAAATGGGTAAAATAGAAGCTAGGTGCCCAGATATCACAGCCTGAGCTTCTCTGTTCAAACTTCTTGAGGACTATTCTAGGCTCAATATGTGTTTACGGGATCCGGAGTACTTTGTCGATGCCCCGAGATGCAAGATACTTCTTCATTGTTAACTCAAGTACAGCAAGACTACCGTATGCGTCACTTCGATCAGAGTTTGAACTGCCCTTCTCGGGTTTTCAACTCAAATCCCCTTTGGTCTCAAGGTGCCTTTTACGGGTTTTCGTCTTGGCCTCTCCTTTTTCTTCTTTCTTTATTCTTCTTCTTCTTTCTTTTTCTTTTTTTCTCTTTTTTTATCAAATCTGAACTCGTAGGATTGGGTATGTCCTTGCCGTCCATCTTGGTTAGTATCCATTTCCCCGAATAGGCCTTCTTTATTGCATAAGGCTTTTACTCTTCCTCTCGGGTTCGTTTTGATAAGAAGAATCCTTCTTAATGCAGGTCCTTTACGCGAACCTTTTTTGTCGTAAGCTTGTATCCCCCTTTTTGGTATGTTTGACCATGAATACTTTCAATCAAGCTTACTGTAGACATTCTATTTCATCTAAAAAGAATCTTAACTTCCAATAATTGTTCATTTTGTAAACCAACGAGAAGGACGTTGCCCCGGTGAAGGTCTTCGCCAACACTCACAAAATACAGAAGGTGAATGGTAACTTCTCTATGCCAACTTTTACAAATATCAGTTGTTTTCAAAAATTTGAATGGATTTTGGCTGTCTTGCTGCATTGATATGGTGTCTGATCTTTGAATAGACTGTAAATCCGTGCCATCCTGTTAAACACGTTTCTTCCGGGCATTCTTTATTGTCACTCTCTTTTTATTTCTTTTTTTCTTTTTTTCTTTTTTTTTGTTTTTTAATTTGAAATTGATGACTACTGACTTTGTAATTTTGGCATATGAAGCGACCTTCACCCTCCTAGTGAGGCAACCAAAGTCTATGAATATGAATCGATGTTGGCTAAAAGCTTTTGAGGAGACTGACTTGATAGTGTCCATGCCTCACGTATAGGAATCTGTGAAGAAATAGATGAGGCGCCTGAGCCCTGTATTCAATTTCCCTTTCTTGGTAAACCGATAGTTCAAACCTCTTGGATGTTGTAGAACCATTAACACGGGTTCTTTAAACATCAATCTTAACAGCATACTCTTGTTTTAGTAGCCCTGACGTGTCTAGATGTGATCATGCGATAATGTCTTACCTTATTCCTACGGTGAGCTAAGCTTTCATCTTCATCTTCCTCGTTTAGCTCGTAGCGTCTGCTGATATTTCACAAGGTAAGATCTACCATTTTTAACAAGTTAGGAAATAAGTTGCAATCTCTGTCATCTTCTAAGTTTTTAGATCCTTCTAGACACATATCTCACTAGAAAGTGAGTCAGCAACAGCGTCACTCATGTTATTGATATCTGGGACCCATTATAGGTATGAAAGTAAATTCCAAAGAATAAATGATTCAAAGAATGGCTATTTGTGAATGAAGAATAAAAGAATAGAATGTATAGTAGGAAAAAACATTTTTTCAAAAATATGCATTTTACTGAAATAGTAATTCTCAACACGAGCCTATTTCACAAACGAGATCTTATTGCTTCTAGGCTTAAAGTAACAAGTATACTTCGTATATTACTCTAGATAAGCTCCTAAATACTAGAGGAATTTCTTTTTAGTCTCATTGCTCAAAACGCTTCCAAGTTCATGCTTCTGCTTTTGGTGCGTCATCTATCTCCATAACACCCATTTTGATGAATTTTTCCACCAATTTCTTGAAAGCTGTGCAATTTTCTATCGAATGCCCCGTAACCCCCGCGTGATACTCGCACTGGACATTTAGGTTATACCATTCTAGGTATGGAGGTTGCAGTGGTTTTATATAATAAGGAGCTACAACATGCATATCAAATAAGTTCTGGTATAACTCTCTATACGTCATGGGAATAGGAGTGAACTGAAGTTTGTCTGAACTCGATCTTGGATTCGATTTTTACTTTGGGGGATCGGGTGATTGTAATCGCTTTTGGTCGGTTCATTTGTAAATGGCTTGAATAACCCTTTGGGTACCCACCGTGTTATCCACCTCCTTGTCTTTCCTCTTGGGGCCTTTGAAGCCCACTCTCCCTTTTCTTTGCCTCGGTAAGCCAATAACAACACGATTGACTTGATCATTCTGGGTCCCATCGGAGAGTTTAAAAGATCGAGGTATCACCCTATATTAAGATCGATAATGATAGGTATCACACGAGAATGAGCTGACGGGTTGAGTTGGGACACTTATTGAGGAATAAACAATGTCTTCATCATTATCCACATTGTTGGTCCTTTGGGTCACTCCTTTTTCAAGTCCTTGACTAGTGGCGGGTTAATGGCCCATCATTTTTTTGGAAGTCTAACATTTGTTCCTGCATTTCTTGTTGAATTTTGGTTAATTGATCTTGCATTTGCATTTGCACTTGCTCTATCCTTTCCAACATTGGTCCATAACTTTCTAGGTTAACGAAATAACTTCACCTAATTAGGACCTTTCCACAAATTTTAATGTATATGATGAGATGTAATGCAAATGATGTGCAATGCAAATGCATGAATGCAATGCAAATGCATGAATACAAAAGGTATCGATTCTGATCAACTTCATTTTAGAAAACTTTATTAGAAGGTAAAACCCTTTACATAAAGCATATTACAAATATGCTTTTGCCCTAAGGCCTAAGGTTTTGATTTTCCCAAGTAAAGAGATTAGCTCTTGATTATAACCCGAGTGGTAGCTCATATCTCACGCTCAATATGTTAGCTTTTGCAGCCAAAGTTTGTAGGTGATCAGCTACCTCTCGAATCTGGATTATCGCTTCACCCATGAGGTAATTTTGGCTTCTAACTTGCTCGCAAGAATAGTGAAGCTCCTCCTCCCAACGCCCTTCTCTTGTTTCCAGAAGCTCAATCCGGAGCTCACTACTGTATAATGTCGATTCTAGCTCTTCAACCTTACCCTTCATTTCCTTGATTCTGCTGAGACTTGATTTTAGTTTGCTTTTCAAGTCTTGACTTCGATAGTGGTGCAGAGACCGCCCAAGCTCAGCTATTCTAGCTTTTAGTCCCTTTTTCTCCTTTTGGTTTTCTGTCATGCCCTTCTAAGGCCTCTTTTGCATTTGCATTTTTGAAACTTTTTCTCCCAATTGCTAACTCGGCTTTTTCCTCTCGGATCTCTTGTCGCCATGCTTTGCTCAAGTTTTCCTTAATCTAGCATTTTTTATCGTCAGATGCATCTTCTTGTATTTTGTCTTCAAGCTATCTCGGTCTTCCTTTACCTTCTATTTTTCTTTTCTAAGTTTCTTAGCCTCCGATTTTTGGTCATCCACCTCTAATTGGAGGAGCATCTTTTCTTCTTCCAGCTTTTCTATCCTTTTTCCAAGCTCCAAACTCATCCGTTCAAAATCTTGTTTCACAATCTCTAATTCTGACAGGACCACTCGCAAGCATTCTTCTCTCGATCGGGCGCCCTCTGGATTTGGCTTGGGGATGTTGTCATTGATCCTCTTAATCCTTCATTCACTGTACAGACGGGGTCATCATCAGACTGCGAATAATCTTCTCATTTATGAATCTAATTCGTGCACTAGAGATCTCTTTAACCTTTTCTTATAGCTCCCCCTTCAGATGAGAACTCGCATTGAGCCAGCCTGTATGTCGTTGGTACAAACTGCCTTGAATTATACTGTCTTAGGACCAGCAAAGGGGCATATGCAATGGCACCCCAAATTCCCAGTAGAGGAACCCAGTCGAAGCTTCCACAATGATAAATGACCTTGTCGGGAATCATCCAAGGAGCCTTCCACTCGATGTCATCTTTTTGAAGGTTTTGAACGAGCACTATCCAGTTTTTCTTCAGACACGTCTTCTCTCCTAGGCGTAGCTACTATCTCTTTCAACGGGAGCAATTCTCGACAAAAATCGATAAAACACTTTCTCCACCTTCTAGAGTGACTATGGAACCGGACCAATAACAATCACAAGACATCCGATAAACTGCCTTCACCTATTCTCCGACATGCATTTAAGGATCTCGAACATTTGGCTAAGATAGCAGGAACATGCATGACCCCTTTGTCTAATCGGCCGAATAGATCAATAATTACTTCCCCAATGTGTCTTAGAGCTTTTGGGAAGATCACCAAACCCTAAATACACAAGGCCAAGACATCAATCTTTTTCTTTGCATCAGGATGCATTAGGATCAGATCCTTCAAATATATCCAAGGTATGCATTTACCCCCGCCTTTCTTCTACATTCTAGCTAAGACCCATTATTCGCTCATTCCCGTGATATTCATCAATTTCTTCACAAAAGTCGGGCTATTAACTGCTTTAGAATAAGCTTTATCAACTTGAATTCTCGGACAACGTAGCAAGGTCGTGTATTCCTCTACCGTGGGAACCAAATCTACTTTCCCGAATGAGAAACAACTATATAAGAACTAAGTCATTGCTCAAAATAAGTCATTGCTGACATCAAGTAGGTATGGTAGATCGCCGTAGGTACTATAGAACAACTACTTTGCCTCATCATCCCACTGGGTCCATATTTCTTTCAACTCTTGGAGTTCATTCTGCGTGACACTGATATTGGTGAAATCATGTAATTCTAACACATATCCCTCAACTAAGCTGTCCCCTCTTTCTAATTGGCTTTGCTCTGACCATGTGCGGACGGCCGCATTGTCCTCCACTTTATCAAGGAATTCACTTTTCATAACCAGCTTTCTAACTCAGAAACTGACCGTGAATTGATTCCTCTTAAAAATGGAAATGACATGCAGAGGACATAAAACATCATCAATTAGTGCCACAGAATGAGATATAAAGCATGTAAAATACACAAACGCCTATTTGGGTAACTACTAAGGTTTGGCATAGTTCAGCTCAGGGTGGGTTCTTAGGCTCTTTACATGTGGTTGAGTTCTAAAGTTTGAGGTACCTGAACCAGCAAATTCCTCGATCCTCACCCATTATAGGCTCATACGGACCGAGTTCGGTTCAGGGGAATACATTTTCCTATGGCCATGCGGAAGTGAAAACTTCACGAAGACATAGGTACGGATGTATCCTAAAAGTAGTCCACTAGCCCATGCGGAGGTGAAAACCTCACGAAGGCATAGCTTCTCACTCCCACGTAAAGGTGTGACCACAACGGTCATGTAATGCAATGCCAAAGTATTTACGAGACCCAATATTGAAAGTGCATTAAAAGAAGTATGATTTTTCAAAACCATTTTCCAATTTTAATCAAAAGGATAAAAATCAATCAATCTATGGCCTGACCTTCGAGTCCCCAGTAGAGTCGCCAAGCTGTCATAACCATTTTTTGGATAAAACAGAAAATGACGTGGTCGACTCGGGCTTTGAAAATGAAAAAGAAGGGAGTCGCCACCAACCTTTTTTAATGAGGTGTGATCGGGCCACCTCGTAAAATAGTTATTTTAATAAATAGTTTGATTTATCAAAACAATAATTTTGGTCTACGAAATCCAGAAAATGAGTTCGGGAGTCGGTTACACACGAGGAAGGGTTAGCACCCTCGATACGCCCAAAATTGGTACCAAATTGATTGATCGATGTCCTAATGTTGAAAACTTTGAAATGATTCAAAATAGATACTTTTGATTTCCAAAACTTGAAGGGATCGAAGGGACATTAAGACTCTTATTTTGAAGAGATAAAGCATTATGTCCGAGAAGTTAGGGGCAATACTTTAGATTCCCAAACTAAGCTCGCTTTTAAAACTTGGCTTTATATTTGAAGAGGATTTCCGTCATTTGTCAAATGAGAAATCAAAACCCAATAAGTTAAGGCTCGAAGGTCCAAATTAGGAATATTGAGATTAAGTGTTTTGTTTAAAATTTGAATTGTGATTTTAAAAGGGACATTCCGTTGTTTAACTTAAACAAGAAAAATCAGAACCCAATAAGTTAGGGCTCGATTCACTCGAATTGCTAATACGGAATGTCGATTTGAAACTTGAATTTGTGATTTTTGAAAGGGATATCCCGTTGTTTAACTTAAACGAGAAAAATCGGAACCCAGTAAGTTAGGGCTCGATTCACTCAAATTGCTAATACGGAATATCGATTGTTATGGAAATTGAGGCATTGAGAAAAATTAAGCGAAAATGTGAAAATGCGATGTTATACGCGAAAAGAATAATAACAAGGCACATACATATATATATGTATAAATAAGGAGGATATATAATACATTAAAAGTATTACATTATAGCAACGGTAGTAGAAATAACGATGAAATGATAAGAATAATAATGATAATGATGATAATATGATAGAAAGAGAAAATAATGTAATGGTAATGATCAATAATATAAGATGCGAAAACAAAATGATAGAAAATAAAAATAGTAGGACAATGATAATAATAATTGTGGAAATAAAAGTAGAATAGAGAATGATAATAAAAATAACACTAATAATAATAATAAAAATAATAATAAAATGTTAAAATAAGATGATAATAATATTAATCATGGTAGTAATTAAGAGGTAAATAAAATATATATACAAAGGAATAGATAATATATATATATATATATATATAGATAGATAGAGATGTGTGTGTGTGTGTGTGTGTGTGTGTGTGTAAAAATTCTAATATAATAATAGTAATAATCAAGATATTAACTAATAAGAATAGGGTGATAATAATAATATTGTGATGATAAAATGCTAAGTAATAACAATAATGATGATAATAGGAATAAAAAATTATTTAAATAAATAATAATGGTAATAGAAATAAATATAATACTAGTAGTGAAATAATAATAATAATAATAATAATAATAATAATAATAATAATAATAATAATAATAATAATAATATAATAATAATAATAGTAAAAGAACAAAAATCTCAAATTAACTAAAAAGGGGATCGAATTGAATTTAAAACAGAATTTTGGGGTTAATTTAAAATATAAAAAGGCAGGGGAAGGACTGAAATGGAATGTGCGCCAATGACTAGGGATCAAAAAGGATATTATTCCCAAATCCCTAAACGCATTGTTTCGCAACTGCTTCAAAATGAACCTAAGGACCAAATTGAGACAAAATGAAAACAAGCGTGGCCAAATTGAAAATAAAGAAATAACCAAAATAGAACCGTTAAAGAAGCGAAGGGGTGAAAGGGCAATTAGCCCCTCCAAAGAAAAAACACGCGGATCCTAGGAGCGGGTCGGGTCCGTGAGCAGGTCAGAGGCAAAACGACGTCGTTTTGGGCGTTTAAGGCCAGCCCCAAAACGACGTCGTTTAAAGGGCTATAAAAGGCCTAAAATCGAAAAAATCATTTAACCTGCTTACTTAAAAAAAAAAAATTCTCACTTTCTTCTCTTCTCTCTGCAGGTCCAAGGTGGGGGGAAATTTTCGGCGAGCTCCGGTCCGACGTTCTAGCGACGCGCCACCACGCAAGCCACCGCGCACGGTGGCCAAAAAAGGTAGAAAAATTATTTTTTTTATATTTATGACATATATATATATATGTGTAAAAAAGGAGTAAAAGAAAAAGCTTTGGAAAATAAACATAAAGTAATCACCTCCTTTCGGTTTCTGTTTTGATTTTTGGTGGATTAATGCTCAATCTTGCTACTTTGGGTTTGCCTCTGTTTTGTATTTGCAGATCTGTTTTCTTTTTTGTTTAAATCTCTAAGTTTTTTTCTTTTTCTATTTTTTATTGATTAAAAAAGGAAACCCCTAGTTACAAAGATTTTGAATCGACTTTTATAGCCAAATTTTTTTACAACTTGCTATTTTCTGTCCTTTCCCGTTTATTGCTTGCAGGGCCAGAGGCGGTGGAAGGGCGGTGGATGAGACTGCTGTTCTGACAATGGCGGTGGATGGGACACGAACGGTCGAGGGTCGGAAAGGTGGTGCTAAGTTCCTTAGGGTTCCAGGAACCCTAAGTTAGATTTTGGGCCATTGGGCCAACGGGCATTGGGTGTAAATGGGTTAAGGGATTGGGCCTATTGGGTTTGGGCTAGTTTTGAATTGGGTCTTGTAATTGGGTTTGGTTTGTTTTTTTTGGGTTAAAATGGGCTTGTAAGCCCGGGCAAAATTGGGGTTGTACAAAACTCATTTCAAATTATAACTTCTCCATTCATATGTCTATCATCCTTATAATAGACCTACGAGGCCCTAAACATGCTCCCAAAAGATTTTGGGGATAATTTGGAAACTTCTACGCACTTAAGAAAATTTTACCTAAACAGGGGCCACACGTCCGTGGGAAATGGGACACGCCCGTGTGGGCAGGTTGTGTGGTCACGCATGCCCATGTCCCTATCCCGTGTGCAAAAACCTAGACATTCTGTTTGTGACACACGGCCTAGTCACACGCCCGTGTGGCTAGCCCGTGGTCAACACTGATTAATCCACACGGCCTGGGCACTCCCGTGTGCTACAACCGTGTGACGATTCAAATTCCAAATTCAAGGTGCAGACTTCACACGGCCTGGGTACACGCTCATGGACTGACCGTGTTTCACACACAGCCTAGACACACGCCCGTATGCCTACCCATGTGGACAAGAACGAGGCTATTTGCCAAGCTCTTTGCACCCCTCTAGCTCACACCACATGAACCTATTCAACATATTAATAAACAACTCATAATTTCAATATAAACTTCCATAGATAACTTTATATTTTCATAAATGATAGGGTCAGCCATCAACCATGGCAATATACAAAATAGTTATCTTAACAAGGGCCAACACACTTTTGGCCCAAATAACAAAATAATCTAACTAGTCTAGCCCCTATACATGCCATACACAAAATCACTAAGTCTAAATATACCGAGGTGAGTAGATAGTGTTGGCAATCTTTGGTTATCCTCGTATCCCGGCTCGACTCTTAAACTCTATAAAATAAGAGAAAAAGAGAAGGGGAGTAAGATTTAAGCTTAGTAAGTTTATATGTAAACAATATAACATTATAGCATGTACTAATCATTTATATAGCAATACATACTAAGCAAGAAACAATCTACATTCATAATCATGCTTACTCATTTCATCCTTTTCTATATTCCAACCATATCACAAGCTTAATGTATACATTCATTAGCATGTTTCCCTGCACTTAGTATCACAATGTCACAAAAAACAACACATCACAGCCTCTTAATCAATTACTCGTAGTTAAATTACTCGGTGGTTCCGCACTTAGCCTACCATCAGTCTTTATTAGGGTGGTATCGCCATAGCCAACCAAAAAGGTTAGTTACTGTGGTATCGGACATAGCCCACTAAATGATAAATAAATGATGGTATCACACATAGCCCATCTTAATTAAGCAACAAGGTGGTATCGCACTTATCTTGACGTGTTCATATGACTATTTCATTATTCATACAATAATTATTCAATGACTACCACATTCGATCCACTTGTACCACACATGTTCTCAATCATGCCATACACTAATTAGCAACATAATGTGTATAAAGAAAAGGCATTGTTTACACATAAACTTACCTCGGTGCAAAATGTGGTAATTAACGGTTTAATCCGTCACCTTGCCTTTTTCACGGTCAAGGTTGATTCCGCGCTCTTCTTGATCTATAACAATGAAATTCATTCATTTAGATCATCCTATGATCACAATACATCCAAATCTACACTTGGGCAAAAATGACCATTTTTCCCTTATATTATGGCAAAATTAACATTTTGCCCTTAGGCTCGTAAATTATTTTTCAACACATTTTCTCAATAAATAAACCTAGCTGAACATTTATATCTCTTACAACTGCTTACCATTTTCACCATTTCATGCATTTATGACACAAATTCATTCTTTACATTTAAGTCCTATTTAGGTGTTTTCATGCTAACACCTTTCACAAAAGTTGTTTCTCATCTCCCTAACATTCATTTTCTTCTATAAAAACTCAGCTAACAACATGAACACTCTCATGGAAAGTCCTTATACTTTCAATCATATCACAAACTAGTCCCCTCATTAGCTAGCTTAAGTTTTGGGGACTCCAAAAGTACAAAAATTATCAAATAAAAACCATCTAAATCACTTACTAGCAAGGGAGATAGCTTGGCTAAAAGTTTAAACCCCAAAGCTCTATTTCTTCTTCAATTTTGGTGGAGAGAAGATAAGTGAATAGTGAAAGATGATAACATCTTTTACTCCTCTTATTCTATTCATTTTTACCACCTAATATCCACTAAATTTGACCAACATTAAAATCTTGTCTCCCTAGCTCCTATATGGCCGACCACCACTAGATAAATGGCCTAATTGCATTTTAAAATCCTCCAAATTACATTCTATAGCTATTAGGTACCTCTACCTTATAAAATAGAACTTTTGCATCTTATGCGATTTAGTCATTTTCACAATTAAGCATGCTATTACTAAAATTAAAGCACCAAAATTTCTACATAGCCATATTTTAATGCTATAACACATAAAATAATATCGAATAAATTTCCTTATCCTCGGTTCAGTGGTCTCGAAACCACTATTCTGACTAGCCCCAAAATTGGGCTATTATAACTCTCCCCTTTAGAGATTTTCGCCCTCAAAAATCTTACCAATAAAGAGGTTTGGACATTGCTCTCTCATGGTTTCTTTCGGTTCCCAAGTAGCTTCTTCCACACCATGTTTTTGCCATAACACTTTTACTAAGGCTATGTACTTGTTTCTCAACTATTTCACTTCTCGAGCCAAGATTTTAATCGGCTCCCCTCATATGTCATATCCGGTCGTATCTTAATTTCTCTTGGAGGAATCACATGCTAAGGATCAGAGCGATAATGCCTTAACATCGATACATGAAACACATTGTGTATTTTCTCTAACTCTAGAGGCAAAGCCAACCGGTATGCCACTGGCCCAATCCTTTCGGTAATCTTATACGGCCCTATGAATCTCGGACTCAATTTACCCTTTCGACCAAATCTCACTATTTTCTTCCATGGGGACACTTTCAAAAATACCTTGTCGCCCACTTGAAACTCAATTTCTTTTCTTTTCAAATTCGCGTACAACTTTTGTTGGTCTGAAGTAGCTTTCAGACTATTCTAAATCATTTTCACTTTTTCCTCGGTCTCTTTAACCAGATCAACCCCATGAATTTGCTTCTCACTCAGCTCGGTCAAATACAAAGGAGTTCGACACTTACGACCATACAAGGCTTCATACGGTGCCATCCGTATACTCGAATGATAACTATTATTGTAAGCAAATTTGACCAAGGGTAGGTATCTTTCCTAACTACCTTCGAACTCTAACACACAGCATCAGAGCATATCCTCAAGAACTTGGATTACTCTCTAGATTGACCATTAGTTTGAGGATGGAATGCAATGCTAAAATTCAATCTTGTACCCGAGCCGCCTGCAACTTCTTTCAAAACCTCGAAGTAAATCTCGGGTCTCTATCTTAGATAATAGATACAGGCACTCCATGTAATCTTACTACCTCTGCAACATAAAACTCAGATAACTTTTCCAGTGAATAATTAACATGCACCGGTATAAAGTGAGCCGACTTCGTTAATCTATCAACGATAACCCACACAACATCTTTCTTTTTCGGAGTCGTAGGCAAGCCCATAACAAAATCCATGGTAATTCGATCCCACTTCCACTCGGGAACCATCACTGGCTGAAGAAATCCCGAAGGCACTTGATGTTCAGCCTTCACTTGTTGACAAATTAAATATCTTGTTACATACTCAGAGATGTCCCTTTTCATTCCCGACCACCAATAGAATTTCTTTAGGTTATTGTACACTTTCGTACTGCCCGAATGTATTGACAAATAACTACTATGAGCTTGATTCATTATCTTTCGAATCAACTCACCATCTTTAGGGACACAAATCTTGTCATGGAACATTAAACAACCATCCGAACTCACCCGAAATTTAGTATCATTCTCGATTCGCTCTTAGCTTTCTTAGCTTGAAGCTCATTATATTCCTTTGAGCCTCACATATTTACTGAACAAATAGTGGCCTAATTCCCAGTTCGGCCAATATAGCACCATCATCAGACAATGACAAACTTGTGCTCATAGCTCTCAAAGCATACAAGGATTTTCGACTCAGAGCATCTGCAACTACATTCGCTTTCCCTGGATGGTAATCAATCGCTAACTCATAGTCCTTAATAATTCAAGCCACCGTCGTTGTTGCAAATTCAAATCCTTTTTATCCATCAAATACTTCATACTCTTATGGTCTGTGAAGATTTGGCATTTCTCTCCATACAAATAATGTCGCCAAATTTTTAACGCGAAAATAATCGCGACCAACTTCAAATCATGAGTCGGATAATTCTTCTCGTGCGGTTTTAACTATCTTAAGGTGTAAGCAATTACCTTACCTTCTTGCATCAACACACACCTGCGACCATTTAATGACGCGTCACTATAGACCAAAAACTCTTTGCCCGACTTGGGTTGCACCAAAATTGGTGCCTCGGTCAACAATGTTTTCAATCTCTCGAAACTCTGTTGGCACTTTTTAGTCCATTCAAACTTAACATCCTTGTGCAATAGTTTCGTCATTGGGGTAGGAATCATGGAGAATCCCTTCACAAACCACCTATAGTACCCTGCTAAACCCAAAAGCTTTTGACTTCAGCACGTTCCTCGGAGGTTTCCACTCCACAATAGCTGAGATCTTTTTGGATCAACTCTAATACCCTCGTTCGACACAATGTGTCCTAGGAATCCTACCTCTCGGAGCCAAAACTCGCTCTTACTAAATTTAGCATATAACTGCTTGTCTCTTAAAGTCTGTAAAATAGTTCCCAGATGTTCCGCATGATCACCCTCATCTCGAGAATAAATCAATATGTCATCAATAAAGACAACCACAAACTTGTCCAAATACGGTTAGAAGTCACGATTCATTAAGTCCATAAAAATCGCAGGAGCATTCGTTAAACCGAATGGCATGATCAGAAACTCATAATGGTCATACCTCATCCAGAATGCCATTTTTGGCATGTCTTGCTCCTTAACCCTCAACTGGTAATAACCGGACCTCAGGTCAATCTTGGAGAACACCATAGCTCCCTTTAGTTGATTAAATAGTTCATTTATCCTTGGTAAAGGATTCTTGTTTTTCACAGTTACTTTGTTGAGCTGTCTATAGTCTATACACAATCTCATCGACCCATCCTTCTTCTTTACAAAAAGTACCGAAGCACCCCACTATGAATAGCTCGGTGTTGTAAAACCCTTATTCGTTAACTCTTGCAACTGAACCTTCAATTCTTTCAACCTAGTGGGGCCATCCTATACAGAGCAATCGAAATAGGTGCCATTCCCGGAACTAACTCAATTCCAAACTCGACCTCTCTAACTAGAGGTAATCCGGGTAACTCTTCCGGGAATACATCTGGATACTCACAAACAACCGACACTATTTCAATCCTTGCTTTAGACTCTTGAGTGTTTAGTACAAAAGCGAGATATGACTCACATCCTTTTCTCAAATATTTCTCAGCCACCAAGGAAGAGATCATCATTGGTAAATTATCTGACCCACCTGATTTAACCCAAATAACATCTCCATTTTCACATTTCAACTCGATAAATTTACTACCATAGTTCACTAAAACATTATAGGTAGTCAACCAATCCATACCAAGAATCAAATCAAAATCATCAAACGGCAACAACATAAGGTTTACCGGAAAACAATGACCCCTAATTGTCAAAGGACAGTTCCTACACACCTTCTCAACTAACACGTGTTTTCCTAACAAGTTTGACACCTTTACGACAAATTTAGTAGACTCAATAGTCATACTCAAACTAGATGCCAATCTCATACAAATATAAGAATGGGTTGACCTCGGGTCAATCAAAGCAATAACAAAGGTGTCATGAAAAGAAAAGTACCCGTTATTACATCTGGTGATGATGCCTCTTCTCGTGCGCGAATAGCATAGGTCCTTGCTGGCGCCCAGCCCTCTGGCCTCACATCTGGTGATGATGCCTCTTCTCGAGCGCGAATAGCATAGGTCCTTGCTGGCCCAGCCCTCTGGCCTCACTGTAGAGTCTCGTGATACACCTTCCGGGTTCTTTTGTGGCCTACTTCTAAAGGATACACTGCTTGATCTTACCTCTTACTTTTTCTCCTTGTCATCTCCTTTAGGGCAGTTTCAGATGAAATGGTCGGGGAACCACATTTGTAACAATTCCGATTGTTTCCCCAACACTCCCCAGTGTGATGTCTACCACAACTTGAGCACTCCAGTTTGGACTTTGGATTGCCCACACTTGCCATCAAGGTGGCCTGAACTCTTGAACCCGAGTACATGTTGCCTAGCTCTCTTTGTGAAAATCCAACTGATGCAGTCGTCCGAGGGTTTAGTTCCTTGAACCGCTTCAATTGAGCTTGGTAGGATTTACTTATTGGCATTTTTTTTGCATCTCGGGCCTCACTCACAGCCTTCCTATTTTCTTTACTCAATTCCTCAGCCTTATTAGCCCTATCCACCAGTACTACAAATTCTTTTAATTTTAAAATCCCGACTAAAAGTCTAACACCCTCATTCAGCCCATCTTCAAACCTCTTGCACAAAATGGCTTTTGTGGACATGCACTCTTGTGCGTACTTACTGAGCCTAACAAATTCGCGCTTATATTCTGCCACAGTCATTTTTCCTTACTTTAACTCAAAGAATTCCTTTCATTTCTAGTCCACAAACTGTTGACTTATATACTTCTTTCAGAACTCTTTCAAAAAGAAGCCCCACATCACTCTCTCCTTCGGGTCCACTGATGTCAATGTTTTCTACCAATGGTATGCTGAGTCCCTCAGCAAGGACACGACACACTTTAAGCTCTCCTCAAGTGTATAGAAGAGTTCATCAAATACATACATCGAGTTCTCAAGCCAAAACTCTGCCCTCTCAAGGTCATCATCTATATTAGCTCGAAAGCTCTCAGCCCCTTGCTTCCAAATTTTGTCTATCGAGGGCTTAGTTGTCCTCACCAATTCTATACCTTGAGGAGTCACAGGAACTGGCTGAGGTATCGGAGGAGGTGGAGAAGGTTGAACATTAGGGTTTGCCCGTACATACTTAGTGTACCATTTTCACCATTTCATGCATTTATGACACAAATTCATTCTTTGCATTTAAGTCCTATTTAGGTGTTTTCACACTAACACCTTTCACAAAAGTTGTTTCTCACCTCCCTAATATTCATTTTATTCTATAAAAACTCAGCTAACAACATGAACACTCTCATGGAAAGTCCCTAGACTTTCAACCATATCACAAACTAGTTCCCTCATTAGCTAGCTTAAGCTTTGTGGACTCAAAAGTACAAAAATTATCAAATAAAAACCATCTAAATCACTTGCTAGCAAGGGAGATAGCTTGGCTGAAAGTTTAAACCCTCAAAGCTCTATTTCTTCTTCAATTTTTGGTGGAGAGAAGATATGTGAATAGTGAAAGATGACAACATCTTTTACTCCTCTTATTTTATTCATTTTACCACCTAATATCCACTAAATTCGACCAACATTAAAATCTTGTCTCCCTAGCTCCTATATGGCCGACCACCACTAGATAAATGGCCTAATTTCATTTTAAAATCCTCCAAATTACATTCTATAGCTATTAGGTACCTCTACCTTATAAAATAGAAATTTTGCATCTTATGCGATTTAGTCTTTTTTCACAATTAAGCATGCTATGCTAAAATTAAAGCACCAAAATGTCTACATGGCCATATTTTAATGCTATAACACATAAAATAGTATCGAACCAATTTCTTTATCCTCAATTCAGTGGTCTCAAACCACTTTCTGACTAGCCCCAAAATCGAGCTGTTACATATAACATATAAGTGAGTACTCACAATCTTATGGCATGCCAACTATATCCAACAGTTTCAAGAATCAGAAGGCCAAAATATATGTTATTAAGCACACATATATTACTTAACGATTTACTATAATGAAATTTTTGTGCAAGTGTACACAGTCGTTCAAGTAATAAGTAAGTAAAATGAGTTATCATCTCCACAAGGACTGTGTATGTTAATCAATTATCTGTAAAATTATAAGTTAACAATTTGGTGATAAAAACACAATAATTTGAGTGATGATGATTAAAATAGATTAATTTAACTAAATGTAAGATTAATTCCTAATGCAATTTTAAACTAAGTATGCAAAATTATCTAAATGTATGAATGGATTTTAGCAATAGAAACACAACTTCAACAATCAATAACATGTATTGGCTAGGATAATTACATTAATCAAATTAAATCATTTCCATCATGCTTAACAATGTTCGAAAAACATTCCATTGCAACTCGATCTTTCATGAGTTTGAAAACCAAATTAAGTCCTTTGGAATCTTTTACTTAGTGAAATATGCATTTTATTGATCATATTAAATTAAGGGTTTTTTAGTATTTATGTGAGGTAACAGGGACAGGTTAAGTTTGAAATAGTTTAATCATATAAACTTAAAAATTATGTAATATAACAGAGCTAATTAAAGTTATTATAAACCTCCAATTTAGTCGGGTTTAATGATCTAAATTAAGCATACACCTTTCAATTATTGCGTCTACTAGCCATCGTCTGGTTAGGATCGCTCAGCTAATTTGAATGCATCCAATCATGTATGATGAAATGCATCTTGATTTTAATTGAAAACATGATCGACCGAGGCACAAACACTTTAAACATGATTTAAACAAGTATTATTGAATTAACGCAATCATCCTAGCTAAACAGAATTAAGCTATCATTATTGATAAAAAATCATAAAACACATCACAAACATGATTAAATTAAACAACTAGTAAGGAAACAGTAAACTCTATTTCAATTCAGCAGCTTTTCAGGACTTGGATTGAAAGTGTTCCACCGATCCGCCCATTATTCTTTTGCTAGTGGTTCCTCAAGGTGGTGACGAAGAGGTGATCTTTTCAAGGCTTTTGTTTGCTAAAATGTAAGAGAAGATGGAATGGCTATATGTGGGGAGAAGAAAGCAAGTGAGTGAATAATGTTTGTGAAAATGAAGGATGAGGGATGTGAGGATGATTTGAGAGGTGAAAGTAGTGTTGTATTTATAGGTGAGGTTGAGGGTGAAGTTTACTAAAAATAGGGATTTAAATCCCTCCATCTTCTCCATTTCTTAGCTGGCCACAATATGTGGAAAGGGAGGTGATTTGGTTGCTTATTTTGAGCACAAAATCATATTATAATTAGGCATAGAGTGGACGATTTCAAAGGTAGTCTTCCAAGGCCCTTTTCTGATTAAATTGCAACTGCAAGGACCTTCAATAAAATATCCCAAAGCTTATTTTTTGGCAGCTATATGCTTGTACCGAAATTGGGCTTGACTCCCCCTTGTTGTATGGTTTCATGATCCAATAAATAATCAGACATGTCCACTTCTTAACAACACTTTAGCTGGGTGAAATTAACATGCTTATAATCCAATTTTGCATGGTTTTTTCGTCCAAGTAAGGTGGATGTGTTCATGTCCATGCAACATTATGATAAAATCATCTTTCATGGACCAACTGCATAATAAAAATTAACATATTAATAATTAACATGAAAATAATATAATTCATGCACAAAAATCATGTAAAAAGCATAATTTGGCATATTTTATAAATTCATGTCCAATATTAACATTTAAAAAATTCCATTTAATTTATTAACAATTACTCAAGATTAATATAATATTAAGTCAAAAAAGGTAAAAATTGCTAGAAAAATCCTCTATAATTTTGAGTTTACATTTACAGTTCACTATCACTGCATATTTACATCATAAGCACATAATTATCACTGTCACTTGGCATATTTGACATGCCTACATATGTACTTTCACAACAATAATCATGAACACATGTACATGTAATTGCATCTCATCTCAATTCATATTTTCATAATAACACAAGCACATCTTTCACAAGTTAAACATGAGTATGACAAAACTTACACTCGAAATTTAGAGTAGGGGTTTAGGCTATGACTAAATTCCCAAATAATGTATTGAATCATGTGCAGAAGCAATTATTCCAAAGACTCACCAATTATGTAACACCTCTAACCCTATCTATCGCCAAAACAGGGTCACGGAGTATTACCGGTGTTTACAGAACATTCTCATGCAATTTGTATTAAACATACTATTCATACTCCAAAATTTTCTTATTGTCCCTTAAATGGACCCTCGAGGCCCAATACGAGCATTAGAATCGATTCGGGACTTAATCAGAAACTCTAAGAATTTTTCGTGACATTTCAAAAATTTTCCAAGGTGCAGGGCTCACACGCCCGTGTGGTCTAAGGGAAACGCCCGTGTGACCCTTAGACACTGCTGCCTTAGGCTGTGTTCAATTTAGGTTGCTCTCTAACTTATGCCACATGCCCGTGTGCTAGGCCATGTGCATAATTAATTTAATTGAATTAGGTGCAGGTTTCACACGGCCAAGACACAGGCCCGTGTTCTTGGCTGTGTCACCCACATGGCTGAGACACACGCCCGTGTCTCTGCCCTTGTGCTCAATTTTGAGCATTTTATTTTCTCAAATTTAAGGTGCAAGAGACACACGGCCTGGCTACATGCCCATGGGGTAGGCCGTGTGTCACACCCATATGCCTATCCGTGTGAACAAAATTAAGCCATTTCCTAGCCTCATTTGTCACCCAAATTTACCATGTTCTTGCACTAAAACATACCAAAAATAATCCAACCATTTCAAGCATCCATCTCAAGCCAATTTCATCATTTACAAGGCATACCACTACATGCATACATGTTTATAATCTTGCATTGGTTTAGTCCATATGATAGGCATAATTTGATCAACAATTTACACATGTATAGCTATCATAGTATGACATTACAAATATATCAAATCAAATCATTACTAGCCATTTCAATGGCTAGATTACAAGCATCATTTACATTTATATGCCAATGTGGCCAATATAACCTATACATGCCATTACAACCATAATTGATTTACCATATTGTACCGACATAGGACGATAGATAGTTTGAGTGATCTCTGCCAAGCTTCCAATCCTACAAGCTTTTGATTTACTCTAAAATAGGGGAAAATAAAATAGGGTAAGCATTACATGCTTAGTAAGTTCGTATAACATGGTACTTAACTTACCATTCATTCTATTTTGAGGTAACTATGTAAGGCACATTCATTCAATTTGACCTCAAGCCCTACACATATCCTCATTGCCCTTGTTAGTCATTTATTCGATAATAACATCAATAACACGTATGTACTCAATAACAATCAAGTTTCTAAGCACATATGCTTTCCACAACATGTATTCATTCAACATGCATCATTCATCTCATTATTACAAGTATAATTTCATAATAGCTCATTACGAGTTCAAATCATTTCGCATCAGAACTTTACACATATTACTCGGGATACCAAAGTCACGATTAGTACACTCTAGGTGTACAAGTCTATAATCAAGAATGAACATTCTCATCAAATAGTTTCCATGTACAAATATCATCATCTCATATTTCATATATCACTTGTCATGCATCATCATTTTCTTGCATTTCATGTAATATTCTTTCATGTCATATTTCCATATCATAGACACCATTCCATGTAAATTTGTCTTAGATTTATATTTTCCCCTGGGAGAGTCTTGCTGTTGAATTTATTCGAAATATCAATAGATACACAGGTAGTACACTCGAGGTGTATGAATCAGAATCCATCAATTCGTGTCCAATGGTACCCATATGGTACAATTTTAGAGAGTACACTCTCGAGCCACATATATGTAAACAACAGGATTACTAGTTCAGGTTAAATCCTTTTTACCTCATATGCTCTAAAGAGCTTGATTTGGATTACCCGTCGGGCTAAATCCAATCCATAAATTATGCTCGAGAGGACTTATATCAGGATTACCCGTCCGGTCTAAATCCTATCAGAATTGAGGTTGAAGGATTACTCATCCGAGCTAAATCCTATCCGCAACAATTGCAGGACCTCTTTCGATTTAGAAAATCACATATCCATCGATTTTTCATTTATTCAACTGGGATTAAAACACTTTTCAAGCACTATCGGGCATTTTATTATTTCATACCTCCGTAACATTTATGTAATTCAAGTAAAACACATTCCACATTCATGTCAAGCATACGAGTAACATTTTATTCATTTACCATTTTTTTGGGCATTTTCATTTATAGGGCTATATCGAGTAGGTGATCATTTCACATATTTATGAAATTGATAAAATTCACAAACACAACATTTAAATCAAGCATAAAAACATATACAATTTAGTTACATGAACTTACCTCGACAAAGGTTTGTGTATGTAAAATATACTAATCCGACATTTTCCTCATTCCTCGTTCTAACTTCGAATTTGGACTATTCGGATCTATACGAGTAAATTTAACATCAATTTATCATATTTTACATCCATGTGGACTAAATTTTCATCCTAGGCAAAATTACTATTTTGCCCCTAACTTTTCCATAAATTTCATTTTCATCCCTACGCTCGAAAAATGAAACTTGTGCAAATTACTCCCTATTCCAAGCCTAACCAAAGCCCCATTACAAATTTTACAGCATATGTATTCATAAAATTTTATAATTTTTCATCAAATTTTATAACTTTTCATTTTAGTCCCTAAATCATGTTTTCATCAAAAATCACTTTGTAAAAGTTGTTTATCTATCAATAATCTTTCATTTTCTACATAAATTTCTAATTTCCAGCATATACATCCATGACCCATTTTTAATACCTTGATAACTTTTCAAATTAATCCCCAAATAGATAGATTAGGCTATATTCCAAAAATGTAACAGTCGATTTTGACCCTAATCAGAACGGTGATTTTGGGACCACGAATCCGCATAAAAAATATTTTAATATTATTTTTTGTGTTAATTATATGCAAAATTAGTATGTGTGAAAGTTTCATATAAAAATTTGATTGTTTGTGTGTTTAATTTAATAAAAGGACTTAATCGCGTAAAATGTAAAAATTACAAACTATAGTATAAAGTGCTTATTTGATAGTGGCTTCTTAATGTGAGGCCCTTAAAGGAAAATAGCTCATTTGAAGGATATGGACGGCATAATGACAAATAAAACCAAAAATTTTGTTATATGATATTAGTTTATTAAAGGTTAAAATGTAATTTAGTAATAACATAATATATGTTAATAATAAAACAAAACAAAAGCCATTGTCATCTTTTCTTCTAGTGATGAATGCTTAAAGGAAGAAAACTTAAAATTTCTTCAATATTTTGGCAACTTTGAAGCTTGATTGAGGTATGTTAATTGTTCGGTTTTTGATAATTTTTACGTTTTTGAGATTGTTGCTTAGAAATCTTCAAGACCCATGCTTTAATTTTTGAGTTTGATGAATATTTTAAGTTGAGCCATTATTGATGCCTTGTTGTTTATGTTGTTTAAGGATGAATTATGATAGATATGTGTTGGATTAATAAGTTTTGTCTTTGAATTTTTGATGAAATTGAGAATGTTGGACTAAAATTGCAAAAATAAATTTTAGAGGAACTAAAATGTGAAATAAATGAATTGAATGGACTTGTATAAGTACTAGGTACATTCGGCCCTTAAGGAGTTAATTCAAATTTTGTATATTTTGTGTTTTGTGCAAATAGGACTAAATTGTAAAAAGTGTGAAATATTAGGGGCAAAATGGTAATTTACCCATTTTTGTATTTTTGGGCTAAATTGAATAGAAATGTGTTTGAATGAGCTTATTTTAAATATGTTTAGATCAAGAACAAAAGAAAACGAACTTGGATCGGGGAAAAGCGAAAATAATCGAATAGCCAATTTTTATCGTCCGACGATATCCGAGGTAAGTCTTTAAGCAATTAAACATTATTAATATTGAATGTAACTTAGTTTAGTATGCTGAATTAGAATTCACGGATTTGTAATAGAGAAATTCGAATGTGATAAAGCATCGTAATAGTGTATTTGAGCTTAACTTAATTGAGTTATAACATTTGGAAGTCCGTATGAATTATGTGGAATATCGGTAATATTCGATATATATGAAATGTGTATGAGACAGCTCAATAATATTGATATTCGGGCTTTGAGCCTAACAAGCCTTGTGCTAGTGAAATATATTGGGCTTTATGCTTAGCAGCTTAATGCTTGATTGAATATCAAACCTCGGGTCTAGCAGGCTTAGTGCCGGTGTATGATTCAGGCTTATGCCTAGCAGGTTTTATACCGGTGATCTATATTCCAAGCTTATGCTTATGAAATGATTAAGTTATGGTGGAAAATGAGCAAGTTAAAGCTTATTGAAATGAATTTGATTATATTAGGCCATAAGGTATGTATTTATACATGTATATGTTATATGTGATGTTATTGAGCAAGTAAGTTGATAGATAAATGTGCTTGTATTTTTGGTTTCTTGGATATGTGGATAAAGTGATATTGAGTGGATATTGTTTACTTGCAAACATGAGATTGTTTAATAGATGTATATGTATATATATACATATATACATTAGGTTATGTGTAATTTTATGTGTATACATTTGGTTATGTGAATTATATACATATATATATTTGGTTATGTGAGATTATATTCATACATACATTCGGTTATGTGGGATTATTTTATATGTACATGGAAATTGTTTATTCGTTTGTATATGGAAGTATATATATAATTATTAATCGATGTGCATTTGATAAGTTTTACATTTAAAGTAGATAATGATAAATGTTTTGCTATGTAAAGACATTGCCATTTGGCTATGACAATCTATATGCATTATGTTATTATATCAATGTTATAAATTATTCGGTTTAATTTGATTGAATGCCCAATTGATTTGTTAAGTTTGCTTATGACTTATTAAGCTAAATTAGCTTACTCCGTGTGTTTTGTTATTCTGCTCTGTAGATTTTGGTTTCAAGCTACGAGCTCGGGGGATCGTCAACGAAGTTATCCACGCTATCGACTTATTTTGGTACCTTTAAAGTTTGGATTTTTGAACTTAAGGCATGTATAGGCTAGCTAAATATTTGGATGTTGTTTTGATGTTATAAATAGAAGCCATGCGATAATGGCTTATTTTAAAGTCAATGTGTAAATGTTTATATAATATTTGGTCATGATATAAGTATGTGGTAACCTGATACTTAGTTAATGGATATGCTTTGGTTGTGGATTGTTGGTGAGGTTAATTATAATGATTATTCAATTATTCATTAACCTAAATTATGACTATAGATAATGGATTTTATTTAATGTGTGGTTCACTATGGTGATTTAATCATGTAGTTAAATTTTACTAATGGATTTGGTTGAATTAGTAGGTAATGGTTATACTTTGATATGGATATTTGTCAAATTTGAAATGGTATACTTGTATTGGAGTGATAGACTAAAATTGATGAATAATGAAAATAGGTACATTTGATTTATGTATTAGGTTCATGTCAATAATATTAAAATTTGTTAGATGTTTGTAATTTATATGCGTATTGGATATACTTTTCTTTTAGTATCACTTGTGCATAAAATGGTTCATACTTTCATATGTAATGATTTGATGTATATGTTTTGTTTGGTTGTTTTTATTTGGTTTATTTGAACTCGATTGAAAAAGGCTCTTGTAAACACATATATGTATGTTTAGTTTTGGTAATTATGTATATGTGCATATTTGGTTAATGTGGTTTAAATGTCCAAAGGAATAGTATTCTTTGTTATTTGTTGTAATTTGTTTATATAATCGAAATTAGCCAATGGGTTTAAGATATGTATGAAATTGTTTAAGCATACTATGAAAATGAAATTACTCTTAACGCATTCGAAAATGATCATATGAACTATATATATATGTGTGACCTATGCTGTGTTTGGTAATACCTTACAACCCTAATTCGGCGACGGACACGGGTTAAGGGTGTTACATTTGATTGGTATCAGAGCTTATGATTTAGTCAATTCTAGGACTATCGTAGTGCGTGTGAGTCTAGCTATACATGCCTTAAATTATAATGCGATAGTGTGATGACTTCTGACATCTGAATTGTGTTTTTATATAGCAAATGGATCCCGATAGAGCTGTAGCTGATGATGTCGAGAGCGTAGCGCCTAATCCCGCGCATAGGACAGCGCCGGTAGAATCTCGACCTATCTCGAGTAGCCATGAGGGGGAGGCTAAGCAAGCCTTCTACTAGATGATGAACGATTGGTTTACTCAATATATCCGGACTAATTCGGCTGTCCAACAACCTCCACCCCCGAATAATCCATCTCCAATACCTATGGTACCTCTGATGATAAATCCAATGAGATTTAGCAGGTCTCCTGTAGATAAAATCAGGAAACAAGGGGCCAAAGAGTTTAAAGCTAATGATGATGATGATGCGGAACGAGCTGAGCTGTGGCTTGATAATACTATCCGTGTGTTCGACAAGCTATCATGTACTCTAGATGAATGCTTAAAATGTGCTATATCCTTATTGCGGGACACCGTATATCACTGGTGGAATACACTAGTATTAGTGGTTCCGAAAGAGAAAGTAATCTGGAAATTCTTTCAGACTGAGTTCCGTAAGAAATATATCAGTTAGAGATTCATCAATCAAAAACGTAAAGAATTTCTAGAATTTAAACAGGGTCGTATGACCGTGACTAAATATGAACAGAAATTTGTGAGATTAAGCCAATATGCTCGTGAATATGTTTCAACCGAGGCTATCATGTGTAAAAGATTTGAAGATGGTTTGAATGAAGACATTAAGTTGCTGGTCGGCATACTTGAGATTAAAGAGTTTGTGGTACTTGTTGAACGAGCCTGTAAAGCTGAAGAGCTTGGAAAAGAGAAAAGAAAAGCTGAATTTGAAGCTAGAGACATTCGTAAAAGATCATCGAGTAAGACCTTTCATCCAGCATCAAAGAAGTTCAGAGATGAACCCAGCCGACATAAAGCTACTTCAGAATTTTCTAGATGAGACCGAGACCGACCTCCTGTAGGTTCCCGAGCTACTTCGATTGCTAGCGTTGGTAATGTTCAGCAGAACTAGACTTAGTGCAAGCATTGTGAAAAATGGTATTCTGGGAGTTGTAGATTGCATGATCGGTCCTGTTTTAAATGTGGATCGATGGATCATTTTATTCGGGAGTGCCCTATGTTAGCCGAGCAAAACACTACTCAGAATACGAGAGCGAGCAACATGACAGCATGAGGCAGACCACCTAGACATTCGGGTAATGTAGGTGGCAGTCAAAGAGGAACAAAGGATACTGCGGTTCGATCAGAGGCTTGTGCACCTGCAAGAGCATATGCTATACGCGCTCGGGAGGATGCTTCTTCCCCAGATGTTATTACCGGTACTTGCACTCTTTATGATACTAGTGTTATTACATTGATTGATCCTGGTTCGACTCATTCTTATGTGTGTGAAACATTAGTATCCAGTAAGACTCTACTTGTTGAGTTTACTGAGTTTGTGATTCGGGTATCAAACCCCCTGGTTCAGTGTGTTTTAGTTGACAAAGTGTGTAAAAGTTGCCCGTTGATGATTCAGGATTCATGTTTCCCAGCCTATTTGATGTTATTACCTTTTGATGAATTTGATATAATTCTAGGCATGGACTGGTTGAATTTGCACGATGCTGTTGTAAATTGCAAAAGAAAGGCCATTGATTTGAGATGTCAGAATGGTGAAATTATTCAGATTGAATCTAATGATCTGAATGGGTTACCAGCAGTAATATCTTCGATGTTAGCTTGGAAATATGTGAGAAAGGGTTATGAAGCTTATTTTGCTTATGTGCTTGATAGTAAAGTGACTAAAAAGAGGATTGAATCTGTACCAGTTGTGTGCGAGTATTCAGATGTGTTTCCTGAAGAATTATCGGGTTTGCCACCTGCTTGAGAGGTAGAGTTTGGTATTGAGTTAGTACTGTGGACAACTCCGATTTCGATAGCTTCAGATCGGATGGAACCTCTGTAATTAAAAGAATTTGAAAAGCACGATTGCAAGAGTTAACAGATAGGGATTTTGCACGACCAAATTTAACTCCCTAGGGTGCACCATTTTTATTTGTGAAAAAGAAAGATGGAACTATGCGAATGTGCATTGGTTATCGACAACTAAATAAGGTGACTATAAAGAATAAACACCCATTGCCACGGATTGACGACTTGTTTGATCGGTTGAAAGGGCTTGGTGTTTTCAAAGATAGATTTGAGGTCGGGTTATTATCGATTCTTGAGTCGAGATTTCGATGTGCCAAGGACTACTTTTTGGCGAGGTACGGACACTATGAGTTTTGGTTATGCCTTTCGGACTTACTAATGCACCTGCTATTTTTATGGATCTGATGAATCGGATTTTCAGTCAGTACTTAGATCTGTTTGTAGTAGTGTTTATGATGATATTCTGATCTACTCCAGAGATAAAACGGAGCATGCTGAACATCTGAGACTTGTGCTACAAACTTTGCGAGATAAACAGTTGTATGCAAAGTTTAGAAAGTGTGAGTTTTGGTTGAGTGAAGTCAGTTTTCTAAGCCATGTTGTTTCAGCATCAGGTATTCGGGTTGATCCGAATAAAATATTGGCTATACTCGATTGGAAACCATCGAAAAATGTTTCCTAAATTCGAAGTTTTTTAGGACTTGCTGGTTACTACAAATGATTTGTGAAAAGTTTTTCTATGATAGCTAAACCGTTAACAAAGCTATTACAGAAAGATGTTAAGTTCGAATGGTCAGAGAAGTGTCAGAAAAGTTTCGATCAATTGAAAGCTTTTTTGACCGAAGCTCCAGTGTTAGTCCAACCTGAATCGGGTAAAGAATTTATTGTTTATAGTTATGCATCTTTGAATGGTTTGGGTTGTGTTTTGATGCAGGAAGGCGAAGTCATAGCTTATGCTTCGAGACAATTGAAGCCACACAAAAGAAATTACCCGACACATGATTTACAGCTAGCAGCCATTGTGTTCGCGTTAAAGATTTGGCGTCATTATCTGTTCGGTGAGAAATGTCATGTTTATTCAGATCACAAGAGTTTGAAGTATTTGATGACTCAGAGAAATTTGAACCTGAGACAACGCAGGTGGTTAGAGCTGTTGAAAGATTACGAGTTAGTGATTAACTATCATCCGGGAAAGGCTAATGTTGTTGCAGATGCTTTAAGTCAAAAGTCATTATTTTCTCTTTGTGCATTGAACACGCATATGATTATGTCTGATGATGGTTCGATAGTAGCCGAATTAAAAGCAAGACCGTTGTTTATTCAACAAATTAGTGATGCCTAGAAAGTCGATAAAGATTTGATGGAAAAACGAGCTCACTGTGAAAGTGATGTTGAGTCAGAGTTTTGAATTGATGAAAATGACTACTTGAAGTTCAAAGACCAAATATGTGTTCCGAGAAATTCAGATTTAATTCAGATGATTTTAAATAAAGCTCACAGCAGCCGATTGTCTATACATCCAGGTAGCACGAAAATGTATAATGATCTGAAACAGTTGTATTGGTAGCCTGGTATGAACGGGACATATCTGAATTTGTCTCAAAGTGCTTAGTTTGTTAACAAGTAAAGGCCGAACATCAGGTGCCTTCTGGGTTACTTCAGCCGATCATGATACCTGAATGGAAATGGGACAGAATCACTATGGATTTTGTATCTGGCTTGCCTATGACACCGAGCAAGAAAAATGCAATTTGGGTTATAGTGGATAGACTAACCAAATTAGCTCACTTTGTTCCAGTTCATACGGACTATTCGCTCGATAAGCTTGCTGAGTTGTACGTATCTCAAATTGTGAGATTACATGGTGTGCCTATTTCCATTGTTTCAGACAAAGACCCGAGATTCATGTCGCGGTTTTGGAAGAAATTACAAGATGCTTTAGGTACTAAGCTACACTTTAGTACAGCTTTTCATCCGCATACAGATGGTCAATCCGAACAAATCGTTCAGATACTTGAGGATATGTTGAGATGTTGCATCCTCGAGTTTGAAAGTACGTGGGAACGATACTTACCTCTGATTGAATTTGCTTACAATAATAGCTTTCAATCTAGTATCAGAATGGCACCCTACGAAGCTTTATATGGTCGTAAATGGCGTACACCATTATATTGGACCGAGCTCAGTGAAAACAAGATACACGGGGTTGATTTGATTAAAGAAACTGAACAAAAAGTGGCAGTGATCTGAGATAGTTTGAAAGCTGTGTCAGATCGACAAAAGTCATACGCAGATTTGAAATGTAAAGACATTGAGTTTTAGATTGGAGATCGAGTATTTTTGAAAGTTTCACCGTGGAAGAAGATGCTCAGATTCAGTCGTAAAGGCAAGTTGAGTCTGAGATTCATTAGACTGTATGAAATCACAGAGCGTATCAGGTCAGTTGCTTATAGATTGCAATTACCACCTTGATTAGAAAAGATTCATAACATCTTTCATGTCTCGATGCTCCGAAGATATCGATCTGATCCTTCACACGTGATTTGTCCGACAGAGGTTGAGATTCAGCCTGATATGACATATGAAGAGAAACCGATTAGTATTCTGGCTCGGGAGATAAAAGAATTGAGAAATAAGAAAATTTCGTTTGTTAAGGTATTGTGGCAAAAGCACGGAGTTGAAGAAGCAACTTGGGAGTCTAAGTGTCGAAACCATTTTTTTGTTTGGAAAACGGGCCGACTTTAAAAAGGAAAACGAGTCGCCACCAATCATTTTTGAAGTGAGATTGGGCCACTTTTGAAAACGTTTTGGTCACGAATTTTAAGAAAGCGGGCTCGAAGTCGGTTACATACGAGGAAGGATTAGCACCTCATAACGCCCAAAATTAATACCGTATTGATTGATTAATGTCCTTAATATCGAAAATTAGAAAATATTTTAAAATATGAAAAATGTTTGGATAACTCAGATGAATATCGAAACCCTTTTGTTTCGAAAAGTTGAAATACCACATCCAAAGACGATAGGACACGATGTTTCAAACCCTCAATACCAAGATCGTTCTATGATTTCCAAAATCCATGCATCCGATTTAAAAAAAAAAAAGGGTATTCCGCTATTTGGTCCAACTAAAAGTCGAAACCCAGCACGATTGGGCACGATCCCTCGAATTTCCAAACATGAAATATTGCCTTATTTAAGAAAACACGATAAAAAATCTTTGAAGGATAATTAGTTGTTTGGACGAATAGAAAATCAAGACCCAGCACGATTGGGCACGAATCTCTCGAACTTCCAAACACGAAACATTGCCTTATTTTCAAAAATACAATCAAAATCTTTAAAGGATATTTAATTATCCAGACGAACGAAAAATTGAAACCCAGCACGATTGGGTACAAATTTTTTGAACATCAAACACTAAATACTACCTTTGTGAAACCTTTTTTTTTTTTGAGTCTTTGAAAAAACAAAATAGAAACGTGAAAATGTAGACACGATTAATAGGGAATGACAATAATGAAAACAAAGGAGAAAAATAAACGATAATAATAATACTATTAATGTAATATAAAACTCATAATAAGTAATTAATAATGAAAAAAGTCACGGTGATAATATTAACATTAATAAAAAATAATAGTAAAAGAAATGAGGGTATCTTGATAATAATAAAAAAATAGTAGATATAAAAAATAATACAAATAAACAATTAAAGCAAACCATGATACATGTGATAATAGATATAATAGTATGTAAAAAAAATAAAAATAATAAAGAAAGATGTTAGTAATAAAGTAATATAATGATAAATAATAATAATAGCAATAATAGTACTAGATAAAAGAATAATAATAATAATCCAAAATAAACATAATAAGAAAACAATAAAATAATAGTACTAATAAAATAGTAAAAATAAAAGAAAAGCAGAACATTTGAAAAAAAATATATGTATAATAGTAAATATAATAGAAATATAATAGTAATATATAATATAATAGTGATAATAAAATAATGATATAATAGGATATAATAAAATATAAGATAATAAAAGTAATAAATAAAAAATGTTAGTAATAAAATATATAGCAATAAATACAAATATAATAATAATAATAATATATATACGTAAATGAATAACGATGGTAACAATGGAAATAATAATAACTATAATATAAAATGACAATAATAATAAAATAATCGACAATAATAATAAAAGAGAAAAGAAAATCGAAAAAGAACCAAAAATAAAAATAGAAGTCTTTGGGTAAAATTAAAAAAATAAAAGATGAGAAGGACTAGTTTAAAACATGCAAAACAAGGGGAACTAAAATGGCAATTAATCCCACTCCACGATCAAACATTTAAAAGCGGACCAAAGCTATCGAAAACCAAAACTACTGGTAATTTAAATAATAAAGAAAAGTGAGGGGTGCAATTAAACAACTTCTCCCAAAGGAGGGCCAATCGTGCAATTTATCCATTTAAGATAAATGCGTGGACCCCACCATTAATGGCGCCGCTTGCTTTGTAATGCTTAAAAGCATAGGAAAACTAAAAGTTTTCCTTCATTTCTTATCCTATTTGTGAAAATCAAAACCAAAGCCTACCCTTTTACCTCTTATTTTCTAGGGTTTGACCTCCCAAAGTTTACCCTATCGCCTCAGAACACCACCGGTCCGATGTCCGGCCATGAGCGCAAGACCAGTATTCTGGTAAGCTTCTTCCCCTTGTTTTTTTTTTAAACGAAATGCTAATATATAGATGATTATAGTTTAAAAGCGAAACAAAATGAAAAAATAAAAGACAACAAAGATTTAAACTTTGAATGAACTACAATAGGAAAAAGAAAGAAATGGACCTCACCGATTTCTAAGCGATTTTATGTATCTTGAAAAAATGCTCAGTATTCTTTTTTTGTCAATCGGGTGACAAAGTGTATATTGCTCTTTTTTATCCAAGAAAAAAAAAGAATCCCCCTCCCCTTTTACATTGAAATATTTGGCTCTTATAGCCTAAGAAATCCCCCCGAAAATCAAATCCCAAATATCCCGTTACTGTTTTTGTATTTCCCTTTTTTGTAGGTACAACGCGGAGACGTGGGCGACTACATCTCTGAAGTGGCGTGGTGGAGAAGCGCACGTCGCGGGGTGGTGGCGTCCGGCGCGCAAGGGGCTGTTGGTGCGTGGAGGGTGGTTGCGGCTAGGGTTTCTGATTTATGTTTTTTGTTGTTGTTTTTTTATTTTTGGGTTAAACATTTGGGCTCTTATTTTCTGATTTGGTTAATTGGTATTGGGCTGCAAAATTTGGGCCTTACAGCTGCCCCTCTTTGCTCATTGTCGTGCAACGAGAATAGAGCAAAGACTTTAAAAGGACCAATTTTGCCTCGTCTTGTTCGATCTTGACTTCTTGATGCTTCCTTTTTTTCCAGGTAGCTTTATTCCACCCTTGCATTCCGAGGTATAGAAATTTGTTTCGATCCGCTCTACTCACCTTTCGGTGGAGATAGGATCGCTATCTTCGATCTACTCTACTCTCGCTTAGTAGAGATAAGATCTGTTGTCTTCAATCCGCTCCACTCGCTTTCGGTGGAGATAGGATCTATTGTCTTCGATCTGCTCCACTCACCTTTCGATGGAGATAGGATCTACTATCTTTAACTTGCTCTACTCACCTTTCAGAGAGATAAGGCTTGATCTTCGATCTGCTCTACTCCCTTTCGAGAGAGATAAGATCTGTTGTCTTCGATCCGCTCCACTCCCGCCGGTGGAGATAGGATCTGTTGTCTTCGATCCGCTCCACTCCCTTTCGGTGGAGATAGGATCTGTCTTCAATCCGCTCCCACCTTTCGGTGGAGATAGGATCTACTATCTTTAGCTGCTCTACTCACCTTTCGATAGAGATAAGGCTTCTTTAGCCTGCTTACCCTACGCTTAGGGAATTAAGGCTCATCGTCTTCGATCTGTTCCACTCCTGCTCAGTGGGATAAGATCTGTAATTTTTGGCCTGCTACCCTACTGCTTAGGGAATTGAGGCTCATCGTTTTTGACCTGTTCCACTCCTGCTCAGTGGGATAAGGCCTATAGTCTTCAGCCCGTTACCCTACTGCTTAGGGAATTAAGGCTCGTCATTTTCGATCTGTTCCACTCCTGCTCAGTGGGATAAGATCTGATATTTTTGGCCTACTACCCTACTGCTTAGGGAATTAAGGCTCATCATCTTCGATCTGTTCCACTCCTGCTCAGTGGGATAAGATCTGTAATTTTTGGCCTGCTACCCTACTGCTTAGGGAATTGAGGCTCAATGTTTTCGACCTGTTCCACACCCGCCGGTGGGATAAGGTCGATATTTTGTCCGTTACCCTACCGCTTAGGGAATTAAGGCTCAATGTTTTCGACTTCTCTACTCCTCGCCATGGGATAAGGTCGATATTTTCACTGTTACCCTACTACTTAGGGAATTAAGGCTCAATGTTTTCGACTGTTCCGCTCTCCCGCCGGTGGGATAAGGTCCGATATTTTAGCCCGTTACTACCGCTAGGGAATTAAGGCTCAAAGTTTTCGACCTGTTCCTCACCTTTCGGTGGGATAAGGTCTGTAATTTTCTGTAACTCCCATCAATTTTGCTACATTGCCCTATGGGGATCCTACTTGTAGAATTGATTTCATGGGGTATATGTTTATGCCAAATGATTAGGATGTCATGAAAAATGCTCCTAACCATGTGTATTATGAATGTTATGAATGAATGCAAAATGTCATGAGAATGATCCATTTTTACCACTTGGGCGGTCATTGCTTGCTACTTATTAAGGTGATCCCTGACGTATGTCTTCTTTATTCAGCTGGTACTTCTAACAACGAATCTAAAGATGTTGTCACTGCTTAGTCCCTTATCTCAAGTCTCTGAGCCCTTTAATCCTGGTTAGTTCTAAATAATTGTCCTGTTTCGGATTCTTGTATTATTTAGAGACTTTCAGAGTAATATGCAAAACTTCTTTTGTGAAAGCATTATTAGTTCAATAATCATTATTTCAACGAAAAAAATGCTTGGAAAAGATCATAATAATGGACAAGAAAGAAATTAATTAGGAGCATAGCTCGAAATAAATAAGATAGCAAATGCAATCAATAAGGAAATTTATTGGTAGTGTATTTTGAAACGAGCAAATTAAGAATGGGTAAGACAGCAATTAGGTGCCCCAGATATCACCGACTGAGCTTCTTTGTTCAAACTTCTTGAGGACCATTTAAGCTCAATATGTGTTTAGAGGATTCAGGGTACTTTGTCGATGCCCCAAGATGTAACACACTTCCTCATTGTCAATTCAAGCGTGGCAAAACTACTGTATGCCCCATCATGATTTAATCACAACTTGAGCCGCCCTTTTCGGGTTTTCAACTCAAAGCCCCTTTGGTCTCAAAGTGCCCTTTTCAGGTTTTCACCTTGGCCTCTCCGTTTTTTTTTTTTTGGATTCAAGATACCCTTTGTGGGTTTTCATCTTGGCCCACTTTCAAGCGAAGTACTTCTTGATCGAGTCGCATTAATTGGATTTGGCGGACTTTTGCCATCCATCTCGACTAGCATCAAAGCTCGTCGAAAAGGCCTTCTCTACAACATAAGGTCCTTCCAATTAGGCATCCACTTTCCCGAAGTCCTTTTGCATATGGAGGATCTGTTTCAATACCAAGTCTCCTTCATGGAATACTCAGGCGGACTTTCTTATTGTAAGCTCGCATCATCCGCTTCGTCGATTGACCATGGCAAATGGCTCTTAGCCACTTCTCGATCGATTCGATCGGTCATACATAGAGTGAACCCTTTCTTTTCGCCCAACTTCGATTCGACAAAATCTAAAGAGTAAGAATTTTAACCCGATGGGCAAGATCGTATCCATCCATAAACCAATGAGAAGGGTGTTGCCGGTGGAAGTCCTTGCCAACATTCGAGAAGCATAGAGGTAAATGGTCCATCATCTTTCAAAATCTTTTTTGGATGGTTTCTTTCTTTCTTTTCTTCTTTCTTTCTTTTTCTTTTTTCTTTTGTTTTGTTTTGTTTTTTTTTTAAAAAAATCGAACTTGAACTCGAAGTTGAAATTAAACTTGATGATTGACCTTGTAACTTTGTTATGGGAACCGAACCTCACTCTCTTAGTGGAATAGTTGACAATCATGAAAATGAATAGGCGTCAACTAGATACTTTTGACGAAATCATCCCCGTAACATTTATGCCCCACGTATAGAAAAAGCATATAAGTCACGTCTTCTCAATTTGGCATTTACGGCAACACTGACAAAATCTCTCTTTCATGGTAGCCTCATCGTGCCTAGGCATATCTTGATGCGGTCATGCAAAGACATCTTTGAATTCTTTGATGGCGTCTTGCTTTGTTTGGTGGAGGCAAGGTTTGATCTTCACTCCTTTCCCCGACTCACAATGTCCATGACCCTTTGTGCGATAGAGTCTATTTTTATTTTGTTTTCCCATCCTTACGGATCGATGGGTAAGTTGTACTCTCGACATCTTCAAAATATTCAGATCCTTTTAGACCCATATTTCACTCAAAAAGGAGTCATGAATAGCGTTGCTCATGTTCAGATATCTGGGTACCTATTGTAGGTAGGAAGGTAAATTCCAAAGAATAAACGGTTCTGAAGATGATTATTTATAATGATGGATGAAAAATGAAAGAACATTCTAAAGAACAAAAGACTATATAGTATGACATGGGAAAAAAAATGAGAAAATATTTGCTCGACATGAAACACAAACATGCATTTTATTGAAAATAAAGATGTTTGAACATGAGCCTATTTCACGAAGATTCTTATTGTTTCTAGGCTTAAAATAGCAAGTGTGTTTTGAACATTACTCGTGTTAGCTCTAAAACTACAGGAGTTTCCTTCACAGTCAGATTATTCAAAACACTTTCGGGCTCGTAGGGTGAACGCCTCCTAGATTTCCTTCATTCGATCTCTCCTCGAATCGGCTTTGATGCTCAAGGCTTTTAACATGTCTTGGCCGTTTCTTCATTTGTCATCCCGGTTTAGGAGGATAATTTTTCAATATGAATGCCTTGATGGAAAAGTAATTGATCCCCATTTGACCTCGGCGTCTTTCTCTACCGACTTACTTCCTATGGTACACATTTTTTCCCCTTCCGCAAAGTCAAAGAACTCCAACTCTTTATTATCCATTAACCCTTGTACTAGGGCTCTGAATTCGCTGCACTGCTGGATCTCATGGCCTTTCTTATTATGGAACTCACAGTAGTTCCTCGTATCCTGGGATTTGCCCCTTATATCCTGTATGATTAAACCTCTTTCCACCATTCTTCTCCAGACCTCTCTCAACGGGGTTCTTATTTCTGCAACGTTCAACTTGATTCTTTTTCCTATGCTCTTGATTATCGCATTCACCCCATTATCAATGTGACTGGGTGACGGATTTACCACGATAGGCGCATCATTGAACTCCACAATGCCCATTTTGATGAGCCTTTCGACTAGCTTTTTGAAAGGGAAGCAATTCTCTATCGGGTGCCCCACTATCCCTGCATGGTATTCACATTGAGTGCTTGCATCGTACCATTTTGGATATGGGGGTTGCAACGGTTCTGAGTAGACATGGGCTACCACGTGTGCGTCTAATAAAGTTTTGTACAACTCTCTATACGTCACAGGTATGGGAGTAAACTGAAATTTCTCGATCTTCTACCTCGTGTTGGGCTCTTGTCTTGGTGGGGCCTGCTGGCCTGCAGCGACCGCTTTCGATTGACTGATAATAATGGGTTTAGGATAACTCGAGCTTACATTACCTACTTCATTCTTTATTTTCTTTGGAACTGATCTTTTCATGCTCTGTCCAGTTTCTATTTTCCCACACCTTACCGCGTTCTCTATCATTTCGCCGGACATCACTATGTCTGTAAAACTCTTAGTCGTGCTCCCCAACATATGATTGATTAAAGGTGCTCTCAAGGTATTAATGAAGAGCATGGTCATTTCTTTTTCTAGTAGAGGTGGTTGGACCTGTGTAGTGACTTCCCTCCACCTCTGGGCATATTTCCTAAAACTCTCGCCTGACTTTTTCTCCATGTTTTGCAACGTGATCCTGTCAGGTGCTATATCCGTTACATGGCTGTAATGCTTGATGAAAGCCTATGCCAAATCTCTCCACGATTTGATTTGGGCACAACTCAACTGATTGTACCATTTTGCTGTAGCACCAATCAGACTATCCTGAAAGCAATGGATCAACAACTGTCATTGTTGACATATCCTGTCATTCTCCGACAAAACATCGTAATATGGGACTCAGGACAGCTAGCCCCGTTGTACTTTTCAAACTCTGGCATCTTGAACTTTGGAGGAAGTACTAAATCTGGGACTAGACTCAGCTTCTTAGCATCCACTTCGCATTGGTGATCAGCACCTTCCAATGCTCGAACTTCTCCTCCAGCCATTTGCATCGATCTTCGAACTCTTTTGGAAGCTCGCTTTTACTTTCTCCCTTCGCCACTTCATCAAGTGCAGGACTATTGGTTTTACCAAATTGACTTGAGGTTAGAGCTCGAGCTGCGGGAAGCTTCCAGTCTTGAGCACCGGATTGGTGCTGAGGTTTGATATTGATCGATACTCTTAGTGGTTGCACTTGGGAACTTGTTTGAGCCAGGGCGGAGGGCAAGCAAAATCTTCATTATCTTCTCCAGTATCGACCATAGGCCTTTTTCCGTTTCTAGGCCCTCCAGTCAACAACTGTGTTAGTTGGCTCATCATGCTTCTCTGGGATTCCACATTTGATCCCTTATATCCTGTTGGATCTTGGCTAATCGCTCTTGCATCCGAGCTCGTAGTTGGTCTTGCATCTCTTTCGATCTGCTCTAACCTTTCCATCCTTTGATCGATTGCTCTCGTCTTTTTTCGAGTGTAATAGCGGTGTTCAGGATAACTATATACGACCTCGAGTTAATAGGGTTGTCTTATGATATTTAATGCAAATGTTGTTATGCAATGCCAATGCATGAAATGTAATGCAAATGAATGAATGCAAAAATAAAAGGAGTCGATTCGATTCAATTTCTTTTAGAATACTTATTTAAAAAACAAAATCCTTTACATAAAATAGAGTCACATATCGGCCTATCCTTCTCAAGTCCGGCCATATACACACGGCCGCATTATCTTCTACTTTATCAAGGAATTCGTTCTTCATAACAAGCCTTCTAACTTAGTAATCAAAGCAGAATCGACGCCTTTTAAGTATGAAATGACATGCAAACATGGCCAAAATAAAATAGGTTAGTATCGCCTAATAGCAACCAAAGCAAGTAAAAAATGTCAAACCACTGTATGGGTAACCACTAAGGTTTAGCATGGCTCTACCTAGGGTAGGCTCCTAGGGTTCACTAAATGTGGTTTAGTTCTAAAGGAAGGGTACCTGAACCAGCTGATTCCTCAATCCTCACCCATTATAGGCTCATACGGATCGAGTTCGATTGGGAATACATTTCCCTATGGCCATGCGGAGGTGAAAACCTCACGAAACCATAAGTACGAATGTATCAGGAAGCAGTCCCCTAGCCCATGCGGAGGTGAAAACCTCACGAAGGCATAGATTTTGCTCCCACTTAAGGATGTGACCACAACGGTCATGCAATATGAATGCAAAAATATTCTATGTGTCTCAAACTAAAGCGAGATATATGGACGACACACGACTCATGCAAATGAAAAATGAAATCAAAAATTTATTTTCGATAAAAGGACATTAATCAACCAATTTCTGACTTGACTCTCTTATTGGTCCCTAGTGGAGTCGCCAAGTCGTCGAAACCATTTTTTGTTTGGAAAACGGCCTACTTTAAAAGGAAAACGAGTCGCCACCAATCATTTTAAAGTGAGATTGGGCCACTTTTGAAAACGTTTTGGTCTACGAATTTTAAGAAAACGGGCTCGGGAGTTGGTTACGCACGAGGAAGGATTAGCACCCTCACAACGCCCAAAATTGGTACCGTATTGATTGATTAATGTCCTTAATATCGAAAATTAGAAAATATTTTAAAATATGAAAAATGTTTGGATAACTTCAGACCGGATATCGAAACCCTTTTGTTTCGAAAAGTTGAAATACCACATCCAGCACGATAGGACACGATGTTTCAAACCCTCAATACCAAGATCGTTCCATGATTTCCAAAATCCATGCATCCGATTTAAAAAAAAAAAGGGTATTCCGCTATTTGGTCCAACTAAAAGTCGAAACCCAGCACAATTGAGCACGATCCCTCGAATTTCCAAACATGAAATATTGCCTTATTTAAGAAAATGCGATAAAGAATCTTTGAAGGATAATTAGTTGTTTGGACGAATAGAAAATCGAGACCCAAGACGATTGGGCACGAATCTCGAACTTCCAAACACGAAACATTGCCTTATTTTCAAAAATACAATCAAAATCTTTAAAGGATATTTAATTATCAGATAAGCGAAAAATTGAAACCCAAGACGATTGGGTACAATTTTTGAACATCAAACACTAAATACTACCTTTGTGAAACCTTTTTTTTTTTGAGTCTTTGAAAAAAACAAAAATAGAAAGCGTGAAAATGTAGACACGATTAATAGGAATGACAATAATGAAAACAAAGGAGAAAATAAAAGATAATAATACTATTAATGTAATATAAAACTCATAATAAGTAATTAATAATGAAAAAGTCACGGTGATAATATTAACATTAATAAAAAATAATAGTAAAAGAAATGAGGTATCTTGATAATAATAAAAAATAGTAGATATAAAAAATAATACAAATAAACAATTAAAGCAAACCATGATACATGTGATAATAGATATAATAGTATGTAAAAAAATAAAAAAATAAAGAAAGATGTTAGTAATAAAGTAATATAATGATAAATAATAATAATAGCAATAATAGTACTAGATAAAAGAATAATAATAATCCAAAATAAACATAATAAGAAAACAATAAAATAATAGTACTAATAAAATAGTAAAATAAAAGAAAATAGAACATTTGAAAAAAATATATGTATAATAGTAAATATAATAGAAATATAATAGTAATATATAATATAATAGTGATAATAAAAATAATGATATAATAGGATATAATAAAATATAAGATAATAAAAGTAATAAATAAAAATGTTAGTAATAAAATATATAACAATAAATACAAATATAATAATAATAATATATATACGAAATGAATAATGATGGTAACAATGGAAATAATAATAACTATAATATAAAAATGACAAAATAATAAAATCACGACAATAATAATAAAAGAGAAAAGAAAATCGAAAAGAACCAAAATAAAATATAGAAGTCTTTGGGTAAAATTAAAAAAATAAAAGATGAGAAGGACTAGTTTAAAACATGCATAAACAGGGGAACTAAACGGCAATTAATCCCACTCCACGATGCGACATTTAAAACGCGGACCAAAGCAGTATCGAAAACCAAAACTCAGGTAATTTAAATAATAAAGAAAAGTGAAGGGGATGCAATTAAACAACTTCTCCCAAAAGGAGGGCCAATCGTGCAATTTATCCATTTAAGATAAATGCGCGTGGACCCCACCATTAATGGCGCCGTTTGCTTTGTAATGCTTAAAAGCATAGGAAAACTAAAAAGTTTTCCTTCATTTCTTATCCTATTTGTGAAAATCAAAACCAAAGCCTACCCTTTTTTGCCTCTTATTTTCTAGGGTTTGACCTTCCAAAGTTTACCTATCGCCTCAAGAACACCATCGATCAGGTGTCCCCACCACGCGCAAGACCAGATTCAGTAAGCTTCTTCCCTTGTTTTTTTTAAACGAAATGCTAATATATAGGCAGATTATAGTTTAAAACGAAACAAAATGAAAAAATAAAAGACAACAATTGCTTAAACCCGAATGAACTACAATAGGAAAAAGAAAGAAATGGACCTCTCTTGATTTCTAATCGATTTTATGTATCTTGAAAAAAATGCTCGTATTCTTTTTTGTCAATCGGGTAACAAAGTGTATATTGCTCTTTTTTATCCAAGAAAAAAAAAGAATCCCCCTCCCCTTTTACATTGAAATATTTGGCTCTTATAGCATAAGAAATCCCCCCGAAAATCAAATCCCAAATATCCCGTTACTGTTGTTGTATTTCCCTTTTTTGTAGGTACAATGCGGAGACGTGGGCGACTACATCTCTAAAGTGGCGTGGTGGAGAAGCGCACGTCGTAGGGTGGTGGCGTCCGGTGCGCAAGGGGCTGTTGGTGTATGGAGGGTGGTTGCGGCTAGGGTTTCTGATTTATGTTTTTTGTTGTTGTTTTTTTATTTTTGGGTTAAACATTTGGGCTCTTATTTTCTGATTTGGTTAATTGATATTGGGCTACAAAATTTGGGCCTTACACTAAGGATACAATGAAAGAGCGTTATTCGAACCTATTCACTGATAAGGTTTTCGGGGACAAAAATCCTTAAAGGGGAAAAGTTGTAACAGTTCGATTTTGACCCTGATCGAAACAGTGGTTTCGAGACCACGAATCCGCTTCAAAAAATATTTTAATATTATCTCTGTGTTAATTATATGTGAATTAGTATGTGTGAAAGTTTCATATAAAAATTTGATTGTTTGTGTGTTTAATTTAATAAAAGGACTTAATCGCGTAAAAGTAAAAATTACAAACTATAGTATAAAGTGCTTATTTGATGGTGGCTTCTTAATATGAGGCCCTTAAAGGGAAAATAGCCCATTTGAAGGATAGTGGATGGCATAATGACAAGTAAAACCAAAAATTTTGTTATATGATATTAGTTTATTAAAGGTTAAAAATGTAATTTAGTAATAACATAATATATGTTAATAATAAAACAAAACAAAAAGCCATTGTCATCTTTTTCTTCTAGTGATCGAATGCTTAAAGGAAGAAAACTTAAAATTTCTTCAATATTTCAGCAACTTTGATGCTTGATTGAGGTATATTAATTGTTCGGCTTTTGATAATTTTTACGTTTTTGAGATCGTTGCTTAGAAATCTTCAAGACCCATGCTTTAATTTTTGATTTTGATGAATATTTTGAGTTGAGCCATTGTTGATGACTTGTTGTTTATGTTGTTTAAGGATGAATTATGATATATATGTGTTAGATTAATAAGTTTTGTCTTTGAATTTTTGATGAAATTGAGAATGTTGGACTAAATTGCAAAAATAAATTTTAGAGGGACTAAAATGTGAAATAAATGAATTGGATGGACTTGTATAATTACTAGGTACATTCGGACCTTAAGGAATTAATTTAAATTTTGTGTATTTTGTGTTTTGTGCAAATAGGACTAAATTGTAAAAAGTGTGAAATATTATGGGCAAAATGGTAATTTGTCCATTTATGTGTTTTTGGGCTAAATTGAGTAGAAATGTGTTTGAACGAGCTTATTTTAAATATGTTTAGATCAAGAACAAAAGAAAACGGACTTGGATCAAGGAAAAGCGAAAATAATCGAATAGCCGGTTTTTATCGTCCGACGATATCAGAGGTAAGTCTTTAAGCAATTAAACATTGTTAATATTGAATGTAACTTAGTTTAATATGCTGAATTAGAATTCACGGATTTGTAATAGAGAAATCCGAATGTGATAAAGCATCGTAATAGTGTATTTGAGCTTAACTTAATTGAGTTATAATATTTGGAAGTCTGTATGAATTATATAGAATATCGGTAATATTCGATATATATGAAATGTGTATGAGACAGCTTAATAATATTGATATTCGGGCTTTAAGTCTAACAAGCCTTGTGCTGGTGAAATATATCAGGCTTTATGCCTAGCAGGCTTAATGCCGGTGATTGAATATCAGACCTCGGGTCTAGTAGGCTTAGTACCGGTGTATGATCCAGGCTTATGCCTAGCAGGTTTTATACCGGTGATCTATATTCCAAGCTTATGCTTATGAAATGATTAAGTTATGGTGGAAATTGAGCAAGTTAAAGCTTATTGAAATGAATTTGATTATATTCACCATAAGGTATGTATTTATATATGTATATGTTATATGTGATGTTATTGAACAAGTAAGTTGATAGATAAATGTGCTTGTATTTTCGGTTTCTTGGATATGTGGATAAAGTGATATTGAGTGGATATTGTTTACTTGCAAACATGAGATTGTTTAATAGATGTATATGTATATATACATATATATACATCCGGTTATGTGTAATCTTATGTGTATACATTTGGTTATGTGAATTATATACATATATATATATATATTTAGTTATGTGAGATTATATTTATACATACATTCGGTTATGTGGGATTATTTTATATGTTCATGGAAATTATTTATTCGGTTGTATATAGTTGTATATATATAATTATTAATCGATGCACATTTGATAAGTTTTACATTTAAATTAGATAATGATAAATGTTTTGCTATGTAAGGACATTTCCATTCGGCTATGACAATCTATATGCATTATGTTATTATATTAATGTTATAAATTATTCGGTTTAATTTGATTGAATGTCCAATTGATTTTTTAAGTTTGCTTAGGACTTATTAAGCTAAATTAGCTTACTCTTTGTGTTTTGTTATTCTGCTCTGTAGATTTTGGTTTCAAGCTACGAGCTCGGGGGATCGTCAATGAAGTCATCCACACTATCGACTTATTTTGGTACCTTTAAAGTTTGGATTTTTGAACTTAAGGCATGTATAGGCTAGCTAAATATTTGGATGTTGTTTTGATGTTATAAATAGAAGCCATGCGATAATGGCTTGTTTTAAAGTCAATGTGTAAATGTTTATATAATATTTGGTCATGATATAAGTATGTGGTAACTTGATACTTAGTTAATGGATATGCTTTGGTTTTGGATTGTTGGTGAGGTTACTTATAATGATTATTCAATTATTCATTAACCTAAATTATGACTATAGATAATGGATTTTATTTAATGTGTGGTTCGGCTATGGTGATTTAATCATGTAGTTAAATTTTACTAATGGATTTGGTTGAATTAGTAGGTAATGGTTGTACTTTGCTATGGATATTTGTCAAATTTGAAATGATATACTTGCATTGGAGTGATAGACTAAAATTGATGAATAATGAAAATAGGTACATTTGATTTAAGTATTAGGTTCATGTCGGTAATATTAAATTTTGTTAGATGTTTGTAATTTATATGCGTATTGGATATACTTTTCTTTTAGTATCACTTGTGCATAAAATGGTTCATACTTTCATATGTAATGATTTGATGTATATATTTTGTTTGGTTGTTTTTATTTGGTTTATTTGAACTCGGTCGAATAAGGCTCTTGTAAACACATATATGTATGTTTAGTTTTGGTAATTATGTATATGTGCATATTTGGTTAATGTGGCTTAAATGACCAAAGGAATAGTATTCTTTATTATTTGTAGTAATTTGTTTATATGATCGAATTTAGCCAATGGGTTTAAGATATGTATGAAATTGTTTAAGCATACTATGAAAATGAAATTACTCTTAACGCATTCGAAATGATCATATGAACTATATATATATATATATATATATATATGTGTGACCTATGCTGTGTTCGGTAATACCTTACAACCCTATTCTGGCGACGGACACGGGTTAAGGGTGTTACAAAAAATATAAAAATCATTAAAAACGGGACAAGGAAACTTACTCAATTAGGCCTTGAAAGTTTCTTTTCTCTCACCTAGGGTTTCCATGTGTTTTTAGGTTGAAGATGACATAAAATAAGATGATATATTTTATCATCTTTTTAATTAATAAGTATTTTGCTATTTCCACTTTAGTCCTTGCCCTTTTCTATATTTCCATGGATGAGTCACCAAGAAAAATCTACATACTTTCCTTAATGGTCTAATTACCATATAAGGACCTCTATTTTTTAATTCCATACCTATTCAATCCTTATAGCTACTAGAATTCAACTTTCACATTTTATGTGATTTAGTCCTTCTAGTAATTAAGCACTAAATCGATAAAATTTTTGTACCAAAATTTTCACATGTCATACCTATCATAATACGGGCCATAAAATAAAATAAAAATAAATTTTATTTTTGGCTCGGATTTGTGGTCCCGAAACCATTGTTCTGATTTCACCAAAATTGGGTTGTTACAAGTTACGCTTTTGTCGTAAAGTCGAAAGCTTAAACTAGCTTTTCCTTACTTTATTTCTACTCGTAGAAGGTCCTATCGATTCCAACACTTTAACAAAGTAAATCACACAACAACACAATCAACATTCAGCCAAAAACTCACATAAAAAATCCAAAAATACAAGCCCAAGTTAGGTTTTCTTTTGATAGAAACCTTCGACATAGAAAGCTTAAAATTCAAATATCTCAGTCTATACTTAATCTTTTTGGCTAAAACAAATTCCATTCATCTAATTATTCACATACGACTAATTCTCAACCCTTAAACTACGTTAATCTACTCAGTTCATGGTATCAAATTTTTCGACATGTTTATGACTATTTTCTAAAAATTCATTAAAACTCAAGAAATCTTTAATGAAACTTCAAAGCAAGTTTAGAAACCTTCTAATCATTTTAAAACAAGATGAAAAATAGTTTTAAACCATGTTTTACCCAAAAATCCATCATTAACGGCCCAATTTTTGGATTTTATTTAAAACATGTGATTTAATGGCTAAAAATTCTGTTTAAAAGATCTGATATCATTTAAAACTAATTAGGAATTGAATCATTAACTTAGTTATTAGGAATTGAATCATTAACTTAGTTAACGAAAAACTGAGCATTTGATTGAAAACTCGAAAACCCCCAAGTTTGACAATGGAGGAATCTATGGTGTTTTTGGGTGTTCTTCTTGGTATTTTATGGAGGTTTAAAGCTTGGATGTTAATAGGAATTAAAAGATTAGAGTTTGGAAATCAAAAATCGAATGGGATAACAAGGGACGGCACAAGAATGAGGGAGAAGAAAAACTAACGTGAAAATAAAACTAGGTGGGGCAAGATATAGGGTGAATTTTGAAATTTGGTTAAATTGCTTTATAAAAACTCAAAGTTTTGACCCTTTTACAAATCAATACACTTTTTAAATTAAAGGTATTTAAAACTCATTTTCAAAAATTGATTTAATTTTCTAAAAATTGTAGTCGAAAACATTACTGATAAACCATATCACAAAATTCCCAAGCACGTTAAAGCTAAAATCCAAAAAATACCCTCGAAACTTCTAGGCTCAATTTTGGGGTGTTATAGACTCGTAAATGAAGTAACCCTGAACTCTTCCTATCCTATGGCATGCCAACTATATTCGACTCTACCCGTACAATTAATAGGGCATTCAATTCATCTTTCAATATCATTCAATATCTCAATTCACATCAATTATTATCATGAACTCATTCATTCAAACATATGATAGCATCAAATATCTCATTTTTTATTCAATTTCCAAATTTATATAAACATACGCATGTTTTTCACATATAATTAATTTAGTCTCTATAATCATCAATCAATTCAAATCATCTCAATTAAACAAGGAACCTCACCTTACATTCTTACATTCATAACCAAATCAAAATGCAACAATTATAATTTAGTTTGGATTATAGAAACACAAACCGTAAACTCCAAGATATTCATTGACAACTTTGTCTTTTCCTTTCTTTTTCGAGGAATCCAGGTCAACGTTAGCTAAGAATTAAAAACCACACATAAAATCATAAATGTACAACCATTTTCAAATTCAATTTCTAAATTATGCAACTTTTGCATATTATTCAATTTAGTCCCTAAAACCAAGACTAACATAACTTTCACATTTAACCCTCTAATTTTATGTCGAATTTACAAGGGTTCGTATAGGACTCCCTATTTTTCAATTATACCCAAAATTTCATATTTTATACATTTTAGTCCCTATTGCACAAAATCAACAATTAACTTTACAATTTAGTCCTTTTTCACTTTTAACCTAAAAATCTCTCAAATTGGTCCCTAAAACTTTAACTATTCAACTAAAGTAACATCCTCAAATTTTCATAATAACAAAAAGTACAACATGGGTCAACTAGCTCGAGGTACCGGATTCGAAAACATAAAAATTACAAGAAAATGACTAAGGCTCCGTTTGTTTTACTGAAAATGACTTCCAGAAAATGATTTCTAGAAAATGATTTACTTTTCTGGAAAAGCTAATATTTTCTTGTGTTTGGATGCATCTGTGTAAAACATTTTTGTTGTTTGGTAGATTTCTTAAAATATTTCATAAAAGTTGTTTTCAATTAAACAAACATACAATTGAGATTTTCTTATTTTTTCATTGTTTAATTGAATTTATTTTTATCTATAATTTTATATTTTACATTGTTTTTGCATATATTAAAAATATTATATTAAATTGATTCATTACAACGCTATTTTTTAATTACATGACTACTAAGTGAATATTTTTTATTTAAAATGTGACATCAACAAAATTTGCAAAAAAAAAAATTAACGATGTCAACAATTGGACTTGATTTTCAAATTTGAAAAGTAAAGGGACTAAATTCTTGAAAATAAAAGTACGAAGACTAAATTACAAATCTATGAAGTATACTTAGACTTATGACATATTTTAACCTTTATACTACAAAACATTTATTATTAATATATTTATAATTGTAATAAATATTTATTATTAAAATATTAATATTGAATATTTTCAATAATAAGTGAATAATATTATTTAAAATTATTGTTTTTAAAATTTATTATTAAAATAAAATTGAAATATTAAATAATTTATTAAAATAACAAATTATATTTATTATATTAATAATTTATTATATGACTAAATATAAATAATTAAATATGTGTCTTAAAAATATAATATTTTAAATATTTTAAAATAAAAATAAAAATATTATCAATATAATAATGTTAAGCTTGATTTAAGTTAATTTTTATGTAGAATTAAAATTATCTATAGATGAGTTCTTTTTCAGAAAATGACTTACGCTTTTCAAAAGGTAAGTCAATTTACTGGAAAAATAGCTTATTTTATTTTGACCTGTAAGTATTTTTCGTTAACCAAACTATTTTCTGTGAAACAAACATAAGAAAATACAGAAAATATTATCCGTAAAATATTTTACATGTAAATAAACGGACCTTAAATTGCACTAATCAAATTGAAGTTTGAACGGTTGAGTCCCTAATCGTACGTTATCCCCTTTCTTGCTGTGCTTCAAACCTTTGTAAAAATAAAAAGAAAATATGCTTTGTTTTTACTTTCTACTACTTTAGTTTTAATTTAATTTATTACTTTATGTTTTGTTTTTATTTATTAATTTTATTGCATTATTTTCTTTTTAATTTCATTCATTACCATCGACTTTCATTAAACCATTGATTTAATTACTTTCCAAATCCCTTTATTAAGTTCTAAATATTTTCCCGACGGTGACCTGTTCCACCCCAAAAAGGTAGATTACACATGGTGCAACATTGCTACTACTACTAGGACTCTCGAAAACAACTTTGGTTGGTAAGTGGTGATGGTAACAGTGTTGATATACGTAAAGAGAATTGGGGTTTCGAAGGGTTAAGTGGTGATTCTATAAGCAGTAATGGTCCATTTATTCATGAGAGAAAATGCATGAGCTTTGGACAATTGATCGCACGAGATGGAACAAACATAGAGTTAGGTTCCATTTATTTTATTGAAAATGATTTTCAGAAAATGATTTTTAGAAAATAATTTATTTTTTTAGAAAAGCTAATATTTTTTGGTGTTTAGATGAATCTGTGCAAAATATTTTCTGTTGTTTGGTAGATTTCTTAAAAATATTTCATAAAAGTTGCTTTTAAAGAAACAAATATACATTCAAATTTTCTTATTTTCTTATTTTTTATTGTTTTATTTTTATCTATAATTGTTTATTTTACATTGTTTTTGCATATATTAAAATATTATGTTAAATTTAGGTTCATTACAATGTCATTTTTTAATTACATGACTACCGAATGAGTATTTTTATTTAAAATGTGACATAAACAAAATTGACAAAAAAATTTAACGATGACAACAATTGAACTTGATTTGGAAATTTGAAAAGTAAATAGACTAAATTCTTAAAAATAAAAGTACGAAAACAATTGCAAACCTATGAAGTGTATATAGACTTATGACATATTTTAACCTTGATACTACAAAACATTTATTATTAATATATTTATAATTGTAATGAATATTTATTATTAAAATATTAATATTGAATATTTTCAATAATATGTGAATAATATTATTTAAAATTATTATTTTTAAAATTTATTATTAAAATAAAATTTAAATATCAAATAATTTATTAAAATAATATATTATATTTATTATATTAATAATTTATTATATGACTAAAACAAATAAATAAATATGTATGTTTAATAATATTGAAAAATATAATATTTTAATTTTTTTAAAATAAAAATAAAAATTATTATCAATATAATAATATTAAGCTTGATCTAAGTTGATTTTTATATAAAAATAAAATTATCTATAAATGAGCTCTTTTTCGGATGATTACTTACGCCTTTTTAAAAGGATAAGTCATTTTACAGGGAAAATACATTATTTTCCGTTGACCTGTAAGTCATTTTCCGTTGACTAAGTTATTTTCTGTGAAATAAACACAAAAAAAATGTAAAAAATATTTTTTGTAAAATATTTTACATATAAACAAATTAAAATTTATGGCAACTGCATAGGGGAACGTATTTGTAATCTGCCTATCATTGCAAATGGGCCGAAGGACTGCAAGGTGTAGTTCCAGAATTATCATGGTTTTTACACGTGGAAGTCAGTATTCTTGGCTTCTCCTTAAGCAGGTAAGTATGAGTCCTCACCGTTTCTTTTGGAAGACCATTTGGAAGCTGAAAACCCTGCCAAAAATTCGGGTGTTCGCCTGGCGGTTGGGACATGAACGACTGCCAACGAATGCGAAGATCGCTTCTATTCGCCAGAACGTTAGCAAGGAATGCCCTCGATGTGGGGCTTGCACAGAAACTTTAGTTCACACCCTCACGGATTGCCCTACCGCCCGTGCCATTCTCACATTTTGTGGCTTGGATGGTAGGCTTATTAACAACGACTACAACTGTTGTATTGATTGGATTGAGGAGTCCATAGGGCTTCTAGACAAGAAAACCATTGCCGACTTTATCACTACGCTGTGGAATAGTTGGAATAACCGAAACAAACTTCATCTTTCGTGATAAGGAAGAAGATGCACGTGTCATTTGGGAGAGGGCCATTACCTTAAGCAAGGATTTCCGTATTCATAACATGGTTAACAAGTCGATGCTGCCATTATCCCCTTCAGCAAAAAAGTGGGAGAAGCCTTTAAAAGGAACTGTGAAGATCAACTTCGATGCTGCTGTGTCAAACACAAAAACTGGTTTTGGGGTAATTGCACGTGATTCCGAAGGCTTTTTTATTGGAGGGGGTTTTGGTTTCAAAAATGAGGAGATGACAAGTGACTGGGCCGAACTCTATGCTCTCGAAGAGAGCCTCAAGATCGCTAGATTGCTGAATGTTACAAAAGTCACCTTCAAAACAGATTGTACAACCCTCACAAATAGAATAAAGAAGCGTAGGGATGACATTACTCTTATGGGTTACCGCATTAATGATTGCCTTCAAAATATGGATTGTTTTAATAATGTAGTTGTAAATTGGGACAATCGAAATTGTAATAAGGTGGCAGACTTTTTGAGTAATTATGCCATTTCTAATGAGGGTCATTTAGTTTTTGGTATGGCTTACCCTACAATGATTCATAATCTTGTAATTGATGATGTTATTACCCTACAATGATTCATAATCTTGTAATTGATGATGCTATTAATCGAAGGTTGACCGTTTTAGGTCTTTTTGTAAAAAATAATAATAATAAAATCTTTAGTAATTTCCACTTTTATCACTTATGCGATTTAGTCCCTATACGTTAATTAAGCCCTAATTCAATAAAATTACTTGACCTAAACTCAATTCACTTCCATTATAACTCCGTAAATATTTAGTAAAAATATTTACGAGTCCGTTTTAGTAAAATAGGGTTCCAAAACCACATATTTCTGTTACCACTAGCTTTCGGATCATTACATGGTATACATGTAAAAAAAGTTGAATGGTTTGTGGCATGAAATTAGCTTATGTTGTATGGTAATGGTGAAGTGGTTGAATGGTATTTGTACATTTGTGAATAAGTGATTGTGCCCGGCATGCGTGTACTGAAACTTAAAAATATTGGAATTAAATTTAGAAGTCAAGTGTGGTGTCTGCGAGTGTACAACTCAAATTGTAATATAGTTTAATTTATAGTTACAACGAAATACTTTGGAAGCATTCTGAGGATCATACCGAAGGGATTGCTAAGTTGGTGTAAACTATTACTAAATTAATTATCTAAAAACAATTACTAGTCTAGTTGAGTTTCGAATTAAAAGTGCAAATTCTAAGTTAAGATGGCAATAAACCTAATTAACTTAAACTAAATCTAAGTTAAACTATCGGAATTTCCTATTTCTAGTTTCAACGATGCGAACTACTTAGCCTAGAATTGATTAAATTATTGATTTTTAATTAAGCAAATATTTACCCTTAATTGAGTTATTTACTATCCTTAACTAAGAATACCCTCTTAGTCTCATCCTCATTAAGAGTTACTACCTAAGATACCCTTTCGGTCTCACCTGTCTAGATGTTCTAATAGGGTCATCAATCTTAGTATACTAAGTTATTTAGCAAACTCAAATAAATAACCAATTTCAGATAACTATTCACTTAATTAATCAGTTAAACAATCAATTCATACAAAATATTTATGAAGCACAGATTTTATTCTCATATTTATACAAACATTCAATTAATTAAATTAATGAAAGAGATAAATAAAGAGAATTAAAAAGAGAATGCTTACGGATTAATCAAGTTAACAGCACACAATTGCAACATTCTCCGCTTGTAACGTCTCAACTTCATAATAGAAGGATTCAGCTTAAGAAAACATGAAAGTAAAAAGCCTAACTAAAGAAAACTGAAATCCAAAAGTATCAAGATTCGTCCCTATTTATGACTATAATGTTACTTATATAGGTTAAAATCGAAAGACTAAGATGCCCCCTACTTAATACATAAATTAGGGCTTTAAATCTGAAAAATACCTTGAACTGCCCCTTGAAGTCTCAACTGTCGTGCTTAGAGATTTGTCATGTCGTGGAGCACCTTTCTCATCATGACATCGACTTTGTTTGTGGTATTTTTTGTGTTTGTTTTTTATGTCGTGACTCCCATATTTCATGGTCGCCGCACTTTGGCAACAGTTTCAGCTCGAAGTTACATCTTTAGCTCGATCCATCCTACATAACCACATAACTTTATTTAGCTATCAAATACTCTAAAAACTTATTAAAAAGCATAAATTAATTACTTAAACTATCACTCAAACAACTTGATTAAACTATTAAACGAACTAAAATTATGTAAAAGGGATATAAATAACATGATATGTTGTGGCAGATCAATAAGGTAGTAATGTATAGAATTGAACTTTTGGAACATGTGTATTTGGCTGGAAAAGTATATTAATTAAAAATATTGAATTGTTTTTTTTAGGTAATTGCAAGTTGGTTTCATTTAATCCATTTGCAAAGAGACAGTCACGTTGCAATGTCAAAATCTGATTGTCGCGACATGACTTAGTCAGTAACTTGCGTCATGTCGAGGAACCCCCAAAGTCGCGAGGAGAATTTGTTACTTTACAAACTTTATGATTTAGTCTTAATTCGACCTCAGGTTAACAATAAAGTTTTCGTAAGTTCATGTTAGACTTGAAAATAAATATGTATCATATTATAATCATGTAATATATTTGTAAAAATATTTAAATGATCATATTATGTATCTAATTTACCGTAGTTTCTCCAAAACCGATGTAACATCTCATAGCTTGGACCTGATGATCGGATCAGATGTGGGCTGCTACAATTTTAAACCGAATTTTTTTTCAACGGGAGGCTTATGGAAGGTAAATAAATAACACTGCTCCTAGACACATGGGGGAGTCTTACAGAAGGTGATATGTTTAGACCGGCTGCTATGGGAGGAGACTTATGGAAAGTTATAAGGTCAAGCGCATTACCATAAGCTTTTATAGCCTAGAGTTACACGAGAGGTATAGAAAAATAATTCAGCAAAATAGCCCAGATGGCAAGCCGAAGTGACGTTTGATCTCGCTCCTCTTCTACAAAATCCAAATTTTCTCAGAACATAACTTCATTGGCTTGATTTGCATAATGAACCACCAGATAGGTGTTGAGGTCAATCACAGTAGGTATCATAGCTTCTGTGTCACACATGAGGTTGAATGGTGTTTCTCCTATTCCAAAATGAGATATGGACTGTAAAGACCAGAGAATTTTAACAGATAAGAATTTTAACAACGGAGTCATCCATGTGTTGGGAGGCCAGGCAAGATATGCAATCAAGCTCCTTGGGGTCGAAAGGAGTTGAGTTACCAGATAAGAATTTTAACAACGGAGTCATCCATGTGTTCTCAGAGTCAATGTTGAAAACTTATGTTGCTGACTCATAACTGGAGACATCTTTATGCTGCAATAAAATATTCCCATCTGCTTGATACCAACCATGAATGTGACCCTAAATAAGGAATCGACTGAGGCATTTGCGGATCAGGGGATTTTTTTCAACTTGAATTCCGGGACGCCTTACAATAATTTCATCATGGTAAAGTAATACTTAGTTAAAATGGGGTCTTTTAACTTCGTATTATCCTTAGATGTTCTTCGCCATCAATTGGGAGTCAGTGCAAACATAGAGCTTTGGGGCTCCCAACTTCTGCACAAGCTCTAAAATGGAAACAATGGCTTCATATTCAGTAGAATTATTGGATATAGTGAAGCAAGTGAGAGATTGTATTCCCATTCATTACCATTCAAATCAAGCAACGAAATTCCAACTTCAGAACCCAATTTATTTGAAGAGCCATCAACATGCAAAATCCACGTAGCACTACTTTCAATGGGTTTCATTGCGATTGGTTGAGCAACGATGTCTTGACCTCCAGAGGGTTCACTATTGAGCTTAGTTTTGACTGGCTGGTAAATGAGCACTCTGTAATAAAATCTGTTAGTTTGAGCTTTGATTGCTTTTCAAGGTAGAAAATCCTACCTAAACTTACAGAGCCAGACACTACTTTAATCATACGTCCCGACGTGTCAATCTTCCCTAAGATCTCCCTCAGTAGTAGGTCTGACAGGATTATGGTCAAATGAGCCTAGAACTACAGATGAAGCTTCCGATCGGCTACTACCAAAAAGGAAAATATTTTTCTACTTTGGAGTAGTTCAATTTTTCGTCCTATAAGGACTCTAGTCACATAATATACAGGATGCTACTTGGCCTTCCACTTCTTTTATTAAATTTACAGCAACCGTCTCATCTGATGCTGCCAAATATATATACAAGGTATCCCCCATAAAAGGAGATACTAACAATAAGCGGTACCAAGGTATTGCTTCAACTACTTGAATGACTTTTGGCAATTCTCAAACCATTGGAAGAGAGCTTTTAAGGCTTTAAAAAAGGGCATGCACTTATCTATCATCTTTGAAACAAATTTGTCCAGTGCAACAACCTTACCCGTCAACCGTTGGACTTCCTTAACGTTTCACAGAGGGGTCATATCTAAGATAGCCTTGATTTTCTTGGGATTGGCTTCAATTTCCCTGTTAGAAATAATGTATCCTAGGAATTTTCCAGCTCGGACTCCAAAGGTCCACTTCGCAGGATTGAGTTTCATATTGTACCTCCTCAAAATCGTGAACGCCTCATGTAGATCATTAACATGTTATTCCATTGTAACGCTTTTCACCAGCATATCATCAATGTAGACCTTATACACCTCCCTATTTTGTTGCTAAACAACTTGTTCACTATCTTCTGATAAGTGGCCCCAACATTCTTTAAACCAAAAGGCATCATCTAGTAACTAAACAGGCCATCTTCAGTAGTGAGCATCATTTTCTCTTGATCATCTAGATCCATGAAAATATTATTGTACCTGAAGAAGGCATTCATGAAGCTCGTGAATTCATGACATGCCAAGGCATCAACCAACTAATCAATCGAAGGCAATGGGAAGCCATCTTTCAGGCAGCACTACACCAAAACAGACTTTTAGTGGTGTTTTAATAAAAAACCCCGCAAATATTATACATTAGCGGCGTTTGAAAGAAAACGCCGCAAAAAGTTGAGCAATAGCGACGTTTTTGGCCCAAATGCCGCGAAAGATCTGAGCATTAGCGATGCTTTCGTAAAAACGCCACTAAAGATCTGATCATTAGCGGCGCTTTCGAGAAAACACCGCTAGAGATCTGAGCACTAGCGGCGCTTCCGTAAAAATGCTGCTAAAGATCTGAGCATTAGCGGCGCTTTCGAGAAAACACCACTAAAGATCTGAGCATTAGCGGCGCTTCTGTAAAAACGCTGTTAAAGATCTGAGCATTAGCGGCGCTTCCGTAAAAACGCCGCAAAAGGTAAGCTTTAGTGGCGTTTTTTATAAAAGCGCCTCAAAAAAAAAAAATTATTTTAGGGTTTAAATTTAAGGTTTAATGTCTATAATTTAGAGTTTTAAGGTTTATGATATAATGTTTATTATTTTGGGTTAAAGGTTTATGTTTTATAGTTTAGGGTTTTATAGTTTGGATTTGGGGTTTAAGGTTTAAGGATACTGTTTGAAAACTGAAAAACATTTGGAATTTACTGAAGTTCATGCTATTTTGTACTACACCCATATTATTTAATATAAGAATATAAAATATATGTTTTGTACTATACTAACATTGGCCACATGAATTCTAAAAAATTTGATCTCGAATTATGGTTTAAGGTTTGCGGTTTAGAGTTTAAGGTTTGAGTTTTATGATCTATGATTTATGGTTTGGGGTTTTGAGTTTGGGGTATAATATTTAGAGTCTAAGGTTTATGATTTAGGGATTAATCTTGGATTTTTAGAATATAAATCAAAATAAGATAAATGTAAATTATTATTTTAAATATATATATATATATATAAATATCAAAATGGGTTAAATCCCAAAAGCATACATGAACAATGGTTTAGTGTGCAATTGTATACATGAACTTTAATTTGATCCAGATCTTGTAAAATATTAACACAATTATTGATATAATTAACATTATTTTTATTTATATATTGCATACATAAAATTTATATTTATTCAATATAAAAATATATTGATGTATATTTATATTTTAAAATAATGTGTATGATTAAATCAAAATTAAAGTTTCAACTATACATTTAAACCACAATTAGAATTTCACATCTAAAATTACACATTAAACCAAAATTCATATATAATTACGACATGTATCTATATCAAAATTTAGGTGTATACATATAATTAAATGACATTTATATAAAAATCTAAACAACTAATGCAGACCATACTTAAAAGAATAATGTTGATGTAAAAAGAAAGAAAAAGAAATTTCTAAAAGAGTTGATAATGGTAATTAAATTTTAAAATTTAATAATAAAAATTAAAATTAAAAACTTAAAACTTAAATATTTAATATTTAATATTTTAGTTAAAAAGCTCAATACTCAAAATATAATAAAAATAAAAATTCAAAAAATGATAATCTCAGCATAAAATTTTGAAAGAAAAACATAGAAAATAATAGGTTAAAATTAAAATTAAAATTAAAATTGAAACAAAATTAAAATTAAAAGTTCAATAGTCAAAATGGAAAAAAATTAAAATTGTGTAATAGTGGTATTTTTGTAAAAAACGCCATAGAAAATAGAGCTATAGGCCATAGAAAATAGAGGTATAGTGGCGTTTTTTGTAAAAATGCCGCAAAAAATAAGTTATAGTGGCGTTTTATTAAAAAAAGGCCAAAAAATTTCATAGCCAAAACGGTGTCTTTTTTTCTCTGCTAAAAAACTAAGCTGGATTTTTATTTCACAAACCCTAAATTTCCTAAGTCCCCCAAAATTCCCTATATCGGTTTCCCAAAATCCCCATACCAAAATCCCCCAAATCGATTTCCCCCACCGATCTTCGTCCATATGTTAGCACTGATTTTCGCCTTTCATTTCCTTATGTTGTTGTTCTGTGAATTGTTTCTTTCAGGGGCAGTTTAGGCATCAAGTCGGTGAAGTTATAGCATTCAGGATGATTGCTGAAGGCTGCAGTCGGCATTTTTTTTGGCTAACAAACTACATTATGGTGTTGTTTCCTTAGCCTCCTGAAGTTTGGGATGGTGGTGTCAGCTTTGTATCGAAGGAAATGATTCAAACCCATTGCCTTGCACCAGCACCGAACATCCGGGTATATTACTTGTTTCTTTACCATCTTTTTCGCTGTATGCCTGGAATCTCCAAACGATTTATGTATATTGCTACATATATCATGTAGGTTTTGAGGTGTGGCCCTCCACCCATGAACAAGGCCATGACTGGACACCTTGATGCACTCGGATATTCACCAGAATTATTTATTATTGTTGCAGAAAGCTACATACAATTTTAGGATAACATATAAGAATCTAGGTCTTTATTCATTAGCCATGTGTTGGACACATACTTATGTCGACACTTACCCTAACTCTGAGAAATATAGACCAACTTAAAAAGAGAAGATGTGTGTTAATAGGTTTAATAAGATACTGACCAGTGCCTTATCGCTCGTCGTCTTCAGTGTTTTGCATACCTAGAGCCAAAATTTTCGTGATGCAACCCATATAATAAGTGCACCACTGAGACTACCTCTTGAGTTAGACCAAGTTCTTCTGAAAGTCATTTATGCAGGTGTAAACGCAGGTGATGTAAATTTTTTTATTATACTCTTCATTTACGATTCATTTGTTTTCTCTTTTCTTTAATTAATTCTTCTCTGCACTCAACTTTTGATATCTTTTATTCGGAGAGTAAGAATCTTGTATGATCATACAAAGTTTTACGTCTCTTTGATATATAAATTGCATACATTGTACTTATGTGTGTATTCTTGAATAGCATGTTAGACACATGTGAACTTTAGCGCAGTCCGTTATTTTCAAGGAACCAAGAAAGACCCTGGATTTGAGGTACAGAAATAAAATATTAACTAACCAAAATTAGGGATGACATCGACTGGTATATTTTCCATTTTTTGTAATACCGAATCTGAAGTAAAAGACATCATGGATATCTACATCATAGTATCAGAATTCGAAAAAATGGGATTTGCATCAGCAATTACCCGAATTCACATTATCTACCTATTGTCATCCCTAGTGAAAATGTGGTAATATAATATAGTTCAATTAAGCTGATATCTTATGGCTATGGTTCAATTTTGCTGTTACAGGCAGTGGGAATAATTGCTGCCATTGGAGATTCTATAAGAAATTTGGAAGTTGGAACTCATGTTGCAGTCATGACTATTGGATGTTATGTTGAATTCATGAAGGTATAAGATCAAATTTATTTATTTGTTTATTCAATATTTTATAAAATCTTGTGTATCATCTATTCTACCTTTTTATTCCAATATTTAAATTGTTAAATAATTCAATTTTGAAACTAAATATTGGTTCCTTCAAAGCAAATACTTCCAATTCCAAGACCTGACCCGAAAGTTGTTGCTTTGCTTACTTCAGGATTAACAGCATCAATCACTTTGGAAGAGGTACCTTTTTATTGCATTTTTCCCTTATTAGATGTAGACTTTTGCATTCTCCCAAAATATGACCCCATCTTTCATTTCCTTTTTCTTAAACATTGTAGCTCTCTAATCAGCCTTTTTTAATCTTCTTCAATCTTTTTTTTTTTTTTTTTTCATCTTATAGCTTGGTCAGATGAAATATGGAAAAGTTGTCCTTGTAACTGCTGCTGCTGGAGGGACTGGACAATTTGCAGTCCAGGTTTGTGTTAAACTGAGTTGATAATTTGTAATACCAACATTATATGAAAAAAGGTAGTAATAACGACACAAAATATAAGAATAATAGAAAAATAAGTACATGATATAATACAGAAATGTATCAAAATTTACATAAGCGCAATTTAAATTACTAACATAGCAAAAGATGTGTTTGTCCATATTGTTTGTTTAATAAAGTCCTGGCTTCTGAATTCTATTATCTTAGTATGCTTTTATCTTTGTTGCTATAAACTCTTCATTTTCCTTAAAGTTCTAGTGTCAACATATTTCGGATACAGGTGTGGGCACGTTACTCCAAATATATTAAGAATAAAGGAAAAAGTTGAGCATACTCATGATAGATAAATCATGCTTATATCCAATTCTCATTCCGACTCAGTGTAACATAGACTTATATTCCTTGCTTAACTTAATTTTATAAGTACTGAAAATGATATTACATTTATTTTCAAAAAACATCTTCAACGATATATTTTATATGACCATCATATTTTACACCTTTAGAGATATACTTAATGTTATCTCATGATTGTATGTATATGTTTCATGGCTTCAACAAGATTTTGTAATCCTTATCTCAACCCCTGGCAGGATGTATCTTTTTGTAATCCTCATCTCAACTTTTATTGGACACATGCTCAGTATGACCCTTGAAAGCTAATGCACTCAAGATGGAGATCATTCTAAACCTAAAGGTTGGTATCTCTTTCTTTCTATGTGTCTCTGCATTTTGTTGGTGGATTTGATTTCTAAACTATAAATTGAACTGCCATCCTAATTGCTGCCTCTTACTCTATTTTAAATGTTTTAGGAGGTCAATGGAATCAAGGTTCTTCAACTATAAACCTTTGCATGTGTGAACATTGATGCCTATTCTGAGTCTTGTGAAGGTTAATAAAATTTTATTTGCATTATTGGAATTTGTCAAATATACTCTGAGGATAACATAGAGGAATGCAATTTTAAAATGTGCATATCTCTATCTTTACTTGATAATATAATTATAAAGAGTACTTCTTAGATCATAGATCAACGCTACACTGATTTCCCAAAATGTAGCTCATCTGATGTGGAATTTTAAATACAAATGGGAAAAATCTTATCTATGATTGCAATTAGGGTATGAATAAAAATTGTACCAATTATGGTTATGATGTATTAAAATGTAGTCAAAGATCATCTAACCATGTGTTTTCCTTATGTGATTAAGTTCTTTGATCATGCTATTGGTATCAAAGTACCTCGATCTCGATTCCTTATATGTCTTGTTCATGAATTTCCATTTTAATACTTATTGTTCATGAATTTTCATTTTAATAAGTCTTCAAATTAAATTATACATTTTTAAATTAGATTTGTGGCGTTTCTATAATATTTTAATTTTTTTTATTTTTCATGACTTTTAGCGGCGTTTTTGGTAAAAGCGCCACTAAAAGTATAATATTTTAATTTTTCTTATTTTCATGACTTTTAGTGGCATTTTTGGGAAAAGCGCGCTAAAAGTCATGTTCTTCAGCAGCGTTTTTAGGAAAAGTGTCACTAAAGGTCATGTTCTATAGCGGCATTTTTGGAAAAGCCGCTAAAGAACATGACCTTTAATGCGTTTGTGGGAAAAGCGCCGCTAAAAGCCATGACCTTTAGCGGCATTTGTGGGAAAAGCGCCGCTAAAAGTCATGACCTTTAGCGGCATTTTATCTCATAAACGCAGCTAAAGTTTGCAGCGTTGTATTTAGCGGTATTTTTTGCGACACTTTTTAACTATTAGTGGCGCTTATAAACGCCGCTAAAAGCCTAAAAAGCCCTAAAAGTCTATTTTACTGTAGTGCAGGTTTTATTCAAATTCGTGAAATCTAAACACATTTGTCATTTATTTTTGGGTTTAGGTACCACCACCACATTCGACACCCAATTAAGGTAGATGACCTCACGGATGAACCCAAAAACTAATAATTTATTCAGTTATTGCCATGTTGCGACGACTATCTCTAGGGAGAAACGTCTCTTCTACTGTTTTACTGACTGAGCAATGGGATCTGCCCCAAAGAGTGTTGGATGATAAACGTGTGAATAAAAATGTCAGCAGCGAACCAAGCAAAAACATCTTTGCATTCAACCAAGAAAGAGCTCAAAAATTCTTTTCCTAAGGGCAGAAGGGTGCTGCCATCTTTGTAATAGCCCATTTTCTTTATAGTGTCAGAACAATGGTTTCAGGGCCAAATATTTTGACGTGTGAGTTTGTAAATATTATTATTTAATATTTACGAGTAATATATGGTGTATTAATAAAATTTGATTTAATAATTTATGTTAAATGGAAGAACAATTATGTTCAAGTGGTATGATCCTAAAGTCGAGTGGTTTTAGAAAATGAGGTATTGGGACCTCATTTTTATAAACCGAATTATAAATATTTTATTAAATATTTACGGAGCGTTATTAAGGTCGTATTAAAATTTGGTTAAGAAATTTTAATGTTTAGATAGTTAATTAAGTAAAAAGGACTAAATCCTAAAAGGTGTAAAAGTTTGGTGCTATTAGTTAAAAAGGCTAAATGGCTATGGAAAGGTAAGTAAATGGACTTGAATGGTAAATATATCATTTAATGGGTTAGTGGATAATTATGGACTAGGGTTTATTAAAATTTTGATAGTTTTTAAAGGGTAAAATGGTAAATAGGTAAATTCAACCTAAAAATAAACTAATTAAAGGTTATCATCTTTTCCAATTTGTTCTTGGTTGGCCAAATGCTCCATTGTTGAAGGAGGAGAGCTTTGGTTTGAATTTCTTCTTGCATGTTATGGTTTTATGCTCCATTTTTAATTATTTTTATGTTTTTGAGTCCGTTTTAGCTTAATCTAACTAGCTCGGGGTTAACTTGTAAAACTGTTAGAGGTTGAGGGTTATATCATGAATGTTTTTGAATTATTTTTTATGTTAATTGATAGATTATTAATCGTTGTTGAAAAATAAACAAGTTTTATTAAGTGATTTTTGATGAATTTTACAAATAGGGATTAATTTATTAAAAGTATAAATTTCAGTGTTTTTTTAAAATGAGGATAACTATGAGTTGTTCCAAAGTCCCTTGCATATATGGTTAACATGGATTTAGATTAAAAGGATTAAATTTTAAGTTATGAGTTTAAGGGCTAAATTGTGAAAAGTTAAAATGTTAGGGACAATTGGAAATTTTGTATAAATATGAAATATGGACTAAATTGAATTCTAGAAGTAGTTAATTGACTGAAATTATCTATTTAGATTAAGATAAACCACGTTCGGACTTAGATCAAGGAAAAGCTAAAGCTTCAGATTAGTTCGACTATACATTATGCTTCAAGCTATCGAGGTAAGTTTATATGAACTATAATTATTTTATTGTTGTATAAATTGAATATTTGTTATGTCATTTTAATGAAAATGAATTACTATATAAATGTATCAATGCTATGATGAATTGACGACTATTAAGTCTTGGTTGAATCTTAGGATACAAATGACATGTCATTAAGGATTTCATGTTTCGAGTGCTGGTCTTGAAAGTCTTACCGATGGCTGAGGTCTTACATTTGTTGCGGATACTCCACATCTCGTGTGAGCAACATCCTGTAACTTACATTCTGACCCATGGCTCATGTGAATAGGCCCATTTCTCAACTTGTGTGAGCATCGATGTAATGGAAAGGTTACGATTATATGTAAAGGCACACTTCGTGTGAGCTTTCCCAAGTATCCGATGTAATTCTAAATGGTTCAATGGGTATGAAAAGGAAACGAAATGATAAGTATTCAAATGGAATGAATCATGAACTTATGAAAAGGATTTATAAACTAAATGGTGTGATTACATGAATAAATCTACTTCTTTTATGGATGAATGCATTTGAATAATGTACAAGTTCACTAACTTGTGAATTGGTGATGTTGTTTAGGTTTATACTAAGCATTTGGAATGGAATGGTGTAACACCCCAAACCTGTATCCGTCACTGGAACAGAGTTACAAAGTATTACCGAAACTTTCAGAACATTTTCAAATAAATCATATCAATCACTATTCATTTTTCTAAGATTATTCATAACATCCCTTAAATGGACCCCCGAGGTCCAATATAAGCATTAGAATCGAGTCGGGACTAAATCAAAACTCTAAGAATTTTCGTAAAATTTCAAAATTTTTCCAAGGTGCAGGGCTCACACACCCGTGTTGTCCAATGGACACACTCGTGTCACCCTAGGACACGCCCGTGCTACAGGCCGTGTTTGACCCCGTGTAACTTTCTGACTTGTGCCACATGGCCATGCCACACGCCCGTGTGCTAAGCCGTGTGGTTAATTTAATTTTTGAAATTAGGTATAGGTTTCAAACGACCAAGACACACGCCCGTGTAGCACACACGGGTGAGACACACACTGCGTCTTTGCCCGTGTGCTCAATTCTGAGCATTCTGTTTCTCAAAATTAAGGTGCAGGGGACACACAGCCTAACTACACGCCCATGTGCTCGGCCGTATATCACACACGGTCTAGACACACGCCCTTGTGTCTGCCTGTGTGGACAAAACAAAGCCATTCCTAGCTTCATTTCTCACCCAAAATCATACCAAAATCCTGCACCAAACTTACATCCATAAACCAACCAATTCAAGCATTCAAATTAAGCAAACTTCATCATTCAACAAGGCATATCATTACATGCATACATGTTTATAACCTTACCTTAGCCTAGTCCACATGTTAGGCATAATTTGATCAACTACCTAACATATATGTAGTTACCACAGTATGACATTACAAGTATATCAAACAAACCATTACTAGCCATTCCAATGGCTAGATTACAAGCATCATTTACATTTACATTCCAATATGGCCAATTTAACCTATGCATGCCATTTCAACTATAATTGATTTACCATATATACCGATATAGGTCGATGGAAAGTGTGAGTGATCTCTGCTGAGCTTCCAATCCAACGAGCTTCCGATTTACTATAAAACAGGGAAATAAAACTAAGTAAGCATAAAATGCTTGGTAAGTTCGTATAACATGGTACTTAGCTTACCATTCATTCTATTTTGAGGTAACTATGTAAGGTATATTCAATCAATTTTCCCTCAAGCCCTACACCTATCGTCATTGCCCTTGTTAGTCATATATTCCATAATAACATCACAACATATATGGGCTCAAAAACAATCAAGTTCCATGCACATATTCTTTCTACAATATGTATTCATTTAACATGTATAAATCATCTCTTTATATTACAAGTATAATTTCATAATAGTTCATCTCGAGTTCATATCATTTCATATCAGAACTTTACCCATATTACTCGGAATATCAAGGTCACGATTGGTACACTCAAGGTGTACAAGTCTATAATCAAGTATGTACATACTCATCAAATAAATTCCATGTACAATATCAACCTTTCATATTTCCATAAATCAATTATCACGTATTGTCATTTTCACGTATTTCTGGCTAATATGTGTAATATCTCATTTCTTGTTCATATCTTCTCATGTCAAGAACTTTTACCCGTTGAATTTATCTGAAATATCGATGGATACACAAGTAGTACATTCGTGATGTACAAATCAGGATCCTTCAATTCATATTCAATGATATCCATAGGGTACTATTTCAGAGAGTACACTCTCGAGCCATATATATATAAACGACAGGATTACAGGATTACCAGTCCAGGCTAAATCCTATCTACAATATATATTCAATAGAGCTTAGTTAGGATTACCACTCCAGGCTAAATCTTTTTATGACTTATGCTCTAAAGTACTTGATCTGGATTACCCGTACGACTAAATCCAATACATAAAATATTCTCAAGAGGACTTATATCAAGATTACCCGTCCGGGCTAAATTCTTTCATAAATGAGGTCAATAGGATTACTCCTCCGAGCTAAATCCCGTCAACAAATGCAGGACCTCATCCATTTTGGGAAAGCACATATCCATCGATTTTCATTTATTCAACGAGATTTAACATTTTTAAGCATTTCCTTGCATGTGATTATTTCATACATCTATAACATTCACATAATTCAAATAATCACATTTTACATTCATTCCAAGCATAAAAGTAACATTTTTATCGTTTATCCTTTATTGGGCATTATCATTGACCGAGCTTTGTTAGGTATATTTACAATGTTATATACATATATGATATTTATACAATTCACAAACACAACATCTAATTCAAGCATATAAAATATACAATTTAGTTACACGAACTTAACTCGACAAATGTTAATGTACAAAAATCTACTAATCCGGCATTTTCCTCTTTTCCTCGTTCTAACTCTAAATTTGGTCTATCCGAATATATATGAGTAAACATCAATTTATCACATTTCATATTCATGTGGACTCAATTTACATCCTAGGAAAAATTACCATTTTGCCCCTAACTTTTCCATAAATTTTAATTTCATCCCTAGGCTCAAAAAATGAAATTTATGCAATTTACTCCCTATTCCAAGCCTAACTGAATTTCCAATATAAAATTTACAACACATATTTTCTATAAATTTCAAAATTTTTCATCAATTTGCACCACTTTTGCATTTTAGTCCCTAAATCATGTTTTCATCAAAAATCACTTTGTAAAAGTTGTTTATCTATCAACAACCTTTTATTTTCTACCATAAATTTCTAATTTTCAGTATATACATCCATAATTCATTTTCCATACTTCGATAACTTTTCAAATTGATCCCCCAAATAGATAGATTAAACTATCCCAATTTCAAAATATCAAAATTACTAAAAATGTGACAAGGAAACTTACCTAATTTGGCCATGAAAGTTTCTTCTCTCTCTCCTAGGGTTTCCATGTATTATTTTGGGGAAGAAGATAAGAAAATAAGTTGATATCTCTTTTATCATATTTTAATTAATTAAATATTTTCACTTTCTAATTTAGTCCTTGTCCTTTTTCTAAATTTACATGGATGAATCACCAAAATATCTACATACTTTTCTTTAATGGTCCAATTACCATAAAGGATCTTAATTTTGAATTCCATAGCTATTTAATCCTTATAGATACTAAAATTCAACTTTTATATTTTATGCAATTTAGTCCTTCTTGTAATTAAGCACATAATCGATAAAATTTTCTTTTCAAAATTTTCACATGACATTTCTAACATAATATGGTCCATATAATAAAATAAAAATAAATTTTATTTTCGGCTTGGATTTGTGGTCTCTAAACCACTGTTCTAATTTTACCAAAATTGGGCTGTTACAAATGGTAAGTAAGTAAATGGAATGGTTCATAATCTCATGAAAAGGTTGATGAATATATGACATGTCTTATGAAATCCATTTATGTTAGAAATGAATTTATATGTGATGTTGATGAACTTACTAATTTGTGAGTTTAATGGTGTTTCAATAGGCCTATACTAAGCTTATGGCATTGGTAATGACTTATGCTTAATCTATGAATTGTATTAATACCATGGTATTAATCTATAAATTGTATTAATACCATGGTAAGTTTAGTTTAAGTTTATATGAGCTTACTAAGTACTCATTGCTTACATATTTTCTTCCCTATGCTTTATAGATTAAAGGAAGCTCAATCGGTTGGAAGCTCGTTGGAGATCTATCACACTATTTGTAACACCCCTCACCCATATTCAACACCAGAATAGGGTTACAGAGCATTACCAAACTTACGAAACAATTAAAAAATCATTTAACATACATATGCTCAATTCAATCATTCATCATTCAATCTCAATCAATTTGTCCCTATTAAGAGCCTTTGAGGCCTTAAACATGCTTCAGAAATGGTTCGAGACTAAATTGATAACTCGAGAATTTTTCCAACACTTAGCAAATTTTGCTTCAAATAGAGGACACACGCTCGTGTGGCCAGGCCGTGTGTCTCACACGGCCACCGTTCTGCCGTGTCATAAGTCGATGAAAGCAGGGGAACTCTATCGACTTGGGTCACACGGCCAACCACGTGACTGTGTGTATAGCCCATGTGCCCTTTGAAGTGGCCACACATGCCCATGTGCCAGGCCGTGTGTTAGGCCATGCCAAACCTATTAGGTATACTGACTTATGCAACACGGCCTAGTCATACGCCCATGTGCTAGGGCATGTGCAATTAGGGGTATACTGACTTGTACCACACGGCCGATCACACACCAGTGTGCAAGACCGTGTGGAGCATACTGACTTCATTTCAACTTCAACACTAGGGGACACATGGCCATGTAACTTGATCGTGTGTCATACACGACTGAGACACACTCCGTATCTCTGCCCGTGTGGACAAAAATAGGCTATTTACCATGCCATTTTGCCACCCATTTTGCACATACCTAAACCAACCCAAATGGTACCAAATTATAGCATAAATAACATTCAATTCAGCCACATTCAAGACTAATTCATACCATTTTCAATACCAACATTCAACATGCTTCTAACTCAAGTTTAACTCAACCAAAACCTACTCAAATACATATACCAATCAACTAATTTAACCATTACCTAACATACCTCATTTTTGTACCAATTCATAAGCAAGATACCAATTCCACAATCTTCATAATAAGATCATTCACAAATCCACCCAAACTCAAATAACAACATATATGCACATATAAGCACATAACCAAATTCACTAAATCAAGCAAACTCTCATCAACTCAAAATATAGGCATTTACAATGCCAATTCATTTGGCCAACATCACTACCAAAACATAATTGATAAACCGTAAAAGTAACATATTTTAACCCCATATTTGGTATGCTTTTGGATGATTTAGCCCTTGAATTATGTAAAAAGGTGCTTTTAATCCTTTCTTTTCATGTTTATACTCAAGAAAGCACCCAAGGATAAAAAGAACACAAGCGGGCTTAAAACGAAGTAATTGGGCCTTAGTAAGAAATCAACACAGCCTGGCTCAAAACCTGCACGACCGTGTCTCGATAATTACCTAGAACACGGCCCAACTCACGAGTTACACGGCCGTGCATCATCTCATTACCACACACGGGCGTGCCTGGTGATCTACATGGCCGTGCCCAAATCGACAGAATCAAGGCACGACCCAACCTTGTAATTACACGAGCATGTGCCATGGGCGTGCCCCTGTCACAAAAATGAGCAATTTCACTCAGAATTGGATGCTTGAAGCCAAAGAAACATACTCCTAAGTTTACTCAAACACCCTAATAGTAATTCTACTTGAAGGAGATACTTAGGAGCCAAGTATAGCATCCCAAAGCCTATATAAACAACCCAAGGCAGACATTAAAAGGGGCTTTTTGGCAGAGGCTTTTAGGCCAAAGCATTCATCTTTTAGGGAGTCACTTGAAGATATCCAGTTGATCCATCTCAAGAAGTTGGAACTCCATTAAAGACGGAGGATCTCTCCTTCAATTCCTTCAGGGAGTTTTAGGGAGTTCTTATGTTTTGTTTATTCTTTACTCTTGAGATGTTTTCGTATTTAGTTATACACTTAACCCCTCAGATACCTGAAGGGGATGAAACCTATGATTGATTTTGTTATTTGATTTCTAAATTTATATGATAAGTACTTGGTTTGTTCTTAATTATATTGCTTAATTTAATCTGATGTGCTTAGGTGGAGGAGGAATAGACCTCGCCTAAGAGTAGATCTAGTGTAATTGAGCGGAGTTGATCGAGTGCCTAAAGAAAGGGTTACGAGATTTTGCAGGATTAAGGTGAAACCTAATATGGGAATCCATTGATCGATTTACTGCTTCCTTAGGGGGTTATTATAAGAGAACGAGAGTTCCACTAATTAACCTAAGGTTAGACATTATTCGCCTCGAGAGAGGTTTAATATAGGTTAGGAAGTCTCAGCAGATCAAGCTAAGTAAAGAAATCATATGGTTTGGGGAATAAATTATAAGTGAAGTCATAGGTGGATTCTTCCTGATGGTATCGTCTTTATCAACTGAGTTTTCTTAAAGTCTTTCTCCAATTCATACTTTTGTCTTTGCATTTAGTTTTAGTATTTTGTTAGTTTAATAATCCAATCACTCTATATTTTAGGCTAAATAATAGAAAGAAAGTGAGTAGTAGTACTTTTAGGTTCCCTTAGGTTCAATAAGATATTCTTGCCTGAGCTGTACTATTGTTCGATAGGTGCACTTGTCTCTATTGTTGTCGCAGTCAGTCTACAGGTTTGATCACTCTTTTATAAATATTAAAACTCGACTATTTTGACACGATCAAGTTTTTGGTGTCGTTGCCGGGGACATCTAAAATATTAAGAAAGCTCTATTTTTATTACTTTAGCCATTATTTTTATTTTTAAATTTCTCTTTTATACATACATTTTTGTTTTTATTTTTCTAAATTTCTTTCTTTCTTTTCATATCAGGTACCTCTAGTTTATGACTAGAAGAAATCCGAAAGGACCATTAGAATACGAAAGTGACATTGAGGCTACCGCTCGCAGAAATCGCAGATAAATAAGACGAGCCCTAGACTATCAAAGAGAAGAGCAGGAAAGATCCAATCCTACTGAAGGGATGGACGAGAACAATCCACCAAATGTGCAAGAACAGAATGCTCCATGTACTATGTATGATTATGCTAAACCAAATTTGACAGGAGCAGAATCTAGTATTGTTAGGCCCGTTATAGCTGCTAATAATTTTGAATTAAAGCCTAACACAATATAAATGATTCAATAATTTGTTCAATTTGATGGTTTGCGGGATGAGGATCCGAACACTCATATATCTAATTTTTAGAATTCGTGATACCTTCAAAATAAATGGTGTTTCGATGATGCCATACGTCTTGATTATTTCCTTTTCATTAAGGAACAAAGCAAAGCGTTGGTTGAACTACGTTACCACGAGGGTCAATCACCACATGGGATCAAATGACCAAAAATTTCTTTTAAAATATTTTCCACCACCAAAATGGCTAAATTTAGGAATGATATATCTTCTTTTGTGCAGAATGACGCAGAAACATTATATGATGCATGGGAAAGATATAAAGATCTCCTAAGGAGATGCCCACACCACGGATTACCTTTATGGCTTCAAGTCCAAACTTTCTACAATGGTGTGAATTCTCCAACTAGGCAAATGATTGATTCATCAATGGTGGAACTCGAATAATAAAACTCACAAGCGGCTTACGATTTTATTGAGGAGATGTCATTGAAAACCTATCAATGGCAAATTACAAGGGCTAAACCGACAAAATCGATTGATTTTTTAACATAGATGTAGTGACAATGTTGTCAACACAAATGGAGTTAATGAATAAAAAGCTTGATAATTTATGTTCTTCACAGGTACATCCAGTCATGCAATACGAAGTGAGCAAGAATGTGGCGAATTATGAGTACCCACCTTACCAACCAGGAGCAGAAAACAAGCAGACAAACTATATAGGTAACACTTTCAGATCTAATAATAATCCTTATAGTAACACTTACAATCTAGGTTGGAAGAACCACCCAAATTTTTCGTGGGGAGGACAAGGAAATCAAAGGTAGCAATCGACTCCAAATTACCAAAATCAGCCCTATCCACAGGAAAAGAAGCCGAGTCTTGAAGAGATGCTAAAAAAGTTCATGGCAGCTATAGATTCTCGTCTCCAAATGATGGAAGCAACACTTGATGAACAACAAATCTTACTCAAGGAAATCAAGACTTAGGTGGGAGAGCTCATTACGTCAGTGGGAATACTTACTGAAATAGTATGTGAATTAAGGACGGAAATTTCTTCCAAAGTCACAGAGCAAGTAAGGGTAGTCACACTAAGGAGTGGCAAAGAGCTAGTTAGACCATAAAGAAAGACACCACATGATGTCATCAAGAAAAAAATATAGAAGTTGAGAATGACAATACATTCCATAGAGAGAATAGAACACAAATTCCATATCCAGAACAATTGAAGAAAGAAAAATTAGATGCTCAATACCGTAAGTTCCTTGAACTCTTTAAACAGATACATATTAACTTACCTTTCGTTGAAGCTATTTCCCAGATGCCCAAATATGCAAAATTCTTAAAGGAACTTCTCACAAACAAAAGGAAGCTTGAGGAAGTATCAAAGGTGGAGCTTAATGAAGAATGTTCAACCCTTCTCCAAAATAAACTACCACGAAAGTTAAAAGATCCAGGGAGTTTCACTATTCCCTGCTTAATTGGTAGTTTAAACATCACGAAAGCCTTAGCAGATCTAGGCGCTAGTATCAACTTAATGCCTTATCGATTGTTTAAACGGCTAGATCTTGGGGAACCAAAACCCACTAGGATGAGCATTTAATTAGCGGATAGATCTATTAAATATCCTAGAGGGGTTATTGAAGACGTCTTGGTAAAAATTGATAAATTTTTTTCCCGTTGATTTCATTGTGTTAAACATGGATGAGGACATTAATGTTCCTTTAATCTTAGGGTGTCCTTTTTTAGCCACTGCTAGAGCTATTATTGATGTAGGGGATGGAAAACTAGCATTAAGGATAGGTGATGAAGAAATTATTTTCCAAATTTATGATGCCATGCGATATTCTAAAGAGCAAGATGATTCTTGTTATTTTGTTGACACTACTGATCATATTATTAAAAATTCATTACAGGAAATCCTGCAGGATGACACGATGGCATTTGCCGCCTCAAAGAGAGAGGGAAGAGGACGAAGGTAATGAGATTAGTTTGAATACATCATCATTCAGACAAATGAAAGAAGAGAACATTGAAGAAGATAACGTATTAAAACAAAAACCCTCCATCAAAGAGCCGCCCAAATTGGAATTAAAACAGTTACCAAAACATTTAGAATATGCATTTCTCGAGGTCAATTCTACATTACCAGTAATCATCTCTTCAGAACTAGACCCCAAGGAAAAGGAGGAGCTGATAAAGGTACTAAGAGAACATAAGAAATCCATAGCTTGGAAAATTTTCGACACCAAGGGAATAAGCCTCGCGTTCTGCACTCATAAAATTTTAATGGAAGAAGAATATAAACCGTGTGTGCAACCTCAGAGATGATTAAACCCCAACATGAAAGAAGTGGTCAAAGCCGAGGTAATTAAACTTCTAGATGTAGGAATAATTCATTCTATTTCTGACAGCACTTGGGTAAGTCCTGTGCAGGTAGTTCCAAAGAAAGGAGGAATGACGGTAGTGCCCAACGAAAAGAATGAGTTAATTCCAACAAGAACAGTTACAAGTTGGAGAGTCTGTATAGACTATAGAAAGCTAAATGATGCCACCAGAAAGGATCAATTTCCTCTACCCTTCATTGATCAAATGTTAGAAAGACTATTCGGGCATATGTACTATTGCTTCTTGGACAGACTCTCTGGTTATTTCCAAATTCCCATAGCTCTTGAAGACCAATAAAAAACAACATTTACATGCCCATACGTTATGTTTGCTTATCAAAGAATACCCTTTGGATTATATAATGCTCCTGCCACTTTTCAGCATTGTATGTTGGCAATATTTAACGAACTCGTAGAGGACATTATGGAGGTATTTATGGATGATTTCTCGGTATTCGATAATTCTTTCCAACTTTGCCTTAAAAATTTAAAACAAGTTCTAATTAGATGTGAAGAAACAAACCTTGTTCTGAATTGGGAAAAATGCCACTTTATGGTTAGAGAAGGGATTGTTTTAGGACATAAGATTTCTAGAAAAGGGATTGAGGTAGATAAAGTGAAAGTTGAAACCATAGAAAAATTACCTCCTCCTAGTTCAGTGAAGGCTATTAGAAGCTTCTTAGGACATGTAGTTTTTATAAAAGATTCATTAAAGATTTTTCTAAAATAGATAAGCCTTTGACCAAATTACTAGAAAAAGATGTCCCTTTTAATTTCAATCAGGAATGTTTAGATGCATTTAATGTCCTTAAAGATAAATTAATAAATGCACCAATTATAATCACACCTGATTGGAATTTACCCTTTGAACTAATGTGTGATGCAAGTGACATTGCAGTAGGCGTAGTTTTGGGACAACGAAGAGATAAGCATTTTCAGCCAATTTACTATGCTAGCAGAACATTAACACCCGCGCAAGAGAATTACACCACAACCGAGAAAGAACTGCTAGCTGTAGTTTTTGCTTTTGACAAATTTAGACAATATCTAATATTATCAAAAGTTGTTGTTTACACTGACCATTCAGCTCTTCGTTATCTTTTAACCAAACCTGATGCAAAACCTAGACTCATACGATGGATTTTACTATTATAGGAATTTGATTTGGAGATACAGGATAAGAAGGGAGCTGAGAATCTGGCGGCAGATCACCTTTCAAGACTCGAAAATCCACACACCAAAAAGCTTGATGAACAAGAAATAAATGATTTGTTTCCTGAAGAACAACTTTTTCTTTAACGCATTCTGAAGTACCATGGTTTACAAATATTGCAAATTATTTAGCAGCTAACGTCTTGTCAAGAAAATTAACACATCACCAAAAGAAGAAATTCTTCGCTGATGTGAAAAATTATTTTTGGGAAGATCCCTTTCTTTTCCACATATGTGCAGATCAGGTAATTTGAAGATGCATTACAAAGAGAGAAGCAAGCAAAATCCTGGAACATTGTCATTCAAGACCATCAGGGGGACATTACAGTGGTATTAAGACAGCACACAAAATACTCTAATCAGGTTATTACTGGCCTACTCTATTTTAACATACCAACAGGTACATTACTACGTGTGATAAATGCCAAAGAACAAGTAATATTTCTAAACGTGATGAAATGCCTCAAACATATATGTTGTCATGTGAAATATTTGATATATGGGGTATTGATTTTATGGGACCTTTCCCTAGTTCATTTGGAAATAAATACATCCTAGTAGCAGTTGATTACATGTCAAAATGGGTAGAAGCAGAAGACTTACCTACCAATGATGCCAAGGTAGTAGTTAAATTTCTCAAGAAACTATTTTCTCGATTTGGGACACCTAGAGCCATCATTAGTGATAGGGGTACCCATTTCTTTAATACGCAATTTGAAAAAGTTCTAAAGAAATATGGAGTATGTCATAGAACAGCCACCCCATATCATCCTCAAACTAGCGGACAAGTTGAGGTAACAAACCGAGAGCTTAAGTGCATCCTAAAAAAACGGTTGAATCAAATAGGAAAGATTGGGCATTTAAGGTAGATGATGCTTTATGGGCCTATAGAATAGCATTCAAAACACCTCTAGGAACATCCCCATACAAACTTGTATACGAGAAAAGTTGTCATCTACCATTTGAGCTAGAACACTAAACTTTTTGGGCAACAAAATTTTTGAATACTGACCTCACAATTGTAGGAAAGAAAAGAATGATGCAGATGAACTAGCTGGATGAATGGAGAGCAGAAGCCTATGAAAACTCAAAACTATACAAGGAAACAACAAAGCGACGCCACGATGCTCGTCTCAAGCGATCAAAACCATTCGAAGTAGGAGACCTGGTCCTACTATATAATTCAAGGCTTAAACTATTCCCGGGAAAACTAAAGTCAAGATAGTCAGGCCCATTCATGATCAAAACAATCTTTCCATATGGCACCATTGAGGTAACTCATCCCACAAAAGGCACATTCAAGGTAAATGGTCACCGACTTAAAATTTATAATGGTGTAGATCCTGGAAATATCAGAGAGGAGCTTCTGCTCCACGAAACCTCCTTTAATATTGAAAACAAGGAAAGTCTAGCTTAAGACTATAAACAAGCGCTTCTCAGGAGGCAACCCGAGTGCTAACATATTAACATTGACTTGGTCTTTCTAAAATGATCTAACGAAAATGCAGGCATTTTAACACCACCTTGAACACGGGCGTGCTAATGACCATGTATAAGGCAGGGGACACACCACGGGCCTGGCAGGATCCGTGTACAAACAGGGAAAAATTCATTTCAACAAACACGAGATGCGATATAAGACACGCCCGTCCGCTCAAAACGTGCAAGGTTACTAACTTATTCAACACGGGCTTCGTATGGTCGTGTCCCCGACCGTGTGAAGCTAGTGACTTATCGAGCACGACTAGAACACGACCGTGCCCACGATCGTACAAACATACTGACTTATTAAGCATGGGCTACACACACCCATTCGACCTAACCATGTGAATCACAACAGGCGTGGCAAACATCGACACGGCCGTGGCAAACCCATCTAAACGCGCCTAAAACCCAAAAATCGCGAAAAGCATGGGCTAGTTTAAAACAACATGGGTATGTCAAAAGACCGTGCCTCAGACCCTATTTATAAGAATAACCATCCTCTTTCCCAAACCCAAACCCTAAAATCAGATTCCACCCCCTACTTCTTCAAATTCAACTACCAAATCACCCACATCCCTCCAACTCACCTCCTTCCGGTCATTCTTCTCAGAATACTAAGCAAACCCAACCACACACCCACAGCACACCCCCTTACCAGGTCGTGCCCACGCTGAAGAACCCAGCACCACCACCGTGTGCCCCATTCATGCAAGTCAGTCCAACCACCCTCAACGTCATGGATCCAACCACCCAAAGCACGGGCACCGAAAAAAACAACACAATCGTGCCTCACAACCGTGCTAAGATACTGACTTATTTAGCACGAGCAGACCATGCCCGTGCATTCCAACTTTGCACCTATACTAGCTTTTTAAGAACAGGCGTGCAAACCAACAAAACGGGCGTGGAAAGACAACACGCCCCACAACAAGGTCATACAATACGGCCGTGTGAATTGACACACCTTCAGTACAAGAGCGTGGGAATGTACCAGATTTGAAATCTTATTTAAATCCCCACAGCCCGTCCTCTTTGTCCCATCTTCTTCCTTATTCCTTCTTTCTCTTTTCTTTCAAATTTTTCTTCCTATTCATAGAAAAGATCCAAGACACTTGAGCAACACAAAGATCATGCCGAAGAAATGTAAGCATCATCTCCTCAGAGGAGACCTCATCATGAGTTCATGCCGACAGCTTCACTTAATTGTCATGCCAAGGGTCTCGAAAACCTTTTCGGTTCTATTTTTCTTTTCTTGTCTCCTTTATTTTCCTTATCTTTATGTATTTCCTACTTAAATTAATTTATTTCATATTAGTTTGTTGGTTTTAGGTTCTAAAGGCTGCTTGGGAATCACGCACCACAGCCTTCGAGGTCATATCCACCTCGCAAACCATCCAACAATAAGGACTCCTTAGTCTATTAGTATTTTCTTTTAATTTCAGTTTTCTTCTTAGTCTCCTTCATTTTATTTCCTTAATCCTTAATTATATTATTAGTATAATATTATTATTACCCTAGATCTCTTGGCTATATCTTCACAGGCTACCCAATTTCTTCATCTAACAAATTGCTTTTCGGTAGCCACTCCACCGGGCCCATAGAAAACACCATCATCGCCACCAAAGACACCCGGATCATCCAGATTTCAGGGAGTATTACTTTCCCCACTTATCTTTTTGATTTGGCACATAAATTTCATTATCTATCTTTGTACATTGAGGGTAATGTACATCTTAAGTGTGGGGGTAATAGTGCCTAACTTTTTGCATAATTCTCAAAACCCTGAAATTAGTCTTGATCTTAAGTATTTTTCTCATATTATTAATTAGGATGAAATTTCTAATGATTTATGATTTTTATTGATATGTTTTAGAATAAGTCTTAGCTAATTGTGCATTGATAATTAAATTTGAAGAATACTAGAGAATCGAGCATGATAAGTCTACTTTCTAAAAATTAAAATTGATAGGTTGTTGAACCTAATTTGAGTATTACCTTGAAATTTGGAATTTATAAGAATTGATGTCAAAAACACCCATAATTTTTGTGAGATTTTGAGCCTTAAAGATCATATATTCTTTTTCGTGCTCACTTTCTTGGTTATGAGTGTGTCAACTTTGAACTGTTATTTTAGAACTTGCCTCGTTTATACATGTCGATACCACACTTTTGATTTGATATACTGAGATGATAAAGGCACCTAAGTTTTAACCCATTCACACCACTAAAAAGCCTACCCACATAATTAACCCTTAGTGAACCCCGTTGAATCCTAACAACCTTTTTATTGACTCACCTACTAATATTAACCCAAAATCCCTTTGTATTTGTTATCAACATTCCTTTGACTACCCCTTTATCGAGAATTGATTTGATCAATTGTCAAATTAGGTTATTTCAAAGTTCCTTCTATTATGTTTATTTTAGTTTGTTCTTAAAAAATCCAAGTATAGTCAATATTAGTAGTATAATAAAAGAGCTTAGAGCATTTAAAACTCCAATTGTTAAAGAAAAGCTCGTATTATAGTATTTTCAAAATTTGAGTGATGAAAATACTCTTATAGATATCTTGTTAGCTTTTCATTCGATGTAAATATTCATATTTAGTTCATTATTTTTAGATTAGGTAATTAGTCAATTCAATCTCAATTCTAAAACTCTAGTTTAGCCTGTATCCACACCTTTTAACCCTAGCCCCATTACAACCTTGATTAAAGACCTTTTGATTTGTGTATCATCTCATATACAATGGTGGAGATTTGATTTTCAGGCAAGTCTATGGGATTAACTTTTCAGGTTCGACTTAGAGTGCTTATTCTTGAACCTTAAACACCTTTGAGTGATTTGAGTGAATCTTTTGTGAGGATGTCAGTCCTTGTCGATTTTGAATTAAAGGTAAGCACTTAGATAATGGGAGGCACCTATGTTTTCATACTATAAAGGTATGACTTATAGTAATTGAATCTTTAGGGTTCTTTGAGTTGAATTATCCATGTATAAATTATCTATGAATTATGATGAGACATTATCGATAGGAATTATGAATTATGGAAAGTTCATTTTAATTGTAAGTTGAGAATTTTGCTTGAGGACAAACAAAGGCTTAAGTGTGGGGGTATTTGATAAACCGTAAAAGTAACATATTTTAACCCCATATTTGGTTTGCTTTTGGATGATTTAGCCCTTGAATTATGTAAAAAGGTACTTTTAATCCTTTCTTTTCATGTTTATACTCAAGAAAGCACCCAAGGATAAAAAGAACACAAAACAGGCTTAAAACGGAGTAATTGGACCTTAGCAAGAAATCAACACGGCCTGGCCCAAAACCTACACGACCGTGTCTCGACAATTATTTAGAACACGACCCAACTCACGAGTTACACGGTAGTGCATCATCTTATTACCACACACAGGCGTGCTCGGTGATCTACATGGTCGTGCCCAAATCGACAGAATCAAGGCACTACCAACCTCAGTAATTACAGGCGTGTGCCATGGGCGTGCCTCTCGCCAGGAATGAGCAATTTCACTCGAATTGGATGCTTGAAGCCAAAGAAACATACTCCTAAATCTACTCAAACACCCTAATAGTAATTCTATTTAAAGGAGATACTTAGGAGCCAAGTATAGCATCCCAAAGCCTATATAAACAACCCAAGGCAAACATTAAAAGGGGGCTTTTTGGCAGAGGCTTTTAGGCCGAAGCATTCATCTTTTAGGGAGTCACTTGAAGATAGCCAGTTAATCCATCTCAAGAAGTCGGAACTCCATTCAAGACGGAGGATCTCTCCTTTAATTTCTTCAGGGGGTTTTAGGGAGTTCTTATGTTTTGTTTATTCTTTACTCTTGAGATATTTTCGTATTTAGTTATGCACTAAACCCCTCAGATACCTGAAGGGGATGAAACCTATGATGGATTTTGTTATTTGATTTCTAAATTCATATGGTAAGTACTTGGTTTGTTCTTAATTATGCTGCTTAATTTAATCTGATGTACTTAGATGGAGGAGGAATAGACCCAGCCTAAGAGTAGATATAGCGTAATTGAGCGGAGTTGATTGGGTTCCTAGAGATAGGGTTACGAGATTTTGTCAGATTAGGGTGAAACCTAATATGGGAATCCATTGATCGATTTACTGCTTCCTTAGGGGGTTATTATAAGAGAACAAGAGTTCCACTAATTAACCTAAGGTTAGACATTATTCGCCTTGAGAGAGGCTTTAATATAGGTTAGGAAGTCTCACGGATCAAGCTAAGTAAAGAAATCATATGGTTTGGGGAATAAATTATAAGTGAAGTCATAGGTGGATTCTTCTTGAGGGTATCGTCTTTATCAACTGAGTTTTCTTAAAGTCTTTCTCCAATTCATTCTTTTGTCTTTGCATTTAGTTTAAGTATTTCGTTAGTTTAATAATCCAATCACCCTATATTTTAGGCTAAATAATAGAAAGAAAGTGAGTAGTAGTACTTTTAGGTTCCCTTGGGTTCGATAAGATATTCTTGCTCGAAATGTACTCATTGCTCGATAGGTGCACTTGCCTCTATTGTTGTCACAAATACCATGTGTTCGATCACTCTTTTATAAATATTAAAACTTGACTGTTTTGACACGATCAATAATCAGCAAGACTCAAATAACTATACATGCCATATACTTAAAACATAGTTTCAAAAGTACCAAAAAGTTAGTGGATAGTATGGTGAAGTCTCCGACGATCCCGAATTCGAGCTAGCTTTGAAATCACTATAAAACATGGAAAAACAACAAAGTAAGCTATATAGCTTAGTAAGCTCCTATGTTAACAATGAACCACTATCATCATTCATTTATCATTCATATAATGGAAAAAATATACAACAATTCTAATAAATCTCAAGCTATCAAATGATCATTCATATACTTACCAAGGAACTCATCAATTTCATAGTTTTCAATACTCAATTCATTTCCATACGTACCTGTACCATCTCATACCAATCTCATAATCAACCATATCCTTCTTTTACCCGTTGAAACATTCAAAATAGAAGTCAAATACTCAAGGTCACACTCGATAAGTACTTATACCATGGCCTGAAGCCAATTCAAGGTAACTTATCCAAAATTCTAATATCATGGCCTGAAGTTGAATCAGCCAATATGCATGGCCCGAAGCCAAATCAATTTATCTCCCACACATGGTTTTAAATCATGGCCCGAAGCCAAATCAAGTATACCTAATGACATGTCACTAGCATCCTAAACTATTCCTAATGTTCAATCGGGTTTTCAACTATCGAATCTTCGTCGGATCATTTCCAAACTTGTACGTAATCACATAAACACAATTCCTGCTATATCAAAGCATATAAAATACATTTGAAATGAATTTATAACATACAAACTTACCTCATATGTTAAAACGGCTAATCAAGTCAATTAGTCGATAACCTATCTTTTCCCCGATCCAAGTCTGTATTTCGCTTTTCTTGATCAATTACACAAATAAGCTTGGTTGAACCCTAGCTTCAAAAATGGCTACTTCTCCTTGATAAATTCGGTTAATGAAGATGAATGAATGCCTAATTTTATGTTTTGTTTTATTTAATTATAACTTAATTACTCATTTACCTATTTAACCTTATTACTAATTCAAAATTTCAATAATGCCATGCCACTATCATCCACTATCCCATAAATGGTTTAATTACAACATAAGGACTTTATCTTTAAGGTTGTATAGCTATTAAACACATATAGTTATTAGAACTCAAGTTTTACGCTTTATACGCGATTTAGTCCTTTTTATCAAATTGACCATTCAAACAATAAAATTTCTTAACAAAATTTTCACACAATCACTCAATCATAATGTAAGCATTAGAATAATATAATTATTTTGACCTAGGATTTGTGGTCTCATAACCACTGTTTCGATTTGACCAAAAATGGGATGTTACAACTCTCCCCCTCAGGGATTTTCGTCCCCGAAAATCTTATCGGTAAATAGGTTAGGGTACTATTTTCTTATAGCTTCTTCGATTTCCCACGTAGCTTCTTTGATCCCGTGTTTAGGCCAAAGAACCTTCACTAGGGCTATGTGTTTATTTTTCAATTATTTGATTTCACAAGCTAAAATCTTGATCGGCTCTTCGTTATACGTCAATTCAGTCTGTATCTCAACATCTACTGGAGAAATCACATGAGACAAACCGGATCTATATCGACGTAGCATAGAAATGTTAAAGACATTATGAATCTTTTCAAGTTCTGACAGTAAAGCTAGTCGATATGCTACAAGCCCTATTCTTTCGACGATCTCATACGGTCCGATAAATCGTGGACTCAGCTTTCCTTTACGACCGAATCGAAGAACCTTTTTTCCACAGTGACACCTTTAGAAGCACTCCATCCCCAACTTGAAACTCAATTTCTTTATGTTTCAAATTCGTGATGATTTTGTCGATCTGAAGATGCTTTTAAACTATCGCGAATCATTTTCACTTTTTCTTCAGTTTCTCTAATCAATTCAACCCCTGAATCTTTTTCTCACTTAGTTCAGTCCAGTTAATGGAGTTCGACATTTGCAACCATATAAAGCTTCGTACGGTGTAATTTTTATCCTCGTCTAAAAACTATTGTTATACGTGAACTCAATCAACGGTAAGTATTTTTCCCAACTGCTCTCAAGCTCTAAAATAAAACATCTCAACATGTCTTCGAGAATCTGAATAACTCTCTCGGTCTGACCGTTCGTTTGAGGATGGAAAGCAGTACTGAAATTCAACTTTGTTCCCAGAGCTTCTTGCAGTTTCTTCCAGAATCTCGATGTAAATATCGGATCTTTATCAGAGACAATAGATAGTGGCACCCCGTGCAATCGAACAATCTAGAAACATACAATTCAGCTAGCTTATCAAGTGAGTAATCTGTACGTACCGATATGAAATGAGTAGATTTTGTTAGTCGATCAATGACAACCCATATAGCATCTTTCTTTTTCAAAGTTAAGGGCAATCCCGGCACAAAATCAATTGTAATTCTATCCCATTTCCACTCAAAAATCATCACAGGCTGCAATAAACCCGATGGTATTTGATGTTCAACCTTGACTTGCTGACAAATCAAACATTTAGAAATAAACTCTGAGATAGCTCGTTTCATGCCTTGCCACCAATAAAACTGTTTCAAATCATTGTACATTTTGGTACTCCCCGGATGAACAGATAAACAGCTATTGTGCATTTCATGCCAAATTTTCTGAATAAGTTTTGAATTTTTCGGTATGTAAATTCTATTTGAAACCTTAAACAATCATCGGCTCTAATCTGAAACTTTGAATTAGGGATAATCTCACATTGAGTTCGTTTAACTTGCAATTCACGGTCATCTTTCTGAGCTTCACAGATTTGTTGAAGAAATATCGGTTTAGCTTTTAATTTAGCTAAAATAGACCCATTATCACAAATCATCAACTGGGTATTCATTGCCCGTAATGCAAACAAACATTTTCGACTCAAGGCATCAGCAACTACATTAGCTTTTCCCGGGTGATAATTAATTACAAATTCATAATCTTTCAATAGCTCAGCCATCTTCATTGTCGTAGATTCAAATATTTCTGTGACATCAGATATTTTAAGCTTTTGTGATCGCATAAATGTGGCATTTTTCACCGTATAAGTAGTGTCACCAAATTTTCAATGCGAACATAATTGTAGTCAACTCTAAGTCGTGCGTCGGATAGTTCTTTTCATGCAGTTTCAATTGTTGGGAAGCATAAGCTATAACTTTTCCTTCTTGCATCAGAACACATCCCAGACCATTTAATAACTCGTCACTATAAATCACAAAATCTTTCCCCGATTCAAGTTGAACTAGAACTAGTGCTTCAGTTAACAATACTTTCAACTGTTCGAAACTCTGCTGACATTTTTCTGACAATTCAAATTTCACATCTTTCTGAAGTAGTCATGTCACCGTGTCACAATCATCGAAAATCCTTTCACGAATATACGGTAATAGCCCACTAAGCCCGAAAACTACGAACTTCAGACACATTTCTCGGAGGTTTCTAGTCAACAATAGCAAAAATCTTACTCGGGTCAACTCTAATACCTTAGGCTAAAACGATATGCCCTAGAAATCCAACCTTTCGAACCTAAAATCACATTTACTAAACTTTGCAAACAATTGCTTATCACGTAGAGTTTGTAACACAATTCTTAAGTGCTCGATATGTTCAGATTCATCGCATGAATAGATCAGAATGTCTTCAATGAATACAACAACGAATCTGTCTAAATACGGTCTAAATACCCGATTCATCAAGTCCATAAAAACTGCAGGAGCATTAGTTAATCTGAAAGGCATAACAAGGAATTCATAATGTCTGTGCCTCATTCTAAAAGCGGTTTTCAGCACATCTGAGTCTTTAACTCGCAATTGATAATAACCCGATCTCAAGGCAATCTTTGAAAAACTATTGCACCTTTCAACTGATCAAATAAATCATCAATATGCGATACATGGTATTTTTTATTTATAGTCACTTTATTTCGCATTCTGTAAATGATACACATTCTCATCGTACCATCTTTCTTCTTTACAAACAATATCGGTGCACCTCAGGGTGAATAACTCGGTCGTGCAAAATCTCTGTCTGTCAATTCTTGCAACTGAGTTTTCAAATCCTTTAATTCTGTTGGAGCTATTTTGTACGGAGCTATCGATATCGGTGTTGTTCCTGATACTAATTTAATACCAAATTTAGCCTATCTAACTGGTGGTAAACCCGGTAATTAATGGACCTCGAAACTAACTAATATTTCAACAAAGGCAAGCGCACCTATCGAACAATAGTATAGTTGTGGTGAGTCCAGAATATCATTTCCTCAAGGACTAAAATTATTAGTAATAAATATCTTTTTTATTATCTAACCTAATAATTAATAGGATTTGTTTTAATCTAAAATTTAACTAACTAATTTACTATGAACGCGATAGAGAGTGAAAGAAATAATTGAATAAACCAATGAATAAAGACAATACCCAAGGAAGTCCACCTAGACTTCACTTATTATTCTGATTCTGAATTAAATGATTTATTCACTTGACTTGATCCGTAGAAATCCCTAAATTATGTTAATAACTCTTTCAAGACTAAAAACAACTGACTCTAGGTGGATTAACTGAAATCTCTTTCTAATTAAAACCCTTATCGTCATATTAACTCGATTTATGGATTCCCTTATTATATTTGACTCTAATTCGGTAGATTTATGTCATCCTATTTCTAGGGTTGATTTCAACTCCGCTTAATTATGTTGGATCTTCTCTTAAATAGGGACTTTTGCTCCACTAAATAAGCACATTAAACTTGAGTTAAAATTCTTGAAAACATCAAAACAAGGATTAAGAACACATAATTAAGAACAAGATCAAGTATTTATCACGTAATTCAAATTTATTGAATAATAAGATTCATCTAGGTTTCATCCTCCCTAGGTATTTAGGGAGTTTAGTTCATAACGTAAAAGGAAACATCATAGAATTAAGAAAACAACAAGACATAAAGATCCCAAAAACTTCTAAGGAATGGAGATCTTCAATCTTGAATGAGATCCTGCTTCCTAATGATTACGATAGCTTCTTTTGAGTAATTTCTTCAATCTACTCTGCGTCCCCCCTTTTAGGTCTTCCTCTTATGTGTATTTATAGACTTTAGAAGGTGCAAAACCCTAAAAATTGGCTTTTTTCGAGTGAAAACAAAGCAGGGTATGAAGGGACACGGACGTGTGATCAACCCGTGTGAGGAGGCCCAGGACATGTGGGAATTTGCATGGCTCTCGATCGACATGGGCTAGCACACGGGCATTTGTCCAGCCCGTGTGGTTCACACGGGTATGTGTTTAGCCCGTGTGGTACAGGCTTTGGCCGTGTGGATCCTTAAGGAGGCCCATTTTGTCTGATTTAGGCCCGTTTTCCACTCCTTTTGCTTCCCTATGCTCGCTTAAGTATAGAAATAAAAATTCAAAGGATTAGGAGCATCAGATTCACTAAATTATATAAATAATCATCCAAAAACACGCTAAGCGTGGGATTAAAATGTGTTACTTTTATAATTTATCAAATATCCCCACACTTAAGCATTTGCTTGTCCTCAAGCAAAATCCTCAACTCACAATTAAAATTAAGCTTCCTTAATTCATAATTCTCATCAATAATGTCTTGTCATAATTCACAGGTAATTCATACATTGATAATTTTAGCTAAAAGAGTCCTAAAGATTCAAACAATCTAAGTCACAAATTTTTGTAGCACAAAAACATAGGTGTTTCCCCTTACCTAAATAATTACCTTTGATTCAAAATCGACAATGTAACATCCTAAATATTTAAAAATCATTATGTTGCTAAATGTTAGTTCGGGTTTACTTGGAGTAAAAAAAAAATAATATTAGTTAAGTGTACCTTAGAGTAAAGAAATTAGGTGACCTTGAAACTTAAGTTAATTAAGTACTAAAAGATGGCATAAGATGAGTAATTGGCAAAGTGGTGATGGCGCCATAAGTTGGACATGAGGGAAGGAGTTCGAATCATCTAGCATGCAATTAGGAATTTTTATTTTTTGCTTTAGCTTAAGTATGTGTCGGCAAGAGATAAGGTTAGGATGAGTTGGATTATTTTTATTTTGGTAAGAAGACTAAAGATTTGGAAAGCTAAAGAAAAGGGCTTGAATTGGGGGATTTTGTCTCTTCAACTAAGGAAAAAGGAGGAGGATAAGGCTTAAGTATAGGGAGATGTTTTGGAAACTCCCTAATGGCCTTTTGACCATTGCATTTGGACTGACATAGAGGCTAGGGGATGGCGGTTTTGTAAGCTTGGATGTTAGGAGAACACATCCATTTTGATCATTTCGGTAAAATGTATTTTCTCTCCATCTATCTTTCTTTCTAGCCAAATTTGCCAACATACTTGAGTAAGCAATTCATTTTTTTTGAACCACTCTCTTTGACCATTTCGATTTTGAAACTTTTCTCTCCCAAAACTTTTCTTCTCATTGTGACCAAAAGCACTTAGGCAAGCAAAGATTCTTCTTCTTTTATTTTTCTCACTTCTCCTCCTCAATGCCGAATGCACTTTTCTCTTAAACTTCATTCTCTTTCTTCTCTTTCTTTCTCTCTTTCTCTCTAGAAACCGAACCATATCATTCCATTTGCCCATTCTTTCATTTTCTTCTTCATTAAAATCTCTCCAATACTTTCATCCATGGCCAAATGTTAACTTGTTCTTGTGCCAAAATTTCTTTCATTTTCTTTGATCACAACCGATTTCCTTTAATCATACATAATTATTCTCACTCAATTTTCTTTCCAATCGTGAGCATTAGTGAGATTATGGTGGGTAAAAACTCAAAGTGTTCTTGAATATTTTTGGAACTTTGGAATCGATTTCAAGAATTAAGGTAAGGAGATTTTCTTTTAAAGGTTCTTATTTTATTCATTATATTAGTATAGTTAGTTATTAATCTATTTCGTTTTAGGGACATAATCGCTCGGTCGTTTCTTTGAGGAACGAAGATAATCGTGGTAAGCCAAATCTCAAATCTTATAAATCGTTAGCCATATTTCGATACTTATAAGTTGGATTAATGATCTTATGTCTTTAGAGACATTCAAGATAGAAGCGTAAAAGGGCAGTCCATAGTCTTCGAAAGAGGGGCGGTTCCACTAATCCCCCTAAATATAAACGAAGGGCTGTTTCGGGAATCCAGGATTTTCCATCGGGTTACGGACCTTCAACCGAGGAGAATCAATTGTTCGATGTTATTCGTACTCCCAAGCCTTTGTTCGTTCGTGGATTCTCATCGGGCAACGAATCAACACTCGAGGAGAAACCAAAAATAGAAGTGGTTCAAAATCAAAAGGGTAAAGATTTAGATCGTTTACCAATAGTGTATTTTTTTTATAAATGAAAGTGTTCTAATGGTTCGTGTTACGTTTAGGTGTTGACGAGCGGGAAGGTTTAGACTCACGATATCAAGGTGTGTAACTTCACACTTATCTCGGGTTAGATGTCATACCGTAGTATTGAGTAAAATCATAAAAATGACAAAATCGGTACAATACAAAATAATTGGCATTTTTGGTGAAATTACATGAAAACTGTTAAAATTGTAAAAATTACGAAAATGCCCTCGATGAGTTAGTTGGTAAAATGTAAATTTTATGTCTCATGTGTAAATGGGCCAAAATCTCTGTTAGATCGTTAAATGGGCCGAAATCCCTGATAGATCGTTAAATGGGCCGAAATCTCTGTTAGATCGTTAAATGGGCCGAAATCTCTGTTAGATCGTTAAATGGGCCGAAATTCCTGATAGATCGTTAAATGGGCCGAGATCCCTGCTAGATCGTTAAATGGGCCAAGTTGCTAGATTGTTAAATGGGCTAAATGTTATTTTGTATTTTGAGCCTTAATAAAAACTTGGAATATTAACTCATATGTAAATTGGGCCTTTTTGCTAAAATCATCATATGTAAATAGACTATTTTGCATACATGTTGCATGGGTTGGGATTAATGATGAAGAGAAGAAAGGCCTGTTGCCAAAAATCTAGTTCGGTGGCTTTGCCACAAAATAATTAAATGGCTCATTGCCTCTAGTTCGGTGGCTCTGCCACAAAATAATTAAATGGCTTATTGCCTCTAGTTCGGTGGCTTTGCCACAAATATTTTAATGGCTCAATGCCTCTAGTTCGGTGACTTTGTCACAATCTAGTTCGGTGGCTCGCCACAAATATAAAATGGCTTTATGCCTACGATTGGTGTGTTGGCGGGTGGGTTGACTTGATCCCCACAGTGTGATGGTTGGTACGGTGGTGTGTAGCGGATGGAAATTAGGTTTGGGTGGGAAATTTCATTTTTGCATACATCTCACTATTTATATTGTTAAACCTGTTTATGGGCTCAAGCCCAAAATTATGACTTGATGATCTGGCCCAGTGGATGAAGTAAGTGAGTTATACACTGAGTTCTGAGTAACTCACTCCCTCAAATTTTTCATCTCAGGTAATAGAAATTGACGTGGACTTGGGCCGAGGATGACTTCGTGGAGGCCATACTGCACATGGGTTTAATAAACTTTGAACTTTTAATAAGTACTTTCTTAAATTTACTATTTTGGGTATGATGTAATAAGGCCTCTTTTAATATTTTATGGATTTTTATGTGTGGATGGATTTAAATTATGTATTAGATATTTAATATGGGCTTATATTTATCTTATAATGTTTTCTAAAAATGCTTTGGGTTTTTTCAAACATATGAAATCCTTTATCTATTCTTATTTTTTTAATACTTTGAACTCTTATAAAATTACTTTATGGTTTTGATAATTAAATATTAAATGATGAGATTTTCAACTAATGTTTCTCAAGTACATCAAACTTAAAATTATTTCTCTTGGTTTTTATTAAACTCTATTTCAAAAGGATTTTGAAATACCGATTCACCTAAATTATTGAGATAGTTCGATCTAAATAACAAACCAGATCTCGTCTTAATGCATAGGCCGGGTTTGGGGTGTTACATTTAATGGTATCAGAGCTAATTTCAAAACTCGGTTGTGGTTGGGTCCAACAAATAATTTCTGTATGAAATCATTTCAATTATGTTTTAAAGATTAGTATGGCACCACAAGCATCCGGCACCAAGTCAAGTAAGTATTCGTTACTAAATGATTATTATGATGATGATGATATGATCATAGGAACACTCTAGAACTTCTAGTTTTAGATGTTAAAAATTGTAGAGATTGAGACTATAGGTTATGGTTGCGAAAAATAACTTTATCTCTCAAATCTCATAAAACATCGTTAATAAACACTGAAATAATTTTCTGATTCATAAAACTTGTAATCAGATTAAATCGAATTAGTCATCATGAGCACTAGAGGACGTGGTCGTGGACGCGGTAGACATGGCCGTGGTAGAGGACGAGGTGTTAGAGGCGCAACTGAAGCACCAAATCATATGCCGGAAATGGATGCACCTGCGTCACTTGTAAGTGAGACGGGATCACAGGATCATATGGAAGAAGGTAATGCTTTGACGCAAGCAATGCTGCGAGTCCTGGAAAGGGTCGCTGGAACTAGAATTGGGCCAACAACTCGGGGGTCGATTTCAGAACGACTCAAGTCTAATAATGCAGAAGTTTTTAGAGGAGTTTTCGGTGTAGCTCCGAATGTGGCTGAATATTGGCTCGAAGCTGTGGAGCGGATTATGGATGATATGGAATGCACTGTCGAGCAGAAACTGAAAGGAGTTGTGTCCTTGCTAAGAGACGAGGCGTATCAATGGTGGCTTACTGTTCAAGAAGGCACCGAGGCTGCATTGATTACTTGGGAATTCTTTAAAGCTGCCTTCCAAGGGAAATATGTTGGAACAAGTTATGTGGATGCCCGAAGGAAGGAATTCCTGAATCTAATTTAAGGGAATAAGACAGTGGCAGCATATGAGGCTGAGTTTTTATGCTTGAGTCGCTATGCTTGGACAATAGTGTCAACGGATCATGAACATTGTGTGCGATTCGAGGATGGGATGAATGATGAGTTGAGGGTTCTGAATGCCCCACAACAAGTTAGAACTTTTTCCACACTTGTGGAGAAGGCCAAGATAGTCGAAGAGGCTAAGAACTCAGAACGTCAGAATCGGGAAAGATTTAGAAGCAAGAGAGATATAAAGCAGTCGGGTTCTTCAAAAAAGTTTCTGAAAAGGCCTCGGAGTGATGAACCAGCTCAAGGTAGAGCACCTATAGCTAATAATCAAAGTCGAGATTGTGCTGAATGTGGAAAAAGGCATTTTGGAGAGTGCTGGAGGAAAACGGGCGCTTGTTACAAATGTGGTTCAATGGATCACCAATACAGAAATTGCCCTCGACGTACGAATACGACTCAGGAAGTTCGTAATACTGATGCACAGCTAGCCAGAGGTACTCAGCAGCCACCGAGAGGCCGTGGACCAGGTCGTGGTAGTAATGGGGCTGGACGTGGTCAAGGTGCACCGGGTCGAGGCAATGGTCCTAGAGGTAACATGGATGCAAGACAGCCAGGACTGGTCTATGGAGTTAGACGCTGTGAGGATGGCAATGCACCTGATGTAATAACTGGTACGTTCTTCATCTTCAATGTACCTGTTACTACTCTAATAGATATTAGTTCTACCCACTCGTATGTTGCTAGCGCCATATCTGGAAACTTGAATCTAGAATTTGAAATTACCGATAGTGAGATGACAGTAATTAGTCCTTTAGGACAGTCGGTAATTGTAAATAAACTGTTTAGAGACGTGCCCTTAGAAATTCAAGAAAAAGTATTTTTGGTGAATTTGATGGAGTTGTCTTCGGGAGTTCGATCTCATTCGGCATGGATTGGTTGGTTATGCATCTAGCATTTGGATTGTCTTGAAAAGCGGATGTCAATAAGAACCTCGCAACGATAAGGAAGCAATAATGATAGGTGAACGAAGGAATTACTTGGCAAATGTGGTATCGGCGTTGAAGGCAAAAAGTTGGTACGAAAAGGGTATGGAGCATTCCTAGCTTTTATTTGTGCTTTGGATGCCAAAGAGTTATCTGTGGATGATGTGAGAACGGTGAAGGAATTTCCAAATGTATTTCCCGAAGAAATTCCTGGTATACCTCCAGATCGAGAAGTAGAATTTGGCATTGAGCTTTTTTCTAAGCAGCTCCAGTGTCCATTGCTCCTTATAGAATGGCACCGAAGGAGTTGGCAGAGCTTAAAGCTCAAATTCAAGAATTGTTGGATCGGGGATTTATTCGACCGAGTGTGTCTCCGTGGGGAGCACCAGTTTTGTTCGTAAACCCGATTCATCATGTCCATAAACGCGGCCGGTGCATTCGTTAAACCAAAAGGCATTACCAGAAACTCGTAGTGTCTATACCGAGTACGGAATGTCGTCTTGTGGACATCAGCCTCCTTCACCTTAAGCTGATGGCACCCTGACCTAAGGTCAATCTTAGAGAACACCGATGCCCCTTTGAGTTGATCGACCAGATCGTCAATCCTGGGCAACGGATACCGGTTCTTTATTGTCAACTTGTTCAGCTGCCGATAGTCTATACACATCCTCATTGTCCCATCCTTCTTCTTGACAAAAAGCACTGGAGCTCCCCAAGGCGATACACTTGGTCGGATGAACCCTCTATCCAACAATTCCTGAATCTGCGCCTTCAACTCTACCAATTCTTTCGGCGCCATTCGATACGGAGCTATAGATACGGGAGCGGTTCCGGGTAACAAATCTATACCAAATTCAACCTCACGGTCTGGAGGTAGACCCGGAAGTTCCTCTAGGAACACATCGACATAGTCCCTTACGGTCCGGACATCTCTCACAGCCACATCCTTAGCTTCCAAAGCACAGACATGCACCACATAAGCCTCACAACCCTTCCTAACCATCTTTTCTGCCTTCAACGCAGAAACCAGATTAGACAGTAAAGAAAAGAAATAAAGTTTGATCAATTTTTGGCACCTCCCTAATGATAAAATCAATTGTAGATGGCCCCCAAGGAGTCCCATAACCGGCCATCACCTTTCTTTTGTGATAATTTTGGCTTTTAATTATCAAAAGATAAAGCAAGATTTATCTTCCATTTATCTCCTATCCACCTCTTCAACAAATAAAATAAAATACAATACTAACACTACTCCTCCAAATTAATATGTGCAAAAATTTAAGCCTATCCTCATCACTTTAAGAGTCCATAATCGGGCCATCATGTCACCCTTTTCACGCTAAAAAAAATAAAAATAAAAACCAACCTGCAGCTGGTTCGAACTTGGGACCTAAAGGAGCAAACTGCCGCAGCCCCTTACAACGCCCCATGCCACTCCACCATTTCGACCTTCATGTCATAAAACCTCGGTATTTATTTATAAGACCTTTCTAGGCCGATACCCTTCCTAAAGCAAAAGAAAATAAAACTCCCAAGGCGCAACCTCGACAGTTCGAACCCAAGACCTGCCCAATCGTCACCTCCAAGCCCTTAAGTGGCACCCAAGCCACTCTACCAAATGACTTTCATGCCCTTAACCTCACCATTTAATTTTTAAGACTTCATACGGCCCCTTTCCTTTAATGCCAAAAGCCCAAAACAAACGCCTCCCCTTGTAACTCCCACGACTCAACCTCCTCCCTTGAAGCTCCTTTGACGCCACCTTTGTAGCACTTAAGTGGCGATGAAAGCCACTTTGCCAAGCTATTCCTTGTGTCATGTTTCTCCCAAAACTTCTCTTAACCCCTATCTCCTAGCTCCTCCTTTTAAACACTTAAAAGAAATTTTAGTCCTAAGTCAGGCCTAGCTGGGGTTATTTCTAGACCCTAGAACATGCTTAGCAATCATAATATTCATTTCTTCAAGCACACACATGGGAAAATAATTAAATTACAAACAACCCCTAATTTAGGATGTTACAGTTCTACCCCCTTAAAAAGAATTTTGGCCTCAAATTACCGGATCAAGAGTTGGGGTATTGCAGCATCACATCCTCGGGTTTCCATGTGGCCTCCTCTGTACCATGGTTTCGCCATAACACCTTTACCAAAGGCACTGACTTCCTCCTCAAAACCTTGACATCTCGATCCAAAATCTGTACTGGCTCCTCCTCGAAAGATAAGTCCGAGTTCACTTCAATTTTCGCAACCGACACTACATGTGATGGATCTGATCGATAGTGCCTCAGCATCAAAACATGGAAGACATCATGGATCTGGCTCAATTCTGCTGGCAACTCAAGCTGGTAAGCTACCGGTCCCACACGTTTCAACACCGTGTACGGTCCGATGAATCTAGGGCTTAGCTTGCCCTTCCGGCCAAACCTCAGCACCTTCTTCCAAGGTGATACCTTCAAGAAGACCTTATCACCTTCTGCATATTCAACCTCTCTGTGCTTAAGATCAACGTAGGATTTCTGCCTGTCCGACGCCTCATTAAGACGAGCCCGATTTACTCTAACCTTATCCTCCGTCTCTGCCACTAACTCTGGACCCAACATCTGACGTTCTCCTAGTTTCGTCCAACATGTAGGAGTACGACATTTCGACCATACAACACCTCATACGGTGCCATCTCAATGCTCGCTGATAACTATTGTTATAAGCAAACTCTGCCAAAGGTAGGTACTCTTCCCAACTAACACGGAAGTTCAAAACACAGCCCCTTAACATATCTTCCAATACTTGAATAACCCTCTCGATTGTCCATCGATGTGGGTGAAAAGCCGTCTTTGAAATTCAACCGTGCCTAACTCACGATGTAGAGCCTTCCGAATCTCGACGTAAACCGGATCTCGATCCGAGATAATGGACACGGTACTCCATGCAACCGTACTATCTCACTATATCTGACTTGGCTAACCTTTGAAGCGAGTAGTCAACCCTTAGGTATGAAATGGGTGACTTAGTCAACCGGTCTACTATCACCCAAACAAATCTTTCTTCATTGGGCGTAAGGGAAGCCCACTTACGAAATCCATAGTAATCTCTTCCCATTTCCATTGTGGGATCTTTACTCTACTGTATCGATGGCAATTGATGCTCACTTAACTTGCGGCATGTTAGACACTTGCCCACTAACTCGATTACTTCCCGCCTGCACTTGGCCACCAAAATCGCTCCCTTAAATCCCGATACATCTTGTCGCTTCCGGGTGCATAGCGACGACCGCTATGAGCTTCTTTAAGGATTCACGCCTCAACTCATCATCCTTAGGCATGCATACTCTCCCCGAAAGTACAACACTCTATCATCGCCCAAGCTGAAACCTTCTACCTCACCATTTCAGACTTGCAACCTTCGAGTATTCAAAGCTTCATCACCATCCGCCTTTCTTTGACCTCATTAATCCAAGATGGCTTCACTTGCAATTTCGCCAAAAGGCTCCCATCCTCATAGAGACTTAGATAAGCAAACATTGCTCGCAAATCCACTACCACCTTTCGACTCAATGCATCAGCTACCATATTAGCCTTCCCCGGATGGTATTTGATCGAGCAGTCCTAATCCTTCAACAACTCAATCCACCTCCGCTGCCTCAGATTTAAATCTTTCTGAGTCAGGAGGTACTTCAGACTTTTGTGATCTGTGTACACTACCGACTTCTCCCCATACAGGTAGTGCCTCCATATTTTTAAGGCAAATACCACAGCAGCCAATTCCAAGTCATGTGTCGGGTAGTTAGCTTCGTGAGGCCTCAACTGCCGTGACGCATAAGCGACCACCTTCCCTTCTTGCATCAACACACACCCTAAACCATTATGCGATGCATCACAATACACAGTGAATTCCTTTCTTGCCTCAGGCTGAATTAAGACTGGTGCTTCTGTCAAGATCCTCTTCAGCTTATCGAAACTCTATTGCTGCTTCTCAGACCACACAAACGGAACTCCTTTCCTCAATAGCATAGTCAACGGTGCTGCGATTAAGGAGAAACTTTCCACGAATCTCCTATAATATCCTGCCAACCCTAGAAAACTCTGAATTTCCGTATCAGACTTGGGTGGTTTCCACTCTAACACCGTCTCGATCTTACGGGGATCCACCCTAATTCCTTCGGCTGAAACTACATGCCCTAGAAAAGTTACCTCCTTGAGCCAGAACTCACATTTGCTGAATTTGGCGTACAACTGTTTCTCCCTTAGAACTTACAGAACCACATGAAGATGTGCGTCATGCTCCTCCTCCGACTTCGAGTACACCAAAATGTCGTCTATGAAGACCACGACGAACCGATCCAGATAGGGTTGGAAAACCCGGTTTATCATGTCCATAAACGCAACCGGTGCATTCGTCAAACCAAAAGGCATTACCAAAAACTCGTAGTGTCTATACCGAGTACGGAATGCCGTCTTGCGGACATCAGCCTCCTTCACCTTAAGCTGATGGTACCCTGACCTAAGGTCAATCTTAGAGAACACCGATGCCCCTTTGAGTTGATTGAACAGATCGTCAATCCTGGGCAACGGATATCGGTTCTTTATTGTCAACTTGTTCAGCTGCCGATAGTCTATACACATCCTCATTGTCCCATCATTCTTCTTGACAAAAAGCACTGGAGCTCCCCAAGGCGATACACTTGGTCGGATGAACCCTCTATCCAATAATTCCTGAATCTTCGCCTTCAACTCTACCAATTCTTTCAGCGCCATTCGATACGGAGCTATAGATACGGGCGCGGTTCTGGGTAACAAATCTATACCAAATTCAACCTCACGGTCTGGAGGTAGACCCGAAAGTTCCTCTGGGAACACATCGACATAGTCCCTTACGGTCCGGACATCTCTCACAGCCACATCCTTAGCTTCCAAAGCACAGACATGCACCACATAAGCCTTACAACCCTTCCTAACCATCTTTTCTGCCTTCAACGCAGAAACCAGATTAGACAGGCAATCTCTTCTTTTACCTATCATCACCACCTCATCACCTTCCACGGTCTTTATTACCATACGCTTAGCTGCACAATCCAGGCTAGCCTGATACTTTACTAGCCAATCCATCCCAAGGATTAGGTCGAGCTCTCGAAACGGTAGTTCCATCAAGTCAGCTAAAAACACGACCCCTTGGAGTTCTAGGGGTACGTCCCTATAGAGTCTACTTACTTCTACAGAGTGACCTAGGGGGCTTAATACAGTCATTTTCTTAGAAGTAAGCTCAGAGTCTAAGTGTAAAGTTTCCACTATGCTACTAGCAATGTATGAGTGGGTTGAGCCAATGTCAATCAAGGTATTATCGGGTACACCAAAGATCAAGAACATATCGGTTATGACGTCCGGTGCGTCGCCCTCCTCTTGACACCTCGCGGCATAGACTAGACCGGGTTGCCTAGCCTCAGTACCACTGGTACCTCCCTCGGTGCCCCACGACCTCCGCCAAAGACCATTACCTCCTCTTCCCGCACCACGACCTCTCGGTGGTCGTTGATTATCCCTCCTATTTGGTGCACGATCCTGACCCTCTGATCTCAGCCTAGCTACTTTCTTCGGACAATCCCTAACTCGATGCTCCATGGACCCACATTTGAAGCATCCCCGGTTACCATTCCAATATTCCCCCGTGTGAGACTTTCCGTGCACGGCACACCGTGGCGACCATTGAGGATTAGCAAGAGCAGGCCTAGCGACTTGATCGACCCACTAAACCTCGCCTCTTTTGCTGACATCAAAAACTTTGAAGGTCCTGAGCTCCTCTTATTCCGGTTCCTATCCGATTCCGCCTAACTCGATCGCCTCGCCTTCAAAGAACCTTAGACTTCTCCACTAGGATGGCGACCTCCCGTTCCTGCTGTGGAGCTATCATTATCCTCAGCTCATCTCTCAGCCCATCCTCGAATCTAACACAGCGTTCATGCTCGGTACCCACAATACCACGAGCATACCTACTCAACCAGAGAAATTCAGCCTCATACTCCACTACTGCCTTATTGCCTTGAACCAGGTTCAAGAAAGCCTTCCGCTGTGCATCCACGTAACTAGCTCCGATATATTTCTTTTGATAGACGGCCTTAAAGAACTCCCATGTGAGCTCCTCCGCCATCGTTCCATCTCTTACGATGAGCCACCACTGATATGACTCATCCCAAAGCAGAGAGATGATACCCTTCAACTTCTCCTCAGCTGTGAAATCTAGGTCACCCATAATCCTTTCAGTAGATTCTAACCAATACTCCACCGCACTGGGTGCCACTCCAGAAACTCCTCTAAATACTTCTGCTCCGTTAGCCCGGAGTCATTCAACCACGAATTTACGGGCTTCTGCACCTGCGCCTGCCTCAGCAACTCGTTCCAACACCCATAGCACCGCTTGGGATACTACGTCGTTACCACCAGTCTGATCTTGAAACTCAGTTTCTGCCGTCGGCAGATCCGACATCTCATTTCCAGACCCATGACCAAACCCTACTGGCTCCGACAAGGTCATCCTACCTCTACCACGACCACGGGGCAGACGTCCACGACCTCTTGTACTCATTACTCTCGTTTGTGTTTATCTGTTTAAGAATTTTATGCATTAGTATTTCACTTGATTATCCGCGAAGAAATTTTATGATAGGAGTTTTAGAAGTGGTTCTTTCGTATTCATACACACACACAGTTCTTCTATTCATTCATTCAAAGAGACGTTGTAGTTTTCATTGTGATTGTTTTTCCACTATCTAGGGGTATTTTCGTAATTTGTCCTATAGGGGTATTTTTGTAATTTTTCAAAAATAAAAATTCTCGGATGATTTTGTCAAAAAGTATTCTGGAGCCTTTAAATTCCTGGGGTATTTTGAAAAATTTGAAACCCGGGGGTATTTCAGTAATTTTGGACCTTAGGGGTATTTCGGTAATTTTTCACAAATCAGGGTGAATTTGTAAAATTTAATAAATCAGGGATATTTTAAAAGTTGTAAAACTTTGAGGGCTCTTTTTTAGAATTGCATTTTCCAAAATAGTGATGTTGCAAAATTTTGAAAATCAGGGTTATTCTGGTAATTTGTCGGTTAGGGTAATTTTGTAATTCTACCACTAGGGGTATTTTAGTAATTTTCATAGTCAGGGCATTTTCATAAAAAGATTTTCAAAATTTGGTTCTAATTGATTTCACAAAAGAAGGATATTTTGAAAATTTTCTATTTGGAAATTTTTCATACGGAGGGTATTTTGGTAATTTTACAAGCCAGGGGTATTTTGGTCATTTTTCAAACTAAGGGGTATTTTGGTTTTTTTTCTTTAAAACAAGGTTTTAATTACTTCAAAAACAAACGGCTAGTCCCTTTCGGGTTTTAATTATTAAGTTTAGCCTGTGAGTGTGTCGTCTCAGCTAGAATGAACCGTCACTACGCACCAGGTAGGATTCGAGTGAGTAGGAGGTGAGTCACGAGGACTGCTTAAATACCAGGCCCCCACCGAATCCAATCCTAGACATGCATATAACGATTGCCACATCCCTTGCTCAGTGACAACTCACAGGGTTGTTTAAGAAATTATTAAATCTTATGCATGGTTTGTTGGGGTATGCTAACCCTAGGGTTCAACAATTCCTATTCTAATATTCTACGTTCACCATTTACCCTTCTACCCCCATCAAATATTAGCCGAAAATAGATAGAATTACTTACCTGGGCAGATTGGTGCCGGAGACTCGGTGCCATGCTGTTCAAGCCATAAACAATTTCCCAAAACATTCTAATAAGGCCGACTAATAAAAACAAAACATTTTGGGCCTTGGGCCCCCCACAGCCGAGTTTTGAATCGGGCTCTGATACCAAAAATGTAACACCCCAAACTCGGCCCATGAGTCCTGACCGGATCTGGTATGTCACGGAGTAAAATAATTTGAATCATTTTGAGTGTCTGGGGAAAACTTGTTAAAATGTGGCTAAGGTATTAAAACGGGGTTTGATAAAACTCAGTTGGGATTATTTTCATAAACATGGTTGGGTTAATGAACCCTTTGAAAACATTTGATCAAGTAAAATTTTAAATTTTGTCAAGGTTATAGTTGACTTGGTGTATCTTGTTACCCGATGGTAACATCTTTGAAAACCCGTAGAAGTTATTAAGTTTGAAAAAGTTACTTTTAACCGGTTCACTTAACATTTATAAACTTCATTTGTAACATAACATAAACATAACATAAGTAAAATAAAATAAACATCCAAATAATAATTAGCGGCTTTATTACAACCCAAAATAAAAAGACTTAGAAAATAAATGAACTAAAACCGATTTAAATAAGGTTCCAAACCGAGAAACACGCATGGCGCCTCGAGTCTTCCCGGCCCATCTCCGCGATCTACTCATCTCGCAAAATAGTATGGGAAGGGTGAGTCACCAAGACTCGATGTGTAAATCCCCACCCGGAAAATACATCTCATACACAATTTATTAATAGACATGCAACATGCAACCCAACTAACCATCCGTACTCCTTCACTACCCCGTGTGGTCAAAACCACTGGTGGTCAAAACCACCGTGACTAGAGTCACAAATCAAACGATGGGGCCAACCCATCGTGTGGTCAAAACCATCGATGACCATAGGTCACAATTTATCAAGTGTGGTCAAAACCACTGGTGGTACCAAACCACTAGGACTTAGTCACAATTTCACAACAAAGGTGGTCAAAACCATCGGTGACCAAGTCACAATTAACTGATGGGGCCAACCCATCTTGTGGTCAAAACCATCGTGATATCCATAAAAATCATCCCCTCCTCTCATCAATCCCACCATCATCATGCTTACATAACAATTATCATATATCATGCATTTATGTATAGCATAGCATTTAACAAAGATGTGATGGCATACTCAAACATACATCATAGATCACAAGTTAGGGGACTTACCCGGAAGCCAATCTTATGCCCACAAGCAAATCACTACCAAAAGATTAAAGGCAACAATATGGCAATGTTAATTAATAAAGTGTGTAAAAGTTTTACACACCTGTTACTATCGAAATTCTTAGATCTCGAAGATCCGATCTACGATGCTAGATCCTTTGGCCCTAAATTCGGCCAACAACAAGGTTAGTGACATAGGCCTATTCGGCTAAACCAAATTAATACCAAAGGCTCTTTTGCGGCACTTACCTTAAATGGATTTGGTTTCCAAACAAATCCTGAAGACGTTACTTGATTAAGACTTTGCCGAAATTCCCTAAACTACCCACAAAAAGATCAGTCACCACTTATAATACATAACATGGCCTTTGGCCGAATGTCATAGCCTACATACCATGCTTACCTTAAATCCCGAAAGACCTCTCACTTCTCCTTAATGCTGGCTTCTAAAAAGGGTTACAAATCCAAGACCCTTAATAGGTCCGGCCATACACAAAAATACACGGTTAAGCCTCATGGTTTCGGCTAGCCATAACAAGAATAAAAGATTCAACACAGAGAGAGTCCTTACCACACTATTGAAATCGGCAGCACCTTAGTTAGGGAGGATTCGGCCTAAGCCCTTTGTGGAAGAGATATTCGGTTAAAGCTCTCATTAAAACCGACAGAGAAACAATGGCTTTCGGCTTTCAAAACAAAATAGAAAAGAGGGAGAGGAGGGTGTAGGGAGATTTGGCCAGCAACAACTGTAGGGAAAAGAAAAGAAATAAAGTTTGATCAATTTTTGGCAGCTCCCTAACGATAAAACCGATTGTAGATGGCCCCCAAGGAGTCCCATAACCGGCCATCACCTTTCTTTTGTGATAATTTTGGCTTTTAATTATCAAAAGATAAAGCAAGATTCATCTTCCATTTATCTCCTATCCACCTCTTCAACAAATAAAATGAAAATACAATACTAACACTACTCCTCCAGCCGAATATGTGCAAAAATTTAAGCCTATCCTCATCACTTTAAGAGTCCATAATCGGGCCATCACGTCACCCTTTTCACGCTAAAAAAAAATAAAAATAAAAACCAACCTGCAACTGGTTCGAACTTGGGACCTAAAGGAGCAAACTGCCGCAGCCCCTTACAACGCTCCATGCCACTCCACCATTTCGACCTTCATGTCATAAAACCTCGGTATTTATTTATAAGACCTTCCTAGGCCGATACTCTTCCTAAAGCAAAAGAAAATAAAACTCCCAAGGCACAACCTCGGCAGTTTGAACCCAAGACCTGCCCAATCGTCACCTCCAAGCCCTTAAGTGGCACCCCAAGCCACTCCACCAAACGACTTTCATGCCCCTTAACCTCACCATTTAATTTTTAAGACTTCATACCTGGCCCCCTTTCCTTTAATACCAAAAAGCCCAAAAACAAAACGCCTCCCCCTTGTAACTCCCACGACTCGAACCTCCTCCCTTGAAGCTCCCTTTGACGCCACCTTTGTAGCACTTAAGTGGCGCATGAAAGCCACTTTGCCAAGCTATTCCTTGTGTCATGTTTCTCCCAAAACTTCTTTTAACCCCTATCTCCTAGCTCCCTCCTTTTAAACACTTAAAAAGAAATTTTTAGTCCTAAGTCAGGCCTAGCTCGGGGTTATTTCTAGACCCTAGAACATGCTTAGCAATCATAATATTCATTTCTTCAAGCACACACATGGGAAAATAATTAAATTACAAACAACCCCTAATTTAGGATGTTACATAGTGTTCATAGATAACATTTTGGTTTATTCAAGAAATGATGAGGAGCATGACACGTATTTGCGTATTGTATTGCAGCTACTTCGTGATAAGTAATTTTATACCAAATTCAGTAAATGTGAATTTTGGCTAAAGGAAGTGACTTTCTTGGGTTATGTGGCATCAGCTGAAGGAATAAGGGTGGATCCTCGGAAGATTGAGGCTATTCTGGATTGGAAACCACCAAAGTCGATAACTGAAATTCAGAGTTTCTTAGGATTGGCTGGTTATTATAGACGCTTTGTTGAGGGGTTTTCGTTGATTGCTGCACCCCTAACTAAACTGTTGCGGAAGGGAGTACCGTATATCTGGACTGAAAATCAACAAGAAAGTTTCGAGAAATTGAAGAAGATTTTGACGGAAGCATCAATTTTGATCCAGCCAGAGGCTGGAAAAGAATTTACTGTTTATTGTGATTCGTCTCACACGGGTTTGGGTTGTGTGCTGATGCAAAATGGAAAGATGGTGGCTTATGCTTCTCATCAATTGAGACCACACGAAGTAAACTACCCTACTCATGATTTGGAGTTAGCTACAGTGGTTTTTGCTTTAAAGATTTAGAGGCACTATCTCTACGGTGAGAAGTCTATCATCTACACGGATCACAAGAGTCTTAAGTACCCCCTTACCCAAAAGGAGTTGAATTTGAGACAAAGAAGATGGGTGGAATTATTAAAGGACTATGATTTCTCAATCGAATATCATCCTGGAAAGGCTAACGTGGTAGCTGACGCGTTAAGTCGTAAGGCGGTATCTGATTTGAGAGCAATGTTTGCTCATTTGAGTTTGTATGAGGATGGTAGTCTATTAGCAGAACTTCAGGTGAAACCTCTGTGGTTAGAACAAATCAGGGAAAAGCAAACATCAAATAAAAAGTTGGGACTTTTATTCCAGCAAGTTGAAAGGGGTGAAATAGAGGATTTTGGTATAAACACGAATGGAGTATTGTGTTTTCGTGGAAGGGTTTGCATGCCTAAAGACTCAGAATTGAGGCAAATGATTCTACGAGAGGCGCATAGTAGCCCTTATGCTATGCACCCCGGAGGAAATAAGATGTATCGAGATCTCCGTGAACAGTATTGGTGGCCAGGGTTGAAGCGTGAGATTTTTTAGTTTGTAGGAAAATGTTTGACTTGCCAACAAGTGAAAGCAGAGCATCAATTACCGTCAGGTTTGTTACAACCGGTAAAGATTCCTCTTTGGAAATGGGAGCGAATAACAATGGATTTTGTTAGTGGGTTACCTTTAACACATACTAAGAAAAATTTCGTATGGGTGGTAGTTGATCGATTAACAAAGACTGCTCATTTTCTTCCGGTTCATATGGATTATTCATTACAGAAATTGGCTAAGCTGTATGTATCTAAAATCGTGAGGTTGCATGGGGTACCAATGTCTATTATATCAGATAGAAATCCTAGATTTACATCACGATTTTGGAAAGCTCTACATGAAGCCTTGGGAACGAAGTTAAACTTTAGTACGGCTTTTCATCCTAAGATGATGGTCATCGAAAGAGTAATTCGATATTGGAAGACATGTTAAGAGGATGTGTGATTGACTTCAGAGGTAGTTGGGAGGATTTTCTACCATTGGCAGAATTCGCGTATAACAATAGCTATCAGTCTTGCATCCAGATGGCACCCTATGAGGCGTTGTATGGCTGTAGGTGCCGTACTCCTACTTGTTGGACTGAATTGGGCAAACGACAGATGTTGGGTCCTGAATTGATATCCAAATCAAGAAAAGTAAAGGTTATTCGAGCACGGTTAAAGGAAGCTTCAGATAGATGTAAGTCGATGCGAGACCTGAAGTGGAAGGATATCAAGTTTGCTGTGGGAGAGCAGGTCTTCCTGAAGGTCTCACCTTGGAAGAAAATTTTGATTCGGAAAGAAGGGTAAGTTGAGCCCTAGGTTCATTGGGCCTTATCGTGTGACGGGCGTGTTGGTCCAGTGGCTTATCAGATTGAATTACCTCCGGAGTTGAGTCAAATTCATAATGCTTTCCATGTTTCTATGTTGAGACTCTATAGATCGGATCCATCTCACATATTACCGGTAGAGGAAGTGGAATTGAAATCAAACTTGTCTTTTGAGGAAGAACCAGTGGAAATTTTAGACCGGATGTTAAAGTGCTAAGAAAGAAGACCGTGCCGTTGGTCAAAGTTTTATGGCGAATCATGGAGCGGAGGAAGCTACGTGGAAGCCTGAGGATGCAATTCGACAACAATATCCTCACCTCTTTTAATCAGGTAAATTTCGAGGACGAAATTTTCTTTAAGGGGGTAGAATTGTAACATCCTAAATATTTAAAAATCATTATGTTGCTAAATGTTAGTTCGGGTTTACTTGGAGTAAAAAAATAATAATATTAGTTAAGTGTACCTTAGAGTAAAGAAATTAGGTGACCTTGAAACTTAAGTTAATTAAGTACTAAAAGATGGCATAAGATGAGTAATTGGCAAAGTGGTGATGGCGCCATAAGTTGGACATGAGGGAAGGAGTTCGAATCATCTAGCATGCAATTAGGAATTTTTATTTTTCGCTATAGCTTAAGCATGTGTCGGCAAGAGATAAGGTTAGGATGAGTTGGATTGTTTTTATTTTGGTAAGAAGACTAAGGATTTGGAAAGCTAAAGAAAAGGGCTTGAATTGGGGATTTTGTCTCTTCAACTAAGGAAAAGGAGGAGGATAAGGCTTAAGTATAGGAGATGTTTTGAAACTCCCTAATGGCCTTTTGACCATTGCATTTGGACACATAGAGGCTAGGGGATGGCGGTTTGTAAGCTTGATGTTAGGAGAACACATCCATTTTGGTCATTTAGGCAAAATGTATTTTCTCTCCATCTATCTTTCTTTCTAGCTAAATTTGCCAACATACTTGAGTAAGCAATTCATTTTTTTGAGCCATTCTCTTTGACCATTTCGGTTTTGAAACTTTTCTCTCCCAAAACTTTTCTTCTCATTGTGACCAAAAGCACTTAGGCAAGCAAAGATTCTTCTTCTTTATTTTTCTCACTTCTCATCCTCAATGCCGAATGCAATTTTCTCTTAAACTCCATTCTCTTTTCTTCTCTTTTCTTTATCTTTTTCTCCCTAGAAACCGAACCATATCATTCCATTTGCCCATTCTTTCATTTTCTTCTTCATTAAAATCTCTCCAATACTTTCATCCATGGCCGAATGTTAACTTGTTCTTGTGCCAAAATTTCTTTCATTTTCTTTGATCACAACCGATTTCCTTTAATCATACATAATTATTCTCACTCAATTTTCTTTCCAATCGTGAGCATTAGTGAGATTATGGTGGGTAAAAACTCAAGGTGTTCTTCAATATTTTTGGAACTTTGGAATCGATTTCAAGAATTAAGGTAAGGAGATTTTCTTTTAAGGGTTCTTATTTTATTCATTATATTAGTATAGTTAGTTATTAATCTATTTCGTTTTAGGGACATAATCGCTCGATCATTTTTTCGAGGAACGAAGATAATCGTGGTAAGCCAAATCTCAAATCTTATAAATCGTTAGCCATATTTCGATACTTATAAGTTAGATTAATGATCTTATGTCTTTAGAGACATTCAAGATAGGGCAGAAAATGGCAGTCCATAGTCTTCGAAAGAGGGGCGGTTTTGCTAATCCCCCTAAATATAAACGAAGGGCAGTTTCGGGAATTCGAGATTTTCCACCGGGTTACGGACCTTTAACCGAGGAGAATCAATTGTTCGAGGTTATTCGTACTCCCAAGCCTTTGTTCGTTCGTGGATTCTCATCGGGCAATGAATCAACAATCGAGGAGAAACCAAAAATAGAAGTGGTTCAAAATCAAAAGGGTAAAGATTTAGATCGTTTACCAATAGTGTATTTTTTTTTTTATAAATGAAAGTGTTCTAATTGTTCGTGTTACGTTTAGGTGTTGACGAGCGGGAAGGTTTAGTACTCACGATATCAAGGTGTGTAACTTCACACTTATCTTGGGTTAGATGCATACTGTAGTATTGAGAAAAATCGTAAAAACGACAAAATCGGTACTGTAAGGCCCAATTTTTAAAACCAAAAAAAATGGTTTCGATAGGTACAATACAAAATAATTGGTATTTTTGGTGAAATTACATGAAAACGGTTAAAATTGTGAAAATTACAAAAATGCCCTCGATGAGTTAGTTGGTAAAATGTAAATTTTATGTCTCATGTGTAAATGGGCCGAAATCTCTGTTAGATCGTTAAATGGGCCGAAATCCCTGATAGATCGTTAAATGGGCCAAAATCTCTGTTAGATCGTTAAATAGGCCAAAATCTCTGTTAGACCGTTAAATGGGCCGAAATCTCTGTTAGATCATTAAATGGGCCGAAATCCCTGATAGATCGTTAAATGGGCCGAGATCCGTGCTAGATCGTTAAATGGGCCAAGTTGCTAGATTGTTAAATGGGCTAAATGTTATTTTGTATTTTGGGCCTTAATAAAAACTTGGAATATTAACTCATATGTAAATTGGGCCTTTTGCTAAAATCATCATATGTAAATAGACTATTTTGCATACATGTTGCATGGGTTGGGATTAATGATGAAGAGAAGAAAGGCCTATTGCCAAAATCTAGTTCGGTGGCTTTGCCACAAAATAATTAAATGGCTCATTGCTCTAGTTCAATGGCTTTGCCACAAAATAATTAAATGGCTTATTGCCTTCTAGTTCGGTGGCTTTGCCACAAATATTTTAATGGCTCAATGCCTCTAGTTCGGTGACTTTGTCACAATCTAGTTCGGTGGCTCTGCCACAAATATAAAAATGGCTTTTGCCTACGATTGGTGTGTTGGCGGGGTGGGTTGACTTGATCCCCACAAGTGTGATGGTTGGTACGGGTGGTGTGTAGCAGATGGAAATTAGGTTTGGGTGGGAAATTTCATTTTTGCATACATCTCATTATTTATATTGTTAAACCTGTTTATGGGCTCAAGCCCAAAATTATGACGTGATGATCTGGCCCAGTGGATGAAGTAAGTGAGTTATACACTAAGTTCTGAGTAACTCACTCCCTCAAATTTTTCATCTCAAGTAATGGAAATTGACGTGGACTTGGGCCGAGGATGACTTCGTGAAGGCCATATTGCAAACATGGGTTTAATAAACTTTGAACTTTTAATAAGTACTTTCTTAAATTTCTATTTTGGGTATGATGTAATAAGGCCTCTTTTAATATTTTATGGATTTTTATGTGTGGATGGATTTAAATTATGTATTAGATATTTAATATGGGCTTATATTTATCTTATAATGTTTTCTAAAAATACTTTGGGTTTTTTTCAAACATATAAAATCCTTTATCTATTCTTATTTTTTTAATACTTTGAACTCTTATAAAATTACTTTATGGTTTTGATAATTAAATATTAAATGATGAGATTTTCAACTAATGTTTCTCAAGTACATCAAACTTAAAATTATTTCTCTTGGTTTTATTAAACTCTATTTCAAAAGGGTTTTGAAATACCGATTCACCTAAATTATTGAGATAGTTCGATCTATATAACAAACCAAATCTCGTCTTAATGCATAGGCCGGGTTTGGGGTGTTACAGACAAGAATTGACATCCTCACTAAAGATTCACTCAAATCACTCAACGTGTTTAAGGTTCAAATTAAGCACTCAAAAGTCAAACATGACAAGTTATTACCATGGGCTTGTATGAAAATCAAATCTCCACCACTATAAAATGAGATGATACACAAATCAAAAGGTCTTAAAAAGAGTTGTAATGGGGCTTGGGTTAAAGGTGTGGATAAAGGCTAAATTAGAGGGTTAGAATCGAGATTGAATTGACAATTTACCTAACTAGAAAAATGAACTAATAATTACATCAATTAAAAACTTATCACTAATAATACGAGCTTCTTCTCAAAATGTGGAATTAACCGTTTAAGCTCAGATAACATAGAACTAATAATGAATATATTTCAAAAAAAATTCATGTACAAAAATAATAAGAAAGAATTTAACAACTAAAATAAATAACATAGTTAGGCAACTGCTCAACTCAAATCTCGACAAAAATGGGCTAATACAATAGGAAAAATTCTCAATGAATCAAAAATAATGGGTTTTGGTTAATATTAAGGGTGAGTCAAGAAACGGTTTATTAGGCTCAAAAGGGTTCACTAGGGGTTAATTACGAAGATAGGATTTTAATGGAATAAGTGGGTTAAAACCTAGGTGCCTTTATCATTTCAGTATATCAAATCAAGAGTGTGATCTCGATATGCATAATCGAAGCAGGTTCTAGAATAACAAATCAATATTGACACACTCATAATCAATAAAGTGAGCAAGAAAAATATATGCTCTAAAAGGCTCAAGGTCTCACAAAAATTATGGTTTTTGATGTCAACCTTTCAAATTTCAAACTTCAAAGTAATATTTAAATTTAGGAAAACAACCTGATAAATTTTTAGTTCTAAAAATAGACTTATCATGCTTGATTCTCTAATGTCTTAAAGTTTAAACCATCAACGCACAATTACCTATGACTTAATCCAAAACATATCAATAAAAATCATAAGTTAATAGAAATTTTATTCTAATAGTAATATTAGAAAATTTACTTAAGAACAAGACATAATTCAGGGATTTTCTGATAATGATATAAGTAACCTCCCCACACTTAAGATGTACATTGTCCTCAATGTACCAAACTAGATAATGAAAATATAGTAAGAAAATCATAAGAGAGGGATATAAGTGAAACTTCCTGAATTTTGGATGAAATCTGTGGAATAGTTGACGCGGAATTGTAGATAAAGTGAAGTGCATAATTCTGAGCAACTAATAAGAAAATAAACACAACTGTGGAAGTCGATTAAGGGATTACTTGATTAGTAATAATTATAAAAGCTAAAATATAGTTCAAAATATAAAAGAGAAGTCTTTGAACATATGATAAGAAACATAAGGAAAATAGACTAAAAATAAAATTAAAATTAAAATATAAATATAAATATAAAAATAGAAATAAAGTAAATGGACTCAAAGGTCCTCATCGTCAGATGCGGTGGTGCCAAAGGTGAAATATGGAGATGATGGCATATCTGCTGTAAGGTGGCCTCCAGACTATCGAATTGTCAAGTCAATAAAGCAACCGCATTAACTGGTCTATGAGGAAATGGTGGCGCAGGAGGTGGTCGCGCACGGGGAGGTCGTGCCGGGACCCTTCTGCTTTTTTTCGAAGTGGGGATGGCGACTTTGGTGTTACCTCGAGTATTAGTCATGGTGTATCTAAAAATAATTTTCAATAAATAATTCAAGCATCACCACAAGTAATATCGAAATAGTCCTAAATAACAGTATATTCCTAACATAGTGAATTCAAAAGTTAAACAAAAGCATATATTTTAAATTATTATTAACAATAAAAATGCTAACTTATGGTACCCTTAACACATGAAATAAAAGGATCCTCAAATACTAATATAGAAAAAACCTACTTAGAATAAGTAACAAAAATGGAAAATAGTCATAATCATAAGCTAAATCTAAATGGAATTAAAAATAAGAATAAAATAATAAACAAAATAAAGATAATAAAAATAAATAATAGAAAATAAATATGAATGAAAAATAAAGGGGAAAAAGAGTGACCAATGGTGGCAAGGATGGTGGCCGGAGTGGGGCACGACGGGTCGGGGAAGGACAGCAAAGGACAATTGTCAATGGATTTTAGGTGGGGAAAAGGCTGGCGGTGTGGTGGCGGTGCAAAGAAAAGGGAAGGGGAAAGGGGACGGCGAAGAAAAAAAGTGGAGGGGGTCAAGGTAGCCGGAAGTGGGAAGGGGGGAAGGCTGCGGTGGCTAGGGTTTAGGGGGTTTGGGAAAAAGAAATGAGAAGAAAGAAAAGGGAATTGGGGGTTTTATAAATGACACGGTGGTGGAACGGCCATGTCACACGCCCGTGTGGTAGGGCCTCCAGCCCGTGTTCATCGTGATTTGCAAAAGGTTAGTTTTCGCATGGCCTTAGACATGCCCATGTGTCTAGGTCGTGTGGTCCACACGGATGCGTCGCACGGCCATGTGCAAAGCCCTTCACTTTTCCCATGCCCGTGTGGGATTCCACACGCCCGTCTGATCACTCACACGGTCGTGTGTGTTTCCCGTGGAGTCCCCTAACTTGTTTTAAATTTTGAATTTTGAAAAATTAAGCTCCAATTTTCACACGGCCTAGGACACGCCAGAGAGGATTTTGACACGCCTGTGTGCTATCACACATGGCCACGTGTCGTGTCTGTGGAGCTCCCTATAGATTTCTTTGAATTTTAAAAAAAATTGAGTCCCCACATCCACACGGCCAGGGACACGCCCGTGTGTCCAGGCTGTGTGGGTCAAAAAACCTACATTAAAAACATGAACGAAAGTGAAAATAAACTAATTAGTAGGGTTAGTGCTTGGGTTGCTTCCCAAGAAGCGCTTGTTTAAAGTCTTAAGTTAGACTTACCTTTCATTCGCACAATCATGGTGGTTCGAGAAGTTGAAACTCCGCATTCCTGCTATAAATTTTGTTAAAATAAGGTTTTAGACGAGTACTATTTACCTTGAAGGTGCCAAATTTGGAATGAGTTACCTCGACTATACCGTATGGAAAATATTAAGTACCATGAAAGGGGTTGTTCCATTAGGTTCAAAAGTGACAACACGAGGATCTGCATTATCCATTAGAACTCAGTCTCCAACCTTAATTTGACTCATTTTATTTTTAGGCTCGTCATGGCTCTGCTTTGGTTCATCGTGTACTTTCAATTTCTCCTTAAACTGTGTTCGCCATTCATCTAGTTCCTCGATCTGGACTCTTCATTCCTCATGAACAGTTCTGTTCTCAATATGAGAACTAGACCATGGCTTTCTCATCTTTTTTTGAGGAATTTTCTGCAAAGAAGAATGAACATTAAGTTCACTTACATTAACAGGACTTGTATCATCTTGATCACTAGATATTCTGACAGAATCACGTGCTTGAAGTTTAATCATGTCATCACCTACACGAAGTATTAATTCCCTGCATCAACATCAATAATGGTCCTAGTATTTGCTAAAAAGGGTCATCCTACAATTAAAGGAACATCACTATCCTCATCCATGTCTAAAACAACAAAGTCTCATCGAATATGAATTTATCAATTTTGACTAGCACATCTTCAATTATACCCTAGGAAATCTAATGGTTTTATCATCCAATTGAATGCTCATCCTAGTTTGTTTGGGTTTCCCAAGACCTAGCTGTTTAGAAATTTATAAGGTATAACATTGATACTTGCCCCTAAATCAGCTAAAGCATTATTAACAGATAAACCACCAATTAAGTAAGGAATCGTAAAACTTCCTAGATCTTTTAATTTGCGGGGTAGTTTATTCTGTAAAATTGCTGAGCAAACTGCATTTAGCTCCACATGCGACGCATCATCTAACTTTCGTTTGTTTGCCAAAATCTCTTTTAAAAATTTTACTGAACTGGACATCTGCGAGAGAGCTTCAATGAATGGTAAGTTAATATGTAATTTTTTTAAAAGTTTAAGAAATTTACTGAATTGTTCATCTGTGCGGTCTTTTTTCGTCGCGTTGGGATATGACACACGAGGTTTTTACTTTGTACTTACCAGTTTTGGTTTATTATGGCTTACCTTAACCTTACCTTTAACTACCACGTTTTCTTACCTCGGCTTTGGTTCATCTAACCCTTCACTATTATGGGCAGTAATGGCATGAAGTTGCTCCTTCGGGTTAGTTTCAGTGTTGCTTGGCAGGCTGCGTTGTGGTCGCTCAAATATTAGCTTAGCGAGCTGTCCTATTTGGGTCTCGAGACCTTGAATTGACGCTTATTGATATTTTAGTGTGGTTTCAGTGTTCTGGAAGTGCGTTTCTGACACCGAGATGACTTTAGTAAACATCTCTTCAAGGTTCGGCTTCTTTTCCTGTTGGTAAGGTGGCTGAAAGCCTGGAAGGGCTTGCTATCTTTGGTTTCCTTGTCTTCCCCATGAAAACTTTGGGTGATTCCTCCAACCTGGGTTGTAAGTGTTACTATAGGGATTATTCTGGGGTCTAGAATTATTATCCATATAGTTCATTTGTTCGCTTTCTATGCCAGGGTTGTAAGATGGATATTCTGTATAGTCTATTCCTCCTCCATTCGTATCACACTGCATCACTGGATGAACCTGCAAAGAACCACACAAACCATCAATCTTTTTTATTTAAAAGCTTTACTTGGTTCGATAGCATGGTAACTGCGTCGATGTTGAAAACACCGGCTGCCTTTGTTGGCTTCGTCCTCAAAACTTGCCACTGATAGTTATTCAGTGACATTTCTTCAATGAATTTGTAGGAAGCCTCAGGTGTTTTTTTGTTTAGTGTACCGCCGGCGGCTGCATCAATCAATTGCCTAGTTGAGGGATTCACACCATTGTAAAATGTTTGAACCTGTAGCCATAGAGGTAACCCATGGTGTGGGCATCTTCTCAGTTGACCGTTGTATCTCTCCCATGCATCATAAAGTGTTTCTAAATCCATCTGCACAAAAGAAGAGATATCATTCCTCAACTTAGTAGTTTTAGCCGGCGGGAAATATTTAAGTAAAACATTTCCAGTCATTTGTTCTCATGTAGTGATTGATCCTCGTGGTAACGAGTTTAACCACTATTTAGATTTGTTCCTCAACGAGAAAGGAAACAACTGCAGGTGAATGGCATCATCAGAAATGCCATTTATTTTGAAAGTATCACAAAATTCTAGAAAATTTGCTAAATGAGTATTTGGGTCTTCGTCTTGTAAACCATCAAACTGAACAAACTGTTAAATCATTTGAATACTGTTAGATTTCAGTTCAAAATTATTTACAGCAATAGCAAGTCTAACAATACTCGATTCAACCCCTGTTAAATTAGGCTTAGCATAGTCGTTCATAGTACGAGGAGCAGGATTTTCGGCAACCACCGGAGGGAGCGGATTATTATCAGCCATCTCCTCGGTAGTATTAGTATTGTAAACTTCGCCTTATCTCCTTACGATTTCTGCGAGCAGTACTTTCTATCTCACTGTCAAAAAGCAAAGGTCCAGATGGGTTCCTTTTAGTCATAAATTAAAAATACCTGCCAGAAGCAAATAAAAGAAAAGTTAGTAAAATAAAAAAAAAATTGCAAATAAAATAAAAATAGCTAAAATAATAAAAATTAAGCGTTCCTAAGATCTTAGTCCCCAGCAACGGCGCCAAAAACTTGCTGGACCTCGAAACTAACAAATATTTCGACAAAGACAAGCCACCTATCGAATAATAGTATAGTTGTGGTGAGTCCGGAATATTGTATCCTCAAGGACTAAAATTACTAGTAATAACTATTTTTTATTATATAGCCTAATAATTAATGGGATTTGTTTTTAATTTAGAATTTAACTAACTAATTTACTATGAACATGACAGAGAGTGAAAGAAATAATCGAATAAACCAATGAAAAAGATAATACCCAAGGAAGAATCCACCTAGACTTCACTTATTATTCTGATTCTGAATTAAATGATTTATTCACTTGACTTGATCCGTAAAAATCCCTAAATTATGTTAATATCTCTTTCAAGACTAAAAACAACTGACTCTAGGTTGACTAACTGAAATCTCTTTCGAATTAAAACCCCTATCGTCACATTAACTCGATCTATGGATTCCATTATTAGATTTGACTCTAATCAAGCAGATTTATGTCATCCTATTTCTAGGGTTGCAATCAACTTCGCTTAATTATGTTAGATCTTCTCTTAAACAGGGACTTTTGCTCCACTGAATAAGCACATTAAACTTGAGTTAATATTTTTGAAAACATCAAAACAAGGATTAAGAACACATAATTAAGAACAAGATCAAGTATTTATCACGTAATTCAGATTTATTGAATAATAAGATTCATCTAGGTTTCATCCTCCCTAGGTATTTAGGGAGTTTAGCTCATAACGTAAAAGGAAAACATCATAGAATTAAGAAAACAACAAGACATAAAGATTCCAAAAACTTCTAAGGAACTTGATGAAGATCTTCAATCTTGAATAAGATCCTGCTTCCGGGATTATTCCGACGACTTGTTTCGAGTAATTTCTTCAATCTACTCTGCGTCCCCCCTTTTAAGTCTTCCTTTGATGTGTATTTATAGACTTTAGAAGGCTCAGAAACCCTAAAAATTGGTTTTTTCCACGTGAAAACAAAGCAGGGTAAGACAGGGACACCGGTGTGTGATCAACCCGTGTGGGAATTTGCATGGCTCTCGATCGACATGGGCTGGCACATTGGCGTGTGTCTAGCCCGTGTTGTTCACACGAGTATGTGTTTAGCTCGTGTGGTGCGGGCTTTGGCCGTGTGGATCCTTAAGGTGGCTTGTTTTGTCCGGTTTAGGCCCATTTTCCACTCCCTTTGCTTCCCTATGCTCACCTAAGTATAGAAATACAAATTCAAAGGATTAAGAGCAGCGGATTCACCAAATTATATAAATAATCATCCAAAAACACACTAAGCGTGGGATTAAAATGTGTTACTTTTATGATTTATCAGTAATTCTTCTGGAAATACATCTAAAAACTCAAAAACAACAGTTACAAATTCAATCTTTGATTCAGACACCTTTGTATCCAGTATGTATGCAAGATGTGCATCATAGCCCTTTTTCATACATTTCTAAGCTAAAATAGATGATATCACAATAGGTAATTCACTCGAATCACAAGACTCAATCCGAAGAATTTCACCGTTCTAACATTTCAATTCTATAATCTTTCATCTACAATTCACAACTGCATTATGCATAGTTAGCCAGTCCATACCCAGAATCACGTCAAACTCATTGAACGGTAAAAGCATCAAGTCAGCCAAAAAATAGTAACCCCGAGTCATCAAAGGACAATTCTTACAAATCTTATCAACTAAAACAGACTTGCCTAAGGGGTTCGATACTTTAATTACTAACTCTGTCGACTCGACATGTAAACTCTTTTTAGACACCAAGTTCATATATATATATGAATGATTCAATCCAGGATCAATCAATGCAATAACATTAGTATCGTAAAGAGAAAATGTACCGGCAATAACATATGGCGATATTGCCTCCTCCCGTACACGGATCGCATAAGCTCGGCCAGGCGCTCGTGCCTTAGATATCACAACAGAATCTCTCGTAGCACCTCGGTTACCACTCGTATTTCCAGTGTTTTGGGGTTGTCTCCCTCTAGTAGTCATATTGCTCGATCTTACATTCTGAACTTTTTCTTTCTTAGATAACTCTAGGCAATCTGGAATAAAATGACCTGGCGAACCACATTTGAAGCAAGCTTTAGTATTCTTTCTCCAGCATTCACCAAAATGTCTTCTTCCACACTGTTGACACTTGAGTTTGTTATTTTTCACACTACAAACACTAGAGACTGAGGTAGCTTGAGCTTCAGGATTTAAATGTAGATTTCCATGATCTCTATTTTGATATCCCACTGATGCATTCGATCGACTATACAAATCTCGAGATTTCTTTGATGAAGAATGATAAGGATTATTCATCAATCTTTTCTTCAAATCTCTAGCCTCTGAATCAGCTTTCTTATTTTCTCGACTAAATTCTTTAGCTTTGCAAGCCCGTTCAACTAACACAACGAATTCTTTTAAATCTAAAATCCCAACCAGAAGTTTAATGTCTTCGTTAAGCCCATCAACAAACTGCTTGCACATTATCTCTTCAGTAGAAACATATTCTCGAGCATACTTACTAAACCATACAAATTCTCTTTCATATTCAGTTATAGTCATATGACCCTATTTTAACTCTAGAAATTCTTTATGATTTTGATCAAGGAATCGTTGACTAATGTATTTCTTCCGAACTTTGTTTGAAAGAAATCCCAAGTTACTCATTCTCTAGGCACTACAAATACCAAGGTATTCCACCATTGATATGCAGAGTCTCTCAGAAAAGAAATAGCACACATTAAGCATTCAATTGGCATACACGAAAGTTCATCAAACACTCGAATTGTATTTTCAAGCCAAAACTCGGCTCTCTCAGGATCATCGTCAACATTAGCCCTGAACTCTTCAGCCCCGTGTTTTTGGATCTTATCAACTGGAGGCTTGTTCAATCTTAAAAGCTCGACCCTTTGAGGAGCTAAGGGTACATGTTGGGGAATAGGAGGGGTGGAGGTTGTTGAGCAGCCGCGTTAGTTCAGATATATTGCGTGAATAATTTGTTCATCATTTGGAAGAAGGCATCTTTAGCCTCTCCTCCCTGGCAGCTCATCACGGGTCTAGAATCAGACGGCACTATCCCCTGTGAGGGAGCAGGCGCATTACTCTCAACCTCAATAGCTATCGCTCGATTGGGATTCATTTGTTATATAAAAACACATTTTTAAATGTCAGGAGTCATCACACTATCACAATTTATATATGGCATGTATAGGTAAACTCTCACACACGCTACGTTAGTCCTAGAATCGACTAAACCGTAGCTCTGATACTAATAAATGTAACACGCCTCACCCGTATTCAACACCAGAATAGGGTTATAGAACATTACCAAACATACAAAACAATTAAACAATTATTTAACATACATATGCTCAATTCAATCATTCATCATTCAATCTCAATCAGTTTGTCCCTATTAGAAGCCTTCGAGGCCTTAAACATGCTTCAGAAATGGTTCGGGACTAAACCGATAACTCGGGAATTTTTCCAACACTTAGCAAATTTTGCTTCAAACATAGGACACACGCCCGTGTGGCCAAGCCATGTGAGACCAGACACGCTCGTGTCACAGGCCGTGTGAAAACAGGGGGTACACACTGACTTGGGTCACATGGCCAACCACACGCCCGTGTGTCTAGCCTGTGTGCACTTCGAAATGGCCACACACGCCCGTCTTCTAGGCCGTGTGTTAGGCCGTTCCAAACTTGTAGGGTATACTGACTTATGCAACATGGCCAAGTCACACGCCCATGTGCTAGGCCATGTGCCAATTAGGGGTATACTGACTTGTACCACACAGCCGATCACACGCCCGTGTGTGAGACCGTGTAGAGCATACTGACTTCATTTCAACTTCAACACTAGGGGACACACGGCCATGTAACTTTACCGTGTGTCACACACGACTAAGACACACGCCTATGTCTTGCTTGTGTGGACAAAAATAGGCTATTTACCAAGCCATTTTGCACATACTTAAACCAACCCAAATGGTACCAAATCATAGCATAAATAACATTCAATTCAACCACATTCAAGACCAATCCATACCATTTTCAATACCAACATTCAACATGCTTCTAACTCAAATTTAACTCAACCAAATCCTACTCAAATACATATACCAATCAACTAATTTAACCATTACCTAACATACCCCATTTTTGTACCAATTCACAAGCAAGATGCCAATTCCACAATCTTCATAATATGGTCATTCACATATCCATCCAAAGAATTCAAATAACAACATATATGCACATATAAGCACATAACCAAATTCACTTAATCAAGTCAACTTTCATGGCTATATTTACAACTCAAAACATAGACATTTACAATGCCAATTCATTTGGCCAACATCACTACCTACACATGTCATATACTTAAAACATAGTTTCAAAAGTAGCAAAAAATCAGTGGATAGTGTAGTGAAGTCTCCGACGATCCCGAATCTGAGCTAGCTTTGAAATCACTATAAAACATGGAAAAACAACAAAGTAAGCTATATAGCTTAGTAAGCTCATATTTTAACAATGAACAACTATCATCATTCATTTATCATTTATATAATGGAAAACAATGTACAACAATTCTAATAAATCTCAAACTATCAAATGATCATTCATATACTTACCAAGGAATTCATCAATTTCATAGTTTTCAATACTCAATTCATTTTCGTACGTACCTGTACCATTTACAATAGCCCGATTTTGGGTCTAGTCGAAACAGTGGGTTTCGAGACCACAAATGTAACACTCTTAACCCGTATCCATCGTCGAATAAGGGTTACAAGGTATTACTGGTCAAATCATAACATTTACACCATCATGACTCACACATCAAATATCATAGTTAATCAATAACACAAAGTCCATTTAAAAGGTCTACGAGACCTTAAACATGCTTTTAAGAAGGTTCGAGGCTAAACCGATCTCATATGGAAACTTTGTGACACTTAGAAAATTTTTCTTCTAAAATAGGGCACACACCCGTGTGGTTAGACCATGTGCCTCACACGGCCATACCTTATACCATGCCTTACCCCGTGTACACCACTGACTAGGATCACACTGCCTATCACACGCCCATGTGTCTGGCCTGTATGCAACACTGACTTGGATCACACGGCCTGTCACACGCCCATGTGTCTGGCCCGTGTGTAAGTCTAATGTAACATCCCTATCCCGTGTCTGATCACCAGATTAGGGTTAAAGGCATTACCAGACAGATCGAAAACATTTACAGAATTAATCATACAACCATTCATCAATATCAATCATATTGTCCCTTAAGTAGGTCATCGAGACCTTAAGCATGCTTATAAACTGAGTCGGGACTAAACCGAAACACATAAGAAATTTTATAAAAATTTCAAACTTTTCTAACATACAGGGGACACACGGTCGTGGGGGTAGGCCGTGCCTCTCCCACGGCTACTTGACACACCCGTGTGTCTTCCCTGTGGCTATATACTACCAAAACCAACACGGCTACCAAGCACGCCCGTGTGCTAAGGCCGTGTACTACTAGTTCACATACTGCCATTTCTCACACGGCCACCAAGCACAACTGTGTCGAGGCCGTGTGCAATTTAAGTCACATTCCGCCAATTTACCCACGGTCTTAAGCACGCCCATGTGCCTCAACCGTGTGACATTATAGGCCATTTTACAAGGCCAATATGCCACCCACTCAGGGTCTTCCTACAAGCAATATATATCTAAACACAATATGCATATATGGCAACCAAAACATATCAAATGGTTCACTTTATCCATACATTCAATAGCCAAATCATTCATATCATCTTTCATAACAATAACACATACATAACCAAAGCAAAACATCATCATTTAACTAACCATAAACTTGGCTATTTCATAAGCTTCTACCTTACCAAGATATGCATCAAATATCACATTCAATCAAGCATATTACCAAATTAAACTTGCCAAAACACATGGCTAAGTTCACTTTCAAAAACATACATTTATCTATCTAGCCTATACATGCCATAATTAGACATATACATTTTCAAAAGGTACAAAAATAAGTTTTTGTAGTGTGATGACGATCCTTGACAATACCGAGCCTTTAGTAGCTTCGACGACCTATAAAACAGAGAATACACACACACAGAGTAAGCTTTTCGAAAGCTTAGTAAGTCATATACAAATAAACTTGGCATAAAAAGCATATATACAATTTGATACATTTTCACATCTCATTCATTTAACGATTTATCATGTATATGCTTGATTCATACTTATGACTACATTGGTCACATTTATCCATTCAAAACTCATTTGAAGCACATAGCTCATTCATAATCTTCCTTGCACCTCTTTCACATTATCCTATTCAAACATACCTTTCTTCAAATCAAAGTCATATGCATACTTACCTTTCATGCATACTTAATGCACATTCAACGTACCTAAATCGGATATTCATTCACTTAATTGATCATAGCTCGGATATACCATTCGTATTGCAAACTTACCCATTGAACCCTTAGGAACCTAGTAGGATACTCAGAAAGTTTAGAATAGTAGTACAATGCCAACGTCCCAGACGAGGTCTTACATACACTCGTATATCGATGCCACTGTCCCAGATAGGGTCTTACACGTACAGAACATAACGATGCCAATGTCCTAGACGTGGTCTTACACGAGTCAATATGATGCCGATGTCCCAGACATGGTATTACTCATAAATTTCATATCGATGCCTACGTCCCAGACGAGGTCTTACACATAAAGTTCATATCGATGCCTACGTCCCAGACGAGGTCTTACACAAAATTTCAACTCAACACCAACTTCTCGAACGTGGTCTTACATGATAAAACAGAATAGATACCTATGTCATGACGTAGCTAATCCTATCTATTCCTAGGTTCATACGGGACTTCTCAGCTTTATCACTATATCGAACTTATTTCGAAATTCACGCACTTAGCATCTCATACTCATTCATTTTCATCGATAGACATATGAATATATATATTCAATTCAATACAGATAAGTTTATTTGCATAGTGACTTACCTCGGGTTCGGTTTAACGAGATGAAAACGGCTACTCTGTTACTTTCACTTTCCCGCGATCTAAATCCATTTTCCATGGTTCTTGATCTAAACATTTTTAAAATTAACCTTTTTATTCACTATTCCATTCAATTCAATCCATACACATATTTTGGGCTATTTACAATTTAACCCTCATATTTACACACTTTAGCAATTTAGTCTATTTTTCTCAAAACATCAAATTCACAAAATCCATACATACACATGCTTAGCCGAATACATATACATCACATACAAGCCCACATTTCTAATCAAACTTGCAATGTAGTCCTTCAATTTACCATTTTCTCAATTTAGCCCTATTTAGCTAAATTCATCAAAACTTCAAGAACATAACATGTTCATTTAGCTCAAATCTTTCATATATCATCCTCAAACATCACAAAGCTTGTAAAACCATCAATGGCATATTTCACATACATCATCAAAACACAAAATCAAGGCATGGGTTTGATAGCTCTCTAAGCAACGATTGCAAAAACGTAGAAATCATCAAAAGTCGAAACCAAATCATACCTTAATTTGAGCTTAGATATGGCTGAATATAACAAAGCAAATCCCTCTCTTTTTCTTACAACAATTCAATGAAAGATGGATGGAAATGGCCACTTTAATGTTTTGTTTTATTAAAACATTAGCCATTTATTCATTTACAAAATTAACCTTACTAACAAATATATAAAATACATAAATATAAGGACATTAATGTCTTTTATGCATCCACTAACTAAATATTGGCACAATTGTCTCATAAGGCCTCCTTCTCAAAGCCACAACATATAACTACTTTAACATATAGCAAGCAACTTTCACACTTAATGCAATTCAATCCTTTTGTCAAATTAAACACACAGACAGACAAATTAGCTTATGAAAATTTAGCACATGCTTAATCACATATCAACAGCACAGAAAATGATATTAAAATATTATATGGACTCGAATTTGTGGTCTCAAAACCACTGTTCGACTAGGGTATAAATTAGGTTGTTACATCTAATTTGCTTCGAATAGGGACAATGAAGGACACAGTTGAGACACACGCCCGTGTGCTCACCCGTGTGGGCAATTATAGGCTAATTTGCCACCCATTTTGGGTCATCCCTATATGTTCAATTCCAACATCAATAACATACATTTCAATCACCATTCTCAACTACCAAATCAAGTATGAAACATACCATTTCTATTTCACCTAAGCACACCACAATGGCCATTCATATAAGACCATACTTACATATCACATACACCATTTCACATATTAAAACATGTACCAAAATCATTCAATTATCAAGCCATATCACATGGCAAGATTTATATATCTCAAAACATTCCACAACCTTACTATCCTATACATGCCATATACCATAGATATACAACTTCCAAAATGGTACCAAAATAGACGTCCGATAGTGTGATTGAGTCGTTGACGATCCCCATATCTGAGCTAGCTTTAATGACACTGTAGCATAGAGAAAGACTTCACAGAGTAAGCTTTAAAGCTTAGTAAGTTTGTAATATAACACAATTAACTCAACATTTCAAATTCAATATGCAAAATTAACTAACACATAGATCAATTCACATCACTACTCAATCTCACCCATGGTTATTACTCTCTTTCATACCATATCTATAGGTCCATCTACAAGCATTTATAATGCTACACAATCTAACCATTTTCATCATTCATTCACATAATCTTCCATCTATCTCATATACAATATCATCAACCATATAGGTTCTGTACATACTTGTACCATCACGTATTTATCTATCACATTTACCACTCAATACTCGATACCATAATTCATTCGATCCTCTTTTAACGTTCGATGAACTCGCACACTCAGTGCCAATTAATTAGTCGAAGCTACAATAATATAGTACACTTAGTGCCATCACATTAAACCAAAGTTGTCTCGGTATCATACACATAGTGCCGACTAATATAGCCGATGCTTTCTTTATCTCGCACACTTAGTGCCATTTATCACAGTAACTATTCTATTTACGCACACTTAGTACTACATATCTTCGAACTCACATTTCACCTTACCATAACTTCACAATTACATTTCCATCCATTTCATCACATATACGCATTGTTTAAATAATACGTATTATACAAAAACTTACCTCGAACGTAAAAACAACAACACTAGTCGATCAATCGAGCACTTTATTCTTGCCTCGATCTAGGTTTAAATTTCTCTTTTCTAGATCTATATAATATCAAATTCAACTCATTCAATCTCTTTTTCATCCAAAATAATCCACAAACACATAGTTAAAGCATTTTACACTTTATCCCTCATAATTCCACATTTTGACATTTTAATCCCTATTTCACAATTACACAAAATACACATAGTTTACTCACACCCAAGCTTGGCTGAATTTTATACTAGTTCCTAGCAGCCCATATCTTTCGTTTATTTTAGATTTTAACCCTTCAAAGTTTCATTTTCACAAATTAGCCCTTAATAATCAATTTCATCAAAAATTTCACATACAAAACATGTTTATCATTCATCAAGCTTTCATATTACACCAAATATCAACACAAAGCTCACATATTCATCAATGGCACATCAAAAAATCATTATCAAATTTAAAAATTAAAGCATAGGCTTTATAGAACACAAAGCAACGATCACAAAAACGTAGAAATCATCAAAAACACATACCAAATTGAAGCTTGAGCTTGTCGAACCCTAACTAGCTCTTTTTATTTTCTTTTTCTTTCAATTTTGGTAAGAATAAAGATGAATGCATGAATTTTAGCCTTTGTTTTATTTAATTTACACTTATTTAGCTTATTACTAAATTAGCCTTATTAATGTCATTAAAATCCCACTAATTCATAACCATATTTGTCCATCCAACCTATTGATGGTCTAATAACAGCATAAGGACCTCTCATTTAATAAGACATATCATTTTAGCACTTTTAACTACCAGCACTCAGCTTTTGCATTTTACGCGATTATGTCATTTTATCGAAGTTAACTGTACAAACATTAAAATTATCACACGAAACTATCACACATACTTTATCACATACCATAAAAATCAAAAAAATATAAAATTATTTTTTCAACCTCGGATTTGTGGTCCCAAACCACTATTTCGACTAGGGTCTAAATCGGGCTGTTACAACAAATTCGACGTAGAGAAATTTATTTTTATTATATTTTTATGGCCTAAAATTTTATGGAACAATTTCTTGAAAATTTCGTTCGAAAATTTTGATGTTTGGGAACTCAATTTAGTCAAAAGGACTAAATTGCAAAAAGTGCAAAACTTGAATTCTATGTGTTAAAGATGTCTAATTGTTATGAAATTTTAAATTGGGGTCCTTAAATGGTAATTAGACCATTATTTAAGTTGATGGACAAAAATGGACATGGTTTGGTATGTTTCTAAAATTTTTCATTAAGGGTATTTTGGTAATTTGGTAATTAAAATGAATTAAAAACCCAAAATAAAGCCAACTTTTGTCCGTCTTCCTCCCATGACCGAAATTCATGAGGGGAAACCATGGCTAGGGTTTTCCAAGCATCCAAGCTCGATTGTAAGTCCGTTCTAGCCCCGTTTTTAATGCTCTTTACTTTTTTAAGTCGTTGTAACTCGATCTTTCTATTTCTACCATCAATTTGAAAAGATGTCAATGTGTAAAATTTTACCCATGATGGATGTTTGTGTATTTTGATGTCTAATGGTAGAAAATGCATGTTTGGTGTATAATAAACGACTTTTGCAAAGTGATTTTCGGTGAAAATGCTTAAAAGGACTTGTTTGTAAAATTTGTAAAATGAGTACTAAAAGTGTGAATAAATGAAAAATGTGGGCTACTATGAGCATGATATAGCTTCGGCTAGGCTTGGGTGTAATGAAATTGAATGGAAATCATTTTACTAGCCTAGGGACTAAATTGTAAAATGTCAAAAGTTTAGGGGTAAAAATGTAATTTTTGTCATAATGTGATTTTTGGCTGATTTGAATAGTATAATGATTAAATAAGTTAAATGTGATATTATAGATCAAGAAAAAGTGGTTAGGAGTTAGAACAAGGGAAAACAAGTATTTGACGATTTAGTCTTTTTTCCCATTTCTATGCCGAGGTAAGTTCATATGTTTAATAAGCATTAAATTATATGTGAATAAATGCTTAATTTATATAATTGTGGTAAATGTTATATTATTGAAATGAAATGTAAATGCTATTGAGTATAATACTATGAAAATAACCGACAGAGATTTGGTACAGCGAAAGTCTCGGTTGAACCTTAAGAATAGATAAGATATAAATGTCATGACATTAGGGTTACTGAAGATTACGTGTAAAACCAAATCTGGGTATGCCATCGATATGAGACTTCGTGTAAGACCATAGCTGAGCTATTGGCATCGATACGAGATTACATGCAAGATCATATCTGGGATATGGCATTGGTACGGTACTGTGTGTATGCGATCCCCGAGTATCCTTTAGTATTCCAAATGGTTCAATAGAAAATTCAACGGGAATTTCAAAGGAGAGAAAGAGTATATAAGTATTACGAATTGGTACAAGTATGTACATAAAATTTACAAGCATTGATGTCATGAAATTGTGAGTTCATGATTTCCACAGTGATGTTTTTATGAAAACCTTGTGATTATTGGTCAATACTTGTGATGTATGAAATACATGGTAAATTCGGTTGACGATTATGTGTTTGGCTTTCGGGCTAAATTGAGTTATAATATAGCATGTTTTATTCACACAAATTGTGATTTATCGAATATGAGAAAAAGGAAAGATTGGCATAATTGCCTATTAAAATAATTATAGACATATGAAAAGATATGAGCTTTAAATAATTGAAAGATGTTAAAGTATATGCTTGAGAGGTTAATACTAATAATTAATGTGCATGTTTATTATGAGGCATGAAATGATTGGTTGGTTGTGGTAATTTGTTATAATGGAGAGATTACAGTTATTGGGCTAATGTCAAAACATGTTAAATTATGCTTATAAGTTGATAGAGTAAACAATGTGACTGAATAAATTGTAACTATAAGTCTTATAGCAATTTATATTATCTTGTGTTTATATTATCGGACTTGGTAAATGATTGGTAAAAGTTTCTTATTATTTTCATACGGACTTACTAAGTTATATATATAGCTTACCCCCTTCCTTTCCAATGTCTTATAGGGTTATTGAGCTAGCTCAGGTTGGAGTTCGCGGAGATACTATTAAGCTACCATTTTGGGTATAAGTGAATTCAAATATTTTAAGTTTACGGCATGTATAGGGACTTAGTCATTTGTTAAAATTGTCATTGTGATTGTAGCCAATGTGTTGGCTTGTGATTGTCAAATGCTTGTTTTGATAATTGGCCATGTAGATTGGTTTATTTGGGCTATCATGGTTGTAAGCCTAAGTATATATATGTGTGTGTGTGTGCTAATGACTTTGGTGATATAGTCATGGTATGCTTGGAGAATGATAGAAATGTTATTTATGACATAAATGTGAGATGTTTGGAAATGTGGTCTATTGATAAAATGATAAAGTAGTTGTAACGTCCGATTTTGACCCCAATCGAACGGTGGTTTCTGGGAATACTTAATCCGAGTCAAAAAAATCTAATATTATTTTCTTGTTAAATATTTATGATTGAGTATGTGCTAAAATTTCGTGAATTTATTTACTCGCTTGTATGCTTAATTTAGGAAAAGGATTAAATTGCATGAGTGGTGGAATTAGCCAATGGTTTGATTGAAGGGTTAAATTAATGTGTCTTTATTTTAAGAGGGTTTTATGTTGCAATTAACTCTCTTATAATGATAGTGACTACTGATTATAAAATGCCTTATTATATTTATTTTATGTGTTGAAATGTTAGTAATGATAAGATATATGCAAAAAAAAAAAGAAAGAAAGAAAGAAATTCATATTCTAATAAAAACATGAAAAGAGAAAGTGGAGGTTCATCTTCATTTCTTTCTTGTTATTATCGAAATACGTAAGAAGGAGAAGAGCTTGAGCTTTCAATCATTCTTTGCATGCTCAAATTTAGGTAAGTAATTAGATTAATTTTTTATAAATCTTACATTTTGGGATAGTTGATTTGCATTTTAATTAGCCCATGATTTAATTTTTGTTGCGGTTGTGATTTTGTAAGAAGCCATGAATGGAAGCTTGATGCTCATGATGTTTAAAAAAATGATATGTAAATGGTCGACTAATAATGATGTATTTGTTATGTCCGAAATTTGAGAAAAGGAGTGTTTGATACTACCTTTAATGTAATGAGAAGGTAATAAAAGACCAATTTAATGCTACGTAATTTATGTCTTAAGTGTTAGTTAATGAGTTAGTTATATGGTGATAATAATGTATGTTTATATTGTTTGGAGTGTTTGTGGACTATTAATTTATGTTAATTAATGTCTGTCTAAATTGATGTCGATTAAGCTATTGAAGAGTGTAATTAGTAATTAATATGTATCGCATCAATAAGTTAACTGTTAATTATTATTAAAGTTAGTTTTAGTGGATTAATTGGGTTGTCAGAATGCGTGATTTGAATGCTATCCGAATTGGTATTAAGTATTAAATTGTACTTCCATATTTTTGTATAGTAATGTTGTTTATTAAAGAGTATCTTAATGCTATCCAAATATGAAATCTTTGGGACTTTAAATTTCATGAACTAATATAAATTCCTACCGTATTCATGTTGTCCAAATTGGAATGAATTGGATAATTGTTGTGTGTGTTGACCATTTGTGAGGAATAAATACGCTTTTACTAATTGTAAGTAAATGATAGGACGGTTTGAGTTTGAACTTGAACTTGATTTGATATTTGAGTTAGTTAATGTATTGATTTATTATTATGCTTTGATCGTGAAACAAATAGATTGATTATAAATCGGAAAAAAAAAGAAGGTCGTGGAATAATCATCTATGGCTTGAGGTAAGTCTATAAGTAAAGGGTTGTTCTTAATTTTAAATAAATGTAAATTATTCATGCTGAATTGAAATGTTTATAATTATATTTGCTATTACCGAATGTGAAGGATGGTAATTGATATGTTCAAGGAACTACTTGAGTAAGTTTTAAGCAATGGAATTAATTTGAAGTAATGCTTACTTATAAGTTTAAATTGAATGTTGATGGTTATTCCAAAGCATTGCAATATATATATATATATATATTTGAAATTGATAAGAAATGGTCGAAGGTGATGGTACTTGGTTGTTGTAATTAGAAGCATGAAATAGGAAATTTTAATGATGATATTATAATGAGATTTAGGCATATAAACGAGTTGATGATGGTTTGATATGGTATAGGCTTAATGCAATATAGTACTTGGATATTGAACACTTTGATATATACATATATAAGTGTATATTCTTATGAGTAAAGTGAATGTGAATTATATATATATATATATATATTATGCATATTGAGGAATAACAAGTTAAGAGAAGCATACATTGAGTAATACGGTTCAATGAGTACCATATGTGTAAAATTAAGTAACGACTCTATGTGAGCGATACGTTACGATAAGCATTAAGTAACGGCTCTGTGTGAGCGATACGTTACGATAAGCATTAAGTAACGGCTCTGTGTGAGCGATACGTTACGATAAGAGTTAAGTAACGGCTCTGTGTGAGCGATACGTTACGATAAATGTGAAGTAACGGCTCTGTGTGAGCGATACGTTACGATAAATGTGAAGTAACGGCTCTGTGTGAGCGATACGTTACGATAAATGTGAAGTAACGGCTCTGTGTGAGCGATACGTTACGATAAATGTGAAGTAACGGCTTTGTGTGAGCGATACGTTACTAGAAGTAAGAATAGTAATGGCACTAAGTGTGCGATACGTTACATCAATTACACTGTCTGTGCGGATTTACGGATTTTACGGAGATATAATCCAATGAATGGAGCTATCCGAAAAGTGATAGATAGGTAAGGGATGTATGATAATTGTGTAATTTAAATATCAATGAGGTAAATTGTTCTTGTATACGAAATTAAAGTATCGAGAGGTGATTATTAATCTATGAGTTTGATTGAATGAATGAATGGTATGTTGGTAGTTGATTTTTGAGACCTATTGATCTAGATAGTTGTTGAATGGTAGCATGATATATATGTAATTGCAATTACGAATCCGTTATCATCAAGTAAGTTGATTTAATTAACCTTATAGGTTCGGCCACAAAGGTATGTGCATATGTGATGATGAATTGAATTTGTGTATAAGTGGTTATATGTGATATTATATTAAATTCAAATATATGAGTACATGTGATAGTTTAATTAACTTTGGATGATCGATCATATATATGATAATGGATTAAACTAGTATATTGGGCCATAAATGATGGTATAATGAATCATGTGTATTTGATCTAATAAGTAAGTTTTAGATGTTGAAATGAAAATTTTATATCATATGTATTTATATGTGAATTATATGGATTGAAAGGTGAGAAAGAAAATTAGGTAGTTAATATGTATATACGCCAACAAATGTATATGTATTTGTTTTGAGATGGGAAAGTGATTTATAGATCTATGTGAAATCTATTATTGAATGTATGAGTGTTTGGCCTTAAGGCTATAAAAGGTGAAAGTTTACGAATGATTATATGAATTATGAGCAAGTGAAGTTACTTAACGAGGAACATGGATTATATGAGAAAAGTGATTGTACATGTGTATGTGATTAACCAAATTTGGCCTATTTAAATTAATTATATATGTTTCTATGGTGAATTATTTGCTTATGGCTTACTAAGCTTCCAAAGCTTACTTTGTGTAATTTTCCTATGTTTATAGAGTTTCAAAGACTTGCTCGGGTTGGAAGTCGAAGGAGATCTCATCACACTATCCAATTTTCGCCTTGTAAATAAATGCTTGGAGATTTGGTTATGTGGCATGTATAGACTAGTTTTGATATTGCTAGTTTTGAAGTTGTATATATTTGTATAAGCCATGCGTAAAATGGCTTGTCCATCTCGTTATTCTTGGAATTTATATTTTGGCTTGATGATTTCGCTTGATTTGGTTTTGGTATATTTATAAGTATGATTAATGTGTATAGTTTATATGAATGAAGTATCGAGTTTTGTAACTCGAGTTATAGTCAATTTAGTCAATATGATGCTGATGGACAGTTTCAATTTTTATGCCCCAAATTGGTAGTTAAGTCTGGTAATACCTTGTAACGCGCTCCCCTGACGGATAAGGGTAGGGGTGTTACATTTTATTGGTATCAGAGCTACGGTTTAGTCGATTCTAGGACTAACGTAGCGTGTGTGAGTCTAGCTATACATGCCATATTTAACCTGTGATAGTGTGATATCTCTCGACTCTGAAAAAAATTGTTTTAATTAGACAGATATGCTTTCCAACAGAATTAAATTCCGATAGTATGGAATGTGTACTCAAATGTTTGGGTGAAAACATATTGGTGATGAGTTGACACTCGTAAAGGTATGAATCAAAGTGTATGACATTTTTGTTATTAATAAATGTTATAATTATATGAGCATATAAGTTATGACAATTGAATTATGATGCTATATGAGAATTTCGATTGTGAATTAGTGATTTGAGTTGGCTTATGAACTATGTGTTAAGAATAAAAATGATTATAGGTAAATGCTTACTAAATGTTTTGAGAATGTGAAATTAGAAATGAACTGCTATTTGTGATAGTGTATGTTACATGCATGTATGTGTAAGTTAAATTTGAGGCTTTACTAATCTCACCCCTTATCGCTGAAATGTTAAAATGAAATCTATAAGAATTTGGGATTAAAAAGCTCATGAGTGTGGAGTTATAAGTTCGTGCTTGAAAGATTAGTAATGTGGTCGAAAAAGAATGAATCGCAAGTGAAGACAAGATTAAAAGAAATATTGGATAGTTCAAGATTAGTCGATTATGTAGAGCCACCGTGAATAAGAAGTTAATTTCGACTAAATGACATATTCAGTATATTATCTAAAGAAAGTATTAACTGAAGCTTTTCGATATTTACTTTTGTTAATAATGGGATAATGTGAAAATTTTCGATGATGAGTTAGACAGCTTGAATAATGTTTATATTGTATTGGTGACTGAGTGTAATGGTTATAGTCGGGTAATTACTATGATTCCTTCCGGCATTTTAGGTGTACATTTATTCTCGTAAGCATAAGTGACCGCTAATTCGAAAGAAGATTCTTATCGTATGAAAACACTAGCTAAATGTACCGATAGACGAAAGCATGGTTGATCTATTTGGGTTACGCTTGATATTGCTATGTCTTCCTCCGGTATTTATTCCCTTGTGTGGATATGAAAATCGATTTCAGAATCTGAATGATACTAATACTCAGTATGTGAAGATTATATTACTTATGTTACTGTGGATTTCAATATTTATGAGTGACATTGTCCTTTCGGACACTTTCGGGATATTATCTAATTAATATCATTCTATCCGGGTTGTAATTTTGGATATCCCGAGTTTGAAATTTCGCTATTCGGTTTTCTTGTGAATTTATGTGATTATCTCAGAAGAGATATCTATTTGACAAAAATGGCCATATCATTAATAATTATAATTTCGGCCCGAAATGTGATATATAGCGGCACTGCTCTCGAGTTATAGAAGTTGTGTTTATGCAGAGGTTACTGATAAAATCACATTTGATTCTTCTCTATGTTCAAATACTTCATTAACAGTAGGTATAATATTTACTTATAGGGTTGAGACATCGTTCTTATTAAGGCCCAATGGTTTCTAACTGATAAAGGTGACACAATATAGTTCAGAATATCGATGATGAATAGATGAGACCACTTTATTATAAACTCTTTTCTAGTTCTCGTGAAAGTTCGACATTGATAAAAGTAAAAATAATTGAGGATCAAGTTCAATCTGTGAAACGATATGGTTGGGTTATCTTTTTTTAACGAGAATAAAAGATTTCTTCGAAAAGACTGATTTAGTGGTTTAGTTTGATTTGAACTATTTGATTGAAAAGATAATTGGGTTATTTGTGTCTGGATCTATCTACCTGACTGGAAATAAACTTTGAATGTATATGTGTGAATGGAAGGATAGTATGGAAGAAGAATTTGTATTCTTAAAGATTTAATACGTAATTTTATCTATTGGAACAATTCTATCTCGAGAAATGTTATGATAAATTAAAGTTAGTTCGAATGTTGAAGCTTCCTTTTGCACAAAGACATTATCAACCAAATGTCGGTTCTAGTTCCGTTTGAGTTGAATAAAGAGTTTATAATCCTCGGTCATATGTTAATGAATGGTTTGAAGTGTGTTCTAATGAAAAAGAGTGTACAGAGATATCTTGTGATTGCATATAGTTAAAGATACATGAAAAGAGTTATGTGATATATATGATGACTATGAGAGTGTAAAATGTTTAATGTCAGATAAAGATCCGAATTTGGCACAGAAAAGTTAACTCGAATCGTCGAAAAACTTATGAGTCTGTAAGTGATTCTTATCCGAGGAAATGATTATAGTTTTGGATGTTTTGAATGGAAAACTTTTGTGTGCTTTTTGAGCGATGAATACGTGATTGATCTTATCAGATAATGAATAGTTGTTAGCTGAATTAAAGGCTAAATAAATGTTTATTTAGAAAAGTTGTGAAATTCAAAAATGTGTTAGTGAATTATAAGTTAAAAGGGTTCAAAGATAAATTGATCTCGATTCGTAACTTCGACGTGGAATCGATGATTATTTGTTCCTTTGAGATAAAGTGCCAATACCGAGAAGCTCTAAGACTGTATAAGCATTGTTATAAGTGGCCTACAGTGTCAATTAGTCTGATCGTACGAGAGTAACATGATGCACGTAAATTTGAGATATGATATTGATGAATGAATGTGAACTGTGATATTACTGACTTTGTGGATTATAGAAATAAAGTGTTGATGAATTTTGTATCGAGATTATCCTTATTATTGAAAAGTGATAGAGTTATCTGTTCCTAAGATGATAAGTCTACACATGGTACTAACCATCATTGTTTTGATTGAGATCCAAACTCATATTGTGATTCGAGGGAAATTACAAGAATCTATGAGTATGAGATCGCATTGAAATCGTAAAATGCAATTCAAACTCTCGAAATATTTATTAGTCACAAGAGTTTTAGAGTTTCAAAGCAACTAAGAAAGACCGTTGCTGTTATAAGCAATTACCAAACTTTGTTATTTAAGGATCGAGCTTTATGAGAAAATGATCCAAGGGATTAATATCGTCAAAGAAATTGAGCGTAAAATGGAAACAATTTAATGCGTCATAAGCGCCTCAACTAGAGATGATGTACAATGAAAGTCGATCGAATTTCAATTGTGAGATTAAAGAGATTTGAAATCAAGCTATGTATGAATTTGAAATGTATTGTGTGGAAGTAAATCCTTAATCTACTTTCTGGTAAGATTTTCGAGGACGAAAATCCCTACAGGGGGGAGAGTTATAAATCGATTTTGACCCTAATCGGAACGGTGGTTTTGGGGCCACTAATCCGAGTCAAAAAATCTAATATTATTTTCTTGTTAAATATTTATGATTGAGTATGTGCTAAAATTTCGTGAATTTATTTACTCGCTTGTATGCTTAATTTAGGAAAAGGATTAAATTGCATGAGTGGTGGAATTAGCCAATGGTTTGATTGAAGGGTTAAATTAATGTGTCTTTATTTTAAGAGGGTTTTATGTTGCAATTAACTCTCTTATAATGATAGTGGATGGCAAGTGATTATAAAATGCCTTATTATATTTATTTTATGTGTTGAAATGTTAGTAATGATAAGATATATGCAAAAAAAAAGAAAGAAAGAAATTCATATTTTAATAAAAACATGAAAAGAGAAAGTGGAGGTTCATCTTCATTTCTTTATTGTTATTATCGAAATACGAAGAAGGAGAAGAGCTTGAGCTCTCAATCATTCACTTTGCATGCTCAAATTTAGGTAAGTAATTAGATTAATTTTTTATAAATCTTACATTTTTGGGATAGTTGATTTGCATTTTAATTAGCCCATGATTTAATTTTTGTTTGCGGTTGTGATTTTGTAAGAAGCCATGAATGGAAGCTTGATGCTCATGATGTTTAAAAAAAATGATATGTAAATGGTGACTAATAATGATGTATTTGTTATGTCCGAAATTTGAGAAAAGGAGTGTTTGATACTACCTTTAATGTAGCCGAGAAGGTAATAAAAGACCAATTTAATGCTACTGTAATTTATGTCTTAAGTGTTAGTTAATGAGTTAGTTATATGGTGATAATAGTGTATGTTTATATTGTTTGGAGTGTTTGTGGACTATTAATTTATGTTAATTAATGTCGTCTAAATTGATGTCGATTAAGCTATTGAAGAGTGTAATTAGTAATTAATATGTACGCATCAATAAGTTAACTGTTAATTATTATTAAAGTTAGTTTTAGTGGATTAATTGGGTCAGAATGCGTGATTTGAATGCTATCCAATTGGTATTAAGTATTAAATTGTACTTCCATATTTTTGTATAGTAATGTTGTTTATTAAAGAGTATCTTAATGCTATCCAAATATGAAATCTTTGGGACTTTAAATTTCATGAACTAATATAAATTCCTACTGTATTCATGTTGTCCAAATTGGAATGAATTGGATAATTGATGTGTGTTGACCATTTGTGAGGAATAAATACGTTTTACTAATTGTAAGTAAATGATAGGACGGTTTGAGTTTGAACTTGAACTTGATTTGATATTTGAGTTAGTTAATGTATTGATTTATTATTATGCTTTGATCGTGAAACAAATAGATTGATTATAAATCGGAAAAAAAAAAGAAGGTCGTGGAATAATCATCTATGGCTTGAGGTAAGTCTATAAGTAAATGGTTGTTCTTAATTTTAAATAAATGTAAATTATTCATGCTAAATTGAAATGTTTATAATTATATTTGCTATTACCGAATGTGAAGGATGGTAATTGATATGTTCAAGGAACTACTTGAGTAAGTTTTAAGCAATGGAATTAATTTGAAGTAATGCTTACTTATAAGTTTAAATTGAATGTTGATGGTTATTCCAAGGCATTGCCGAATATATATATATATATATTTGAAATTGATAAGAAATGGTCGAAGGTGATGGTACTTGGTTGTTGTAATTAGAAGCATGAAATAGGAAATTTTAATGATGATATTATAATGAGATTTAGGCATATAAACGGAGTTGATGATGGTTTGATATGGTATAGGCCGAATGCAATATAGTACTTGGATATTGAACACTTTGATATATACATATATAAGTGTATATTCTTGTGTGTAAAGTGAATGTGAATTATATATATATATATATATATAATGCATATTGAGGGAATAACAAGTTAAGAGAAGCATACATTGAGTAATACGGTTCAATGAGTACCATATGTGTAAAATTAAGTAACGGCTCTATGTGAGCGATACGTTACGATAAGCATTAAGTAACGGCTCTGTGTGAGCGATACGTTACGATAAGAGTTAAGTAACGGCTCTGTGTGAGCGATACGTTACGATAAATGTGAAGTAACGGCTCTGTGTGAGCGATACGTTACGATAAATGTGAAGTAACGGCTCTGTGTGAGCAATGCATTACGATAAATGTGAAGTAACGGCTTTGTGTGAGCGATACATTACTAGAAGTAAGAATAGTAATGGCACTAAGTGTGCGATACGTTACATCAATTACACTGTGTGTGCGGATTTGCGGATTTTACGGAGATATAATCCAATGAATGGAGCTATCCGAAAAGTGATAGATAGGTAAGGGATGTATGATAATTGTGTAATTTAAATATCAATGAGGTAAATTGTTCTTGTATACGAAATTAAAGTATCGAGAGGTGATTATTAATCTATGAGTTTGATTGAATGAATGAATGGTATGTTGGTAGTTGATTTTGAGACCTATTGATCTAGATAGTTGTTGAATGGTAGCATGATATATATGTAATTGCAATTATTTAATCCATTATCATCAAGTAAGTTGATTTAATTAACCTTATAGGTTCGCCACAAAGGTATGTGCATATGTGATGATGAATTGAATTTGTGTATAAGTGGTTATATGTGATATTATATTAAATTCAAATATATGAGTACATGTGATAGTTTAATTAACTTTGGATGATCGATCATATATATGATAATGGATTAAACTAGTATATTGGGCCATAAATGATGGTATAATGAATCATGTGTATTTGATCTAATAAGTAAGTTTTAGATGTTGAAATGAAAATTTTTATATCATATGTATTTATATGTGAATTATATGGATTGAAAGGTGAGAAAGAAAATTAGGTAGTTAATATGTATATATCGTCAACAAATGTATATGTATTTGTTTTGAGATGGGAAAGTGATTTATAGATCTATGTGAAATCTATTATTGAATGTATGAGTGTTTGGCCTTAAGGCTATAAAAGGTGAAAGTTTACGAATGATGATATGAATTATGAGCAAGTGAAGTTACTTAACGAGGAACATGGATTATATGAGAAAAGTGATTGTACATGTGTATGTGATTAACCAAATTTGGCCTATTTAAATTAATTATATATGTTTCTATGGTGAATTATTTGCTTATGGCTTACTAAGCTTCCAAAGCTTACTTTGTGTAATTTTCCTATGTTTATAGAGTTTCAAAGACTTGCTCGGGTTGGAAGTCGAAGGAGATCTCATCACACTATCCAATTTTCGCTTCGGTAAATAAATGCTTGGAGATTTGGTTATGTGGCATGTATAGACTAGTTTTGATATTGCTAGTTTTGAAGTTGTATATATTTGTATAAGCCATGCGAAAATGGCTTGTCCATCTCGTTATTCTTGGAATTTATATTTTGGCTTGATGATTTCGTTTGATTTGGTTTTGGTATATTTATAAGTATGATTAATGTGTATAGTTTATATGAAATGAAGTAAAGATGTTATGATCTAAATTTCGAGTTTTGTAACTCGAGTTATAGTCGATTTAGTCAATATGATGCTGATGGACAGTTTCAATTTTTATGCCCCAAATTGGTAGTTAAGTCCGATAATACCTTGTAACCCGTTCCCGACGACGGATAAGGGCTAGGGGTGTTACAGTAGTGTACAATTAGGTATCTTGAAAGTAGCCATTTGTGACTTAGTAAATGTTGTGAGTACAATAGATGTGGATATTGTGTTGGTTATAATTGTGGATGATTTGGTTACCTAAGTATGTTATGTATGTGCCTTGAATTGGTATAAGTGTATGTGTGTACAAGGGTGGCAAATGGCTTGGTAAATAGCCTTACTTTTGTCCACACGGGTGTGTGTCTAGGCCGTGTGTGACACACGGTCTGCCCCACAAGCATGTGTTCCAATCGTGTGTCCCCTGCACCTTAATTTTGAAAAACAGAATGTCTAGAATTGAGCACACGGGCAGAGACACGGACGTGTGTCCCAGCCATGTGGCACAAGTTAGAGAGCACCCTAATTTGAACACAGTTTGAAGCAAGGCGTGTCCCTTGGACCCCATGGGCATGTGAGCCTTGTATCTATCAAAAATTTTCTAAGTTTTATAAAAATTTCCTGAGTTCAAAATTTAGTCTCGAACCACCTCCAAAGCATGTTCTAGGCCTTTTGAATATGAATTGATGGATTGTTGACTTTCATACCTTGAGTATACTACTCGAGTATCCATCAAAATTACAATAGTTCAATGGGAATTATTCTTGAAATATAAAAAGGTGAAATGAAATTAAAGTTTTTATTGTGATAAGCTCATCTAAGTTTATTTGGCCTTTATATGATGTTATGTGCCTAATTTGTTTGATTAAGTGAATGTCATTTATGGAATGTATGTTTAAGTACACTTGTTTGAATAAAGATAATCGAAAAGTTCGTGTGACATAAATATGTACGTTAATTAGCTTGAAGTGAATTATGTGATTGTAAAGATATTATGTTGTTGATGAATGCTAAGTTACATGTGTGTATTTATGAGAGTCTAGTTAGAGGCTTTACGACCTCATCCCCTTACCAATGTGGTATTTCATAACGAGATCTCACGAGATTTAAGTTAAATGAGCTCACAAGTAAGAGACTAAAGAGTTCAGTAGTGGAATGACTAATAATGTGGTTAGAATTAAGAATAGTTTGGCAAATGAATACAGTTCTGGAAAAGATGCCAGGTTATTATAAAAATAATTCGAATTTCGCGATGTCACAGTTAAAGAAAGAGTTAATCTCGACTAATCGACTCATTCAAGTATTATGTCTAAAGTATGTATTTACTGGAAATTCCTCTGGATTGGTTTTTGTTAGTGAATGGAATAATATGGGATTAGTGATGACAGAATTAGTCAGAGAAATGATATTTGAATCATAAAGATGTCTGAGTGTAACAATTATAATTGAATAAGATTATGATGATCTCTCATGGGTATTTTATGTATTCATTTATCCTCAGAGATATATGTGATTGTTCATTTTCTGATGAAATTCTTATCGCATGGGAATGTTAGCTGCATCTCTTATTCTTTCTATGTTCTCTTATTCTTTCTCTATGGGATTCTATTCTATTATGTTTGGAATAAAAGTTGTTGGTGAAAATTTATGTAAGACTATTCTTCTATTTCTACTGGATGTTGTTTTGTTATATATATATTTGGAAAATATATCACCTATGTTACAATTGATTCCAGAGCGTATAAGCATTTTTTTTCTTTTGATTTTCTCTGAGGAATCATCAAGATCTTTATTATTTTCTTATGAGTTATGTTCTCAAACTTTCTGTATGATATCTCATCTTGGATTTCTTTGCCTCGGTTTTCTTATCATCCTTATTTCGTAAATTATCAATCATGGCTCATTTTTAAAGTGTGTTCTTTGGCTTGTGATAACCATGTCTATTATGGTTGTATTTCTGGTTCGATCCTAGGAACGTGGTGATTCTGGTATTAGGATTTCTCTAATTTTCGTGAAAGGAATTGACATTGGTGGAGGTATAGATAGTGGAAGCTCAAGCTCAAATTATATGATGGTTTTCTCCTCTCAAGTAAGTTTGATTAAGGTCAATGAATTCAATCAGGATATTTTGTTTCCTTGATCTAATGTAGTTGTAAAGATCTTTGATTAGCATGTTAAGGGAATTATAAAAGATTGTATGTTAGAGTTGTTTAACAGCATGAAGAAAGGAGTATTTTGATATGATATTATTTGATAGTTGAGATCGACTCAGTTGTTTTTATCTGGGAGAGCTAGTTAGTTGACAGGTAATTTGAGTTATATGCATTTAAGTTTATCCTCAAGAAGGAAGATAAAACCTTGTACATTCATGAGTAAATTGATGAACAGTCTGAATGAAGAATTTATATTCAAAAAGGGTGTGATACAGGGATATACCTATTAGATCGGTTCTAATCGGATGATAACATTATGAGTTAAAGTTGTTTTGATTGATAAAGTTGTCACATTTGTGAAAGTTTGAATGGTCTATTGAGTGTTAGCAAAGTTGAAAATAGTTGAAGGTATTGTTAACCGAAGCACTGATTCTAAGTCCAGTTTAAAATTGAGTAAAGTATTTGTGAATTTTTCAGCAATGCACTATCGAACGTATTGGAATGTGTTTTAATACAAGAAAATAAAGTGATAGTTTATGCTTTCAAAAGGTTAAAGTCTCATTAAAAGAATTGTCTAACGAGTGACTTAGAGTTGACCGCTAGAATGTCTGTGTTGAGAAATTTATGACATCGATTGTCCAAAGAAATATGTCATATGTTTCCTGATCCCAAGATTTTAAAGTATCTAATCTCACAGAAGGATTTGAATTTAAAACAGCATAGATGGCTTGAACTATTGAAAGATTGTGAGTAGTTATCGACTTTGGGAAAGCAGGTATAGTTGCAAATGCTTGAATGGAAAACCTTTGATTATTTTATGAGTATTTAATACATGATTAATCTTATGTGATGATTATCTGAATCTAGCTAAAGTAGAAGCTAAAGCGATGTCTTCTTTGCAAGATTGAGAACCTCAAGAATGTGATAGTGAGTGGTAAATTAAATGAATATCGTGTGAGAAACTTTGATTCTGAATTTTAGGTTGGACATGATGACTGTTATCATTATTCCGAGATGGAATTTGAGTACTGAGTAATTCAGAGCTTATGCAAAAAATTTTGTACGAAGCTCAGTAGTAGCTCGTTTGTTCATTCAGGGAGTAATAAAATGTACAGTTATTTGAAATAGATGTTCTGATGATCGGGTATGTAACATGATAGATTAGTTGAGTTATATGTTTCAGAGACTATCCGATCAGAAATCGTACAAAAAGTAAAAGTGATTCGTGGCAGTTTAGAATTCACTTCAGATTGTCAAAAAACGTATGTGAATTTAAAACATGAGGATATGGAATTCCCGTTCAGCGATAACATGCTTCCGAAAATATTACCTTGGAAAAAGATTCAAAATGTGTTTTGTGTATCTATGTTGTGATGGTATTGATTTGGACTCTTTGAGTATGAATTCTCCAATGGGGATTAAGATTCAGTCAATATGTTGTACAACGAAGAATCGATCGAAATTTTGACACGAGAGATTAAAAAGTTGGGAAATAAAAGCATAACATTAGTGAGGGTTCTTTGCCAGTGTCACGAGATAGAAGAGTTTACATGGAAATCGAATTTATATTCCGGTAAGATTTTCGGGGACGAAAATCGCTAAAGGGGGGAGAGTTGTAACAGCCCAATTTTGGGTCTAGTCGGAATAGTGGTTTTGGGACCACAAATTCGACGCAGATAAATTTATTTTTATTATATTTTTATGGTCTACAATTTTATGGAACAATGTAGTGAAAATTTTGTTTGAAAATTTTGATGTTTGGGCACTCAATTTAGTCAAAATGATTAAATTGCAAAAAGTGCAAAACTTGAATTCTATGTGTTAAAGGTGTCTAATTGTTATGAAATTTTAAACTAGAGGTCCTTAAATGGTAATTAGAAGATTGGTTAAGTTGGTGGACAAAAATAGACATGGTTTGGTATGTTTCTAAAATTTTTCATTAAGGGCATTTTGGTAATTTGGTAATTAAAATGAATTAAAAAGCCAAAATAAAGCCATTTTTTGTGCATCTTCTTCCCATGGCTGAAATTCACAAAGGAAACCATGGCTAGGGTTTTCCAAGCTTTCAAGCTTGATTGTAAGTCCGTTCTAGCCCCATTTTTAATGCTCTTTACATTTTTGAAGTCGTTGTAACTCGATCTTTCTATTTCTACCATCAATTTGAAGAGATGTCAAGGACTAAAATTTTTCCCATGATGGATGTTTGTGTATTTTGATGTCTAATGGTAGAAAATGCATGTTTGGTGGATGATAAACGGATCTTGCGAAGTGATTTTCGGTGAAAATGCCTAAAAAGACTTGTTTGTGAAAATTGTAAAATGAGTAGTAAAAGTGTGAATAAATGAAAATTGTGGGCTGTTATGAGCATGATATAGGTTCGGCTAGTCTTGGGTGTAATGAAATTGAATAGAAATCATTTTACGAGCCTAGGGACTAAATTATAAAATGTTAAAAGTTTAGAGATAAAAATATAATTTTTGTCATAATGTGATTTTGGGCTGATTTGAATAGTATAATGATTAAATAAGTTAAATATGATATTATAGATCGAGAAAAATGAAGTTCAGAGTTATAACAGATGGAAAACGAGTATTTGAAGATTTACTCCTTTTTGCCATTTCTATGCCGAGGTAAATTCATATGTTTAATAAGCATTAAATTATATGTGTATAAATACTTAATTGATATAATTGTGGTAAATTATATTATTGAAATGAAATGTGAATGCTATTAAATATGATACTACGGAAATGTACGATACTACGGAAATGATCGACAAAGATTCGGTACAGCGAAAGTCCCGATTAAACCTTAGGAATAGATAGGATATAAATGTCATGACATTAGGGTTACTGATATTACGAGTAAGACCATATCTGGGATATGGCATTGATATGAGACTTCGTGTAAGACCATAGCTGGGCTATTGGCATCAATACGAGATTACATGTAAGACCATATCTAGGATATGGCATTTGTACAAGTACTGTACTGTGTGTATGAGACCCGAGTATCCTTTAGTATTCCAAATAGTTCAACGGGAAATTCAATGGGAATGTTAAAGGAGAGAAAGAGTATGTAAGTATTACGAATTGGCACAGGTATGTACGTAAAGTTTATAAGCATTGACTTCATGAAAGTGTGAGTTCATGATTTCCACAGTGATGTTTTTATGAAAACCTTGTGATTATTGGTCAATACTTGTAATGTATGAAATACATGGTAAATTCGGTTAACGATTATGTGTTTGGCTTTCAAGCTAAATTAAGGTATGATATAGCATGTTTTATTCACAAAAATTGTGATTTATCGAATATGAGAAAAAGGAAAGATTGGCATAATTTCCTATTAAAATGATTATGGAAGTATGAAAAGATATGAGCTTTAAATAATTGAAAGATGTTAAAGTATATGCTTGAGAGGTTAATACTAATAATTAATGTGCATGTTTATTATGAGGTATGAAATGATTGGTTGATTGTGGTAATTTGTTATAATGGAGAGATTACGGTTATTAGGCTAATGTCAAAACATGTTAAATTATGCTTATAAGTTGATAGAGTAAACAATGTGACTGAATAAATTGTAACTATGAGTCTTATAGCAATTTACATTATCTTGTGTTTATATTATCGGACTTGGTAAATGATTGGTAAAAGTTGCTTATTATTTTCATACGGACTTATTAAGTTATATATATAGCTTACCCCCTTCCTTTCCAATGTCTTATAGGGTTATTGAGCTAGCTTAGGTTGGAGTTCCCGGAGACACTATCACACTATCAATCTACCATTTTGGGTATAAGTGAATTCAAGTATTTTAAGTCTACGGCATGTATAGGGACTTAGTCATTTGTTAAATGTGTCATTGTGATTGTAGCCAATGTGTTGGCTTGTTATTGTCAAATGCTTGTTTTGATAATTGGCCATGTAGATTGGTTTATTTGGGCTACCATGGTTGTAAGCCTAAGTATATATGTGTGTGTGTGCTAATGACTTTGGTGATATGGTCATGGTATGCTTGGTGAATGATAGAAATGTTATTTATGACATGAATGTGAGATGTTTGGATATGTGGTCTATTGATGAAATGATAAAGTAGTGTACAATTAGGTATCTTGAAAGTAGTCATTTGTGACTTAGTAAATGTTGTGAGTATGATAGATGTGGATATTGTGTTGGTCATAATTGTGGATGATTTGGTTACCTAAGTATGTTATGTATGTGCCTTGAATTGGTATAAGTGTATGTGTGTACAAGGGTGGCAAATGGCTTGGTAAATAGCCTTGCTTTTGTCCACACGGGTAGACACACGGGTGTGTGTTTAGGCCATGTGTGACACACGGGCATGTGTCTAGGTCGTGTGTGACACACGGTCTGCCCCACGGGCGTGTGTTTCGGCCGTGTGTCCCCTGCACCTTAATTTTCAAAAACAAAATATCCAAAATTGAGCACACGGGCAAAGACAAGGGCATGTGTCCCAGCCGTGTGTGCTACACGGCCTAGCACATAGGCGTATGGCACAGCCGTGTGGCACAAGTCAGAGAGCACCCTAATTTGAACAGGGTTTGAAGCACGGGTGTGTCCTAGGGTCACACGGGCATGTCCCTTGGACCACACGGACGTGTGAGACCTACATCTAGCAAAAATTTTCTAAGTTTTGCAAAAATTTCCTGATTCCTCGATTTAGTCCCGAACCACCTCCAAAGCATGTTCTAGTCCTCGTAGGCTCGTAATAGGGACTTCATGATCGAATATGAATGGTTTTAATTTGGACGCAAAATTTATGACTCAAAAATGTATGTTTACTTGTGTTCTATCCAATAATGCCTCGTACCCTGTTCCGGCGTTGAATACGGGTAAAGGGTGTTACACCATCTCATACCAATCTCATAATCAACCACATCCTTTTTTACCCGTTGAACCATTCAGAATAGTAGTTAGATACTCAAGGTCACACTCGATAAGTACCTATACCATTGCCCGAAGCCAATTCAAGGTAACTTATCCAAAATTCTGATATCATGGCCCAAAGCCAAATCAGCCGATATGCATGGCCCGAAGCCAAATCGGTTTATCTTGCACACCTAGTGCTAAATCATGGCCCGAAGCCAAATCAAGTATACCTAATGACATGTCACTAGAATCCTAAACTATTCCTAAGGTTCAATCGGGTTTCCAACTATCGAATCTTCATCGGATCATTTCTAAAATTGTACGTAATCACATAAACACAATTAATGCTATATCAAAGCATATAAAATACATTTGAAATGAATTTATAACATACGAAATTACCTCAGATTTTAAAATGGCGAATCAAGTTGATTAGTCGATAACCTTATCTTTCCCCGATCCAAGTCCGTATTTCTCTTTTCTTGATCAATTGCACAAATAAGCTTGTCTGAACCCGAGCTTCAAAAATGGCTACTTCTCCTTGATAAATTCGGCTAATGAAGATGAATGAATGCTTAATTTTATGTTTTGTTTTATTTAATTATAACTTAATTACTCATTTACCTATTTAACCTTATTACTAATTCAAAATTTCAATAATGTCATACCACTATCATCCACTATCCCATAAATGGTTTAATTACAACATAAGGACTTTATCTTTAAGGTTCTATAGTTATAAACACCTTTAGCTATTAGAACTCAAGTTTTATGCTTTATGCGATTTAGTCTTTTTTATCAAATTGACCATTCAAACGATAAAATTTCTTAATAAAATTTTCACATAATCACTCAATCATAATGTAAACATTAAAATAATAATAAAATAATTATTTTGACCTCGAATTTGTGGTCCCAAAACTATTGTTCGATTTGACCAAAAACGAGCTGTTACACTATTCAATAGTCGATTCGGTAGTTTTTGAGCATTTTGGCCAAGGTTAATAATGGCATGTATTGGGTGATTTGTAATGGTATTTTGGTGTATGTGTTAATGGATTTTTGGCATGTATAATCTTTGGAAAGCTATGTTGGTTTGGTACACCTTGATGTCTTACCAAGTTATGTTGTTTTGGTTGCTTTAAAGTTCTTGTTTATAAGGTTCTCTAGGCAGGTTGATGATGGTTTGAAAATGGTTACTTGTGACATGTTTTAGTTCACATTTGAACTAGGTTATTATATATGGAAATGGCATTATTAACATGTATAGGTTATTTTGTAAATGGTAATATGGTAGGTTTGTTCTTAAAGTTTATGTACGATTGATGAACTTGTAATGCTTATTAAGTTAAGTCCCTTTGATCACTTTTAGGTAATTGATGTACATGGCGTTTTGGCAATTTGATGTTGGCTTGGAAATGGTCATTTATGATGTGTTTTAGGCACGTAATGGAATTAGGTCTTTATGCATAGAATGAAGCAATCTTAACATGTTTATTTGTGGTGCCTTTGAACGGCATATTGGTTAGGTGATGTAGGATATATGAATTGGTGTATTTATGCATACTTGATTGGTGCTTGAAACCCTTAAATAGGTGCTTAAATGGTTTGAGAAGTTATGCATGAAATGGTATTGAAATGGTTTGATTCTAGGTAAATTTTAGGTTCATAAGGCTTGGAACACGGGCGTGTAATATAGCCATGTGAGGCACACGGCCTGGCAACACGGTCGTGTGTCATCTGAGAGTTCTTTAGTTTTCAAGTCAGTGAGTTACACGGTCTGGCACACGTTCAGTGAGTTACACATCCTTGGTCTGGATGGCTAACATGTCAAATCTATTTCATAATTTCATTGACATTACCATCCTTTTTATTTTTACAGATAGTTGACTAGGTAGAATCCTTCAAGTGGATAGGATCAAGTAAATTGTCCTCTTTGACAACGTCCTTAGTTGCGTATAACTCTGTGATCAATTACTTGTTGTGGGCATTTTGTAGGTGCAACATATATTGATGCTCATGTTGTTCTTAAAATAGGCATTGTTGTGCAAAAAGTTTCTCTTCCATGAGATGCATTTTCTCTTGCATCTCATTGACTTGTAGTTGGGGGAGGAAGCTTGTTGTTACTGAGAGGTCTGATCAGGGAGCACACCAGAAAAAGTGGGTTGAGATTGGAGAGTTGCTAAATTGAAAAAAAAAATTGGCACAAGATTTGGTTTTTGGAGTTTGGAATAGAAGTGTCAAGAAAGATCTCAGTACTAGAGTAGCTAGTGGCACAACTATGGTAATAACATAATCAACCAAAAGAGTGGAGAGAGGGATGTTGAGGGAGGCCATGAGTTGTGTAAATGCCTCAAGGGGAGTAGCAATTGGGTTGTTCTTTGTCTAGGTGCTAAGAAAAAGATTTTGGTTCGAAGGAAGATTAGTGTTGGCATCATCTTTGTCATTCCCCTAAGAGGAGTTGGCAGGGTTGACAAAGTTGGTAGGATTAGAGAAGTTGAGAGTTGTATCTTTTTGGGTTTGAGACATCGTTCGACCCACTCTCACCACATCAATTGTTGGTATAAGGTACAACAAGGGATGAGAGTAAAGAGAAGGTAGCAATGGTTCTATGGAGGTCGTTTCACATAGAGTGGTAAAGATCCTAAAAGGAACAAACGGACAGGTTAAATGAGAGAGAGAAATGAGGGATTTGCTCAGAGTAATTTTAGGGTTGAAAAAGGTTGATCCCTTCTTCATCGTTGGAAGGGTATTTATAGGAGAAGTCCTATTATCCACTAGTGTGACGTGGTAGGATAAATACCCAACTCTACTAAATGCGTAAAAGATATTCATAAACGTGAAGGATGTGCATCGTGGGACTTATTCTATAGTGCATTCAATCAATACGAGGTTGTTATTATGCCAATAAAAAAGACTTCCATTAGTAATTTAATGGATGAGTGACCAAAATATTAAATTTTGATAAAGTTAGTGATTATAATAAAAAGTTTTAAGCTTGAATAGCCAAAAAAAAAAAAACATTGATATTTGAGTGATTATTTTTATAGTTTACCCTAAAATATATAAACAAAATAAATGGTAATCAATAAAATATCAAAACTACTTTGGGCTCTTGAAATTGGACCTACGTTGGGCCTGCATTGAATTTGGACATCTATCATTAACACCCAAAAATTTATTCGAGTCTTCTTATTTTATAAAACCAAACTATGTAGGAACTTCGAATCTTTTCCTATATTCAGACATTTTTTTTAAAAAAAATACTCAATTTGGTCTTTCAATTAAAGCGAAAACTCAATTTAATCCAAAATTCAATTTATCAGCCCTTTTTAAAGAATTTGAATCTGAAATGTTGCAAAATTTTCATCCGACAAAATTAGGTGTTTATATCTCTCAAGACATTTAGGATGAGCAAATTTTGATTTGAAAAAAAATTAAAAAATTTTTGAGTTAATTGAATCTAATTGTTCAAGTTATTTGAGTCAATAATTTGAGTTTCAAGTTTGAGTCAAGTTGAATTTTACAATTCAAATAATTCGAATAACATATTGGTATAAATACCCCTTTGGTCCCTATCAATTTTGAAAATAAACAAATTGGTCTTTCTCTCTCAACAAAATTACAAAAATTTCAAAATAATTTTCAAAATTCAAAATATTTATAAAAATTATATTTTAATAAAATATAAAAATTTAAAAAATTAAAGAATATATAAAAATTAAAATTTTAAAATTATTCTAAAATAATAATTATGGGAGGTAAATAAGTTAATTAATTATTCAAGTTTGTAAGACTAAAATATATTATTTTTAAAATTATTTTCTTTGAAAAAGTTTTCAAATTTATGTGCTCTGATATGGAATTAGTTATCCTGTAATAATATTTTAATTTGACATGTTTAATTTTTTTCAATTTAACTCGAACAATTTCACTCAATTCGACTCAATTCAATCAAACGCTTACCCTTAGAGACATCGCTAAAAAATATAATTATTAGAAGACATGGTGTCTTGAGAATTTGAAGGGATGTCCTGAGATGTCAATAACAAGTCTTGAGACATTGCACTATTGAAGCAAAGTTTTGCTAATTATCTTGGATGTCTCAAGAGATATAATCATGTATCTTGACACCATTGTTTTGGCTTAAAATATTTTTAAAATACTTTAACTACTTAAAAACTTTTGTAAATTTTTCATTTAAAAATTTTGTTTATGAGTTTATAACACTAAAAATAAAGATATTTGCAAATATGATTAAAGAAATTTTAGAAATTATATTTTTATATCAAAATATTTAAAATATAATAACAAGGAGGTAAATATACCTATTATATATATTTCTTAGCAAAGCTATTACATTAACTAAGAATTTATAGAAGAAATTTTTAGGTCAATTGGTAATTGAGTTGGTATTATTTAATGGCACTAATTTTAAGTATAAATCATAATTGAACTGGTATCACTTAACTCAATAATACAAAACTTTATTTATTAAAAACTCTTCCATTTATTTTTAATTTATTTAAATTTTATTTGTAAACACTTGTTGGGTTGAGTTCTTATTTTCCATTCAAGTATTCAAGTATATATTTGTGTTTTGAGTGCTTAATATTGCAAAAGATTATCTTTGAGAGTCTTTCTTTGTTTGCAAGACTACTCGAGGTTTTAGTAGTGTTATCTTATCAATTCAAAAGATAAATGGTGGTAAAGGTTATACATTATCTTTAAAAGGTATCAATTTAAAGTTAGTAAATTGAAAAAACCATTACCTTTCATAACAAATTAAAACTAAGATAGTAGAGGTAGGCAATTGAGGCCAAACAACTAAAAATTATTGTGTTCAATTTTTATTTCATTCGCAATTTTTTAATATCATTTTACTCACCTCTTGATATTTTTATGTTAAGGTACTTTTAGTGGATTGACTCTATGACTAAATAAATTTGTAATTAATACACTTAATTAAAAATTATTTATCCCTAATTTTATGCTCACTCACTATAACTCTAAATAAATTGCATGAAAGAATTGAGTGAATGGCCAAAAGGATGGAGATAAATAGATTGCATGAAATACCATCCCTAATCAGGAAGGCAAGCAACGACTTAAGAATAATTTAATTTATTTGGATTATTATTTAATTGGTTGAATAAATTAAATAATTAGAACCTAAAATGAAAACTATATTATATAGTCATCGTAATTTAATTTAATTTTATCCGTATAATTAAATAAGTTTACATATAAATTCTAATATGATAAAGTCATTACGGTTATAACAAAATTAAAATTAATTTGTGTAAATTATATAAGTAGAATTAAATAATTAGTTATTTTTAATTGAAAAATATTTAAAGGAATATTTGCTTAAATAAAAGGTCTTGATTTTTTTTTATTTAAACCAAGAGAGGTAAGTTGAATAAATTGGACCAGATAAAGGTCAGCCCAACTAAGGCAAGGGGTTGCGGCATAGGGACTTGACTTTTTTCTTCCATGGGAGTTGCCGGCCGATACACTCTTGAGAGTCTTAATTGGATCGGAACTCTTCTATTTTAATTAATTTAGAACTTCGAAGGGGAATTAAACTCTTGCTTAAGTTCCTCTATAATAAAAATTATGAAGTATCAAATACTAAGGGAATATTCTGTATAAATTTAGTGATATTTTATTTGAATAATTTTTCTTATAATCAATTTTTTAATTAAAAAATTGGATTCTAGACCAGGAGTATCTAGTGATTATAATTCAAATCTAGAAAATTGAAAATTTTGGTTTTGACTATAGAGGATTAAGCAATGGCTCTTTTAGAGAGAGTTTAGGTTTTGTTTTTAATACATGTGTTTTGGTTTTTATTTATGGCTTATTTATCCAAAAATGATTTTTAAGTATATATATATATATATATATATATTGAAATTTTAGAATTAGAACTAAATTGATAGGCTTTGTAAATGTTAAGGGCTAAATTTGTTTAATCTTTTAGATTTAAGATCAAATTGATAGAATACATAAATATTGAAGGGCTAAATTCATATTAGGCTAATAAAAAAGGGCCCACATCAGTTTTTCATCATTGGCCTAATTACAATAAACGGAAGAGTGATTAAAATATTTAATTTCAAAAGTGAAATAATTAAATTAAAAAAATTAATAGTTAGATGATCAAAATAAAACTAAATTCATAGGTGGGTGAACACATGGGATTTCTAACTACAACACATGAGATTTTTTGATTCCACATCCGTTGTGCTTTATACTGATTTCGTTCTATGTTGTAATTGTTTGGATATATATTATACTTATCTAATATTAAACCTTTCAAAAGAAATATTCTAAAATTATAAGTTGAATTTAGAATTTAAAAAATTTGAAATGATGAATGAATTTTGGCTCCACCTAAAATATTTTTTTAGTCTCGTGGCTCGATAATTATATTGATATTGTGTGAGACGGGGTACAATGCCTATCATCCCTACGGTCAATTATTTCAAAACAATATTTTAGTGAACTTTTGTCATTTGGTATGGGTGTTTTGGGCTCAGCTACAGTTGATTGTGTGGACATCATTTGCATGAGGATGGCATTGGTCTAGGCTTCTTATGACTACGATCTTTGCGGGTACCAAGTCTATCCCACTACTTTTTGCATCATCAAAAGTCATAATCAAAAGCATGTTGGACATTGAAAAATATCAACCAAAAGCCCATCTCCTTCATTCCATGGGCTTAAAGTTGGGAGGCAAAAAAGCCCTTTCTGAATTGGGCAAAACCCAACCAAAGGTGAGGACAAAAGAAAAGGTCAGAAAATTACGATTATACTAAAAAGATGCACAATATTACAAGTGACATAAATATTTTCCATGCCAAGTTTCATGCTCTGTGTGTGGACGTATTATGATAGCATCATCATAAGAGAAGTGAGAATGAGACTCCACCCAAAAACATGGTGGGGGTGATGTGGCAAAATGACAAGAAAATGGGGACCACCTTGGGGTCTGTTGATGGTGGTCACCAAAATCCCTTTCTCCAGACGTAAGCAGAGTCGGAGTCGGAGTCTAGTGCAGTGCTGTGCTGTGCAGTGCAGTAATAGACAGGTGAAAAGCATCTGAGGCGTCCGGCTACTTGCCCCCTCTATCACCGGCACTACAACTCTACCTCAAATTTCGATACCTCCCCTTAGCTACTATATATTATTGTTTTCTCTTCTCCCACTTTGGATTTTTCTTAACTGGGTAATTGAGTTAAAATCATTCTCTTCTACTTCTTATTATTATTAAACCATAAATTAGAGTTTAAATTATACAATTTTCCTATCTTTCTACCTTTGTGATTGTTAGTTCAATCAGTATAAACATAACCAATTAAAATTGTTATCCTGCAAAACAAAAATAAAAAGTATTAATTTTTTCTTTTATATATAAATATTCTTTTTACTTTATATTTTTCCTTTTCTTCTTTTTCTCAGCTTCAGCTTTTTAGTTTAAATGTTTTGGGTTTCATGATTTTGATTAAGGTTTTTAGAATAGATCAAGTTGTAGTTTTTGATTTTGATTATTAAAAATTCATAAAAATAAAAATATTTTAAAATAATACAAATTAGTTCAACTAGTTCAATTAGGTTTTTTAACTTGGTTCAACCGAGTTGTATAATTTTGTAGGTAAATCCATTCAGCCCCTATCTCCGGACTGATATCTGGCTGATTTTCAATCCAAACAGCTGGTTCAATTTGATTTTGAAAACACTAATTTTGATCGACGAAAAAAAATTTCAATCTCATTAAGTTGAGCAAGAAGGCGATGAAGTATAAAAAAAAAATTAATTGCCAATGTTTGGAACTCAAAAGGGTGAATATCGAGCATTGTTAGCCCTACCAAACATTATAAAGGAAGAAGAAAGGAAAAAAAAAGAGAGAAAGAAATAATGTAAAAGAGAATAAAGTAATTAAAATTATTTTTAAAAGTTTATATGACATTGCAATCTATTATTGGCTAATGCTTTTAAACCGATATAACATTTTGGAGTAAAATGAGTAATGGAATAATATTTTAGATATCACTTTTACCCAAAAATTTAAGTACCAATTTGAAAAATTTGTATAGTTTAGATACTAATTTATGAATTAAAATCTTTTTTAAAATAACGTTAATAGTTTAACTATCGGGTTACCAACTTTTAAAAAAAATAGTTTAAGGATCACTTATAACAAAAACAATTAAATACCAAAATGATAAAATGGTATATTTTATAAATCAATTTGTGGCTTAAGTCTTATTGTTGTTATTTAAGGTATGTATCATGTTATCAATTTTCTTTATAATTTTTTTGAAAAAATTTCTTTAGAAATTGTTTGACTGTTTTCTGTAATATTTGTAACTTCAAACAAAAATTTTGCTTATACATTTAATTATTTCATTACTAATTATAATAATTTATTTAGACTTTCAACTTTACAAAAAAAAAAAAAGAAAAAACTATTTTAGTCCTTTATTTAATTTTTCAGTTTTTTAGCTCTTAAATTTGAGTTTTTTAATCAAACCACCCCAAGATGAATAGAAAAGTTAACTTTTTTAAAAATTTTATTGACGTTGCATGCACGTGGATTACCATGTGGATGACACATAAACATTTAATTAGTTTTTAAAATTTTAAAATTTAAAAATTCAAAAATTATAAAATTTATTTTTAAAAATAATTAAAATTATTTAAAATATTATAAAAATATATTTTAATAATTTTTAATTCAAAAAATTAATTAATTGCTAGCATGGTATCCACATTGTAATCTACGTGTATGTCACATCAAGAAAGTTAACATTTTCATCTATTTTGGAGTGATTTAATAAAAAATAATAATTCAAAGGTTAAAAAAGGTGAAAAATTAAATAAATGGTTAAAATGATTATTTTGTAAAATTAGAGTGCAAAAAGTAATTATGCTTAAATATAATTTTATGTTATAATGGAAACTTTTGTTTATAAACTAAAATAATGAGAATATAAACCATACTATGGTAGTGCTAATGCAATCCATAGACTAAAACCTACCTATATAACTGAATGACTAGAGAATTTTATTTGAATTAAGTGCTATTTTTAAAAGATGATCTGTTCAAACTAGAGAATTATGATCTCTCCATTTTAGAAGTTGGTATTCCACTAAATGTTTTCCCCAAAAATAGTAAGTTCTTTTTAAAAGCTACTTTCATCCAAGCTTTTAAGTTAGCTTTTTTCATTAAAGAAAAGAAAAAAAATCATTTATATTGTTGCATATCAAATAAACAATATTTTAAATACCAAATTCCTAATAATAAAGAGAATTAGGAACAATTTTTACACCACAAATTTCTTAAAATGTAATGAAAGAAAAAAAAAAGCGATAATGATAATGTGTTTAAATTAAGTGGATGAAAATTTTGGGATATGGTCTAAATAAGTTTAGCATTCAACTTAAGAAGTAAAATGGATTTAGGTAATAATGAAGAATTCCCCCATGGAAAAGGGGCTGAAAGTTTGGGGTTCCAAGGAAGGGGAATCCAAGCTGTGAAGCGACAGGTGTTTGTTCCGAAGAAGTGTAGACATTCTCTGATGACAGTAGTCGTTTGTTTTACTTTCAATCAAGGGGTTTGGAAAATAATTGTCGGGAGTGATGTTGCCTTATGTTGTAATAGGGGGAAGAGAAGAGGGAGCTTTTGTTTTTCTGGGGGACCTCAAAAACAACCCTTAAAGGTGGGGCCTCAACTTGAATTGCAGTAACAGGACCATCTGCTTTTCATCATTGGTTCATTAATGCTTGATTACTCTTTCGCTTTTGCTAATAAATGCTTCCTCTTTTTTTTTGTGTTCACTCTGTAATGGTGTTAGCTTGCAGAATGCCTGCAGTTGATGATCAATCACTATACATCAGTCAACTTCTCTTTAATTTATCATATTTCCCTTTTCTTTTTCTTTTTCTTTTTTTTTTTCTTTTTTCCTTCTTTCTTTCCGCTTTTTGATATCAAGGACAGATGGGACTTTAAATTTAGAAGCAATGATATTTCAATCTAATTATCAATGGATATCTTTTATGCATCTCATTTGCTTTGCTTTTTTATTAGAATTGATAGGGTTTGGTATAAAGAAAGTGTGCTTCATGTTGCACTACTTGTTGCAATAATACAAACAACATGTTGTCAACAAGTATAGTATATGCTTTATTATTATTAGAGTTGACAAATTTATTTTTTATTCATATCTTAAATAGCCACATAATTAAGATAACTATGTTTTTTAGAAAAAAAGAGTGAAATAAAAATATATAAACAAAGGTTTGAATATTAAAAGAAGTACTCATAAATCTCAAACATGAATAATAAAATAAACAGTAAAAGATCTCCAATACTTCTTAAGTGATTGGCTTAGTATCGAATAAATCAACAGTTATCTTATACCACTACACCAAAACATACTTTTAGCGGCGTTTTTAGTGGCGTTTTAAACAAAAACACCGCAAATATTATACATTAGCGGCGTTTGAAAAGAAACGCAAAAAAAGATCAATAGCGCGTTTTGCTAATAAACGCCAAAAATGAGATATAGCGTTTATTTGTAAAACGCTAAAAATCTGAACATTAGCGGCGCTTTTGGAAAAGCCGAAAATTGAATTAGCGGCGCTTTTGGGAAAACGCCGCTAAAATCTGAGAATTAGCTTTTGGGAAAACGCTAAAAGTTCGAAGCATTAGCGCGCTTTTGGGAAAACGCCAAATAATGTTAAAGTTTTATTGGGTATATATGATTGATTAAGGGTTTCATGGGTTAAGGGTTAGGGTTCTTACATAATTGTAAAATAGATATATTAATTGTAATATATTAAATTAATTATCATTATAGTTTAAGGTTTATGATTTAGCATATATAATTTACTTGTAAGGTTTAGTAGTTACTATTTTAAATGTTTAGGGATTATGGCGTGTAGTTTGTGGTTTAAATTAAGTTTAGGGTTTTATGGGTTAATGGCTAAGAGTTAGGGGTTAGGGGTTTGTGTTGTGTGATTTAGGGTTTATGAGATATATAGGATAGAAGTTTAGGGTTTAGAGTAATTAGTCTCTATTAATTTATATATTAAATAATTTCTTACATAATTGTAAAATAGGTATATTAATTTTATTATATCAAATTAATTATCATTATAGTTTAGGGTTTATGGTTTAGCATATACAATTTAAGGTGTAAGGTTAATTAAGTATTCTGTTTTAAATGTTTAGAGATTATGGTGTATAGTTTGTGGTTTAAAGTTTAGGGTTTTATGTGTTTAAGGGTTAATGGTTAAGGGTTAATGGTTAAGGGTTAGGGGTTAGTGGTTAAGGGTTAGGGGTTAGGGGATGATAGTTTAGGAGTTATGATATAGGGTTTAGGGTTTAGGGTTATGGGTTTAGGGTTTAGGGTTTAGGGTTAAGGGTTTAAGGTTTAGGGTTTAGGGTTTAAGGTTTAGGGTTTAAGTTTTATGGTTTGGAATTTAGGGTTTAAAGTCTGGGATTCTAGGGTTTAGGGTCTTAGGGTTTTAGGGTGTAGGGTTTAAGACATATATGACCTCAATTCAAACCAAAATCCTTGAAATCGCTTTCTTCTAATTCAAATCCCTAGAATCAGAAGCTGGATAATCAAGCAAGTCAAACAACTAGCATTGATGGGGTAGCCACTTGGCTATTGCCAATGAGGTACTTTCTTTTATAAATATGGGTTATGAGGACACTTTTACCTACTCCATGTAGATGAAGAGTTTTTCAAAACCGAGTTATGATTTAATGAATGATTAGTCGGATTAGGTGGAACAACACATCAAAACTAAATGAATTAAGCTTTCAATGCTAGAAATGTGTGGGGATATGTAGGTGTAAACTATTAAAGAGTGAGTAACTGGCATGGACTGCAAATCTTGCAAGTAAACTTCCTGCACTTGGTGTCAAAGTTAATCTTAAAACCAATGGGTTGAAATGACGTTTACTTACCTAATAGCAAAGGTTAGGCAGTTTTCAACAATGAATTGTTTCTCATGTTATCATCCTTTTAATGTTGGAGAAGATTAGTTTTTACTTTTCGAAGTTAGGGCTTACTTTAGTTTGTTCTTTAGCTACAATCTATCATGGTGAATAGCATCTCCGAATTCTAATTTCGATTTTGTAACTCCTTTTTTATTCATTTTGTAAAAGAAAAGAGATCATATTTCTTCCCAAATAAAAAAAGCCCATTTAGGTTATGGGCTTAACCAATAAACTATCTCAAAGCAAAGTCTGGGCCTTTTTCTTCAGGTAATTTGAGAAGTTGGGAATTTGGGTTCTATAGAATTTTAACATTTCTGCAATATATTTTTCTATTTTAAAATACATAAAACTTCAATATGTATATATAGAGAGTGTGCTAACAAGGTTAACATCTATTAATACATAGATTAATTAATAATAGTATAAAATAAGTAATTGGATTAATTAATAATAGTATAAAAATATATAGATTAAATTATATTAAAAATTACGGCGTTTTATACAAAAGCATACAAAACCCATCAATAGATTAAAAAGCAGTTGTTTGAAAATTTGTTGTATGAATTAGTGGTGTTTGTGAATAAAACGCCACAAAATATATCAATATAATGCAAAAGCAATTGTTTAAACATTTTTTAGTGGCGCTAGTCATAAAAGCCGCTTATAAGTCTATATTTAGTGGCATTTTCTTAAAAACGCCGCAAATAGATATTTTCATTAAGCTTCACGACATCGTTTTTGTATGCAGATTAGTATCATTAGTGGCGTTTAAGGAAAACGCCAAAAAAAATATGTATTACGGTGCTTTCTAAGAAAACGCCGTAAAATTGGTCCATGTATTCTTGGCATTTTAGCCCAAAATGCCACAACATGGAAGAAAAACACTGTGTTTTTCTAGAAATTTTAGTGGCGTTTATTGGAAAAGCCATAATAGGTTAAAGTTTCTATTGAAACGACGTCGTTCTTGTTCCATCCGGTTTAATTGCCTAAGACTATTCTTTCCCCATTTTCTAAATTCCAAATCCTAATCCCTAATCCCTTCGCGTTTCCCTCCCAATCCCCAAATATTTCTTGATTTCTAGTCTAAGTACTTCCCAATCTCCTAAATCGGTTTCATTGCTTTGATTTTCCTGTTTTCTTATTTCTTGAATCGCCAATCCCCAAATCTTTCTTGACTTACATTTACATTCTTTGCTTTGTTCGGTTCATTTGACTCAAACAGCGTTTAGATTCAAGAGAAGAAGCTCCCAATCCCCAAATCTTTCTTGATTTACGGTGCTAAATACTTCCCAATCTCCCTAAATATTTTACATTGCTTTGATTTCTCAAAATCAGTAATCCGTAATCCCTAATCCCTAATTCCCATTTTTAATTTCCCAAAATCCCTAATCCCTAATCCCTAATTCCCATTTTCTAATTTCCCAAAATCCGTAATCCCTAATCCCCTTTCGCATTTCACCTCCCAATCCCCAAATCTTTCTTCGATTTCTGGTGCTAAATACTTCCCCAATCTCCTAAATATGTTTCATTGCTTTGATTTCCGTCTCTTCCTGTTTTCTTATTTCTTGGATCCCAATCCCCAAATCTTTCTTGATTTCTATTTACATTGGTTTGTTCGGTTCATTTCGACTCAAAAGCGTTTCTCATCAAGAGAAGAAGATGAAGAAGAAACTCTTAATAAATCCTGCGGTTTAATCGATTTGAGGTAAGTTTTGAGGCACAAATCTCTTCTTTAATAATTTCGAGGTAGAAATATTTCTACAATCTATTTACATTTACATTGATGGTTTTATCTGAATAGTTTCGTTGAATAATTTTTGTACAATCTAATCTTTAATAATTTCGAGTTAGACAGAAGCTCTTAATAATTTACATTGATGTTATTCATTGATTTTTTATCGAAATTTTGTTCAATCTATTTCTTTTTCGGTCAATTTGAGGCACAAATTCTCATTGAGTATTTAATAGTTTATATTTATTTTGTTTGCTCAAATATTTATTAGGGGTTAATTTTAGTCAACGCTTTCCTTTTTGCGACTTGGGAAGAGGAATCGAGTTTTCTTGTTGATCGAGGAACCTAGTGTTTCATCCTTAAGAGGTATGTTCTTGATTCGATCTTAATTCTGTTGCTATTGAAAATTTTTTATGAATTAGAGTTTAGTTCTTGAATTGAAAGTGAAGTTGGTATCTTCATTGAGTTAGTTTAAGAATTTTAAGAATCGGATTTGGATTATCCTCTCCAATAATTTTAAGATGAAAATTGCATAGTCGAGACTTAATTCCATCCATAAGTTTCTTATTTGTCATAAGAAAGCATTGAAGCCTTTGCTTGGTTGAGGGGTGGTGTGTTTTAATTATTTAAATAATCGAAAGAAAGGAGATTGGATGTTTTAAGGCAAATCCACGTTGATTTCATGTCTTTGGTGTGCGATTTAGGGTTACAAAAATTGACTCGAATATGAGCTTAATGCATGCCATTAGTTAGTTTTTTCATGCTATCTTTTTCTTGCTATCTATTGATTCTTTGTGATGTTATTTGTTATTGGCCATTTATACTTTGAAAGTATACTTAGGTTATATATGTTTATACTTAGCAACTATTGTATATTCATTTCCTCAAGGGGATAAAATTTTATATTCTTATTCGACTTAGTTGCATGTTAATTCTCAATGAGCAGATTTGTTAATTTATCGACATCTTATGGTGCCAACTAGTTCAAGTCAATCATCAAAACTTGAACAATAACAGGAAAAAGCGTCTATTGTTTCCAAGCTTGGTTAAGAAGCGGTACATAAAGCAAGTAAACTTTTATAAGTTTCTATGCTTTCATCATTTTCAGTCGTAATATTTGCTAAGTTATATTTAAATTGTAATAATTGAATATTATTTGCTAAGTTATATTTGTGGTTTATGCTAAACCCTAAACACTGTACCATAAAACCAAAAAAATTAAACCCCAAACCTCAAAACACAAACTTTAAAACCCTAAAAACTTGAAACCTTAAAATCCTAAACCCTAAACTCTAAACTTTAAACCTCAAACCCTAAACCCTAAACCCTAAACCTTAAATCTTAAACCCTAAAACCCTAAACCTTAAACCTTAAAACCCTAAACCCTAAACCCCAAACCTTAAACCCTAAACCCTTAAACCTAAAACCCTAAACCTTAAGCCCTAAACCCTAAACCTTAAACCCTAAACCTTAAACCCTAAACTTTAAACCCTAAACCTTAAACCCTAAACTTTAAACCTTAAACCTTTAAACCCTAAATGATCAGCTTTCATAACTAACATAATTTTAAGTTAAGATCAAACTTCATAACTTACATAATTCTTGTATAGAAAAAAAAGGATTCAAAGTATATAGGCTAGAAACACGGCAGGTTGCCTTATATCTCACGATTAGATATAATGGATCCTCCTAGGTGTAACAATGCCACGTATGATGAATCTAAACGAATACAAAAATAATCTAATTTTAATATCAAATTTCATACCTTAAATAATTTTCCTTAAGATCAAACTTCATAACTTACATAATACTTATATAATTTTTTTAAAAAAAGATTCAAAGTATATAGGCTGGAAACCTGACGGGTTGCCTTATATCTCACAGTTAGATATAACAGATCCTCCCTAGGTGTAACAATGCCACGTATGATGGATCTAAAAGAAATACCAAATTAAATATCGAAATAATATAACAATTATTAAACCTTTAAACTGTAAACCTTTAAAACCCTACCTAAAACCCTAAACCCATAACCCCTAAACCTTAACCCTTAAACCCTAAATCTTTAAACCCTTGAATCTTAAACCCCTAACCCTTAACCCCTAACCCCTAAACCTTAACCTTTAAACCTTAAACCCTAAACCTTAAATTCATAAATCTTAAACCTTAACCACTAACCTTTAACCCCTAACCTATAACCCTTAACCCCTAATTTTAAGTTAATATCAAACTTCATAACCTATATAATACTTGTATAGATAAAAGAAAAAGATTCAAAGTATATAGGCTGGAAACCTGACGGGTTGCCTTATATCTCACTGTTAGATATAACGGATCCTCCCTAGGTGTAACAATGTCACGTATGATGGATCTAAACGAAATACCAAATTAAATATCGAAATAATATAACAATTATTGACTTTTTAAACCCTAAACCATTGAAACCTTAAACCCTAAACCTTAAACCCTAAGCCTTAAACCCTAAACCCTTAAACCTTTAAATCTTAAACCCTTAACTTTTAACCCCTAAACCCTAAATCCTAAAACTCTAAAACCCTAAACCCTAAACCTTAAGCCCTAAACCCTAAACTCTTAAACTTTTAAATCTTAAACCCCAACCCTTAACCCTTAACCCTTAAACCCTAACTTCTAAACCCTTAAACCCTAAATCCCAAGCTCATAAATCTTAAACCCTAACCACTAACCCTTAACACCTAACTTATAACCTTTTACCCCTAATTTTAAGTTAATATCAAACTTCATAACCTACATAATACTTGTATAGATAAAAGAAAAGATTCAAAGTATATTGGTTGAAACTGACGGGTTGCCTTATATCTCACTTGTCGATATAACGGATCCTCCTAGGTGTAACAATGCCACGTATGATGGATCTTAAAGAATACATAACTTACCTAATTTTAAGATCAAATTTCATAAATTACATAAGTTGACGATTAAATTTCATAACTTACATAATTTTCCCTTAAGATCAAACTTCATAACTGACATAAAACTTGTATAATTTTTTTAAAAAAAAAGGATTCAAAGTATATTGGCTGGAAACCTGACGGGTTGCCTTATATCTCACTGTCAGATATAACGGATCCTCCCTAGGTGTAACAATGCCACGTATGATGGATCTTAAAGAATACATAACTTACCTAATTTTAAGATCAAATTTCATAAATTACATAAGTTGACGATTAAATTTCATAACTTACATAATTTTCCTTAAGATCAAACTTCATAACTTATATAAAACTTGTATAATTTTTAAAAAAAAGGATTCAAAGTATATTGGTTGAAACTGACGGGTTGCCTTATATCTCACTTGTCGATATAACGGATCCTCCCTAGGTGTAACAATGCCACGTATGATGGATCTTAAAGAATACATAACTTACCTAATTTTAAGATCAAATTTCATAAATTACATAAGTTGACGATTAAATTTCATAACTTACATAATTTTCCTTAAGATCAAACTTCATAACTTACATAATACTTGTATAATTTTTAAAAAAAAGGATTCAAAGTATATAAATTTGAAACACGATGGGTTGCCTTATATCTCACTGTTAGATATAATGGATCCTCCCTAGGTGTAACAATGCCACGTATGATGGATCTTATAGAATACATAACTTACCTAATTTTAAGATCAAATTCCATAACATTATTTACATAAATTATTAATTAACAATTTAGCCGTATAATTTATTGTCAACTTTAGACTTCAACAACTATGAAATGGATAGGAGTTGGATGAAATTGTCAAGGGTAAGCAACGGCTATCGAAATGGAGTAGAAACTTTTCTGAATTTCGCATTTCAAAATGCAAGCCAAGAGAATATGATTCTTTGCCCGTGTAAGAAGTGTTGCAATATTAACTGGCATTATCGTGAAGTGGTCTACGAACATCTAGTTGTTGATGGCTTTCTCCGGGGGTAAAAATATGGTTTTTTCATGGCGAGTCTACATCTAGTGGAGCATCTTCATCGATGAATTTGGGGTATCCTCATAGTTCTTTCAACCAGAATGTTAGTGACGATAACATGGAAAACATGTTGCGGGATGCTTTTAATATCTTGTGATGATGGTTTGGTCATTTCCACCTGACTTGGGTGCAACCGATGAGTATAATTTTGGAGGAAATACTTTCACCGAAGGGGAAAGAAGTGTACCGGATGAACACCCAAATGAAGAAGCGGCGAGGTTCTACACGTTACTTGGTGAAATGAATGAATAACTGTATGAAGGATCAAAATTTTCCAAATTGTCATTTCAGATTCGTCTTTTTCACTTGAAATGTCTGGGGTGGACCGAAAACTCGTTGACAATGATGTTAGAGTTTGCGAGAAATATTCCGCTTGCGAAAATCCTCGATCTTCCAAAGACATGAAGAAATTGATAAAGGATTTGGGCCTTGGATACAACAAAATTCACGATTGCCCAAATGATGCATGTTGTATTAGGCGACCGCATAAACCAACAGTCTTTGTCATGTATGCGCCAATCTCGTTGGATTAATTCAAATCAGAGAGGGTAACGAGGATAAACACGAGACACAGTCAAAAAGCGGCGATTAAGATTTTGCGATATTTTCCCTTATACCGAGGCTTCAACGGCTTTTCATGTTGTTGAAGACAGCCGAATCAATGACGTGGCACCGTGATGGACGAACCAATGATGGGTTGTTAAGGCATCCTGCAGATTCTTTAGCTTGGAAATGTTTTGACTCTAAATTTCCAAGCTTTACAAGCGATCCTCGGAGTGGGAGGTTTGGGCTAGCATCCGATGGATTTAACCTTACAAACTTATGAGCACAACGTCTGATGCTTGGCCTGTGGTGCTTGTTCCTACAATTTGCCTCCATGGGTTTGCATGAAACAATCTTCTTTTATCTTGTCTATGATTATACCGGAGAGAAAGGGTAGGGAATGATATTGACGTCTATTTGCGACCACTTGTTGACGAGTTAAAACAACTATGGGCTGGTGTTCAGACATTTGATGCAATGAGAAAAGAGAACTCTAATTTACGTGCGGCATTAATGTGGACTATTAACGACTTTTCGGCTTATGCTAATTTATCTGGTTGGAGTACTAAGGGACGTTATGCTTGTCCGTGTTGTGCTGCCAGACATGTTCGCAATGGTTATAAAATGGGAAGAAGTTTTCTTACATGGGGCATCGTCGGTGGTTACCGAAAAATCATACATTTAGATTTCAGAGTGCTCAGTTTGATGGTACTGAAGAGTTCAGATCAGCTCCTTCGCAAACCGGTGGATCCGAAATATTGTTAATGTTGAAAGATATAAATTTCATTTATGGGAAGATGAATCAACCGACAAACCTGCATAGAAATAGAAGATCTAGGGATGAATCGATGATGAATCGATGAAGAGGATGATCCTAATTAGGCGGACTTGTGGAAAAAAGAAGTATTTTTTCGAGTTGCCTTATTAGAGCATCGATTTTCTGACATAACCTTGATGTCATGCACATAGAGAAAATGTCTGCGAGAACATCATTGGGACTATTTTGAATGTCGATGGAAAATCGAAAGATAATCTTCAGAGTCGACTTGATTTAGTCCACATGGGAATTCAGCGTGAGCTTCATCCCCGAGCACTTATAAATATATGAAATATCGATTGCCGCCTGCTATTTTTTCAATGTCAAAGACGGAGAAAGAAGTGTTCTGTACGGTGTTGAAGGATATAAAGGTCCAAGATGCGTATGCATCAAATATATCGCGATGTGTGAGTCTTAAGGATCGAAGATTATATGGCTTAAAATCGCATGACTATCACATATTGATGCAAGACTTACTGCCAGTTGCTATGCGGTGTTGTATGTCGAAAAAGGTGATGGCTCCTGTAATTGAACTGTCAAATATAATGAAAGGCATTTGTGGTAAAGTTTTGAATGTTCAAGAACTTGAAAGACTACAAGATCGAGCCGCATTAACTTTATGCAATCTGGAGAAGATATTCCTGCCTTCCTTCTTCACTATCATAGTGCACTTGTTAATTCATCTCCGCGTGAAGCACTTCTTGGTGGACCCGTTTTCTATCGATGGATGTATCCTATTGAAAGGTCTTACTTTATTTGCAAAATATTCCTTCATTCACTAAATGCCTTTATTTCCAACTTTTGATAATGTTGTATATCGTGTTTAGGTTCCTTTCCAAATTGAAGTCATCTGCCTAATAAGCGTTATCCGGAAGGATTAATTGTCAAGGATACTTGATGAAGAATGTATGACTTTTGTTCGAGGTATTTGGAAGATGTTGAAACAAGAATGAAACAGACCAAGTAGAAATCTTTGGGCTCATGATCATAATTTGGCTGAAACCTATTCATTTCAAAGTTTGGAGAACCGATCGGCAGAGTCGAAATTACAGAATTAGACGATAGATCGTGGGTCCAAGCACATCGATACGTTCTTTTTCATCACGATTCAATGAAACCATTTCGGAAGTACGTTCTACAATTTGATAAATACTCATCAATTATGATTTGTTTGTCTTCTAACAAAGTAAAACCTTTTTTACCGTGGTGAGTACAAACAAATATTGAGAGCTCGTTCACGATCTCGAAGATTAAATCGACGAGAAATTAATAAGTTGTTCGCAGAATCATTCCATGAATGGTTAAGCCAAATGGTATGCAATTTAAATTTTCATTAACAAGTAATAATATTTTCTCATAATATTCATAATTACTCGATTTACTTTCGACTCAATAGGTTTGGAGTCGGAATGAAGTAAATGACGACATTAAATGGCTTTCACAAGGTCCAAACAGAATAGTTAAAGATATAGTGGCTTCCTCATCAACGGATCTGATTTCATACAAGGTATCGCGAGAGATTGAGGAGAACCCAAAATTGCGGAATTATTGTTAATTCTTCGATTACAAGTTATGCTAGTGCTAGGGACAGCAATCCGGTGGAGGGGAATTTGGAATATTTCGGACTTATTACTGACATCATTGAGTTGGATTATTACGGAAAAGTTGTCCGATTTCGAGGTGATTGGGCTGATGTGAATACGGCTCGCGGAATTAAAAATGATCAATATGGCTTTACAATGGTGAATTTCTCTCGATTAATTCACACCGGAGAACAACTGATGGACGAGCCGTATGTTTTTCTTCTTAAGTTAAACAAGTTTTTACTCGGAAGATCCAATCGATGAGGGTTGGTACGTTGTACTTGAAACACCCTAGAGACTTCTTCGACATTGGCGGTGGAAGTAGAGATGACATAGTCGAAAGATCGAAACTTTGCCTTTTCGAACAAGACTTAAGCGAAAATATCCCTAGTACTAGTCAACAATTTCAATGGGTTCGTCACGATGTGGACGAAGATATTTCTGAAATATGATGTAGTAAGATTTAACGATTTATTATTTATATGTAATATTATAATTTTCATGTTGGTCATGTTATATAATTTTCATGTGTATTGCAGGAGAAATGCCTAGAAGACGATTCTGAGATTTAAATATTGTCATGAAACTCCAAATCCGAAGAAGCTAATAGTAGTGAACAACAAGCGGTTGTTGGATCTTCTACTCTAGGACATAGATGACGAGCTGGAGAATTTGAAAGTAATGTTAAGTTTATTTTACATGCATGTTGAATTTTATTATTGATTTATTTTTCAATTTTAATATAATAATACATCATTTTTCAGCTGAAGGTGGTGGGACGCGCAGAGGTCGGGGACGTACATTACTTAAAGATTTATACAACTTAGAGCCTAACAATCGTGTTAAAGTAAGGAGAAACAATGATGGCCACTGTTAGATCTGAAGCCTTGTTGTTAGGAGGCTATTTGGGCATTTTAGTACGAAATCCCAATATGTTGCCCATTAACTACGAATCATGGCATCACATGCTTGATGCCAACAAAATTAGGCTCTCGAAAATATTAAGGTAATAAAAGCGTGAATGTAATTTATAATACTTTAATTTAATTTTCATTTATTTTAACTTTTATACTTTTTTCTTCAAGCTAGATTTAATTTAGAGGTCTCGATGACTATGTTAAGAAGACATTGGGTAAAAAATAGAGAGACAATAAAAGCACGCTCAAAAACAATATTTTAAGAAAGACATAAGCCTCGACGAAAAATTAAGAAATGTTCCACGGGAATGTTGAGGTACCAATGGGAAGATCAAGTTAGATTTTGGAATTCAAAAAAGGAGAGGTATTACGTACATCTAAAATCGTATAAACTATTTGGTTTATAGTATTTACTATATATATAATTCAAATTGCATTATGTAGGACCGTGAGCGAGTTGGAATAAGTAGCGATGAAACAAAAATTCACGCTTACAGCGGAGTTCTAAAAGTTTTGCTTGTGTAGGCGACACGAGGTATTATAATTTATTAATTTCATCAAATATTAATTACTTTATACTATTAAATTATATTTTTACGCTAAAATGTAGGAAACTTATTGGTCAAAAGTTAGACGCGTTCATCTTTTGACATTACGCATAGAAAGAAGGATGGATCTCCGATGGCATCCAAAAGCTACGAAATTTTGGTATATTTACTTAATAAAATTTTATTTTTTATAAATATTTCTACCGTTTAATTATAATAGTTTAATTCATCGTTTATAGTTTTAAATTTATAATGTTCAATTATGTTGCATTCTTTCTTATTTATATATTTCGTTTCTAACTCTTTCGTTGATTTATTAGGATAAACTAAAGGAGAAGAAGGCGAGTATGAAGTTTGCTTGATTGATAGTTCTGTTAATCTTGAGGAGATTGATAACTGAATTATTACAGATGTTTTGGGTCCTGAAAGGTACGACTGCTTCGACTGATAGTTCTGCTAATCTTTAGTATATTTTTAATAGAATTATCACTGATGTTTTTAGTCTTGAAAGGTATGGTCGGGTTCGATTTAAAGGATCTGGTGTTACTCAGGCCAATATTTTGGATCCGCCTCCCAGAGATACATGCCTTCCGGGGTCAATCTCGTCTTTGAAGTTCGAGGCTACAAAACCAGATAGCTCGGATGCAAGAGAGCACATTGAGCAGAGGCAAACAAATTGTCGATGTTCAAAGAAAATATAAAGAACTCGACAAGAATGACTTAAAGCGGATGCAGGCGACACAAGCAAGGAGGCGGAAGAAGAGAGAGCGGCAAATGAGGGAGGCAGAGGCGACATCGATGCTAGCAGAGCGAATAGAAAATCTGAAGAGCTCAAGACTAGCTTGAAAGATATGATGCAGATGTTTAAATGATGCAGAAACCGCCATCTTAGACATTTAGTTTTTCGTTGTAAGAAGTTTTGACATTATTACATTTAACATTATTGTTACAATATTTTGATTATCATTCATTTAATTTATTAAATTTCAAGTATCATTTAGAATTAATGTATTCGATTGTGATTTTTATGCTAAATTTGTTGTTTTGCGTTGGAATTATATCTTTGTTATTGGTTGGTTTTCTTTGCGGGAGGGTATAATATTGAAAAATTTTATTTTTTAAACTCGCACAAATTATGGCGTTTGTACAAAAGCTAGCGCTAAATCTCAAGAAATTTTAACGGCGTTTTTGGGAAGCGCGCTAAAGCCCCGACTTTTAGCGGCGTGCCGCTAAAGGCCCGACTTTTAGCGTTTGTTGAAGAAGCGCCGCTAAAGACCATGGTTTTAGCGGCGCTTTTATTAAACGCCGCTAAAAGTCGAGATCTTTGGCGTTTTTTGCATATAAACGCATAAAATTTCCGCGGTAGTATTGGCGGCGTTTTTGTGGCGCTTGAAAGCGCCATAAATACTTTTGTGGCGCTTATAAAGCGTCGCTAAAGGCCCAAAAAAAGCCGCTAAAAGTCTATTTTGCTGTAGTGTACCCATTCTAGAAGACTGAGTTGATAGATTGATTGAAGTTGCACATAATGCGTATGTATTAAAATCTTCGTTTTCCAACAACATCAACTTAAGGGAGCACAAAATAGCTTATCTATGACAACATTTCTCTTTAACGGAAAACACTTGGATTTATTGTGTTTAGAGTGAGTGTTTTTAACAGCCTTCAATAAGAAAAGTTGATTGAATGAGAGATTCATTCTAAATATGCAAACATTTTTTTAATTGATTGTTATTAAATTATTAGTGGCATTATGATTAAGTTGTGGAATATTTTTTGTGTAAAGCTTACAAACATAGATTTACATTGCCCCACAGTGTTTTTAACTATGTAATTAAGGGTTAGATCTCTATTAATGTGAGTGAAGCACATTTTATAATTAACTGTTTACCTTTTCGAAAAATATTTAGTTAAGGATTAGTCATTGTTATTGACTGTGGATAATAAAAAAAAAAGTATTACGTGACAGAGGATAAATTTAGACCTCATTTAATTTGTTTCCTAGCTAATAAATTACAATTTACTAGCTTTTTTTCACATATAGTTAGAGCTGCTTTTTATTTTCCCAGTTTGGTATAGTGGACAGCTATGCGGAGGCACAATGAATCTGTTTCTCTTTCTTTTTAATAAGTAATCCATCTGTTTTAATAATACTGTTTGCACATAATAACATCCTACGGAAACTGGGAACAAAGTTGCAAATATTTTGAGATATGAACTTGAGCTCAAACATTTTACGTGGTAATCTGTTCCTCTGGAAATGGAAACCTAAGGCAGCAGGAAGTACTCCGCGCTCTTGATTAGCATTGCTGTAGCACTTTTACTGGACAACCCTAAAAGCTTTAAGTGGGGGGAAACTCCATTGCGCTTGTCAGCTTTAGCTTCCATTGAAGGAGAGAGTGAGATTCCTTGTAAGCTTTTTGTATGTTGTGTTGTTTGAATGGTGATATTTTTGACAGATGGCTTTTGATTGGAATATTTGAAAGCCATGAACAAAGTGTTTGTAAAGTTGCAATAGTGGTTGCTAAACATACAAGTAAAGGAAGTACAAGCTTCAAAAGCCTTTTTCTGAAACATTTCGACTGCAATTGCATGCAGTGTGCCAGTAATGATACAATAGAAACTCCCTCATCTCTTCTCTTGAAAGTTAAGTGGTCCATCACTGCTCACTTATATTACCATTTCTCCATTTCACTCCTTCCGATGATCATAAGTTGGAACCCAGAAATTTTTTTCCGGCGGCCCTAACTGAGCATAATAATATGAATAATATAGCTACCTTTCTTTAGCCTTCTTATGCTTAAAAATGCTAGATATCTATATAAATAATGACTTAAAGATACATTTTTGAAAAGATTGGTTGTTCCTTCAAAAAAAAAGATTGGGTGTTAATGGCACTGCAAATAAGCTTTGCTAAAGCCGCAGTCAGGTAAAAGGGAGTGGGTGTTTGTAGCAGACTCACTGGATTGATTGTTCTACATACCCACGTATATAATATTATTATGTTACCGCGAATTTGGCGAAAACAATTATGTAATTTATTTGACTTAAATACTGAAAAATGCCGGAAATTTTTAAATTTATCATAATAACTCTATTTTTTGAATAATTAAGAGAATAGGGAAAGCGTTTTCAGGTCAAATGCAAGAAAAAATGTTTTTAGCTGGATATATTTTTAGTGTATTGACAGAAAAATATTAAAAATTTAGACATCACATATATAATAATGATAATTACATGTTATTATTTACTATAATGATAGGTTAGCCCAAATTAAAAGTGATCAAATTTAGTTAGAATTTTATTGGGCTTTTAATTATTAAATAAAGTATGGGTTAAATATGTGTAGATACTATTCTAATCAAATTCTAATTAATAATCAAATTCTAATTAATTATGAGTTAATTAGAATTTGATTAGAACTAATTTGCCAAGGTTATAAATATTAGGGTTATGGTTTCTAAATTATACACAATATATCTTTTCTAATATCCCACTATTAGGAAAGAGAGAGTTTGAAAGATCAAATTCCCGAAATCCGGTAAAACTGCAAAGAATTCATGGATTCAGGTACGCTTCCGCATTTAGTTTTATTTTTTATTTATTCTTGATGATTTGATATGATAGATCCTGGTTTATTAAGTTTTATTTCAGATTTATTTTATAAATCTAACAAAAAACGCTTTCAGCTAGAAGCACTTTCTGTTATATCAACACTAAAAGTGGCAACATAGACAATTTTTTTATTTTCTAGTGTAACCTATTAATGTAAAAATAAAACTTACAAAATATGTTTTTTATATAGACCTAGAGTCTCATTTCCTTATTTTCTTAAACAATGTAATATATGAGATATGTGTATATATAAACTCATAATTCATTTATAGTTTGTTCCTAGACAATGTAAGATTGCTTACTCTTTTGACTAATAATATAAGATTAAAGGTTATAATATATTTTATAATTTTTTATTTTCTTTCATTTTTATCATAAAATTTTATACATTCGTACCATATTTGTGTTAGTTTTCATTTTATAATCATGTATTAATTTATATCTAAAATATTATTTACACTTGCAAATTTTTATCTTTTTACAAATAACAACGTAAGATCAAAAGTTATACAAATCTGTTTTCTCTATAGAAATATAGATAGTATTATAGAATATATATTAAATTTAAAATAAAAAGATACGAATGTGGAATATTGTATTTTATTTTTATATTGAAATTTTATTTATTTTATATTGAAATATCTAACCAACTTTGAAGTTTTAGTATTTGTGTAAATACTAACGAAAAGTATCATATGATTATGTAATTTTCACTATAGTCATGTTTATTTGGTTTCTTTTATTATTATTATTATCATTTGAATTAAATTTTTATTAAAAGTTGGAATAAGCAACCTTCAAATTATATATTTTTTGGTTATTTAAATTTATTTATTTTTGTCAAAAAACGATCTAAATTATAATTTCATAATTTATTATTGTCTATATTATTATATTTGTTAGAAAAGTTCTTTCTACTAATTAAGAGTTGATCGTGACATTTTAATAATATTAAAAAATTAAATTGAATTGAATTATTATTTAATAGTATCTCACACACATCTTCTTTTCTCTCTCTCTTTATTCACAACACCAAACATGAGAAAAGATGTTGATATAAGAGCAAGTAAACCCACATTGTCTAGGAACAAGTTTCAAATGGATTATGAGTTTATATATACTCATATCTTATATCCCACATCGCTTAAGAAAACAAGAGAAATGAGATTTTGAGTCTATATAGAGATCTGTTTTGTAAGTTTTATTTCCACATTAATAGGTGGCACCAAGAAATAAAAAATATATATTGGTGCTATAATTTTTAGTGCTGATGTGACGAAAATCGCTTCTTGTTGAAAGTGCTTTTCTATAAATATGCTGAAAATGAGTCCAGCTAGAAGCGTATGGACCCATTTTCGTAAAAAATAGCTTATTCACGTAATTTTTTAATCAACCTATTCACGTAATGTTTTAATTTTTTTTTGGCATTTATGTGTACTTAACTCAATTTATTTATAAAAAATTTAAATATAATTTTAGTTGAAATGGTAATATTAAAAAAAGTGATTGTATGTAGGTTTATATTTTTAAGATTTTATATAATTTTATAAAATTGTCATAACCATTTTTTGGAAAACAACAAGGGTTCGACTTTGGGTTTTAAAATGAAAAAGCGGAGTCGCCACCAATCCCTTTTTGTTGAGGTGTGATCGAGTCACCTCGTAAAGCGGTTGTTTTAATAAGCAGTTTGATTTATCAAAATAACGATTTTGGTCTACGAAATCCGTAAAAGCGAGTTCTAAGTCGGTTCACATACGAGGAAGGGTTTGCACCCTCGTCGCCTAAATTGGTACCAAAATGATTAACTAGTGTCTTAATGTCAAAAATTTGAAAAGATTTTTAAAATACGGATCCTTTAAAAGGTATTAGGATATTTGAGATTTCTTTGTTCCGAGAGGGTACAAACATCACATCCAGCACGTTAGAACATGATATTCTACACCTTCGTAATCAAAACTATCTCATGATTTCTGAAGTTTATCAAAAGGATATTTAGTTATTTAGTCCAACGGAAAATCGCAACCTTGACATGTTAGGGCACTATTCCCCGAATTCCCAAATACAGAACATTGCCTTTATTTTAAAACCTTTAAATGGAGTGTAGCAATTTTACAAAATGCATCGTATCGGATTAAATCAAAGAAAAGGCTCGAGTCAAAACTTGAGATTTCTTTGTCCCGAAAAGATATAAACATCACATCCAGCACGTTAGGACACATGTTTTAATCTCTCGTAATCAAAGTCGTCTCGTGATTCGCGAAACTTCGTAAAAAGGATGTTAAGTTATTTAGTTAAACAGAAAATCGCAACCCAGCACGTTAGGGCACTATTTCCCGAATTTCTAAATACGAAACATTGCCTTGCTTTAAGACTCTTTGGATAGAATAGGACGATTTCATAAAATGTATTTTTATTTAGCGAGATTATTGAAAAATTGCAATAGCAATAATAATGCAAATAAAGGATGATTGATAACAATAATGATGGCAGTGATGATGGATAACAATACTAAACAAATGATAATAAAGATGTTATATAATGGTAATAATAATAATGATAAGATTGAACAATGGTAACGATAATAGTAGCGCATATATATAGTAATAGTAAGTCGATAAATATGTTTATATGTGTATGAATATCATGTGATGAAGCATAATAAACAAATAGTAAAACACATATGCGATAATATAGTAGTAGTAAACTAACAATATATATATATATATATTTATATATATAACTATGATGATAGCGATGGTTAAAGCGAGCGAGAAAGCAATAATATGGTCGAAATGAAATGGTCATGTGGATAACGATATGTTAATGAAAATAATAATAATGGTAATAGTAAAGAATAAAAATAAACACGATAACAAATAAAATATGTATATGGATTTGATATGTGAAAATAATGACAAACAATAGAAATAACAAATAATAGTGATGATAATAATAATAATAATAATAATAATAATAATAATAATAATGATAATAATAAAAGCAATTTGAAATACATAAATATAAAAAAAACAAATAATGATAATAATAGTATTTATGTATAATAATAATATAATGCCAATAATGATAATGGAAATAATAATATATATATATGAAAAATAAATAAGTAAGTAAGGTAAAATAAAGTAAATTAATAATTGAATAAAGTAATAAATATAATAATAGTAATCATAATATTAATATTAATAATAAATGTAATAATGGTAAATATAATATAGTATCAACAATACTAAATACAATCAAATAATAATAATAATAATAATAATAATAATAGTAATATAACAAAATGATAAAAATAATAGTAGTAGACATAATAATAATAGATAGCAATAATAAACAAATGATAGTAAAAAATAATGATAATAATAATATAGTAAAATAATAATAATATAATAGTAATAATACCAAATAATAATAATAAGAAAAGAAGAAAAGAAAAAAAATGCAAATTGGCTAAAAAGGGATCGAATCGAGTTTGAAAGAATTTTGGGTCTAATTCGAAATAAATAAAAAAGGTTGTTAGGGATCAAGATATAGCACGCTTAAAGCTAGAGGGGCCAATTGGAAAATATCCCCATCCCTCCATCGCATACCGGTTAGCGACTTTAGGGACCAAATCCAAAAACAAAATAAAACTTGAGGTCAAATTTGAAAGAATCAAAAACACAAAATAGGACTTAATCGCAGGCGGTGAAGGAGAGGGATCGTTTAGCAAATATCCCTTCAAGGGTCATGTGCGATAACTCCTACTCTGAAGCGGTATTTTTTGTCGATGGTCATAAAACCATCTTAAACACAATGACATCCCCTAACCTATCTTTCTTTCAACTCTTCCTCTCATTTTTGTTTTTAGCCCGACGATTGGGCCTCCTTGACCTTAAATCGCTGCCGTACCACCACCGTATCGGTGGCGGTGGTGTCAAGACTTAGCCCATTTAGCCCTTATTGAAACCTGTTGAAGGCCAAGCGTTGATGTCTGAAGGCGAAGAAAAAAAGGGTTTGATAAATACTCCGACGACGGAGAGAGGACACCGACGCCGTGACGAGGAAATTTCGGTAAATTTCTTTTCTCCCCTTTTGCTATTCTTGTTTATAAGAAAAAACTCAAATGAAAAAAAAAAAAAGCGATGTCGAAAAAGTAAAAGACTACAATATCACCCTGTGAACTCTTTTGTTTTTTATTTTCAACCTTCGTTTGTAAAGGTTTTGAGCTAATCAAATGAAAACAATGGTAAATCACAATAGGTAGTAAACGAAATCGACCTTTAAATCTTGCTTTTTTTTTTATTTCTGATTTGGTATTTGGTTGTATATCTCGGTTCCTTTTTTGTTCTTTTTTGACCGAAAAAATCCTCCTCTTTTACAATGTTATTTTCGGGCTTAAATAGCCGAAAGACAATACATGTTTTTTCTATTGTTGCTTGCTGCTTTCTTGCTGTGTTCGGTCTTGTTTGCAGGTCATGGGTGATGCTGACACGGGCGGTGGGGAGGTGGAGCAGTCCAGCGGAAAGCGATGGCCTAATTTGCTGTGAGAAGGCAAGTGGCCCTAGGGTTTTGTTTTTTCTGATTTTGGTGTTTGGGCCTTCTTGTTTGGGTTAATTTGGTGTAGAGCGGTGATATATTGGTGAAATTTGTGGGTTGTTGGGCTTGAAGCCCGAGCAAAATTGGGGTTGTCTGTTTGCCCTCTTTGCTCGTTGTCGTATAACGAGCAGACAAAGATTTTTAAAAATCAATTTTGCGGTCTTGTTGAGTCTTGACTTCTTGATTTTCTTTTCTTTAGATAGCCGTTTTAGTCCATCGCATTTTGTTGCTTTGATCCATTCCATTCTGCAACTTGGTAGGACTCTTCATTTTAATTTACTAACTTCAATCTGCTCTTGCAACAACAAGAATGCCAGACCTACTAGCTTCGATCTGCTATTGCGATTTCAGGAATCACCAAATCTGCTAACTTTGATCTACTCCTGCAACATCAGGAATGTCAAATCTGCTTTCTTTAATCGATCCGCAAACTCGGGATCACGGACTATGTATTTGATCCGCTTCCTGTAACCCGGGAATGTCAAATCATGTTCTTCAATCGATCCACGCAAACTCGGGGACCACGGATGATGTCTTCAATCGCCTCCTGCAACTTCAAGAATGTCAAATCTGCTTTCTTCAATCTGATCCTACAAACTCGGGGATCACTAGGCGATGTCTTGATCGCTTCCTGCAACCGGGAATGTCAAATCACTTTCTTCAATCTTATCCGCAAGCGCGAGGATCACCAGACCGAGGTATTTGATCCGCTTCCTGCAACTTGGGAATGTCAAATCTGCTTTCTTCAATCGATCCCGCAAACTCGGGAACCACCGGTGATGTCTTCGATCTGCTTCCTGCAACTTCAGGAATGTCAAATCTGCTTTCTTCAATCTGATTCCTACAAACTCAGGGATCACCAGGGTGATTTATTTTATTTACTTCTTACTCCACGAGAACTTGAGGAAATAAGAATTGGGGAGAAGAGATTCGTAGTCTCCATCTTCTCTACCAAAACTTCAAAGAAATAAGGACTTATCCTCATTGTTAACTTTCGAGGAGGCAGGATTTGTAATCTCAACCTACTCCATTTGGGCGTCGAGGAAATAAGAATTGGGGAGAAGAGATTTGTAATCTCCATCTTCTCTATTGAAACTTCAGAGAATTAAGGATGTAACCTCATTGTTAACTCAGGGAGACGAGATTTGTAATCTCAACCTACTTCACGAGAACTTCGAGGGAATAAGAATTCAGGGAGAAGAGATTTGTAAACCCCATCTTCTCTTACTGAAACTTCAAAGGAATAATGACTTATCCTCATTGTTAACTCAGGAAGACGGGATTTGTAATCTCAACCTACTCCACTGGAACGTCGAGGAAATAAGAATTCAGGGAGAAAAGATTTGTAATCTCCATCTTCTCTACTAAACTTCAGAGAATTGAGGATATAACCTCATTATTAACTCAGGGAGACGGGATTTGTAATCTCAACCTACTCCACGGGAACTTCGAGGAAATAAGAATCCAGGGAGAAGAGATTTGTAATCTCTATCTTCTCTATTGAAACTTCAGAGAATTAAGGATGTAACCTCATTGTTAACTCAGGGAGACGGGATTTGTAATCTCAACCTACTCCACGAGAACTTCGAGGAAATAAGAATTCAGGGAGAAGAGATTCGTAGTCTCCATCTTCTCTACCAAAACTTCAAAGGAATAATGATTGATCCTCGTTGTTAACTCAGGGAGACGGGATTTGTAATCTCAACCTACTCCACTGAAACGTCGAGGAAGTGAGAATTCAGAACTTTTCAATTTGCTTCCTTACTATCTTCAGGAAGACTTCAATCTTCAGCCTGCCCCACCACCATCTTGAGGGAACGAAATCTAAACTTTCCAATGTGCTTCCTTACTATATTCAGGAAGACTTCAATCTTCAGCCTGCCCTACTACCATCTTGAAGGAACGAAATCTGAACTTTCCAATGTGCTTCCTTACTAAATTCAGGAAGATTTCAATCTTCAATCTGCCCCACTACCATCTTGAGGGAACGAAATCTGAACTTTTCAATGTGCTTTCTTACTATATTTAGGAAGACTTCAATCTTCAGTCCGCTCCACTATCATCTCTAGGGAACAAAATCTAAACTTTCCAATTTGCTTCCTTACTATCTTCAGGAAGACTTCAATCTTCAGTCTGCCCCACTACCATCTTGAGGGAACAAAATCTGAACTTCAATATCGCTACACCGTTCTTTGAGGAACTTGTCTTGTAGAATTAATTTTGTGTGCTTATGCTTATGCAAATGATGAGGATGTTATGATCGGAACGACTCAAAGTCTCCTAACTGCATGTGTTATGGACGACACTTGCATGAATGCAGAATGTCATGAGAATGATCTTTTTACAATGATCAGGATGCAATGAGTCGAATGCTCCTAACTAAACGTGCTTTGAAATGATGTATGAATGCAAAATGAAATGATCCCTTTTTAAATGCTTGGGGTCGTCATTGCTCGTAGTTCATTAAGGTTCTATCACTGATGTGTTATCATGCTTTCTCGTTCAGCTAGTATCTTTGATAGAAAACCCAAAAACAATGATCATATTCTGCTCAATAAGCTTGCCCCGCTGTAATTTCAGGGTCCCTTTCACTGTACCTTCTGAGACATAAAGTTTGCATCTCTCACTGCAACTTTAGGAGAATAACATTTAGTTTCTTCTATCCATTCTGTTGTAACTCCGGCGTATAAGATCAATTTGATCTGTTACACCATTCACTGGTGTAATGACCAGATGTGTAGGCCTGATATGTGCATGAATGCGAGTATCATTTTCTTTTCTCGAGAATGATCCTTTTTTCTTTGGGTTGCCATTGCTCGTTATCTGTCAAGGTCGTATCACCGGCAAAATGTATTGTCTTTTTGTTCAACCAATAAAAGGTCCAAAGAGATAATCATCTTTCTTCAATATTTCCAAACCTTGAGCTGAGTGAGTTCTAAACAACAGTCCTATTTCAGGTCCTTGTATTATTTAGAAGCTTCCAGAGTAATATGCAAAACTCTTTTTATGAAAGTATTATTAGTCCACTAATCGTTATTCCAATGCAAAATGCCTAAAAAAGATTGTAACAACGGACAAAAAGGAAATTGGTTGGGAGCATAGCTCGAAACAAATAAGTTAATCAATGCTAGCAAATGCAATTAAGAAGGAAATTTATCGGTGGTTTTTTGAAAGGAATAAAATAACCACAAGTAACAAAAATGGGTAAAATGGAAGCTAAGTGCCCTAGATATCGCAGCTTGAGCTTCTCTGTTCCAACTTCTTGAGGACCATTTTGAGCTTAATATGTGTTTAGGGGATCCAGAGTACTTTGTCGGTGCCCCAAGACATAACATACTTCTTTGAGCATAGCAAGACTACTGTATGCCCTATTTTCGATCGAAATTTTGAGCTGCCCTTCTCGGGTTTTCAACTCAAATACCCTTTGGTCTCAAAGCGCCCTTTGCGAGTTTTGGCCTTGGCCTCTCCTTTTTCTTTTTTCTTTTTCCTTTTTCTTATTTTTCATTTTTTTGGAAAATCTGAACTCACCGGATTGGGCAGGTCCTTGTCATTTAACTTGGTTAACACTCATGTTTCCCTAGAACAGACCTTCTTCGCTGTATAAGGCATTTACTTTTCTTTGGGAGTTCTTTTGGATAAGAAGAATCTCTCTTAATGCTAGGTCCTCTTCCTGAAATTCTCTTGGCGAACCTTTTGTCAAGCCGTATCCGTTTTTGGTACATTTGACCCTGCTGAATACTTTCAATCAAGCTTACTGGAGGCATTCTGCTTCATCTAATCCAATCCAAGTTTGGGAAAAGGAATCTTATCTTCCAACAATTGTTTCTCTTTTATAAACCAATGGGAAAGATGCCCCGGCAAAAGTCCTGGCCAACGTTCAAGGAACCTAAAGGGTAAATGGTAACTTCTCTATACAAGTCTCAGCCTTTTTTTCAAAAATCTTGAATTTTTTTTGACTGCCGACTTTGTAATTTTGGCATATGAAGCGACCTTCACCCTCTTAGTGAGGTAACCAACGACCATGAATATGAATCGATGTTGGCTAAAAGCCTTTGAGGAGACTGACTTGTTAACATCCATGCTTCATATAGGGAAAATAAAGAAGGCATAGTCTTCCTCGATTTGGCATTTTATGGCATAACAGATACAATTTCCCTTTCTTGGTGAACCAATAGCCCGAGCCTCTTGATTAGCTAGGCTGTTGTAAAACATGGGTTCTTCAAACTCCAACCTTAACAGCATACCCATGTTTTAGTAGTTTGGCATGCCTTGATATGATCGTGCGAAAACATCTTGAATTTCTGAAAATAGCTCAATGATGCCTTGCCTTATTCCTACGAGGAGCTACGCTTCCATCTTCATCTCTTTCGTTAGTTCATAGCGTCTGCTGATACTTCATAAGGTAGGATCTACCATTGGGGAAGTAAGTTGCAATCTTTGTCATCTTCAAAGCCCTTAGATCCCTCTAGATACATATCTTACTAAAAAGGGAGTCAGTAACAGCGTCGTTCATGTCATTGATATCTAGGGGCCCATTGTAGGCAGAAAATCCAAAGAATAAATGATCCTAAGGATGATTATTCGTATGATATGGTCATGAATGAAAAATATTCAGTATGAAATGTAAGGAATGAAAATATTTACTTAGAATGATGAATTTTATTGAAATAAAAATTCTGGACACAAGCCTACTTCTCAAAAGAAATCTTATTGCTTCCAGGCTTGAAGCAACAAGTGTGTTTTACACATTACTCTAGATTAGCTTTAAAAATACATATCTCTTCCACAGTCTCATTGTTCAAAACACTCCCAAGTACATAAAGGCAGATGCTCAGAAAACTTTTATTTCTCGGTTCTCTTCGGGTATACCATTGCTCCGTCATCGAACTTCACAATACCCATGTTGATGAGATTTTCCACCAATTTCTTGAAAGCAAGGCAATTTTCTATCGAATGGCACCGTGATCCCCGTGGTACTCTGCTGAGTGTTTGGGTCATACCATTTTGGGTATGGAGGTTGCATCGATTTTGGATATTGGGGGACACAACGTGTGCATCAAATAAACTTTGATACAACTCCTTATATGTCATAGGGATTGGCGTAAATTGGAGTTTTCAATGTTTTTCCTTGTGAGATTCTTTCCTTGTGAACCTTGATACTCGGTGAGTCACCGTTTTGGTGATTAACGGTAATTAACTTTGGGTCCCCCATGTTTGTATTATTCACCTCGTCATCCTTTTTTCTAGGAGCAGACCTTCTAGTGGTTTCCCCTGCTTCAATCTTACCGCATCTGATTGCATGTTCGATCATCTCTCCTACCATTACTATGTCGGCAAAGCTTTTAGTCGTACTCCCTATCATATGAGTTATGAAAGGGGCCTTCAGGGTGTTAATGAAGAGCATGGCGGTCTCCTTTTCCAAGAGCGGTGGTTGTGCTTGTATTGCTACCTCTCTCCATCATTGAGCATCTTGTCAAAACTTTACCGACTTTTCTCCATATTTTAGGCGTGATTCTATCAGAGCAATATCACTACATGGCCATAATGTTTCATAAAAGCACATGCGAGTCCTTCCACGTCTTGATTTGGCGGGACTAATTTGGTTATACCATTTGGCGACAGACCAGTAAGCTGTCTTGAAAACAGTGAATTAGCAACTGGTCATTATTAAGGTGCCCCGCCATCCGCCGGCAGAACATTGTGATGTGCGCCTCAGGACAACTGGTCCCATTGTACTTCTCAAATTCTGGCATCTTAAACTTATGAGGAAGCACTAAATCTGGAACCAGACTCAAGTCTTTTGCGTCAAAACCATGGTGGTGATCAGTATTTTCCAAAGCCTTGAACTTTTCCTCCAACCATCTACAACGATCCTCTAATTGCTTCGAGGATTCAACTATTGCCCCATCCCTCTCTGCTATATTCAAATCGGGATTGGCTGGGTTATCTCCTGGATTGGATCCTGAGCCAACGCGGGAGTTCGTGGGTGGTCTAATATCATTTTGCCCTTGTTGAGGCCTAATCGTGATAGATGGCCTTTTGGGATACACCTCTGTGGCACTTGAGTATTAGGCGGTAAAACCGGAGGGTAAGCAGGTCGTCATTATCGTTTCCCAAACTAGTAGCAACGCCTTTCCTTTCTCACGTTCATTGGCCAACAAGCTGCATAACCGATTCATCATGCTACTCGAGATTCACGCATCTGTTCTATCATGTCTTGTTGTATCTTGATTAATCGTTCTTGCATACGCTCCTGTATTTCCTTTTGCATTTGTTCTAGCCTTTCCATTCTTTGATCCATGTCTTCTAGGTTCTTGAAATAACTTCACCTAATTAGGGTCTTTCTACAAATTTTAATGCATGTGATATGATGCAATGCAAATGCATGAAATGCAATACAAATGCATGCAAAAAGAAAGAGAGGCGTTGATTATGAATTCAATTTTATTAGAAGAACTTTTCTAGAAAATAAGTTTCTTTATATAAAACGGATTGCATAATGCTTTATCCTCATAGTCCAGGTGAAAACACCAGTCTTCTTCTTCGTATCCGGATGTTATGGTCGTGCCCCGTGAACTTTCTCAATGGATACCTCTTTTAGCTCCTTGTTGCTTGGTCCAGGCCGTACCTCTTCGCTCACTTATCTTTCGCGATGTTTATAAGCTTCTTTTAGAAAATGGAGATATGATGACTCTCGAATAATCTTTGTCGGCTTGAATCCTCGGGCAAAGTCTTGTATTCTTCTGTGGGTTATCAGTCCTCTCTCGTTGTTTACCTAGACTATGTTCGAATGACCGTATTATAATCCACTTTATCAAGTAACACATTTCCTTATGATAAACTCTTCTATTTAGCAATCGAATATAAATCAACACCTCCTTTCTAAGATGATGCGGTGTGATGCAATGCAATGCAATCACATACAAAACCAAACACGTTAGCACAGGAGAAATAAACAAAATAGAGTACCTATCCAGGTGACCACTAGGGGTTTGACATAGTTCTACCTAAGAAGGGTCCTTAGGGTTCACTACATGTGGTTTGGTTCTAAGGTAAGGGTACCGAACTAGCGATTCCTCGATCCTCACTCATTATAGACTCATATAGACCGAGTTGAGTTCGAGGGAATACATTTCCCTATGGTGCCTGGAGATGAAAATCTCACGAAGACATAGATACGGATGTATCCCAAAGTGATCCACTATCCTACGGAGGTGAAGACCTCACGAAGGTAGTTCTCACTCCCACTTAAAGATGCGACCACAAGCGGTCATGCAATGCAATGCCGAAATTAAAACAACATGCAATAAAAGGATCGTAATTCTCAAATCTAACTTTCAAATTTTCGACAAAAGGCGAAAATAATCAATTTATGGCTTGACTTTCTAAATCGGTCCCAGTGAGTCGCCAAGTCGTCGTAACCATTTTTTGGAAAACAACAAGGGTTCGACTTTGGGTTTTAAAATGAAAAAGCGGAGTCGCCACCAATCCCTTTTTGTTGAGGTGTGATCGGGTCACCTCGTAAAGCAGTTATTTTAATAAGCAGTTTGATTTATCAAAACAACGATTTTGGTCTACGAAATCCGAAAGCGAGTTCGAAGTCGGATTCACATGCGAGGAAGGTTAGCACCTCGATATGCCCTAAATTGGTACCAAAATGATTAATTAGTGTCTTAATGTCGAAAATTTGAAAAGATTTTTAAAATACGGATCCTTTAAAAGGTATTAGGATATTTGAGATTTCTTTGTTCCTAGAGGGTACAAACATCACATCCAGCACGTTAGGACATGATATTCTACACCTTCGTAATCAAAGCTATCTCATGATTTTACGAAGTTTATCAAAAGGATATTTAGTTATTTAGTCCAATGGAAAATCGCAACCCAGCATGTTAGGGCACTATTCCCCGAATTCTCAAATACAGAACATTGTCTTTATTTTAAAACCTTTAAATGGAGTGTAGCAATTTTACAAAATGCATCGTATCGGATTAAATCAAAGAAAAGGCTCGAGTCAAAACTTGAGATTTCTTTGTCCCGAAAAGATATAAACATCACATCCAGCACGTTAGGACACGATGTTTTAATCTCTCGTAATCAAAGTCGTCTCGTGATTTGTGAAACTTCGTAAAAAGGATGTTAAGTTATTTAGTTAAACAGAAAATCGCAACCCAGCACGTTAGGGCACTATTTCCCGAATTTCTAAATATGAAACATTGCCTTGCTTTAAGAATCTTTGGATAGAATAGGACGATTTCATAAAATGTATTTTTATTTAGCGAGATTATTGAAAAATTGCAATAGCAATAATAATGCAAATAAAGGATGATTGATAACAATAATGATGCGGTGATGATGGATAACAATACTAAACAAATGATAATAAAGATGTTATATAATGGTAATAATAATAATGATAAGATTGAACAATGGTAACGATAATAGTAACGTACATATATAGTAATAGCAAGTCGATAAAATACGTTTATATGTGTATGAATATCATGATGATGAAGCATAATAAACAAATAGTAAAACACATATGCGATAATATAGTAGTAGTAAACTAACAATATATATATTTATATATATAACTATGATGATAGCGATGGTTAAAGCGAACGAGAAAGCAATAATATAATTGAAATGAAATGGTCATGTGGATAACAATATGTTAATGAAAATAATAATAATGGTAATAGTAAAGAATAAAAATAAACACGATAACAAATAAAATATGTATATGGATTTGATATGTGAAAATAATGACAAACAATAGAAATAACAAATAATAGTGATAATAATAATAATAATAATAATAATAATAATAATAATGATAATAATAAAGCAATTTAAATACATAAATATAAAAAAACAAATAATGATAATAATAGTATTTATGTATAATAATAATATAATGCCAATAATAATAATGGAAATAATAATATATATATATATGAAAAATAAATAAGTAAGTAAGGTAAAATAAAGTAAATTAATAATTGAATAAAGTAATAAATATAATAATAGTAATCATAATATTAATATTAATAATAAATGTAATAATGGTAAATATAATATAGTATCAACAATACTAAATACAATCAAATAATAATAATAATAATAATAATAATAATAATAATAATAATAATAATAATAGTAATATAACAAAAATGATAAAAATAATAGTAGTAGACATAATAATAATAGATAGCAATAATAAACAAATGATAGTAAAAAAATAATGATAATAATAATATAGTAAAATAATAATAATATAATAGTAATAATACCAAATAATAATAATAAGAAAAGAAGAAAAAGAAAAAAAAATGCAAATTGGCTAAAAAGGGATCGAATCGAGTTTGAAACAGAATTTTGGGTCTAATTCGAAATAAATAAAAAAAGGTTGTTAGGGATCAAGATATAGCACGCTTAAAGCAAGAGGGGCCAATTGGAAAATATCCCCATCCCTCCATGCGCATACCCAGTTGGCAGCTTTAGGGACCAAATCCAAAAACAAAATAAAACTTGAGGGTCAAATTTGAAAGAATCAAAAAACACAAAATAGGACTTAATCGGCAGGCGGTGAAGGAGAGGATCGTTTGCAAATATCCCTTCAAGGGTCATGCGCGATAACTACTACTCTGGCAGCGCCGTTTTGTATGATGGTCATAAAGCATCTTAAACAATGACATCCCCCTAACCTATCTTTCTCTCAACTCTTCCTCTCCTTTTGTTTTTAGCCGACGATTGGGCCTCCTTGACTTCTTAATCGCTGCATTACCACCACCGTATCGGTGGCGGTGGTGTCCAAGACTTAGCCCATTTAGCCCTTATTGAAACCTGTTGAAGGCCAAGCGTTGATGTACTGAAAGGCGATGAAAAAAAAAAGGGTTTTGACACCTTTTTAGCGGCGCTCGACGACGAGAGAGGACACCCGACGCCGTGACGAGGAAATTCGGGTAAATTTCTTTTTCTCCCCTTTGCTATTCTTGTTTATAAGAAAAAACTCAAAAGAAAAATAAAAAAAAAAGCGATGTCGGAAAAGTAAAAGACTACAATATCACCTGTGAACTCTTTTGTTTTGATTTTCAACCTTCGTTTGTAAAGGTTTTGAGCTAATCAAATGAAAACAATGGTAAATCACAATAGGTAGTAAACGAAATCGACCTTTAAATCTTGCTTTTTTCGATTTCTGATTTGGTATTTTGGTTGTATATCTTGGTTCCTTTTTTGTTCTTTTTTGACCGAAAAAATCCTCCTCTTTTACAATGTTATTTTCGGGCTTAAATAGCCGAAAGACAATACATGTTTTTTCTATTGTTGCTTGCTTTCTTCTTGTGTTCGGTCTGTTTGCGGTCATGGGTGATCTTGACAGGCGGTGGGCGGTGGAAGCAGTGCAGCCTTGAGGCGTTGGCCTAAAGGCAATGCGCAGAGAAGGCAAGTGGCCCTAGGATTTTGTTTTTTCTGATTTTGGTGTTTGGGCCTTCTTGTTTGGGTTAATTTGGCTGTAGAACGGGCTGATATGTTGGTGGGATGTGGGTTGTTGGGCTTATAAGCCCGGGCAAAATTGGGGTTGTACAAAAATAATAGTTTTTAAAATTTTCACAAACTAAATTAAGATTTAATAATAGATTACATCAACTAATCAAACAGTATAAATTACTAGAGCTTTTCCACAAAAACGTAACATGCCTTTTCGTGGCTTAGTTAATAATAATGTTTTCTAAATTAACTCTTGTAGTTTTATGTATTATTAATAGATCAGATATTAAGTTTGTTGAATTTAATTTTAAAATTTTCGATATTATATCATGAAAATGCATGAAATTGTACAAAATAGTAATCTATTAATTAACGTCCTTTTATTTTCCAGACTATTGTAAAAAAATTTCATGCATAAATATTAAACATTACCTTTCAAAGCATTTGACCATCCATTCATCTCTAGTGAAAGGTTAATAATGTCAATGTAAACGTCACTTGGTATAAGGAATGGCAATAGTGCGGATGGTTTTATATACTCAAGCTCATCTCCCCCAAATTTTATATGATATTGTCCCAACTTCAATTTGCTTCCGCAATCACTTATCTGATTCCATCCTACCCAAAATTTATATTATGTTTTATAATAAAGTTAATATCTATAAAATTAAATCAAATATATAGTATAAAAATAAGAAATTATAATGAAATTAAATAAAAGTATATATAAAATTAAATATAAGTTATAAATGGTTATAAAATTAAGATATTATAATTAATTATAAAATTAATATAAGAGCATTTTAGTAAAATTATTGACGGTGAGGCGAGGTGGGATAAATTTCATCTAAAGCTGACTCCAGGTCGTCCCTAAAAATCTTAATAGAAAGCCTACCTCACCTTGGCTTGAAATCCTTCTTATAAAAAACCATTCTTATCTAATTTGGGTGAAATATTATAACAAGTCAATATTATTACCTTTAGGTATCAAAATGTATAATTTTGTTAAATAGAAGTATCACAATGGATCAAAAAGAAATACATGTAGCATATTAGAAAAAAGTGTCAAATTCAGTGTGCGAATACTATAATAATCCAATCAAAAACCCTTTTATATAAAAATAAATAAATATTAATATGAGAGAGTTTTGTCTTTTCATGTTTTAATAAAAAGATAAACTATATTAGTAGTCGGTCAATTATGTTTTTTTTTTTTTATCACCTAACTATGAAAAGTTATAAAATGGTCATTTAGCTATTCAATGTTTTTCTTTTTTGGTCACCCATTTATCTTGAAGTTTTGAGTGTTTTCATTTTTACGTTAGTCAACTAGTGATTAAAAAAAGATAATTTTAAATAGTTAGATGACCATTTTGTATCTTTTCACGATTTGATGACAAAAAAAAAGAAGAAATTTACTAATAATTGAGTGACCATTTTGTATCTTTTCATAGTTGGGAAACAAAAAAGAAATAAAAAAAATATAGTTAGGTGACTCTAACTACCCTTTATTAAAAACATGAAAAGACCAAAACTCCCTCGTATAAATATTTTTTATATATAAAAGGGTTTTAATTGGCTTATTATAGTATTTGGTACACGAGTTTGACAATTTTTTCTAATATGCTACTTGTATTTTTATGTTCAATGTGATACTTGTATTTGACAAAAGTTATACATTTTGGTACCCAAATATAATAATATTGACTTGTTAGCTAGTGTTTAATTTGTGGTTTAGAATTGATTTGATTAAAGTTAATTGTTAATATTATTAGGTTTAAAATTTTCATTATTTTGTTAATAGAATAAATTTTATGTTAATTGTAAATTTATTTAATTTTGTATTTAATTTGTTAAATATAGTTTAATGATCGTGAATTTTTTCATCTATTAGGATTGATTTGATGAAAATTAATTACTAATATTATTAGTTAATTATAATTTTCATCAAACCAACAATAAAAATCGAATTAAACACTAAAAGTTAACATTGTTGACTTCAAGTACCAAAATGTATAATTTTTCCGAATTCATGTACCACATTAGACTTAAAAAGTAATCCATATGCCATATTACAAAAAAAAATGTCGATTCGGGTAACAAATGTTATATTAAGCATTTTTATATTATCCCAATGGAATTGATGTCGAGTTGTATTAAGCATTTTAATATATTATTATAACTAGATTTTGACATAACCCTATATGAGTGAAAATAAAATTTATCTAACAAATTTATAGAATTTCAATAAAAATAGATTTACAAAAATAAAAGAGTTTGGATAATTTCACAATTGAGTTGGAATCGATCGGTGAGTCGCACTAACTCAATAAAACACTTAATGTCACATTTGGTTACTACTTAATAGTTTAATAACATGAAGAAAAAACTTATTTATTACAGATGTATTCCAATGGTTAGACATAAAATAAAAAAATAGTTAGTACAAATTTAAACTTGAAATTAGAATGAGGGATAACTCTTGTAAAAAAAAAAAAAAAAACCTCTCTTTACTAAACATAAGTCATAGGAGTCATAAAATATTATCCATTAAATTAATTTATTACTAACTTATATATTAAAACACATGTAAAAAATAATACTCTTACCAAACATAGCATTAAATCTAAAAATAGATAGGGATGTGGAACAAATCAATTAATGAACACTTACAATAAACTTTATAACAACAAAAAAAAAGAATCCATTTAGATGAAGCAAAGAATGGGAGATATGTGGAGAAAGGTACTTGAGATATATCAGCCTTAATTATGGACTTATTGTAGACAATATTATGTGTAAGATACGAATGAAATGATAGCTATATATACATACATACTAATTTATTCAAAGTTTGATGAGGGTTTCAACGAATCAAATAGAAAAAAGGGGAATGATGAGTTAAATTCAAATTTTTTTTTTATTTTTTTTTTTTTTGTGTTAAGGTGGCAAATGAATTAGTGATGCTAACTTGTTTTTAAAATTTGGTTCAGAAGAAAAGAGAAAAACAGATGGGTGTGATTTGAGGAGCTCAAATTGCAAAAAAGATTGTGGTAATTATATAAGATGGTTGGCTTACTATTATTACTGCCATTAATATGTCAGTATTGCAAAAAGGAAAAAAAAAAAAAAAAACCTAAAATTCCCCCACTTTGCCGCAAGTCAAAACTCAAAACAGAAAGTAAAGAAAATCAATCACATGCGTCACTGTGGGTATTAGAAAGAGACATTACATAATGATGATTTTGTTTCATAATAGTTTCTGTCGTATAGCCCTTAAATTGGAAAACCCTTTTCCCCAAGGAAATAAATGAAAGGCTTCGATGCTTTATATCTTAGATGGAGCACTATAATTTTACTAAAATCTCTTTTAATCATGAATCCTATCCTTTCACTTTATAAAATTAAAATGTTTAAGTCAAGCTAGGTGGACTTTGGTCTTGTCTTGTTTTATTTTAAGACAAGAAAGAGGGAAAGTTGAAGAGAATTAATGAAAGGTAAATGTCGTTATTAGATTTAAACCCTCCTGGATTTGATGTGGCGTTGACTTAATTAATTCTCAAACGGCGCTACTGATGCTTGATAAAGCTTGTTTTGGTTGTAGGAGACAGTATCATTCATAAGCTTTAATTTCTATTTAACCTTAAAAAACAATGAAGAGGGGTTTGTATTTGAGAAAAGAAAAACTGTAAAATGGATGCTGAAGCAACTTTGCATCTGCAATCACTACCATTACGTTTAAAACAAAACCTTATGATTGCCAATGCTAAGTAACCAATTAACAGCAAAATGAATGTGTTTGATGAAAGAATCAGACATAACAATGGTTAGTTAATGATGGTATCAAAGCAAGACAAGGAGGGAGAGGGTGTTTGTAGGGTGAACAGATGAAGAGAGAGGGTGGGGGTGGTGAAGTCAAGATTCTCAGACACAGAGAAAAGATTGAGGAACTATTAATGGGGACCCCTACTACCCTCTCTCAACATTCTTGTCATTATGATGAATTATGAACAATAATTCAATGTCCCCCTAGCTTTTTAGAGTTTGGACCTTGGATACCCTACATTAAACATACTTACCTTTCCTTTTTGTTGCTTCTATACAAGAACACATTCGATTTTTCTTCTTCCTCTCTACACATTGTGTTGTGCTGCTAATTCTTGGTTTAATGGCAACGGACTCCACTAAAACTCAATTTTTCATTTCCATATCCCATATGATGTAATTTTGTATGTTTTATATTCTACTTGTTGAAATTTAGGTTATAAATTATGAGTAAATTTTTGTTTTGATCACTTAACTAAAAAAGAGTTATAATTTTATCTCTGAACTATTTAAAAGTTTTTATTTAAGTTACTAAGCTATTAAAATCAATGCTATATGACTTTCCATATCCACACAGCCTACACCAATCAAAAGTTTTATTTTCCTTTCTCTTCTATAGTTTAGTTTTTTTTTTTTCATGAAACAGCTTTGGATGTTATTAATTTGTAAATCAAAATTTAAATAGCTTTTTTCTCTAATCTCTGACATTAATCGCCATATCAACCTAAATATAAGGGATGTTCTTCTACTCATCAATGGGTACTAATGTACTATATCGACCGTTGAATCATCACTTCAAGCTCGCTGGCGGAATATTAAAAAAGAAAAAAAACTTAACATCCCAGTGACTTAATTAAAAAACTTTTGAATAGTTTAATGACTTGAATGAAAAATTGCGAATAGTTCAATGACCAAATTGTAATTTTATTTAGTTAAATGACCAAAACAAAACCTTACCCATAATTTAAAAACTAACAGTGTAATTTATCCTTTTAATATCTAGTCCGGATTTATAATAACAAAATGTAGATGTTAAGTCAATGTTAGATGGCGGTTATACAATGAAGTATATCTATATCTTTATCTATACTTATATTGAGTTGGCGTTACGAATCAACTATACACTAATTCAATTGAAAAATTATTTAAATATTCTTTTATATACAAAGTAATAAATATTAATAGGAGGGTGTTTTTATCTTTCTATATTTTAATAAAATAATACTATGATGGTATTTGAATTGGCAAAGCATGAATTTTAAATTTTTTAACTTAACTAATTCAACTAAAGCTTCAGTTAATTTTGATATAAAATTATTAAAGGGAGGTCACTCTCTAAGCTAGACTTGAACCCTCATCAGAGCATAAACACCTCGAAAACAATATATTATTGAGGGTTTTATATCAATTCAACCAACGACTTTCCTTTAATATATATTTTTTTTGTAAATATATCATTTATAAGTTTTTCACTTGTATGGTTAATATGCCAAATTTATTCATTGTTGAAAATACACTATACAATAACATCCATGGAGATTCCTAACTTCTAACATATAATAACAAAATTCTAATTTTGGATGATTATATTATATTTTAAACTCTCCATTCATAAGTTTTAGAGGAGTAGGGAAAGAATATTCTAAAATGAGGTTGCCAAATAATTAAGCAAATGGGAAATGATTGCACATGCAAAAAGATCAAATATTGTTTATAGTTTAAAAAGTAGAGTTTGTTTTGTTTTGAAAAACAGTGGACTTGGCTCTCTACAACACTTTGGTGCTGAATACACTTGTCTTCCTCTTCTTCTTCTTCCAAACAGGGGTGAAGTCAGAAGAATTTTTTAGGGGAGGTCGGATAAAATTTTAATTTTTTATAGTTTATATTTTTATAATTTGTAAAGGATTAAATCGAATTTTTATAATTTTAGGGGGGCCAAAGTACAATTTTACCTTTACTAATTTAAAATTTTTAAAAAATTCTAATGGCCAAAATTATAATTTTACATTTTAGGGAGGCCGGACCCATACTAACCCCCTAGCTACGCCCCTGCTTCCAAACAAGTCGATGAATAATTATTCAATTTACATCCATTTATGATTTTAGTTACAATAAAAAGCAACATTTTAAAATGTTTTGCTAATCCAATATCAAATGATACAACTCTTATCAAGTCATTCACACATTTTTTATATTTGTATAAAGATGCATTTATAACAATAAATATAAGGCTTGTAGGGATATGTCTCCTAAATTTCATTTACTAGTTTTTTTTTTTTATTTCATGCAATGTACGAGTTAAATTGTATATATCAATTTTATATTTTATATTTATTAGTTCTAAAATTTTGAGTAGTTGTTAATGTTAAAGTTTTGATTTCCATTAAATATATATATTAGAAATCAATTGTGAATATAATCGAGTTAATATTTGGTACACTAGAAATGTAATTTTTCTTTTATTTCACAGGCAGCCTTCAAAAATTTTCATGTGTCTTTTTTTTAAAAAAATATATTTTTTTAATATTTTACTATACCTCTACAGAACACTTGTCAATCCCCGGTCTTATTTGTGGAGTCTAAAATCTTCACTGGCAGTGTACCAAATATTTTCCCTTAATATAATATTATTTCAAAATTCAAAGACTGAAATAATTAATTTAATATGAGTTAGTATTTAGTACGCTGGCAGTGTAATTTTTAATTTCACAAGCAACCTTAAAAATTGTCATGTGTCTTTTTTAAATATTTATGTTTTAATATTTTATTATAAGACACTTGTCAACCCCTCAACTCTACTTGTGAAGTCTAAAAACTCCATTGACAGTGTACCAAATATTTTCTCATATAATATTAATTATTATAAATTCAAATGTGAATATAAATAAAATTGTTTAGTACAATTAAATTCACTATTAAAGTAATTAATATAGCTCAAAAGGAAATATTTGGGAACTCAAAATTTACATCTATCCAACGATCCATCCATCATATTGCATGTAGATTATATATATCAAGTTTGGTATAAATTAAAAATTCATAACTATATCTTTTGTAAAGAACTTTCAATAGTTAAATATAGATAATATTTTAGATCGACATGATAGAAATATTGGATCGATTCAAAATTTTATATGTATGATAACTACAAATATGTTGATAAATTTAATGGTTAGATTGTTAAAATATCAATCGTATAAAAAAAATAAAAGAGTATAAAATCACTTTAATTTTATACCGATGTAAGTAGATCACTTCCCTACCAAAAGATCGCCGGAGATGCTTTCCTTTCCTTTTCCTTTTCCTTTTCCTTTTACCAAAAGAGTGTAAAATCCTTTTCCTTTCCTATCTCTTATAGGTTAACTTAACTAGCTCGGGTTGGAAATCGCCGGAGATGCTTTCACACTATTCAGCAGTTATTTGGGTATAAATTTTCAAGCTTTCTTGTGATATGGCATGTATAGGGATCTTTTGATTAATTAAGTCATAGTTAATGTAGCTAAATGTGTTTGCCTAAGACGGTTTATAGATCGATAGTGTATAGTCACGGATGATGGCTTACGTCAGTCATAGTTATGCTAGTGATAGTGCTTTCTTGCATGGGAGGCTAGTATTGTTATTATGAATTAAATGTGAAAATTTTAGTATTATAAATGATGATGTGAGAATTACACGTGATGTTACATGAATGTGTGAATATAAGGGTGGCAATATGGCTTGAAAAATAGCCTAGAAAGTTGTCCACACGGGTAGACACACGGGCGGTGTCTAGGCCGTGTGTGACATACGATTAGTCCCATGGGTGTGTGGCTAGGCCTGTGTCCCCTGCATGTTTGTGATGCAAGTCAGTGTCGACCACGGGTGGAGCACACAGGCGTGTCGAGGTCAGTGAGGGACACCGGCCAGGGACTCGGGCGTGTGTCCGGCCGTGTGAAAACCCCTGTAGGTTCGAAATGAAATAAATTCCACACGGGCTAGGGACATGGGCGTGTGCGATCACACGGCTTGCCCATACGGGCGTGTCCCATTTCACACGGGCGTTGGCCCTATTTAGGCAAAAAAATTTCTAAGTATACAAAAGTTCCGGTTCGATTCCGAGACCCTCTATTTGTATGTTTAAAGCCTCGTGGGCCCATAATAAGGATGTTATGATTGTAAATGGGAAGTTTTAATTGGAAATGAAATTTAATAGCCCAAAGTTGTATGTTCAAGCAAGTTAAGCCCGATAATGCCTCGTACCTGGTTCCAGCGTTGAATACGGGTAAGGGGCGTTACATACGTCATACAATGAACTTCAAAAGTGGATAGTCGCGATGGAGGAGTATGTGTCAGTTATCATGATTGATTTGCAAACACTGTCGTACAATGGCCTGGAAGGCGAAATTCAATCGGGGAGACAAGTTTTCCACCGATTGTTTTGGATGATCAATCCCTATGTTAGGGCCTTCTTCCACTGCAAGTTGTTGGTGTAGGTTGGTGGTACCTAGCTTTATGGTAAATATACACAAATACTCCTGATTTTTGTCTTCTAATTACATTGGAGTTTTTGTTTTCTTTTCCTATCCCAAATAGAATTTTGCGTTCTCTTCTTATTTCTTCTCTATTTTCTTTTCTTCCCTATTTTTTACATCAAAATTTACATCTTTATGATGCTAAGTAATTGACATTCTTAGATTAAAACATCTTCCATTCAATCGTTCTATCTATCGGTTTCAAAATTATTGTCAATAGAATGCCGATCTTTGCCAAGCAATAGTAAGTATATCCGTTTCAAAGATTAGATCTCGAATATTAGTAATACTTCTATCTGAATTTAATTATTCATTCAAGCTAATCAATATTTTACGATCTTTTGTGATTCTTGCTGGATCTTTCTATTAATCTCATCAAATATTGAAATCAATTGCTAATTCATGTAAATACGTCGTTTGAAGGACCTGTTTTAGGTGCGTCGGATTATATTTGATTGGAAGAGACGTTGTTCAGGCTTTCGGTGAAAGGTGTGTGTTCCTTTACAAGTAAATTGGGGCAAACCATGCCTAGGATTAGGGCCACACGGCCCCTTACACAACCATGTGTCTCTGAAACCCTAGGCTAGTTTGGATCTCACACGGCCTACCACACGACCGTGTCTCCTTTATAGCTTAATTTTGCATGTTTCACACGGCCATAGTCTGTTACACGGTCATGTAACCCCTCCACACGGTCTATAGCATCCCACAAAACCTGGCCACATGGCCATGCATCCCATGTTTTACAATTTTGCCCAAAATTTTATGATTTGTTCAAGTAGTCCTTGAATGGTCCCCGAACTATTTTTAGTATTTTATTTCTTTTAATTGAACCCCTGATAATATGAGTATTAGAATTCATGATTTGAATGTATGATTTATTACTGTATATACATGATATGTGGATAATAAATGCTTGAAGCATCCGTATTATGGTTTGTATGATCAACATGTCTTATGCTACCATTAAATTGAGTTCATGATAAAACATGTTTTTAGCTCTGATTGGATTTATTATAAGCATATTAATTACCACCATATGATCTATTATAAGTATGCCACATTGCATTGCATGAGGTGGGATGATATGAACGGAAGAAGATTGACATTTTATCTACAAAATTGCTATGTACCCACAAGCAGAGGCAGTTTCCATTTGTAGGTTATTTACTGTGTATACACAACCAGAGGCAAATTCCATTTGTGGGTTATTCGCTCTGAAATCCATAGCCAAAGGCAAATTTCATTTGCGATATTTTTGCTATATACCCACAACCAAAGGCAGATTCCATCTACGGGATTTTGTTGTGTGTCCACAACCATTGGCAGTTTATCTGCAAACCATTGGTGGTTAAACCACAACCCGGTGTGTTGGTGTTTGGAGTTTAGGAGAACTCCCATTGTGGTGTGTAGTTGTGGGGTAGGAATTTTTCTATAAATCGAAACTGTATGGCATTCACAAAGCATGTGCATACAAAGCTGAGATTTCCGAGATGATACATATATAAATATATACATATATTGTTAAATGATTTGAAAAGCCAATATTCTGAAAATTGCTTTTATGTATTATTTCTACGTGTTGTGTTTCTATATGTTTAAACATTTGCACTGATTTTCTTGTGACTGAACTCACACTAAGCTTCATAGCTCACTCCCCCTTTTATTTTCGTCTCTACAGATAACTCACCAGGTTAGGACATGGATATGACATCTGAAGGGTCTCGACATAGTTTTATTTATTGGAATATTTTAGGCTCATTATTTGATATTTTTATTATTTAAAGATTGTATTATTTTATTTTGAACTGTGGCATGAGACATGAAATTTTGTTTTTTATATATATATAGCTTGCATGACATCTAATTTGAGCTTGGGATATCAAACTATAAATATTAATTAGTTGTGCATGAATCCTTTATTATTATTATTATTATTGAATACATAAATAGATATCACTTTTTCGTTACTAAACTATGATTAAAAATTTTGAGTAATAAATAAATCAACAATTAACTAAGTTTTCTTCTAAAACAAACAAATATTTTAAAATGACAGTTCATAAACTCCAATAACTTACTGAGGTATCTTCCGAATTTGGGTCTAATATTTAGGCTGGGCTAGGGAGGTTACAATTCTCCAACATGTACTCATGTATTGACTTAATATCTTATACAACATATTGTCATAATTCAACGAGACATTAGTCTCAATGTATTATTGTTGTCCAAGACACAATAATAATTGACTAAGGATATTTAAGAATAATCATATTATTCTTAGGATTTTATTTTAAATATTTATTTAAAATATGGAAATAGAAATAAAAAATAATAATGGCTATACCTTTATCAATAAGTACAGACTCAAATTTACTCCAACCAAGTATATAAAACATGTGTAAGAATCATACATGGCTTTATAAGTAGCAGTATAAACATCTCAAAAATACCATCCTCCTCCTAATAATATTAATTAATTCCACAATTTAATACTAATATTAAGTAACTTAAAAAATTAACAATTGTACTAGGTATGTCGAAATGTTTTTTGTTAGATTTGTGAAATAAATCTAAAATAAAATTTAATAAACCAGGATCTATCATGTCAAATCATCAAGAATAAATCAAGAATAAAACTAAATGCGGAAGCGTACCTGAATCCATGAATTTCTTGAAGTTTTGCCGGATCTTGGGGATTTGATCTTTCAAATTAGCACACAAGAAATTTAAAGAATATATGCTCTCTCTTTCCTAATGATGGGATATTAGAAAAGATATCTTGTGTATAATTTGGGGACCATAACCCTAATATTTATAACATTGGCATATTAGTTCTAATCAAATTCTAATTAGCCCATCATAAATTAGAATTTGATTAGAAGAGTATCTACACATATTTGACCCATACTTTATTTAATAATTAAAAGCCCAATAAAATTCTAACCAAATTAAATCACTTTTAATTTGGGCTAACCTATCATGATAGTAAATAATAACATGCAATTATCATTATTATATATGTGATGTCCAAACTTTTCAACAATCTCCCACTTGGACCACATATATATACTAATTACTTTATAATTACATGTCATTTTATAACCTTATGAGCTCAAAATTTTACTATCATATCCAAAAGATATTCCGAACAATCTCGTCCATTAATTATGTTAACATAGAACCAAGGCGACTTTCGTTACATATATCATAACTAAATCCATCCATGATCACGTATATTAACACAACCAAATGACATAGATCAAGTATGGATGTGTAGCATGGAAATTACATGCAATATGATCTAAACATGTCTATTTCCAACTGGTCCTCCTTAGTGAGATCAAACTTTACCAAAATCAGAGTGTGAATAAACCAAATAAACTTTATTTCTGCAGAAAATAACTTAATAACTAAAAAAGTGTCTATAACATAAAAGCATTTAAAAATACAAACTCCCACTAAAACCAAATATCTTTTAAATGACATTACACCCATATGAGCAATGTGCTCTTATAAAACCGTAGGTGTAGTTCCTTAGTAAGCGGATTCGTAATCATAGAGTTTGTCCTAATATGCTTTATAAGCACCTAACCACTCTGAACTTTTACTTTAACAACCAGGAACTTAAAGTCAATGTGTTTTTACTTTGATATGCTCCTGTTGCTACTGGAATAAAATATTGCAATTTGTTTTCACAATTTGCACCTTAGTGAAAAAATCTTATATCCATATTCCATCAAAATCGGAGTCTATATACCTGATGATCTCAACTGATTAGACATCCAATATGTGAGCATGTAATCTTTTGTTCTCTGAAAATACCTTATAACCCTCTTGGATGCTATCCAATGGTCCAAATCAGAGTTGCTTAAAATATCTACCTAACATCCTAATAGTGTACACAATATTCTAATGTATACAAACCTGAATGTATATTAGACTTTCCACTGTTAAAATGTAAAAAATCTAATACATTTTTGTAATTTTAAAATCATTCTTAAGGTATTGATTGAGGCTATACTGATTATTAACAAGCATTATGTCATTAACATATAAAACCAGAAATATGTACTTACTCCCATTGAATTTGTGATACACACAATCATCAACATTATTCATCTCAAAACCAAACGAAACAATTATTTGATGAAACTTATGGTACCATTGACGGGAAGCTTGTTTGAGTCCATAGATGGATTTTTTCAAATTGTAAACCATATTCTTTGAGTCTTCCGACTCAAAATTTTCTGGTTGCACCATATAAATTATTTCTTCAATGTTGCCATTAAGAAACGCAGTCTTAACATCCATCTGATGTAACTCAATATCAAAATGAGCAGTAAGCGCCATGATTATCCTAAATGAGTCTTTCGATGAAACTGGAGAGAAAGTCTCTGTAAAATCAATACCTTCTTTTTGAGTATATCCTTTAGCTATAAGACGCGCTTTATACCTCTCCACATTGCCATTTGCATCCCTCTTGGTTTTAAATATTCATTTACAACCAATTAGTTTTGCACCTTCAGGTAATGGGACAAGTTCCCAAACTTTATTGTCTCGCATAGACTTATACTCATCTTCCATGGCATCAATTCACTTTTGAAAATTAAAACTTTTCATGGCCTAATGAAAGTTGATTAGATCATCTTCCATTATTCCATTATCATCCTCATGTTCTTGGAGAAATACAACATAATCATCTGGAATAGCATTTCTCCTTTCTCTTGTGGACCTCCTTAATAGCACTTGTTCTTGAGGTTGTTGAGTTTGTTCTTCTGGAATAATTACCTCATTTTGAATGGAAAGTTATTCAACATTGTCTTGTAGAGGTTCTGGATTCACTTCTTGATCAATGATAGGTATAAGAACCTGAACATCGTCAAAAGTGATAGTAGGAATTGAGTTAGAATCCAATTCCTCCTCAAAAACAATGTCTCTAACCTTATTTCTCCCCCCAAACTCAACATCCTCAAAAAATGTTGCAGTTCCCATCTCAAAAATATTCCTTATTATGGGATCATAAAATTTATAGCCCCTGGATCGCTCAGAATAGCCAATAAAGTAGCTGCTTACTGTTTTAGAGTCCAATTTATTTTCATGTGGCCTATAAGGCCTTGCCTCAGCTGGACATCCCCAAATGTGAAAGTGCTTTAGACTAGGCTTTTGACCTGTCCAAAGCTCATAAGGTGTTTTTGCAACTACTTTATTGGGTACTCTATTTAGAATGTAAGCTGCTGTCTTTAATGCTTCTCCCCAGAGGGACTCGGGTAAGGTAGAATGAGCAATCATGCTCCTTACCATATCCTTAAGAGTTCTATTTCATCTTTCAGCTACACCATTCATACCAGGTGATCCTGGCATGTTGTACTGTGGGATAATACCGCATTCCTCTAGGAATCTCACAAATGGTCTTGGACATTGTTCACCTGAGTCATCATATCTACCGTAGTAATCACCACCACGATCAGATCTGATGTTTTTAATCTTTTTGTTGAGTTGATTCTCAACTTCAGCTTTATAAGCTTTGAACACGTCCAAAGACTAAGATTTCTCATGAATAAGATATAGGAACCCATACCGTGAGTAATCGTCTATGAGTGTTATGAAATATTGTTGACCATTCCAAGATGCCGTAGGGAATGGCCCACAAATATATGTATGAATTAATTCTAAGACGTTTGAAGATCTATTGGCACCCAATCTCTTGATTTTGGTTTGTTTTCCCTTAATGCAATCGACACAAACATCAAAGTCTGTGAAGTCAAGGGACTCTAAAATACCATTAGACACAAGGCGTTCAATTCTAACTTTTGAGATATGACCTAAGCGCTTATGCCATAATGATGCTGAATTTTCCTTATTTAATTTGCGTTTAATACCACGTGATTCCACATGCAAGGTTTCATTATAGGATGCAATTGTTTCTAGCAAATAAAGGTTGTCATAAGTATTTAAATAACCAGTTCCAATAATATTTGAATTTAAAGAAAAATTAAATTGATTATTTCTGAATGAACAATAATAACCAAATTTGTCCAATGAAGAAATAGAAACTAAATTCCGTCTAAATGACGATACAATATAAGTGTCTTTTAAATCCAAATAAAAACTAGTTCCTAATAACAACCTAAAATGCCCAATTGCTTCCACTTCTACCGATTTTCCATCGCCCACAAAGATGTGTCTTTCACCATCACATGGCTTTCGGTAACTCAGGCAACCCTGCATAGAAACACTTATGTGAGTAGTAGCACTAGAATTTATCCACCAAGTGTTTCTAGGTACTAAAGCTAAATTAATCTCTGAACAGACGAAATTAAGAATTATACCTTTCTTTGCAAGCCAAGCATGATATTTGGTATAATCTTTCTTTACGTGTTCAGACTTGTTACAAAAGAAACAACTCTCTATAGCTTGTTGTTGTTTCTTTTGAGCTGGATCCTTAGCAGCTTCATTCTGATATTTTCTTTATTGCCTTTGTCTTTAGGGGCATTGGCCAAATGAGCACTTTCAGACTTATCATGCTTCAACCTTTCTTCCTCTTGCACACAATGAGAAATGAGCTCATTTAGAGTCCATTTCTCCTTTTGACAGTTATAACTAATTTTAAATTGATTAAACTGTGCAGGAAGGGTTACCAAAACCATAAGAATAAGCAATTCCTCAGAAAGCTCGATCTTAAGTGCCTTAAGTCTTGAAGCAGTATGGAACATCTCCATAATGTACTCCCTTACGTTTCTTTGACCCTTATACTTCATAGACATCAAAGAAGTCAGAAGTGATGTCATCTCAACCTTATCGTTTTTAGCAAAACGTTTCTCAACTTCATCAAGGAAACCCTTGGCCTGAGTAATCTCTTCAGATTCTATGCCCCTAAAGGCTTCCGGAATGCTGTGTTTCATGATCATAAGACTCATGCGATTTGAACGATCCCACCTCTCAAAATCCCTCTTAACATCAGGGGTGCTTTCCACAGTGAGAGGTGCAGGTTGTTCTTCCCTTAGTGCATGGTCTATATCCATACAGCCAAGCACTATAAATAAGTTCCTTTTCCATTCCTTAAAATTAGTCCCATTAAGCATGGATATAGAATTTATATTAGCAGATATTGTAGCAGCAGAAGATGAATTAGCTGAATATAGAAAAAAAACCAAGCTTAAATATAAGTAAACAATAGATTCAGGATAATGGCTAATCCCATCTCAAGATACCAAACACAACATTAATGTCAAGTCTTTGGACAGTAATATTAACAGTAAGCGGTACTCTTGTTGTAGCAATCAAACATTGAGAATAAATTATGTCAAACAATGAATTAATCTTTGGACTAACTTATTGCTTACATAAAATACCTTATAATTGTCACACGTTTATCACCACAGATGTCGTTGAAATTCTGCCAAATATTAACTTACCTTTGGGTCAATTAATAAACGCATGAATCACAAAAACATATAATCATCTTAATATTTCAAATAAACTAATCTACACAAAAGAGGTCAATTTGGCGGCATTTTGTTTCAACTAGTTTATTTAAAATATTAGACATCCTTAATTAAAAGCCAAAATCAATTTATTTGTTTCAAAATATTTACCTTAATTTCATCTTTCAATCAAATTTGAAAGATAATTATATATATATATATATATATATATATATATTTCAAAACATGCATTAAACCAATCAAAACATGCATATATTATAAAACCTTAAAATTTATTTAAAGAATCAAAACCCAAAATTATCAAGAATCTCAAAGATTCAACATAATATTAAAATATCAAATTCATAAAGAATAAATTCTTTCTCAATGATTCAACATGACAAAGCTCGGATGCCACTTGTTAGATTTGTAAAATAAATCTAAAATAAAACTTAATAAACCGGGATCTATCATGTCAAATCATCAAGAATAAATCAAGAATAAAACTAAATGCGAGCGTGCACGAATCCATGAATTTCTTGAAGTTTTGCCGGATCTTGGGGATTTGATCTTCCAAATTAGCACACAAGAAATTCAAAGAATATATGTTCTCTCTTTCCTAATGATGGGATATTAGAAAAGATATCTTGTGTATAATTTGGGAACCATAACCCTAATATTTATAACATTGGCATATTAGTTCTAATCAAATTCTAATTAGCCCGTCATTAATTAGAATTTGATTAGAAGAGTATCTGCACATATTTGACCCATACTTTATTTAATAATTAAAAGCCCAATAAAATTCTAACCAAATTAGATCACTTTTAATTTGGGCTAAACTATTATGATAGCAAATAATAACATGTAATTATCATTATTATATATGTGATGTCTAAATTTTCTAATTTTTTTATCCAAGTCATGAAATGACGTTGCCATTTTTGCAAAACTGTTTTTTTTTTTGTTAAAATAAATTAACATACAAATAAATTTCTAAGTAATAAAGTAACAAATTAAAAACTAATAATTTAATTTATAAAAGAAATTCTTATTTTTCTAACAATTCATTACTCTAATCTAACTAAATTGTAAAGGTTGGCATAGAAGTTACCATTTACCTTCTAGGTCTCTTAAAAGTTGGCGGGACTTTCAACGGACATCTTTCTCATTGGTTTATTAAAAGGAACTAATTGGTGAAAGTAACCTTTTCACAAGCTTTGGTTGGGTGAAGCAGAATGTCTATAGTAAGCTCGATTGAAAGTACTCGTGGTTGAATGTACCAAAAAAGTATGATATGGGCTTATGACAAAAATGTTCGCTCAAAAGAATTTCAGGAGAAAGACCTGGCATTAAGAAGGGTTCTGCGTATTCAAGAGGACTCCAAAAAGAAAAGTAAATGCCTTATGCAGCAAAGAAGGCTTGTTCTGGGGAAACATGGATGGATGGCAGGGACCAATCCAATCCGGTGAGTTCAAATTCAAAAAAACAAAAAAAAAAGAGTAAAGCAAAAAAAAGAGTTTTGCAAAAAAAAATGGTGGAAAAGAACAAAAAACGAAAAAACACAAAAAAAAAAGAAAAAAAAAGAAAAAGAGAGGTCGAGGTGAAAACAATTTAATTTATAAAAGAAATTCTTATTTTTCTAACAATTCAGTTACTCTAATCTAACTAAACTAATTGGTGAAAGTAACCTTGATCAAGGCAAATCGTGGCTTCCTAACCAAGAGGGAACATGATTTAGGCTACTGTTCTATTACCACCCACAGCGAAGGAATAGGTCAAAATTGTAGATCTTCATCGTGGCTCCCAACCAAAGAGGGAACATGATTTAGGCCACGTTCTATTACCACCCACCAGCGGTGAATAGGTCAAAATTGTAGATCTTGTCGCCTAACAAAGAGTGGGCAAGATCGGCTAATCTTGGCTCCCCAACCAAAGATAGAACACGATTTAAGCCATCGTTCTATTACCACATTAAAGTGAAGGAATAGGTCAAAATTGTAGATCTTGTCGCCCTAACCAAGAGGGGGCAAGATCGGCGTAATCTTGGCTCCCTAACCGTGAGGGAACACGATTTAAGCCACTGTCTCTATTGCCACCGACCAAACAGTGGAATGGGTTAAAAGAAAATTGTAGATCTTGTCGCATCGACCAAAGATGGGGTAAGATCAAGGCAAATCGTGGCTCCTCAACCAAAGAGGGAACATGATTTAGGCCACTGTTCTATTACCACCGACCAGGTGGAATAGGTCAAAATTGTAGATCTTGTCGCCTCAACCAATAGTGGGGCAAGATCGGCTAATCTTGGCTCCTCAACCGCAGGGAACACGATATAAGCCACGTTCTATTACCAATGACGACCATGGAATAGGTCAAAATTGTAGATCTAGTCGCCCCTAACCAAGAGGGGCAAGATCAAAAGCTAATCTTGGCTCTCTAACCAAAGAGGGACACAATTTAAGCCACTGTCTAATGCCAACTTGCCAGTGGAATTGGTTAAAGTAAAATTGCAGATCTTGTCGCCTCGACCAAGAATGGGGTAAGATCGAAGGCAAATCTTGGCTCCCTAACCAAGAGGGAACATGATTTAGCCACCTTCCTATGTCCCTAACCAGAGGTGGAATAGGCCAAAATTGTAATTCCCGTCCCTAACCAAGAGGGAGCATGGTTAAGCTTTAGTCCTATTGCCTTAACTAATTGAATTAATACAATATTAATAATATATAACAATTAAATGAAAAGAAATTTCCTTAATTTAATTGAGATAATGAAAATAAAAACAAAGTCGAGAGAAAATAGAAGTATATTTTATAGATATATGAAAAAAAAAATGAAAGAGTTTAGAATTTTGATAGTGAATGAAATGTGAATGTCATAGAAATTTGGGATATAAATACAACCGTTAACTGCTTTTTTATTTTCAAAATTTAGTTTTGTAAACTATGGTAATTTTTTTATTATATCTTGAATTGCATTTTTTTAATTGAAATATAAGTAAATTAGTTTCTATATGTTAGATGAGTAAGCAAAACAATCCCTTACATGTTAAATGTTTGTTTTGGTGTTTTTATATAAGGTATAATAATAAATTTAACCTCAATCTTTACACATTTATTCAATTTGACTCTTATTCTTTTATTAGAAATAAATTAGAAAATTTTGAAATTAATACCGCTAAAGGGTCAAAAAGACCTTAGTAACGGATTAAAAAATCAATTAAATCTTTTTAATTTAAAACTATTAAAAATCATAAAAGTTTATAATTTATTTATTAAAAATAAAAATACCACCCAATGAAAGAGTAGGGTTAGATTTTTTAAAATCTTATAACCATTAAATTTTAATGGGTTGGTATTGTTACTTTCTAATTATAATTTTATGATTTTAATAAAATTTAAAAATTCAAAAGGGCTTAATTGATTTTTTAAAAAATTATTATTAATGTTTTTTGATCCTTTAACTTTATTAGTTTTAAAATTTTTAATTTATTTCTAATAAAACAATAGGTATCAAATTAAATAAATATATAAAGATTGAAGATTAAATTTATACCAAATTTTAACGGAGTTTAAAAGTTAAAAATACAACCCATAATATAGTGCAGGAATACTTTTCCCGTTTTCCCAACTATAACTATGATCCAACAATCTTAGATTTAGTTACTGTCGGGATTCAGAAGTTTGATTTAAGAGGGAAAAAGCACCTAAAAAATGGATTTTGTTGAGTGAAGAAATAGATTAGAGCAAAAACGCGCTCTGCTTTTGATTGCCCAATCAATAAAATAGAGGTATTTCCTTAAATAAATTTCCAAATATTTATTTTGGGAAAAAAGAACCATTAACTTGCTTGCATAAGAATCAAAGTTGAATGGGTATGAGAAGGCGGTTGAAAGTGAATCTGGTCCACGTCTACCATGCCTTGCTAGGTCTGAGCCATCGTCAGTGGAAGTGGCGTTGCGCCTGCCTTACTTCAATGTTATGACTAATATAGGACAAAGTTGAAGTCATAATTAAGGTAGGAATTTGGTCATTATTGAAATATAATAAACAAAATTATCTTTTTAATTCAAGTTTGAGATGGGGAGACCTCCTACTTTGTTTGCATTTCTCTTTTTAATTTAGATGCTCACTTCCTCTTCATTCGCCTATGCTTATAGCTGTTTGTCTATTAAACATTTTGAATAATTATGATTTGTTCTATTTTTATTTATGAATAATTATTTGATATCAGTATAAAAAAGTAATATTTTATTGCAAAAACTGTTGAATTTTGTTTGTGTACCTTTTCATTTTATTTCATGGAAATTTACCCACATTTTTTATTTATTTTGATAAATTTTAATATAATTTTGATAAAATCTATAACTAACCATACAAGTAATCCCCAAAACTCAGGTTAGGAATAAATTAATGAAGTGAAACTTTCAAGGCATTAAGTGGTTTTTTTATTATCAGTAGTTTGCTTTTTCTCTTTTGTGTTCAAGAATAGCCAAAAATAAAGAGGCTATTAAAATATAGTATATTTCTTTTTTCTCATAACATATATTTTACTAAAAAAATCATGTTTGAGATGTTGGATAATTTGAGTGAAGACGATAGATCTTGAGACGATATGAATTAAAACAGTAAGCTTCGAGGCGTGAGTGACACTTTTCAAAGATAACTATTTACCCTCACACAAAGTTGTTAGAGGGTTAAGACTATTATTTACTCTCACACAAAGTTGTTAGAGGGTTAAGACAAAGGTTCTCTCGGAATACAACAAAGTTTTTTTTTTTTGAATTTCCTTTGATTAGCAAAATCGGAGAATTCCTTTAACTCTTACTCTAATTTCCGAAATTTGATTGATTGTAATAATCCTTGTGAGTACCATAGTCTCTTTATTTATATAAACTCAATGGACACTATTGAAGAGTCACAACCCTTTATATTTGATTTCCATTTGACATATTTCTTAGAAAAACATGTCCCGGGAAAATCAAATGTATCCTTTGAATAAATCATCACTTTCTAATAAGTGCTCATGAATAATGATAAAATTGCAATCTACAATTTCCAACACGAGATATTGTATATTTATTGAAAATTTAATACATTAATATTTTTTTATAAATTTACTTTAATTTATATTGTATTAATGTAAATTTTTTATAGTTTAATGCCTTAATTATTTTGTTGAGTTACACTTTTCAAAATTACCATATCTTATTTACCATATTTATTATTACAATAATCTAATATATATATTATAACTAAGTTTTAACCAAATAAAATTCAGTTACTTGACATAATTTAGAAGTTGAAAAGTGGCAATAAAACCGATGGACACGTATTAGCTTTAACATGGTAGAATCTCTAGAATTTATCCATAAATTCCGGTGATCAATTGAATATACAATGGAATGTCCATATTTACTAATTACATTATTAAATACTATATCAGTTTATATATTAAATTAATATCATACAATAAATTTATTCAAAATTAAAACGCAAATCTAAATGAATTATCAATCGAAGCATATATGATGTAATTATTTCAAGATCCCAATCATGAAAAATGTTACCATATTACGTACTTTCTATCCATAATTAACAATAAATATATTTTCCTTCTTTCAGAGCTTTAAATGCAAAGTTAAAACATGATGTAATTTACTAATAAATTTCTAAATTTAAGACACATTTTGATGAATTATCTTTTAGCAATTATCAGGTCAATTGAATCACCATAATTATTACAAACACTAAAATTTTTGTCACTAGAAACTACAAATTTAAAATATAAATATCTGTTTAAAATAATAGATAATAAATAATGAAATACATAATTTGAAACTACTTAATAATAACACATGAAATATGTAAGTTATTAAAATGAAAAAATGAAATTAAATTATTTATCTTGACATCAACTCAATCAAATAAATCATTAATATATACTATAAATTAAATTTATTCTAAATTTAAATTATTTTTCTAAACAATTACCACTATCGGATCACCATAATTATTATAAACATATTAAATTGACCCCAATCAAGGAATACTAATTGAGCTTTAACATACTCTTGAGTTTTACCATCTAAATTCTTTTCCAATGTCTCCATACATTATATATCTAATAGTTAGCAGGTAAGAGAATAAGATATTCAGAAATCTAGATCTCAAATTAAGGTATTTCATACATATTGTCTTTTTCATTTATTTGTTTATGATTGTTGTAAATTGATTTTTAAAATATATACAACATTACCGTTTAATCATAAATATTATTTATTTCTAAATAAAATCAGGAAACTACCAGTGTTTCTCTACAAATTAAATAGTTATGTTTTCACTTATGGCTTGATGATCTTGCAACACCACTCACTCACCTTAGCTTTTGGCAATGATGTGTATTGATCTGAAATTACAAAAACTCTTTCCTATCCAATGCCTTTTTACTTTTAAAAATCTATCCTATGAAAAAGCCTACCAAACCTAATAATAAGATTTTTATTAGGTTAATATTTGATATATTAGTTGTGTATTTTGTTTATTTCATAAGTAATTTTAAAAATTATTATTATGTGTGTTTTTTTTTAAATATTTATTTATTTTTAATATTTTACTTGTACAAGCTCATTTTTGCCTGGTCCAGACCCAAACAGATTAAAACCCATTTAACCAACAAACCTAAACTACCCAAACTAAAATTAAAACCAAACACTAAAAACCCAATCAAGCCCAACTACCCCTAGCCCATCAACCATCGAAAAAAAAAAAGTGAATGGCAAACCGGTGCGCTGCACCTAGGGTGTCTGACTTCTGGCGCCCACTTGCTCTGCTAGACCACTGCTCCACCGCCCATGTCGAGTCTCCACCGTCCACTCCACTTGTACTTACAAGAATTAAAGGAGAAAGGACAGATCAATAGAATGTACAAAAAAATGGCTATAAAAGCCGAATCAATTTCTTTGTAAGGGGGGACCTTCTTTTTTTTCAATAAAAACAGATTCAAAAATAGAAACCGATTCAAAGAGAAATAGAAACAGATTCGAGAAATTTCAAACCCAAATACAGAGATCCAAACACGAAAGTGCAGAGAAAAACATTAAAAACTACTAAAAAACAGAGGCCAAAGAAAAGGTAATCTTTTTGTATTTTCGAAACTTTCCATTTTTCTTTTTGATACACACACACACACACACACACATATATATATATATATATATATTAGTCTAATAAAAAATATATAAAAAAATACATTTTTTACCTTCTCCGGCCACCGTGTGCGGAGAAAAAAGAAAGGGTTAAGAAACTTTTTTAAGAAACGGATGCAGAATGATTTTTTTTTTCAAGAATTTGGCTCTTAAATAGCCTCCCAAAACGATGTCGTTTTGGGGATGGCCATTAACGCCCAAAACGACGTCGTTTGGCCTAGGATCCGCGCGCGTGACCTGACCCGACCAGAGGATCCGCGTTTTCGTTGATTGGGCTAATTGTCCTTTCGGTCCTTCGTATTTTCAGTTTTTTAAAATTAGATTTTCTGTTATTTTAATTTTGGCCCAGAACTTTCGCGCAGCTTTAAATTTAGTCCTCGTTTGAATCTGCGTTTAATAACACGGGTAAATTACCTTTTAGCCCCTTTCCATTTCGCACGCGTTTCAGTTCAGTCCCTCTGTTGTTTATATTATATAATTTGCCCCTTTACTTCTATTTTAGATTCAATTTAACCTTTTTTTATTTTATTCTATAATTTTTTTTATTTATATTATTATTAACTTGTTATTATTATATCATTCTATTATTAGTAATATTACTACTTAATTATTATAATCACCATCCCTATATTTATATTATTATTATTATATTGTACACATTTTGTATCATTATTATTATTATTATTATTATTATTACTATATTATTATTTATTATTATTATTATTATTATTATTATTATTATGTATATTATTATTACTATTATATTCTTTTACTATTATTATTAGTATTTTATTATTATTATTATTATTATTATTATTATTATTATTATTATTATTATTATTATTATTATTATTATTTTTTATCGTTAGTATTAATGCATTATTTTATTTTCATTATTATTGCTATTACTATTATTTGATATTATCATCATCGTTATTAGTAGTATTTTCACCTAGGTTCATCATCAAACAAAATACATTTCGTAAAATCATCATATTTCATCTAAATTTTTTTTAAATAAGGCAATGTTTTGTATTTAAAAATTTGGGAAATAGTGCCCTAATGTGCTGGGTTGCGATTTTCCATTTAATTAAATAACCTAACATCCTTTTAACGAAACTTAGTAAATCATGAGACGACTTTAATTACGAGAGATTAAAATATCGTATCCTAACGTGCTGGATGTGATGTTTATATCTTTTCGGAACGAAGAAATCTCCAATTTTGACTCAAACCTCTATGCTTATTTTCTTAGTTTAATGCGATATTGTACATTTTGTAAAATCACTACCTTTCATCTAAAGGTCTTAAAATAAGGCAATGTTTCGTATTTAGAAATTCGGGGAATAGTGCCCTAACGTGCTAGGTTGCGATTTTTCGTTTGACTAAATAACCTAACATCTTTTTCAACGAACTTTGTAAATCATGAGATGACTTTGACCACGAGGGTTCAAAATATTGTGTCCTAACGTCTTTGGATGTGATGTTTATATCCTTTTGGAACAAAAAATCTCGTTTTTAACCCAAACATCTATATTTATTTTCTGAGTTTGACGTTATTTACACCTTGCAAAGTATTATATTCCATTCAAAGATTTTTAAATAAGGCAATGTTTTGCGTTTAGAAATTCGGGGAATAGTGCCCTAACGTGCTGGGTTGCGATTTTCCGTTTGACTAAATGACTAAACATCCTTTTAATTAGTTTCGTAAATCATGAGATTACTTTGATTACGAAGGTTTAGAATATCGTGTCCTAACGTGCTGGATGTGATGTTTGTATCTTCTCGGAACCAAGAAATCTCAAATTCTAGCCCAAATTATCCGAACATTTTAAAGGATCCGTATTTTAAAACCTTTTCAAATTTCCGACATTAAGACATCGACTAATCAATTTGGTACCAATTTTGGGCGTATCGAGGGTGCTAACCCTTCCTTGTGCGTAACCGACTCCCGAACTCGTTTTCTGGATTTCGTAGACCAAAATCGTTATTTTGATAAATCAAACTATTTATTAAAAACAACTGTTTTACGAGGTGGCTCGATCACACCTCATCAAAAAAGATTGGTGGCGACTCCCATTTTATTTTCGTTTTCAAAACCAAAGTCGATTTCCATTTTTTCAAAAAATGGTGACGACATTACTTATCAATTCTCTAATTCTGTTTGTGAACAATATATTAAATATTTTAGAATAGTTATAGATACTTGAATATTTTTTATGAATTTTATTATTGTGTAATAATAATTTATGGATCTGTATTGGATTCATTTTTAATGTGTATATATATTTAAGGGAAAATGGAGAGGATTCAAGTCCTGAATTATATAAAGCTTAAAAGTAAAATATGGTGGTGATGTTATTTTAATAAGTGACATAACTTATAGATTTAAATATATGTTCTTGGTGGAATGGTTGATATTATCCGACAGAGCTGACAGAACCAAAAACACAATGACCGAACCTAGAAAATAAAAAGACAAAGTACGCTGTTTAAATGACTAAATGCCCAAGGATGTCATTGTTATTCCCATCACATATACCACATTTCGGTCTTGTCTCAAATTAACAAATCTGCTGTTGGATTAATCATCAAGATTTATTTTGCCCACTCATTTTTAAAAAAAATTAAAAACAATAACTTTTTCTCAAATAACATAAAATAAAATTGTGATATGAGAGGCTTAAACAATTTTATTTATATTATGATTTAAGTGTAATTAAATTGATACTAAATTATATTATTATCTTATTTAAAAATTAATAAAAAATACGTAAATTAATATATGAATTCACATCTATAATTTTTTTATCACTCCAGCTAAAATTATATATTGATTTTTTATTTATATAAATTATTTCACCTACATTATTTGCATATTACACATATGATATAAATACTTTATTTTTGCAGATAATTTTTTATAATAATTATCATTGTGATAAGTTATAAAAGAAAAGCTATAATATTATTGCAAAAACATTTTTTTCTTATGAATGAACCAAAACCAATTGTATACATACAGAAAGAGAGAGAGGAGAGAGAAGAAAGACATTTATAGAAAGATAAAAGGAAGAAAGAAAGTAAAGATATGAAAGTGAGACAAAATTGAAAACCATCACCACCCATCTTTTCTTTTGCTTCATAAATCATAATAAATATTGGCTATTCTCTCTGCTTCTTTCCCTCCCCCCTTCTATCTTATTATATTGAGTTCTTTATCTTAATTTCTCTCACCGATCACTTTCTGTTTTCACTTCTCTTAGAGCAGCAAAAACTAAGACAAACAAAAAGCTCTTGTTTCTCACAAGTTTCTCTGAATTGATTTTATTCTTTTTGGTTTTGTTTAGAGTGTTTCTGTTGCAAGAGAGGTAGTGAGGAGCTTTTATTTTCTGAAGGGGACTGAAGTGGTTTAATGGGGTTGAAGGAAATGAGTTTTTGGATCCTGAACTCGAGTTTTTAGTCTCTTTGTGTGTGTGAAAATGGGTGAAGCAGCGATGGGTTCTGCGTTAAAGCAAACACTAAAGAATCTTTGTTGCAGTAATGGTTGGTGTTATGGTGTTTTCTGGCGCTTTGATCCCAGAAATTCCATGTAAAGTTTTTGTTTCTTTTTTTGTTTGTTTGTTTGTAATATTTGCTTCATCCTTGTTTTGTTTTCTACGTCGTTTGCTTCATTCTTCCAAAATTTTCTATATCTTTGGCTTTTACTTTGTTTCAAGATCTGCTTTCTTCATGGGAATTGCCATTTATGCATGCATGTTTCAATTCAGAAAAAAACAAGTTTTTGTTTGCTTAGAAAATTTTTGTAAATGAAAGGAGTCGGAGACTGGTGATTTTCCTATTACAATTTCTTTACAATTTATTTTATATCCTCTAAAGCAAACAAAGAGGTTAATTTACCGTGTCCAGTAACTCCTTTTTCTAATTATAGATTGTTTGTACAGGTTGTCAGCAATGGAAGATGCCTACTATGAACAGAAAATGGGTCCATTAGTCGACAAAATGCTTCTAAACTTCCACATCCTGGGTGAAGGGTATGCTCAGTTAATCAATTTATTTTTCCCAGAATTTGTGAGTTAATGTAGTGAAAAATACATTAAAAATCTAGTTTAATAACAAGAAGAGTAAATTTGGAGTTATCACAAGATCTCTAAGACGCCCAACCTTGTTCTCTCTACTTAGAATAATTGGTCAAGCCGCTTTCACGGGAAAACATCAATGGATTTTCTCAGACTCCAATGGTAAAGGTTCGGATTCCGCTGGAAATGAAAATATATTTCAGGTACTTATTTTTTTCTTTTATAACTATTAATGTATTACTCTTGAGAACATTTCATGTGTATATATTCTTTTAATAATAAAATTTGTCTGATTATTTTACTTTTGCATTACATTATTTTAGTCTATAATTTAGATTTTTTTTTTCTCATTTTACAGGATGAATCTGAGTTACAAGACCAATTTTCATCTGGGATCAAGGTACCTTTCAATTTTAACTGTATGTTTAACCTATTTTATCCAAGTTTTTTTTTGTATACGTGTATGTTCTACATTTATTTACAATCAAACATGATTTGCAGACAATTGCAGTAATCTCTGTAGGAAGACGGGGAGTTGTTCAGTTTGGATCCACAAAGAAGGTTAGTACATATAAAATGACTGATACATTTTCATCCTCATGAAAAATTGTTTAAGGAAGTACATCATCCAATTTTAAGTTTTAAATAGATGGAAATGCTAGCATATATGTTATACTTATGCAAGTCCCTTAGAAGTCTTATGTATGAATCATTAAGATGTTGTGTAAGTGGAGTTGCTGAAGAATGGTAGTTGTTCTTGCAGATTTTGGAGAGGTTGGAACTTTTGGCTGAAACAGAGAAGTTGTTTTATGACATGGGAAGTTGTCATGGACTTACACCTTTGGAAATTGAAACTTGCAACCTAGATGGATGGTTTACTTCCTTCATTCTGGGTCAGAATCCGACAACCGAACAAGGTGGCTGTTCTGGGGAGCCAACAGGGTGGTCATGTTCCTTACAAAGTCTCATTGAACCCTCCTGCTCTGTGCATGACTATAGTATGAACTCTGTGCAACAGAATTTATCTCATCTCACAAGTCAAATTCAAACAATTAGCATAGAAGCTCAACCTATATCAGCTGGTAAGATCTGTCGTGTTAACAGCTTGGCTGCTAATACCCCTTGCACTAGTGAGGGTTCAATTGTGACTTCATTGCCAGGTGAAAAGGGCGAGTGGGATCCTTCAATTGCGTTTCCTAAAAAGGATACAGAACAAAATTTACAGGGTCATTCAACGTTTACATCATTTTATAGCACAGGAGAATTGGTTGATGCGGAATTACATAATCTAGATTGCTTTGGGAAAACAAAACAGGAACAACATTCCTTTGCCACCAACGCTGGACTTCTAGATAGTGTAATTAGCCAACAGAGAAGCATTGAGGAGTTTAACCTAGGTGACTTTACAACAGATCTCTCCAGCTCCTTTACAATGGATGATTTCTCTCAGTGGTTTTCTCCTTTACCCAAGCATCACATACATGGAGCAGGAGCTACAACGACTACTGATCCTTCATGTTCGGTAGGGGTTACGTCTGTGCCATCTGTTCGGATAGGAGGTGATGCGGTAATTAATATTCCAGTTGGACAAATAGTTAATTCATCAAAGAGCTCCATCGCTGATGCATTCACATCTAATGTAGAGAAATCTATAAGGGTTCATGATAATGGAAATGATCTGTTTAGTGGTACTGGAATGGATTTTAGACTTAGAAAGGCTGGGGAGTTATCAGAAAATATCGACATGCCTTTGTTGCATAGTGCTAACGAAGTTGTTGCATCTGGAATGTCATCATCCATGGCTGGCAAGCGAAAAGCGTTATTCTCTGAACTTGGCCTTGAAGAGCTTCTAGGTGGTGTTAATAATTCTTCTTCTGTTGCTAAATCTAGTGTTGAGGATGAAATTTTCACTACTAGAAGAAGGAAAATTGAAAATTATTCATCTAACTTCCATCTAGGTCAGCTTGAAGGTCTTTCTTGCTCTGGTGGGGGCATGAATCTGGCCCAGAATTCACATACCTGGGACAAGAGTAATGATACTATATTCAGCAAAGAGTTTCACCTAAAATCACAAGTAGGTTTATGGATTGATGATAGCTATGGTGTAAAAGCTGGAAATGCTGTTGTCACAACAGCAAAGAAGCCCACCAGGAAAAGAGCTAAACCTGGTGAAAGCTCTCGACCAAGGCCCAAAGACCGCCAGCTGATCCAAGATCGCATCAAAGAACTGAGAGGGATTATTCCTCATAGTGGAAAGGTACTAATGACGAGTCCATGCTTTAATCAAGTATATATATTGGGAAAATTTTGTGCTTTCTGCTGTCTGGAGAATTAAAAGGATTATTCATATTATTTACTTTAAACGACTGCTGTTACCATTTTATCATCTAAAGTTGTTTCTTGGACTAAAGTTTTGTAATCTGTTTCATTGATCAACATGTTTACATGATTTCCATAATGCAGCAGTTGAGCATTGATCATTTATTGGAGCGGACCATCAAATACCTGCTTTTCTTGCAAGGCGTCACAAAATATGCAGATAAGATTAAACAAGCTGATGAACCAAAGGTAAACACTTTGTTTATTTCAATGCAATATGATACTGAAGAAGGTTAGAGTTTGGTGATTGCAGTTCACTAACGCATTAACAACTTGCCTCAACTTCAGCTTATTATTGGCCAGGAGAACGGAAAGCTTCTAAAACACAATACAATGAGTGGTGGTGCTACATGGGCATTTGAAGTTGGGGCTCAGAGTATTCCTATTGTAGTTAAGGACCTAAATCCACCAGGCCAAATGCTTGTTGAGGTATGAAAAGGTGCATAACTATTTTGTCCTTTTTAATGTAAAAGCCAAATGAAGTCTTCTCAAAGGGGGCGAATTGAATAATGCTGAGGGTTTTGCTGAGCCTTTAATCATTCCTTCGATACAGATGCTCTGTGAAGATCGAGGATTCTTTCTTGAGATAGCCGAAGTCATTAGGGGCTTTCCATTGAATATTTTGAAGGGAGTGATGGAGCTCCAAGAAGATAAGATTTGGGCACGATTTATTGTTGAGGTAAATGCCAAAACTAAGGCATCAAAGCAGTTTACTGAGGCCACTTAAATATGATTTCAAGGAACTGATCCTATAATGAATATGACAGGCGGACAAGCAAATCGAAAGGACAGGTATAATTTGGTCTCTTCTCCCGCTTTTGCAGCAACAGGACAACAGTGGGATTGATTGTGCAACTCAGCCAAGTGGTGACATGGATGGTGGGATTTCCTTATTAAACAACCACCAGCAACAACCTTTCTTGCTGCGTCCTGTCAGCGTTGCTGAGACACTTCAATAATTAAAACACACATTTAAGGGTTCCAGTAGTAGCTTGAGCATTCACATGTAAAGGACCTGCTGCGATTTGTGTTGTGGAAATCGAAGAGCCAAAACTGAAGATAGCGGAGGTTCTTCATTCCAGTTTCAACAGCCTTATAACATGGTTGATAGGCTAAGAAATATTCTCAATGGAGTGGCAAGTGATCTGTTTACTCCCTATACGGGAGGAGAAACTGTCAGATGCGAAGTCGGCCAGCACAAGGAGCCAAAACCAGATAGAAACTTGTTTCACCATGGCGTGGACCAATCTGGTTTGCATGTGAGGGTGGTTAATTAATGTTTATTGAACTGTAGTTCTTAGTTGCATGCTGCTCCAGCCATAAATTTGTTTATAATCCAAAGCAGATGACATAGTTGTAGGCTAACCGCTAATTATATTTCCTTGATCCATCATCTGTTGTTATTTGATTACTGTAATAATAAATAGAATTAGCTTGCTTTGTCACTTTGAATGTCGTATCTCCCAGGAAATTAGCTGGAGAGGATGGTTCTTTCTCCATCAACAACCTAACCAAATGGATTCTCTCTATCGTGGATTTGTCCTTGTTTTTGTCTAACCATGCAGTACAGAGGCTTCTCATAGTAAAACTGTGGCCAACCCTAGGGAGTCTGTTGGTGATCAACTAGTTTTAACTCAAGTTGGTTGAATGTGAGGATATCATAGCACATATTTTAAATAATCAACGAAATAATAGAAATATTAAAATATACATAGCTAATATTAACAATGTTTTATAAAATATAAAACTTTACATTAAATTAATTCTACCTTAGTAACTTTTTTCAATAAAATTTCAATTGCCTAGGAAATACATCTTAGTGTCTACGTTTCAAAATGCTATAATTCAAGAACTGATATATTTAAATAATTAGTTAATAAAATTATGATAAATACAAATATCATAAATGAAGTGGTGTTATGATATGATATTCACCCACAATTTATTAACCAATTAATTATAAATAACATGTAAAATTACTTAAATATAAAATTTTGTAACCATTTACATAAAAGCCGTTAAATTAATTACAACTATAACTATGATAAGGTGTAATTTTCATACTGCAGAAATTCTTTTTTTTTTTTTTTGGTTGTTTTTATTATAAAGAAAACTTTAACATAGAATTTAGTTGTACTATTCGAATGAATTAAGCTTCAAGTTTTTTTTTTTTTTTTACTTATTAAAGAAAAAAATTGATTAGTGTCGCCAACACAAGTTAACAAAATACTAGTTAACTAATACTAACATACAAACTATAATGCAAATCACTAAAGGAAATAAAACATGGGTAAATTGTACCAATGTTTAATTTCTCCAAACCCGCTACTCCATAATCTCAACAAATTCATCTCTTTAAATACATCTAAATGTAATGATAAGTGTCTAATCTGTTAACCTTCAAAGTTTCTAATGGACAAGATTCAGTGGAGGTTGGTGTGGGCCCTTCTGGCCATAATCATCAAATATCGGCAACTGCCTTAGGGTAAACAGATTGGAAGCAATGAAAATCCTATGCTGGAATGTTCGCGGATTGGGGAGTCCACAAATAGTTCGAAACTTCAGCACATGCTGAAATTTTATCATCCCCAAATTGTCTTCTTCATGGAGACAAAATTAAATGCTAGCAGAATAGAAAAAGTTCGAAGGCGATGCGGTTTTTTCAATGGTATTGATGTGGCGGCTGAAGGATCTCGTGGAGGTCTATGTTTAGGATGGAACGGGGGACAATTAGTTAATTAGAAGAGTTTTCAAAAAATCACATTGATGTGGAGATTAAAGAGGAAGAAACTTCTCAATGGCGGTTCACGGGTTTCTATGGGAACCCGGAGGTTAGAAACAAAGCAGAGACATGGGATTTACTCGACGTTTAGGGGGAACAACACGTTACCTTGGATGGTTGCAGGAGACTTTAATGAGATTCTTTATGCACATGAGAAAAAAGGTGGGAATCCAAGGGAGGAAACTAGAATGGAGGCGTTTCGTAGAACGTTGGAGGATTGCTCGTTAGGCGATATCAGGTTTTCAGGAACCTGGTTCACTTGGGAGAGAGGTCGAACTATTGAGCGGAATATTAGGGAAAGAATTGATAGAGGAGTAGCGACGAATTCTTGGCTTCAAAACTTCCTAAATTACTCTCTAAAGCATCTCCCACATTCTTTCTCAGACCATTGTCCTCTATTCAAACAAAAAGCAAATTGCTACAATAATAGGGAGATGTATCACTACATTCCCCTACTTGTGTCGCAACCCCAATGCCTAGTCTAGCCACTGTTTTGAGTTTTTGGGGTCCGTTTTAGGTCACAAACACCTCCTGTCATCTCCAAACCATTTCAAAAATGATTTCAAAAATGATTTTAAATTGTTTCCAAAGTCTTTAGAATGTTTTAAAACTTGGTTAGGTGATTTTATTAAAAATATTTTAAATGTTGAATTGTTAAATTATTTCAAGATTTTTGTTTGTTCATACTCTAGTAGTATCTCGCCATCCGTACCGGTTGTTGGGACAGGTGAAGGGTGTTGCAGGTACCGACTCCTTTGCTTTAAATTCAAGACATTACTTGCATGAGATTTCCCTCATAATAATGCCTTCTAATTTATCATCTTTAAATTTATCTCATGCTACTAACTTTAGAAAATTTCTTATAATGGCAATCAAACGTTTCTTTAATGCATCTATCGTTTCATAATAAAAAAAATTAGCAACCACTTTATTAGATTCTAATAATGGATTATCTTTAATACATCTATATGTTCTATGAGTGTAGATTTACCAATCATGTCGTCTTTACCATCTTCCTCTATATGTTTCAAACATATCAAATTGTATTAAAGTTTCCTTATAGGTTTTCTTAACCTCTCTTTTAAAAATACTAGTGTACTTTGGGTTTTGAGATCACCATATTCACATTCGTTCCATGTCTTATTTGAACTGTAACACCCCTCACTTGACTCAATTGCCGGGTCTGAGTTACATGATGCTATAGTCATTTTCGAAATTATTGGAAAATGTGCTCATATTGTAATAAACATGTAATTGTTTTATATGTATTTGAACAATGAATAAATAATGTAACACCCCAAAATTGGGGTTAGAAGAATTAAGGTATTTTGGTTAGGGTCAATGAATCAGATGGATCTTTAAGTGAGTTTCTACGTTTTAAAGTAAGAATGAGCCTAGTGTTTTAGTGGTTAAGTGTCAATTTTCCTTTGATCTCGAGTTCGAGTCCTTGTGTGCACTAAGTGGGAATGATTTAATTCTTGTTTTTGGTTTCAGTTTCTTTAAAGAAATAAATTCGATTGGTTTATTAATGTAACGACCTAAATTCAAGGTTATCGGAACAATGGTTTCGTAACCATAAATCCGATTTAAAGAGAAATTTATTTTAATATTTTTGCATGAATATTTATATGATAGGAAAATCGTATTAAAATATCGATAGAAAAATTTTACCGATTTAGTGGTTGTTAGAAAAGGAATTATTGAAGGAATTGGGTAAAACAAGGTATCGAGACCTTGATCTCATAAAATTGAGTAGGAAATATTTTATAAGTATTTATAAAATGTTAGTAATGTGGTATTAAAATTTTGTTAGAAAATTTTAACGTTTGAGTATGTAATTAAATAAAAGGACTAAATTGTAACAAATACAAAATTATGAAAAATGATTAAATAGTTTAAATGATAAAAGAAAGAGGGCTTAAAAGGAAAATAGACCCAAGGTCTATTTGGGCTGGACGACAAGGGTATGAAATCAGCAAGAAAATAAGGAGAATTAAGGGCAAAATTAGCACATTTCAAAATTTACTTAATAAAGCTAGGACTAAAGTGGAATTATCTAGATTTCTCTTTATTTTTCTGCTTTCTCATCAGCAAAAACACCATAGAAGGGTTTCCTTAAGCTAGTTTTTCATATTTTTACTGCAAGTAAGTTAATCCTTGCCTGTTTCTTGTAATTTTTGTGTTTTTAAGACTTTTACAACTAGGTCCTACTATTAAATTCATTAGTTTTTGATTTCATGGATGAAATTAAAAGTTACCATGGTTGAGTGCTGTAAGTTTATGATTAATTAGCATGAAATTTAAGCTTTAAATTGTTTATGAGATGATTTTATCAGGTAATTCCAATAGAAATTGATTTTTAGGATCTAAATTGTGAAAATATTTGGAATTAAAGTCTATTACTGAAATTATCATTTATTGAAAGTTTAGGAGGAAATTGGTAATAAGCTTAGGGGAAATTGGTAAGTGTTATGCACTAAAACAGTTTTGGGCAGCAGCAGTAGACTAACTTTGAAAAATTACCATAAATTGTATAAATCGAATTAGAAGATGAATGAATTATGAAATTAAAGCTTATTGAGTCTAGTTTCTCATAGAAGAAACGGTGTAAGTAATAGATATGTAAATCATGAGATATAATAAAATTTGTGAGACAAGGTCAGAATGAATTCAGGTTCCCTATTTTAAATTTATAAAATCATAAAAATTGGATAAAAATAATTAGGGGCTTAAATTTATATGTTTAGAATTCTTAATGAGTCTATTTTCAATATAAATAAGCGGGAACATCATCCAAATCCTTTATGAAGAGATAATTAATTTTTAGTGAAGAAGGGTCAGAACTGTCAAACAGCAGAACAGGGGTTAATTTAAAGAATAAACTGTACTTATTGGATAAACCAAAAATTCTGAAAATTTTATGGGAAGAAGATATGTGAGTCTAGTTTTAGGTAAAATTAACGGATCTAAATTTTAAGTTCTGTAGCTCAAGATAAAAATAATTTAGTGACTATGACTCAAGTAGACAGTTTTGAATGAACTAAAATAATAATAGAATTATAGAAAATGGTACATGTGAACATGAAATGTATTGAATTGATGATTGAATTTATTCATTTAGATCCAAAAACTCAAATCTGAAGCTAGATCAAGGAAAGGAAAAAGTCCCGGATTAGTAGATTTTATATACGAACTAGTATCGAGGTAAGTTTATGTAACTTGAATTATCTTCTTAAATGCTTGAAATGTATGTTATTGATGTGAATATAATTTGAATGTTCATTGTATGAAGATTGATGAAACATTGATATATTTGATAAAAGGGAAGAAATCCGGTTGAATGAAAGGAAAATTGATGGATCTCGAAAAGGAATTGACGGTAAAAGGATCTAGCTTGACGGTGATCCTATCTGATATAGCCCTCTCGAAGAATATGTGGAAAATGGATTTAGCCGGACGGATAATCCGAATTAGGGTCTAAATTTAGCTTTGGATTGGTAATTCGGATCCAAGCTCATTAGAGTAATTGTCATTGCGAGGATTTAGCACGGATCGGTAATCTCGACAATACTCTATGAGTTTACATTCTGAGGATTTAGCTCGACCGGTAATCCATTGTAAGGATGAGGTTCATGGGAGTGTGCTCTCTGAAATGAAAATGTGCGCACATGAATATGAATTGACGGACTCGATTTGTACACTAAAGTGTACCTCGAAAATCCATCGAAATTCGAGTAATTCAATGGGATAAATATGGAAATATAACAAAGAAACGGAAATCATGGTATTGATGAGCTCATCAATCATGATATATATTATTGATACATGGAAATTATTGAACTAACTTGAATGTTGAGCTTGTGTATGTTAGGGTAATAATGCATTGAATGGATATATGAATGTTTATTTCATTGTATTGAAAATGTTAGGTAAGTATAATTCTTGTTACATGGATTTACTAAGCACAAAGTGCTTACCATTTCCTTTTCCCTGCTTTTGTAGTGTTAAGAGCTTGGAGGTTGGATTCGGTAGGAGATACATCACACTATCAGCCTCAAGATTTGGTATATAAAGAAACTTTATTTTGGAAATCAATGGCATGTATAAGCTAATAAAATAATGTTAATATAAAATGAATGTAAGGTCAGCCATTGGTATGGCTAGCAAACATTGGCTTGGTATGTGTTGATGTTATATTATAAATATGCATGAATCTATTTTGAAAATATGTTGAATTGGATTGGTTGATGTGGATTGGTCTCGGTTTAAAATTTGCAGGGAAGGTTAGATATTTATAAAGGGGCTATATAAAAAAAAAATCATAAACTCTGGTAATGCCTTGTACCCTATTCTGACAACGAATATGGGAAGGGGGTGTTACATTTGTTGGTATCAGAGCTACGGTTTAGCCTGTTCTAGGACCGACATAGCGAATACGGATTAGCTATACATGCCATTTAAATTATTTTTGATAGTGTGATATCTCCTGACCATTTAAATTGTGTTTTCCTTATAGTAATGTCATCTGACCGAGCTCAATCTGAAGAAGCTGGGAGTCATGCTCCGGCTTCAGTACAAAGAGAAGAAACTAGTAGTAGAAGGCCCGGTACAGAGGGTCAAGGGGAGGAGGCAAAAATAGCCTTCTTTCAAATGATGAATGAATGGTTTACTCAGTACATAAGAACTAACCCTACAGTGCAGCAAACTCAAGCTCCCCCTCCTGTTCCTCCACCGGTTCCCGAGATTCCACAGGGTACAGGTACTGAATCTGTCAGAAAAGGGAAAGCTCCAGTTGATAAAATCCGAAAATATGGGGCCGAAGAATTTTGAGCAGCAGTTGATGATGATCCCGAACGAGCTAAATTTTGGTTAGAGAATACTACTCGGGTGTTGGAAGAATTATCTTGCACACCAGAAGAATGTTTAAAATGTGCCGTCTCACTGCTAAAAGACACAGCTTATCATTGGTGGAATACTAAAGCTTCAGTTGTTCGAAGAAGAAATTACATGGAATTCTTCCGCACGAAGTTCAAAAGAAATATATCGATCGATATTCCTTGATCGAAAAAGAAAAGAATTTCTTGAGCTAAAACAGGCAATAGATCGATGTCGAGTATGAAAGAGAATTTGTTTGGTTGAGTAAATATGCTCGAGAATGGGTACAATCGGAAGCTAAAATGTGTAAACGATTGAAGAAGGGTTAAATGAAGAAATTAAGCTACTTATCGAAATTCTTGAAATTGAGAGTTTGCTACATTGGCGAGCGATCTTATAAAGCGAAGAATTGAGCAAAGAAAAGAAACAAGTGAGAGGAAGCTCAAATTTTAGTAAAAGACCAATGGAAAATCCCGATTTTTCGCTCCAAAGAAATTGAAGAAGTACCAAGATCGTTCTACCTCAACCCTTTGGGTATTCGAGCAGAGCGAGGTTCTCAACGCAATAATCCAAGACCTTCCACTCCATCAGTGACCAGTGTTGGCAGTGTTGGTACCCCTAAGCCGAGATGCCAATATTATAATAAAGCTCATTTTGGTGAATGTCAATTTAAGAGTGGGGCTTGTTACCGATGTGGTTCTTTTGACCATTTCCTCGAGATTGTCCGAAAGGGGTGAAAAGAAGTGAACAGATATCGGTTTAGTAATCCATCTTTGAGGGTAGACCATCTCGACCATCCGGTAATGTCGGTGGTAGCCGAGGAGCTACAAAAGATGCTGCAAGTAGGCTTGAGACACGAGCGCCTTCTAGGACATATGTCATTCGTACGGAGAAGATGCCTCAAGACCGATATTATTATGGTACATTTTCTTTACTTGATACTAATATTACTACATTAATTGATCCGGTTCTACGCATTCATATATATGTGTAAAGCTTGCATGCGTTAAAGATTTATCTGTTGAACCTCTTGGCCAATCTATTTTGGTGGATAAAATTTGTAAAATTGTCTCACGATGGTAAGAGGTTATTGTTTCCTAGCGATTTGATGTTACGCCATTTGATGAGTTTGATGTGATATTGGGCATGGATTGGTTAACTCGGCATAAATTTGTGGTTAAATCGCGGATTGGGGTTGAAAACATTACTACATTAAACTCAATTTCAAGTATACTTCGAACCCTTTGGCCAATCTATTTTGGTGGATAAAATTTGTAAAAATTGTCCACCGATGGTAAGAGGTTATTGTTTGGCCTAGTTTCATTCAAACACAATTATTTTCAAATCCCTCCTATACATGATTTGATGTTACTTTCCGCCATTTGATGAGTTTGATGTGATATTGGGCATGGATTGGTTAACTCAAAGATGATGCAACCATGAGTAAACCGTAAATGAATTCAATCATATAATACTCATACACATCAATCTTAACCTCAAACATATATAACACAATTCCATAATATTAACTTAACTCAAGTAATATAAAAATATATTGTGTTGAAGTGTCGAATGGCGAATTACTGCTAGGCTCGAGCTGAAATAAACCATAAGCATAGGCTTAAGCTTAAAGGTTAAATCTGATCAAGCAGAGGATTATCGATGTGATTTCGAACATCATCATTTTATTACTTCGCTAGAGGTATGTTAAAAGGGTATGATGCTTTTCTTGCTTATGTACTCGACACGAATATGTATAAGGACCATACAAATCCATTTCTTTCATTTATTTTGCATTTAAGCCCTCTCAAATTTTTATTTTTACAAGTATAACCGAGTCAAAGATTCAAAAATTACAACATGGTATGTGAATTTTTGATGTGTTTCGGAGGTTATTTTAACATATAATAAATATTTACCAAATTACTAAACTAACCTTATATTTAAAATAATTAAAATTACTTAAGTCCATGGGTTGCCACTAACCCTTAAAATGGGTTATTTACCCTTTCAATACTTCCTATTAAAAGCCATGCTCAATTTAACACATTACAAGGAAGTGGAATTTCTATAGATTTGATTCACATATAAACTACTATTTCTGGGCTCGATTTCCATAGATTCTCGCATGCAAATTTTTGGATGGCTCCTCTGAAAGGGAAGTGGAATTAAAGGAATTAAAGACACGTAATTAAAGGAATTGCAAGAACTTGTTGATAGAGGTTTTGTCCGACCGAGTCATTCACCTTGGGGTGCTCCATTGCTTTGTGAAAAAGAAAGACGGGTCTTTGAGATTGTGTATTGATTATCGGTGACTTAATAAAGTAACTATAAAGAATAAGTACCGTTGCCGGATTGATGATTTATTTGATTAGCTAAAAGGTGCTACTATATTTTCAAAGATTGATCTCCGATCGAGCTACTATCGATTCTGAGTAAAGGAGTCGGTTGTGCCAAAGAAAGCTTTCGAACCGTGACACGGGCATTATGAGTTTCGGTTATGCCGTTTAATGACTAATGCACTGCAGATTTATGGATTTGATGAATCGGATATTCGAGACCATATTTAGACAGGTTCGTGGTAGTTTTATTGATGATATTTTGGTCTATTCTCTAGATGAAGAAGAACATGCGAACATTTGAGAATTGTGTTGCAAATTTTTGAGAGAAGCAGTTATATGCTAAATTTAGTAAATGTGAATTTTGGCTTCGAGAAGTGGGTTTTCTTGGACATATTGTATCCGCTGAAGGCATTAGAGTAGATCCAAGTAAAATCTCAGCTATTGTCAATTGGAGTCCACCGAAGAATGTATCTGAAGTTAGAAGTTTCTTGGGTTTAGCTGGTTATTACCGAAGATTTGTACAGGGATTTTCTATGATAGCTTCTCCGATGACTCGATTATTGCAGAAAGATGTAAAGTTTGAGTGGACTGATGAATGTCAGCAGAGTTTCAACCGATTGAAAGATCTACTAACGAAAGCACCAGTATTAGTGCAGCCTGAACCGGGTAAGGAATTTGTTATTTACAGTGATGCCTCATTAAATGGTTTAGGTTGTGTCTTGATGCAAGAAGGTAAAGTAATAGCCTATGCTTCAAGACAACTTAAACCACATGAAATAAATTACCCGGTACATGATCTTGAATTAGCTGCTATTGTATTTGAAATGAAGATATGGCGGCATTACCTATACGGTGAGAAATGTCATATTTATCTCGATCATAAAAGCTTGAAATATTTGATGACACGAAAGATTTGAATTTGAGACAGTAGTGGCTTGAATTGATAAAGGACTATGATTTGATTATTGATTACCATCCGGTAAGGCTAATATTGTGGTGATGCTTTGAGTCAAAATCTCTGCTTGCTTTGCGATCTATGAATGCTCAATTGTCTTTGGTTGATGATGGTTCAATCATATTTGAATTGAGAGTGAACCAACATTTCTACAGCAAATATGTGAAGCTCAAAAGAATGATGAGAAGTTACAGGTTAAACGGGCACAATGTGAGTCAGGTACTGATTCTGAATTTCAAGTTGGGGTTGATGGTTGTTTATTATTCAGAGATAGGGTATGTGTACCCAAGGATTGAGCTCATCTGTAAGATTTTACACGAGGCTCACAGTGGTATTATGTCTGTACATCCGGGAAGTAATAAAATGTATAATGATTTGAAGAAGATGTACTGGTGGCCAGGTATGAAACATGATATTTCTGAGTTTGTATCAAAATGTTTAATATGTCAGCAAGTTAAAGCTGAACATCAGGTACCTTCGGGGTTACTTCAGCCAATTACTATACCGGAATGGAAATGGGAAAGAATCACTATGGATTTTGTATCGGGGTTACCGTTGTCTCCGAGGAAAAAAGATGCCATTTGGGTGATTGTTGACCGATTGAAAAAGTCAGCACACTTTATTCCGGTACGTATGGATTATTCTTTAGATAAACTGGCTGAACTATACATATCTGAGTTTGTCAGGGTACATGGAGTGCCTGTCTCCATTATATCAGATAGAGATCCCCGATTTACGTCGCGTTTCTGGGAAAAATTGCAAGATGCTTTGGGTACTCAGTTGTATTTCAGCACTACATTTCATCCTTAGACAGATGGCCAATCTGAGCGTGTAATTCAAGTATTGGAAGATATGCTCCGATGTTGTATACTAGAGTTTGAAGGTAATTGGGAGAGATATCTACCTTTGATTGAATTTGCTTACAATAACAGTTATTAGTCCAGTATTACAATGGCTTCGTATGAAGCTTTGTATGGTAGAAAATGTAGAACACCGTTATATTGGATGAGCTCGGTGAAAAGAAGATACATGGGGTTGATTTGATTCGGAAATGTAAGAAAAGTAAAAGTGATTCTAATAGCTTGAAAGCGGCCTCTGATCGCCAAAAGTCATATGCCGATCTTAAACGAAAAGAGATTGAATTTCAGGTCGGAGACAAGGTATTCCTGAAAGTGTCTCCTTGGAAGAAAGTTCTCCGATTAGGTCGAAAGGGTAAATTGAGTTCAAGATTTATCGGGCCATATGAAATTATAGAAAGAATTGGACCGGTTGCTTATCGATTGGCGTTACCACTGGAAATCGATAGAATTCATAATGTTTTTCATGTCTCTATGCTACGATGATATCGGTCAGATCCTTCACATGTTATCTCTCCAACGGAAGTGGAGATTCAGCCGGATATGACTTACAGTGAAGAACCGGTCAAGATATTAGCACGGGAAACAAAAGAGCTTAGAAATAAAAAATAAATTTGGTGAAAGTATTATGGCAAAAGCACGGATTGAGGAAGCGACATGAGAACCGGAGGAGGCAATGAGGAAACAATATCCAAACCTTTTATGGTAAGATTTTCGAGGACGAAAATCCTTAAAAGGGGAGAGTTGTAATGGCCTAAATTCAAGGTTATCGAACAATGGTTTCATAACCATAAATCCGATTTAAAGAGAAATTTATTTTAATATTTTGCATGAATATTTATATGATAGGAAAATCGTATTAAAATATCGATAGAAAAATTTTACCGATTTAGTGGTTGTTAGAAAAAGGAACTATTGAAGGAATTGGGTAAAAATAAGGTATCGAGACCTTGATCTCATAAAATTGAGTAGAAAATATTTTTTAAGTATTTATAAAATGTTAGTAATGTGGTATTAAAATTTCGTTAGAAAATTTTAACGTTTGAGTATGTAATTAAATGAAAAGGACTAAATTGTAACAAATATAAAATTATGAAAATGATTAAATAGTTTAAATGATAAAAGAAAGAGGGCTTAAAGGAAAATAGACCCAAGGTCTATTTGGGCTGAACAACAAGGGTATGAAATCAGCAAGAAAATAAGGAGAATTAAGGGCAAAATTGGAATATTGCAAAATTTACTTAACAAAGCTAGGACTAAAGTGGAATTATCTAGATTTCTCTTTATTTTTCTGCATTCTCATCAGAAAAAACACCATAGAAGGGTTTTCTTAAGCTGGTTTTTCATATTTTTACTGCAAGTAAGTTAATCGTTGCCTGTTTCTTGTAATTTTTGTGTTTTTAAGACTTTTACAACTAGGTCCTACTATTAAATTCATTAGTTTTTGATTTCATGGATGAAATTGAAAGTTACCATGGTTGAGTGCTATAAGTTTATGATGAATTAGCATGAAATTTAAGCTTTAAATTGTTTATGACATGATTTTATCGGTAATTCCAATAGAAATTGATTTTTAGGATCTAAATTGTGAAAATATTTGGAATTAAAGTCTATTACTGAAATTCTGATTTCTAAAGGTTATAAAGTAGTTTAAAGTGATAGAATAAAGTTTTAATTGAGAGAAATCAGCTCAATTGAGAAGTTAATTGAGCAAGGATGAAATTATCATTTATTGAAAGCTTAGGGGGAAATTGGTAATAAGCAGTTTGCAGTAAAACAGGACGTTGAGTCTAAAGGATCTACCGCTGGATAAATACCTTTGGCAGCTAATGTTTTGGACAGCAGCAGTAGACTAACTTTGAAAAATCACCATAAATTTTAGAAATCTAATTAGAAGATAAACAAAATATGAAATTAAAGCTTATTGAGTCTAGTTTCTCATAGAAGAAACGGTGTAAGCAATAGATATGTAAATCATGAGATATAATAAAATTTGTGAGACAAGGTCAGAATGAATTCGGGTTCCCCTGTTTTAAATTTATAAAATCATAAAAAATTGGATAAAAATAATTAGGGGCTTAAATTTATATGTTTAGAATTCTTAATGAGCCTATTTTCAATATAAATAAACGGAACATCATTCAAATCCTTTATGAAGAGATAATTAATTTTTAGTGAAGAAGGGTCAGAACTGTCAAACAGCAGAACAGGGGTGACTTTAAAGAATAAACTGTACTTATTGGATAAACCAAAAATTCTGAAAATTTTATGGGAAGAAGATATGTGAGTCTAGTTTTAGGTAAAATTAACGGATCTAAATTTTAAATTCTATAGCTCAAGATTAAAATAATTTAGTGACTATGACTCAAGTAGACAGTTTTAAATGAACTAAAAATAATAATAGAATTATAGAAAATGGTACATGTGAACATGAAATGTATTGAATTGATGATTGAATTTATTCATTTAGATCCGGAAAACTCAAATACGAAGCTAGATTGAGTAAAGGAAAAAGTCCCGGATTAGTAGATTTTATTTACGAACTAGTATCGAGGTAAGTTTATGTAACTTGAATTATCTTCTTAAATGCTTGAAATGTATGTTATTGATGTGAAAATAATTGGAATGTTCATTGTATGAAGATTGATGAAACATTGATATATTTGATAAAAAGGGGAAGAAATCCGGTTGAATGAAAGGAAAATTCGATGGATCTCGAAAAGGAATTGACGGTAAAAGGATCTAGCCCGGACGGTGATCCTATCTGATATAGCCCTCCAGAAGAATATGTGAAAATGGATTTAGCCGGACGGGTAATCCGAATTAGGGTCCAATTTAGCCTGGATGGTAATTCAGATCCAAGCTCATTAGAGTAATTGTCGTTGGGATTTAGCCTGGATTGGTAATCCCGACAATACTCTATGAGTTTACATTCTGAGGATTTAGCTTTGGTAGTAATCCCATTGTAAGGATGAGATTCATGGGAGTGTGCTCTCTGAAATGAAAATGTGCACATGAATATGAATTGACGGACTCGGATTTGTACACTAAAGTGTACCTCGAAAATCCATCGAAATTCGAGTAATTCAATGGGATAAATATGGAAATATAACAAAGAAACGGAAATCATGGTATTGATGAGCTCATCAATCATGGTATATATTATTGATACATGGAAATTATTGAACTAACTTGAATGTTGAGCTTGTGTATGTTAGGGTAATAATGCATTGAATGGATATATGAATGTTTATTGCATTGTATTGAGAATGTTAGGTAAGTATAATTCTTGTTACATGGATTTACTAAGCACAAAGTGCTTACCACTTCCTTTTCCCTGTTTTGTAGTGTTAAGAGCTTGGAGGTCGGATTCGGTAGGAGATACATCACACTATCAGCCTCAAGATTTCGGTATATAAAGAAACTTTATTTTGGAAATCAATGGCATGTATAAGCTAATAAAGTAATGTTAATATAAAATGAATATAAGGTCAGCCATTGGTATGGCTAGCAAACATTGGCTTGGTATGTGTTGATGTTATCTTATAAATATGCATGAATCTATTTTGAAAATATGTTGAATTGGATTGGTTGATGTGGATTGGTCTCGGTTTAAAATTTGCAGGGAAGGTTAGATATTTATAAAGGGGCTATATTAAAAAAATCGTAAACTCTGGTAATGCCTTGTACCCTATTCTGACAACGAATACGGGAAGGGGGTGTTACAATTAAGGCTTAATCAAAATATTTTAATTTATCTAGTTATGTTTTAATTTGTTTTAATTTTATTAATTTTTAATTTTTTTAAAACCCCAAAAGTCTTTCACGTTCCCCATCTTTCTCGTCAGTCTCTCTTCTCTCAATTTTCTTTGATTTACATTTTTTTTCTTCTTTTTGCTCTTTTTGGTTCTCCAATTTTTATTCTTTTTTATTTTTACGTTATTGACGATTGTTATCTTTTAGAAGTTTTGGTTGTTCTCCCGTTCTTCATTCGATCAAGTGTTGAATTAGGTGAAGGTAAGTGTTGTTGTCGAAACCATTTTAAAAATCGAGTTTTGAAAAATGGGGATCAACTTTAAAAACAAAAACGGAAGTCGCCACCAATCTTTTTTTACTTAGGTGTGATTGGTTCACCTTGTAAAATGTTTCGTTTTAAAAACATTTTTGGTCTACGAAAACATAAGAAAACAGGTTCGGGAGTCGGTTACGTACGAGGAAGGGTTAGCACCCTCGTAACGCCCAATAAATTGGTACATAATCGATAAAGTCATGTCTAAATGTTTGAAGTTTTAAAAGTATTCAAAAATATGATTTCTTAAAAAAATTTGAGCAATTTAGGTTAAAATTTGAGACTTTCTTGTTCCGAAAGAATATAAACATCACATCCAGTACGTTAGGACACGATGTTTAAGAACCTTCGTAACCAAAATCATCTCATGATTTACAAAACTTGAAAAAGGGTATTTAGCTATTTAGCCAAACGGAAAATCGCAACCCAGTACGTTAGGGCACTATTTCCCGATTTTCTAAATACCAAAACATTTCCTTATTTTAAAAACATAGTAAGCTTATAAAAATATATTTTTATTTTGAACAATAATCTATATAACAATGTTGCATTTTGTAAACTATCATACACAAATATTAAAAAACGATTATAATACAATAGCATACAATATAAAATACAACTAAAATAACTACACTATAGTAATCATAAAATAGTAAATAAATAAAAGGGCATTATATAAACAAATAAAATATATAAAGAAATATATGTAAAACAATAAAAAATACTAGATAATAAATATATAATTGAAGAAATATATAAAACATATGTGAAACGTGTTATAAAATATAAATAAACTTTATACAAAAATAATTTTTTAGAAAATAATATATGATATAATATACTACTATGTAAAAAAAATATAATATAGTATATATAAAAAGAATATGTAATGAAAATAATAAAATAATAAATAACGAATAATAAAATATAGATTATTAAACAAGTAAAATAATATATAGGAATAATTAAATATACAATAAAATAATACATATAAAATATAGGAAAATAATGTAAAATATAATAAAATAATTTAATATACTATATAATGATAAAAATATAATAAAAGGATAAAAATAAAATAAATAAAAAGAATCAGGGGTCCAATACTAATTAAAACAGATTAATAGGATTAAATTAAATATACACGTTAAATCCCAGGGACTAATATGGAAATTAAGCCCTTTTTTAAAACGGTGCCGTTCCGATCTTTTAGCCTTTAAAACAGTCAGGTTTAATTGAAATAAAAATAATTTTTAGGGTTAATTTTATAAAAAATAAAGTTTCTAAATAAACTGAATTGAGACAAGTAAAACTGCGGAAGGACTAAAATGGCAATTAGCCCATTCAAAGAAAAACACGTTGATCCTGAAAACCGGGTCGGGTCAACGCGCGGATCCCATGGCCCAAAACGGCGTCTTTTTCATTTATCTATATAAGTCAAAAATCGGTTAAAAAAAGTCATTTTTCTTCATTGTTTTAAAAAAATATAAGAGGGCTACGAAATGCTCTCAACTCATTCGGCCTGAGGTCAGTCTTGGCCCTTTGCTCGGTGTGACGCATGCCATGACGCGCGCTCGTCAGACGTGCCTCCTCAGACGACAACCAAAAAGTCCAAAAGCTACCGTTTTCGACGGCGATTAAAAGGTAAACGCTTCTTTTTTTTAAAAATAATATATGTATATATGCATGAACTGAAAAGAAGAAAAGAAAAATAAAAAAAATAAGACGGATATTCAAAATAAATACCCTTTGTAAACTGTTTATGTATTTTTATTTCGTAATCTCTTTGTATTCGTATCTGTCTTTTTGTGTAACCGTCCCCCCTATTTTTTACAAAATAATCGGCTTTTATAGCCTTGAAAAAATGAAAATAGAAAAGGAAAACTATATTCTTGCGATTCTGCTTCGATTCTTCCCTTTTCTGTGCAGGTGATGAGAACGCAGCGGTGATGGGGTTGCTCGCGTTGACGGCGGCGCGATTCGCGGCTTGGACGAGGGCTGGTGGTCTCCTGTGGCGATTAGGGTGCTGCGGCGCGACTGTTGGGATAGCCCCTTGCGGCGCCACTGTTGGGATAGCCCCTTGCGGCGCCTAGGAAACCCTAAGGTTTCCTGTTTCTGTTAACGTTTGGGCCCTTTTGGGCCATTTTTTTTATTTTGGATCTGTTGGGCTATGGGTAAACTGGGTTAGGTTTGTAGGTGGGCTACGGGTATTGGGTATGGGTAGTTATTTGGACTAAAAAGGGACTTTATTTTTTATTTTTTTATTATTTTTTTGTTTTTTTTGTTTTGGTTTTATTCCAGCCTGGTCAAAATTGGGCTCTTACAGTTGCTAAGTTAAGTTTTAAGTTAGTCTATCCATTTCTTTTAGTTATGGTTTCAATCGAAATCTTTATGAGTTTTGTGTGCTCTCGGACTAAATTTCAGGTCAGGTTATTGAAGATGATTGGTTGATCGTAGTGTTTGGAAGCGTAATTCAAGTGTGTGCTCTTAAACACATGTAATTAGGAATGATTTCTTGCTGATTTTTATGATTCGCAACAATTTTTGGAATGGTTTCGGAGCCATACGGGCGTGTTCTGCACATAGGCGGTCCACATGACCTTGTGCCGCTGTAGAAAATTAGGTTGATTTCTTGTCACACGGCTGGAATGTGCCACACGGGCTGGCCATAGGGTCATGTGACCTCTGTTAGGAAATTAATCGTTTGCACACAGGTGTGTGACTCAATCACATTGTCGTATATCACTGTCACATGGGCATGTCATACAACCATATGGCCATGTCTTCCCTGCTCCTTAGAATGTGTAATTTTTCACACGAGCATAGAAAGTTACACGGTCTAATCGCACGGTCGTGTACCCTAGTCACACGGGCGCGTCTCTCAACCACACGGTTGTGTACCCTATCACACGGTCTAGACCTTTCCACACGGCTTGGCCACGCAACCGTGTGGTCCTGTTTTTACTCCCTATTTGCGAAATGCTTGATTTTAGTCCCTGAGTAATCCTTTACTCATTTAAGCCTCTGTAGAAGTGTTTGGGTCACCATTACTATTCGAAAGAGGTCGAGTAAGGGGTATATCTGCTTGAATTTGTTCATGTATAGGAATGTGTATGATTTAACTTTAATATTTTCATAAGTGCTTAAAGGTTGTGTACTTAGAAACATTGTCTACAGTGTTGCTTCTATTGCTTTGTAATTGTATATGAAAATGCATAACTATGATCCTGCTAATCTGAGTTAGCTGACAATATGATTAATTAATAAGGAAATTAAAAATGAATTTGTCAGATTCTGTATATCCATATGTTTACTTCTTTACATGTCTGCTTCCTGGGTTGGGATTCGATTTTGAAGTGAAGGGAGTTTGATTTAGTTGTTAAACTGCGTTATAATTCCATTAGCAGCTTGACTACATTACAATAACAAGGCAAATGTCCTCTTCATGGTGTGCATTGGTTGAATGGGTCCACCATAACCTGATAGTGGTGTTTAGAGGATGGAAGGGTTTAGAAAAATCCTATTTTTGGTCTGAGACGGTTGGTTAAAGATAGTGTGTAGAGGCTCGATAGGTGGGGATTTTGTGACATTTTGAATTTTAATGTGAATTGAATGTCTATCTTTGGAGAACTTAAAATTAATGTGTCAAATTCGATGTGATATCTGAAATTGCACTAATCTCAGTCATTGCGAGTTCGAGCAGTTCTATGTGTATATGTTTTTGCTTATCTGTTAAGTATTATATAAATGTGATATGCCAATATGATATGATTTCTATTAACGATTCAATCTAGTTATTTTGTAAATATTTAATTGACTGTTCAACTCTGTGTAATTACATTTGTTTAAGACTCATATTGAGCTTTCATAGTTCACACCCCTAGTTTCTCCTTTTCAGGTTACCTTGTGTTTTAGGTGTTGGACTTAGCGTATCGAATGTATCAGAATTTCTCATCTCAGTTGTCATTTTATTATAGTTGGTCTAATATATGGCTTATTGATTTTTAATCCGGTTGTGAATCAGTTTTATGGACTGTGGCACTGGACTTTGGACTTTTGTAAAAACTTTGGGATTGTGGTTTGACTTATTTTGCAGATTATGTGCATGACCATAAGTTTTCGAGATTAAAACTTTTCTTTGCAACTGGTCAGGTTTTAACAATAAGTTTATGATTTTCGATCAAGGTAAAAAGAATATTTTATTATGTTACAAACTTTGAACTAAAGTTTCAGTTAATGATTTTACAACTTTATTTTGGTTACAAACATATTAAATGGGAGTTTGGTTCCAAGTAAGTTTTAAGTGAAAAATATGTTCAACATTTGCAAAGGATTTTGGTAAAGTTCATTTTCAATTTTAGCAAGTTGTGAGGGAAAAATATTCTAAAAAAGAACTTTATTACTTAAATAAGTGTTTTGTTTTGAGCTATTTCGGTGGCCAACGTGACCTTCAGAATTCGGTTGAAACTTTTGAGTCAAGTTTTGAGGTGTTACAAATAAAGAAAGTTAATTTCATATTTCACATTTATATTTTTTTGGGTTAATGTCTTTCATGTTTTGCATACATAGCAAAATTATGACAAGCAAATGTTAGCTTATTGATTGTCTAAGTTCAAACTGATGACAAGTGGCACTGTAAGAACGTTTACATTACAAGAAAGACAATTTACTTTAGTAGATAATCTAAATGAGTCCATAATCCCGTAAAAGAATAAAAGTGATCATTTGATTCAAATACTTAGAAGGATTATTATGTCATCTCCAATTCCAATTGGAGAGATGACTAGTCTTGGCTATCAGAGCAGTTGACTCCACAGGTAGAGACATAAATGTACGCATTAGAAGAATGATACATTGGACTGGACCTAGGTTGAATTAATTGTGAATCCGTTTGTGAATTATTTCACTTGTGAGGTTCATGGTGTGATTTATCTAAATCTTGAGTTAGTCATTGACCATGAGTATGTGTTGTACCTAGCTTTATTTGATTATGTGTTGTACCTAGCTTTATTTGATAATATGTTTTGATATAACAAATTAAAATGTTTTTGAATAAAAGTTAAAGTTGAACAAAATTAGCAAAATGATAAAACTAAGTTAAATTGGTTTCAATTGAGTAAAACATTTTCAATCATGTTAAAGGAGTTTTAAAACAAGTTAGTATTGCTCTAGGCTAAAAAATATCGATATTTTTTGGTCAAGTATCAATAGTTTTCAAAATATTGATACCCATTCTAAAATCAATACCAAATTGACATTTTGTTTTCAATCAATTACAAAAAATATCGATTCCTTTTTTAAAAAGTATCGATACCTTTTACTAGATATCGATAAATTGTCTTTGGTACATTGTCAACTAACTTTAACGATCATTGAATCATCCATTAAATGCTGCAAGTGAATTTAATGATCTGGTATTTTCATTCCCAACAGCTCTATTCATGTTTCCAACAACCACAATGGTTGGAAATAAATTAGTGGGTATAAATACCATCTTCCAAAGGTCTTACAACAACAAGAGAGATCATCAAGTCTAAAGATCAAGCAATACAACCTTAGTGCTTAATTCTTTCATACGTGTACACACTTGTGAACCTTCATTGTTATTTTTTAGCTCATGTGTATTCTTGTTTATTTGTGCTTAATTGAAAAACATTCTTAGTTTGTTATTTTTATTTACTCTTAAGAGGGTTTGAGTCTTAAGGTTTGGGTAGAAACCTTAAAGGGAGTTGTAATATTAAGATTTTGGGTAGAAATCTTAAGGGAGATTGTAAGGTTAAACCTTGTCCTCAAAACTTATCAAAATTGTGAATTTGGGAAAAATCCTTAGTTGGGGAAAGCTAAGGTAATGGAGTAGGCAATTGGGGTCGAACCACTATAAATTGAGGTGTTCATTGTACCTATACTTTTCTTAGCAACCACACATTTTTAAGGGCCAATTCACCTCTTTTTGGTGATTTCTAGTTGAATTATCTAGCAAACAATTGGTATTAGAGCTTGTTTCTAAAGATGATTTAACAACTAAGAGAAGATCTTCGGAGAAGCTCAAATGATCATCAACTCATTCTACAACAATGACATCTACTTTCGGGTCAATTTTCATTGGTGAGTCTCAATATATCTACAAATCTCCTTATTTCAATTGTGCTACTATTCTTATTGGAATACTTGGATGATTTTGTTCATCCAAGCAAATAATCTTGTTGTATGAGACATTACTATGTATAGTCCTTCAATTCCATCTAAACAAGAAGGAGACATTTTAGTTCCAAAAAGCAAGAAGGAATGAAATGAGGAAGATAGAAGAAGCATTCAACTTAATTGCAAGGCAATGCATATTCTATTTTGTGCACTTGGTCCGGATGAGTATAGTAAAGTTTTCTCTTATTCAAATGTCAAGGAGATATGGGACAAGCTTGAAGTCACCCATGAAGGCACTAGCTAAGTGAAGAAGTCTAAAGTTGGAATTCTTACACTCAACTACGAAACTTTCAAGATGAAACCTGAAGAGGATATTAAGTAGATATACAATCGATTTACAATCATCATAAATGGATTGAAGTCTTATAGGAAGATTTATCCAAATGAAGATGTAGTAAGGAAGATGCTTCGAAGCTTACCTAAATCAAGGGAAGCCTAGGTGACCGCAATTGAAGAAGCAAAAAATTTAAAAACTTTGACATTGGATGAGCTCATCGTTTCTTTCCTTACACATGAGATAGACTCAATGAAGGGTCTGAAGAAGAAAAATTTTTGAAAAAGAAGTTTGGTATTTCTCTAATATCCACCACAAATGAAGATGGTGAATTAAGTGAAGAGATGGAGATGTTTTCTAGGAGATTCAAGAGGTTCATGAAGTCCAACAAAGGAAGAAGATTCCAAAAGATGAAGGAATTGAAGCTTGAATTTACTAAGGAGAAAGATCTCGTTATTTTCTATGAGTGCAAGAAACCTATACATATCACGTTTGATTATCCTCAATGAAAGAAGAAGGGGTCTAGCAAAGAAAAACACAAAGCCAATGTTGCTACTTTGAGTGATGAGGATTCATCCGATGATGAAGATCAAGAAATAACCAACCTATACCTTATGGCCATCAATGATTCTAAGGTAACTTCTAACTCATCTAATTCAAATTCTTATTCTTTTGATGAGTTGTAAGATGTCTATGATGAGTTAGGCTTGCAGTTTGAATTAATGGTTTCAAAATATAGGAAAAATATTTCAAAACTAAAATATGAAAATAATTCACTCTCCAAAGTTAAGCATCAACTTAAAAGTAAAATAAATGATATGCAAGCTATTATAAATGATTTTGAGAAAAATAATTATGATTGCATAATTTACTTTCTAAAGTTCATGATGATCATCAAAAGCAACTTGAGTTGCTTAAGAGATAAAAGGCTCACTCTAACAAAGTTTTTGAAAAAGGGATTGAAATTGGAGAAAATTCAAAACAAAAATTTATTAAAAATAGCTTTAATTTCTATAAACATAAAGGTTCTCCAAGTTTTTACAATAGAAAAATTGTTAAAACTGTATGGGTCCCTAAAAGACTTATAACTACTAAAGATAAATATATCATTTATAAATGGATACCTAAAGGGACTAAAACCTTGGAAAATAAAGCTGATGGACCCAAAATAAATTGGGTACCAAAAATAAAAATTTAATTCTATGTGATTGCACCTTAATGTTTACTTGATATTTTAATTCACTTGATCCTTATTTTTAATATCTATATTTGGACTAACCACTTTCTTTTCTCTTAAGCTTTCTTTTTTTTCTTTTGGTGAAAAGAAAATTACTAATGTCGATTACAAAAAGTAGCCATTAGCTTTGTCAGCTTGGAGGAAATGTAAAATATCTTCTTTGAGCCTCTGTAATAATTTGTAGGCTTGTCTTTCAGCTCAGACTCAATTTGGCAAGTCGATCTGCTACCATATTCATATTCCTTGGAACATGTTTGATTTTCCACTCCCTTTTTGATTGTATAATGCGCTTAGTTCTCCTGAGGACAGCAATGTCGGAATCTCCCATGTTTAAGGCAGATAAGTTCTAAACAACTTCTAGGTTATCAGTTATAATGACGATCCGTCTATATCCTTTGTTTAAAAGGATAAGGATACCATCCATGATACCCCATATTTCAGCTCCGATTGGGCAACAAATCCCTAAAAAATGGTTCAATCCCAATATCCAATTTCCTTCATGATCTCGAGCCATGCCTCCTATTGCAGCAACTCCGGTATTACTACTTACTGCCCCATCCTTGGATAAATACACCCATTTGTCCTCTGAACTATTGGTGAGATTAGAGTTTTGATGGGTACTCTTATGGACGTCTCGAATTGATTCATATTGCCGAGCCCAACAGCTAGAGAATTTCACAACTTCATTAGCTGACCAGGAAATATGCTGGAAGATGAACAAATTCCTATTTTTCCATATACGCCACACGATCAGCCCAAACAGACACGACCAGGTGAGGCCACTTCCCTGCAAGCTTTCATGAAAGCAAAGGTTAAGGATAAACCAATCTTGAAAGGAAAAAAAAAAAACCTATGTTTTAGTTGATTAGGTAACACGAGCATCCACACTTCTTTCACTGCCGAACAATTTCAAGAACATGCTCCAAATCCTCAAAGCTATGTCCACAAATGAGATAAGAACTGCTATGGCTAATTCCTCTTCTGACACGTTCAGAATTGGTAAGAAGTCTTTGTCTAAATGCCAACCAAAGAAACATTCTAATCACTGTGGACCCTGATACTTCCATGGTATCTTCCAATATTCTTTATATGGGTTCCACGTATCCTCTTTCAACGACCAATAAGCATCTTGAATGAAAAAGTTCCTGTTGCTGAACGAGCCTATATCACTCTATCTACTCCAGAATTTGGATGTGGAGGAGGAATACTGGTAATCATGTTAATCACCTCTATAGGGACCCATACACGAAACAAGTCTAAATTCCAGCTGCCATCAATATTGACTATCTCCTTAACACAACAATCCAAATTAAGGTTAGAATAGGATGAAATTTTATGAATTAGAGGACCCATACCTAGAATCCAAGGATCTTTCCAATAGCGAACATTGGCCCCATCCCCTATAGACCAAATTAAATTCTCGCGAATAAGAGGCCATAGTTTGGATAGAGATCTCCATAAATGTGAACACTGGTTTCTGCTAATAGATTCAGGTATATGATTTTTCCAACCATATTTAGAACGAAGGACACGCACCCAAAGCATATCACTTTTAGACACCAAACTAAACCCTATCTTCATGAAAAAGGACGAATTTTGATCATTTAGCTGCCTTAGTCCAAGACCTCCACGAGCCCTTGGTTGACAAATAGTATCCCATCCTACTAATGCCATTTTAAAATTCCTCTCAGTGCTCCCCCAAATAATTTGTCTGACCATTCTTTCAATATCATCACAAACTCTCTTCGGGATCATCATTGTTTGCATAAAATAAGAAGGGATGGATAGAAGTACCGATTGGGCTAGCGTGACTCTTCCTGCAAAGGATAATTTTCTGGTATCCCAACTATGCAATTTCCTTCTAATCTTCTCCACCACGAAGTTTAAAGTATTTTTAGTGACCCTATCATGCAGAAGAGGAACACCTAGGTACATGCCGAGATTCTGAACCTCCTGAAAACCAAACAATTGACTGATTTGATTACAAATATTTGCTTTAGTATTTTTTTAAAAGAATGTATTACTCTTCCTAACACTGATTTTATGTCCAGAAATTTCATAGAAAAGTGAGAGAATGCTTTCCAATAAACAAGCTTGTTCAATCTAGGCTTTACAGAAAATCACCAAATTATCTGCGAAAAACAAATGAGAGATCGGAGGACTGGATCGAGAAAGACGAATAGGATCCCAGGTACCAACTTCTATTCCGGAATGAATAAAATGCCCTAACCACTCCATACAGAGCACAAAAAGATAGGGTGATAGAGGATATCCCTGTCGTATGCCTCGATTTGGTTTAAACTTCTGAGTAGGCACCCCATTCCAAAGAATTTGCATGGTAGAAGAAGAAATAGCTGACATAATCACATTACACAAGAATATCAAAGTCCGGTCGTGGTTAACGAAACATTAATAAAATCCCAATTAACTCTATCAAATGCTTTCTCCAAATCCAACTTAATAGCCATCCACTTCCTTCCTTTTCGATTACACCTCATAGAATGAATAACTTCCTGAGCTAAAATAATGTAATCAAAGATATTCCATCCTGCTATAAAGCCAGCTTGTTCCTGAGATATCAATTTAGGAAAGATAACCTTAAACCTATTCGATATCACTTTCATCACCAGCTTATAAAGAACAGAACATAAGCTAATTGGCCAAAATTGACTAAAATCCTCAAGATTTTCTTTTTTTTGGGGATAAGCACAATCAACGTATTGTTTAATTCGGCCTCAATCAGTCTCCCATCAAAAACGCTTTTGACCCACTGACAAACATCACTTCCAAGAATATCCCACTGACTTTGAAAAAAAAAGAGCATGGTATCGATCTCTACTAGGGGCTTTTAAAGGGGCTATATCGAACAACGCCCTTTTAATCTCTTCATTCGAGATAGTTGCTTCTAAAAACTTGATCTCTAAAGGATTAAGACAGGGAAAGCTATTATTGGGAGTATCTCTTAGAACGGTAGAAACCTCACAATAAAGTTTTTCAAAAAATTCTACCGCCTTATTTTGTAGAATAGTTTTATCCGAGCACCAATCTCTGTTATCAACACGAAGAGACATAATTCGGTTGAATTTCCTACTCTTAACCGTACGGCTATGGAAAAAATTGGTATTTCTATCTCCCAATTGCAACCATTCACAACGAGCCTTCTATCTCCAAAGTAAATCTTCATGATCAAGAACATTTTCCAGTTCATCCCAAATTTCTCTCTCCTTTTTAACAAGGTGAGTAGAGGTAGAAAGTTCTAAGGCTCTCTAAATGTTATTAAGTGATCTCATGAGCTTTCTCTTGCGATTACCCAAAAAGCCATAAACATCCCCTTTCCAATCTTTAACAAAAGTAGTAAAATTATTTAAGGAATCAGTCATATTACCTTTAAACTCCCACTTGCCTTTGACAAAATTGGAAAAATTATTATGCATCGTCCATCCTGTTAAAAATCTGAAGGGTCTGCCTTTAGGAGTGAGAATGTCCAGTTTAGTGATTAATAGAAGAGGACAGTGATCTGACTTGATACGTGTGAGATGATGTACAAGACTTTGCGGATAAGTGGCCATCCAAGCATCATTAACTAAAGCTCGATCCAATCTAACTAAGGTTCCTCCTCTTTGCCAATTGAATGGAGGTCCGTTAAACTCCAAATCCTGTAATTCACACGAGTCAACAAAATTTTCAAAAAGATCACAACGCTTACCTATAGTAGACGGGCTCTTTTTATCAGCAGAAGATAAGATGGCATTGAAGTCTCCCATAATTAGCCATGGAATGGAATTATTAGGAGCCACAGGATGCAAACCTTCCCAGAGAAGTTTTCTTTTTGATCTATCTGGGCTACCATACACAAAGGAAATAAAAGCAGATTTATTGGGTATAAAATTATCAACACGTAAAAGATTAATTGTGGATGATTTTGAATGATTTTAATCTGAATAAAATCCTTCCATCCCACCCAAATACCTCTAGAAAAACCCATAGCTTCAACCCGATGAGAGTAATTAAAGCCCTATTTTTCTATAATACAGTTAACTTTATTACCGCTTACTCTTGGTTCCACCAAGAAAATAATATCTGGCCTGTGTTCCTCATTGTACTCCCGAAAGGCACGAATAAAACTTCTGCTAACACACCCTTGAAAATTCCATGTAAAAATTTTAAGATTTAAATCCATATTAAAATAATTAAAGGTTAAAAAAATAAAATTAAAATTTCAAAGAACAATAATTAACAATAAACCAAAGAAATTATTAAACCTTTAAAAGCTTACTGTCTGGGAAGGTTTTCTTCCTTATTTTGTCCATCCGATTTAATGTTCATCATTGAGTCAAGATTAGTGTTTGAAATTTCTGACAAACTTTCAGCTATTTGTTCCATTGACTCTTTCAAAGACACTTTTTGAGCACCATTGCTTTTAAATCTTGTGCTTTGGCCTTGAAGAATTTTGCTCCGCTTCTTAAATATCCCTTTACCTTTATTATTGAAAGCTTTTCTAGGACCGGAGGTGTTCACGGAGAAAGATCCAGCTTGCTGATTGGAAAGGGGGTTGTGTTCTTCATATTTTTACTGTCCTGAAAAACCACCGCCAAATGTCTCTCCAAGTCCAAGCGTCCCATTTCCACTTCATCTTCGTGCATGCCAACCCCGACCTTCATTGGAGTCACCAATGGTGATCCAGATTTATCATCTTGGACCTTTCTCGTTGCTTCAGTAAATGTCAGACTTCCAGCTACCACGATGGAACTGTTGCTGCTGCCAGAACCAGCTGCACCTTACTGGGCCACTGAGATTATTCTAGGTATAGCTACTACCTCTTGGGCCTAATCAACATCTTTATTTTCATGCCTCATGCTATTGGTCTTCTTGCTGGGTCCCGATAAGCTTCCTTTATTCATATTAAAAGTGGGCTTAGATTTTGACCCATCTTTTCCTTTAATGTTCGGACTATTGTAACCCATATGGCCTACCTCTTCTATTTGACCACTGTAATTTTTAAAATTTTTAACCCCTGCTTCAATGTGTCCGTTGGAGAGTGAACCAAAACCATTCTTGGAAATAATCCCAGTATTGATTTCTTTCCCTTTTGTATTTCTATGATCAGACCAATCTCCTTCATTAATTCCTTTATGAAAATCTCGATTGTTAAGGATCTTAAAATTATTCTTTCCATTGTTGTTATTGCTAAAGTTATTCTAACCATTTTCTCTGGTTTTCCGCCTTGATTTCCTCTCTACTATCATCTATGGACCAAAATTATTGTCCTTCCTCTCCGATCTGTCCATGGTTGTACTTTGGTTTTCCGTCACCTTTTTTGCTGATCACCACTCTTTTTTCTGATTGAACCAGTGTTTTTAAAAGGACATGAATTATCAATATGTCCATATTGCCCATATTGAAAATAGATTGTTGGTAGAGACTCGTATTCCACATTCTACTTTCGACCATTGATCAAAATTTGAGAAACCAACGGCTTTTCCAAATCAACATAGGCGACCATTCTAGCAAATCGCCCTCTAGCTTTGTTATCAGTATTCATATCTAGTTTAACCACTTTTCCAACCATTTCTCCTAATTCAGTGATTATTTTATGGTTGTACAAATAGCTAGGAAGACCAGGAAATCTGATCCATGCCATCACAACACTTGGAAAGGCCTGTCTGAGGTCAAAGGATAATGTCCATGGCTGAACCGTTAGGTATTGACCAAAGATGATCCATGGTCCTTCAGAAAGTGCTTTTTCACAATTCAACTTATTCTGAAACTTGACGAGAAAGTATCCATTTTCAATGTCCATCATATGAAGAGTTGCTGAAGGTCTCCACAGATTGTATAATTTATTCTGCAAAACCGAGAAACCAATATTACGACCAAGCAATTTAAGAATCACTATGTTCTCCATTCACGACTGATTCTTGGATATCTCCTTCTAGAATTTCGAAAACTTCTTTTCTTTTGATCTGTTAGATCCATCCTTCGATGGTTGGCCTACAAGTTTGTCTCTCTACGAGATGTTTTGCTCCGATGCCAAGTCAACCATTAATTGATTTTATGCTAAATTTAGCGACCATGTTTTCAAAGTAAAATGAATGTCAAATTTGATTTTATGTCAAGTTTTTTAAGCCTTACATTGAAAATGACTTTTATTGAGGGAGAGCAATTAATTCAAACACAAATTTACCAAATGTTTTGTTATATAAAAAAGGAAGAGATTGTTACACCTAGCTTTATTTGATAATATGTTTTGATATAACAAATTAAAATATTTTTGAATAAAATTTAAAGTTGAAAAAATTAGCAAAATGATAAAATCAAGTTAAAATGGTTTCAATTGAGTTAAACATTTTCAATCATGTTAAAAGAGTTTTAAAACAAGTTAGTATATACATTTTGACCAAGTATCGATAGTTTTCCAAATATCAATACCCATTCTAAAATCTATACCAAATTGACATTCTATTTTAATCAATTACAAAAAGTATCGATAAATTGTATTTGATATCGTTGTAAACTAACTTTAACAGTCATTGAATCAAATATTAAATGCTAATAGTATCGATACTCGTAGAAAAAGTATCGATACCTTTTGTTGCAGGTGAATTTAATGATATGGTATTTTCATCACCAACAATTTTATTCATGTTTCCAACAAACAACGGTTGGAAATGAATTAGGGTATAAATACCATCTTCCAAAGGTCTTACAACAACAAGAGAGATCATTAAGCCCAAAGATCAAGCAATACAACCTCAGTGCTTAATTATTTCATACTTTTCGTGTACACTCTTGTGAGCCTTCGTTTTTATTCTTTAGCTCAAGTGTATTCTTGTTTATTTGTGATTAATTGAAAAACATTCTGATCTAGTAAGGATTACTTCTTATTTTGCTATTTGTATTTACTTTTTGAGAAGGTTTGAGTCTTAAGGTTTGGGCAGAAACCTTAAAAGAGTTACAATCTTAAAATTTTGGGTAGAAATATTAAGGGAGATTGTAAGATTAAACCTTGTCCTCAAAGCTTATCAAATTAGTGAATTTGGGAAAATCTTTAGTTATGGAAAGTTAAAATAGTAGAGTAAGAAATTGGGGTCGAACTACTATAAATTGAAGTGTTTATTGTCTCTATCATTTTCTTAGAAAGCATAAATTTTTAAGAGGGCAATTCACCCCCTCTTGGTGATTTCAATTGAGTTACCGAGCTAACAGTATGTAAATCATGTGCTTTGGTATAAGTGGAGGCTTATTCTCTAAAGATGATCGAGCCTATAGCCGATACGTTGGGTACATGACTTTTGTATGGCATGAATTTACTAGCAACAATGGAATTCATAGCTCGATTAAAAAGTTAACGATATCATTTCATTGGCATTATGTGGATTGGTAAATATGAAACTTGGCTACAAATTACTTGTTCTCGGATGAGCAATTTATCACAGTCATTTGTTGGTAGTGATCATGTTAATAATTAAGAAGATACAATGATGACAATGAGATAAAATAAGATTTTATTAAGTGGATGAATTTAACTTAAAGGAATCAATGATATAATATGAAGTTAACACACACATGACTAGGTCATTGATCGCTGAAATTAGAGCTTTAAAATTTATAATGAATGAGAGCGAACCTTAAGACTAACTCTGACAACGATTAAAGGCAAGTGTACCTATCGAACAATAGTATAGCTTAGGCAAGACCGGATTATCGAACCCAAAGGAACTAAAAGTACTAATACTTACTTTCTTTTTATTATTTAGCCTAAAATATGGAGTGATTGGTTGATTTAATCTAGTTTAACGATTTCTAAGCTAAAGACAAAGACAAAAAGAACGAATAGGGAAATAACTTGAAGAAAACTCAATTGATCACAACGATACCCTCAGAAAGAATCCACCTAGACTTTATTTGTTATTTAATACTGAACCATATGATTTATTTACTTAGTTTGATCCGTAAGACTCCCTAACGTATATTAAACCCTCTCTCGAGGCGAATAACATTTAACCCTAGGTTAATTAGTGGAACTCTCGTTCGCTTATAATAACCCCCTAGAATAGAAGTAAATCGATCTATGGATTCCCATATTAGATTTCACCCTAATTTGGAAAAATCTCATCACCCTGTCTCTAGGCGTGCGATCAACTCCGCTTAATTTTGTTCAATCTACTCTTAAGCAAGGTCTATTCCTCCTCCACCTAAGCACATCAGATTTGGATTAAGCATACATAATTAAGAACAAACTAAGTATTTATCATTTAATTCAGACATCAATAACAAAATTCATCTAGGTTTCATCCCCTTCAGGTATCTAAAAGGTTTAGTTCATAACAAATAAAGAAAACATCTCAAGAGAAAAGATAAAACAAAGCATAGAAAATCCCTAAAACCCCCTGAAGGAATTGAAGGAGAAATTCATTGTCTTGAGTAGAATTCCGGATCTTCGAGATGGATCCACTTGGCTATCTTCGAGTGATCCCACAAAACGTGATCTTCTTGGCTTGGCTCCTTGGCCTAGCTCACTGCCCCCTTTCAAGATGCACTTAGGGTGTTTAGATAGACTTTTAGAATCCCTTACTTGGTCCCTAAGTGTCCTAATTTAAGTCTGCTTCCTACTCGATGTTTGAATAAGCTTTGGAAAAGTGTTTCTTTGGCTCTAAGTATCCAAATCTGAGTGAAATTGCTCTCTCCCTTAACAAGGGCACGGCCATGGCACACGCCCTTGTAAGTCGTGGTTGGGCCGTGTTTCGATTCTGTTGTTTTAGGCACAGTCTTGTAGATCAGGATTCAGGCCGTGTCTCATAATTTGATGAGACACGGCCATGTGGTAGCTTGAAGTCTAGGCCGTGTCAATTTCCTCTTTGGCCCAAATTGGCCCGTTTTAAGCCCGTTTCTCATTCTTTTCATCCTCGGGTGCTTTCCTAAGTATAAATATGAAAAGAAAGGATTAAAAGCACATTTTTACATAAATCAAGGGCTAAATCATCCAAAAGCATACTAAATATGGGGTTAAAATATGTTACTTTTACGGTTTATCAGTCATTGGACAAAGTAGTTGGATGAATTGCTTTCTTAAAGATATACAATAAAGAGTTTTCAATCATGATATTTCTTGTGGACTGGCTCCATGATTAAGTAAATTGTGAATTATTGGGATGATGTTTCTGGACATAATTGCAATTATTAGAGCCTAATTGTATATGTATGATTGGTCCCTCCGCTAGCTCAACAAAAGCTCGATTGGATTGCATTTGAATCAAAAGAAAATTCTATGACTTTTGAAATAATTTAATCGATGTGGAACTAAATTAGGCGGTCGTGAGAATTGTTTAACTAGAGAATTTGATTAAAGAATTTTCTTGAAAAATTAATTTTGGAAAATCTTTGTGATTTTTGAGAAAAATTAATTTTGATCAAGCAAAATTAATTTAATCAAATTAATTAAAATAGATATGATAATTTTGGAAATTGATTTTCTAGTCAAAGAATTCACCCAATGAATAATTGATCTTAAAAATTAGACTTTAGATTTAAAATTGAGCCCCATAATCCAAAACTGAGACTCAAAAACTAGTCGAACGGGGTTTGGTTTGTGAAATCGGAACGATGGTCCAACCGGTGGCTAGACCCGATCGGTGGTTGTCACTAGCCTAGATTGAATCGGCAAGAGTCAAACCGACTTGGGTACCGTGAGGGTGCCGCACCTGTAATGGCACCACCGGACATGATGGTGCTGGTGGCATCGACGACGGCATCCCGATGGCCTGCAGGTGGCCTTTTGACAGTTGAACGAAGGAGGAATCACACTTCTACTAAAACTCTACTGGATAATCTGATTTCAAATTAGTTATTCTAAAAATAATATTATTTTTAATATATTTAATATTAAATTAATATAATATTTATCTACAAGATAAAGATAAATATTATATTAATTTAATATTAAAATGATTAAGTTTAATTATAGTTGAACTCTCTAAACTCTCCCCATATAAAGAAATTCTTGGATCATTATTTTACACACTTAAATTCAAAAAAAATTGTAAAGAGAAATTTCTCTAAAAATAGAATTAAATACACTTACATGCAAATGTCCAAAAGTTTGAAGTTTTAAAGCCAAAGTTTCTTTCTTGTTTTTTGCTTCGTGAGGAAGATGAAGGGAGAAAGAATAAAAAATGTTCTTTTCCTCCACGTTCTTATTATTATTATGTTATATTACATATAACATTATAATTATAATTATAATTTAAACATAATTTTACATGCGAAACCATCCACTATAAACCAAAATGGTCAAATTATCATTAAAGCCTTGGCTTATTACTAAATAAGTCCTTTAACAATTAAAAAAATATAGCGATTAACTTTTACTATTTTTACGATTTAATTCTTATACCTTAATTAGTCATTAATTCAAAAATTATCTATCCAAAATTCAATTCACTTATATAATAAATCCGTAATTAAATATTTATAAGCTTGATTTACGCAGTCTCAATACCTCATTTTCTAACACTACTGATTTTAAGATCAAAACACTTGTACTTTATCTAACTATTCAATTAGCAATTTTGTCGACCAAAATTTAAAACAATACTATAATTGACTCCTAAATATTAAATAAATAATATTTACAAATTTAATTATCGAAAAATAAAATTTTAAAATCATCGTTTTTAAATATCACTAACTTTCATGTCGTTACTTTCCTTGATGTTAAAAAATTTGTCAAAGTCGATTTTACACTCTTTGGTAGTCCTTTTTTTTTTTTTTTTTTTTTTGTATGATATGGAAAAATCCAATAATTTACTATATCTTTTGGAAGTTATCATTGAGCCATCCTCAATAGATTGTTAATAGGACTTGTTGGTTGTCCACTAAATTACCAAATCAGAATGAATAGATTTTTTATTAAAATTCTATTAGATTATACCAAATGTTTTAATTCATTTTCATACTCTTTAAATATTATATAATAAGTAAACTTCGCATGTTATGATTATAACATTTAATATTATTTTAATTTGGAATTTTGAATATTTATTTAAAATAAGAAAACTCTGAAATCCTTTTTAACTTGAATTTTCTTTTGAGATGCATATATAATCTTTTCCAATATATCAAAAATGTTAAATATATATAATAACAATTAATATTTATTTTTAATTATAATCTTTTATTAAAATACTTAAAAGAATGATATTTTCCATACTTAAATGAGTAACTTTTCAATATATTCATGTGAAGATAGATGTTTATTTTAAAAGTAATTAATTGATTTTTAAGTTACATTCTAAAAGAATATATGGCATACATTTGAAAATAAATGGAAACTCCATAACTTAAATTTGATTAAAATAATTTACTTTGTCAATTTAAATATTATAAGATTAATAGAAAGTTTACTTTAATAAGAAATTTAATCTTAATAGTAATAAAATAATTAATATTTTTATTTCAATAAAATAATTTATATTTTTATTTCAATAAAAAGATTGAATAATTAATTAAGGAAATTTACTGTAATAAAGACTTTAATGTCAATGGTAATAAAAATAATATTTTATTTCAATAAATAGATAGGATTAATTTCCATTTAAAACAAATTTTAAAAAGTAAATCATAAAACAATCACTTAAATAAGTTTATTTTAATCAAGACTTGAATGTTAATGGTAAAATAAATAAAAATTAATAGTTTACTTAATTAAAAAAGTAATATTTAGTATGCTATGATGCGATCCCGGTCGCATCATGTTTCGATACATCTCGACGACATCGAGATTGGCCTAAACTCAAGGGGCCCAAGGGCAAAATGAGACGTTTAATTTCATTTTGTTAATAAATTGAGTTGTTGGGCTTTATTTTTAATTAAGTTGCTTGAATAAATTACTCATCTTAGTTAATTGAGTTCATTTTAGTTAATTGAGTTCATCTTAGTTAATAACTCATCTTAGACTAGTAAATGAGTTGTTGGTCATTTATTCAACCCATCTTAATTTTAATAATTGAGTTATTATTGAATTTCATTTAATAGATGCTTCTTTAATTAATCTAGTTACTAGGATAATTTATTGATGCATGAGTTTAAGTTTAATTAATTATGCTTCATTTAATTAAACTAATTGCTGGAATAATTGATGAATAAGTTTTAGTTCATTTATTGAAGTTAAGTGTTTAATGTGTTTGAGTTTAATTAGTGTTTAATTGTGTTTAATAAGCTCATTTTAATGTGTTTATTGTAGGAGTCTTTTCAAGTCATAACCATTACAATTCAAGGCTGTTACAAATTAAATAAAGTGGTTGTTCAAGTCATTTTCGGTTACAAGAAAGGGGCTATTACAAAGAAGGTTTAACACATCATTTAAAAGAGTTTAAAGAGTAGATTATTGCTTCTTTAAATTCGGCAGCAAGCTTTTCAACTACCAACCATTTTTGCTGCTTCAAAAGAATTAATTCAAGCATTCAAAACACCATTAAGGTGCTGGTGACTATTCAGCTAACAAAGGACATTTCAATAGTCACTTTTCAAGCATTCAAGGTCAATTATACAGCTGAATTGAAGTGAATTAAATGGTGGAGTTATTTGGTTCAAGAATTCCAAGAGACTTGAGCTTTATTTCAGCTTTTAAGATGAATACTTGTGATCATTCAGCTAGCCTTTTCCTAGCCTTATAAATATGTGTATAATCAACCTTTTGAAGGGACTTTTGGAAATTTGATTAAATTTTATGAACTTTTGTTCTTTTGAGGTTTCCCTCTCATATTTCGTGTGAGTCTCGAATTGACTTATCTAGCATGCTAGTGGCGTTAACTGAACTCCTTCCGAACTTATCACCAACCTGTTGTGGCGTTCACCAATTCAATTATACCTTAGGTTCTTACTTCGCTAAGTAACGGGTCAAGGTCCATCAACTATTTCCAACCTTCCCCTTAAGCCATATAAGTCCAGGGGTGATACTCGCTATAGTATCGGATCGATCTTGCCGCTTAAGTCCGTTTTTCATATCCACCATTTATCCCAAATTATATATCTTTATTTTATTTCTTAAACCGAGCCTACTACATTTCATACTAAAACCATTTTTCATCTCCAAACCACTTCATTAGCTTCCGCATATTTTTCCACCAAACTTACGATTTTCAACTCATCGAATTTTCTCCTCATCGAAGATCGGGCAAACACGTGAATCGACTCGACTAACCCGAGTCGAATCACATGAATGAATGGATGGGGATTGATTTGAACAGTACTTTTTTCAATCAATGTAAACCTCCTCTCTTCAGAGAGATAGTAAAGTCGAAGTTCTTTACTCGAACTAACCTGAATTGTAGGAGAAAAACAACTCGCACTTCTCAAAGTGTCACCTTCACTAAAAGAAAAGGGGTTAGTGACACCATAATTGATGAACTTGAAAGGACATGCTGAATCGATGCCAGGATCAAAAGTAGAAGTGGATCTTACCTTATCATTACGAAATAGGGAATTCATTGATAGCAACCAACCGGAATAAAAAATTTGATTTGACCTTTCCTTAACAACTTAGGAAAACGTTCTCCGGGTTTGAACACGTGATTTTGATCACACATTTTCAAAAATAGCAAAAACTTTTCTTTTGTCAATAACTCACTCACTTCAATCACGCAAGACTTAAGCATATAATCATTCAAACAATTATAGCTTTTACAATTCATCTGAAAGGGCAAGCTTATACAAAACGAGTTCATACAAAAACTCAAAGATCTCACATAACAATCACAATTAAACAAGTCTAGATTTGTGTGTGGATAATCTTTAAACACACATCAAAAGTTTGTATATGCTAAATCAAAGGGAATTTAGGCATTCATATATTCAAACATTCATACTTCACAAGTCTCATGTGCACAGCCTTGTTTAAGTATGCGGTTTTTCCATAACAGATCACAGAATGCTCATCAACACCAAAATCAGAGAAATCAAATTGTGTACTTGGACATCCACTATCGCACACAACCAAGTCTTGTAATCAGCCTTGTGGGAGGACTTTGGACATTTTAAATGAAACTCTATTCATTTGGTGAGAAATACTTTTCTCGATTTTGTACAAAGACTTGTTGGCTTATCTACAAAGCTAGTGGCGTCAACCTGTTCTTTGCTTTATTCCAAACTTATCACTTTCGCAAGTGTGGCGTTCGAACCCTATACCGAGGTTCCTATCTTTCTAGATAGTGGATTGAGGTTTTGAATGAAATTTCAATCCATCTCATAAGCTTATAAGTGTTGGGTCGACACTTATTAGTGTTGGTTCTTGCTTGCTTTTTGAGCCGTTTCTTTCCATCATTTTTACCATAACCGAACACATCCAATTAGCCATTTATGAACCTTTTGTTTTTTTTTAATCAATATTGAGCCTACTTCATTAATTTTTGCTAATTAACCGTCCATTTGATCCTTACTTCATCGTAGGCGATCAGACAACACAAATATGACTCGACTCATCACCGAGGCGGATCGTATCACACTACCAGTAGAGTTTTTACACTTCACAAGTAAATTTAGGAGGTTGACCAGTGTATTTTAGGCATATATTAAAATACTAAAAATAAAGACACATGTAGATTTTTTAATACTACTTGTAGACACTACTAGTGTCAAAACCATTTTTAAATTTTATAAAAAATAGGGATTGAATTTTAAAAATGAAAATGGGAGTAGCCACCAATCCCTTTTTACTTAGGTGTGATTGGATCACCTTGTAAAATGTTTTATTTCAAAATATTGATTTTGGTCCACAAAATCAAGAAAATAGGTTCGGGAGTCGGTTACGTATGTGGAAGGATTAGCACCCTCATAACGCCCAAAAATTGGTACCTAATCGATAAAATCATGTCCTAGTGTTGAAAATTTGAAAAATTTTAAAATATGATCCTTTTATTAGAAAGAAAGACAAGACTTACCTATCTCAAAGAAATAAGATACTATACCCAGTAAGTTAGGATATAACATCTCATGACTTCGAAACTAGACATGCTTTTATCTTAGAAAATTCCTACCTCGAGACACAAAACATCATATCCAGTAAGTTAGGATACAATGTTTTGAATTCCCAAGAATAAGTTTTTGATTTGAAATTTGTAAGTTTCAATTTTAAAAGAGAAGAGATATTTAATACCTTAAGTTCCACAAGAAAAATCGAAACCCAGTAAGTTAGGGCACAATTGTTCTCAAAGTCCCCAAATATTAAATATCACATTATATTAACAATACATAATTATGGACAAATAAATAAAGAATTAGGTTAAGCAATAATAATCGATTAAAGAAACATAAATAAATAAACATGGAATATAAAATAAATAGCGATAATTATGATCTTTACAAAATAACAAAGTCAAATGAAAAGGGAATGATATATTTAAACATTAAATAAAAAATAAAGAATATGACAATTTTTAAAATGATTTAATATATATAATCAATATAAAAATTAAAGTAAAAAAAAAAGAGTACTTGTAACAAATACGTAATTTAATAATTTAATACATATAATAAAAATAATTAGTAAATAGTGTCGAAACCATTTTTTTGTAGGTTTGGAAAACGAGGATCGACTTTTAAAAATATGGTATGGAGTCGCCACCAATCCTTTTTGTTTAGGTGTGATCGGGTCACCTATAAAATAAATTTTGGTCTGCGAAATTTGAGAAAATGGGTTCGGGAGTCGGTTACGTGCAAGGAAGGGTTAGCACCCTTGCAACGCCCAAAGTTGGTACCAAATTGATTAACGTTGTCCTAATGTCGAAAACTTGAAAATATCTAGAGTAAATAATTTAAAAAATCTGAATTGAATCTCAAGATTAACTCGTTTCAAAGGTATAAAAGTATCATACTCAGCACATTAGGATATAATACCTTTATAATCTGACATCGAGATCATCTTTGATCTTTAAAACATGTAAAAAGGGTATTTGGTTATTTAGTTGAACGAAAAAATTGACACCCAGCACGTTAGGATGTAATTTTCCATTCTTCTAAACACACAAATATTGCCTTATTTTTCTTTTAAATATGTAATCTTAAAATTGGTTTAATGTATACTTTTAACGAAAGGAAATATTTAGAAATAATTCAAATATCTAAAACTTGAAAATATTTAGGGTAAAAAAATTTTAAAAGATTTATTAAATCTGAATTGAATCTCAAGATTAAATCGTTTCAAAGGTATGAAAGTATCATATCCAGCACGTTAGGATATAACACCTTTATAATCTGACATCAAGATCATCTTTGATCTTCAAAACATGTAAAAAGGGTATTTGGTTATTAGTTGAACAAAAAAAATTGACACCCAGCACGTTAGGATGTAATTTTCCGTTCTTTTAAACACACAAATATTGTCTTGTTTTTTTTTTTAAATATACAATCTTAAAATTGATTCAACATTCATTTTTAATATAATAAAATATTTAGAAAAGGTTTGAATATGTTGGAATTTGAAATACAATACAAGGATAATGTGCGTAAACATCAATCATGAAATACAAAAATATTGATCAACCAATTATACAATACTCATGCAAAATTTAACGAAGATCAAAAAAAAACTTAAAAGGCAAATAAGACTTAAAGCAACTAAAATAAATTGGATATGAATTTTACACTTTTGAACTATTTAAAAAAAAGGAGGATCATTATGTAAATAACCTAATTAACAAGATAAAATCGTGTATCCTATTGCATTATCGCACAAAGAATAAAGGATTAAATCAACAAACCTTTTAATATCCAGAATATAGTACATGAACAGGACCAAATTAAAACCATACATAAAATACCAGAATCAATTAAGCAAAAAGACATACATCATACATTCGATTCAAAAACCACACATAAATAAAAATGATCAAACGTGCAAATTCCCCTTTTTTCTTAAAAAACACGCGGATCTAAAGGAATTCGGGTCGGGTCGTCGGGTAGCCTATACGACGTCGTTTCAAAGCTATCGAGTTAAACCTAAAACATCGTCATTTTATTAATGGCCACCCTTCCTTTTAAAAGATACCTTAAATCCTCTGTTAACCTCTTTTTTATGAAACCCTAGCCCCCCTTTTGGCTTCGTTTTCAGTCACAAAAAGAAAACCTTTCCGTTTTCCACTAAATCGCCATCATGACCCATGAGGAGTAATGCACGATGAAAAACCCTCCTATGTCCACCGCCAAATCGCTATTGTAACCAAATAAAAGCGGTGTTCGAAAGTCGTCGATATACTCGGAGACAACGATTTTAAATCCTCGCTCATTAACCCACACCTAACTCCGATTACGATGGAGTAGATGAAGATCGGCGTTCATTGTGTAAACTCACTCTCTTTTATTTATTGCATATTAAAGAATAAAGAAAAAAAAGGAATACAAAAATTGGTTCAAGAACAATAGAAAAGGTAGAATAAAAAAAACAACCTTTTGTTTGAATTTCTGCTATTGCTTTCTATTACTCTGTTATGTGTACGTAAAAATATAGGTTTTGGTTCGGCCTCTTTTTATAGCCGACCTAAAAAATACAAGCTTTTTTTTTTCTTTTATCCTATTTCCATTCTCAGATTCTTTGTTGTTTCTATTGTTCTTTTGCTATTCATTTGCAGTACAGACGTGACCGAGATATGGAGGGTCATACGACATCGCTATGTTGGAGGCAATACGAATGGCGTCTTGGTATAGCTTGCATGGGTGGAGCGAGGATGGCTGAACGGATCGAACGGCGCATGAAGGCACGCATGAGTCCAAGAGTCGCGTGGGGGTGGTAATCCTAGAGGAGAAGGTTTGGAATAGAATTCACTCTGCTTGGGTCGTTTGGGTAGTGTAAATTGGGCTTAATGTTGGGTTTAGTTAATGGGTTTGTAAAGAGACTGCTTATTGGACTTTGGTTATTATTGTTTTTGGTTCTTGGTTATAAAATGGGCCTGGGCAAATTTGGGCTTCTACAACTGCCCCTCTTTGCTTATTGTCATGTAACGGAATGAAGTAAATATTTTAAAGAGGGCCAAATTTGCCTGGTCCTGTCAGATCTTGACTTCATTTGGTGCTTTTCCTCTTTGAGTAGCTTTATTCCATCCCACTGCATCTTCAAGGGCATGAAAACTAGTGTTTCGATCCAATTCGATGTAATTTCTTGGAGAAGAGATTTGTAGCTTCAATCTGTTCTGTTGGAGCTTCATGGTGATAAGAATTCAGGGAGAAGAGATTCATAACTTCAATCTTCTCTGCTGAAACTTCAAAGAAATACTGACTGATCCTCATTGTAAACTCAGGGAGGAGGGATTTGTAGCCTCAACCTACTCCACAGGAACTTTGAGGTGATAGAAATTTAGGGAGAAGAGATTCGTAACTTCAATCTTCTATGTTGAAACTTTAAAGAAATATTGACTGATCCTCATTGTAAACTCAGGGAGGAGGGATTTGTAGCCTCAACCTACTCCACTGGAACTTCGAGGAGATAGAAATTTAGGGAAAAGAGATTCGTAACTTCAATCTTCTCTGCTGAAACTTCAAAGAAATACTGACTGATCCTCATTGTAAACTTAGGGAGGAGAGATTTGTAGCCTCAACCTACTCCACTAGAACTTCGAAGAGATAGAAATTCATGGAAAAGAGATTCGTAACTTCAATCTTCTCTGCTGAAACTTCAAAGAAATATTGATTGATCCTCATTGTAAACTCAGGGAGGAGAGATTTGTAGCCTCAACCTACTCCACTAGAACTTTGAGGAGATAGAAATTCAGGGAAAAGAGATTCGTAACTTCAATCTTCTCTACTGAAACTTCAAAGAAATACTGACTGATCTTCATTGTAAACTCAGGGAGGAGAGATTTGTAGCCTCAACCTATTCCACTGGAACTTCGAGGAGATAGAAATTCAGGGAGAAGAGATTCGTAACTTCAATCTTCTCTGACGAAGCTTTAAAAAATATTGACTGATCCTCATTGTAGACTCAGGGAGGAGGGATTTGTAGTCTCAACCTACTCCATTGGAACTTCGAGGAGACAAAAATTGTTTGGCTTTGATCTGTTCTTGTAACTTCAAGATTGCCAGATCTGCCTTCGATCCGCTTTGTTGAGGAAGGCAAGATCTTTGAATTTACTGATGCTGTGACAACGTCCTTTAGTGGACCTGTGCTGTAAAATCTGTTTCGTATTTATGCTTATGCAAAATGGTTAGAATGCAATGATTAGCATGGATCTAATGCTCCTAACTAAAAGTATTACAGATGACATATGAATGCAGAGTTTCATGAAGATGATCTTTTTATAAAGATTAGGATGCAATGATCGGATTGAATCGAATGCCCCTAAATAGATGTATCTTGCGTGAATTCAGAATTTTGTGAGGATGACCCTTTTCAAATGTTTTAAGGGTGCCCTTGCTCGCATCATGTTGTCCTTGTTTGGCTGGTAATTTAACTCCAAAGCTCGAAGGAATCACTACTTTGCTCAATTAAATTGCCCCTGTTGTGGCTTCAATGTCTATTCCCTCATATCTCAAAGGTGTGAGGTTTGCATTATTGCATGACCCCTTGCCATATCTTCAGTATCCAGAATAATTTGTTACATCATTCTCTGAGTATTTAGTCTGAACACAGAATTTCATTTTTGAAAATAGTCTCTTTCTTATTGTTTGTTAAAGCCTCACATCTGCCGTGGTACTTTAAAACGAAGAAATCATCACTTATACAGATACCCTCTTTTCGATGTTATCAACCCCCTAAACCTGGTGAGTTCTATACAATAGTCCTGTTTTGGGTTCTTTTATTATTTAGAAACCTCTAGATTAATACGCAGAACTTCTTTTATAAAAGCATTATTAGTTCATCCATCATTATTTCAATGCAACACGCTTGCATGGGGGTAATATCAATAGATGATAATAAAATTGGTGTGAAGTAAACTTATGTTTAATAAAGGAAATTAATCAAAATGTGCATCTTAAAAAGAACAAAGTATTCAAAGATAACACATTTAATATGAATAAAAATGAGTACTATGCGCCTCAAGATATCGCAGTCTGAGCTTCTCTGCTCGAGCGTCTGGAAGACTGTTTTGCGTTTGACATGTGTTTAAGAGATCTTGAGTACTTTGTCAATGCACCAAGACGCAACTAACCCTTCCTTGTTAATTCGAGTATAGCAGGATCATTCCCCATCATAATTTGAGCCGCCTTTTTTAGGTTTTCAACTCAAATCCCCTTTGGTCTCAAGGTGCCCTTTGCGGATTTTCACCCTGGCCTCTCCATTTTATTTTTCCTTTTTTCATTTTTTTCATCTTTTTTCATTTTTTTCTTTTTTGAGAAGGTCTCAAAGCGCCCTTTGCGTGTTTTCACTTTGCCTTCTTTTCCTCTTCAAGTATAGTACTTCTTAACAGAATCTGAATTTAAGGGGTTGGGTAAGTTTTTCCGTCCATTTCGGCCAGAATCAGTGCTCCTCTAGAGAAAGTCTTTTTCACCACATAAGGTCCTTCCCAATTTGGCATCCACTTTCCCCTGAAATCTCTTTGTATCGGGAGAATCTTTTTCAATACCAAGTCCCCCTCATAAATTTCTCTTGGGCGAACCTTTTTGTCATAAGCCCGCATCATCCTCTTTTGGTATATTTGACCATGACGGATGGCCTTTAGCCTTTTTTCCTTAATCAAATTCAACTGATCGTATCGAGGCTGGATACACTTGGCTTCATCTAACTTTAGCTCTGACAAAAATCGAAGGGAAGGAATTTCAACTTCGATGGGTAGCACTACCTCCATTCCATAAACTAGTGAGAAAGGAGTTGCCCCGGTAGAGGTCCTGACTGATGTTCGATAAGCATTGAGAGCGAATGGTAACTTCTCGTGCCAATCTTTATAGGTTTGGCCATTTTCCCCACAATCTTCTTAATGTTCTTGTTGGCTGCTTCTACCGCACCATTCATTTTTGGATGAAAGGGTGACGAATTGTGGTGCCTGATCTTAAATTGACTGCAGACCTCCGTAATCATGTTGTTGTTCAGGTTTAACGCATTATCTGATATGATTCTTTTCGGTATTCCATATCAACATATGATTTCCTTTTTAGGAACCTGCTGACTGCCGACTTGGTAACGCTGGCGTATAAAGCAGCCTCTACCCATTTGGTAAAGTAGTCGATAACCACGAAGATGAACCGATGCCCGTTTGAAGCTTTCGAAAAGATTAACCCAATGACGTCCATGCCTCACATGGAGAAAGGCCATGGGGAAGTCATAACATGCAAAGGTGAAGGAGGCACGTGAATTTTGTCTCCATATATCTGGCATTTATGACATGTTTTAGCATACTTGATGCAATTTCTTTCCATGGTAGACCAATAGTATCCAAATCTTATGATTTGTCTAGCCATTGTGAAACCATTAGCATGTGTTTCGCAAACACCTTCGTGGACTTCCTCTAAAATTTTCTTAGCTTCAACAGTGTCGACATATCTCAACAGTACCTGATCCTTTCTTTTTTTTGTACAGGACTTCCCCGTCTAAGACATAATCACAAGCTAGCCTTCTCAATGCCCTTTTGTCATTTTCTGTTGGTTGATTAGGGTATTCACGGCTCTTCACATATCGCTGAATGCTATGATACTAAGGATGCTCATCTCTTCTCTCCTCTTCGTCTATATTACAGCAGTGGGCCGGAGCCTCACAAACACTTATTTGGATGGGTTTCATATTTTCATGCTCATTTACTCTGACCATAGAAGCTAATGCGGCCAAGGCATCAGCCATCTGGTTTTTATCACGCTGGAGGTAAAAGAATGTGATATCCTCAAACTCTTCAATCAACTCCAGAATTAACTTTCGGTAGCTAATCAATTTGGGATCCCTCGTTTCCCACTCTCCTTTGAGCTGATAGATCACTAATGCAAAATCCCCATATACCTCTAGTACCCTAACTTTGTAGTCTATGGCTGCTCGAATTCCCATATTACAAGCTTTGTATTCTGCCATATTATTTGTGCAATCAAAGTCCAATTTGCAAGTGAATGGGTAATGATCTTCCTTTGGGGATATTAGGACTGCCCCAATTCCATTACCAACAGCATTTGACGCTCCATCGAAGTTCAACTTCCAAGGACAATCTTTTAGAGTACCTCCCTCAGTAGATGCTACAAACATCAGGTCCTCATTAGGAAAATCGAAGTTCAAAGGTTCATAATCGTTTAGCGCTCTGCTGGCTAGAAAGTCTGCTATTGCACTTCCTTTCACAGCCTTCTGGCTTACATAGACTATGTCGAATTCAGATAGCAGAATTTGCCATCGAGCCATTCTTCCATTCAAGGCGGTTGACTCCATCATGTACTTAAGGGGGTCTAATTTCGAGATTAACTAGGTTGTGTGGTACAACATATATTGCCTCAATCTCTGAGTCGTCCAAATCAAGGCACAACACAATTTCTCAATTGGTGAATATCTCATCTCGCACTCGGTGAATTTTTTTTTGAGGTAATATATCGCCTTTTCTTTCCTCTCCGAGTCATCATGCTGACCCAGCACACACCCTATAGAGTGATCAAACACTGTCAAGTACAAGATTAGCTGCTTATCTGGGCAAGGAGGTGATAACATTGGAGGATTTGACAAGTACCGTTTGACGCTATCAAAAGCTTTTTGGTATTCATCATCCCACACACCTGGATTATGCTTCTTTAGAAGATGAAATATAGGATCGTATTTTTCGGTTAACTGTCAAATAAATCGGGCAATGTAATTTAACAATCTGGAAACCTCGAACTTCTTTTTGGGTGCATGGTGGAGGCAATTCTTGTATAGCCCTAGCCTTACTTGAGTCAATTCGATTTCCTTCTCGCTGACTATGAAGCCCAGCAATTTGCCCGATCTAGCTCCAAAAGTACATTTTGTGGGGTTGAGCTTTAACTAGAATTTCCTTAGTCTCAAGAACAATTTTCTCAAAACTTGGATATGTTCAACTTCTGTTCAAGATTTTGCAATCATGTCATCAACGTAGACTTCAATCTCCTTGTGCATCATGTCATGGAACAGGGTCACCATAGCTCTTTGGTATGTAGCCCCCGCATTTTTCAACCCAAAAGGTATTACTTTGTAGCAGAATGTACCCCACAATGTTATGAAGGTGGTCTTTCCCAAATCTTCGGGATGCATTTTTATCTGATTGTACCCCGAGAATCATCCATAAATGAAAACAACGAATAACTTGCTGTGTTATCTACCAGAGTATCAATATGAGGTAAAAGAAAATTATCCTTTGGGCTAGCCTTATTTAAGTCTCTATAATCCACACACATTCACACTTTTCCATCTTTTTTAGGGACCGGCACGATATTGGCTACCCATTCTGAATATTTGATCTCTTGTAAAAATTCAGCGTCAAACTGCCTTTTGACTTCCTCCTTTATTTTTAGCACAATATCTGGTCTTATCCTTCGGAGCTTCTGCTGAACTGGCTTGTAATCCTCTTTTATGGGTAGGTGGTACACTACAATGTCAGTGCTTAAACCGGGCATATCCTTATATGACCATGCGAAGACATCCTTGAACTCCTATAGCAACTCGACCAGACGCCGCCTTGTTTCTTCGGCTATATGTGTTCCAATATTTACTACTTTCCCTTCCTCTAATGTCACATTCTCTACTGTTTCCTTATGAGGTAGAATTTGTTTCTTCTCCTGTTCTACCATTCTTAACAAGTCCGGAGATAAGTCACTATCTATGTCATCTTCAAAATCCTGTGATCCCTCTAAACACATGTCCTGCTCAAAAGGATATTCCAAGTCCGTGGCAGCGTCGCTCATGTCATTGATATCTAGGGACCTATTGTAATCCAAAATAATATGGAGAGAATGAATGAATTTATGAACGGTTATTTGTATGATAATGGTTATGAAAGAATGATTTAAAGGAATCACTAAATAAAGAAAGGAATAGAGGAATGCTTGTTTCAAATGGTAGCAAAAATGTACTTCATTAATATAACAATGTTTGAACATGAGCCTATTTCACAAAAGAAATCTTATCACTTCTAGGCTTAAAGTAATAAGTGAGTTCTGAACGTTACTCTGAATAAGTTCTAAATACTACAGGAATCTTCTCTGTAGTTCAATTGTCCAAAACGCTTCCTGGTTCATAAGGTCGAATATCCGATAAGGACCCTTCTTCAACTGCCTCCTCAGATACGGCATTAATGCAAACATTACCCAACATTGCCGCGATATCCTCTCCCTTTGGCGCCCTGGGCTCGGCATGAATTACCCCTCTCGATACAAAAGTTTTAGATATGTGTGGAATCATCATGGGTTCCCATTTGGTTTCCTCGCCCCTCAGACGAGCACGCCTTCTTTCTTTCCTTTTTTTGATTTCTCTTTTCTTTTGTCTTGCATCTGGCTTAAATCCTAAGCCAAAGCGATCTTGTTTTTCCTTCAACGTCGGGGCCACCACTCTCCCCTGAAGATACTTTCCAAGTCCTCTTCCCGGTAAAGCTCTTTCCTCATAGTCATTTTCAATCCCATTCTTGTGGCCTTGAAGATTCTTGGTATCAGGATTCTGTTTCCTTCCGTGGCAAAAGTTGCATTCACGAACTCGAGAGATCGGAAAGAACATTCGATTGTCTCGTCATTTATCTCCAAGTACGACATCTCACTAGTCACAGCTGCGATAATGTCCTCCTCAGCCTTTATCGTTATTAGCTGACCATCCGCCACCAACTTCACTTTTGATGTAATGATGAGGGCATTGCCCCTGACTAATGTATCCATGGCCTCCCTAATAGGCAGTTATAGGAAGGCTTGATGTCCATTACCAGAAAATCTACTTCGTAAGTAGTCGGGCCAATCAATAAAGGTATCACGATTCTTCCCAACACTTTTCTTTGTGTGTCATCAAATGCCTTCACTATGTTCTGACATTCCTTCATGTGCGAGCTATCTATCGGTAATCTGTTTAGAGTGGACAAGGGCAATACGTTCAATGCCGACCCATTGTCTATTAGGACCCCTGGTAGTGTGTACCCTTTGCATCTAGCGGTAATATGGAAAGCCTTGGTGGATACCCTTTCACCTGGTGGTATCTCGTCGTCACTGAAATGGATGAAGTTTTCGACACTTATGTTACCTACCAACCGGTCCAATTTATTAACTGAGATATCATTGGCGACATAGGTCTCATTTAAAACTTTTATTAATGCGTTCCTGTGTACTTCTGAATTCTGAAGCAAAGCCAACACAAATATGCGTGTTGGTTGCTTATGCAGGTGCTCTACCACACAATATTCACTATGTTTCAGAAACTTTAAGAACTCCTTGGCTTCTTCCTCTTTCACTGGCTCCTTGATGGGTGATTCGGACTCGACTAATTTTTCTTCCTCTGGCTCTACCATTGGAGCTTTCCCTTTTGCCAAATCATAGCGTCTCCCACTACGAGTATGAGATCTTGTATCTAACTCTTCTTTCGAAGCACTAGCCAATTTCTCATTCCCTGGGATTGTCACACTACATTCATAGTTCCAAGGAACCCTCTTGCTATCCTCATAAGCAAAGGCTACTGGTCTTTTTATTATTACTTTTGGTGTTACCTTTATTTCAGTTTCGCTATTCTTGGGTATCACGGGTCTCTGTATTATCACTTTCGGTGTTACCTGTATTCCAACTCCATTGTTCTTGGGTGCCAAAATAACGATCAGAGGGAATTTGAATTTTGAGCTTCTCATTTTCGACTCTGAGGTGCATATGCTCTTCTCTTCTGTACCTTCTTCATAAAACTCAATTTCTTTATTATTCATCAAATTTTGTACCATAGTCCTAAACTCCTCGTAGTTCTGAATCTCATGCCTCGATTCTCGATGGTACTCACAATAATTTATCAACTTTCCCTGGCTCTTTTCGCAATGATTAGCCCTTGTCTGACCATTTCTTTTCCATACCAATCCTAAGGGAGTCTTAACCTCCACAACACTTGTTTTGATCCTTCTCTCTGAACCCTCGTTAACTGCATTGACCCCATTATGATCGGGTAATAGATTTTCTACCTTTGGCAAGTCTGCTAACTCTATAACCCCCATATTGACAAGCCTTTCTACCAATTTCTTAAAGGCTAGGCAATTCTCTATTGAATGCCCCGTGATCCCCGCATGATACTCACATTCCGCATTCGGGTCATACCACTTGGGGTACGGGGGTTGCATTGGCGTTAGATAGCGAGGAGACACAATATGCGCGTCAAATAGGTTTTTATACATTGCCTTGTATGTTATCGGGATCGGTGTAAATTGGGGTTTCTCATTATTCTGTCTTGCGGTGCCAGATTCCTTCCTGGACAAACCCTGATGCCTCGCAGCCACTGCCTTTGGCTGATTAACGGTGACTGATTTTGAATACCCTATGCTTGCATTATTCACTTCACTTTCCTTCCTTCTCATGGTCGTTCTTTTGTTACTTTCCCCGCCTCAATCTTTCCACTTTTTATAGCATTTTTGATCATCTCTCCAATCATTACGATGTTCGAGAAACTCTTGGTTGCACTTCCTAGCATGTGTGTGATAAATGGGGCCTTTAGGGTATTGATAAATAGCATTGTAGTCTGTTTCTCCAGAAGTGGTGGCTGGACTTGAATGGCAACCTCCCTCTACCTCTGTGCGTACTGCCGAAAGCTCTCGTTTGGCTTCTTTTCCATATTTTGCAAAGTAATTCTATCCGGTCATATCGGTTTATGATGATTGCCTCATAAATACTGTTAGATCCTCCAAGAACCATTTGGCTCAACTGATTATACCATTTGGCTGCTGCACCGACTAAGCTATCCTGGAAGTAATGTATCAACAGTTGGTCATTGTTAATATACCGGTCATTTTTCGAAAAAACATAGTTATGTGAGCTTCGGGGCAAGTAATCCCTTTGTATTTTTCAAACTCAGGCATCTTGAATTTGTGGGGAAGTATTAGATCTAGCACCAAGCTTAGATCTTTAGCGTCAACTCCGCGTTGCCTATCAGCATCCTCCATGGCCCGAAATTTGTCTTCTAACCATTTACAACGCTCTTCTAGCTGTCTTGGCAATTTAAACTTTGCATTTTCCTCTTCCGCTGCCTTATCAAGGTCGGGAATAACAACATTGATTGGATGGTCAACCAAATTGGAACCTGATCCAGCTTGGAAATTTGGCGATATCGGGACACCCTCTTGAAATTGTTGAGGTTTAATTATGACGGGTGTCCTTCGTGGCTACGCTTTATGATGTGTTGGGGTAAAACTCGGGGGATATAATTGTTCCTCACTATCCTCCGCATTGTTAACCATGGGGGCTTTCCCTTTGTCTGTCAATAACTGAGTCAATTGGGACATCATGGTTCTTTGTGATTCTATCATCTGATCCATCATATCACGTTGGATCTTGGCAAGCTGCTTTTGCATTTGAAGTTGAAGTTTTTCCTGCATCTCCTTTTGGAGTTGTTCAAGCTTCTCTATTCTCTGATCCATATTTTTTGTTTTCTTTCTTGTGCCGTAGGGATGCGTCTCTGGTAATGTTTTGCTGGCTTCCAGGTTGCTGAAATAATTTTTTTACCCTAATTAGAATCTTTTAATGACTTTTAATGCATATGAATGAAATGAAGAGAAATGTGAATGCATGAAATGCAAGAGAAGTCGACTCTGATTCAATTTCATTTAGGAAACTTTATTTGAAAACAAAGCTCTTTACATAAAGTAGATTACAAATACGGTCTTGCTCTAACACCTAAGGTTTGAATTTTTGTAAGTAGAGAGTCTAATTCTCGTCCACGATCTGACCATGTCTCAAACTGTATGCTCAATACATCAGCTTGTAAGGCCAAAGTCTGTAAATATTCGGCTATCTCTCGCATCTGGGTTATGGTCTCTCCCATGAGATAATCCCTGTTTTCAATCTGATTTCAGGCATTATGAAGCTCTTCCTTCCATTGCTCTTCATTTTCCTCCAAGGACCTGATGTAGTTTTGACAGTTCTGCAGCGCCATTTCTAACTCTTCGATTTTCTTCTTCATTTCATCTATTTGGCTCAAACTTGCTCTTAATTCTTTCATCGAGTTGCGGCTTCGATGATGATGAAAGGATCTTTCGAGTTTCGCGACTCTAACCCTTAACTTGTTTTGTTCATCTTGGCCTTCTGAGAGGCTCTTTCCATAAGTTCGTTTCGTGTCTTGTGCCTCCATAAACTTCTCTTCCCATTGGTTGGCTTTAAACCTTTCGCCTTGAATTTCCTGACGCCATTGATTGGGAGTTTTTCCTAAACCGGCGGTCCTTATTGATAACCGCATCTTCTTATAATCAGTCTTTAAGCTGTTGAGTTCCTCTTCAACCCGCTCTTTTCCTTTTCTAAATTTCTTTGCCTCTGCCTTTTGAACGTCAGCATCCAACCCTAAATGCATCTTCTCTTCCTCTAATTGCTCTATTCTCTTTTCCAGTTATCGATTCCTTTTTTCAAAATCTTATTTTATTATCTCCAATTCGGATGGGACAACTCGTAGACAATCCTCTATCGATCGAGCACCCTCTAAACTCGGTCCAAGTATATTATCGTTGACTCTTTTGCTTAGCCATACTTTATACTCGAAGTCACCATTTCACCCACAGTCACTCTCTTCATCCGATGTGTTTGCTTCCAAGCATTCGCAACTTCCCTAATCTTCTTCTTATAACTCTCTCCGTGTAAGAGAATTCATTTCGAACCAACCCATACGTTGCTGGCACAAACTGCTTAGATTTGTATTGTCATGTTTCCATCAGAGGGGCGTATCCGATGGCTCCCCAAATCCCGCGTAAAGGGACCCAATTAAAGTCTCCACATCTGTAAAGTATTTCTGCAGGCACCATCCACGAAGCTCTCCACTCAATGTCTTCTTCTTGAAGATTCTGAAAAATTATCATCCATCCTTTTGTTATATCTTTTCATCTTGACATGGCTACTTCCTCCTTTAACGGTGAATATCCCTTACAAAAAGGTCGATAAGAGACTTTATCCATTTTCCAGAAATGACCATAAAACCATACCGTCAATAACTATGCACATCCAATAAACCTTCCCTCTCCTGCTCTTCGACACGCGTTTAATGATCTGAAAGTCTCTGCAAGAATTGCTGGGACAGGTGTAACTTGCTTGTCCAATCGATCAAATAGATCCACAACTGCTTCATCTATGTGTCTTAGGGCTTTGGGGAAAATGACTAATCCATAAATGCTTAAGGCAAAAATGTCGACTTTCCTCCTCACATCAGGGTGCATCAAAATCAGATCTCTTAAATTTACCCAAAGAATACATCTCCCTTCACCTTTCTGCTAAATTCTAGCTGAGATCCACTGTTCACTCATCCCCATAATTTTTATCAATTTCTTCGCAAAAGGAGGGACATAAGCAGGCCTAATATAAACCTTATCCGCTTGTATCCTTGGACTACGAAGTAAAGTGGTATATTCCTCAATGGTTGGCACCAAATCCATATTCTTGAAAGTGAAACAATTGTATGCGGAGTTCCAAAACTGAACCATAGCCCGAAATAGGTGTTTGTCTATTTTAACATCCAGTAAGTAAGAGATATCACCATAACTGTGGTAGAACATCTGTATAGTCTCATATTCCTAATGAGTCCAAATATCTCGCAACTCTTGAAGCTCATTTTGCGTCACGCTAATGTGGGTGAAGTCCCACAGCTCCGACATGTAACCTTCAACCAAGCTATCTCCTTTTTCCAACTACAACTTTTCTGACCATGCGCTCACGGTCGCATTGTCCTCTACTTTATCAAGAAAGTCATTTTCCATTGCAAACTTCCTATCTTAGCAATCGAACAGAAATCGACTCCTCTTTAATATGGAATGCCATGCAAAAACCAGATTAAAACACAACGAGTTAGTATCGCATAACAGAAATTAAAATAAGTAAAATATCATTAAACACCTTATCTGAGCAACCACTAAAAAAATTGACATAGTTCTACCCTAGATGGGCTCTTAGGGTTTATTATATGTGGTTTGGTTCTAAAGGAAGGGTACCCGAACCAACAGATTCCTTAATCCTCACCCATTATAGGCTCATATAGATCGAGTTTGGTTCGAGGGAATACATTTCCTTATGGCCATGTGGAGATGAAAATCTCATGAAACACATAGGTACAGATGTATCCCGGAAGCGGTCCACTAGCCCGTGCGGAGGTGAAAACCTCACGAAAGCTTAGTTTTTCACTCCCACTTAAAGGTGTAACCACAACGGTCATGCAATGTAATGCCAAAGTATTATAAGAGTTGACATTATAGCATTATAACACAAACAAATGCTTTAAAAGAAATATTTTTTTTTTCAAAACAAATTTTCAAGTTTTCAATCTCAAGGACAAAAATTAATCAAATTATGGGCTGACTCTCGAAGGTCCCCAGTGGAGTCGCCAAGCTGTCGAAACCATTTTTTCGTAGGTTTGGAAAACGAGGATTGACTTTTAAAAATATGGTATGGAGTCGCCACCAATCCTTTTTGTTTAGGTGTGATCGGGTCACCTATAAAATAAATTTTGGTCTACGTAATTTGAGAAAACGGGTTCGGGAGTCGGTTACGTGCAAGGAAGGGCTAGTACCCTTGCAACGCCCAAAGTTGGTACCAAATTGATTAACATTGTCCTAATGTCGAAAACTTGAAAATATCTAGAGTAAATAATTTAAAAAAAAAAAGCTAAATTGAATCTCAAGATTAACTCGTTTCAAAGGTATAAAAGTATCATACTCAGCACGTTAGGATATAATACCTTTATAATCTGACATTGAGATCATCTTTGATCTTCAAAACATGTAAAAAGGGTATTTGGTTATTTAGTTGAACGAAAAAATTGACACCTAGCACGTTAAGATGTAATTTTCCGTTCTTCTAAACACACAAATATTGCCTTGTTTTTCTTTTAAATATGCAATCTTAAAATTGGTTTAATGTATACTTTTAACGAAAGGAAATATTTAGAAATAATTCAAATATCTAAAACTTGAAAATATTTAGGGTAAAATTTTTTTAAAAGATTTATTAAATCTGAATTGAATCTCAAGATTAACTCGTTTCAAAGGTATGAAAGTATCATATCCAGCACGTTAGGATATAACACCTTTATAATCTAACATCGAGATCATCTTTGATCTTTAAAACATGTAAAAAGGGTATTTGGTTATTTAGTTGAACAAAAAAAAATCGACACCCAGCACGTTAGGATGTAATTTTCCGTTCTTCTAAACACACAAATATTGCCTTGTTTTTTTTTTTTAAATGTGCAATCTTAAAATTGATTCAACATTCATTTTCAATATAATAAAATATTTAGAAAAGGTTTGAATATGTTGGAATTTGCAAATACAATACAAGGATAATGTGCGTAAACATCAATCATGAAATACAAAAATATTGATCAACCAATTATACAATACTCATGCAAAATTTAACAATATTAGCAAAAAACTTTAAAGGCAAATAAGACTTAAAGCAACTAAAATAAATTGGATATGAATTTTACACTTTCTAACTATTTAAAAAAAAGGAGGATCATTATGTAAATAACCTAATTAACAAGATAAAATCATGTATCCTATTGCATTATCGCACAAAGAATAAAGGATTAAATCAGCAAACCTTTTAATATCCAAAATATAGTACATGAACAGGACCAAATTAAAACCATACATAAATTACCAGAATCAATTAAGCAATAAAGACATACATCATACATTCGACTCAAAAACCATACATAAATAAAAAGGATCAAATGTGCAAATTCCCTTTTTCTTAAAAAACACGCGGATCTAAAGGAATTCGGGTCAGGTCGTCGGGTAGCCTATACGACGTCGTTTCAAAGCTATCGAGTTAAACCTGAAACGCCGTCGTTTTATTAATGGCCACCCTTCCTTTTAAAAGCTACATTAAATCCTCTGTTAACCCCTTTTTTTATGAAACCCTAGCCCCCCTTTTGGCTTTGTTTTCAGTTGCAAAAAGAAAACCTATCCGTTTTTCACTAAATCGCCATCGTGACCGACGAGGAGTAATGCACGACTGAAAAACCCTCCTATGCCCACCGCCAAATCGCTATTATAACCAGCGAAAAGCGGTGCCCGAGTGCGTCGATATACTCCGGAGACAACGATCTTAAATCCTCGCTCATTAACCCACACCTACTCTGATTGCGACGAAGTAGATGAAGATCGAGCGTTCGGCCCAGGTAAACTCACCCCCTTTTTTATTTATTGCATATTAAAGAAAAAAGAAAAAAAAAGGAATACAGAAATCGGTTCAAGAACAATAGAAAAGGTAGAATAAAAAAAACAACAACCTTTTGTTTGAATTTCTGCTATTGCTTTCTATTACTCTGTTATGTGTGCGTAAAAATACAGGTTTTGGTTCGGCCTCTTTTTATAGCCGACCTAAAAAATACAAGCTTTTTTTTTTCTTTTATCCTATTTCCATTTCAGTATTTGTCTTTGTTTCGTCATTCTTTTGCTATTCATTTGCGTGTACAGACATGGCGAGATATGGAGGGTCGACGACGACCTTCGCTTCTGTTGGAGGCGACTGAATGGCGTCTTTGGTGTAGAGCTTCTTGGCGTGGCGAGTGTGGGGGATCTGACGGTTGCAGCGTGAAGGCACGCATGAGTCCAAGAGTCGTGCGTGGGGTTGGTCGGAGAGGTCGCTAGAAGTTTCGGAATTCACTCTGCTTGGGTCGTCAGGTAGTGTAAATTGGGCTTAATGTTGGGTTTAGTTAATGGGTTTGTAAAGAGAATGCTTATTGGACTTTGGTTATTATTGTTTTTGGTTCTTGGTTATAAAATAGGCCCGGGCAAATTTGGGCTTCTACAAATAGTATATAATAATTTAAATAAAATATATATATATATATATATATATATATATATAAATACACTAATCATTAAAATTACATATGTAATAGATAATATAAATAAAATATATTATATAATATAAATGAATTTTATACAAAATAAAATTTTAAAATAATATATGATATAATATAATACTATATGATATAGAAATTTTAAAGATATATGATATAATAACTAATATATAAAAATAGTATATAATAAAAATAATATTAAGCCAAATAAAGTAATAAATAATAATTTAATATTTATAAGAATAATGCATATAAAAATATATGAATTTTATACTATTAATAAATTAATATATAAATAATAAAGAAAATAATAAAGAATATTTATTATGATAAAGTAATTTAATACAATGTTAAAATAATTTAAAATAAAATAAAATAAAAAGATTTAAAAAGTAAACAAAGAAACAGGAGTTAAATAGCAATAAAAATAGATTAAAATGACTAAATCAAAACGCGCGTTAAACCACAGGGACTTATTGGGAAATATGCCTACTTTCCAAATTGACATCGTTCTGATTTTGTTCTTTAAACAGCCCGAAGGACTAAATTGAAACACAAGAAATAATTTTAAGCCAAGTTAAAAATAAAACAATATGAATCAGACTTAATTATAAATTTGAAATAATGCGGAGGGACCTATAGGGTAATTTGACCCTTTAATAAAAAATGCGCGGATCCTCCCCGGGTCGGGTCAACGCGCGGATCCTCATCCTTAAAACAACGTCGATTTGGCATGTTTGGCCAGGGTCTGAAACGGTGCCATTTTATCACCCTATTTAAGTCAAATTTTCATAAAAAAATCATAAGTTTGCCATTCCAAAAAAAAAAAAAAAACAAAGAGCTTCAAAAATGCTCCCCCCTCCAGGCAATTTCCGACGATGTTCCACAGTAGCTCGTAGCATGACACGCCATTCATCACATCATCGCCACCACCACCGCATTTACGATGGTAGGAGCTCCCAAAATAGGTGAAAATTTTCCTTTTCTTTTATATATATATATATATATATATATATATAGTAAAAAAATAGAATATGATAGAAAAAAAAAACAACAATATTCGAAAAGAAGTAAGAGAAAAAAAATAAAACCTTTATTGATTTGGGTTTTCTGAATCTTATTGATTTTTTTTGTGTATATTTTCCTCTCTATTTGTTTGTATCTTTGCCTATTCTTTCTCTCCGTCTATGTGTGTCTTTTACAAGTTTAGGTTGGGTTTTATAACCCAAAAATAAAATACAATGTTCTGCCCATTATGTTCCTTAACATATTTGCTGTTGTGCCTTTCCTTTTTTGCAAGTGGATGAGGAGAACGCGGCAGCGATGGGGCGACTCGCGTAATCTTGGCACGACTGGTGGCTTGGGTCCTGGAATGGGACTACTTGCGGCACGAGGGTTTCCTAGAAACCCTAGCGTCTCTGAAGTTGTTTTAGGCTTTGGGCCTTTTTGGGCCATGTGTTATTTGGGTCTGGGTAGTTAAAGTCTATTTTGGGTCTGGGTAGTTAAAGTCTATTTTGGATCTGGGTTAGTTTAGTTGGGCTAGTCGGGTTTTGGGTCTGAGTATTTGTTTTGGACTGTAACTGGACATTATTATTTTATTTTTGTTTTTATTTATTTTTTGGATTTATTTTTTGGTCTGTGTGGGCCCGGGCAAAATTGGGTTCCTAAAACTAGTATACCAAATATTAACTCTAAAATTTCGTCAAAAAAATATTAACAAGATATAATAGTTTATTTATCAGTTTTCAGTTAAATTGTATACATCTACAAATAAATGGAGAATAAATAATTTAAATTTATTAAAATAATTTATTTTATTCTGTAAATATTAAAAAAGTAATATAAAAATTAAATTTTTTTTAAAATATTTGCTGACATGATAAAAATTTCACGTGTCATTATTTAGTTGGATCGTTAGGCACGTCAGCGAAAATGTCATGATCAACCTTAGTCGAGGGCTTCACTGATTCATTTTTAAGTTAATAAGATTCAATTACGTGCAACTTTTTTATGAGGGCTTAATTGTTACTTTGATTTTTTGTTGATGTTCCTTTTACAATTAAGCCTATACATTTTAAAAAGGATATATATCATAAATAATAATTAAAGGAGGAAGAATAATTTAAATTTTATTAACATTTTATTTTATCAATGTAAAAATAAAATAATTAAAAGAAAAAAAGTTAGTGTTTAATGCAATAAAAATAATTTATTAGTTAATATCTAATTTTGTAACAAAATAACCAATAAATGATTTTTATTTTAATGATTTTAATATTGATGACAATAAAAATAATTAATATTTTATTTAATAAGCAAATAGGATTGAAAATTTAATTGCAAAATGGTTAAGACATATATTTATTTGCAACTTTAGAGTATAGTATATATAGATTAGTAAATCTTTAATTAGGCCAGCTTTACCTTTTATAAAGCTAGTTCAACTAGTATGATATCTCTTTTACGTCAAGTGAAATAACTCTCGATATAGTAATAAAAGTAAGATGTCTAAGCGGATTGACTTATCAAATTTTTATTGAAATAAGATCCACATAAGAAAAAACACTTGCTATTTATTAATTATTAAGGGCATTCCGAAAATGTCCGGGTCAAAATATAACTGTCAAATTAAATTTTGATTTAGTGAATTCTACCAGAGTGGCTATGCCATACGCAAAAGGATGTTATACAGTGGGCAAAAATTCTGATAGCTGAATTATCCTTTCAAATTAGTGCAGTGGAGCTGTGGAAAGATTCCAACAATCAGGAGATAAATGCTCTCTCCATTCAGCTGAAATCAGCAAATAAACCCAATCAAAGCCTTTTGTTTAAAATCAGTAATGCCCCACTTTGTTTAAAGTTGGGAACCTTGATGGTCTTATTCATGACCTAATTTACTTTGAGGAAGTTATTTTATATACTGGGGCTATACGTATTTAAGAACCTGTTGTCCCTGATACCTTTTTAACAAAACTTAATAATTAAAATCCACAGGTTCATGTTGGCCTCTCCACTTTAGTTGAAGATCACTGGAGGAGTGAAGGTTTTGTTGCAGTTGCAGAAAGCTGCATGCACTGCAACTAGCCTTTTTTCAGTAACTCTGATATCATTTTATAAGCCAAAAATAGGTTAGCAAGATTGAAATGGAGGTTTTCTTTTTTGGTACAAAAGATGCTTCAGCAGACTGGTTAAATGTTTGGGGTTAAACTCCATGTTATCCACCAGAAGATCAACTTATGAGTAATTCAAGATAACTTATATAAGAAAGAAAATAAACTCAAAGATATTGAAGTGCTTTGTGAAAGGTTGGTGCTCTTCTTAATTATATTATTTGATTTAATCTGCATGCCTGAGAAGGACTCCACTTAGAGTTCCACTAAGGAGCATAGTTGAACAAAGAATGAAAATATTTTGATGGTCTAAATCTTGGTCTTTATATTTTGAATTTAGGACTCATTATGTCAGCAGCTCCGCAACATAAATTTGGTTCGATAGTTTGTTCCAGTTTCCAAGAGAAAAGCTGCATATTGACATTCATTTTATAACAAATATTATTCTCGTTGCTTGGTGACGATTGTATATCTGGTTATTTAATCCTTCTTACTTTATAAAAGGAGATGTGTGATTTGTAGAGTTAAAAATTAAAAGAAAGGGATGCGTGTTTGCTCAAACTCCTGTCCACATCAAGACCTTATTACCAACCAAAAAAAGTAAGAAAATTGCCTCTAGAATCCCTCAAGAAACAGCTAAATTTTTTAATTTATTTCTATTTTCTTGAAAATATCAGCAACATCCTACTCAACATATCCCTCTTTATATAATCCAATACTCACTCTGATTTTGATCACAAAAGCCTCAGCCAAACATTCCATGCAAGTAGGGTGTCTCACTATCTTGGTTTCCTATAGTCAACAACATAGCACCAATCATTTTCTGCCTAAAAATGGCTCCTAGGAAGGAAGTATTTGAGGGAGTGGAATGGAGGATAAGGGTGGCTGCTGATGGCTCATCAGAGGCATTGGTTCCTGCTACTGGGCTTGCAAGAAAGGCCTGGCTTGGAATAAAAGGTCTAATTTCAGGTTTTGCTTTGAAAGTGAGGATGTTTGTGAAGAAAGCATGGGACGTGGGGACTAATGATCCTAGAAAAGTGATCCATTGCATTAAAGTAGGACTGGCACTCGCAATTGTATCATTGTTCTACTTCATGAGGCCTTTGTATGATGGTGTTGGAGGCAATGCTATGTGGACTGTTATGACAGTTGTGGTAGTATTTGAGCCAACTGTTGGTAAGTCTATATATTTCCAACTTCTTCAAAACATGGTAGTTTTCCCTGAAAATCTCAGCATTTACCTCAACACAGGAGCAACCCTATACAAATGTTTCAACAGAGTTTTAGGGACCTTTCTAGCCGGATTTCTGGCGGTTGGGGTACACTGGGTCGCCAGTCAGTCAGGAGAAAGAGTTGAGCCCTTTGTTGTGGGAGCCTCAGTTTTCCTATTAGGTATATGTTAATTTGGCCTGAATTTTGATAGAAATATATCATACATAGTTGCTTTCTTTTCTATATCGACATTGCTAAACCTTGATTGGTGTTCCCTTTTAATTCTTGCTTCAGCTTCCGCAGCAACCTTCTCTCGACTCATTCCATCAGTACAGTCCCGGTTTGATTATGGTGCTCTGATCTTCATACTCACCTTCAGCTTCGTTGCAGTATCAGGCTATAGAGTGGATAAATTGTTTGAGCTGGCCCATCATAGAATATCCACCATTATCATTGGATCTTCCTTGTGCATACTTGTAATCATGCTTGTCTGCCCCATTTGGTCTGGTCAGGAGCTCCATAGCCTGATAGTTCGTAACATGGACAAACTCGCAGATTCCCTGGACGGTTAGTTCTTCCGTTTCCCACAGTTCTGGTTCATAACATTACTATGTTTTTTAAGTCGATAAGGAAATAACCAATCTTTTCCACTATATATGTTTTTCAGGTTGTGTAACACAGTATTTTAATCAGATTGGGGAAGGCACCAACAGCAAGGAAGAGGCTACTGATAATAAATTGCAAGGCTACAAGTGCGTGCTAAGCTCCAAGGCATCCGAAGAATCTATGGTAAGTGACACGAAGAGTAAAAGAAGTTGTGATACTGTAAATGCTCCTTGTTGTAATGTTAAGCATGATCGGTATCATGTGTGCAGGCAAATTTTGGTAGGTGGGAACCTTCCCATGGCCAGTTCAACTTCCGGCATCCGTGGAAACAATACCTAAAAATCGGTGCATCCATGCGCAGTTGTGCTTACTGCATAGAGGCTCTCAACTGTTGCATAAAATCAGAAAATCAGGTCAACCAAGTTCAAAGACTTAGTTTGATTCCATGATGAAAAATAGAATACTAATTCAGGCTGCCATCACATGTTTTAAACAGGCAGCTAAATTAATAAAGCAGCATCTCGGCAGTGGTTGCTTGAAAGTGAGCTCTAGCTCTTCAAATGTCATAAGGGAGCTTGCAGAAACGGTGAAGACGATGAAGAAGAAATCATCAACGACAGATATGTTGGCGGAGGAAATGAAGAGCGCAGTGCAAGGGCTCCAGAATGACTTAAAAACGATTCCTCATTTGCTGAATCCATCAGTAATTCCGGGAAACAAAACCTTAGAGACAGCCTGCTCGGAAGCAACAACACCCACAGTCACTCTGATGGAACTCGTACCAGTGGTGACTTTGGCTTCTATACTGATTGAAATTTCTGGGCGGATTGAAGCCCTAGTTGACGCTGTGGAACAACTAGCTAAGCTAGCTGAATTCGGAATCAATGATGACAAGTCCAAGCACAGCAAAATGACTGATAAAACTGTATCAGATGCAAAGCAGCAAACTGAGGGAACCGTGAAGGCTCTTCAAAGGGTCTGAGTCCCTCCCTTCCACTCTACTTGTTTTCTTATTTCCTGAAAGTGAATTAATTTCACAGATAGAGTAAGGAAGAACAAAGCTAAACAAAGACATGAATTACGTAATAGTTATAATACGAAATTGCTCTCTATTACCAACCAATTAAACTAAACCTACCTTTTGCGCATATCTTATCCAACCAAAGCAGGAGAACCAAATTTCCCTCACCAATATCTGTGGTATCAAAGCATATGGTATTTAATTTTTCAAGACCTTCCATTTATTTACAGAATTAAAAGATATACACGCATTATTAGCTTCTTTCTCTGCAAATTGGTTAAAGCTTGAATAGCATTTGAAAAGTTTTTATATGATGAAGAACGGAAGTCAATTTCCATGAAATTAAATACTTAATTCTTTTCAACACCAAGGTCATTTAGTATAGTGGTAAGTATTCTTGCCTGTCACCGGTGACCCGGGTTCGATCCCCGGCAACCACCTTATAATTTTTCCTTTTCTGCCAGAAGAAAAATAAAAATGGCGTCGTCCGGTGTTAACAATAGCAAAAATAGAAGGAAGAAATAATACCCTCACTGCTATTAACGTATCTTGCATACATTGAAGAGAATCAACCACTGTATTTAATACATGAGTGCAGGGCCTAACTACCACAACTAATTTGGTTCAATAGCTAACTTCAACTAACAATTAGTTACTCATAACATTCCCCACACTTGTCAGCTTTCTGTCTCCTTTCTTGTTACGAACACATGGCGGCTTGAAATTTTGTAAAGACTCCTGCAGATAGTGGCTTGGTTAGAACATCAGCAACCTACTCTTGACTGGATACATGACCCACTTGAAAGATTCCTTCAGCAACCTTTTCCCTGACGAAAAACAAATCTAGCTCGACATGTTTAAATTTCGAGTGCATAACGGGGTTGCCTGCTACTGCTACAGCTGTCGAACTATCACACCAAATGAAAGCCTTTGTCTTAACAGGAGCACAAAGCTCAGTTAGCAAAGACTGTATCCAGACCATCTCTGTTGTAATGTGTGCAAGGCTTCTATATTCACCTCTCTGTTGACCGTGACACCACTTGTTGCTTGCGAGAGTTCCACGAGATGGGATTTCCTCCAAGAAAGACACAAAAACCTGATGTGGACTTGCGATCATCAGAGTCTGCTCCCCAGCTAACGTCTGAGAAACCTTCCAAGAGAAATTTTGATGTTCTAGTGAACTTCAAACCATAGTGCAAAGACCCTTTTAAGTACCTCAATATTCTCTTGGCAGCTTTGAAATGCGTGTCGAGAGGTTTATACATGTATTGAAGACCTTGTTGACTACATATGCAATGTCTAGTCTGGTGATGACTACATATTAAAAAGCTCCAACGATGCTTCTAAACAGGTGCTCATCCTCAACGGGACTACCTTCATGAGTGGACAAACGACAATTCGTTACCATTGGTGTTGGAGAAGCATTCGAGTTGTCCATGGATGCTCGACGTAGTAAATCCATGATGTACTTCTGCTGTCCAAGGAAAAGTCCATCAGACGTGTAAGTAACCTCAATACTGAGAAAATAATGCAGCGGTCCTAAGTCTTTCAAAGAGAAGTGAACGTTCAAATCCATAACAAATTTGTCAATGGCACATGAATCAGTCCCAGTAATGATGATGTCGTCTACGTATACCAAGACATAGATCAACTGAGACCCTTAATGATGAATGAACAAAGAGTTGTCAGCTTTGGAACCATGAAAATTATTTGTCAACAAGAACTCCCTGAGCTTAGAAAACCAGGCTCGAGGAGCCTGTTTGAGGCCATAAAGGGCCTTTCTCAACTTGCAGACTAAATGTTGACCGTCTGACCCGTGCTTTTCGAACCTTGAGGGCTGCTCCATGTAGATTTCCTCCTGAAGATCACCGTTCAGGAATGCATTATTTATGTCCACCTGTCGAAGTGTCCATCCGAGAGAAACCACAAGCGTCAGTACCACCCTGATTGTTGTTGGCTTGACCACAGGACTGAAGGTCTCCTGGAAGTCAATGCCTGCTTCTTGTAAATATCCTTTTACTACCAACCTCCATTTATACCGTGTAATAGACCCATCAGCATGTCTTTTGATCTTACAGATCCATTTGCATCCAACCGCTCGACGTCCTGTAGGAAGAGGCATGAGATCCCACGTGTGATTTTTCATTAAGGCAGTGTATTCAGCCTTAGCAGCAGCAGTCCATTCAGGACTCAAGAATGTTTCTTTAATGGAGGACAGTTCCCTTTCAGTAAACACAGTGGAAAACACTTTTGGCTTGAAGATTCCACACTTAGACCTAGTAACCATAGGATGACAGTTAACTGGTGAAAGTTGTCTAGGAGAAGGAGCAGATTGAGTTAGAGGAGCAGATTGACTGGAAGAAGCTTCTATCGTGCCATCCTGACTATCGTACTGGCTATGAGTTAATCGTGGGTTTGAATCAATAGGAGAAATAGATGACTTATAACAACCGTCAATAGTCCTTGTATTTGAAAAGGTAGATAGTGGCGAGAGAACTACAGGAACTTGAGATCTGTGGTGCATATTGTTTGTAGAGTCCAAAGACGGTTTGGCAAGAAATCCAGTTCTGAAAGGAAAACAAGTCTCATCAAAGCTAACGTGGCAAGAAACAAATATTTTACCATCTTTAGCAAGACATCTAAAACCTTTCTGATTGCAACTGCACGATAAAGACACATCTTTTAGATCTGAACTGCAATTTATGTTGTTGAAAAGGTTTGAGGTATGGAAAACAAGCACATCCAAAAACCCTTAGCTGAGAGTAACTAGGTGCGGACTTGTACAACATTTCATAAGGACTAGCGTGGTGCAAAGCTGATGTAGAGAATCTATTGATCAGATGAACAACATGAGCAAAAGCTACTGACCAATATTGCAAGGGTATAAAAGATTCAGCCAAAAGAGTCAGCCCCATCTCTACCACCTGTCGATGTTTCCTTTTAGCTACCCCATTCTACTCAGAGGTGTGCGGACAATTCACCCTATGTTGAATGCCAAGCTTACGAAACTCTTTTTCTAACATGCTCCCTACTTATCAACGTTCTTCAAAAGATCTTCTCAACGTTCTTCAGAAGAACTTCTCACTTTTAGCTGACTTCGAAACTTGATGAACATTGCTTCTGACAACGGTTTTGTTAAAACATCTGCGACTTGATCCGAGCTAGGAACATGTCCAACTTGGAACATTCCATCTGCAACTTTTTCTCTAACAAAGAATAAGTCCAACTTGACATGCTTGAATTTCGAGTGTAGGACAAGATTTTCAGCTACCGCTACTGCTGCTAAACTATCGCACCATATCAAGGCCTTGTTCTTTGCTGGAACATATAGTTCAGATAATAAGGACTTTATCCAAACCATTTCTCTAGCAATATGTGCTATACTCCTGTATTCTGCTTCTACAGTAGATCGTGATACTACCTGTTGCTTCTTGGAGCTCTAGGAAACTGTATTTCCTCCTAGAAACACACAGAACCTCGAGGTAGACCTGCGATCATCAACATCTGAACCTCAACTAGCACCGAAGTATCCTTTAAGTAGCAACTTCGAGGATTGGGTGTATTGCAATCCATAGTCCAGCGTCCCTTGTAAGTACCTCAAGATTCTCTTAACAGGCTTTAAATTGACATCCAAAGGCCTGTGCATGAATTGGCACACTTTATTAATAGAGTAAGCTATTTCAGGTCTGGTTATGACCACATATTGCAAGGCCCCAATAATGCTTCGGTAATGACGTTCATCTTCAACAAGATTTCCTGTTTCGGCTGACAACTGACACGTATTGACCATTGGTGTTGGCAAACCCTTGAAACATTCCATCGAGGCTTTTTGAAGAAGATCAACAATGTATTTTCTTTGTCTAAGAAACAGCTCACCTATAGTATAGTGAACCTCTATTCCAAGGAAATAGTTAAGCTTCCCTATATCTTTCAAGAAAATCGGTCATTGAGCAGGGCCACAAAATGATCTATAGCCTAAGAGTTATTTCCAGTGATGATAATATCATCAACGTAGACCAACACGTACATTAGCTGAGTTTCTGACCGAAGAACAAACAGTGAATTATCAGCTTTGGAGACTTCAAACTTTGAGTCTACTAAAAACTCTTTTCGACTTATGAAACCAGGCTCGTGGTGCTTGTTTTAACCCGTACAACGCCTTTCGTAATTTGTAGACCAGTTCTTCACCATTTGGTCCTTGTTGCTCGAACCCTGGAGGCTGCACCATGTAAATTTCCTCACTCAAATCTCCATTCAAAAAGGCATTATTTATATCAACCTGTCGAAGTGGCCAACCGAAGGACACTGCCAAGGCAAGCACCACTCTGATTGTAGTTGGTTTGACCACAGGACTGAAGGTTTCTTGGAAGTCAACTCCTCCTTCTTGCAAGTAGCCTTTAACAACAAGTCTACCCTTGTATCTAGCAATGGAGCCATCAGCATGTCTTTTGAGCTTAAAAATCCACTTGCACCTGACTGTCCGCCGACCTTCAGGCAAAGAAACAAGCTCCCACGTGTGATTAGCAAGCAATGCATCGAATTTAGCTTGAGAAGCTACTGTCCAAGCAGGACTTCGAAAGGTTTCAGTTATAGTAAGTGGCTTTTGGTCAGTCAAAACAGAAGAAAAGACCTTGGGCTTAAAGATGCCACTTTTAGAGCGAGTCTGCATGGGATGAACGTTCACACATGAAGTATCAACAAGTGTTGAAGGAGAAGCTGTACTCGAATCAAGTTGATCAGAAGACGTTGAACCATTCTGTTCACAGGAAGCAGGAACACTTGCTACCATTGGAGAGTGAGTAGAAGAACCACCATTAGTGATAGGAGACGGATTGAGGAGAAGTATAAAGAGAAGCCTCTGCTGGTCTAATGGTGGATGGACGGCCAAGAGTATCATTAGTTGTTACCAATGGAAGAACTGATGACCGACAATCAACTCTCAGACCCACCTTGAGATTGTGAGGAAAAACCATTTCGAAAAGGAAAATGCTCTCATCAAATCTAACATGGCGAGATATAAAAATCTTACCACATTCTGATAAACACTGATAACCCTTTCGATTAGAGGCATTCCCAAGGAACACACAGTTCTGAGATCTAAACTGTAACTTGTTTTGTTGGAACGGTCGCAAATTCGAAAAGTAAGAACATCCAAACACCTGAAGCAAACTATAATCAGGTCAAACTTTGTGAAGAACTTCAAATGGCTGACTTGATGTAGACCAGGAGTAGGTAGTCTATTAGTTAAATATACTGCATGTGAAAATGCATAAAACCAAAACTTCAGATGCATGAAGGATTGAGCTGTCTTCTCTCGGCAACCCCATTCTGCTCAGAGGTGTATGGACAGGTTATCCTATGTTGTATCCTAAGTCGAGAGAACTCCTTTGTCAAGGCTCTATATTCGCCCCCTCCGTTAGTTTGTATCATTTTAATAGAGTGACCAAATTGCACATGAACCATCTGATGAAAGTTTAAGAAACACTGAGCCACCACAGACTTGTCTTTGAGAAAATAAATCCACACATATCTGCTCTACATGTCAATAAAGGAAATGTAATAGGAAAAACCATTAGAGGGCATATGTGCCAGTCCCCATACATCAGATACCACAAGTTAAAATGAGAGGAATACACTGTATTTGAAGTAGAAAAAGGAAGCTTGTGAGCCTTGCCTAATTGACAGGCCGTACATAGTCCAGGCAAATTACTATGTTTAAAAGGAATATTACAAGTTTGCAATATATGAGTGAGTGTATTGCGGTAGGGATGGCCAAGTCTGTTATGCCATAGAGATAGTTGAGCATTATTTAATGACGATGATCTCGATTTCAGCTGAGACATGGTCTTTGAAAGCTGGAACCTATAGAGACCCTCATGCATGTGGCCCTCCAGTAGTATCAATCTTGTCTGAATGTCCTTCACAAAACACAGATTTGGATGAAACTCAAAATAAACACTGTTATCTTTAGCAAATTATCCCACAGACATTAAATTCTTACAAACTATTGGAACATGTAAAACATTTTGAAGACGTAGAAGTCTTGATCTAGCCAAGAAATTAGAAGAGCCTACGTTAGCTATAGGTATGGACTCACCATTGCCTAGTGTGACCTAGCTTGTACCTGTGTAAGGAGAGGCAGACATGATATTGGACACAGTAGACATAACATGATTTGTGGCACCTGAATCAGGGTACCAGGTCTGATCATTGGCGTAAGAAGCAGTAGCTTGATGTGACAAATGCTGAGCAACGGAGCAGCAACAGTGTGCACAAGATGAGCACGCAAAAGGAGAATAGCACGCAGAAGGAGAAGAGACAGCATCATTACTATGTACTTGATGATAGTTGACCGATGGTTGTTGACTAACACCTGAAAAATTTTCATCAAACCGATAATAGCAAGTTTGAACAAAATGACCAACCTTGCCACACAATTGGAACTGCGGCTGGATCGAGACCAACTTCTACCTCGAGACCAGCTTCAGCCTGAACCCCATTGACCATGCCTAGAATCGTGAGAATAAATAGACTTGGAACGTTCTAAACTATCTTGGTGTTTTGTGACTACATTCGCTTGTAATGGAGCGTCTGCAAACAAAGCTAACTGCCTAGTCTCACAATCAAGAAGCAAATCAGTAAGCAAATCTAAGGATATCGAAGTTGTGGAAGCAAGAACTTGGATTGACTCGTATTCAACATAAAGACCAGCCAAAATGACACTGATTTGTTCTTTCTCGGACACCATACTACCAATAGCTGTTAAGCTATCACTCAAAGATTTTACCTTGGACAAATACTCTTTAACAGTGAGACTACCTTTCTTGATTGAATAAAGAGCATGTCTCATGCTAGAGATTTTGAGGCTAGAAGAAGTGCCAAACCTCCTTTCGATGGTGGTCTAGATGTCAAAACTAGTTTTCGATGATGTAAGATGAACCAATACTTCATTAGTAACAGTCGACAGAAGCCAAGATGCTAGAAACTTATCTTGTTTATTGTGAACAAGAAAGGCAAGATTCTCCACAAGATGACCGTCAATTTCAGGAAGATAACGAGGAGGGACAGACACCGTTCCTAGGACAAATCCTTCAAGGCCATACCCTTCAAGAATCAGCAACAATTGATGTTTCCACAACAAGAAATTATGTTCAGCTAGCTTTATAGTATCATGCTTGGCAAAGTAATAGCTGCAGAGGCTGTAGGATAACCAACACGCTCCAAATAAACTGTGTCGCCTGTATCAGAGGAGTGGGGAGGTGTATCAACAACTGGTGCTGTATCCATGAACAGAAGATGAAAAAGAGAAAAAATCAAATCAAGAATTCATTGGCTCTTGATACCATGTTAAGAGTACCAGAAAGTAGTTTCAAAAGATAATATTTTTTTTCCATTCACCAAAGCAGGTCACTGCATTTAATACACATGTAGATATACGTAAACCTAATCCGAATAGACTCATATTCAAAAGGTAAGCCAGCCAAGATGACACTAACTTGTTCTTGTTCAGTAACTATACTACCAGCAGAGGTAAGATTATCACTTAATTGTTTTACCTTGGACAAGTATTCTTTGACAGAAAGATTGGATTTATTGAGAGAATAAAAATTGTGTCGCATACTAGACACCTTGAGGTTGGATTTAGCCCCAAACCGTCGCTCGATCAACAACCAAACTTCAAGACTTATTTTGGCAGATGTGAGATGTATCAGAATCTCATCCGAGACTGTAGACAACAACCAAGAAGCCAAGAACTTATCTTGCTTCTTATACACCAATAACGCCGGATTTGAAACTAGATGACCATCAGTCCCAGGTATCAAAGGAGGAGCAGGGATTGTACCAAGAACAAACCCTTCCAGATCATAGCCTTCAAGAATCAGCAACAGTTGATGCTTCCATAGGAGATAGTTGTTTTCATTGAGTTTATCGTATCATGTTTGGAGAAATACTGAACTGTGAGAGACGAGAAATCACAGGGGCTTTGTGAGTGACCATCGTCCCCGATGTTAGTCGAGTGACGAGGTGTTTCCACCGGCAATGTTTTAGTAGCCATATAGACAAAGAGAAAAAAAATACAACCTATGCTCTGATACCATGTTAACAATAACAAAAGTAGAAGGAAGAAAGAATACTCTCACTGCTATTAACGTATCATGCATACATTGAAGAGAATCAACCATTGTATTTAATACATGAGTGCAGGGCCTAACTACCACAACTAATTTGGTTCAATAGCTAACTTCAACTAACAATTAGTTACTCATAACATCCGGACTCGAGATATTGTGAATAAAATTTTTTTTCCACTTGGATTTACTGATAATTATGAGACCATAATTAAAGAAATACATTTATCAGTTTGAATATGCATCTACGTTTAAAACAGCATTTAGAGATTGTCTCCTTTTTTATTTTTTTCTCATTTTCTTTTTTGTAGTATAGCCTTAGGAATATATATTATTGCAGGTGGAGAAGCTCAACCCCGCCATCACTAGGTATACCTGATAGAGATGGTTTCCCTATACCACCATAGCTAACAGATCATATATGGATGCATTTGCTATTTATACTGATTGCATGATACTGTTGTTGTGGGACGCTGCACCACATGCTCTTGTAACAGTGATTCTTGCCAAAACTCATATACTCAATACTTCAAATATTCTTATAAATCACACTCTTTCCAGTTTCCATGAAATACAATATAGTGACACAAACACATGTTCTTGCTAAAACCAAATAGACATTAGTATTTGAGCAACTTAATCTTGATTACAAACACTTAAACTTGGACGAATAAATGTATAAACAGATTCAAACATGAGAACAGTTTAACCACATATGATACCTTGCCAATTACAGCACACCACCCAGGGGATTTGCTTATACTGACAAGACACAAAACCAAGTCTAGGCTCGGCCCAACACATGTATCCTTGGAAATGGAGTGTACAAAAACTGCCACTGGAAATATATTTCTTGCCATATTATATGACATATCTTGTTTCTCAGCACCAATTGTATCAATGAATTAAACAACGGATTCAAATCATTCACTATTTTATTAACAAAACGAATAACATCCGATCAAGGAACATTGCAAGAATGCACAGGGAAGAACAATGCATAAAATATTTTCGATTGGGAAGAAGGAAAACACAGAAAGACATCATCCATATACTTGGTTAATGAGGAGAATCATCCAGAAAACATTCATGGATAACCCTACCAGTTCTCTTTGGCAATTTTCGACTTCTCAAGAATGAATTTCCCTTCCTTGTACTTCTGCGTTTCCTCATAAGCCCGTTCGTATTTCCAACCCAACACTTCACGGCAATCACAGCAGTAGACATCAGCCACTGTGTGGAGACCAGTCATCAACTGTCTATCCTCCTTAGGACCCACCATTATGTTAGTTGCATGGGAGAGCAAAAAGGCTCGACCATTTCTCCCCTGAAATTCACAATATAAATCAACGTTTGCAACATATATCTAATACAATGCTTTCGGCAAAACAGCTTTGCTCTACAAGGTTGAACCTAATGCAACATATAGTCCCACCAAAGTGACAGAAAAGACATTTAATCTTTCACTTTCCTGATAGCTTCTGAAAGAGATCATCATATATAACCTTCAATTGAAAGAGTACATCAGACAATATTTTTATCGAATAGACATTTAATCTTTCATTTTCCTGATAGCTTCTGAAAGAGATCATCATATATAACCTTTAATTGAAAGAGTACATCAGACAATATTTTTATCGAATTCATTACCTGAAAGGACTTGGATATAACATCATCGTGAAGGGCAATTTGGTTTCTGCAATTGCAGCAACTATACAACCTTGGCCCGACCATTTCCTCCATTTAGCAGCTACACTCAACTCGTTGCCACTCTCACACAAACAGAATACCTTTTCAGAAATCAGAAGAAAACAATCAAAACACAGTGATCAGTGTTCAAACCCAAATCAAGCACAGCAATGATGGTAAGATTAATCAAAAGCTCACCTTGTATACACCAACAAACTATACAAGCTACTACAGCATCCGCCACAACCAAAACAGTATACTTGAAATGTAAACGAAAAAGGGGAAAAAAAAGTGAGCATTTATGTAACTAATGATCTAAGATAAGGAAAATGATGGATAACAAGACTGATAAAGACAGCAGCAGTGCCATGAATTCACTTTTGATAATGGATCAAAGAAGATACCCGGTTTAACAATAAGAAAAAGTCAGGTTCAATAAACAAGTTGAAAGCTAAAAATTCAGTAACTGAAACTCGCTTCCGATACAAAAGAAAGAAGGATAATCAATGGGAATTATGATAAGAAAAATAACGTAAACAAGTAAAGTCCCAAAGTAGAGCCCAGATTTTGAAGAATAAGAGAGAAAATAAGTAACCCTGCAAATGAAAAGAAGAGCTAAAGCAGAGAGAATCACATGAAAAAGATCTACACTAACCAGAGCAAACGAACCCAGAAATCAGAAGAAACCTAAAGAAAAACCCATTATTGTCAGACAATGATTGATGGCAATGCAACGATCAATAGAGAAGATGATAGAAAGGAGACGAAAAAGGAATAAAGGGAAAATGAAAGGCACGTCTTGACTTTTCGTTTAGTGTTGGGTACGAAGCTGGTCAGAGACTCATGAGTTCCATGCTTTTTGGTGGTGTTGTTGATGATGATGGTTCTCAATCCTCACTTGTTTGTCTCCCATCAATAAAGTTGTGCGTGGAGTTTGCTGGGTTTTTTCGATTTTTCCGATTAGGGGACACTGGAGGTTTTCGTTCATCGTCATCAGATTGACATGGGACTCTGTGCAAATTACCAATCTGCCATTTTTCGATTTTCATGTAAGGTTAATTTAAATGAAACTACTGATTTTTTTTTTTTTATTTTTTATTTAAATTAGATTGAAATCTTATAATTTTATTATCAAACCTGTTTCTAGAGAAAAAAAAAAAAAAAGGAAACACGTCTTATAAGATGCGCGTTTCATATGCGTTTTAGGAGAGGAATAAAAACGCATTTTATGTGGTGTGTTTTTATTGAAGTCGTAATAAAAACGCATCTTATAGAATATGTTTTCCTTTAACATTATTATTTCAATAGTAACTTTTTCAATGACTATTAAGATTTGATACCCGTAAAAATTTTTATATAAACCCCTCAAACATTCTTTCTTTTCACCCAAAACACTCCATACTCTTTCTTTCTTTCTAAATTTTCAATCTTCAATCTTCTATCCTCAATTTCTAATTTTATATTTTGAATCTTCAAATTTAAATTTTCAATTCTAATTTTAAAATTTGAATTTTCAATCCTCAATTTTTTATCTAAATTCTTTTTCTTCTTTTGAATTTTATTCTCTTCAATTTTATTCTTTTCTTATAAAATTTTAAATAACAAATCAACTTATTCGTTTGGATTACAAGCATATCTCTGGCGTTCAATTACAAATGGTAAGTAAATTTATAAAATTATTTAAATTTAAATAGTTAATTATTATTCTGTTTAGATTATTAATTTTTTATATTTGTATACTCAGCCCGAAGATCAAATTTTGGATACGTACATAAGCAACTTAAGCGAAGGTGCACCGAAGGTCGTTCATGGACACTTGTGAGATGCATGTTTTTTTATACGTGGCTCGCATGCTCAAGGGGACTAAATTGTATCCCCACTCATTAGTGCTTTGATTGAGAGATGGAGATCGAAGGCCCACACGTTCTATCACCCTTGCGGCAAGTGTACAATTACACTCAAGGACATCAGTCTACAACTTGGTCTATTGATTGATGGGGATGTCATTACGGGGCCAATTGTTAGTGCCGATTGGAGTGTAACATGCAAGTAACTGTTAGGGAAGGTGTTGAACCAATTTAGGGGTAGCTGGATTGAGCTGAGATGGTTGGAGGACAACTTCCAAATTATCGAGGATTCAACGAGTGACGTCAAAAAGAAATTCAAATGCACATTCATCTCGAGGTTGATCGGGGGTTTGCTAATGCCAAATAAATATCACAATCTGGTGCATTTGAGGTGGCTACTACTACTAGCCAACTTGAAGGAATAAGAACAACTTAGTTGAGGATCCACGGTGCTGGCGACATTGTACCGAGAAATGCGTTGAGCCACGATATTAGATAAAACCAAAATCGACGTCTGCATGCTCCTTCTCCAATCTTGGGCATGGTATCGACTACCATATTTATGCCCCCGAGTGGAACTCCCTTATGAATTTCCACTCGTCATATGGTAAAATTCATTCCACAAAATCATTACCATTTTTATTTTTTATTGTTGTAATTTTTGAATAAAATGTTATTTGAATAGGTGGAACAATCCCGCGAGACACAACGGTATACTTGTAACAACCCATTTTCGGTGAGATCAGAACAGTGGTTTCGGGACCACAAATTCGAACCGAAAATAAAATTTATTTTTATATTATTTTATGATTTGTAATATGATAGGAAAGTCATGAAAATTTTGATAAAAAAATTACCGATTGTGTGTTTAATTAGGGAAAGGACTAAATCGCATAAAATGTAAAAGTTGGATTCTAGTAGCTATAAGTATCAAATAGCTATAGAATCCAAAACTTGAGGTCCTTATGTGGTAAATATACCATTAATTAAAATTTAGTAGATATTTTGAGATGACTCATCCATGGAAATTTTAGAAAAGGGTAGGGACTAAATTGGAATTGAACTAAATAAATTAATTAAAAAGATGAAAAGAAAATATCATCATATTTTCTCATCTTCTTCCCCAAAATATTCCATGGAAACCCTAGGAAAGAGAAAGCAAGCTTTCATGGCCAATTTGGGTAAGTATTCAAGCCCCGTTTTTAGTAATTTTTATATTTTTGAAACCGAGATAGTCTAATCTATCTATTTGGGGGATCAATTTGAAAAGATAACAAAGTGTAGAAACTTTCCAAGCATGTATATGCTTTATATTTGAAATTTATGGTAGAAAATGAAAGATAAATGATAGATAAACAACTTTTACAAAGTGATTTTTGATGAAAACATGATTTAGGGACTAAAATGAAAAATGGTGAAAATCCATGGAAAATTCTAAAATTTTTGAAATGTATGTGCTGTAAAATTTGTATGTATATTTCGGCTGGGCTTGGAGGGTCAGATTTCTTGAATTTCATTTTCCGAGTCTAGGGACAATGGAAATTTATGAAAAAGTTAGGGGCAAAATGATAATTTTGCCTAGGATGTAAATTGAGTCCACTTGGATATGGAATGTATTAAATTGGTGTTAAATTTACTCGTATTGATTCGGATAAGACCAAATTTGGAGTTAGAACGAAGAAAAGAGGAAAATGTCAGCTTAGTAGATGTTTGTACATGAACCTTTGTTGAGGTAAGTTCGTGTAACTAAATTGTGTATATTTATATGCTTGAGTTAAATGTTATGTATGTGAATTGTATAAATGTTATGTAAATGTATATACTACATTGAAGACAAAGCCTGATAAACGATAATGCTCGAAATAAATGATGACGCCAGATAAATGATAAATAATTAAATGTTATCTTATGCTTGAAAAGAATGTGGAATGTGATTATTTGAATTATATGAAATTTATATGAAATAATTACAAGCATGATAATGTTGGATAAATGTTAAATCTCATTGGAATGAATGAAAATTGATGGATAAAGGTGATTCCCGAAATGAATGAGATACTGCATATGTTGCAGATAGGATTCAGCCCGGACGAGTAATCCTGATAAAAGTCCTCTCGATTATATGTTATTGATTGGATTTAGCCCAGACGGGTAATCCAGATCAAGCTCTTTAGAGCATAGGTCTTAAAAAGGATTTAGCCTGGATTGGTAATTCTGTTAAATATATATATGTGGCTCGAGAGTGTACCTTTGAAATAGTACCTTATGGGCACCATTGAACATGAATTGACGGATTATTGATTTGTACACCTCGAGTGTACTACTTATGAATCCATTGATATTTTGAATAAATTCAATGGGTAAAAATCTTGACATGAAAAGATGTGGATAAGAAATGAGTTATTACATGTATTTGTCTAAAACACTTGAAAATGATGATACATGACAATTGAAATGTGAAAACATGAGAGGATGATATTTGAACAAGGAAATTCATTTGATAAATATGTTCATCCTTGAATGTAAAATTATACGCCTCGAATGTACTACTACTTATGTGACCTTGATATTTCGAATGATATGAGTAAAGTTCTGATATGAAATAATATGAAATAGAGATGAGCTATTATGAAATTATACTTGTAATATAATGAGATGATATATATATATATATGTTAAATGAATACATGTTGTGGAAAGCTGATGTGCATGGAAACTTGATGGATGATGAGCCCCAAATATGTTTTGATGTTATTATGGAATTTATGACTAACAAGGGCAATAAGGATGTGTGTCTTATAGATTGTCTTGAAATGGCTAAATGGACTTACTAAGCATTTTATGCTTACCTCGTTTAATTTCCCCTATTTTATTATAACACCCTTTACCCGTATTCAACGCCGAAATAGGGTACAAGGCATTACTAGACTCATACGCAAGCAATTATGTAGAATAAAGACATGACTTTCCACTCAAAAATAAAACTTTTCATAATACCTCTTAAACAAGCCTACGAGGCCTAAATTACACATTAGGAATGGTTAGGGATCAAATCAAACTTTTTAAAGATCTCTAGAAAGACATAGAAAAATTTCATCAAGTAATCCACACGCCCGTGTGGAGGAAAGGACAGGCCCGTGTAGAACTTCACATGCCCATGTTCCACACCCGTGTTGATTTATTTCTCATTTTGAACCTATAGGGGTTTTTACAGTCGGACACACGCCCGTGTCTGTAGCCCATGTCCCTCACACGGCCACGACACGCCCGTGTCTTAACCCGTGTACAAAAACCTTAGCATCTGTTTCTGGCGTCATCTCCCCATAAATGTCACACGGCCAAGGCACATGCCCGTGTCCTTCAACCGTGTGGTGAATTAAATTCCTAATTCAGGTGTAGACTTCACACAACTGGGCACGCCCATGTACCATGGCCGTGTCTTCCACACGGTTGAGACACATGGTCGTGTCTCTGCCTGTGTGGTTACTACTGAGCATACTGACTTGCCAACCTAGCATGCAGGGGGACACACGGCCTAACCACATGCCCATGAGGCTGACCGTGTGTCACACACGGCCTAGATACACGCCTGTGTGTCTACCCATGTGGACAAGAACAAGGCTATTTACCAAGCTCTTTCTACCACCCCAACTCGTACAAACATAAATCATACCAAACCATCAACTCATTCATGCATAATTAAACCAAGTAAATCAACCATGCAACTTTCACATTCATGAATAACCTCATCATTTCATAGATTAATAAGAAAGAGCCATCAACTATGGCCTTATACAGTAGAATTCATCTTTAAATGAGCCAACACATTTGGCCAAAACAATATGACATTCAACTAAGGTTAGTCCATATACATACCATACTCAAAATGTTAAATATAACTATACCAAGATGTGTTGATAGTGTGGGTGATCTTCTGATTATCTCTGTATCCCGAGCTAGCTCTTCGACACTATAAAATAGAGGAAAAGAGAAGGGAGTAAGCTTTAAGCTTAGTAAGTCTATATGTAAATAATAAGCATCATACCATATACTTATTAATAAAAAACATTACATACTATGTAAAAACCATTCATATCATCATCATCACGCTTACTCATTTTGAACCTTACCACATCCCAAACACATATCATAAACATTGCTCACATTTACTTGCACTTATATGCTGCACTTATCCGGACAAAGCCACATGTAATTTCACTTAAACAAGTTTCTCGATGAACACTTCGGAATAAAGTTGGATACTCGGTGGTTTCGCACACAGCCCACCATTTAATAATTAACAAGGTGGTATGGCACACAGCCCACCATTTAACAATTAACAAGGTGGTATCGCACACAACCCACCAATAATTACACGTTTACGGTGGTATCGCACACAGCCCACTAATAATTACATATTTACGGATATCTACCCGTACCCATAGTCCTATCCCGAAGATTCATCCGAGAATTTCCTCATTTTCTACCATTTTTAAATAAATCTCACCAATAGGCATTTACATCCACACAATGTATTAATAAGTAAAAACATTTGTAATAAGGATGTATCATTTACACATAAACTTACCTCGATACTAAATATGCCAGTTTGCAATTCAGTCCGTAACCTTGCCTTTTCCATGATCAAGGTTGATTCCGCGCTCTTCTTGATTATAATAATAAAATTTACTCATTTAATCACTAAATAAATTAAGACACTTCAAAATTTCTACTTTGGCAAAAATTACCGTTTTGCCCTTATACTTTGCCAAAATTATAATTTTACCCCTAGGCTTGTAAATCGTTTTTCATCAAATTTCCTCATTCAACAAGCCTAGCTGAAGATTTTTTTCTCTTATAAAAACTCACAATACCAATCATTTCATGCATTTACTACTCAATTTACAACCTTTACAGAAAGGTCATTTTAGGTGTTTTCATGGAAACACCTTTCACAAAAGTTGTTTATTTAACAACCATAATTCATTTTCTTCCCTAAAAACTCAGAAAAAAACATAAGCACTCTCATGGCAGATCCTTAAACTTTCAACCATTTTGTAAAATAGTCCCCTCTTTAGCTAGCTTAAACTTTAGGGGTTCCAAAAACACAAAAATCATAAAAAATAACCATCATAATCACTTACTTGCAAGAGGATAGCTTGGCCGAAAGTTTGAGCTTAAAAAACCCTATTCTTGTAGAATTTTTAGTGGAAGAAGAAATGGGAATAGGAAAAGATGATAGCTTCTTTATTTTATCTTATTTTATTCAATTAAGTCTTCAAACTCACCTAACCATTGACCAATTTGATTTTCTTATCCCTATGGCCGACCATCACTTCCCCAATGGCCTAATTGCACATTAAGGACATCCAATTTAATATTCTATAGCTATTAGACACCTCTAGCTTGTAACATAAAACTTTCGTACTTTATGCGATTTAGTCCTTTTTGCAATTAAGCATGCAATCAACAAAATTGAAGTACCAAAATTTTCATGCACTCATATAATCATGATATAACACATTTAATAATATTAAAAAAATTTCTTTGGTCTCAGATTAGTGGTTCCAAAACCACTGTTCTGACTAGCCCCAAAATTGGGCTGTTACAACTCTCCCCCCTTTAGAGATTTTTCTCCTAAAAAATCTTACCGATAAAAAGGTTTGGGTACTGCTCTCTCATGGCTCCTTTCGGTTCCAATGTAGCCTTTTCTACACCATGTTTTTGCCATAACACTTTAACTAAGGCTATACTTTTGTTCCTCAACAGTTTAAACCTCTTGAGCCAAAATCTTAATTGGTTCCTCCTCATAGGTCATATCCGATCGTATCTCAATTTCGGTCGGAAGAATTACATGCGAAGGATCGGAACGATATCGTCTCAACATCGACACATGAAACACGTTGTGTATTCTCTCTAACTCCAACGTCAAGGCCAACCAGTAAGCTACTGGCCCAATCCTTTCAATAACCTCATACGGCCATATGAATCGTGGACTCAATTTGCCCGTTCAACCAAATCTCAATATTTTCTTCCACGAGGATACTTTTAGGAATACTTTATCGCCCACCTGAAATTCAATTTCTTTCCTTTTTAAATCCGCATATGACTTCTGTCGATCTGAAGCAGCTTTCAGACTATCAGGATCACTTTCACTTTCTCTTCAGTTTCTCTAACTAGATCAACCCCATGAATTTGCTTCTCACTAAGCTCGGTCCAATACAAAGGAGTCTGGCACTTGCGACCATATAATGCTTCATATGGTGCCATCCGTATACTCGACTGATAACTGTTGTTGTAGGCAAATTCAACCAAAGGTAGATATTTTTCCCAACTACCTTCGAACTTTAAATCATAACATCAGAGCATATCGTCGAGAACTTGATCACTCTTTTAGATTGGCCATTGGTTTACGGATGGAATGCGGTACTAAAATTCAATTTCATACCCAAGGCTTCTTGCAACTTTTTCCAAAACCTCAAAGTAAACCTTGGATCTCTATCCGAGATAATGGATATAGGCACCCCATGTAATCTCACAACTTCGGTAATATACAGCTCTGCCAACTTGTCAAGTGAGTAATCAACACGCACCGATATAAAATGAGCCAATTTTGTTAATCTATCAACGATGACCTACAAAACATCTTTCTTTTTAGAGTCATAGGTAACCCCATTACAAAATCAATCGTGATTTGGTCCCACTTCCACCTGAGAACCATTACTATCTGAAGTAATCCCGAAGGTACTTGATCCTCGGCTTTCACTTTTTGACAGATCAAACACTTTGTAATAAACTTAGAGATATCTCTTTTCATACCCAGCCATCAATACAGCTTCTTCAAATCATTATACATTTTTGTGCTACCGGATGTACTGACAAACAACCATTATGCGCCTCATGTAAAATTTTTTGAATCAACTTATCATCTTTAGGTACACAAACTCTATCATGAAACAACAAACAATCATCTAAACCAACCCGAAAATCAGAGTTATTTCCCAGTTCACACTAAGCTCTCTTAACTTGCAATTCACTATCATTCTTTTTATCTTCATGTATCTGCTGAAGAAATAATGGTCTAGCTTTCAACTCGGCCAATATAACACCATCATCAGACAATGCTAAGCCCGTACTCATAGCTCTCAAAGCATACAAGGATTTTTTGCTCAAGGCATCCGCAACCACATTCGCTTTCCCCGGATGGTAATCGATTATTAGCTCATAATCCTTCAATAATTCGAGCCACCACCATTATCGTAAATTCAAATCCTTTTAATTTATTAGGTACTTTAAACTTTTGTGATCAGTAAAGATTCAACACTTTTCACCATACAAATAATGACGCCAAATCTTTAAAGAAAAAATGATACCATCCAACACCAAATCGTGAGTCGGATAATTCCTTTCATGTGGTTTTAGCTGTCTCGAGGCATAAGCTACTACTTTTCCCTCTTGCATCAGTACACAACCAAAACCATTCATTGACGCATCACTGTAGATTACAAACTCCTTTCCCGACTCAGGTTGTACCAAAATCGATGCTTCAGTCAACAATGCCTTCAGTTTCTCGAAACTCTATTGGCACCTCTCGGTCCATTCAAACTTAACATCCTTATGTATCAATCTCTTCATCGGTGTAGCAATCATGGAGAACCCTTTGACGAACCATCTGTAGTAACCCACTAAGCCCAAAAAGCTCCTAATCTCTAACACATTCCTCGGCGGTTTCCACTCAACAATAGCTGAGAACTTACTCGGATCAACTTTAATTCCATCTCTTGACACAATGTGTCCTAAGAATCTGACCTCTCGAAGCCAAAACTCACTCTTGCTAAATTTAGCATACAATTGCTTATCTCTTAGAGTCTGCAAAATAGTTCTCAAGTACTCCACATGTTCACTCTTATCCCAAGAATAAATTAGTATGTCATCAATAAAAATGACTAAAAATGTATCCATGTACGGTTGGAAGATACAACTCATTAAATCAAGAAATACCGTAGGAGCATTCGTTAAGCCAAAGGGCATGACGAGGTACTTGTAATAGCCATACCTCGTCCAAAATGCAGTTTTCGACACATCTTGCTCCTTAACTCTCAACTGGTAATAGCTAGATCTCAAATCTATCTTAGAAAACACTGTAGCCCCCTTCAATTGGTCGAAAAAATCATCGATCCTTGGCAAAGGATATTTATTCTTCACTGTCACCTTATTGAGCTATTTGTAGTCTATACACAGTCTCATCGACCCGTATTTCTTCTTTACAAAAAGTACCAGAGCTCCCATGGTGAATATCTCTTCAACTCTTTCAATTCCAACGATGCCATCCTATACGGGGCAACCGAAATAGGTGCCGTACCTGGAACTAACTCAATGCCAAACTCGACTTCTCTAACTGGAAGCAATCCGGGTAACTTTTCCAAAACACGTCCGGATCTCGCATACCACAGGCACTGATTCAATCTTTACTTTTGACTCTTGGGTATTTAACACAAATACGAGATAGGACTCATACCCTTTTCTCATGTATTTCTCAGCTACCATAGACGAAATCAGTATAGGCAAACTATTCAACTTACCTGATTCAACTCGAATGATATCTCCATTTACACATCTCAGTTTATTAAACTTACTACCACAATTTACTAAAACATTATGAGAAGTCAACCAATCCATACCAAGAACTAGGTCAAATTCATCAAACAGCAACAACATGAGATTGGTCAGAAAATAATGACCTCTAATAGTCAATGGACAATTTCTACACACTTTGTCAACTAGCACATGTTTGCCTAACGGGTTTGACACTTTTATCACAAATTCTGTAGACTCAACAATCATATTCATGCTAGATACCAATTTCATACAAATATAGGAATGGGTAGACTCCGGATCAATCAATGCAACAACAGAGATATCGTGAAGAGAAAAAGTACCCGTAATCACGTCTGGAGATGATGCCTCTTGCGAGCGTGAATGACATAAGTCCTTGCAGGTGCTCTACCCTCTGATCTCATAGCAGAATCTCGAGGCACACATCTACTATTAGTCCAACTCTCCGGGTTCCTCTGTGGTCTACCCCTCAAAGGTACATTGCTTGCTCTTACTTCTTGTTTTCTGTCTTTCTCATCCTTCTAAGGATAGTTTTGAATGAAGTGGTCTGGTGAACCACACTTGTAGCAAGTTCGATTGTTTCCCCAACACTCTTCCGTATGTTGTCTACCATAATTTGGACACTCTGGTTTATTTGACTTCGCATTATCCACACTTGCCATCGATGTGGCTTGAACTCTCGAGCCCGAATATGTGTTACCATGATCTCGGTGTGAATACCCAGCTGAAGCAGTCATTCGAGGGTTCATTTCTTTGGACCTCTTTGATTGGGTTTGGAACGACTTACTCATCATCCTCTTCCTTGCATCCCGGGCCTAATCATAGCTTTTCTTTTCCTTATTCAATTATTCAGCCTTACAAGCTCTATCAACCAATACTACGAATTCCTTCAACTCCAAGATCCCAACTAGCAATCTAATATCCTCATTCAGCCCATATTTGAACCTCTTGCACATAATAGCTTCTGTAGACACACACTCTTGCACATACTTACTGAGTTTGATGAATTCACTTTCATACTCTGCCATAGTCATTTTGCCTTGCTTCAATTCAAGAAACTCTTTCCGTTTTTGATCAATGAATTTTTGACTTATGTACTTCTTTCGAAACTCTTCTAAGAAGAAGTCCCATGTCACTCTCTCCTTTGGAACTATAGATGTTAGTGTTTTTCACCAACGGTATGCCGAGTCCTTCAGTAATGACACAACACATTTTAAGCTTTCCTTGGGTGTGCAAGAAAGTTCATCAAACACTTTCATAAAATTTTTGAGCCAGAACTCTGCTTTCTCAGGGTCATCATCTATGTTGGCTCTAAATTCCTCAGCCCCTTGCTTTCGAATCTTATCAATTGGGGTTTAGTCATTCTTACCAAATCTATACCTTGAGGAGCCATGGAGACTGGCTGAGGTATAGGTAGGGGTGGAAGAGGTTGAGCATTAGGGTTTGCTCGTACAAACTCAGTGTACCAGTTACTCATCATATGAAGAAAGGCTTTCCAAGCCTCTTCTCCTTGACCGAAAGTCTCGGGTCTACTTTCTAAAGGCGTAATCCTTTGCATGGGAGTTAGCACATTACTAGCAGCGTCATCAGTAGTAGCTTAGTCGGGATCCATTTACTATATGAAAACACAGTTTAAAATTATTAGGAGTCACTACACTATCAATATATGTTTATGGCATGTATAGCTAGACTCTCTCACACACTACGGTAGTCTGAGCTCTAATACCACTAAATGTAACACCGCTTACCTGTATTCAATGCCGAACAAGGTACAAGGCATTACTAGACTCATACACAAGCAATTATGTAAAATAGAGACATGACTTTCCATTCAAAATAAAAACTTTTCATAACACCTCTTAGACAAGCCTACGAGGCCTAAATCACACATTAGAATGGTTTGGGATCAAATCAAACTCTTTTAAAGATCTCTAAAAAGACTTAGAAAATTTTCATCAAACAATCCACACGCCTGTGTGGAGGAAAGGACACACCCATGTGGAACTTCACATGTCCGTGTTCCACACCCGTGTTGATTTATTTCTCATTTTGAACCTATAGGGGTTTTCACACGGCCAGACACACGCCTATGTCCATGACCCGTGTCCCTTACATGGTCACAACAAGCCCATGTCTTAGCCGTGTGTAAAAACTTTGGCATTCTATTTTTGGCGTCATCATCCCATAAATGTCACACGGCCAAGGCACACGCCCGTGTCCTTCGACCATGTGGCGAATTAAATTTCTAATTCAGGTGCAGGCCTTACACAGCTTGGGCACATGCCCATATACCATGGCCATGTCTTCCACACGGTTGAGACACATGGCCGTGTCTCTACCCGTGTGGTTACTACTGAGCAAACTAACTTGCCAACCTAGCATGCAGGGGGACACACGGCCTAACCACATGCCCATGAGGCTGACCATGTGTCACACATGGCCTATACACACGCCCGTGTGTCTACCCGTGTGGACAAGAATAAGGCTATTTGCCAAGCTCTTTCTACCACCCCAACTCATACAAATATAAATCACACCAAACCATCAACTCATTCATGCATAATTAAACCTAGTAAATCAACCATGAAACTTTCACATTCATGAATAATCTCATCATTTCATAGATTAATAAGAAAGAGGCATCAATTATGGCCTTATACAAAAGAATTCATCTTTGAATGAGCCAACACATTTGGCTAAAACAATATGACATTCAACTAAGGCTAGTCCCAATACATGCCATACTCAAAATGCTAAATATAACTATACCAAGATGTGCTGATAGTGTGGGTGATCTTCCGATTATCTCCATATCCCGAGTTGGCTCTTCGACACTATAAAATAGGGGAAAAGAGAAGGGAGCAAGCTTTAAGCTTAGTAAGTCTATATGTAAACAATAAGCATCATACCACATACTTATTAATAAAAAACATTACATACTATGTAAAAACCATTCACATCCTTATAATAACGCTTACTCATTTCGAACCTTACCACATCCCAAATACATATCATAAACATTGCTCACATTTATTTGCACTTATACGCTGCACTTATCACCACAAAGCCACATTTAATTTCACTTAAACAAGTTTCTCGATGAACACTTCAAAATAAAGTTGGATACTCGGTGGTTTCGCACACAACCCACCATTTAATAATTAACAATTTGGTGTAGCACACAGCCCACCATTTAACAATTAACAAGGTGGTATCGCACACAACCCACCAATAATTACTCTTTTACGGTGGTATCGAAAACCCCACCTATGATAATACATATGATGGTATCGTACACAGCCCATCATTAATAAATAAAAAGGTGGTATCACACACAACCCACCAATAATTACATATTTACGGATATCTACCCATACCCATATTCCTATCCCGAAGGTTCATCCGAGAATTTTCTCATTTTCTACCATTTTTAAATAAATCTCACCAATAAGCATTTACATCCACACAATGCATTAATAAGTAAAAATATTCGTAATAAGGATGTATCATTACACATAAACTTACCTTGATACTAAATATGTCAGTTTGCAATTTAGTCCGTAACCTTGCCTTTTCCCCGGTCAAGGTTGATTCCACGTTCTTCTTGATCTATAATAATAAAATCTACTCATTTAATCACTACATAAATCAAGATACTTCAAGATTTCTACTTTGGAAAAAATTACCGTTTTGCCCTTATACTTTGGCAAAATTATGAGTTTGCTTATAACAACCCGACTTAGGGCCTAGTCGAAATAGTGGTGTGAGACTATAGATCAGAAGAAGAAATGTGTTTAAATGATTTTATAAGGCTTATTAGGTATTTGCATGTTTGTGTGAAAATTTCGTGAAGGAATTTTATTAATTAGTGAACAAGTTGTCCATTAGGACTAAATTGCAAGGATTAGAAAATATGAGATTCTAGAAGGTTTAAGTATGAAATAGAATTATAAAAATTATTAGAGGTCCTTATTTAGCAATTAGACCATTATATGTTGAGATGGACAAAAATGGACATAGGAAGGAAAAATCTCAAGAAATAATCATTAAGGGCATTTTTGTCATTTGGTAAATTTAAAGAATTAAAAGGGAAAAGAAGTCAAAATTAGTGTTCATCTTCTCCATGCTAGCCGAAAAATTCAAGGGCACTATAGCTAGGGTTTCTTCATCTTCCATGCTTGATAGTAAGTGTATCCTAGCCCCGTTTTTAATTTTTTTTGTATTTTTGAGATCCTCGTAGCTCGGTTTAGCTATTTCTAGTTATATTTTGAGCAAAGAATTATGTTAAAAAATTTACCCACGTATGACTTGGATGTATTTTGATGTTTTATGTAAGAATATGAAAGTTTGATGTATGATAAACATATTTTCTAAGTGATTTTCATGAAAAATGCATAAAAGGACCAAATCGTAAAAGTTGTAGAAATGGTCATACATGGGTGAAATAGTGGAAATTGAATGTTGTTATAGTTGAGAATATGATCTGGCTAGGCTTGAAATGCAAGAAAGTTGAATAAAAATTATTTTACGAGCCTAGGGGCAAAATGTAAATTTTTCCAAAGTATGAAATATGAGTAAATTTAGTCAATGTAAGTATTAAACAAGTTAAATTGTTATTATAGATCAAGAAACACAAAGCCCAGACAGAAACCGAGACAAAGAACAAAATGGTGGACTAAATTGCACATCAACACATATTTTAGAGTACCGAGGTAAGTTTGTATGAACTCATGGTTACATATGCTTTTATGATCAAATTACTTGCTATGTTGTATAATGTACAATATTTCCATGTAGTTAATTAACAATGTCTAATGAGGAAAAACCAATGAGAATAAGTAAGTGAAAGTCCCGGTTGAAGATTCGGAATAACGAGGATACCTGTGTCATAACATGAGATAAGAAAAGCCCGTGTAAGACCATATTGGGATATGACGTTGGCACCCAAGGAATGTAGGTCTCGTGTAAGACCATATCTGGGATATGGCATCAGCACCGAACGTAGATCCTGTGTAAGACCATGTCTAGGACATGGCATCAGCATCAAATAAGGAAGGTCTCATGTAAGACCATGTCTGGGACATGGCATCGACACCATTTAAGGAAGGTCTCATGTAAGACCATGTTTGGGACATGGCATCGACACCATACAAGGAAGGTCCTATGTAAGACCATGTCTGGGACATGGCTTGGCATCGAGTTAAGAGATTTCGTGTTAGACCATATCTGGGATATGACATCGGCATCATGAGGCGATCCCATGTAAGACCATATCTAGGATATGGCATAGGCATTGAGACAAATGTTTGATGAGATTGAGTATCCTCTGATATTGCAAGTAATTCAACAAGTAAAAGAGCCAAGTACGAAAGAGGTAATAAGAAAGCTAAGCAAGTAAAGATGGTAATAAACTAAGTTATTCAAGGTTGATAAAGAGTTTATTTAATTTAAGAAAGATGATGAGATGAGATCATGTTTACATTAGCGAAAGTGCTAATCTATGTGACTAAGTGATACAGGTACCATGATTAAAAATACAAGCATTGAATTATTATGTAAAACGTGATGAGTAAGAGTATATATGAGTAAGTAAGTTCAAGCACTTGAGATTTATGTTGTTCTGGTTCATGATGGATGAGTATATTATGAACAATATGTTGTTATATGAATTTTATGCAAACTTACTAAGCTATATGCTTACTCCTCTCTTTTATTTCTTCCTTGTAGTATCGCTAAGCTAGCTCAGGGAGCAAAGACATCGGAGCTCGGATCACACTATAATCATTATTTTGGTATAGCCAAGTTGTTTTATTTTAAGCATGGCATTTATAGGGATTATGTCATTTTGAGTTATATCATGTTGGGAGCCAAAGGGTTGGCTATTAAGATTAATATCCTTTTTGTATATGGGCAAAGAGATTGGCCAATATTTGTTAAGTTTTATATATTAATGATGATGAGTTTTTATGACTTATATAAATGATTTTTTGAGAATTATTCATAATACAAGAATGCTACACTATGTATTGCTTGAGTTGGTATAAATGAGATCATGTTTCAGGGTGGCAATCGGCTTGGAAAATAGCCTCTAAGTGTCCACATGGGTAGACACACGGGCGTGTGTCTAGTCACACACGGCCAGCCCCATGGGTGTGTTAATAGGTTGTATGTCCCCTGCACTAATTTGCGAGAATACAATTCGTCACACGGGCCTACAAACGGGCGTGTGTCTTAGCCGTGTACAAATTACGAATTGATGACATCATAAACAGAGAGCTCCACGGGCAGGAGATAAGGGCGTGTCAAGGCCGTGTGAAGGACACGGGTTATAGACACAGGCGTGTGTTCAGCCGTGTGAAATAAGTTGTGTTGACCACGGGTGAAGAACACGGGCATGTCTTAGGGGCACACGAGAGTGTCCCTTGGACAACACGGGTGTGTGGGCCTTGTCTAGGCAAAAATGTTCAAAAGTAGTAAAAGTTTTCGATTAAACTCTAGAATCTTCGGAAGTAAGTTTATGGCCTCGTAGGCTCAAGTTATTTTTGTTATGATTAAGAAGGAAAAGTTTTAAGATGTAACGAAATTTTATAGCAAGATAATGCATGTCCAAGTAAGGTTAAGTACAGTAATGCCTCGTATCCAGTCCTAGTGCCGGTCATGGGTATGGGGTGTTACATTTAGTGGTATCAGAGCTACAGTTTAGTCGATTCTCAGGCTAATGTAGCATACGTTTGTGTCTAGCTATACATGCCATACATAAGAGTATTTATATAATGATAGTGTGACGACTCCTGACGATTTAAATTGTGTTTTCATATAGTAAATGGATCCCGAAAGAGCTGTAGTGAATGATGTAGAAAGTAATGCACCGGCTCCTACTGAAGGGACGGTGTCAAATGAGAATGAGAATAGACCCACTACGGTAAGTCAGAGAGGAGGAGAAGAGGTTAGGGAAGCCTTCCTCCACATGATGAATGCATGGTATGCGGAGTTTGTTCGCACGAACCGAATGCACCCCCTCCACCTCCGCCTATTCCTCAACCTACCCCTGTAGCCCCTCAAGTGGTTGAAGTGATAAGAAGAGAAAAGCCTCTGGTAGACAAAATCTGGAAGCAAGGAGCTGAGGAATTCTGGGTTAGTAAAGATGATGATCCAGAAAGGGCAGAGTTCTGGCTTAAAAATACCATCAAGGTATTTGACGAGTTATCGTGCACACCTGAGTAGTGCATGAAGTGTGTAGTCTCGTTCTTAAGAGATTTTGCTTATTAGTGGTGGAACACCCTTGTTTCGATTGTACCAAGGGAAAAGATCACATGGGATTTTTTCCAAGAAGAATTCAGGAAGAAATATATTACTCAGAGGTTCATCGATAAGAATAGGAAAGAATTCTTGGAATTAAAGCAAGGTAAGATGAAAGTGACTGAAAACGAGCGTGAGTTTATGAGGCTCAGCAAATATGCTCGAGAGTGTGTATCCATAGCAACTATTATGTGTAAAAGATTTGAGGACGGACTAAATGAAGACATTAAGTTGTTTGTTGGTGTCCTCGAGTTGAAGGAATTTGTTGTGCTAGTGGACTGGGCTTGTAAAGCCGAAGAATTGGTTAAAGAGAAAGGAAAAGCTGAGATGGAGTCTCGTGACTCAAGAAAGAGATAGTGGGGTAAGTCATTTTAGTCCTCATCCAAGAAGCCGAGATATTTTCCTACCCGATCAGCTACTTCACCGGGTTTTCAAGCAGAAGCAAGAATAAACAGTACGTGGGGAATAAGGCTCAAACCACCTCAGTCGCTAGTGCTGGGAATATTCGATCTAATAGACCGGAGTGCCCATAGTGCGACAGATGTCACCCCGGTGAGTGTCGTACACATGAGAGTGCTTGTTTTAAGTGTGGTTCCCAAGATCACTTTGTCAGAGAATGTCCCAAAATGGTTGAAAAAGAGAAGGTTTAGAGTGCAAGATCAGGAAGCACTAATAGAGGAAAGCAACAAAAAACCCGGAAATGGGAAGAGTAGTAAGGGTACACCTCGAGAATAGGTTGCAAGATCCGAGGGTAGAGCACCTGCAAAGACTTACGCCATTAGTGCTTGCGAAGAGGCATCATCTCCCGATGTAATTACGTGTACATTTTCTCTTCATGAAACTAATATTGTTGCTTTAATTGATCCGGGTCTACCCATTCATACATTTGCATGAAATTAGCATCAAGTATGAGCATGGCTGTTGAGTCTATAGAATTTGTGATAAAAATGTCTAATCCACTAGGCAAAAGTGTATTAGTAGATAAAGTATGCAAAGATTGCCCATTAATGATTAGAGGTCATTATTTTAAGGCAAACCTCATGCTATTTCCATTTGATGAATTCGACATTATTCTTGGTATGGATTGGTTAACCACTCATGATATGACAGTAAATTGTAGAAAGAAATATATTGAGTTGAGATGTGAAAATGGAGACACTCTTCGTGTTGTATCAGATGAACAAGACAGATCACCGATAGTGATATCTCATATGTCAGCTTAGAAGTATGTAAGAAAATAGTATGAGGTGTATCTGGCCTTTTTGATGAATACCAAAGAAACCGAGTTAAAGATTGAATCAGTACCGATAGTATGTGAGTACCTAGATGTCTTCCCGAAGAATTTTTAGGATTGCCTCCAGTTAGAAAGGTTGAATTTGGTATCGAGTTAGCTCCCGATACTGTACTAATATCGATTGCTCCTTACAGGATGCTCCAAATAAGTTGAAGGAATTGAAGGCACAGTTGCAAGAGTTGACAGAAAAGGTTTTGCAAGATCGAGTTGCTCTCCATGGGGTGCTCCGGTATTATTTGTGAAAAAGAAAGATGGCTCCATGAGATTGTGCATAGATTACCAGTAGCTTAATAAAGTAACAGTGAAGAACAAGTACCCATTGCTAAGGATTGATGATTTGTTTGATCAATTGAAGGGAGCCACTGTGTTCTCCAAGATAGACTTGAGGTCGAGATACTATCAGTTGAGATTAAAAGATTCAGATGTGCCGAAGACTGCATTTTGGACGAGGTATGGGCACTATGAATTTTTAGTCATGCCTTTTGTTTAACTAATGCCCTAGAGGTGTTTATGGATCTAATGAACCGCATCTTTCGGCCATACCTAGATAAGTTTGTGGTTGTTTTTATTAATGATATATTGATATATTCCCGAGATGAGCCTGAGCATGCTAAGCACTTAAGGACAGTTTTATAGATTCTACGGATAATCTGTTGTATGCCAAGTTTAGTAAAAGTGAATTTTGGCTCAAGGAGGTTGGATTTCTGGGACACATTATTTCGAGAGATGAAGTTCGAGTTGACCCAAGTAAGATCTCAGCCATTATTGATTGCAAACCCTTGAAAAATGTATTTGAAGTTAGAAGTTTTCTGGGCTTAGCTGGCTACTATAGGCGGTTCATCAAGGGGTTTTCCATGATAGCAACTCCAATGAAAAAACTGTTGCAGAAAAATGAAAAGTTTGAATGGACGAAAAAGTGCCAACAAAGTTTTGAGAAACTAAAGGCAATGTTGACAGAGGCTCCAGTTCTAGTACAACCTGAGTCAGAAAAAGAATTTGTGATCTACAGCGATGCATCCTTAAATGGATTGGGTGTGTGCTTATGCAATAAGGAAAGTTGATAGCGCATGCCTCTAGATAGCTAAAGCCACATGAGAAGAATTACCCGACGCATGATTTAGAGTTGGCTGCTATTGTTTTTTCATTGAAGATTTGGAGACACCATTTATATGGTGAAAAATGTCGGATATTCACCGATCATAAAAGTTTAAAGTATTTGATGACTTAAAAGGAATTGAATTTAAGTCAAGGGAAATGGTTAGAGTTGATAAAATATTATGAGTTGGTCATTGATTACCATCCGGGGAAGGTGAACGTAGTCACTGATGCTTTAAGTAGAAAATTCTTATTTTCTTTGAGGGCTATGAATATACAAATGACTTTGTCCAATGATGATTCTATTCTAGCTGAGTTGAGGGCTAGACCGATGTTTCTCCAAGAGATCTATGAGGCTCAGAAAGGTGACAATGAATTGCAAGCCAAAAGAGTGCAATGTGAGTCGGGTGTTGAGTTTGATTTTTAGATCAATTCAGATGGATGTTTGATGTTCAGAGATAGAGTTTGTGAACCGAGAAATGATGAGCTCATTCATAAAGTTTTGCATGAGGCGCATAGCGGATGTTTATCTGTACATCCGGGTAGCACCAAGATGTATAATGATTTGAAGAAATGGTACTGGTGGCCGAGTATGAAGAAAGATATTTTCAAGTTTGTTTCAAGATGCTTGATTTGTCAGCAAGTAAAGGCCGAACACCAAGTACCTTTGGGTTTGCTTCAACCTATTATGGTACTCGAGTGGAAGTGGGACTGATTTACCATGGATTTTGTAACGGGTTTACCGTCGACACCGAGTAAGAAAGATACTGTATGGGTTGTAGTTGATATACTTTCAAAGTCAACCTATTTCATACTTGTACGAGTTGACTACTCACTTGGTAAGTTGGCAAACTTATACATTTCAGAGATAGTAAGGCTTCATGGAGTGCATTTAACAATTATATCGGATAAAGATACGAGATTTACGTCCAAATTTTGGAAGAAGTTGCAAGAAGCCCTGGGCACAAAGTTGAGTTTTAGTACGACTTTTGTAACACCCCAAACCCGGCCCATAAGTTTCAACCGGATCTGGTATGCTACTGGTTGTACATTGAAAACTTTTCTCTAAAAGGTTTTGGAAAAACTTAGTTTATTTTAGCCGAGTAATCCATTAAATGTGAGATTTTGTACATAATTTTAATTCTTGCGTTGATTTGGTTGAAAAGCCCATTTATCATTTCATTTTATTTTGGAGATTAACAAAAAATATAAGTTTGCAAATCTCAACATAACAAAAATAAATTGAAGTCTAAGTTAAGGAGGCCTTATTACATAAATAGTCCCAAAGAAATAAAAATTTAAAGAAAACCATTAATCTATAGAAACAAAAGCTTGATGGCCCTTCGAGTCCGTTTGGCTCCCATTTCCACGATCTACTGCTCATCTAAAAGAGTAGAGAAAAATGAAAGTGTGAGTCACCAAGACTCAGTGTATAAATCCTGAACACACTGACTTGAGGCCCACAAACATTATGGGCCTTGGCCCATACATAGAGGCATCAATCATAATACACGATAGACAATGCATAATGAATGGCCCAAGCCCATCCTGGAATTCCATCCTCTACACACCAACCCGTACCAACCGTCACACCTTGGGGATTTCTACAATCAACCCTCCATCCGCTACACACCATAACGACAGCCGTACAGCTGTTTCTATTAATCAGAAACCATTAAACGTGGCATAGCCACCGATCACTGTGTGAACTAATATTTTTATTTGTGAGATTTCTACCACCGGTCACCATATGACCCATGTCTATATTCGTGGGATTTCTACCACCGGTCACCATGTGACCCATCATGCACTTCCCCTCATTATCATTTTTCCCCCATGCATACATACATAAGGAAAAACATCATACAGACTTTCATATATTTCGATATACATAGAGATTTCTATGATTGCGTACCTGGCATCCTTGCCTAACCCTTTTAGGGTTTTATTCGACTGTCTACACAACCACTTTTCGACTTTTTAGGCCATAACACATAAAGAATAGTTAGAGAGTGTGTGTTAGAGATCTACACACCTTATTACCGTTAGAATGAGACCCTCTAAGTCGACGCTATCCATAGCCAACACCACCGCTATTTGCCTAAGGTGTTGTTCAGAAGCCGGTCCACAACCAAGTGGCCAATCTCGAATAGCAGACACCGCTCGTTTCTTAAACTTAGGGATTCTCTCCTCTGCGTCTGATCCATATTTAGTTCCATCACAAGTCCTTGTTAGAACCACTATCACAATACATGGTCATTACTCCACATCATAAAGTTAAGATCTCACATATGATAAATGAATCTAACAAAAATCTAGAGAAAACCACTTTACCTTAAATCTCGAAAAACGTGATTTGAATGCTACCAATTCCTGGTTTAGTTACCTAGGTGATTTGATTTCCTTCAAATCTCGAAATGCCACCCAAAGAAAGAGAACACGAGATTAGAAAGAAAACATCAATCTAAAGATGGCCCTAACCACCATCTAGCCATTCAACTCTGGCTTAAAAGTTAAAAAATAATAAAAATAATAGCACTAGCTAATACTTACCTCTATAGGAAATTTGGCAACTCCTAGAAATTCTTGACTTTTGAGAAGATCAAGAAGAGAAGATAATAAGAAGAGATTTAAGTAGTTTCAGCTTTTAGTCGAAGAAATTGACAAAGAGTAGGGATTATTCGACTTTTGAAGAAAATAAAAAAGAAAGAAATTGAAGAGGAAAAACTGAGAATTTTGGCACAGGTTAAAAAGAAAAGAGTAGGGCTCAAATGCCGGAGTTGGTGAGCTTTCCCCCTATTTATAGAAATTTTGACACCTACCTATCATAAACCAAAAGTGCCCTTCCTAATAACTTAGAACTTAGCAAATAAAGAGGGAAAATTTGGCACCCCCCATGGCCATTAGAAGTCAATTCTTTACTCCTCTAGGTGATGGAATTTTGGCCATCACTTGCTCTCAATGATAGCTCATCGTTTTCCTCCTTTATCCAAATCTCTTTACTCCTTCACAAGACTCCTAGATAATATTACCTCTTTCTTATTATCAACATAATATTATAATTAAATCCCCTCTAAATTCAAGCCCTATGCCATCCACTCCTCTTTACTCTTCCAAATGCCGAATTTGGACCAAAAACATAGGCCCCTTGCGGCCAAACTTGGGCCTCTTTTAACTGCTAGTGACGCCACCCTCCAGCTCCCTTGTAGCATCACTTAAAATTGGGCCACCAGCCTACTTTGGTGTTCTAACTACAGATGCTACCTATAGTGCCTAAACAAGTAATTTAACCAAGGCCTCTGCCTAAGCCTAAGCCCAATTTGGACCCCTAACAGTTTAAGTAACACTTTAAACATATCCATGCACTAAACACATAGGCCCACAAATTCAGGATGTTACAACTTTTCACCCCCAAATCGACAAATAGTCGGAGAGGGTAATATAAGTACTTGAAGATATGCTACGGTGTTGTATTCTTAAATTTCAAGGTAGGTGGGAGAAATACTTAACTTTGGTGGAATTTGCTTACAATTACAGTTTTCAGTCGAGTTTAAAAATGGTGCCTTATGAGGTTTTATATAGGTGTAAATGTTGAACGCCTTTAAATTGGACCGAGCTTAAGGAAAACCAGATTTACGAGGTTGACTTGGTTAGAGAACCCAAAGAAAAAGTAAAGGTGATTAGAGATTGTTTAAAAGCTACTTCTAATCGACAAAAATTCTACTCGGATTTAAAAAGAAAAGAGATTGAGTATCAAGTCGGTGATAGAGTATTCTTGAAAGTGTCACCGTGGAGAAAAGTTCTTAGATTTGGATGTAAAGGCAAATTGAGTCTGTGTTTTATCGGACCGTATGAGATCACCAAGAGGATAGGGCTGGTAGCCTATCGATTGGCTTTTTCGTCTGAGTTAGAAAAGATTCATGATGTATTTCATGTGTCTATGTTGTGACACTACTGATCAGACCCCTTGCATGTGATTGCACCGATAGAGGTGGAGATACAACCCGACATGACTTATGGTGAGGAACCAGTTAAGATTCTAGCCTGGGAAGTCAAACAATTAAGGAATAAAAGTATTGCTTTTGTGAAAGTCTTATGGCAGAGACATGGGGTAGAAGAGGCTATGTGGGAGCCCTAGGAGGCTATGAGGAATCATTACCCAAACCTTTTTACCGGTAAGATTTTTGGGGACGAAAATACCTAGGGGAGAATTGTTACAGCCCGACTTAGAGCCTAGTCAGAATAGTTGTGCGAGACCACAAATCCAAAGAAGAAATATGTGTTTAAATGATTTTATAAGGCTTATGAGATATTTGCATGATTGTGTGAAAATTTCATGAAGGAATTTTATTAATTAGTGAAAAAATTGTCCATTAGGACTAAATTGCAAGGATTAGAAAATATGAGATTCTAGAAGGTTTATGTATGAAATAGAATTATAAAAATTATTAGAGGTCCTTTTTTAGAAATTAGACCATTATATGTTGAGATAGACAAAAATGGACATAGGAAGGAAAAATCTCAAGAAATAATCATTAAGGGCATTTTTGTCATTTGATAAATTAAAGAATTAAAAGGGAAAAGAAGTCAAAATTAGTGTTCATCTTCTCCAGCTAGCTGAAAATTTCAAGGGCACCATAACTAGGGTTTAATCATCTTCCAAGCTTGATAGTAACTGTATCCTAGCCCCATTTTTAATGTTTTTTGTATTTTTGAAATCCTCGTAGCTCGATTTAACTATTTCTAGCTATATTTTGAGCTAGGTATTATGTTAAAAAATTTACCCATGTATGACATGCATGTATTTTGATGTTTTATGTAAGAATATGAAAGTTTGATGTATGATAAACATCTTTTTCTAAGTGATTTTCATGAAAAATGCATAAAAGGACCAAATTGTAAAAAGTTGTAGAAATGGTCATACATGAGTGAAATAGTGGAAATTGAATGTTGTTATAGTTGAGAATATGATTCAACTAGGCTTGAAATTCAAGAAAGTTGAATAAAAATCATTTTATGAGCCTAGGGGCAAAAATGTAAATTTTGCCAAAGTATGAAATATGAGTAAATTTAGTCAATGTAAGTATTAAACAATTTAAATTGTTATTATAGATCAAGAAACATGAAGCCCAGATCGAAACTGAGGCAAGAACAAAGTGGTGGACTAAATTGCACATCAACACATATTTTGGAGTACCGATGTAAGTTTGTATGAACTCATGGTTACATATGCTTTTATGATCAAATTACTTGCTATGTTGTATAATGTACAATATTTCCATGAAGTTTATTAACAATGTCTAATAAGGAAAAACCAATGAGAATAAGTAAGTGAAAGTCCCGATTGAAGATCCGAATAACGAGGATACCTGTGTCATAACATGAGATAAGGAAAGCCCCTGTAAGACCATATCTGGGATATGGAGTTGGCGCCCAAGGAATGTAGGTCTTGTGTAAGACCATATCTGAGATATGGCATCAACACCGAACGTAGATTCTGTGTAAGACCATGTTTGAGACATGTCATCAACACCATTTAAGGAAGGTTTCGTGTAAGACCATGTTTGGGACATGGCATCGACACCATATGAGGAAGGTCCCATGTAAGACCATGTCTGGGACATGGCTTCGGCATCGAGTTAAGAGATTCCGTGTTAGACATATCTGGGATATGACATCGGCATCATGAGGCGATCTCATGTAAGACCATATCTGGGATATGGCATTAGCATTGAGAAAAATGTTTGATAAGATTGAGTATCCTCTGATATTCCGAGTAATTCAACGGGCAAAAGAGCCAAGTACGAAAGAGGTAATAAGAAAGCTAAGCAAGTAAAGATAGTAATAAACTAAGTTATTCAAGGTTGATAAAGAGTTTATTTAATTTATGAAAGATGATGAGATGAGCGCATGCTTACATTAGCGAAAGTGCTAATCTATGTGACTAAGTGATATAGGTACCATGATTAAAAATACAAGAATGAAATTATTATGTAAAACGTGATGAGTAAGAGTAAGTATGAGTAAGTAAGTTCAAGCACTTGAGATTTATGTTGTTCTTGTTCATGATGGATGAGTATATTATGAACAATATGTTTTTATATGAATTTCATGCAAACTTACTAAGCTATATGCTTACTCCTCTCTTTTCTTTCTTCCTTGTAGTATCGCCAAGCTAGCTCAGGGATCAAAGACGTCGGAGCTCAGCTCACACTATCAATCATTATTTTGGTGTAGCCAAGTTGTTTTATTTTAAGCATGGCATGTATAGGGATTATGTCATTTTGAGTTATATCATATCGGGAGCCAAAGGGTTGGCCATTAAGATTAATATCCTTTTTATATATGGGTAAAGAGATTGTCCAATATTTTTTAAGTTTTATATATTAATAATGATGAGTTTTTATAAATTCTATAAGTGATGTTTTAAGAATTATTCATAATACAAGAATGCTACACTATGTATTGCTTGAGTTGGTATAAATCATGTTTCAGGGTGGCAATCAGCTTGGAAAATAGCCTCTAAGTGTCCACACGGGTAGACACAAGGGCATGTGTCTAGGCCGTGTGACACATGGCCAACCCCATGGGTGTGTTAATAGGCCGTGTGTCCTCTGCACTAATTTTCAAGAATACGATTCGTCACATGGGCCAGCAAATGGGTGTGTTTCTTGGCTGTGTGCTAATTAGGGATTGATGACGTCATAAACAGAGAGCTCCGCGGGTAGGAGACACAGGCTTGTCTAGGCCGTGTGAAGGACACGGGTTATAGACACAGGCCTTGTGCGGTGACATATTCGAGCTTCGTGCCTAGCAGGCTTAGTGCTGGTGATATATTCGAGCTTCGTGCCTAGCACGCTTAATGCCGGTGATATTTTAAAAATAAAGAAACCATAATTGATCGAGGTGTAACATAGTAAAACTATTGAGTTAAAAACTCAGGTAAGCTTAAGTCCCATTGAATTCATCAGAAGTAAGGTAAGTTGTGATTAATGTTATTTGAGTTGAAATATTATGATAAGAATGGTGTTATGTGAATTTGAGCTGGTACTCGACATGTAATATATGTACTTTGTGCTTTGATGAGTTGCAGGTTGATGGTAGTGAAGTATAAGTAATTGAGTTAATATATCACTAGTATTGAGTTTTGTATCAATTGCATATCAAAATATACATATACAATGTTCTACATTTATTGATTAAAAATGTTAAAGTGCTTGATTAGTGAATTATCTTTTGCTTAAGACTTACTAAGCTAGTGAGCTTACTCTGTATGTGTTTGTATTTCTATTTTATAGATCATTGATTCAACTACGGGCTCAGGGGATCATCAAGAAAGTCAACCATACTATCACTCTCTTTGGTATATATATGTTTTGTATACTTTTTGAGTCAAAGGCATGTATAGGCTATAATTTGATAAGTAATGAATGATGTTCGATTTTGTAAATGTATATATATATGGCCTTACGAATAAGGTCATTACTTTTGGTTTAAGCATTGTTTATATGTTTGATATAATAGTCATTTTAAACTTTGGTATAAGATGTATGTTTATAATGCTTGGAAGTTAAATGTAGTTGTATAGAAATGATTATATATATGTATAAGTTAACTTGTTGGATTCATTGTTAATGATAAGTATAAGTAGTTATAAATTATGGAAAATTGGTAATGAATGTTCGGTCAAGGCATGGTTTATATGCTTGTGTTTTTAGGTTAAGTTGGTTTTGAGACCTATGTTTAAGTATGGTCAATTGTAGTACAAAAAAAAAGTAACGTAAATTTTGCATGAATTATGGAAGTTTAGTTGGTACATTCGGTCTTTGATCTATGCATATAACATACAAACTTATATTGGGGTATGCATTAAAAACTAAGGTTATGCATATTAGGATATAGGTATATAGATATATATATATGAAGTGTATTGTCTCTTAGTCCATAGGTGTAATGTTAAGTAATGTTTGCATGAAATGTATACAAAAGAGTGGTACTAATTAGGTGTTGGTATCATAGAATAAAATAGATAAATATGCTAATAATGAGGATAGAAGTATATTGTTTGATCATTTTGTATTTGTGGATGATTACATTGAATATGTTTTAACTTGTATATTAAGTATATTTATATATATTTATTATGCCCATGTGCTTTATCTGTTTAGGATATGAATTAATAAATTGAAAAGATTTGGCTATTAGTAACGCTGTAAACCTAATCGATGTGAATCTGGGTTAAGGGTTTTACATTTTATTGGTATCGAGTTACGGTTTAGTCAATTCTAGGACTACTAGTAGTGCGTAAGAGTCTAGCTATACATGCCTTTGAATTGTATATATGATAGTGTGGTGACTTGACAATTTCAATTGTATTTTATATAGTAAATGGATTAGATCTCGATAGAGTCATGGTGATGATGTGAGAGCGTTGCGCTGGTCTCGTCGTGAATCGGTGCCATTAGACTCTCGACCAATTTCGGGTAGCCATGAGGGGGAGGCTAAACAAGCCTTCTATCAGATGATGAATGAATGGTTTACCCAGTTTATTCAGACTAATCTGGCTGTGCAACAACCTCCACCCTCGAATAATCCAACTCCGGTACCTTGACACTTCTGATGATAGATCCGATGAGATCTAGCAGGCCCCCCATTGATAAAATTAACAAATATGGGGCCGAGGAATTCAAGGCCAATGATGATGATGACGCAGAACGAGCCGAGATGTGGCTTGATAACACTATTCGGGTACTTGATGAGTTATCTTGTACTCGGATGAATGCCTAAAGTGTGCTATATCTCTACTTGGGACACTACCTATCTTTGGTGGAACACTGCTTGGTATCCGTAGTTCGAAAGAAAAAGTAACTTGGGACTTCTTCCAAATTGAGTTCGGAAGAAATATATCGATCGAGATTCATCGATCAGAAACGGAAAGAATTTTCAGAATTAAAATAGGGTTGCATGACCGTGATGGAATATGAACGGAAGTTTGTCGATTGAGCCGTTACGCTCGGAGTGTATATCTACCAAAGCCATTATGTGTAAAAGATTTGAAGAATGCTGAATGAAGACATAAATTTACTTGTTAGCATTCTTGAAATCAAAGAGTTTGTGACATTAGTCGGCGAGCTTGTAAAGCGAATAGCTCGGAAAGGGAAAAGAAAAGTGAAGTAGAAGCTAGAGACACTCGAAAAAGATCATCGAGTAAAATTTTCCATTACATGCATAAGAAGTTCGAGAGATGACCCCGATCGACATAAAGCCACTTGGACTTGCCTATATGTGATCGACCTCCGGTGAGATCCTGAGCCATGTCGATAGCTAGTGTCGATAATGTTCTTCAGAACCAGGCCGAGTGTAAACATTGTGGGAAATGGCATCCTGAGAGTTGTAGAGTTCGTGATCGGTCCTACTTTAAATGTGGATCGTCGGATCATTTTATTCGAGAGTGCCCGATGTTAGCGAGCAAAATGCAACTCAAAACACTAGGCGTAGCGATTGTGCCAAAGACGGTAGACCACTCGGACATTTGTGCAATGTAGATGGAAGTCAGAGAGGGACGAAGGACACAGCAATACGATCAGAGGCTAGAGCTCCAGCTAGAGCTTATACTACACGAGCCAGAGAGGATGCTTCTTCCCCCAATGTCATTACCGATACTTTCACCCTTTATGATACTACTGTGATTGCATTGATTGATCCTGGTTCGACTCATTCATATGTGTGTGAAACTCTAGTATTCAGTAAGACTCTGCCAGTTGAGTCTACTAAGTTTGTGATTCGTGTGTCCAACCCTTTGGGTAGATGTGTATTTGTTAATAAAGTGTGTAGAGGTTGCCCGTTGATGATTCAGAATTCTTGCTTCTCAGCTGATTTAATGTTATTGCCCTTCGATGAGTTTGACATAATTTTGCGAATGGTGGTTAACTTCACATGATGCGGTGGTGAATTGCAAAAGAAAGCTTATTGATTTGAGATGTTAGAACGGTGAGATCATCGAATTGGATCCGATGATTTAAGTGAGTTTCCTCGATAATATCCTTGATGTTAGCAGAAAGTATGTGAGAAAAGGTGCGAAGCTTATTTGGCTTATGTCTTTGGATAATAAAATATCTAAAAGCATATTGAATCTGCACGGTTGTGTGTGAATACCCGGATGTGTTTCTGAAGAACTACGGGTTTACCACCAAGATGAGAGATTGAGTTCGGCATTGAATTAGCAGGAACGGCTCCAATCTTGATAGCTCCGTATCGGATGGCACCTCTTGAGTTAAAAGAGTTGAAAGCACAGTTGCAAGAGTTAACGAGATAGGGCTTTGCACCGAAGTTTTTCTTCTTAGGGTGCACCAGTTCTTTTTGTGAAGAAGAAAGATGGAACGATATGAATGTGTATTGATTATCGGCAATTGAATAAGGTAACTATAAAGAATAAGTACCCGTTACCTCGGATTGATGATTTGTTTGATCAGTTGAAAGGGGCTTCGATATTTTCAAAAATAGAATTGAGATCGGGTTATTATCGATTCTGAGTCGAGATACGAGATGTGCCAAAGGCTGTATTCCAGACGAGGTACAGACATTTTGAGTTTCTGGTTATGCCTTTTGGACTCACTAATGTACCTACTATTTTTATGGACCTAATGAATCGGGTCTTCAGAAATTTTTTGGATCGGTTTGTAGTAGTGTTTATTCATGATATACTGATCTACTCCAAAGATGAAACCGAGCATGCCGAGCATTTGAGATTAGTGCTACAAACTTTGTGAGATCAATAGCTATATGCAAAGTTTAGTAAATGTGAGTTCTGGATAAATAAAGTCAATTTCTTGGGTCATGTTGTTTCAGCATCAGGTATTCGGGTGGATCCAAACAAAATAACAGCTATACTCAATTGGAAACGACCAAAGAATGTTTCTAAAATTCAAAGTTTTCTAGGCCTTGCAGGATATTACAGATGGTTTGTAAAAGGTTTTTCTATGATAGCTACACCTTTAACAAGGCTACTACAGAAAGATGTCAAGTTTGAGTGATCGAAAAAGTGTCAAAAAAGTTTTGAATAGCTGAAAGCTCTTTTGACCGAAGCTCCAGTGTTAACTCAGCCTGAATCGGGTAAAGAATTTATCGTTTTTAGTGATGCTTCTTTGAATGGGTTGGGTTGCATTTTGATGCAGGAAGGCAAAGTTATAGCCTACGCTTCAAGACAATTGAAGCCGCACGAAAGAAATTATCGACTCACGATGGAATTAGCGACCATTATTTTCGCATTGAAAATTTGGCGTCATTATTTATTCGAGAAATGTCACATTTATTGAATCATAAAAGTCTAAAGTATTTGAGGACTCAGAAAGATCTGAACTTGAGACAACGCAGATGGTTAGAATTGTTGAAAGAGTATGAGTTGGTGATTGGCTACCATCCGGGAAAAGCCAATGTTGTTGCGGATCGTTAAGTCAAAATCATTATTTGCTCTTCATCGATGATGAACGCAGATGGTTATGTCGGTGATGGTTCGATCATAGCCGAGTTAAAAGCAAGACCGATGGTCATTCAACAAATTTGTGATGCACAAAGAATTGACAAAGACTTGGTTGCTAGATGAGTTCAATGTGAAAATGATGCAGAGTTAGAGTTTCGAATTGATGCCAATGATTGTTTGAATTTCAAAGGTCGAATATGTGTTTCGAAGAATGTGGACTTGATTCAGATGACTTTGAGCGAGGCTCATGATAATTGATTATCGATACATCCGGTATACGAAAATGTATAATGATTTGAAAGCAGTTCTATTGGTGGCTAGCATGAAGCGAGATATATCTGAATTTGTCTCGAAGTGCTTAGTTTGTCAGCAAGTAAAAACAGAACATCAAGTGCCTTCAGGGTTACTTCATCTGATCATGATACCTGAATGGAAATGGGATAGAATCACTATGGATTTTGTATCCGGATTGCCTACGACACCGAGTAAGAAAGATGCATTTGGGTTATAGTGGATAGAGTGACCAAATCAGCTCATTTTGTGCCGATTAAATCATTATTCACTTGATAAACTTGCTAAGTTGTATGTATCACAAATTGTGAGATTGCATTTCAGGTAGAGATTCGAGGTTCACATCGCAGTTTTGGAAGAAGCTGCAAGATGCTTTAGGTACTAAAATTCACTTTAGCTTGACCTTTCATTCATGCAGATGAATGGTCGGTCGAAGCGAACCATTCAAACACTTGAGAACATGTTGAGATGTTGCGTTCTCGAGTTTGAAGGTACTGGGAAAAGTACTTACCTTTGATTGAATTTGCTTATAATAACAGTTTTCAATCATGTATCAAAATGGCACCCTATGAAGCTCTATATGGCTGCAAGTGTCATACACCATTGTACTGGACCGAGCTCAGTGAGAACAAGATACAAGGGGTTGATTTGATTAAAGAGACTGAACAAAAAGTGGCTATAATCAAAGATAGTTTGAAAGCTGCATCAGATCGTTAAAAGCCTTACGCTGATTTGAAACGAAAAGATATAGAATTTCAAGTCGAAGATCAGGTGTTCTTGAAAGTATCTCCGTGGAAGAAAGTACTTTGTTTTGGTCGAAAAGGCAAACTGAGTCCGAGATTTATCGGACCATATGAAATCATCGAACGCATTGGGCCTGTTGCTTATAGATTGAAGTTACCCTCTGAATTAGTAAAGATACACGATGTATTTCACGTTTTGATGCTCCGTATATACAGATCAGATTTGTCACATGTGATTACTCCATCTGAGATTGAAATCTGACCCGATATGACGTATGAGGAATTACCGATCCGTATCTTAGCTCGGGAAATGAAAGAATTAAGAAACAAAAGGATTCCATTAGTGAAAGTACTATGGAATCAGCATGGAGTTGAAGAGGCTATGTGGGAACTGAGGACTCAATGAGGCAACAATATCAAGCGTTGTTTAATGGTAAGATTTTGAGGGACGAAAATCCTTAAGGGGAGAGTTGTAATGAGATGAATTTGACCCTAATCGAACGGTGGTTTGGGACCACGAATCAAGTCGAGAAATATTTTAATATTATATTTTGTGTTTATTATATGTGAATTAATATGTGTGAAAGTCTCAGAGAAAAATTTTATCGTTTGTGTGTTTAATTTAGAAAAGGACTTAATCACGTAAAAGGTAAAAGTAGCAAACTATAATGAAAAGTGCCTATTTGATGATGGCTTTTTAAAGTGGGGTATTAAAAGAGTAAATAGCCCATTTTTAAGTTAGTGGGTGGTTTATGACAAGATTAAACTTATATTATATTTTATTTTTATTATTAAATAAAGGTTAACATGGTAAATCATTAAAATATCATTATATGTTAAAATACATGAAATTAAAAGCCATTTTAATTGTTTTTCTTCTTCCATTGCCGTGAGTTAGCTAAGAAAAAGGGGTTTAAAGGCTTGAAACATTCGACCATCATCAAGCTCAATTAGGTATGAATTTTAGCTCGGTTTTTAATAATTTTTACTTTTTTGAGATCGTTGCTTCGTATATTACCCGACCCATGCTTGAATTTTTAAGAATCATGTGTATATGAGGTTCGACCATTGATGTGTTCTTATGGTTTTGATATTTGATGGTTTTAGATTAAAGATGTGTTAAAGATTTACAAGTTTTGTATTAGAAATTTTGGTGAAATTTTGTATTTAGGGCTATTTTATAAAAATAAAATTTTAGAGGGACTTAATTACAAAATAAATGAAATGAGAGGGTTATAAAGTCCCTAGGAATATTTGGCCCTTGTATAGTCTTGGCAAATTGTGTGTATTTTGTGTTTTGTACAATTAAGACCAAATAGTAAAAATGTGAAACCTTAGGGTAAAATGGTAATTTGCATGTTTATGTGTTTTGGGACTAAATTGAATTGATATGTACTTGAATGAGCTGAAATTAATGTGTTTTAGATCAAGAGAAAAGAAAAATAGAATTGGATCGGGGAAAGACGAAAGTTCTCGAATAGCCGTTCTAAGTTGTCCATCGACAGTCGAGGAAAGTCCTTAAGCTAAAGTATGTTAAAGAATTATTTATGAATAGGTTCAATGAAATTATTTGATAAATTTGAGTATGAATATATGTGTTAATTAATGTAAAGGCTTTAAAATGGATTAGATGTGTTTTTGTATATATGATAAGAATTTGTACATTAGTGGTGATATGTGAATGTGGATTGTGTATATGTTTAGTTAATGATGATAGTGTTAAGGAATGAAATTTGATGGGTGGTTTATGAATTATTTGGGCTTATTGCCCTGACATATTTGGGCTTCGTGCCTCAAGGTGCTTAGTGTCGGTGACATATTAGGGCTTCGTGCCTCAAGGAGCTTAGTGTCGGTGACATATTAAGGCTTTGTGCCTAGCGAGCTTAATACCCGGTGACATATTCGGGCTTCGTGCCTAGCGAGCTTAGTGTCGGTGACATATTCGGGCTTTTGCCTAGCGTGCCTTGTCTGGGGTGACATATTCGGGCTTCGTGCCTAGCAAGCTTAGTGCCGGTGATATATTCGGGCTTCGTGCCTAGCAGGCTTAATGCCGGTGATATTTTAAAAATGAAGAAACCATAAATGATCGAGGTGTAACATAGTGAAACTATTGAGTTAAAAACTCAGGTAAGCTTAAGTCCCATTGAATTCATCAGAAGTTAGGTAAGTTGTGATTAATGTTATTTGAGTTGAAATATTATGATAAGAATGGTGTTATGTGAATTTGAGCTGGTACTCGGCATGTAATATATGTACTTTATGCTTTGATGAGTTGCAGGTTGATCGTAGTGAAGTATAAGTAATTGAGTTAATACATCACTAGTATTTGGTTTTGTATCAATTGCATATCAAAATATACATATACAATGTTCTACATTTATTGATTAAAAATGTTGAAGTGCTTGATTAGTGAATTATCTTTTGCTTAAGACTTACTAAGCTAGTGAGCTTACTCTGTATGTGTTTGTATTTCTATTTTATAGATCATTGATTCAACTACGGGCTCAGGGGATCATCAAGAAAGTCGACCACACTATCACTCTCTTTGGTATATATATGTTTTGTATACTTTTTGAATCAAAGGCATGTATAGGCTGTAATTTGATAAGTAATGAATGATGTTCGGTTTTGTAAATGTATATATATATGGCCTTGCGAATAAGGCTATTACTTTTGGTTTAAGCATTGTTTATATGTTTGATATAATAGTCTGTTTTAAACTTTGGTATAAGACGTATGTTTATAATGCTTGGAAGTTAAATGTAGTTGTATAGAAATGATTATATATATGTATAAGTTAACTTGTTGGATTCATTGTTAATGATAAGTATAAGTAGTTATAAATTATGGAAAATTGGTAATGAATGTTCGGTCAAGGCATGGTTTATATGCTTGTGTTTTTAGGTTAAGTTGGTTTTGAGACCTATGTTTAAGTATGGTCAATTGTAGTACAAAAAAAAAAAGTAATGTAAATTTTGCATGAATTATGGAAGTTTAGTTGGTACATTCGGTCTTTGATCTATGCATATAACATGCAAACTTATATTGGGGTTATGCATTAAAAACTAAGGTTATGCATATTCGGATATAGGTATATATATATATATATATGAAGTGTATTGTCTCTTAGTCCATAGGTGTAATGTTAAGTAATGTTTGCATGAAATGTATACGAAGGAGTGGTACTAATTAGGTGTTGGTATCATAGAATAAAATAGATAAATATGCTAATAATGACGATAGAAGTATATTGTTTGATCATTTTGTATTTGTGGATGATTACATTGAATATGTTTTAACTTGTATATTAAGCATATTTATATATATTTATTATGCCCATGTGCTTTATCTGTTTAGGATATGAATTAATAAATTGAAAAAGATTTGGCTATTGGTAATGCTTGTAACCCTAATCCGGCGACGGATACGGGTTAAGGGTGTTACATTGAAAGTCTAGGGTTTTGCCATGTGAGTATTTATGTGTTTGCTGAAATTTTATGGAAGAAAATGAATCTTAGTGGTTTAATGAACAACTTTTGTGAAAGGATTTTGCATGAAATCTCTTGATAGGACTATTTTGTAAAAGTATAAAATGGATAGTAAATATGTGAAATAGTTGGAATTTTGAGTTCCTATAAGAGAGAATATGAATCGGTTAGGCTTGGGTATGTGAAAAATGAACACATTTCATTTTACGAGCATAGGGGCAAAATCATAATTTTTGTGAAAGTCTAAGGGCAAAATGGTAATTTTTTTTCAAAATAGGAGTTTTTGGAGTGATTTGATTAAGGTGGTTATTTAATAAGCTAAATATGTTATTATAGATCAAGAAGAACATGGAGTCAACTTTGACCGAGGAAAAGGCAAGGTTTCGGACTAAACTCAAATTGACATATTTTGTATCGAGGTAAGTTTATATGTAAATGATACATCCTTTTACTTATCTTTTTACATATTAATGCATTGTGTGAAATGTGAATGAATATTATTGATATCAATTAAAATGATAGAAAGTGAGGAAATTCTCGGATGAACCTTTGAAATAAGAAAATGATGTAGATAAAAATCGTGAATAAGTGATTATTATTCGTGGGTTGTGTGCGATATCACCATGGATATGTGATTATATTTATTAATGGTGGGCTATGTACAAAACCACTGTGTATCCGGTATTATTCCAAAGTCTTCATTGAAAACTTTGACTAAGTGAAATTTCGTGTGGCTACGTGGTGATAAGTGCAGGGTATAAGTGCATGTAAATGATAGAAATGTTTATGATGCTTGTTTGAGATGTAGTAATATTTGAAATGAGTAAGTTTAATTATGAGGATCTGAATTATTCTTGATTAGTATGTAATGTTCTTGATTGAAAAGTAAGTGGTATGATGTTCATTGTTTGCATATAAACTTACTAAGCTTAAAGCTTACTCCATTCTCTTTTCCCCTGTTTTATAGTGTCAAAGAGCCAGCTCAGGATACGGAGATCGACGGAGGATCACCCACACTGTCCATACATTTTGGTATATTGAGTTTTACCTTGAATTATGGCATGTATAGGGACTTAGTCTTTTATCTAGTGTCATATTGATTTGGCCAAATGTGTTGGCTTGTTTTGTAGATGAAGTCTTTTTGTATAAGGCCATAGTTGATGGCTATTTCTTACTATTGATATATGAAAATGATGACGTCCTTCATGAATGTGCAAAATGTATGGTTGAGTAATGGCTATGGAATATTTTTATGTATAAATAAATAAGTTACTTGATGTGGCTTATGTTGGTGTAAGTAGGGGTGGCAAAAGGGCTTGATAAATAACCTTGTTTTGTCTGCACGGGTAGACACACGGTTGTGTGATTAGGCCATGTGTGACACACGATCTGCTCCATGGGCTTGTGGCTTGGCCGTGTGTCCCCCTATATCTTAAGTTGGCAAAACAGAATGCCTAGTAGTAACCACACGGGCTAAGGCACGGCCGTGTGTCTCAACCATGTGGAAGACAAGGCCATAGGACATGGGCATGTGCCCAGGCCGTGTGAAGTCTACACTTGAATTTAGGAATTTAATTCGCCACACAGTCTAACGGCATGAGCATGTGCCTTGGCCGTGTGACCTTATTGGGGTGATGACGTCAGAAATAGAATGTCAAAGTGTTTGTACACGGGCCAAGACACGAGCGTGTCATGGCCGTGTGAGGGACACGGGCCATGGACACGGGCGTGTGTCAGGCCATGTGAAATCCCCTGTAGGTTCGGATTGAGAAATAATTTCTACACGGGTGTGGAATAGGGGTTTGTCCCTATATGTTTAGGTCGTGTGAGTTACATGATCTCTCCACATGGCCATGTTATCAAGCCACACGGGCGTGTTGCCCTTCCAAACAGGCATGTGCCCTTGTTTTTAGTGTCATTTCCAAAGTTTTCCACAGAACTCGATTTAATCCCGAAACATTTCTAAGGTGTGTTTTGGGCTTTGTAGGCCCATATTGTGGATGATTAGAGGAAGTTTGAAAAGTTTTAAATTTAAACGTATTTTTATGACCCGGTAATGCATGCTAGTATGTGATTGAGTTAGGTAACGCCTTGTACCTTGTTTCGGTGTTAAAAATGGGTAAGGGTTGTTACATTTAGTGGTATCAGAGCTATGGTTTAGTCTATTCTCGGACTGCCATAACATGTGTGAGAGTCTAGTTATATATGCCATAAAAATATTATGATAGTGTAGTGACTCTTAACAATTTCAAATTGTGTTTTTATATAGTAAATAGATCCCGACTGAGCTGCTATAGATGATGCTGCAAGAAATGCACCGGCTCCCACTTAAGGGATCGCGCCAGTAAAAAGTAGACCCGATACTATGGGTTAAGGAGAGGAGGCTCGTGAAGCCTTTCTCTATATGATAAGTAATTGGTATGCTGAATTTGTTCGGGCAAATCCTAATGCTCAACCTCCTCCACCCCCTCCTATACCTTAGCCTGTCCTCGTAGCTCATCAAGGTATTGATTTGGTAAGACTTACTAAACCCCCGGTTGATAAGATTCAAAAGTAAGTGGCCGAGAAATTTAGAGCCAACATAGATGGTGATCCTGAGAAAGCAAAGTTCTGTCTTAAGAATTCAGTGTGGGTATTTGATGAACTTTCTTGCATGCCCGAAGAATGCTTAAAATGTGCTATATCACTACTAAAGGACTCGGCATGCCGCTGGTGGAAAACATTAACATTTGTGTTTCGAAGGAGAGAGTGACATGTGATTTCTTCTTAGATGAGTTCCAAAAGAAATACATAAGTCAGCGGTTCATCGATCATAAACAAAAAGAGTTCCTCGAATTGAAGCAAGGTAAAATGTCTGTGGTAGAGTATGAACGTGAATTTGTTAGACTCAATAAGTATGTTCAAGAGTGTGTGTCTACAGAAGCTATTATGTGTAAGAGATTCGAAGACGGTCTGAACCAGGATATTAGGTTGTTAGTTGGGATCTTAGAGTTGAAAGAATTCATGGTATTGGTTGATAGAGCTTGCAAGGCTGAAGAGCTGAATATGGAAAGGAGAAAAGCTATGATTGAGGCCTGAGTTGCAAGGAAGAAATCTGTGAGTAAGTCATTCCAATCCCAATCAAAGAGCTCCAAGGAAACGAACCTCGGACGACCGCTTTAGCTAGGTATTCACACTGAGATCGTGGTAAAACATATTCGAGCTCTAGAGTTCAAGTCACCTCGATGGTAATGATGGGCAATGCGAAGTCTAACAAACCTGAGTGTCAAAATTATGGTAGACAACATATTAGAGAGTGTTGGGGAAATAATCAAGCTTGCTACAAGTGCGGTTCACTAGACCATTTCATTTGAAACTATTCTGAGATGAATGAGAAAGATAGGAAACATGAAGTGAGAGCGAGTAATGCACCTTCAAGGGTAGACCACAAAAGAACCCGGGAAGTGGGGCTAGCAGTAGAGGTGCGCTTAGAGATTCTACTGTGAGATCAGAGGGTAGAGAGCCTGCAAGGACTAATGCCATTCATGCTCGTGAAGAGGCATTATCCCCAGATGTAATTACAGATACTTTTTCTCTTCATGATATTTCTGTTGTTGCTTTGATTGACCGGGGTCTACTCATTCGTATATTTGTATGAAATTGGTGTCTAGCATGAATATGATTGTTAAGTCTATGGAATTTTTGATAAAAGTGTCAAACCTGTTAGGCAAGCATGTGATAGTTGACAAAGAATGTAAAAACTATCCCTTGATGATTAGAGGCCATTGTTTTCCGTCTAACCTTATGCTACTACCATTTGATGAATTTGACCTAATTCTTGGCATGGGTTCGTTGACTGTTCATAATGTGTTAGTAAACAGTGGTAGTAAGTTTATTGAACTAAGATGTGTAAATGGAGATATTATTTGGGTTGAATCAGATGAATCGGATAGCTTGCCTGTAGTGATTTCTTCTATGGAAGCTGAAAAATGGATGAGAAAATGGTATGAGTCCTATCTTGCATTTGTTTTAAATACCGAAGAGTCAGAAGTAAAGATTGAATCAGTGTCTGTGGTATGTGAGTATCCAGCGTGCTTCCAAAAGAGTTACCCGGATTGCCTCCGGTTATGATGGTTGAGTTTGGCATTGAGTTGGTTCCTGGTATGGCACCTATTTCGGTTGCCTCGTATAGGATGGCACCATTAGAGTTAAAAGAGTTAAAGGTTCAGCTACAAGAGTTGATAGATAAAGGTTTCGTAAGATCGAGCTATTCTCTGTGTGGGTGCTCGGTACTTTATGTGAAAAAGAAAGACGGGTCGATGAGGTTATGTATAGACTCACAGACAGCTCAACAAGGTTATAGTTAAGAACAAGTATCCTTTGCCAAGGATCGACGATTTGTTTAACCAATTGAAAGGAGCCACAGTGTTTTCTAAGATAGACCTAAGGTCCGATTATTACCAGTTGAGTGTTAAAGAGCAAGATGTATCGAAGACTACATTTCAGATGAGGTATGGCCATTACGAGTTCCTTGTCATGCTCTTTGGCTTAATGAATGCTCCTGCCATATTTATGGATTTAATGAACCGTATTTTTCGACCGTACTTGGATAAGTTTGTGGTTGTTTTTATTGATGACATATTAATTTATTCTAGGGATGAGAGTGAGCACGCAGAGCATTTAAGAACTGTTTTGTAGACTTTAAGAGATAAGCAGCTGTATGCTGAGTTTAGCAAAAGTGAGTTTTGGATTCTAGAGGTCGGATTCTTAGGACACATCGTGTCGGGTGTTGGAATTAGAGTCGACCCGAGTAAGATCTCGGCTATTGTTGAGTGAAAACCACCAAGGAATGTGTTAGAGATTAGAAGATTTCTAGGCTTAGTGGGTTACTACAGACGGTTCGTTAAAGGATTTTCTATAATTGCTACACCGATGACGAGGTTGCTACAAAAATATGTCAAGTTCGAATGGACAGAGAAGTGCCAACAGAGTTTTGAGAAACTGAAAGCATTATTGACTGAAGCCCCAATTTTGGTACAACCTGAGTCGAGAAAGGAGTTTGTGATCTACAGTGATGCGTTAATGAATGGTCTTGGTTGTGTGTTAATGCAAGAGGACAAAGTAGCAGCTTATACCTCGAGACAACTAAAACCACATGAAAATAATTATCCGACGCACGATTTGAAATTGGCCGCCATCGTCTTTGCTTTGAAGATTTGGCATCATTATTTGTATGGTGAGAAATGCCGAATCTTTACTGATCACAAAAGTTTGAAGTACCTGATGTGACAAAAGGGCTTGAATTTGCAACAACGGAGGTGGCTCAAATTATTGAAAGATTATGAGTTAGAGATTGATTATCATCCGGGGAAAGCGAATGTAGTCGCAGACGCCGTGAGCAGAAAATCCTTGTATGCTTTGAGAGTTATGAGTATGAGTTTAGTTTTGTCTGACGACGGTTTGATGTTGGCCGAGTTAAGGGCTAGACCATTATTTCTTCAGCAGATTTGTGATGATCAAAAGAATGATAGTGGAATGCAAGTTAAGAGAGCTCAGTGTGAATTGAAAAGTAACTCTGATTTTCGGGTCGGTTCAAGTGATTGTTTGATGTTTCATGATAGAGTTTGTGTACTGAAAGATGATGAGTTGGCTCGAAAAATTTTACACGAGGCACACAATAGTTGTTTGTCAGTACATCCAGGTAGTACAAAAATGTATAATGATTTGAAGAAGTTGTATTGGTGGCCGAGTATGAAAAGAGACATCTTTGAGTTTGTGACAAAGTGTTTGATCTGTCAACAAGTGAAAGCTAAGCATTAGGTACCTTTGGGTTTACTTAAGCTAGTGATGGTTCCCGAGTGGAAATGGGACCGAATCACTATGGATTTTGTATCAAGGTTACCCATGACTCTGAAAAAGAAAGATGCCGTGTGGGTTATCATTGATAGATTAACGAAATCGACTCACTTTATACAAGTACGTACTGATTTCTCACTTGACAAGTTGGCTGAGTTGTATGTTGCCGAAATTGTAAGATTACATGGGGTGCCTATGTCTATTATTTTGGATAGACATCCGAGGTTTACTTCGAGGTTTTGGAAAAAGTTACAAGAAGCCTAGGATACGAAATTGAATTTTAGTACCGTGTTCCATCTACAAATTGATGGTCAATCCAAAAGAGTGATTCAAGTTCTCGAAGATATGCTCCGATGCTGTGTTTAGAGTTTGAAGGTAGTTAGGAAAAATATCTACCTTTGGTCGAATTTTCCTACAACAACAGCTATCAGTCGAGTATACAGATGCATCGTACGAAGCATTATATGGTCAAAAGTTTTGAACTCCTCTATATTGGACCTAGTATAGTGAGAAGCAAATTCACGGGGTTTATTTAGTTAGAGAAATTGAAGAGAAAGTGAAAGTGATCCGTGATAGTCTGAAAGCTGCTTCAGATAGACAAAAGTCATACACGGATTTAAAAAGGAAAGAAATTGAGTTTCAGGTGGGTGATAAAATGTTTTTGAAAGTATCCCGTGGAAGAAAATATTGAGATTTGGGAGAAAGGGCAAATTGAGTCCGTGTTTCATTGGGCCTATGAGATTATTGAAAGGATTAGACCAGTAGCTTATCGGTTAGCTTTGCCGACAAAGTTGGAGAGAATACAGAATGTGTTTCATGTGTCAATGTTGCGACAATATCGTTCCGATCCTTCACATGTAATTTCTCCTATAGAAATTGAGATACGAATGGATATGACCTATGATGAGGAACCAATTATTAAACAGTTGAGGAATAAAAGTATAACCTTAGTGAAAGTGTTGTGGCAAAAAGATGGTGTAGAAGAGGCTACTTGGGAACCGGAAGAAGCCATGAGAAAATAGTACCCAAACCTCTTTATCGGTAAGATTTTCAGGGACGAAAATCCCTAAAGAGAGAGAGTTGTAACAGCTCGATTTTAGGGCTAGTCAGAATAGTGGTTTCAAAACCACTAATTCGAGGTCAGAGAAAATTATTTTAATGTTATTTTATCTATTATAGCATGATTATATGAGTGCATGAAAATTTTGGTGCATTAATTTTAGTGATTGCATGCTTAATTTTGGAAAAAGACTAAATCAAATAAAGTGCAAAAGTTTTGTTCTACAAGCTAAAGGTGTCAAATAGCTATAGAATATTAAATTGGAGGTCCTTAATGAGCAATTAGGCCTTTAGGGGAGTGTTGGCCGGCCATAGGGACAAAGAAATGACATAGTCAATGGTTAGGTGTAGTATTTGGTGACTTAATTGATAAATAAAATAAAGAGAAAGTGATATCATCTTTTCATCTTCTTCCTACAACCACCAAAAATTTCAGCAAAGATGAGCTTTGGAAAGCTTAAAAATTTTCAGCAACTTAAACCTTTGCAAGTAAGTGTTTTTGATGGTCATTTTTTATAATTTTTGTACTTTTGGGACCCTTGTTGCCTAATCTAGCTAATGAGGGGGCTATTTTGCAAAGTGGTTGAGAGTCTAGGGTTTTTCCATGTGAGTATTTATGTGTTTGCTGAAATTTTATGGAAGAAAATGAATCTTAGTGGTTTAATGAACAACTTTTGTGAAAGGATTTTGCATGAAAACTCCTAATAGGACTATTTTGTAAAAGTATAAAATGGATAGTAAATATGTGAAATAATTGGAATTTTGAGTTTCTATAAGAGATAATATGAATCGGCTAGGCTTGGGTGTGTGAAAAATGAACACATTTCATTTTACGAGCCCAAGGGTAAAATTGTAATTTTTGTGAAAGTTTAAGGGCAAAACGGTAATTTTGCCAACATAGGAGTTTTTGGAGTGATTTGATTAAGGTGATTATTTAATAAGAAAAATATGTTATTATAGATCAAGAAGAACGTGGAGTCAACCTTGACCGAGGAAAAGGCAAGGTTTCGGACTAAATCTCAAATTGACATATTTTGTATCGAGGTAAGTTTGTATGTAAATGATACATCCTTTTTACTTATGTTTTTACATATTAATGCATTGTGTGACATGTGAATGGATATTATTGATATCTATTAAAATGATAAAAAGTGAGGAAATTCTTGGATGAACCTTCGGAATAAGAAAATGATGCAGATAAAAATCGTGAATAAGTGATTATTAGTGGGCTGTGTGCGATACCGTCGTATTTATTATTATTGGTGGGCTGTGTGCGATACCACTGTGTATATGTGACTATATTTATTAATGGTGGGCTGTGTACGAAACCATCGTGTATCCGGTATTATTCGAAGTGTTCATCGAGAAACTTTGACTAAGTGAAATTACATGTGGCTATGTGGTGATAAGTGCAGGGTATAGGTGCATGTAAATGTGAGCAATGTTTATGATACGTGTTTGAGATGTGGTAATATTTGAAATGAGTAAGTATAATTACGAGGATCTGAAAAGCCTTGTTTTGTCCGTGTGACACATGGTCGTGTGATTAGGCCATGTGTGACACACGGTCTGCTCCATGGGCTTGTGGCTTGGCCGTGTGTCCCCCTACATCTTAAGTTGGCAAAAACAAATCCCAGTAGTAACCACACAGCCTGAGGCATGGTCGTGTGTCTCAACGTGTAGAAGACAAGGCCATAGGACATGGGCATGTGCCCAGGTCGTGTGAAGTCTGCACTTGAATTTACGAATTTAATTCACCAAATGGTCTAAGGACACGAGCGTGTACCTTGGCCATGTGACCTTATTGGGGTGATAAAGCTAGAAAAAGAATGTCAAGGTTTTTGTACACGGGCCAAGACACGGGTGTGTCATGTCCGTGTGAGGGACACGGGCCATGGACACGGGCGTGTGTCAGGCCGTGTGAAAACCCCTGTAGGTTTGAATTGAGAAATAATTTCCACACGGGTGTGGAACAGGGGTGTGTCCCTATATGCTTAGGTCGTGTGAGTTACAAGATCTCTCCACATGGCCATGTTATTAAGCCACATGGGCGTGTTGCCCTTCCACATGGGCGTGTGCCCCTGTTTTTAGTGACATTTTCCAAAGTTTTCCAAAGAACTCGATTTAATCCTGAAACATTTCTAAGGTGTGTTTTGGGCTTTATAGGCCCATATTATGGATGATTAGAGGAAGTTTGAAAGATTTAAATTTGAACGGATTTTTATGACCCGGTAATGCATGCTAGTATGAGATTGAGTTAGGTAATGCCTCGTACCCTATTCTGACGTTAAAAACGGGTAAGTGTAACATCCCAAACCCGATCTAAACGTTACGACCAGATCTGGTATGCCATTGGGAAAGATCTGTAAAGCGACTTTTGAATTTTGATGAAAAATCGCAAGTTTGAAGCTCTTTGCTTCAGGTGATATTTTGAAAATGGTGATTTGTAGTTTAAGAAGAATCTTTGAGTTGAAATAATCATCAATTTGTTATTCTTGTTAGCCCTTGTGAGAAAACGGTCATTTAATGTTACTTCTGTTTAGAAAACTTTAGTTCACTTTTGGCTTAAAAGAAAACATGTTAATGTCGTGTCAAAAGTAAATGCTAACTTTTAAAACCCAAATATCTGTTTAAGACGGCCTTATCACAAACAAAATCCCAAATTAAAAATTTAAATTAAAGCAGTAAAAGTTTACGAAAGGAGAAGACTTTATGGCCTCCACGAGTCCGTCCCAGCTCCCAAGTCCACGTCCTACTGATTACCTGAAAAGTTAGGAAAGGGTGAGTCACAGAGACTCAGTGTGTAAAACCATTATAACACATAAACGGCCCATGGGCCAAAATCTTATATTCAACTCATTTAAGATATGATGCAATTAAATGAATGCATCAAGCCCATCCCATCCTAGATTTTGTTTCCATCCTCTACACACCACCCGTACCAGCCCATCACACCGTGGGGATTTCTACAATAAACCCTCCATCAGCTACATGCCTCATGTGGCACCTAGCCACTGGTGACAGAGTCAAAAAATATCATATGTGGGGCCAACCCACTTGTGGTACCAAACCACTAGTGACAATCTCTAATAATCGTGTATGTGGTGCCAACCCTTTGTGGTACCAAACCACAGGACAAGTCACAAAATCATATGTATGTGGTACCAAACCACTGGTGGTTCCAAACCACTGAGACTTAGTCACGAAATCCAGAATGTGGGGCCAACCCACTTGTGGTACCAAACCACTAGTGACAGTCTTAACCACTTCCCCTTTCCACATCATATCCAACCCATGCATACGAATATCAACTGAATGCAACATGCTGTTAAATGCACAATATCATTATGGCATACATTTATTAGCTCATACATAAAACATCAAGGTACTTACCTGGTATTCTGACCATACCCATATAGAAACATAACGACTTATCCATTTAGTCATTTTGGCTTTTCAGCCCCAAATGATAAGTATCACATATTAGTATTAAAATGTGAAGTTTTACACACCTAATTATATGCAGCACTATGCTATCGATGTCAACACTATCGCCATCGTGAACTATCGCTATCCGCATCTAATATTACGCTTTCGGTGGCCCACAACCCCGTGGCCAATCTCGAACAGTGGACATAGCACGCTTCTTGAACTTAGGGGCTGGGATTACGAGTCCAACCCCTCCTTTCGCTTGGCTGACATTTAAGTCCATGAAAAAGACCTTGGTCAATAGACCGGATTAAGGCATTAAGACAGAGAACAAATGAGGGTATACGCTCGAAGTGCTAAAATTCCTTACCTAGATCGACAAAGCCCGGATATTAGAAAGACTTGGATCCTGCACCGATTGAATACCTAAGTTGGCTAGAATTAGAAATCTCCTAACACCCTTAAATCACAGATCAGAAGTCGGAAGAATGCGAAAACAAAGCCCCCTTCAATCGGCCAAGAAACATAGGATAAGATTAATGTCTTCGGCACTCAAAAAGAGAGAGAAGAGAATTAAATCGAAAAGGAAAATACTTACCACGATCAATAGAGAATCCACTTGGGAGTGGTGGAAGATGAGTAACGACGATCCACTGTAAACAAGAGTCAAATGAAGAGGTATGAATGTCAGAGAGATTCAGCTAACAAATAAACAAGAACTACCTAGAAAAGATGATAAGTTCCAACTTTTCTTTTTAAAAAAATTGAGAGGAAAATGAGATGAGATGGCTAGGGAGATTCGACTAACAACAGAGTCAATAGAAAAGGTGCCTAACCTTGTCGTACAACAGAGTTTCAGTTACCAGGGAAATGTGGAAAAGAAGAAGAAGAGAAGAGAATAAAGAAAGAGATAGGTTTCAGCTAAGGCTCTTACCACTCGGTTAAGAAGAAACAAGGGAGTAATTGACTTGGGGAATTTGGCTATGAAGGAAATGACTAGCAACACAAAGAGGAAAAAAAGAGAGCACAATCAAAATGTATTTTGACTAAGCACAAAAGAACAAGAAAAGTAGAAGAGAATTAGGAGGTGTTTAGGTTTTGTCAATTAAGAAATGAGGCAAAATTTCCCAAAAATGCAAAAATAAAGAAAGGAGAAAGCTTTAAGTGTTTTCTAGGTAGCCGCAATGCTCACCACGCCTTCTAAGTGCTACCATTCAAAGTTCGGCCACCCCCCAAACCAACTAAACCTTACACCCACACACTCACACACCTCACTTCCTATATTCGGCCAAACTCTCTTCCTCTCTCCCAATCCCATAATTCTCTCCACCGATCACTCTCCACTCCCCATTCAAAAATTGTTGGCCGATTCCTCCTCTTTGAATTCCTCTCATCCCTACATTCAAATGTCTTGACTCATTCAACAGTCATCCACCAGAGTCCAAGCTGAATCCACCTCTCCTTCACCTTGGCGTCAAAAAGAAATCCCCAAAAGGGAAACCAAACTACTCGAACCTGCTCCCTGACAGCTTCCCTGAGGCGTCACTTACCTAAACCTTAAGTGGCACCTCTTTGCCTCTTCACCACTCCTTTTCTTGTGTCAAAACATACAAGCAATAACCCTTAAGTCATATCCCATCCAGCCTCCTCTAAAGTGCCCAAAAAGAAGATTTTGGCCAAGGCTTCGGCTTAACCCTGAGTCATTCCTGGACCCCAAAACACCCTAAACTAGCATATTAAGCATAGCATACACACAAAATACATCAAATGCAAAGCCCCTAATTTAGGATGTTATAGTTTTACCCCCCTTAAAATAATTTTGGCCTCGAAATTACCTGATTAAAAGAGTTGAGGGTATTGCTATCGCATTGCTTCCTCTGGTTCCCATGTAGCTTCCTGAGAACCGTGATTACGCCATAAAACCTTAACTAATGGAATCGTCTTCTTACGTAACACTTTGACATCGTGATCCAAAATCTGAGCTGGTTCCTCTTCAAAGGATAGATCAGGCCTTACTTTGATTTCTTCCACCGGCACCACGTGAGATGGATCCGAATGATAGCTTATTAGCATCTAAACGTGAAACACATCATGAATCTGACTTAACTCTGTATGTAACTCGAGTTGATAGGCTACTGGTCCCACATGCTTCAATGCACAATAAGGCCCGATAAATCTGGGGCTTACTTACCCTTCCGTCCAAACCTAATCACTTTCTTCCACGGTGACACCTTTAGGAAAACTCGATCACCAACTACAAATTCCATGTCCTTGCACTTCAGATTCGCATAGGACTTCTGTCGGTCCGAAGCTTCCTTCAAACGAGCCCTTATCAGCTTAACCTTCTCCTCCGTCTCGAGTAATCAATTCTGGACCCAAAATCTGGCGTTCACTCAATTCTATCCAGCAAATAGGAGTGCGGCATTTCTGACCATACAATGCTTCATAGGGTGCCATCTTGATACTAGACTGATAGCTATTGTTGTACGCGGATTCTGTTAATGGTAGAAATTCTTCCCAAAAACCTCTGAAGTCTATGACATAGCCCCTCAACATATCTTCTAGGATCTGAATTATCCTCTCTGACTGCTCGTCCGTCTGTAGATGAAATGCTGTACTGAAATCTAACTTTGTACCCAACGCTTGATGTAATGCCTCCAAAATCTCGATGTAAACCTAGGATCTCTATCCGAGATGATAGACACTGGTACTCCATGCAACCTCACAATCTCTACCATATACAACTTAGCCAATTTCTGTAGGGAGTAGTCGACACCTACTAATACGAAATGAGCGGACTTTATCAATCGATCAACAACTACCCATATCGAATCCTTCTTAGTAGGTATAAGGGGAAGCCCACTAACAAAATCCATAGTGATCCTCTCCCATTTCCACTATGGAATTTTACCGGCTGCAACAACCTCGAAGGCAACTGATGCTCTGCTTTTACCTATTGACAAGTCAAACATTTACCCACAAATTCGGTTACCTCTCGCTTCAGACCTGGCCACCAAAACTGTTCTTGCAAATCCCAATACATTTTACTTCCTCCAAGATGCATAGCGTATGGGCTACTATGGGCTTCCCAAAGAATCATTTGTCTCAATTCCACATCCCTCGGCATGCAAACTTTCCTACGGAAACACAGAACCCCCTCACTGTTCAAACTATAATCCTCTACTCCACCATTTTATACTTGAAGTAGTCGAGCACCCAAGACATCATCCAACAATTGCTTCTCTTTAATCTGACTTATCCACGTCGGTTTCACCTGAAGCTCAGCTAACACACTCCCATCATCATACAGGCTGAGATGGGTAAATATCGCCCTCAGATCTGAAATTATCTTCCTACTTAACGCGTCTGCCACCACATTAGCTTTACCCAAATGGTATTCAATCGAGCAGTCGTAATCCTTCAATAGCTCAACCCACCGCTGCTGTCTCAAATTCAATTCCTTCTGGGTAAGGAGATACTTTAGGCTCTTATGATCTGTGTAAATGATGGATTCTCCCCATATAGGTAATGCCTCTAAATCTTCAAGGCAAAAACCATCGCTGCCAGCACCAAATCATGTGTGGGATAATTTAGCTAATGCGGTCTTAACTGCTGAGACGTATATGCTACAACCCTTCCGTCTTGCATTAACACACATCCTAATCCCGTGTGTGAAGCATCATAGTAAACCACGAACTCCTTTCCAACCTCTGGCTGAATCAATATTGGAGCCTCTTTCAGGATCCTCATCAGCTTCTCAAAGCTTTCTTGTTACTTGTCAGCCCAAAAAAATGGTACCCCTTTCCTTAACAGCTTGGTTAAAGGTGTTGCAATTAATGAGAACCCTTCAATGAACCTTTGGTAATATTCGGCAAGACCAAGGAAACTCTAAATCTCTGCCATAGACTTCGGTGATTTCCAACTTATCACAGCTTCAATTTTTGGGGATCTACTCTAATCCCCTATGCCGACACAACATGGCCCAGAAAAGTAACTTCACTTATCCAAAATTCACGCTTAGTGAATTTGGCATAAAGTTATTTTTCCTTTAAAATCTGCAGAACCACCCGAAGATGTGAATCGTGCTCCTCCTTATATTTGGAATATACCAAAATGTCGTCTATGAATACAACGACGAACTGGTCCAGATAGGGTTGGAAAACCCGGTTCATCATATCCATGAATGCCGCTGGTGCATTTGTCAACCCAAACGGCATCACCAGGAATTCGTAATGGCAATAGCAAGTCCTGAAAGCTGTCTTATGGACATCCACTTCCTTCACCTTAAGCTGATGATATCCTAACCTTAAATCTAACTTTGAAAAGACTGAGGCCCCCTTGAGCTGATCAAACAGGTCATCTATTCTCCGCAGTGGGTACTTGTTCTTGATAGTCAATTTGTTCAGCTGGCGGTAGTCAATGCAAATTCGCATGAAGTCGTCTTTCTTTTTCACAAAAACACCGATGTTCCCCATGGAGATACATTGGGATGAATAAAACCTCGGTCTAAAAAATTTTGGATCTGAGCCTTGAGTTCAACCAACTCCTTTGACGCCATCCTGTAAGGAGCGATGGATACCGGATCCGTACCTGGAAGTAACTCAATTCGAACTCCACCTCACGATTCGGAGGCAACCCCAGAAGTTTTTCAGGAAAGACATCCACAAATTCTTTTACCATTCTAACCTCACTCACGGTCACCTCCTTCACATCCAAAGCACTGACAAATGTCAAGAAAGCCCTGCACCCCTTTCGTACCATCCTTTTCACCTTAAGAGCCGACACCACGTTGGACAGATAGTCTCTCCTCTCTCCTATCACCAAGACTTCTTTATTCACAGGAGTTTTTAGCACCATACGCTTAGCAGCACAATCTAAGTTTGCTCGATACTTTACCAACCAATCCATGCCTAAGATCAAATCGAACTCCCCAAGTGGTAGTTCCATCAGATCAGCGGGGAAAACCAACCTTTGAACTTCTAAAGGTACATCCTTATAAAGTTTGTTGACCATTACAGATTGTCCTAACGGACTAATTACAATCATCTCCCTTGGAGTAATCTCAGAGTCTATGCTTAAAGTTCCAGACACCACACTAGCAACATAAGAATGCGTCTACCCAATATCAATCAATGTAGGAAAAGACAATCCAAAGATTAAGAACATACCAGTTATGGCATCTGGTGCATCACCCTCCTCTCGGTGTCTAGTTGCATAGACCAACCCCGGTTGTCTCGCATCAGTGCTCCCTGCACCTCTACCTGGTGTTCCACGACCCTAACCGAAACCACTACCTCCTCTGGCTGGACCACGACCCCTCTGCGGTTGCTGACCACCTCTACTGACTGATCATAACCCCGACCCATTGGTTGCACTCTGCCCAACTCTCTGTGGACAGTCCCTTATTCGATGCTCTGCAGACCCACACTTGAAACAGCCTCTACTACCAGCCCAACACTCACTAAAATGAAATTTATCACATCGAGCATACCTCGAAGGTCAACTATCAATAGCAGATCTCACAACATGATTTGGCCCTCAAACCTAGGCCTCTTTTAAAATCGCCCAACTGATCCAGATGAACCAGAATTCCCTTTATTTCTATTTCTATCTCTCTTCTAATTCTGCTTTTGGATTGCTTCACCTCCTCGGCTAACTTAGCTTTTTCCACAAGAATAGTAAATTCCCTTTCTCAGCTGTGGAGCTATAAGCACACGCATATCATCCCTCAGACCAACTTCAAACTGAACACAACGTTCATGATCTATGGTCACCATTCCCCGAGCATAACGACTAAGGCATAAGAATTTTGCCTCATATTCAGCCATTGACTTAATCCCCTAAACAAGATTTAGAAATGCCCTGCGCTGTGCATCCACATAACTCGACCGATATACTTACTCTGGAATGCCGACTTGAAGAAATCCCAGGTAAGGCGGTCAGCAACTGTACCATCCCTGACCGTAAGCCACCACTGATACGCTTCGTCCCGAAGGAGAGATACAACTCCTTTCAACTTTTCCTCCTCTGTGAAGTCGAGATCATCTATTATACGATCAACTGCCTCCAGCTAATACTTAACTGCATTAGGAGCTACGGTGAAATACCCCTAAACATTTCTGTTCCATTAGCTCGAAGTCGCACCAGCACAGACTTCCGAGCCCCCGTACCCATACCTGCCCCAGCACTCTTTTCAAAACCTGTAACATCACCTGAGACATTGTATCATCTTTAGCTGTTTGATCTAAAAGTTTGCTTCCACAACCGGTGGTACTAGCATCTTATTTCCTGACCCATGACCCGATCCTACTGGTTCCGACACAGCCATCCTGCCCCTACCACGACCACGTGCATTACGTCCACGTCCCCTAGTACTCATGATTACCGCCGCATTTTAATCTGATTTAAAAGTTTTATGAGTTAGTATCTTCCACTGTTTAATATTGAGTAGTCTTATGAGGAGTAGTTTTAAAGAGTAATTCTCGCAAACCATATCTCGACCTAAAGGTTCCAGTCTCTAAAGTTTGGATCTACTAACGCTAGTAGCCACATTTACTCAATCACATAAGCATTTCATGCATACTTTACAAAAAGTTAGAATACTTACCTACGTGGATCGGGTGCCGGTAGACTCGAAAGCCATATCTTGATCAAAACATTTCCTCCAATTAACATTCACATAGATTTTATAAAACGTTGTTGAACCCATTTCACAGCCTAAGTTTTGAAATTGATGCTCTGATACCATAACTGTAACATCCCAAACCCAGTCTAAACATTACGACCAAATCTAGTATGTCAGAGGGAAAGATTTGTAAAGCAACTTTTGAATATTGATGAAAAACTGCAAGTTTGAAGCTCTTTGTTTCAGGTGATGTTTTGAAAATGGTGATTTGTAGTTTAAGAAGAATCTTCGAGTTGAAATAATCGTCAATTTTTTGTTCTTGTTAGCCCTTGTGAGAAAATAGTCATTTAATGTTACTTCTGTTTAGAAAACTTCAGTTTACTTTTGGCTTAAAAGAAAACATGTTAATGTCGTGTCAAAAGTAAATGCTAACTTTTAAAACCCAAATATCCGTTTAAGAAGGCCTTATTACAAACAAAATCCCAAATTAAAAATTTAAATTAAAGTAGTAGAAGTTTACGAAAGGAAAAGACTTTATGGCCTCCACGAGTCTATCCCGGCTCCCAAGTCCACGTCCTACTGATTACCTGAAAAGTTAGGAAAGGGTGAGTGACAGAGACTCAGTGTGTAAAACCATTATAACACATAAATGGCCCATAGGCCACAATCTCATATTTAGCTCATTTAAGATATCATGCAATTAAATGAATGCATCAAGCCCATCCCATCCTAGATTTTTTTCATCCTCTACACACCACCCGTCCCCGCCCATCACATCGTGGGGATTTCTACAATCAACCCTCCATCCGCTACACGCCTCATGTGGCACTTAGCCACTGATGACAGAGTCATAAAATATCATATGTGGGGCCAACCCACTTGTGGTACCAAACCACTAGTGACAATCCCTAATAATTGTGTATGTGGGGCCAACCCACTATGGTACCAAACCACTGGGACAAGTCACAAAATCATATGTATGTGGTACCAAACCACTGGTGGTTCCAAACCATTGAGACTTAGTCATGAAATCCAGAATGTAAGGCCAACCCACTTGTGGTACCGAACCACTAGTGACAGTCTTAACCACTTCCCCTTTCCACATCATATCCAACCCATGCATACGAATATCAACTAAATGCAACATGCTGTTAAATGCACAATATCATTATGGTATACATTTATTAGCTCATACATAAAACATGAAGGTACTTACCTGGTATTTTGACCATATCCATATAGAAACATAACGACTTATCCATTTAGTTACTTTGGCTTTTCAGCCCCAAAAGATCAGTATCACATATTAGTATTAAAATGTGAAGTTTTACACACCTGATTACATGCAACACTATGCTATCGATGTCAACACTATCGCTATTAGGAACTACTGCTATCTGTCTAATATTCTGCTCAGAAGTTGGCCCCAATCCGGTGGCCAATCACGAGTAGCGATAATCACAAGACTTCTTGAACTTAGGGGGATTACGGGTCAACCTCGCTTCGCCATGGACATCCGAGTCCATAAAAAGACCTTGGTTAATACATCGGATTAAGGCATTAAGGCAGAGAACAAATGAGGGTATACGCTTGAAGTTCTAAGATTCCTCACCTAGATCGACAAAGCCCAAAGATTAGAAAGACTTGGACCCTGCACCGATTGAATACCTAAGTCGGCTAGAACTAAAAACCTCCTAACACCCTTAAATCGCAGACCAAAGCCCGGAGGAATGCGAAGACAAAGCCCCTTCAATCGGCCAAGAAACTTAGGATAAGATTAATGTCTTTGGCACTCAAAAAGAGAGAGAAGAGAATTGAATCGAAAAGAGAAATACTTACCACGATCAATAGAGAATCTGTTTGGGAGTGGTGGAAGATGAGTAACGGTGATCTACTGTAAATAAGAGTCGAATGAAGAGGTATGAATGTTAGAGAGATTCGGCTAACAAATAAACAAGAGCTACCTAGAAAAGATGATAAGTTTTGGCTTTTCTTTTTAAAGAAATTGAGAGGAAAATAAGATGAGATGGCTAGGGAGATTCGACTAACAACAGAGTCAATAGAAAGGGTGCCTAACATCACCTTACAATAGAGTTTCGGTTACCAGGGAAATGTGGAAAAGAAGAAGAAGAATAAGAGAAGAGAATAAAGAAAGAGATAGGTTTTGGTTAAGGCTCTTACCATTCGATTAAGAAGTAACAAGGGAGTAATTGACTTGGGGAATTCGACTATGAAGAAAATGACTAGCAACACAAAGAGGAAAACAAAGAGACCACAATCAAAATGTATTTTCAGCTAAGCACAAAGGAACAAGAAAAGTAGAAGAGAATTAGGAGGTGTTTCAATTTTATCAATTAAGTAATGAGGTAAAATTTCCCAAAAATGCAAAAATAAAGAAAGGAGAAAGCTTTAAGTGTTTTCTAGCTAGCCGCAATACTTACCACGCCTCTAAGTGCTACCATTCAATGTTTGGCCACCCCCCAAACCAACTAAACCATACACCTACACACTCACACACCTCACTTTCCACATTCGACCAAACTCTCTTCCTCTATCCCAATCCCATAATTCTCTCCACCGATCACTCTCCACTCCCTATTTGAAAATTATTGACCGATTCCTCCTCCTTAAATTCCTCTCCTCCCTACATTTAAATGTGTTGACTCATTCAACACTCATCTACTAGAGTCCAAGCCAAATCCACATCTCCTTCACCTTGGCATAAAAAAGAAACCCCCAAAAGGGAAACCACGCCACTCGAACCTTCTCCTTGACAGCTTCTCTGAGGCGTCACCTACTTGAACCTTGAATGGCACCTCCTTGCCTCTTCACCACTCCTTTTCTTATGTCAAAACATACATGCAACAACCCTTAAGTCCTATCCCATCTAGCCCTCCTCTAAAGTGCCCAAAAGAAGATTTTGGCCAATGTAACATCCAAGATTTAGGGGTCATACATTTTTAATTCAAATCTATGTGATAGTATGCTTTGTATGTTGTTTGAGTGTGTTTGGAGGCTTTAGGGAACCTTGGGGTTAGATAGAAGCCTTAGTGAAAATTTCTGGTTTGAAGCCTTTAGGGGAGAGCTAGGGGAGCTAGGCATTAAGGGATTTAATGTGGGGTTCGTTGACACAAGAAGTGAGGTGGTGGAGTGGCAAGGGGATGTTGACTAGGGTGTAGGGGAGTTTGCGTTGCAAGGAGTTCCAAGGGGGAGGAGGTTCGAGTAGCATGGATAGCATTTTGGGTGCTTTTTGCTTTCTTTTCATTTTGACAAATAGCCGGAAGGGGAGAGTGACCATTTGGTGCATTCTTGATTCATCTTTTTTTCTCTCTATTTTCTTCTCTACGCCGAATCTATCTCTCTCTCTTCTCCTCTTATTCTTTTCATTTTGGGTGGCCTTAAACCTTTATCGCACTTCTATTTCTAAAGCCTAACCTTTCTATTCATTTTCACCTTTACCGAAACACCATAAACCTCAACCCTTTCTTCTTCCTTTTCACCTACTACTTCTCTTCTAAAAAAAAGGGCCGAATAATCTTTCTTTGTATTGGAACCTTGCCAAATTCTCCATTCACTATTATCTCTTTCTTTTCTTCTTCTATTTTGTGTTTATTTCTCAAGTTATATCTCTTGGACGAATCTGTTAGAGCCTGTAGAGGGGGCGTCGTCGTTCATATTCTATTAATCTCCCAATCGATTGCTAGTAATTGTGGTAAGGGGTTCTCTTCTATTTGAATCTCCTTCTTTTTCTCTTTAAGTCATCAAAACCAAGAGCCTAACCCCATTTCTTTGGTGTGGCTGAATCTATGAAGGGGGATTTTGGGTTTCTGTATAAGCCAGCATTAAGGGAGTTAGTGATCTTTCAAAATTCGTTCAATCAAGGTAAGAAGGTAACGTTCGGTCGAAGGTCATTTCTCTTGTCTTTTAGTGTTAGGCCGAATCTGATATTGATTTATGTAGGGATCTCGACAGATTTCAAGATCAAGTGAGAACCTTGGGATTTGGGTCCACTTTGGCAAGGTTATTTGATTAACACGATTATTTAATCTCGTTTAGATCTGATTTAATGTTTAACCGGGTCTTTTGATTAAGTACTATTCGATGGATGTGAGTACCATCCAAGGAGAGAAAGGGGTTGGACACGTAGTCCCTACCCCTAAGTTCAAGAAGCATTCAGTTTTAGCGGTTCGTGTTTGGCCACCGGGGTGTGGGCCAGCTTCGAAATGGGATCGTAGGTAAATAGCGGTAGTGTCGGTTAGTGATAGTGTCGACGTAGAGGGCGTGGTATTACGGGTTATCAGATGTGTAATTAGCACACTATTTCTTTACTTTCCTTATTTAAATTAATTAAATGCATGTGATATGTGTGGTAGCTGAATTAGTGGATGTGGTGGTATTGTTATCCATAATGGGTAATCTGATAAACAGGTTAGTACAACTCCCGTATCAAAATGTGGATGGGTATATGTGGATCTATGTGAGCATGTAAAATATGTATGTCTTGACATATTCATATGTTTCATGCCATTTCATCATAATGTGCTACATGTACATGGGGTTCGGTATATATATTGAAAAGGGGAAGTGTGTATATATATTTATATACGTGGATTAATGATGGCCTCGAGCCTCATTGTGGTTTGATGATGACCTTGAGTCACATCATGGATTGGTGTTGGCCTCGAGCCACATCGTGGATTGATGACGACCTTGAGTCTCATTGTGGATATTTGTGATTTCAATCACGTGGATCAGTGGCTAGACCACTAAGTGGACTTTGAGCAGCATGATTGCCAAAGAGGTGTGTAGTGGATGGAGGGTTGATTTAGTAATCCCCTGGTGTGTGGTGGTTGGATATACAAGCTGGTGTGTAGCAGTTGGATATTAGGTTGGGTTGGATTAACATAATGCATCATAATATGTGGTTTATCGATTTGATGTGGTTTTGGGGCTAAGCCCAATTGTGGAAACAGGTGGTTTAATTGCACACTGAGCCAAAATGACTCACTGTTCTTCAAATAATGCAGTAATACATGATACATTGGAGCGGTGGAATGGATTCGAGGTGGCCATGTAAGCTTTTATTTTAAGTACCTTATAAACTTTTAATTACTTTTTGGGATATTTTATTGTAATAAGGCCGCTATAAATGTTTTGGGATTATTATTATGGGTTTAAGTTAGTTTTTCCTATCCGTTGATTAATTAAAAGATGATTTTAAGATATTTCTAACGTAAAGGTAAAAAATGAAAGTTTTACTCAAAATCTTGGATCACTTACAAGGAAACAGTTTCTTTTTTATTTTAGAACTTACAACTCATTTTCACCTTCGAAACCAAACTATTTTCAACACATTTCCCAGTAACATTTTGAATTCGGCCCTAGTGTTTTGGGCCGGGTTTGGGGTGTTATAATTTGATATCAGAGCTCAGGTTTTAGACTCAGCCTATGGGTTTTGAGCCCCTAACGTTTTCAAAATGCGTATTTAAACATGGTTAAAGAGAAATTTTTCATGAAAAGGGATCTGTGAAGGCATGGCACTTGAATCTTTCGGCCCAGGTTTACCAGGTAAGTTTTCTAACTGTTTAATGAATTAAATGGAAGTGGATATTTGATGCATTGTTGTGGATGGTAGAATTTAGAAAAAATTCTTCCTAGAGACAAGAACCTTTAGGATTGTATGTGCTCTATGAAAAGAATGGCTTGAAATGTTGTATCATAAAATTTCCCTTTAATCAACAAATGGAAAGAAATCTAATGCATAAAATTTCTTAAATCAGATTGAAACGCGACGATAAACATGAGTTCTAGGGGACGTGGTCGTAATACCCGAGGTCGTGGTAGAGGTAGAATTACAGATCGTAACCGGTGAGTGCAGTCACGGGTCGTAACAAGGTGCCCTACCGCCACTCTGAGGCGGAGTTTGAGGGTAGACAGGGGGTGAAGATCACGAGATCTCGAGGCAATTTGCAGAGGTTTGAGTGAGTGGTTGGGGCAAGCGTAGGGAAAGTAACTTGAAAGTCCATTCTTGAGTGACTCCGAGCTAACGGAGCTGAAGTGTTTCGAGGTAATTTCGGGGTAGCTCAAATGTGGCTGAGTATTGGCTAGAGGCGGTCGAAAGGATCATGGATGATTTGGACTACACCGCTAAAGAGAAGCTAAAGGCGTAGTTTCTCTACTCCGAAATAAGGCCTACTAGTGGTGGCTTACCATTAGAGAGGGTACTCTGGCCGACCGAGTAGATTAGAGTTTCTTTAAGATTAAGTTCGAAGGGAAATACATTGGGGCTAGTTATATGGATGCACAGAGGAAGGCATTCCTGAACCTGGTGCAAGGGGGTAAGTTAGTAGCTAAATATGAGGCAGAATTCTTACGACTGAGTCGTTACGCCAGAGGGATGGTTGCAACTGACTACGAGCACTGCGTGAGATTTGAGGATGGGTTGCGAGATGAGCTACGGGTGTTGGTAGCTCCTCAGAGGGAGAGGGACTTTACTACTCTGGTAGAAAAAGCTCAAATAGTCGAGAAGGTTAAGGGAACTGAGAGACAAAATAGAGATAAGGATAGAGGCAGAAATAAGAGGAGTTTTGGATCATCAGCATCATCGGGGGTTTTTAGAAAAAGCCTAGGGTTAAGGGTCCTGCTCGCGGTTCTATGCTAGTTGCTGGGAATCAGTTTAGTCCGTGTGCTCAGTGTGGAAGTCTCATGTGGGAGAGTGCTGGGGAAGGAACAAAGAGTGCTACAAAGTGTGGGTCAAAGGATCATCTGATTAAGAATTGTCCTCAGGACATGGCTAGGACTCGGGCAATAGGTCAAGGGTATATGTAGCCAGGAAGGGGTGGTCAACAGATGCCAAGGGGTCGTGGTCCGAACCGATGAGGGAATGGTTCTGGCCGAGGTCGTGGAGCACCAGGCAGAGGTGCTGGGAACTCAGATGCAAGGCAACCTGGGTTGGTTTACGTAGCCAGACGCCGTGAGGAGGGGGATGCACCAGATGTTATCACGGGTACATTCCTCATTTCTGGGTTACACTTTACTGCCTTAATTGATGTTGGATAGACTCACTCCTACATTGCTAGCATGATGTCTGGAACTTTGAATGTGAAACCTGAAATTGCCTCCAGGAAAATGACAGTACTTAGTCCTTTAGGGCAATCAGTAGTGGTAGATAAACTCTTTAGACATGTGCCTTTAGAGGTGCAGGGGTCAGTGTTTTCGACTAATTTGATGGAGTTACCGTTCGGAGAATTTGACTTGATCCTAGGCATAGATTGGTTGGTAAGGTATCATGCGAATTTAGACTGTGCTGCTAAGCGCATGATGTTGAAGACTCCCGAGGGCAATGACATTTTGGTGATAGGTGAGAGGAGAGACTACTTGTCTAATGTAGTGTCTGCACTTAAAGTGGGAAAGATGGTGAGGAAGGGGTGCAGGGCCTTCCTAATGTTTGTTAGTGCCTTAAATGTTAAGGAAGTCCTGTGGGGGAGATGAGAACAGTAAAGGAGTTTGTGTATGTTTTTTCGGCAGAACTTTCAGGGTTGCCTCCAGATCATGAGGTGGAGTTTGGAATTGACCTTCTACAAGGTACAGCGCCGGTGTCCATCACTCCTTATAGGATGGCTCCGAAGGAGTTAGTTGAGCTTAAGGCCTAGATCCAAGAGTTGTTAGATCGCAATTTCATTTGACCCAGTGTGTCTCCATGGGGAGCACCGGTCTTGTTTGTAAAAAAGAGGGACGGATCTATGCATATGTGCATAGATTACCGCCAGTTGAATAAGCTGACGATCAAGAACAAGTACCCGCTGTCGAGGATATATGACTTGTTTGATTAGCTTAAAAGGGCTATAGTCTTTTCGAAGATAGTTTTAAGGTCGGGATATCACCAGCTTAAAGTGAAGGAAGCAAATATCCATAAGATGGCATTTTGGACTCGATACAGGCACTATGAATTCCTAGTAATGCCGTTCGGGTTGACCAATGCACCAGCTGCGTTCATGGATATGGTGAATCAGGTTTTTCAACCCTATTTGGACCAGTTCATCATGGTGTTCATAGACGATATCCTGGTATATTCCAAGTCAGAGGAGGAGCATGATGCACATCTTCGGGTTGTGCTGTAGATTTTAAGGGAAAATAAGTTGTATGCCAAATTTAGCAAGTGCGAATTTTGGTTAAGAGAAGTCACTTTTCTGGGTCATGTGGTATCTGCAGAAGGGATAAGAGTAGATCCTCGAAAGATTGAGGCGGTATTAGATTGGAAACCACCTAAGTCAGTGGTAGAGATTCGAAGTTTCTTGGGATTGGCAGGATATTACAGAATGTTTATCGAGGGTTTCTCTTCTATCGCGGTGCCCTTAACTAAGTTGTTGAGGAAGGAGGTACCTTTTGTGTGGACGGACAAGCAGCAGGATAGTTTTGAGAAACTAAAAAGGGTGTTAACAGAGGCTCTGATTCTAATTCAGTTGGAAGCAGGAAAAGATTTTGTGATGTATTATAATGCTTCTCATACGGGGTTAGGTTGTGTACTGATGCAGGAAGGGAAGGTTGTTGCCTATGAGTCTCGACAGTTAAGACCCTATGAAGTTAACTATCTGACGCACGACCTGGAATTGGCTGCAGTGGTTTTTGCTTTGAAGATGTGGAGGCATTATCTATATGGGGAGAAGTCGGTGATCTACACGGACCATAAGAGCTTAAAGTATCTGGTAACTCAGAAGGAGCTGAATTTGAGACAGCGGAGGTGGGTGGAGCTGTTGAAAGATTACGACTGCTCAATTGAGTATCACCTGGGGAAAGTGAATGTGGTGGCAAATGCGCTAAGTCAAAAAGTAGTATCAGATTTGAGAGCATGTTCGCTCATCTTAGTCTTTATGACGACGGGAGTTTATTAGCTGAGCTGTGGGTGAAGCCTGCATGGTTAAGCCAAGTAAAAGAGAAACAGTTGGTGGATGAGGTTCTAAGAACTCGACTTCTGCAAGTGCAGGATGGGGGATTAGAGGATTTCAGTGTAAACAACGAAGGGGTTTTGTGTTTTCGTTGTAAGGTTTGTATGCCAAAAGATGTGGAGCTGAGGCAGAAGATTCTTTGGGAATCACATAGTAGCCCTTATGCTATGCATCCTGGAGGGAGTAAGTTATATAGGGATTTACGGGATCAATTTTGGTGGCCTGGAATGAAACGAAAAGTTATGAAATTTGTAGGGAAGTGCTTGACGTGTCAGCAAGTCAAAGCTGAACATCAAGTGCCTTCGGGACTACTGCAACTAGTGAAAATTTCACAGTGGAAGTGGGAGAGAATCACGATGGACTTCGTTAGTGGGCTTCCTCTTACACCCACTAAGAAGGACTTGGTATGGGTGATTGTGGATCGATTGACAAAATCTGCTCATTTCATACATGTTCATATGGATTACTCTCTGCAGAGTTTGGCGAGGTTGTATGTAGCGAAAATTGTGAGACTGCATGGTGTGCCAGTATCAATTATTTCAGATAGGGATCCTAGATTTACGTCGCGGTTTTGGAGGGCGTTGCATCAGGCATTGGGCACAGGTTAGATTTTAGCACGGCATTTCATCCGCAAACGGATGGTCAGTCTGAAAGGGTGATTTAGGTGTTGGAAGATATATTGAGAGGATGTGTTATCGACTTCAGAGGTAGTTGGGAGGAATTCTTGCCCTTAGCAGAGTTTGCGTATAACAACAGTTATCAAGCTAGTATTCAGATGGCATCATACGAAGCATTGTATGGGCGAAAGTGTCAGACTCCTACCTGTTGGATAGAGTTAGGTGAACATCATATGTTGGGTCCAGAGATAGTGGCAGAATCAAAGGAAAAGGTTAAGGTAATTTGAGCTCGATTGAAGGAGGCATCTAACAGACAGAAGTCATATGCAGATTTTAAGCAAAAAGAGATAGAGTTTACCGTAAGTGATCGGGTTTTCCTGAAAATTTCTCCTTGGAAGAAGGTGATGAGGTTTGGACGTAAGGGTAAGCTGAGTCCCAGGTTTATAGGGCCTTATCGGGTTTTGAGCGAGTTGGACCAGTGGCGTATCAGCTAGAGCTACCTTCAGAGCTGAAGCAGATGCACGATGTATTCCACATCTCGATGTTACGACGATACCGATCGGATCCGTCTCACGTGGTGCCAGTGGAGGAAGTTAAGTTGAAGCCAGATTTGTCCTATGAAGAGGAGCCAATTCAAATTTTGGAGTGAGATGTGAAGGTACTACGGAAGAAATCAGTTCCTCTAGTCAAAGTGTTGTGGTGGAACCATGGCTCGAAAGAAGCGTCGTGGGAGTCGGAGGAGATGATGCGACAGCAATACCCTCACTTATTTTGACCAGGTAATTTCGAGGTCGAAATTTCTTTAAGGGGGTAGAACTGTAACATCTGGGATTTAGGGGTCACACATTTTTAATTCATATCTATGTGATAGTATGCTCTGCATGTTGTTTGAGTGTGTTTGGGGGCTTCAGGAAACCTTGGGGTTAGATAGAAGCCTTAGTGAAAATTTCTAGTTTGAAGCTTTTAGGGGAGAGCTAGGGGAGCTAGGCCTTAAGGGATTTAATGTGGGGTTCGTTGACACAAGAAGTGAGGTGGTGGAGTGGTAAGGGGACACTACCTAGGGTGCATGGGAGTTTGCATCGCAAGGAGTTCCAAGGGGGAGGAGGTTCGAGTAGCATGGACAACATTTTGGGTGCTTTTTGCGTCAAGAAGGGAGGAGGTAGTGGATTCGGCTATGGCACTTGGAACAGGGGAGTTTTTGATTGGGTCAAGCATTTTGAATGTGTGGCTATGAAGAGGGATAGGAGTTTGAATCATTCAAATGTGTTTGAATGCGTGGAGCGGAGGAAAGTTAGGAGAAAAACAAGGGATATGGAGTGAGGTTGAGGAGTTTACCGAATGTGGGATGCTAGAGGGTGGCATTTTCGGTCATGTAAGGGGGGAGTAGGCGCCGAATTTGAGCTAGTAAGTGTGAGTGTCCATCTTTTTGCGTTTTCTCATTTAGTTCTCCTTGCCGAAAGTGTTAGTCAAAAACTCTTCCTTCTGCTTTCCTTTCATTTTGACAAAAAGCCGGAAGGGGAGAGTGACCATTTGGTGCATTCTTGATTCATCTTCTTTTCTCTCTATTTTCTTCTCTAAGCCAAATCTATCTCTCTCTCTTCTCCTCTTATTCTTTTCATTTTGGGTGGCCTTAAACCTTTACCCCACTTCTATTTCTAAAGCCAAACCTTTCTTTTCATTTTCACCATTACCGAAACACCATAAACCTCAACCCTTTCTTCTTCTTTTTCACCTATTACTTCTCTTCTAAAAAAAAGGGCCGAATAATCTTTCTTTATATTGGAACCTTGGACGAATTCTCCATTCACTATTATCTCTTTCTTTTCTTCTTCTATTTTGTGTTTATTTCTCAAGTTATATCTCTTGGCGAATCTGTCGAGGAGCACAGTAGAGGCGTAAATCGTTCATCTTCTATCAATCTCCCAATCGGTTGCTAGTAATTGTGGTAAGGGGTTCTCTTCTATTTGAATCTCCTTCTTTTTCTCTTTAAGTCATCAAAACCAAGAGTCTAACTCCATTTCTTTGGTATGACCGAATCTATGAAGGGTGGGATTTTGGGTTTCTATATAAGCCATCATTAAGGGAGTTAGTGGTCTTTCGGAATTCGTTCAATCAAGGTAAGAAGGTAACGTTCGGCCGAAGGCCATTTCTCTTGTCTTTTAGTTTTAGGCCGAATCTGATATTGATTTATGTAGGGATCTCGATAGCTTTCAAGATCAAGTGAGAACCTTTGGGGTTTGGGTCGACTTTGGTAAGGTTATTCGATTAACATGATTATTTAGTCTCGTTTAGATCTGATTTAACGTTTAACCGGGTCTTCTGAATAAATACTATTCGATGGATGCGAGTACCATCCAAGGAGAGAAAGGGGCTGGACACGTAGTCCCTACCCCTAAGTTCAAGAAGCGTTTAGTTTCAGCAGTTCGTGATTGGCCACCGGGGTTTGGGCCAGCTTCGAAACAGGATCGTAGGCAAATAGCGGTAGTGTCGGTTAGTGATAGCGTCGATGTAGAGGGCGTGGTATTACGGGTTATCAGGTGTGTAATTAGCACACTATTTCTTTACTTTCCTTGTTTAAATTAATTAAATGCATGTGATATGTGTGGTAGCCGAATTAGTGGCTGTGGTGGTATTGTTATCCATAATGGGTAATCTGGTAAACAGGTTAGTACAATTCCCGTATTAAAATGTGGATGGATATATGTGGATCTATGTAAGCAAGTAAAATATGTATGTCTGGACATATTCATATGTTTCATGCCATTTCATCATAATGTGCTGCATGTACATGGGGTTTGGTATATATATTGAAAATGGGAAGTGTGTATATATATTTATATATGTGGATTAATGATGGCCTCGAGCCTCATTGTGGTTTGATGATGACCTTGAGTCACATCATTGGATTAGTGTTGGCCTCGAGCCACATCGTGGATTGATGACGACCTTGAGTCTCATTGTGGATATTTGTGATTTTAATCCGTGGATCGATGGCTAGACCACTAAGTGGACTTTGAATGACATATTTGCCAAAGAGGTGTGTAGCGGATGGAGGGTTGATTTAGTAATCCACGGTGTATGGTGGTTGGATAGATGGGTGGTGTGTAGCGATTGGATATTAGGTTGGGTTGGATTAACATAATGCATCATAATATGTGGTTTATCGATTTGATGTGGTTTTGGGCTAAGCCCAATTGTGGAAACAATTGGTTTAATTGCACTGCTTGAGCCAAAATAACTCACTCTGTTCTTCAAATAATGCAGGTAATACATGATACATTGGGTTATTTGGAATGGATTCGAGGTGGCCATGCCGAAGCATTTTTTACTTTAAGTACCTTATAAACTTTTAATTACTTTTTGGGATATTTTTATTGTAATAAGGCCGCTATAAATGTTTTGGGATTATTATTATGGGTTTAAGCTAGTTTTTCCTATCATTGATTAATTAAAAGATGATTTTAAGATATTTCCAACGTAAAGGTAACAAATGAAAGTTTTGTTCAAAATCTTGGATCACTTATAAGAAAACGGGTTTCTTTTTTATTTTAGAACTTAAAACTCATTTTTCACCTTCGAAACCAAACTATTTTCAACACATTTCCCAGTAACATTTCGAATTCGATCGTAGTGTTTTGGGCGGGGTTTGGGGTGTTACTGACCAAGGCTTGACTTATCCTGAGTCATTCACCCCAAAACACCCTAAACTAGCCATTAAGCATATCATACACACGAATACATCAAATGCAAAGCCCCTAATTTAGAATGTTACAGTAAGGGGTGTTACAATTTTGTCCACACGGGTAGACACACAGGCGTGTGTCTAGACCGTGTGTGACACACGACTGAGTACATGGGCCTGTAGTGTAACACCCCAAACCCAGTTTAAACGTTACGACTAAATCTGGTATGTCACATGGAAAAATAGTTTTGAAATTTTAGTGAAGACATCGCAATTTAGAAAACTTTTCGTTTTGTGTTTCCATCATAAAAATTCAGGTTTAAGGGTTTCCTACCAACTTTTATTAAAAAGAACTAATAGTCGAATACGGGTTTTTTGATACGAAAGCCAAAATTTAGGGATTTCATAAACATGACATTTAAAAAAAATAGTTTGTATAGTTTTAGAAAAATGTCGAGTTTCATTATTATTTTGCTAGTTTTAAACATTAATATTTTGGACAATGTTTATTATATTTTTAAGAAAAACTACGTGTTTAACATTTCATAATATAATAATAACGCATTAAAATAAAACCCAAATTAAAATTATGGAGGCCTTATTACATAAAAAAATCCCAAATTAAAAATAAGTTTAAAAGAAGGAAACGAAATTTACGAAAGAAATAATGCATGGCCACCTCAAAGTCCACCTCGGCTCCAAATCCGCAACTAGGGGTTACCTGCAAAATTAAGCAGAGAGGTGAGTCACCAAGACTCAGTGTGTAATTCCCCTAACGAACGTAATCTGGCCTTAAACCCACAGATGCACATTGAGCCTTAGCCCTCACAATATGGCATATTAAAAAGTGTATGCAATGCAACCCAGCCCAACCTAGTATTCCATCCTCGACATCACCTAAACTAGCCAAACACCTATGGCACCAAGCCACTGTGGTACCAAACCACTGTGATAGAGTCACTGATGTATATATATGTGGTACCAAACCACTGAAGTAATGTGACATAGTCACTGATATATGTATATGGGGTACCAAACCACTGTGACAGAGTCACTGAATTTACACTTCCCCTTTCAATCATATCCCAAAGCCCATGCAACATATTATCATATTGTGATGAATGCAGTCATATTTCCAATGTACAACAAATAATCAAATCATACATATGTTTAGGCTATGTTGTTCAAAAGATAGATTCATAAAGGTACTTACCTGGTGTCTCCAACCTTACCCACAAGGGTATCTCAACTGTCTATACAGTCGTTTCAGCTTCTAGACAACTCAGTCATTAATGCAAAATAATAAAGGAAGATGTAAGCACTACACACCTAATTATCATAGAATTAAACACTCTAGATTGTCAACACTCTCACTAGCGGGAATAACCGCGATTTGCCCATCCCAAGCAGGCGTCGGCTCTCTACCACAACCCGGTGGAAAGTCTCAAACCGCCAACACAGCATGCCATTTAAACTTAGGATCAGAGACTATGGGTCCACTCCCCTCCTTAGGTCGGCTAGCTTTTCGTATCCATGAAGAAAATCTTGATCGTCTGATGCTATAGTGAAAATAACATTTGCCCCAACAAATGGTTTGATTATGGCAAGAGTAAAAGCGAATAGAAGCGATCACAAAGAGCTAGAGGGAAGCTCCTTACCTTGATCAAAGAAGAATCAAACATGGACCGATTTGGCTATAGGTTTCAATCTGTTGTGAACATGCCAAGACAAGCGAAGAACAGAAGAGGTTAGCTGTGAACTAGCATTAAGGAATAAATAGCCTCTTTGGCTATGACCCCACAAAACCAAAAAATAGATAAAGAAACAAAAGAGTCTCCCTTACCTTGCACAAACAGAACACGATTGAAAAGGATACCTTCGACAACCAACCAGCCCTTTGGTTCTTGGGGTTCAGCTAAATAAAAAATGATGAATGTAATATCCCGGGTTAAGGGGCTATTTTGTTGTTGCATGTTATTGCATGTGTTTAGTGTGCTGTGTTGCTATTTCGGTGTTATAGGGCTTAATTGTAGCCTAGGGTGTGCTTAAGTGAATGGGAAAATTTTGGTTTTTGGGTGTCAAGTCGGAAATTTGTTGGAGCTAGGGTATTGGTATGGTCGAATCTATGAAGGGTGGGATTTTGGGTTTCTATATAAGCCATCATTAAGGAGTTAGTGGTCTTTCTAATTCATTCAATCAAGGTAAGAAGGTAACGTTTACCAAGGCCATTTCTCTTGTCTTTTAGTTTTAGTCGAATCGATATTGATTTATGTAGGGATCTCGATAGCTTTCAAGATCAAGTGAGAACCTTTGGGGTTTGGGTCGACTTTGGTAAGGTTATTCGATTAACATGATTATTTAGTCTCATTTAGATCTCGATTTAACGCTTAACCGGTCTTCGATTAAGTACTATTCGATGGATGCGAGTACCATCCAAGGAGAGAAAGGGTCGACACGTAGTCCCTACCCCTAAGTTCAAGAAGCGTTTAGTTTCAAAGTAAGTGATTGGCCACCGGGTTTGGGCCACCAAAACAGGATCGTGAGGCAAATAGCAGAGTGTCGGTTAGTGATAGCATCGATGTAGAGGCGTGGTATTACGGGTTATCGTGTGTAATTAGCACAATCGCTTTCTTTACTTTCCTTGTTTAAATTAATTAAATGCATGTGATATGTGTGGTAGCCGAATTAGTGGTCGTGGTGGTATTGTTATCCATAATGGGTAACTGTAAATGTGTTAGTACAATTCCCGTATTAAAATGTGGATGGATATATGTGGATCTATGTAAGCAAGTAAAATATGTATGTCTGGACATATTCATATGTTTCATGCCATTTCATCATAATGTGCTGCATGTACATGGGGTTTGGTATATATATTGAAAAGGGGAAGTGTGTATATATATTTATATATGTGGATTAATGATGGCCTCGAGCCTCATTGTGGTTTGATGATGACCTTGAGTCACATCGTGGATTGGTGTTGGCCTCGAGCCACATCGTGGATTGATGACGACCTTGAGTCTCATTGTGGATATTTGTGATTTTAATCACGTGGATCAGTGGCTAGACCACTAAGTGGACTTTGAGCAGCATGACTGCCAAAGAGGTGTGTAGCGGATGGAGGGTTGATTTAGTAATCCCCTGGTGTATGGTGGTTGGATATGATGGGTGGTGTGTAGCGATTGGATATTAGGTTGGGTTGGATTAACATAATGCATCATAATATGTGGTTTATCGATTTGATGTGGTTTTGGCTGCCCAATTGTGGAAACAGTGGTTTAATTGCACACCGAGCCAAAATAACTCACTGCTCTTCAAATAATGCAGTAATACATGATACATTGGGTGGGCCGAATGGATTCGAGGTGGCCATGTACATTTTTATTTTAAGTACCTTATAAACTTTTAATTACTTTTTGGGATATTTTTATTGTAGTAAGGCCGCTATAAATGTTTTGGGATTATTATTATGGGTTTAAGCTAGTTTTTCCTATCCATTGATTAATTAAAAGATGATTTTAAGATATTTCTAACGTAAAGGTAACAAATGAAAGTTTTGTTCAAAATCTTGGATCACTTATAAGAAAACGGGTTTCTTTTTTATTTTAGAACTTAAAACTCATTTTTCACCTTCGAAACCAAACTATTTTCAACACCTTTCCCAGTAACATTTCGAATTCGATTGTAGTGTTTTGGGCGGGGTTTGGGGTGTTACAGCCAAGGCTTCGGCTTATCCCTGAGTCATTCCTAGACCCCAAAACACCCTAAACTAGCATATTAAGCATATCATACACATGTAATACATCAAATGCAAAGCCCTAATTTAGAATGTTACAAGAAGGGTGTTATAATTTTGTCCACACGGTAGACACACAAAGCGCAGGTCTAAACCGTGTGTGACACACGATCGAAAGTACATGGGCCTCAGAGTGTAACACCCCAAACCCGCTTTAAACGTTACGGCTAAATCTGGTATGTCACATGGAAAAATAGTTTTGAAATTTTAGTGAAGACATCGCAATTTAGAAAACTTTTCGCTTTGTGTTTCCATCATAAAAATTGTGTTTAAGGGTTTCCTACCAACTTTATTAAAAAGAACTAATAGTCGAATACGGGTTTTTTGATACGAAAGCCAAAATTTAGGATTTCATAAACATGACATTTAAAAAAAACAGTTTGTATAGTTTTAGAAAATGTCGAGTTTCATTATTATTTTTCTAGTTTTCGCTTGTTAATATTTTGGAAAATGTTTATTATATTTTTAAGAAAAACTCGTGTTTAACATTTCATAATATAATAATAACCGCATTAAAATAAAACCCAAATTAAAATTATGGAGGCCTTATTACATAAAAAATCCCAAATTAAAAATAAGTTTAAAAGAAGGAAACGAAATTTACTAAGAAATAATGCATGGCCACCTCAAAGTCCACCTCGGCCCAACCAGAACTAGGGGTTACCCGCAAAATTAAGCGTAGAGGTGAGTCACCAAGACTCAAGGTGTAATTCCCTAACGAACGAATCGCCTTAAACCCACAGATGCACATTGAGCCTTAGCCTCACAATATGTCATATTAAAAAGTGTATGCAATGCACCAAATTACCCCAACCTAGTATTCCATCCTCTACATCACCTAAACCAGCCAAACACCTGTGGCACCAAGCCACTGTGGTACCAAACCACTGTGATAGAGTCACTGATGTATATATATGTGGTACCAAACCACTGAAGTAATGTGACATAGTCACTGATATATGTATATGGGGTACCAAACCACTGTGACAGAGTCACTAAATTTACACTTCCCCTTTCAATCATATCCCAAAGCCCATGCAACATATTATCATATTGTGATGAATGCAGTCATATTTCCAATGCACAACAGATAATCAAATCATACATATGTTTAGGCTATATTGTTCAAAAGATAGATTCATAAAGGTACTTACCTGGTGTCTCCAACCTTACCCACAAGGGTATCTCAACTGTCTATACAGTCGCTTCAGCTTCTAGCCAACACAGTCATTAATGCAAAATAATAAAGGAAGATGTAAGCACTACACACCTAATTATCGTAGAATTAAACACTCTAGATTGTCAACACTCTCACTAGCGGGAATAACCGCGATTTGCCTATCCCAAGCAGGCGTCGGCTCTCTACCACAACCCGGTGGAAAGTCTCAAACCGCCAACACAGCACGCCATTTAAACTTAGGATCAGAGACTACGGGTCCACTCCCCTCCTTAGACTGGCTAGCACTCGCATCCATGAAGAAAATCTTGATCGATACAGTACTATAGTGAAAACAGCATTTGCCCCAACAAGGGGTTTGATTATGGCAGAGTAAAACGAATAGAAGCTGATCACAAAGAACTAGAGGGAAGCTCCTTACCTTGATCAAAGAAGAATCAAACATGGACCGATTTGGCTATAGGTTTCAATCTATTGTGAACATGCCAAGACAAGCGAAGAACAGAAGAGGTTAGCCGTGAACTAGCATTAAGGAATAAATAGCCTCTTTGGCTATGACCCCACAAAACTGAAAAATAGATAAAGAAACGAAAGAGTCTCCCTTACCTTGCACAAACAGAACTCGATTGAAAAGGATACCTTCGACAACCAACTAGCCCTTTGGTTCTTGGGGTTCAGCTAAATAAAAAATGATGAAAGAAAAGGGTTACAAGAGATAGAGTAACCAACTTCAGAAAAGAAACCAATTTGGTTTCCTTAGAAGAAGTAAGGAGATAATAAGAATAAAGGAAAAGTTCTTTACCTTCAACAGAGAGAATCCGAATGGGGTCAAGAAGATTCGACACAAGCAGAGAAGAACAAGGGAGACGAAAAGAAAAGTGAAGAAATTAGAAGTAGTGTAGAAGAGAAAGAGAGTTTCGGTTTAGTGAAGAATGTAGAGAAATGATGGATAAAAGTTTTGATTAAGGTGAAAAAACAAACTGTAGGAGATGAAAGAGAGGTTTGGTCAATACAAAAAAACAAGAAGAGAAAGAAGAGAGAAAAAGTGCTACGGTTTTAGTAAAGAAAAAGAAGTGAATGGCAACTCCAATTCAAAAGAAATAAAAGGCTTCTATTTGAGTTTCAATTCTTACTATTTCCCAAATGGAAAAATGGCACACCCCCTTCCCTTATGACCAAAAGTTGAAAACAAAGATGCCTAAAGGAACCAAAAGAAAGAACGACACACCTCCCACACTAGGTCAAAATCGAAACCACTCTCACAAAAGGCCCCTTTCATGATTGAAATTCTCCCCCTCAAAGACCCCACATTCGGCCAACACCTCCATCAACCTGAGTCCCACGATCCACTCCTTATTTTACTCCACAATTTGCTCCCCATCACCCATTCAAGCCAATTTGACCACTTCAACTCCTCAAGCACCTCTTATCCATCCATTTCAAATGATTTGACTCATTCAACTCCTCTTAGAAAAGTCCCAGCTGAATACCGCCTCCTCCTCTCCTTAAGCACAAAAAATAAGGCTTCACAATGCAACAGATGGGATTCAAACTCCTTTCCCCCTTGCTATGCCAGTGATGCCACAACCACTCCACCTTTTGCCCACCTTGAGTCATCAACCACAAAAGAATATCCTTAAAGCCTACTTCCCCTAGCTCTCCCCCTAGAGTGCCCTAAAAACAAAATTTTACCATGTCCCTGGCTCGAACCCGAGCCTCCCCAAGACCCTCAAACACACCTAAATAACAAGCAAAATGAGCCAAGCACATAAAATAGCACAAAATGTAGAACCCCTAATTCTAGGATGTTACATGTAGTTAGGCCGTGTGTCCCCTACTTCTTAAAAATGAGAAATAGAATGCTCAGAATTGAGCACACGAGCATGTGTCTCAGCCGAGTGGTTGACACGGCCTTGGACATAGGCGTGTTAAATGGCTGTGTGAAAACTACACCTAAATTTCGAAAATAAAATTTGCCACATGGCCTAGCATACGGGCATGTGACTTCAATTTTTTCATGCTTTGCAAGTTAGAGAGTTACATAGGTTAGGGACACGGGCGTGTCCCTGACAAAACGGGCGTGTGGGTATTGATCATAAGCAAAATTTTGAAATTTTGAGAAAAATTTTATGAGACACCGATTTAGTCCCGATTCGATTCTAATGCTTGTATTGGGCCTCGAGGGTCCATTTAAGGGATGTTATGATTGATTCCAAAAAATAAATAGTAATTAACATGAATTATCTGAAAATGTTCTAAAAGTTCCGGTAATGCTCTGAAGACAATGCTAGTTTATGAATATCAAAGTTATATAATATGTAATCTAGCACTTAAAATTAAATATTACGCACTTACAAAAAATTATAAATTCGTAATGCAATTTGTATAGATACATATACGGATCCGAGAATTCAAGAATGCATCTTGATTAAATTTTTATCAAATACAACATCTGGCACGTCAAAGTGCCAAGATTAACTTGCGAGGGAGACTCAAAGAAGATTGAACGTCCTTCTACAAAAAGTATATTAAGATGTGGAAGCGTAGGTATGATTTCTTACCAACGTGTGAACCATTTCTCACACCGAGTTAGCAACGTCTTCGGATTACATAGGTTGGTTCAGGCTTAACAACAAGCAATATATACTATCAGATTTAGAGAGGAGTAGGCAACATTGCCTTAGGAGGCCAAGACAAGGGCCCATCAATCCTAGGTCGGGAAATGGAGATGCAGTGGGATCAACATATGCTCCATCTGCATCAAAAGACCTAACTGCCATGCAACCTCACGATCAGTCTGCTTTATTTATTTTTACTTTTAACCTAGTTTTTTTTGTCACAACCATCACACACACACACACACACACACACACACACACACACACACACACACACACACTCATTCTCCATATCATCACGTTCAGTTTTGGTTTATTTTATACAACCACCACAACACTCAACATTAAATTATTTTACACAAGCACCATATCACAACCCATCATTACCTGTATATCTTCTTTAGAGATATACTATGCATGACCGTCACACACCATGCCATATAATATGTCGATCTTGCCAACAACATGACACAGTCAATATCGTCTTCAGTTCCCACCTTCTATCTGCAAGTGGGCTAGACGACACCATATAGTAGTTCATCGATAGTGTCGTAAACACCACCATCATCGTTGTTCTACCGAGGTGGGTCATCCTGACAACAACTGACTCAGCCTGAGAGGGATCCATGATGAGCGGCTAGGACATGGTCAGGTTCAACCATGGAGGAAGGAGACGAAGTCATCGATCAACCCCAATGTCTACGTCAATGTGAAGCCGAAGTCGACGAGCAGGCACCAAACCAATTAGTGCGACGGAACCCTAAACGTGTTTAATGCCTACTCAATTGTGGTACATATTCGTCGCACCCATGATTACGTTGTTTTGTAATGTCTTATATATTTTGTGTTAAATTTGAAATGTACACTTATTTACAATGTACGAAACAAATTTATTAAATTTGTTTGATTTGTATATAACCAAGTTGTGAGTTTAAAATTTACAATTCGAGTTGAATTTTACAATTGAATCACTCGAATAACATATTTTATATGTAAAATTATAAAACTTTAAAAAAAACTCTAAAAATTATAAAATATATATACAAAGAAAGTTAAAAAATTAATGATTCAAGTTTATAGTACTAAAGTATTTTTTTATTTTTCTTTGGAAAAGTTTTCAAATATATATAGTTTCAAATTTATGTGCTCTAAAATGAAATTAGTTATACTGACAAAAGATTTTAAATTGACATGTTTAATTTTATAATTGAACTCAAACACTTTCACTTGATTCGATTCGATTTGACTCAACTAGAATTTCATTTCACTTGACTCGATTCAGAAAAAATTCATGTAACAGCCCGAATTTGGGGCTAGTCGGGACAGTGGTTTCGGGACCACTAACTCGAGGTTGAGGAAAGCTATTTTTGACATTATTTTATGTGTTATATCATGATTATAAGGATATATGAAAATTTTGGTGCATTAATTTTAGTGATTTAAGGCTTAATTGCAAAAAAAGGACTAAATCGCATAAAGTGCAAAAGTTCCATTTTACAAGCTAGAAGTATTTAATAGATAAGAAACTTTAAATTAAAGGTCTTGAATGTGAAATTATACCTTCCTAATGTTGATAGCTGGCCATAGGGGACAATAGACTCAAAATTGGTCAAAATTGGGTGGGTTAGGTTGACTAATTTGAAGGAAATAAATAAAATAAGAAAAGATGATATCATCCATTTTTCTTCATCACCTTCACCACCAAAAATACCAGCATAGAGGGGGGTTTTGAAAGCTTTGAAATTTCAGTAACTTATCCTCTCACAAGTAAGTGATTTTGGTGGTTTTAGTTGATAATTTTTGTACTTTTAGAACCCCAAAGCTTAAACTAGCTAATGAGGGGACTAATTTGCAATATGGTTGAAAGTCTAGGGACTTTCCATGAGAGAGTTTATTTTGTTTGCTGAGTTTTTATATTAGAAAATGGATGTTAGTGAGTTAAGGAACAACTTTTGTGAAAGGTGTTACCATGAAAACACCTAAATGAGACTAAGTTGTAAAAGTTGAAATTTTGTAATAAATGCATAAATAGTTGGAATTATGAGTAGTTTTAAGAGAAATAAATGTTTAGCTAGGCTTTTTTAATGAGAAAATGTGATGAAAAATGATTTACGAGCTTAGGGGCAAAATCATAATTTTGCCATAGTACAAGGGCAAAATGGTTATTTTTGCCTAAGTAGAGATTATGATGTATTATAATTATAAAATGATTGAATGAGTGAATTTTGTTATTATAGATCAAGAAGAGAGCGGAATTAACCTTGACAGGGGAAAGGCAAGGTTTCGAATTAAACCACAAATTAACACATTTTGCACTGAGGTAAGTTTATGTGTAAACGATACATCTCTAATATATAATTATTGTCAATTATTGGTGCATTGTATGAATAAGATCATTGTAATAGAGATGGATTGAGTTTGATAGTTAATGAATAATTCTCGTATGAATTTCAAAATAAATATGTAGGTGCAAAAATAATATCCGTAACCATTCTTTTGGTGGGCTGTATGCGATACCACCTTACTACACATTCACGATGGGCTGTGTGCGATACCATCGTGTATATTATCATTTGGTGGGCTATGTGAGATTCCACCGTAATATTCTTGTTGGTGGGCTATGTGTAATATCCGAGATTTAGGGTTATGCATTTTCACTTAAATGTATGTGGTAGCATGCTTGTGTGTGATTTGAATGTGTTTTGGGGGCTTCAGGAACCTTGGGTTGTAGGTAGAAGCCTTAGAAAAATATCTGATTTTAAGCCTAAAAAGGGGAAACTAAGGGAACTAGGCCTTAAGAAGTTTATTGTGTTGGTTAGGACACAAGAAAAGCCTTGGTAAAGTGGCAAGGAGGCGCCACTTAGGGCCTTAGTCAGTGACGCCATAAGGAGTGTGAAAGGGCCTAGGTTCGAGTAGCAAGGGAAGCATTTTGAAGCTTTTATTTTTCAGCAAGGAAGGGTAGTGATGGACGGCACAAGGACACTTCATGGATGAAGTGTAGATTGGGTCAAATAGCTTAAAGATTCGGCTAAGTAGGAGTGAAAAGGGGGATTTGGATGAGGGAAGGAGAGTTGGCCGGCCAAGGGACTTCTAGGATGACAATTTCGGTCATGTAGGTGGGGAAGAGAAGCCAAATTTTAGTTTGAGCCTCACCATCACTTTCTTTTTCTTTTCTACTCACCATTCTTTCTTCCTCTTTCTCACCAAAGCTGAATCACACCATCTTTTTCTTCTTCTTCTTCTCATAATTTCTTCTTCCATCAAAAGCAGAAACACTCCTTGTCATTAGCCGAAATCTTTCTCTTTTCTGTCATTCTCAAAAGCCGAATCTCCTATCTCTTGGCCATAGCCGATTGTACCTCTACCCTTTTGGAACCGAATTATTCACTAGATCAAAAGTCGAATCTTCTAGTAAGTACACTTCCTACTTCTCTTCTCTTCTTGACTGATTTGGTTAGCCAAAATCTAGGGATCTAATTCCTCTCTTTTTTTTTTGGCCGAGCCATGAAGGAGATCTTTCGGGATTCTTGTAGCCGATGATTGAAAGGTGATTTTTCGGGATTTGAGATCCAAGGTAAGCAGAAGGTAACATTCGGCCAAGGGTCATTCTTATAGATCCTATGCAGAAAAATTTGAATCGACATAAGTTATGTAGGGATTTCGACATCTTCAAGGGCAAACGATAGTTTTAGGATTTAGGCAAAAGAGGTAAGGGTTCTAGTATTTCGGATCTGTCTCCCATTCGTTCAAAAGCCGAAGGCTAACCATTTGTGTGTACTAGTACTTGGCCGATTGCAAGGGAGGTACATTACGTAGTTTCAGGATTTAGTTGGAAACCAAATCAGCATTAAGGTAAGGTATTATTTCCATGCGACATGTCCTTCGGGATCTCTAGTTGAGCCGAATAGGCTTTTGGATATTAACAGAGTGTTGGCCGATTTTAGGAAGAAGGAAGGAAAACGATTCGGGATCTCGTTAGTTTTGGGATTTTGCTTAGATCTACGAATAGTCAGGTGTGTAACCCACCCTAAATTCCAGAATAATAATAATAATAATGTTATGTATATGTTAATAAGGCAATGGATGAATATGGCTAAGGGTACCATTCAATGGTGCAGTGTATTCAGGTATGTACCCCTCAATACTCGTTAATAGTGTTTATGAACATTGCTATGAAAATATGAGAAATTTCATTATGGCCATGGGGTAAGGTAGATTGCATGATATCTGTGTAATTTGTATGTTGCATGGGCATATGGATGATAATGATAAAGGGGAAGTGTTCTGGTGGCTTTTACCACATTATCTGGTGACCTATGTCACATATTATGAATCCGGTGACTTTGTCACATTATCCGTGGCTATGCCACGATTATAAGGGTGATGTCTGAGTTGACTACAATGACGCCTTCGATGGTGTGTAGTGGATGGAGGTCAATTTAGTAATCCCCGGTGTGATTGGCGTGTCTGAGTGATGTGTAGAGGTTGGATATCTAGGTGGGTTTGGGTTGCATCATTGCTTATAAATGCGTATATGTGATTTGATATGCCTTAACCGAATGGGAATCTATGTTGGTTGTTACACATTGAGTCTGTTGACTCACCCTCCGTGGGCTAACATTTTGCAGGTGATACTCAGTAAATAGACCAGGTCGGTAGGGACTTAGTGGTGGTCATGCTCAGCTCAATTTTTTTCGGATTTTCTTATTATGTAAAAACTATTTTGAAAAGAATTTTTTGAAATACCCCTCTAGATTCTCAAAATTACCAAAATACCCCAGATTTCCAAAATCACTGAAATACCCCCGAATTTCCAAAATTTTTAAATTACCCTCGGGATTACAAAATTACCAGAACACCCCTATTTCACAAAATTACCAAGGACCCTATTTTAAAAAAAGAAAATTATGAAAATACCCCTGTAGGATAAAATTACAAAAATACCCATGAGTAGTGGAAAACAATAACAATGACAACCACAACACTTTTCTGTAATGAACGCGAGTTCATGAATGTTGATGATTGAATGAATGAACTTGAGACTGTAGTGTGTGGATGAATTGAAAGAACTACTTTTTAGAACTATTAATCATAAGACCTGCTCGTGATAAATCGGTGGAATGAAATAATGAATCATAAAATTCTTAATCAGATAAACGCAACTCGGAAGAATGAGTTCTAGGGGCCGTGGTCGTAATGTGCGAGGGCGTGGTAGAGTCAGAATGATCGTATCATAACCCGTTAGGCCTGGTCAAGGGTCCGAGAATGAAATGCCACCACCACCATTGGTGGTTTGAATATCGAGGATCGACGGGGACGATGCAAGATCGCAGCGATCTTTGAGAGTTCTTGAGAGGGTGGCTGGAGCAGGTGGAGGCATGGGAGCTCGAAAATCTGTACCCGAGCGACTCTGAGCCAATGGAGCTAAGGTATTCCGTGGTGTATCTGGTGTGGCGCCCAATACGACCGAGTATTGGTTGGAGGTGACGGAGCGAATTATGGACGATTTGCACCTGACTGCTGAGGAAAAACTAAAAGGGGTGGTGTTGCTTCTCCGCGATGAGTCATACTAGTGGTGGCTCACGGTTCGGGATGGTGCCATAGCGGATAATCTTACTTGGGAGTATTTTAAGACGGCGTATCAGAAGAAGTATGTTAGGACTAGCTATATTGATGCACAGAGGAAGGCATTTTTGAGGTTGGTTCAGGGGAGTAAGTCCATAGCGGAGTACGAGGCAAAATTTTTTAAGGCTAAGCCGGTATGCTTGAAGCATCGTGGCTACGGAGCATGAACGATGTGTCAGGTTTAAAGATGGACTGAGGGATGACCTAAGATTACTGATTGCTCCACAGTAGGAGCGGGAGTTTACCGTGTTGGTAGAGAAGGCTAAGGTAGCTGAAGGGGTTAAGGAATCTGTGAGATGTAATTCGATAGGAATAGACAAAGAGAGGTTTTGGATCATCGTGGTCATCCAGAACGCTCAAAAGAGACCAAAAGTTGATGGCTGCGAGGTCGTGAGGTTGTTCTGGGAGGACAATACCGTACTTGTGCTCAGTGTGGGAAGATGCACCTAGGAGAGTGTTGGAAGAAGACATGAGGATGCTTTAAGTGTGGATCCAAGGATCACATGATTAGGGACCTGCCCTATGAAAATGCACGGAGCCACCAACAAATCGTGGTCTTAATCAGTGGAAGAGGTGGGATGCATGACCACCGCTGGGTCGTGGTCTAGTTGGCAGAGGTAATGGTTCTGGAAGAGGTCAAGGAACACCAAGCAGAGGTGTTGGTAACACAGAGGCGAGACAGCTAGGTCTGGTGTATGTGGTTCGTCGGAGGGAGGATGGTGACGCATCGGACATCATAACCGGTAAATTCCTTATAACTGACAAGCCTTACTTTGCTTTAATTGACGTTGGCTCGACCCACTCATATGTTGCATGCAGAGTAGCTGAAACATTAGGTGTAGTATCTGAACTGTCTGGTAGGGAGATGACTGTAGTGAGCTCGTTAGGTCAAACGGTAGTGGTGAATAGGATATTCTGGAGTGTGCCTCTAGAGATTCAGGGAATGGTATTTCCTGCCAACTTGATGGAACTACCCTTCGGAGAATTTGATCTCATTTTAGGCATGGATTGGCTAGTGGAACATCGTGCTAAACTGGATTGTGCAGCTAAGCGAATGGAGTTGAGGACTTCGGAGGATGAGGAGATAATTATGATAAGAGAAAGAAAAAATTATTTGGCTAACGTAGTCTCCGCATTAAAGGCTGATAAGATGGTTCGGAAAGGGTGCAAGGCATTTTTGGCCTTCGTTAGTGCTTTGAATGCAAATGAAGAAGGAGTTAGTGGAGTGAGAACCGTAAGGGAATTCGTGGATGTCTTTCTGAAGGAGCTGCCTGGTTACCCCCGGACAGGGAGGTAGAGTTCAGAATTGATTTACTATCAGGTACAGCTCCTGTGTCGATTGCTCCATACCGAATGGCACCAAAGGAGTTAGTAGAGCTTAAAGCCCAGATCCAAGAGTTACTTGATCGTGGGTTTATTCGACCTAGTGTGTCTCCATGGGGAGCACTGATCCTATTCGTGAAAAAGAAGGATAGGACTATGCGTATGTGCATAGATTACCGATAGTTGAATAAGCTGACCATCAAGAACAAGTACCCATTACCGAGGATAGATGACTTGTTCGATCAGCTTAAGGGGGCCGCAGTATTTTCAAAGATAGATCTACGATCTGGATATCACCAGCTTAAGGTGAAGGAAGCAGATATCCATAAGACAGCTTTTCGGACAAGGTACGGGTATTATGAGTTATTAGTAATGTCGTTCGGATTGACGAATGCCCCAGCTGCGTTCATGGATATGGTGAATCGGGTTTTCCAACCCTACTTGGAACAGTTCATCGTTGTGTTTATAGATGACATCCTAGTGTATTCCAAGTCTGAGAAAGAACATGATGAGCATCTCCGGGTTGTATTGCAAGTGTTAAGGGAAAAGAAGCTATATTCCAAGTTCAGCAAGTGCGAATTTTGGCTGAAGGAAGTTATATTCTTAGGGCATGTGGTGTCTGTGGAAGGAATAAGGGTGGATCCTCAGAAGATTGATGCAGTATTAGATTGGAAACCACCTAAGTCTGTGGCTGAGGTTCGTAGTTTCTTGGGGCTAGCAGGCTATTACAGGAGATTTGTTGAAGGGTTCTCGACAATAACAGCACCTCTGACGAAGTTGTTGAGAAAGGAGGTACCTTTCGTATGGGCGGATAAGCAGCAGGAGAGTTTTGAGATGCTTAAGAGAATATTGACTGAGGCTCCGATTTTGATTCAGTCGGAAGCGTAGAAAGACTTCGTGGTGTATTGTGATGCTTCCCATACAGGATTGGGATGTGTCCTTATGCAAGATGGGAAAGTGGTCGCTTATGCATCTCGACAGTTGAGGCCACATGAGGTTAACTATCCGACACATGATCTGGAGTTGGCGGCAGTAGTATTCGCTCTAAAAGTATGGAGGCACTACTTGTATGGAGAAAGGTCGGTGATTTACACGGACCACAAGAGTTTGAAGTATCTGCTGACTCGAAGGAGCTAAATTTGAGACAACGCAGGTGGGTGGAGTTGTTGAAAGACTATGATTGCTCAATAAAGTATCACCCGGGCAAGGCGAATATGGTGGTAGATGCCCTAAGTCGGAAAGTGGTGTCGGATCTAAGGGCGATGTTTGCACATCTTAGCCTTTATGATGATGGAAGTTTGTTAGCAGAGTTACAAGTGAAGCCGACGTGGCTAAGTCAGGTGAAGGAGAAACAATTGGTAGATGGTGAACTCAGTGCTAAGCTGTTACAAGTACAAAATGGGAAGTTGGAAGACTATGGTGTAAACGGTGATGGAGTGCTGTGTTTTCGGGGCAAGGTCTGTATGCCAAAGGATGAGGAGTTAAGGTAGCAAATTCTTTGGGAATCGCATAGTAGCCCTTATGCTATGCATCCCGGAGGAAGTAAGTTATCAGAGATCTACGGATCGGCTTTTGGTGGCTTCGGTCTTAAGCGGAAGTTCTGAATTTGTAGGGAAGTGCTTAACGTGTCAGCAAGTCAAGGCTGAACACCAAGTACCGTCAGGATTGCTTCAACCGATAAATATTCCGCAATAAAAGTGGGAGAGAATTACCATCGACTTCGTTGGTAGGCTTCCCCTCACGCCTACTAAGAAGGACCCGGTATGGGTGATAGTAGATCGGTTGACGAAGTCTACACATTTCATACCAGTGCAGGTTGACTATTCCCTGCAGAGATTGGCAAAATTGTATGTAGCAAAAATCGTGAGGCTGCACGGAGTGCCAGTGTCGATTATATCGGATAGGGATCTGAGGTTTATGTCTCAATTTTGGAAAGCACTACATCAAGCATTGGGCACCAGGTTGGACTTCAGTACGGCATTCCATCCGCAGTCGGATGGCCAATTTGAACGGGTAATTCAAGTGCTAGAGGATATGTTGAGAGGTTGCGTAACAGATTTTAGAGGAAGTTGGGAGGAGTTCTTGCCTTTAGCGGAATTTGCGTATAATAATAGCTATCAAGCAAGTATTCGGATGGCACTGTATGAAGCACTGTATGGACGGAAGTGTCGCACTCCTACGTGTTGGACAGAATTGGGGGAACGTCATGTTTTGGGGCCAGAGATTGTGGTAGAATCAAAAGAAAAGGTTAAGGTAATTCGGGCATGGTTGAAGGAGGCATCTGATAGGCAGAAGTCATATGCAGATCTTAAGCGAAAAGAGATAGAGTTTGCTGAAGGAGATCAAGTGTTTTTAAAAGTTTCACCATGGAAGAAGGTGATGAGATTTGGTCACAAGAGAAAGTTAAGTCCCAGGTTTATAGGACCTTATCGGATTTTGAAGCGGTTGGACCAGTGGCATATCAGTTAGAGTTGCCTTTGGAATTGAAGCAGATGCACGATGTGTTCCACGTTTTGATACTACGACATTACCGATCGGATCCATCTCATGTAATACCGGTTGAAGAGGTGGAGCTAAGACCAAATTTGTCCTATGAGGAAGAGCCGATTCAGATTCTAGAACGGGATGTGAAGGTGCTACGGAGGAAATCAGTTCTTCTAGTCAAAGTATTATGGCATAACCATGGATCGGAAGAAGCTTCATGGGAGCCAGAGGAAGCAATGCGACAGCAATACCCTCACTTATTTTAGCAAGGTAATTTCGAGGTCGAAATTATTTTAAGGGGGTAGAACTGTAATATCCAGGATTTAGGGGTTATGTATTTTCACTTAAATGTATGTGGTAGCATGCTTGTGTGTGATTTGAATGTGTTTTGGGGTTTCAGGAACCTTGGGTTGTAGGTAGAAGCCTTAGAAAAATATCTGATTTTAAGCCTAAAAAGGGGAAACTAAGGGAGCTAGGCTTTAAGGAGTTTATTGTGTGGCTTAGGACACAAGAAAAGCCTTGGTAAAGTGGCAAGGAGGCACCACTTAGGGCCTTAGTCAGTGACGCTACAAGGAGTGTGAAGGTTTGAAGCTTTTATTTTTCAGCAAGGAAGGGCAGTGATGGACGGCACAAGGACACTTCATGGATGAAGTGTAGATTGGGTCAAATAGCTTAAAGATTCGGCTAAGTAGGAGTGAAAAGGGGGATTTGGATAAGGGAAGGAGAGTTGGCCGGCCAAGGGACTTCTAGGATGACAATTTCGGTCATGTAGGTGGGAAAGAGAAGCCGAATTTTAGTTTGAGCCTCACAATCTCTTTCTTTTTCTTTTCTACTCACCATTCTTTCTTCCTCTTTCTCACCAAAGTCGAATCACACCATCTTTTTCTTCTTCTTCTTCTCATAATTTCTTCTGCCATCAAAAGCCGAAACACTCCTTATCATTAGCCGAAATCTTTCTCTTTTTCTATCATTCTTAAAAGCCGAATCTCCTATCTTGGTCATAGCCGATTGTACCTCTACCCTTTTGGAACTGAATTATTCACTAGATCAAAAGCCGAATCTTCTGGTAAGTACACTTCCTACTTCTCTTCTCTTCTTGACTGATTTGGTTAGCCGAAATCTAGGTATCTAATTCCTCTTATTTTCTTTTAGCTGAACCATGAAGGAGATCTTTCGGGATTCTTGTAGCCGAGGATTGAAAGGTGATTTTCGGGATTTGAGATCCAAGGTAAGCAGAAGGTAACATTCGGCCAAGGGCCATTCTTATAGATCCTATGCAGAAAAATTCGAATCTGACATAAGTTATGTAGGGATTTCGACATCTTCAAGGGCAAACGATAGTTTTGGGATTTAGGCAAATGAGGTAAGGGTTCTAGTATTTCGGATCTGTCTCCCATTCGTTCAAAAGCCGAAGGCTAACCATTTGTGTGTGCTAGTACTTGGCCGATTGCAAGGGAGGTACATTACGTAGTTTCAAGATTTAGTTGGAAACCAAATCAGCATTAAGGTAAGGTATTATTTCCATGCGACATGTCCTTCGGGATCTCTAGTTGAGCCGAATAGGCTTTTGGATATTAACAGAGTGTTGGCCGATTGTAGGAAGGGGGAAGGCAAACAATTTGGGATCTTGTTAGTTTGGGATTTTGCTTAGATCTACGAATAGTCAGGTGTGTAACCCACCCTAAATTCCGGAATAATAATAATAATGTTATGTATATGTTAATAAGGCAATGAATGAATATGGCTAAGGGTACCATTCAATGGTGCAGTGTATTCAGGTATGTACCCCTCAATACTCGTTAATAGTGTTTATGAACATTGCTATGAAAATATGAGAAATTTCATTAAGGCCATGGGGTAAGGTAGATTGCATGATATCTGTATAATTTGTATGTTGCATGGGCATATGGGTGATAATGATAAAGGGAAGTGTTCTGGTGGTTTTTACCACATTATCTGGTGACCTATGTCACATATTATGAATCTGGTGACTTTGTCACATTATCTAGTGGCAATGCCACGATTATAAGGGCAATATGCAGTTGACTGCAGCGACTGCCTTCGATGGTGTGTAGCGGATGGAGGGTCGATTTAGAAATCCCCACGGTGTGATTGGTAGGTACGAGTGATGTGTAGAGGTTGGATATCTAGGTGGGTTTGGGTTGCATCATTGCTTATAAATGCGTATATGTGATTTGATATGCCTTAACCGAATGGGAATCTATGTTGGTTGTTATACACTGAGTCTGTTGACTCACCCTCCGTGGGCTAACATTTTGCAGGTGATACTCAATAAATGGAACAGGTCGGCAGGGACTTAGTGGTGGCCATGCTCAGCTCAGTTTTTTCCGGATTTTCTTATTATGTTTTTCTTGAATTTATTTTGGTTTTGAATTATTGTAATAAGGCCATTACCATTTAACTGTTTTAAGTTTACGTTTTAATTTCTATTATGATATGAACAACAACAAACAAATGATTAAACATTTTTTTCGTAAAACAACTTCAATTGTTTTGACACCCAAACTCCTACGGTTTTTAAGATAATAATAATAAGCCCTAATATTTGGCATTTCTTTTAACTTGTAAATTTTTGAAACATGAAAATAACGTTTCAACACAAACTTCAAACACAACACGGTTTTCAAATTAATCATAACTCAAACCTATCTTTCTTCAAAACTACAAAATTATTTTTTTTCCAAGATGACAAAATGAGGTTTTAGCTACGTTTTACTCAAGGAGCATGCCAGATCCGATCAAGGTTTGTGGGTCGGGTTTGGGGTGTTTCACTATGTGCGATACCACCCTATCATAGATCAATGGTGGGCTATGTGCGATACCATCGATTTATAGAATAATGGTGGGCTATGTGCGAAACCACTGAGTGTTAAGTATTAATTCAAATGGTTTATTGAGAAATTATTTAAGTGTTGTATCATGTGACCTTGTGCTGATAAGTGTAGGGATGTATGTTAATAAATGTGAGTATTATGCTTGTGATGTGCTTGGAATGTGGTAGGAGATGAAATGAGTAAGCACGACTATAGAATGTGGATTGTTCTTGCTTAGTATGAAATGCTATTTATTGATTAGCATATGTTATGATGTTTATTGTTCACATGTAAACTTACTAAGCTTAAAGCTTACTCCCTTTCTTTTCCCTTGATTTAAAATGTAAAAGAGCCGGGTCAGAATACAAAGATAATTGGAAGATCACCCACACTATTAGCTCATCTCGGTATATCTAGAATTAACATTTTGAGTATGGCATGTATAGGGGCTAGACTTAGTGAAATGTTTTGTTGTTTGAGCCAAGTGTGTGATGACTCCTTTAAAGTTTAACTCTTTTGTATATAGCCATAGATGATGGCTTAATATTGCTAATTTATAAAAAGATGAGGTTACTTATGAAAATGTATGTTGTCTAATTGAGTTGCTTAGTTGTCTAATTGAGTTGCTTAGTGAATGATTGAATGTGATTGTGAATGTATGAGTTAGGGTGATGAAAAGAGCTTGGCAAATAGCCTTGTTCTTGTCCACACGGGTAGGGACACAGGCGTGTGCCTAGGCCGTGTGTGACACATAATCAGTCCCATGGGTGTGTGACTAGGCCGTGTGTCCCTTGTATGTTAAAATTTCAAATCAGTATGCTTGATAGTAAACACACGGGCAAAGACACGACCATGTGTCTCAGCCGTGTGGGAGGCACGACCATGGACATGGGCGTGTTCCCATGCCGTGTGAAGTCTGCACCTGATGTTAGGAATTTAGTTCGACACACGGTCTAAGGACATGGGCGTGTGCCTTGGCCATGTGACCATAGTGAAGTGATGACATCATAAATAGAATGCCAAGGTTTTGGCACACGGGCTGAGACATGGGCGTGTCGATGCCGTGTAAGGGACACAGGTTAGGGACACGAGCATGTGTTCGACCGTGTGAAATAAGTCAGTGTCGACCACGGGTGAGGAACATGGGCATGTCTCGGGGCACACGGGCATGTCCTTTGAGCAACACGGACATGTGACTTCTATTTAGGCAAAATTTTTCTAAGTGCGTAAAAGTTCCCGGTTTAATTTTGTAAGCTTCCAAAAGTAGGTATAAGGCCTCGTAGGCCCATGATGAGTAGCTTATAAGTTTAAATAGAAAGTTTTAAGCTGAACTGAAGCTTTATAGCCCGATGTGTTATGTTTATGCAAGTTAAGTTAGGTAATGCCTCGTATCGATTTCGGCTTCGAAAATGGGTAAGGGGTGTTACAATTCAAGTCCAATTAGGATGATAAAATAGGACTTGTCAACTCGATTATCTCAAATTTTTTTCACTCGATTTGATCGAGTAGGATGATAAAATAGGATATGTGTGATTTCTACATTTTTGTCGATCAAGTTTATCCCGATTTGTAGGGCTCAAAAGCAATCAAGTTGGGGTGGTTGAAATGTTCATAAAGAAAATGCTCCCTACATGGGGCGTTTTCATCTGACATGATAGTGAAAACGCATCCTGTAGTAGTGTTTTCAAGCCACATGTTTAACTTGTCAGAGGAAAATGCCCCATGCAGGGAGCGTTTTCACTGCTATGTCAGATGAAAATGCACATTGCAAGGAGTGTTTTCTCTTTGGCCATTTCAATTTCTTTTGATCCTTGTAACCCAGGATTCCCAGGATAATATTTTACCTTTTATACCCTGCCTCATCCCATATATAAATGCCCCTTCTTCACCCCCTACTCACCACATCTCAATCTCTTCTAAAATTTTTTTCTTCTTCTTGCGTTTTGAAATTTTTAGGTTTAAAAATTTATTTCTCTCTCGCTTTGAGGGAGATGTAGTCATAGTTTTAAGTTGTGTTTGGGTTCATGGTGATGTCATGGAGCTTGGTAACCTATAGATTTCACCTACCATGTGAGTATGGAGCCACCACTTGAGAAGTCGAGATCGCTTTGCAACTTGAGGTCCAAGTTGGCGGTGATTATACTGTCTCAAGTTGAAGTGTAACTAAGGCTTCAAGTTTACTAATGCTATCAAGGGATTATGCATAAATAGGTTCTGTAGTTGACGGTGCTAATGTGGGCATAAAAATGAGTCTTCTCGTTAGAAGAGCATGTTTCATAAAACTCAAACATAGGTGTGAGGAAGGAGAATGTAAGGGGTCTTCTAGTATAATCGATTTATTCGTGTTGTCCACCACCACCACCAAAGGCGATGACCTTGTTAGTATAACATGTTACACACCAATGTTGTCACTGGTTATAATAACGAGGCCACTACTTCAATGGTGATTGATAGGACGCTTGATTGTATTGAAACACCATTGTATTTTTCTTCCTCGTATTTATGTTTGAGTTTTATAAAGCATCCTCTTCTAATGAAAAACTCGTTGCTGTGCCCGTAAAACTACTGTCAACTACGACCCCATTTATGCTCCATCCCTTGACAACATAACATTTGTAAACTTGAAGCTCTAGTTAAACTTCAATCACATATCGTATAATCATCATCAATTGGGACCTTGAGTTGCAACGCGATTCGGCTTCATAGGAGATGGCTCCATACTTACATGGCAGATGAAATTTGTAGGTCACTCAGCTCCATTGCACCACCGTAATTTCAAACATTCCTTAAAACTATAACCATGTCTATCTCAAACATGAATAAAAATAAACCTAAAAAAACTACTAATTTTCAACTGCAAAAAAAAAAACAATTGTTAGCAAAGTGAAAACGTGTCTTGTAGGTTCCAACATCAACAATTTAAAAATAATATACAAGTCATATGGTGAAAAGAATGTATTAGTTTAAAACCAAGCATTAGTACTTCATAGAAATCTCATAAAAACAATGTCTTATCAAAATAGAAGTTTTTTGTACAATTCATTTCCAAATACACTTATGCGCCACCCCATGAGTCATGTATGATATGAAACAAAGTAGTCAGCTCACAATAATAGTAGCACTCTAGCGTAGTCCTTCTAACAAAGCCTTCCTTTAGTTATTCAGCCTAAGAAGGACTAGGTAACAGAGTAAGTTCATATAAACTTAGTGAGTTCCAAATAGAAATCATACATAACATTACTGATAGTACATCTGAACCTTTCTACAAGATTTACACACATTAAAGTAGTACGCCCAATGCCATATACAAAACACAAAAAGACTCAGTACGCTAACTTACTTATCACTTGGGCGTATTGTGGCGCCGCCCCAATTCCCGAGAAGGGACCCTAGGTTGGCGCGTCACACGGGTTTTGAGTGCTTAGTCTAATTGAAAAACTTCTTTCTTTTCTATCATTTAAATTTAATTTTTTAATGGAAAAGTAATTTATGGAAATAGCATCCTATCCTTCCACGATTAAAAAATAGAGTTCTTTAAAAAAAATATGAAATAAACGTTCAAACTCGAATAAACTTTACAAGTCTAAGTATAATAAGTAAAGTAAAACTAGTAACATCGAAATATAGGTTACAACAAAAAATGGCATTAAATCCTCATTTTCCCTTCTAATTTTCATGCTTAGTACCAAACATATAAGGGCCTCATAGCAAAACACTTCTCTGGCGAAGTCCTGGTAAATTCTTATTCCTCAAGGGTCATGAAGAGGGAAAATAATTGGGGTAAGTTCATAAAACTTAGTGAGTTCCTAGACTGGACAACAACAATTCGGACGGTGAATACAACTTGTAAAATTGATTGGAACACATAGTTCGCCATAATGGCGGACTCAGACGACAACAATTCGGAATGTAAATACAACTCGTAAGACTAATTGGAACATATAGTTCGCCACAATGACAGAGTCGGACCACTCGTCTAACTCAACGTCCCAATTTTACCCATGCATCATGTACTCAACTCTTCTTCATGGTAGCCAACCTTGTCCATTATAGAAAGTCTCTCTTTTCAAACATTTGTTATGCCCCACCTTCCTAGTTTGCATGGTCACTTGCCCTACCAATGGCTGTACAACCATAATTCATATAATGTGATCTGCCAATTCAACAGTAACCCCGGTTGAAGGCATCGCCTAGGAATCAACATTCCCACTCATTTATGAATATATGGTTCATTTCCAAAGCAAAAAGGGCATTGGATAAACATGCAACATATGTCATATACTCCCATGCAGACATCCCATAACATAATTTCACCCATGTTATAAAACTTATACTTACCTGACACTGACATTTGTAAGGAGATACTCAAGAGGTACGAAGGAACTCACCAGGAAATGTAAAAACTCAAACAGTAGGACTCTTGCCCTTATCTTGGGAACTTTCAGGATTCTCTTGAGCAATAATGAAAAAAATCGTTCTAGATCATCTTACCAGATTCAATATTATTAACAAGTTTATCAATAGAAAACTTAAGGATCTAAAAGTTCTCTTCTTTTTTTTTCCACCAGTTTTAGGGTGATAGACTCCTAAATTCTTAAAGAAACATAGCCTTGTTACATAGCTTGGGTTCATAGACACTTACTAGAAGCAAGATCGTTAATGGATTTTGCTGGTAGCAACAAACTAAACCCTTAGCTGGTTCTAAACTTTCTTAGAAAAGTGTAGAAAAGATCTTGAGAAGTGAGAGGCTAAATCCTATAGGAAACTTAAAGCTTGACCAAAAAGTCTTATCCCTCTATACCAACACTCTCAAAAAAGGGGAAACTTAGTGGGCAAGTTTGGTTTCTCCACTACCATTCCCTTGGTATATGTGACTAATGACCTCCTCTCTCTTCTTTTATGCACATCCTATCAATTTCAAATGTTTTGTTCTATCCTAACCAAATTCCTATAACCAGTTGGCCATTTCATCTAGTTATTGTTATAATAAACTAACGATCCTCCTAAATCAAGAACTTAATAAAAGAATAAGAGAAAAAAAAGATTAAGACAAAATCTTCTAAGGCAAAGGTGGTGTGCTTTCTCCGAGAAAGTTTGCCAACCTTTAAAACTCATCTTTTCTTAGACTTAGCCTAAGGGTGTGGTTGTCCTACTTACTTTAGAAAATCTTTCGACACTTATTCTACTGAATTACATGCTATAAGGCTCTCATATACGAACGAGACGTGTTTTCAGGTACCATGCCGATAGGCATGTTATAACTCTATTCCCTTAGGGAATTTTGTCCCCGAAATTCATACATGTGAATAGGTGAGGGTATTTATCTTTCATCCGCTCTTTCTCTCCCAGGTGGCCTTCTTGGTGCTATGGTTTTGTCGTAACACCTTTATCAAATGAATCTTTTTCTTTCTCAATTCTTTGACTACTCTAGCCAAGATTCATACGGGTTCTTCGTCGTAAGGTAGGTTTGGCTCAACATCCAATTCTTTGATTTGAACTACATGGCACGAGTTTGATATATATCTTTGCAACATCGACACATGAAATACATTATGTATTTTGGATAGCTTTTGGGGTAAAGCCAACCTATACACCCTCAGACTGACTTTATCCAAGACTTCAGAGGCCCTAAAAACCTTGGGCTTAATTTTCCTTTTTGACCAAATCGAATAAATATTTTTCATGGAGAAACCTTTAAAAACACTTTATCCTCGATTTCAGAAGAAATTTCTTTCCTTTTTAAATCCGCGTAAGCCTGCTATTGATCTTGTGCTGCTTCTAGGTGATTTCAAGCAGTCACCACCTTTTCTTCAGTATCATGAATTAAGTCAAGTCCCATGACATTTATCTCAGTAAGTTCTACCCAACACGTGGGCATCCTACACCTTCTACCGTATAGTGCTTCAAATAGCGACATCTTCAAGCTAGCATAATAACTTTTATTATACGTAAATTCAACTTTGGGAATGTACTTTTCCTAAGTTATCCAAAGGCTATTGCACAACTCCTTAACATATCCTCTAGCACTTAAATAACCCTCTTCGACTAGTTGTTAGTTTGGGGATGAAACGTGATGCTAAACTTCAGCTTTATCCCCAAAGAATCATGCAATTATCCCTAAAAACTTGATGTAAATCTTGGGTCCCAATCGGATACTATAGACGAGGGAATTCCATGTAAGCGCACTATATCGACAATGTATAACTCCACCAATATTTCAAAGGAATAGGTGGCGTTTACTAGTAGAAAGTGTGTTGTCTTGGTGAGTCGATCCACTATCACCCATATAGAATCCTTTTTGGAAGGACTAATGTGGAGATCCCTAAACAAAATCCATAGCGACTTTACCTATTTCCATTCAAAAAATTTTAGGGGATGCAATTTACTAAGGAACTTGATGTTCTACCTTAACCCTCTGACAAGTAGACAAGTTAAAACATATTGTAAAATCTTTCTTTTCATGCTTGGCCACCAATACAAATTCCTCAGATATTGGTACATCTTGATACTACCTGAATGAAGTGCAAATGGCTCTCGGTAAACCTCTCTTATAATTTCTTCCTTCAACTTTCTTTCAACTGGTACCACTATTCTGTTCCTATATCTAAGGTTGCCATCCTTTCCAACACTAAGTTTCATTGTTTCACCAGCCATCATCTTTTTCTTAAGATGGGCGCACAGAGTATCTTCCAACTATTCTTTCAAAATTTGTGAGAGATGAGTCGGCTTCACTACTAACTCTGCTAGTAAGACGCCATCTTCAACCATAGTTAGTTTATCTCGAAAGGAGAACACGGTTGTAATAGTCTTTTTGCTCAAGGAATCTACAATGGCATTCGCTTTTCTAGGATGGTATTCAATAACTAATCCGTAGTCTTTCAACAGTTCGAGCCATCTCCTTTGGCATAGAATCAAGTTTTTTTGAGTCATTAAGTACTTTAGACTTTTATAAATGGAGAAAATTCGACACTTCTCCCCGTACAGATAATGTCTCCACAGTTTCAATGCCAAAATTGTTGCCAACTCAAGGTCATGCGTGGGGTAGTTTTTCTCATGAGGTTTTAACTATACGACGCGTATGCTATTTCTTTTCTATTTTGCATAGGGATGTGCCCTAACCTTTTTTAGTGATGCATCAGTGTATACCGCAAAATTGCTCCTAGGCTTTGTTTGTGCCAACATAGTTGCCTCGATAAACACCATTTTTAACTTGTCGAAACTTCATTAGCAATCATCACTCCATTCAAATCGTTCTTTCTTCTTCAGAAGTCTGGCGAGTGGAAAAGATATTATTGAGAAACCCTTGATCATGTGCCAAAGTCTTAAAAATTTATAAAAAGAATAATCGAACCTAAAAACTAACTAAGGCAATGACGGAGGCAAGCGTACCTATCGAATAGTAGTATAGTTTAGTGGCAAGAACGGATTGTCGAACCCAAAGGAACGAAAAGTACTAATACTAACTTTCTTTTTATTATTTAGCCTAATAATTAAGGGAATTTTTATCTAATCTAAAATTAACTAACTACTAAGCTAAAAATGCGAAGACAAAGAGATGAAATTAAGGAAAAACTTAAGAGAAAACCGATTGATTTAGACAATACCCGAGGAAGAATCCACCTAGACTTCACTCGTTATCTAACTCTGAACCAGACGATTTATTCACTTGACTTGATCCGTAGGATTCCCTAATTTATATTAATACCGCTTTCAAGGCTACTAACGTCTAACCCTAGGTTGGTTAATTGAAATCTCTTTCTAATTAAAACCCCTAGAATTGCATTAACTCGATCTATGGACTCTCATATTAGGTTAGACCCTAATTCGACAGATTTTCGTCATCCTATCTCTAGGGTTGCGATCAACTCCGCTTAACTATGCTAGATTTACTCCTAAATAGGGTCTATTCCTCATCTGCCTAAGAGCATAGATGCTTGAATCAATATCCTGGAAATACCAAAACAAGAATTAAGAACACATAGTTAAGAACAAATCAAGTATTTATCATACAGCTCAGATAACAATAACAAGATTTGTCTTAGGTTTTATCCCCCTCAGGTATTTGATAGGTTTAGTTCATAATAGTAAAAGAAAACATCTCAGAAGAAAATATAAAACAAAACATAAAGAAAACCCTAAAACCCCCTGAAAGAATTGAAGGAGAGTCCTTCGTCTTGAGTATGATCCTGACTTCTTGAGATTAATCAACTGGCTTTCTTCGAGAGAATCCTGCAATTCTGGCCCCTCTGGCTTGGCTCTTTGGCCTAGCTGAACCGCCCCTCTAAAGGTTGGCCTCTAAGGTCTTTATATATGCTTTTGGAATGTCTTTCTTTGCCCTTAAGTACCCTAATCCGAATGAAACTCTTTTTCTCTGGCAGGACACGCCTTGGCACACGCCTGCAGGATTCGATTCGTGTCGTGGTCGAACTGCTGAGAAGGCACGGCTATGTATTTCGGGGTCCAAGCCATTTTCGACTCTTCTTAAGAGGCACGACCGTGTGGTCTTAGGCCCAGGCCATGTGGATTTCGTGTTTTGGCCCATTTTCTCTATTTTGGCCCGCTTCTCGTTCTTTTCATCCTCCGGTGCTCTCCTAAGTATAAAACATGAAAACAAAGGATTAGGAGCACCTATTTCCATAATTAAAGGGAAAAATCATCCAAAAGTATGCTAAATGTGGGATTAAAATATGTGTATATTATGGTTTATCAAATACCCCCACACTTTAGCTTTTGCTTGTCCTTAAACAAAATTCTCAACTCACAATTAAAACGAACTTCCTCTATTCATAATATTAATCAATAATGTTTCATCATAGTTCGTAGATAATTTATACATGGATAATTTAACTAAAAAAGTCCTGAAGATTCAAACAATCAAAGTCATAGTTTGTAATATGAAATAAATAGGTGTTTCCCCTTACGTAAATAATCACCTTTAATTCAAAAACGACGAAAGTTGACATCCTCACTAAAGATTCACTCAAATCACTCAAAGTGTTTAAGGTTCAAAAAGTAAGTGCTCAAAAGTTGAACATGAAAAGTTAATCCTATAAGCTTGCCTGAAAATCAAATCTCCACCACTGTAAAATGAGATGATACACAAATCAAAAGGTCTTTAAAAGGGTTGTAACAGGGCTTAGGTTAAAGGTGTGGATAAAGGCTGAATTAGAAGGGTTAGAATCGAGATTGAATTGACCATTACCTAACTATAAAAAATGACTAATAACCTGCATAATTACATCAACTGAAAACTAATAATACGAGCTTCTTCTTCAAGATGTTGAAATTAAACGTATAAGCTCACTTAATTATAGAACTAATAATGAATATACTTCGTTTTTTTTAAGAACAAATCAATATAAGATAAAACTTTAACAACTGAAATAAAATGATTAGGCAACTGATCAAATCAAGTCTCGATAGAAGGGTAGTCAAAAGGAACGGTGAAAACAAATACAAGATGGGTTTCGAGTTAATATTAGTGGGTTGAGTTAATAAAAGGATTGTTAGGATCAAAGGGGTTCGCTAGGGGTTAATTGTGAGGGTAGGCTTTGAGTGGAGTAAGTGGGTTAAATCCTAAGGGCCTTAATCATCTCTGTATATCAAATCAATAGTGTGGTCTTGACATGTATAATCGAAGCAAGTTTTAGAATAACAAATAAATGTTGACACACTCATAATCAACAAAAGTGAGTACGAAAAGAATGTATGCTCTAAAAGCTCAAAATCTCACAAAAATTATGGTTTTTTGTTATCAACTTTGTAAATTTCAAATTTCAAGGTAACAATTAGATTCGTGTAGGCAACCTAACAAAATTTTTAATTTTTGAAAATAGACTCATCATGCTTAATTCTATAGTATCTTGAAGTTTAAATCATCATTGCACAATTATCAATGACTTAATCTAAAACATATCAATAAAAATCATGAATTAACAAGAATTTCATTCTAATTAGTGATATGAGAAAATTACTTTAAGATGTAATATCATTCGTGGGTTTGAGAATAATGCAAAAGTTAGGCATTTTTTCTAAATAATTTTCACCCCACACTTAAGATGTACATTGCCCTCAATGTGCAAAGATAGATAATAATCATATAATAAGAAAATCAAAAGTGAGGAGAGAAGTGAAACTTCCTTAATTTTGGATGTATTCCTTGAGTTGAAAGTGTGGAAGTATGGGATGTATTCCAAAATGTTTAAACATTAGGTCTGGGAAACCCAAGCAAACTAGGATGAGCGCTCAACTAGTCGATAAGACTATTTGAATTCCTAGGGTGTAATTGAAGATGTACTAGTTAAAGTGGATAAATTTATATTTCCAGAGACTTTGTTGTTTTAGATATGGATGAAGATAATAATATCCCTTAATTCTAGGAAGACCCTTTTAGTAATCGCCAGATCTAAAATTGATGTTAGTATTGTGTGAGCTCATACTGCAAGTGACGAATCAATCAGTCTTCAAGCTCTCAACTCAGCTAGGACATCGAAAGTGATAAAGGTAGAATGTAAATTCGTTGATAATCAATCGGTTAAACTTTCTTTTCGTAGAAGCACCATGGAACTATACCACTAAGCTCGATCCCATAGCTCGTACTCAACAAAGACATATCTCATGTGGAACGATGATTTAGATCGATGACCTAGATGAGTGGAAGACACATTTCAAGGAGAAACTTGAATACACAAAGTGAAGCCAAAGGAACCCCAAAAGAACTTAAAGGAACATCAAATCACTTCAAAATAGGAGATCGTGTACTATTAGATAAAACATACCCACAAATTGCCACATCAAACCCGAATTCAAACGAAGAAATCTCTTTTAAAGTAATCAATGTTTTCCTTACTAACATGAGGTAAGTAATTCTACATTCGATATTTTAAAGTAAAATCTACTCGACTCAAACTATATAATGATAGCATGAGAAATGATTTTCACTCCTTAAACCACCGTGAAGGTATGAATGAGAGGTAAGACTAGCTTAAGACTTTAACGATTGCTTCTGGAGGCAACCCGAGCACTAACCTTATTTATTTTATTTCTTTTCTTTTAGCACCTAACTACAAACTAAACAAGTTATTGAAGCGCAGATTTTTGCACCACACGGCCTTACACATGGCCGTGTGGATACTACGGATGTTAGCTCTGGCATGGCAGAGATAGTATGAGACAGGACGAGAAAAATATCTTCAAATCATGGACTCAACTAACACCACGGCCATGCGACACAGCCGTGGCCAACACTATTGAACCAACACGGGCGAGGCAATCCAATACAAGGCGTGGAAGAAGCGACGCCCATGAGACATGGGCATGGGGTTGTACTAGAGCTAAAAATTTCTATTTAAAACACCCCTCTCCCCTTCTCACCTACTCCCCATTCACCCTTCACTCCCCTCCATCTTCACTTTCCTCCTTATTCATTCTCTAAACTCTTGATCTACGCTTCAACAATGTCAAAGAAGCGGAAAGATCCTAGCCCAATCTCCCTGTGCAAGACTAATCAACATAAGTTCATGCCGACCACTTCATCTAATCGACAAGCCAAGGGTCTTTGAGGCCATTTAACTTTTATTTTACTTTTCTCTTCTCCTTTATTTTCTTTTTCTTTATTTTTCTTATACTAAATTCAGTTAATTTTGCTTTAGTTTTTTTGATTTTAGGTTTTAAAGGCTGCTAGGGAACAACACCACGGCCTTAGAAACCACACCGCTATAAATTAAAATATACGAATCAAGTTTCCACACTTCCAACTCAAGGAAAAAAATAAGAATTAAAATAAGACTAAAAGAAAATAAGAATTAAAATAAGACCAAAAGAAAGTTTAACCGATTGATTATAAACGGAATTTACGTTCTCACCTTTATCACTAGATGTACTAGCTGAGTTGAGAGCTTGAAGACTGATTGATTTGTCACCTGCACAAAGTATGAGCTCACCTGTACTAACATCAATTTTAGATCTGGCAGTTGCTAAAAAGGGTCTTTCTAGAATTAAGGGGATATTATTGTCTTCATCCATATCTAAAACAACAAAGTTCATCGAGAATATAAATTTATCCACTTTAACTAGTACATCTTCAATTACACCTCTAGGAATTCAAATAGTCTTATCGCAAGTTGAACGCTCATCCTAGTTTGCTTGGGTTTCCCTAGACTTAACTGTTTAAACAGTTTGGAAGGCATAACATTGATGCTTGCCCCTGAATCAGCTAAAGCATTATCAATAGAAAAACTAACAATTAAACATGGAATTGTAAAACTCCATGGATATTTTAATTTTCGTGGTAGTTTGTTCTGTAACATTGCTGAGCATACTTCGTTTAATTCTACATGCAACTCCTCGTCTAACTTTCGCTTGTTCGTTAAGAGCTCTTTTAAAAATTTCCTTTGAATCTGGCATCTACAAAAGGGCTTCAAGAAATGGTAAGTTAATATGTAATTTCTTTAGGAGTTTAAGGAATTTACCGAACTGTTCTTCTGTGTTGTCTTCCTTTATCGCATTGGGGTAAGGTATACGAGGATTTATCTTTTAATTACCGATTTTGGCTTTTCTTGGCTTACCTCAATCTTACCTTCTCTTACCACAGGTTCTTGCCTTGGCTCATATTCAGATTCTACTACTCCTGCACTGTCTTGAGCGCTAATGGCTTGAAGTTACTCATTCAGGTTAGTCTCCGTGTTACTTGGCAAGCTACCTTGTGGTCGTTCGAAGATCAATTTAGTGAGTTTCCCTAACTGGTTCTCGATTCCTTTAATCGATGCTTGTTGATTTTTAAGTGTTGTTTCGGTGTTTTGAAAATGAGTTTCAGACATCGCTATAAATTTTGTCAGCATCTCTTCAAGGTTTAGTTTATTTTCCTATAGATAGGGCTGTTGTTGGAAGTTTGGAGGGGGACATTGTCTCTGATTTCCTTGACCACCCCATAAGAAATTTGGGTGGTTCCTCAAACCTGGATTATAAGTATTACTATAAGGGTTATTTTGAGATATGAAATTGTTACTCAGATAGTTTATTTGTTCGCTTTCCATGCCATGATTGTAGGGTGGGTACTGTGGATTTGCCACACCTCCTATGTACTTGTAAAGAACCAAACAAACCATCAATCTTTTATTCATCATCTCTACCGATTTGATAGCATGATGATCGTGGTCGAGGTTGAAAACTCCATTGCTTTAGTTGGCCTTGTCCTTTTAACTTGCCACCGATAGTTGTTCGTTGACATCTCTCTATGAATTCATAAGCCGCCTGTGAGTTTTGTTATTTAGGGTTCCGTTGATATCGAATCAATCAACCGCTTGGTTGAGGGGTTCACACCATTGTAGAAAGTTTGGACCTCTAGCCACAAGGGTAAACCATGATGTGGGAACCTTCTCAACAGATCGTTGTATCTCTCCCATGCATCGTATAATGTTTCTAAATCCACCTGCACAAAAGAAGAGATATCATTCCTTAATTTGGCTGTTTTGGCTGGCGAAAAATATTTTAATAAAAATTTTCATCATTTGCTCCCATGTAGTGATTGATCATCATGGAAGAGAATGTAACCACTGTTTGGCTTTTTTTCTCAAAGAAAAGGGAAATAACCGAAGACGAATGGCATCATCAAAAAGCGCCATTTATTTTGAAGGCATCGCAGAATTTTAGAAAATTTGCTAAATGAATATTCGGGTCTTCGTCCTGCAAACCATCAAACTGAACAAACTGTTGAATCATTTTAATAGTGTTAGGTTTCAGTTCAAAATTATTAGCGGCTATAGCAGGCCTAACAATACTTGATTCATCTCCTGTTAAATTAGGTTTAGCATAATCATACATAGTTCGAGGAGTATGATGTTCGGCCATATCTTGATGTGGCGATTATTCTCACCATTGCTTTTAGAGTACTGGTTTCGCTTTCTTGCTCTTCTTGAATGTAATTTAAGCCTCGCTTGCTTTCACGATTAGCAGATGGTACCTTTAATATCATCATCATAAAGTAATAGTCCTGTCGAGTTCCTTCTAGTCATAAACTAGACGTACTCTACTAGGAAAAGAGAAAAGAAAATTTAGGAAAGTAAAAATAAAGTTTAATTGCAAAATAAAAATAAAAATATGGCTAAAGTAATAAAAATTGAGCGTTCTTAATATTTCAGTTCCTCAGCAACGGTGCCAAAAACTTGATCGTGTGTCAAAGTATTAAAATTTTATAAAAAGGATGATCGAACCTAAAAACTAACTAAGACAACGATGGAGGCAAGCGCACCTATCAAACAGTAGTATAGTTTAGGGGCAAGACCAGATTGTCGAACCCAAAGGAACCAAAAGTACTAATACTAACTTTCTTTTTATTATTTAGCCTAAGAATTAAGAGAATTTTTATCTAATCGAAAATTAACTAACTACTAAGCTAAAGATACGAAGACAAAGAGAAGAAATTGAGGGAAAACTTGAGAGAAAACTGATTGATTTAGACAATACCCGAGGAAGAATCTACTTAGACTTCACTCGTTATCTAACTCTGAACCAGACGATTTATCCACTTGACTTGATCCATAAGATTCCTTAATTTATATCAATACCTCTCTCGAGGATACTAACGTCTAAAACTAGGTTGATTAATTGAAATCTATTTCTAATTAAAACCCCTAGAATTGTATTAACTCGATCTATAGACTCCCATATTAGGTTAGACCCTAATCTGGCAGATTTTCGTCATCCTATCTCTAGGGTTGCGATCAACACTGCTTAACTATACTAGATTTACTCTCAAACAGGGTCTATTCCTCCTCTGCCTAAGAGCATAAATGCTTGAATCTATATCCTGGAAATACCAAAACAAGAATTAAGAACACATAGTTAAGAAAAAAATCAAGTATTTATCATACAGCTCAGATAACAATAACAAGGTTCGTCTTAAGTTTCATCCCCCTCCGGTATTTGAGAGGTTTAGTTCATAATAGTAAAAGAAAACATCTCAGAAGAAAAATATAAAAAAAACATAAAGAAAAACCTAAAACCCCCTGAAGGAATTAAAGGAGAGTTCCTCCATCTTGAGTATGATCCTGGCTTCTTGAGATGAATCAACTGGCTTTCTTCAAGTGAATCCCACAATTCTGGCCCTTCTGGGTTAGCTCCTTAGCCTAGCTGAACCGCCCCTCTAAAGGTTGGCCTCTAGGGTCTTTATATAGGCTTTTGGAATGTCTTTCTTTGCCTTTAAGTACCCTAATCCGAATGAAACTCTTCTTCTCTACAGCAGGGACACGTCCGCGGCACACGCCCGAGTGATTCGATTTCAGGTCGTAGTCGAACCTGTTGAGAAGGCATAGCCGTATATTTCGGGGTCCAAGCTGTGTTCGGCTCTTCTTAAGAGGCACGGTCGTGTGGTCTTGGGCCCAGGCGTGTGGATTTCGTATTTTATCCCATTTTCCCGTTTTTGGCCCGTTTCTTGTTCTTTTCATCCTCCAGTGCTCTCCTGAGTATAAAACATGAAAACAAAGGATTAAGAGCACCTATTTTTCCATAATTAAAGGGAAAAATCATCCAAAAGTATGCTAAATGTGGGATTAAAATATGTGTATATTATGGTTTATCAACCCTTCACAAATCGCCTCTAGTATCTCGCTAGTCCCAGAAAACTATGAACTTCCCTAATGCTCTTAGGCAAATTCCATTCTAGATTTGCCTTTACCTTGGTGAGATCTACTTTGATTCTGCCTACCGAAATTACATGTCCTAGAAATTTCACTTCCTTATTTTTAGTGGTGGCCTTGTTCAACCATTGATAATATATGCATAAACGCATTGACCCATATTTCTTTTTTACAAACAGAATTGGCGCATCCCATGGTGATACACTTGGTCAGAGGAAGCCCTTTCTTAATAGATATTGCAGTTGTTCCTTTAACTCTCTGAGTTCTACTGGTGCCATTCTATAAAATAGACATAAAATAAGGGTTGTTCCTGGTTCCACTTCAGAGAAAACTCTATTTCCTATCCATGTGCATGCCAAGTGGTTCCTCCGTAAATACATCCGAAATTCCTTTATTGTAGGCACTTGAAAAATTTCATCCTTTAGCTTTTGCGTGCTCATTATGTACACCATGTAGGCAATTATGCCCTAAGCAATCAATTCTTTGGTGGATACAACAAAATAATCTTATTCTTCAATACCAACATTTGTGCTAGTAATATTTCCTTTCTTTTCATACTTGCCAAACGCATACACTTCTAGTTCGACAATCAACCACTTGTTGTGTAACACCCCTAACCCAGATCCGTCACAAAACAGGTTATGGAGCATTCTTGTGAAAACATAACTTTAAACATTCATTTCCAAACATTTCATTAACCATAGTATAATTCATTCATACACATGCATATAGTCCCTTTTTCGAACCCTCGAGGCCTTAGAAAGACTTTATAAATGATTCGAGACTAAATCAGAAACATTTAAAACATTGAGGAAAAAGTTAAAAAAATTCACACTGCAGGGGTCACACGGCTGAGACCTACGCTTGTGTCTCAGGCCATGTAACATTCGAAATAGGGACACACAGTTGTGTCCTAGCTCAGGTCTCGTGTCTGTAACTCTCTAACTTAGGTCACACGGCCAAGCCATACTCCCGTGTTCTAGGACGTGTAACCTTCGAAATGGCCTCACGCACCCATGTGCTAGCCCATGTAACTTTCAAAAAGCAACCTTTAAAACCTAGAGGGGACTCATGGACATGTCGCATGGCCGCAGTGTTACACACAATCGAGATACACACCCATTTCTTAGGCCGTGTAGAAATTGGCTAAAATTCAAGCCATTTCTTTCACCCATTCAAGCATGAACCTAGAAGCAACTTACACATATAATCAATACTTTAAAACATACCTAAAACATGCATAATAAGACCAATTCAATAAACCATTTAACCAACCAACCAATATGCCATATAGGCACCTCAAACACAAATAATCAAATATACTTAAACTTATGTCTAATTAGTCTTATTCCATCCAAACACATTTAGCTCAATTTCCACATCAAAGCATACCATAAATGACCACATTGCAAACATGCCAATGCTTACCACTTTGGTCGTAAAACCATGCTTCAACTTGACCATATTAAAACTACACCATCACATACCAAATTATTCATACAAAATATGCATCAACTTGGCAATAGTAACATCAACCATCAAGGCACCAAAGTACCAAAAGTAGCATAACTCAAATCAACACTTACATACCATAACCATCAACTAACCCTTAAACATAAGTCAACCTATACATGGCATTATAACCTTGACTATAACATCAAAATCTACCAATATTATCTTTGGATAGTGTGATAGATCTTTGACTAGCTTCCAAACTGATCGAGCTTCCAATAATCAAAAGTAAAGGAAAATAAATACGTAAGCAATGAATGCTTATTAAGCTCAGATAAACTTTAAACATAACATTACATTTCAATAATGAACTTTATGGGACTTTAAAACCATCAACTCATGAATGAGTATGTTCATCAATATCACATATACTTTTCATTCCTAACATATTAGGATTTATAAAACATACTACTCAATCATTAACCTTTTCATAAAACTATGAACCACTACATTTACTTTCTTACCATTCCATGTACTTACTTTCCATTTCATTTACTTAGCATAAGTTTAAATAACAACATCAATTCACTAATTAGTATATTTTTTCATGAGCTAGGTAAAGTCATTCATAGCGTACGCAATCACATATAAGTACATCATTCAACTTATTAATTCCTTTTTCATCATATTACATCTCAATTCTGAACTTACCATTTCATTACATTTTCTTACCTATTTCATTTGTATAAAACAAGATGTAAGCATAAACATCAATCTCATGATAAACCATTTCATTAGAAAAACATACCTTGATTCTTAGCACCCTTTCATGAACTAAGAATATTTCCATTTGAACACTTACCATTTCAATGCATAACTTTTAAAATCCAACATAATACTATCCAACCAATAGCTTGGCACAAGCCAAAGCATCATCAACAACACATGTTAGCATATTCAAACACAATCCACATGAATTTAACATAGATAAGACATTTCACATGAATATAATTCATTTAGATCATCGGATATGCGGGATAGCTCACACGAAGTGTGCTAAACATATAACCGTAACCTTTCCTTTCCTTTACATCATTGCTCACACGAGCTGTGAAATGGGCCTACTCACACAAGTTGTGGGTCGGAATGTAAGCTAAATGATGCTGCTTACACGAGCTTTGGAATATTTGCAACAAATACAAGACCTTATCCAACAATAGGACATTCAAAACTAGCACCCGAAACATGAAAACCTTAATGACATGTCATTTGTATCCTATGAATTCCTAAGGTTCAAACAAGGTTCTAGAATTCCAGTGACATTGTTGGATTTACATCGTTTCATGACATGATAAATTACATAATAACATATATATATATGTATATATTAATTTATTTATATTAGAACAACACATTAAACATTTTATTTAATTAACATTATAATGGTTACAATTCATACGAACTTACCTGGCTAAATTATAAAAATGTCAAAATACAAGGGCCATTTAGTAATTTTCCTTTTCTCGATTTTCCACTCGTTCTTGATCTAAAGTAATAATTTCATTAAATTTATTAATTTAGGCAGAAAAATAATTCATCTAAAGCAATTTAGTCCTTTTTTACATTTTTACCACAATTGCCCCCAACATTTTACTTTTATTCAATTTAGTCCTTGAGACTAAAACATGCAAATTAACCATTTTATTGCAAAACCATGCCAATTGGATGTTCATAGTTTCCAATACAGTCCATATTTATAAAAATTTCATATCAAGTCCTTGCATTTTTACTATTTCAACAACTTAATCCCTAATCATTAAATTCATCAAAAATCACTTATCAACGTACTTATGAATAACAAGTAATACTTAAAAGTCATTATTTAACATCTAAAATCACAAAGATTCATTAATGGTAACATTCAAAATCTTTAACAGTTTCAAAAACGAAGGTATGGTCTAGTTGGACCTAGTTGCAACGATATCAAAAACATAAAAATTAAAAGAAACGGGTGAAAAGCAGACTCACATGCATCCATTGAAGCTTGGCCGAAGCTTGAAGCTTGTCCCTTTCTTTTTCCATGGTGACATTAGGTGCTTAAAGAAGAATGAAGAAAACAAATCATAATTTTCATCTTTATTTTAATTATAATACTTATTGTTAATTATTTTAACCTTTATACAAAAATAAAACAAAATTTAAAGTTCCCTTTCCATCCCACTAATTAAAAATGGTATATTTACCATATTAATCCTTCCAATTATAATCATTAAGCCAATTAATCATTCAAATCTAATAGTGATCAAAATTTACATCTTTTACGATCTAGTCCTTTATAATTAATTAACTATCGAAACATTAAACTTTCTTATAGAAACTTTAATACAACCTTAATAACACTTCATAAATATTTATAAAAATATTTACGATTTAGTTTATAGAAACGAAGTCCCGATACCTCATTTTTAAAATCACTTGAACTTAATTAATCATTCATATAACATAAATAATCATATCAAAACCTTTTTAAAACTATGTTTGACTCATAAATATTAATATTTAATATTTATGAACTTACTCTTCACTTTGTGGTCCCGAAACCATTATTTTTGACAATAATGAAAAACGGGTTGTTACACGTTGTGCCTAGTTAGCCAATCTAACCCCAATATAGCATCGAATTCATGAAAATGCAGTAGTAACAAATCGACTAAGAATAATTCCTTGTTCCTTGTGAACCTATTTACTACTGTGCTTTGACCTAAAGGGTTCGTGACTAATATATTGGTTTCAAAATATTCTACTGTAAGGTTTAGGCCTTCTACAACTTTAGTACATATGTAATAGTGGGTAGATCTAGATTTAATTAATGCATATATATATCATTAGCAAAAATGAAAAAGAAAAATTATAGATGATGACCTCCAGTAGATCTGCATCTTCCTTAGCTTTCATTACGCAAGCTCTTGCTGAGGTGCCAGAAGTGGTCCTTTCAAAATCTTTCCTATGTGATCCTTGAACTAAGTTAGTTCTAACCACCCCTTCTGATCTACTTTCACGCTGGTGTTTCGGTGAGCTTTGGATAGATTGTTCCTTGGTAAACACAGATTTTGTTGGGCAGTCCCTAACCTTATGATTTCTAGACCAACATACAAAACAAGCTCCTAGTTTCCTCCCACAATCTCCCGTATGATTTCTCCCACAAAATTTACATTAGCCTGCCCCCATCTGGAAAACTCTATTGCTGGCCAAAGACACAGCCGACTTGAATGATGGGGTTAATAAACTGAGCCATATGAATTCTCATTCATATTCTAAGATGGACATTACGTTGTTTCAGGTAAAAGAATTCTTTCTTCATATATTTGACAAATGTAGGGTTAATATACTTCTCACAAAAATTCTCCAAGAAAAATTCCCAGTCAACCAGGTGCTCAGGAGTAATACTAACCATAGTTTCCCACCACTGATATGCTTCTCCTTTTAGTAAGGATATGGTATGTAACGACCCAGAAGCCAATGGGGTCAAAAAGTTTGGTTAAGTAATTTCATATATTTAGTGCAATTTACAAAAGGATTATAGTTTGAAATTAAAAAAGGGGGGCTAAAATGACAATTAACCACTAAACTTCATTATGTGTTGTCAGTTAGTATATATAGATATGTTATTGTATATATAACATAGTTAATTAAAAGTAAAAATATATAATATAATAAAAGAAAAGAAAGTTAAATGGTTGTGGTTGGTAAAAAGAAAACATTTGTTTTCTTTCCATATGCAACCAATCAAATGAGGGAGAAAAGGAGAAGCACATGACCTTAGGGCTTAAAAGTTTTGAGCTTAAATTGGTTAGTGCAATTTAGTTTTTTTTCTTGTAATTTTTATGTTTTTGGAATCCCGATACTATAAACTAGCTAACCCATGTCCTATTTTTTGGTATTGTTAAAGATTTAAGACGATATCATTGTTGAATAGTTACAGTTTTGGGGACCAATTTGATGGATTTTTGGGTTAGAAGCGAAATAGGGCTAAATTGTAATGTTAGTTGTTGATTTTGTACAATAGAGACTAAATCATGAAAATTTTGAAATATATTGGGGTAAAAATGTGAAACAAGGAGTTAAATTAGGCTTGGAGTGAAATTTGGTATAATTTGTATTGTTAGTTTATTTTATTTGTTTTAATCCACAGCCAACGTCAACCCAGAGTCCACTAGAAAGAAAGGAAAATACAAAGCCGACGACAAAAAGCTTAGAATTTACAGTTTGTGTTTCTATAACTAAACTATTTCATTTTTTTTATATACATATCACATTATTATGGTAAGTATATAAGGTGAGATAATATTTTGAAATAACATGGTGAAATACTAAAATTTGAATCGAAACAATGAGATCTAATGATTTTCGATAACAAAGAATTAAATTGAGTAGTTGTAAAAATAGTGTGTATTGAATGAGAAATTAGTTTTGAAATGGAATTGAGACGTTGGTTTTGTATAAATTGGCATACCATAGAATAAGGAAGGTTTTACAACTACGTGTCGGGGCATGCTGGGCACCCCAGTTGATAGTTTTACAGGCCAGTTATGGGCTCATTATTGTCGATTTACCGACCAATGCTAGGCACATTTATTGTCGGTATTACCAGCCAACACAGGGCACAATTCATTATGACAGATTTATTTGTTAGGCACTGGGTGCCAAATTTGGTGAGTTGGTTGAATTCATGAATATGTCCTAGTTTGAATGTAACACCCCATACTTGAGTCTGATGCTAAGACTGGGTATGAGACATTACCATGCTTGAACTCACTTAAAACATGTACTTACGGGCTATAAAATTTTGTTTTGAATTAAAAACTTCTCTTTCTTAGTCTAAACGTACATTTCATGGGCCTACGAGGCCTTAAACACGCATTTGGAAACTTTTGAAACTCAAATGAAAACTTTTCCTTAAAACAGGGGTCACACGCCCATGTGACTTGAGACACGCCCGTGTACCCCTAACACATGCCCGTTTCTTCCACCCGTGGTCGACACTGACTAATTACACATGGCCTTGACATGCCCGTGGATGTAAACCGTGTGCTATATCTTGATATACTGACTTATTCACATGGTCTGGGGCACACGCCCATGTTCTGGCTGTGTATCACACACGACCTAGACAAACGACCGTGGGATTTGCCCGTGGCCTATTCTGACTTAAAACACTAAGGTGCAGGGTACGCACGGCCTAGAGACACGCCTATGTGTCTAACCGTATGGGCACTTGGAGGCTATTTACCAAGCCAATTGCCACACTGAAGTTAAGATCAAACTCATGTTCAATTCAATACATTTTTCATAAACATTACTACATGATCCATTGATCTCAATAAACATACATACTTAGTTAATTTTGGCCAATCACTTAGCCATATACAAAAGAATAATAAACTTAATAGCCAACACTTTGGCTCATCTTAGAACATATTCTCAAAATGAAATGCTTCCTATACATGCCATACTTAGTAAAATAACTTGGCTATACCAAAATAGAGATTGATAGTGTGCTCCGAGCTTCGATGATGATGATCCACGAGATTGACTTGGCAGAACTACATAGAAAGAAAGAATAAAAGACAAGCATTTAGCTTAGTAAGTTTGCATATAACACATATAGCAACATACTTGATTTATATAAACCATTTGACATAAACTATGGTATCATAGGTTTCAGCTATAAAGCTTACTTACTTATACTGAATCTTACATATCTCATGATATTTACTAATCTCATCCTCTTGATATAAATAAAGTACTGTATCACTTGATCACATTGATCAGTATACTTTAACATGATATTAATAATCTTTCATTCATCATTCATAACATGGCAATGCTCATTTACAGCTTAATAATAGTTTTGCTTACTTAGCTTTCTTATTATCTCATTTGAGCTTAACTCTTTGCCCGATGAATTTCTATGAATAACCGAGGATATTAGATCTCGACCCACACATAACTTGATGCCAAAGCCATATCCTAGATACGGTCTTACATGGAATTTCTCATATTGGTTTCGAGGCCATGTCTTGACATGGACTTATACGAAGTCTTTCTCATGTGTTCCCTTGAGAACTTACCATTGCCATGTCTCGACATGGTCTTACTTGGTATCTTTACTCATGAACTGGTCAATGTCGAGCCTTGGCTTGGACTTACATGAAATCTTCCTTGTTCTCACCAATGCCATGCCTTGGCTTTGACTTACATGGGATCTCTATCTCTTGATAGCTTTTCAATGCCAAGACTTCTCTTGGACTTTCATGATAACTTTTCAATGCCAAGACTTGTCTTGGACTTACATGACATCTTTGGATGGAGGCTCACCAATGCCATGCCTTGGCTTGGGCTTATATGGGTCTTCATCTCATAATAACTATTCAAAGCCAAGGCTTATCTTGGTTTTACATGATAACTTGCTTGATTGCCGATGCCATGCCTTGGCTTGGTCTTATACGAACTTTCTCATTTCATGTGGTAGATCGAGTATCCTAGGTAATTCATCTTTAACCGGGACTTTGTCATACTTAATCTCATTGATTTCTTTGTTTAACATAACATTAAACATTTTCATGATAATATTGTACATTACACTAAGAAGTTCAATGATATAAATCATAAATCTTAGAAATCATACAAACTTACCTCAATATACAAAATGTATGTAGATATGCAATTTAGTCCTCGACTTTGTTATCGCCTCGATTTCAATCCAGGCTTCATTTTTCTTGATCTATAATAATAATTCAACTCATTTAATAATAACATTGACTAAATTGACCCTTAACACATACTTTTGCAAAATTACTATTTTGTCCCTAAACTTTCTCATATTTGCATTTTTTCCCTAAGGCTTGTAAAATGATTCTCATTCAACTTTCATAAACTTCATGCTTAGCTGACTCATTATCTCAACTATAGCAATAGCAAATTCTCACTATTTCTACCATGTATGACCAAGTCTCATAAATTAACAAACTAGTCCCTACATGCATTTTTCATGAATTTCACATAGAAAAGATGTTTATTGTAACATCCGAGAATTAAGGGCTTTGCATTTATTATGCTTCTGTGTAGTTGGTATGCTTTACTTATTGTGTGAGTGTGTTTGGGGCCCCGAGAAGGTCTTGAGTTAAGTCAAGGCTTGGTAAAATGTCATTTTGGGCACCTTTAAGGGAGAGCTAGCTGGTATAGACTTTAAGGATTAGTGCTTGTGTTGGATGACACAAGAAGTGGAGTGGTAAAGTGGCAAGGTGGCTTAGGAAGTAAGGGGATGACGCCTCAAGGGATCTTGGAGCAGGTGGGGCGTGTCTGAGTCTCATAGTCTGCCTTTTTAGAGTTTATTTTAGCGTTGGGATGGAGAGGTGATGGATTCAGTTTGGACCTTGAAGAGTGGGAGTTGAACAAGTCAAATATTTTATGTTGGTGGCCATGAGAGACAGGTGTAGTTAATTTTTCAAACCGATTCAAATGTGGAGGAAATTGTGGGATTTGGAGATGGGGAGAGTGGTGGCCAAATTGGGGAAAGGTGGGGAAGGTGGCATGTGAGATTTAAGCTTAGTGCTAGGGGTCGAATCTTCTTTTGTTTTTGGTTCTTAGGTTTTTCATTCTCGGTCAGCTAGAGGAGGTGCCGAAAGTTATTTTCCAAATAAGTGCTTGAGGTTCCATTTCTTTGCTTTGTTTTTCTATTTCGTTCTCTTTCACTTATGGTCATTGCCAAATCTCCTAGTTGATTCCTCTTCTTTTCGCATCGTTTCTTTTGTGCCAATTAAGGTCACCTTCTTTTCATTCCATTTATTATCTTGGCCGAATCACCTCCTACAATCATCCACTTTCTTTGACACCTTAAAACCTTAGCCGAATCTTTCCCCTTCTATCTCTTATTTTCTTTTTGTCACTTTCTCCTATTTTGCACTTAAGTCGAAACTTGTGGGCACTCTCTTCCTTCTCATCTTTTCTCATTTTTTCACTCATTTGATTATGTTCTCATCTACCAAAATCGAAGTACTCTCTAGTCTCATTTCTTCTCTTTCATGTTCTTTGGTGATAGCTGAATAGCATATTAGTATTTGGGATTCCTTTATTCCTATTTCTTTCCACTGCTATTTGTTTTCCTTCATAGCCAAACCTTCTTAGACCATTGCTACTTGTTTCTTCTTCATTGCCGAACCTGTAAGTGCTGTAATCAAATCCCATTCTTTTGCTTTTATGTTTTCTCTTTTCTCTCATCTTTATTCTCTATTTCTTTGAAACCCGAATTCTCTTGTTGCATTAATGTAGGCATCCTTCCGTTGTTTTTCTAGTAGCCAATTGCAAGATTCTCTTGAAAGGTGTGTTTCCATTATTTCTTTTTCGTGTAGCCGGGTTGCAAGAGGAGTTTGGTAAGTAGTGTTGACCGAATGGGTGGTAAGGGGTTCTTTAACAACTTGTTTGGCCGAAAGGCCACTGCTTTTGGATTTATTGGGGAACCGAATCTAATTTGGTGAATGTGTAGGGACTTCGGCGGTTCCTTAATCCAAGTTTAGTAGCCTCTAGTTTCTGTCAATCTACGTAAGAAACCTCTTTAAATTAAGCGTGTACTCTTAATTTTATCTTATACAATGCCTTAACCCGGTCTTCTAACCAAGATCTCTTTCATGGAATCAAATACCAGCCAAGCAAAGGAGGGGGTTAGACTCGTAGTCCCTACCCCTAAGTTTAAAAAATAAGCAGTGTCGGCCGTTCGAGACTTTCCACAGGATTGTGGGCTGACTTCGGAGAGGGATAAGCAGATCGCTGTGATCCCTATGAGTGAAGGTGTTAATGAGATCGATAGTTTAGTTCTTCGTGTTTACAGGTGTGTAGATTTCACACTCTGCTATTAGTTTATGTTATTAATTGTTTGGGCTGTAAAGCCAAAGTGACTGGAAAGGCAGTCGTAAAACCCTTGTGGGTATTGTTGGGGATACCGAGTAAGTGACGTGAACGTTCTATTTATGAGTATATAAATGTATGCTACAATCTGTTACTTTGCTTGATAGCATGTTGCATTCATTTGATATGTATGTTATGCATGGGTTCGGTTTATGATGCGAAAGGGGAAGTGCTATTAAAGACTGTCACAGTGGTTTGGTACCACAGTGGGTTGACCCCACATATTGTGTAACACCCCAAACCCGGTCAACACACCACGACCAAATCTGGTATGTTACAGGGAAAAAGAATTTTGAGAAAATAGGTCTAAGTTTAGATGTTTGAGGAAAACACTTGAATTTGTGTTTTTGAAGAAAACTCGAGTAGGCTTGATTAAAATCGATGGTGTATTTGAAAACCCGTAAATTTTGAAAACTTAATCCGATGTGTAGGAAAACTAGTTTATCTCGCTTAGAAGTTTAAGTTGTTTCTTATTGTTACTAAAACATTTTTGACTTAGTAGAAAATCGATGGTTAGAAAACATTTGAGTTCACTTTATCCCAAATCATAGTGTGATACCCGATGGTATAGCTTTAAATATCGCTTTTGTAGTTTTGAAATCGTTATCTTTCCAAGTTTTAGCACATTTTAACCCAATTAATTTGTTAAGGCATATTATAAATCTACTTTAAACATAAACATAGCAAAACATAATTTTAAGAGGCCATTTACAAACCCAAATAAAACCAAATAGTAATGAATATGTTTAAGTACAAAATTAATAAAAGTCTAAGCAAATCCTTATTTAAGCATGGCATGAGCACCTCGAGTCCATCCCGGCCCATGTCCGCATCTAAGTGTCACTGAAATGTCAAAGGAGAGAGTGAGTCGCAAGACTCAAGGTGTAAATCCCTCCCGATATAACATGCCAACACACATCATAACAAAGTAATGCAAGTAATGCACCGATCCTAACCAACCATATCGCTTTTCTACCCCGTGTGGTACCAAACCACCGGTGGTGCTAAACCACCGTGACCCAAAGTCACGATATCCATAATGTGGTGCCAAACCACGGTGACCAAGTCACGAATAATCCAATGATGGGGCCAACCCATCGTGTGATACCAAATCACTAGCGACAATCCCAGATCTCATAAGTGGGGCCAACCCACGGTGGTGTCAAACCACGTGGACGAGTTGCAATGAGGTGCCAAACCTCTGGTGTCCCAAAGACACAAGCAGGATACCAAATCACTAGTGTCAATCCCAGATAATCAATCGTGGGGCCAACCCACCGTGGTACTAAGCCTTTGGGGACGAGACGCCGAGGTGCCAAACCTCCGTGACCCAAAGTCACAAAATATGTGGTACCAAACCACCTGAGGTGCCAAACCTCCGTGTCCCAAAGACACAGTGTCCCAAAGACACGGATATCATACTCCCTCCTCTCATATCACCCAATAGCACATCATACTAAATGCAAAATCGTGCAATCATGCTATCATGCTCACATGCTTAATATGGCATCTCAACGAATATACACCCATAATCATGATATCATATATCATCACATATCTCATAATGAAACGGACTTACCGAATCCGTATCCATACCTCAATGGGTACCAAAATAGTCAACCACACTGCTCCATTTACACAAACAAAGTTATCACGTTACTCGCTTAAGAAAGTGTATTGGTTTACACACCGAAATAGCGAAGGTTAAATCCTTAGAACCGGCCTAAGTCCCTTGATCACCTCGACAACCCCGATCCTACAATCGGCCAACAATGGATTAATCATTATACCATTCGCCAAAATAGATAACCCAAGGGGTTGCGTTAAGCTCATTTTGCAAATGGTTCGGTTTCCAACCAAACCCAAACCAACACCGGTTCCTTCCGATAATCGGCCTCCCTCTAAAACACAAATCATTAGTCTCATCAATCTTCGCTTAACAACTCTAAAGAAACCATTAAAGCAACCTCTTACCACCACTTACCGATTGCTTAACAGAGAAATAAGGCTCTTCTCCAATGTTCCCAAAATTCGGATGTCCTATAAAAAAATTGATTTACACAATAGGTTAATACCCTTCAACCAATACCAAAATCAGCCTTTATCTAAGCCACAATACAAAAGAACGAGAGAGAGGGAAAATGGCCATTCGGCCAAGCTCTTACCCACTATCAACCGATTGGAAACAAGCACCCAACAACACGCGATATTCGGCCAACAAACACCACTAGGAGAGAAGAAAGATTCGCCTAGATGTTAACACTCCTACTTAGGCTTTGTGAAAAGAAAAGAGAGTATAGATAAAAGAAATGGGTTGATATTCGCAATGAAGAACTATAGGAAGAAGAAAAGATTCGCTAGCACCCTTTAATCAAGATGGAAAGGAGGTTCGCCTTAGAGAAATGGGAAGAACGATTGGGAACAAAAGCTAAGGGTTTGGAGAAGAAAAGAAGAAGTTAAAATGGTGAATGGGTGCCTTCGGTTTATAGAAAAGAAGAAGGATGAATGTCTCTTTGGAGAATAAAGTTTGACAATAGGGTATTGAGAAAAGAAAAGAAAATATGGGAGAAAGAAAGCTAGTTTGGTTTCCAAGAAAAGAAATGAAAGAAATTTTTCAAGTCTCGGCTTGTCTTCTAAGGGAATGAAGGTGCTTGGGGTTAGGTTTACACAAGATGCAAAGCAATTTTGGCAAGAGCTACCGAACTTTCGGTTTAAGGAGGAATAAAGAAGAAATGATCTTGAAGCTTTTTGCTAGCTTTTGACTAAAAGAAATCGACTTACCAAAGGACCAAAAGAAGAACTTGTTTGACACTAGCTAAGACCGAAAAACACAAATTGCCTAAGTGGAAAATTCGACACTCACCAACACTTACCAACCGCCACTCATTTCCTCCCCAAACTCTATCCAACCGCCAAACTCCCCCAATCACTCCCAAACCACTAATTCAAACTTGTTGAACTAGTCTCCTCCTACATTCACTCTCCACCCATCATTTGAATGAGTTGACATAGTCCATGGTAGAGTTTGAACTACCAACAACTCCTCCCTTCATGTGTCAAAATGAAACAAAAGGAGCACTGTAGCTTGAACTCAAGACCTCTCCTCTTGCACTTGACGCCACACACAAGCCCTAAGTGGCGCATGCTTTGCCACTTTGCTAGCTCCTCACTTGTGCTCAAGAACACCAATTAAAATATAAAAGACCCACTCCTTCACTCCTATCACATAAAGCCCAAAACTAAAATTTTCCCACCTACTCAAAGCTCACTCCTAGCCTACAACTAAGCCCCAAACCACACAAACAACAACATAGCAAGCCCTTAACATGCAAACAATTGCCAAAACAAAATAGCCCTTAACTCGATATTACAGCTTCTACCCCTTAAAAATAATTTCGCCCCAAATTACCCGGTCAAGAGTTGCGGGTATTGTTGCCTCATCATATCCTCTGTTCCCGTAGCTTCTTCCACGCCATGATTCCGCCAAAGAACCTTAACCAAAGGCACAGATTTCCAACGCAGAACCTTCACATCCCGATCTAAAATCAGACAGTGCTCTTCCTCCATGGTCAATCTGGTTTACCTCAATCTCTTCCATCGCCACCACGTGACGGATCGTAACGATATCGCTTAAGCATCAAAACGTGGAACACGTCGTGAATCGACTTAGCTCACTGGCAACTCGAAATGATATGCAATCGTCCCACTCGCCTCAATACCTTATACGCCCAATAAACCTCGGACTTAGCTTGCCTTTCCTCCGAACCTTAACACTTTCTTCCATGGCGAGACCTTCAAAAACTCAATCTCCCACGTAATTCAATATCTCTCCGCTTAAGATCGGCATAGACTTCGCGGTTCAAGCTTTTTCAATCGAGCTCAATCAACTTAACCTTGTCTTCGCCTCAAAGAATTAACTCGTCCCAACAACCGACGCTCACTTAACTCGCCCAACAAGTAGGTGAGCGACATTTCCTACCGCATAACTCCTCATATGGTGCCATCTTGATGCTTGCTTGGTAACTATTGTTGTAGGAGAACTCATTAACGGTAGATACTCCTTCCAACTACCCTCAAGTCCAAAACAAACCTCGTAATATGTCCTCCAAGATCAGATAACCTTTTCTCGATCGCTCGTCACCATGGATGAAATGCCGTCTTGAAATCTAACCGTACCCAGAGCCTCGATGCAACGCTTCCGAACCTTGACGTGAATCTCAATCCTATCCGAGATGATCGACATCGGCACCCCGCAGCCTCATTATGTTCGACACATACCGCCAACCTCTCAAGTGAGTAGTCCACCTCACCGATAAAGTGAGTGATTTAGTCACCGATCCACAATTACCCAAACTGAATCCTTCTTGCTCGGTGTAAGTGGTAATCCACTGACGAAATCCATAGTTATCCTTTCCCACTTCCACCGAGGAATCTTCACCGTCAAGCAACCTCGATGGCAACTCGATGTTCACCTTGACTCACGACATGTCGACACTTCCCTACAAACTCGCTACTTCCTTTTTCGCATCTTGCCACCGTAATCGCTTCTCCGAGATCCCTATACATTTTGCTACCTCCGGGATGCATAGCGTAGGGCTGCTATGTGCATCCTCAAGAATATTTTGCCTTAACTCGTAATCTCTAAGCATACAAGCTCTCCCCGAAAACACAAAGACCCCATTACTAGACAAGTCAGAACCTCCAAACCATCATTCAGACTTGTATCCTCTCAAGACTCAAAACCTCATCCATCAACTATTTTTTTCTCGATCCGCTTCAACCCAAGTAGGCTTAACTCGCAACTCTACCGTAATACTCCCGTCGTCATACAAACTCAAGTGGGCAAACAACGCTCTTAAATTCGAAACAACCTTACGGCTCAACGCGTCTGCCACAACGTTAGCCTTGCCCGGATGATACTCAATTGAGCAATCGTAGTCTTCAAAGCACTCAATCCATCAAGTCTTTCTAAGTCAGAAGGTACTTCAGACTCTTGTGATCCGTGTAGACTATCGATCTCTCTCCATACAAGTAATGCCTCCATATCTTCAAGGCAAAAACTACAGTCGCTAACTCCAGATCGTGCGTTGGATAATTTACCTCATGTGGCCTCAGCTGCCGAGATGCGTAAGCCACAACCTTCCTTCCGTGATCAAGACACAACCCAATCTCAGATGTGATGCATCGCAAGACACCGTGAATTCCTTACCACCTCAAAGTTGAATCGTAACCGAGCTTTCGTTAAAATCTTCTTTAACTTGTCAAGCTCTCCGCCGCTTCTCACCCAAATAAACTAACCCTTTTCTCAATAATTTAGTCATCGGTCTTTGCGATCAATGAAAAACCTCTACAAATCTTCTAGTAGTATCCCCGCCAAGCCCGAAAACTCAATCTCACCATCGACTTAGGCGGCTTCCAATCCAAAACTGCTTCAATCTTTCGAGGATCCACTCTAATCCCTTCAGCCGATACTACATGACCCAAAAACGTCACCTCCCTAAGCCAGAATTCGCATTTGCTAAACTTTGCATAAAGCTATTTCTCCCTCAAAATCTGCAATACCACCCGCAAATGCGCATCATGCTCCTCCTCAGTCCTTGAATATACCAAGATGTCGTCGATAAAAACCACTATGAACTGATCCAAATACCGTTGAAACACCCTATTCATCAGATCCATGAAGGCTGTCGGCGCGTTAGTCAACCCAAACGGCATAACTAAGAACTCAAAGTGCCCATACCGAGTACAAAATGCCGTCTTACAGATATCCGCTTCCTTCACCTTTAACTGGTGATACCCAGACCTTAAATCGATCTTCGAGAAAATTGACGCACCTTCAAATTGATCAAATAAGTCATCTATCCGAGGCAAAGGATACTTGTTTTTGATCGTCATCTTATTCGGTTACATGTAGTCTATACACATCCGCATAGTACCGCTTTTCTTCTTGACGAAGAGTACCGCGCTCTCCAAGGCGTAAACACTTGGCCCGATAAAGCCTTGGTCTAACAACTCGGATTTGAGCCTTAAGCTCCACTAACTCTTTAGGTGCCATCTCATGCACGGAGCAATGGATACCGCACGCCCGCAATGATCTATCCCGAACTCTACCTCCCGATCCGTGGCAAACCCGTAAGCTCATCAAGAAACACATCAACAAATTCCCTAATCGTCCAACTGCTCCACAAGCAGACTCTTTAGCCTCCAAGGCATACACATGAACCACATATGCTTCATAGCCCTTCTCGACCATCTTCTCGGCCAGAAAGCAGATACCACATTGGATGATAATTCCTCCTATTACCGATCGTAACTACTTCATCACCCATAGTCGTTGTAACCATGCGCTTAGCCGCTAATCCAACTTTGCTCGGTACTTAACTAGCCAATCCATCCTAAGAATCGATCGAACTCCCAAAAGGCGCTCCATCAAATCACCACTAACACTACCCCTTGAGTTCTAGAGGTACGCCTCTATACGACTTATCTACAACTATAGAGTGACCTAAAGGGCTTATTACGGTCATCCGCCTAGAAGATATCTTAGAGTCTAAATCCATGGTCTTCACTATGCTACTTGCAACATATGAATGCGTTGAACCCACATCAATCAAAGCAAGAAATGGAGAACTAAAGATTAAAATGTACCCAGAATGACGTCCTGCATCGCCTCCTCTCTTGCCTCGCCAGATACATTAGCCCCTACCGTCGCCTCGTAACTACTCGCATTCTCCGCCCGGTGCTCCACTACCACTGTAACCATTACCTCCTCCGCCATTACCTCGGCTCCTCTCATGGTGGTCCGTTATTATCAGATCGAGTACGGCCCCGACTCTCTGATCAATCCTAGCCAACTTACGCAGACAATCCCTCACACGATGGTCCAAATGAGCCACACTCAAAACAAATTTTACCATCACCCAACATCCTCCCAATGAGCTTTCCCACAACGGTAACATCAAGGCGGTCCTTGCCTAATAGCAACAAACCCGCCTGATCGATTCGCCCACTCGGCCTAGCCCTTTTCATTGATTACCCTATGACCCGTAAGATCCAAAACTCCTTTTGTGTCGGTTCCTATCCATGCCTTGCCTCACGGACTCTTTAATACCCTCGCTACTTTCGCTTTTCAACCGAACGGCAATTCACGCCTTGTCGAGGCGCAATCAATAATCTTAATTGCCTCGCAGTCGCCCTCAAACGAATGCACCTCTCATGTTCAAGAGCCACCATACCCCGCATACCGACTCACCGAGAAACTCGCCTCGACTCACTACGATTTGCTCCCTCGAACTAACCTTAGAAATGCTTTTCGTTGCTCATTAATGTAATTAGCTCCCACGCATTTTTTCCGATAAGCGACCTTAAATAGTCCCAAGTCGATCTTCCATTGCAGTATTGCCTCGAACCGTGAGCCACCATCGGTATGACTCATCTCGAGAAGTGATACTATCCCTTTAATTTTCTTTAGCAAGTCGGTCTAGATCGCCCATTATCCGCCTGTCGCTTCCACCAATATTCAGAAGTTAGGAGCAACACCCGAGACACCCGAAAGAATTCAAATTTCATTTGTTCAAGTCGCTGCATACGCATTTCTAACTCCGTGCCCCCACCTACTCCAGCTACCCTTTCTAACACTCGCAAGATCGCTCGTGACATCACTGCGTCATCCCCACCGCTCTTGAACTCACCACCTCCGGTGGTGGCGAACCGTATCTCGCTCTCTCGACTTCGACCTGTAACCCACGGGTTCAAACTATCATCCTACCGCGACCACGCCCACGCACCACGCCCACCTCGGTACTCATGACTAAATCTCGCCGATTTAAAGAATTTTATGCATCAAGAATTATTCCATTGTTTTTAAGCAAAGTCTTATGAATATTAAAGGAGCTTTGTTTTCATGAGTCCACTCACCCTATCGCTTTTAGTTTCTAAAGTAGTCTTACTATCTCTAGCCATCCAATCACATCTCATCAATATCATTATCACAAACATTAGTAAGGGTACTTACCGGGCGGATTGGTGCCGAGACTGGTTGCCATGCCTTTCACACCATGCTTTTAAAACATAACACTTAAAAGCAGACTTTTGAAAACATTTTGGGCCTCGAGCCCACAATGAGCCTTTGAACTTGGCTCGATACCACAATTGTAACACTTAAACCTTGGCCAACACACCACAATAGAATCTGTATGTTACAGGAAAAGGATTTTGAGAAAATAGGTCTAAGTTTAGATGTTTGAGGAAAACACTTCATGAATTTGTGTTTTTGAAGAAAACTCGAGTAGGCTTGATTAAAATCTGATGGTGTATTTGAAAACCCAGAAATTTTGAAAACTTAATCCGATGTGTAGGAAAAACTAGTTTATCTCGTTTAGAAGTTTAAGTTGTTTCTTATTGTTACTAAAACATTTTTGACTTAGTAGAAAATCGTATTTAAGTTAGAAAAACATTTGAGTTCACTTTATCCCAAATCATAGTGTGATACCCGATGGTATAGCTTTAAATATCGCTTTTGTAGTTTTGAAATCGTTATCTTTCCAAGTTTTAGCATATTTTAACCCAATTAATTTGTTAAGGCATATTATAAATCTACTTTAAACATAAACATAGCAAAACATAATTTTAAGAGGCCATTTACAAACCCAAATAAAACCAAATAGTAATGAATATGTTTAAGTACCAATTTAATAAAAGTCTGAGCAAATCCTTATTTAAGCATGGCATGAGCACCTCGAGTCCATCCCGGCTCCATGTCCGCATCTAAGTGTCACCTAAAATGTCAAAGGAGAGAGTGAGTCGCAAGACTCAAGGTGTAAATCCCTCCCGATATAACATGCCAACACACATCATAACAAAGTAATGCAAGTAATGCACCGATCCTAACCAACCATATCGCTTTTCTACCCGTGTGGCACCAAACCACCGGTGGTGCTAAACCACCGGTGACCCAAAGTCACGATATCCATAATGTGGTGCCAAACCACCGGTGACCAAGTCACGAATAATCCAATGATGGGGCCAACCCATCGTGTGATACCAAATCACTAGTGACAATCCCAGATCTCATAAGTGGGGCCAACCCACGGTGGTGTCAAACCACGTGGACGAGTCGCAATGAGGTGCCAAACCTCCGTGTCCCAAAGACACAGTGTGATACTAAATCACCGTGACCGCAATACAAACCGATGATGGGGCCAACCCATCGCGGATACCAAATCATCAAGCGCCAATCCCAGATAATCAATCGGGCCAACCCACCGTGGTACTAAGCCACGGGATGAGACGAGGTGCTAAACCTCCGTGACCCAAAGTCACAAAATATGTGGTACCAAACCACCGGAGGTGCCAAACCTCCGTGTCCCAAAGACACAGTGTCCCAAAGACACGGATATCATACTCCCCCTCCTCTCATATCACCCAATAGCACATCATACTAAATGCAAAATCGCAATCATGCTATCATGCTCACATGCTTAATATGGCATCTCAACGAATATACACCCATAATCATGATATCATATATCATCACATATCTCATAATGAAATGGACTTACCCGAATCCGTATCCATACCTCAATGGGTACCAAAATAGTCAACCACACTGCTCCATTTACACAAACAAAGTTATCACATTACTCGCTTAAGAAAGTGTGTTGGTTTACACACCGAAATAGCGAAGGTTAAATCCTAAGAACCGGTTTAAGTCCCTTGATCACCTCGACAACCCCGATCCTACAATCGGCCAACAATGGATTAATCATTATACCATTCGCCAAAATAGATAACCCAAGGGGTTGCGTTAAGCTTTACCTTGCAAATGGTTCGGTTTCAACCAAACCCGAACCAACACCGGTTCTTTTCGATAATCGGCCTCCCTCTAAAACACAAATCATTAGTCTCATCAATCTTCGCTTAACAACTCTAAAGAAACCATTAAAGCAACCTCTTACCACCACTTACCGATTGCTTAACAGAGAAATAAGGCTCTTCTCCAATGTTCCCAAAATTGGATGTCCTATAAAAAATTGATTTACACAATAGGTTAATACCCTTCAACCAATACCAAAATCAGCCTTTATCTAAGCCACAATACAAAAGAACGAGAGAGAGGAAAATGGCCATTCGCCAAGCTCTTACCCACTACCAACCGATTGGAAACAAGCACCCAACAACACGCGATATTCGCCAACAAACACCACTAGAGAGAAGAAAGATTCGCCTAGATGTTAACACTCCTACTTCCGCTTTGTGAAAAGAAAAGAGAGTATAGATAAAAAGAAATGGGTTGATATTCAGCAATGAAGAACTATAGGAAGAAGAAAAGATTCGCTAGCACCCTTTAATCAAGATGGAAAGGAGGTCTACCTTAGAGAAATGGGAAGAACGATTGGGAACAAAAGCTAAGGGTTTGGAGAAGAAAAGAAGAAGTTAAAATGGTGAATGGGGTGCCTTGGTTTATAGAAAAGAAGAAGGATGAAGGTCTCTTTGGAGAATAAAGTTTCGCAATAGGTATTGAGAAAAGAAAAGAAAATATGGGAGAAAGAAAGCTAGTTTTGGTTTCCAAGAAAAGAAATGAAAGAAATTTTTCAAGTCTCGGCTTGTCTTCCAAGGAATGAAGGTGCTTGGGGTTCGGTTTACACAAGATGCAAAGCAATTTTGGCAAGAGCTACCTGAACTTTCGGTTTAAGGAGGAATAAAGAAGAAATGATCTTGAAGCTTTTTGCTAGCTTTTGACTAAAAGAAATCGGCTTACCAAAGGACCAAAAGAAGAACTCGTTTGACCCTAGCTAAGACCGAAAAACACAAATTGCCTAAGTGGAAAATTCAGCACTCACCAACACTTACCAATCGGCCACTCATTTCCCTCCCCCAAACTCTCTCCAAATCCGGCCAAACTCCCCCCAATCACTCCCAAGCCACTAATTCAAACTTGTTGAACTAGTCTCCCTCCTACATTCACTCTCCACCCATCATTTGAATGAGTTGACATAGTCCATGGTAGAGTTTGAACTACCAACAACTCCTCCCTCCATGCCCAAAATGAAACAAAAGGAGCACTCGCAGCTTGAACTCAAGACCTCTCCCCTTGCACTTGACGCCACACACAAGCCCTAAGTGGCGCATGCTTTGCCACTTTGCTAGCTCCTCACTTGTGCTCAAGAACACCAATTAAAATATAAAAGACCCAGCTCCTTGGCTCCTATCACATAGAGCCCAAAAACTAAAATTTTCCCACCTACTCAGGCTCACTCCTAGCCTACAACTAAGCCCCGAAACCACATAAACAACAACATAGCAAGCCCATAACATGCAAACAATTGCTAAAACAAAATAGCCCTTAACCCGGGATATTACATATTGGTTTCAGTGACTAAGTCTCAGTGGTTTGGTACCATGGTGGTTTGACACCACGTATATATATATATATGTTAATTCTGTGCCTTGTCCTAGTGGTTTGGTAGCACAAGTGGGTTGGCCCCACGTGATATAATTAGGGACTCTATCACCAGTGGCTTGGTGCCACATATATGGCATGTAGCGGATGGAGGGTTGATTGTAGAAATCCTCCTACGGTGTGTTAATGGTACGGGTGGCGTGTAGAGGATGGAAAATTAGGTTAATGGAACGCATTGCATTCATATTTTGTGTATGTCATATTAAATGGGCTAAGGCCCAACGTGCGATTGTGGGCTTGAAGCCGTTTGTGTGATATAAGGGGAAATAGACACTGAGTGTTGGTGACTCACCCCTCTGCTTAACCTTGCAGGTAATCAGTAGATAGTGGATCTGGGAGTTGAGGCAGATTCGTGGAGGCCATAAGATTTTTTTTTACGTAAACTTGTTTCCTTTCTATAAATTATTTTAATTGGGGATATTGTTATGTAATAAGGCCTCCTAAAATTTAATAACTATTTTTTAAAATTAATATTTACTCATGTTATGACATTATTATATATTAAAGCTAAAATGGAGTTTTCAAAACATTCGTAACATAAACGACCGTTTTCACTCAAATGCCTTCAAGGATAACAAACTTTCAATTATCTCAACTCGAAAACTTTTCTTAAAAACTACAAATGAATGTTTTTATAATATCACCGAAAATGACTAACTTCATACTTAAGGTTTTTCCTTAAAATCCCAACGCCTTTTTATAACCTTTCCCTGTGACATACCAGATCTGATCGTAACGTCTTGACCGAGTGTGGGGTGTTACAATTTTGGTTTCAGAGCCTAGGTTACAAAACTCGACTGTGAAATGGGTTCAATAACTTTTTATAAAGTCAATTTAAAATATTATTTAAGGAAATGCTTTAGTTAATGTATGGCACCTGAGTCTACCGGCACCCAATCCATGTGATAAGTATTCCAATTGTTGGTTGTTTTGCATGAAATAATTATGTTGTGTTATGATTACTAGTATTAAGAGATCCAAACTTTAGAGACTGAAACCTCTAGGTATAGATATGAATCTGCGAGAATTACTTTTTAATGCTATTTTTCATAAGACTGCTCGGTAGTAAACAAGTGAAAGAAAATACTAATTCATAAAAAACTCTTAGTCAGATTAAGTCGAATCAGTAGCCATGAGTACTAGGGGACGTGGACGTACTGTGGACGATCATGGTAGAGGTCAAAGTGTTGGGTCTGAACCCTTGGAATCAGGACGTGGGTTAGAAAATGATATGCCAGTACCTCCGGTTGCAGAAGGGGATTTTCAGGATCAAATAGGCGGAGACTATGCTATGTCTCAAGCGATGTTACGTGTGTTAGAGAGAGTTGCTGGAGTGAACACGGGATCGGGGGCTCGAAAATCTGTGTCCGAACGACTCGAGAGCGAATGGAGTGAAAATGTTTAGGGCCGTTTCGTGTAGCTCCTAATGTAGCTGAATATTGGTTAGAAGCTATTGAGCGTATTATGGATGACCTTGATTTTACGGTGGAAGAGAAGTTGAAAGGAGTTTTGTCTCTTCTTCGGGATGAGGCATACCAATGGTGGCTTACGGTTAGGGATGGTACAATGGCTAACCATATTACTTGGGATTTCTTCAAGACAGCATTCTAGGGGAAATACATTGGATCAAGTTATGTGGACGCGCAGCGTAAGGCATTTCTAAATTTGGTTCAGGGGAATAAGTCGGTGACGGAGTATGATGCGGAATTCTTATGTCTAAGTCGTTATGCCCGGGGTATTGTTGCCACAGACCATGAGCATTATGCTTGGTTTGAGGATGGTCTGAGGGACGAGTTGCAAGTGTTGATAGCTCCGCAGCGAGAGAGAGAATTTATTATTCTAGTGGAAAAGGCTAAGATAGCCGAAGAGGTGAAACGGTCTGAAAAGCAGAATCAAGAGAGGGATAGAGGTAGAAATAAAAGGAATTTTAGATCATCGAGATCAGTTGGGGGCTTTTAGAAGATGCCTAGGTTGGATGGGCTGAGTCGTGTTGCAAGACCTGTTATTGATGGTCAGCCTCAGAGGTGTGCTCGATATGGTAAATTTCATTTGGGTGAGTGTTGGACGAGTAATAGAGGATGTTTCAGGTATGGGTCTACTGATCATCAGATAAGGGACTATCCATAGGAGTTGGGCAGAGCGCAACTAGTGGGTCAGGGTTATGTTCAGTCTGGTAGAGATGGTCAACAACCACAGAGAGGTCATGGTCTAGCCAAAGGAGGTAATGGTTTTAATCAGGGACGTGGAGCACCAGCAGAAGTACTGGGAACACAGATGCAAGATAACCTAGATTGGTTTATGCAACTAGACACCGAGAGGAGGGCGAGGCATCGAATGTCATAACTGGTACGTTTCTTATTTATGGGTTGCCTTAAATTGCACTGATTGATATTGGATCAACACATTCTTATGTTGCTAGTACTGTATCAGGAGCTCTGAACATAGACTCTGAGATTACTTCTAGGGAGATGACTGTACTTAGCCCTTTAGGACAATCTGTAGTGGTGAATAAAGTCTTTAGGTATGTGCCTCTAGAAGTTTAAGGGATGGTTTTCCGACTGATCTGATGGAACGCCGTTGGGGAGTTCGATATAATCTTGGGTATAGACTGGCTAGTGAAGTATCGAGCAAACTTGGATTGTGCTGCCAAAGCGCATGGTGTTGAGGACTCTTGAGGATGATGAGGTGGTGATGATAGGTGGAAGAAGGAACTACTTGTCTAATGTAGTGTCCACTTTAAAGGCTGAAAGAATGGTGAGGAAAGGATGTGAGGCATTCATAACTTTTGTTTGTGCTCTGGAGGACAGGGAGTTAACTGTAGGGGATGTTAGAATAGTGAAAGAGTTCTCTAATGTTTTCCCAAAAGAGCTTCCAAGGTTACCTCCGGATCGCGAGGTGGAATTTAGAATTGATCTTCTTCCAGGAATAGCGCCAGTGTCTATGGCCCCATACAGAATGGCACTGAAGGAGTTAGTGGAACTGAAAGATCAGATCTAGGAGCTTTTGGATCGTGGTTTTATTCGACCGAGTGTGTCACCTTGGGAAGCACCGTTGCTATTCGTTAAGAAGAAGGACGGATCAATACGTATGTGCATTGACTACCGTCAGTTGAATAAGTTAACCATCAAGAACAAGTACCCGCTGCCGAGAATTGACGATCTATTTGATCAGCTCAAGGGGGCTTCAATCTTCTCAAAGATAGATTTGAGGTCAGGATATCATCATCTTAAGGTCAAGAAAGTGGATATTCATAAAACGGTGTTTCGAACTCGCTATGGTCACTTTGAGTTTTTAGTGATGCCGTTTGGGTTGACGAATGCACTAGCTGCGTTTATGGATATGATGAATTGAGTATTCCAACCCTATTTGGACTGGTTTGTTGTAGTGTTCATAGATGACATTCTGGTATATGCTAAGATAGAAGAAGAGCATGATTCACATCTTCGGGTGGTTCTGCAGATACTGAGGGAGAAGCAGTTGTACGCCAAATTCAGTAAGTGTGAATTTTGGTTGAAAGAAGTTACCTTTCTAGGCTATGTTGTGTCTGCTGAGGGGATTAGGGTTGATCCCTGAAAGATTGAAGCTGTATTGGACTGGAAACTGCCTAAGTCTGTAGCGGAGATTCAAAGTTTCTTGGTTTTGGCAGGATACTAAAGAAGGTTTGTTGAGGGATTCTCCTTAATTGCGGCACCATTAACTAAGTTGTTGCAGAAGGGGTACCATTTGTTTGGACTAACAAGTAGCAGGAAATCTTTGAGAAGTCAAGAGGATATTAACAGAGGCTCCGATTTTGATTTAGCCCGAGGCTGGTAAAGAATTCGTTGTTTATTATGATGCTTCACACACAAGGCTAAGGTGTGTGTTGATGCAAGACGGAAAGGTAGTCGCGTATGCGTCTCGGTAGTTAAGATCGCATGAGATAAAATATCCCATGCATGATCTAGAATTGGCTGCGATAGTGTTCGCTCTGAAGATCTGGAGACACTACCTATATGGGGAGAAGTCCATCTACACTGACCATAAGAGCCTGAAATATCTCCTTACCCAGAAGAAGTTAAACTTAAGGCAGCGGAGTTGGAGTGAGCTATTGAAGGACTAGGACTGCTCGATTGAATATCATCCGGGTAAAGCTAATGTTGTGGCAGATGCATTAAGTCAAAAGGTAATATCAAATTTGAGGGCAATGTTTGCCCATCTTAGCCTATATGATGATGGGACTTTGTTAGCTAAACTTCAGGTGAAACCGATATGGATAAGTCGATTCTAAGAGAAGCAATTGTTGGACGATGTCTTGAGTGCTTGACTTCTGCAGGTACAGAATGGTGGGGTAGATGATTATAGTCTGAACAGTGACGGGGTTTTGTGTTTTCGTGAGAAGGTTTGCATGCCGAAGGATGTTGGGTTGAGATAGATGATTCTTTAGGAGGCGCATAGCAATCCATACACTATGCATCTTGGTGGAAGTAAGATGTATCGGATCTGCATGAATAGTTTTAGTGGCCTGGATTGAAGCGGGAAATCACTGAGTTAGTGGAAAAGTGTTTAACATGTCAGCAGTGAAAGTAGAGCATCAGTTGCCTTCGGGGTTATTGTAACCAGTGAAAATTCCACAGTGGAAATGGGAGAGGATCACGATGGACTTTGTTAGTGGGCTACCTCTCATGCTTACTAAGAAAGATTCGGTATGGGTGATTCTTGATCGATTGACGAAGTCCGCCCATTTCATACCTGTTTGTGTCGACTATTCTCTATAGAAGCTGGCTAGGATGTATGTGGCAAAGATTGTAAGGTTGCATGGGGTACCAGTGTCGATCATATCGGATAGAGACCCAAGATTCACGTTGTATTTCTGGAAGGCACTGCATCAAGCATTGGGTACAAGATTAGACTTCAGCACAGCTTTTCATCTACAGACTGATGGTCAGTCTAAGAGGGTAATTCAGATATTAGAAGATATGTTGAGAGGTTGTGTTATAGACTTTAGGGGTAGTTGGAAAGAGTTTCTACCGTTGGCAGAATTCATATACAACAACAGCTACCAGTCTAGTATTCAGATGGTGCCCTACGAAGCGTTGTATGGACAGAGATGTCGTACTCTTACTTGCTGGACAGAATTGGGTGAGTGTCAGATCTTAGGTCCGGAATTGGTTTCAGAGACAGAGGAAAAAGTTAAATTGATTTGAACTTAGTTGAAGGAAGCGTCTGACAGGCAGAAATCATATGCGGATTTAAAGCGGAAGAAGATAGATTTTGCAGTGGGTGATCAAGTCTTCCTAAAAGTTTCTCCGTGGAAGAAGGTGATGAGGTTTGGACGGAAGGGTAAACTAAGTACCAGGTTTATCGGGCCTTATCTGGTATTGAAATGTGTGGGACTAGTGGTGTATCAGCTTGAGCTACCTTCAGAATTGAAACATTAACATGATGTGTTCCATGTCTCGATGTCGTGGCGCTATCATTCAGATCTGACTCACATTGTGCCAGTGGAGGAGATTGAGATAAGACCAGACATGTCTTTCGAAGAAGAACCTGTGCAAATCTTAGACCGAGGCGTTAAAGTGCTAAGAAAGAAATCAGTCTTGTTGGTCAAAGTTTTGTGGCGGAATCACGGTTCAAAGAGGCCACTTGGGAGCCAGAGGATGTTATGCGTCAGCAATACCCTTAGCTCTTTTGACCAAGTAAATTTCAAGGTTGAAATTTCTGTAAGGGGGTAGAATTGTAACATTTGGGAATTAGGGGCTTTGCATTTATTATGCTTATGTGTATTTGGTATGCTTTACTTGTTGTGTAAGTGTGTTTGGGGGCCCCGAGAAGGCCCGGGGTTAAGCTGAAGGCTTGGTAAAAATTTCATTTTGGGCACCTTTAGGGGAGAGCTAGCTGGGACAGACTTTAAGGATTAGTGCTTGTGTTGGATGACACAAGAAGTGGAGTTGTAAAGTGGCAAGGTGGCGCCTAGGAAGCAAGGGGGATGATGCCTTAAGGGGATCTTAGAGTAGGTGGGAGTAGATTAGAGTCTCATAGTCTGCCTTTTTGGAGTTTATTTTGGCGTTGGGATGGAAAGGTGGTGGATTTGGTTTGGACCTTGAAGAGTGGGAGTTGAACAAGTCAAATATTTTAAGTGGGTACCAATGAGAGAAAGGTGGAGTTGAATCTTTCAAATCGATTCAAATGTGGGATAGAGAGTAAAGGGTAGAGGAAATTGTGGGATTTGGAGAGAGGGAGAGTGGTGGTCGTATTGGGGAAGGTGGGGAAGGTGGCATGTGAGGTTTAAGCTTAGTGCTAGGGGCCGAATCTTCTTTTGTTTTTGGTTCTTAGGTTTTGCATTTTCGGTCAACTAGGGGAGGTGCCGAAAATTGTTTTCCAAATAGGTGCTTGAGGTTCCTTTTCTTTGCTTTGTTTTTCTATTTCGTTCTCTTTCACTTAAGGTCATTGTCGAATCTCCTAGTTGATTCCTCTTCTATTCGCATCGTTTCTTTTGTGCCAATTAAGGTCACCTTCTTTTCATTCCATTTATTTTCTTGACCGAATCACCTCCTACAATCATCCACTTTCTTTGACACCTTAAAACCTTAGCCGAATCTTTCCCCTTCTATCTCTTATTTCTTTTCACCACTTTCTTCTATTTTGTTCTTAAGCCAAAACATGTGGGCACTCTCTTCCTTCTCATCTATTCACATTTTTTCTCTCATTTGATTCTTTTCTTATCTACCAAAATCGAAGCACTTTCTAGTCTCATTTCTTCTCTTTCATGTTCTTTGGTGATAGCCGAATAACATATTGGTATTTGGGGTTCCTCTATTCCTATTTCTTTCCACTGCTATTTGTTTTCCTTCATAGCCAAACCTTCTTAGACCATTGCTACCTGTTTCTTCTTCATTGCCGGACCTGTAAGTGCCATAATCAAATCCCATTCTTTTGCTTTTATGTTTCCTCTTTTCTCTCATCTTTATTCTCTATTTCTTTGAAAGTCGAATTCTCCTGTTGTGTTAATGTAGGCATTCTTCCATTGTTTTGCTAGTAGCTGATTGCAAGACTCTCTTATCTTGAAGGGTGTGTTTCCATTATTTCTTTCCGTGTGGCCGGGTTGCAAGAGGAGTTTTGTAAGTAGTGTTGACCGAATGGGTGGTAAGGGGTTCTTTAACAACTTGTTTGGCCAAAAGGCTAGGGAATTCGGCGGTTCCTTAATCCAAGTTTAGTAGCCTCTAATTTCTATCGATCTAGGTAAGAAACCTCTTTAGATTGAGCGTGTACTCTTACTTTTATCTTATGTAATGCCTTAACCCGGTCTTCTGACCAAGATCTCTTTCATGGAATCGAATACCAGCCACGCAAAGGAGGGGGTTGGACTCATAGTCCCTACCCCTAAGTTCAAAAAACAAGCGGTGTCAGCCATTTTAGACTTTCCACTGGGTTGTGGGCCAGCTTCGAAGAGGGATAAGAAGATCGCTGTGATCCCTGCGAGTGAAGGTGTTAACGAGATCGATAGTTTAGTTCTTCGTGTTTACAGGTGTGTAGATTTCACACTCTACTATTAGTTTATGCTATTAACTGTTTAGGCTGTAAAGCCGAAGTGACTGGAAAGGCAGTCGCAAAACCCTTGTGGGTATAGTTAGGGATACCATGTAAGTGACGTTAACATTCTATTTATGAGTATATAAATGTATGCTATAATCTGTTACTTTGCTTGATAGCATGTTGCATTCATTTGATATGTATGTTATGCATGGGTTCAGTTTATGATGCGAAAGGGGAAGTGCTATTAAAGACTGTCATAGTGGTTTGGTACCTCAGTGGGTTGACCCCACATATCTGATTCAGTGACTAAGTCTCAGTGGTTTAGTACCACGATGGTTTGACACCACGTATATATACATATATGTTGATTCTGTGACTTGTCCCAGTGGTTTGGTACCACAAGTGGGTTGGTCCCACATGATATAATTAGGGACTCTATCACTAGTGGCTTGGTGCCACATATATGGCGTGTAGCGGATGGAGGGTTGATTGTAGAAATCCCCACGGTTTGTTGGGTTGGTACAGGTGGCGTGTAGAGGATGGAAAATTAGGTTGGGCTGGAACACATTGCATTCATATTTTGTGTATGTCATATTAAGTGGCCTAAGGCCCAACGTGCAATTGTGGGCTTGAAGCCGTTTATGTGATATAAGGGGAAATACACACTGAGTCTTGGTGACTCACCCCTCAGCTTAACCTTGCAGGTAATCAGTAGATCGTGTATCTGGGAACCGAGGCGGAATCGTGGAGGCCATAAGATGTTTTTTTTTTAGGTAAACTCATTTCCTTTCTATAAATTATTTTTATTGGGGATATTGTTATGTAATCAGGCCTCCTAAAATTTAATAACTATGTTTTTTAAATTATTATTTACTCATGTTATGACATTATTATATACGAAAGCTAAAATGGAGTTTTCAAAACATTCGTAACATAAACGACCGTTTTCTCTCAAATGCCTACAAGGATAACAAACTTTCGAGTAACTCAACTCGAAAACTTTTCTTAAAAACAACAAATCACTGTTCTTATAATATCCCCGAAAATGACTAACTTCATACTTACGGTTTTTCCTTAAAATTCCAAAGCCTTTTTATAGCCTTTCCCTGTGACATACCAGATCTGGTCGTAACTTCTAGACCGGGTATGGGGTGTTACATTTATCTAACATCAAACACTCATAATCTTCCATAATACATCATTTAACATGCATGTCATTCATGGGTACATTTTTGAACATGCATCTTAGCTCAACTTATAGTTAAAAATAGCTAATTCATAACACGAGAACTCAAAAAATACGAAGAATATTAAAAACAGGACTAAGATGAACTTACTAGCAAGCTTGAAAAATTGAAGAACCCTAGCTATGGCTTCCTTCAAATTTTCGGCAATAAGGGGAAGAAGATGAATAGATTTTTATCATCTTTTTCCCATTTTAATCATTTAAATTGATTAATTGACCAAAATGCCCTTCTCTCTAAATTTTTACAATTTACTATCTCATGTCCAATTTTGTCCAAAAATTATATTTTGGGAAAATTGCTACTTAAGGACTTCTAATTGATATTCTAAAGCTATTTCATACAAAAAGCTTCTAGAAACTCATATTTTGCAACTTTTTCAATTTAGTCCTTTTGGACCATTCAACCTCAATTTAACAAAATTGCTTCATGAAACTTCTCACTATCATGCAAACATGGCATAAACCTTAAAAACTCATAAATTCACCTTGGATTCGTGGCCTCGCACCACTATTCTGACTAGGCCCTAAATCGTGCTGTTACATTGAGTCATGTTAATAAGGAAAATGAAGACAAGAAATGGATATTGAAATTGATATGTGAATAATGAATGATACTAAAGTTGGTTATGAATTTTGGATACTTTTCATGAATCTTGGAATGGAATAAGATGCTTTTGTGGTTATTTTATTGGGTAAGAAATGAAAGTGAGATTATTCATATTAAAAACTTTTAAGAGATTGATGAATGTAGTTCTGAAAATAAGAAAGTCACATGTTTCTCTACATATCTCTTATTTTATTTAAATTATGTACTTGGCTACTTTGTAATATGTTTAAATATTCAAGTTATAAAAATACCATCGGGTTTTACTCAGCGTATGTGTAATACGCCTAACCCATATCTATCGCTGGAACAGGGTTACGGAGCATTACTGAAACTTTCAGAACATTTACAAATAATTCATGTAAATTATTATTCATTAACCGAGATTATTGATATCATCCCTTAGATGGACCCTCGAGGCCTAATACAAGCATTAGAATAGAGTCGGGACTTAATCGGAAACTCTAAGAATTTTTTGCGAAATTATAAAAAATTTCTAAGTTAAAGAGCTCACACGCCCGTGCTACAGACCATGTTCGACCCCGTGTAACTCTCTGACTTGTGCACATGGCCACGCCAAATGGCCGTGTGCTAGGTCGTGTGGTTAATTAAATTCTTTCGAAATTAGGTGCAGGTTTCACACGGACGAGACACACGCCAGTGTGCTCAATTCTAAGCATTCTATTTCTCAATTTTAAGGTGTAGGGGACACACAGCCTAACCACACACCTATATACTAGGTCGTGTGTCACACACAGTCTACTGGTGCGGACCAAATAAAGCCATTTCTAGTTTCATTTCTCACCCAAAATCACACCATTGACTTGCACTTAAAACTTACATCCAAATACCAACAATTTCAAGCATTCAAATTAAACAAATTCCATCATTCAACATGGCATACCATTACATCCATACATGTTTACCGTCTTACCTTGGTTCAATCCATATGCTAGACATAATTTGATTAACTACTTAACATATATGTAGCTACAATAATATAACATTATAAGTATATCAAACAACCATTACTAGCCATTCTAATGGCTAGATTACAAACATCATTATCAAGCCACTAATGCCTAAGTTGTCCAATACATGCCATTATACCAAAATGATTTTACTATATATACCCAAAATAGCTAGTAGATAGTGTGACAATGCTCCAATGATTTTCATCCTTTGTGAGCTTCCAAGCACTATAAAAAAGGGGAAAATAAAACGCAGTAAGCATTGCATGCTTAGTAAGTTCGTATAACGAAAAACTAAACTTTCGGATCCTGTTTATTAAATGTAAGCATACAATAACATGTTTTCCATCAACCTGGCAAAATTGCCTAAATACAAACATTCAATCAAACACATTAGTCACAAAATTTTCATATACATTAGGTAAACATAGATGAGCTCATCATGCTATATTCTTTCAAGACATTATCATTCCATCTCATAATTCTCTCTGTTGGAACGCCGGCACCCCAAGTCGCAGCGAAATAAAATTAATCCCGACGATCCAAACCATGAATCCATGTGTGAGGAACGAATCGGGTGAAATAAAGGTTTCAAATTACCAAAGTTTCAATCGAGTAGATAGCGATGCCTCGACGACAAGATATCCGATCCATCGTCGAACCAAGCCACAACCTTTACGATGCCGCCTCACGTAATCCAACCGGTTTGACTATGAACGCGATATCTCCAAAACTATTTTTAGAGGTGTTTTGCTTGACTACTGCTAGACCTTTAAAGCAAAATTTTAGGTTTTTCTTCACTTATTACCCTCTTTATAATCAAGATATCATTTATGAATAATAAAATTAAATAAATATAATAATGTTTTAACCGAAAATTATAATTACATTAATTATACCCAAAAGTTATAATTACATTAATTATATCATGGATTTCGTAAACTATATTTATTTAAATTTATATACTAACCAAATTCATATATTAATTCTCATTATGTGTACAACATCCTTGTACATATAATATATTCAATATTTGATTGCCCAATTAAATTAATTCTTTAATTAATTTAATTCATGTGACAATCAAACACAATACCAACTATGTTTCATTCCGCTCATTACAACCATAGGGTGTGACCTCAGAGGTTCTTGTAACGTTAGTAGTAATACTAGAACGATTCTAATGTCACATACAATGAGTGGCATCTAGCAATGCATCATTGCTACCTAAGATACAAGAAGTCATGATTCGACATAACTTTTGTGATTAACTTTTCATGCATTAATCCTTAAGTCCTTTATCTCGAATAGATACAAGTCATGGAATAGTCACACTTGTATAGTCCATCCCATGTTTCTTGATATCTTGAGTAGACTATGATATACAAATTAGTATGACATCTCATGTCAACTTATTTGAGCATGGCCATGCATTTCTAGTCTCACTCAATTAAGTGGCCTAAGATATTACTCCCATTATGTGGGAGGACTTATCCTATATTGATCAACAATATCCTCTACATTGATTGTGATATATCCAACATCGCCTTTATAGAACAACCGCCATTGTGTACGCTTGATCAGATCAAAATATACGACTCACGATGTTGGGATAATGATTATCTCAAGTCTAAGGATCATATATATATTAATCACTATGAGTAATGTTGTGACAATTACATAATAATCCAAGAAACATACTCATAGCGGGTCACCCAATATGTTGTTCTCTAACACACATATTCATGCATTGATTTTGACACTCCATATCAATGACAACTCTTTATCATCAATCAACTACATGTTAGTCTTAATGCATTATTGTTGTCCTAGTCAACAATAATACTTGACTAAGGATATTTTAAGAATAATCATATTATTCTCGTGACATTATTATAAAAGCAGTTTATTTGTACACGTAATGAAAAACCGAAATAATAATGACAACGCTTTATATTAATAAACATGGTAAATCAAGTATGTTATTACAACCATCTCATGATTGATCTTTGGGCATACTCTTACACTCTCATCTTGCCAAGAGTTTTGTCCATTGAACCATTGAAGTTCCGATGGATGCTCAAGTGGTACACTCGAGGTGTCCGATTCAATAACCCATCAATTCTTTTTTTTAAGAGTACCCATTAGGGCACTTAATCAAGGAACACACTCTTGAGCCACATATCGTATAACAGGATTACCAGTCCAGGCTAAATCCTTTATTTAACGTATGCTCAGAAGAGCTCACTTAGGATTACCAGTCCAGGCTAAATCCTAATTGTAACATATACTCGAGAGGTATTATATCAGGATTACCAGTTCAGGCTAAATCCTTTCTATAATGAGGTCAATAGGATTACTCGTCTGAGCTAAATCCGTCAGCAACAAATCCAGGACCTCATGCATTTCGGGAAAGCACATATATTCATCGGAATTCAATATTCAAACGGATCTTAACCCTTTTTAAACCATTTCAAGCATGTATTCATTCTTATATCGTAACATCCAAGCAATTCACATAAATAATAATCACATTTCATACAACACAACATTTAATTTAACATAATTACATGCTCGATTAAGTTACACGCACTTACATCGACACTTGTCCGCGTATAAAATCTACGAATCCGAAACCTTTCCTTTTCCACGGCCTAACCTCAGATTTGTGTTGTCTGGGCCTATATAAATAAATTTAATTATCAATTTCACAAATTTCATATTCATTTGGACTCAATTTACATCTTAGGAAAAATTACCATTTTGCCCCTAACTTTTCCATAAATTCCATTTTCGTCCCTATGCTCGAAAAATGAAATTTGTGCAATTTACTCCCTATTCCAAGCCTAACCAAAATTTCATCAAAAAATTTACAGCACATGTATTCAAAAAAATTTAGAATTTTTCATCAATTTTTAAAAATTTACATTTTAGTCCCTAATCATGTTTCCATAAAAAATCACTTAGTAAAAGTTATTTATCTATCAAAAACCTTTCATTTTCTACCATAAATTTCAAATTTTCAGCATATTCATCCATGTCCTAAATTTCATACTTTGATAACTCATCAAATTGATCGCCCAAATAGATAGATTAAGCTATCCCGGTTTCAAAAATATCAAAATTACTAAAAACTGGACAATGTGTAACACCCCTAACCCATAACCGTTGTCGGATTAGGGTTAAGAGGCGTTACTAATCATTTCCAAACATTTCATATCATTTTCAACACAAAGTCAATCATCATTGAAACATTTCAAGATATAAAAATATAGTCGCTTAATGAGGTCTGCGAGACCTTAAACATGTGTTAGAAAGAGATCGGGACTAAACCGAACACTTACAAAAATTTCTGAAATTTAAACATTTTTCTAAATTATAGATGTCACACACCCATGTGGGTAGGCTGTGTGCCTCACATGGCCTCGGACATGCCCATGTGTACAAGCTGTGGCAAAACAGGGCATACCTACTAACTTGTCCACACGGCCTGAGACACGCTCGTGTGCCTCACCCATGGTCGACACTAACTTGCACCACACAGTTAATCACACGCCTGTGTGTCCAGCCCGTGGTCGAGCCTGTTTTGTACCAAATTACAAACCTGAATGACACGGTCAAGCCACACACTCGTGTGCTCAACCATGTGGGCAATTATAGGCCATTTTCAAGGCCAAATTACTATCCACACTTTGGAATTACTTATAAGCATTAAACCAATATCAATTCATACCTCAATTGCAACCAAAACATACCATTTTAGCACCAATTAATCAACAACAATACCATCTATTCTTATACTAAATTCCTACTCAAATAAATCCATTCAAAATGCCATTTTCACAACTCAAATCATGTAAGCTAAACATCATTTAGTCAAGCCACAAATTCATACTTAAAACACCATTTCCATCAACTAATTCAAGTGTGAAATATACCACTTCTAACCTCATTATTTCATACCACAATCATCATTTGTATTTCAAATATGAACCATCAATATTCATCTTCCAAGCCATATCCCATGGCAAGGTCCAAACATTACAAAACATACCATAACCACTAGCCAATAAATGCCATATACAAACTATATACATCTTTCAAAAGTATTGAAATAGATATCCGAAAGTGTGATTGAGTCGCTGACGATCCTCGGATCTGAACTAGCTTTACTGACACTGTAAAATAGAGAAACAATTTACAGATTTAGCTTAAAAGCTTAGTAGGTTTAAAATATAATACATACTACTCAATAATGCAACATCAATACATAATTAAATCATCGCATAGATAGATGCACAATTAGGTGCAATATCATTCTCAACCATATGCTCAAATATCCATTCATTCAACCATTAAAACTATCATCAACCACATAGGTTCAAACATACGTTTGCCGACACTTAGTTAATAAAAGTTCCTGCTATTCGATGCTCGATACCATATCTCATTCACTGCTTGATATCTTTTCAACTCAATCACGCACTTAGTGCCCGAATCATAGCTGAAGCTTAATTAACATTACACACTTAGTGCCTAGATACAAAACTGAACTTAATTCGGCATCGCACATACAGTGCCTATCAGTAAAGTTGAAGCTTTCATTACTTCGCACACACAGTGCTATTCATCTCTGTCTCGATTTCAATTACGCACACTTAGTGTCACATTTCTCAATCTCATATTTAACATTTCTAATACAATAATTATACATTCATTCAATTCACATAACATAGATATAATTTAACAATTAGTATTATAACCGAACTTACCTCAGACGTAGAAATACTGAAACTAGCCGATCAATCAAGTACTTTGTCTTTGCCTCGATCTCGATCTAAATATCTCATTTCTTGGTCCATACATATTCAAATTTAACTCATTTAATCACCAATTCATTCAATTTAGTCCAAACACACATATTTAGGGCATTTTACAAAATAGCCCTCACATTTTCACATTTTGACACTTTAATCCATATTTCATAAAATCACAAAATACACAAAATTTCACTATAAATTGCTTAGGCCGAATTCTCCTTAGTCTCATAAAAACCCATATATTTCATTTATTTCACACTTTAGTCCTTCAAAATACTATTTTCACAATTTAGTCCAAATTACCCAATTTGACCAAAAACTCAAAGACAAAACATGTTAATCTTTCACATATCTTTCATATTTCATCATCAATTCTCACAAAGCTCAAACATTCATCAATTGCATATCTCAAAATCACCATCAATTTCTAAAATTAAAGCATGGGCTTGATAATATACTAATCAACAATCACAAAAACATAGAAATTATCAAAAATCGAACTCAAAACATACCTTGATTAAGCCAAAGTCCTAGCCAAAACCTAACAAGATTATTTCCTTTCTTTTTCTTTCAATTTCGATGGAATAAAGATGAATATGGCTTTCTTTTTCTTATTTGTTTCATTGATATTAACATAATAATTCAATTACGAATTTAACCTTATTTTAAACATTATATAATCAATAATTTAATGACCTTTTATGTCCATCTCCACTATCCATGGTCCAATTACATAATAAGGACCTTTAATTTAAAAAGCTATGCCAAATAGACACTTTAGAAATCAGCACACAACTTTTTCATTTTATGCGATTAAGTCCTCCTTCTTAATTCGACACACAAACGATAAAATTTTCACACCAAATTTTCACACATGCTCAATCACTATTCTGACCTCAAATTTTTTTGACCTCGAATTTGTGGTCCCAAAACCACTATTCGACTAGGATCTAAACCTAGGCTATTACAACTCTCCTCCATTAGGGATTTTCGTCCCCGAAAATCTTAGTAGTGAATAGGTTTGGATATTGCTCTCTCATAATATCTTCAGGCTCCCACGTAGCCTCTTCAACTCTGTGTTTGTGCCACAACACTTTCACTAAAGAAATCTTCTTACTTCTCAACTCTTTGATCTCACATGCCAAAACCAGAATCGGTTCTTCACTATACGACAAATCTAACTGAATCTCTACCTCAGTAGGAGCAATCACATGCGATGGATCAGATCTATATCGTCGAATCATCGATACGTGAAATACATTATGAATCTTTTCTAACTCAGGTGGCAATAACAATCTATAAGCAACTGGCCCAATTCATTCAATGATCTCATACGGCCCGATGAACCTCGGACTCAATTTGCCTTTTGGCCAAATAGAAGTATTTTCTTCTATGGGGACACTTTTAAAAACACTTTATCACCGACCTGAAATTTGATATCTTTTCGATTTAGATCTGCATAGGACTTCTGACGATCTGGGGCCGCTTTCAAACTATCACGAAGCACTTTCACTTTTTTTAGTCTCTTTTATTAAATCAACCCCGTGAAACTTATTCTCACTCAGCTCAGTCCAATACAATGGAGTTCAACATTTTCAACTATAAAGAGCCTCATACGGTGCCATTTTAATCCTAGATTGAAAACTATTATTGTATGCAAATTCAATCAATGACAAATGTTTTTCCCACGTACTTTCAAATTGAAGAATACAACATCTCAACATATCTTCGAACTTGAATGATCCGCTGGGATTGTCCATCTGTTTGCGGATGAAATGCTATTCTGAAATGCAACTTTGTGCCTAAAGCCTCTTACAATTTCTTCCAAAATCGCGAGGTAAATCTTGGATCTCTGTCAGATACAATAGATAGTGGCACCCCATGCAATCTCACAATCTCAGAAATATACAATTCAGCTAACTTATAAAGTGAATAATCTGTTCTCACCGAAACAAAATGAGCTGATATCATCAATCTGTCAACTATCACCCAGATTGCATCTTTCTTTCCTAGAGATAAAGGTAATCTTGACACAAAGCCCATCGTAATTCTCTCCTATTTCTACTTAGGAATCATAATAGGTTGTAATAAACCAGATGGAACTTTATGTTCAGTTTTAACTTGCTGGCATATTAAACATTTCGACACAAAGTCAGAGATGTCCCATTTCATACCATGCCACCAATAAAATTGTTTCAGATCATTATACATTTTCGTACTCCCGATGAACAGCCAAACGACTACTGTGAGCTTCGTTCAAAGTCAACTGAATCAACTCTGAATTCCTCGGAACACAAATTTGATCTCTAAATCTGAAACAATCATCACTATCAACTCAAAATTTTGAATCAAAATTTAAACCACATTGAGCTCATTTTGCCATCATCTTATCATCACTTTTCTGAGCATCACAAATCTGACGTACGAACATCGGCCTCACTTTCAACTCATCCAAAACTGAACCATCACCATATAGATCTATCTGAGTACTCATAGCTCACAAAACACATAAAGACTTCGAATCAATGCATCGACAACAACATTAGCTTTGCCCGGATGATAATCAATCACAAGTTCGTAATCTTTCAAAAATTCTAACCATATTCTCTGTCGCAAATTCAATTCTTTCTGAGTCATCAAATATTTCAAACTCTTGTGATCAGTAAAAACATGACATTTCTCACCAAACAAGTAGTGACACCAAATCTTTAATGCAAATACAATTGCAGCTAATTCAAGATCATGCGTCGGATAGTTCTTTTCATGCGGCTTTAATTGCCTCAAAGAATGAGCAATGACTTTTCCTTCTTGCATTAGTACACAACCCAAACCATTCAACGATGCATCACTGAAAATGATGAATTCTTTACTAGACTCAGGTTGAACTAACATAGGTGCCTCTATCAATAATGCTTTCAACTGTTCAAAACTCTACTGGCACTTTTCTGTCCACTCAAATTTAACATCTTTTTGTTACAACTTCATCAACGGAGTCGCAATCATCGAGAAGCCTTTCACAAACCGCCTATAATATTCTGCAAGTCCCAGAAAATGATGGACTTCAGACACATTTCTCGGAGGCTTTTGATGGAAGCTCGAAATAACTATTAATTCGATAAAGGCAAGCGCACCTATCGAACAATAGTATATCTGTGGTGAGTCCAAAATATCGTATCCTCAAGGACCAAGAGTACTAGTATTAACTATCTTTTTATTATCTAGCCTAATAATTAAGGGGATTTATTTTTAATCTAAAATTTAACTAACTAATTTAACTAACTTATGAACTTGACAGGGAGTAAACTGGGAAATTACTTTGGACAACTTATATGAGATGGACGACACCTACGGAAGAATCCACCTAGACTTCACTTATTACTTTTGATTCATGTGATTTATTCACTTCACTTGACTTTTGATTCGAGGCAACTAACAACTGACTCTAGGTTGATTAATCGAAATCTCTTTCTAATTAAAACACATATTGTTGCATTAATTCGATCTATAGATTCCCATATTAGGTTTGACCTGAATTTGACAAATTTTGTCGCCCTATTTCTAGGATTGCAATCAACTTCGCTTAATTGTGTTGATCTACTCTTAAACACGGACTTTTGCTCCACTAAATAAGTACATTCGACTTGGATCAATAACATGAATTATCAAAACAAGAATAAAACTCACAATTAAGAATAAGCATAAGTATTTATCTCATAAATCAAATAATAATAAGATCTATCATAGGTTTCATCTCCTTAGGTATCTACGGGATTTAGTTCAGACTATAAGAGGAAAACATCATAAAAGAGGAAAAACAACAAAACATAAGAAAACCCAAAAACTTCTAAAGAACTTGATGGGAGATCTTCAGTCTTGATGGAAATCCTCTCTAAGCTATTCCTAATGACTGTCTTGGAGTATTTTCTTCTTCTACTTGGCATCTATTCGACATCCTGTCAAACTTCCCCTATAAGTTGCATTCTAGGATGTTTATATAGGCTTTGGAAAACATCTATTGGCCCACAAGTAGCTTATTCTAAATAAAACTCTTCTTTCCTACGATAGGGACACGCCCGTGATGGATTCCTTCACTGTAGTCGATTCTGCTCACCACACACGACCGAGTGATCTGCCCGTGGTTGATAGTCCAGGCCGTGTGATTTCTAATGTATGCTCATTTTGCCCCTTTTTGGCCCGTTTCTCATTCTTTTCGACTTCCTAAACTTTCTTGAGCATAAACATGAAATTAAGAGATTAGGAGCATCGAATTCATCAAATCCAATGAATATTCATCCAAAATTAAGCCAAGCATGGGGTTAAAATTTGTGTAAATTACGGTTTATCAAATACCCCGACACTTAAGCTTTTGCTTGTCCTCAAGCAAAATTCTCAGCTCATAATTAAAATTAACTTCCTTCAATTCATAATCCTCATCAATAATGTCTCATCATAATTCATAGATAATGTATAATGGATAATTTAACTCAAAGGGTCCTAAAGATTCAAACAATCTAAGTCATCAATTTTTATAGCACGAAAACATAGGTGTTTTCTCTTACCTAAATAATTACCTCTAATTTAAAACTGACAATGACTGACATCCTCACTAAGGATTCACTCAAACCACTCAAAGTGTTTAAGGTGCAAGATAAGCACTCATAAGTCAAATATGAAAATTTAATCCCATAGGCTTGCATGAAAATCAAATCTCCACCACTATAAAATGAGATGATACACAAATCAAAAGGTCTTTAAAGGGTTGTAATGGGGCTTGGGTTAAAGGTGAGGATATAGGCTGAATTAGAAGGTTAGAATCGACATTGAATTGACAAATTACCTAACTAGAAACAATGGATTGATAATGAATAATTACATCAATAATGCGAGCTTCTTCTAAAGATGTGAATTTAACTGTTTAAGCTCATAAAACATAGAACTAATGGTGAATAAATTTTCTAATTTTTTTTTAATAATAAGCACATAATAAAAGATGAATTCAACTACTATAATTAGGAAACCGATCAAATCAAATCTCGATAAAAGGGGAGTCAAGAAAATGGGATAAACAAGTTAATAATTGGGTTTCGGGTTAATATTAGTGGTAAATCAAGAAAGAGTTGATTAGGCTAAAAAGTGGTTCACTGATGGCTAAATACGGAGGTAGGCTTTTTATGGAGTAAGTGGTTAAATCCTAGGTGCCTTTATCATCTCAGTATATCAAATCAAAGGTGTGGTCTCGACCTGTATAATCGAAGCAAGTTCTAGAATAACAAATCAATGTTGACACACTCATAATCAATAAAGTGAGCATGAAAAGATATATGCTCTAAAAGCTCAAAATCTAATAAAAATTATGGTTTTTGATATCAACCTTGAAAATTTCAAATTTCAAAGTAATATTTAAATTTAGGTTAACAACCTAGCCAATTTTTTTATTCTGAAAATAGACTTATCATGCTTGGTTCTCTAATATCTTAAAGTTTAAATTATCAATGCACAATTAACTATGACTTAATCCAAAACATATCAATAAAAAATCATAAATCAACAGAAGTTGCATTCTAATTAGTAATATGAGAAAATTACTTAAGACAAGATATCATCCAGGGATTTAAGAATAATGCAAAAAGTTAGGAAATTTTAAAATTCACCCCCACACTTAAGATGTACATTGCCCTCAATGTACAAAGATAGATATTCACAATATAGTAAGAAAATCATAAGGTAGGGAGAGAAGTGAAACTTTCTGAGGTTTGAGTAGAGTCAAAGAAAAGAAACAGGGAAATTTAACTGAGTTGGAGGAGGAGGCATTGGTGGTGGTGGTTACTAGGGTCGTGGTGTGGTGATTCCCAAGCAGCCTGAAGAACCTAAATAAACAAAATCAAAATATAATAATATAGATTTAGCACAAGAGAGATAAATAGAAAGAAAATAAAGGAGAAGAGAACATAAAAGAATAAGTAAATGGACTCAAAGGCCCTTGTACTGTTGAATTAATGAAGAGGCCGGCATGAACTTATGTAGATCAGTCTTGCACATGGAAACTATGTTCGGATCCTTTCACTTCTTCGACATGGTGACGATGGTGTAGTCAAAGAGTGAGGGAAGGAAAATGAAGGAAAACGAGAGGGGAAAGCTTCAAGGGGTATGGAAGAAGAGGAAATTAGGGAGTAGGTGAGAAGAGGGGGGTTTAAATAGAAATATGAGATCTAGTGCATCCCCACGCCGTGTGTCATGGGCGTTAGGTCGCACGGCCGTGTAGTGGCTCGTTCTTTTCTCCCATGCCTATGTGGAGGTTTCTACGATCGTGTGATTTAATCAGTGTCGGCCACGACTGCGTTGCACGGTCGTGGCATTTTACCATAGCATATGTTTGGGGAAAATTTTGTCCTATTGCCACACAGTTATGGCCACGGCCATGTACCTACCTGTGGTGCCCACATGGCCACGGCCACGTCCGTGTGTAAGGCTATGTGGGTATGGAAAACTTGCACCTAAACATGAAAGTAAATAAACTAAACTAATTAACAGGGTTAGTGCTCGGGTTGCCTCCTGAGAAGCGCTCGTTTAAAGTCTTAAGCTAGACTTACTTCTCATTCTCACATTCATGGTGGTTTGAGGAGTTGAAAATCTTCTCCCCTGCTATCAGTCCTATGATTCTTATATAGTTTGAGTCGAGTAGTGTTTACCTTAAAAGTGCCAAACTTAGGATTAGTTACCTCGACTGTTCTGTATGGGAAGACATTGAGTACCTTAAAAGGGATTTCTTCTTTTGTATTAAGGTCTGAAGTGGAGATTCGAGGGTCTTTCTTATCCAACAATACCTGATCTTCTATCTTAAATTGGGTTGTCACATCTTTAAGTTTGACATGGTTTTGCTTTAGTTCTACTTCATGTGTTTTTAGTTTCTCCTTGAAATGTGTCTTCCACTCGTCTAGTTCATCGATCTAAAGCCTTCGTTCCTCGTGAGTTATTTCCTTGTTAGCACAAGGTCTAGGATCTGGCTCAGTTGTGTAATTTCATGGTGCTTCCTAAAAAGAGGGTTGAACCGAATGGTCATTAATAGAATTTATATTCTCACCTTTATTACTCAATGTCCTAGTCGAGTCAAGAGCCTGAAGAGTGATCGTTTCGTCACTTGCACAAAGTGTGAGTTCACCTTTACCAATATCAATTCTAGCTTTAGCAGTTGCTAAAAAGGGTCTTCCTAAAATTAAAGGAACATTGTTTTCCTCATCCATGTCTAAAACAACAAAGTCTACTGGGAATATGAATTTATCAATTTTTACTAGTACATCCTCAATTATACCTCCAGGAACTCTAATATTTTTATCAGCCAATTGAATGCTCATCCTAATTTGTTTTGGTTTCCCTAGACCTAGCTGTTTAAACATTTTATAAGGCATAACATTGATGCTAGCCCCTAAATCAGCTAAAGCATTATCAACAGATAAACTACCAATTAAACATGGAATTGTAAAACTCCCTGGATCTTTTAATTTTCATGGTAGTTTATTTTGCAAAATTGCTGAGCACACTACATTTAACTCCACATGTGATGTATCGTCTAACCTTAGTTTGTTTTTTAAAAGCTCTTTTAAAAATTTCCTTGAATTGGGCATCTGTGAAAGAGCTTCAAGAAATGGTAAATTAATATGTAATTTTTTCAAGAGTTTAAGAAATTTACCGAATTGTTCATCTGTGCGGTCTTTCTTCATCGCATTGGGGTATGGCACACAAGGTTGGTACTCTGTAATTATCAGTTTTGGCTGATCATGGCTTACCTCAACCTTACCTTTCTATACCATATTTTCTTACCTTAATTTTGGCTCATCTAACCCTTTACTATCGTGGCGGTAATGGCATGAATTTTCTCCTTGGGGTTAGTTTCAGTGTTGCTTGGCAAGCTACCTTGTGGTCATTCGGATATGAGTTTAGCAAGTTGTCCTAATTGGTTCTTGATCCCTTGAATCGATGCCTCTTGATTTTTTAGTTCTGTTTCGATGTTTTGGAAATGGGTTTTTGACACCGCGATAAATTTTGTTAGTATCTCTTTAAGGTTTGACTTTTTCTCTTATGGGTAGGGTTGCTGTTGAAAGCCTGAAGGGGGTTGTTGTCTTTGATTTCCTTGGCCACCCCTTGAAAAGTTGGGATGGTTCCTCCAACCTGGATTATAAGTGTTATTATAAGGGTTATTTTGAGGTCTAGAATTATTACCCATATAGTTCATCTATTCATTTTCTATTCCAGGGTTGTAGGGTAGGTATTCTGTATTGTTTGTCCCTCCTCCGTATTTATCGTACTGCATCACTAGGTATACCTGTGAAGAACCACACAAACTATCAATTTTTTTATTTAACAGTTCTACCTAATTTGATAGCATGGTTACTGCGTCGAGGTTGAAGACACTGGAGGCTTTTGTTGGCTTTGTCCTCATAACTTTCCACTGATAGTTATTCAGTGACATCTTTTCAATGAATTCATAGGTAGCCTCATGTGTTTTTTTGTTCAGCATACCACCGACGGCTGAATCGATTAATTGCTTAGTTGAGGGGTTCACACCATTGTAAAAGGTTTGAACCTATAGCCATAATGGTAACCCGTGGTGAGAGAACCTTCTCAGTAGATCCTTGTATCTCTCCAATGCATCGTAAAGTGTTTCTAAATCCATTTGCAAAAAAGAAGAGATATCATTCCTCAACTTAGCCATTTTAGCCGGCGAAAAATATTTTAATAAAAAAATTTCGGTCATTTGTTCCCATGTAGTGATTGATCCTCTTGGTAACGAGTTCAACCATTGTTTAGCTTTGTTCCTCAATGAAAAGGGAACAAATCGTAGGTGAATGACATCATCAGAAACACCATTGATCTTGAAAGTGTCACAAAATTCAAAAAATTTTCCAAGTGATTGTTTGGATCTTCATCCTGCAAACCATCAAACTGAACAAATTGATGTATCATCTGTATAGTGTTAGGTTTTAGTTCAAAATTATTTGCAGCAATAGCTAGTCTAACAATACTTGATTCAGTTCCTATTAAAGTAGGTTTAGCATAATCATACATAGTACGAGGAATAGGATTTTGATTCATCGAGTTTGTGGCAACCATAGGAGGTAGCGGATTGTTATCAGCCATCTCTTTGGTAGTATTGGTTTCATCTTCTTTCTCTTTTTCTATGTACTGTAGGCTTTGCCTTAGTTATCTTTAGTTTTTGCGAGCAGTAGCTTCTATATCACTGTCAAAAATCAAGGGTTCTACTAGTCATAAACTAGAATTACCAGCCAGAAACAAATAAAAGAAAAATTAGTAAAGTTAAAAATAAAATAAATATAAATTGCAAATAAATAAAATGGCTAAAGTAATAAAAATTTAGTTTTTCTAATATCTTAGTCCCCGGCAACGGCGCCAAAAACTTGATGGAAGCTTGAAACAACTATTATTTCGACAAAGGCAAGCACACCTATCGAACAGTAGTATAGCTGTGGTGAGTCCAGAATATCGTATCCTCAAGGACCAAAAGTACTAGTATTAACTATCTTTTTATTATCTAGCCTAATAATTAAGGGGATTTATTTTTAATCTAAAATTTAAGTAACTAATTTAACTAAGTTATGAACTTGACAGGGAGTAAACTGAGAAAATACTTTGGACAACTTATATGAGACGGACGACACCTAAGGAAGAATCCACCTAGACTTCACTTATTACTTTTTATTCATGTGATTTATTCACTTGACTTAATCTGTAGAAATCCCTGAATTATATTAATACCTCTTTCGAGGCTACTAACAACTAACTCTAGGTTGATTAATTGAAATATCTTTCTAATTAAAACCCCTATTGTCATATTAATTCGATCTATGGATTCCCATATTAGGTTTGACCCTAATTTGACAGATTTTTGTCGCCCTATTTCTAGGGTTGCAATCAACTCCACTTAATTGTGTTGATCTACTCTTAAATAGGGACTTTTGCTCCATTGAATAAGCACATTTGACTTGAATCAATAACCTAAATTATCAAAACAAGAATAAAACTCACAATTAAGAATAAGCACAAGTATTTATCTCATAAATCAAATAATAATAATATATGTCATAGGTTTCACCCCCTTAGGTATCTAAGGGATTTAGTTCATACTAGAAGAGGAAAGCATCATAAAAGAGGAAAAACAACAAAACATAAGAAAACCCTAAAACTTCTAAAGAACTTGATAGGAGATCCTCACTCTTGATGGAAATCCTTCTCCTAAGCTGTTCCTAACGACTATCTTGGAGTATTTTCTCCTTTTACTCAGTGTCTATTCGACGTCCTGTCAAACTCCCCCTATAAGTTGCCTCCTAGAGTGTTTATATAGGCTTTGGAATACCTATATTGGCCCACAAGTAGCTTATTCTGAATAAAACTCTTCTTTGCTACGGCAAGGACATGCCCGTGTGACACCCTCATGGTAGACTCCTTTGACTGTGGTCGATTTTACTTGCCACACACGGCCGTGTGATCTGCCCGTGGTTGATAGGCTAGGCCGTGCGATTTCTAATGTTGGCCCGTTTTGTCCCTTTTTGGCCCATCTTTCGTTCTTTTCAACTTTCTAAGCTCTCTTGAGCATAAAGCATGAAATTAAGAGATTAGGAGCATCGAATTCATCAAATCCAATGAATATTCATCCAAAATTAAGCCAACCATGGGGTTAAAATATGTGTAAATTACGATTTATCACTTCCACTCAAGAATAGCTAAGATTTTACTTGGATCAACTCGTATTCCCGTAGTTGATACAATATGTCCTAGAAAACAAACCTCACGCAACCAGAACTCACATTTACTAAACTTTGCATACAATTGCTTCTCACACAGAGTCTGTAACACAATTTTCAAATGCTCAACATGTTACGTCTCATCACAGGAATAAATTAGAGTATCATCAATGAACATCACAACAAAATGATCCAAATACGGTCTGAATATCCGGTTCATCAAATCCATAAACACTGTAGGAGCATTCGTTAGTCCAAAAGGCATAACTAAGAATTTTTAATGTCTGTACCTCGTTCTAAAAGTAGTCTTCGGTACATCTAATTCTTTAACTCTCAACTGATAATAGCCCGATCTCAAATCTATCTTTGAAAACACTATAGCTCCTTTCAGCTGATCAAACAAATCATCAATACGTGGAAAGGGATACTTATTATTTATCGTCACTTTATTTAACTCTCGATAATCAATGCACATCCTCATTGTTCCATCTTTCTTTTTCACAAACAACACAGGAGCACCCCAGGGCGAGAAACTCGATCGTCAAATCCTTTATCTGTCAACTCTTACAATTGTGACTTTAACTCTTTCAATTCTGTTGGTGCCATTCTATACGGGGCTATTGAAGTAGGAGTCCTCCCCGATACTAATTCAATACTAAACTCAACTTCTCGTATCGGAGGTAATCCCGATTGTTCTTCAGGAAATACATCTAGGAACTTTTTTTCAGTCACTTTTGTATCAATCATGTATGCCAAATAAGCTTCACAACCATTTTTCACATAGTTCAAAGGTTTCATAGATGATATAACAGTCGATAGCCCATTCAACTCACTGGATTCAATTCAAACCATCACACCATTCTGACTTCTCAAATCAATACTTTTTCGTTTACAATTTATAATAGCATTATGCAGAGTGAGCTAATCCATACCCAGGATGATATCAAATTCATCAAAAGGAAGTAACATCAAATTAGCCGGAAAGCAAATATCCCGAAACATCAATGGACAGTTCTTGCACACTTTATCAACCAAGACACACTTGCTTAAGGGGTTCAATACTCTAATCACGAATTCAGTAGACTCAACAGGTATAGTCTTACTTGATACTAGATTTACACACACATAGGAATGAGTAGAACCTGGATCTATCAATACAATCACATCAGTATCAAATAGAGTAAAAGTAATAGTAATGACGTTTGGGGATGACGTTTTCTCACGAGCTCGAATAGCATAGGCTCAGGCAGGTGCTCTCACCTTGAATCTCACAGCTGTATCCGTCGTCCCTCTCTGACTTCCACTCATATTTCTAGTATTTCTGGGTGGTCTACCCTTAGCTGTCATATTACTCAGTCTTGCACTCTGAACATTATCTTTCTCAGCTAACTCTGGGCAATCTCAAATGAAATGGTCTCGTAATCCACACTTATAATAAGTTCTATTATTGTACTTGCCCCAACATTCTCCGACATGTCGTCTTCCACATTGTCTACATTCAGGCTTGTTGCTTTTGACACTTCCAACACTTGATTCAGTTGGAATTTGAGTTCTTAGACCAACACTTTGTTTCTCACAATCTCTACCTGAATTTCCAAACGAAGTATTTGAATGATTTCTTGCATCTTTAAATCTCTTCTTGAAGGTTGTGACGACTTGCTCATCAATATTTTTCTTTCATCTCTAGCCTCAGAATCTACTTTCTTCTTTTCTTTGCTAATCTACTCGGCTTTACAGGCTCTTTCCACTAGCACAACAAATTCATTTATGTCAAGTATTCCAACCAACAATTTAATCTCTCCATTTAGCCCTTCAATGGAATGTTTACACATAGTAGCTTCGGTTGAAACACATTCTCGTGCATATTAACTCAATCTCACAAATTCCGTTCATATTTCATAACTATCATATGATCCTATTTTAGCTCGAGGAATTCTTTACGTTTCTGATCTATGAATTGTTGACTAATATACTTCTTTCAGAATTCAACTTGAAAGAAATCCAGGTGATTCTCTCTCTCAAAACCATAGATATCAATGTCTTCCACCAGTTATAAATCGTATCTCTCAGCAAGGAAACATTACATTTAATACATTCATCAGAAGTTAATGACATCTTATCAAGCACTCGGATGGTATTCTCGAGCTTCTAAACCGTAATATATACATATTTTTATCCCACATTTGGCATACTTTTGGATGATTTATCCCTTGAGTTATGGAATTCGATGCTCCTAATCCTTTAATTTCATGTTTTATACTTAGGTGAGCATAGAAGGATGAAAAGAATGAGAATCGGGCCAAAAACAGAGAAATTGTGCCAAAGTGAGAAATCAACATGGCCTGGAGTTCACCACAAGGCTATGCCACTTTGGCAGACTCGATCACGACCTGGGGTCAATTCACACGGGCGTGCCACACGGGCGTGTCCCTGCCATAACCCTTTTTAATTCTACTCAGAAAAGGTTACTTAGAGGCAAAGAAAGACATTTTGAAGCCTATATAAACACCCTAAGTGTGACCTAAAAGGGGGAGCCAAAGGAGGCGAAGCCAAAAGGGTGAATACAGGGAATTACTCAAAGAAAGTAAGTTGATCCATCTCAAGAAGCCGGAATCATGCTCAAGACCAAGGATCTTCCTTTTAATTTCTTCAGGGGTTTTAGGGTTTTTCTTTATGTTTTGTTATTTACTTTCTTCTGAGATGTATTCTTTTATGAACATGAACTAAACCTTTTAAATACCTGAGGGGGATGAAACCTAAGATGGATCTTGTTATTATTTTCTGAACTGTATGATAAATACTTGTTTTTTTCTTAATTATGTGTTCTTAATTCTTGTTTTAATATTCAGGATATTGATTCAAGTATTGATGTGCTTATTCAGAGGAGCAAAAGCCCCTGCCTAAGAGTAGATCTAGCATAATTAAGCGAAGATGATCGCACTCTTAGAGATAGGATGACAAAAATCTACCGGATTAGGGTCAAACCTAATATGGGAGTCCATAGATTGAGTTAATACAACACTAGGGGTTTTAATTAGAAAGATATTTCAATTAATCAACATAGGGTTAGACGTTAGTAGCCTCAAAAGAGGTATTAATATAAAATAGGGAATCTTACGGATTAGGTCAAGTGAATAAATCGCCTGGTTTAGAGTTAAATAACAAGTGAAGTCTAGGTGGATTCTTCTTCATGTATTGTCTTGATCAATTGATTTTCCCAAAAGTAATTTCCCAATTCGTTCTTTGTGTCTTAGCATCCTTAGCTTAATAATTAGTTAGATAGAATCCCCTTTTATTTTTGGCTAGATAATAAAAAAAAGTCAATACTAGTACTTTTGGTTCTGTTGGGTTCAACACTTCGGTCTTACTACTAAGCTATACTACTGTTCGATAGGTGCGCTTGCCTCAATCGTGGTGATAGTTAGTTTTTGGCCCAATCATTCATTATATAAATATTGAAACTCTCAAATCACGATCATGTTTTAGGCGCTGTTGTTAGGGAGTTAAAATATTAGGAACGCTCAATTTTTATTATTTTAGCCATATTTTATTTTATTTATTTATTTATTTCTAATTTTTATTTTTAGTTTTCTAATCTCTTTATTATTTGCTCTGATAGGTTTTTCTAGTTTATGACTAGAAGGAACCTGTAATAGCCCGATTAAGACCCTAGTCAGAACAGTGGTTTCAAGACCATAAATTTGAGGTTGAAATAATATTATAATGTTATATTTGGTGTTGATTCTATGTTACTTAGTCTGTGTGAAAATTCTGTGTGATAATTTGATTGATTGTGTGCCGAATTAAGAGAAATGACTTAATAGCGTAAAGTGTAAAATGCTGTGTACTGATTGTTAAGTGTTTAATTGTTGTTGTCTTTATAAAGTGAAGGCCTTATGATGCAATTAGGCCATATTTAGTGATAGTGGGTAGTAATGGACTAGAATAACCTTAGTGAATAAATGTTTTATAAGTTAATAAAAAGTTAGTTTGGTAATTAGTAAATAAGTCATAAATGATTAAACAAAACATGAAGCATTCATCTTTTTACACCACCATTGTTGAAAATTGAAGAAGAAAAAGAGAAAGAAATAGGGTTGAAATATTCGGCCATTGCTATCCTTGATTAAGGTGTGAATTTTGATTGATTTTTGATAATTTCTACGTTTTCGTAATCATTGCTTCGTGCTCTAGCTAACCCATGTTGTAATTTGAGGAATTGATGATGTTTATGAGATGTGCTATTGATGAAATAGTGAGCTTTGTGATGAATGTTGGTGTTAAATGGAAGATATGTGTTTAATGAACATGTTTTGTTCTTGGATTTTTGGTGAATTTAGCTAATTAGGGCTAAATTGTGAAAATGATAAATTGAAGGAATAAAATGTGAAATAAATGAAATGTGTGGACTTGTATGAACATAGAGAGAATTCGGCTAAGCATATATGTTTTGAAATTTTGTGTATTTGATGATTTTGTGAAATAGGGAATAAAGTGTTGAAATGTGAAAAATGAGGGCTATTTTGTAAAATGCCCTAAATGTGTGTATGTGGACTAAATTGAATGAATTAGTGATTGAATGGATTGAATTTGAATGTGTATAGACAAAGAGAGGAGAGGTTCGGATCGAGATCGAGGCAAAGATAAAGTGCTCGATTAATCAACCATTTTGATAGTTCGATGTCCGAGGTAAGTTCGGATATAATACATGTTGTTAACTTATGTTCAATGTGATGTGAATTGAATCAATATCTATATAACTATGAGATTTGAAATGCTAAGTGCGAAATTGAACTAAATGGCACTAAGTGTACGAATTTAGATATGAGATAGAGATAGTTGGCACTGTGTGTGCGAGATGATAAAAGCTTCGATTTAATGAATTGGCACTGTGTGTGCAATACCGATATAAGTTTGGTTTAATGTATTGGCACTAAGTTTGCGGAACCGACTATGTTTCAATTATGTAATTTGGCACTAAGTGTGCAAATAACTCAAAGGAATAGCAAAGGTTGGATGAGATGTAATATTGAGCTATGGAATAGCATGAATGGTGAGTAACTATGTATGGGTCAAGGTATGTTAAACCTATGTGGTTGATGATAATCTTAAAAGTTGAATGAATAGATACTTGAGCATATGGTTGAGTTTGATGATGAGCCTAATTGTGCATTTATCTATGTGATGGTTAACTTATGTACTAATGTGGAATATTTGTGTAATATGTATTGTACTTTGAACTTACTAAGATTTTGAAAGCTTACTGTATGATTGTTTCTCTATTTTATAGTGTCATTAAAGCTAGCTTGGATCTGGGGATCATCAGCATCTCAATCACACTATTGGCAATCTATTTTAGGTACTTTTGGAAAGATGTACATAGTTGAAATATGGCATGTATAGGCTAGTTATTTGAATCATGTTTGGAATGTATAAATAGCCATGTGATGTGGCTAGATATGTGTTAGTTTTTAGATTGAATGGCTTTGATATATCATGCATCTTTTGGTAAGGTTTATGAGTAAAGAAAATGATTTATGAATGGTAACTTTGTGTTGGTATGATACTAGTATGAAATGGAGAAATTGGAAATGAATCATATTAGTATGGAATGTGTTCAAATGGTGTAATTTAGTTTATTAGTTAACATAGTTGTGAATGAGATTGTATGAGATGATATGTTGATCATTTGACATGAAATTGATTGCCAAATTATGTGTGTAATCATGCTTTAATGTGCCTGTAGAGATTGACCCTTGTGTGGGTGGAAAATTGGCCTTACAAATGGCCTATTTTGTCACACAGTTTGTAATATCCGGGAATTAAGGCTTGTGCATTTTTGCTTAATTGCATGTGCTTGTATGCCTGTGTATATTATGAATGTGTTTTATAAATTTTGTGAACTTTAGAATGTAGATAAATGCTTTAGAAATTATTTAATTTTAAGTTTCAAGAGGGAGCTAAGCCTAAGAGGTCTTAAGAAAATTAGTAGGGGAAATATGACACAAAAATGGGGTTGTTTAAGTGGCTTGGAGGCGCCACTTAGGGGCTCAGTATGTGACGGCACAAGCAGGGTGCAAGGGCCTAGGTGTGAGCAACGTGGGAAGTAAATGAAAGAGTTTTATTTTGCTATAGGAGTGAGCAGTAGTGGACGGCACTAAGGCACTAAAGGGATGAGTTTAATTTTTTTTAAAATTTGGCTAAGATAAGGGATAAATGATGGATTATTTTATTAATTTTAAATGAAGTGATAAGAGAAAATAAGGAATAGATAGGGGATGAGTGTGGCGGTCTAGGGACTCCTTTGATGTGATTTTTGGCCAAGCATAGTAAGGGGATAACCAAATTTCATTAAGCATTCTAGCCTCCCTTTCGTTTGCTCTTTTCTCTCCAAAGTCGTCACTTTTCTTTTCTTTTAATTGTTCTAGCGAAAGTTATCTTTGTTCTCCTCTGAATTCTCATTCTTTTTTTTTCCATACACTAATCACACCAAAAACACCTCTTTTTCCATTTGATAGCCATTACTGATTATTCCTAGGTCCTATACTTTTCTTTTCTTTTCTTGTTAAAACTGAATCTTTCTAGTGATCATCCAAGAGCCGAAAGTTTAAACTTTTTGAACCGATTTCTCCTGCAAGCTCTCTCTGGCCGATTTCTTAAGGGTAAGATCAATTGATATTCAATCTTCAATCTTTTCTTTTAGCCGAAATCTAGGAACTAATCCCCTTAATGTCTTTGGCTGAAACTATGAAGGATTCTTTCAGGATTTTGCTATAGTCGACTATAAGGAGGTCTCGGGATTTCAATATCCAAGGTAAGTTATGTGATATTCGGCCAAGGGGTACTTATTGTGATTTAATGTTAGAATTGGATCTAACATGAGTTTATAGCTATTTTGACAGATACCACAACCAAGGGACACTTTTCGAGATTTAGATCCACAAGGTAAGTGAACCATGATAGTCGGCCAAGGCCATAGTTAATATTGTAGATCGGTTTCTTATTTGTTCAAAAGCCAAACTAACCAAGTCCAGTGAACTAGTGTTGGCTGATTGGAAGGAATAAATATCACGAAATTTTAGGATTTGATTAGTAATCAAATGAAACACCCCAAACCCGCCCACGAGCCTTGACCGGATCTGGTATGTTCCCCGGTGTAAATCGTTTCAAATTCTTTTGTTACTTAGGAAAAACTTGTGTGATTTGGAAGAAAGATCATTTTGGGTTGGGCTTGAGATGAAAACAAGTTTATTTCATTATTAAAATCTTTTACTTTAGGTGACAAAACGTTTGGGCTTTGTTTTAAAAATAGATTTACTTAATCTTTTAATAAATAAAAGTTTGTAAGCTTAATAAATGAAACAGAATAAAATAGTTCTACTAAGGCCTTATTACATCAAATAATTCCCAAAATTTAAATTCAAAATACTTAAAGTAAAATAGTCCAATTAAAATAAATCTGAACTTCACATGGCCTCCACTAAGCATCTGTCGTCCCGGTCCATCACTGATCGTCACCTAAAAATAATCCCACAAGGGGTGAGCCAAACAGACTCAATGTGTAACAAACACTAAAATTTAACAGTTTAGGCATATGTTCACATATTACATGCATATTCATACAACAGATAGGAATAATGATGCAACCCGAACCCAAACCTATATGCCATCCGCTACACGTCCCCCGTACCAACCTGCACACCGTGGTGACTACTAAGTCAACCCTCCATCCGCTACACACCATCGATGGCAATCATTGCAGTCGACGTGCTCATCGCCCTTATAAAATTCGTGGTCTTAGGTCACCACATTCGAATTCGTGGTCTTAGGTCACCATATTCGATTATCGTGGTCTTAGGTCACCACATTCGATTTCGTGGTCTTAGGTCACCACATTAACTTCCCTTTTCATATAACCCATATGCCCCCATATTTCATACACAATATGCAAAATCATGCCTTAATTCACATTCTTATCACTTTTCACATGTTAAAAATAACATATATTCATAGTCTTAGTAGGAGTAGGAAGCGACTGAGTACTTTTGTACCATAGTATGGTACCTTAGCCATATTCACATTCTTATAAACATACACATATTAATTAGTGCCATAAATCTTATTAAAAAGTAGTGTGGGGTACACACCTGATTCCCTTAACAATTTCACTGAAATCCCGAATTCCGATCTTAGATCTTTAACTCCCTACATTCGGCCCATATTAAGGATTTAATGAAAAACTCATTCGGCCATAAAACCAAATCCTAGTAGGATTTGTGCACTAAAACTTACCTTAATGTCGATTTGCTTATCACTCAAACCCCGAAAACTTTGCTATTCTCCTCCTTGTATTCGGCCAAACACTGGATCTCTACATAGGTTAGTTTTGGTTTTTTAAACAAAGTAAGAGATAGATCTAGATATCCAAAATAGGCCTTGGCCGAATATACCTACGTGCTTACCTTCCAAATCTTAAATACCGAAAATTGTCACTTCTTTGCAGTACTGTCGAAATCCCTATAGAATGCATGTTAGATCAATTTCTAACATTGAATCACTAAATGGCCCTTGGCCGAACATTACATGTGGCTTACCTTGAATGTTGAAATCCCGGAGAACTCCTCCTTCTATAGTCGACACTACCCAAATCCCGAAAGATCTTTCATAGATTCAACCATTAAACATTATTGGGTTAAGACTCAAACTTTCAGCTAAAAGAAGAGGGAATGGGAATAACATGACAACAATCTAATCCTTACCCTTAGTGTTGTAGTCGACAACCTCCCTTGCTTGAAGTCCTAAAGAAATCGGCTAGGAAGACTGAATAGTTGTCAAAGATCTTGGCTTTTGGACTTGATGGAGTAATCGGCTAGGGGTTGTCTTTGGGGTTTTGGCTTTTGATGAATTGAAACAAAGAAGAAGAATAGAGATGGAGGATTTGGCAATGGTGAGTCTTTGAGAGGGAGCTTGCGGTTTTGTCAACAAAAGAAAATAGAGAAGATGACAAGAGAATTTCAGCAGAGACTTTCAAAAGAAAAGAAAAAGAAACAAATGGCCTTTCTTCATTCCTTTTGGTAGAAAATACTACATTTAGTTCCCCTATTCGCCAACTCTCCTTATTTTGATAAAGTTTATCTCTTAATTATCACTTTATTCAATAATAAAATTAATCCCTCAATTATCTCTTATCTCTAAAAAAATACCAATAATTATCCATCTATTTGCCGAATTTTAACAAAAATAAAACACCTCCCTTTAGTGCCTTATTATCGTCCACTTCTTCCTACCTTGTAGCAAAAATAAAACTTCTTTTTTTGCTTTCCTTGTGGCTCAAACACAAGCCCAATTGCTTATGTAGGTGGCATCACTTACCTGGCCTTAAGTGGTGCCTCCAAGCCACTTCAACAAGCCTATGTTTGTGTCAAATTTCTTCTATTAATTTTCTTAAGGCCACCTTGTTTTACTTTCCTCTTTTACTTAACATTTCTAAATCTTTCCTTACATTTCCGTGTTTCCAAAATGTTCACTTTCCTATTTTAAAACATTTCCAAGTTTCCAAAATGTTCACTTTCCTTTTAACTTAACATTTCCAAGTTTCCAAAATGTTCACTTTCCAAGTTTCCAAAAATGTTCATCATACATTCATAATACATAAGACATGCCATTTCGTATAATTAAATCAAAAATGCATAGGCCCATTTTCAGGATGTTACAGTTCTACCCCTTTAAAAATAATTTCGTCCTCGAAATTACTCACTAACGAACAATCGTACAATCTAACTCACCACACTACGCTATTGCTGCGCACTCTGATCTTAATAAAACTAACACATTTCCTATGCACAATTCCAAAGTTCACATCTAGGGTTTCATACCATTCACTAGCAGTACAAGAACGAATTAGCTCTATAATAAACAAGGCAATAAAGGCATTCCGAAAATAAGAAACTTACCCGTTGTCACATCTGGCACATCACTCTCCTCGCGACGGCCGACTGCATAAACCAACCTTGGCTGCCTTGCATTAGAACCTTTAGCACCTCCGCTCGGTGCTCCACGACCACGGCCGGAACCATTTCCTCCATGGTTCGGACCACGACCTCGCTAAAAATTCATCCACCTCTACCAGCCTGATTAACATTCTGAGCTACTGGTTGATTCTCATCTGGTCTCATCGGGCAGTCCTTAATCATATGGTCCTTTGACCCACACTTAAAACATCCTCTCGTCTTTTTCTAGCACTCTCTTAAGCGCTTCTTTCCACACTGATTACAAGGATGATATCGCCTCCCTGCACCAACTTGTCGACCCATGACCCATCACTCTGGGCCTTTTCTGCACATTTCCTGTCGATCCTGATGACTCATAATCCCTCTTGGGTCTATTCCTATCAGAGCTCTGCTTAACCGAGTCCTTGATTCCCTCGGCTAACTTAGCCTTTTCTACCAATGCGAAAACTCTCGCTCCTGATGTGGAGTTATCAATAACCTGAGGTCATCCCTTAAACCGTCTTCGAACTGAACACACCGCTCATGCTCCGTAGCCACTACTCCTCGAGCATATCGGCTTAACCTCGTAAATTCACTTCATATCGCGAATCGGCTTGCTCACTTGAACTAGTCCCAGAAATGCCTTCCTTTGCTCATCAGTATAACGTGTGCCGACATACTTCTTCTGATATGCGGCCTTAACATATTCCCAGGTCAGATCCTCAGCTATGGCACCATCCCGAACTGTTAACCACCATTGATACGCTTCATCGCGTAGCAGTGCCACCATTCCTTTTAACTTCTTCAAGAGTCAGATCGAGCTCATCCATAATGCGCTCGGTTGCTTCTAATCAGTATTCAGCTGTACTGGGTGCCACACCAGATACTCCACGAATATTTCACTCGTTGGCTCGAGTCGCTCGCACTGATTTTGAGCTCTCGTATTCCCTTCAAAGACTGACCACCATTTCAAGAACCCACAGCATAGCCTGCGATACAGCATCCTCCCCCGTCTGAGCTTGCTGCTCAACACCAACAGTTAGGGGTGGTGGTGGCGGTGGTAATCATTGTCAGACCCTTGACCCGATCTAACGGGTTCTGACACAGTCATTCTTCCTCTACCGCGTCCATGACGACCGCGTCCTCTAGAACTCATATCTAACGACGCGCTTTAATCTGATTAAGAAATTTTATGAATTAGTCTTTATTCCATTGATTAACCGCGAAGAAGTTTTATGAAAAGAATTTTAGGAGTGGTTCTTTCATATTTATACATGCACATAGTCTTTACATTCATACATCCATCAATCAATTATGAACTTTCGTTCATTCAGAGAAATGTTGTAGTTTTCATTGTTGTTGTTTTTCCACTACCCAGGGGTATTTTCGTAATTTGCCCTACAGGGATATTTTCGTAATTTGTCAAAATAAGGTTCCTTAGTGATGTTGCCAATAAGGGTATTTTGGTAATTTTTTTTGAAATCCCAGGGTATTTCAGAAATTTTGAAATTACAGGGGTATTTTAGTAATAAACCAGGGTAAATTTATAAGTCTAACTAAATCAAGGGTATTTCAAAATTTTCAAAACTTGAGGGTTCTTTTTGAGAATTTATTTTCCAAATTGGCACTGTTGCAAAAATTTTGAAAATCAGGGGTCGTTCAGGTAATTTTGTAACTTGGGGGTATTTCGGTAATTTGCATGGTAGGGGTAATTTCGTAATTTTCCAAAATCAAGGTATTTTGATATTTTACAAATTAGGGTTTTTGAACATTTTATTAAGTAATGAAATTTTGATAAGAGTTGTGGGTATTTTGAAAATTTCATAAACCAAGGGCATTTTTGTAATTTTACCACTAGGGGCATTTTAGTAATTTTGCAAGTAGGAAATATTTTGGAAGAATTTTCGCAAAAATATTTTGCTACTCCTAAAAGGGTAATATAGGGATTTTAAAGCTAGGGTTTCCATAAAAATACGGCTAGTCCCTTTCGGGTTTTAGTTAGGGGTTTAGCCCGTGAATAAGTCCTCTTGATTAGGGTGAACCGAGGCTACGCACCAGGTAGGATTCGAGTGGAGAGGAGGTGAACCACTCGGGTACATTTTTCGGTGGTTTCCAATCAATAATTGCTGAAATCTTGCTTGGCTCAACTCTAATGCCATCACCCGAAATAATGTGGCCCAAAAATATGACTTCTTTAAGCCAAAATTCACTTTTACTAAACTTGGCATACATCTATTTATCTCTCAAAGTTTGCAAAACCATTCTCAAATGCTCAGCATGCTCGTTCTCATCGCAAGAGTAAATCAATATATAATTAATAAAGACTACAACAAATTTATCCAAATATGGCCGAAAGATGCGGTTCATTAAATCCATAAACACGGCAGGGGCATTTGTTAATCCAAAAGGCATAACTAAAAATTCATAGTGACCATACCTTGTCCGGAATGCAATTTTTGACACATCTGAGTCTTTGACTCTCAACTAGTAATAATCGAACCTCAAATCTATCTTGGAAAACACAGTGGCTCCCTTCAATTGATCAAACAAATCATCGATCCTTGGCAAGGGGTACTTGTTCTTTATGGTTACCTTATTAAGTTGTCGATAATCTATACATAATCTCATAAAACCATCATTTTGTTTCACAAATAATACGGGAGCACCCCACGGAGAATAACTCGATCTTATGAAACCTCTATCCGTTAACTCTTGTAATTGAGCCTTCAATTCTTTCAACTCGGCCAGAGCCATCCTGTATGGAGCAATCGAAATAGGCACAGTACCAGGGGCTAACTCAATTCCAATTTCAATCTCTCTAACCGGAGGCAACCCGGGCAGTTCTTTCGAAAATACTTCTGGATACTCACATACTATCGGCACTGATTCAATTCTTAACTCAGTCTCTTTGGCATTCATCACAAAGGCAAGATAAGCTTCATATCATTTTCTTACATATTTCTGAGCAGATATATGAGAAATCACTACAGGCAATCTGGCCTGTTCATTTGATTCAACATGAAGAATATCCCCATATTCACATTCTAATTCAATAAATTTCCTTCCACAATTTACTATCACATCATGAGCAATTAAGCAATCCATACCAAGAATTACATCGAATTCATTAAATTGAAATAGCATGAGATTTGGGAAAATAATGACCTTTAATCATCATAGGGCAATCTTTGCATACCTTGTCAACTAACACACATTTGCCTAGGGAATTTGACATTTATATCATAAATTCTGTAGACTCTACAAGCATGTTCATTTTAGATACTAATTTCATACAAACATACGAGTGGGTAGATCCCGGATCAATTAAAGCAACAACATGAGTATCATAGAGAGAAAATGTACCCATAATCACATCAGAGGATGAAGCCTCTTAGTACGAATGGCATAAGTCCTCGTAGGTGCTCTACCCTTAGATCTTGTTGTTTGCTCTCTAGATGTATTCTTACTACTCATTCTATTTCCCAAATTTCTCTATGGTCTCCCTCTAGTAGTACTTCTCAATCTTGCACTCTAAAATTTCTCTTTTTCAACCATCTCGGGGCAATCTCTAATAAAGTGATCTTGGGATCAGCACTTGAAACAAGCTCTTTCATTTGCTCGGCACTCACCGAGGTGACATCTACCACACTGTGGACATTTCGGTCTACTTGGTCGAGCATTACTAACACTAGCAATTGATGTGGTCTGAGCTTTAGAACCCGAGTATTGTTTACCTTTACTTTTGTTTGAAAACCCAGCTGAAGTGGCTGATCGAGTAGTAAACTCTCTTGATTTCTTGGATGAGGATTGAAATGACTTGCCTAGTTGTCTCTTCTTCGAGTCACGGACTCAATTTTAGCCTTTATTTTCTCTTTGGCCAATTCCTCGGCCTTGCAAGCTCTATCTACTAACACAACAAATTCCTTTAGTTCTAGGACACCAACAAACAATCAGATATCATCATTTAACCCATCCTCAAACCTTTTACACATAATGGCTTCAGTGGATACACACTCTCGATCATATTTACTGAGCCTTACAAACTCACGCTCATATTCGTTTACCATCATTCGACTTTGTTTTAGCTCAAGAAATTCCTTTCTTTTTTGGTCGATAAACCTTTGGCTAATATACTTCTTTCAAAACTTGATAAACCGTAAAAGTAACATATTTTAACCCCATATTAGTATGCTTTTGGATGATTTAGCCCTTAATTTATGTAAAAAGGTGCTTTTAATCCTTTCTTTTCATGTTTATACTCAGGAAAGCACCCATGAACGAAAAGAACAAGAAACAGGCTTAAAACGGGCCAATTTGGGCTGTAAAGGAAATCGACACGGCCTGGACTTCAAGCCACATGGTTGTGCCTCGATAATTAACTAAGAAACATCCATGCCATGATTTACATGGCCGTGCCCCAATCAACAGAATCGAGACACGGCCTAAAAATGATTTACACGGGCGTGTACCATGGCCGTGCCCCTGCCACGAGAGAGAGTAATTCCACTCGAATTTGGATACTTCGAGCCAAAGAAACACTTTCCAAATCTTATTCAAATACCGAGTAAGAAGTAAACTTAAATGAGGACACTTAGAGGCCAAGTAAAGCATTCTAAAGTCTATATAAACACCCTAAGTGTATCCTAAAAGGGGGTGGTGAGCTAGGCCAAGGAGCCGAGCCGAAAAGGTCAGACTTGTGGGAATCACTCGAAGATAGCCAGTGGATCCATCTCAAGAAGCTGGAATTCTACTCAAGACGATGAATTTCTCCTTCAATTCCTCTAGGGGGTTTTAGGGATTCCTTATGTTTGGTTTTATCTTTTCTCTTGAGATGTTTTCTTTATTTGTATGAACTAAACCCTTTAGATACCTGAAAGAGATGAAACCTAGATGAATCTTGTTATTGATTTCTAAATTATATGATAAATACTTAGTTTGTTCTTAATTATGCATGCTTAATCCAAATATGATGCGCTTAGGTGGAGGAGGAGTAGACCCTACTTAAGAGTAGATCTAGCATAGTTAAGCGGAGTTGATCGCATGCCTAGAGATAGGGTGACGAGATTTTGCCGGATTAGGGTGAAACCTAATACTGGAGTCCATAGATCGATTTATTATTATTCTAGGGGGTTATTATAAGAGAACGTGAGTTCCACTAGTTAACCTAGGGTTAGACGTTATTCGCTCCAAGAGAGGGTTTAATATATGTTAAGGAGTCTTACGGATCAAACTAAGTGAATAAATCGTATGGTTCAGTGTTAAATAACAAGTGAAGTCTAGGTGGATTTTTCCTGAAGGTATCATCGTGATCAATTAAGTTTTATTCAAGTTATTTCCCAATTCGTTCTTTTTGTCTTTGCGTCTTTAGCTTAGTAGTCGTTAAACTAGATTAAATCAACCAATCACTACATATTTTAGGCTAAATAATAAAATGAAAGTTAGTATTAGTACTTTTAGTTCCTTTAGGTTCGATAATCCGGTCTTGCCTAAGCTATACTACTGATCGATAGGTACACTTGCCTTAAGTCGTTGTCAGAGTTAGTTTCTAGGTTCGATCATTCTCTTTATAAATTTTAATGCTCTGATTTCAGCGATCAGAACTCTTCTTGGAAAAATTCCCAATTAACTTTCTCCCTTGGTACAACCGAGAAAAGGGTGTTCCACCACTGGTAAGCCAAATCTCTTAAGAGAGACACAACACATTTCATGCACTCTTCGGGTGTGCAAGATAATTCATCAAATACCCTAATGGTATTTTCAAGCGAGAATTCTGCCCTTTTCGGATCATCATCTTTATTTCCTAGAATTCCTCAGTTCCTTGTTTTCGGATTCTATCGACCGGGGGCTTTTTCCTTCTTACCACTTCTACAACTTGGGGAGATACAAGGGTAGGCTAAGGAATAGGTGGGGGTGGAGGGGGTTGCACGTTCGGGTTCATTCAAACGAACTCTGTATACCAAGCATTCATCATATAGAGAAAGGCTTCCCTAGTCTATTCTCCTCCTCTCTGACTCACAGTCATTGGTATATTCTCATTTTCAGTTGCCACCGTTCCTTGGGCGAGAGCCGACTTATTACTTTCTACATCATTCGCAACTGCTCTATCGGGATCCATTTGCTATAAAAAACATAATTTAAATCGTCAGGAGTCGTCACACTATCATCATATAAATACTCATAAGTATGTCATGTATAGCTAGATTCGTGCTTATCCTACGTTAGTCGAGAATCGACTAAACCGTAGCTTTGATACCACTAATGTAACACCCCTTGCTCGTATTTGACACCGAAATTGGGTACGAGGCATTACTAGACTTCACTTACTTAAATTATATAAAATCGACCATAAATTTTCTTTTGAACTTTAAAACTTTTCATTCATAATCATATAGTCCCTATTACGGGCCTACGAGACCTGAAACATACACATGGAGTGGTTTGGGATTGAACCGGAAACTTATAAGCATTTAGAAAATTTTTGCTCAAAACAGGGCCACACGCTCCGTGTGGGCAGGCCATGTGGTCACACACGCCCATGTCCCTAGTCCGTGCATATTTTATTTTTCATTTCGAACCTACAGGGGTTCTCACATGGCCTGGCAGGCCCCCGTGTCTATGGCCCGTGTCCCTCAGACGACCATGACACACCCTTGTCTTAGCCCGTGTATGAAAACCTTGACATTCTGTTTATGATGTCAACAAACCTTTAGGGTCACACGGCCTAGTCACACGCCCGTGTGATGAACTGAATTTTTTGCAATTTAGATGCAAATGACACACAGCCTAGCAACACGCCCTCGGGGCTAACCGTGTGTCTATCCATGTGGACAATTATAAGGCTATTTGCCAAGCCATTTGCCACCCTAAAAAGCAACCACACTTATACCTTTTCAAGCAACACATAGCATAATAATAATGCACTATCGATATTAACTATCAAAACATCCACACCTTAATTTTTCACTACTTCTTCATGCATCTACTTCTTCATGCATCTACTTCACACATTAATCATTCAATTGCATAAACTTGCACTTCATGAATTTCATCATCATTGAATAGATATAACTTAACTAGTATTGGCCAATTCTAATGGCCATTTACAAAATGAATTAAGTAACATTAATAGCCAACACCTTGGCTAACCAATATGACATATAACAAAATGACCAAGTTCCTATACATTCCATACCTAAAATAATCAAACTTCACTATACCAAAAGAATAGCTTGATAGTGTGAATCAAACTCTAACGTCTTTTGATCCCCGAGCTAGCTTGGCGATACTACAAGGAAATGGAAAAGATATGGGGTAAGCATAAAGCTTAGTAAGTTTGCATGCAATAAATAGCAATATAAAGTCTTATGATAATATCCACACATTCATCAAGAAATAACACAAGCTTCTCAAGTAACATTGACATGCCTTACTCATGATCACTCTTACCAACCACGTAACACATACCGGGCTCATTCCTCGTGAGTTTCTCATATATATACATGTATCACTCGTCACATAATTTTAGCACTTCTTCCATCTTTATCATAAACTTAGATCTTTTCCCCATTGGATCCCTTAGAATATCGAATGTTACCCAAAATTCATCATACACGTAGTAAGATGCTAATGCCATATCCCAGATATGGTCTTACATGGGATCACATGACGATGCCGATGCCATATCCTAGATTTGGTCTTATACGAGATCTCATATCAATGTCAATGCCATATCCCAGATATGGTCTTGCATGAGATCGTATGTCGATGCCATGTCACAGACATGGTCTTACATTATTTCATACCGAAGCCAGGTCCCAAATGTGGTCTTATACGAAATCACTATTCGATACTGATGCCATATCCCAGATATGGTCTTATACAGGATCTCAACTCGGTGCCGAGGCCATATCCCAGATATGGTCTTATACGGAACCTTATAAATCTCATGTCTTGACAATGGTATCCTCTCATTTCGTAAGGTTCAACCGAGACTTCAACATCATAAATCTTCATCATATTCTCATCGAAACATCATTGATCAATTTCATAGAAATAATATACATCTTCACGAAATGTCAAGCATTTTAGAGCATAATAGCATGATGTTGATTTATTACACACAAACTTATCTCTGTACCAAAATACGTATAATTGTTCAATTTAGTCCACCACATTATTCTTTCCTCGGTTTCGGTCTGGACTTCGTGTTTCTTGATCTATAATTACAATTTCACTTATTTAATGATCACATTGACTAAAATAGCCAATATATCATACTTTGGAAAAAATTATAATTTTGATCCTAAACTTTTACATATTTTGCAAAATGGTCCCTAAGATCGTATGATGAAATATACTCATTTCCTTTGTTACCCAAGCCTAGTCGAACCTATCATAAGCTTATAATAGCTCACACTTTCCTTTAAAATTGATTTTTACTACACATTTTATCACTTTTACAATTAGGTCCTTTTTATGTATTTCCATGAAAAATCACTTAGAGAAAGATGTTTATTACATATCAAACTTCCATATTCCTCCATTAATCATCAAAATACATGCATGTCATACATGGGTAAATTTTTTAACATGAACTCTAGCTCAAAATAGTGGTAGAAATAGCTAAATAGAGTTACGAGGATCTCACAAATACAAAAAGAATAAAAAACGAGGCTAGGAGGTACTTACAATCAAGCTTGAAAGTGAAGCAAAACCCTATCTATGGCCTCTTGAAATTTTAGGCTTTGGAGGATGAAGATGGACACAATTTTTTATTTATTTTTCCCTTTTTATTAACTTATTAACTTAATGACTAAAATGCCCTTAAGGCCCCTTTCTTAAGATTTTTTTCTTCACATGTCCATTTTTGTCCATCATAAGATATAATGGTCTAATTGCTACATAAGGACCTCTAATGAATTTTCTAATGCTATATAATACTTGAAACTTATAGATTCTCATATTTTTCAATCTTTGCAATTTAGTCCTAATGGATAATTTGACCACTAATTTATAAAATTTCTTCATGAAATTTTCACACAATCATGCAAACATGTCATAGACCTCATAAAAGCCATAAAACATATATTTCTACTTCAAATTTTTTGTAACACCCCATACCCAAGTTCGAGGCCTAGATCGGATACGAGACATTACTATACTAGAAATTACTTAATCATGAAATTACGGGCCATAAAATTTTATTCCCGATTAAGAACCTTTCTCTCTCAAACAATTCATACATCTCATGGGCCTACGAGGCCTTAAAATCATTTTTGAAAACTTTCGGAACTTATTAAAAAACACCTTTCTTGGAAGTAGGGTCACATGCCCATGTGGTTTGGGGCGCGCCCGTGTACCCCTAGACAAGCCCATGTTGTCCAACCGTGGGGGGTTTACTGACTATACACACACGGCCTTGACACGCCCGTGTCTTTTACCCGTGTGGAGTTACTGACTATACTCACACGGCCTTGACACACCCATGTCTCCTACCCGTGTGGAGATACTGACTATACTCACACGGCTTTGACACGCCTGTGTCTCCAACCCGTGTGGAGATACTGACTATACTCACACGGCCTTGACACGCCCGTGTCATTCGTCCGTGTACTACACATGGCCCAAACAAATGGCCGTGGGATTCACCCATGGTCTATTCTGACTTAAAATACAAAGGTACAGGGTGCATACGGCCTAGACACGCTCCGTGTGTCCATCCATGTGGGCACTTAGAGGCTATATACCAACCCTTTTTCCACCCTACATTTCATACAATAATATACTAATTCAATAAAGTCTCAAATCATCAACTAAAACACATGAATTTATACATTTGATTCATGAAAATAAAGTATTACTTCCATACAATTACAACAACTTAGCCGTCACCAATGGCTATACACATTTAAACTATAAACCTTTTTTTTGGTCAACATAATTTGGCACATTAATAATAACTTAATCAACCCTAAATTCTAGCCCTATACATGCCATGACTCATAAGGACTTGATACCTCATACCGAGTGTCTGTTCGATAGTGTGAAAACATCTCGCGGCCTCCAACTCGAGCTAGCTAAAATAACCTATAAGAGATGAGAAAAGAAGAGAAGTAAGCATTAATGCTTAGTAAGTTCATTTGCATAATTTGATCATTATTGATTTTCACTGAATATAGGTAACCACAAGGTATTATACCGAGTTCTTCCCTTTAACTTATGGCTACTTACTCAACCGCTCTTAAAGCCTACTCATTCTATCTTTTACCACATTCTTACCACGCCACAAGCCAATTATTCGTTTAATTAGTACAAAATCTTGTGCTGATCACCACAAGATCATATAAAACAACACATCAAGCATTTTCAATAATACTACTAATCTTTCGGTGGTTACACACTTAGCCCACCATTGAATCTCTTATAGGGTAGTATCGCACACAAGCCACCAATCATTTTCAACTATGGTGATTTCACACTTAGCTCACCAATCATTTATAAGCGATGGTATGGCACACAGCCCATCGATTACTAACTAATTAGGCGGTAACACACACAGCCCACCGATAGTAATATAGTTGATGGTATCACACACATCCCATCAAGTAATAATACATCAGATGGTAACGCACACAGCCCACCGATATTATGCATTCACAAATATCTATCCTTATACATTTCTCTAATTCAAATGTTCATCTGTAAACATCATCACTTATTATCATTCTTACTTAACTTTCTACGATTCTCATTTGCACTCACGCAGTGCATTAACAATTCTCTCTCATACACTAAGGTGTATTGACTACACTTATCCCCTTAGAGGTCCATCATACACTGAATTCATCTCCAACTGTTAAACAACACTATTAAGTCTCATACACTTATTGTCACATTGACATCATACCCTTGTTAGGTTTATACATGAATTAACATAGCCATGTCCCTAACAAGGTCTTATATGAAGTATCACATCGTTTCCATGTCCTTGACATGGTCTTATTTAATATCTCTCACCGAAGCCATATTCTAATATGGTCTTACACGGAAGCTTAACTATCATCATTTCATACTATTTACGTTTCTTACCATTCTTAGGTTCAATTCTCTTAACAACTCATCAAAAGACATTTCAAACATTCATTGAATAATTATACATTCCATACAACATTGGAACATTAAAATAACTCATACGTAATTACAACATTTGTACATGAACTTACCTCGATGTCGAAAGGGCCGAAAGGGACCTTTTTGCCCACATTTCTCTTTTCACCCGTTCTAGGTCCAAAACTCATTTTCTTTGATCTAGAACAATGTAATATACTGATTTAATCACTTATAAATCATAATATATCATAATCTACACTTTAGTCAAAAATGACTATTTTGCCCCTACACTTTGGCAAAATTACAATTTTGCCCCTAGGCTTGTGAATAAATTTTCATCATATTTTCTTCTTAAACAAGCCTAGCTGAACATTTAGTCATCTTACAACTATTCACAATTCCAACTATTTCATGCCTTAATGAACAAAGTTCAACTTTTGCATTTTAGTCCCAATTAGGTGTTTTCATAACAACACCTTTCACAATAGTTGTTTATCAACATCCTATCATTCATTTGCTTTCATAAAAACTCAGCAACCAACTTAAACTCTTTCATGGCAAGTCCCTATACTCTCAACCATTTTACAAATTAGTCTCCTCATTAGCTAGCTTCAGCTTTGGGGACTCCAAAAGTATAATTTTTATCAAGAAAAGTCATCAAAATCACTTACTTGTGAGGAAGAATACTTGCTAAAATTTTGACCTTCAAAAACCCCATTCTTGCTGTCCATTTTCGGTGGAAGAGGAGAAGAAATAAAAAAGATGATAGCTTTTCTTATTTCATCTTATTTTATTTCTTTTTAATAACCTAACATGACAACATTTAATGCCCTTGTCCCCTTTGTCTTCTTTGACCGTCCAAGCCAATTTCCATGGTCTAATTGCACATTTGGGACCTCTAATTTATAACCCATAGCTATTGGACACTTCTAGGAAATAAAATAGAACTTTCGCACTTTTTGCAATTTAGTCTTTTTCACAATTTAGCTAGAAATTGCTAAAATTAAGGCACCAAAATTTCCATACATCCTTATAAGCATGTTATTACACATAGAATAACATGAAAAAAAATTTCTCTAACCTCAAAATAGTGATTTTGAGATCACTGTTCCAACTAGCCCCTAATTCGGGCTGTTACATTTTTGTCTCAAAACCACCATTCTGACTAGGCTATGAATCGGGCTGTTACATAATGTTTTGAAATAGACCTATCTTGAATGAATGGAGTTGAAATGGTTGAAATGGATTAGGTATATTTGTGCTACTGGTTGATGACTTTTTGCTACATAATTGTGTCTTAAAATGTTGCCATTTGAGCTTGTGTAGGTATGTGCGAAAAGGATGGCAAATTGGCTTTGGAAATGGCCAATTTTTGTCCACACGGGCAAAGACATGGGCGTGTGTCTCAGTCGCATGTGACGCACGATCATGCTACACAGTCGTGTGTCCCCTAGTGTTGAAATGGAAGTAAAGTTAGTATGCTCTACACGGTCTCACACACGGGCATGTGGCTGGTCATGTGGTATAAGTAAGTATACCCCCTAAATGGCACAAGGCCTAGCACATGGCCGTGTGTGGCTATTTCAAAGGGCACACGGGTTGGACACACGGGCGTGTGGATGGCCGTGTGACCCAAGTCAGTATACCCTCTAGTTCTCACATGGCCTGGCACATGGGCTTGTCTTCAGCTGTGTGACGCAAGTCAATATGTATGCCTTATTTTCACAGGCCTAAGACACGGGCATGTGACCCTTATATGATCAAAAAAATTCAGCCGAACCATTTCTAAAGCATGTTTAAGGTCTCGTAGGCCTTCATAAGGGACAGCGTGATTGTATTGAATAATGTATGAGAATGATTGCTTAGGTTGATAAATATAAGCTATGTGTTATGTATTGATCAGTAATACCTTGTAACCCTATTCCGATAATGAATATGAGTTAAGGGTGTTATATTTATTAGTATCAGAGATACAGTTTAGTTGATTCTATGACTAATGTAGCATGTGTAAGAGTCTAACTAATAAACAGTAATTTACACATATTTTAATGTAACACCCCAAACTCAACCCAAACGTTATGGCCGAATCTGGTGATGTCACATCAAGAACAATTCCAAATTGATTTTGCTAAGTTAAAATTTAAGACCCAAAAGTCCAAAATCCTTGTGTCTCTTTAAGTAATGATAGAAGCCCATTTTATTATTTTAAGTATTCCAAAAACCATGTTTAAACATAAGAAATTTACTTAGGTTTAATAATTAAGTAAATAGTTGAAACAACAAAACTCAAAATCCAAAGTCAAATCAGAGTACACGGCCTTATTACATCTAATGAAAACAAAACAATTAAAATCATGTCTTTTGAAACAAATAATTAAAACTTCTAAATATCTTGTAGTGCGGCCATCTCCGAGTCCTCTCCCACGTTGAACCATCTACTAAGGATCACCTGAAACATCTAATAAAAGGGTGTGAGTTTCAAAACTTAGTGTGTATGACCCTTGGCAATCAAATCAACATGCAAATATTATATTGGGCCTAAGCCCTATCAAAACGGTGGTCTTAGGCCTTAGCCCACAATGACCTCATATCATATCACATCATATTACATGAAAACAAGGTTATGCAAAACCCTCCCCAAAAGTCCATTCGTTACACTCCATTTCCCTTCCAACCCTACACTCCTGTGGAGATATAAATATCAACCCACCCATCCCTACACTCCAAAGGTAGTACCAACAGCGGCTACTACTCAACGTTGCAGCAAATATGCTAAGTATATAATGGGCTTAAAGCCACTTGGTTGGATCCGTAAGTCAGCGACTATGTGATCCTCAAATTCTTCCTCCATACCATAATTCCCACCCATATGCTTCCTAAACAAAATATCATATGAATGCAGAATGCACATGAGTAACATCCATAAAACTCATACTCATCACATAAGGGTATTTTAGTCATTTCACAATCAAGAGTATTTTCGTAATTTTACCCTATAAGGGTATTATCGTAATTCTACCCTATGGGGTATTATCGTAATTCTACCTTACAGGGGTATTATCGTAATTTTACCCTACAGGGGTATTCTCGTAATTTTTTCATCTTGAGTTTTAGTTATGAACTTTGGCCCATTAACAAGTCCTTGCGGCTAGAGTGAACAGACACTATGCACCAGGTAGGATTCCAGAGAAGAGGAGGTGGGCCACTAGGACCGCTTAAGTACCAAGCTCTCCCTAGATCCAATCCAAGACATGCATATGTCTGTTGCTACACTCTAACCCAGCGACTTGTCTATGGACATGTTTAATTATTAGGTTAAGTCTTATGTGGTTTAAGAGTTGTTCGGAACTAGGCCTAAAGTCCATTAAACCCTAGCATACTTGTCTATGTCCCCATAAAGCCCATCAAGCCTATTTTATGTTCATATAGCCCATTATGCCCAAATCACATCTTATGGCCCATTAGGCCCAAATCTCATTCATATGGCCTATTAGGCCCAAAAAAATTCCAGATCATGTAACATGCATGACTAACTCAATTCATATAACCAAATTAATCAATTTCATCAAACTTAGCCTCAGGGCCCATCAGGCCCATTTAGACACTTTTGGCCTTTCGACTTTCTGGCATTGCCGATATCATGTGTATGTATTGTTTGTACACACTTGATTACTACGACGTGCTATACTATCCTTGGTCTTAAACCTACAACCAACCAACCTTCAATCAATCACCCATACTTAATCAAAATATTTACCAAAAGCCAAAGCCTTACCGTAGCCTTACCATGTGCGGCCAGGTTCTAATAGCCCTTCCTTAGCTATTAATCACGAGTATCCCTTAGATCTACACTCACACATACACCATCACAATTTGAGTGACTCATAATCCACACAAGTCACCCCTATAGATCATACACATTCGACCATTCACTTAAACCATAATTGAGTTGAGTACACTTACACTTTGCTAACGATCCTTACCACGCTTGCGATCTCTGATCCTTAACCTTGTTAATACATGATTAACAACAATGAGAAGTTAGATAGCCCTTTTGATTTTAACAAAACACACTAAGGGGTTAAATAAATACTTACTGAATCCATCTTTGTTCCTGCGGCCTAAATAGCTACTAAACAAGATTCAACTTTTAACCTTGACTGAGAGTAGGTAACAATCAATTTTTGATGGAGGAAAGCAACAAATATTCGGTACTAATAGGGATCTCGGCAAGAGAAGATGATGATACTTCGGCAATAAAAGAGTTTGGCTATGAGAGAATTCAACAAAAAGGGATTCGGCTATAGGAGATTTTGGCAATGGGAGTATTTGGCTATGGGAGAAACCGATTGAGGGGAGAAAAGAAAAAGACTAATGAAAGCTCAAATAACCCTTCAAAGCATTTGGCCCTTTCTTTTTATAACCACAAGCCGAATTCACCTTCCCCCAAAGTCCCATTCGGCACCAATTCCTCCCACTCCTCATCTCCTAAATTTTCCCCCTAATAACACCTTAATCTTATCCAAAATTCCCTCCTCATCCATCACAAAGATCACTTCAAACTCTCCACGGCAAGAGTTCCAAACCAACACAACTCTGGCTGTCCATACTGTAAAATAAACACTCCACAAAATGCTACTCCTAAGCCTCAAACCTTGGACCTCTTCAGCTGACAACCACGCCACTTTATAGCTCCCCAAGTGACGCCACTTGCCACTAGACCACAAGCCCATTTGTGTCCTATTTCTCTTCTTCATTTATTTAAAAGGCCTACTAACTGAAGCCATAGTTCCCTTGGGGTTAAAACCAAAATTTTTCCTATACCCTTACTTGATCCCAGAACATCTCAAACACCCCTAAACACTCCAAATTCCTTAACCATTAAAGCAAACATGCAATTTGTCATTTCCTTGCTCACTTAAAAATTTTCTAAGACCCAAAGCCAAAATCCCAATAGACCAACACTTCTAGGCCCAAATTCAGGGCATTACATTTAACTTCATGCTTGGCTTAATTTTGGTTGTTTGTGGCATTTGATGCTCCTAATCCTTTGTTTTCACGTTTTATACTCAGGAGAGCATAGGGCGATGAAAAGAACAAGAAACGGGCCAAATATGAAGAAAATGGGCCAAAGTAAGAAATCCACACGGCTTGGAGCTCAGCACACGACCGTGCCTCTTTAACAGGCTCAAACACGGGCCTGGTCTCGAATCACCTGAGCGTGTTACACGGGCGTGTCCCTGCCATGACCTGTTTTAATTCTACTCAAAAAAGGATACTTAGAGGCAAATAAAGACATTCCGAAAGCTTGTATAAACACCCTAAGTGTATCCTAAATAGGGGGTGGCCTGAGGTAGCCAGAGAGAGCTAAATACAAGGAATTACTCAAAGAATGTCAGTTGATCCATCTTAGAAGCCGGAATCACACTCAAGGCTGAGGATCTCTCCTTCAATTCTTTTAGGGGGTTTTAGGGTTTTCTTTATGTTTTGTTATTTTTTTTTTGAGATGTATTCTTTTATAAACATGACCTAAACCCCTCAAATACCTGAGGGGGATGAAACCTAAGATGAATCTTGTTATTGTTTTCTGAACTATATGATAAATATTTGATTTGTTCTCAATTATGTGTCCTTTATTCTTGTTTTAATATTTTAGGATATTGATTCAATTATTGATGTGCTTAGGCAGTGGAGCAAAAGTCCCTGTTTAAGAGTAGATCTAGCATAGTTAAGCGGAGTTGATCGCACTCCTAGAAATAGGACGACAAAAATCTGCCGGATTAGGGTCAAACCTAATATGGGAATCCATAGATCGAGTTAATTCAACTTTAGGGGTTTTAATTAGAAAGAGATTTCAATTAATGAACCTAGGGTTAAACGTTAGTAGCCTCGAAAGAGGTATTAATATAAATTAGGGAATCCTACGAATCAAGTCAAGTGAATAAATCGTCTGGTTTAGAGTTAAATAACAAGTGAAGTCTAGGTGGATTCTTCCTCGGGTATTGTCTTGATCAATAGATTTTTCCCAAAAGTATTTTCCTTATTTGTTATCTATGTCTTGGCATCTTTAGTTTAGTAATTAGTTAAATAAACATTATTCCTCTTTATTTTAGGCTAGATAATAAAAAGAGAGTCAGTACCAGTACTTTTGGTTCCTTTAGGTTTGACATTCTGATCTTGCCACTAAGCTATACCACTGTTCGATAGGTGCGCTTGCCTCAATTGTGGTGATAGTTAGTTTCTAGGCTCGATCATTCATTTGATAAATATTAAGACTTATCACAGATCACGATCACTAGCTATACATGCCATATATACTTTGCGATAGTGTGATGATTCCTGACAGCTTAAATTGTGTTTTCATATAGTAATGGATCCTGAACGAGCTCTAACGGATGATATAGAGAGTAATGCGCCAGCTCAAGGGACAACGCCTACTAAATCTAGACATGTGTCGAGTAGTCACGGAGGTGATGCTAAATAAGCCTTTTTCCAAATGATGAATGAATGGTTCATGCAATACATTCGTACTAATCCGACTGCTCAATAAATCACCGTTATTCCTTAAGTTGTAGACCCGATACAGTTGAACAAGCCACTAGTGGATAAAATTCATAAACATTGGGCTGAAGAGTTTTGAGCTACTATTGATGATGATTCTGAGAAAGTCGAGTTCTAGCTTGAAAATACGATTTGAGTATTCGACAAATTGTCTAATTGTAACATCCCGAAATTGGGCCTAGTAGGATTGGGCCCATTGGGTCTTAGGCATAGGAGTGTTTAAAATTTTGAGAATAAGAGAATGGCACTAGTTCAAGTTGGACTTATTAAGAAAGTAATTTTGGAAAGTTACGAAGTTTCTATGAAGTTTCGGGTTCAAGTTGGGCCTTAGTAAAATTTTGTGTTTAAGCCTATTAAGGAGAGATAGTAAGTGACCTCAAAGCTTATGGAAATAAATGAGAAAATTGCTAGCATAAATGAGCTATTAGTAAAGAGGCTATGGCGCCATATGATGTACCTTGACGAAAGAGGTTCAAATCCCATTGTGTCCAAATTTTGACTATTATTTTTGCACCCTTTCCTTAAGTGTCAGCCAAGCATGTAAATAAGGTAAGGTGGACTTTTTATTTTTGGCAAGATGGCTAAGGAGAATAGGAAAGAATGAAGGTGAGGAAAGAAATCAAGAGAAAGGGAAAGTAAGGGGAACAAGTGGCCTTTTCAAGGAAATGTTATGGAAAGGTTGGTTGGCAAATTTTTACTATTAGGGGCATGAATGTGGATGGTTTTGATGGGGAAAAAGGAGAAGCTGAATTATCCTAGCCTATTTGGAAGTTTGTGCTTGAAAAGCCTATTTTCTCTTTTGAACATTTTTGGTACTCTTTTCCAACCTTTTTCCTTTGTGTTAGCCGAATTACCTAACATTTCTTCTCATATCTCTTCTCTTCTTTTTATCATTCCTTCAACCTTTCTTCCATTTTCCAAAATCGACATTACCATATGATCAAATCTTCTTTATTATTTTCTCTTCAATAGCTGAATTTCTATAATCTTTTATCTTCCCCATTTTTGTGTGTTGGACATCTCTCCTTGGTTGAATCGGGTACGAGCTTCATTTCTACTCCATTCATTTTCTTCTCTTTCAAGCCGAATAGGTATGTTCATCACTATACGGCTATTCCACTTTGTTTCTTATTGAAATATCACTCTCTCCAACACTCTCATATTTGATCAACTCTTTTTTGTAGAGCTCTAGTGGGTGGCCTAATATCAAATCTTTGTCGATTCATTCGTAGTCATAAGCCAATTGGTGGGAATCGGGATTATCATCAATTAAGGTAAGGAGTCTTTTCATAGTCCATTCAATATCGCTATTCAGTTATGGTGTTAATTGGATTGAAAGTTTGGCTAATCGATTATGTTGTTAGGCACGAAATCACTCGATACTCTCTACTTGTAGATTTTTCGGAAATAGTGGTAAAGTCGAACACCTATCTCTCGTAATAAGATACTCGGGTTGTTGGTAAGTGATATAGATTGTTAATCAATTGTAATACTTGGATGAAGTTGTAAATTGGGTTTGGACTAATTGTTGACCGATTGTATCTTTAGGTGTCGCGGAGAATATCGTGTTAAGGATTCCGAATAAGGTGTGTAATCCCGTACCTTCAAAAACATGTTTCAAATGGTGTGTAATCTCACATTTCTCTGAAAGTTTCTATGATATGTTTTGTGATTCGGTCAAAATATCGAAGAAAATTAAAACCGACATCCGTGATCACTCGGGAGTGCGTATATTCGTAGTAGTAACCATATTTTGTAATAAAACTGTTCCAGTTAGAAACAGTGACATGTTTTTGAAAAATCACAAAATATAGGATAAAGGGAATTAGAAAGTGAATGAGAAATCAAATTAAATATTACTGTGTCTATTTTGATATGGAAGAAACATAGAAGGAAAAGGAATTTTATATTCTGAGATATCTTAATTTTAGTGAGACTGGTTCTGATTAACTTCGTGGTTCCCTGATCTATTTTGGAAAAATCATATAAAATTTTACAAAGCAAATTATGGGTTATAACTTATATTTATGGTATCCTTCGTGAGCCTATTTTCATTAGAAACAAGTAGGAGCAATATATGAAAACCATACAGTGAGATATTTGAAATGAAGATAAGAGATGTCAGAATCGTTGGACAATGTAACAAGGGAAATTTTAAGGAATAAACTGTACTAAATGGTTTAGACAAAAATTATGGAAAAATTTTAGGAAGAAGATATATGAGTTTAGTTTCAAGGAAAATTTACGGATTTAGATTTTGAGATTCCTAACCCATGTTATAGTCAATTTAGTTAGTACGACGCTGATGGACAGTTTAAATTGTTATGCCCAAATTAATAGTTAAGTCTGGATTGCAAAATTACCAAATTACCCTTAGTGGATAAACTGTCGAATTACGAAAATGCCTCTGATGGGCCAAATTATGAAAATGCCTTAATGGGTCGATTTGATAAGATTGCTATAACACCCCAAACCCACCCATACATCATGATCGGATATGGTATGCTACGGGTTGAATGTTGAAAACTTTGCTTTGAAGGGTTTTGAACATCTCAGTTTATTTTAACCGATTAATCATTAATAGTGACATTTTTGAAGAAACTTTAACATTTGCGTTGAACATGCTGGAAAAACCCATTTTTCCTTTCACTTTATAATTAAAACTTTGAAAACATAAGTTTATAAGATGTAACATAAAAAAATAGTTCAATAACCTAAGTTATGGAGGCCTTATTACAAAAAATTATCCCAAAATTAAAACTTAAAAGATAACCAAAAAGAGTTTATGGAAATAATAGTCTTGATGGCCCCTCGAGTCCGACTCGGCTCCCATGTCCATGATCTACTGCTCATCTGAAAAGTTGGGAAAAATAAAAGGGTGAGTCACCAAGACTCAGTGTGTAAATCCCAAAAACACATGAAAGCCTTGGGCCCAAAAACACATTATGGGCCTTGGGCCATAACAATGGCAACAGAATATATTTTCATGCAACATGGCCCATCCTAAACCTAAGAGTCCATCCTCTACACACCCCGTACCAACCATCACACCGTGGGGATTTCTACAATCAACCCTCCATCCGCTACACACCATGTCGATCACTATGTGACCTATGTGGCAAAGCCACCAATCGCTATGTGACCTTAATAATATATCGACAGCTACGCTGCCTATCATAAAGACTGATCACTATGTGACCTATGTGGCAAAGCCACCGATCGCCTCGCGACCTACTTCCTTTCATCATATCAATCCTATCCCATGCATACATATATGCAAGAATAAGAACATTAAACTATCTAAATAGATCACATACTTTCACATACTTCGATCGACATAGAGAAGTTTCTATGATTACATACCTGGCATCCCTTGCCTACCCTTTTTGGGTATTACGACTGTTCATACAGCCTCTTTATCCGGCTTTGCCCATAACATACATATAATACAGATTAACTAGTGTGATAGAGATCTACACACCTGATTACTGACAGGACAATACTTTCTATGTCGACACTATTAGTAGCCGCTACAACTGGTAACAGTCTAAGATTTTGTTCTGAAGCCTGTCCACAACCCGGTGGCCAATCTCGAACTGCTGACACCACTCGCTTTTTAAATCTAGGGGTTGGATTTACGGATCCAATTCCCTCTTTCATTTGGCTATCGTTTGTATCCATGGAACAGATCTTAGTCAACAAACTCGATTAAAACATCATATCGAATACTAACACAAATGTATATTCATAGAGTAGAGATCCCTTACCTAAAAATCCCGAAAGAAAAGATATGGTTTGAAAGTTAACGGTTCTTGGATTAGAACCAAAACGATTAGGACTCCTACAAATCCTGGAAGGCCGCCCAAAATGCAAAAAGATATGGAATATTAGCCCTATCGACAGCCTTAACAAACCAAGTGGCCATTTGGCCTTGGCCCCTAAAAACCAAAAGAGATCTTAAGAAATAATAAGAGTCGACACTTACCTCAATATGGGGGATTCGGCTTTTAATGAAGAAATCGACAGGAAGGTTTAGCTTTTAATGAAAAAATCGGCAGGAAGAAAAAGAATGAATGGATACTAGGGCATTTGGCTATAGCAGAAGAGAGTAAAGAGAAGGAATACTTAGGGTCTTGGCTTATGGAAGAAATTGGGAAAAAGTGTAGAGAAAGGCTATGAGGTTTCGGCTTTAGCAGAAGAGAAGAAGAAGATAAAACTTTTAGGAGTTTTCGGCTTTTTGAGAAAAGAAACAACTAAGAGAAGAGAATGAGAATAAATGTCAAAATTAAGAAGTGCCCTATTTTCTAATCCAATTTTCGGCACACACACTAACCAAAAGTCGAAATTGCCCTCTTTTGAAAACTAAAACTAATTAATAAACAAGGGAAATTTCGGCACCCCTTTAGCCTCATCAAAACCGATTTCCTCCTTCCCCTAGAGTTGGAAACTCTGCCACTACTGTGACCAGCAGATCAGATCCTAAATTTCCTCCCTTTATCTACCATATTATCATTATTATCCACTCAAATAAATCCTCCTATATTTAAGCCTTGTTGTCATCCAACTCTACCTAATTAATTGCCGAACTTTAGCTAACTTTAATTAAAAGAATTGGGCTTCATGTAACTTGAATGTGGGCCTCCTCAGTTGACGCCACCTCCTTGCTCTCTAAGTGGCGCCACATTGCCATTGGGCCACAAGCCCACTTTGTATTCAAAACACAGATAACATCTTTTAAGCCCTATCTTATCAGGCTTTCCACTAGAGTGTCTAATCAAAGAATTCAATTAAGGCCTCCGCCTAATTCCTAAGCCCATTCTAGACTCCTAACACTCTCATTAAACATAACCACACATTAAACGCATTGGCCTATTAATTCAGGATGTTACAATTGCCTTGAAGGGTCGAAATACGAGAATGCCTTAATGGACCGATTTGCTAATTTGCTATATGGGCCAATCTGATAATTTGCTATATGGGCCAATATGATAATTTGCTATATGGGCTGATCTGATATTTTGTTATATGGGCCAATCTGATAATTTGCTATATGGGCCGATCTGATATTTTATTATATGGGCCAATCTGATAATTTGCTATATGGGCCAATCTGATAATTTGCTATATGGGCCGATCTGATATTTTGTTATATGGGCCAATCTGATATTTTGCTAAATGGGCCTATTTGATAAATTGTTATAATGGCCTATAATTTTTCAATAAATATCCGAATAAATTACTGTTGTTATATTGTAAAAATCATGATTTGTTATGCATCATATACATGATTTTGCATGGGATGGGATAATATTGAAGAGAAGTTCTGGTGGCTCTGCCACATATTTTGGTGACTTTGTCACGATCTGTCTGGTGGCCACACCATGTATATTATATTATTCTGGTGGCTTGTCCACAATTAAATTTGTTATAAATGGCTTAATGCCTGTGATTGGTGTGTTGGTGGGGTGGGTTGACTTGATCCCCACAGGTGTGTTGGTTGGTATAGGTGGTGTCTAGCGGATGGAATACTAGGTTTGGTTTGGGAACTACATTACATACACATGAGATAATTGTTACATTATTTTGCTAAATGGGCTTCGGCCCAAGTTATTGTTAAATGGGCTCAAGCCTAAGTTTTTGCTAAACGGGTTCCGGCCTAGTGGATGACGGTAAGGGGATTATACACTGAGTTTTTGTAACTCATCCCTTTCTTTCTTAATCCCTGTAGGTAATGCTTAGTGACGAGGACTTGGGGCCATGGATGACTCGGTGGAGGCCATATTTCATAAATGATGATTGCAACTATTACTAAACTACTTTTCGTATTATTTTGTTACCTTTATTATTTCGGGTTTTAAAGTTGTAATAAGGCCTCTAGTTTATTTTACATTGCTTTATGTTTGACGTATTTATATTTTGCTCAAATTACTTTAAATGGGATTTTTTCTAAAATCATAAACAAAGGTTTTCCAAAATAGATTAACAAATGGATTTCGTAACAAACCTTTGCAAATATTTTAACTTAGAGATGTTCTCTTAAATTATCAATGACATTTTCAAAAGTTATGGTTAAAGCTCACTACCTCGATTTTCGACTCATCAGTCAACCTCTCAAAAATACTTGTATTTTATCTACGTTTCCGCAATGTTTTCAAAATGCTTCTGCAACTCCATTTCCAAACATCATATTTTCGTAAATTATTTATTTCAAATATGTTTTCGCAACCAAAAAGGTTTTTTTTTTAGATAATTATGTTTTCAAGTAGATAACAATTGCTTAAGTGTTTTAGGTTTTAACAAAGAGGCTATAATTCTCAAACAAGTTTTTAACAATCGCAAAGATGGTTTTAAAAAAAACTTCCATGTGACACAATAGATTCGGGCCTAACTTCTAGGCCGAGTTTGGGGTGTTACACCAGTACTCCTGAGGAATGTATTAAATGTGTTGTATCATTGCTGAGAGACACTGCTTATCAATGGTGGAATACCTTGGTGTTTGTAGTACCGAGAGAATGAGTGACTTGGGAATTTTTTTCAAATGGAGTTCCAAAAGAAATACATAAGTCAGCGATTCCTTGATCAAAAGCATAAAGAGTTCTTAGAGTTAAAACAGGGTCATATGACTGTCACTGAGTGATCGTGTGTTAGAGTCTTTAAAATTTATAATATGAATGATCTAGCCTAAAAACTAACTGTGACAATGACTTGAGGCAAGCGCACCTATCGAACAATAGTATAGTTTAGTGGCAAGACTGGATTGTCGAACCCAAAGGAACCAAAAGTACTAATGCTAACTTTCTTTTTATTATCTAGCCTAAGAATTAAGGGAATTGTTATCTAATCTAAAATTAACTAACTACTAAGCTAAATATGCAAAGATAAGAGAATGAATTGGGGAAATACTTGTGGGAAAAACTAATTGATTGAGACAATTCCCGAGGAAGAATCCACCTAGACTTCACTTGTTATCTAACTCTAAACCAGACAATTTATTCACTTAACTGACTGGATTGTCAAACCCAAAGGAACCAAAAGTACTAATGCTAACTTTCTTTTTATTATCTAGCCTAAGAATTAAGGGAGTTGTTATCTAATCTAAAATTAACTAACTACTAAGCTAAAGATGCTAAGATAAAGAGAATGAATTGGGGAAATACTTGTGGGAAAACTAATTGATTGAGACAATACCCGAGGAAGAACCCACCTAGACTTCACTTGTTATCTAACTCTAAACCAGACGATTTATTCACTTGACTTGATCCGTAGGATTCCCTAATTTATATTAATACCTCTCTCGAGGCTACTTGTAACATCCCGAAATAAGGCCTAATCGGAACAGTGGTTTTGAGAACACGAATCCGAAGTAGAAATAATTATTTTATAATTTTTATAAGGTCTATGATATGTTTACATGCTTGTGTGAAAATTTCATGAAGAAATTATATGTCTAAGGTGCTCGATTAGACTTTAAGGACTAAATTGAATAAATTACAAAATATGAGTTCTAGAAGTTTTTAGTATGAAATTGAATTGGATTTTTAATTATAGGGTCTTAAATAGAAATATGACCAATTTCTAAAATTTTGGACAAAAATGGGCTTGGATGGATAAAATTTCAAAGAAATGGCATTTTGGTCATTTGGTCATTAGATGATTAAAAACAAAATTAAAATGCCAAATTTGGCCATCTTCTTGATATGGACGAAATTTACCACGAGAAGACATGGCTAGGGTTTTCTCAAATTTACAAGCTCATGGTAAGCCCGTTCTAGCCCTGTTTTTCTAGTTATTTATGGTTTTGGAGTCTTGGTAGCTCGATTTAGCTTATGCTACCAATAATTCATGCTAGGGTTCATCTTTGGAAAATTACCCATAGGTGAAAAGCATGTATTTTTATGTTTTATGGTGTAATATGAAGCTTGAAATTATGTTAAAGAACTTTTGCTAAGGAATTTTAAGTGAAAACAAGTAAAACGACATAATCGGTAAAAATACCTAATGTTCATAAGTGTATGTTAGAGTAAGAATTTGATGTTTCCATAGAAGGAAAAAATTATCATCATGTTACAAAACATAAGAATAAGGGCTGAAGTTTAATTTACGAGCATTGAGGCAAAAGTGCAAATATGTGAAAGTTTAGGGGCCAAAATGCAATTTGTTAAAAAAATGATTTTTGGAACCATATGAATAATGTGACTAATTAGTAGGCTAAATGTGATATGGATCAACGAAATCGAGATTCAGGCTTAAATTGAGAAAATACAAGGTTATGGACTAAAATGGTAAATTGTTGTTTCTGGCTCCGAGGTAAGTTGGTGTGTTAATAATAATGCAATAATGTCGTAATGTATGTTTGAAACCTAAATTGTGGTATTAAATTGATTTTGCTAAATTACATGTTTAGTTTATTATGTTGGTGAATTGATTTAATAATATGTTTATGATAAAAGGTGACATAGGTGACATGGAAAATGGGTTGAAATGTTGTGCTTAAAGGTGTTTTCTATGACTATGGTTATTATGTGAAATGGAAAGTTTATATGTAAATAATGTATTTATTTTACTTGTTCAATAATTATTTTGCTAGATATTATAGAAGTCATTGGGTGATAACTATAATATGAAAATGTATGGAATGTGAAATTCTCGATTGAACCTTCAGAAAATCGAGAGATTCGGACAATATGTAGCTAGGTCACACGAGTGATAAGGGACCTTCATCGCGTGCACAAGAAAGCTACGAGATGGAAAATTTTGATATGTAGCTAGGCCACATGGATGATAAGGGACTTTCACCATGTGTGCAAGAAAGCTATGGGTTATGAGTAGCTAGGTTGCATGAGTGGTTCCTAGAGTTGGACGCCATGTAGACAAGAAAGCTACGGGTTATGAGTAGCTAGGTCACATGAGTGGTTCCAAGTGTTGGACGCCATGTAGACAAGAAAGCTACGAGATGGAATGGCTAGGTCTAATAGGTGATAAGGGACCTTCACCATGTCTACAAGAAAGCCAAATTATGTGTAGGTGGAGCTATGTGCTAAGAGCACCGAGTATTGGGCTTTTTTTGAAGGGGTTCAACGAGATAACTTACTAATGGTGATTGGTACGATCATGTTATGAATAAGTGCAGGTGTGAATGTGACCAATTGAAAAATGTGGCAAATGTACATGTGAGCAAGTGTTTATGTGAACAAGGGTGCATGTGACCATGTGTGTATGTGCATAATGTGTTTGATATGTGATACGTGATTGAAATGGTGGTAAGGCTAATATGGTGTAAGTGCTATTATGAGTACTCGTAAATATTGGTGATGGTTATTCATTTGTATGGCTAGTATTGAACATGCTTGGTGTTATGTGTGCATATATGAAAGTAATATTAAAAAAAACATGGGAGAGTAAAATTTTCAGTAAAATAGATTGAAACAGCAGCAGTTATGTAATTTTGAAAAATCACCATAAATAGTATAAATTGAATTATATGCTTAATGAAAGATGAAATTAAAACTTATTGAGTCTATTTTCACATAAAAGAAATGGTGTGAGTAAATAAATTTTCTATTATGAGATATTTAAATTTTGGTGATACAGGTCTGAATGGTTTCAGAAATCCCCTGTTCCAAATTTGTAAAATCACTAAAAATTGTATAAAAATGGTTATGGTGTGTAATTTATATTCTCAGAATCCTTGGGGAGTCTACATTCGATAGAGACAAATGGGAAGGTTATCCAAACTCTGTATAATGAGGAATTTTAATTTTAGTGAAGAGGTGTTAGAGCTATCAAATAGTAAAATAGGGGAATCTTTAATGAATAAACTGTATTGATTGGCTACACCAAAAATTCTGGAAATTTTATTGTAAGAAGATATATGAGTATAGTTTTATATAAAATTAACGGATCTTAATTTGGAGTTCCATAGCTCCATACATAAATTATTAATGACTATGACTCGAGAAAAGAGCTTAACTAGAATTTGAATAAATAGAAAGAATATGAAAATAGCATGTTATCGCATTGCTTATTATTTTCATGCGAGCTTACTAAGCGTAAAGCTTACTCCCTCATTCTCATTTCTATTAGTTTTGTCAGGTCAGTTCAGGGTTGGAGATCGTCGGAGGCAGCATCACACTATCGAGCCATTATCCTTGGAGTTTTGACATGTGTATGTTAAATGTTTTCAAGTGAGTGGCATGTATAGGACTTAGTTTTTCTATGATGGATGTTGTTGTGATTAGCCAATGTATTGGCTTATATTGATTTGTTGATTACAGCCATGAGATATGGCTTATAATGATTTTGGCTTGTAAGCCTATTTGTCCATGGTATGTGTTAATGTCTTGATATGTGGTATAAGTGATTAAATAGATGACAAGGTCAAATGTATGTGTGTGCATGTAAAGATGACAAAAAGGCTTGGAAGTTAATATAAATCTTGACCACACGGGTAGAGACACGACCGTGTGTCTCAACCGTGTGGAGGACACGACCTCTGGCCATTGATGTGTGCCCTTAAATGTTACTGACGTCACAAATAGAGAGTTACATGGGCTGAGGACACGGGCGTGTTCCAAGCCACAAGGGTGTGTGTAACTACACGGCCCAACCGACACGGGCGTGTAACTCTCCAAAGCAAGAAAATTTGGATAAGTTGCCCAAAGATTTTCAAAGTTCTCAATTTAGTCCTAAACCACCCCGAGGTATGTATAGGCTTCGAAGGCCTGTATAAGGGATGTTATGCATGTGTTTGAAAAGTTTTTATTTTGGGCAAAATTTGGTAACCTAGTTTTGTTTGATTGTGAATGTTTAAGTACAGTAATGCCTCAAACCGTGTCCCAGAGTTGGATACGGGTGAGGGGTGTTACACTACTAACGCCTAACCCTAGGTTGATTAATTGAAATCTTTTTCTAATTAAAACCCCTAGAATTGAATTAACTCGATCTATGGACTCCCATATTAGGTTTGACCCTAATTCGGCAGATTTTGTCATCCTATCTCTAGGGTTGCGATCAACTCCGGTTAACTATGCTAGATCTACTCTTAGACAGGGTCTATTCCTCCTCTGCCTAAGGGCATAAATGCTTGAATCATTATCCTAGAATATCAAAACAAGAATTAAGATCACATAGTTAAGAACAAATCAAGTATTTATCATACAGCTCAGAAAACAATAACAAGATTCATCTTAAGTTTCATCCCCCTCAGGTATTTGAGGGGTTTAGTTCATAATCATAAAAGAATACATCTCAGAAGAAAATATAAAATAAAACATAAATAAAAACCCTAAAACCCCTGAAGGAAATTGAAGGGAAGATCCTCAGTCTTGAGTATGATTTCGGCTTCTTGAGATGAATCAATTGGCTTTCTTCGAGTGAATCCCACCATTCGACCCTTTGGCTTGGCTCTTTGGCCTAGCTAAACGCTCGCTTTAAGGTTGGCCTCTAGGGTGTTTATATAGGCTTTTAGATTGGCTTTCTTTGCCTCTAAGTACCCTATTCTGAATAGAATTCAAACAAGTCACATCAGGGACACGCCCATGGCACACGCCCGTGTAAATCGAGGCCAAGCTGTGTTCGGGTCTATTAATGAGGCATGGCCGTGCGACTCGGGGTCTAGGCCGTGTGGATTTCGTACTTTGGCCCATTTTCTCTGTTTTCAGCTGGTTTCTCATTCTTTTCATCCCTGGTGCTCTCCTAAGCATAAAACATGAAAACAAAGGATTAGGAGCACCTATTTCCATAATTAAAGGGATAAATCATCCAAAAACATGCTAGATGTGGGATTAAAATATGTGTATATTATGGTTTATCAAACATACCCACACTTAAGCTTTTGCTTGTCCTCAAGCAAAATTCTCAACTCACAATTAAAACAAACTTCCTCAGTTCATAATATTCATCGATAATGTTTCATCATAATTCATAGGCAATTTATACATGGATAATTTAACTAAAAGAGTCCTAAATATTCAAACAATCAAAGTCACAAGTTTGCAGCACGAAAAATATAGGTGTTTCCCCTTATCTAAATAATTACCTTTAATTCAAAATTGACAAGAGTTGACATCTTCACTAAAAATTCACTCAAATCACTCGAAGTGTTTAAGGTTCAAAATTAAGCTCTCAAAAGTCGAACATGAAAAGTTAATCCCATAGGCTTACCTGAAAATCAAATCTCCACCATTATAAAATGAGATGATACACAAATCAAAAGGTCTTTACAAGGGTTGTAACGGGGCTTAGGTTAAAGGTGTGGATAAAGGCTGAATTAGAGGATTAGAATCGAGATTGAATTGAAAATTTATCTAACTAGAAAAATGATACTAATCCTGAATAATTACATCAATTGAAATCTAATAATACTAATAATACGAGCTTCTTCTTCAAGATGTTGAATTTAAATGTATAAGCTCACCTAATCATAGAATATACTTTGAATTTTTTTTTAAGAACAAATCAAGTAATAAGAAAGAACTTTAACAACTGAAATATAGAACATAGTTAGGCAACTGCTCAAAATCAAATCTCGAAAAAAGGGTAGTCAAGAGGAATGGTGATAACAAATACAAGATGGGTTTTAGGTTAATATTAGTGGGTGAATCAATAAAAGGTTTGTTAGGATCAAAGGGGTTCACTAGGGGTTAATTGTAAGGGTAGGCTTTTAGTGGAGTAAGTAGGTTAAATCCTGGGTGCCTTTATCATCTCAGTATATCAAATCAATGATGTGGTCTCGACATGTATAATCGAAGCAAGTTCTAGAATAACAAATCAATGTTGACACACTCATAATCAATAAAGTGAGCACGAAAAGATGTATGCTCTAAAAGGTTCAAAATCTCACAAAAATTATGAGCTTTTGATGACAACCTTGTAAATTTTAAACTTCAAGGTAATAATTAGATTCAGGTAGACAACCTAACAAAATTTTAATTTTTGAAAATAGACTCATCATGCTTGATTCTCTAGTATCTTAAAGTTTAAATTATCAATGCACAATTAACTATGACTTAATCTAAAACATATCAATAAAAATCATAAAACAATAGAAATTTCATTCTAATTAGTAATATGAGAAAATTACTTAAGACAATATATCATTCAACGATTTGAGAATAATGCAAAAAGTTAGGAACTTTTCTAAATAAATTTTCACCCCCTACACTTAAGATGTACATTGCCCTCAATGTACAAAGATATATAATAAACATATAATAAGAAAATCAAAAGAGAGGGAGAGAAGTGAAACTTCCTGAATTTTTGAATGGAATCCTTGAGTTGGAAGTGTGGAAACTTGATTCGGAGGTGAAAGATAAGTTGGAGGGGCCTCCTCTAATTCCTGAGCTAGATGAAGAAATTGGAAATCTCGTGAAGAGTTAGCCAGGAAATAATAATGATAATTTTAAATAAACTAATTATATATTTAAAGAAAAAAAAGAAAGAGTGTAAAAGTGAAATAAGACTAAAAGAAACGATTAATGGACTGAAAGGTCATTATTGTTGGTTCGCGAGGTGGTGTGATTTCTAAGGCCGTGTGTGTGATTCCCAAGCAGCCTAAAGATTCTAAAACCAAGAAAATAAAATAAAATAAAATAAACTTAGTATAAGAGAAATAAAGATAAGGAAAATAAAGGAGAAGAGTAAGGAAAAAGAAAAGTTAAATGAACTTATGTAGATCGGTCTCGCACAGGGAGAATGGGATAGGATCCTTCCATTTCATCGAGATGGATGAAGTGTAGATCAAGAGTTTGGAAAATGAAGAAGGAGGAAATGAAAAGGGAGGAGAGTGTAAAGGTTGTGGAAGAAGGGAATGGAGAGTAGGTGGTTTAAATCAAATTTTAGCTCTGGTACATCCCCACGCTCGTGTTTCATGGGCGTGTCATGTCACACGGCTGTATTGCACAGCCGTCCGATGGTTCATTCGTTTCTTCCACGCCTGTTATTTAGGTCGCCATGCCCGTGTTGATAGAATAGTGTCAGCCATGACTGTGTCGCACGGCCGTGGTGTTTAGTCGGAGCCCGTGGCTTGAAGATATTTTTGTCCTATTTCGTACTATCTTTTTCATGCCAGTACAGAAATCCATAGTATCTATATGGCCACGACCACGACTATGTGGTGTGAAAATCTATGCTTCACTAACTTGGTTAGTTTATAGTTAGGTGCTAAAAGAAAATGAATAAAAATAAATAGGGTTAGTGCTCGGGTTGCCTCCCGAGAAGTGCTCATTTAAAGTCTTAAGCTAGACTTACCTTTCATTCGTACATTCATGGTGGGTTGAGGAGTGAAAAATCCTTTCTCATGCTATCATTATATAGTTTGAGTCGAGTAGCATTTACCTTAAAAGTGCCGAATGTAGAATTGCTTACCTCGACTGTGCCGTATGGGAAGACATTAAATACCTTAAAAGGGATCTCTTCATTTGTATTGAGGTCTGAAGTAGCGGTTCGAGGGTCTGTTTTCTCTAACAGTACCTGATCTCCTATTTTGAAGTGATTTGATGTTACTATAAGCTCGTTTGGGGGTTCCTTCATTTTCCTTTCGTGTGGTTTTGATTCCTCCTTGAAATGTGCCTTCCACTCGTCTAGTTCATCAATCTAAAACCTTTGTTCCTCATAAATTTCTTCTTTATTGGTACAAGGTCTAAAATTTGGCTCAGTTATGTAGCTTCGTGGTGCTTCTTGTAAAGAAGGTTGAACCGAATGATTATCAATAGAATTTACGTTCTCACCATTGTCACTCAATGTCCTAGCTGAGTCGAGAGCTTGAAAACTAATTGATTCATCACCTACATGAAGTGTGAGTTCACCTGTACTAACATCAATTTTAGATCTGGCAGTTGTTAAAAAGTGCCTTCCTAAAATTAAAGGAACCGTATTATCCTCATCCATATCTAAAACAATAAAGTCTACGGGGAATATAAATTTGTCAATTTTAAAGAGTACGTCTTCAATTATACATCTAGGATTTGAATAGTCTTATCAGCTAATTGAATACTCATCCTAGTTTGTTTGGGTTTCCCTAGGCCTAGTTGTTTGAACATTTTATAAGGCATAATATTTAAGCTTGCCCCTAAATCAGCTAAAGCATTATAAATAGATAAATTATCAATTAAACATGGAATTATAAACTCCCTGGATCTTTTAATTTTTGTGGTAGTCTGTTTTGCATCATTGCTGAGCATACCACGTTTAGTTCCACATGCAATTCCTCGTCTAAGTTTCCTTGTTTGTTAAAAGCTCTTTTAAAAATTTTCTTGAATCTGGCATCTGCGAAAGAGCTTCAAGAAATGGTAAGTTAATATGTAATTTCTTTAAAAGTTTAAGAAACTTACCGAACTGTTCGTTTGTGTCGTCTTTCTTCATCGCATTGGGGTATGGTATTCGAGGTTGGTATTCTTTAATTACTAGTTTTGGCTTTTCTTGGCTTATCTCAACCTTACCTTCACTTACCACAGGTTCTTACCTTGGCTCTACATCAGAATCTACTAACCCTTCACTATTTTGAGCGGTTATGGCTTGAAGTTGCTCTTTTGGGTTAGTTTCAGTGTTACTTGGCAAGCTACCTTGTGGTCGTTCGGAGATCAGCTTAGCGAGTTACCCTAACTAGTTCTTAATTCCTTTAATCGATGCTTGTTGATTTTTAAGTGTTGTTTCGGTGTTTTGGAAACGAGTTTCTGACACCGTTATGAATTTTGTCAGCATCTCCTCAAGATTCGGCTTCTTTTCCTGTGGGTAGGGCTGTTGTTGGAAGTTTGGAGGGGGTTGTTGTATCTGATTTCCTTGACCACCCCATGATAAATTGGGGTGGTTCCTCTAACCTGGATTATAAGTATTACTATAAGGGTTATTTTGAGATTTAAAATTGTTACCTATATAGTGAACTTGCTCGTTTTCAGTGCCATGTCCATAGGGTGGGTACTCAGGATTCGCCACACCTCCTAGGTTTGAGTCATACTACATTAATGGGTGTACCTACGAAGAACCACACAAACCATCAATCTTTTTATTTAACATCTCTACCAGATTTGATAGCATGGTAACTGCGTCGAGGTTGAAAACTCGGCTGCTTTTGTTGGCCTTGTCCTTGTAACTTGCCACTGGTAGTTGTTCAGTGACATCTCCTATATAAATTCGTAAGCCATTTCAGGAGTTTTCTTATTCAGGGTTCTGCTGGCGGCTGAATCAATCAGTTGTCTCGTTGATGGGCTCACACCATAGTAAAAATTTTACACTTGAAGCCACAAGGGTAATCCATGGTGTGGGCACCTTCTCAATAGATCTTTGTATCTCTCCCATGCATCGTAGAGTGTTTCTAAATCCATCTGCACAAAAGAAGAGATATCATTCCTTAATTTGGCCATTTTGGTGGCGATAAATATTTTAATAAAAATTTTTCGATCATTTGTTCCCATGTAGTGATTGATCCTCGTGGAAGAGAATTTAGCCACTATTTAGCTTTATTCCTCAAAGAGAAGGGAAATAACCAAAGACGAATGGCATCATCAGAAACGCCATTAATTTTGAAAGTATCGTAAAATTCTAGGAAATTTGCCAAGTGATTATTTGGATCTTCATCCTGCAAACCATCAAACTGAACAAATTATTGTATCATTTGTATAGTGTTAGGTTTTAGTTCAAAATTATTAGCAGCTATAGCAGGTCTAACAATACTTGACTCAGTTCCTGTTAAATTAGGTTTAGCATAATCATACACCGTTTTTGATTTGGGTTTTTGATTTAATGTGGTTCCTATTATATTAAGAAATGCTAAACACGAAGTTTTTCTAAAATCTAAATAACATTTTCTAAAAAATGCTAAACACAAAGTTTTTCTAAAATATAAATAACATTTAACCAGAGGAGGAAATGGTTTTGGTTGAGGGCGTGGAGCACCGGGTAAAGGTGCTAGGAATACAGATGCGAGATAGTCTGGGTTGGTCTATGCAGCTAGACGCCGGGAGGATGGCGATGCACTAGACATCACAACCGGTACGGTCCTTATTTTTGGGTTGCCCTTTACAGCTTTGATAGATATTGGGTCTACATATTCATACGTTGCTAGTACTGTGTCTAGAACTTTGAATATAGAATCTAAGATTGCTTTTAGAGAAATGACAATGATTAGCCCTTTAGGACAATATGTAGTGGTGGATAAACTATGTAGAAGTGTGCATTTAGAAGTACAAGCAGTTGTTTTCCCAGTTGATTTTATGGAATTGCCATTCGACGAGTTTGACTTGATTTTAGGCATGGACTGGTTAGTTAAGTATCGAGCAAACTTGGATTGTGCTTCTAAGCGTATGATTTTGAAGACTTTCGAGTATAAGGAGGTGCTAGTGATAGGTGAGAGAAGGAATTATCTGTCCAATGTCGTGTCCACTTTAAAGGCTGAAAGGATGGTGCGAAAAGGGTGTGAGGTGTTCTTAGCTTTCATCAGTGCTTTGGAAGCCAAAGAATTGTCTGCAAAAGATGTTAGAACGGTGAAGGAGTTCTCGAATATCTTTCCAAAGGAGCTTCCAAGGTTACCTCCGATCGCGAGGTGGAGTTCAGCATTGAACTACTTTCGAGAATATCTCCGGTGTCCATTGCCATATATAGGATGGTGCCGAAGGAGCTGGTAGAACCTAAAGCTCTAATTCAAGAATTGTTGGACCGGGGTTTTATCCGACTAAGTGTGTCTCCGTGGGGAACGCCGATGTTGTTCATTAAAAAAAAGGACAAGTCGATGCGGATGTGCATTGACTACAGGCAATTGAACAAGTTGATGATTAAGAACAAGTACCCATTACCTAGGATTGACGATCTGTTCGATCAGCTGCGAGGCGTTTTGATTTCCTTAAAGATAGACTTGAGGTCAGGTTATCATTAGCTTAAGGTCAAGGAGGCGGATATTCATAAGACTGCTTTTCAAACTCGTTATGGTCACTACGAGTTCTTAGTGATGTCGTTTGGTTTGACGAATACACCAGCTGCATTTATGGATATGATAAACCGGGTATTCCAACCCTATCTGGATCGGTTTGTTGTAGTATTCATAGATGATATTTTGGTATATTCAAGGACGGAAGAGGAGCATGATTCACATCTTCGGATTGTTCTATAGATTTTGAGAGAAAAGCAACTGTGTGCCAAATTCAGCAAGTGTGAATTTTGGTTGAAGGAAGTTACCTTTCTGGGGCATGTTGTGTCTACCGAGGGGATTAGGGTCGATCCTCGAAAGGTTAAAGCTACGTTGGATTGGAAACCACCAAGGTTTGTAGTTGAAATTTGAAGTTTCCTTAGGTTAGCTAGGTACTATAGAAGGTTTGTTGAGGGATTCTCATTGATCGCTGCACCTTTAACCATGTTGTTACAGAAAGGGGTACCGTTTGTGTGGACAGATAAGCAGCAGGAAAGCTTTGAAAAATTGAAGAGGATTCTAACTAAGGCACCAGTGTTGATTCAGCCTGAGGTGGGGAAGGAGTTTGTCATTTATTGTAATGCGTCACACACAGGGTTAGGATGTGTGTTAATATAAGAGGGGAAAGTGGTAGCTTATGCGTCTCGGCAATTAAGGCCACATGAAGTGAATTATCCCACTCATGATTTGGAGTTAGTTGTGATAATGTTTGGTCTAAAGATTTAGAGACATTACTTGCATGGGGAAAAGTCAATTATCTACACAGATCATAAGAGCCTGAAATATCTCTTTACCCAGAAGGAGTTGAATTTAAGGCAGCGGTGGTGGATTGAATTGCTGAAAGATTATGACTACTCGATTGAGTATCACTCGGAAAAAGCTAATGTAGTGGTGGATGCGTTGAACCGTAGGTGATATTGGACCTGCGAGCGATGTTTGCTCATCTTAGTTTGTATGAAGATGGAAGCTTGTTAGCCGAGCTTCAAGTGAAGCCTTTATGAGTAAGTCAGATTAAAAAGAAATAGATGTCAGATGAATTATTAAGTTCTCGACTTCAACAAGTGAGAGGTGGTGAGACAGAAGGTTTTGATCTGAATAGTGAGGGAGTATTGTGCTTTCATGGAAAGGTCTGTATGCCAAAGGATTTTGAGTTGAGACAAAGGATTCTGCAGGAAACGCATAGTAGTCCATACGCTATGCATCCCGATGGGAGTAAGATGCATCAATATTTGTGTGAGCAGTTTTGGTGGCCAAGTCTGCAAGCAAGAAGTTAACGAGTTTGTGAGTAAGTGCTTGACATGTTAGCAGGTGAAGGCGAACATCAGTTGCCTTCGGGGTTACTACAGCCAGTGAAGATTCCACTTTGAAAGTGGGAGAGGATAACGATGGATTTCGTTAGCGGGCTACCTCTTACGCCTACTAAGAAAGATTTAGTGTGGGTGATTGTCAATCGGTTAATGAAGTCTGCTCACTTCATACTGGTTCGTATCGACTACTCACTCTAGAAGTTGGCCAAGTTGTATATAGCAGAAATTATGAGGTTGTATGGGGTACCAGTGTCTATTATATTAGACAGAGACCCTAGTTTTACATCGCGATTCTGGAAGGCGTTGCACAAGGAGTTGGGTACAAGACTGGATTTTAGCATGGCATTTGATGGTCAGTCTAAGAGGGTAATTTAGATTCTGGAAGATATGTTGAGAGGCTATGTTATCGACTTAGGGGTAGTTGAGAGAATTTCTTAGTGTTGGCAGAATTCGCATACAACAATAGCTATCAATCCAGTATTTAGATGGCACCCTACGAAGCGTTGTATGGTCGTAGGTGTCGTACTCCTACCTGGTGAACAGAGTTAGGTGAGTGATAGTTGTTGGGTCCGAAATTGGTCTCAGAGACGGAGAAAAAGGTTAATTTGATTTGAGCTCGGCGAAAGGAAGCTTCGACAGGCAGAAATCATATGTATATCTGAAGTGTAAGGAAATAGAGTTCTCAGTGCATGATCTAGTATTCCTAAAAGTTTCACCTTGGAAGAAGGTCCTAAGATTTGGAGGGAAAGGCAACTTGAGCCTCAAATTTATCGGGCCTTATTGGGTGTTGAAATGTGTGGGACCCGTAGCTTATCAGCTTGAGTTACCTTCGGAGTTGAGTCAAATACATGATGTATTCCATGTCTCGATGTTAAGGCGTTATCGTTCAGATCCATCTCACATAGTGCCAATGGAGGAAATTGAAGTAAGACCTAATTTGTCTTTTGAAGAAGAACCAGTGCAGATCTTAGATCGAGATGTCAAGGTGTTGAGAAGGAAGTCAATTCCTCTATTCAAGGAATTATGGCATAATCACGGTGCAGAAGAAGCCATGTGAGAGCCAGAAGATGTGATACGATAGCAATACCCTCACCTCTTTTGATCAGGTAAATTTCAAGGACGAAATTTTTTTAAGGGGGATAAAATTGTAACATCCTAGAATTTGGGGTTTTATTTTTTTTTTTGTGTGCTTGGCTTATTCTTCTTGTTATTTGGATGAGTTTGGGGGTCCTGCGGAGGCTCGAGTTCAAGCCAGAACCTTGGCAAAATTTTGGTTTTTGGGCTTAAGGGAGGAGAGCTAGTAGAGGCAGGCCTTAAGTTTATTTGTGTGTGCTTGTTGACACAAATGAGGTTGTGTCCAAGTGGTGGTGGAGTTATTAGCAGGCAAGGGGGGAAGGCGTCATTGGCTAGGCATGAGTGAAGGAGTTTGAGTCTCGTCAGCAACATGTAGGGCTTTTTTTTGTGCTCAAGGTGGTAGAGTGTTGGCATTCGGCTGGGACCCTTTAAAGGTGGTTGTTGACTAGGTCAATGCATTTGAATGGATAGACAAGAGGAGCTTGTGGTGTTTGAATGGGTCAATAGGTTCAAATGGTAGATGGAAAGTAAAGCAAGGAGCAAATCAAGGTATTTGGTGATGGTGGAGGTGTTGGCCGAATGTGGGGAGCTTGGAGGGGGATTTCGGTTTAGTTGCTAGGATAGGTAGTGTGCCGAAATTCTTTTGAGTATTAGGCATTTCCATTTTGCATTTTTTGTCATATAGGGAGAGTGTCAAATTTTTGCAAAGGTCTTTGGGAGTTCTTTCTTTTTCTCTCATTCGGTTTCTACTTCTCTTTGTGCAGAAACTTTCAGCTTCTTCTCTTCATCTCTTTTTACTTCTTTGACATTAGCTGAACTAGCATGACCATTCGGGCATCCATTTTTCTTCATCTTTTCTCTTTTGTTTCTTTTGATTTCTTTAGCGAACCCTCTTCTATCTTTTAGCCAAATTTTGGCTCTCTTCCACTCATCCTTTTCACCTTTTTTTCTTTTTTTCAAAACCCGAAACTCTTTTTCCTCTACTTCTATCACTTCTAGCCGAATACTTTCTACACTTCTCCCACATCTTCTATTTTCTCATTTTGCACCTCAATTTCTTGTTCTCTAGCTAAATCTTAAGAAGCAGAGTAGTTAGGTTCTATCTGCCGAAAGATCCTCTACATTCAGTAGGTGCATTTTGCAAGGTAATGTTCTTCTTCCTTAATTCATTGCCATCGATTCTTGTTCTCTTCCTTTTATCTTGTTCATTCAAAAAGTCGGAAGTCTCATTTTGTGTTTTTTCCTAAGGTTGAATCTATTGGTGTTCTAATACACCCTTCTAGCCTTTTCTAAACGTCGAGTTCTCATTAGGGATTCATCAGGAATCGCAAGCCGAATCTGTTGATAAGATTCCTCAGTAGCCAAGGTAAGGGGACTCCCTTTTGTTCTTTGTGATCAACTTCTATTCATATTACTCTACCGTAATCAAACCAGTTGTTGGGGCAATCCCTGTTTTCCCTATAGTATTGTATTGATCAAGAGTTTTCTTCATGGACATGAGTGCCAGTCATTCTAAGGAGGGGGTGAACCCGTAGTCTCTGCCCCTAAGTTTAAAAGATGTTATGTGTCGGCGATTCAAGACCTTCTGTTAGGCTGTGGTAGAGAGCCGACATCTGCCTGGGATAGACAAATCGCTGTTATCCCTTCTAGTGAGAGTGTTGACATAGAGAGTCTAGTTTTACGCGTAATCATGTGTGTAATGCTCACACTTTACTTTATTAACTTACAATAATAATTGTGTTGGCTGAAAGCCAAAACAACTGTATAAATAGTCGAGATACCCTTGTGAGTAAGGTTGGAGACACCGGTAAGTACCATTATGATTTTACTTTCGAAGATATGTATGTATGAATTAATTATCTGTTGTACATTGAAAGCATGTTTTCATTCATCTCATTATGATAATATGTTGCAAAGGCTGTAGGATATGATTGACAGGGGAAGTGTGATTTAGTGACTTCTGTCACAGTGGTCTGGGACCACAGGGGTTTGGAACCAAGTATACATATATTTATTAGTGACTTATCTCAGTGGTTTGGTACCACAGTGGGTTGGCCCCACATATACTTATCAGAGATTGTCACAGTGGTCTGGGACCACAGTGGGTTGGCCCCATGTTTATATATTCTGTGACTCTGTCACAAGTGGTCTAGGACCATAGTGGTTTGGAACCACAGTGGCTTGATGCCACGGGCATTTGGCTGATTCAGGGGACTTGGAGGATGGAAAACTAGGTTGGGTTAGGCTGCATTGCATACATTTTTAATATGCCATATTATGTGGGCTAAGGCCCAATGTGCTTTTGCGGGCTTAGGCCCAAATTGCGCCCGTAAGGGGAATTACACACTGAGTCTTGGTGACTCACCCATCTGCTTATTCTTGCAAGTAACTACTAGTCGTGGATTTTGAGCCAAGGAGGACTTCGAGGTGGCCATGCCATGTTCTTTCATAAATCTCATTTCTTCATTTCTTTAAACTTATTTTAATTTAGGATTTTGTTATATAATAAGGCCTCCTTAACTTTAATTTGGGTTTTTGATTTAATGCGGTTCCTATTATATTAAGAAATGTTAAACACGAAGTTTTTCTAAAAATATAAATAAACGTTTTCCAAAAAAAAATAACAATGGATAACAAACTGATTAACAACTCAATTCGAATATTTACTTAAAACCGCAAACACCATTTTCAAAATAACCGTTTCGGATTACCAATAGTTTTCAGTTTTTGAATCCCCAAACCGTTCTCAACTAATAATTTTTTTTAAATAAGAGTTAGTAAGAAACCCTTAAACTAAATGTTATTTCCAAGATAGAAACACGAAGCGAAAAGCTTTCCGTAATTACGATGTTATCCTTAAAAATCCAAAGTACATTCAAACAACCTTTCCCTGTGACATACCAGATCCGGTCAAAACGTTTAGGCTTGGTTTGGGGTGTTACAAATCCATTTTGAATTGCTAATGAATGTTGTGAATATTTCATGTTCATATACGAACTTACTAAGCTTTATAGCTTACTTTATTTAACTTTTGATGTTTTATAGTTCTGCGAAGCTAGCTCAGATCCAGGGATTGTCAGAGACTTCATCGCACTATCAATCATCTATTTTGGTACTTTTAAAGCTATGTATATATGGTATATGGCATATATAGGCCTGTGCCAAAATGGTTTATTTGATGGATGCGTATTTTGGCCATTTGTGTTGGCATAGAATGATGAACTTGATGATGTTTATGAATATGCAAATTGTTTTAGTTTTAATGTTTGGAAATAGACCTATCTTGAATGAATGGAGTTGAAGTGATTATGTATATTTGAATTGGTTCAGTTAGATGAATTACAATGTGAAATATGCTTGGAAAAGCAAGTTAAATTGCTTGGTATTTGAATATGTAAATGATATGAAATTGAGTATTTAAATGTTTGAAATTGATTAGGTATATTTTTGTATTGGTTGATAACTTTTGGCTGCATAATTGCCATTAGAGCTTGTGTAGGTATGTGCAAAAAGGGTGGCAAATTAGCTTTGCAAACGGCCTATTTTTGTCCACACGGGCAGAGACACGGGCGAGTGTCTCAGCCATGTGCGACACACCATCATGCTATACAGTCGTGTGTCCTCTGGTGTTGAAATAGAAGTGAAGTTAGTATGATCCGCATGGTCTCACACACGTGTGACTGGCCGTGTGGTATAAGTCAGTATACCCTCTAAATGCCACACGGCCTAACACTTGGCCGTGTGTGGCCATTTCAAAGGGCACACGGGCTGGACACACGGAGTAACACCCCAAACCAATTCAACACACTACGACCGAATCTGGCATGTTACGGGGTGAAAATGTTTGAATAAACAAGTTCCCAGATTTATCTTTATTGGAAACTCTTTTATCATTCTTAAAGCTTAGAAAACCCTAAACAAAGTGATGTTGGAAATGTTTTTGTGTTGCTTTAAACTCCAGAGAACTCATGCTTGAAAATCCGTTTGTTATTACTAGTTTGTTTGAAAATTTAGGTTTAAAATCATCTTTGTTAACTTTGTTACTACATTGTGAATAATGTCACCCAATGGTAACGTTGAAAACCCCGATATAGAGTATAGTTTTGTAAACTTCGATTTACTTCCGGTTACTAAAGCAAACCAAGTTGTTAATCCTATGCATAAGATAATTAAAATATAATCAAGAAATAAAAACCCAAATTAATACTTAGCGGCCTTATTACAAAACCAAAACCAAATTTAAGTAAATAAATAAAACCAAAATGGTAATTTAAAATCAAAACCCAAAACTAGCATGCATGGCCGCCTCGAGTCCTCCCCGGCTCCATATCCGAATCTACGCCTCATCTACAAAATATAAGGGAAGGGTGAGTCACCGAGACTAAGTGAATAAATCCCCAACCCGATAGTGCAAGCACTTACGCAAATCATCAGTATAACATGCAAATCATGCAAACCCCATAACCTAACCATCCAATCTCCGTTATCTACCCCGTGTGGTCAAAACCATTGGTGGTCAAAACCACTGGTGACCGTAGCCACAAATATATATATCGGTGTGGTCAAAACCACTAGTGACCGTAGTCACAAATCAAGTGATGGGGCCAACCCATCGCGTGGTCAAAACCACTGATGACAATCCCGTAGTCAACATGTGAGGCCAACCCACTGTGGTACCAAACCACTGGGACGAGTCACAATATCCATATGTGGTCAAAACCACTGGTGGTCAAAACCACTGGGACTTAGTCACAAATTATAATATCAAAGACCGGGCCAACCCATCGTGTAGTCAAAACCACTGGTGACAGTCCAAATAATTCTTCCCTCTCCTCTCAACAATCCCACCATCATGACCATAACATTCATGGCATAATAACACATGATAATGCAAATAACACATGGCATAACATTAAACAATGACATGATAGCATATAACGTGATCCATAATCAGGGGACTTACCCGGAGTCCATGCTCATGCCCACAAGGCATAACTACCGGTTTCAATGGCTATAACAGTAACACAATAAACATATCATACTAACGAAGTGTGTAAGTGTTACACACCTGACTATTTGCGAATCTAGCAAAATCCCGAAACTACGATCTATTCCCAAACCAATAGAACTCGAAGATCCCGAAACGTTTGCCTCCTCCCTTCCTGTATTCAGCGAACACCTTGTTAATGAACAAAAGCCCATTCGGCTTATCTAGAAATCCCGAAGGATGAAATAACGCACAATAAGACCCTTACCAAGATCAATTACACCCGAGCCTTTAGGCTTAAATCGTAAGCCAACAAATCCTGGAGATCTACTAAACACGGCTACCCTTCTTCCTACAATCGGTTAGACACATCATTAGGAATCCAAAAGCCATTTGGCTTTAGCATGAATCCCGAAAATCAAAAGAGATTGTCACTCCCTTACCTTAGTTGACAAATCTTGAAGATCTAGAAGATCTAGATCCAAGCCACGATCCAAACGAAACCCGAGAACCTACACGTTGGCGTCACCCCCTTCCTTAACGCAAGAGATCCCCTTGGCTCTTAAAAAAAGGTTCGGCCCTAGCACCAAAGATGAGGGAATCGACAACTAGAAGAGATAGAGAGGAAAAAGAGATGAAGTAATGAAGACTTACCACACTAAGGGTTGAGGTTTGGCTATGAGAACCAAAGAAAAGATAGGTTTTGGCACTTAAGATGATGGAGAGAAACACAAGAAGAGAAGAACTTATGAGCAGAGTATTCGGCCAATCACTTTGAAGGAACAAGAAGAGAACTCAGGGTTTTCGGCTTCTCAAAATAATGGAAAGATGAAGAAAAAAGTGGAGTAGGAATGAATGGATTCGGCAGAGGGAAATGAAAGTGATTTTGGCAAAAGGAGATTGGAAGAATAAAGATGTCGAATGGAGGTGAGAATGTTGGTTTCGGCTTGAGCAAAATAGGGAGAAGGGAAGTGGAAGCAAGTTTCGGTTTACCAAAGAAGTAACCAAGATGATTTGGCCAAGCCCTCCTATTGCCAAAAAGAGAAAACAAAAAGAGAAGATAAGTGAGAGGGGTTTGGTTTATAACTCTAAACACAAGAGAAAGAGACTCTCCCAACTAGCCGAAATGTTCCCTAAAACCACCGTAAACATTCGGCACACCCCATTCCCAAGCACCAAAATCGATTGCTTCCCAAACTCACACCACAACCCAAAATTTGGCCAAACACAACCCACTCATACTCAAACACTTGCCGTCTCCTTCATCCCTCCTTGAATTCCTCTCATCCACTCATTCAAACGAGTTTGAATGAGTCCAACACCTATAATTTCTCCTCTCCACATATCTTAAATCTATTAACTTAATCCATATCCTTCCAATAGAGTCCTACCTGAGCACACTACTTCCCACTTTGGCGTCAAAATAATAAACAAAAATGAGATTTCTGCTGCTCGAACCTGAGCACTCCTTCCCTGCATGTGGCGTCACCATCCAAGCACCTTAGTGGTGCCTCCTTTGCCACTTTACCACTAGGTTGTTTGAGTCACAACCCTCCAATAAATTCTTTTAACCCCTAACTCTCCTAGCTCCCTCTTCCTAAGCACTAAAACAAAATTTTTGGCTATGACCCAGGCCTAACCCGAGGCCATGCCTAGCCCCAAAACATGATAAACTAGCACAGTAAGCATATCGTCACATGCAAACACATGCAAAATGCAGAGACCCTACTTTAAGGATGTTACATTTCTACCCCCTTGAAAATAATTTTAGCCTCGAAATTACCTGGTCAGAAGAGTTGAGGGTATTGCTGCCGCATCACATCCTCTGGTTCCCACGTGGCCTCCTGCGTACCATGGTTCCGCCATAACACATTCACCAAAGGAACTAACTTTCTACGCAAGACCTTGACATCCCGATCCAAAATCTGTATCGGTTCCTCCTCAAAAGACAAGTCCGAGCTCGCTTTATCTCCGCAACTGTCACAACATGTGACGGATCTGATCGATAGTGCCTAAGCATAGAAACATGAAAGACATCGTGAATCTGACTTAACTCTACCGGTAGCTCGAGCTGATAAGTTACTGGTCCCACTCGCTTCAGTACTATATACGGCCCGATAAACCTAGGGCTTAGCTTCCCTTTTCACCCAAATCTCAACACTTTCTTCCATGGCGATACCTTCAGGAAGACCTTGTCACCCACCGTATACTCTATATCCCTGCACTTAAGATCGGTGTAAGACTTTTGCCTGTCTGACGCTTCCTTAAGACGAGCCCGAATCATCTTAACCTTATCCTTAGTTTCTACCACCAACTTCGGACCCAATATCTGCCGTTCACCCAATTCTATCCAACACGTCGGAGTACGACATTTCGTTCGTACAGTGCCTCATATGGTGCCATCTGGATACTCGCTTGATAACTATTGTTATAAGCGAACTCTGCCAATGGTAGATACTCCTCCCAACTACCACTGAAATCTAGAACACAGCCCCTTAGCATGTCTTTTAAAATCTAAATTACTCTCTCAGACTGTCCATCAGATTGCGGGTGAAAAGCTGTACTAAAATCCAATCGCGTACCTAACGCCTGATGTAAGGCTTTCCAAAACCTCGACGTGAACCTGGGATCCCTATCCAAAATAATTGATACTGGCACTCTATGCAACCTTATTATCTCACCACATACAACTTGGCTAACTTCGAGTGAATAATCAACCTCTTTGGTATGAAATGAGCCGATTTAGTCAAACGGTCCACAATCACCCAAACTGAGTCCTTCTTGCTAAGCGTAAGGGTAGCCCATCGACAAAGTTCATAGTGATCCTTTCCAACTTCCATCGAGGAATATTTACCAATCAAGTAAACTCGACGGCAATCGATGTTCGCTTTGACCTCTCGATACATCGACACTTACCCACAAACTCGGCCACTTCCGCTTGGACACGCCATCGAACTACTCTCGTAAATCCGGACATCTTGCTACCTCCGGGATGCATAGCGTATGGGCGCTATGTGCATCCTGAAGAATCCTTTGCCTCAAATCAACGTCTTTCAGCATACAAGCTCTCCCTTGAAAAATAACACTCAATCGTTGGTCAAGTAGTAACCTTCCAAACCACTATTCTGAACTTGCAACCTCCGAGCATTCAAACCCTCATCCACCAACTATTTCTCTTTAATCTGCTCTACCCAAGTCGGCTTAACCCACAATTTTGCCAAAAGACTCCCGTCGTCATACAGGCTAAGATAAGCAAACATCGCTCTCAGGTCCGACACTACCTTACGGCTCAACGTGTCTGCAACCACGTTAGCTTTGCCCGAATGATACTCAATTGAGCAGTCGTAGTCCTTCAACAGCTCAATCCATTTGCGCTGTCTCAAATTTAAATCCTTCTGCGTCAAAAGATACTTCAGACTCTTGTGATCCGTGTAAACTATCAACTTTTCCCATACAAATAGTGCCTCTAAATCTTCAAGGCAAAAACCACTGCAGCCAACTCCAGGTCATGTGTCAAGTAGTTACCCTCATGCGGTCTCAACTGTCGAGACATGTATGCCACTAGTTTCCCTTCTTGCATCAGCACACATACCAAGCCAGTATGTAATGCATCACAAGAGACCAGAATACCTTTCCCGCCTCAGTTGAACCAAAATCGAGCTTCACGTCGAATCTTCCTCAACTTGTCAAAACTTTCCTGTTGTTTCTTCGACCACACAAATGGAACTCCTTTCCTTAATAACTTGGTCAACAGCACCGCGATCAGAGAAAACCCTTCCACAAATCTTCGGTAATACCCTGTCAGACCTAGAAAACTCTGAATCTCCGCAACCTACCTAGGCAGTTTCTAGTCCAACACTGCCTCAATCTTGCGAGGTCCACTCTAATCCCTTCGGCTGACACTACGTGACCTAAGAAAGTCACCTCCCTAAGCCAGAACTCGCACTTACTGAACTTGGTAAATAACTACTTTTCCCTCAGAATTTGCAACACTACCCACAAGTGCGTATCATGATCCTCCTCAATCCTTGAGTACACCAATATGTCGTCTATAAATACCATGACAAACTTGTCCAAGTATTGCTGGAACACCCGATTCATCAAGTCCATGAATGCTGTCGGTGCATTAGTCAACCCGAACGGCATCACCAGAAACTCGTAATGCCCATACCGAGTACGAAATATTGTTTTATGAACATCAACCTCTTTCACTTTGAGTTGATGATACCCCGACCTAAGATCTATCTTAGAGAAAATTGATGCACCCTTGAGTTGATCAAACAAGTCGTCAATCCTGGGCAACGGATACTTGTTTTTAATCATCAACTTGTTTAGTTGGCGGTAGCCTATACACATCCGCATTGTATCGTCTTTCTTCTTAACAAAGAGCACAGGCGCTCCCCAAGGAGATATACTCGATCGGATGAAACCTCTGTCCAGAAATTCCTGAATTTGAGCCTTCAGCTCCACCAATTCCTTTGGCGCCATTCTATACGGGGCAATAGAACACGGCACAGTTCTGGGTAACAAGTCTATACCAAATTCAACTTCGCGATCATGAGGTAGACCCGAAAGTTCCTCTGAGAATACATTAGCAAATTCCCCTATGGTTCAGACACTTTCTACAGCTGCATCCTTGGCTCCCAAAGCACAAACATGCACCATGAATGCCTCACAACCCTTCCTTACCATTTTCTCCGCCTTCAGTGCCGAGACCACATTGGATAAGTAATCTCTTCTATTACCTATCATCACCACCTCCCTACCTTCCATTGTCCTCAACACCATACGCTTAGCCACGTAATCCAAACTAGCCTGGTACTTCACCAGCCAATCCATTTCGAGAATCAGGTCGAACTCCCCAAACGGCAGTTCCATCAAATCAGCCAAAAACACGACCCCTTGAAGTTCTAGGGGTACATCCCTATATAGTTTACTTACTTCTACAGAGTGACCTAGAGGGCTTATCATTGTCATCTTCCTAGAAGTAATCTTAGAGTTTAAGTTCATAGTTTCCACTATGCTACTGGCTACATATGAGTGCGTCGAACCCACATCTATCAAAGTATTATAAGGTAATCCAAAAATTAAGAATGTACTAGTTATGACGTCCGGTGTGTTGCCCTCCTCTCGGCTCCTACTGCGTAGACCAATCCATGTTGTCTCGCCTCTGTACCACCTGCACCTCTGCCTAGTGCTCCACGGCCTCTACCAGAGCCATTACCTCCCCTGGCTGCACCACGGCCCCTCTGTGGCTACTGACCATCCCTCCTAATTTGTGTACGATTCTGATCCCCAGACTGCAACCTAGTTGACCTCTGTGGACAATCCCTCACTCGGTGCTCCATCGATCCACACTCAAAACATCCTCTGTTTCCAGTCCAACATTCTCCCGTGTGAGACTTCCTACACCGAGCACATCGTGGCAGCCACTGAGTATTAGCAGCAGTAGGCCTAGCAACTTGATTCGGCCCACTATATCTACCCCATTTCTATTGATTCCCCGTAGACCCAGATGATCCTAAATTTCTTTTATTCTAACCCTTGTCCTGATTCTGTCTTACCGACTGTTTCACTTCTCTGTAACTTTGGCCTTTTCCACTAAGACCGCAAACTCTTTTTCTGTTGTGGAGCAATCAGTAATCTCAGATCATCCCTCAATCTGTCCTCAAACCTGACACATCGCTCATGATCCGTAGCCACGATGCCTCGAGCATATCGGCTCAACCTTAAAAATTTTCCCTCGTACTCCGATACGGACTTATTCCCCTAAACTAGCCTCAAAAATGCCTTCCTCTGTACATCAATATAACTGGTCCTAACATACTTCTTCTGATAAGCCGCCTTCAAATAATCCCAAGTGAGATCATCCGCTGCAGCACCATCCCAAACCGTGAGCCACCACTGGTACGACTCATCTCGGAGAAGCGACACTACCCCTTTCGGTTTCTCCTCACCATCGATCCAAATCGTCCATGATTCGCTTCGTCGCCTCTAACCAATACTCAGTCGTATTGGGCGCCACACCAGATACACCTTAGAATACCTCAGCTCCATTGGTTCGGAGTTGCTCAGATATAGATTTCTGAGTTCTCGTACCTCCACCTGCTCCAGCCACTTTCTCAAGCACTCGTAGCATCACTTGCGACACTGTATCACCCCCCGTCTGATCCTGGTACTCAACACTAGCAGCTGGTGGTGGTGGTATCTCATTCTCGGACCCTTGACCAGACCTAATGGGTTTCGATACGATCATTCTGCCTCTACCATGCCCTCGCACATTACGACCACGTCCCCTAGAACTCATGACTATGCTCACACCTTAATTTGCTTTAAAAAATTTTATGCATTAGTTTCTGGTCCACTGATTACCCATGAACAAGTTTTATGTAAAGAAGTTTAGTAGTAGTTCTTTCAATCATTACAAAGTTTTCGTTTCAAGTCTTCTACCCTAATTCAGAGAATCACATTCGTTCTTCAATAACCTCCTCCACCCACACTCACCACTTACAGGGGTATTCTCGTCATTTTACTACCCGAGGGTATTTCTGTAATTTAACCTATCGGGGCATTTCAGTAATAAATCAGGGTTAATTCAGAAATCTTTAAAAATTATAGGTATTTCAGAAATTCTAAAAATCGGGGGTATTTTGGTAATTTCATGAATTAGGGATATTTTCGTAATTTTCCAAAATATGGTTCCAGGTGATTTTATAAAGTAAGGGTATTTTGGAAATTTTCCAATTTGGGGTACTTAGGCAACTTTTCATACCGAGGGTATTTCGATAATTTTTTACAAGTCAGGGGTAATTTGGTCAATTTGCAAGTTAGGGGTATTTTGGTCATTTTTCAAATCGGGAATTTTTTTCGAATCAAGAGTACGTTGGTAATTTCAAAACCAAGGTTTAATTTTAGGGTTGTACAAAACAAGGTGGCTGGTCCCTTTAGGGTTTTAGTTATTGAATTTAGCTTTGTGAATAAGTCGTCTCGTTAGGGTGAGCCGTCACCACGCACTGTAGGATTCGAGTGAAGAGGAGGTGAGTCACTAGGATCGCTTAAATACCAAGCTCCCCTAAATCCATTCCTAGACATGCGCACAACGGTTGCCACACCCTTAACTCAGCGACGTACTCACAGGTTTGTTTAGTTGATCTTTAATTCTTATGTAATTTTGCATTGGAATAGGCTATTCCTAGGGTTCAATAACTCCTAATCTTCTAATCTATGATCCTGAAATACCCATTTCTTCCCCATACAATCCACACAATGGTTAGGGATACTTACCTGGGCGGATTGGTGCCGGAGACTCGGTGCCATGCTGTTCAAACCATATACATTTCCCATAAAACTATTCAAAACCCTACTTTTAAACTTTTGGGCCTCGGACACACAGCCGAGCTTTTGAACCTGGCTCTGATACCAAAATTGTAACACCCCAAACCCGATCAACACACCACGACCGAATCTGGCATGTTACGGGGTGAAAATGTTTGAATAAACAAGTTCCTGGTTTATCTTTATTGGAAACTCTTTTATCGTTCTTAAAGTTTAGAAAACCCTAAACAAAGTGATGTTGGAAACGTTTTTGTGTTGCTTTAAAATCCAGAGAACTCATGCTTGAAAATCCGTTTGTTGTTACTAGTTTGTTTGAAAATTTAGGTTTGAAATCATCTTTGTTAACTTTGTTACTACCTTGTGAATAATGTTACCCGATGGGAACGTTGAAAAACCCGATATAGAGTATAGTTTTGTAAACTTTGATTTACTTAGGTTACTAAAGCAAACCAAGTTATTAATCCTATACATAAGATAATTAAAATATAATCAAGAAATAAAAACCCAAATTAATACTTAGCGGCCTTATTACAAAACCAAAACCAAATTTATGTAAATAAATAAAATCGAAATGGTAATTTAAAATCAAAACCCAAAACTAGCATTCATGGCCGCCTCGAGTCCTCCCCGGCTCCATATCCTCAATCTATGCCCCATCTACAAAGTATAAAGGAAGGGGTGAGTCACCGAGACTCAGTGTATAAATCCCCAACCCGATAGTGCAAGTACTTACGCAAATCATCAATATAACATGCAAATCATGCAAACCCCATAACCTAACCATCCAATCTTCTTTGTCTACCCCGTGTGGTCAAAACCACTGGTGGTCAAAACCACTGGTGACCGTAGCCACAAATATATATATCGGTGTGGTCAAAACCACTGGTGACCGTAGTCACAAATCAAGTGATAGGGCCAACCCATCGCGTGGTCAAAACCACTAATGACAATCCCATAATCAACATGTGAGGCCAACCCACTGTGGTACCAAACCATTGGGACGAGTCACAGTATCCATATGTGGTCAAAACCACTGGTGGTCAAAACCACTGGTGGTTAAAACCACTGGGACTTAGTCACAAATTATAATATCAAAGACAGGGCCAACCCATCGTGTGGTCAAAACCACTGGTGACAGTCCAAATAATTCTTCTCCCTCCTCTCAACAATCCCACCATCATGACCATAACATTCGTGGCATAATAACACATGATGATGCAAATAATACATAGCATAACTTAAACAATGACATGATAGCATATAACGAGATCCATAATCAGGGGACTTACCGGAGTCCATGCTCATGCCCACAAGGCATAACTACCGGTTTCAATGGCTATAACAGTAACACAATAAACATATCATACTAACGAAGTGTGTAAGCGTTACACACCTGACTATTTGCGAATCTAGTGAAATCCCAAAACTACGATCTATTCCCAAACCAATAGAACCCAAAGATCTCAAACGTTTGCCTCCTCCCTTCCTGTATTCGGCCAACACCTTGTTAATGAACAAAAGCCCATTCGGCTTATCTAGAAATCTCGAAGGATGAAATAATGAAAAAATAAGACCCTTACCAAGATCGATTACACCCGAGCCTTTAGGCTTAAATCACAAGCCAACAAATCCCGGAGCTCTACTGAACACGGCTACCTTCCTTCCTACAATCGGTTAGACACATCATTAGGAATCCAAAAGCCATTCAGCTTTAACATGAATCCCAAAATCAAAAGAGATTATCACTCCCTTACCTTAGTCGACAAATCTTGAAGATCTAGAAGATCTAGATCCAAGCCACGATCCAAACGAAACCCGAGAACCTACACATTGGCGTCACCCCCTTCCTTAACGTAAGAGATCCCCTCGGCTCTTAAAAAAGGTTCGGCCCTAGCACTAAAGATGAGGGAATCGACAACTATAAGAGATAGAGAGGAAAAAGAGATGAAGTAACGAAGACTTACCACACAAAGGGTTGAGGTTCACTATGAGAACTAAAGAAGAGATAGGTTTCGGCACTTAAGATGATGAAGAGAAACGCAAAAAGAGAAGAACTTATGAGCAGAGTATTCGGCCAATCACTTTGAAGGAACAAGAAGTGAACTCAGGGTTTTCGGCTTCTCAAAATAATGGAAAGATGAAGAAAAAAATGGAGTAGGAATGAATGGATTCGGCAGAGGGAAATGAAAGTGATTTCGACACAAGGAGATTGGAAGAAGAAAGATGTCGAATGGAGGTGAGAATGTTGGTTTCGGCTTGAGCAATATAGGGAGAAGGGAAGTGGAAGCAAGTTTCGGCTTACCAAAGAAGTAACCAAGATGATTCGACCAAGCCCCCTATTGCCAAAAAGAGAAAGCAAAAAGAGAAGATAAGTGAGAGGGGTTTCAGTTTATGACTCTAAACACAAGAGAAAGAGACACTCCCAACTAGCTGAAATGTTCCCTAAAACCACCATAAACATTCGGCACACCCCCTTCCCAAGCACCAAAACCGATTGCTTCCCAAACTCATACCACAACCAAAAATTCGACCAAACACAACCCACTTATACTCAAACACTTGCCGTCCCCTTCATCCCTCCTTGAATTCTTCTTATCCACTCATTCAAACGAGTTTGAATGAGTCCAACACTTATAATTTCTCCTCTCCACATATCTTAAATCTATTAACTTAATCCATATCCTTCCAACAGAGTCCTACCTGAGCACACCACTTCCCACTTTGGCGTTAAAATAATAAGCAGAAAATGAGATTTCTGCTGCTCGAACCTGAGCACTCCTTTCCTGCATGTGGCGTTACCATCCAAGCACCTTAGTGGTGCCTCCTTTTCCACTTTGCCACTAGGTTGTTTGAGTCACAACCCTCCAATAAATTCTTTTAACCCTTAACTCTCCTAGCTCCCTCTTCCTAAGCACTAAAACAAAATTTTTGGCCATGACCCAAGCCTAACCCGAGGTCATGCCTAGCCCCCAAAACATGCTAAACTAGCACAGTAAGCATATCGTCACATGCAAACACATGCACAATATAGAGACCCCACTTTAAAGATGTTACACACGATCGTGTGGATGGCCGTGTGACCCAAGTCATATACCCTCCAATTCTCACACGACCTTGTACACGGTGTGTCTTCGGCCATGTGATGCAAGTCAGTATATATGCCCTGTTTCAACATAACCCAAGACACGGGCGTGTCTACTAGCCGTGTGAGATACACGGCCTATTCACACGGACTTGTAACCCTTATATGATTGAAAAATTTCTAAGTTTTCTAAAATTTTTGTATGATACCAGTTTAGTCCCGAACCATTTCTAAAGCATGTTTAAGGCCTCGTAGGCCCTCATAAGGGACAATGTGATTTTATTGAATGATGTATGAGAATGATTCCTTGAGGTTGATAAATGTAAGCTATGTGTTATGTATTGATCGGTAATACCTTGTAACCTTATTCCGATAATGAATATGGGTTAGGGGTGTTACAGAGAATTTGGTAATCGATCATTTGAGCCTGAATACCTCCATTAAAAGATGTCACACCACTTAAAGAAAATTTTTCGGATAAAAGTCTGCTTTCTACTTAAACGGGTTTTCCTTGGTACGCAGACATGGTGAATCACATTGCTACAGTTATAATTTCATCTAATTTATCACAATTTGAAAATGATAAGATTAAACGAGAATCACGATACTAAATTTGGGACGACCCTTGTTGTAATATCCTAAAATAGGGTTATTTGTGATTGAATTGTTTTGCATGAGTATGGACTGTTGTATTATTATTGGAGGTGTTGTAAGATCTAGTTATATGTTTAGAGTATGCCCGAGTTGCAGGAATTTTTGTTTTAAGTAAAGAGAGCGGAAGGAGCTAGGGGTTAAATATAATTCATGGGGGATTTAAGCACAATATTGGGCTTGGAAAAGTGGCAAGGAGGCGCCACTTAGGGCCCTGTGTTTGACGCCACATACAAGGAAGGGAGAGCTCAGGTTCGAGCAGCAGAAATTCCACTTTCTGCTTATTGTTTTGACACCAAGGGGGGAGAGTTGTGCTCAGCACAAACTCTATCAGATAAGATGGAGAAGAGGGGATTTAGGAGTTTGATTAATTCAAACTCATTAGAATGATTGGCCAGGAGTGATTTAGAGAATTTGGCCGAAATCTAAACTCTTGGTGATAGAGGAGTGAATAGTTAGGAAGCTGTGTGTGCGGAGGGTGCCAAATTTCCTTAGACACCTAGTTATGCATTTTCGGCTAATGTAGGTCCTTGTGCATCTAGTGAATCAAAAGCCAAAAACCCTAGTGAGCATTGTCAATTTCCCCAACTCTCTTTTTTTTCTTCTCAAAGTCGAAAGTGCCTATCTCCTCCCCTTCATCTTTTCTTTTCTTCTCTCAACTCTTGTGCGAAATCCTCTTCACCATCCTTTGTTGAATTCCCTCTCTTCCATTCCACTTTCTTTTTCTTTCTTTTTCCCCTACTCTAGCCGAATCTCCCTCCATCACCTAACACTATTGTCGAAATTTCCCTATTCTCTTCTTGTTTTGCTTTGGCCAAATAATAATCAAGCCTAGATCTCTTCTTCGGTTCTTTATCAATCAATTTTGGGAAGGGGTAAGTGTCTTGGCCAAATACCTTTTGTTCCTTTTCTTTTATCTCTGTCCACTATCATAGGAGCAAAAGCTAGATTCGACATTTGGTAATAGATTTCTAATCATCTAAGGATGATTTCTCGTAGGTTCTCCGGGATTTGAAGCAGTCAATCTAAGCCTCCATTCTTTAACAATCGAATTCGGTAAGCTAAGTGGTAAGGATATCTACGTTGGTTCATCATTCTTTAAGTGGTTGAAAAGCCGAAGGCTATTGAGACTAAGTTTTTTTGTTGGCTAAATGTAGGGGGAGAATCAATCTCGCATATTTTGGTGTTATTTTCAGAAGGCGTAAAGGTAAGGGTGGTGTTATTTATGCGTAATCTCACCCTTGAGATTTATTGGTATGGTAGAATGGCCTTGTTAATGGTCTTATGGTTTGGTAGAATGTAAGATCGGGAGATCTAGTGTGGTAGATTGGGTCTTGGATTTAGTGCTTGCGTTAGTAATGTGTGTGTAACTTACACACTTTTTAACTAAGTAAATATATTAATAACTTGAATATGTTAAAAGCCAAAATTGTGTAGATCATGATTTGATATCGTAAAGGGTATGAGCAAGGATTCGTAAGTCCGTTTGATATGATTTGCTATATGATGCTAGATACCATGATCTGTGATGTATTTGCTATGATTCATAATAAAGCATGATGGCATGATTTGCATAAGTTTTGTATTGTGATGGGTGATATGAGAGGAGGGGGAAGATTTGATATCCGTGTCTTTGGGACACCAGAGGTTTAGCACCTCCAAAGTGGTTTGGTACCACGATTATTTTGTGACTTTAGGTCACGGAGGTTTGGCACCTTATAGTAACTCGTCGGTGGCTTAGCACCACAAATGGGTTGGCCCCACTGTTGATTTATCGGGATTATCGCCGATGATTTGGTATCACATGTGGGTTGGCCCCACACTTGGATTATTGATATCTCGTGACTTTGGGTCACGGTGGTTTGGCATCAGTGGTTTGGTACCACAGGGGTAGTAATGTGGAGAATGGATGGCTAGGTTTGGGTGCATTATATGTATTGCTTGGTTATGATTTGTGTAAGTATGTTGCTTTATCCGGGAGGAGGATTTATGCACTGAGTCTTAGTGACTCACCTTCTCCCTTATCCTTTCAGGTGATTCGTAGATCGCGGATGAGGAGCCGAATGGACTCGAGGTGGCCATGCGTTACGCACATTTGGTTTTACTTGGATTTTTTTTAAATTGGGTATTATTTCATATTTCATTTTTATTATTTGGGTTTGTAATAAGGCCTTCTAAATTATGTTTTGAATTATTTATATGTTTTGGATTTGATTTTGAACATGGTTAAGTAAGTTACTTGATTAATTTAATAACATGAGCACAAGGTTTTTCTAAACTACAAAACGTAATGGTTTTCAAAACTTTACCATCGGGTAATACAAACACTCGGGAATAAATGACAACTCAAATATTTTTGACAACCTAAATGGTTTCAATTTTAAGTTCTACACTCAAATGCAATCGATTTTTTTTACTAATCATGCACCTGGTTTCTACAAAAATAAAACAAAAAAGGTTTTCTCTCGTTTTCAATCGGTGACTTGATTTTCTTCAACACATTTTAACTCTGTGGCATGTCAGATTCGGTCATGGTGTGTTGACCGGGTTTGGGGTGTTACATTTTTAGTATCAAAGCCAAGTTCAAAGGCTCGACTATGGGCCCGGGGCCCAAAATGTTTTAAAGTAAGGTTTTTAAATTTTCTTGGTTGGAAATACATGGGTTGAACAGCATGGCACCGAGTCTCCGGCACCAATCCGCCCAGGTAAGTACTTCTAACTATTGTGTGATTTATATATGGGGAAATGGGTATTTCAGGATCGTAGATTATGAAAATAGGAATTATTGAACCCTAGGAATAGCTTACCCCAATGCAAGTACATAAGACTTAATGATCCATTAAACAAACATGTGAGTACGTCACTGAGCTAAGGGTGTGGCAACCGTTGTGCGCATGTCTATGATTGGACTCAGGGGGGAGCTTGGTATTTAAGCAGTCCTAGTGACTCACCTCTTCTCCACCTAAATCCTACCTGGTGCGTAGTGACGGTTCACCCCAACTAAGACGGCTTATTCACAGGTTAAACTTTATAACTAAAACTCGAAAGGGACCAGTCGTTTTGTTTTGAAACACTTTAAAACCTTGGTTTTGAAATGGCCATATTAACCTTGAGTTAAGAAATGACCAAAATACACCCGATTTGAAAATAAAATGACCAAATTACCCCTGACTTGTAAAATTACCAAAATGCCCTCAGTATGGGAAAATTTTCGAAGTACCCTTGAATTGAAAATTTTCAAGATACCTTTGTTTTGTAAAATCACCTTGAACCATATTTTGAAATTTTTTTCGAAAATACCCCTGGATTATGAAAATTACGAAGATACCCCTAGTTTATGAAATTACCAAAACGCCCTTTTTTTTTGGAATTTTTTTTGAAATATTTATGATTTGCAAAGGTTTTCAAATTAACTCTATTTTATTACTAAAATACCCTGATAGACTAATTACGAAAATACCCTCAGGTAGTGGAATGACGATTATACCCCTATTAGTGGAATGGGGGTAGGAAATTGATCTGAAAACTAAAGAACCACTACTAAATTTCTCTGCATAAAACTTATTCGTGGGTAATCAGTGAAACAGAAGCTAATTCATAAAAATCTCTTAAACATATAAATTGCAACCATAGACATGAATTCTAGGGGACGTGGTCGTAATGTGCGTGGCCGTGGTAGAGGTTGAATGACCGTGTCGGAGCCCGTTAGGTCTGGTCAAGAGTCCAAAAATGAGATGCCACCACCACCAGCCACTGATGTGGAATATCAAGATCGACGGGGATGATGCGATATCACAGCGATCTGCCGGGTTTTGGAAAGGGTGGTCGGGCGGTGGAGGCATGGGAGCTCCCCAGTGACTCGAGCTAATAGAGCTGAGTTTTTCTGTGGTGTATCTGGTGTGGTGCCCAATACGACTGAGTATTGGTTAGAGGCGATGGAGCGAATCATAGATGACCTGGATCTGACTGCTGAGGAAAAACTGAAAGGGATAGTGTCGCTTCTTCGGGATGAGTCATACCAGTGGTGGCTCACGATTCGAGATAGTGCAGCAGCTGATGATCTCACATGGGACTATTTTAAGGCCGTTTATCAGAAAAGGTATGTCGAGACCAACTATATTGATGCGTAGCGGAAGGCATTTCTGAGGCTGATTCAGGTGAGTAAGTCTGTCTCGGAGTACGAGGCATAATTTCTAAGGTTGAGTCGGTGTGCTAGGGGCATCGTGGCTACAGAACATGAATGATGCGTCGGGTTTGAGGATGGATTGAGAGATGAGCTGAGATTGCTGATAGCTCCACAGCAGAGGCGAGTTCTTGTGGTTGGTGGAGAAAGCCAAGGTAGTGAAGGGGTAAAGGAGTCGTAAGATGTAATCTGGATAGGAGTAGACACAAGAGAAGTTTTGGATCATCGGGGTGGTTGGTAATTCATGAAAAGGGCTAGGCGTAATGGGCGAATCAATCTGGAAGGCCTCTCGCTACTAATCGAGGACCAGTAGCGAGGTAATCGATGTCGCGAAATCTCATTGGGGAGGATGTTGGGTGGTGGAAAAGGATGTTTTGAGTGCGGTTCATTGGATCATCGTGTGAGGGGGTATCCATGTAAGTTAGCGAGATTTAGTCTCGAGGTCGTGGTCGTGCTCAATTTTGAAATGATGGACCACCACCGCAGAGGGGTCGTGGTACCGGTAGGGGAGGTAATGGCTCTGGTAGAGGCCACGAGCACCGTGCAGGTGCGAGCAACATCAAGCAAGACGACTGGGTTGGTATATGCAACGAGGCGTCGAGAGGAGGGCGACGCACCGGATGTCATAACCGGTACGTTCTTAATCTTTGGATTATCGTATATTACTTTGATTGATGTGGGTTCGACGTATTCGTATATTGATAGTAGCATAGTAGAGACCATGAACCTAGACTTTGAAACCACTTCTAGGGAGATGACAGTAATTAGCCCTCTACGTCACTCTGAGAAGTAAATAAGTCAGATAGGGATGTACCCTAGAACTCCAAGGGGTAGTGTTTATAGTCGATCGATGAAGCGCCGCTTGGGGAGTTCGATCTGATTCTCGAGATGGACTAGCTGGTAAAGTACCAAGCAAGTTTGGATTGCGCGGCTAAGCGCATGGTCTTGAAAACGGCTAAGGGGGAGGAAGTGGTGATGATAGGTCATAGAAGAGATTTTCTATCCAACGTAATATCAGCGTTGAAGGCTTAGAAGATGGTCAGGAAGGGTTGTGAGGCGATTTTGGTTCGTGTGTGTGCTTTGAAGGCTAAGGAGTCTGCTGTAGAGGATGTTCGAATAGTAAAGGAATTTGCTGACATATTTCCAGAGGAACTTCCAGGTTTGCCTCCAGATCGGGAAGTTGAATTTGGTATAGATTTGTTATCCAGAATTGCACCAGTGTCTATTGCCCCGTATAGAATGGCGCTGAAGGAATTGGTAGAGCTGAAGGCTCAAATTCAGAAGTTGTTGGACTGAGGTTTCATCCGGCCAAGTGTTTCGCCTTGGGGAGCGCCGGTACTCTTTGTCAAAAAAAGATGGTACAATGCGGATGTGTATAGACTACCACTAGTTGAACAAGCCGATGATCAAAAATAAGTATCCGTTACCGAGGATAGATGAATTGTTCGATTAGCTTAAGGGGGCATCAATTTTCTCAAAGATTGATTTAAGGTCTGGGTATCATCAGCTAAAGGTGAAGGAGGTGGATATCCACAAGATGGTGTTTCGTACTCGGATGGACATTACGAGTTTCTGGTGATACCATTCGGTTAACGAATGCACCGACAGCATTCATGGATTTGATGAATCGGGTGTTTTAGCAATACTTGGACCAATTTGTCATAGTATTTATAGATAGTATATTGGTGTACTCAAGGACGGAGGAGGATCATGATGCGCATTTGCCAGTAGTGTTGTAGATATTGAGGGAAAAGCAGCTATTTGCCAAATTCAGTAAGTGCGAATTTTGGCTTAGGGAGGTGACTTTCTTAGGTCACGTAGTGTCCACTGATGGGATTAGGGTGGACCCTCGCAAGATTGAGGCGGTGTTGGATTGGAAATAGCCTAAGTCGGTGGCTAAAATTCAGAGTTTTCTAGGTCTAGCGGGGTATTACCGAAGATTTGTGGAAGGATTTTCTTTGATCACGGCACCATTGACCAAGCTATTGAGGAAAGGAGTTCCATTTGTGTGGTCAGAGAAACAGCAGGAGAGTTTCGACAAGTTGAGAAAGATTTTGACGGAAGCTCCGATTTTGGTACAGCCTGAGGCTGGAAAAATATTCATGGTCTATTGTGATGCATCACATATTGGCTTGGGATGTGTGCTGATGCAGGAAGGGAAAGTAGTGGCATATACATCTCGACAGCTAAGACCGCATGAGGTTAACTATCCGACACATGACTTGGAGTTAGCTACGATGGTTTTCGCTGAAAATATGAAGACACTATTTGTAAGGAGAGAAGTCGATAGTTTACACGGATCACAAGAGTCCAAGTATCTTCTAACTCGGAAGGATTTGAACTTGAGGCAGTAGCGGATGGATTGAGCTGTTGAAGGACTACGATTGTTCGATTGAGTATCATCTGGGCAAGGCTAACGCGATGGTAGACGTGTTGAGCCGTAAGGTGGTAGTGGACTTAAGAGCGATGTTTGCTCATCTTAGCTTGTATGATGATAGGAGCCTTTTGGCGAATTGCGAGTTAAGCCGACTTGGGTTGAAGCGGATCAAGGAGAAAGCAGTTAGTGGATGAGGGCTTGAATGCTCAAGGTTACAAGTTCAGAATGGTGGTGTAGAGGGTTATAGTGTGTCCAGTGATGGAGTATTGTGTTTCCTAGGGAGAGCTTGTATGCTGAAGGATGTTGAGTTAAGGCAGAGGATTCTTCAGGACGCACATAGCAGCCCATACGCTATGCATCCTGGAGGTAACAAGATGTACCGAGATTTGCAAAAATAGTTACGTGGCGAGGTAAAGCGGAAGTGACCGAGTTTATGGGTAAGTGTCGGCGTGCAATGGGTCAAAGCGAGCATCATTCCGTCAGTTTACTTGACCGAGAAGGATTCCTCAATGGAAGTGGGAAAGAATTACCATAGACTTTGTCAGTGGGCTACCCCTTACGCCTAGTAAGAAAGACTCAGTCTGGGAGATTATCGATCGTTTGACCAAATCAGCTCATTTCATACCGGTAAGGGTTGATTATTCACTTTAGAAGTTAGCTAAGTTGTATGTGGCCAAGATAGTGAGGTTGCATGGTGTGCCAGTATCAATTATCTCAGATAAGGATCCAAGGTTCACATCGAGGTTCTGGAGAGCTTTGCATCAAGCTTTGGGAACGAGGTTGGATTTCAGCACACCTTTTCACCCGTAGTTTGACGGACAGTCGGAAAGGGTTATACAAATCCTAGAGGATATGCTAAGGGGTTGTGTTTTGGACTTCAGAGGTAGCTGGGAAGAACTTCTACCATTAGCTGAGTTCGCATACAACAATAGTTATGAGGCAAGTATTAAGATGGCACCATATGAGGCATTGTATGGTAGGAAGTGTCGCACACCTACGTGCTGGACGGAATTGGGTGAGCGTTAGATATGGGGACCAGAGTTGGTTGCAGAGACCGAGGATAAGGTTAAGTTAATTCAGTCTCGTCTAAAAGAAGCTTCAGACAGGCAAAAGTCATATGCTGATCTTAAGCGGAGAGATATACAGTTTTCCGTGGGAGACAAGGTCTTTCTGAAGGTCTCGCCATGGAAGAAGGTGTTGAGGTTCAGAAGGAAAGGCAAATTAAGCCCTAGGTTTATCGGGCCATATAAGGTGTTGAGACGAGTGGGACCGGTAGCCTATCAGCTCAAGTTGCCAGCAGAGCTGAGTCAGATACACGATGTGTTCCATGTCTCCATGCTTAGACGTTATCGTTCCGATCCATCACATGTTGTAGCAGTAGAGGAAATTGAGGTAAATCCAAATTTGACTATGAAAGAGGAACCAGTGCAGATCCTGGATCGAGATGTGAAAGTTTTGCGTAAGAAGTCAGTCCCATTAGTGAAGGTGCTGTGGCGACACCATGGAGTGGAGGAAGCTACATGGGAACTAGAGGATGTGATGAGACAACAATACCCCCAACTCTTTTGACCAGGTAATTTTGAGGTCAAAATTATTTTTAAGGGGGTAGAACTGTAAGATCCTGAAATAGGAGTTATTTGTGATTGAATTGTTTTGCATGAGTTTGGACTGTTGTGTTATTATTGGAGGTGTTGTAAGATTTAGTCATAAGTCTAGAGTAGGCCTGAGTTGCAGGAATTTTTGTTTTAAGTAAAGGGAGCGGAAGGAGCTAGGGGTTATGTATAATTCATGGGGGATTTAAGCACAAGATTGGGCTTGGAAAAGTGGCAAGGAAGCGCCACTTAGGGCCCTATGTTTGACGCCATATACAAAGAAGGGAGAGCTCAGGTTCAAGCAGCAGAAATTCCACTTTCTGCTTATTGTTTTGACGCCAAGGGGGGGAGAGTTGTGCTCAGCACAAACTCTGTCAGATAAGATGGAGAAGAGGGGATTTAGGAGTTTGATTAATTCAAACTCATTAGAATGATTGGCCAGGAGTCATTTAGAGAATTTGGCCAAAATTTAAACTCTTGGTGATAGAGGAGTGAATAGTTGGCAAGCTGTGTGTGGGGAGGGTGCCGAATTTCCTTAGGCACCTAGTTATGCATTTTTGGCTAGTGTAGGTCCTTGTGCATCTAGTGAATCAAAAGTCGAAAACCCCTAGTGAGCATTGCTGATTTCCCCAACTCTCTTTTTCTTTCTTCTCAAAGCCGAAAGTGCCCATCTCCTCCCTTTCATCTTTTCTTTTCTTCTCTCAACTCTTGCCCCGAAATCCTCTTCACCATCCTTTGCCGAATTCCCTCTCTTCCATTCCACTTTCTTTTTCTTTCTTTTTCCCCCACTCTAGCCGAATCTCCCTTCATCACCTAACACTATTGTCAAAATTTCCCTATTCTCTTCTTGTTTTGCTTTGGCCGAATAATAATCAAGCCTAGATCTCTTCTTCGGTTCTTCATCAATTAGTTTTGGGAAGGGGTAAGTGTCTTGGTTGAATACCTTTTGTTCCTTTTCTTTTCTCTCTGTCGACTATCATAGGAGCAAAAGTCAGATTCTGGCATTTGGTAATAGATTTCTAATCATCTAAGGATAATTTATCCTAGGTTCTCCGAGATTTGAAGCAGTCGATCTAAGCCTCCATTCTCTAACAATCAAATTTGGTAAGTCAAGTGGTAAGGATATCTACGTTGGTTCATCATTCATTAAGTGGTTGAAAAGCCGAAGGCTATTGAGACTAAGTTTTATTGTTGGCCGAATGTAGGGGGAGAATCAGTCTCGCATATTTTGGTGTTGTTTTTGTAAGGCAGAAAGGTAAGGGTGGTGTTATTTATGCGTAATCTCACCCTTCGAGATTTATTGGTATGGTCGAATGGCCTTGTTAATGGTCTTATGGTTTGGCCGAATGTAGTATCAAGGAGATCTAGTGTGGTAGATTGGGTCTTCGGGATTTAGTGCTTGCGTTAGTAACAGGTGTGTAACTTACACACTTTTTAACTAAGTAAATATATTAATAACCTGAATATGTTAAAAGCCAAAAATTGTGTAGATCATGATTTGATACCGTAAAGGGTATGAGCAAGGATTCGGGTAAGTCCGTTTGATATGATTTGTTATATGATGCTAGATACTATGATCTGTGATATATTTGCTATATGATTCATAATAAAGCATGATGGCATGATTTGCATAAGTTTTACATTGTGATGGGTGATATGAGAGGGGGGAAGATTTGATATCCATGTCTTTGGAACACCAGAGGTTTGGCACCTCCAGTGGTTTGGTACCATAGAGTATTTTGTGACTTTGGGTCACCAGAGGTTTGGCATCTCATAGCGACTCGTCCCAGTGGCTTAGCACCACAGTGGGTTGGCCCCACAGTCGATTTATCGGGATTGTCGCCAGTGATTTGGTATCACATGTGGGTTGACCCCACACTTGGATTATTGATATCTCGTGACTTTGGGTCACCAGTGGTTTGGCACCACATTTTTATTGGATATCGTGACTTTGGGTCACCAGTGGTTTGGTACCACACGTGGTAGTAACAGAGAATGGATGGCTAAGTTTGGGTGCATTATATGTATTTCTTAGTTATGATTTGTGTAAGTATGTTGCTTTATCCGGGAGGAGGATTTATGCACTGAGTCTTGGTGACTCACCTTCTCCCTTATCCTTTCAGTGATTAAGTAGATCGCGGATGAGGAGCCGGATGGACTCGAGGTGGCCATGCGTTAAACACATTTGGTTTTACTTGGATTTTTTTTTAAATTGGGTATTATTTCATATTTCATTTTTATTATTTGGGTTTGTGATAAGGCCTTCTAAATTATGTTTTGAATTATTTATATGTTTTGGATTTGATTTCGAACATGGTTAAGTAAGTTACTTGATTAATTTAATAACATGAGCACAAGGTTTTTCTAAACTACAAAATGCAATGGTTTTCAAAACTTTACCATCGGGTAATACAAATAAATGACAACTCAAATGTTTTCTACAACCTAAATGGTTTCAAATTTTAAGTTCTACTCTCAAATGCAATCGGTTTTGTTTTTTTTTACTAATCATGCACCTGGTTTCTACAAACATAGAACAAAAAAGGGTTTTCTCTCGTTTTCAATCGGTGACTTGATTTTCTTCAACACGTTTTACCTCTGTGGCATGCTAGATTCGGTCATGGTGTGTTGACCGGGTTTGGGGTGTTACACTTGCCTTTGGAAATATTATTTCGATCAGATAATTAAATGATGCGTTGTAGGTGAGGTAAAATCTATTCTATTTTTTTTATCATTGTTACGTATGTGGTGGACATTTCAACTCTAAATGAACTATGCATAAAGTACTTGAATATGGGCTATATCGGCCACATATTTTTCATGATGTATATTTATTCTATAATACTTTCCAAAAATGTCAAAATGTAGGAAATTTGAGCAGAAAAAATGAAATGCCTCTAACACCTATACATGTATGTGAAATTTTTTATGTATGAGGCATTGACTTTATGGGGCCTTTTGTCTCATCATTCGATAACATTTATATTTTACTTACAGTTGACTATATATCAAAATGGGTGGAAGCTAAAGCCACCCGACGTGCTGATGCCAAAACTATAGTGGATTTTTTAAATAGTTATATTTTTTCTAGGTTTGGCGTACTGTGAGCTTTGATAAGCAATTGGGGAACGCATTTCTGTAATAAGGTAATCGACACACTTTTAAAAAAATATGAGGTAATACAACGAGTTGCTATAAATTATCACCCTCAATCAAACGGTCAAGCAGAAGTGTCAAATCGAGAAATCAAGTTGACTTTGGAGAAGACCATTAAGGTAGATAGGAAAGACTGGAGTTTGTGACTAAATGATGTACTATGGGCATACCACACAGCTTATAAGGACCCATAGGTATGTCTTCTTATTGACTTATTTTTGGTAAACCATGTCATCTTCCTTTGGAATTAGAACACAATGCATTTTGGGTGGTTATGCAATGCAAAATGGAGCTGAAAACTACAGGTAAGTATCGTAAATTACATATTCATGAACTTGAGGAAATTTGACGAGAAGAGTTTGAAAGTGACCAAATTTATAAGGATAAAATCAAGGCATACCATGATCAAAAGATAACCAGTAAACAATTTATGGTAGGGCAAAAAGTATTACTTTATGACCCTACACTAAGAATCTTTGTAGGTAAGCTCCGAACTAAGTGGTTAAGGCCTTTTATTATTACACACATATTTCCAAATGGTGAAGTTGAAGTCAAAAGTGAAGAATCCAAAAAAATCTTCGAAGTTAATGGACAGCGATTGTGTAACAGCCCAACTTAGGGCCTAGTCAGAATAGTGGTGCGAAACCACAAATCCAAAGTAGAAATATGTGTTTAAATGATTTTATACGGCTTATGAGGTATTTGCATGATTGTGTGAAAATTTCATGGAGGAATTTTATTAATTTATGAATAAATTGTCCATTAGGACTATTGCAAGGATTAGAAAATATGAGATTCTAGAATGTCTAAGTATGAAATAGAATTATAAAATTTATTAGAAGCCCTTATTTAGCAATTAAACCATTATATGTTGAGATGGACAAAAATGGACATAGGAAGGAAAAATCTCATGAAATAATCATTAAGGGCATTTTTGTCATTTGGTAAATAAAATATTGAAAAGGGAAAAGAAGTCAAAAATGGTGTCCATCTTCTTCCCTAGGTGCCAAATTTGTAGAGGAGCCATAGCTAGGGTTTTTCCCATTTTCAAGCTCAAAGTAAGTGCATCCTAGTCCCATTTTTAATGTTCTTTGTATTTTTGAGATCCTCGTAGCTCAGTTTAGCTATTTCTAGCTATATTTTGAGCTAGTATTATGTTCAAAAATTTACCCATGTATGACATGCATGTATTTTGACGTTTTATGGAAGATTATGAAAGTTTGATGTTGGATAAACATATTTTTCTAAGTGATTTTCATGAAAAATCCATGTAAGGACCAAATTGAAAAAGTTATGAAAATGGTCATACATGTGTAAAATAGTGGAAATTGAATGTTGTTATAGTTGAGAATATGATTCGACTAGGCTTGACATGCAAGAAAGTTAAATAAAAATCATTTTACGAGCCTAGGGCAAAATGTAATTTTAAGAAAGTTTATAGGTAAAAATGTAATTTTTGCCAAAGTATGATTTATGAGTCAATTTAGTTAGTGTAAGTATTAAACAAGTTAAATTGTTATTACAGATTAAAAAACACGAAGCTCGAATCGAAACCTAGGCAAAAACAAGGTTGAGGACTAAATTGCATAACTGCACACATTTTAAGTACTGAGATAAGTTTGTATGAATTTAAAGCTACATATTACTTTTTGTAACATCCCAAAATTGGGCCCAATGGGCCTTGGGCATAGTAGCATTTAAAATTTTTGAGAACAAGAGAGCAGCTTAAATGCAAGTTGGATCTAGTAGGTGAGTGATTTTGGAAGGTTAGGGGGCTTCTATGAAGTCCCGGGATCAAACTTGGGCTTTAGGAAAAATTTTTGTTTTAGGTGAATAAAACCCTGGGAGTTAGTAGGTAGGCTTTAAGAATAAAATGTGGAGAAAATGACACAAGTGGAGTGTGTGGTGTAGTGGCAAAGTGATGCCACTTAAGGAGTAAGGGAGTGACGCCAAAAAGGAAGGAAGGAGGTCCAAGGTTCAAGTCTTGGCTCTTGCATTTTGGTTTTCTTTTTATATAGACTTTAGAATTTGGCCATAGATTTATATTTAGTTGCGCATGGTTTTAGACACAAGATGAGCTTGTGGCCTAGTGGCTAGTGGGGTGGATTATGCTACAAGGGAGCCTGGGTTCGAATTTCATGACAAGCAAGGGAGTATTTATTTTGCGGATTGGACGGCAAGAGTTTGAGTTGGATTTAAACTCTGCTAACGGAGGGATCCCACATCGAAAATATACAAAGAAGGAAGGTGAGAAGCTAGCTATATAAAGAGCTGTATAGGAGGAGATTAAGCATACATGGTTGGCGTTGGACGTAGGAGTGCTCGGAGTGCGGTTTATCGGCTTTAGATTCCTATTAGGCGTGTATTCTCTCTACTCTAGCTGCAGAGTGAAAAATGCTGAAATGCCGGTCGCACGTGTGGAAGCTTCGACGCGATAGTCGAGGCCACCATGAGTATTCTTATGGGTGTGGGCTGTTGGGCCACGTTGGCCCGAAAGGGACCAAGTGGGCCCAATGGGCCCAAGGGCCCATATGAGTAAATTGTATGATTGAGTAGTAGATAGTGAACTAGACTATGTGAATCTCATATATGTGGCTAGGTTTGGGCTAAATGGGCCACACGAGTGTGTAGGCCCACTTGGGCCGAGAATGGGCCTTAGGCTCATTCGCATCATTATCTCTGTTTAGAATACTTGAGTCGTTTGAGGTGACAGTGGACCTTCTGTTGGGTCATTAATACCCTGATTTGTAAAATGACCAACATACCCCTGGGTTGTAAAATTACAAAAATACCCCTAGTTTGTGAAATTACCAAAATACCCCTAGTTTGTAAAATTACTAAAATACCCCTAGTTTATAAAATTACTGAAATATCCTAATTTGTGAAATTACCGAAATACCCCTAGGTTGTAAAATTACCAAAATACCCTTAGTTTATGAAATTACCAAAATACCCCTGGTTTGTAAAATTATCGATATACCCCTAGTTTGTAAAATTACCGAAATACCCTAATTTGTGAAATTACCGAAATACCCCTAGTTTGCAAAATTATCGAAATACCCTTGGTTTGTAAAATTATCAAAATACCCCGGGGTTGTGAAATTATCGAATTACCATTGGTAGGTAAATTAATGAAATACCCTCTGTGGGTAAAATTATCGTTATACCCTTAGGGGTTGATTAGCATGATTGTGTGTAATACTCACTCACTTCTTTACTGTTTGTGTTATTAACTGTGTTGGCTGAAAGCCAAAATGATTGACTTGATAGTCGAGATACCCTCGTGGGTAAGGTTGGAGACACCGGGTAAGTTTTACTATGACTTTACTTTCGAATATGTATATGTATGAATTAATTGTCCGTTGTACATTGAAAGTATGTTGCATTCATATCACTATGACATTATGGTGCATGGGCTTGCGAATATGATTGAAAGGGGAAGTGTGATTTAGTGACTCTGTCACGGTGGTCTAGAACCACGATGGGCTGGGCCCACATATTTATTGAGTGACTATGTCATGGTGGTCTGTGACTACGGTGGTTTGAAACCACATATACTTATTAGTGACTCATCTCGGTGGTCTGGAACCACAGTGGGTTGGCCCTAAGAATATATAAACTTATCAGAGATCGTCATGGTGGTCTGAGACCATGGTGGGTTGGCCCCAAGATTATGTATATTAGTGACTTTGTCACGAGTGGTTTGGGACCACGGTGGTCAAAAACCATAGTGGCATGATGCCATGGGTGTTTGGATGATTCCGGTGAACTAGAGGATGGAAAACTAGGTTGGGTTAATGCATTGCATACATTTTAATATGCCATATTGTGTGGGCTAAGGCCCAATGTGCTTTTGTGGGCTTAGGCCCAAATTACGTTCGTAAGTGGAATTACACACTGAGTCTTGGTGACTCACCCATCTGCTTAATTTTGCAGGTAACCCTTAGTTGCGAATTTAGAGCTGAGGTGGACTCTGAGGTGGCCATGCGTTACTTCTTTCGTAAACTCCATTTTTCTTTATTTTAAACTTATTTTAAATTTGGGAATTTGTTATGTAATAAGGCCTCTGGGATTTTAATTTTAATTTTCTTTTAGTTAATTGTTATCTCTTATGAATTGATCAATACGGGGTTTCCCTAAAAACGTAATAACCGTTTTCCAAAATGTGAACAAACGGATCACAAGCAACAAATAATTAAACTTGAGATTTTTTTAGAACTTCAAAAACTATTTCAAAACGGTGCATTTTCCTAAAACCATCAACCCTGATTTCTGTATTGTAAAACAGAACTCGAAAATTTTAATAGTGAAGTTTCTTTAACAACCTTTCCTTGTGACATACCAGATTCGGTCGTAACGTCTAGGCCGAGTTTGGGGTGTTACACTTTTACAATTAAATTACTTACTATGTCGTACAATGTACATTATTATCATAAAGTTGATTGACTATGCCTAATAAGAAATTCAATGAGATTAAGTAAGTGAAAGTCCGGTTGAAGATTTGGAATAACGAGGATACCTATGTCATAACATGAGGCAAGGAAAGCCCGTGTAAGACCATGTCTGGGACATGGCATCAGCATCGAATAAGGCAAGGACATCACGTAAGTCCATGTCAAGACATGGCATTGATAAGTTACTATAAGGCAAGGATCCCATGTAAGACCATGCCAAGGCATGGTATTTGTGAGTTCATAAGGCAAGGATACCACGTAAGACCATGTCAAGATATGGAAATGGTAAGTTTCAAAGGAAACATATAATGAAGATATCATATAAGACCATGTCTGGGACATTGCATTGATATCAAGCTAAGGAATTTCGTGTAAGACTATATCTGGGATATGGCATCGGTATCATAAGGCGATCCCATGTAATACCATATCTGGGATATGGCATTGGCATCGAGATTCATGTTTGACGAGATTGAGTATCCTCGACATTCTGAGTAATTCAACGGGCAAAAGAGACAAGTTGAAAGAAGTAACAAGAAAGCTAAGTAAGTAAAATAATACAAGTTAAGTTATTCAAGAATGATAAGGAATTCTACCTAAGTTAGTGGAGATAATGACTTAATGTTCATGTTATATTAGAAAAAGTGTTAATATATGTGATTAAGTGATACAAGTACCCTAAATTAATTACAAGTATGAAATTATAATGTGGTAAGTGATGAGAAAGAGTAAGTAAGAGTAAGTAAGTTCAAGCACTTGAGATTTATGTTGCTTTAGACTTATGAGGGATGAGTTTAATTATAAGCTACTATAATGTTTTTTTAAATCCTCATGCAAACATACTAAGCTATATGCTTACATTTTCCCCTTTCCTTTCTCCATGTAGGTTTGCCAAGTTATCTCAAGGATCACAGACGTCGGAGCTCGGATCACATGTCATCCACTAATTTGGTATAGTAAAGTCAATAAATTTTGAGTATGGCATGTATAGAAGTTTGATCAATTTGGTCATGATATATTGTGAGTTAAAGGCTTGGTTATTAAGATTATACATTCTTTTGTATGTGGCCATTAGAAATTGGTCAATATTTGTTAAGTTATATACCCTTTCATGATGATAAGTTTATGCATTTAAGTTGTTTAATATAGTATAAGTGTGTTTATGTTTCACGGTGGAAATTGGCTTGGAAAATAGCCCTATAATTGTTCACACAAGTAGACACACGGGCATGTGTCTAGGCCGTGTGTGACACACGGTCAGCCCCATGGGTGTGTTGATAGGTCGTGTGTCTCCTACATCAATTTACAAAAATACAATTCGTCACATGGGCCAGCACACAGGCGTGTGCCATGGCCATGTGCTATTAAGAGTATGATGACATCATAAACAGAGAGCTCCATGGGTGGAGGACACGGGCGTGTCAAGGCCGTGTGAAGGACACGGGTTATAAACACAGGCATGTGCTCAACCGTGTGAAATAAGTCAGTGTAGACCACGGGTGTCAAACACGGGCATGTCTTAGGGCACATGGGTGTGTCCCTTGGACAACACGGGTGTGTGGCCCCTATTTTGGCAAAAATTTTCAAGGAGTATCAAGTTTTCGGATGAATCCCGAAACCTTTTGGATGTACGTTTAAGGCCTCGAAGGCCTATGAAAAGTAAGTTATATTAGTAATAAAGAAAAGATTTAAGACGGAAAAAAATTTATAGCCGATAATACATGTTTAAGTAAAGTCAAGTACGGTAATGCCTCGTATCTTGTCCTGGCGTCAGACACGGGTAAGGGGTGTTACAAATTGAAGCCTTTCTATGAAAATTTTCAAGTCCACATGGTTGAGGAATTAATCCTTAAAGAGCCGATTGAATAAATTTCCAGGTCATCGAGCTAACGACATTAAACAAAAGCGCTTCTTGGGAGACAAACCCAATTTATTTTATTTTATTAAAATTTTGAATTTTATTTAGATTGAAAATAAAATGAATGATAACCATGTTATTATTTAATCCAGTTTATGTGTTATTTTCTAGATACATAATGGAGGTTGTCAATTTTCAAAAGTTAGTTGCTGATGGTGGTGTGGGCATGTCGTGCCAAGTGCTGACATTTATTTTCCTACAAACAAAACCCAACACCCCTAACCCAAATAAAAACCCCAAAACCCAAATCCAGTTAATCTACCTACCCCAAACCTAATACCAACCCAACACCTAAACAAACACCAATTACACAAAACCCAAAATAAACATATTTCCTTAAAACCCAAATAGGTCCAACGAAACCCAAAAAAAAGTGAGAGAAAAAGAGGGCCAAACGACCAAATTGGCCTAAAGAAAAAAAGAGGAAAAAAGGGAAAAAAGGCCCAAACCGGCCAAAAAGAAAAAGAAAAAGAAAACCCCTAAACCCTACCCTTCTTCTCCACTTCCCTTTCTTCTTTATCTTTTCCACAAAAACCCTAACCCCTTTAATGCCACAGTGCCGCCACTATCGCTGCATATTGCCACCATGTCTTTCAGTCGACGGTTCCTCTTCACACCCTTGCAACACTACATCGAGTCGACACCAAAGAACACCACTCCGCAACCACCGTCTCTCATTTCTTTCCTCATTCACCACCATCGATCTTGGAACCCACAGCATCACCGTGGTCTCGCTATGTCTTTCCTCGTCTACTAACTCCCTTTTTTCCCTTTTCATTATTGTTCATCTATCATTTTATCCACTATAAACCACCATTTGAAAGCCCTTCCTCTTACCCAAGCACCACAAATCTTTCATAACATCAAACCACCACCTTCCCTACATTAACGCCACCTCTTCTACACCCTAAAAAACTTCTCTTTAAAAAAATCGTCACACCGTTCCACTTGACTACCGAATGTTGTCTAGTGTCACCACCATCCACTGCCACCATGAGCTATCATCGTGATCAATACCAAACAAATGTTGTTTATTCTTCAAGCCCATTTGCATACCATGGTTCAAACTAGGAACCAAGTAGCCAATGTGTTTCTAGCTTAGCTCAATCACGATTTAAACCGATTTTTAGCACCTCCAGTTATTGATTTAGATGATGACAACTTGGAACCATCTCCACCCATTATAAGATGAATGATCTCACCTACTAGGAATCGTCGTCGATGAAGCCCAACTCTAATCGAGACAGAACGTTCACACAATAGCCTCACTACTTCCAAAAGGTCAATTCCTAACTTACAACATGTTTTACCTTTACTATCATACTATGCAGACACTACATCGAGTCGACACCAAAGAACACCACTCCGCAACCACCGTCTCTCATTTCTTTCCTCATTCACCACCATCGATCTTGGAACCCACAGCATCACCGTGGTCTCGCTATGTCTTTCCTCGTCTACTAACTCCCTTTTTTCCCTTTTCATTATTGTTCACCTATCATTTTATCCACTATAAACCACCATTCGAAAGCCCTTCCTCTTACCCAAGCACCACAAATCTTTCATAACATCAAACCACCACCTTCCCTACATTAACGCCACCTCTTCTACACCCTAAAAATCTTCTCTTTAAAAAAATCGTCACACCCTTCCACTTGACTACCGAATGTTGTCTAGTGTCACCACCGTCCACTGCCACCATGAGCTATCACCGTGATCAATACCAAACAAATGTTGTTTATTCTTCAAGCCCATTTGCATACCATGGTTCAAACTAGGAACCAAGTAGCCGACAGGTTTCTAGCTTAGCTCAATCGCAGACGAAACTAATTTTAGCACCTCCAGTTATTGATTTAGATGATGACAACTTGGAACCATCTCCACCCATTATAAGATGAATGATCTCACCTACTAGGAATCGTCGTCGATGAAGCCCAACTCTAATCGAGACAGAACGTTCACACAATAGCCTCACTACTTCCAAAAGGTCAATTCCTAACTTACAACATGTTTTACCTTTACTATCATACTATGCAGGTTGTTCTGATGAGGCTGTGAATTCTAACGACCATGGTGAAGGTCCTTTGACTAGAAACGAGCATGTTTCTCAGTTTCAAACACAGTCATCCACCACTCGACCACATCAACCACCAATTGATGTGCTAATGATGCCTCCACATAGCAATACTAACGCTGCTAGAAATTCAAGCCTACCACCCGGCTTGCCTAATGAAAATGTTCGACCATCCTAATACAGTCAACATAATAGGCGAGGTTGTACCTACACTACCCCACCGAAGGACAATTACGAGGGTCTCTAAACTTTACAACCTCAGAGCATTACATAAAATACAATAACATTCAACAACGCCCACTTCCATTCTATAGAAAATTGATGTTTACACTCTAGACATGTTAAATATACGTGATGATGTGTTTAACTATTTTGATGCTATTGGTTGGAATTCATTTGTAAATATTTTGTGTACCGCATATTATGAACTAGTTTATGAATTCTACACAACATTTAGCTTCAATGTTAATGCATTGAGAACTATTAAAACTCAAGATGTTGTCTATTTTTGGTTACTTGGTAAAAACATTAGAATTTTGATTTCAGATTTTAACGTTGCCCTGTGTTTTATTGACACTGATGATGTTCAAAGTGATTCTTACCATACTGCTTTATTGTATATACCAATTGATTTTGATGCAAATGATGTTTGTTCTACTTTAACTCATTCTGGGAATCAACTTTATAATCCTAAGACCTCTAAGGACTGATTGGTGCATGAACCCCATTTGAGATACATTCATCAGTTTTTAGCTTTTAACTATTCGGGTCGAATTGATACGTCATCTATTTTAACTAAAACATATTATTCTTTTTGTAGTGTATGCATTCTGGATTTAAAGGTAATTTAGGATCTTGTTTTACACAAAATTTTATGTTGTTTTATGCTTTAATCGACCACTAATACTTGGCCCATATATTACAAATTTAACCTCTCAACTTTTTCCCTCTAAAGTCGATTTATCGTCCTCAACATGTGCATATACTATGGATAATCTAGATGAGTATTGTTTTGATTCTATGGGTTTGCTTGTTGGCACCCCTACTACGTATTATTTTGTTCCTCTAGGTACACGAACTACTCACAGTAATAGGGTCTTTCGCCAAAGCCCAAATTTCACTACTAGGGAGCAAGAGGAGAAACCTCCTTCATCTGTAGAAGCACATTTAAGCAGGATCAAAGCTTGAGTTGAAACAATGGAAACCCAAGTCTCCACTATCCTCGACATCTTACAAAGTCGTTACTCCCAATGCTGAAAATTTAGAAACACATGGGGAGTATACTTAGCCTTTATCTATGCTTATTGTTTGAGTTACTATACTTTAATTCATATAAAATGTGCTTGAGGACAAGCATTGGTTAAGTAGGGGGTTTGAACTAGTCAGTATACATGGTTGACTTTCTTTTGCCGTATATTTTTCTCTCACATCTGTTAACTCTTATGCTGGATTATTCGTTAATTTGTTTGACATTGAGCCTCTAATAACATTACTTAGTTAATTTAGATAGTTGGGTGATTCTTGAATTAAAGTGTTCAAATATCTAATTTAATCGACATTTGTGCTTTAAATTTGATATATGTAATTAGATTGTTTCATGAAAATTGAATGTTTATAATTGCTTGGTATGAATATTGTATTTGCTTGTAAATAAATAAATGTAAAAAAGAAAAAAAAGGGGGGGCTTAAGTTATGAGTGAATGTTTCAAAAAAGTGAATGAATTTAGTAACTGAGATAAGTTGTTTGGGTTATCATCTCATCTAGCATAAAAAGGTTCGAGTGATGAGCCGAAAACTTGCAAACATTTCTCTAACCTAGCTACCATAAGTAGGGTAAAATAGTGCGTTTAGAGACATGTCAAATTGAGTAACCAAGGTAGGGTGCTTAGGTTGTCATCCTAGTTTGCGTAAAAAGGTTTGACTACGTCCCAAATTTAATGCATAATTAATTAAGATTAATTCTTTACAAATTTTGGTTCAAACTCAATTTAGTGAAATGATTTAATTTACATATTTGAATTTTATGGATACCTATTAATCAAACTAAGTATTTGAGCACTTATTCATTTTTTGCCTAATTGTTTGCATTGATCATGGCTGTAGAAAAGAGACTTGATTTCTAATAAGTTACTGAATAATTTCTAATGTAGGAACGTACAGTATGCTTGAGGACAAGCATAAGCTAAGTAGGAGGGATTTGATAGCTAGTTTATTTTGCATATTTTACGTGCTCAACTCGATTTGTTCTTCGAATTAATTCTTGTTAATTGGTGAATTTTATGTTTAAATATTGTCAGGAATGGAATTTGGATGCCGTAAATCAAAGACAAGCAAAAAAGGGGTTAAATTGAAGCATAAGAAATAGAAAAGGGACCGAATCATAAATTTGGGACATTTGAGGGGCTAGCCAGATTTTTGACCTTATAAAGGAAAATTTTAGATGGGCTGAATCGCAAATTTGGAACTAGCCTACTTTTTATATATGTTTTATCTATAAATAGGTGGTATGGTACACTTGAAAACTCACACCTTAATTAGCTAGAATTGAATTACATTTCCTGCGTCAGTAGGCATACTACCACTTTCATTTCATTTCATTTTTCTTATCAAATTTGTTTAATTATTTCCTAAGTCCCTTCCCCTTTTCATATTTCTCCATTACCATTAAATCCACTTCCATAACCAACAAAGCATGATAAATTTCATGCTTCAGTAAATTCCAATTAGCTTTAGGCCGATATTTTTTCAGTCAAGAATAATGAGAAATTGTATATGCACTAAAAATCCTTCAAATCAATATTCACCATCTCTCTGGGATATCGGGATTGACAAATTCATCCCTTAAATTTAACTCAATTTCAACTCAAAAAGAGCATTGGGTTGGAGTCATTTTGACGCATAGTTAAGAAGACAAGTCGGTCGTGTTTTATTTGGATTTCTGTGAACAAGTTAAAGGAAATTGTGATTGGATTTAAACGTCTCATGCGGTTGAGGCTATTAATCCGAGTTGGGTTCTTCAGAATACAAGGCTACTGAGATATTGAATTGTGAACACGTGTATCACGGTTAGACAATCAGTAAGGGTTGGTTTGTAGGGTGTAGTGGGATCAACTACGAGAGGAAGAATTGAAGGTTAAGACATTCTTAGCCGCTACAACCAGCTTATTGTTCATTTCTTCTATTTCATTTATTTAATTTCTAGTCATTTCGAAACTCACCTAATTTATTTATTTCTTCTATTGCCATGATTATCGACACAACAAAAATTATGTTCATGAGAAAAACACGAAAGTTAATCATAATCACCAGTCCCTATGGAATCGGCCTACTATTTTTTACTACTATTTACAGTTATTTTATTGTAGGAATTATTTTTATTTGGTGGTTTCAATGCCAATCAAATTTTTATTTCTTTATGTTATTTTATTTTATTATTATAAAAAATTCATAAAAACTCCTTTCATTTAATTTTCATACTATAATTGAATTAAAGTACTAATTAGATCTTTTAGTGTTTAGGTTAAATTGATCTAACACTAGCCTTGCTTGTGTACGATCCTTGGAGTACTCACCTACTCCGTTGTAACTATATTACAAATGGACCTATATACTTGTGGATACCACCTCATTGATATATATTCTACTGCAGTATTCACACTCTAGACATTAGTACGTCCGAAAGCGATCACATGACTATTTATATCCTCGCTACAGCTTCTCTCAGATTAGCTGAAATTTTTCTTTACTACAATAAAAAGTCACAATTTTTTAATACTAAATATCAGGACTTAGCACCTCTAAGAATGACAGGGGTACATTTGACCTTCAAATTTTTTAGAATCGACTACACCTTGGCTCTAATACCAAAAATCATTTGGTGCCCTAGCCCTAACTCCTGATAGGGGACCTAAGGTTGGAACGTCACACGGGTTTTAAGCCCTCAATCTAACTAAAAATCTTATTTCTTTTCTATCATTTAAACTTAATTGTTTAAAGGGAAAGTAATTTACGGGGAAGAATCCCATCCTTCCACAATTATAAGATAGAGTTCTTTCAAATCTCAAACAAAAGAATTATGAAATAAACGTTCAAACTCAAGTACACTTTACAAACTCAATGTAACAGCCCGATTTTGGTGCTAGACAGAACAGTGGTTTTGGGGCCACAAATATGACAAGGAAAACCTTATGGTTATTATATTTTTATGGTCTACGATTTCACGAAAAGATTTCGTGAAAATTTTCTTCAAAAATTTTGACGTTCGGGCACTCAATTTAGTCAAAAGGACTAAATTATAATAGTGCAAAAGTTGAGTTCCACATGTTAGAAGTGTCCAATTGTTATGAGGTTTTAAATTAGAGGTCCTTAAATGGTAATTAGACCATTAGTTAAGTTGTGGACAAATATGGGCATGGTAAGGTAAGTTTTAAATTGTTTTTCATTAAGGGTATTTAAGTCATTTGGAAAATAAAGCCAAAATAACATGAGAAAAGATATCATCTTCCTCATTTTTCTCATGCTTTGGCCGAATATACCATGGAAACCATGGCTAGGGTTTGTTCAAGCTTTCCAAGCTCCATAGTAAGTGCATCTTAGCCCCATTTTTAATGTTCTTCGTATTTTTAAGATTTTCGTAACTCGATTTAGCTATTTCTAGTTATATTTTGAGGTAGGGTTCATGTTCAAAAATTTACCAATGTATGACATGCATGTGTTTTGATGATTTATGGAGGAATATGAAAGTTTGATGTATGATAAACATCTTTTTCTAAGAGATTTTCATGGAAAATTCATAAAAAGGACTAATTTGTAAAAGTTATGAAAATGGTCATACATGAGTGAATTAGTGGAAATTGAGGGCTGTGTTAGTTATGAAAATGATTTGGATAGGTCTAAAATGCAAGAAGATTGAATAAAAATCATTATACGACCTAGGGGCAAAAGTGTAAATATGATAAAGTTTAGGGGAAAAAACGTAATTTTTGCCATAGTATGATTTTTGAGTCACAATGAATAATGTAACTAATGAATAAGATAAATGTGATTTTATTGATCAAAGAAAATTAGATTTGGACCTAAAACGGAGAAAAAGAGAGAAATTGACGATTAGGTTCCTTTCAAACTTTTTGGTATCGAGGTAAGTTCATGTGTAAATAAAGCAACCTTATGTAATGTATTTGACGTTTCAATATTGTATGTAACAGCCCAAACCCGGCCCAAACGTTAGGACCGAATATGGGTCGTTACGGAGAAAAACTTTTTGAAACCCATGTTAAAATCCAATTTAAACTTTGTTGAAAAGCGCTGCGTTTTGGTTATCTTCTTTGAAATCATACTTAGATTAAATTTGGAAATTTAATTGAAGTCAAGTTATTATACCAATTTTGAATGTGTCCGATGACACAATAAAACATTTTCGTGTTGATTTAGGAAAACATGTGATTTTAATTTAATTTTAATGATGTAGCTTTAAACAAGTATCCGACATATGAGTAATAACAAAAAAAAATAAAGTTTATGGAGGCCTTATTACAACCCAAATAAAAACAAACCAATAATAAAATAAAACAACTAAGTTTAAGTTCATTTAATTTAAGTCCACCGCATGGCCACCTCGAGTCCCTCCGGCTCCATATCCGCGATCTATGCATCACCGAAAAAAATAATTAAATTCCAAATAACCCCATTTTTGGGATGTTACAGTTCTACCCCCCTTAAAATAAATTTCGTCCCGAAATTACTTAGCTAAAACAGATGAGGGTATTGCCGCCGTATCACATCCTCAGGTTCCCACGTAGCTTCCTCAGCACCATGGTTCCGCCATAGCACTTTCACTAAGGGCACTGACTTCCTACGTAGAACCTTTATATCTCTATCCAAGATCTGAACCGGTTCTTCCTCAAAAGATAAGTCCGCGTTAACTTCGATTTCTGTCACAGGCACCACATGTGATGGATCCGACCGATACCGTCTCAGCATTGATACGTGAAAGACGTCATGTATCTGACTTAATTCTGCCGGTAACTCTAACTGATAAGCTACCGGTCCTATTCGCTTCAGCACTGTATATGGGCCAATGAATCTTGGGCTTAGCTTCCCTTTTCGCCCAAATCTTAGTACCTTCTTCCAAGGCGACACCTTCAGGAAGACCTTATCTCCCACAGCATACTCCATTTCCTTGCGTTTGAGATCGGCATAAGACTTTTGCCTATCTGATGCTTCCTTGAGACGAGACCGAATCACTTTGACTTTGTCTTGGTCTCTGCTACTAGTCTGGGCCCAACACTTGTCGTTCACTCAACTCCGTCCAACACGCCGAGTTCGGCATTTTCGTCCATCTGATTCTTCAGTATGGTGCCATCTGAATACTCGCTTGGTAGCTATTATTGTAGGCGAACTCGGCTAGAGGTAAGAATTCCTCCCAACTACCTCGGAATTCCAAGACACAACCCCTCAGCATATCTTCTAAGATCTGTATGACCCTTTCTGACTGCCCGTCCGTCTGAGGATGGAAAGCTGTGCTGAAATCCAACCGCGTACCCAACGCTTGATGTAACGCTTTCCAAAACCTCGAAGTGAACCTTGGGTCCCTATCCGAGATAACTGATACGGGTACACCATGCAATCTGACTATCTCGGCCACATACAACTTTGCTAGCTTCTGGAGTGAGTAGTCCATTCTCACCGGTATGAAGTGAGCTGATTTAGTCAGACGGTCTACGATTACCCAAGCGCATCTTTCTTCTTTGGGCGTAAGGGGTAGACCATTGACGAAATCCATAGTGATCCGCTCCCACTTCCATTGAGGGATCATTACCGGTTGAAGTAACCCGATGGTAAGCGGTGCTCGGCCTTAACTCTGGCGACACGTCAAACACTTCCCTACAATTAGTTATCTCACGCTTCAACTCGGGCCACCAGAACTGTTTCCGTAGGTCTCCATACATCTTGCTACCTCCAGGATGCATAGCGTATGGGCTACTATGAGCATCATGGAGAATCTTCCGCCTCAACTCCATGTCCTTTGGCATACAGGGCTGTCCTTGAAAACATAACACACCATCACAATTTGTAACAGCCCAAACCCGGCCCAATCGTTAGGACCGAATATGGGTCGTTACGGAGAAAACTTTTTGAAAACCCATTAAAACCAATTTAATATTTGTTGAAAGCTTCTCATTTTAGCTATCTCGTTGAAATCATACTTAGTCCAAATTTGAAAATTTAATTAAGTCAAGTTATTATACAAACTTCAGATGTGCCCGATGGCACGATAAAACATTTTTCGAATTAATGTAGAAAAACGTGTGATTCAAATTTATAATTAAAACAAAATATCCAACATATAAGAAAGTAACTAAAGTAAAGTATGATGAGGCCTTATTACATCCAAAATAAAGCAACCAAATAACCAAATTTAAAATAACTAAAATTAAAGTCCATTAAATTTTAAATCCACGCATGGCCTCCTCAAGTCCCTCCGGCTCCATGTCCGCGATCTAAGCATCACTGAAAAAATAATGGAGAAGGTGAGTCACCAAGACTCGATGTAACCCTTCCCCGTTTTAAAATATTTTTCATACACAACATATAACAATTAATATGCGAATATTTAATTCCGACCTAGCCATCCAAACGCCATTTGTCTACCCTGTTGTGGTACCAAACCACCTGGTGGTGCTAAACCACTGGTGACATATAGTCACAATGTATTACCAAAACACGGTGTCGTGAGACACAGATCATTTGATGGGGCCAACCCATCGTGTGATACCAAATCACCGCGAGGCGATCCCATATCTCAAGTGGGGCCAACCCACGGTGGTGTTAACCACGAGGATAAGTCGCTATTGAGGTACCAAACCTCTGGAGGTACCAAACCTCTGGTGACATATAGTCACGGTGTGTTACCAAAACACTGGTGCCCGTCAAGACGATTAATACCGCCTCCACTCACTAATCCCACATCAATCACATACTTGAATCTCATATAATAATGCATCATGCTTACCAAAAGCATCAAATAACAAGTACACATTTTAGGGACTTACCGGATTGCCAACTATACCGATATGGTATATTATCAATGCTACATAGAAATCAAGTTAGCATTCACAACAACAGCATATTAACAAATTATATGTGTGTATGTACACACCTGTCACCACGATTAATCTAAATCCCGAATGAAGGAGTCGACCACCTTAGATCTCTTTGTTCCTATATTCGGTCATAATAGAGTTAGTGATATGGGCCATTCGGCCAAACCAATTAATTTGAGAGGGATTCCTTGTGAACCCGAACCTTACCTTTACGCTTTTGGATACTTAATCACAATACCCGATTCCCGAATCTGCTTCATCAATTACCACCGGTTAGTAAACAAGCCATTAGCCTTCGGCTTTTAAATATTTGCAAACTAAACCCATGGAAACCGATTCTTACCAACACTTACCACTTGATTGGTCACAAATGATGGCTTGTTTTGTCGATCTCCAAAATCCCGGAACACCTAGATAGATTCGGTTTCCAAAACAGATACTTAGTACCTTGTAAAAATTGACAAAGATAGGGAAAAAGGGAGCATAGGCATTCAGCCAACTCTACTTACCACCTTATGAACCGATTGAAGGAGAGTCAGAGGGATTGTTCGGTTTATTATTCTACCAAAACTTGGAATATGGAGAGGAAATTCGGCTATCAAATAGGACAAAGAAAAGAGGACAAAGGAAGAAATCGGCACTTCCAATAGGTATATTCGGCCAAAGAAAATTAGTAGGGGAGAAAAGAAGTTTTGGTTACTGAAATAGGGAATAGGTTTGAGTGGAGAAAAATAAAGAGAAGAGAAGAGAAGAGTGGGAGGGGTTTCGGCCAAGCTATGAGAGAGGAGAGAAAGTTTGGAAAAAGAAAGAAAAGAGTGGAATGTAGGGGGAGTGCCTAGCCGAAATTTTGTAAAAAGAGTACTAAAGAATTCGGCCTCCCCTTCCCATCACCTAGTCTCCATGTCGATTACTCCTCTTCAAGGAGTTTAAAATTCGGCCAACACCTCAAATTATTCTAGGCCACACATTTGTATTAATTCAAAATTAATTTGAATTAATCAACAAGCTATTTTCCTCTACTAAACCACCATCCTGAACTTGCATTCTCTTCGCATTTAAGCCTTCATCCACTAACTGTTTGTTCTTAATCTCCTCGATCCATGTTGGCTTAACTTGAAGTTACGCCAAAAGGCTTCCATCGTCATATAGGCTCAAGCGAGCAAACATTGCTCTTAAGTCCGCCACGACCTTGGCTCAACGCGTCGACCACCACGTTAGCCTTACCCGGATGATATTCGATGGAGCGATCGTAGTCCTTTAATGACTCAATCCATCGGTATTGTCTCGATTGAGATCATACGTGAGAAGATACCTCAAACTTTTGTGGTCGTGTAAATTACCGACTTCTCCCCATAAAGATAATGTCTCCATACTTTGAGGCGAGAGGCATTGCGGCTAACTCCGTGTCGTGAGTTGGATAGTTAACCTCATGCGGTCTCGGTGACGGGGCGCATAGGCTACTACCTTTCCATCCTGCATCAACACACACCCCAAACCGGTGTGAGATGCATCACAATAAGCGTGAATAATTTCCGCTTCTCGGGTTGTACTAAACCGAGCTTCCATCGAATCTTCCTCACCTATCAAAACTTTCTTCTTTGCTTCTCCGACCATACAAATGGAACACCTTTCCTTAGTAACTTAGTCAACGGTACTGCGATTAGAGAGAACCCTTCCACAAATCTCCTAGAATACTCGCTAACCCCGAAAACTCAGTATCTCGCCAATCGACTTAGGCGGTTTCCACTCCAATACCACTTTAATCTTGCGGGGATCCACTCTAATCCCTTTCGCTGACACTACGTGACCTAAGAAAGCCACCTCCCTCAGCCAAAATTCGCACTTACTGAATTTGGCATACAACTGTTTTTCCCTCAACACTTGTAGGACTATCCGTAAATGCTTGTCGTGCTCCTCCTCCGTCTTTGAGTAGACCAATATGTCGTCTATGAACACCACGACGAATTGGTCTAGGTACAGTTGGAATACCCTATTCATTAAGTCCATGAACGCCGCCGGTGCATTGGTCAGCCCAAATGGCATCACTAGAAACTCGTAATGCCCATACCAAGTTCGGAATGCCGTTTTGTGAACATCGGCCTCCTTCACCTTAAGTTGATGGTAACCCGACCTAAGGTCTATCTTCGAAAACACCGATGCTCCCTTCAATTGGTCAAACAAGTCATCGATCCGAGGCAATGGGTACTTGTTTTTGATCGTTAACTTGTTTAACTGACGGTAGTCGATGCACATCCGCATAGAACCGTCTTTCTTCTTGACAAACAATACAGGCGCTCCCCACGGAGATATACTAGGTCGAATAAATCCCTTATCCAAGAGCTCTTGAATTTGAGCCTTCAGCTCCACCAATTCTTTTGGTGCCATCCGGTAAGGTGCTATAGACACAGGTGCCGTTCCGGGTAGCAAGTCTATACCGAATTCGACTTCCCGATCTGGAGGCAGACCCGAAAGTTCTTCTGGGAACACATCAACAAATTCCCCAACCGTTCGGACCTTTCCAACTACCGACTCCTTAACTTCCAAAGCCAGATTTGAACCAAGAATGCCCTACCACCCTTCTTGACCATCTTCTCAACCTTCAAGGCCAGACACCACATTGGATGTAATTCCTTGATCACCAATCATAACCACCTCATTCCCTTGATCGTTTGGAGAACCATGCGCTTAGCGGCGCAATCCAACTTCGCTTGGTACCTAACCACCAATCCATTCCAGGATCAAATCGAACTCCCGAATGGTAGTTCCATCGATCGACCAATCGACCCTTGGAGTTCTAGGGTACATTCCTAAAAGTTTGTCTACCACTACTGAGTGACCTAACGGACTAACTACAGTCATCTCCCTAGAAGCGGTTTGAGTTTAGGTCCAAAGTCTCTACCACACTCATCGCTACGTCTGAATCGTAGAACCCACATCGATTAATGCATAATAAGGAGACCAAAAATCGAAGCGTCGGTTATGACATCCGGTCGTCACCCTCCTCATGACGCCTTGCCGCATAGACTAAGCCAGTGCCTAGCCTCTCTTTGCTGAACCTCCGCCTGAGTTCCTCGACCTCGGTTAGGACCATTGCTTCCTCTGCCATTACTGCGACCCTCTGTGGTCCCACATTTCTATCCCGAGCACAGTTACATCCTCCGCTGATTCTTAGCTAGTTTTCGAGGACAATCTCGACGATGCTCTAAAGACCCATACTCAAAACATCCTCTATCGCCGGTCGAACAACTTCCCCAATGGGTCTTTCCACAGCGATTACACTGAGTCGGCCTCTGATTAGCAGTCATGGGCCTTGCCGCCTGATTTGGCCCACTTGGCCTAGCCTTTTTCTGGACACTACCACTGGATCCTGCTGACCCAAATCCTCTCTTTTGATTATTCCTACTATAGTTTTGCCTCACAGCCTCCTTGATCCCTTCGGCTACCTTAGCCTTTTCCACTAAAGAAGAAAACTCACGCACTTGCTGCGGGGCAATCAGTAACCTCAAATCATCTCGGAGTCCATCCTCGAAGCGGATCTGGCCGTGTTCGAGAGCCACGATGCCTCTAGCATACCTGCTCAGTCTTAAAAACTCCGCCTCATATTCCGCTACTGACTTAGTTCCTTGCACTAATCCTAGAAAAGCTTTCCTCTGAGCATCTGTATAACTGGTGCCCACATACTTCTTCTGATAGGTGGTCTTGAAATAATCCCAAGTCAGATCATCTGCCGTAGCGCCATCTCGAATCGTCACCACCATCGTCGCTTCATCCTTTAGAAGTGACACGGCCCTTTCAGTTTTTCTTCCTCAGTCAGGTCAAGATCATCCATGATCCTTTCAGTTGACTCTAGCCAAGATTTCTCAGCCTTTGGGTGCCACTCGACACACCGGAACACTTAGTCCGTTAGACCGAATTCGCTGGGAACAGATTTTTGAGCTCTCGATTTCCACTAGCTCCACCACCAACTCGAGAACTTCGTAACACGACTTGCGATCTGACCTCACCCAGTCGATCTGCGCCTCGGCTCCAAAATTTGGAGGTGGTGGTGGCGATGGTACATCGTTTGAGAACCTTATCCCGACTGACGGGTTGGACAAATCATCCTACCCCTACCTCGTCCACGGCGTCCCGCCCTCTGGAACTCATTCTATCTACCGCACTTTTAATCGATTAAGAAAAATTTTATGCATTAGCATTTGTTCCACTTTCTTATTCGCGAAGAAATTTTATGGATAGAGTTTTAATCGGAGATTCTTTCGAGCAAACAAGGTTTCAGTTTCTAACCTAGTTCACACAAATAAGTTTTGCATCCATTCCTTAATACTTTCCATACCTATTCGCTCTTGGACATTTACGCCCATTTCTAACCTGTGGGTATTTTCGTCTTTTTCCCTGAGGGTATTTTTGTAATAAAAGAAATTTTAAAACTTTAGTAAAGTAGGTTATTTTTGCAATTCCCAACTTTGGAGGGTATTATTGAAAATTGGTAAGGTTTGAAGTTATGGCATTATTTGGAAACCGGGGTATTTTGGTAATTTTGTCGATCGGGGTAATTTTGTAATTTTGTACATCACGGTGTTTTAATAATTGTAAAACTCGAGGGTTCCTTTTGAAAATTTTCCTTTCTTAAAGCGGTGATGTTGCAAAAATTTTGTACTCGAGTCGTTTTGGTAATTTTACAAGTTGAGGTATTTCAGTAATTTTGCAAAACCAAATTATTTTATTGATGATTTTCAAAGTAGGGTTGAATATTTGAGAAGTAGTTGAAATTTTTGGACAAAATCATTGATTTGATATTTTATGAGTCAAGGGTATTTTAGTAATTTTACCCCTAAGGGCATTTTTGTAATTTTTCGCAAATCACACTTTTCGGGGAAAACATTGTAAAAAGAGTTGTTCTTATGTTTGGAAGAGTGATTTAGAAGATTTTGAAGAAATTAGGGTTTTGTTGTTTTCTTCTTCTTCGAAAATCAAGGCTAGTTCCCTTTCGGGTTTTAGTCATTATGTTTAGCCTTTGACCGAGCCCTCTTGGTCGGGTGAATAAAGCTACGCACAAGGCGAGATTCGTGTGGAGAGGAGGTGAGTCACGTGATCGCTTAAATACCAAGCTCCCACGAACCTTTCTAGACATGCGCATGAGGTTACCACACCACTGAGCCCTCCGAGTTAGGGTGAACCCAAGCTACGCACTGGGTAGGATACTGCGAAGAGGTGGTGAGTCACTCGATCGCTTAAATACCAAGCTTTTAGGTTCCAATCCTAGACATGCGTCAGGGGTTACCACACCCTAGCTCAATGACTTAGCCATAGGTTGGTTTAGTTCTTTAAGTCTTATGTTCGGTTTGTGTGTTTGAGTAATCAAATCCTAGGGTTCAAATTCCTATAAGTCTATCTACGTTCCATGCTTCCTACCCTTCTACGAATATAATTCACGAAGAAGTTTAGATGTACTTACAGGCGGATCGGTTGGGAGACTCGGGCCATGCCGCTTTAAAACCCAAAAACAATTAATAAGGCCTACTAAAACATTTTTGGGCCTTGGGCCCCAGTGAGAGCTTTGAGCTGGCTCGATACCAATTTGTAGCAACCAAACTTGGCCCAAACGTTAGGACCGAATATGGGTCGTTACTGAGAAAAACTTTTGAAACCCATGTTAAAATCCAATTTAAACTTTGTTGAAATCATACTTAGATTAAATTTGGAAATTTAATTGAAGTCAAGTTATTATACCAATTTTGAATGTGTCGTGACACAATAAAACATTTTCGTGTTGATTTAGGAAAACATGTGATTTTAATTTAATTTTAATGATGTAGCTTTAAACAAGTATCCGACATATGAGTAATAACAAAAAAAATAAAGTTTATGGAGGCCTTATTACAACCCAAATAAAAACAAACCAATAATAAAATAAAACAACTAAGTTTAAGTTCATTTAATTTAAGTCCACCGCATGGCCACCTCGAGTCCCTCCGGCTCCATATCCATGATCTATACATCACACGAAAAAAATAATTAAATTCCAAATAACCCCATTTTTGGGATGTTACATTGTAAGAATTGTGTATTGTCTCTATGAAATTTATAATTTACGATTTTGATGAGATGTCAAGGGATAAAAATCTTCGATTTAACTTTAAGAGTGAATAAAATATAAATACCATGTTATTAAGGTTATTAAGGTTCCGTATAAGACCATATCTGGGATATGGCCTTGGTATGAGATTTTGGATAAGACCATGTCAGGGACATGGAATAGACATCTATTTATGATCTCGTATAAGATCATATATGGAATATGGCATCGACATCGAGATAAGAGATCCCGTGTAAGACCATATCTAGGATATGGCATCGGCATCAAGAGGAGATCCCATGTAAGACCATATTTTGGATATGGTATTGGCATCGTAATACATGTATGATGAGATTGATTATCCTTCAATATTTTGAGTAGTTCAACGGGCAAAGAGCTAAGATTATGTTAATGAAGACAAAGAGCTAAGTCTATGTTCAAGAGAATAAAAGTGTTAAAGTTATGCGATGAAGTGATACATATATCCATGAGTAACTTACGGGAAATGAATGTAAAATGTGATATGTGATTTGGTAAGAATAAGCATTATGAATGATTAAGTGGTAATCATGAGCTTAAATGCAAATCACATTATAATACCTTTGTGGTTGAGTAAAAAAAAATGATTGTCAATAGTTGCTTATTATTTGCATATGAACTTACTAAGCTTTATTGCTTACCCCCTTTCCTTTCATATCTCCTATAGGTTAATTTAGCCAGCTTAGGTTGGAAATTGTCAGAGATGCTTTCACACTATCAATCAGACACCTTGGTTATAAATATTCAAGCCTTCTTGAGATATGGCATGTATAGGTGTAACGTCCTAAAATTTGGAATTTTATGTGTTGCATTATTTTTGGTGCTAAGCTAGTTAAATTATTAATTTTGTATGTCTAAGGGAGGTCCTGAGAAGGCTCGGGGTCGATTTGGACCTAGTAAAAATTTTGGTATTTAGCATTTTAAGGAGATAGAGTAAGTGACCTTAAAGCTTATAGAAATAAATGAGTAAATTGCTAGCATAAATGAGCAATTAGAAAAGAGGTTATGGCATCAAGTGAAGTACCTTGAGGGAAGAGGTTTGAATCCCATTATGTGCAATTTTTGACTTTTATTTTTGCATTCATTCCTTAAGTGTCGGCCAAGCATGTAAATAAGGTAAGGTGGACTTTTTATTTTTGGCAAGATTGCTAAGGAGAATAGGAAAGAATGAAGGTGAGGAAAGAAATCAAGAGAAAGGGGAAAGTAAGGGGAACAAGTGGCTTTTTTCAAGGGAAGTGTTATGGAAAGTGTGGTTGGCCAATTTTGACCATTATGGCCATGTATGTGGACGGTTTTGTGGGTAAGAGAGGTAGCCAAAATTTTGTTGGAGTTTTGGTAAAGCTTTAGTGCTTGGTTGGTCAAATTCATTTAGCATCAAGTGTGCATTTTTTCTCCAAAATACTATTCTCTTAGCCGAATTTTGTCTTTGGCAATTGGTAAAAGTTTCGTTGTTGTTTTGGCCAAATTCCTATTTGCAACTTTGGTGTCATTTTTCTTTTCTCTCCAAATTTTCCTACTCCTCCTTGCCAAAATTACAAACTTTGTAGGTGCATATTCTCTTCCTTTCTTTCCCTTGTCGAATGTACACAAACATTGAGACCAAAAATTTGTTCACTTATCTTTCTTGAAAACCGAAGCTAGTCAAACATTCTTCTTCTTTTTTCTTTTCTTTTCACAAAATCCTTCAAGCATCTCTTCTTATCTAATCCTTTTCACCATAGCCGAATATTTTGCCCATTATTCCTCCATAGCCAAAACCTTTCATCTCTTCATTAATCTTTCTTTTTCATTCGAGTTGTCACTCACCCCTTGATCAATCGGTAAGTGTTCTTTTCAAGTTTTTATTTTCTTTCTCTAATTGTTGAATCTATGTTTTGGTTTGGGATGGTCATTTTGGCCGAGACCAACACCTTATTCTCTCTCAAACAAGATCTTTTTCTTCTCTGTAGTGATATAGTGGAAGGCCGAAAACTTGAGTCTTCCGAAGTTATCGTATAATCGTTGGGAATCAGTCCTAAAAATCTTCAAGGTAATGAGTTATTAAAGGTGATCGCTGCAAAATAGTCTAGTTTTAATATTTATAAAAGAGTGATCGAACCTGTAGACTGACTTTGACAATGATAGAGGCAAACACACCTATCGAACAATAGTATAACTCAGGCAAGAAAATCTTTATCAAACCCAGGGAACCTAAAAGTACTATTACTTACTTTCTTTCTATTATTTAGCCTAAAATATGTAGTGTTTGGTTTATTAAATCTAAAACAAATGAAATACTTAAACTTAAATGCAAAGACAAAAGAACAAAACTTTGGGAAAAGATTTGAAGAAAACTTAATTGATAAAGACGATACCCTCGGGAAGAATCCACCTATGACTTCACTTATTATCTAACTTTCAATTCATATGATTTCTTTAACTTAGCTTGATCCGTGAGACTCCCTAACCTATATTAAACCTTCTCTCGAAGCAAATAACATCTAACCTTAGGTTAATTAGTGGAACTCTCGTTCTCTTATAATAACCCCCTAAGGAAGCAGTAAATCGATCAATGGACCCCCATATTAGGTTTCACCCTAATCCGGCAAAATCTCGTAACCCTATCTCTAGGCGCCCAATCAATTCCGCTTAATTATGCTAGATCTTTAATTATGCTAGATCTTCTCTTAGGCAGGGTCTATTCCCCCTCCACCTAAGCACATAAGATTAAATTGAGCAACATAATTAAGAACAAACTAAGTATTTATCATATAAACCGAAAGAATTAAATAACAAAATCCATCATAGGTTTCATCCTCTTCAGGTATCTGAGGGGTTTAGTTCATAATAAAATTGGAAAACATCTCGAGAGAAAAGATAAAACAAAACATAAGAAATCCCTAAAACCCCCTGAAAGAATTGAAAGAGAGATTCTCCATCTTGAGTAGAATTCCGGCTCTTTGAGATGGATCAACTGGCTATCTTCGAGTAATTCCCTAAACAAGTAAAGCTCTGGCAGAAAACTCTGCTAAAATCTGACACCCCCTAATTGATGCCTTGGATTTGTTTTTATATACGTTTGGGATGCTTTACTTGGCTTCTAAGTACTCATACTTCAAGTGAAATTCGTCCTAAGTGTTTGAGTGGACTTAGGATTGCGTTTCTTAGGCTCTAAGCATCCAATTCTGAGTGAAATTACTCTTTTCAGCGGTAGGGGCACGGCCTTGACACACCCATGTAAATCGTGGTCTAGCCCGTGTCTCCATCCTGTAGATTTAGGCGCAGCTATGACATATCCGTGCAATATCTAGGTCTAGCCTGTGTCTCGATTCTGCCATTTTGGAAATGGCCGTGTAGATCACTAGGCACGCCTGTGTGTGGACTTTATCGATGGGAAAATAGTCGTATGAATCGGGGTAAGGCCGTGGTCTAGATGACTATCGAGGCACGGCCGTGTGGCATGAAGTCCAGGCCGTGCTGACTTCTTAGGTCGGCCCACTTTGGTTCGTTTTAAGCCCGTTTTACATTCTTTTTACCCTTGGTGCTTTCCTGAGCATAAGACACGAAAAGAAAGGATTAAGGGCACCTTTTTACATAAATTAAGGATAAATTCATCCAAAAGCATACTAAATGTGGGATTAAAATATGTTACTTTTACGGTTTATCAAATACCTCCACACTTAAGCTTTTGCTTGTCCTAAAGCAAAATTCTCAACTTACAATTAAAATGAACTTTCCATAATTCATAATTCCTATTAATATTGTCTCATCATAATTCATAGATAATTTATACATGGATAATTCAACTCAAAGATTCCTAAAGATTCAATTACGATAAGTCATACCTTTGTAGTACGAAAACATAGGTGTTTCCCTTTATCTAAGTAATTACCTTTAATTCAAAGCCAATAAGGATTGACGTCCTCACAATAGATTCACTCAAGTCACTCAAAAGTGTCAAGGTTCAAGAATAAACACTCTAAGTCGAACCTGAAAAGTTAATCCCATAGACTTGCTTGGAAATCAAATCTCCACCACTGTATATGAGTTGATACATAAATCAAAAGGTCTTTAATCAAGGTTGTAACGTGGTTAGGGTTAAAGGTGTGGATATAGGCTGAATTAGAGGTTTAGAATCGATATTGACTTGACAAATTGCCTAACTAGAAACACTGAACTAATATGAATATTTACTTTGAATGAAAACAAATAATATCTCTTTTGATAATTACTCCATAATAAGGAGTATTTTGATACTACTTTAATACGAGCTTTTTCTTTACCAATTGGAGTTTAACGCTCTAAGCTCTTTTATATACTACCAATAATTAATATACTTGGATTTTTTTTAAGAACAAACTAAGTAAAATAAAAGGAACTTTGATAATTGAAATATCCTAGTTTGGCAATTGATCAAGTCAATTCTCGATAGAGGGGTAGTCAAAGGAATGTTGATAACAAATACAAAGGGATTTTGGTTTAATATTAGTGGGTGAGTCAATAAAAAGGTTATTAGGATTCAACTGGGTTCACTAGGGGTTAATTTGTGTAGGTAGGCTTTTTAGTGGTTTGAACGGGTTGAAACCTAGGTGCCTTTATCATCTCAGTATATCAAATCATTAATGTGGTCTCGACATGTATAAACGAGGCAAGTTCTAGAATAACAGTTCAAAGTTGACACACTTATAATCAATAAAGTGAGCAAGAAAAAGAATATATGCTCTATAAGGCTCAAAATCTCACCAAAAAATATCGGTGTTTTTGACATCAATCCCTATAGATTTCAAATTTCAAAGTAATACTCAGATTTAGTTTGACAACCTATCAATTTTTATTTTTGAAAAATAGACTTATCATGCTTGATTCTCTAGTATTCTTCAAATTTAATCATCAATGCACAATTAACTATGACTTACTCTAAAACATCTCAATAAGAATCATAAGTCATTAGAAATTTCATCCTAATTAATAATATGAGAATAATTCTTAAGATCAAGACTAATTTCAAGGTTTTGAGAATTATGCAAAAAGTTAGGCACTATTACCCCCACACTTAAGATGTACATTTCCCTCAATGTACAAAGATAGATAATGACATTTATGTGCCAAATCAAAAAGATAAGTGGGGAAAGTAATACTCCCTAAAATTTGGATGATCCTGGCGTCTCTGGTGGTGGTGATGGTGTTTTCTATGGACCTGGTAGAGTGGCTACCGGGAAGCAAATTGCTAGATAAAGAAATTGGGTAGCTTTGAAAGATATAGCCAAGAGATCTAGGAAATAATAATACTATACTAATAATATAATTAAAGATTAAGGAAATAAAATGAAGAAGACTAAGAAGAAAACTAAAATTGAAAGAAAAGACTAATGGACTAAGGAGTCCTTATTGTTGGATGGTTTGCGAAGTGGGTGTGTCCTCTAAGGCTGTGGTGTGTGATTCCCTAGTAGCCTTTAGAACCTAAAACCAAGAAACTAATATGAAATAAATTAATTTAAGCAGGAAATAAGTAAAGATAAGGAAAATAATGGAGATGAGAAAAGAAAATAGAACCAAAAGGTTTAGAGACCCTTGGCGTGTCAATTAAGTGAAGTCTTGGCATGAACTCATGTTGAGGTCTCCTCTAAGGAGGTGATGCTTACGTTTCTTCTGCATGATCTTTGTGTTGCTCAAGTGTCTTGGATCTTTTCTATGAATAGGAAGAAAATTTGAAAGAAAAGAGAAAGAAGAAATAAGAAAAGAGATGGGACAAAGAAGATGGGTTGTGAGGATTTAAATAGGATTTCAACTCTGGTACGTTCCCATGCCCGTGCACCGAGGGTGTGTCCCTTCACACGGCTGCCTAGCACGGCCGTGGCTAATGGCGTGTTGCTTCTTACGCTTGTTTCTTAATCGACCCGCTGTTTCGAGAAAGTCAGTAGCTTCACATAGTTCATAGGCACGCTCGTGCTGTTCTTGTCGATGTCTGTACTTTAGGGTTGTTGGGCTCGTGACGTCACGGAGTGGTTGGACTGGCTTGCATGGCCCTACTCCTATCAGTGTGGTGGTTTTAGTGGTCCACACGGCCACGGACACGGCCGTGTGTAAGGCCGTGTGGTCTGGAAATCTACACTTTTGTGTTAGTTTCCAACTAAATTCTTAAGAAAGAAAGATGGAAAGAAAAGAAACTGAAATCAAAATTGAAAATAAATAGTGTTAATGTTCGGGTTGCCTCCCGAGAAGTGCTCGTTTATAGTCTTAAGCTAGACTGTCCTCATGTTTGAAAATTTTTAGGGAGGTTTAAAGGTTTGAATATCTTCCCTCATACTTCCGATTTTATTTTCATGACAAGATTGGAATCAATAAGCATTTACCTCGAATTTGTCAAATTTTGGGTTACTTACCTCGACTGTGTTGTGGGGGAAGATTTTGCGTACCTTGGGGAGGATTTCTCCCTTTGCCCTCGAGTCTGTTAAAGTGATGTGAAGGCCAATTTTGTCTAATAGCACCTGGTCTACTATTTTAAAGTGATTGGATGTTCCTATGAGCTCTTCTGGTGGTTCCTTAGGTTTTACTTCGTGTGGATCCGTCTTTGCTTATGTCTTCTGCTCTTTTGATTTGTCGACTTTAAGTATACATGATTCTTCTGTGTTGACTAAGATGTTATAGTTCGACTCAAAATTGATTTCGTGGGGTGTTTCCTGCAATGAAGGTTGAATAATTTGACTATCGACTAGAGTAATTTTCGTACCTTCATCATTCATGGCTCTGGCTGAGTTGAGAGCTTGAAGATTTATTGATTCATCTCCCACGCGAAGTATGAGTTCTCCTGTGGCAACATCGATTTTAGTCTTGGCGGTTGCAAGAAAAGGCCTTCCTAAAATCAATGGGATTGAATTATCCTCATCCATGTCTAAAACAACAAAGTCTACTGGGAAAACAAATTTATCGATTTTGACTAAAACATCTTCAATAATGCCCCTAGGGATTCTAACAGTTTTATCAGCTAGTTGAATACTCATCCTAGTTTGTTTGGGCTTCCCTAGACCTAGTCGTTTAAACAGTGCATAAGGCATAACATTTATACTTGCCCCTAAATTAGCTAACGCATTATCAATAGACAAACTACCAATTAAGCATGAATCGTAAAACTCCCTGGATCTTTTAGTTTTTGTGGTAGCCTATTCTGTAGCATTGCTAAGCATGTTGCATTTAATTCCACATGGTGCTCTTCATCTATTTTATGTTTGTTCGTCAAGAGCTTGCTTAAGAATTTCCTTGCATCGGGCATCTGAAAAAGAGCTTCAAGAAGAGGTAAGTTAATATGTAATTTTTTTAAGAGTTTTAGAAACTTACCGAATTGTTCCTCTGAATCTTCTTTTTTCAATGCTTTAGGATAAGGTATGCTAGGTTGGTATTCTTTGATTACCGGTTTTACATCGGTCTTATCCTTCTTTTCTTGCACTGATGTGGGTCTATCTACTTCTGTACCCTCTTGAGTTGTAACGGCTTGGATTTGTTCTTTTGGGTTTATTTCTATGTTGCTTAGTAGATGTCCTTGTTGGCGTTCAGAAATTAGATTTGTTAGGTGTCCCACTGACCTAGTAATTCTCCAACTTGATTCTCAAGTCCTTTCATCGACTTCTGTTGTTCATCAAGGTTTGTATCAGTCTTTTGAAGGTGAGATTCTATGGTTGCCATGAGTTTTGTCAGCATCTCTTCAAGGCTTGATTTTTTTTCCAGTGGGTAGGGCTGATTTTGATAATTTGGAGAAGGTTGCCTTTGAATTCCTTGATATCCTTGTCCTCCCCACGAAAAATTTGGGTGGTTCCTCCAACCTAGGTTTTAAGTATTACTATAAAGATTATTATTTGATCTAAAATTGTTATCTATATAGTTTGTCTACTCGTTTTCTGCCCCTGGTTGGTAGGGTGGGTACTCAGCATTCGCCACATTCCCGTTTGCTTCACATTGCATTACTGGATGTACCTGCGAAGAACATAAATTATCAAGCTTTTTATTCATTAACTCTACTGTGTTGACAACATTGTCTTTGCGTCTATGTTAAAAACTTGATTGATTTTGTCGGCTTTGCCCTTGTGATTTGCCATTGATAAGTGTTCAATAACATCTCTTCAATAAAATCGTAGGCCGCTTCAGGAGTTTTTTTTGTTTAGAGTTCCACCGACTGATGAATCAATCATTTACCTTGTTGAAGAATTCACACCACTGTAAAAAGTTTGGACGTGAAGCCACAAAGGTAATCCATGGTGTGGGCATCTTCTTAGGAGATCCTTGTATCTTTCCCATGCATCATATAATGTTTCTATGTCATTCTACACAAAAGAAGATATGTCATTCCTAAATTTGGCCGTTTTGGCTGGTGGAAAATCCTTTGAAAGAAATTTTTCTGTCATTTGGTCCCATTTGGTGATTGACCCTCGTGGTAACGAGTTCAACCACTACTTTGCTTTATTTCTTAATGAAAAAGGAAATAACAGAAGGCGTATGGCATCATCGAAACGCCATTTATTTTGAAAGTATCACGAACTCTAAGAAATTAGCTATATGATTATTTGGATCTTATACGCAATCCATCAAATTGAACAAACTGTTGAATCATTTGTATTGTGTTAGGTTTTAATTCAAAATTATTAGAAGCTATAGCAGGCCTAACAATACTAGATTCTACTCCTGTCAAATTAGGTTTATCATAATCATACATAGTACGTGGGGCATTCTGATCTTGCGCATCGGGCGGATTATTTTCGGCCATCCCTTCAGTAGGATTGGATCTGTTTTGTTGTTCTTCTCTTTGGTAGTCTAGAGCTCGTCTAGTTTCTCTGCGATTTCTGCGAGCAGTAGCTTCAATATCACTATCGTATTCTAATGGTCCTCTAGGGTTTCTTCGAGTCATAAACTAAAGGTACCTTGCAAGTTTAATAAATAAAAAGGATTAGTAAAATTAGAAATTTAATAAAAATAAAAATTAGAGATAATGGATAAAGTAATAAAAATAGAGCTTTCGTAATATTTTAGAAGTCCCTAGAAACGGCGCCAAAAACTTGATCGCTGCAAAATAGTCTAGTTTTAATATTTATAAAAGAGTGATCGAACCTGTAAACTGACTGCGACAACGATAAAGGCAAGCGCACCTATCGAACAGTAGTATAGCTCAGGCGAGAATATCTTTATCGAACCCAAAGAACTTAAAAGTACTATTACTCACTTTCTTTCTATTATTTAGCCTAAAATATGGAGTGTTTGGTTTATTAAATCTAAAAAAAATGAAATACTTAAACTTAAATGCAAAGACTAAAGAACAAAACTTTGGGAAAAGACTTTGAAGAAAACTCAATTGATAAAGACGATACCCTCGAGAAGAATCCACCTATGACTTCACTTATTATCTAACTTTCAAGTCATATGATTTCTTTTACTTAGCTTGATCTGTGAGACTCCCTAACCTATATTAAACCTTCTCTCGAAGAGAATAACATCTAACCTTAGGTTAATTAGTGGAACTCTCGTTCTCTTATAATAACCCCTTAAGGAAGCAATAAATCGATCAATGGACCCCCATATTAGGTTTCACCCTAATCTAGCAAAATCTCGTAACCCTATCTCTAGGCGCCGATCAACTCCGCTTAATTATGCTAGATCTTCTCTTAGGCAAGGTCTATTCCTCCTCCACCTAAGCACATCAGATTAAATTGAGCAACATAATTAAGAACAAACTAAGTATTTATCATATAAACCAAAAGAATTAAATAACAAAATCCATCATAGGTTTCATCCCCTTCAAGTATCTGAGGGGTTTAGTTCATAATAAAATAGGAAAACATCTCGAGAGAAAAGATAAAACAAAACATAAGAAATCCCTAAAACCCTCTGAAGGAATTGAAGGAGAGATTCTCTGTCTTGAGTAGAATCCTGACTCTTCGAGTTGGATCAACTGGCTATCTTCAAGTAATTCCCTAAACGAGTAAAGCTCTGGCAGAAAACTCTGCTAAAACCTGACGCCCCCTAATTGCTGCCTTGGATTTGTTTTTATATACGTTTGGGATACTTTACTTGGCTCCTAAGTGCTCGTAATTCAAGTGAAATTCATCCTAAGTGTTTGAGTGGACTTAGGATTGCGTTTCTTGGGCTCCAAGAATCCAATTCCGAGTGAAATTGCTATTTTCTGCGGTAGGGCACGGCCTTGACACGCCCATGTAAATCGTGGTCCAACCCGTGTCTCCATGTTGTCGATTTAGGCACGGCTATGACATGTCCGTGCAATATCTAGGTCTAGCCTGTGTCTCGATTCTGCCATTTTGGGAACGGCCGTGTAGATCACTAGGCACGCCCGTGTGTGGACTTTATCGATGGGAAAACGGCCGTGTGAATCGGGGTAAGGCCGTGGTCTAGATGACTATCGAGGCACGGTCGTGTGGCATGAAGTCCAGGCCGTGCTGACTTCTTGGGTCAACCCATTTTGGTTCGTTTTAAGCCCGTTTTGCATTCTTTTTATCCTAGGGTACTTTCCTGAGTATAAGACACGAAAAGAAAGGATTAAGAGTACCTTTTTACATAAATTAAGGATAAATTCATCCAAAAGCATACTAAATGTGGGATTAAAATATGTTACTTTTACGGTTTATCAAAAGGATTCTATAAATCATTCTTTATTTGCTAAGATGCTATTGGAATGGTGATGATTAACCGATTATAATTATAGGGATTAAATCGCTTGATCTATCCAACTGTTGATCACTCAGAATTAGTGGTAAGCCGATCTTTACCTTTTGATAATCCATATTTTATCATAATATCGATCTATATAAGATCTAACCGAATGGAGGCTTGTGGTACCGATTTGAATGGAAAATCGAGTGGGGATCTCAAAAGGAGAGGATTAGCGATCCTTACTCCTAAATTCAAGTGAAGGGCGGTCTCATCGATTCGGGACTTTCCACCGGTTTGTCGACCCTCATCAGGTGAGAATCCACTATTCAAGGTCATTCACAATTTTGAAGCATCAGCGATTCGGGATTTTCCACCGGGTTGTGGACCTTCAACCAGGGAAAACTGACAATCATAGTCATTCACGATCCCGAGGGTAAAATTTTAAATCGTTTGTTTTAAAGTAGATTTATTAAATCGCGTACGTTGACTAATCGAGCGTTATAATATTTTAGGTGTCGATGATCAAGAAATCTTAGTGCTTACCATAATCAGGTGTGTAATCTCACCTTTTTTCCGTGGGTTAAAGATTTATATCATATTGGTAGTAAACCACTTGATTAAAATCATGTTATGGTGGAAGTGGGAAAATTGGCTTGGATCTCACTATTTTGATAAAATTAACAAAATCGGTATTAACACCGTGAGAGTTTACGAAAATGCCCCTAATGGGCCAAATCGAAATGATTTGTTATAAGGGCCGATCTAATAATTTGTTATATGGGCCGATCTGATAATTTGCTATATGAGCCAATCTGATAATTTGCTATATGGGCCAATCTGATATTTTGTTAAATGGGCCAATCGATATTTTACTTAATGGGCATATTAGATAAATTGTTATAATGGGCCATAATTTTGTAATAAATATCCAAATAAATTACTGTTGTTATATTGTGATTTGTTATGCATTATATACATGATTTTGCATGGGATGGGATAATATTGAAGAGAAGTTCTGGTGGCTTTGCCACATAATTTTGGTGGCTCTGCCACAAATCTATATAGTGGCAATGCCACGTAAATTCTGTTATTCTGGTGGCTTGTCCACAATTAAAATTGTTATAAATGGCTTAATGCCTGCGATTGGTGTGTTGGCGGGGTGGGTTGACTTGATCCCCACAGGTGTGTTGGTTGGTACGGGTGGTGTGTAGCGAATGGATTACTAGGTTTGGTTTGGGAATTGCATTTCATACACATGTTATAATTGATACATTATTATTTTTGTAAATGGGCTTAGGCCCAAATTATTGCTTAATGGGGTTTTGGCCCAGTGGACAACGGTAAGGGGGTTATACACTGAGTTCTAGTAACTCACCCCATTTTCCTTACCCTTTTCAGGTAATGATCAGTGATGGAGACTTGGGCCATGGATGACTCGGAGGAGGCCATACTACAAAAATGGTTTAAATTGGAGTTTGGATTTCTTTTCAGTACTTTTAATTACTTTGCTATTTTGAGTTAAGGTTGTAATAAGGCCTCTGGATTAATTTTTTTGTTTTGTTTTATGTTTGACGAATTTATAAATTGCTCTAAGTATTTCAAATTGAGATTTTTCTAAAAACTAAAATAATCGTTTTCTTAAAATGAATAAACAAAAAAGGGTTTCATAATAAACTTTTATAAACATATTTTTAACTCGAAAATTTCTCTTAAAATTTTCATCAACACTTTTCGAAAATTATTTTCAAATTCTTCTCAAACCATTAACGATATTTTCAAAGTCACGATTTATAAGATTTTCATTCAAAGTCACGATTTATAAGATTTTCATATCTCAAATTTATCGAATTATCAATCAATCTTTTATTCAATAATCTTTATCAAAATTTTTTAAATGGGAGTTGTTTTAATTGGTCTATTTATAAAAAAGGACTTAGTAGTATTTTCTCATGTGACATGTCAGATCTGGCCTTAACGCATGGGCCGAGTTTGGGGTGTTACAATAGGGATCTTATCTTTTGAATAATTAAGTCCTTGTTAATGTAGTCAAATGTATTGGCCTAAAATGGTTTATGGATCAATTTGAATATAGCCATGAATGATGGCCTATGTTGATTATATATTTATGTATGTCATTACTATAACACCCCTAACCGTAACCGTCACCGATCTAGGGTTAAGACGCATTACCGATCAATTCGAAACATTTACAGTCATTTTACAACACGAAGTATATCATCATCCAAACATATCAAGATATATGCATATAGTCCTTTAATAAGGTCTACGAGACCTTAAACACAAGTTAGAAAGGAGTCGGGACTAAACCGAACACATACAAAAATTTCTAAAAATTAAACATTTTCCAAAGTTACAGAGGCCACACGCCCGTGTGGGTAAGCCGTGTGCCTCGCACGGCCTCGGACACGCCCATGTGTCCAAGCTGTGGCAAAACAGGGCATACATACTGACTTGTCCACACGACCTGAGACACGCTTGTGTGCCTCACCCATAGTCGACATTGACTTGCACCGCACGGCCAGTAACACGCATGTGTGTCTAGCCCATGTGCGAGCCTGACTTGTCTCAATTTGCAAACTCAAAAGACAGAGTCGAGCCATACGCCTGTATGCTTAACTACGTGGGTAATTATAGGCCATTTGCAAGGCCAATTTGCCACCCACACTTTGGGTCACACCTACGAGCATTGATCAATACCATTTCATATTCCAATTGGCATTCAAACAAACCAAAACATACTCAAATACAATATCATAATATCATCATACATCATCCCATCCAAATCCATCTAAGCATAACAATCCAAAATATAAATTACATATCAAAACATATCAATCATGCACTACTTAATCTCAACCATATTATAGTATAACATACCATCTCCATTTACCAAAACATATCAGAAGATCATACACTTAGAACTCACATACACATCTTGACCAACCTTTACACAAATTCAAAACATATACCAAATTTATTAACTTATCTAGCCAAATCACATGGCAAGATCCAAACATCTCAAAACATGCCATATCTACTAGCCTATACATGCCATATTCAAATATATATATCTTTCCAAAAATACCAAAATAGATAGCCGATAGTGTGATTGAGTCACTGACGATCCCCGGATTTGAGCTAGCTTTAAAATACACTGTAAAATAGAGAAAACTTCTCACAGTAAGCTCTAAAGCTTAGTAAGTTTGTAATATAATACATTTAATTCAATAATTCAAATCAATATACAAATTAAACCATCACATAGATTATTTCATAAGAATGCACAATCTCATCTATATCCAATACTCACAAAACTATCCATTCATCTAATTCCAAATTCATCAACCACATAGGTTCCATACATACCTTTGTCAACACTTAGTTAACGATCATTATTGCTATTCAATGCTCGATACCACGTTTCAATCAATCTTCATTATTCCTTCGACTTATTTGTACACTTAGTGCCAATTTCATAGCCAAAGCTTAAATATCATCGAACACTTAGTGCCTTTACTTTAAACTAAATTTAGCTCGATATCGCACACTCAGTGCCAACCAAAGTAGTCGATACTTTCTTTATTTTGCACACACAGTGTCGTTCTCTATGGTATCAATTTTATTTCGCACATTAGTGCCACATCTCTCAATTCACACTTATATTCATTAACCACATCATCTTTCATTATATAACACATGAGCATATCTTAAACAATTCATATTATAAATGAGGGTACCTCGAAAGTAAAAGTAACAAAACGAGTCGATTAATCGAGCACTTTATCTTTGCCTCGATCTCGATCCAAATCCCTCTTTTCTTGATCTATACATATTCAAATTTAACGCATTCAACCACCAATTCATTCAATTTATTCCAAACACACATATTTAGGGCATTTTACAAAATAGCCCTCATATTTTCACATTTTGACATTTTAGTCCCTATTTCATAAAATCATCAAATTCACATCATTTCTTTTCACACATGCCTAGCCAAATTTTCCTTGTGCTCATACAAGCCCAAATATTTCATTTATTTCACATTTTAGTCCTTCAATTTCTTATTTTCACAATTTAGCCCAAAATAGCCAATTTCATCAAAAATTCAAAGACAAATTCAAAGACAAACTATGTTAACCGAACATTAAAATTTCATATTCCACCAACTATCAACACAAAGCTCACATATTCATCAATGGCACATCTCAAAATCTTTATCAAATTCTAAAATTAAAGCATGGGTTTGATAGAAAATAAAGCAACGATCACAAAAACGTAGAAAGTATCAAAAATCGAACAAAAACTAACCTTGAACCAACCTAGTTGTTAGCTGAATATTCAAGAGCTTCAAACCCCCTTTTTATTTTCTATTTTTGATGAAGAAAATTAAAGATGAGCATTTTTCATCCATTTGTTCTATTTAATACACATTAATAGGCTTTTTACCATTTTACCCTTTTATTATTTCATTTAAATTTCCACTAACTATGACCATTCTTGTCATTTAAAGCATTCAATGGTTTAATAACAATACAAGGGCCTTTCATTTAATAAGGCATGCCATTTAAGCACTTTAATAATCAACACACAACTTTTACATTTTATGCGATTAAGTCTTTTTTCATAATTCGACACACAATCGATAAAATTTTTCCACAGAATTTTCAAACATGCTCAATCACATACTATAAGCACCAAAAATAATATTAAAATATTTTTCTAACCTCAAATTTTTGGTCCTGAAATCAGTGTTCTGACTAGGGTCTAAACCAGGCTGTTACAACTACTCTATTGTGAATGTGAAGTTTGCATAGTTATCATAGGATAAATGTGATAATTAAGTATTACAAATGATGACATGAGAATGATATGTAATGTTGTATGAATGTGTGCAAGTGAGGGTGGCAAAATGGCTTGGAAAATAGCGATGTATTTGCCCACACGGTTAGACACACGGGAGTGTGTCTAGGCCGTGTGTGACACACGGTTAGCCCCGAGGGCGTGTTGATAGGCCGTGTGTCCCCTACATCTACATTGTGAGGAATTCAATTCATCACACGGGCCAGCACACGGGCGTGTGACTAGGCCGTGTGCCCCTAAGTGATTGCTGATGACATAAACAGAATACTAAGGTTTTCACACACGGGCTAAGACACGAACGTGTCATGGCCGTGTGAGGGACACGGGCCATAGACACGAGCGTGTGTCAGGCCATGTGAAAACCCTTGTAGCTTCGAAGAGAAAAATAAAATCCACATGGATTAGGGACATGGGCGTGTGTTAACACACGGCCTGCCCACACGGGTGTGTCCCTATCTATACGGGCGTGTGGCCCTGTTTTAAGCAAAAATTTTCTAAGTGTTCAAAAGTTTTCGGTTCACTTCTAAACCCTTCTATATGTATGTTTCGGGTCTCGTAAACCCATAATGGGGGCGTTGTGAATACGAATGAAAGGTGTTAACTTTGAATGAAAATTTATGGCCCAATATTATATGAAGAGGTATGTTAAGTTCGATAATGCGTCATACCCAATTCTGGCGTTGAATATGGGTAAGGAGTGTTACATTTAGTGGTATCAGAGCTATGGTTTAGTCGATTCTTAGACTAACCTAGTGTATATGATTCTAGCTATACATGCCATATTACTACTCATGATAGTGTGATATCTCCCGGCTCTAACGAAATTATTTTATTATTACAGAGATGATTCCCAGCCGAGCTATTTTTGATAATGCTGAAAATGATATTGAGATGATTGAAATATGCTTATGATGTGTCAAAATCCAGGAAGGTATGAATAGAAGTTCAAGACATGTATGTAATAAGGTACGAAATGAGATAATCATGAGTTGAGAAATGTGAAAATGTGGAATGAAATGAAAGTTATATGGTGATAAGCTCATCCATGTTGGTTGACATGCATATGATGTTATGTGCCCAACATATTTGATTAAGTGAATATGATGAGTAAACTTACCCAATGGACGGAATATGTGTGTATGTATATTTGTTTGAATAATGTATAATCAGTATGTTCACATAGTTGAATGTCATATTTAACTGTTAAATTAGAGAATATATAATGTTTTGTTTTATGACTCTGTTATGAAGCCACAAATATTAAAATAGTATGGGAGTTGAACTGGAAGATCAAATTAAGTAGAACGCGGGAGATGAAAATGATCGTTCAGTAATGAATTGATGGATAAGACTATGTTTGGACCGTGGCAGTACAAGTGATCCCATGTAAGACCATGTCTGGGACATGGAATTGGCATCGATATGAGGCTTTGTGTAAAACCATAGTTGGACTATGACATCAAGTAAATGACGTACTCAAACTCGTAAGATGTTCTCTAATTTGACAAGTGATGATAAGAGAAATTGGAGTTAGATGTTGAATATTTGATTTGATATTAATATGGAGCTTGAATAAGTAAATTCACTATTTAAAATTATGGATGATAGAAAACATTTATAACATGAATAAATTTGAAATTTTGCTTGGAGTGAATTACGTGATCACGATTATACTACATTGATGATGAATGCTAAGTCATATGTGTGTACTCATGAGAGTCAAGTTAGGGGCTTTACGACCTCACCTCCTTACCAGTGTTGATTTATAACGAAATTTTTTTACGAGAGTCGAGTTTAATGAGTTCATAGGTGTGAAACTAAATAGTTCAATGATGGAACAATTAGTAATGCATATAGATATGGGAATAGTTTGGAAAGTGAAAACAGTTTTGGAAAGAATATTAGAATGTTTTAAAGATAACACAGATTATGCAATGTCACGAATAAAGAAAAAAGCTGGTCTTGTCTATTTGATTCAATTAAGTGTGAAGTATAAAGTATGTATTTACCGAAATCCTCCCAAATTGATGTTCATTAGTGAATAAAATAATATGGGGTTTATGATGACAGAATTAGTCAGAGAAATGATAATTGAGCTGTAAAAATGTTTGAGTATTTCAACCATGGTTGAATAGATTATAAAGATCTCTTTGAGTATTCTGTATAGATATTTATTCACCTTCAAGGGTTATGTGGTTGTTCATTTTCTAATGAGATTATGATCGTGTGAGAATGTTAGCTGACTGTAACATTAGACAAAAGTGCTATTGATTTGGTTGATTCATGATTGGCTTTTCTTTATCTCTTCAGAATTCTATTTTAATATGTTGGAATGAAGTCGATGGTAAAATTAGTATGTGAGACTATTCTTATATTTCTGTTGATCATGGTTTTGTCTTATATATGCGAGAAAAATATTATCTCTGTTATGATGGAAGAACAGAGTCGATAAGCAATGTTTTTCTTCTAATTTTCTTTAAGAAATTATCAAGATATTTATTAGCTTCTTGTGAGTTATATTCTCGGGCTTTCAGTATGGTATCGTATCTTGGATATCTTTAATTCTAGTATAAAGAGCTAATACCGAAAAGGTATAAGTGGTGAAATCACAAGTTCCAAGTTGTACGATGGATTTTTAGGTAAGTAAATTAAAGTCAATGCATTCAATCGAGATTGTAATATCCGGGAATTAGGGCTTGTGCATTATTGCTTAATTGTATGAAGTAGCATGCCTATGTGTATTTGAATGTGTTGTATGAATTTTTGAGAACTTCAAAGTGTAGGTAAATGCCTTATAAAATATTAGATTTTAAGTATTAAAAGGGAGCTAAGCTTGATAAGCCTTAAGGGAATTTGTAGGAGTTTTTGGACATAAGATTGGGCTTGGTAAAGTGGCATGGAGGCGCCACTTAGGGCCTTGGTAGGTGACGCCATAAGCAGGGGAGAAGGGCTTAGGTTCGAGTTGCAGAGGAAGAAAATGGGAGTTTGTTTTTGCGTCAAGGAGGGGAGGAGTGTTGGACGGCATTGGGGCTTTAAAAAGATGAGGATAAGACTTGGTTTTTCTTTTAAAATTTGGCTAGGAAGAAGAGATAAAGGTTGACTTATTCAAATTCTTTTGAATGAGTAGCATGAAGAGAATATAGGAAAAAATGTGGGATTTGATAGGGGAAGAGAGTGGTGGCCGAATATAGGACTCTAAGGGGTGGCATTTTTAGTTTTGAAGCTTGATAAGGAGGGTGTGCCAAAATTTAGACCTTTCTTTTCTCTCTAAATGTTGTTCTTTCTCTTGTGCAAAAGTCATCTAGTTTTGGCTCCCTTCCTCTTTGATTTGTGACCGAAACTTTATAGACCATTAAGGTCACTAGCATTTTTTTTCTACTTCTCCTCTATTTGTTTCTTGGCTGAACCTATACCTCTTTCCCCAAACCTCTTCTTTTATTTTGTGTTAGCCGAATCCCCCTTTGCCACCGTTGCCGAATTGCTCAACCCCTTCTTCTATTCTTTTCTTTCACAATTCTTTCAAAAACTGAAATAGTCAGGTGATTGCCAAATTCTCCTAAGCCTCTTCCATTCTTCTTTTCTTCATATAATTTCAACTCGACACCTATTCTCTTTGATAGCTGAATCTCAATCTTAGTATGGGCCGATTCTTTGCAAAGCCGAGGGGATCCATTTTTAAGGTAAGGTTGTGACAACTCCTCTTCGTTTGGGATTTATGTCATTGCCGAATGGCCCTATGACTCTTTAAAGTGTGTTAAAGCCGATTGTAGGGTAAGGTACAGCCTAAAGCAGGAGATCTTTTGGGATTCTTATAGCCAACATTTGCAAAAGTGATCCTTCGGGATTTGTGTGATCAAGGTAAGTAATATGTGGTATTCGGCCAAGGGCCATCTTCATAGTTTCCATGTATTAAAGCCGATTCTAACCATTGATAAATAGGGATTTCGACAACTTCAGGAGCAAGTGACCGCTTTGGGATTTATATCCACAAGGTGAGGGACTATGAACATTCGTCCAAGGCCATATTTAAGTGATTAAATGTTGGCCGAATTCTAACTTTGATTTTTAGGATAGTGTACACTCTATCTTGGTTGACTTTTTGGGATTCAGTGAAAGCATTAGTATCAGGTGTGTAGCCCCACACTAAATCTTAATAGATTTATGGTAACGTTTTAATATATGTGTTAATGAAAGTATGTGAACGTGGCTAAAGGTACCATACAATGGTACGGAACATTCAAGTACGTAATCTTTAATATTACGTCAATAAATGTTATGAACATGTGAAATATGGCACATAAGTGAATATTGATAAGAATGTGAAATAAGGCATAAAGCGTGATATTGGTATGATTTGTATGGCATGGGGCATATGGGTGTTATTTTAAGGGGAAGTGATCTTGTGGTTTTAACCACGAAATCTGGTGACTCATGTCACGTAATTTGAATGTGGTGACTTATGTCACAAAATATTATCTGGTGGCTATGCCACAATTTATAAGGGCGATGTGCGATCGTCTCACGATGGCGCCTTCGATGATGTGTAGCGGATGGAGGGTCAACTTAGTAGTCCCCATGGTGTGATGGTTGGGACGGGTGATGTGTAGCAGATGGTTATCTAGGTTTGGGTTCGGGTTTGCATCATTGACTATATATGTTTTATATGTATGATTTGACATGCCTAAATTGATTGAGAGTATGTGTGATGGTTACACATTGAGTCTGTTGACTCACCCCGTTGTGGGATATCTTTTCAGGTGACACTCAGTAATGGACCGGGCTGGCAGGAGCTCAATGGTGGCCATGCTTAGCTCAGAATTATTCTATTTTCATTGTTTTTTTATTTTATTTAAGTATTTCAGATTTTTTTTTTGGGGTTTTGCTTTGATGTAATTATGGCCATTACTATTAGCTGTTTTAAGTAGGCGTTTAAAATTGGTTTATTATGATAATGGTTATTATTAAATTGAGACTAAATAATTTTTCTTAAAAATGTAAACAAATATTTAAATGTTTTGACACATGAGCAACACCGTTTTCAATTTTAACCCAACACCAAATCAAATGTTCTTCAAAAACACACAAATTTTTCCAAAGTAGCAAACAAGAATTGAACTGATGTACTCAAGGAACTTACTAGATCCGGTCAAGGCTCGTGGGCCAAGTTTGGGGTGTTTCAGTTTGGTATCAGTGTCCGGTTCAAAATTGGGCCTTGAGGGCTTTTTGGGCCCAAACCATTTTCTTTCTTTTGAAATTGGATTTTATAAGAAATTGAGCAGGTTTTCTGGCATGGCACCTGAGTCTCCGGCCCAAAGTCCACCAGGTAAGTACCCCTAACTATTATATGATTTATTGTATGATTTGTATGTGGGTATAATGGGAACGTAGATTAGTATATTAAGCTATTGAACCCTAGGATTAGCTTATCCAACATAGAATTACATAAAATGCGTTAAAGCCTAATTAAACAAACCTATGACTGAGTCGTTGAGTTTAAGTTGTGGCAACCGTTGTGTGCATGTCTATGATTGGATTCAGGGGTAGCTTGGTATTTAAGCAGTCTTAGTGACTCACCTCCTCATTTCGAATCCTACAGTGCGAGTGACGGTTCACCCTAACCAAGAGGACTCGACCACAAGTTAAACCCAATAATTAAAACCCGAAAGGGACCGTCACCCTGTTTTGTGAAATTCTAAAGTCGAACCATGATTATAAAAATTTCAAAGTACCCTTGATTTAAAAAAATGAATGACCAAAATACCCTTGATTTGCAAATTGACCAAATTACCCCTAACCTGTACAAATGACCAAAATACCCTCAGAATGGAAAGTTACTGAAATACCCTCGAATTAAAAATTTTCAAAATACCTTTATTTCGTTAAAATCACCTGGATCCACATTTTATGAAAATTATCGAAATGCCCCTGGTTTGAAAAATTACAAAAATACCCTCAGTGTATAAATTACCATTTTACCCTTGAAATTTTCTTACCAAGTATTTCAATTTTGAAAAAAATATATATACCAAAAATCTCTACCTTGTGAAATTTTCAAATACCCTAATTTGGAAAATTACCAAAATACCCTTATAGGATAAAATTACGAAAATACCCTTGGGTAGTGGAAAACAACAAACAATGACAACTACAACATTTTTTTGTAATGAACGTAGGTTCATGAATGTGAATGAATGAATGAATTGAGACTATATGTGTATGAAATCGAAAGATCTACTCCTTAGAATTATTGAACATAAGACTGTTCGCGATAAATCAGTGAAACAAAAGCTATTCCATAAAATTCTTTAATCAGATAAATGCAATTTGGAAGTATGAACTCTAGGGGATGTGGTCGTAATGTGCGTGGCCATGGTAGAGGCTGAATGACCATGTGTCGAGCCCGTTAGGTCAGGACAAGGGTCCGAAAATGAAATGCCACCACCACCAGCCGCTAATATGGAATATCAAGATCAGACGGGGGAAGATGCAGTATCACAGGCGATGCTACGAGTTTTGGAAAGGATGGCTGGAGCAGGTGGAGGCATGGGAGCTCAGAAGTCAGTACCTGAGCGACTTTGAGCTAATGGAGCTAAATTTTTTTGTGGAATATCTGGTGTGGCACCCAATACGGATGAGTATTGGTTGGAGGCGACAGAGCGGATTATAGACGATTTGGACTTGACTACTAAGGAGAAACTGAAAGGAGTAGTGTCACTACTCATTGATGAGTCATACCAATGGTGGCTCATAGTTTGGGATGGTGCTACCGCTGATGATCTTACTTGGGAATATTTTAAGGCGGCATATCAAAAGAAGTATATTGGAACTAGTTATGTGGATGCACAAAGGAAGGCATTTTGAGGCTGGTTCAAGGAAATAAGTCCGTAGCAAAATACGAGGTGAAATTTCTAAGGTTAAGCCGGTATGCCTGGGGAATAGTGGCTACGGAGCATGAACGGTGTGTCCAGTTTGAGGACGGACTAAGAAATGACCTAAGATTGCTGATTGCTTCACAGGAAGAGCGGGAGTTTGTCGTGTTCGTGGAGAAGGCTAAGGTAGCTGAAGGGATTAAGGACTCGGTGAGACAGAATACGGATCAGAATAGGAAAAAGAGAGGTTTTGGATCGTCAGGGTCATCAAGGAATGTGCAAAAGAGGCCTAGAAGTGATAGGCCACGAGGTCAGCAGGCTGCTACGGGAGGACAGTATCGTACATGTGCTCAATGTGGAAAGATGCATCTAGGAGAGTGTTGGAAGAAGACAGGAGGATGCTTTAAGTGTGGGTCCAAGGACCACATGATTAAGGACTGTCCTATGAGAAGAGAAGGGGTCGACCGAAGAAGTCGTGGTCCTAATCAAATTTGGAAGAGGAGGGATGAGCCACCACGAGGTCGTGGTTCTGGTGGCAGAGGTAATGGTTACAGTAGAGGATGGAAACATTGGGCAAAGGTGTTGGTAATACAAAGCGAGACAAGTAAGATGCAGTATATGCGGTTCATCGGAGGAAGATAGAGATGCACCGGACGTCATAACCCAGACGTTCCTTATAGCTGACAAACCTTACTTTGCTCTAATTGATGTTGGCTCTACCCACTCTTATGTTACATGTAGAGTAGTTGAAACACTAGGCATAGCCTCTGAACTATCTAATAAGAAGATGAGTGTAGTAAGCCCATTAGGTCAAAGCTGTAGTGGTGAATAAGATATTTGAGTGTACCTCTAGAGCTTCAGGAGTGGTATTTCGCCGACTTGATGGAACTACCCTTGAGAATTTGATCTCATCCTTGGCATGGACTGGCTAGTGGAACATCGGGCTGTATTGGATTGCGCAGCTAAGCGAATGGAGTTAAGGACACCGGAGGATAAGGTGGTAGTTATGATAGGGGAAAGAAAAAACTCCTTGTCTAACATAGTTTCTAATTTAAAGGCTAATAAGATGGTTCGAAAGGGTGCGAGGCATTTTTGATCTTTGTTAGTGCGTTGGATGTAAAGGAAGGGGGAGTTAGTGGGGTTAGAACAGTAAGAGAATTTGTGGATGTTTTTTTGGAGGAGTTACCTGGAATACCCCCGGATAGGGAAGTGGAGTTCGAAATTGACTTACTAAAGATGCGACTCCGTGTCAATTACCCGTCATGTAATGGCACCAAAAGAGTTGGTTGAGCTCAAGGCTCGATTCAAGAGTCGCTAGACCGTGGGTTTATTCGACCCAGTGTGTCTCCATGGGGAGCACCGGTCTTGTTTGTGAAGAAGAACGATGGAACTATGCGCATGTGCATAGATTATCATCAGTTGAATAAGCTGGCCATCAAGAACAAGTACCCTTTAGCAAGAATAGACGACTTGTTCGATCGACAAGGGGCCGGTATTCTCAAAGATAGATCTAAGGTCAGGACATCATCAGCTTAAGGTGAAAGAGGCTGATATCCATAAGATAGCTTTTCGGACAAGGTACGGGTATTATGAGTTCTTGGTAATGCCGTTCGGATTAACAAATGCCCTAGCCACATTCATGGACATGATGAATCGGGTTTTCCAACCCTATCTGGACCGGTTCATTGTTGTGTTCATAGATGATATTTTGGTGTATTAAAAGTCTGAGGAAGAACATGATGAGCACCTTCAAGTTGTGTTGCAAGTGTTAAGGGAGGAAAAGCTATATGCCAAGTTCAGCAAGTGCAAATTTTGGCTGAAGGAATTACATTCTTAGGACATGTGGTGTCTGCAGAAGGGATAAGGGTGGATCCTCGGAAGATTGAGGCAGTGTTGGATTGGAAACCCCCTAAGTTTGTGGCGGAAGTTCGTAGTTTTTTGGGATTGGCGGGCTATTACAGAAGGTTCGTAGAAGGGTTCTCGTCGATCGCAGCACCTTTGACAAAGTTACTAAGGAAGGAGGTACCTTTCGTATGGACTGATAAGCAACATGAGAGCTTTGAGAGGCTTAAGAGAGTCTTGATTGAAGCTCCAGTTTTAATTCAGCCTGAGGCAGGGAAGGATTTTATGGTATATTGTGATGCTTCCCATACAGGATTGGGAGGTGTCCTTATGCAAGACGGGAAGATAGTTGCTTATGCGTCTCAACAATTAAGGCCACATAAGGTTAACTACCCGACACATGATTTGGAATTGGCGGCAGTGGTCTTTGCTCTTAAGGTATGGAGGCACATTTATATGGAGAAAATTCAGTGATTTACATAGACCACAAAAGCCTTAAGTATCTGCTGACTCAGAAAGAGTTGAACCTGAGGTAGCGAAGGTGGGTGGAATTATTGAAAGACTACGATTGTTCCATAGAGTATCACCCGGGCAAGGCGAATGTGGTGGCAGATTGCCTAAGTCAAAAAGTAGTGACGGAGTTAAGGGCAATGTTCGCACATTTAAGCCTCTATGATGATGGAAGTTTGCTGGCAGAGTTGCAGGTCAAGCCGTCATGGCTGAATGAGGTGAAAGAGGGACAGTTGGCTGATGATGATTTAAGGGCTAGGCTACGGCGAGTGCAGATTGGGGAGTTGAAGGATTATGGTATTAATGGTGATGGAGTATTGTGTTTCAAGGGTAAGGTTTGTATGCCAAAGAACGAGGAGTTAAGGCAGAGAATTCTTCGGGCATCGCATAGTAGCCCTTATGCTATGCATCCTGGAGGTAGTAAGTTGTACAGAAACCTAAGAGAACAGTTTTGGTGGCCTGGTCTTAAGCGGGAAGTTACGAAATTTGTTGGCAAGTGCTTGACGTGTCAGCAAATCAAGGCTGAACACCAAGTTCCATCAGGGTTTCTTCAGCCAATACCGATTCCATAGTGGAAGTGGGAGAGAATCACCATGGACTTCGTTAGTGGGCTTCCCCTTACGCCTACTAAGAAGGACTTGATATGGGTGATCGTGGATCGGTTGACCAAGTTCGCACATTTCATATCGGTGCGGGTTGACTAGTCTCTACAAAAATTGGCAAAGTTGTATGTAGCCAAGATTGTGAGGCTATACGGAGTACCGGTGTCGATTATCTCAGATAGGGATCCGAGGGTTACGTCTCGATTTTGGAAAGTGCTACATCAAGCTTTGGGCACTAGATTAGACTTCAGTACGGTATTTCATCCACAGTCGGATGGTCAATCTGAGCGAGTGATCCAAGTGTTAGAGGATATGCTCAGGGGCTGTGTGATAGACTTCAGAGGAAGTTGGGAAGAATATTTGCCTTTAGCGAAATTTGCTTATAACAACAGCTATCAGGCCAGTATTCGGATGGCACCGTATGAAGTGCTATATGGATGGAAGTGTCGCACTCCTACATGTTGGATGGAATTAGGGGAACGTCAAGTGTTGGGTCTAGAGATTGTGGCAGAATCCGAGGAAAAGGTTAAGGTAATTCGGGCACGGTTAAAGGAGGCATCTGACAGGTAGAAGTCGTGTGCAAATCTCAAATGGAAGGACATAGAATTTACTGTGGGAGATCAAGTGTTTCTCAAAGTTTCGCCTTGGAAAAAGGTAATGAGATTTGGTCGCAAAGGGAAGTTAAGCCCAAGGTTTATAGGACCTTATCGGGTATTAAAGCGAGTTGGACCGGTGACATACCGATTAGAGTTGCCACGAGTTGAAGCGGATGCACGCGTGTTCCATGTTTCGATGCTACGTCGCTACCGATCGGATCCATCTCATGTAGTACCAGTTGAAGAGGTGGAGCTAAGGCCAGATCTATCCTATGTGGAAGAGCTGATCTAGATTCTGGAATGAGATGTGAAGGTGCTTCGGAGGAAGTCAGTTCCTCTGGTCAAAGTGTTATGGTGTAATCATGGATCGGAGGAAGCTTCTTGGGAGCCGGAAGAAGCAATGCGACGGTAATACCCTCACCTATTCTAGTCAGGTAATTTCTAGGTCGAAATTATTTTAAGGGGGTAGAACTGTAATATTCGGGAATTAGGGCTTGTGCATTATTGCTTAATTGTATGAAGTAGCATGCCTATGTGTGTTTGAATGTGTTGTATGAATTTTGAGAACTTCAAATTGTAGGTACATGCCTTAGAAAATATTAGATTTTAAGTATTAAAAGGAGCTAAGCTTGATAGGCCTTAAGGAATTTGTAGGAGTTTTGGACATAAGATTGGGCTTGGTAAAGTGGCATGGAGGCGCCACTTAGGGCCTTGGTAGGTGACATAAGCGGGGAGAAGGGCTCAGTTCGAGTTGCAGAGGAAGCAAATGGGAGTTTGTTTTGAGTCAAGGAGGGAGGAGTGTTGGACGGCATTGGGGCTTTAAAAAGATGAGGATAAGACTTGGTTTTTCTTTTAAAATTTGGCTAGGAAGAAGAGATAAAGGTTAACTTATTCAAATTCTTTTGAATGAGTAGCATGGAGAGAATATAGGAGAAAAATGTGGGATTTGATAGGGGAAGAGAGTGGTGGCCAAATATAGGACTCTAAGGGTTGGCATTTTCGATTTTGAAGCTTGATAAGGAGGGTGTGCCAAAATTTAGACCTTTCTTTTCTCTCTAAATGTCGTTCTTTCTCTTGTGCAAAAGTCATCTAGTTTCAGCATCCTTCCTCTTTGATTTGTGACCGAAACTTTATAGACCATTAAGGTCACTAGCCTTTTTTTCCACTTCTCCTCTATTTGTTTCTTGGCCGAACCTATACCACTTTCCACAAACCTCTTCTTTTATTTTGTGTTAGCCGAATCCTCCTTTGCCACCGTTTCCGAATTGCTCAACCCCTTCTTCTCTTCCTTTCTTTCACAATTCTTTCAAAAACTAAAATAGCCAGGTGATTGCCGAATTCTCCTAAGCCTCTTCCATTCTTCTTTTCTTCATATAATTTCAACTCCACACCTATTCTCTTTGATAGCCAAATCTCAATCTTAGTGTGGGCGATTCTTTGCAAAGTCGGGGATCCATCTTTAAGGTAAGGTTCGACAACTCCTCTTCGTTTGGGATTTATGTCATGGCGAATGGCCCTATGACTCTTTAAAGTGTGTTAAAGCCGATTGTAGGGAAGGTCTGACATAACATAGGAGGTCTTTCGGGATTCTTATAGCCAACGTTTGCAGAAGTGATCCTTCAGGATTTGTGTGATCAAGGTAAGTAATATGTGGTATTGACCAAGGGCCATCTTCATAGTTTCCATGTATTAAAGCCGATTCTAACCATTGATAAATAGGGATTTCGACAACTTCAGGAGCAAGTGACCATTTTGGATTTAGATCCACAAGGTAAGGGACTATGAACATTCGGCCAAGGCCATATTTAAGTGATTAAATGTTGGCTGAATTCTGACTTTGATTTTTAGGGAAGTGTACCTTGTATTTGGTTGACTTTTGGGATTCGGTGAAAGCATTAGTATCGGTGTGTAGCCCCACACTAAATCTTAATAGATTTATGGTAACGTTTTAATATATGTGTTAATGAAAGTATGTGAGCGTGGCTAAAGGTACCATACAATGGTACAAAACATCTGTGCACGTAATCTTTAATATTACGTCAATAAATGTTATGAACATGTGAAATATGGCACATAAGTGAATATTGATAAGAATGTGAAATAAGGCATAAAGCATGATATTGGTATGATTTGTATGGCATGGGGCATATGGGTGTTATTTTAAGGGGTAGTGATCTGGTGGTTTTTACCACAAAATATGGTGACTCATGTCACGTAATCTGAATGTGGTGACTTATGTCACAAAATATTATCTGGAGGCTATGCCACAATTTATAAGGGCGATGTGCTAGTCATCTACAGCGTCTGCCTTCGATGATGTGTAGCGGATGGAGGGTCGACTTAGTAGTCCCCACGGTGTGATGGTTGGTATGGGTGATGTGTAGCGGATGGTTATCTAGGTTTGGGTTCGGGTTTGCATCATTGACTATATATGTTTTATATGTATGATTTGGCATGCCTAAATTGATTGAGAGTATGTGTGATGGTTACACATTGAGTCTGTTGACTCACCCCGTTGTGGGATATCTTTTCAGGTGACACTCAGTAATGGACCGGGTCGGCAGGAGCTCAGTGGTGGCCATGCTCAGCTCAGAATTATTCTATTTTCATTGTTTTTTTTATTTTATTTAAGTATTTGATTTTTTTGGGGTTTTGCTTTGATGTAATTATGGCCATTACTTTTAAACTGCTTTTAAGTAAGCGTTTAAAATTGGTTTATTATGATAAGGTTATTATTAAATTGAGACTAAATAATTTTTCTTAAAAATGTAAACAAATATTTAAATGTTTTGACACATGAGCAACACCGTTTTCAATTTGAACCCAACACCAAATCAAATGTTCTTCAAAAACACACAAATTTTTCCAAAGTAGCAAACAAGAATTGACTGATTTACTCAAGGAACATACCAGATCCGGTCAAGGCTCGTAGGCCGGGTTTGGTGTGTTTCAGAGATATCCTTGTTACTCAGAGCTAAGGTGATAGTAAAGGTTTTTGATTAGCATAACAAGAGAATTTTAAGAGATTGTGTGTTTGAACTGTATCCACAGTATGAAGAAAATAGTATATTGATATGTTATTATTCAGTAGTTGAAATCGACTTAGCTGTTTGTATTTAAGTAAATTGATTTGTTGAGATATGATTCGAGTTATGTATATATTTAAGCGTGCTTCAACTAAAAGAATAAATTGTATGTATTCACGAGTATGAAGATGGATAGTTTGAATGAAGAAATTATATTCTAGAAAGCATAATACAGAGTTATGCATATTGGAGTATTCTAACAAGTCAAAGTTGTTCTGTTTGGAAAAGATATCACATTTGTGGAAGTTGGAATGGTTTATTGCATGTTAGCAAAGTTGAAAACAAATTGAAGGTATTATTAACCAAAAGTTCTAGTTATGAGTTCAATTTGAATTGAGTAAGGAGTTTATGACTTTCAACGATGCGCTATTGAAAAAATTGGAATATGTCTTAATACCAAAATGTGAAAAGGTAGTTTGTAACTTTAGATGGTTAGAGTTACATCAAAAAGAACTGTTCAACTGGTTATTCAGAGACGATCCCTTTTATGTCTGTGTTGTGAATTCAATGATATAGTATGTTCTACGAAAAATGTCACATGCTTCCTGAATCCTGATGAGTTAAAGTACCTAATGTTGCAGAAAAATTTGAATTTAAGACAGTTATCATGACTTGAGTTATTGTAAGAGTATGTATAGTTATCGAATTACTTTTCGGGAAGTAGATATAGTACATATGTTTGAATGGAAAATCCTCGTTTAATTGGTGTGAATTGGTTACTTGATTGACCTTATTTGACGATGGCCTAATTCAAGCTATATTAAATGCTAAAGAGAGTTTTCCTTGTGAAAACAGAAAAGTTCAAGAGTGTGGTAGTGAATTTTAATCTAAATGAGTTCTCAATGAGTTTACTTCTGATGTTAAAATTTAGGTCGGACATGATTCCTGTTATTATTGTTATTTCAAGATGGAATTTGCGTATTGATCAATCTAGAACTTATGCAGAAGTTTTTGTTACGAGGTACAGTAGTAGCACGTCTGTTCATCCAAGAATAATAAAATGTGCAGTTATATGAGTAGATGTTTTGGTGATTGAGTGTATATATATCACGATATTTTTGACTTTATGTTCAGATGTCAATTTGTCGACAGGTAAAAGTTGAATTTCAAGAGTATTTAGGACTATTACACGGTTAAGATTGTAGGGTGAAAACGAGATGAAAATACTATAGATTTTGAATTGGGATTTTCATAATCCCTAAAAAAGAGGATGTCATTTGGATTGTAGTAAATTGTTTGAAAAATATCTGAAACACCCCAAACCTGGCCCACAAGCCCTGACCGGATTTGGCATGCTCCTTGAGTAAAACGTAGTTAAGTCTCGTATGACATTTTTGAAAATCGTGGTGGTTTGAAGAAAATAGATTTGGGTTGATCTCGAGTTTGAAATTTAGTTGTAGCTTAATTTGTACTAAATCAATAAGTTCATATTTCAAAAGTTACAAGTAAAAGGAATTCCGAATTTTAGAGTTTAATATTATTGTTAACCAAAAAAATGTTGGTGTTTGATTTTCAAAACAATTGATGTTGTTCAGTATCATATTAGAAAATTAAAAACGCAAAGAGAATAAAATAGTTAAGTAGTAATGGCCTTATTACATCAAAATATATCCCAAAATAAACCAAAATAACTTAATAAGAAAATCAAGAAAACTTTAGCGTGCATGGCCACCCCTAAGTTCCCGCTACGGTCCATCTCTCGAGTGCCATCTCGCAAAAGTTAGCCCACGAAGGTGAGTCAACAGACTCAAGATGTAATCCATCACAAACTCCCAAAACATATAAGGCATAATATATCACATAAAATAACGATGAACCTTGATGCAACCCAAACCACCTAGATCCAACCTCTACACATCACCCGCATCTATCGATCACACCGTGGGATTACTAAATCGACCCTCCATCCGCTACACACCATCGAAGGCGATCATTGCATTCAATCGCACATCGCCCTTATAATTTGTGGCATAGCCACCAAATAATGTGATGAGTCACCAGATTTATGTTATGTGACATAGTCACTAGATAATGTGAATGAGTCACGATTATTGTGGTAGAAACCACGGATCACTTCCCTTTCACATAATCACCCATATGCCCATGCAACATACAAAACATGCTATTTTTCATGCCATTTACCTTATCCCAAAATCAGATCAGGATTCCACATGTTTTCACATCAATGCTATTAAACATTGTTTACAAGTGTAAAAAGGGGTAAAGTACCTGAATTCACTGTACCATTAAATGGTACCCTTAGCCACGTTTATATGTCACATCACTATCACATGTTTAGCATAATTATCATTAAACTATCGAGAGTTAGTGTAGGGTTACACACCTGATTACTGTAGATCTAATCGAAGTCCTAAAAATCCCGATCTAACGCACTAGACCCCTCTTTCCTACATTCAACCAACACTAGGTATATTAGGAAAAAGCTATTCGGCTAAATAGTCAAATCCCGAACGGTTAGTGATACCAAAACCCTTACCTTGCTGCTGATTTGGTTACCAACCAAATCCCAAAACTTTGTGATGACCCCCCTTGCAATCGGCTAGGCATTAGTACACTCAATGGTTAGTTTTTTAGCTTTTGAACGAATAAGGAACAGATCTGAAACACTAGAATACTTACCTAGACTGTTAGCCAAATCCCAAAGATTTGTGAAGACTTCCTAAAACACCATAGTTAGAATCGGCATAGCCTTTGAACAAGTAGAAGTGGCCTTGCCGAATGGTAAGCCTTGCTTACCTTGGATCTTAAATCCCAAAAAGATCACCATAAAACGTCGGCTATTGGAGGATCCTAAAATCTCCTTCGTGGTTTTGGCCAAAGAAACATAGAGGATTAGAGTCCTTTATTTCGACACTATACAAAACAGTCAAGGAGAGAAGGGAAATAGGAAGTTCACTTACCAGAAGATTCAACTACTAGAGGCAGAGAGGGAAAAATCGACAGACCTTCAACAAGTGTTTCGGTTAGATCTTAATGAAGAAAGAAAAGAAAATAAAAGGGAATTCGCATAGAATGAAATCCCGAAACTCACCCAATTATTAAGGAGTATGCGGCTTATGGTGCACCTTCGAGAAACAGAAACCATCCTTGTAGATTCGGTTATGGAGGAGGGATATGAGTAAGAAGAATTCAGGTTTCAAGAGGATATTGGAGAGGAGAAAAGGCTAGGGAATTTCGGCTAGAAGAGAAAGAAAAGAAAAAGAATTTTGGCTTGAGAGAAAAGATGATAAAGTGGAAAAAAAATAGATGAAAAAGATGATAATTCCCTTCTAAAATTCAGCTATACACAGGCACACACTCAGAGTTGGTGTTTCGGCCAACTCTTCTTCTCTCACCCCAATCCTCCTTTTCACTATAACTTAGCCAAATCTTTGAGCCTTTGACTCAATCTACACTTCATCTTTGAAGTGTCCTTGTGCTGTCCAACACTGCCTCTCCTTGCTGCAAAATAAAACTCCAAAAATGCTTCTCTTGCTACTCGAACCTAGGCCCTTCTCACTCCCTGTGGCGTCACCTTACAAGGCCCTAAGTGGCGCCTCCTTGCCACCTTACCACTGGGTTATTTGTGTTCTAAACCACACAATAAATTCTTAAGGCCTAGCCCCCTTAGTTCCCCTTTTTAGACTTAAAAATCCAATAACTTCTAAAGCTCGTACCCACAGCCCAAGGTTCTTGCAGCCCCCAAAACACATGCAAATCACACTCAAGCATGCAATCACATTCATTTAAGTGAAAATGCATAGCCCCCAAATCCTGGATATTACAGTTCTACACCCTTAAAATAATTTTGACCTCAAAATTACCTGGCTAAAACAAGTGAGGATATTGCTGTCGCATCGCTTCCTCTGGCTCCCACGAGGCTTCTTTCGATCCATGGTTATGCCATAACACTTTGACTAGAGGGACCGATTTCCTCTGAAGCACCTTCACATCCCGTTCTAGAATCTGAATCGGCTCTTCCTCATAGGACAGATCTGGTCTCAGCTCCACCTCCTCAACTGGTATTATATAAGATGGATCCGATCGGTAACGATGTAACATCGAAACGTGGAACACATCGTGCATCTACTTCAATTTCGTAGGCAATTCTAATTGATATGCTACCGGACCAACCTGTTTTAGAATCCGATAAGGTCCTATAAACCTAGGACTTAAGTTTCCCTTGCGACCAAATCTCATTACCTTCTTCCACGGTGAAACTTTGAGAAACACATAATCTCCTTTCGCTTAAGATCTACATATGATTTTTGCCGATCAGATGCCTCCTTCAATTGTGTCCGAATTACCTTAACCTTTTCCTCCGATTCTGTCACAATTTTCGGACCCAAAATCTGACGTTCTCCCAATTCCATCCAACATGTAGGAGTGTGACACTTTTTTCCATACAGCGCTTCGTACGGTGCCATCCGAATACTTGCCTAATAGCTATTATTGTACGCAAATTCCGCTAAAGGCAAGAACTCCCCCAACTCCCTCTGAAGTCTATCACACAACCTCTCAACATATCTTCTAGCACTTAGATTACCCGCTCAGATTGGCCGTCCGACTGCGGATGGAATGCCGTACTAAAATCCAACCTGGTGCCCAAAGCTTGATGTAGTGCCTTCCAAAACTGAGACGTAAACCTCAGATCCCTATCCGAGATAATCGACACCGACACTCCGTGCAGCCTCACGATTTCTGCTACATACAACTTTGCCAATTTCTGTAGAGAATAGTCAACCCACACTAGTATGAAATGTGCAGACTTCATCAACCGATCTACTATCACCCATACCGAGTCCTTCTTAGTAGGCGTAAGGGGAAGCCCACTAACGAAGTCCATGGTAATTCTCTCCCACTTCCATTAGGGAAACTTGATTGGCTGAAGTAATCCCGGTGGTACTTGGTGTTCAGCCTTAACTTGCTGACACGTTAAGCGCTTCCCTACAAACTCTGTAACTTTTCGCTTCAGACCAGGCCACCAAAACTGTTCCCGTAAATCCTTGTACAACTTACTTTCTCCAGGATGCATAGCATAAGGGCTACTATGCGATTCCTGAAGAATTCTTTGCCTTAACTCCTCATCCTTGACATCTGGACCTTGCCCAAAAACACAAAGACTCGTCGCTATTTACTCTAAAATTTTCCAATTTCCCATCCTGCACTTGTCGTAGCTTAGCACTTAGATCATCGTCCACCAACTCTCTTTCTTTCACCTGACTCAACCATGTTGGCTTAACTTGTAACTCAGCTAGCAAACTTCCGTCGTCATACAGGCTAAGATGTGCAAACATCGCCCTCAGATCTGACACTACTTTCTGACTTAGGGCATCTGCCACCACATTCGCCTTGCATGGGTGATACTCTATTGAGCAATCGTAATCTTTCAACAACCCCACCCACCTTCGCTGTCTCAAATTCAGCTCCTTCTGAGTCAGCAAATACTTTAGACTTTTGTGGTCCATATAGATCACCGACCTCTCTCCATACAAGTAGTGCCTCCACACTTTTATAGCGAAAACCACCACCGCCAACTCCAGATCATGCGTCAGATAGTTAACCTCATGTGGCCTCAATTGCCGAGACGCATAAGCGACCACCTTCTCGTCTTGCATAAGAACACATCCCAATCCTGTATGGGAAGCATCACAATATACCACATAGTCCTTCCCTGCTTCAAGCTGTATCAAAATTGGGGCCTCTGTCAATACCTTCTTAAGCTTCTCAAAACTCTCCTGCTGCTTATCTGCCCATACGAATCCTTTCTCAACAACTTCGTCAAAGGTGCTGCTATCGACGAGAACCCTTCGACAAATCTCCTGTAATAGCCTGCTAACCCCAAGAAACTATGGACCTCAGCCACAGACTTAGGTGGTTTCCAATCCAATAGTGCCTCAATCTTCCGAGGATCCACCCTTATTCCTTCAGCAGATACCAAATGTCCTAAAAACGTAACTTCCTTCAGCCAAAATTCACACTTGCTGAAGTTGGCATACAGCTTCTTTTCCCTAACACTTGTAGCACGACTCGGAGGTGCTCGTCATGTTCTTCCTCAGACTTGGAATACACTAGGATATCGTCTATGAACACAATGATGAACTGATCCAGGTAGGGTTGGAAAACACGGTTCATCATGTCCATGAACGCAGCTGGGGCGTTTGTCAATCCGAACAGCATTACCAATAAGTCATAATGCTCATACCTTGTCCGGAAAAAGTCGTCTTATGGATATCGCCTCCTTTACCTTAAGTCGATGATATCGACCTTAGATCTATCTTGAAAATCTGCATGCCCCTTAAGGTGATCGAACAAGTCATCTATTCTTGGCAATGGATACTTGTTCTTGATGGTCAGCTTATTCAACTATCGGTAATCTATGTACATGCGCATAGTCCCGTCTTTCTTCCTCACAAATAGGATCGGAGCTCCCTATGGAGACATATTAGGTCGAATAAACCCACGATCGAGTAACTTTTGGATCTGGGCCTTGAGCTCTACTAGCTCCTTTGGTGCCATTCGGTACGGAGCAATTGACATAGGAGCTGTACCCGGTAATAAGTCAATTCTGAACTCCACCTCCGTATCCGGGGGTAACCCAGGTAGCTCCTCCGGAAAGACATCCACAAATTCCCTTACTATTCTAACTCCTCCTAGAGCTGCTTCCTTAGCCTCTAAGGCACTAATCAACATCAGAAAAGCTATACACCCTTTTCTCACCATCGTCTCAGCCTTAAGGGCAGATATCACATTTGACAAGCAATTCTGTCTCTCGCCCATCACCACAACTTCTTTGTCATCAGAAGTTCTTAACGACATGCACTTAGCAGCACAATCCACATTCGCATGGTACTTCACTAACCAATCCATGCCTAGGATTAGGTCAAACTCCTCAAACGACAACTCCATCAAGTCTGCTGGAAATTGCGCCCCTTGAACTTCCAAGGGTACTGCCCGAAAGAGTTTGTCTAACACTACTGATTGCCCTAAAGGACTAAGTACAGTCATCTTCCTAGGTATAGTCTCAGAGTTCACATGTAGAGTTCCAGACACCTTACTAACAATGTATGAATGAGTTGACCCAATATCTATCAATGCAATAAAGGGTAATCCGAGATAAGGAACATACCGTTATGATATCAAAAGGCGTCACCATCCTCCCTCCGACGAATCAGATACACTAGACCCTATTGTCTCGCCTCGTGTTACCAACACCTCGCCGGTGTTCCCATCCTCTTCGAACCATTACTCGCCTTGGTAGAACCACGACCCCACAAAGGGTCTGCTATCCACCTCTTCGGCTGATTAGGACTCGACTCACGGGTCTGGGCTCCGTCTGCATTTTCATAGGATAGTCCCTAATCATGTGATCCTTGGACCCATACTTGAAACATCCTCCCATCTTCTTCCAACACTCTCCCAAGTGCATCTTTCCACTTTGGTCACAAACTGCATCTTGTCCTCCCGTAGTAGCTTGTCGACCTCGCGACCCATCCGTTCTAGGTCTCTTTGGATATTCCCGGATGACCACGATGATCCAAAACCTCTCTTTGCTTATTCATGTCCGTGTTACATCTCACAGACTCCTTAACTCCTTCAAAGAACCTTTGCCTTTTCTACCAACACAGCAAACTCCCGCTCCTACTGTGGGGCAATCAACAATCTCAGGTCATCCTTTAGTCCATCCTCAAACTGGACACATCGCTCATGCTCCGTAGCCACTATACCTCGAGCGTATCGGCTCAACCTTAAAATTCTGCCTCGTACTCCACTACGAATTTATTTCCCTGAACCAGCCTTAGAAATGCCTTCCTCTGCGCATCAACATAGCTAGTCCCAATATACTACTTCTGATACGCTGCCTTAAAGTACTCCCAAGTAAGATCATCTGCGGCAACACTATCTTGAACCGTGAGCCACCATTGGTATGACTCATCACGGAGTAGCGACACTACCCCTTTCAGTTTCTCCTTGGCAGTCAGGTCCAAATCATCCATAATTCGCTCCGTCGCCTCCAACCAATACTCAGCCGTATTGGGCGCCACACCAGATATACCACGAAAAACTCAACTCCATTAGCTCGGAGTCGCTCAGGTATAGACTTCGAGCTCCCATGTCTCCACCTGCTCCAGCTACCCTCTCAAGTACTCAACAATTGATGTTGTTCGTATCATATCAAAAAATTAAAATGCAAAGAGAATAAAACAGTTAAGTAGTAATGGCCTTATTACATCAAAATATATCCCAAAATAAACCAAAATAACTTAATAAGAAAACTGAAGAAAACTTTAGCTGTGCATGGCCACCCCTAAGTTCCTGCTGACCCGGTCCATCTACTAAGTGCCATCTGCAAAAGTTAGCCCATGAAGGGTGAGTCAACAGACTTAGTATGTAATCCATCACAGACCCCCAAAACATACAAGGCATAATATATCACATAAAATAACGATGAACCATGATGCAACCCAAACCACCTAGATCCAACCTCTACACATCACTCGTACCTCACCGATCACAGTAGGGATTACTAAATTGACCTCCATCCGCTACACACCATCAAAGGCGATCGCTGCGATCAAGCGCACATCGCCCTTATAATTTATGGCATAGCCACCAGATAATGTGATAGAGTCACTAGATTTATGTTATGTGACATAGTCACTAGATAATGTGTGAGTCACGGATATTGTGGTAGAAACCACGGATCACTTCCCTTTCACATAATCACCCATATGCCCATGCAACATACAAAACATGCTATTTTTCATGCCATTTACCTTACCCCAAAAATCATATCAGGATTCCATATATTTTCACATCAATGCTATTAAACATTGTTTACAAGTGTAAATAGGGGTAACATACCTGAATTCATTGTACCATGAAATGGTACCCTTAGCCACGTTTATATGTCACATCACTATCACATGTTTAGCATAATTATCATTAAACTATCGGGAGTTAGTGTAGGGTTACACACCTGATTACTATAGATCTAATCGAAGTCTTAAAAATCCCGATCTAACGCACTAGACCCCTCTTTCCTACATTCAACCAACACTAGGTATATTAGCAAAAAGCCATTCGGCTAAACAGTCAAATCCCGAAGGGTTAGTGATACCAAAACCCTTACCTTGCTGCCAATTTGGTTACCAACCAAATCCTAAAACTTTGTGATGATCCCCCATTGCAATCAGCTAGGCAATAATACACTCAACGTTAGTTTTTTGGCTTTTGAACGAATAAGGAATAGATCCAAAACACTAGAATACTTACCTAGATTATTTAGCCAAATCCCGAAGATCTTTCGAAGACTTCTTAAAACACCATAGTTAGAATCGGCATAGCCTTTGAACAAGTAGAAGTGGCCATTGCCCAAATGGTAAGCCTTGCTTACCTTGGATCTTAAATCCCGAAAAGATCACCTTAAATCGTTGGCTACTGGAGGATCCCAAAATCTCCTTCACGGTTTTGGCCAAAGAAACATAGAGGATTAGAGTCCTTTATTTCAGCACTATACAAAACAGTCAAGGAGAGAAGGAAAATAGGAAGTTTACTTACCAGAAGATTCGGCTACTAGAGGCAGAAAGGGAAAAATCGACAGACCTTAAACTAGTGTTTCAGGTTAGATCTTAATGAAGAAAGAAAAGAAAATAAAAGGGAATTCACATAGAATGAAATCCTGAAACTCACCCAATTATTAAGGAGTATGCTGCTTATGGTGCACCTTCGGGAAGTAAAAACCTTCCTTGTAGATTCGGTTATAGAGGAGGGATATGAGTAAGAAGAATTCGGCTTTCAAAAGGATATTGGAGAGGAGAAGAAGGCTAGGGAATTTCAGCTAAAAGAGAAAGAAAAGAAAAAGAATTTTGGCTTGAGAGAAAAGATGAGAAAGTGGAAAAAAAAAACAAATGAAAAGAGATGATAATTCCCTTCCAAAATTCGGCTATACATAGGTACACACTCAGAGTTGATGTTTCGGCCAACTCTTCTTCCCTCACCCCAATCCCCCTTTTTACTCTATCTTAGTCGAATCCTTAAGCCTTTGACTCAATCTACACTTCATCTTTGAAGTGTCCTTGTGCCGTCCAACACTACCTCTCCTTGCTACAAAATAAAACTCCAAAAATGCTTCCCTTATGCTCGAACCTAGGCCCTTCTCACTCCCTGTGGCGTCACCTTACAAGGCCCTAAGTGGCACCTCCTTGCCACCTTACCACTGGGTTATTTGTGTTCTAAACCACACAATAAACTTCTTAAGGCCTAGCTCCCTTAGTTCCCCCTTTTTAGACTTAAAAATCCAATAACTTCTAAAGCTCCTACCCATAGCCCAAGGTTCTTACAGCCCCCAAAACACATGCAAATCACACTCAAGCATGCAATCACACTCATTTATGTGAAAATGTATAACCCCTAAATCCCGAATATTATAAGATCTGTATGAGATCCCGAGTAGAGATCCCGAGTAAAGATGTCATTTGGATTGTCATGGCCTCGGCATCGAGTAGAGATCCTGTATAAGACCATATTTGGGATATGGCATCAGCATCAAATAAGAGAATCGTATAAGACCATATCTGGGATATGACATCAAAAAATGATATGAGATCCCATATAAGACCATATCAAGGATATAGCATCGGCATCTAGAAGTGACCCCACGTCAGGCCCCATCTGGGATGTGGCTTTGGTGTTGTAATTTTGTGAATGAGGATGATTATATATATATATATATATCCTTGAATAACTTAAGTAGTTTCCAAGTGGTAAAAGGTTAAGCTTAAGCTAGAGATAAGATTAATGCTAATACTAAGTGATGAGGTGATATAGGTATATGTGAGTAATTCATGAGAATAGTTCACGATATGTGGCATGATATGTAGTTGGTAAGAGTAAGTATGAGTAAGTAAGGAAATGAGCTTAAGACTTGTGTTTTGTTCAATGAAATGGATTAATGACATTATGAGTTTTATGTTTCTATTTAATTCACGTAAACTTACTAAGCTTTATGCTTACCCCTCTCATTTCCCTTTTCCTTGTAGTATTTCCAAGATAGCTCGAGGATCGTGGGACGTCGGAGTTTGGAATCACACTATCAACATCTTTTTGGTATAACAAAGTTAGATTTATTTTAAGTATGGTATGTATAGGACTTGGGTATTTTGTTATGTCATATTTGTTAGCCAAATTGTTGGCTATTTATAATATCAAATTCATTTTGTAAGTGGTCATTGGAATTGGGCCAATACTTGGCAAGTTTATATAAATTCAATGATGATGAAATTATAAAGTTTATGCTTGTGTGGATGTTTTGATTTGACTTCTTGGGGTGCCTTAAGGTCATGAGTTATGTTGAATTGAGTTAGTATAAGTATGGTTGATATGTAGGGTGGCATTTGGCTTGGAATATAGCCTTTTTAATGTCCATATGGGTAGACACATAGGCATGTGTCTAGGCCGTGTGTGATATATGGTCAGCCCCATGGGCATGTCAATCACTGTAAGTCCCCTTGCATGCTAGGTTTACAAGTCAGTATGCTTAGTAGTAAACATACGGGTAGAGACACGACTGTGTGTCTCAGCCATGTGGGAGGTACGGCATTAGACATGGGCGTGTTCTCATTACGTCTGAAGTCTACACCTAAAATTTGGAATTTAATTCGACACACAGTCTGAGGACACGGGAGTGTGTCTTGGCAGTGTGACTATAGTGAGGTGATGATGTCATAAATAGAATGCCATGGTTTTGGCACATGGGCTAAGACACGGGCATGTCGAGGCCGTGTGAAGGACACGACAGTGTGTCCGATGTGTGAAAACCCCTGTAGGCTCAAATTAGAAAATTAATTCCACACAGGCTAGGGACACAGGTGTGAGTCCGACCGTGTGAAAACCCTTGTAGGTTCAAATTAGAAAATAAATTCCACACGGGCCAGGGGCATGGGCATGTGTGACCACACGGCCTATCCACACAGGCGTGTGGCCCAATTTAGTCAAAAAATTTATGTGCACAAAAAGTTCCGGTTTAATTTCAAACCCTCCGTATGTATGTTTGAGGCCTCGTAGGTCCATAATAAGAATGTTAACCATAGGAATGAGAAGTTTGAAGTTGGAAATGAATTTTTTTAAAGCCTGAAGTTGTATGTTCAAGCAAGTTAAGTCTGGTAATGCCTCGTACCCGGTTCTAGAGTTGAATATGGGTAAGGGATGTTACAGTTTACTTCTGATGTTAAAATTTAGGTCAAACATGATTCCTGTTATTATTTTTATTTCAAGATAGAATTTGCGTATTGATGAATCCATAACTTATGCAGAAGTTTTTGTTACGGGGCTCACTAGTAGCACATCTATTCATCCAAGAATAATAAAATGTGTAGTTATATGAGTAGATGTTAAGGTGATTGAGTGTATATGTATCACGATATTTTTTGACTTTATGTTCAGATGTCGATTTGTTGACAGGTAAAAGCTAAATTTTAAGAGTATTCAGGACTATTACAGTCGGTGAAGATTCTAGGGTGAAAATGAGATGAAAATACTACAGATTTTGAATCGAAATTATCATAATCCCAAAAAGGAGGATGTCATTTGGATTGTGGTAAATTGTTTTCCAAAGATCTATATGATCATTTTAGTATGTGCAGAGTTCTTATTTGACAGATTACTGAGAATACGTGTCTTAGAGAGAGAGAAATTTATATTTTAAAGATGTGCTTTAATACTGTGTGCTAGAGTTTAAAAGTCATTAGAAAGAGATATACGAGGTTAAATCGATTTTTAATTCTAAAAGTTAGTGAAAGTGTGTCATGGTAGTTGAAAGCAACTTCTTCTGGTAAGATTTTCGGGACGAAAATCCCTCAAGGGGGAGAGTTGTAACAGCCTGATTTTGGGCCTAGTCGAAACAGTAGTTTTGGGGCCACAAATCTGATAAGGAGAACCTTATGGTTATTATATTTTTATGGTCTACAATTTCACAGAAAGATTTCATGAAAATTTTGTTCAGAAATTTTGACGTTTGGCACTCAATTTAGTCAAAAGGACTAAATTGTAAATAGTGTAAAAGTTGAGTTCCAATTGTTAAAACTGTCCAATTGTTATGAGGTTTTAAATTAAAGGTCCTTAAATGGTAATTAGACCATTAGTTAAGTTGTGTACAAATATGGACATGGTAAGGTATGTTTTAAATTGTTTTTCATTAAGGGTATTTAAGTTATTTGGCAAATAAAGCCAAAATAACATGAGAAAAGATATCATCTTCCTCATTTTTCTCATGCTTTTGTCGAATATACCATGGAAGCCATGGCTGGGGTTTGTTCAAGCTTTCCAAGCTCATAGTAAGTGCATCCTAGCCCCGTTTTTTATGTTCTTCGTATTTTTGAGATCCTCGTAGCTCTATTTAGCTATTTCTAGCTATATGTTGAGCTAGGGTTCATGTTCAAAAATTTACCAATGTATGACATGCATGTGGTTTGATGATTTATGGAGGAATATGAAGTTCGATATATGATAAACATATTTTTCTAAGAGATTTTCATGGAAAATTCATAAAAAGAACTAATTTGTAAAAGTTATGAAAATGGTCATTCATGAGTGAATTAGTAGAAATTGAGGGCTGTTGTAGTTATGAAAATGATTTGGCTAGGTCTAAAATGCAATAAAATTGAATAAAAATAATTATACGAGCTTAGGGGAAAAAGTGTAAATATGATAAAGTTTAGGGGCAAAAACATAATTTTTACAACAGTATGATTTTTGAGTCACAATGAATAATGTGACTAATGAATAAGCTAAGTGTGATGTTATAGATCAAAGAAAATGAGATTCGAACCTAGAACAGGGAAAAAGAGAGAAATTGGCGATTAGGTTCCTTTCTACCTTTTTGGTATCGAGGTAAGTTCATGTGTAAATAAAGCAACCTTATGTAATGTATTTGATGTTTTGATATTTTAAGAATTGTGTATTGTCTCTATGAAATTTATTATTTATGATTTTGATAAGATGTCAAGGGATAAAAATCTTCGATTTAACTTTAAGAGTGAATAGAATATAAATACCATGTTATTAAGGTTTCGTATATGGCCTCGATATGATATTTTGTATAAGACCATGACAGGGACATGGAGTCGATATGATATTTCATGTAAGACCATATCAAGGATATGGCATTGATACGATACCATATGTATGAGAATCATGAGTATCTTTTAGCATTTTGAGTGATTCAACAGGTATGTTGGAAATGAGAAAGTATGTGGCTATGTCACGAGTGGTATAGGTTTGTACCTAGAACTCATGTGAAGTGAATTTGGTATATGATGAATCCATGGTAAGTTTGTGTGAAATTAAAGTTACATAATGATTTTATATTTTTAATTGCCTGATATTATGTGAAATGAAAATTATTTTTATGAAATCGGCCAACGATGCCTCGACGAAACTATGATAAAAATATGTTGAGTTGAAGTACCGGTTGAATATTCGAAATAGCAAGGATACTAATGTCACGACATGAGATAAGGAAGTCTTGTATAAGACCATGTTTAGGACATGGCATCGGCACTAAATGTAGGTCCCGTATAAGACCATGTCTGGGACATGGCATCGGCACCAAATAAGGAAGGTCCCATATAAGACCATGTCTAGGACATGGCCTCGACACCAAAGGAAGATCTCGTGTAAGACCATGTCAGGGACATGGCATCGACATCTATATACGATCTCGTATAAGACCATATCTGGGATATGGCATTGACATCGAGATAAGAGATCCCGTGTAAGACCATATTTGGGATATGGCATCAGCATCAAGAGGAGATCCCATGTAAGACCATATCTGGGATATGGCATTGGCATCGTGATACATGTATGATGAGATTGAGTATCCTTCAATATTTCGAGTAGTTCAACGGGGAAAGAGCTAAGTTTATGTACACATAACAAAGAGCTAAGATTATGTTAGTGAAGACAAAGAGCTAAGTCTATGTTCAAGAGAATAAAAGTGCTAAAGTTATGCGATAAAGTGATACAGATATCCATGAGTAACTTATGAGAAACGAATGTAATATGTGATATGTGATTTGGAAAGAGTAAGCATTATGAATGATTAAATGGTAATCATGAGCTTAAATGCAAATCACATTATAATACCTTTGTGGTTGAGTAGAATAAATGATTGTCAATAGTTGCTTATTATTTGCATATGAACTTACTAAGCTTTATTGCTTACTCCCCTTTCTTTCCTATCTTCTTTAGGTTGTTGGAGATCGCCGGAGATGCTTTCACACTATCAAGCAAGCACCTTGGGTATAAGTATTCAAGCCTTCTTGAGATATGGCATGTATAGGGATCTTATCTTTTGAATAATTAAGTACTTGTTAATGTAGTCAAATGTATTGGCCTAAAATGGTTTATGGATCAATTTGAATATAGCCATGAATGATGGCTTATGTTGATTATATATTTATGTATGTGTCATTACTCTATCGTGAATGTGAAGGTTGTATAATTATCATAGGTTAAATGTGATGATTAAGTATGACAAATGATAATATGAGAATGATATGTGATGTTGTATGAATGTATGCAAGTGAGTGTGGCAAAATGGCTTGGAAAATAGCCTTGTATTTGCCCACACGGATAGACACATGGGCATGTGTCTAGGCCGTGTGTGACACACGGTCAGCCCTGAGGGTGTGTTGATAGGTCGTGTATCCCCTGCATCTATATTGCGAGGAATTCAGTTCGTCACACGGGCCAGCACACGGGTGTGTGACTAGGCCGTGTGCCCCAAAGTTTTTGCTGACGTCATAAACAAAATACTAAAGTTTTCACACACGAGATAAGACACGGGCGTGTCATGGCCGTGTGAGGGACATGGGCCATAGACACGGGCGTATGTCAGGCCATAGACATGGATGTGTGTCAGGCCGTGTGAAAACCCTGTAGCTTCGAAGTGAAAAATAAAATCCACCTAGATTAGGAACATGGGCGTGTGTGACCACACGGCCTGCCCACACGGGTGTGTGGCCCTATTTTAGCAAAAATTTTCTAAGTATTCAAAAGTTTTCGATTCAGTCCTAAACCCTCCTATATGTATATTTTGGGTCTCGTAAACCCATAATAGGGACATTGTGAATACAAATGAAAGGTGTTAAGTTTCAATGAAAATTTGTGGCCCAATATTATATGAAGAGGTATGTTAAGTCTGATAATGCCTCGTACTCGATTCTGGCGTTGAATACTGGTAAGGGTGTTACATTTAGTGGTATCAGAGCTATGATCTAGTCGATTCTCAAACTAACCTAGCGTATATGATTCTAGCTATACATGTCATATTACTACTCATGATAGTGTAACATCTCCCAACTCTAACGAAATTGTTTTCTTAATACAGAGATGATTTCCAACCGATCTATTTTCGATAAGGCTGAAAATGATATTAAGATGATTGAAATGTGCTTATGATGTGTCGAAATTCAGGAAGGTATGAATAGAATTTCAAGACATGTGTGTAATAAGGTACGAAATGAGATAATCATGAGTTGAGAAATGTGAAAACATGGAATGAAATGAAAGTTATATGGTGATAAGCTCATCCATGTTGGTTGACATGCATATGTTGTTATGTGCCCAACATATTTGATTAAGGGAATATGATGAGTAAACTTACCCAATGGACGGAATATGTGTGTATGTATATTTGTTTGAATAATGTATAATCAATATGTCCACATAGTTGAATCTCATGTTTAACTGTTAAATTAGAGAATATATAATGTTTTGTTTTATGACTCTGTTATGAAGCCAAAAAAACTAAAATAGTATGGGAGTTAAACTGGAAGATCAAATTAAGTAGAACGCAGGAGATGAAAATGATTGTTAAATAATGAATTGACGGATAAGACCATGTTTGGACCGTGGCAGTACAAGTGATCCCATGTAAGACCATGTCTGGAACATGGCCTTGGCATCGACCTCACATCCATACCAGTGTTGATTTAGAATGAAATATTTTACGAGAGTCGAGTTTAATGAGTTCATAAGTGCGAAACTAAATAGTTCAGTTAAAGATTACACAAATTATGCAATGTCACGAATAAATAAAAAAGCTAGTCTTGCCTATTCGATTCAATTAAATATGAAGTCTAAAGTATGTATTTACCAAAATCCTCCCAAATTGATGTTCATTAGTGAATAAAATAATACGAGGTTTATGATGACAGAATTAGTCAGAAACGATAATTGAGCTGTAAAAATGTTTGAGTATGACAATCATGGTTGAATAGATTATAAGGATCTCTTTGAGTGTTCTGTATAGATATTTATTCACCTTCCGGGGTTATGTGGTTGTTCATTTTCTGATGAGATTATGATCGTGTGAGAATGTTAGCTGACTATAAAATTAGACGAAAGTGTTGTTGATTTGGTTGATTCATGATCGACATTTCTTTATTTCTTCGAAATTATAATCTAATATGTTGGAATGAAGTCAATGGTAAAATTATTATGTGAGACTATTCTTATATTTCTGCTGATCATGGTTTTGTCTTATATATGCGGGAAAAATATTATCTCTGTTATGATGGAAGTCCAGAGTCAATAAGCAATGTTTTTCTTCTAAGTTTCTTTGAGAAATTATCGAGATCTTTATTAGCTTCTTGTGAGTTATATTCTTGGACTTTCGGTATGGTATCGTATCTTAGATATCTTTAATTCTAGTATAAAGAGCTAATACTGGCAAAGGTATAAGTGGTGAAATCACAAGTTCCAAGTTATACAATGGATTTTTCAGGTAAGTCAATTGAAGTCAATGCATTCAATCGAGATATCCTTGTTACTCTGAGCTAAGGTGACAGTAAGGGTTTTTATTAGCATAACAAGAGAATTTTAAGAGATTGTGTGTTTGAATTGTATCCACAGTATGAAGAAAAGAGTATATTGATATGTTATTATTCGGTAGTTGAAATCGACTCAGCTATTTGTATTTAAGTAAATTGATTTGTTGAGATATGATTCGAGTTATGTATATATTTAAACATGCTTTAACTAAGAGAATAAATTCTGTGTATTCACGAGAATGAAGACGGATAGTTTGAATGAAGAAATTATATTCTAGAAAGCATAATACAGAGATATGCCTATTGTAGTATTCTAATCGGATGATGTTAGTACAAGTCAAAGTTGTTCTGTTTGGAAAAGATATCACATTTGTGGAAGTTGGAATGGTCTATTGCATGTTAGCAAAGTTGAAAATAAATTGAAGGTATTATTAATCGAAAGTTCTAGTTTTGAGTTCAGTTTGAATTGAGTAAGGAGTTTAGACTTTCAACGATGCGCTATTGAACAAATTGGAATATGTCTTAATACCATAATGTAAAGAGGTAGTTTGTAACTTTAGATGGTCAGAGTTACATCAAACAGAACTATTCGACTGGGGATTCAGAGACGATCCCTTTTGTGTTTGTGTTGTGAATTCGATAATATAGTATGTTCTACGGAAAATGTCACATTCTTCCTAAATCCTAATGAGTTAAAGTATCTAATGTTGCAGAAAAATCTAAATTTAAGACAGTTATCATGACTTGATTTATTTTAAGAGTATGTATAGTTATCGAATTACTTTTCGGGAAGCAGATATAATACAGATGTTTGAGTGGAAAATCCTCATTTAATTAGTGTGAGTTGGTTACTCGATTGACCTTATTTGAAGATGGTCTAATTCTAGCTATATTAAATGCTAAAGAGAGTTTTCCTTGTGAAACAGAGAAGTTCAGGAGCGTGGTAGTGAATGGCAATCTAAATGAGTTCTGAATGAGTTTACGTAACAGCCCAATTTAGGGGCTAGTCGAAATAGTGATCTCGGGATCACTAATCTAAAGTCATAGAAAATTATTTTAATGTTATTTTATGAGTTATAGCCTAATTATATAGGTGCATAAAAATTTTGGTGCTTTAATTTTAGCGATTTCATGCTTGATTGCGAAAAAGGACTAAATCGCATAAAGTGTAAAAGTTCAAATTTTCAAGCTAAGGGTTCCAAATAGCTAAGGAATATTATTTGGAGGTCTTTAAAGGGCAATTAGCCCCTTAAATAATGGTTGGCTGGCCATAGGGGACGTTAGAGGTCAAAATTTAGTCAAGTAGGTGGATTAGGTGGACTAAATTGGGATTTTATATTAAAATAAATAAAGAAAATATATCATCTTCTCTCCTTCATTCTCCCACTGAAAATTAGCAGGAAATAGAGGTTTGAAAGCTCCAAAAATTTCAGCACACTCTTCTCTTTACAAGTAAGTGTTTTAGTGATCATTTCTTGATAATATTTGTAGTTTTGGGACCCCTAAAGCTTAAGCTTTCTAACAATGGGACTATCTTGCAAAATGGTGAAAATTTTAGAGTTTTTCCATTGAGATTTTAAGTTTTTTTTTTTTTGTATTTTATGGAAGAAAATGAGACTCGGTTGTTAGATAAACAACATTTGTGAAAGGTGTTTCCATGAAAACACCTAAAAGAACCATTTTGTAAAGGTTGTGAAATTTGTGGTAAATGTGTAAAATAATGAGTATTGAGGGCTGCAATAAGAGTAATAAATAATCGCCTAGGCTCGTTGAAGAGAGAAATTTGATTAGAATTGATTTTTGAGCCTAGGGGTAAAATGGTCATTTTGTGAAAGTCTAAGGGCAAAATAGTAAATTTTACCAAAGCATGATTATTGAAATGCATTAGTTAATGTGATAATTAAATGAGCTAATTTTCTATTATAGATCAAGAAGAATAAAGAATTAACCTCGATCGGGGAAAGAACAAAGCATCGGACTAGATCGACAATCTAGCCTATTTTGAAATCGAGGTAAGTTTGTGTGTAATAAATTCAACATCATGTTATTGAGTATCTAAATGTTTGATAGCAACGATGTTGTATAAAATTTTTATGAATTTTGAGTTATGATGTTAAATGAGAAAATGATGAGAATTGTAATGTGAAAGTCCCGGTTAGACTTTAATAAGTGAGAGAATAAGATCATCGAAATATGAGAAAGATAAGGTCCCATATAAGACCATGTCCGGGACATGGACTTGGCACTGAGTAGAGATCCCATATAAGACCATATCTAGTATATGGCTTCGGCATCAAATATGTGAATCGTATAAGACCATATCCAGAATATGCCATTGACAAACGATATGAGATCCCGTATAAGACCATATCAAGGATATGGCATCGGCATCTAGAAGTGACCCCACGTAAGACCCTATCTGGGATGTGGCATAGGTGTCGTAATTTTGTGAATGAGGATGATTATATATATCCTTGAAAAGCTTAAGTAGTTTCCAAGTGGTAAAAGGTTAAGCTTATGCTAGAGATGAGATTAATGCTAATACTAAGTGATGAGGTGATACAGGTATATGTGAGTAATTCATGAGAATGGTTCACGATATGTGGCATGATATGTGATTGGTAAGAGTAAGTATGAGTAAGTATGGAAATAAGCTTAAGACTTGTGTTTTGTTCAATGAAATGGATGAATGACATTATGAGATTTATGTTGCTATTTAATTCATGCAAACTTACTAAGTTTTATGCTTACCCCTCTCATTTCCCTTTTCCTTGTAGTCTTGCCAAGATAACTCGAGGATCGTGTGTAACATCCTGAATTAATGGGCATATATGTTTAGTGTAAGGATATGTTTAATATGTTAATTTAAGTGATAGGGGTCCAAATTGGGCTCAGGACTAGGCAAAGGCCTTGGTTAAATTGTCTGATTGGGCATTATAGAGTTAAAAGGTGGTAATTGTGTTTAAAATACCAACGTGGGCTTGTGGCCCAACAATAGGTGGCGCTGCAAGGGAGTTAGAAGGTGGCGTCACTAACAGTTAAAGAGGCCCAAGTTTTGGCCGCAAGGAGCCCATGTTTTTGGGTCATTTTTGGCACTTAAAAGGGAGCAAAGGGTGACGCCACAACAAGAGTGTAAGGGGCCCAAAATTTAAGTTCTCTGGAGCCCAATTCTCTTAATTTAAGTAAGCTAAATTCGGCATTAAGGTTAGGTGAAGTGGATGGCAACAAGGCTCAAAAATAAGAGGATTTACATGGATTTTATAATTGATAATATAGAATATAAAACGGAGAAAATATAGGAGTTATCAAGGAAAGGTGATGGCCTAAAATCCACCACCTAGAGGAGTAAAGAATTCGGCTACTTCATGAAAAAAAGGGGTGCCAAATTTTCCCTTTTTATTAGCTTGATTTTTAGTTATCAGGAAGGGTACTTTCGATTTTTTTGATAGGAGTGCCGAAATTTCTATAAATAGGGGATATCTCATTAATTTTGGCATTTGAACCCTAATTTCTTATTCTTCTATTGTGCCAAAATTCTTAGTCTCTCCCTCTACAATTTCTTTTCTTTAATTTCTTCAAAAGCTGAAACCTCTCCCTTCACTCTCTTTTCCATTCTTTTCCTCTTGTGTCGATTTATCTAAAAGCCAAAATATCCATAGTTTTTCTCTATTCATCCCATTTGTGAGTTGGTTCTATTTCTTTCGGCATTTAAATCTTCCTCATTGACATTGTCGAATCCTCTCCAGTGCTAGCCGAATTCCCTGTGTTAATGTAAGTGTCGACTTCTGTTGGTTTCTCATGTTCTATTTCGGTTTTTGAAAGGCAAAAGCCGAAAAGCTAATAGTTTAATGGTTCTATGTTGGGCGGCATTCCAGGATTTGAAGGAAACTTGGTCGTCTAGATCTAAAAGCCAAAAATAGCTAGTCTCCAATTTTGAGATTTTAAGGTAAGGAGATTTTCCCTATATTTTTACTAGATTCATTCATTATATGCAAGATCTAAAATTTATGATGAGGATTAACGATCATATATTGTGATAGTAGTTCTGATAAGGACTTGTGATGGAATTAAATATGGATCAGGCAAAGGAGAGAATCCCTAAGTTTAAGAAATGAGTGGTATCCGCCGTTCAAGATTGGCAACTTGGTTGTGGACCGGCTTCTGAACAACACCTTAGGCATATAGCAATTGTGTCGACTATGGATAGTGTCGACATAAAAAGTATCATTTTATCGGTAATCAGGTGTGTAGATCTCTAACACACACTCTCTAATTGTAATTTATTTGTATTGGGCTAAAAAGCCGGAAAGTGGTTGTGTAGACAGTCGATTAAAACCCAAAAAGGGTTTGGCAAGGATGCCAGGTACGCAATCATAGAAATCTCTATGTATATTGAGACATATGAAAGCCTGTATGATGTTCTCTTTATGTATGTATGCATGGTGTGGGAATATAATATGAAAGGGGAAGTGCATGATGGGTTATATAGTGATAGGTGGTAGAAATCCCACGACTATAAACATGGATCATATGGTAACCAGTGGTAGAAATCCCATGAATATAAACATGGGTCATATGGTGACCGGTGGTAGAAATCCCACAAATATAAATGTTAGGTCACACAGTGATCGGTGGCTATGCCACGTGGTGTGCAACAGATGGAGAGTTGATTGTAGAAATCCCCAATGTGTGATGGTTGGTACGGGTTGGTGTGTAGAGGATGGAATTCTAGGATGGGTTGGTCCATTCATTATGTATTGTCTATCATGTATTATGATTGTTGCCTCTATGTATGGGCCAAGGCCCATAATGTGTTTGTGGGCCTTAGGTCAGTGTGTTCAGGACTCGAAGGGCCATTAAGTTTTTTTTCTATAGATTAAGTTTTGTTTTCTTTTTTATTACTATTATTTGTTTGGGACTATTTATGTAATAAGGCCTCCTTAACTTAGACTTCGATTTATTTTTGTTATGTTGGGATTTGCAAAACTTATGTTTTTTTTAGTCTCCAAAATAAAATGAAATAATAAATGGGCTTTTCAACTCAATCAATGCAAGTAGTAAAGTTATTTACAAAATCTCACATTTAAGGGATTACTCGGCTAAAATAAACTAAGTGTTTCCAAAACCTTTCAGAGAAAAGTTTTCAATGTTCAACCCGTAGCATACCAGATCCGATTGGAACTTATGGGCTGGGTTTGGGGTGTTACATCGTGGGACATCAGAGTTTAGAATCAAACTATCGACATCTCTTTGGTATAACAAAGTTAGATTTATTTTGAGTATGGCATGTATAGGACTTGGGTATTTTGTTATGTCATAATTGTTAGCCAAAGTGTTGGCTATTTATGATATCAAATTCATTTTGTAAGTGGTCATTGGAATTGGACCAATACTTGGCAAGTTTATATGAATTCAATGATGATGAAATTATGAAGTTTATGCTTGTGTGGATGCTTTGATTTGAGTTCTTGGGGTGCCTTAGGGTCATGAGTTATGTTGAATTGAGTTGGTATAAGTATGGTTGATATGTAGGGTGGAATTTGGCTTGGAATATAGCCTTTTTAATGTCCACAAGGGTAGACACACAGATGTGTATCTAGGATGTATGTGACACACGGTCAGCCCCATGTGTGTCTAGGTATACATGCGGGCGTGTGTCTAAGCCGTGTGTGTCTAGGTAGACACACAGGCGTGTGTCTAGGCCTAGGGATGTTTTGTAAAGTTGAGTAGAATGTGAACAAAACTTTGAAGAAGATAGGGCCTTCGAGTCTACCGGCACCCGATCCATGCAAGTAAGTATTCCAACCCTTGATGTGATGTACTTGTTGGGTTGATGGGCTTGAGGGACGTAGACTAGTAGGATAGTAGCAATGGACTTTAGGCCTAGTTAAACAACTCCTCAAATCCATAAGACTTAATCCAACTAAACAAACCCGTGACCAAGTCGATGCGTTAGGGTGTGGCAACAGGCATACGCATGTCTAGGATTGGATCCAGGAAGAGCTTGGTATTTAAGCAGTCCTAGTGACTCACCTCCTCTTTTCTAAAATCCTACCTGATGCATAGTGACTGTTCACCTTAGCCATAAGGGCTTATTGATAGGCCAAAATTTATAACTGAAACCTGAAAGGGACCAGTACCCCATTTCTTTTATAAAATTGTATATACGTCCCTAATTGTGTAAATTACCCAAAAGCCCTAGGTTGAGGAAATTTACCAAGATACCCCTAATTTTGCTGAATGACCAAAATACCCTTGATTAAAAAATTACCAAATACCCTTGTTGAGGAATTACTAAATTACCCTTAATTCACGAAAGTTACCAAAGTTGACAAAATTACCAAAATGCCCTCGAATTGCAAAATTACCAAAATACCATTATTTTGAAAAATCACCAAGAAACCCTATTATTTTTTTAAAAAAATTATTACAAAAATACCCCTGTAGGATAAATTACAAAAATACCCCTGGGTAGTGAAATAACGAAAATACCCTTATATGATGAATGTGAGTTCATGGATGTTGGTTGTATGTTGATGGTTGATTGTGTGTGACTCCTAGGACTAGGAGATATAGACTTAAAATTGAACTCGCTATGAATTGAAAGAACTACTTTAAACTCACTATTCATAAGATCGTCTGTGTTTAATTTGGAAGAAAACTAATTCATAAAATTTCTAATCAGATAAATCACGAACGGTAGGATGAGCACTAGAGGACATGGTGTGCGTGGCCAAGATAGAGGCAAGATTACAGTGTCAGAACCCGTAGGATCTGGTCACGAATCCGGGAATGAGGTACCAATGCCACCAGCTGTGGAGGCAAAATTTAAAGATCAGACGGTTGGAGATGATGCTGTATCTCAGGGTATGTTAAGGGTTTTAGAGAGAGTTGCTGGAGCAGGTATAGGCACAGGAGCCCAAAAATCTATACCGGAGCGACTTAGGAGCAACGGGGCAGAAGTGTTTAGAAGAATCTTTGGTATAGCCTCGAACTCAGCTGAGTATTGGTTAGAGGTGGTTGAACGCATAATGGACGATCTGGACCTCACGGAGGAAGAGAAATTGAAAGGGGTTATATCTCTCTTGAGGGATAAAGCCTACCAATGGTGGCTCACGGTTAAGGATGGTACGGTGGCTGACCGCATCACATGGGAGTTCTTCAAAATAGCGTTTCAAAATAAGTATGTTGGATCGAGCTATGTGGATGCACAGCGTAAAGCATTCCTGAACCTAGTTCAGGGAAGTAGGTCCGTAGCGATGTACGAAGCGAAATTCTTACGCCTGAGCCGTTATGCTCGAGGGATAGTGGCCACGAAGAATGAGCGGTGTGTCCAATTTGAGGATGGCCTGAAGGACAAATTACGGGTGTTGATAGCTCTGCAACGAGAATGGAAATTTGTGGTGCTTGTGGAAAAAGCTAAGATAGCAGAGGAGGTGAAACGGATGGAAAAGCTAAACCGAGATAGAGATAGGGGTAGAGGTAAAAGAAACTTTGGATCATCGGGAACAACTAGAGGTAATCAGAAAAGACCCAGGCCAGATAGGTCGAGACGAGATAATAGACCTGCTGCTGCTAGTCAAACACCGAAGTGTACTCAATGTGGTAAATCCCATGCGGGTGAGTGTAGGGCGGGCAGTGGGAAGTGCTTTAAGTGTGGGTCTTTTGACCATCAAGTTAGGAACTGTCCACAGGGAAAAGGTAATGAAGGGCCCACGGGCTAAGGAAATGTTCAGCCTGGCAGAGGAGGTCGTGGAACACCAGGTCAAGGGGCAGGAAACACTGAGGCGAGACAGCCGAGGTTGGTCTATGCTATCAGACGTCGAGAGGAGGCTGACGCACCGGATGTCATAACCGGTATGTTTTTAATTTTTGGCTTGCCTTACACTGCATTGATTGACATTGGGTCAACGTATTCGTATGTAGCTAGTAGCGTATCTGGAACTTTAAGGTTAGAATCTAAAATTACCCCTAAGGAAATGACTGTAGTTAGCCCGTTAGGACAATCGGTGATAGTGGATAAACTCTATCGTGAAGTACCTCTAAAAGTTCAGGGGATAGTCTTCCGAACGGATCTAATGGAATTACTATTCATGGAGTTTGATTTAATTTTAGGCATGGATTGGCTTGTGAAGTATCAAGCTAATCTAGATTGTGCAGCCAAGTGTATGATGTTAAAAACCCCCGAGGGTGATAAAGTGTTGGTGATGGGAGAAAGGGGGAATAGTCTGTCAAACGTGGTGACCGCCCTGAGAGCGAAAAGGATGGTGAGGAAAAGATGTGAGGCAGTCTTGATGTTTGTTCGTGCTATGAAAGCTAAGAAACTAACAGTGGGAGACGTTAGGACGGTGAAGGAATTTCCTGATGTTTTCCTTGAGGAGCTTCTGGGATTACCTCCGGATCATGAAGTGGAGTTTGGAATCGATCTTCTTCTAGGGATAGCACCAGTATCTATAGCTCCATATCTAATGGCACTGAAGGAGTTGGTGGAGTTGAAAGTGCAAATTCAGGAGTTGTTGGATAAAGGGTTTATTTGACCTAGTGTGTCACCGTGGGGAGCACTGGTTTTATTCATCAAGAAGAAGGATGGGTCAATGCGTATGTGTATTGACTATCACCAGTTGAATAAGTTAACGATCAAGAACAAGTACCCATTGCCAAGGATCGATAACTTGTTTGATCAGTTGAAGGGGGCCTCAGTCTTTTTGAAGATAGATTTGAGGTCAGGGTACCATCAACTTAAGGTTAAGGAGGCTGATATTCATAAGATGACCTTTAGGACTCGCTATGGTCACTATGAGTTCATGGTGATGCCATTTGGGTTGACCAACGCACCAGTAGCGTTCATGGACATGATGAACTGAGTGTTCCAACCCTACCTAGATCGGTTTATCGTGGTTTTTATTGATGACATCTTAGTTTATTCAAGATCGGGAGAGGAGCATGATACACATCTGCGAATGGTTCTGCAGATTCTAAGGGAAAATCGGTTGTATGCCAAATTCAGTAAGTGTGAATTTTGGCTGAAGGAGGTTACTTTTCTGGGGCACGTTGTGTCGACTGAAGGGATTAGGGTTGATCCTCAAAAATTGAAGCGGTGTTGGATCAAAAGCCGCCCAAGTCGGTGGTAGAGATTCAGAGTTTCCTTGGTTTGGCCGGATACTATCGAAGGTTTGTTGAAGGATTCTCATTAATTGCAGCACCATTGACTAAGTTGTTACAGAAAGGAGTTCCGTTTGTTTTGTCTGATAAGCAGCAAAAGAGTTTCGAGCAGCTAAAAAGAATTTTGACGGAGGCTCCGGTGCTGATTCAACCGGAGGCTGGGAAAGAATTCGTGATTTACTATGATGCATCACACACGGGATTAGGGTGTGTGTTGATGCAAGATGGAAAGGTTGTAGCATACGCATCTTGGCAGTTAAGACCGCATGAAGCAAATTATCCCACCCATGACTTGGAGTTGGCATCGGTGGTTTTTGCTTTAAAGATTTGGAGGTATTATCTTTACAGGGAGAAATCTATCATCTTCACTGATCATAAAAGCTTGAAGTATCTTTTGACTCAGAAGGAGTAGAATTTAAGGCAGTGGAGGTGGATCGAGTTGTTAAAAGATTATGATTGCTCGATCAAGTATCATCCGAGTAAAGCTAACGTAGTAGCGAACGCTCTAAGTCGTAAAGTAATCTCTGAATTAAGAGCAATGTTTGCTCACCTTAGTCTATATGATGATGGAAGGTTGTTAGCTGAACTGCAGGTGAAACCCTCATGGGTTGACTAGGTTAAAGAGAAGCAACAGACGGATGAGTTGTTAAAAGAAAGGTTTCGGTAGGGTCAAGTGATGAATCGACAAAATTCAGTGTTGATAAGGATGGGCTGTTATGTTTCCAAGGGAGAGTATGCATGCCGAGGGATCCTGAGTTGAGGTGAAGTATTTTACAAGAAGCGCATGATAGTCCATACGCTATGCATCCCGGAGGGAGTAAGATGTATTGAGACTTACGGAGCAGTTCTGGTGGCCAAACTTAAAACGAGAGGTGACTGATTTAGTGGCCAAGTGTTTAACCTGTCAGCAGGTGAAGGCGGAGCATCAATTACCATTAGGGTTATTGCAGCCGGTGAAGATTCCCCAATGGAAGTGGGAAAGGATCACAATGGACTTTGTTAGTGGGCTACCCCTTACACCTACTAAGAAAGATTTGGTTTGGGTGGTTGTGGACTGTTTGATGAAGTCTGCTCACTTCATACCAGTGGAGTTGATTACTCTTTGCCAAAGCTGGCTAAGCTGTACGTAGCAGAGGTGGTAAGTTGTATGGAGTACCGGTATTGATCATATCGGATAGGGACCCTAGGTTCACCTCACGATTTTGGAAGGCGTTACATCAGGCGCTGAAATGAAGTTGGATTTCAGTACAGCGTTTCATCCTCAGACCGATGGATAGTCTGAGCGGGTGATTCAAGTCTTGGAGGACATGTTGAAAGGGTGTGTCATTGATTTCAAAGGTAGTTGGGAGGAGTTCTTGCCTTTAGCAGAGTTTGCTTATAACAATAGTTACCAGTCAAGTATTCAGATGGCACCCTACGAAGCTTTGTATGGGCGAAAGTTTCGTACTCCTACATGTTGGACGGAATTAAGGGAACATCAAATTTTGGGTCCGGACTTGGTCGCCAAGACGGAGGAGAAGGTGGAAGTAATTCGAGCTAGACTAAAGGAGGCGGCAGATAGATAGAAGTCCTATGCTAACTTAAGACATAAGGACATAGAGTTTGCAGTGGGGGACAAGGTATTCCTAAAAGTATCACCGTGGAAGAAAGTGCTAAGATTCGGACGTAAGGGTAAGTTGAGCCCCAGATTTATCGGACCATATCAGATGTTGAAGCGAGTAGGACAAGTGGCATATCAGCTTGAGTTACCTCTGAAATTAAGTCAAATTCACGATGTATTTCACGTCTCTATGTTAAGACCTTATCATTCGGATCTATCTCACATAGTGCCTGTGGAGGAAATCGAGGTAAGACCTGATCTATCCTTCGAAGAGGAACCGATAGAAATTCTGGACCGTGATGTCAAGGTATTGCGAAGGAAAATGATCCCATTGGTTAAGGTGTTGTGGCGGAATCATGGTTCTGGGGAGGCTACGTGGGAACCCGAGGAAGCAATACGGCAGCAATACCCCCATCTTTTCTGATCAGGTAATTTTGAGGACGAAATTTCTTTAAGGGGGTAGAACTGTAACATCCTGAATTAATGGGTCTATGCGTTTAGTGTAAGGATATGTTTAATAAGTTTATTTAAGTGATAGGGGTCCAAATTGGGCTCAGGACTAGGCAAAGGCCTTGGTTAAATTGTCTGATTGGGCATTATAGAGTTAAAAGGTGGTAATTGTGTTTAAAATACCAATGTGGGCTTGTGGCCCAACAATAGGTGGTGCTGCAAGGGAGTTAGAACGTGGCATCACTAACAGTAAAAGAGGCCCAAGTTTTGGCCGCAAGGAGCCCATGTTTTTGGGCCATTTTCAGCACTTAAAAGGGAGCAAGGGGTGACGCCACAAAAAGGGTGTGAGGGGCCCAAAACTTAAGTTCTATGGAGCCCAATTCTCTTAATTTAAGTAAGCTAAATTCGGCATTAAGGTTAGGTGAAGTGGATGGCAACAAGGCTAAAAAATAGGAGGATTTACATGAATTTTATAATTGATAATCTAGAAGATAAAATAGAGAAAAGATAGGAGCTATCAAGGAAAGGTGATGGCCGAAAATCCACCACCTAGAGGAGTAAAGAATTCGGATACTTCATGAAAAAAAAGGGGTGCCGAATTTTCCCTTTTTATTAGCTTGATTTTTAGTTATCAGGAAGGGTACTTTCAGTTTTTTTGATAGGAGTGCTGAAATTTCTATAAATAGGGGGGATATCTCATTAATTCTAGCATTTGAACCCTAATTTCTTCTTTTTCTATTGTGCCGAAATTCTTAGTCTCTCCCTCTACAATTTCTTTTCTTTAATTTCTTCAAAAGCCGAAACCTCTCCCTCCACTCTCTTTTCTATTCCTTTCCTCTTGTGTCGATTTCTCTAAAAGCCAAAATCTCCATAGTTTTTCTCTATTCATCCCATTTGTGAGTTGGTTCTATTTCTTTCGGCATTTAAATCTTCCTCATTGACATTGTCGAATCCTCTCCAATGATAGTTGAATTCCCTATGTTAAGGCAAGAGTCAACTTCTATTGGTTTCTCATGTTCTATTTTGATTTTTTGAAAGGCAAAAATTGAAAAGCTAATAGTTTAATGGTTCTATGTTGGGCGGCATTCTGGGATTTGAAAGAAACTTGGTCGTCTAGATCTAAAAGCCGAAAATAGCTTGTCTCCAATTTTGGGATTTTAAGGTAAGGAGATTTTCCCTAGATTTTTACTAGATTCGTTCATTATATGCAAGATCTAAACTTTATGATGAGGATTAACGATCATATATTGTGATAGTAGTTCTGACAAGGACTTGTGATGGAATTAAATATGGATCAGGCAAAGGATAGAATGCCTAAGTTTAAGAAACGAGCGGTATCCACCGTTCGAGATTGGCCACTTGGTTGTGAACCGGCTTTTGAACAACACCTTAGGCAGATAGTAGTTGTGATGATTGCGGATATCGTCGACATAGAAAGTATCATTTTATCGGTAATCAGGTGTGTAGATCTCTAACACACTCTCTAATTGTAATTTATGTGTAGTGGGCTAAAAAGCCAGAAAGTGACTGTGTAGATAGTTGATTAAAACCCAAAAAGGGTTAGGCAAGGATGCCAGGTACGCAATCATAGAAATCTCTATGTATATTGAGACATATGAAAGCTTGTATGATGTTCTATTTATGTATGTATGCATGGGGTGGGAATATAATATGAAAGGGGAAGTGCATGATGGGTCATATGGTGATCGGTGGTAGAAATCCCATGAATATAAACATGGGTCACATGGTGACCGGTGGTAGAAATCCCATGAATATAAACATGGGTCATATGGTGACCGGTGATAGAAATCCCACAAATATAAATGTTAGGTCGCACAGTGATCGGTGGCTATGCCACGTGGTGTGTAGCGGATGGAGGGATGATTGGAGAAATCCCCAAGGTGTGATGGTTGGTACGGGTTGGTGTGTAGAGGATGGAATTCTAGGATGGGTTGGGCCATTCATTATGTATTTCCTATCATGTAATATGATTGTTGCCTCTATGTATGGGCCAAGGCCCATAATGTGTTTGTGGGCCTTAGTGTTCAGGATTTAAACACTGAGTCTTGGTGACTCACCAGTTTCCTTTTTCTCTACTCTTTCAGATGAGCAGTAGATCGTGGACATGGGAGCCGAGACAGACTCGAGGGGCCAGTAAGTTTTTTTTCTATAGATTAAGTTTGATTTTCTTTTTTATTACTATTATTTCTTTGGGACTATTTATGTAATAAGGCCTCCTTAACTTAGACTTCGATTTATTTTTGTTATGTCGGGATTTGCAAAACTTATGGTTTTTTTTAGTCTCCAAAATAAAATGAAATAATAAATGGGCTTTTCAACCCAATCAATGCAAGTAGTAAAGTTATTTACAAAATCTCACATTTAAGGGATTACTCGGATAAAATAAACTAAGTTTTTCCAAAACCTTTTAGTGAAAAGTTTTCAATGTTCAACCCGTAGCATACCAGATCCGGTTGGAACTTATGGGTCGGGTTTGGGGTGTTACATCGTGGGACATCAGAGTTCAGAATCACACTATCGACATCTCTTTGGTATAACAAAGTTAGATTTATTTTGAGTATGGCATGTATAGGACTTGGGTATTTTGTTAGTGAGAACATATGCCATTCGTGCTCGCGAAGAGGCGTCCTCCCTAGACGTAATTACGGGTACATTTTCTCTTTTTGACACTCACCTATTTGCATGAAATTAGTCTCTAGCATGAGCATGCCTATAGAGTCTTCTAAATTTGAAGTAAGAGTGTCAAATCCCCAAGGCAAATATGTGTTGGTCAATAAAGTATGCAAAAGTTTTCCATTGATAATTAGGGGCCATTGTTTTCCTACTAATCTCATGTTTTTACCGTTTGATGAGTTCGATGACATCCTTGGGATGGATTGGTGAGCTATTCATGATGTGATAGTGAATTGTGGAAGGAAGTTTATTGAGTTAAAATGTGAAAGTGGGGATCTTATCCGTGTTGAATCAGATGAGCAAGACAGATTGCCAGTAATGACATCTTCCTTGTTGACTCAGAAGTATTTAAGAAAGGGGTACGAAGCTTACATTGCCTTTATGATGAATACTAGAGAGACCGAGTTAAGAATCGAATCAGTGACCATAGTGTGTGAATATCTAGACATTTTTCCAGATAAATTACCAAGGCTACCTTCGGTTAGAGAAATAGAATTTGGGATTGAGTTAGCTCCTAGTACTACCCCCATTTCTATTGCTCCATACAAAATGGCTCCAACCGAGCTAAAAGAACTGAAAGCACAGTTACAAGAGTTGACAGAAAAAGGCTTTGCAAGACCAAGTTATTCACCATGGGGTGCTTCCGTTTTATTTGTGAAAAAGAAAGATGGTTCCATGAGGTTTTGTATAGATTATAGGCAACTCAATAAGGTAACCGTGAAGAACAAGGACCCATTGCCAAGAATCGATGATTTATTTGACTAATTGAAGGGAGCCATGGTGTTTTCCAAGATAGACTTAAGGTCTGGGTATTATCAGTTGAGAGTCAAGGACTCGGATGTGATAAAAATTGTATTTCGGACGAGGTATGGTAACTACGAATTTTGGTCATGCCTTTCTGTTTAACCAATGCCCCTACAATCTTCATGGATTTGATGAATTGCATTTGTCTACCATATTTGGATAAATTTGTTGTAGTCTTTATTGATGATATACTGATCTACTCTCGAGATGAGAATGAGCATGTCGAGCACTTGAGAACAGTTCTGCAAATTTTTAGAGATGAACAGTTATATGCCAAGTTTAGTAAAAGTGAATTTTCACTTAAGGAGGTTGGATTTTTAGGAAACATTGTCTCGGGAGATGGGATTAGAGTAGACCCGAGTAAGATCTCAGCGATTGTGGAATGGAAGCCACAAAGGAATGTAACTGAGGTTAGAAGTTTTCTAGGCCTACCTGGCTACTATAGATGCTTTGTCAAGGGATTTTCCATGATAGCTACTCCGATGATGAAGTTGCTGCAAAAGGATGTAAAGTTTGAATGGACAGTAAAGTGCCAATAGAGTTTTGAGAAACTAAAGGCGTTGCTGACTGAGGCTCCTATTTTAGTGCAACTTGAGCCGGGAAAAGAATTTATGGTTCACGATGATGCATCCCTAAATAAATTAGGTTGTGTACTCATGCAAGAGGGCAAGGTGATTGCTTATGCCTCTAGACAATTAAAATCGCACGAGAATAATTACCCGACTCACGATTTGGAGTTAGCCGCAATTGTTTTTGCATTAAAGATATGGAGACACCATTTGTATAGTAAGAGATGTAGAGTGTTCACGGATCATAAGAGTTTAAACTACTTGATGACTCAAAAGGAATTGAATTTGAGGCAACAAAGATGGTTAGAGCTGATAAAGAACTATGAGCTAGTGATTGACTGTCATCCAGGAAAGGCGAACGTGGTCACTAATGATTTAAGTAGAAAATCTTTGTTTGAGCTAAGAACCATGAATACACGGATGGCTTTGTTGGAAGATGGTTCTATTCTAGTTGAGTTGAGGGCTAGACCATTATTTCTTCAAGAGATTTGTGAAGCTCAGAAAGGTGATAGCGACTTACAAGCCAAAAGAGTTTAATGTGAGTTAAATGTCAAGACGAACTTTCGGGTAAGTCCTGACGGATGCATGATGTTTTGAAATAGGGTCTATGTCCTAGAAATGATGAGCTTATTCGGAAGATACTACATGAAGCACATAGTGGATGTTTGTCGGTACATCCAGGTAGCACGAAGATGTATAATGACTTGAGGAAGTGGTATTGGTGGCCGTGTATGAAGAAAGACATTTTTGAGTTTGTATCGAGATGCCTAATTTGTCAACAAATGAAGGCTGAACACCAAGTACCTTCGGGTCTACTTCAGCCTATTATGGTTCCCGAGTGGAAATGGGATCGTATTACGATGGACTTCGTGATGGGTTTACGATTGTCACCCAAGAGGAAAGATGTTGTATGGGTTGTAGTCGATAGACTTACGAAGTCAGCCCATTTCATACCAGTACGAGTCGACTACTCTCTTGATAAGTTGGCAGATTTGTATGTGTTAGAGATAGTAAGACTTCATGGAGTACCATTTTCGATTATTTCGTATAGAGATCCAAGATTCACGTCATGATTTTGGAAAAAGTTGTAAGAGGCTTTAGGCATAAATTTGAGTTTTAGTACAGCTTTCCATATGCAAACCGATAGGCAATCGAAGAGAGTAATACAGATACTGAAGACATGCTTCGATGTTGTGTTTTGGAATTCCAAGGTAATTGGGAAAAATACTTACTGTTGGTGGAATTCGCCTACAACATCATTTTTCAGTCAAGTTTGAAAATGGCACCTTATGAGGCATTTGTATGGGCGCAAGTGCCGAACGCTCTTGTATTGGACAGAACTCAGAGAGAATTAGATTCACGGGGTCGATTTGGTCAGAGAATCTAAAGAGAAAGTAAAGGTGATACGCGAATTTTTAAAGTAGCCTTAAATAGAAAAAAGTCCTATTTGGATTTGAGACAGAAAGAAATTGAGTTCCAAGTTGGTGATAAAGTGTTTCTAAAAGTATCACCATGGAAGAAAGTCCTCAGATTTGGCCGAAGGGGAAAGTTGAGTTTGCACTTTATCAGACCATACGAGATTACCGAGAGGATAAGGCTAGTAGCCTATCATTTGGCTTTGTCACCTGAGTTGGAAAAGACTCATGATGTCTTTAATGTGTCTATGTTACGATGATATCGTTCGGACCCTTCACATGTAATTGTACCAACAGCGATAGAGATTCAACCGGACATGCTATAGTGAAGAGCCGTTAAGACTTTGGCACGAGAGGTCAAACAGTTGAGAAATAAAAGTGTAGCCTTTGTTAAAGTGCTATGGAAAAGGCGTGGAATAGAAGAGGCTACATTGGAGCCCGAGGACACTATGAGAAACCAATATCCCAACCTTTTCACCGATAAGATTTTCGGGGATGAAAATCCTTAAGGGGGAGAATTATAACAGCCCGATTTAGGGGCTAGTTGGAACAGAGATCACGAGATCACTAATCTAAAGTCAGAGAAAATTATTTTAATGTTATTTTATGAGTTATAGCCAGATTATATAGGTGCATAAAAATTTTGGTGCTTTAATTTTAGCAATTTCATGCTTAATTGCGAAAAAGGACTAAATCCCATAAAGTGAAAAAGTTCAAAATTTCAAGCTAAGGGTGCCAAATAGCTATGAAATATTATTTGGAGGTCTTTAAAGGGCAATTAGCCCCTCAAATAATGGTTGGTCGGCCATAGGGGACAATAGAGGTCAAAATTTAGTCAAGTAGGTGGATTAGGTGGACTAAATTGGGATTTTATATTAAAATAAATAAATAAAAATATCATCTTCTCTCCTTCATTCCTCCACTGAAAATGAGCGATAAATAGGATTTTGAAAGCTCCAAAAATTTTAGCACACTCTTCTCTTTACAAGTGAGTGATTTAGTGATCATTTCTTGATAATATTTGTACTTTTAGGACCCCTAATGCTTAAGCTTTCTAAAGAGAGGACTATCTTGCAAAATGGTGAAAAGTTTAGAGTTTTTCCATGTGAGCTTTTAAGTTGTTTTTTGCATTTTTTTATGGAAGAAAATGAGTCTTGGTTGTTAAATAAACAACATTTGTAAAAGGTGTTTCCATGAAAACACCTAAAAGGACCCTTTTGTAAAGGTTATAAAATTTGTGGTAAATGTGTGAAATAATGAGTATTGAGGGCTTCCATAAGAGTAATAAATGTTCACCTAGGCTCGTTAAAGAGAGAAATTTGATTAGAATTAATTTTTGAGCCTAAGGGTAAAATGGTCATTTTGTGAAAGTATAAGGGCAAAATAGTAAATTATGCCAAAGCATGATTATTAAAATGCATTAGTTAATGTGATAATTAAATGAGCTAATTTGCTATTATAGACCAAAAAGAAAAAAGAATTAACCTCGATCAGGGAAAGAACAAAGCATCGGACTAGATTGACAATCTAGCCTATTTTAAAATCGAGGTAAGTTTGTGTGTAATAAATTCAACATCATGTTATTAAGTTTCTAAATTTTTTATAGTAGTGATGTTGTATAAAATTTCTATGAATTTTGAGTTATGATGTTAAATGATGAGAATTGCAATGTGAAAGTCCCGATTGGACTTTAATAAATGAGAGAATAAGATCATTGAAATATGAGAAAGATAAGGTACCGTATAAGACCATGTCCGGAATATGGCCTCGGCACCGAGTAGAGATCCTTTCTAAGACCATATCTGGGATATGGGATCAGCATCAAATATGAGAATCGTATAAGACCATATTCGGGATATGGCATCGGCAAAAGATATGAGATCCCGTATAAGACCATATCAGGGATACGGCATCAGCATCTAGAAGTGACCCCACGTAAGACCCCATCTAGGATGTGGCATTGGTGTCATAATTTTGTGAATGAGGATGATTATATATATATATATATCCTTGAATAACTTAAGTTGTTTCCAAGTGGTAAAAGGTTAAGCTCAAGCTAGAGATGAGATTAATGCTAATACTAAGTGATGAGGAGATACAGGTATATGTGAGTAATTCATGAGAATAGTTCACGATATGTGGCATGATATGTAGTTGGTAAGAGTAAGTATGAGTAAGTAAGGAAATGAGCTTAAGACTTGTGTTTTGTTCAATGAAATGGATGAATGACATTATGAGTTTTATGTTGCTATTTAATTCATGCAAACTTACTAAGCTTTATGCTTACCCCTCTCATTTCCCTTTTCCTTGTAGTATTACCAAGATAACTCGAGGATCGTGGGACGTCAAAGTTTGAAATCACACTATCGACATCTCTATGGTATAACAAAGTTAGATTTATGTTGAGTATTGTATGTATAGAACTTGGGTATTTTGTTATGTCATAATTGTTAGACAAAGTGTTGGCTATTTATAATATCAAATTCATTTTGTAAGTGGTCATTGGAATTGGGCCAATACTACAAGTTTATATAAATTCAGTGATGATGAAATTATGTAGTTTATGCTTGTGTGGATGCTATGATTTGAGTTCTTGGGGTGCCTTAGGCTCATGAGTTATGTTGAATTGAGTTGATATAAGTATGGTTGATATGTAGGGTGGCATTTGGCTTGGAATATAGCTTTTTTAATGTCCATATGGGTAGACACACAGGCGTGTGTCTAGGCCATGTGTGACACACGGTCAGCCCCATGGGCGTGTTAATCGACCATAAGTCCCCTTGCATGCTAGGTTTACAAGTCAGTATGCTTAGTAGTAAACACACGGGTAGAGACACGGCCGTGTATCTTAGCCGTGTGGGAGGCACGACCATGGACATGGGCATGTGCCCAGGCTGTGTAAAGTCTACACCTAGAATTTGGAATTTAATTTGACACATGGTCTGAGGACACAGGCGTGTGTCTTGGCCGTGTGACTATAGTGACGTGATGACATCATAAACAGAATGCCATGGTTTTGATACACGGGCGTGTCGAGGCTGTGTGAGGGACACAAGCCAAGGACACGGGCATGTGTCCGGCCGTTTGAAAACCCCTGTAGGTTCAAATTTAAAAATAAATTCTATACAGGCTAGGGACATGAGCATGTGTCCGGCCGTGTGAAAACCCTTGTAGGTTCAAATTAGAAAATAAATTCCACACGAGCTAGGGACATTGGTGTGTGTGACCACACGGCCTGCCCACAAGGCGTGTGGCCCCTGTTTAGGCAAAAAATTTTAAGTGCACAAAAGTTCCCGGTTTAATTTTGAAACCCTCCAATGTATGATTGAGGCCTCGTAGGTCCATAATAACAATCTTAAGCATAGGAATGAGAAGTTTTAAGTTGGAAATGAATTTTTTTTAAAGCCCAAACTGGTATGTTCAAGCAAGTTAAGTCCGGTATTGCCTTGCACCCGATTCTAGAGTTGAATACGGGTAAGGGGTGTTATAATTTACTTCTGATGTTAAAATTTAGGCCAGACATGATTCCTATTATTATTGTTATTTTGAGATAGAATTTGCGTATTGATGAATCCAGAACTTATACAGAAGTTTTTGTTAAGAGGCTCAGTAGTAGCACGTCTGTTTATCCAAGAATAATAAAATGTGCAGTTATATGAGTAGATGTTAGGGTGATTGAGTGTATATATATAATTATATTTTTGAATTTATGTTCAGATGTCGATTTGTCAACAGGTAAAAGTTGAATTTCAAGAGTATTTAGGACTATTACTGTCGATGAATATTCTAGGGTGAAAATGAGATGAAAATACCACAGATTTTGAATCGGGATTGTCATGTAACTCCCTAAAATCCATGTTTAGATTTTATGTGTTTTGACTTGAATAATGGATTATTTTAGTGGTTTAGGGGTGGTTGAGAGTCTCTGAAATGCCCTGGGTTCGAGCCTTGTCTTTAGCAAAAATTTATTTTTTTCTTAATTAAAGGGGGTTGAGCTTAGCAGGTAGGCTTTATAAATAATTGTAGGGGAAAGGAGACACAAGTGAGCTGGTGGCCTAGTGGTGATGGCATGAAATGGCTGAGGGGAGAGCTTGGGCTCGAATCCCTTGGCATGCAAAGAGTATTTATTTTATTTCATTACAGCATAGTGATGGCATGAAATGGCTGAGGGGAGAGCTTGGGTTCGAATCCCTTGGCATGCAAAGAGTATTTATTTTATTTCATTACAGCATGAGAAGTGGAGTTAGACTGGAACTCTGTAAGGTGAAGTTTGAATTGGTCTTAGAGTTGTTATAGAGTAAATCAATGAGGGATAAGGGGAGTGATTTGTGAAGATTTTCAAGGAATTTGAAGTGTAAGGATAGTTGTGGTCGTGTGGGACTCTAGGCCTTGGAGAAATTCAGCTAGGGGAAAAATAGGGAGCATTTTGGCACTAGGAATTCCTTATTCGATTTTTGTGAGTGTTGATAAGAGAGTGTTGAATTTTTGTGCTGAGAGTTTGGGGTTTTTTCATTTTTTGCATTTTGGGTTCTCTCAAGTCTTAGTTGTACTACGAAACTCACCACTCGTGTCATTTCCCTTCTGACCATTCATGTCATTCCTTCTCCTCATCTTTGATATGTTCTTTCTCTCATAATTGAACCTTCCCTTCTCTTCTTTTAACTTCTTTTCCTCTTCTATTCTGGGCTGGCGAATATCACTGCTAGTAATCCTTCTCCGAGTCGATCTACTATAAATTTTCTAACTATCAGTAAGTGATCAAAAGCTACTCTCTGCTTTTCTTTTAAAATCGAATGCACCTATGTTCTTCCTTTCTTTTCCAAAATCGAATAACCCCATTAACCAATTGTTATTTCATTCTTCATGTACTGCACTCATTGTGATTCTAGGGTCTTCCTCAAGGAGTGGTGAAGTGTAAACGATTTGGAGGAGTCACACTTTCGTTCTCAAATGTCCAGTAAGGTAATAAGGTTACCTCATGTTTTTGGGGTTGGCGAATATGCCCTACCACTTTCTAATCGGTTCTTAACTATACTTTAGGAAAGCAGCAAAGGTGTGTGATTGTTTCTGAACAGTGAGCATTGAGGGATTAAGGTCACCCTCATTCAAACCAGGTAAGAAGGGTATTTCGGATTAAGTGTTATCAAGAGGGTGTTACCCTAACAATTGAGGACTAACATTGGATCTTGATGAATCTAGGTTGGGTGCTCGTAGATCATGGAACGACTCCAAAAAAAATGTGTGTAATCACACTATCTCCGCTATGAATCGACAAAAGCCGAAAAGCCAAAACTTTGGCATTTGAGACCTTATGAGTGTGTAATTGCTCGTGTGGTAAAACGGAGCCCACAACCGTGGATGGTAGACAAAAGAGACCACCACGAGTGTTCCCGTGCACTTGGGCCATTATGGGCCTCATTGGGTCGAAATAGGCCGAGTGGGCCCAATGGGCTCATGGGCCTCACACGAATAAAATTTAGGAAAAGTGGCAGAAATTGGATTAGGCTATGTAGTTCGCAAAGCCATGATTGAATTTGGGCCAAATGGGCCACACGAGCGTACGGGCCCATTTGGGCCGAATATTGGGCTTTGAGCCCATTTACACTGTTTTGATCAAATGGATTATTTGTGTTGCTCGAGGCGACTGGAGGCCTTTGAAAAGGTCATTAACTGTACTGAGATCCTAAGGTAGGTAAAATGACTAAAATACCCTTAAAAAGTAAAATGACCATAATGCCCCTATAGGGTAAAATGACCATAATGCCCCTGTAGGGTAAAATAACCGTAATGCCCCTGTAGGGTAAAATGACCATTTTACCCTTAGAGGTAGGTTGATAGATGAAAATATTTACTATATGACTGTACTGAGTAGGACATATTGCATGCACGAAATATTAATGACATGGCATACTGCATGGGTTGGGATTCTGATATGGAGGAAGTACTGTTACTGGTGGCTCTGCCACAATTACTGTTATTGGTGGTTTTCCCACATATATTGTTATTAGCAGCTCAACTGCTTTATTATTACTGGCAACTATGCTGCAATATTGGTGTGTGGTGTGTTGGTCAGTACGGGTGGTGTGCTGGCTGGATTGGGGTGGGTTGTATACTTGCACCATAATGATACTACATCTGGCTTAGGCCCAGGCCCACACTGCACTGTTACTAAATAGGGCTCAGGCCCAGACTGTTACTGCATATATTACTGATTGAGTGATAGGGGATTACACACTGAGTTCTCGTAACTCACCCTTTTCTTTTAATTGTATAGGTAATCCCAGTCTTAGGCGATTTGGAGCTGCGAGGGACTCGGAGGGGGCCACACAATCGAGGATGTTTGTTTAAACATAGTTATTTAAATATTTTATATTAGGTTGATATTTTTGTAATAAGGCCTCTGGTGTTTTTTAATTTCTTTTAATTGGGTGTTTAATTTCTTATTTTGAACTGCCAAAAGGATACAAACAAATTTTCACAACTAATAACTATTTTAAAAGACAAACACTTATTTTCAACTTCAAGGTAACCGTAAATAGAGTAGCTTCCGCGAATTTAAACCAACAGTAACAAACATGGTAATCATTTTACTAAGTGTTGGTTTTTATAACTTACCAATTGTTTCCCAAGAAATAAAAACTAAATGGATTTTAACTCGAACGATTTCTCCCAAACCTTGATTTTGAAAAACATTTAGATGTGACACGCCAAATTCGACCGTAATGTCTAGGCCGGGTCTAGGGTGTTACATTTAGTGGTATCAGTGCTAGGTTGCAAAACTTGGTTGTGGAATGGGTTTGAAATGTTTTTTTGAAAGTAGATTTTAAAGATTTGAAATGTTTTCAAAAGATGTACAAGTGTGGCACACCAAGTCTCCGGTGCCAAATCTGTAAGTTCTCTAATTCTGATTACTGTTATACTGTGAAACTCTAGATAGAGAAAATTGAGACCGTAAGAGACTGTAAACTATAGTAAGACCTCGATCTATGAAAAAACCCCTAATGACAGTTTTTCATAATATATTTGTTAATAATTACTAAAATTATAATCTAATACATAAGACTTTTTAATCAGATAAAACGCATATCGAAATAAGCACAAGACGTACTCGCAGAAGGGGTACACGGGGCCACGGTAGGGGCCGAGGAAGTGCTCGGCCCGTATCGTCAGCGTCTAGCCATATGCCTACTGGGGAAGCACCAACCTCACCAGTAACTAAGACGGGGTCTTATGATCGAGCAGCTGGGGTTGATGCTCTATCCCAAGCGATGCTCAGCATTCTAGAGAGGGTTGCTAGAGCTAGTACTGGAACAGTGGGCCGAGGTTCAATTTTAGAGCGACTCCGGTCTAATGGAGTGGAAATTTTAAGGGTATTTCTGGAGTAGCCCTAAATGTGGCAAAGTACTAGTTGAAGGCTACCAAACGGATAATGGACAACCTTGATTGTACTACAGAGCAAAAATTAAAGGGGGCAGTGTCCTTATTGCAAGATGAGGCCTACCAATGGTGGCTCACCGTGAGAGAGGCTACACAGGCTGATCGTTTGACGTGGGATTTCTTTAAGATGGCATTTTAAGGAAAGTACATGGGTGGAAGTTATGTGGACTCCTAACGAAAGGAATTTCTGAGCCTAAACCAGAGGAGTAAGACAGTGGCAGAATTGTTGCGGTTGAGTCGGTATGCTCGAGGGACAGTAGCAACTAAGTATGAACTCTGTGTGCATTTTGAGGATAGTCTTCAAGACAAATTAAGGGTATTGATAGCTCCACAGAGGGAGCGAGATTTTGCTGCTCTTGTAGAAATGTGAAGATCGCTAAATAGGTGAAGCTCTCGGAGCACCAGAACCATAAAAAAGATAAGGGCAGAAATAAGAGGGATTTTGGGCTCCCAAGTTCTTCTGGGAGGCCTATTAAGAAGGCCAGGTTTGATGGGTCGGTTTGGACTAGAGTTCCTGTTGCAATTGCTAAACCACAGCCTTACGCTAATTGTGGGAGATCTCACTAGGGTGAGTGCTAGAAAAGGATTGGGGAATGCTTTAGATGTGGGTCCATGGATCATCAGGTTAAGAATTGTCCATAGAGGCATGTTCAGATGCAAGTTGCAGGACAAGGTTATGTTCAGCCAGTAAGAGGTGGTCAGCAGCCACCGAGAGGTCGTGGGCAGGCCAGAGGCGGTAATGGTGGGGGACAAGGTCGTGGAGCACTAGGTAGGGGTGCTGGTAACACTGAGGTAAGGCAGCCAGCTTTGGTCTATGCTACTCATCACCGAGAGGATGGTGACACTTCAGATGTTATAACTGGTACGTTTCTGATTTATAATGTACCTTACACTACTTTAATTGATATTAGGTCTACATATTCGTACGTTGCTTGCACTATATTTGGGACTTTGGGCATTCAGCTTGAAAATACTATTAGTGAGATGATGGTGATAAGTCCATTGGGACAGTTAGTTAGGGTAGGCAAATTGTTCAGAAATGTGCCCCTAGAGGTTCAAGGGGTTGTCTTTCTGGCAGACTTGATGGAATTGTCGTTTGGTGAATTTGACCTTATATTGGGTATGGATTGGCTGGTGAAACACCGAGCTAGTTTGGAGCTGTGTTGCTAAGCGTATGGTGTTGAAGACTACTAAGCATGAGTAGGTGGCTGTGATTGGGAAGCGAATGAATTATTTGTCTAACGTGATCTCAGCATTAAGGGCCGAGAAACTGGTTCACAAGGGTAGTGAGGCATTTTTAGCCTATGTTAGTATTTCTAATTCGGAAGGTCCTTCTGTTGGAGATATTAAAACTATTAAGTATTTTTCGGATGTATTTCCTGATGAGCTCCCAGGGTTGCCTTCTAACCATGAAGACGAATTTGGTATTGAGCTCCTACCTGGAATAGCTCCAGTGTTCATCGCCCCATATATGATGGCACCGAAAGAGCTAGTGGAGTTAGAGGCTCAAATTCAAGAGCTTCTAGATCGAGGATTCATTCGACCGAGTGTGCCTCCGTGGGGAGCACCAGTGTTGTCTGTGAAGAAGAAGGATGGATCCATGCGTATGTGCATCGATTATCGACAGTTAAACAAACTGAATATCAAGAACAAGTATCCCTTGCCAAGAATTGATGATCTTTTTCATCTGCTACGAGGAGCTTCGATTTTCTCCAAAATAGATCTTCGCTCTAGGTACCATCAGCTTAGAGTTAAGGAGGCTGATGTGTATAAAATTACATTTAGGACTCGGTATGGTCATTACAAGTTCCTAGTGATACCGTTTGGGCTGACGAATGCACCAGCTGCTTTCATGGATCTGATGAACCGAGTATTCCAGCCCTATCTGGATCGGTTCGTAGTGGTGTTTATAGATGATATCATGTTGTATTCAAGAACCAAGGAAGATCATGATGCAAATCTCCGAATTGTTCTAAAGATTTTAAGGGAGAAACAACTGTACGCTAAGTTTAGCAAGTGCGAGTTCTGGTTGCGAGAAGTGATATTTCTTGGTCACGTGGTATCTGCCAAGGGGATTAGGGTGGATCCTCGAAAAATTAAAGTCGTACTGGATTGGAAACCACCTAAGACTATATCTGAGATTCGAAGCTTTCTGGGTCTAGCAGGGTTTTACAGACGTTTTGTTGAGGGGTTTTCCTTGATTGTTGCACCTTCGACTAAGTTGTTGCGTAAAGGGGTATCATTTAACTGGACTGTTAAGCAGCATGAAAGTTTTGAGAAACTGAAAGAAGTTCTGATTGAGGCCCCTGTCTTGATACAGCCAGAGTTTGGGAAGGAATTTACTGTCTATAGTGATGCATCACACATTGGATTGGGTTGTGTGCTGATGCAAGAGGGTAAGGTGGTTGCTTATGCGTCTCATCAGCTTAAGCCTCACGAGGCGAATTACCCAACTCATGACTTGGAGTTAGCTGTGGTTATCTTCGTACTAAAAATTTGGAGGCATTATTTATACAGCGAAAAACTGTATTATCTACACCGATCACAAGAGCCTCAAAAACCTCCTCACTAGAAGGAGCTGAATCTTAGGCAGCGAAGATGGATAGAGCTGCTTAAGGATTACGACTGCTCGATTGAGTATCACCCTGGTAAGGCTAACGTGGTAGCTGACGCACTGACCCATAGGGCTATATCTGATGTGAGAGCAATGTTTGCTCGTCTCAGCTTGTATGATGATGGTAGCTTGTTAGCTAAGCTTCAAGTGAGACTGACATTGACTGAGCAAATTAAGGGGAAGCAGTTGCTAGATGAGTCACTGGTTCCTCATTTCCGACAGGTAGAGAAGGGGGAAACTTGAATTTTGGGCTGAATAACGAAGGAGTATTGTGCTTCCGTGGGAAAGTTTGTGTACTAAGGGATTCTGATCTAAGGCATTCTATACTCGAGAGGCGCATAGTAGTCCATACGCTATGCATCCTGGTGGAAACAAGTTATACCGAGATCTTTGTACGCTATATTGGTGGCCAGGACTGAAACGCGAAGTTACTGATTTTATGGGCAAGTGCTTGACGTGCCAGCAAGTTAAAGCTGAGCATCAACAGCCTTCTGGGTTACTGCAGCTAGTTAAGATTCCACTTTGGAAGTGGGAGAGAGTAACCATGGATTTTGTGAGTGGGCTGCTCTTAGCGCCTCCTAAAAAGGATTCGGTATGGGTTATTATAGACCGTTTGACTAAATCTGCCCATTTTATACCAGTCCGTACAGATTACTCGTTGTAGAAGCTGGCAAAGTTGTATGTGGCTGAGATTATGAGACTGCATGGGGTACCAATTTCCGTCATATCTGACAGAGACCCTCTATTCACATCTAGATTCTGGAAGAAATTACACGAGGCTTTGGGTACTAGGTTGGACATCATTATAGTGTTCCATCCTCAGACAGATGGTCAGTCAGAGAGGGTGATTCAGATACTAGAGGACATGTTAAGAAGTTGTGTCATTAATTTCTGAGGTAGCTGGGAAGACTATTTGCCACTAGCAGAGTTCGCATATAATAAAAACTATCAGTCCAGTATTCAAATTGAAACACCCCTAACCCGAGACCGTCGCAGAATGGGGTTAAGAGGCATTATCAAACAACCAAAATAGCATACATTCATTCCACAACATATTGTCTATCATTAATCATACATGCTCAAATACAAACATATAATCCCTCATCTAGGTTTACGAGACCTTAATCAAATGTTAGAAAGGGGTCGGAACTAAACCGAACGCTTATGAAAGTTTTCAAAATTTTAAGCATTATTCAAAACTGTTGAGGTCACGAGCCCGTGCAACCAGACCGTGTGCCTCCCACGGTTACTAGACACTCCCATGTGTCAAGGCCGTGTCAAATAAGGCATGTCTACTGACTTCTTCACACAGCCATCAAGCACGACAGTGTGCTAAGGTCGTGTGCTCCTAGGCAGTTATCGACTTATTCACACTGCTACTAGGCACGCCCGTGTACCATGGCCGTGTGCTCTTAAGCTAGCTACTGACTTTATCCCACGATCAATAGGCACACCCGTGTGTCGTAACCGTGTATGCATAACAGGCCCTTTGCAAGGCCAATATGCCCCCCACACTAGGGTCATACCTACAAGCTTCAAAGAAATGCCAACTCATACTACTAAACTCATTCAAACATACCATTTCATGCATTATTCACCCACCAACTACACTATCTACTTCCATGCTCATTATCACAACTAAGTTCACTCAAAATGACAATTATACATCTCAAAACATATATACAAATCATTATGTAATTCATATCATAAACTTTCTTCAAACACATCTTATCATCATCCACACCATCATGAAATATACCATTTCCATAACTCATTCATAAGTTCAACATCATTCAACTTCCAAGCCAACTCACATGGCAAGGATTAAACATTTCAAGACATATCTTATCTACTAGCCTATACATGCCATACTTCAAATATATACATCTTTTCAAAGTACCAAAATAGATTGCCGATAGTGTGATTGAGATGCCGACGATCCCCGGATCCAAGCTAACTTTACTGACACCGCAAAGTAGAGAAACAAATCACACAGTAAGCTTTCAAAGCTTAGTAAGTTCGAATTTATAGCACATGTAAATAAACAATTCAAGTCAATATACAAAATTAAGCCATCACTTAGATTAATTTACCAATAATACACCAACTCAAGTATGCTCAATGTTCACATAACATTTCATCCATCTACTTTCAAATTCACCAACAATAAATATCATACATATCTTAAACAACACATAGTTATCATACATACTTTAGCCAACACATAGTTAACATACGTACCTTTGCCAACACTTAGTTATCATGCGTACCTTTGCCAACTCTTAGTTACTCACTATCCATACTATCCAACCATCACATAGATAAAGACATAATTAGCACATTATCCATCTCAACCACATACTCAAATATCTATTCATTCAACTTTTAAATCTATCATCAACCACTTAGGTTCAAACGTACCTTGATCAACACATAGTTACTCACCATTCATGCTACTAAATTTCTCGATATTACTTCTCGTTCGACCTTTTCTATTCCTCTGATAAATTCTCACACTTAGTGCCAATTTCATAACCGAAACATAATTGTCATCGCACATTTAGTGCCACTATGTTAAACCAAACTTATTTCGGTATCGCACACAGTGCCAATTCGATAAGCCGAAGCTTCGATCATTTCGCACATACAGTGCTAATTATTAAAGCCGTAGCTTCTATCGTTTCGCACACACAGTGCTAATCAACTCTGTATCAACTCAATTTCTCACACTTAGTGCTTCAATACTCAAACTCATACATAACACATTCTATCCCATTAATATACATTCCTTCATTATTCATCACATAGATACTAGTTTATTAGCAAGTATTATATCCGAAATTACCTCGGATGTTGAAATACCGAAACGGTCAATTAATCGAGCACTTTATCTTTGCCTCGATCTCGATCTGAACCTCTTCTCTCTTGGTCTATACACATTCAAATTTAATCCATTCAATCACCAAATCATTCATTTTCGTCCAAACACGCATATTTAGGGCATTTTACAAAAAAAATCCTCACATTTTCACATTTTGACACTTTAGTCCCTAACTCACAAAATCAAAAATACACATAATTTCATTTCACCCATGCCTAGCCAAATTCTCTCTATATTCATACAAGCCCACACATTTCATTTTTTTCACATTTTAGTCCTTTAATTTATCATTTTTCACAATTTAGCCCTAGTTAGCTAAATTCACCAAAAACCCAAGAACAAACTATGTTCTTTAAACACATATCTTCCATTTAACACTAATACTCATCACAAAGCTTACCATTTCATCAATGGCACATCTCATAAACATCATCAATTCTTCAAATTACAACATGGGCTTGATAGTAGACTAAGCAACAATCTCAAAAACATAAAATTCATCAAAAACCAAAGTGAAAACATACCTTAATCAAGTGTAAGAATGGCTGAATATCACAAAGTTTTTTCCCCTTTCTTTTCTTTTTGTGTTTTCGGTGAACAAATATGAACATATTCATCTTATTTTAGTCTTTTATTTGTTTAATAAACATATTATTAATATATTTACTATATTATCCTTCTACCAAACATATATGTACATATATATACTTTAAGGGCACACTTGTCCTTTGCCACCCACTAACCATATAAATGGGCCAATTGCCTTTTAAGGGCTTCACATTATAAAGACAACAACAATTAGGCATTTAACATTCAGCACACAGCTTTTTCATTTTATGGGATTAAATCCTTTTTCTTAACAAAACACACAATCGATAAAATCTTCACATAGAAATTTCACACAGGTCAATTCACATATTGTTCACACAGAAATTAATATAAAAAATATTATTTGACCTCAGATTTGTGGTCTCAAAACCACTGTTCTGAATAGGGTCTAAACCAAGCTATTACAACTCTCCCCCTTAGGGATTTTCATTCCCGAAAATCTTACCAGTGAATAAATGTGGATATTGATCTCTCATTATATTCTTAGGCTCCTACGTAGCCTCTTCAACTCTGTGTTTGTGCCACAAAACTTTCACTAAGGAAATTCTTTTGTCTCTTAACTCATTGATCTCTCATGCCAAGATTCAAATCAGTTTTTTACTATAAGACAAATTTGTCTGTATTTTAACCTCAGTAGGAGAAATCACATGAGACGGATCAGATCTGTACTTGTCTTTACGTCAAAATCAGATTACTTTCTTTTACAAAAACACTTTCAAGAACACCTTGTCACCGATCTCAGATTCAATATCTTTTCAGTTCAAGTATGCACATGACTTCTGACCATCAGATGCTGTTTTCAAGCTATCGCGAATTACTTTTATCTTCTGTTCAGTCTCTTTAATTAAATCAACTCCATAAATCTCACAATTTCAGTAATATATAATTCATCCAATCAATCAAGTGAATAATTTGTTCTCATCAGAATGAAATGAGCTGACTTCATCAATCTATCAACTATCACCTAGATTGCATCTTTCATTCCCAGAGACAAAGGCAATCCCGACACAAAGTCTATAACAACCAAATGAACCTGATGTTCAGCCTTGACTTGCTGACAAAATAATCATTTCGACACATAGTCAGAGATGTCTCTTTTCATGTTACCAATAAAATTGTTTCAGATCATTATACATTTTCGTACTCCCTAGATACACAGTCAAACGACTATTATGAGCTTCATTCAAAATTAACTGAATCAACTCTGAATTCATCGGAACACAATTCCAATCTCTAAATCTCAAACAACCATCATTATCAACTTAAAATTTTGAATTAACATTTGATTCACACTGAGTTCGTTTAGCTATCATTTCAACATCACTTTTTTAGGCATCACAAATCTAACATACATACATCGTCTTTACTTTCAACTCGGCCAAAAACACACTATCATCACACAGATCTATTTGAGTACTCATAGCTCGTAAGGTACATAAAGACTTTTAACTCAAGGCATCAGTAACAACATTAGCTTTGCGCGGATGATAATCAATCACAAGTTCTTAATCTTTCAACAATTCTAACCATCTCCCTTATCGCAAATTCAATTCTTTCTGAGTCATCAATTACTTCAAACTCTTATGATCGGTATAAATGTGACATTTCCCACCAAATAGATAGTGATGCCAAATCTTCAATGCGAACACAATCGCTACTAATTCAAGGTCGTGCATCAGATAGTTCTTTTCATGCGGCTTTACCTGCCTTGAAGCATAAACAATAACTTTTCCTGCTTGCATCAACACACAGCACAAACCATTTAGCGATACATCACTGTAACTATAATTTTCTTTGTCTGATTCAGGCTAAACTAACACTGGCGCTTTCATCAACAACGCTTTCAACTGCTCTAAACTCTAATGGCACTTTTCTGACCACTCAATTTTAACATCTTTCTATAATAACTTCGTCAACAGAGTCACAATCATCGAGAAGCCTTTCACGAGCCATCTATAATATCCCTCTAGTCCCAGAAAACTACGAACTTCAAAACATTTCTTGAATGCTTCTATTCTAAAAATAGTAGAGATTTTACTCGGATCAACTCGTATTCCCGTAGCTGATACTATATACCCCAGAAACTAACCTCACGCAACCAAAACTCACATTTACTAAACATTAGCATACAGATGCTTCTCACGCAGAGTCTGTAACACAATTCTCAAATGCTCGACATGTTGTGTCTCATCACAAGAATAAACCAGAATATCATCAATAAATACTACAATAAAACGATCCAAATGCTCGACATGTTGTGTCTCATCACATTTACCTTATCACCGATCTCAAATTCAATATCTTTTCTGTTCAAGTATGCACATGACTTCTGACAATCAGATGTTGTTTTCAAGCTATCGCGAATTACTTTTATCTTCTGTTCAGTCTCTTTAATTAAATCAACTCCATAAATCTCACAATTTCAGTAATATATAATTCATCCAATCAATCAAGTGAATAATTTGTTATCATCAGAATGAAATGAGCTGACTTCATCAATCTATCAACTATCACCTAGATTGCATTCTTTCATTCCCAGAGACAAAGGCAATCCCGACACAAAGTCTATAACAACCAAATGGACCTGATGTTCAGCCTTAACTTGCTGACAAACTAATCATTTTGACACATAGTCAGAGATGTCTCTTTTCATGTTACCAATAAAATTGTTTCAGATCGTTATACATTTTTGTACTCCCTAGATACACAGTCAAACGACTATTATGAGCTTCATTCAAAATTAACTGAATCAACTCTGAATTCATCGGAACACAATTCCAATCTCTAAATCTCAAACAACCATCATTATCAACTTAAAATTTTGAATTAACATTCGATTCACACTGAGTTCGTTTAGCTATCATTTCAACATCACTTTTTTGGGCATCACAAATCTAACGTACATACATCGGCTTTACTTTCAACTCGGCCAAAACCACACTATCATCACACAGATCTATTTGAGCACTCATAGCTCGTAAGGTACATAAAGACTTTTAACTCAAGGCATCAGTAACAACATTAGCTTTGCGCGGATGATAATCAATCACAAGTTCTTAATCCTTCAACAATTCTAACCATCTCTCTTATCGCAAATTCAATTCTTTCTGAGTCATCAATTACTTCAAACTCTTATGATCGGTATAAATGTGACATTTCCCACCAAATAGATAGTGACGCCAAATCTTCAATGCAAACACAATCGCTACTAATTCAAGGTCGTGCGTCAGATAGTTCTTTTCATGCGGCTTTACCTGCCTTGAAGCATAAACAATAACTTTTCCTGCTTGTATCAGCACACAGCCCAAACCATTTAGCGATACATCACTGTAACTATAATTTTCTTTGTCTGATTCAGGCTGAACTAACACTGGCGCTTTCATCAACAACGCTTTCAATTGCTCAAAACTCTGATGACACTTTTCTGACCACTTAATTTTAACATCTTTCTATAATAACTTCGTCAACGGAGTCGCAATCATCGAGAAGCCTTTCACGAGCCATCTATAATATCCCTCTATTCTCTAGAAAACTATGAACTTCAAAACATTTCTCGAAGGCTTCTATTCTAAAAATAGTAGAGATTTTACTCGGATCAACTCATATTCCCGCAGCTGATACTATATACCCCAGAAACTAACCTCACGCAACCAAAACTCAAATTTACTAAACATTAGCATACAGATGCTTCTCACTTGATCGTAACACAATTCTCAAATGCTCGACATGTTGTGTCTCATCACAAGAATAAACCAGAATATCATCAATAAATACTACAATAAAACGATCCAAATACGATGAATATCCGATTTATCAAATCCATAAACACTGCAGGAGTATTCTTTAGTTCGAAAGGCATCACTAAGAATTCATAATATCCATACCCAGAATTATATCGAGCTCATCAAATAGTATCAGCATCAAATTAACTGAAAAACAAATATCCCAAAACATCAACGGATAGTTCTTGCACACTTTATCCACTAGAACATACTTGTCTAAGGGTTCAATATTCTAATCACAAATTCAATAGACTCAATAGGTAGAGTCTTACTTGATACAAGATTCGCACACACATATGAATGAGTAGATCGTGGATCTATCAATGCAATCACATTAGTATCAAATAGAGTAAATGTACCAGTTATGACGTCTGGAGATGATGCTTCCTCTCGTGCACGTATAGCATAAACTCGGGCAAGTGCTTTCACCTCTGATCTCACTACTGTATTGGTGGTCCCTCTCTGGCTTCCACTCACATTCCTAACATTTTTAGGTGGTCTACCCTAGCCATAACATTACTCGATCTCACATTCTAAACATTATCTACCTTAGCCATCTTTGAGTAGTCTCAAATAAAGTGATCTTCGGATCCACATTTATAGTAAACTTTATTATTGTACTTGCCCCAGCATTCTCCCACATGTCATCTTCCACACTGTCTACACTCAGGTTTGTTAATTTTGGCACTATGAACAATTGATTCTATTGGAGCTTGAGTTCTCGGATCAACACTTAGTCTCACACGATCTCTACTCGTATATCCAAATGATATATTTGATCGGTTGCTTGCATCCCTGAATTTTTTCATCAAAGGATGAGATGTCTTACTCATCAATATTTTTCTTTCATCACGAACTTCAGAGTGGGCTTTCTTCTATTCTTTACTGAGCTCCTCGGCTTTGCAGGCTCTTTCAACTAACACAACAAATTCGTTTATATCAAATATCCCAACCAACAACTTAATGTCCTCATTCAATCCTTCTATGAAGCGTTTACACATAGTAGCTTCGGTCGAAACACATTCCCGTGCATACTGGCTCAATCTCAAAAATTCTCGCTTGTATTTAGTAACTGACAAATGGCCCTATTTCAACTCTAGAAACTCTTTACGTTTCTGATCAATGAATCGTTGACTAATATACTTCTTTTTGAACTCAACTTGAAAGAAATCCCAGGTGATTCTGTCTCTCGAAACCACGGATGTCAATGTCTTACACCAGTTATAAGTTGTATCTCTCAACAAAGAAACTACACACTTGATACACTCATCAAGAGTCAACGATATCTCATCGAATAGCCGAATTGTATTCTCGAGTCAAAACTCAGCTCACTCAGCATCGTCATCAACTGTGGCCCTAAACTCTTCGGCCCCATACTTACGAAACTTATCCACAGAAGGTTTATTCAGTCGAATCGGATCTATCACTTGTGGCACAATAGGTACTTGTTGGGGTGGAGATTGTGGAGTAGCCAGATTCGTTCGAACGAACTCTGAAAACCACTCACTCATCATACGGAAGAAGGCATGCTTAGCCTCTCCTCCCTCACTACTTTCATTTGGCCTAGATGTGGCGCTGTCCCTTGAGCGGGAGCAGGCACGTTACTCTCTACATCATCAACAACTGCTCGATCGGGATCCATTACTATATAAAATCACATTTTCATCTATCAGAATTTATCACACTATCGCAATTTCATATGTGGCATGTATAGCTAGACTCACACACGTTACGTTAGTCTGAGAATCAACTAAACTGTAGCTCTGATACCAATAAAATGTAACACCCCTAGCCCGAGACCGTCACCAGAATAGGGTTAAGCGGTATTACCAAACAACCATAATAGCATACATTCATTCCACAACACATAGTCTATCATTAATCATACATGCTCAAATACAAACATATAGTCCCTTATCTAGGTCGACGAGACCTTAATCAAATGTTAGAAAGGGGTCGGGACTAAAGCGAATGCTTATGAAAGTTTTCAAAATTTCATGCATTTTTCAACATTGTTGAGGTCACAAGCCCGTGCAACCAGACCGTGTGCCTCCCACGGTTACCAGACACTCCCATGTATCCAGGTCGTGTTAAATAGGGCATGTATACTGACTTCTTCACATGGCCATCAAGCACACCCGTGTGCTAGGGTCGTGTGCTCTTAGGCAATATACTGACTTATTCACACGGCTACTAGGCACGCCTATGTACCATGGTCGTGTGCTCTTAAGCTAGCTAGTGACTTTATCCCACGGTCAATAGGCACGCCCGTGTGCCATAACCGTGTATGCATAACAGACCCTTTGCAAGGCCAATATGCCGCCCACACTAGGGTCATACCTACAAGCTTCAAAGCAATGCCAATTCATACTACTAAACTCATTCAAACATACCATTTCATGCATTATTCACCCACCAACTACACTATCTACTTCCATGCTCATTATCATCTCAACTAAGTTCACTCAAAATGACAATTATACATCTCAAAACACATATACAAATCATCATGTAATTCATATCATAATCTTTCTTCAAACACATTTTATCATCATCCACACCATCATGAAATATACCATTTCCATAACTCATTCATAAGTTCAACATCATCCAACTTCCAAGCCAACTCACATGGCAAGGACTAAACATTTCAAGACATATCTTATCTACTAGCCAATACATGCCATACTTCAACTATATACATCTTTCAAAAGTACCAAAATAGATTGTCGAAAGTGTGATTGAGATGTCGACGATCCCCGCATCCGAGCTAGCTTTACTGAAACTGCAAAGTAGAGAAATAAATCACACAGTAAGCTTTCAAAGCTTAGTAAGTTCGAATTTATAATACATGTAAATCAACAATTTAAGTCAATATACAAAATTAAGCAATCACTTAGATTAATTTACCAATAAGACACCAACTCAAGTATGTTCAATGTTCACATAACATTTCATCCATCTAATTTTAAATTCACCAACACATAAATATCATACATATCTTAAACAACACATAGTTATCATACATACTTTAGCCAACACATAGTTATCATACATACCTTAGCCAACACATAGTTATCATACGTACCTTTGCCAACAATTAGTTATCATGCATACCTTTGCCAACACTTAGTTACTCACTATCCATACTATCCAACCATCACATAGATAAAGACACAATTAGCACATTATCCATCTCAACCACATACTCAAATATCTATTCATTCAACTTTTAAATCTATCATCAACCACTTAGGTTCAAACGTACCTTGATCAACACATAGTTACTCACCATTCATGCTACTAAATTTCTCGATATTACTTCTCATTTGACCTTTTCTATTACTCTGATAAATTCTCACACTTAGTGCCAATTTCATAATCGAAACATAATTGTCATCACACACTTAGTGCCAATATGTTAAACTGAACTTATTTCGGTATCGCACACACAATGCCAATTTGATAAGCCAAAGCTTCAATCTTTTCGCACACACAATGCTAATTATTAAAGTCGTAGCTTCTATCGTTTCTCACACACAGTACTAATCAACTCTGTATCAACTCAATTTCGCACACTCAGTGCCTCAATACTCGAACACATACATAACACATTCTATCCTATTAATATACATTCATTCATTATTCATCACATAGATACTAGTTTATTAGCAAGTATTATATCCGAAATTACCTCGGATGTTGAAATACCGAAATGGTCAATTAATCGAGCACTTTATCTTTACCTCGATCTCGATCCGAAGCTCTTCTCTCTTGGTCTATACACATTCCAATTTAAGCCATTCAATCACCAAATCATTCATTTTCGTCCAAACACACATATTTAGGGTATTTTACACAATAGTCCTTACATTTTCACATTTTGACACTTGAGTCCCTAACTCACCAAAACACAAAATACACATAATTTTGTTTCACCCATGCCTAGCCAAATTCTCTCTATATTCATACAAGCCCACACATTTCATTTATTTCACATTTTAGTCCTTCAATTTATCATTTTCATAATTTAGCCCTAATTAGCTAAATTCACCAAAAATCCAAGAACAAACTATGTTCTTTAAACACATATCTTTCATTTAACACTAATAATCATCACAAAGGTTACCATTTCATCAATGGAAGATCTCATAAATATCATCAATTCTTCAAATTACAACATGGGCTAGATAGTAGACTAAGCAACAATCTCAAAAACATAAAAATCATCAAAAACCAAAGTGAAAACATACATTAATCAAGTGTAAGAATGGCCGAATATCACAAAGTTTTTTCCCCTTTTTTTTTTTGTGTTTTCGATGAAAAAAGATGAACATATTCATCTTATTTTAGTCTTTTATTTGTTTAATAACTAATTATTAATATATTTACTATATTATCCTTTTACCAAACATATATGTATATATATATACATTAAGGGCATACTTGTCCTTTGCCACCCACTAACCATATAAATGGGATAATTGCCTTTTAAGGGCTTCACAATATAAAGACAACAACAATGAAGCATTTAACATTCAGCACATAGCTTTTGCATTTTATGCGATTAAATCCTTTTTCTTAACTAAACACACAATCGATAAAATCTTCACACAGAAATTTCACACAGGTCAATTCACATATTGTTCACATAGAAATTAATATAAAAATATTATTCTAACCTCAAATTTGTGGTCTCAAAACCACTATTTTGACTAGGGTCTAAACTTGGTTGTTACACAAATGGCACCGTATGAGGCGTTGTATGGTCATAGGTGTCGTACTCCTACCTGTTGGACTGAGCTGGGTGAGCGGTGAGTTTTGGGGCCAGAGTTAGTTTTTGATACCGAAGAAGTGGTAAAACTAATTCGAGACCAGTTGAAGGAAGCATCTAATAGGTAGAAGTCTTACGCAGATCTTAAACAGAGAGATTGAGTATTCCATGGGAGACTTCGTATTTTTTAAGGTATCTCTATGAAAAAAGATACTGAGGTTTGGACGGAAGGGTAAGCTTAGCCCTAGGTTCATTGGGCCTTACCATATACTGAAGCATGTGGGACCAATCGCCTATCAACTTGAGTTGCCTCTAGAATTAGATCGGATTCACTATGTGCTTCATGTCCCCATGCTATGTGCTTCATGTCCGCATGCTGAGGCATTATTGCTCTGATCCCACACATATTGTACCAGTCGAGGAGATCGAAGTTAGGCTAGATTTGACCTTTGAGGAAGAACCAGTACAGATATTGGACCGTGAGGTTAAGGTAATAAGGAAGAAGTCGATCCCACTAGTTAAAGTGCTTGAAGAAATCAAAGTACCGAGGAAGCCACATGGGAACTTGAGGAGGCGATGTGACAATAATACCCACACCTATTCTAACCAGGTAAATTTCAAGGCCAAAATTTCTTTTAGAGGGTAGAATTGTAACGCCCCAAAAATCCATGTTTTAATTTTATATGTTTTGATTTGAATAATAGACTATTTTTGTGGTTTAGGGGTGGTTGAGAGTCTCTGAGAAACCCTAGGTTCGAGCCTTGTTTTAACAAAATTGTGGGAGAAAGGAGACACAAGTGAGTTAGTGGCCTAGTGGTGATGGCGTGAAATGGCTGAGGGGAGAGCTTAGGTTCGAATCCCTTGGCATGCAAAGAGTATTTAATTTATTTCCTTGCAGCATGAGAAGTGGAGTTAGACTAAAACTCTGCAAGGTGAAGTTTGAATTGGTCTTAGAGTTGTTATAGAGTAAATCAAGGAGGGATAAGAGGAGTGACTTGTAGAGATTTTCAAGGAATTTGAAGTGTGAGGAGAGTTGTGGCCATGTGGGACTCTAAGGTCTTGGTGAAATTTGGCTAGGGGAAAAATAGGGAGCATTTTGAAACTAGAAATTCCTTATTCAGTTTTTTTGAGTGTTGATAAGAGAGTGCCAAATTTCTGTGCTGAGAGTTTGGGGTTTTTTCACTTTTTTGCATTTTGGGTTCTCTCAAGTCTTAGCTGTACTACGAAACTGACCACTCGTGTCATTTCCCTTCTGACCATTCATGTCATTCCTTCTCCTCATCTTTGATATTTTCTTTCTCTCATAGCTGAACCTTCCCTTCTATTCTTTTAACTTCTGTTCATCTTCTATTCTAGGCTAGTCGAATATCACTGCTGTGAATCCTTATCTACGTCGATCTACTGCAAAGGTTCTGACTTTCGGCAAGTGATCAAAAGCTATTTTTTACTTTTCTTTTAAAACCAAAAGCACCTATGTTCTTCCTTTCTTTTCCAAAACTGAATAACCACATTAACTGATTATTATTTCATTCTTCACGTACTGCACTCATTGCGATTCTAGGGTTTTCCTCATGGAGTGGTGAAGTGCGAACGGTTTGGAGGAGTCACACTTTTATTCTCAAACGTCTAGTAAGGTAAAAATGTTTCCTCATGTTTTTGGGGTTGGCTAAATATTACCTACAACTTTCTAATCGATTCTTGACTGTACTTGAGGAAAGCCGCAAACTCATGTGATCATTTCTGAACAGCGAGCATTAAGGGATTAAGGTCACCCTCATTCAAATAAGGTAAGAAGGGTATTCCGGATTAAGTGTTATCAAGAGGGTATTACCCTAACAATTGATGACTCCGATCTGGAGCACCCAACCTACATTCAATAGGTTAACACCCTAACAATTGAGGGTGTTATCAATAGGTTAGGTGCTCGTAGATCGTGGAATGACTCCGTAAAAAGGTGTGTAATCACACTATCTCCGCTGTGAATTGGCAAAACTCGAAAAACTAAAACTTTGGCATTTGAGGCCTCATGAGCATGCAATCGCTCGTGTGGTAAAATCAAGCCCACAACCATGGATGATAGATGGAAGAGACCACCATGAGTGTTCTCGTGCACTTAGGCTATTATAAGCCTCATTGGGCTAAAATGGGCAGTGTAGGCCCAATGGGCTCGTGAGCCCCACACGGATAAAATTTAGGAAAGTGGTAGAAACTAGATTGGGCTTTGTAGTTTGCAAAGCTGTGATTGAATTTGGGCCAAATGGGCCACACGAGCGTGCGAGCCCATTTGGGCTGAATATTGGGCTTTGAGCACATTTAAACTATTTTGACCAAATGGATTATCTGTGTCGCTCGAGGCGACTATAGGCCTTTGAAAAGGTCGTTAACTGTACCGAGACCCCAAGGTAGGCAAAATGACTGAAACACCCCTAAAGAGTAAAATGGTCGTAATGCCCCTGTAGGGTAAAATGACCGTAATGCCCTTGTAGGGTAAAATGACAATTTTACCCCTAGAGGTAGGTTGACAGATGAAAATATATACTGAGTAGGACATATTGCATACACGAAATATTGATGACATGGCATACTACATGGGGTTGGGATTCTGATGTGGAAGGAGTACTGTTACTGGTGGCTCTGCCACACATACTGATACTGGTGGCTCTACCAAAATTACTGTTATTGGTGGCTTTGCCACATATACTGTTACTGGCAGCTCTACTGCGTTATTATTACTAGTAGCTATGCTGCAATATTGGTGTGTTGACTGGGTGGGTCGACTTTGCCCCCACATGGTGTGTTGGTTGGTACGAGTGGTGTGCTGGCTAGATTAGGGTGGGCTGCATACTTGCACCATACTGATGCTGTATCGGGCTTAGGCCCACACTATTACTGGTGAAGGCCCACGCTACACTGTTACTAAACAGGGCACAGGCCCAGACTATTACTGCATGTATTACTGATTGAGTGATAGGGGATTACACACTGAGTTCTCGTAACTCACCCTTTTCTTTTAACTGTATAGGTAATCCCCAGTTTTAGGCGATTTGGAGCTGCGATGGACTCAGAGGGGGCCACACAATCGAGTATGTTTGTTTAAACGTAGTTATTTAAATATTTTATATTGGATTGATATTTTTGTAATAAGGTATCTGGTGATTTTTAATTTCTTTTAGTTGGGTGTTTAATTTCTTATTTTGTACTGCCAAATGGATACAAACAAGTTTCCAAAACTATTAACTGTTTTACATTACAAACACTTATTTTCAACTTTAATGTAACCGTAAATAGAGTAGCTTCTGCAAATTTAAACCAACAGTAACAAACGTGCTAATCGTTTTACTAAGTGTTTGTTTTTATAACTTACTAATTGCTTCTCAAGAAATAAAAACTAAATGAACTTTAACTGGAATGATTTCTCCCAAACCTGGATTTTGAAAAACACTTCGATGTGACACGCCAGATTCGGTCGTAACGTCTTGGCCGAGTTTGGGGTGTTACATGTCATAATCCCTAAAAAGGAGGATGTCATTTGGATTGTGGTAAATTTTTGACAATGATTGTATGATCATTTTAGTTTTGCAGAGTTCTTATTTGACAGATTACTGAGAATACGTGTCTCAGAAAGAAAGAGATAAATTTAGATTTTAAAGATATGGAGTGTGCTAAAGTTTAAAGGTCATTGGAAAAAGATATACGAGGTTAAATCGATTTGTGATTCTAAAAGTTAGTGAAAGTGTTTCATGGGAATTGAAAGCAACTTCTTTTGGTAATATTTTCGGGGACGAAAATCCCTAAAGGGGGGAGAGTTGTAATAGCTCGATTTTGGGCCTAATTAGAATAGTAGTTTCGGGGCCAAAAATTCGACGAGAAGAACCTTATGGTTATTATATTTTTATGGTCTATGATTTCACGGAAAGATTTTGTAAAAATTTTGTTCGGAAATTTTAACGTTCGGGCACTCAATTTAGTCAAAAGGACTAAATTGTAAATAGTGAAAAAGTTGAGTTCCACATGTTAGAAGTGTCCAATTGTTATGAGGTTTTAAATTAGAGGTCCTTAAATGGTAACTAGACCATTAGTTAAGTTGTGGACAAATATGGATATGGTAAGGTATGTTTTAAATTGTTTTTCATTAAGGGTATTTAAGTCATTTGGCATATAAAGCCAAAATAACATGAGAAAAGATATCATCTTCCTCATTTTTCTCATGCTTTGGCCGAAAATACCATGGAAGCCATGGCTGGGGCTAGTTCAAGCTTTCCAAGCTCTATAGTAAGTGCATCCTAGCCCCGTTTTTAATGTTCTTCATATTTTTGAGATCCTCGTAGCTCGATTTAGCTATTTCTAGCTATATTTTGAGCTAGGGTTCATGTTCAAAAATTTACCAATGTATGACATGCATGTTTTTGATGATCTATGGAGGAATATGAAAGTTTGATGATAAACATCTTTTTCTAAGAGATTTTCATGGAAAATTCATAAAAAGGACTAATTTGTAAAAGTTATGAAAATGGTCATACATGAGTGAATTAGTGGAAATTGAGGGCTATTATAGTTATGAAAATGGTTTGGCTAGGTCTAAAATGCAAGAAAATTGAATAAAAATCATTATACAAGCCTAGGGGAAAAGTGTAAATATGACAAAGTTTAGGGGAAAATGTAATTTTTGCCATAATATGATTTTTGAGTCACAATGAATAATGTGACTAATGAATAAGCTAAATGTGTTGTTATAGATCAAAGAAAACAAGATTCGGACCTAGAACGGGGAAAAAGAGAGAAATTGACGATTAGGTTCCTTTCTACCTTTTTGGTATCGAGGTAAGTTCATGTGTAAATAAAGCAACCTTATGTAATGTATTTGTTGTTTCGATATTGTAAGAATTGTGTATTGTCTCTATGAAATTTATTATTTATGACTTTGATGAGATGTCAAGGGATAAAAAATCATTGATTTAACTTTAAGAGTGAATAGAATATAAATACCAAGTTATTAAGGTTATTAAGGTTCCGTATAAGACCATATCTGGGATATGGCCTCGGAATGAGATTTTGTATAAGGCCATGTTAGGGACATGGCATCGATATGATATTTCATGTAAGACCATCTTAGGGATATGGCGTTGATACAATACCATATGTATGAGACTCATTAGTATCTTTTAGCATTTCGAGTGATTCAACAGGTATGTTGGAAATGAGAAAGTATGTGGCTATGTCACGAGTGGTACAGGTTTGTACCTAGAACTCATATGAAGTGAATTCGGTATATGATGAATCCATGGTAAGTTTGTATGAAATTAAAGCTACATAATGATTTTATAATTTTAATTGCCTGATATTATGTGAAATGAAAATTATTTCTATGAAATCGACCAACGATGCCTTGATGAGACTATGATAAAAATATGTTAAGTTGAAATACTGGTTGAATATTCGGAATAGCAAGGATACTAATGTCACAGCAAGAGATAAGGAGGTTGTAACAGTCCGGTTTAGACCCTAGTTAGAACAGTGGTTTCGGGACCACAAATCTGAGTCAGAAAAATATTTTAATATTATTTTCTGTGTCTGCAGAATATGATTTAGCATGAGTGAAATTTCTGTGAATTAGTTTGTCTCTTTATGTGTTTAATTTGAGCAAAGGGCTAAATTGTATAATTTGTAAAAATAGCATTCTATTTGATTTATGGCCTAACTGATCTGGCTTTTATATTTGAGGGCCTTATGAGGCAATTAGCATATTAATAAAGATGGTGGATGGCCATGGACGGTTATGCCCTTAAATGAATAAGTCTAATATGTTGTAATAAAAGGTTAATTTTGTAAATGGATTAATGATGTTAATTCACAATAAAACAAAAGAAATTTTGATAGTGGAAATGTTCATCCTCTTCCACCGATTTGAGAAAGAAAAAGAAAGGGTTTTAGCTCTTCAAATATTCTTCAAATATTCGGCTATCTAAGTCTTTGGTTCAAGGTTAGTTTTTGTTGGTTTTTTTTATAATTTCTACGTTTTTGCAATCGTTGCTTCATAAACTTTGAAACCCATGTCTTAATTTTGAGAATTGATGATGTTTTTGAAATGAGCCTTTGATGAACTCAAGTGTTTTATGATGTTTGATGGTGAATTATGAAATATATATGTTTGATTATCATAGTTTGTCTTTCGACTTTTGTTGAAATTGAGTATTTTGGATTAAATTGAGAAATTGAAATTTTGAAGGACTAATTTGTGAAATAAATGAAATGTATGGATTGATATGAGCATAGTGTGTATTCGGCTAAACATGGGTAAAAGCAAATTTGGTGTATTTTGTGATTTTGTGAAACAGGGACTAAAATGTCCAAATGTGTAAATATGAGGGCTAATTTGCAAATTGCCCTAAATATGTGTATTTGGATTGAATTGGATGAATTAGTGAATAAAAGGGTTAAATTTGAATATGTATAGATCAAGAACCGAAGAAAATAGACTTAGATCACGGGAAATCGAAAGTAATCGAGTAGTCGTATTGTTTCCGTTAAACCGAACTCGAGGTAAGTCGATATACAAATAAATGTATTTGCATTGGATTATTTGTGTATAAATGATATTTGAATTGATATGATTATCCATTGAGATGGAATGTATGTGAAATCGGAGTTCACTAATAAGTCGATAAGTTGTTAAAGTCCGAGAAGTCCCATATGAGCCTAGGAATAGATAGGAATGCATATGTTATGACATAGGTGTCTGTTTCGTGATATCATGTAAGACCACATCTAGGATGTTGGCGTTGATTTGAGATTTCATGTAAGACCACGTCTGGGACGTTAGCATCGATATGAAATTTACGTGTAAGACCATGTCTAGGACATTGGCATCGTATTTGATTCGTGTAAGACCCTGTCTAGGACAGTGGCATCGATATCTGGATACATGTAAGACCACGTCTGGGACATTGGCATTGTACGACAATTCTGAGCATTCTGAGTATCCTATTAGATTCTTAATGGTTTAACATATAAGTCCGATAAACAAACGACTATGTCATTTGAATAACTATTTCAGGTATGTTTGAAGAATACACTATGTGTGTATGAAAGGTAAGTATCTATATGAACTTACTAAGGTGAATATGTGTATTGAAATGATGAGATAATATGTAAATAAAAGCTTGGATGAGCTATAAGTATATGTGTTATTTGAGTTGAAGAATGTGGCAAGATATGGCTAAGTAAATAAGCCAAAGAATATGTGATGCATTTGCAATGAGAACCATTAATGTCATTGTATTAATATGGTTATGAGCATGTTATGATAAGTTTATTTGTATATGGCTTACTAAGCTTTTGAAAGCTTACTCTGTGTGTGTTTGCTCTATTTTATAGATCGTTAAAGCTACGAGAGGCTCGGGGACTATCGAGGATCGTCATCACACTACTCAAAATCATTTTGATATCTTTTGGAAATGTATATATTAAATATGGCATGTATAGGATAGTCATTTGGTATATGTTTGAGATGTAATTAGCCATGTGATGTCGCTAGTTAAATGTTGACATTATGCAATTGTGAATGTGTTATATGATGTTGGTTTTGGTATGATCCCATGATTATGAAATGGTCAAAATTGTGGTAAGTAAATTAATGCTATATGAGCACATATGTGGGATCAATGAAATGATTATAGGTATGGTAAGATGTGAATGTGCCATGCATGGTTATACATGAGATTGGTTGTGCAAATTAGTATATAATTTGGCATGATTGGAAATGAAATTGAATGTGGGGATTTGTTGATTATTTAACATGTTTTTGGTTGTCAAATGTTCATGAAATGAATTGGTGTGTTGCTTGTAAAGTTGACCCTAGTGTGGGTGGCATTTTGGCCTTGCAAGTTGTCTATTTTGCATACATGGCTAAGGCACAGGGGCGTGCCTTGTGACTATGTGAATAGTAGCTAGCCTAATTTTACACGGCCATGGCACACGGTCGTGTCTGGTGGCCGTGTGGATAAGTCAATATACATGCTCTGTTTTGGTACGGCCATGACACATGGGTGTGTATAGTAGCCGTGGGAGGCACACGGCCTGCCCACACGGGCGTGTGACCTCTATAACTTAGAAAAGTTTTAAATTTCTAAGAATTTTAGCATGTGTTCGGTTTAGTCCCGACTCTATTCTAAAGCATGATTAAGGCCTCGTTGACCTATAAAAGGGACACTTTGATTGTGATTGATGAATTGTATTATGACATGTCTGTAAAAGTTTTTGATCTATCCGGTAATGCCTTTAACCCTAATCTGGAGATGGATACGGGTTAGGGGTGTTACATTTGGCTTGTATCAAAGCTACAGTTTAGCTGATTCTCGGACTAACGTAGCATGTGAATGTCTAGCTATACATGCCATATATCTGAAATGTGATAGTGTGATGAATCCTAACGCTTAAAATGTGATTTTCGTATAGTAATGGATTCCGAAAGAGCCGTAGCTGACGAGGTAGAAAGTAATGTGCCTGCTCCCACTCAAGGGACAGTGCCATCTGAATCGAGACCAGCTACGAGCGGTCAAGAGGGAGAAGCTAAATAATCTTTCTTCCAGATGATGAGTTAGTGGTTCACTCAGTTTGTGAGAAATAACCCGATTGTTTTACAACCTCCGGCCTCGGTTAATCCCCCTCAGAAATCTACTATGCCTTTGACTATGAATCTGAATTTGTTGAACAAGCCTCCGGTCGACAAAATTCGTAAGTATGGTGCTGAAGAATTCAGGGCTACCAGTGATGACAATGCCAAGAAAGCCGAGTTTTGGTGAGAAAACACTATCCGAGTATTTGATGAAATGTCATTGACTCCGGAAGAAAGTATTAAATGTGTTGTATCTTTATTACGAGACGCGGCTTATCAGTGGTGGAAAACTTTGATTTCTATTATTCCGAAAGAGCAGGTTACTTGGGATTTCTTCCAGTCTGAGTTTCAAAAGAAATACATTAGTCAGAGATTCATTGATCAGAAACGAAAAGAATTTCTGGAATTGAAGCAGGGCCGCATGTCTGTCACTAAATACGAACTAGAGTTCGTGAGGCTAAGTCAGTATGCCCGAGAATGTGTATCATCTAAAACAATAATGTGTAAGAGATTTGAAGATGGTCTTAATGAAGATATCTGCTTATTAGTCGAGATTTTGGAGATAAAAGAGTTTGTTGTGCTTGTTGATCAAGTGTGCAAAGCTGAGGCACTTAGGAAAGATAAAAGAAAAGCTAAGTCTTAAACTAGAGATGTGAAAAAGAGATTTTCGGGTAAATCATTTCAGTCTACTTCGAAGAAATTTAGAGATGAACAAAGTCGTTCGAGAGTTAATGTGGGACATTCTAGTAGAGATCGAGCTAGATCATAGTTGAGCTCCAAAACTCCAGCAACTTCAATAGCAAGTGTTGGAAATGTCCGATCCGAGCAACTTGAATGTAAACATTGTGGTAAAAGGCATCCGGGAAGTTGTAAATTAAATGATCGAGCTTGCTTCAGATGTGGATCATTAGATCATTTCATTCGTGATTGTCCAGAGTTTGTTGAACCAGAGATTGTTCAGAATTTGAGATCCAATAATGCTTTAGTGAGAGGTAGACCTTCTTGAAATGTAAGAAATGTCAGTGGTAGTCAAAGAACTATGAGAGATACTGTTGCGAGATCTAAAGCTAGAGCACCTGCTAGAGCGTATGTCATCTGAGCTCGGGAGGAAGCTTCATCTCCAGATATTATAATAGGTACATTTACACTTTATGATACTTCTGTGATTTCATTGATAGACCCTAGTTCTAGTCATTCGTATATATGCATGAACTTAGTATCCAGTAAGACTTTGCCTGTAAAGTCTACTAGTTTGTTATAAAAGTATCGAACCCCTAGGTAAGAGTATCATGGTTGACAAAGTATGCAAGAACCATCCATTAATGTTTTGAGATAACTGTTTTCCTGCTGATCTGATGCTATTACCATTTGATGAGTTTCATATCATTCTGGGTATGGACTGGTTGACATTGCATGATGCTGTTGTGAATTGTAAAAGGAAGACTATTAATTTGAGATGTCTGAATGATGAAGTAGTTTGGCCTGAGTCTAATGATTTGAATGGATTGCCTGTTGTGATATCTGTATTGAAAGCTCAGAGTTTGTGAAAAAGGGATATGAGGCATATTTTGTGAAACACCCCAAACCCAGCCCACGAGCCCTGATCGGGCCCACGAGCCCTGATCGGATCTAGCATGCTTCTAGGAAAAATCATTCGAATCATATTTGAAACTTTGCTAAAATTTTTTCGTGTTTTTGAAAACAGTTGATTTGGGTTGGGCTCGAATTTAAAACCCGTGTTGATTAGGTGTCAAAGCATTTAATATTTATTCCTAAGAAAGATGGACTTTAATTTTGAATTAATAAAGTTCGTGTCATACTTAAATAAGTAAATATGCATGCGTAAACAGTTCAAACCAAGGCCTTATTACATCAAATCAAAACCCAAATTAAATTCAAAGTACTTAAAAAAGAGAAAGCCCAAAATAAAAATAAAATAGACTCGAAGCTGAGCATGGCCACCATTGAGCTCCTTCTGACCCGGTCCATTACTGAGCGTCACCTGAAAAAAAATATTCCCACAACGGGGTGAGTCGAACAGACTCAATGTGTACAACCAACATTAAGTCTCAATTAATTCAGGCATATCAGTTCATACATGTACATATAATTTAATATGATGATGCAAACCCGAACCCAAATCCTAGGTACCATCCGCTACACATCACCGTACCAACCTGCACACCGTGGGGACTACTAAGTCAACCCTCCATCCGCTACACACCATCGAAGGCAATCGCTGCAGTCGACGTGCTCATCACCCTTATAAAATTCGTGGCATAGCCACCAGATAATTATTTCGTGACATAAGTCACCACATTTAGATTTCGTGACATAAGTCACCATATTCAAATTACGTGACATAAGTCAGCACATTCAGATATTAGGGTGTAAAACCACCAATTCACTTCCCCTTTACATATCACCCATATGCCCCATGTCATACAAGACATGCAAATATTATGCCTTATGCTTTATTCACATTCTTATAGTTGCACTTATGTGCCATAATAGATATTTATCACAATATACTCATAGTAGGAGTAGGAAAACGTACCTGAGTACTTTGTACCATTACACGGTACCTTAGCCATATTTTTACACTTTCATATTAACACATATAATAAATTAGAGCCGTAAATCTATCAAAATTTAGTGTGGAGTACACACCTGATTTACATAGCAAGTTTACTGAAATTCTTGAAAATCCCGATCTAACACTTTAGATCTCAGTTCCTATATTCGGCCATTGTTAGACATATTAGCAAAACTTATTCAGCCAAACGATCAAATCCCAAAGGAAACGTAATCGAAATCTTACCTTGCTTGCCGATTTGAGTACTTCTCAAATCCCGAAAACTTTATGATACTTCTTTCTTGCAATCGGCCAATACTAAGTCACTAGACTTGGTTAGTTCCAGCTTTTAAATAAATAGGAAATAGATCTTAAATCACTCTATAAGCCTTGGCCGGATATCTTGGGTACTAAGCTTGCGATTTAAAATCCCGAAAGTGGTTACTTGTTTTGAAGTTATCGAAATCCCTACTTGTCAAGTGTTAGAATCGGTTTTATGCATAGATCTATGAAACTGGCCTTTGGCCGAATACTATAGTTGCTTACCTTGAACACTTCAAATCCCGAAAGACTCCCTCCTGAAATCGACTGCAAGAGAAATCCCGGAAGACCCTTCAAAGTTTCGGCCAAAGAGTTTTAATGGGATTAGTGCTTTAGATTTCGGCTTTAAAGAGAAAAATTAAAATGATAATAATAGATCCTTACCCTTACTACTGAAGTCGACTGTTCCTTGTTGAACCCACAGAGATTCGGCTATGGGCTAAGCAGATATTCGACAGATTTCGGCTTTTGAGAACCAAGGTGAAGATGGTGTTTCAGCACTTTAATGGTGAAGAGAGAAAACGCAAGAGTGGGGAGAATCTAATGATTAGAGGATTCACCAATAGTAGAACTAACTCCAAGTTTCGGCTTTTGTCAATAATGAGAAAAGATTGGTCTTGGGGTAGATGATGATTCGAATGAATAGAAAAAGAAAAAGAGAAAAGAACGAGGCTATAAGGTTCGGCTAATCAAAAGAAAAGAAAGGTGGTGGCTTTGAAGAGAAAAAAAAAAACGAGAAAGAGGCTTAATTGCTTTGTAAAATTCGGCTATCACCTCCCCCCTCCTTACTAAACTTGGCCAAATTTTCATCAGAGGAGTCCCTAGGCCAGCCACCTCTTCCTCTCACTATCAAATCCCTTATTTCACTCTTCCTTAGCCAAATCTTAAAGTGTCCTTGTGTCGTCCACTTCCTCTTCTCCAGAGTCCATGTGCCGTCCACTCCCTCTCCCCCTTGTAGCAAAATAAAGACTTTTATTTGCTTTCCTTGTGATCGAACCTAGGCGCATTTACACCTGTTGGTGGTGTCATTTGCAGAGGCCCTAAGTGGCACCTCCAAGCCACTTAGACAAGCCCAAATTCATGTCAAATTTCCCTTACAAATTTTCTTAAGGCCTTATTAGACTTAACTCCCTCTTTTAGACTTAAAATTAAATAAGTTCTAAGGCATTCACCTACGCACTAAGGTTCACAAGACTCATACAACACATTCTTAACACACAAAGGCATGCTATTTCATATTATTAAGCAAAAATGCATAAGCCATAATTCAGGATATTACAGTTCTACCCCCTTAAAATAATTTCTTCCTCGAAATTACCTGGCTGAAATAAGTGAGGGTATTGTTGTCGCATTGCCTCTTCTGGCTCCCACGAAGCTTCTTTCGATCCATGATTTCTCCATAATACTTTGACTAGAGGAACTGATTTCCTCCGTAACACTTTCAAATCTCATTCCAAAATCTGAATCGGCTCCTCCTCGTAGGAAAAATCTGGCCTTAGCTCCACCTCTTCCACCGGTACTACATGAGATGGATCCGATCGATAATGACGTAGCATGGAAACATGAAATACGTCATGCATCTGCTTCAATTCCAGAGGTAACTCCAACTGGTATGCCACCGGTCCAATTCGCTTCAATACCCAATAAGGTCCTATGAACCTTGGACTTAGCTTCCCTTTGCGACCAAATCTGATCACCTTCTTCCAAGGCGAAACTTTGAGAAACACTTGATCTCCTACAGCAAATTCGATCTCCTTTCGTTTGAGATCTGCATATGACTTTTGCCTATCAGACGCCTCATTCAACCGTGCCCAAATTATCTTAACCTTCTCCTCGGATTCTGCCACAATTTTCGGACCCAAAATCTGACGTTCCCTTAATTTTGTCCAACACGTAGGAGTGTGACACTTTCGTCCATACTGATAACTTCGTGACGGTGCCATTTTAATATTGGCACGATAAATTTGTTGTTGTAAGCAAATTTCGCTAGAGGCAAATATTCTTCCCAACTTCCTCTGAAGTCTATCACACAGCCTCTAGCATATCCTCCAACACTTGTATTACTCGCTCAGATTGACCGTCTGACTGTGGATGAAAGGCCGTAATGAAGTCCAATCTGGTGCCTAAAGCCTGATGTAGAGCTTTCCAAAATCGAGACGTGAACCTCGGATCTCTATCCGAGATAATTGACATTGGCACTCCATGCAATCTTACAATTTTTGCCACATATAGCCTTGCTAACTTTTGTAGGGAGTAGTCAACCCACACTGGAATGAAATGCGCGGACTTTGTCAGCCGATCCACTGTCACCCATACCGAGTCCTTCTTAGTAGGCGTAAGGGGAAGCCCACTAACGAAGTCCATGGTAATTCTCTCCCACTTCCACTGCGGAATTTGTATTGGCTGAAGTAATCCTGATGGAACTTGATGTTCAGCCTTAACTTGCTGACATGTCAAGCACTTCCCTACAAATTCGGTAACTTCCCGCTTAAGACCTAGCCACCAAAACTCTTCCCTTAGATCTTTATACATCTTACTGCCTCTAGGATGTATAGCATTATGCGATTCCCAAAGAATTCTCTGCCTAAGTTCTTCATTCTTCGGCATACAGACCTTACCCTTAAAGCACAGTACTCTCTCATCATTATTGCCATAATCTTCCATCTCTCTATTCTGTGCTTGCCGTAACTTAACCTTTAGATCTTCATCCATTAACTGACTTTCCTTCACCCCACTCAACCATGTCGATTTGACTTGCAACTCTTCCAGCAGACTTCCATCATCATACAAGCTCAGATGTGCAAACATCGCCTCAGATCTGACACAAATTTTCGACTTAGGGCATCTGCCACCACATTTGCCTTGCCAGGGTGGTACTCTATGGAGCAATCATAATCCTTCAATAGTTCCACCCACCTTCGCTGTCTCAAGTTCAGCTCTTTCGAGTCAGCAGATACTTAAGGCTCTTGTGGTCTGTGTAGATCACTGACTTTTCTCCGTAAAGATAGTGCCTCCATATCTTAAGGACAAAGACCACTGCCGCCAATTCCAAGTCGTGCGTCGGGTGGTTAACCTCATGTAGCCTTAGTTGTCGAGACGCATAAGCGACTACTTTCCCATCTTGCATAAGAACACCTCCCAATCCTGTATGGGAAGCATCATAATACACCATAAAATCCTTCCCTGCCTCAGGCTGAATCAAAACTGGAGCTTCGGTCAAGACCTTCTTAAGCTTCTCAAAGCTCTCATGTTGATTATCGGTCCATACGAAAGGCACTTCCTTTCTCAACAACTTTGTCAGAGGTGCGGCTATTGATGAAAACCATTCCACGAACCTTCAGTAATAGCCTGCTAAACCTAAGAAACTCTGAACTTCCGCCATAGACTTAGGGGGTTTCCAATCCAAAACTGCCTCAATCTTTTGAGGATCCACCCTTATCCCTTCAGTAGATACCACATGCCCTAGAAACGTAACCTCCTTAAGCCAAAATTCACACTTGCTGAATTTGGTGTAGAGCTTCTTTTCCCTTAACACTTGTAACACAACTCGGAGGTGCTCATCGTGTTCTTCCTCAGACTTCGAATACACCAAAATATCGTCTATGAACACAACAATGAACCGGTCCAGATAGGGTTGGAAAATTCGATTCATCAAGTCCATAAACGCGGCTGGGGCATTCGTCAATCCGAATGGCATTACTAAGAACTCATAATGCCCATACCTTGTTCGAAAAGCTGTCTTATGGATATCAGCCTCCTTCACCTTAAGCTGATGATATCCAGACCTTAGGTCTATCTTCGAGAAAACTGTGGCCCCTTCAGCTGATCGAACAAGTCATCTATTATTGGCAAAGGGTACTTGTTCTTGATGGTCAGCTTATTCAACTAACAATAATCTATGCACATGCACATAGTTCTGTCCTTCTTCCCCATAGAGACACACTGGGTCGAATAAACCCACGGTCTAGTAATTCTTAGATCTGATCCTTGAACTCAACCAACTCATTTGGTGCCATTTTGTATGGGGCAATTGACACAGGAGCTATACCCGGCAGCAAGTCAATTCGAACTCCACTTTCCTATTTGGGGGTATTCTAAGTAATTCCTCCAAAAGACATCCACAAACTTCCTTATCGTTCTAACTCCACTAACTCCCCCTTCTTTCACATCCAATGCATTAATGAAGGCCAAAAATGCATTGCATCCTTTCCGAATCATCTTATCAGCCTTCAAAGCAGAAACTACGTTAGACAAGTAGTTCCTTCTTTCTCCTATCATAACTATCACCTCATCCTCTAGGGTCCTTAACTCCATTCGTTTGGCTGCACAATCTAATACAGCCCGATGCTCCACTAGCCAATCTATGCCAAGTATAAGATCAAATTCCCCGAAGGGTAATTCCATTAAGTCGACAGGAAATACCGTTCCTTGAAGCTCTAAAGGTACTCTTTGAAACATCTTATTCACTACTACAGTTTGGCCTAATGGGCTTACTACAGTCATCTCCCTATCAGATAGTTTAGAGGCTATTCCTAGAGTTTCAACTACTCTACATGCAACATAAGAATTGGTCGAGCCCACATCAATCAAAGCAACATAAGGTTTGCCAAATATAAGGAATGTATCGGTTATGATGTTCGGTGCGTCTCCGTCCTCCCTCTGACGAACCGCATAAACCAAACCTGGCTGCCTGGTCTCTGTGTTACCAACACCTCGGCCCGGTGTTCCCCATCCTCTACCAGCACCGTTTCCTCTACCATTCAAACCACGGCCCACTGAGGTCTGCATGTCCACCCTTCCACTAGTTAGGACCTTGATGTTGACCGGTCGTCCCCTTCGGTTCTCATAGGACAATCCTTAATCATGTAGTCCTTGGACCCACACTTAAAGCATCCCCCTGTCTTCTTCCAACACTCTCCTAAATGCTTCTTCCCACACTAGGCACAAGTACGACATCGCCTCCAAGCGACTTAGCGACCTCATGACCCATCAACTCTAGGCCTCTTTTGCTCATTCATAGAAGACCCAGACGATCCAAATCCTCTTTTCTGCCTATTCCGATCAGTGTTCTGCCTTACAGAGTCCTTGATACCCTCGGCTACCTTAGCCTTCTCCACCAACACAGCAAACTCCCGCTCCTGTTGCGGGGCTATCAATAACCTTAGGTCATCCCTCAATCCGTCCACAAATCAAACACACCGCTCATGCTCTGTCGCCACTATCCCTCGAGCATACCGACTCAACCTTAAGAATTTAGCCCCGTACTCAGCTATGGACTTGTTCCCTTGAACCAGCCTCAGAAAAGCCTTTCTCTATGCATCAATATAATGAGTGCCTACATACTTCTTCTGGTATGCCGCCTTAGCATAATCCCAAGTGAGTTCCTCAGCTGTAGCACCATCCCGAACCGTGAGCCACCATTGATATGACTCATCGCGGAGAAGTGACACCAACCCTTTCAGCTTTTCCTCATCAGTTAAATCGAGCTCATCCATAACCCGTTCAGTCGCCTCCCACTAATACTCAGCGGTATTGGGAGCCACACCAGATACACCACGGAACACTTTAGCTCTCATGGTCGAGTCACTCATGTACCGACTTCGAGCTCCCATGCCTCCACCTGCTCCAGCCACCCTTTCCAAAATCGGTCGATCGCTCGTGACCATCGCATCATCCCGTCGATCCTCGATATTCCACATCAGCGGCTGGTGGTGGTGGTGGCATTTCATTTTCAGATCCTTAACCCGATCTAACGGGTTTCGACACGGTCATTCGGCCTCTTCCATGGCCACGCACGTTACGACCACGTCCCCTTGAATTCATACTTCCAATTTGCACTTATTTGATTTAAAGAATTTTATGTATTAGTTTTGTTCCACTGATTTATCACGAACAGTTTTATGTTCAATAGTTTTTAAGGGGTAGTTCTTTCGAATTCATTCACATACAGTCTCAAAGCTTTCATTCAATCATACACATGAACTTGCGTTCATTGCAGAGAAATGTTGTAGCTGTTTGTTGTTTTCCACTACCAAGGGGTATTTCCATAATTTTATCTTATATGGGTATTTTGGTAATTTTCAAATTAAGGTATTTGAAAATGTTGCAAAATAGAGATTGTTGATATTTTTATAAAATTAAAATACTTCCTGGAAAAATTTCAAGGGTAAAATGGTAATTTTATACACTAAGGATATTTTTGTAATTTTACGAGCCAGGGCATTTCGATAATTTTTCAAAAATATGGTTTCTGGTGGCTTTTCAAAACAAGGGTATTTTTAAAGATTTCTAATTTGAGGGTACTTCGGTAATTTTCCTTACTGAGGGTATTTTGGTCATTTGTACAGGTTAGGGGTAATTTGGTCATTTTGCAAATTAGGGGTAATTTGTAAATTTTCCAAATCAGAGTATCTTAATATTTTGTAAAAATAGGGTTTTTAGATCTTTGTAAGGTAAGAGATTCTTGATAAAAACTGTGGGTAGTAAGGAAATTTTATGAACCAAGGGCATTTTAGTAAAAAAATTTCAACCAGGGTTATTCGGATAACTTTGTAAATATTTTGGAAAATTTTAAAAATAGTTTTCCTACACATCAAAGGGGTAATTTGGTGATTTTAAAACTAGGGTTTTTATAAAAATATGGCTAGTCCCTTTCGGGTTTTAGTTATTGTGTTTAGCCTGTGGCTGAGTCCTCTTGGTTAGGGTAAACCATCACTACGCACCAAGTAGGATTCGAGTGGAGAGGAGGTGAGTCACTAGGACTGCTTAAATACCAAGCTCCCACTGAAACCAATCCTAGACATGCGCACGATGGTTGCCACACCCTAACTTGACGACTTAGACACAGGTTTGTTTAATTGGGAATTAAAGTTTTATGTAATTGTTGGGGTAAACTAGTCCTATAGTTCAAGTACTTATCATACTAATCTACGTTCCATTTCTGCCCTTCTACAAATCATACAATAATTCACACAATGGATAGGATACTTACCTGGTGGGCTTCAGGCTGGAGACTCAGGTGCCATGCTAGAAAAAACCCGCTTATTTCATAGAAAAGTCTAATTTTAAAAGAAAGGAAACATTTTGGGCCTAAAAAGCCCTCAAGGATGAGTTTTGAACCTGGCTCTGATACCAAAATGAAACACCCCAAACCCGACCCACGAGCCCTGATCGAATCTGGCATGCTTCTAGGAAAAATCATTCGAATCATATTTGAAACTTTGCTAAAATTTTTTCGTGTTTTTGAAAATAGTTGATTTGGGTTGGGCTCGAATTTAAAACCCATGTTGATTAGGTGTCAAAGCATTTAATATTTATTCCTAAGAAAGATAGACTTTAATTTTGAATTAATAAAGATCGTATCATACTTAAATAAGTAAATATGCATGCGTAAACAGTTCAAACCAAGGCCTTATTACATCAAATCAAAACCCAAATTAAATTCAAAGTACTTAAAAAAGAGTAAGCCCAAAATAAAAATAAAATAGACTCGAAGCTGAGCATGGCCACCCTTGAGCTCCTTCCGACCCGGTCCATTACTGAGCGTCACCTGAACAAAAATATTCCCACAACGGGGTGAGTCGAACAGACTCAATGTGTACAACCAACACTAAGTCTCAATTAATTCAGGCATATCAGTTCATACATGTACATATAATTTAATATGATGATGCAAACCCGAACCCAAATCCTAGGTACCATCCACTACACATCACCCGCACCAACCTGTACATCGTGGGGACTACTAAGTCAACCCTCCATCCGCTACACACCATCGAAGGCAGTCGCTGCAGTCGACGTGCCCATCGCCCTTATAAAATCCATGGCATAGCCACCAGATAATTATTTCGTGACATAAGTCACCACATTCAGATTTCGTGACATAAGTCACCACATTCAAATTACGTGACATAAGTCACCACATTCAGATATTGGGGTATAAAACCACCAATTCACTTCCCCTTTACATATCATCCATATGCCCCATGTCATACAAAACATGCAAATATTATGCCTTATGCTTTATTCACATTCTTATAGTTGCACTTATGTGCCATAACATATATTTATCACAATATACTCATAGTAGGAGTAGGAAAATGTACCTGAGTACTTTGTACCATTACACGGTACCTTAGCCATATTTTTACACTTTCTTATTAACATATAATAAATTAGAGCCATAAATCTATCAAAATTTAGTGTGGAGTACACACCTGATTTACTTAGCAAGTTTACTGAAATTCACGAAAATCCCGATCTAACGCTTTAGATCTCAGTTCCTATATTCGACCATTGTTAGACATATTAGCAAAACTTATTCGGCTATATGATCAAATCCCGAAGGAAACGTTATCGAAATCTTACCTTGCTTGTCGATTTGAGTACTTCTCAAATCCTAAAAACTTTGTGATACTTTTTTCTTGCAATCGGCCAATACTAAGCCACTAGACTTGGTTAGTTTCGATTTTTGAATAAATTGGAAATAGATCTTAAATCACTCAATAAGCCTTGGCCGAATATCTTGGGTACTAACCTTGCGATTTTAAATCCCGAAAGTGGTTACTTGCTTTGAAGTTGTCGAAATCCCTACTTGTCAAGTGTTAGAATCGGTTTTATGCATAGATCTATGAAACTGGCCTTTGGCCGAATACTATAGTTGCTTACCTTGAACACTTCAAATCCCAAAAGACTCCTCCTGAAATCGGCTGCAAGAGAAATCCCGGAAGACCCTTCAAAGTTTTGGCCAAAGAGTTCTAATGGGATTAGTGCTTTAGATTTTGACTTTAAAGAGAAGAATTAAAACGATAACAATAGATCCTTACCCTTACTACTGAAGTCGACTGTTCCTTATTGAACCCACAGAGATTCGGCTATGGGCTAAGTAGATATTCGACAGATTTTGGTTTTTGAGAACCAAGGTGAAGATGGTGTTTCGGCACTTTAATGGTGAAGAGAGAAAACGCAAGAGTGGGGAGAGTCTAATGATTAGAGGATTCGGCCAATAGTAGAACTAACTCCAAGTTTCGGCTTTTGTCAATAATGAGAAAAGATTGGTCTTGGGGTAGATGATGATTAGAATGAACAGAAAAAGAAAAAGAGAAAAGAACGAGGCTATAAGGTTCGGCTAATCAAAAGAAAAGAAAGGTGGTGGCTTTGAAGAGAAAAAAAAAGAAAACGAGAAAGAGGCTTAATTGCTTTGTAAAATTCGGCTATCACCTCCCCCCTCCTTACTAAACTTGGCCGAATATTTCATCAGAGGAGTCCCTAGGCCGTCCACCTCTTCCTCTCACTATCAAATCCCTTATTTCACTCTTCCTTAGCCAAATCTTGAAGTGTCCCTGTGCCGTCCACTTCCTCTTCTCCAGAGTCCATGTGTCGTCCACTTCCTCTCCTCCTTGTAGCAAAATAAAGACTTTTATTTGCTTTCCTTGTGACTCAAACCTAGGCCCATTTACACCTGTTGATGGCGTCATTTATAGAGGCCCTAAGTGGCGCCTCCAAGCCACTTAGACAAGCCCAAATTCATGTCAAATTTCCCTTACAAATTTTCTTAAGGCCTTATCAGACTTAACTCCCTCTTTTAGACTTAAAATTAAATAAGTTCTAAGGCATTCACCTATGCACTAAGGTTCACAAAATTCATACAACACATTCTTAACACACAAAGGCATGCTATTTCATATTATTAAGTAAAATGCATAAGCCATAATTCGGGATATTACATTTTGCTTATGTGATTGATTCGAAAGTATCTGAAAAGAAAGTTGAATCAGTGCCAGTTGTTTGTGAGTTTTTTGATGTATTTCTTGAAGAATTGCTGGGATTACCTCTAATACATAAAGTTCAATTTGGCATTGATATGTTGCCTGGTACGACACTTATTTCAATAGCTCCGTGTAGAATGGCACCAATAGAATTGAAAGAGTTAAAGTCACAGTTGCAAGAGTTAACTAAAAGAGGGTTCACTAGATCGAGTTTCTCACCTTGGGTGCTCCCGTTCTATTTGTGAAAAAGAAAGATGGCGCGATGAGAATGTGCATTGACTATTGTCAGTTGAACAAAGTGACCATAAAGAATAAATATCTATTGCCCAGAATTGTCGATTTGTTTGACCAGCTAAAAGGAGCCATCGTATTTCCAAAGATAGATTTGAGATCGGGTTACTACCAGTTGAGGGTAAAAGACTCGACATTCTAAAAACTACTTTTAGAATAAGGTACAGGCATTATGAGTTTTTAGTTATGCCTTTTGGATTAACGAATGCTCTTGCTATTTTTATGGATCTGGTGAACAAAATTTTCAGACCGTATCTAGATGGAATTGTTGTTGTTTTCATTGATGACATTTTGATTTATTCTCGAGATGAAATTGAAAATGCTGAACACTTGAGAATTGTGTTGCAAACTCTGAGAGAAAAATAATTGTATGCGAAATTCAGCAAATGTGAATTTTGGTTGTATGAAGTCAGTTTTCTGGGACATATTATATCGATTTCTGGAATACGATTTGATTAGAGTAAGATTTCTGCTATTTTGGAATGGAAGCCTCCGAAGAATGTATCTGAAGTCCACATTTTTCTGGGACTTGCTGGTTATTATCAAAGATTCGTAAAAGGCTTTTCGATGATAGCTACCCTGTTGACTAGATTGCTTCAGAAAGATGTGAAATTTGAATGGTCCGATAAATGTAAGAAAAGTTTTGATTTATTGAAAACTTTGTTGACTGAAGCTCCAGTTTTGGTACAGCCAGAATCAGGCACAGAGTTTGTAATTTATAGTGATGCTTCATTGAATGGTCTGGGATGTGTACTGATGTAGGAAGGCAAAGTTTAGCCTATGCCTTGAGATAATTGAAACTGCATGAAAAGAACTATCCGACACACGATATTGAATTAGCTGTGATCGTATTCGCATTAAATATTTGGCGACATTATCTGTTCGGTGAGAAATGTCACGTGTTTTCAGATCATAAAAATCTAAAATACCTGATAACTCAAAAAGATTTAAATTTGAGTCAGAGAAGATGGTTAGAGCTGTTGAAAGACTACGAGCTTGTGATAGATTATCACCCCGGGTAAAGCAAATGTCATAGCCAATGCATTGAGTTAGAAGTCACTATTTGCATTGTGTACAATGAATGCTCAATTAGATCTGTCTAATGATAGTTCAGTGATAGCTGATTAAAAGCAAAACTGTTGTTTTTACAGCAGATATATGATGCTCAGAAAGTTGATAATGACATGTTAGCAAAATGAATTCAGTGTGATTCGAACTCTGAATCTAAATTTCGAGTTGATGTTGATGATTGCTTGAAATTCCAAGATCGATTATGTGTTCCAACAAAACCCAGAGTTGATTCAGTAAATTTTGAATGAAGAACATAATAGTTGACTATCTGCTCATCCGGGTAATACGAAGATGTATCATGATCTTAAGCAACACTATTGGTGGTCTGGTATGAAACGAGATATTTCTAAATTTGTTTCAAAATGTTTAATCTGTTAGCACGTTAAAGCTGAACATCAGGTCCATCTAGGTTACTACAACTGATTCTAATTCCCGAGTGGAAATGGGATAAAGTGAAAATGGATTTTGTTTCGGGATTACCTCTAACTCCGAGAAAGAAAGAAGTGATTTGGGTTGTAGTTGATCGATCGGCGAAATCCGCCCATTATTCCGATATGATCTGATTACTCACTTGATAGATTAGCCAAGCTTTACATTTTTGATATTGCGAGATTGTACGGAGTGCCATTGTCTATTGTGCCTGACAAAGATCTGAGATTTACTTCACGGTTCTGGAAGAAATTACAAGAAGCTTTAGGCACAAAATTACATTTCAGTATAGCTTTTCATCCACAAAAAGATGGTCAATCTGAGCGGATCATTCAGATTCTAGAGGATATGTTGAGATGCTACATTCTTGAGTTTGATGGTACGTGGGAACAGTACCTGCCATTGATTGAATTTGCATATAATAACAGTTTTAAGTCGAGTATTAAAATAGCACCTTATGAAGATTTGTATCGACGTAAATGTCGAACACCTCTGTATTGGACTGATCTCAGTGAAAATAAGATACATGGGGTTGATCTGATAAAAGACACTGAACAGAAAGTGAAAGTAATTCGTGACAGTTTGAAAGCAACATCTGATAATTAGAAGTCTTATGCAGACTTGAAACGAAAAGAGATTGAATTTGAAATCGGTGACAAAGTGTTCTTAAAAGTGTCTCTGTGGAAGAAAGTACTCTGATTTGGACATAAAGACAAGTTGTGCCCGAGGTTCATCGGACCATATGAGATCATTGAACGTATTGGGCCAGTTGCATATAGATTATTGTTGCCCTTTGAGCTAGCAAAAATACATAATGTATTCCATGTTTCAATGCTCCGTAAATACCGATCCAATCCGTCACATGTGATCTCTCGTCTAAAATTGAAATCTGATCTGATATGACTTACGAGGAAGAACCAATCCGTATCCTAGCTCGTGAAGTGAAAGAGTTGAGAAACAAGAAAATTCCGTTAGTGAAAGTTTTATGGTATCGACGCAGAATAGAAGAGGCTACATGGGAGCCTGAAGATTTAATGAGACAGCAATATCCAAATCTGTTTAACGGTAAGATTTTTAGGGACGAAAATCCCTAAGGGGGAGAATTGTAATAGTTTGATTTAGACCCTAGTCAGAACAGTGGTTTTGGGACCACAAATCTAAGTCAGAAAAATATTTTAATATTATTTTTGTGTCTGCAGTATATGATTTAGCATGTGTGAAATTTCTGTGAATTAATTTGTCTGTTTATGTGTTTAATTTGAGCAAAAGGCTAAATTGTATAATTTGTAAAAATAGCATTCTATTTGATTTATGGCCTAATTGATGTGGCTTTTATATTTGAGGGCCTTATGAGGCAATTAGCACATTAATAAAGATGGTGGATGGCCATGGACGGTTATGCCCTTAAATGAATAAGTTTAATATGTTGTAATAAAAGGTTAGTTTTGTAAATGGATTAATGATGTTAATTCATAATAAAACAAAAGAAAATTTCATATTAGAAATGTTCATCCACTTCCACTGATTTGAGAAAGAAAAAGAAAGGGTTTTAGCTCTTCAAATATTCGGCTATTAAAGTCTTTGATTCAAGGTTAGTTTTTGTTTGGTTTTTATAATTTCTACATTTTTGCAATCGTTGCTTTGTAAACTTTGAAACCCATGTCTTAATTTTTAGAATTGATGATGTTTTAGAAATGAGCCTTTGATGAACTCATGTGTTTTATGATCTTTGATGGTGAATTATGAAATATATATGCTTGATTATCATAGTTTATCTTTGGAGTTTTGTTGAAATTGAGTATTTTGGATTAAATTGAGAAAATGAAATTTTAAAGGACTAATTTGTGAAATAAATGAAATGTATGGATTGATATGAGCATAGTGTGTATTCGGCTAAACATGGGTAAAAGCAAATTTGGTGTATTTTGTGATTTTGTGAAATAGGGACTAAAATGTCCAAATGTGTAAATACGAGGGCTAATTTGCAAATTGCCCTAAATATGTGTATTTGGATTAAATTGGATGAATTGGTGAATAAAAAGGTTAAATTTGAATATGTATAGATCAAGAACCGAAGAAAACGGACTTAGATCACAGGAAATTGAAAGTAATCGAGTAGTCGTATCCATTTTCGTTAAACCAAACTCGAGGTAAGTCGATATACAAATAAATGTATTTGCATTGAATTATTTGTGTATAAATGATATTTGAATTGTTATGATTATCCATTGAGATGGAATGTATGTGAAATCTGAGTTCGCTAATAAGTCGACAAGTTGTTAAAGTCTGAGAAGTCCCGTGTAACACCCCTTACCCGTAATTCTCGCCGGAACTGGGCCCAAGGAAATACTGGATAAAAACCACATGATCGCCACTTAGGCTCATCGTGACTACTCTCTTAATTCACCTTATCAACATCATTCTCGACTTATGAGGCCTCACTCATACACACGAGGGCTCTCGAGACCTTATCGGAAACTTCTATGATTTTAAAATTTCTCCACCTAAACAGTGACTACACGCCCGTGGAGGTCACACACGCCCATGCCCTCAACCCGTGCATGAAAACCCAAGCATTCTGCCAATGCCCCACGACTAGGGCACACACCCATGCTCACCACCCATGGTGCATATTGACCACCTCACACGGCCTTGAGTCTAGGCACACGCCCGTGTGGCTAGCCCGTGGCCTACACTACTCAATTCTGCCAAAGTGACACGGCCAATGGACACGCCCGTGGGCTGGCCGTGTGTAACATATGGCCTAGACACATGCCCGTGTGCCTATCCACATGGACAAGAACAAAGCTATTTGCCAAGTTCTCTCCACTCCTTACTCAAACACAACATGCACTCATCCAATCCATCTATAATCAACTCATATTGAAGCACAAACTCACATGGATAACTACATCTTTTCATATAATAAAATAGCAACAACTATGGCATTATACAAAATAGATTATCCATCTAAAGGCCAACACATCTTAGCCATTTACAACAAAATTTACTAACTTGTCTAGCCTCTATACATGCCATATACAAAACATCAAGTCTATTGTACCAGAGTAAGCTGATAGTGTGGGCGATCTTCCGATTAATCCACGTATCTCGATTCAACCCTCTTTCTCTATAAGAAAAGGGAAAAGAAAAGGAGTAAGCTTTAAGCTTAGTAAGTTTACACATAAACAATTTAAGCATTTTAGTATAAGCTAAACAACAATTAGCATTATACTACCAAATAAATTGACATTCACAATTATGCTTACTCTTTCTATCCCTTACCACATTTCCAACACATCATGAGTCACATACTCATAATCATTGACATGCAACCCTGCACTCAATATCACTTTTACTCAAAAATACAACACATAATTTTATCACACTAATACATCCACACAGTTAAATTAGTCGGTGGTTTTGCACTCAGCCCACCACAATCAGATAATCAGGTAGTATCGCACATAGCCTACCAAGAGGTAATCATAGTGGTTTCGCACATAGCCCACTAAATAATATAGTTAACTATGGTATTGCACACAGCCCATTGTTGTTAAGTATTAAGGTGGTATCGCACTTAGCCCACCAACAAATATTATTACTACACATCCACATATGTACTTATTCATTCATTCATTCATTCATGATATCTACCACATTCATTCCACTTGAACCACATAGGTTCTCAATCATTCTCAATCATTCTCATTCATGCTACACACTAGCTAGCATTAAGAATGTATAAGTATAAACGCATTGATTATGCATAAACTTACCTCGGCACTCAAAAGTATAGAGACGTGCAATTTAGTCCACCACCTTACTCTTGCCTTGGTCTTGATCCGGGCTTTGTATTTCTTGATCTATAATGATAAATCAACTTATTCAATACACACATTGAATAATTGATCATTATCTCATACTTTAGCAAAATTATCATTTTGCCCCTAAACCTTTTCATATTTACTCATTTGCCCCAAGGCTCGTAAAGTGATTTTCATTCAACTTTCTAGCCTTTCATGCTTAGCTGAACCATTTACTCTACTAAAGCAATCATCAATTCTCACTAAATCACACATTTATGACCAAACTCGAGACTTTCACAAACAAGTCCCTACATGCATTTTTCATGGAAATCACTTAACAAAAGATGTTTCTACTACATCAAGCTTTCATATTCTTCCATAAATCATCAAAATACATGCATGTCATACATGGGTACATTTTTGAACATCCATCCTAGCTCAACATATAGCTAAAAATAACTTACTCATGCTACTAGGACTTCAAAAATACGAAGAATATCAAAAACGGAGCTAGAATACACTTACTAGCAAGCTTGAAAAGTTGAAAAGCCCTAACAATGGCTTCTTGAAAATTTTGGCAGCCTTGGAGAAGAAGATGAATGAAATTCTATCATCTTTTCCCATTTTAATTATTTAATTGCCAAATGACCAAAATGCCATTCTTGACAAACTTTATATTTTAACTCATACATGCCCAATTTTGTCCAAAATTAAAATTGGTAAAATTACTCTTTAAGGACCTCTAATTGATATTCTAAAGCTATTTCATACAAATAACTTCTAGAATCTCACATTTTGTAACTTTTAATTTAGTCCTTTTGGACAATTCAACTGCAATTTCACAAAATTGCTTCATGAAACTTTCACACTAACATGTAAACATAACATAAACCTTAAAAACTCATACATATACCTCAGATTTGTGGTCTCGCACCACTATTCTAACTAGGCCCTAAATCGAGATGTTACATTCTGTATTAGCCTAGGAATAGATAGGAATGCATATGTCATGACATAAGTGTCTGTTACGTGATATCATGTAAGACCACGTCTGGGACATTGGCATTCATTCAAGATTTCATGTAAGACCACGTCTGGGACATTGGCATCGATATGTTATTTACGTGTAAGACCATGTCTGGGACATTGGCATTATATTTGATTCATGTAAGACCCTGTCTGGGACAGTGGCATCGATATCTGGATACATGTAAGACCACGTTTGGGACTTTGGCATTGTATGACTATTTCGAGCATTCTGAGTATCCTATTAGATTCCTAACGGTTCAACGGACAAGTCCGAGAAACAAACGACTATGTGATTTGAATATTTGTTTCAGGTACGTTTGAAAAATACACTATATGTGTATGAAAGGTAAGTATCTATATGAACTTACTAAGGTGAATATGTGTATTGAAATGATGAGATAATATGTGAATATGTGAATAAAAGCTTGGATGAGCTATGAGTATCTGTGTTATTTGAGTTGAAGAATATGGCAAGATATGGCTAAGTAAATGAGCCAAAGAATATGTGATGCATTTGCAATGAGAACTATTAATGTCATTGTATTAATATGGTTATGAGCATGTTATGTTAAGTTTATTTGTATATGGCTTACTACTCAAAATCATTTTGGTTTCTTTTGGAAATGTATTTATTAAATATGGCATGTATAGGCTAGTCATTTGGTATATGTTTGAGATGTAATTAGCCATGTGATGTGGCTAGTTAAATGTTGATATTATGCAATTGTGAATGTATTATATGATGTTGGTTTTGATATAATCCCATGATTATGAAATGGTCAAAATTGTGGTAAGTAAATTGATGTTATATAAGCACATATGTGGGATCAATGAAATGATTATAGGTATGGTAAGATGTGAATGTGCCATGTAACAGCCCGATTTAGGGCCTAGTCAGAATAGTGGTGTGAGGCCACGAATCTGAGATGAATTTATGATTTTTTAAGTTTTATGCCATGTTTGCATGATAGTCTGAAAGTTTCATGAAGCAATTTTGTTAAATTGAGGTTGAATGGTCAAAAAGGACTAAATTGAAAAAGTTGCAAAATATGAGTTTCTAGAAGCTTTTTGCATGAAATAGCTTTACAATATCAATTAGAGGTCCTTAAGTATCAATTTCCCAAATTATAATTTTTGGACAAAATTGGACATGAGTTAGTAAAATAGAAATTTTTAAAGAGAAGGGCATTTTAGTCATTTGTCTAATAAATTATTAAAATAGGAAAAAGATGATAAAAATCTATTCATATTCTTCCTCACATTGCTGAAAATTTGGAGACTCCATAACTAGGGTTCTTCATTTTTTTTCAAGCTTGCTAGTAAGTTTATCTTAGCCCGTTTTTAATATTTTTCTTATTTTTGAAGTTCTCATATTATGAATTAGCTATTTTTTGCTATGAAATGAGCTAAGATGCATGTTCAAAAATCTACTCATGAATGACATGCTTGTTAAATGATGTTTTATGGAAGTTTATGAGAGTTTGATGTTACATAAACATCTTTTTCTAAGTGAATTTCATCAAAAATGATAGTATGGACTAATTTGTAATAGTTATGAAAATTTATCATACATACTAGAAATAGTGAGAATTGATGATTGTTATAGTAGAGAAAATGAATCAGTTAAGCATGAAGTTTAAGAAAGCTTAATGAGAATTATTTTACGAGCCTTAGGGCAAAAGTATAAATATGAGAAAGTTTAGGGGTAAAATAGTAATTTTGCCAAAGTATGAGTAATGAGTCAATTTGGTCAATGTGATTATTAAATGATCTATTTATGACTATAGATCAAGAAAAATAAAGCTCGGATCGAAACCGAGGCAAGAACAAAGTCGAGGACTAAATTGCATATCTACATACATTTTGTATATTGAGGTAAGTTTATATGATTTCTTAGCTTTATGAATTCTATCATTGAATTGCTTAGTATAATGTACATTATTATCATGGAATGCTTAATTTTATGTTAAACAAAGAAATCAATGAGATTAAGTATGAGCAAGTCCCAATTGAAGATGAATTTCCTAGGATACTCGATCTACCACATGAGATAAGATAGTCCGTATAAGACCAAGACAAGGCATGGCATCGGCAATCAAGCACAGTTATCATGTAAGTCCAAGGCAAGCTTGGTATTGAACAAGTTATCATGTAAGTCCAAGGCAAGCTTGGAATTGAATAAGTTATCATGTAAGTCTAAGGCAAGCTTGGCATTGAATAAGTTATCATGTAAGTCCAAGGCAAGCTTGGCATTGAAAAGCTATCAAGAGAAAGAAATCCCATGTAAGCCCAAGCCAAGGCATGGCATTGGTGGGAACAAGACAGACTTCATATAAGTCCATGTCAAGACATGGCCTTGAAACCAAGATGAGATATTCCATGTAAGAGCGTATCTAGGATGTGGCTTTGGCATCAAGATAGGTGGGATGAGATTTAGTATCCTCGGTTATTCGTCATAAATTCATAGGGCAAATGAGTAAAGTTATAATGAGTTAATAAGAAAGCTAGGTAAGCAAAGCTATTACCAAGTTGAAATTGAGTATCATTTATGTTATGAAAGATGAACTAGAGATCATGATTATTATGTTAAAGTATGTTGATCAATGTGATCAGGTGATACAGGTACCATGTTTACCTTACAAGTATGAGAATAGTAAGTATCATGAGACATGTAAGAATCAGTATGAGTAAGTAAACTCTATAGTTGAATTTATGATACCATTGTTATGTTAAATGGTTTATATTAAGAAAGTTTATTAACATGCAAACTTACTAAGCTAAATGCTTACGTCTTTAATTATTTCCTTCTATGTACTCCCACCAAGCAAACTTGTGGATCGTTGGAGTCAGAGCTCATAGCACACTATCAATCTCTATTTTAGTATAGCAAAGTTATTTTACTAAGTATGGCATGTATAGGAAGCATTTCATTTTGAGAATATGTTTAAAGAAGGGTCATTGTATAGATTATCAAGTTTATCATTCTTTTGTATATGGCAAAATGATTGACCAAAATTAACTAAGTATGTATGTCTATTGAGATCAATGAAGTATGTAGTAATGTTTATGAAAAATGTATTGAATTGAGCATGAGTTTGGTCTTAATTTCGGGGTGGCAATTGACTTGGTAAATAGCCTCTACGTGCCCTTACAGTTAGACACTGCAGGCAGTGTTCAGGCGTATGATACCTTGCACTTTAGTGTTTTAAGTCAGAATAGGCCACGGGCAAATCCCACGATCGTTTGTTGAAGCCGTGTGTGATACACGATCAGAACATGGGCGTGTGCCCCAAATTGTGTGAATAAGTCAGTATATCAAGGTATAGCACACAGTTTACATCCACGGGCGTGTTAAGACCGTGTGTAATTAGTCAGTGTCGACCACGGGTGGAAGACAGGGGCATGTGTTAGGGGAACACGGGCGTGTCCCAAGTCACATGGGCGTGTGACCCCTGTTTTAATGAAAGTTTTCATTTGAGTTTTGAAAGTTCCTAGATACGTGTTTAAGGCGTCGTAGGCCAATGAAATGTATGATTAGACTAAGAAAGAGAAGTTTTTAATTCGAAACAAATTTTATAGCCCGTAAGGACATGTTTTAAGTGAGTTCAAGCATAGTAATGTCTCATATTCAGCCTTAGCATCGAACTCGGGTATGGGGTGTTACATTTAGTGGTATTAGAGCTACGATTTAGTCAGTTTTAGGACTAACGTAGCACGAGCACAAGTCTAGCTATACATGCCATTCGTAAGAATGTTTTTATAATGATAGTGTGGCAACTCCTGATGACTTAAATTATGTTTATACATATAGTAAATGGATCCCGAAAGAGCTGAGGAGGATGATGTAGAAAGTAACACGCCGGCTCTTGCTGAAGGGACGGTGCCTAATGAGAATGAGAATAGACCCACTACGGTGAGTCAAGGAGAAGGAGAAGAGGCTAGAAATGCCTTCCTCCATATGATGAATACGTGGTACACGAAATTTGTTCGTACAAACCCGAATGTATAACCCCCTCCACCCTCGCCTGTTCCACAACCTATCCCCACAATCCCTCAAGTAGTAGAGGTGGTAAGAGGAGACAAACCTCCAATTGATATGATCAGGAAACACGTGGCAGAAGAATCCTGGGCTAGAAAATATGATGATTCAAAAAAGGCTGAGTTCTGGATAGAAAATACTATCAGGGTATTTAATGAGTTGTCATGCACACATGAGAAATGTATAAAGTACGTAGTTTCTCTTTTAAGAGATGCTACCTATCAATGGTGGAACAACCTTGTGTCGATAGTACTGAGGGAAAAGGTCACATGGGAATTTTTCCAAGAAGAGTTCAAGAAAAAGTATATCAGTCAAAGATTTGTGGACCAAAAAAGGAAGGAATTCCTAAAACTGAAACAAGGCAAGATGTCAGTGACTGATTATGAGCGAGAGTTTGTGCGACTCAGCAAATACGCTTGAGAATGCGTGTCCACTGAAGCCATCATGAGTAAGAGGTTTGAAGATAGACTAAATGATGATATCGAGTTATTTTTGTTGTCCTCGAATTACAAGAATTTGTGGTGTTAGTGGAAAAGACTTGTAAGGCCGAAGAATTAATAAAAGAGGAGAAAATCTGAAATGGAGCCTTGTGACTCTAGAAAGAGACAGTGGAATAAGTCATTCCAATCTTCATCCAAGAAGTCAAGAGATTTCCCTACCCGATCAGCTACTTCTACTGGGTTTTCAAAGAAGGACAAGAGTAAGCAGAATTCGGGGAATAAAGCATAGACTACTTCAGTTGCTAATGTTGGGAACGTTCAATCTGATAGACCTGAATGCCCACAGTGTGGCAGACACCATCTCGATGAATGTCGAGCACATGAAAATTCTTGTTTCAGATGTGGTTCCTATGATTATTTTATAAAAGATTGTCCTAAAATGATGAAAGAAGAGAGAACTCAGAACCCGAGATCTAAGGGTATGGTCAGAGGAAAACCGTAGAGAAACCCAGGGAGTGGGGCAAGTGGAAGAGGTGACCCTAGAGAGAATGTAACAGACCGAATTTGATCCTAATCGGAATGGTGGTTTCGAGACCACGAATCGAGTCTGAGAAATATTTAAATATTATATTTTAGATTTATTATATGTGAATTAATGTGTGTGAAAGTTTCGTAGAAAAAATTTTATTGTTTGTGGATTTAATTTAGAAAAGGACTTAAACGCGTAAATGGTAAAAGTTGCAAACTATAGTAAAATGCACCAAATTGATTGTGGCTTTATAAATGGAAGTCCAAAAAGGGAAATTAGCCCATTAGTCATGATAGTGGACGGTAATGGTCTTACATGATCTTATGGTTATGTTTTAAATTTTTATTATTAAAAGGTTAGTTTAGTAAATTGATAAATAAGTAATATATGTTATTATTACTATCAAAATGAAACCATTATCATCTTACTTTTCTTAAGGCTGAATATAAACTAAGAAAAGGGGTTAGGGAAAGCTTTGAATTTCAGCAATTATAAAGCTTGATTAAGATTAAGAGCAAAGAAAAACGAAATTGGATCGAGGAAAGACAAAAATTCTCGAATAGCCGGTCTAAGTTGTCCGTCGACAGTCGAGGTAAGTCCTTAAGCTAAAGTATGTTAAAGAATTATTTATGAATAGGTTCAATGAAATTATTTGATAAATTTGAGTATGAATATATGTATTAGCCGAATGTAAAGGCTTTAAAATGGATTAGATGTGTTTTGTATATATGATAAGAATATGTACATTAGTGGTGATATGTGAATTTGAATTGTGTATATGTTTAGTTAATGATGATATTGTTAAGGAATGAAATTTGATGGACTGGTTTATGAATTATTTCGAGCTTATTGCCTAGCGTGCCTTGTCTTGATGATTTAATTCGGGCTTAATTCCTAGCGGTGCTTAGCGTCGGTGACATATTTGGGCTTCGTGCCTAGCGTGCTTAGTCTTGGTGACATATTCGAGCCGTGCCTAGAAGGCTTAATGTCGGTGACATATTAGCAAGCTTAGTGCCGGTGATATGTTCAAAGCTTCGTTAGCGTGCTTAAGGTGATACTTTAAAATGAAGAAACCATAATTTATCGAGGTGTAACATAGTGAAACTATTGAGTTAAAAACTTAGGTAAACTTAAGTCCCATTGAATTCATCAGAAGTAAGGTAAGTTGTGATTAATGTTACTTGAGTTGAAATATTATGTTAAGAATGGTGTTATGTGAATTTGAGCTGGTAATCGACATGTAATATATGTACTTTGTGGTTTGATGAGTTGCAGGTTGATGGTAGTGAAGTATAAGTAATTGAGTTAATACATCACTAGTATTCGGTTTTGTATCAATTGCATATCAAAATATACATATACATTAATTGAAAAATGTTAAAGTGCTTGATTAGTGAATTATATTTTGCTTAAGACTTACTAAGCTAGTGAGCTTACTTGTGTTTGTTCATTGTTTCATTTTATAGACCATTGATTCAACTACGGGCTCAGGGGATCATCAAGAAAGTCGACCACACTATCACTCTCTTTGGTATATATATGTTTTGTTTACTTTTTGAATCAAAGGCATGTATAGGCTAGCAATGTTTTCGAATGATATTATAATAATGTATAAAAGCCATGAGAAAGTGGCTAGTTCTTAATGTTATGCTCGATGGTATAAATCTATCCTTGATGTGATATGCGTGAATGTTTTGTTTGGAAAATGAATGAGGATGATATATATATATATATATATGTATATATGTATATATGTTTTATGCTCAATAGGTATGTTTGTGCATGAATGATTGCCGTGAGGTCATTAGGTGTAAATTTTGTTAACTGTTGGAAATGGACATAGGTAGGAATTTATTAAGAATGGGATTAGTCTTGATATATATATATAACTTTCGAATGTATGTTTATGTATATTAGTCATACGAAAATGATTTGAATTGGATCATTAAAATTTAGCGTGGTTATTATGAATTCTTAAATCAAGTGTTAAGAGTGTTTGTTTTATCAATTCAGCTATGGGTTAATTATAGTTAACATTTGGTTGCTATGTCTCGTAAGTAAGGTGGTGAACGAGTTGATTTACGTATATGATAGGTGTGGTGTCTTTGTAAATGGAATTTCATTGAAGTAATTATGGACTTGGGCATTTAAAGAGATGTTATCGTGTTTTAATGTTTAAGATTTGACTTTTGAATTTATGGAAAATATCGTACCATACATATATGTTTGTATAAGTTACAATAATAGATTCGAACATGTATAAGTTATCATAATTACATATGTGATTAATTTGTTATTATAAAGAGAAAATTTTGTGAAGTTGGTTTTGTTATATGCGAACCTAGATTTGGATCTTTGATAGGTGAATATTCGTAAATAGAAAATAGTATGTCTTATGCATGCAATGTATTTATATATTTGATATATATATATATATTATGGTGTGTTATAAGATTGTAACATATATAATTATTGACATGTGTTTGATTTGAACTCAGGAGAATTAAGGTTTGAAATTTTGAATAAGATAAGTGTATTAATGTATTTCATTTGAAACATGGAAGTAATGAATGTCTAATCGAAATGTCTATTTTAAAGTGCATGTTATTAGGTAATACCTCATAACCCAAATCTGGTGACAGACATGGGTGAGAGGTGTTACATTTAATTGGTATCAGAGCCACAGTTTAGTCGATTCTAAGACTACCGTAGTGAGTAAGAGTCTAACTATACATGCCTTTGAATTGTATATATGATAGTGTGGTGACTTCTGACAATTTCAATTGTATTTTATATATAGTAAATGGATTCCGATCCCGATAGAGCCGTAGTTTATGATGTGGAGAGCATTGCACCTGGTCTCACACATGGATCAGCACCATTAGACTCTCGACCAGTTTCGAGTAGCCATGAGGGGGAGGCTAAACAAGCCTTCTATCAGATGATGAACGAATGGTTTACCGGTTTATTGAGACTAATCCGATTGTACAACAACCTCCACCCCGAATAATCCAACTCCGTACCTTCAAACACTTCGATGATAGATCCGATGAGATCTAGCAGGCCTCCTGTTGATAAAATCAGGAAATATGGGGTCAAGGAATTCAAGGCCAATGATAATAATGACGCAGAGCAAGCCGAGATGTGGCTTGATAACACTATTTGGGTACTCGATAAGTTATCTTGTACTCCAGATGAATGCCTAAAGTGTGCTATATCTCTACTTCGGGACACTGCCTATCACTGGTGGAACACACTAGTATCCGTAGTTCCGAAAGAAAAAGTGACTTGGGACTTCTTCCAAATTGAGTTCCATAAGAAATATATCAGTCAAAGATTCATCGATCAGAAACGAAAAAAATTTCTGGAATTGAAATAGGGCCGCATGACGGTGACGAAATATGAGCAAAAGTTTGTCGATTGAGCCATACGCCGGAGTGTATATCTACCAAAGCCATTATGTGTAAAAGATTTGAAGACGGCCTGAATGAAGACATAAAGTTACTTGTTGGCATTCTTGAAATCAAAGAGTTTGTGACATTAGTCGAGCGATCTTGTAAAGCCGAAGAGCTCGAAAATGAGAAAAGAAAAGCTAAAGTAGAAGTTAGAGACACTCGAAAAAGATCATCGAGTAAAATTTTCCATTCTGTGTATAAGAAATTCAGGATGACCCCAGTCGACATAAAGCCACTTCAGACTAGCCTAGACGTGATCGACCTCCAGTGAGTTCCCGAGCCACTTCGATAGCTAGTGTCGGTAATGTTCCACAGAACTGGGCCGAGTGTAAACATTGTGGGAAATGGCATCCTGGGAGTTGTAGAGTTCGTGATCGGTCCTGCTTTAAATGTGGATCCTCGGATCATTTTATTCGAGAGTGCCCGATGTTATTCGAGCAAAATGCAACTCAGAACACTAGACCAAAGCAAGCGCCAAAGACGGGTAGACCACTCAGATATTCAGGCAATATAGGTGGCAGTCAGAGAGGGACGAAGGATACCACAATACGATCAGAGGCTAGAGCTCCAGCTAGAGCTTATGCTACACGAGCCAGAGAGGATGCTTCCTCCCCCGATGTCATTACCGATACTTTCACCTTTTATGATACTACTGTGATTGCATTGATTGATCTTGGTTCGACTCATTCATATGTGTTTGAAACTCTAGTATTCGGTAAGACTCTGCCAGTTGAGTCTACTGAGTTTGTGATTCGTGTGTCCAACCCTTTGGGTAGATGTGTACTTGTTAATAAAGTGTGTAGAGGTTGCCCATTGATAATTCGGGATTCTTGCTTCCCAGCCGATTTAATGTTGTTGCCCTTCAATGAGTTCGATATAATTTTGGGAATGGACTGGTTAACTTTACATGATGCAGTGGTGAATTGCAAAAGAAAGCTTATTGATTTGAGATGTCAGAATGGTGAGATCATCAGAATTGAATCCAATGATTTAAGTGGGTTTCTCTGATAATATCCTCGATGTTAGCCCAAAAGTATGTGAAAAAAGGGTACGAAGCTTATTTGGCCTATGTACTGGATAATAAAGTGTCTGAAAAGCATCTTGAATCTGTACAGGTTGTATGTGAATACCCAGATGTGTTTCCTGAAGAACTAGCGGGTTTACCACCAGTACGAGAGATTGAGTTTGGCATTGAATTAGTATCGGGAACGACTCTTGATAGCTCCATATCGGATGGCACCTATTGAGTTAAAAGAGTTGAAAGCACAGTTGTAAGAGTTAACAGATAGGGGCTTTGTACGACCAAGTTTCTCTCCTTGGAGTGCACCAGTTCTTTTTGTGAAGAAGAAAGATGGAACAATGCGAATGTGTATTGATTATCGGCAACTGAATAAGGTAACTATAAAGAATAAGTACTCGTTACCTCATATTGATGATTTGTTTGATCAGTTGAAAGGGGCTTCAGTATTTTCGAAGATAGATTTGAGATCGGGTTATTATCGATTCTTGAGTCGAGATCTGAGATGTGCCAAAAGCGCATTCGAACGAGGTACGGACATTTTGAGTTTCGGTTATGCCTTTTGGACTCACTAATGCACCTGTTGTTTTTATAGATCTAATGAATCGGGTCTTCAGACAATTTTGGATCGGTTTGTAGTAGTGTTTATTGATGATATACTAATCTACTCCAAAGATGAAACCGAGCATGCCGAGCATTTGAGATTAGTGCTACAAACTTTGCGAGATCAACGGTTGTATGCAAAGTTTAGTAAGTGTGAGTTCTGGATGAATGAAGTCAGCTTCTTGGGTCATGTTGTTTCAACATCAGGTATTCGGGTGGATCCAAACAAAATAGTAGCTATACTCGATTAGAAACCACCAAAGAATGTTTCCTAGATTCGAAGCTTTCTAGGCCTTGTGGGATACTACAGAAGGTTTGTAAAAGGTTTTTCTGTGATAGCTACACCTTTGACAAGGCTACTACAGAAAGATGTCAAGTTTGAGTGGTCGAAAAAGTGTCAGAAAAGTTTCGAATAGCTGAAAGCTCTTTTGACCGAAGCTCCAGTGTTAACTCAGCCTGAATCGGGTAAAGAATTTGTCATTTTTAGTGATGCTTCTTTGAATGGGTTGGGTTGCGTTTTGATGTAGGAAGGAAAAGTTATAGCCTACACTTCGAGACAATTGAAGCCGCACGAAAGAAATTATCCGACTCACGATTTGGAATTAGCAGCTATTGTTTTCGCATTGAAAATTTGGCGTCATTACTTATTCGGAGAGAAATGTCACATTTTTTAGATCATAAAAGTCTAAAGTATTTGATGACTCAGAAAGATTTAAACTTGAGACAACACAGATGGTTAGAATTGTTGAAAGACTATGAGTTGGTGATTGACTACCATCCAGGAAAAGCCAATGTTGTTGCAGATGCGTTAAGTCAAAAATCATTATTTGCTCTTCGTGCGATGAACGCACAGATGGTTTTGTCTGGTGATGGTTCGATCATAGCCTAGTTACAAGCAAGATCGATGTTTATTCAGCAAATTTTTGATGGATAGAAAGTTGACAAAGATTTGATTGCTAGAGGAATTCAGTGTGAAAAAGATACGAAATCAGAGTTTCAAATTGATGCAAATGACTGTTTAAACTTTAAAAGCCGAATGTGTGTTCCGAAGAACTCGGAGTTGATTCAAATGATTCTGAGTGAGGCTCATAGTGGTCGATTATCGATACATCCAGGTAGCACGAAAATGTATAATAATTTGAAATAATTTTATTGGTGGCCTGGCATGAAACGAGATATATCTGAATTTGAGTCAAAGTGCTTAATTTGTCAGCAAGTAAAAGCCGAGCATCAAGTGCCTTCTGGGTTGCTTCAGTCGATCATGATACCTGAATGGAAATGGGATAAAATCACTATGGATTTTATATCTAGTTTGCCTATGACACCGAGCAAGAAAGATGCAGTCTAGGTTATAGTAGATAGATTAACCAAATCAGCTCATTTTGTACCGATTCGTATGGACTTTTCACTCGATAAACTTGCTGAGTTGTATATATCTCAAATCGTGAGATTACATGGTGTCTTAAGTTCTATTATCTCGCATGAGAGACCAAGATTCACATCGCGATTGTGGAAGAAGTTACAGGATGCTTTAGGTACTAAACTTCATTTTAGCACCGCTTTTCACCCACAGACAGACAGTCAATCTGAGCGAACCATTCAAACACTTGAGGACATGTTGAAATGTTGCGTTCTCGAGTTTGAAGGTACGTGGGAAAAGTACTTACCTTTGATTGAATTTACTTATAATAACAGGTTTTCAATCAAGTATCAAAATGGCACCCTATGAAGCTCTATATGGCCGCAAGTGTAAATGCCATTGTCTTGGACCGAGCTCACGAGAACAAGATACAAGGGTTGATTTAATTAAAGAGATGAGAATGAAAGTGGCTATAATCAAAGATAGTTTGAAAGCTACATCAGATCGTCAAAAGTCTTACGTTGATTTGAAATGTAAAGATATATAATTTCAAGTTGGAGATCGGGTATTTTTGAAAGTATCTCTGTGGAAGAAAGTACTTCGTTTTGGTCGGAAAGGCAAACTGAGTCAGAGATTTATCGGACCGTATGAAATCATCGAACGTATTGGGCCTGTTGCTTATAGGTTAAAGTTACCCTCTGAATTAGGAAGGATACACAATGTATTTCATGTTTCTATGCTCCGTAGATACAGATCAGATCCATCACATATGATTGCTCCATCTGAGATTGAAATCTGACCCGATATGACGTATGAGGAAGAACCGATCCATATCTTAGCTCGGGAAATGAAAAAGTTAAGAAACAAAAGGATTCCATTAGTGAAAGTACTATGGAATCGGCATGGAGTTGAAGAGGCTACGTGGGAGCCTGAGGACTCAATGAGGCAACAATATCCGACGTTATTTACCGGTAAGATTTTTGGGGACAAAAATCCTTAAGGGGGAGAGTTGTAACAGCCCAAATTTGACCCTAATCGGAACGGTGGTTTCGGAAGCTCGAATCGAGTCGAGAAATATTTAAATATTATATTTTAAATTTATTATATGTGAATTAATGTGTGAAAGTTTCAGAGAAAAATTTTATTGTTTGTGGATTTAATTTAGAAAAAGGACTTAAAGCGTAAATGGTAAAAGTTGCAAACTATAGTAAAATGCACCAAATTGATTGTGGCTTTATAAATGGAAGTCCAAAAGGGCCCAAATTAGCCCATTATTCATGATAGTGGATGGTAATGGTCTTACATGACCTTATGGTTATGTTTTAAATTTTATTATTAGGGAAAAAGGTTAGTTTAGTAAATTGATAAATAAGTAAGTAATATGGTTTATGAATTATTTCAAGCTTATTGCCCAGCGTGCCTTGTGCTTGATTTGATTCGGCTTATTGCTCAGCGTGCTTAGTGCCGATGACATATTCAGCCTCGTGCTCAGCGTGCTTAGTGCTTTGTGACATATTCGGGCATCGTGCCTAGCAAGCTTAGTGCCGCTGACATATTCGGGCCGTGCTAGCGTGCTTAGTGCCGGTGACATATTCGGCTTCGTGCCTAGGTGCTTAGTGTCGGTGACATATTAAGCTTCAAGCGTAGCGCACTTAGTTCCGGTGATATGTTCGGCTTCGTGCCTAGCAGGTGCTTAATGCCTTGATACTTTAAAATGAAGAAACCATAATTTATCGAGGTGTAACATAGTGAAACTATTGAGTTAAAAACTCAGATAAGCTTAAGTCCCATTGAATTCATCAGAAGTAAGGTAAGTTGTGATTAATGTTACTTGAGTTGAAATATTATGTTAAGAATGGTGTTATGTGAATTTGAGCTGGTAATCGACATGTAATATATGTACTTTGTGCTTTGATGAGTTGCAAGTTGATGGTAGTGAAGTATAAGTAATTGAGTTAATACATCACTAGTATTCGATTTTGTATCAATTGCATATCGAAATATACATATACAATGTTTTACATTTATTGATTAAAAATGTTAAAGTGCTTGATTAGTGAATTATCTTTTGCTTAAGCCTTACTAAGCTAGTGAGCTTACTTGTGTGTGTTCATTGTTTAGCTTTATAGATCATTGATTCAACTACGGGCTTAGGGGATCATCAAGAAAGTCGACCACACTATCGCTCTCTTTGGTATATATATGTTTTGTTTACTTTTTGAATCAAAAGCATGTATAGGCTAGCTAAATTTTCGAATGATATTATAATAATGTATAAAAGCCATGCGAAAGTGGCTAGTTCTTAATGTTGATGCTCGATGGTATAAATCTATCCTTGATGTGATATGCGTGAATGTTTTGTTTGGAAAATGAATGAGGATGATATGGAAGTAATGAATGTCTAATCTTTGTAAATGTCATTGAAGTAATTATGGACTTTTTAAGTGCATGTTATTAGGTAATACCTCATAACCATGTATAAGTTATCATAATTACAATGTGATTAATTTGTTATTATAAAGAGAAAATTTTGTGAAGTTGGTTTTGTTATATGCGAACCTAGACTGGACGGGTGAGAGGTGTTATCTGCAATGAGAATGGTGTGAGAGACATATATAATTATTGACATGTGTTTGATTTGAACGATGGTAAGTGGCACTGCTAGGACTTATGCCATTCACGCATGTACACGGGTGAGAGGTGTTACAGAGAAGGCCGAGAAGAGGCATCTTATTTCACGATGTTATTACGATGTACCTTTTCTCTTTATGATATCAAAGTTATCACTTCAATAGATCCTGGATCCACACACTCTTATATTTGTATGAAACTAGTATCCAGTATGAATATGCCTATAGATGCTATAGAAGTTACGGTTAATGTGTCTAATCCTTTAGGCCAGAGAGTGTTAGTTAATGAAGTATGTAAAGATTATCCACTAATGACTATCGATCATTATTTTAAAGCAAACCTTATGTTGTTACCATTTGATGAGTTTGAGATCATTCTTGGTATGGACTGGTTAACTACCCATGATGTATTAGTTAATTGTGGGAAGAAATACATTGAGATGAGATGTGAGAATGGGGACACTCTTCATATAGAATCAAATGGATAGAGCAAATCGCCGATAGTGAATTCTCATATGATGGCACAGAGATACTTAAGAAAAGGGTATGAAGCATATTTGGCCTTTGTGATGAATGATAAAGAAATAGAGCTAAAGATTGAGTCAGTACCGATAGTATGTGAGTACGTAGATGTTTTTCCCGAGCAATTACCAGGACTACCACCAGTTAGGGAGGTTGAGTTCAATATTGATCTAGCTCCTGGTACTGTACCGATATATATTACTCCTTACAAAATGGCTCCAACAGAGTTGAAAGAGCTGAAGATACAGTTGCAAGAGTTGACAGATAAAGGCTTTGCTAGGTCGAGTTCTTCTACCTGGGGTGCTCTAGTTTTATTTGTGAAAAAGAAAGATGGCACCATGATATTGTGCGTAGATTATCGTCAACTTAATAAAGTGATAGTGAAGAACAAGTACCCATTGCCTAGGATCGATGATTTATTCGATCAATTGAAAAGAGCTAATGTGTTCTCCAAAATAGACTTGAGATCAGGGTATTATCAGTTAAGAGTAAAGGATTCAGATGTGTCCAAAACAGGTTTTCAAATAAGATATGGGCATTATGAATTCTTAGTCATGCCCTTTGCTTTGACCAATGCTCCTACGGTATTCATGGATTTAATGAACCGCATATTTAGACCCTACCTCGACAAGTTTGTAATCGTTTTCATTAACGACATACTGATTTATTCCTGAGATGAGAATGAGCATGTTGAGCACCTACGGGCAGTTTTACAGATTCTATGAGAAAATCAGTTGTATGCCAAGTTCAGTAAAAGTGAATTTTAGCTCAAAGAAGTAGGATTTCTAGGACATATTGTCTCGGGAGATGGAGTCCGAGTGGATCCAAGCAAGATTTCGGCTATAATGGACTGGAAACCACCGAGTAATATCTTTGAGATTAGGAGTTTCTTAGGCCTAGCCGGCTATTACTGATGATTTGTCAAGGGGTTTTCTATGATCGCAACCCCGATGACTAGATTGCTACAAAAAAATGTGAAGTTTGAGTGGACAGAAAGATGCCAACAAAGTTTTGAGAAATTAAAAGCAATGTTGACGGAAGCTCCGATTTTAGTACAACCCAAGACAGGGAAAGAATTTGTGATTTACAATGATGCATCCTTAAACGGATTAGGTTGTGTACTGATGCAAGAAGGCAAGGTGATTGCTTATGCCTCAAGACAGTTGAAGCCTCATGAGAAGAATTATTTGACGCATGATTTAGAGCTGGCTGCCATAGTCTTTGCCTTGAAGATTTGGAGACACCATTTATATGGTGAAAGATGTTAGATTTTTACTGATCACAAAAGTTTGAAGTACTTGATGACGCAGAAAGAGTTGAACTTAAGGCAATGGAGATGGTTAGAGTTGATAAAGGACTATGAGTTGGTCATTGACTACCATCCAGGAAAGGCTAATGTTGTTGCCGATGCTTTGAGCAGGAAGTCCCTTTTTACATTAAGGGCATTGAATTCATAGATGAACTTATCTGATGATGGTTATATTGTAGCTGAATTAAAAGCTAGACCAATGTTCCTTCAAGAGATCACTGAAGCTCAACAAGTAGATAAAGAGTTGCAAGCCAAGAGAACTAAGTGCGAGTCGGATCTTGAATCGACTTTCAATTAATTCGATGGATACTTGATGTTTAAAGATAGAGTTTGTGTCGAGAAAGAGGAGCTTATTTAGAGAATTTTGTATGAGGCACATAACGGATGTTTATCTGTTCATCCGGGTAGTACCAAGATGTATAATGACTTGAAGCAATTGTATTGGTGGAATGAAAAAAGATATTTCAGAGTTCATTTCACGATGTTTGATTTGTCAGCAAGTAAAGGTTGAACACCAAGTACCTTCGGGTTTGCTTCAACCAATTATGATAACCGAGTGGAAATGGGACCGTATCACTATGGGTTTTGTAATGGGATTACCATTATCACCGAGCAAGAAAGATGTTATATGGGTTGTAGTTGATAGACTCATGAAGTCAGCTCATTTCTTACCTGTACGAGTTGACTACTCACTCAACAAGCTGGCAAACTTATATGTTTCTGAAATAGTAAGACTTCATGGAGTTCCTTTGTCAATCATATCGGATAGAGATCCAAGATTCACCTCCAGACTTTGGAAAAAGCTTCAAGAAGCCTTGGGTAAAAATTGAGTTTTAGCACAGCTTTTCATCCTCAAACTGACGTTCAGTCGGAGAGGTGGATCTAGATACTTGAGGATATTCTTCAATGTTGTGTAATAGAATTCCAAGGCAGTTGAGAAAAGTTTCTCCCATTGGTAGAATTTTCCTACAATAATAACTTTCAGTCGAGCTTAAAGATGGCACCTTATGAGACTCTATATGGGCGTAAATGCAGAATGCCTTTATATTGGACTGAACTTAAAAAACCAAATTTATGGGGTTGATTTGGTTAGAGAAGCTGAAGAGAAAGTGAAAGTGATACGAGAATGTTTAAAAGCTGCATCAGACATACAGAAATCTTATTCGAACCTAAAGAGAAGAGAGATAGAGTATCAAGTCGGGGATAAAGTTTTCTTGAAAGTGTTACCTTGGAGAAAACTTCTTAGATTTGGCCGAAAAGGCAAGTTAAGTCCATGTTTTATTGGACCATTTGAGATTACCGAGAAAGTTGGGCCGGTAGCTTACAGATTGGCTTTTCCATCAGAGTTAAAATAGATACATGATGTGTTTCACGTGTCAATGTTGAGACGCTACCGATCAAATCCTTCTCATGTAATTACCCCGTCAGAGATAGAGATTCATCCCGACATGACTTATGATGAAGAACCAATCAAGATTTTAGCTTGGGAAGTCAAGCAGCTAAGAAATAAAAGTATTTCTCTAGTGAAAGTTTGTGGAAAAGGCATGGGATAGACGAAGCTACATGGAAACCAGAAAAGAGCATGAGAAACCCGTACCCGAACTTATTTTCCAGTAAGATTTTCGAGGACGAAAATCCCTAAGGGAGAAATGTAACAACCCGATTTAGGGCCTAGTCAGAATAGTGGTGCGAGGCCATGAATCCAAGGTGAATTTATGAGTTTTTAAGGTTTATGCCATGTTTGCATGCTAGTGTGAAAGTTTCATGAAGCAACTTTGTTAAATTGAGGTTGAATGGTCAAAAAGGACTAAATTGCAAAAGTTGCAAAATATGAGTTTCTAGAAGTTTATCTATGAAATAGCTTTATAATATCAATTAGAGGTCCTTAAGTAGCAATTTGCCCAAATTATAATTTTTGGACAAAATTGGACATGAGTTAGTAAAATAGAAATTTTTAAAGAGAAGGGCATTTTAGTCATTTGTCTAATAAATGATTAAAATAGGAAAGAGATGATAAAAATCTATTCATCTTCTTCCTCACATTGCCGAAAATTTGGAGACTCATAGCTAGGGTTCTTCATTTTTTTCAAGCTTGCTAGTAAGTTTATCTTAGCCCGTTTTTAATATTCTTCGTATTTTTAATGTTCTCGTCTTATGAATTAGCTATTTTTAGCTATAAAATGAGCTAAGATGCATGTTCAAAAATCTACTCATGAATGACATGCTTGTTAAATGATGTTTTATGGAATTTTATGAGAGTTTGATGTTGGATAAACATCTTTTTCTAAGTGAATTTCATGAAAAATGATAGTATGGACTAATTTGTAATAGTTATGAAAATTTGTCATACATACTAGAAATAGTGAGAATTGATGATTGTTATAGTAGAGAAAATGAATTAGTTAAGCATGAAGTTTAAGAAAGTTTAATGAGAATTATTTTACGAGCCTTGGGGAAAAAGTGCAAATATGAGAAAGTTTAGGGGCAAAATAGTAATTTTGCCAAAGTATGAGTAATGAGTCAATTTAGTCAATGTGATTACTAAATGATCTATTTATGACTATAGATTAAGAAAAATGAAGCCTGGATCGAAATCGAGGCAAGAACAAAGTCGAGGACTAAATTGCATATCTACATACATTTTGTATATTGAGGTAAGTTTGTATGATTTCTAAGCTTTATGAATTCTATCATTGAATTGCTTAGTATAATGTACATTATTATCATGGAATGCTTAATGTTATGTTAAACAAAGAAATCAATGAGATTAAGTATGGGCAAGTCCCGATTGAAGATGAATTTCCCAGGATACTTGATTTACCACATGAGATAAGAAAGTCCGTATAAGACCAAGCCAAGGCATGACATCGGCAATCAAGCACAGTTATCATGTAAGTCCAAGGCAAGCTTGGCATTGAACAAGTTGTCATGTAAGTCCAAGGCAAGCTTGGCAGTGAACAAGTTATCATGTAAGTCCAAGGCAAGCTTGGCATTGAACAAGTTATCATGTAAGTCCAAGGCAAGCTTGGCATTGAACAAGTTATCATGTAAGTTCAAGGAAACCTTGGCATTGAATAAGTTATCATGTAAGTCCAAGGCAAGCTTGGTAGTGAATAAGTTATCATGTAAGTCCAAGGCAAGCTTGGCATTGAATAAGGTATCATGTAAGTCCAAGGCAAGCTTGGCATTGAAAAGCTATCAAGGGAAAGAAATCCCATGTAAGCCCAAGCCAAGGCATGGCATTGGTGAGAACAAGAAAGACTTCATATAAGTCCATGTCAAGACATGGCCTTGAAACCAAGATGAGATATTCTATGTAAGATCGTATCTAGGATATGGCTTTAGCATCAAGATAGGTGGGATGAGATTTAGTATCCTCGGTTATTCGCATAAATTCATCGGGCAAATGAGTAAAGTTTTAATGAGTTAATAAGAAAGCTAGGTAAGCAAAGCAATTACCAAGTTGAAATTGAGTATCATTTATGTTATGAAAGATGAACTAGAGATCATGATTATTATGTTAAAGTATGTTGATCAATGTGATCAAGTGATACAGGTACCATGTTTACCTTACAAGTATGAGAATAGTAAGTATCATGAGACATGTAAGAATCAGTATGAGTAAGTAAACTCTATAGCTGAATATATGATACCATTGTTATGTTAAATGGTTTATATTAAGCAAGTTTATTAATATGTGTTTTACATGCAAACTTACTATGCTAAATGCTTACGTCTTTAATTATTTCTTTCTGTGTAGTCCCGCTAAGCTAACTTGTGGATCGTTGGAGTCGGAGCTCATAGCACACTATCAATCTTTATTTTGGTATAGCTAAGTTATTTTACTAAGTATGGCATGTATAGAAGCATTTCATTTTGAGAATATGTTTGAAGAAGGGTCATTGTATAGATTATCAAGTTTATTATTTTTTTGTATATTGCAAAGTGATTGACCAAAATTAACTAAGTATGTATGTCTATGGAGATCAATGAAGTATGTAATAATGTTTATGAAAAATGTATTGAATTGAGCATGAGTTTGGTCTTAATTTCAGGGTGGCAATTGACTTGGTAAATAGCCTCTAAGTGCCCACACGATTAGACACACGGGCGTGTGTCAAGGCCGTGCGTACCCTACACTTTAGTGTTTTAAGTTAGAATAGGCCACGGGAAAATCCCACGGTCGGTTGTTGAGGCCGTGTGTGATAGTCGGTCAGAACATGGGCGTGTGCCCCAAATCGTGTGAATAAGTCAGTATATCAAGGTATAGCACACGGTTTAAATCCACTGGCATGTCAAGGTTGGAAGACACGGGCATGTGTTAGGGGTACACGGGCGTGTCCCAAGTCACATGGGCATGTGACCCCTGTTTTAAGGAAAGTTTTCATTTAAGTTTTGAAAGTTCCTAGATACGTGTTTAAGGCCTCGTATGCCCATGAAATGTATGATTAGACTAAGAAGGAGAATTTTTTAATTCAGAACAAATTTTATAGCCCGTAAGTACATGTTTTAAGTGAGTTCAAGCATGGTAATATCTCGTATCCAGCCTTAGCATCGGACTCGGGTATGGGGTGTTACATGCCATGCATGGTTATACATGAGAATTGGTTGTGCAGATTAGTATATAAATTGGCATGATTGGAAATGAAATTGAATGTGGGGATTTGTTGATTATTTAACATTTTTTTGGTTGTCAAATGTTCATGAAATGAATTGGTGTGTTGCTTGTAGGGTTGACCCTAGTGTGGGTGGCATTTTGGCCTTGCAAGTAGTCTTTTTTGCATACATGGCTAGGGCATACGGGCGTGCCTTATGACCGTGTGAATAAGTCAGTAGCTAGTTTAATTTTACACGACCATGGCACATGGGCATGTCTGGTGGCCGTGTGGATAAGTCAGTATACATGCTCTGTTTTGGCACGGCCATGACAAATGGGTGTGTCTAGTAGCCGTGGGAGGCACACGGCCTGCCCACACAGGCGTGTGACCTCTGTAACTTAGAAAAGTTTTAAATTTCGATAATTTTAATATGTGTTTGGTTTAGTCCCGAATCTATTCTAAAGCATGATTAAGGTCTTGTTGACCTATAAAAGGGACACTTTGATTGCTATTAATGAATTGTATTATGACATGTCTGTAAAAGTTTCTGATCTATTCGGTAACGCCTTTAACCCAAATCCAGTGGTGGATATGGGTTAGGGGTGTTACAGAGGTCTTGTATAAGACCATGTTTGGGACATGGCATCGGCACCTAATATAGGTCTCGTATAAGACCATGTCTGGGACATGGCATCGACATCGAATAAGGAAGGTCCCGTATAAGACCATGTCTGGGACATGGCCTTGGCACCAAAGGAAGATCTCGTGTAAGACCATGTCAGGGACATGGTATTGACATCTATACACGATCTCATATAACACCATATCTAGGATATGGCATCGACATCGAGATAAGAGACCCGTGTAAGAAAATATTTGAGCTGTAGCATCGGCATCAAGAGGAGATCCCATGTAAGGCCATATCTGGGATATGGCATTGGCGCCGTAATACATGTATGATAAGATTGAGTATCCTTTAATATTCCAAGTAATTCAACGGGCAAAGAGCTAAGTTTATGTACACATAATAAAGAGCTAAGATTATGTTAATGAAGGCAAAAAGCTAAGTCTATGTTCAAGAGAATAAAATTGCTAAAGTTATGCGATGAAGTGATACAGATATCCATGAGTAACTTTCGAGAAATGAATGTAAAATGTGATATATGATTTGGTAAGAGTAAGCATTATGAATGGTTAAGTGGTAATCATGAGCTTAAATGTAAATCACATTATAATACCTTTGTGCTTGAGTAAAATAAATGAATGTCAATAGTTGATTATTATTTGCATATGAACTTACTAAGCTTTGTTGCTTACTCCCCTTCCTTTCCAATCTCCTATAGGTTAATTTAGCCAGCTCGGGTTGGAGATTGCCGAAGATGTTTTCACACTATCAAATAGGCACCTTGGGTATAAGTATTCAAGCCTTCTTGAGAAATGGCATGTATAGGGATCTTATCTTTTGAATAATCAAGTCATTGTTAATGTAGTCAAATGTATTGGCCTAAAATTGTAACATTCTTAAATTGGGGTCTCTACATTTTTGCATGGTTACATGTGTTAGTATGATTGCTGATCTAGTTTAGAGTGTTTTGGGGTCCTGGCATGAGCTTGGGGTAGGCCTGAGCCATAGAAAAAATTTTGTTTTGGGTATTTAGAAGGGGGAGCCAAGGGAGTTAGGTGTTAAGGGATGTTATTGGAGTGTTTTGACACAAGAAGTGCCTTGGAAAAGTGGCAAGGGAGGCGCTACTGAAGGCCTGGTGAGGTGACGCCACAAGAAGCTGAGAGGGCCTTGGTTCAAGCCGTAGGAATCTATCCTTGTGCATTTATTTTTGATGCTAGGTGCAAGGAGGAGATGTGCTCAGGAAGGACTCTGTTGGATAGGTGTTGAAGGAGTCAACACATTTGAAATGTGTGGAGGAGAGGAAATTGTGGAGTTTGAACTTTTCAAACTCGTTTGAATGTGGGCATGAGAATTTTGAGGAGTCGGGTAAGGGAGCTTAGTGTTGGCCGAATGCCAAACACTGAGGGTGATGGGAGAATCGACTGAGGTAGCTAGGGGTATGCCAAATTTCATTAGTAGTCTAGGGGAGCATTTTCAGCTAGTTAGAAAGCTTTCTTCTTCATTTTTCGTTTAGGGTCAAAATCGAAACCATCTATACCATTCTCTTTTTCCTATTTTCGGCATTTGGGGTGCTTTAGCCGAATCAACCTTGCTATTTCCTTGAAGAGCCGAAACCTTGCTTTCATTTTTCTCTCTTTTCAGTTCATTCATTGTTAGCCAAAACTATTACTACTTCTTCTCTCTTCTTTGGACTATTTTCTCTCCTATCCCTTGATCATAGCCGAAACACCTTGCCATTCTTCTCCTCTAGTTCTTGTCAACCTTTTGAAGAGCCGAACCTTCCTTGTTGGGGTAGATTGTTCTTTATTCACTCAAATATTTCTTAAAGTTGAAACTGTCTTCTTTTCTCTATTTCTTTGGTTCGTGATCAAGCTTCAACAACATTCGCTTTGGTAAGCTTTGCTTTAGCTGAATCACTTCAATCTTGTAATCTCTTGGGGTATCCTTTCGATTCTTATATCTTTTCCCTGACTCGCCAAATTTCTTCATCTTCAAGGCTTGTGCTAATTTCTTCAGGGGGTTAATCGGATCTCTTGGTCAGGTTAGTATTGATTACTTCTGGCTCTTTATCTTTTCCTTTCGGGTTCTCTTGCCTAAGCCAGAGGCTATTCGTTTTGTGTTGTTAGTACTTGGCCGATGGTAGGAGGAGACTTGTCATCGTGTGATTTCGGGTTTTGCGTGAAGATCGAAATGTGTTAAGGTAGGAGAGGTCTTTTGGGTTGCATTATCTCTTCCTTCGGGATTTCTTAGTTAAGCCGAATAGCAATGTGCTTAATGATATTGTGTTGGCCGAATATAGAAGGGTATAGCCAAGCGTTTAGATTCCCGGGGTATACTCAATTCGTGGGTTAGATCTTGATCTTTGGGATTCGTTAGTTTCGTGAATAACCAAGTGTGTAACTCTTACACACTTTATTAGTTAATTTTCTAGTTATGTTTACTATTAAAAGTCGAAATAGCTATTGACAACGGTGTGTTACCCTTGTGGGTATGAGCGTGGACTCTGGGTAAGTCCCTTGTGGATTGGCTATCGATATATGTTGTTATATTATTTTATGTTATGCTATGTGATATTTGCATTACAAACATGTTAATATGTAACAGACCGAATTTGACCCTAATCGGAACGGTGGTTTCGGGACCACGAATCGAGTCCGAGAAAAATTTTAATATTTTATTTTGTGTTTGTTATGTGAATTAAAAAGGTGTGAAAGTTTCAGAGAGAAATTTTATTGTTTAAGTGCTCAATTTGATAAAAAGGACTTGATCGCATAAAGAGTAAAAGTGGCATGCTAAAGTGAAATGTACCTTTTTGATTGTGGCTTTTTAAGTGGATGTCCTAAAAGGACAATTAGCCCATTTCTTTAGTAGTGGACGGCAATGATATAAAATAGTTAGTAAGAAAGGTTTAATTTTTATTTTATTTGATAAGAAAAGACATTATGAAATAATATAATAATAAAGTGATATCATTAAAATAAAAGAAAGCAAACATTATCATCTTCATTTTTGATATCACCGAAAATAAAAGGAGAAAAGAAGGATTCAAGCTCTCCACATTTCGGCATTCTTGCATGTTCTAATAAGGTTAGTGATTAAGCTTAATTTTTGTAAATTTTAACATTTTTGAAGTGGTTGACATATATATTTGCTAGCCCATGTTCGAATTTTGATTTTGGTGGTATGTTTCAAGTGTTGCCATGGACGAAATTTGAGTGTTTGTACGATTAATGATAGTATATGTTATATATAAGTTAGATTAAGAAGATTTCCTTTAGAACTTTTGATAGATTTTGGTATAAGGGTGATTTTGTAAAAGAAAAATTTTGGAGGACTAAATATCAACAAAAGGGAAGAATTGAGTTGATGGGAGGGCTATAAATATTCGGACCTTAATTGATATGGTCAAATTCTAGATATTTTGTGTTTTGAACTATAAGGACTTATTTGTAAACATTGTAAAAGTCGTGGGTAAATTTGTAACTTATTAAATTATGTGTTTAAGGATCAAATTGAGATGAAATGTACTTGAATGATCTAAATTTTAATGTGTTTTAGATCAAGAGCAAAGAAAAACGAATTTAGATCGGGGAAAGACGAAGGTTCTCGAATAGCCGATTTACCTTGTCTATCGACAACCGAGGTAAGTCCTTAACAAATTTATATCAAGAAATTATTACGAAAGTAGTACATGATAAAGTTTGGTATTTTAGGCATGAAAATATATATAGGCGAATGTGGGGTATGAAATTGTAGTAAATTTGTTTGTTGAATGTGATGTGGATAATTACGTTCGGTTTAACATGAAATTGTAAAATAAAGTATATGAGATGGATGTGCTTGTAGCATTAAGTAATGTGTATGGGAATGTTGATTGGGTTGATAATCGGGCTTTAAGCCTAAGGTGCCTCGTCTTGGTGTTATTAATCGGGCTTTGAGCCTAGCGGTGCCTCGTCTCGGTGTTATTTATCGGGCTTTGATGCCCAGCGTGCCTTGTCCGTTGTTACATATAGGCGTTAATGCCTAATGTGCTTCGTCTTGATTGATTTATTTCGGGCTTTAATGCCCAGCGTGCTTCGTCTTAGGTGATTTATTTTGGGCTTTAATGCCTAGCGAGCTTCGTGTTGGTGATTTATTTTGGGCTCTAATGCCCGGCGAGCTTTTCTTGGGTGTTTAAATCTCGGACCTTTGGTCTAGTAGTTTTATACCGATGATTTTTAATACGAGCTTATGCTTATGAATGAAATGGTCTAGTTATGATGGTATTTGAATAAGCCAAGGTTTATTATTATAGTGTTCGACCAAAAGTTATTTATCGAATCAAGTTTATGATATATGTGATGCTTCTTGAATAATCAAGTTGATAGAAATGTGTTTATATATTGGTACTTAAGATATGTGATTAGAAAAGACATTGAGTTGATATGTTTACTTGCTTACTTGAGTGTATTATATTGATATGAGAAATTATACCTATATAGGTTCGGTCATGAGCTATACATATAGATAAATGTATATATATTCAATTATGTACCCTTATTTTAAATGTACGAAAGTATTATTGGTTAAAGTGAAAATATATATGTATTGATTAGCAATCTGGGTACCATTGATAAGTTTCATGTTTTAAGTGTACGTTGAATATTATTTCACTAGGTGTGAACATTGATAATCGGCCATGGTAGTATATATGTGTTTTGTCAGTTCATAAATGTTAATAATGTTATTCTATTCAATCTAATTGAATACCTAGTTGAGTTGTAAAGCTGCTTAAGACTTACTAAGCCAGTGAGCTTACTCTGTTTATGTTTGTGCTCTATTTTAGAGATCAATAATTCAACTACGGGCTAGGGGATCATCAAGCCGATCGACCACACTATCACTCTCTTTGGTATAGTTATGTTTTGTAAACTTTTGAATCAAAGGCATGTATAGGCTTTGTTTTGATAAATAATGAATGATGTCGGATTGTAAATATAAATATGGCCTTGCGAATAAAATTTGTTGCTTTTAGTTAAGTTTGGGTTTCATATTTTGAAATGGTAGCTTGCATTAAAATACCATTAGATATGTGCTGTGGTCATGCTTTAAATCATACACGAAAAATGATCATATGATATATATATATGGTGTAATATTGGGATATGCATTTAGATAATAAGAATAAATATTGGATGCTAAATGATTTAAAGCATGTAATATGTTAGCAAGTTAATAGGTTGCTATATATATATATATATATATTTGTAAATGGTTTAGTAATGCTTGTTGATGTTGTTATTAATTTATCATGTTGAATATATCAAGAAAGTTCATTTCATATTATGTTATGTGTGAAATATTAATGATCAAATTATTGTACACTTACTTGTAGTATTCGCCATGGCATTGGTTTAGTTTGAAGTTTATATTCTTATTTGATACTTATATGCATTTGGACATGAAGTTAGAATGGTTAAATTATTTTTTGGTGAACATTTAGTGATAAGGGCATGAGACTATGTAAATATAGTTATATGATTTATATTAATAACATTATAGATATATTCTGAGTTAAGTACATTTGAAAAGGATATGATTAAGTTTGTATGAGCTTGGTTTCTGAAATTGATCATGTCGTCTATAACTAATTAACGATAATGTAGATGGATGATAATGGTAATTAGTAGAGCTTTGTCATGTAGGTATATTTGTCCTAAATAATAATGCATTTGATTGGTATATATTGAATAAGGGTGGATGTACATATTCGGCTAATGTATTCAAAAATGACCAAAGGAATAGTCTTTTTACTATTTGATTGAAACTCGTTTTTTTTTTAGATAGTAAAGATATTATTTGTAATAAACTTGTTAGCATTATAATTTTTGAAATGAAAGTACATGTTTGATTGAGATAGCATTAATTAATTACTATTAATTAATGTAATAGTATTTGTATGAATCGTTGGTCTGTGGTTTGACGAGTAATGCCTCGTAACCCTACTCGGTGATGGATACGGGTTAGGGTGTTACATTTATTGGTATCGAGCTACGGTTTAGTCGATTCTAGGACTACCGTAGTAATACGTTACATGCCTTTGAATTTTATATGTGATAGTGTGGTGACTTGACAATTTCAATTGTATTTTATATAGTAAATGGATTCCGATCCGATAGAGCCGTGGTGATGATGTGGAGAGTGTTGCTTTGGTCTCGCACATGGATCGCGCCATTAGACTCTCAACCGATTCTGGTAACCACGAGGAGAGGCTAAACAAGCCTTCTACCAAATGATGAATGAATGGTTTACCCAATTTGTTCGAATAAACTGCTGTACAACAACCTCCACCCCGAATAATCCAACTTTGTACCTTCAAGACTCGATGATAGATCCATTGAGATCTAGTAGGCCTCACATTGATAAAATTAGGAAATTTAAATGAGGAATTCAAGGCTAATGATAATGATGATGCAGAGCGAAAGCTGAAATGTGGCTTGATAACACTATTCGGTACTTGATGAGCTATCCGCACCTGCATTTAATGTTTGAAATGTGCTATATCTTTACTTGAGACACCGCTTATCACCGGTGGAATACACTAGTATCAGTGGTTCCAAGAGAAAAGTGACATGGGATTTCTTCGAGAATGAATTCAGAAGAAATATATCATCGAGGTTCATCGACCGAAACAAAAAGAATTTCTTGAATCAAACAGGGAAAATGACCGTGATGAATATGAGCGAAAATTTGTCGATTGAGCCGATATGCTCTGGAGTGTGTATCAACTGAAGCCATTATGTGCAAAAGGTTTGAAGACGGTTTGAATAAAGATTTAAAGTTGCTAGTTGGCATTCTTGAGATCAAAGAGTTTGTGACACTAGTCGAGCGAGCTTACAAAGCTGAAGAGCTTGGGAAAGAGAAAAGAAAGGCTGAGACAGAAGCTAGAGACACTCGTAAAAGACCGTCGGGTAAGAATTTCCATTCCACATCTAAGAAGTTTAGAGATGACTTCAGCCGACATAAAGCTACTTCAGATTCACCTAGACATGATCGACCTTTCGTGGGCTCCCGAGCTACCTCGATGGCCAGTGTTGATAACGTTCCACAGAATCGAGTTGAATGCAAACATTGTGGAAAATAGCATTCTGGGAGCTTTAGAGTTCGTGATCGGTCCTGCTTTAAATGTGGATCCTCAGACCATTTTATTCGAGAGTGCCCGATGTTAGCTGAGTAGAATACCGCGCAGAACTCTAGACCGAGCAAAGGCATCAAGACGCAGGCGGCACCACCCTGCATTCTGGCAATGTAGGTGGTAGTCATAGAAGGACGAAGAACACAGTAGTTCGATTTGAGGCTAGAGCTCTAGCTAGAGCTTATGTTACTCGAGCTAGGGAGGATGTCGCTTCCTGGATGTCATTACGGTACTTTCACCCTTTATGATACTTTGTGATTGCATTGATTGATCTGGTTCGACCCATTCATATGTATGTGAAACTACGGTATTGATGAAGACTCGCCATTGAGTCTCTCGAGTTTGTGATTCGCGTATCCAACCCTTTGGGTAGATGTGTGTTTGTTAATAAAGTGTGTAAAAGTTGCCCATTGATGATTCGGGATTTTTGCTTCCATCGATTTAATCTTGTTGTTTTCGATGAGTTTGATATAATTTTGGAATGGATGGTTAACTTCGCATGATGCGGTGGTGAATTGCAAAAGAAAGCTTATTGATTTGAGACACGAGCGGTGAGATCATTAGAATTGAATCCATGATTTAGGTGGGTTTCTACGCTTATATCCTCGATGTTAGCCGAAAGTATGTGAGAAAAGGTGCGAAGCTTATTTGGCTTATGTCTTTGGATAATAAATTGTCGAGAAAGCATTGAATCTGTCTGATTGTATGTGAATACTCAGATGTGTTTCCTGAAGAACTACCGAGTTTACCCCCAGTACGAGAGATTGAGTTTGGCATTGAATTAGCTCCGGGAACGACTCCGATCTCAATAGCCCCATATCGAATGGCACCTATTGAGCTAAAAGAGTTGAAAGCACAGTTGCAAGAGCTAACAGATAGGGGCTTTGCGCGACCAAGTTCCTCTCCTTGGGGTGCACCAGTTCTTTTTGTGAGAAAGAAAGATGGAACGATGCGAATGTGTATTGATTATCGGCAACTGAATAAGGTAACTATAAAGAATAGTACCCATTACCTCGGATTGATGATTTGTTTGATTAGTTGAAAGGGGCTTCAGTATTTTCGAAGATAGATTTGAGATCGGGTTATTATCGATTATAGTCGAGATCTGAGATGTGCCAAAGACGCATTCCGGACGAGGTACGGACATTTTGAGTTTTTGGTTATGCCTTTTGGGCTTACTAATGCACCTGCTATTTTTATGGATTTGATTAATCGGGTTTTTAGACAGCTTTTGGATCGATTTGTGGTAGTGTTTATTGATGATATATTGATTTACTCCAAAGATAAAATTGAGCATGCTGAGCATTTGAAATTAGTGCTACAAACTTTGCGAAATCGGCAGTTGTATGCGAAGTTTAGTAAGTGTGAGTTCGGATGAAAGAGGTTGACTTTTTGGGACATGTTGTTTCACAAGAGGCATTCGAGTTGATCCGAACAAAATATCGGCTATACTTGATTGGAAGCCACCAAAAATGTTTCGAGATTCAAAGTTTTCGGGACTTGCGGGTTATTATCGACGATTTGTGAAAGATTTTTCTATGATAGCTACCCTGTTAACAAAATTATTGCGTAAAGATGTCGAGTTCGAGTGGTCGGAAAAGTGTCGAAAAGTTTTGATCACCGAAAGCCCTTTTGTGAAGCTCCAGTGTTAGTTCAACTGAATCGGGTAAAGAATTTGTTGTTTATTCCGATGCTTCTTTAAATGGTTTGGGGTGCGTTTTGATGCGAGAAGGCAAAGTTGTAGCTCAAGGCTTCAAGACAATTGAAGCCGCATGAAAGAAATTACCCGACGATGACTTAGAACTTGCGACCATTGTTTTCGCATTGAAAATTTGGCGTCACTATTTATTTGGCGAGAAATGTCACATTTATTCGGATCATAAAAGTCTAAAGTATTTAATGACTCAGAAGGATCTAAATTTGAGACAACGCAGATGGTTAGAATTGTTGAAAGACTATGAGTTGGTGATTGACTACCATCCGGATTACTTTAGCCAATCATGATACCTGAATGGAAATGGGATAGAATTACAATGGATTGTGTATCCGGTCTTCCTATGACACCGAGTAAGAAAGATGCCGTCTGGGTTATAGTTGATAGACTGACTAAATCTACTCATTTTGTGCCGATTCGTACAGACTTTTCCCTCGATATACTTGATGAATTGTATGTATCGCAAATTGTGAGATTGCATGGTGTACCGAGTTCCATTGTTTCAGACAGAGACCCAAGATTTACATCGCGGTTTTGGAAGAAGTTGCAAGATGCCTTAGGAACTAAACTACATTTTAGTCTGACTTTTTCATCCATGCAGACAGACGGTCAGTCTTAGTGAACTATTCAGATACTTGAAGACATGTTGAGATGTTGCGTTCTCGAGTTTGAAGGTGCGTGGGAACGATACCTACCTTTTATTGAATTTGCTTATAATAACAGTTTTCAATCTAGTATCAAGATGGCGCCTTATGAAGCCTTGTGCGCGAAAGTGTCGAACACCATTACAATCCTTTGGAGCTCGGTGAGAATAAGATACACGGGTTGATTTGATTAAAGAAACCGAAGCGAAAGTAGCTATTATTAGAGACAATTTGAAAGTTGCTTGGATCGTCAAAAGTCTTATCTTGATTTGAAACGTAAAGACATTGAATTTCGGTCGGAGAAGCAGTATTTTTAAAGGTTTCTCCGTGGAAGAAAGTGCTCTGTTTTGGCCGAAAAGGCAAGTTGAGCAGGGTTCATTGGACCGTATGAAATCATTGAGCGTGTTGGGCTTGTTGCTTATAGGTTGAGGCTACCCTCCGAATTAGAAAAGATACACGACGTATTTCACGTTTCTATGCTCGTAGAATCTGATCGGATCATCACATGTGATTACTCAAATTCGAGATTGAGATACAACCGATATGACGTATGAGGAAGAACCGATCCGTATTTTAACTCGGGAAGAGAAAGAGTTAAGAAACAAGAAAATTCCATTAGTAAAAGTAATCTGTGGAAAAGGCACGAGTTGAAGAGGCTACGTGGGAGCCTGAAGATTCAATGAGGCAACAATATCCGACGTTGTTTAATGGTAAGATTTTTGGGACGAAAATCCTTAAGGGAGAGTTGTAATGCATCAATTTGACCCTAATCGAACGGTGGTTTTGGGACCACGAATCTGAGTCCGAGAAAAATTTTAATATTTTATTTTGTGTTTATTATGTGTGAATTAAAAGGTGTGAAAGTTTCAGTAGAAATTTTATTGTTTAAGTGCTCAATTTGATAAAAGGACTTGATCGCATAAAGAGTAAAAGTGGCATGCTAAAGTGAAATGTACCTTTTGATTGTGGTTTTTAAGTGGATGTCCTAAAAGGACAATTAGCCCATTTCTTTAGTAGTGGACGGCAATGATATAAAATAGTTAGTGGGAAAGGTTTAATTTTTATTTTATTTGATAAGAAAAGGCATTATGAAATAATATAATAATAAAGTGATATCATTAAAATAAAAGAAAGCAAACATTATCATCTTCATTTTGATATCACCGAAAATAAAAGGAGAAAAGAAGGATTCAAGCTCTCCACATTTCGACATTCTTGCATGTTCTAATAAGGTTAGTGATTAAGCTAAATTTTTGTAAATTTTAACATTTTTGAAGTGGTTGACATGTATATTTGCTAGCCCATGTTCAAATTTTGATTTTGGTGGTATGTTTCAAGTGTTGCCATGGACGAAATTTGAGTGTTTGTATGATTAATGATAGTATATGTTATATATAAGTTAGATTAATAAGATTTCCTTTAGAACTTTTGATAGATTTTGGTATAAGGGTGATTTTGTAAAAAGAAAAATTTTGGAGGGACTAAATATCAACAAAAAGGGAAGAATTGAGTTGATGGGAGGGCTATAAATATTCGGCCCTTAATTGATATGGTCAAATTCTAGATATTTTGTGTTTTGAACTATAAGGACTTATTTGTAAACATTGTAAAAGTCAGGGGTAAATTTGTAACTTATTAAATTATGTGTTTAAGGATCAAATTGAGATGAAATGTACTTGAATGAGCTAAATTTTAATGTGTTTTAGATCAAGAGCAAAGAAAAACGGATTTAGATCGGGGAAAGACGAAGGTTCTCGAATAGCCGATTTGCACGGTCTATCGACAACCGAGGTAAGTCCTTAAGCAAATTTATATCTAGAAATTATTTACGAAAGTAGTACATGATAAAGTTTGGTATTTAAGGCATGAAAACATATATAGGCCGAATGTGGGGTATGAAATTGTAGTAAATTTGTTTGTTGAATGTGATGTGGATAATTACGTTCGGTTTAACATGAAATTGTAAAATAAAGTATACGAGATGGATGTGATTGTAGCATTAAGTAATGTGTATGGGAATGTTGATTAGGTTGATAATCGGGCTTTGAGCCTAGGAGCCTCGTCTTAGGTGTTATTAATCGGCTTTGAGCCTAGCGGTGCCTCGTCTTTGGTGTTATTTATCGGGCTTTGATGCCTAGAAGGCCTTGTGCTTGTTGTTACATATCGGCTTTAATGCTCAGCGTGCTTCGTCTTGGGTGATTTATTTTGGGCTTTAATGCCTAGCGAGCTTCGTCTTGGTGATTTATTTCGGCTTTAATGCCTAGCGAGCTTCGTGTCGGTGATTTATTTTGCTCTAATGCCTAGCGTGCTTTGTCTTGGTGTTTAAATCTCGGACCTTTGGTCTAGTAGTTTTATACCAGTGATTTTAATACGAGCTTATGCTTATGAATGAAATGGTCTAGTTATGATGGTATTTGAATAAGCCAAGGTTTATTATTATAGTGTTAGACCAAAAGTTATGTATCGAATCAAGTTTATGATGAATAATCAAGTTGATAGAAATGTGTTTATATATTGATTACTTAAGATATGTGATTAGAAAAGACATTGAGTTGATATGTTTACTTGCTTACTTGAGTGTATTATATTGATATGAGAAATTATACCTATATAGGTTCGGTCATGAGCTATACATATAGATAAATGTATATATATTCAATTATGTACCCTTATTTTAAATGTACACGAAAGTATTATTTGGTTGAAGTGAAAATATATATGTATTGATTAGCAATCTGGGTACCATTGATAAGTTTCATGTTTTAAGTGTACGTTGAATATTATTTCACTAGGTGTGAACATTGATAATCGGCCATGGTAGTATATATGTGTTTTGTCGGTTCATAAATGTTAATAATGTTATTCTATTCAATCTAATTGAATACCTAGTTGAGTTGTAAAGTCGCTTAAGACTTACTAAGCCGATGAGCTTACTGTTTATGTTTGTGCTCTATTTTATAGATCAATAATTCAACTACGGGCTTAGAGGATCATCAAGACGATCGACCACACTATCACTCTCTTTGGTATAGTTATGTTTTGTAAACTTTTGAATCAAAGGCATGTATAGGCTTTGTTTTGATAAATAATGAATGATGTCGGATTGTAAATATAAATATGGCCTTGCGAATAAAATTTGTTGCTTTTAGTTAAGTTTGGGTTTCATATTTTGATATGGTAGCTTGCATTAAAATACCATTAGATATGTACTGCGGTCATGCTTTAAATCAAACACGGAAAATGATCATATGATATATATATATATATGGTGTAATATTGGGATATGCATTTAGATAATAAGGATAAATATTGGATGCTAAATGATTTAAAGCATGTAATATGTTAGCAAGTTAATAGGTTGATATATATATATATATTTTATATTTGTAAATGGTTTAGTAATGCTTGTTGATGTTGTTATTAATTTATCATGTTGAATATATCAAGAAAGTTCATTTCATATTATGTTATGTGTGAAATATTAATGATCAAATTATTGTACTCTTACTTGTAGTATTCGCCATGGCATTGGTTTAGTTTGAAGTTTATATTTTTATTTGATACTTATATGCATTTGGACATGAAGTTAGAATGGTTAAATTATTTTTTGGTGAACATTTAGTGATAAAGGCATGAGACTATGTAAATATAGTTATATGATTTGTATTAATAACATTATAGATATATTCTGAGTTAAGTACATTTGAAAAGGATATGATTAAGTTTGTATGAGCTTGGTTTTGCGAAATTGATCATGTCGTCTATAATCTGAATTAACGATAATGTAGATGGATGATAATGGTAATTAGTAGAGCTTTGTCATGTAGGTATATTTGTCCTAAATAATAATGCATTTGATTGGTATATATTGAATAAGGGTGGATGTACATATTCGCTAATGTATTCAAAAATGACCAAAGGAATAGTCTTTTACTATTTGATTGAAACTCGTTTTTTTAGATAGTAAAGATATTATTTGTAATAAACTTGTTAGCATTATAATTTTGAAATGAAAGTACATGTTTGATTGAGATAGCATTAATTAATTACTATTAATTAATGTAATAGTATTTGTATGAATGCGTTGACTGTGGTTTGACAAGTAATGCCTCGTAACCCTACTCCGGCGACGGATACGGGTTAGGGTGTTACATAATATGCCACGGAAAATGTGTTCATGATGATGGGTATGTTGAGAGGAGGGGGAAGGATGATTTAGACTGTCACCAGTGGTTTTGACCACACAATGGGTTGGCCCCGCTTTCTTTATTACTTGTGACTAGTCTCAGTGGTTTTGACCACCAGTGGTTTTGACCACACGGATACTATTTGTGACTACAGTCACCAATGGTTTTGACCACACATGGATTATTATGACTCGTCCCAATGGTTTGGTACCACAGTGGGTTGGCCCCACATGTTGATTACGGGATTGTCATCAGTGGTTTTGACCACACGGTGGGTTGGCCCCACCATATGATTCGTGACTACGGTCACCAGTGGTTTTGACCACACTTATATGATTTGTGACTATGGTCACCAGTGGTTTTGACCACACTTATAAGATTTGTGACTACGGTCACTAGTGGTTTTGACCACACGGGGTAGACGCAGGAGTTCGGTTGGTTAGGTTGGGTTTGCATGATTTGCATAGTGACTTATGAAATGTGTAAGTGCCTTGTTATTATCGGGATGGGGATTTATACACTGAGTCTCGGTGACTCACCCCCTTCCCTTACATTTTTGCAGATGAGGCATAGATCGCGGATGTGGAGCTGGGGTGGACTCGAGGTGGCCATATGCTATGTTTTCGGATTTTATTTCAATTACTATTTTGGGTTAATTTACTTTTAAATTTGGTTTTGGATTTGTAATAAGGCCGCTAAATTTTTATTATTTCGGGTTTTTGATTATCTGCTTTAAGTTTTATCATTCTGTGCTTAAGTTAAAAGACATAGCATGTTCTAATAACCTGTAAAATCAACGTTTTCAAAAAAATTGTACAACTTATTGGGTTTTTCAAACTTTACCATCGGGTAATACTAAACAAATGAAGTTAGCAACCTAACTCAGACTTTCTCCAAACTAAGTTTTTTCTTTATGTTCAGATACAAAATGGTTTTTAACTTAATTATTTTAAACTCACTCGAGTTTTCATACAACCAAATGACTTACCAAAACTAGAAACAACAAATGATCTTCTCAAGGGAGTTTTCTTTTAAACTCAAAATGATAAAAATATTTTTGATAACAGTTTTTCATAAAAGTAAACCGGCAACTTGTTTTCTACAAAATATTTTTCACTCTGTAACATACTGAATTCGGTAGTGGTGTGTTGACCGGGTTTGGGGTGTTACAATTTTGGTATCAGAGCTAAGTTCAAAAGCTTGGCTATGGGCCCGAGGCCCAAAAATGTTTTAAAAATAGGTTATGAAAGGTTTTTGTGGGAAAGATACAGTTGGAAAAGCATGGCATCGAGTCTCCGGCACTGATCCGCTTAGGTAAGTACCCCTATTTGTGTTTGTAATGATGATGTTATGACTAGTAGTAATAGGGAATTACTTTAGAGACTTAAACAGTAGGATTGTGTGAACTTACGACGCATTAAACTATCCATAAGACTGTGCTTTAATAACAGTGGAATAAGTCTAATGCATAAAAATGTTAAATCAGATAAATTCGTATTGGCAGTCATGAGTGCACGAGGACGTGGGCGTAATATATGTGGACGAGGTAGGGGTAGGACGACAGTGTCAGAACCGCTAGGGTCTAGTCATGGGTCGAAGAACGAGGTACCACCGCTGCCAGTTGTGGGCGCAGATTTCAAGATCAGACGGCTGGTGATGACGCAGTGTCACAGGCGATGTTGCGGGTTCTAGTGTGCGAGCATCGATGCGGAGCTCGAAAATCGTATGCGAACGACTCGTGCTAATGGTGTAGAGGTATTGAGAGGTGTATCTGGTGTGGCTCCTAATACAATGGAATATTGGTGGAGGTGACGAAGCGTATCATGGATGACACGGATTTTACTGGTGAGGAGAAGTGAAGGGTATAGTATCTCTTCTCCGAGATAAGTCATATCGATGGTGGCTCATGGTTAGGGATAGAGCGATGGTAAGCGACATCACTTGGGATTTTTTTAGGCGACCTATCGGAGGAAATATGTTGGGGCTAGTTACATCGATCGCAGCGTAAGGCATTCTGAATTTGGTTTAGGAAATAAGTCAGTATTGGAATATGAGGCAGAATTTCTTCGGTTAAGTCATATGCAGGGGGTATTGTGGGCATGAAACATGAGCATTGTGTCAGATTTGAGGATGGGTTGAGAGATGAGCTGCGGATGTTGATTGCTTCATAGTAGGAGAGAGAATTTACAGTCTTAGTAGAGAAGGCCAAAGTTGCTGAGGAAGTGAAATTGTCAGTGAGATGGAATCAGGATAAGGGTTGGAATAAGAGAAATTTAAGGTCATCCGGGTCTGCCAGGAATTAGCAGAAAAGGGCTAGATATGGTGGGCCGAATCAAGCTGCGAGGCCTACTACTACTACTCAGTGGCCGCCACGATGTGCTCGGTGTGGGAAGTCTCACACGGGGGAATGTTGGACTGAAAACAGAGGGTGTTTTAAGTGTAAGTCAGTGGGACACCGAGTGAGGGATTGTCCACAGAGGTCAACTAGGCTTCAGTCTGGGAATCAAGTTCGTACACAGTTCAGGAGGGATGGTCAGCAACCACAGAGGGGTCACGGTTCGGCCAGAGGAGGTGATGGTTCAAGACGAGGCCGCGGAGCACCGGGTAGAGGTGCTGAGAGCACAGAGGCAAAATAGCCTGGGTTGGTCTACGCAACGAGGCGTTGAGAGGAGGGCGATGCACCGGATGCCATAACTGTACGTTCTTAATTTTTGGACTTCCTTATACTGCTTTGATAGATGTTGGTTCGACGCACTCGTATGTTGCCAGTGGTATAGTCAAAACTATGAACTTAGACTTTGAGATTACTTCTAGGGAGATGACAATAATATGCCCTCTAGGTCACTCTGTAGAAGTAAATAAACTGTATAGAGATGTACCCCTTGAACTTTAAGGGGTAGTGTTTTTGGCTGATCTGATGGAACTGCCGTTCGAGGAGTTTGATCTGATTCTCGGGATGGATTGGCTAGTGAAGTACCAGGCCAGTTTGGATTGTGCTAAGCACATGGTTTTGAGGACAGTTGAAGGTGAAGAGGTAGTAATGATAGGTAATAGAAGAGATTATCTATCTAATGTTGTGTTTGCTCTGAAGGCCGAGAAAATGGTGAGAAAGGGTTGTGAGGCGTTTATGGTGCATGTTTGTGCCTTGAAGGCCAAGGAATCAGTTGTGGGGAATGTCCGAACGGTGAAGGAATTTATTGATGTATTCCTAGAGGAACTTCCGGGTCTGCCTCTGGGCCGTGAAGTTGAGTTCGGTATAGACTTGTTACCCAGAACTGCGCCAGTGTCTATTGCCCCATATAGGATGGTGCTGAAAGAATTGATGGAACTAAAGGCACAGATTCAGGAATTGTTGGATCGAGGTTTCATCCGGCGTAGTGTATCACCTTGGTGAATGCTTGTGCTCTTTGTTAAGAAGAAAGACGGTACAATGCGGATGTGTATAGACTACCGCCAACTGAATAAGTTGACGATCAAGAACAAGTATCCGTTGCCTAGGATAGACGACTTGTTTGATCAGCTGAAGGGTGCATCAATTTTTTCCAAGATAGATCTTAGGTCGGGGTATCATCAACTCAAAGTGAAGGAGGCGGATATCCATAAAACGACGTTGTGTACTCGTTATGGGCACTACGAGTTTTTGGTAATGCCGTTCGGAGTTGACTAATGCGCCAACAGCATTCATGGACATGATGAATCGGGTGTTACAGCCGTACTTAAACTGTTCATCGTGGTGTTTATAGACAACATTTTGGTATACTCAAAATCTGAGGAGGAACATGTCGTACATCTACGGGTGGTTCTATAGATTCTGAGGGAGAAGCGATTATTCGCAAAGTTTAGCAAATGCGAGTTCTGGTTGAAGGAGGTAACTTTCTTGCATCATGTGGTGTCAGCTGAGGGAATTAGAGTGGATCTTCGGAAGATTGAGGCGATGTTGGATTGGAAGCCACCTAAGTCGGTAGCAGAGATTCAGAGTTTTTGGTTTGGCGAGGATATTCTGAGAAGATTAGTAGAAGGGTTTTCTTTGATTGCAGCACCATTAACTAAGTTGTTGAGAAAGGGTTCCATTTGTGTGGGCGAGATAAGCGGCAGGAAAGTTTTGACAAGTTAAAAAGATTCGATAGAAGCTCCAGCTTTGATTTGACTGAAGCGGGGAAGGAATTCTGATTTATTGTGATGCATCGCATACTGGTTTGGGGTGTGTGCTGATGCAAGAGGGGAAAGTGGTGGCGTATGCATCTCGGCAGTTGAGACCTCATGAAGGTAACTACCTGACACATGATTTGGAATTGGCTGCAGTGGTCTTCGCCCTGAAGATTTGGAGGCATTACTTGTATGGGGAGAAGTCTATCGTCTACACAGATCACAAAAGTCTGAAGTATCTTTTGACATAGAAAGAATTGAATTTGAGGCAACGTAGGTGGATCGAGTTATTAAAAGACTACGACTGCTCGATTGAATACCATCCGGGTAAGGCTAATGTAGTGGCTAACGCGTTGAGCCATAAGGTGGTAATGGATCTGAGAGCAATGTTTGCTCGTCTCAGTCTGTATGACGACGGGAGTCTATTGGTAGAACTGTAAGTAAAGCCAACGTGGGTGGATTAGGTTAAGGAGAGACAGCTAGTGGATGAGGTTTTGAGTGCTCGGAGGTTGCAAGTGCAAAATGGTGGTTTAGAGGTTATAGCTTTAGCAGTGAGGGTGTGCTATGTTTTCAAGGGAAAGTGTGTATCGAAGGACGTGGAGTTGAGACAGTGAATTCTTCAGAAAGCTCATAGCTGCCTATACACTATGCATCCTGGAGGTAGCAAGATGTATCGGGATTTGCAGGAACAGTTCTGGTGGCTGGGTCTTAAGCGAGAAGTAACTGAATTTGTGAGTAAGTGTCTAACATGCCAACAAGTCAAAGTTGAGCATCAATTACCGTCAGGTCTGTTGCAGCCGGTAAAGATTCCACAGTGGAAGTGGGAAAGGATTACGATGGACTTCGTCACTAGGCTACCCCTTACGCCTAGTAAAAAGGATTCAGTCTGGGTGATTGTTGATCGTTTGACAAAGTTGGCCCATTTCATACCAGTTAGAATTGATTATTCACTCTAAAGGTTGGCTAAGTTGTATGTAGCGGAGATAGTACGGTTACATAGGGTGCCGGTGTCGATTATTTCAGATAGGGATCCTAGATTCACGTCAAGGTTCTGGAAAGCTTTGCATCAGGCATTGGGTATGAGGTTGGATTTCATCACGGCTTTCCATCCGCATGCAGACGGATAGTCAAAGAGGGTAATTCAAATCTTAGAAGATATGTTAAGGGGCTGTGTTCTAGATTTTAGCGGTAGTTGGGAGGAATATCTACCATGGGCAGAGTTCGCATATAACAATAGTTATCAAGCGAGTATCCAGATGGCACCGTATGAGGCACTGTATGGACAAAAGTGTCGTACCCCTACGTGTTGGATAGAACTGGGTGAACGTCAGATGTTGGGTCCGAAGTTGGTTGCTGAAACAGAGGATAAGGTTAAGGTGATTCTGTAACATCCTGAAAAGGGCCTCTACATTTTCGGTTTAATTGTACGAAATGACATGTCTTATGTGTTATGAATGTATTATGAACATTTTGGAAACTTGGAAATGTCAAGTTAAAATAGGAAAGTGAACATTTTGGAAACTTGGAAATGTCAAGTTAAAATAGGAAAGTGAACATTATTGGAAATCTTGGAAATGTAAAGAAATGTATGGAAATGTATGAAAATGTAAGCAAATGTATAGAAATGTATGGAAATGTATGGAAATGTATGGAAATGTATGGAAATGTATGGAAATGTAAGGAAATGTATGGAAATGTATGGAAATGTATGGAAATGTAAGTAAATGTATGGAAATGTAAGGAAATGTGGGGAAATGTCCTGGAAATGTAAGGAAATGCTTTAGAAATGATAAGTTTAAAGGAGGGAAACAAACTTTTTTGGAAACTTGGAAATGTAAGGAAATGTCTTAGAAATGATAAGTTTTAAGGCAATGTGGCCTTAAGAAAATTAATAGAAGAAATTTGACACAAAAAGGGCTTGGAAAAGTGACAAGGAGGCACCACTTAAAGCCCAATAAATGATGCCACCAAAGCATGTGTGCAAGCTTAGGTTCGAGCAACAAGGAGAGCATTTACGAGAGTGTTTTACGTCTGAATTGGGCTTATGCCCAATTCGTTATTAAAGCTAAACTAATCATAGGGAGGAGCCACTTAGGTGGATAATTTGGGCCTCAGATGGCCACAAGGAGTCCAATAGAATAAGTTTAAATTTGGCTCATCAAGGGAAGGGGTGGATGGCATCTAGCTAAAACTTTAAGTGATTTTATTTAATTACTTAAAGAGAAAGCAATGGACTGACAATAGGGACTCTTAAGGAAGAGTTTAATTCTTCTTAAAACTTGGCTAAATAGGTGGATAAATGATGATTTATTTTAGATTATTTTCAAAGAGATAATTGAGGGATTATTCTTTAATTTTTAACTAAAGAGATAAAGCTATCAAAATAGAAGAGTGATGGCCAAGTAAGGGATTCTAAGTTAGTAATTTCGGCTATAAAAGGAAAAGAGGGCCATTCATTCTTTCTTCTAACTCTCTCTCTGTTGAATTCTCTCTAGCAAATATCTCCTTTCTTCATTGTTTTGCCAAGCCGAAAATACACCTTGGGTAGCCAAAACTTCATTACCAAATTGCTCAAACTCTTTTCTCTTTTTTTTCATAATCTTCTAAAAGCCGAAAGTTTGCTAAAATCAAGGCCATAGCCGAATAGTTTTGAGACTTCAAACAAGGGGTTGTCGACTTCTGTATTAAGGGTAAGAACTAGTTATCATTCAATTTTCATCCTTTTTCTTTTAAGATTTACCGAAATCTAGGACTAACCCTATTAATATCTTGTTGATGAAACTTTGAAGAGATCTTTCGGGATTTACTAAGTGTCGACTACAAGGAAGAAGAAATTCTTTTCCCGAAGGTACACCATAGGCCATGTGCTCCCTAGTTATTCGATAAGTTTCGGGATTTAAAATCCATAAGGTAAGTATCTATAGCATTCGGCCAAGGCCTGTATTGATACTAAGATCTATTTCTTACAAGTTAAAAAGCCGAAACTAACCTATGTAGAGATCCAATGTTTTGCCGAATACAAGAAGGAGTATAGCAAAGTTTTCGGGATTTGAGTGATAAGCAAATCGGCATCAAGGTAAGTTTTAGTATACAAATCCTACTAGGATTTGATTTTTTGGCCGAATGGGTTTTCATTAAAAACTTTAATATGGGCCGAATGTAGGGAGATCTAAGGTAGTAGATCGGATTTCGGGATTTCAAGTGAAATTGTTAAGCGAATCAGGTGTGTACCCCACACTACTTTTAATAAGATTCATGGCTATAATAAATATATGCATGTTTATAAGAATGTGAATATGGCTGAGGTACCATGTTATGGTACAAAGTACTCAGGTACGTTTCCTACTCCTACTAGGATTACGAAATATGTTATATTTAACATGTGAAAAGTGACATGAATGTGAATTTAAGTATGATATGCATGATATGAAAAATATGGGGCATTCGGGTTATATGAAAAAGGGGAAGTGAAAGTGGTGACTTCGGTCTCACTATCTGAATGTGGTGACTTCGGTCACATATCTGAATGTGGTAACTTCGGTTACATTATCTGAATGTGGTGTCTCATGACACAATTATTTAATCTGGTGGCTATGCCACAAATTTTATATAGGCGATGAGCACGTCAAGCTATGATGGATCGCCTTCGATGGATTGTAGCGGATGGAGGGTTGACTTAGTAGACCCCACGGTGTGCAGGTTGGTATGGGGATGTGTAGCGGATGGCATCTAGGTTTGGGTTTGGGTTGCATCATTATTATTATGTGAACATGATATGTATGGTATTCCTAAATCATTAAATTTTAGTATTGGTTACACATTGAGTCATTGACTCACCCCATTGTGGGAACATGTTTCAGGTGATGAACAGTGATGGACCGGGACGGCAGAACTTGTGGTGGCCATGCTCAGCTTGAAGTTTTATTTAATTTGGACATTTTATTTTATTTGAGTACTCTACAATTTTATTTTGGGTTTCGTTTTATGTAATAAGGCCATAGTGATGGTTTTATTGTTGTTTTATTTACTACGCTATTTAATTGAGTTATTTAAAGATTAAGTCAATTTAATTTAAAATAAACTTTAAATGTTTGTCACCTAAAATAAATGGACTTTCGATATAAAAATAAACTTGTTTTCAACTCGAGCCCAACCCACTATAAACTATCTTCAAAAACATAGTTTTCAAAGTAACAAAAGAATTTTGAACCGGTTTACATCGAGGAACATACCAGATCCGGTCCAGGCTCGTGGGTCGGGTGTGGTGTGTTTCAGTTTGGTATCAGAGCCCAATTTTAAACTCTCGACCTTGGGTTTAAGGCCCAAAATGTTTTCAAAGTTAAGCCCAAAAGGGATTTTGTGAATTAAGCAGGTTTTATGGCATGGCCCACTAAGTCTCCGACCCGAAGTCCACCAGGTAAGTACTCCGATCTTTGGTGTGATTTATGATATGAATTGTAGAAGGGTAGAAATGGAACGTAGATTAGCATGATAAGTACTTGAACCCTAGTGCTAGTTACCCCAACAATTACATAAGACTTAAATGCCTAATTAAACAAACCTGTGGTTAAGTCACCGAGTTAGGGTGTGGCAACCATGGTGCGCATGTCTAGGATTAGTTTCGGTGGGAGCTTGGTCCGTGTGACTCACCTCCTCTCCACTCAAATCCTACCTGGTGCGTAGCCTCGGTTCACCCTAACCAAGGGGACTTACATATGGGTTAAACCCTAACTAAAACCCAAAAGGGACTAGCCGTATTTTTATGGAAACCCTAGTTTTAAAAATTCTAAATTACCCTCTTGATTTGAAAAGATTATTTTATAAATTTTCACGAAATATTTCGATTTACAAATTTACTAAAATACCCTAGTGGTAAAATTACAAAATGCCCTTGGTTTATGAGATTTCCAAGTACCCACAATTTTATCAAAATCTCATTACTTTATAAAATGTTCAAAAACCCTAATTTGCAAAATGACTAAATACCCTGTTTTAAAAAAAAATTATGAAATTACCCCTACCCTTCAAATTACCAAAATACCCCCAAGTTACAAAATTGCCAGAACGACCACTGATTTTCAAAATTTTTGCAACAAAGACCAATTTGAAAAACAAATTCTCAAAAGAACCCTCAAGTTTTGCAAATTTTGAAATACCCTTGATTTAGTCAGACTTATAAATTTACCCTGGTTTATTACTAAAATACCCTTGTAATTTCAAAATTTCTAAAATACTCTCGGGATTTCAAAAATTACCAAAATACCCTTATTGACAAAATCACCAAGGAACCTTATTTTGACAAATTAGAAAAATACCCCTATAGGAAAATTACGAAAATACCCCTAGGTAGTGGAAAAACAACAACAATGGAAACTACAAGATTTCTTTGAATGAGCGAAAGTTCATAATTGATTGATGGATGTATGAATGTAAAGACTGTGTGCATGTATGAATATGAAAGAACCACTCCTAAAATTCTTTTTATAAAACTTCTTGGCGGTTAAGCGATTGGAACAAAGAACTAATGCATAAAACTTTTAATCGATTAAATCGCGACGTTAGTAATGAGTTCTAGTGGACGTGGTCGAGGTAGTATCAAGGAAATGTGTTAGTTTTATTAAAATTAGAGTCTTGACAATAAGCGTAGTGTAGTGGGTTAGATTGTACGATTGTTCGTTAGTAAGTAATTTTGAGGACGAAATTATTTTAAGGGGGGTAGAACTATAACATCCTGAAAAGGGCCTATGCATTTTCGGTTTAATTGTACGAAATGACATGTCTTATGTGTTATGAATGTATTATGAACATTTTGGAAACTTGGAAATGTCAAGTTAAAATAGGAAAGTGAACATTTTGGAAACTTGGAAATGTCAAGTTAAAATAGGAAAGTGAACATTATTGGAAACCTTGGAAATGTAAGAAAATGTATGGAAATGTATGGAAATATAAGGAAATGTATAGAAATGTAAGGAAATGTATGGAAATGTATGGAAATGTATGGAAATGTAAGGAAATGTATGGAAATGTAAGGAAATGTGGAAATGTATGGAAATGTAAGGAAATGTGGAAATGGAAATGTAGGAAATGTAAGGAAATGTAGGAAATGTCACTGAAATGTAAGGAAATGCTTTAGAAATGATAAGTTTAAAGGAGGAAACGAACATTTTGGAAACTTGGAAATGTAAGGAAATGTCTTAGAAATGATAAGTTTTAAGGCAAGGTGGCCTTAAGAAAATTAATAGAAGAAATTTGACACAAAAACGGGCTTGGAAAAGTGACAATGAGGCATCACATAAAGCCCATAGAATGACGCCACCAGCATGTGTGCAAGCTTAGGTTCAAAAAGCAAGGAGAGCATTTCGAGAGTGTTTTTACATCGAATTGGGCTTATGCCCAATTCGTTATTAAAGCTAAACTAATCATAGGGAGGCGCCACTTAGGTGGATAATTTGGGCCTCGTATGGCCACAAGGAGTCCAATAGAATAAGTTTAAATTTGGCTCATCAAGGGAAGGGGTGGACGGTATCTAGCTAAGACTTTAAGTGATTTTTATTTAATTACTTAAAGAGGAAGCAATGGACGACAATAGGGACTCTTAAGGGAAGAGTTTAATTCTCCTTAAAACTCGGCTAAATAGGTGGATAAATGATGAGTTATTGTAGATTATTTTCAAAGAGATAATTGAGGGATTATTCTTTAATTTTTAATTAAAGAGATAAAGCTATCAAAATAGAAGAGTGATGGCCAAGTAAGGGATCCTAAGTTAGTAATTTCGGCTATAAAAGGAAAAGAGGGCCATTCATTCTTTCTTCTAACTCTCTCTCTGCCGAATTCTCTCTAGTAAATATCTCCTTTCTTCATTGTTTTGCCAAGCCGAAAATACACCTTGTGTAGCTGAAACTTCATTACCAAATTGCTCAAACTCTTTTCTTCTTTTTCATAATATTCCAAAATCGAAAGTTTGCTAAAATCAAGGCCATAGCCGAATAGTTTTGAGACTTCAAACAAGGGGTTGTCGACTTCTGTATTAAGGGTAAGAACTAGTTATCATTCGATTTTCATCCTTTTTCTTTTAAGATTTGCCGAAATCTAGGACTAACCCCATTAATATCTTGTTGCCAAAACTTTGAAGAGATCTTTCGGGATTTACTAAGTGTCGACTACAAGGAAGAAGAAATTCTTTCCCGAAGGTACACCATAGGCCATGTGTTCCCTAGTTATTCGGTGAGTTTCGGAATTTAAAATCCACAAGGTAAGTATCTATAGCACTTGGCCAAGGCCTGTATTGATACTAAGATCTATTTCTTACATGTTAAAAAGCTAAAACTAACCTATGTAGAGATCCAATGTTTGGTCGAATACAAGGAGGAGTATAGCAAAGTTTTTGGGATTTGAGTGATAAGCAAATCGGCATCAAGGTAAGTTTTAGTATACAAATCCTACTAGGATTTGATTTTGTGGCCAAATGGGTTTTCATTAAAAACTTTAATATGGGCCAAATGTAGGGAGATCTAAGGCGAGATCAATTTGGGATTTCAAGTGAAATTGTTAGTTTAATCGGATGTGTACCCACACTACTTTTAATAAGATTCATGGCTATAATAAATATATGCATGTTTATAAGAATGTGAATATGGTTGAGGTACCATGTTATGGTACAAAGTATTGTGCACGTTTCCTACTCCTACTAGGATTACGAAATATGTTATATTTAACATGTGAAAAGTGATATGAATGTGAATTTAAGTATGATATGCATGATATGAAAAATATGGGGCATTGGGTTATATGAAAAGGGAAGTGAAAGTGGTGACTTGGTCTCACTATCTGAATGTGGTGACTTCGGTCACATATCTGAATGTGGTAACTTCGGTTACATTATCTGAATGTGGTGTCTCATGACACAATTATTTAATCTAGTGGCTATGCCACAAATTTTATATGGGCGATGAGCACGTCGACTGCAGCGACTGCCTTCGATGGAGTGTAGCGGATGGAGGGTTGACTTAGTAGTCCCCACAGTGTGCAGGTTGGTACAGGGATGTGTAGCGGATGGCATCTAGGTTTGGGTTTGGGTTGCATCATTATTATTATGTGAACATGATATGTATGGTATGCCTAAATCATTAAATTTTAGTGTTGGTTACACATTGAGTCTGCATTGACTCACCTGTTGTGGGAACATGTTTGGTGATGAACAGTGATGGACCAAGGACTACGAGAACTTGTGGTGGCCATGCTCGACTTGAAGTTTTATTTAATTTGGACATTTTATTTTATTTGAGTACTCTATAATTTTATTTTGGTTTCATTTTATGTAATAAGGCCATAGTGATGATTTTATTGTTGTTTTATTTACTACATTACGAATTCAGGTTATTTAAAGATTAAGTCAATTTAATTTAAAATAAACTTTAAATGTTTGTCACCTAAAATAAATGGACTTTCGATATAAAAATAAACTTGTTTTCAACTCGAGCCCAACCCACTACAAACTATCTTCAAAAACACACAGTTTTCAAAGTAACAAAAGAATTTTGAACCGGTTTACATCGAGGAACATACCAGATCCGGTCCAGGCTCGTGGGCCGGGTGTGGGGTGTTTCAGATTCGGGCTAGTCTGAAGGAAGCTTCAGATAGGCAGAAGTCTTATGCTGACCTCAAACGTAGGGATATGGAGTATGCAGTGGGTGACAAGGTCTTTCTAAAGGTATCGCCATGGAAGAAAGTGCTGAGATTTGGTCGAAAGGGCAAGCTAAGCCCTAGGTTTATTGGGCGTTTACGGTGTTGAAATGAGTGGGACAGGTAGCTTACCAGCTTGAGTTGCCATCAAAATTGAGTCAGATTCATGATGTATTCCATGTCTCCATGCTTAGGCACTATCGATCAGATCCGTCGCATATTGTGCAAGTGGAGGAATTTGAGGTGAGTCCGGATTTGTCCTTTGAAGAAGAACCAGTGCAGATTTTGGATCGGGATGTCAAAGTTCTGCGTAAGAAGTCAGTTCCTTTGGTGAAAGTTTTATGGCGGAACCATGGTACGGAGGAGGCCACGTGGGAACCAGAGGATGTGATGCGGCAGCAATACCCTCAACTCTTCTGACCAGGTAATTTCGAGGCCGAAATTATTTTTAAGGGGGGTAGAACTGTAACATCCTTAAATTGGGGTCTCTGTATTTTTGCATGGTTGCATGTGTTAGTATGATTGCTAAGCTAGTTTAGAATGTTTTGGGGTCCTGGCATGAGCTTAGGGTAGGCCTGAGCCATAGCAAAAATTTTTGTTTTGGGTACTTGGAAGGGGGAGCCAAGGGAGTTAGGTGTTAAGGGATGTTATTGGAGTGTTTTGACACATGAAGTGCCTTGGAAAAGTGGCAAGGGAGGCGCTACTGAAGGCCTGGTGAGGTGACGCCACAAGGAGCTAGGAGGGCCTTGGTTCGAGCTGCAGGAATCTCTCCTTGTGCATTTATTTTTGACGCTAGGTGCAAGGAGGAGATGTGCTCAGGAAGGACTCTGTTGGATAGGTGTTGAAGGAGTCAACACATTTGAAATGTGTGGAGGAGAGGAAATTGTGGAGTTTGAACTTTTCAAACTCGTTTGAATGTGGCCATGAGAATTTTGAAGAGTCGGGTAAGGGAGCTTAGTGTTGGCCGAATGCCAAACACTGAGGCTGATAGGAGAATCGGCTGAGGCAGCTAGGGGTATGCAGAATTTCATTAGTAGTCTAGGGGAGCATTTTCAGCTAGTTAGAAAGCTTTCTTCTTCTTCTTTCGTTTAGGGTCAAAATCGAATCCATCTATACCATTCTCTTTTTCCTATTTTCGGCATTTGGGGTGCTTTGGCCGAATCAACCTTGTTATTTCCTTGAAGAGCCGAAACCTTGCTTTCATTTTTCTCTCTTTTCAGTTCATTCATTGTTGGCCAAAACTATTACTACTTCTTCTCTCTTCTTTGGACTATTTTCTCTCCTATCCCTTGATCATAGCCAAAACACCTTGCCATTCTTCTCCTCTAGTTCTTGTCAACCTTTTGAAGAGTCGAACCTTCCTTGTTGGGGTAGATTGTTCTTTATTCACTCAAATATTTCTTAAAGTCGAAACTGTCTTCTTTTCTCTATTTCTTTGGTTCGTGATCAAGCTTCAACAACATTCGCTTTGGTAAGCTTTGCTTTAGTTGAATCACTTCAATCTTGTAATCTCTTGGGGTATCCTTTCGATAATTATATCTTTTCTCCTGACTCGCTGAATTTTTTCATCTTCAAGGATTGTGCTGATTTCTTCAGGGGGTTAATCGGATCTCTTGATCAGGTTAGTATCGATTACTTCTGGCTCTTTATCTTTTCCTTTCTGGTTCTCTTGCCTAAGCCAAAAGCTATTCTTTTTTTATTGTTAGTACTTGGCTGATGGTAGGAGGAGACTTGTCCTCGTGTGATTTCGGGTTTTGCGTGAAGATCGAAAGGTGTTAAGGTAAGAGAGGTCTTTTGGGTTGCGTTATCTCTTCCTTCGGGATTTCTTAGTTAAGCCGAATGGCAATGTGCTTAATGATATTGTGTTGGCCGAATATAGGAGGGGTATAGCCAAGCGTTTGGATTCCCGGGGTACACTCAATTCGTGGGTTAGATCTTGATCTTCGGGATTCATTAGTTTCGTGAATAACCAGGTGTGTAACTCTTACACACTTCATTAGTTAATTTGCTAGTTATGTTTATTGTTAAAAGCCGAAATAGCTATTGACAACGGTGTGTTACCCTTGTGGGTATGAGCGTGGACTCCGGGTAAGTCCCCTGTGGATTTGCTATCGATATATGCTGTTATATTATTTTATGCTATGCTATGTGATATTTGCATTCCAAACATGTTAATATGCCACGGAAAATGTGTTTATGATGATGGGTATGTTGAGAGGAGGGGGAAGGATGATTTAGACTGTCACCAATGGTTTTGACCACAGAGTGGGTTGGCCCCGCTTTCTTTATTACTTGTGACTAGTCTCAGTGGTTTTGACCACCATTGGTTTTGACCACACGGATACTATTTGTGACTACGGTTACCAGTGGTTTTGACCATACATGGATTATTGTGACTCGTCCCAGTGGTTTGGTACCAGAGTGGGTTGGCCCCACATGTTGATTACGGGATTGTCATCAGTGATTTTGACCACACGGAGGGTTGGCCCCACCATATGATTTGTGACTATGGTCACTAGTGGTTTTGACCACACTTTTATGATTTGTGACTACGGTCACCAGTGGTTTTGACCACACTTATACGATTTGTGACTACGGTCACCAGTGGTTTTGACCACCAGTGGTTTTGACCACACGGGGTAGACACAGGAGTTCGGTTGGTTAGGTTGGGTTTGCATGATTTGTATAGTGACTTATGAAATGTGTAAGTGCCTTGTTATTATCGGGATGGGGATTTATACACTGAGTCTCGATGACTCACCCCCTTCCCTTACATTTTTGCAGATGAGGCATAGACCGCGATGTGGAGCCGGGGTGGACTCGAGGTGGCCATGCGCTATGTTTTCGGATTTTATTTCAATTACTATTTTGGGTTAATTTACTTTTAAATTTGGTTTTGGATTTGTAATAAGGCCGTTAAATTTTTATTATTTCGGGTTTTTGATTATCTGCTTTAAGTTTTATCGTACTGTGCTTAAGTTAAAAGACATAGCATGTTCTAATAACCTGTAAAATCAACGTTTTCAAAAAAATTGTACAACTTATCGGGTTTTTCAAACTTTACCATTGGGTAATACTAAACAAATGAAGTCAGCAACCTAACTCGAACTTTCTCCAAACTAAGTTTTTTCTTTATGTTCAGATACAAAATGGTTTTTAACTTAATTATTTTAAACTCACTCGGGTTTTCATACAACCAAACAACTTACCAAAACTAGAAAAACAAACGATCTTCTCAAGGGGTTTTCTTTTAAACTCAAAACGACAAAAATGTTTTTGATAACAGTTTTTCATAAAAGTAAACCGGCAACTTGTTTTCTACAAAATATTTTTCACTCTGTAACATACTGAATTCGGTCGTGGTGTGTTGACTGAGTTTGGGGTGTTACAAAAATGGTTTATGGATCAATATGAATATAGCCATGAATGATGGCTTATGTTGATTATATATTTATGTATGTTTCATTACTCTTTCGTGAATGTGAAGTTTGTATAGTTATCATAGGTTAAATGTGATGGATAAGTATTACAAATGATGATATGAGAATGATATGTGATGTTGTATGAATGTGTGCAAGTGAGGGTGGCAAAATGGCTTGGAAAATAGCCTTATATTTGCCCACACGAGTAGACACACGGGCGTGTGACACACGGTCAACCCCGAGGGCATGTTGATAGGCCGTGTGTCCCCTGTATCTACATTGCGAGGAATTTAGTTCGTCACACGGGCCAGCACACAGGCGTGTGACTAGGCCGTGTGCCCCTAAGTGTTTGCTGACATCATAAACAGAATAGTAAGGTTATCACACACGGGCTAAGACACGGGCATGTCATGGTCGTGTGAGGGACACGGGCCATAGACACGGGCGTGTGCCAGGCCGTGTGAAAACCCCTATAGCTTCGAAGTGAAAAATAAAATCCACATGGATTAGGGACATGGGCATGTGTGACCACACGGCCTGCCCACACGGGCGTGTCCCTATCCACTCAGGCGTGTAGCCCTGTTTTAAGCAAAAATTTTCTAAGTGTTTGAAAGTTTTCAGTTCAGTCCCGAACCCTCCTATATGTATGTTTCAAGTCTCACAAACCCATAATAGGGATGTTGTGAATACGAATGAAAGGTGTTAAGTTTGAATGAAAATTTATGGCCCAATATTATATGAAGAGGTATGTTAAGTCCGATAATGCCTCGCACGGTTCCGACGTTGAATACGGGTAAGGGGTGTTACACTCAATTTTAATAAGTAAAACTAGTAATAGAGAAATATTGGTTACAACAAAAAGTGGCATCAAATCCTCGTTTTCCCCCTCTAATTGTCATGCTTAATACCAAACATATAAAGGCCTCACAGTAAAATGTTTCTCTAGGGAAGTCTTTCACAAGTTCTATTCCTCGAGGGTCTTAAAGAGGGAAAATAATTGGGGTAAGTTCATAGAACTTAGTGAGTTCCTAGGCTGGACAACAACAATTTGGAAGGTGAATACAACTTGTAAAATTGATTGGAACACATAGTTTGCCACAATGGCGGACTCGGACGACAACAATTCGGAAAGTAAATACAACTTGTAAGACTGATTGGAACATATAGTTTGCCACAATAGCAAACTCGAACTACTCATCGAACTCAACATCCCACTTTTACCAATGCATTATGTACTCAACTCTTCTTCATGTTAGCCAACCTTATCCATTATAGAAAGTCTCTTTTTCCAAACATTTTCTATTCCCCGCCTTCCTAGTTTGCAAGGTCAATTATGCTATCAGTGGCTGCATAACCATAATTCATATAACGTGATCTTCCAATTCAATGGCAACCCCAGTTGAAGGTATCACCTAGGAATCAACATTTCTACTTATTTACGACTATATGGTTCCTTTCCGAAGCAAGAAGGGCGTTGGCTAAACATGCAACATATGTCATATACTCTCGTGAAGACATTCTAGAATAGACTTTTTGTAACACCCTTACGTATCTGACACCAAAATATGGTAGAAGGCATTACCGAAACACATACACCTGTAAACGTATTAAACCGAGTCATAAAATTTTATCCAAATTAAAACTTTTCAAATTTTTATCTTTGAGTCCCTAAATAGGTCCTACGAGGCCCAATACATACCTTGGAAGTGGTCCGAGACTAAACCGAGAACTTTTAAAAGCACTAAAAAATTTCTTGAAAAATAGGGGCACACGCCTGTGTCCAATGCCATGTCCTTCACACAGCCGAGATACACGCCTATGTGTTAAGCCATGTGGCGTTTTGAATTTTTGAAAATCAAGTGCAAACTTTACACACCCTGGGCACATGGCCCTGTGGCTGCCCGTGTGGCCACAAGTAAGATTATTTACCAAGCCCTTTGCCTCCCCAAAACACTTATACACTTATACAAATTTATCATCACACAACATGGTATTATTAAGCATTCAAACACCCACACTAAGACATCCACATACAATTTACAAACCACATTCATCATGCATAATCACACACACACACTTAACCATTCACATCATGCAACTTACACAACCAATCACATTTACCACTCATAATTATCACACATTTACTCATCCAACACATGCAAGCATACACATTCTTGAAATGCATCATCATAGACTTATAACATAACAATTATTAGCCACATTAAACGGCCTTATACAATAATAACCTTATAATAACATAGGCCAACATTCTAGGCCAACTCATATTAACATATATACACATAATCAAGTCCCTATACATGCTATAGACTTAAAAATACTTGAAAATCGTTGATACAATACCAATTAATAACTTGTTAGTGTGATAAAATCTCTGATGACCTCCAGCTCGAGCTAGCATCAATGACACTGTAGGAAAAAGGAAAGGAAGGGGGGTAAGCATTATAGCTTAGTAAGTAGGTATGTAAATAATAAGTAATTTATTAACATGCTTTTATAAGTCTTCACAATATGTTCTCAAGATAATACAATCATAATTGCACATAGTTCCACTATTTACTCATGTTTATCTCAAGTTGTCTACTGAAGTCACAGTCACTAAATTATTTATATCTTGAGTTAAGGAACTCCAAATTAAGATCCACAATTTTTTCCTGAAACTAGACTCACATATATTTTTACCATAAAATTTTCAAAATTTTTGGTTTATCCAATAAGTACATTTTATTCATTAAAGTAACCCCTATTCTGCTATCAAACAGTTCTGACCCATCTTCACTAAAAATTAATTATCTCCTTATACGAGATTTATATGATATTCCCATTTGTTTATTTTGAAAATAGGCTCATTAAGGATTTTAATAATATAAATTATAACCCATAATTATTTTTTTACATTTTTAATGATTTTCCCAAGTCAAAACAGGGGATTTTGAAATCATTCTTACCCTGTCTCACAAAAATTCAAATATCTTAGAATATGAAATTCTTTCACTTACACCGTTTCATTATGTGAAAATAGACTCAATAAGATTTAATTTAATATCTTATTAAACCTCTAATTCGATTTCCACCATTTTTTGTGATTTTTCAAAGTCACACAACTACTTCTGTTCAAACTGTTTTATTGCTAATTTTACTCTATCATGTTTTCTTTGTATTAATTCTCATTTACACACATATAACACTAAAGTATATCCATATTTAGCCATACCAATAGCTAGTCATCATCAAATATTTACAAGTCTTCATTGTAACACTTACTCCATATCAACCTTACCAAATTTCGATCACATATCGTGCACATTGCTCATAAGTTTACACACACATACCTGCACTTATTCATCACATAGTCATATTTGTTTACACTTAGTCATTTCCTATTGAACACATCGGAATATTATTGGATACATTGGAAGTTTTCACATAAGTGCCACACTTGTACCTAAAGATATTTCATATCACACTTTTCACATAGGCTCGCTCTCGAGCTAACCACATTCACAGGTCTACTCACACAAGCTATTGGTCATACGTAACTACTCAGTACTGCTCACACAAGCTGTCAAGTATCCGCAACACATGTCAGATTACTCAGCCACTGGTAGAACTTATAAGACCAGCACCCGTTTCACATAGTCACAATCTTGGGTCTGCTCACACAAGCTGTCGGTCATGACGAACTACACGTTGCTGCTTACACAAGCTGTCGAGTATCTGTAACACATGCCGAATAACTCAGCCACCGGTAGAACATACGGACCAGCACCCGGATCATTTATTTCACTTAGACTTCACATAGGTTTCTAGTGAACATGTCACTCGTATCCATTTTTATTCCTAAGGTTCAACCGGGAAATTTCTCACTTGTCGATATTTTGTCAATTACATCAAATATTTAGCCACAATTCATACCATTTATCAAAATATGAAAACGTAAGTAATGCATTATTTACATGCAAACTTACCTTGGTAGCACAATTGGTGAAAAGGACTTATTCGTCAATTTCTCGTTTTTCCCTCGTTCTAGTTCCAAACCTCATTTTTCTTGATCTATAATATCACATTTAATTGATTATTAGTCACATTATTCAATGTGACCCAAAAACCATATTATGGTAAAATTACATTTTTGCCCCTAAAGTTTCACATATTTACAATTTTGCCCCTCGGCTTGTAAAATGATTTTCATTCAATTTCTTTGTACTTTAAGCCTACCAAACCATTTTCATAACTATAAAATCCCACAATTTCCATTAAAACACAATTTTATGACACATTTTATAACTTTTACAAATTAGTCCTTTTAAGCATTTTCACCAAAAATCACTTAGTAAAAGTCATTTCTCTAACCATAAACATGAATTTTATACCATTAAACACAAAAATACACACATATTCATCATGGGTCAAAACCCTAGACTTTAATCATATCTCAAATTAGTGGTAGAAATAGATAGAAATTGTTACGAGGATTTCAAAAATGTAAAAATCATTAAAAATGAGGCTAGAACGGACTTACAATCGAGCTTGGAAGCTTGAAAAACCCTATCCATGCTTTACCCTTGTGAAATTCGTCCATGGGGTTGAATATGGACAAAAATTGACCTTTAATTTTGTTTATTTAATCATTTAATCACTAAATGACCAAAATGCCCCTAACTTAAAAACATTCTATTTCACGTATTTCATGTCTATTTTTGTCCAAAAAATTAACCAATTTTCTAATTACCATTTAAGGACCTCCAATTTAAAATTTCATAACAATTGGACACCTCTAACATGTAGAACTCAACTTTTTCACTTTTTACAATTTAGTCCTTTTGACTAAATTGAGTGCCCCAACATCGAAATTTTCGAACAAAATTTTCAAGAAATCATTCTGTGAAATTGTAAACCATAAAAATATAATAAAAATAAATTTTTCCTCGTCGAATTTGTGGTCCTGAAACCACTGTTCGACAAGGCCCAAGTTCAGGCTGTTACACTTTTACCCTTGTCACAAAACTTATACTTACCTCACACAAACATTCATAAGGAGATACTCAAGAGGTACTAAGGAAATCACCAGGAAATGCAGAAATAAACAGCAAAACTCTTGCCCTTATCTTAGGAACTTTTAGGATTCTCTTGAGCTATAATGAGAAAAGTCATTCTATCAAACCATCTTACCATATTCAATATTAGTAATAAGTTTATCAGCAGAAAACTTAAGGCTCTAAAATTTCTCTTCATTCTTTATCCACCAAGTTCTAAGGTGATAAACTCCTAAATTCTTAAGGAAACATAGCCTGGTTACACAGTTTGGGTTCATAGACACTTACTAGAAGCACAATAGTTAATGGAGTTTGCTAGTAGCAGCAAATTCAACCCTTAGCTGGTTCTAAAGTTTCTCAAAAAAGTGCATAAAGATATTGAGAAGTGGGAGGCTAAATCCTATGGAAAACTCAAAGCTTAGCCAAAAAGTCTTATCCTCTATCAGCACTTCGGAGAAGGGAAACTTAGTGGGCAAGTTTGGTTTTCCCACTACCCTTCCCTTGTTATATGTGACTAATGACCTTCTCTCTCTTCTTTAATGCACATCCTATCAATTTCAAACATTTTGTTCTATCCTAACAAAATTCTTGTAACTAGCTGGCAATTCTATCCGGTTAGTGTAATAGTATGCTAACGATCCTCCTAGATCAAAAACTTAAGAAAAGAAGAAGAGAAAGAAAATATCAAAACAAAATCTTCTAAGAAAAAGGTGGCGTGCCCTTTTCGAAAAAGTTTGCCAACCTCCAAAACTCATCTTTTCTTAGACTTCGCCTAAGGGCATGGTTGACGTCTTACTTACATTAGAAAATCTTTCGGCACTTAATTCTACTAAACTACACGCTATAAGGCTCTCTTATACGGATGATACGTGTTTTCAAGTACTACGTTATGTGAGATGTTAAACGTATACTATAGCCAGCTCAACCCAACTCAGACAAAACCATTCTCATGCTAGCCACGTACCCAGTATCCAAAATCAGAAGCATATCATTTAGTCTTATTCACATACATTCTCTCCATTAACTCCTCATATCATTTTCATTTAAAACAATATGTTTTATCTTGACTTGCCAATCTGGTTTCCAATATAGCTGTCTTACTAGAGGCTACACAGACATATCTCTTCGTCTCTATCACCTCATATTAGTTCATATCATATCATATCATATCATATCATACATATCATAAGCAAATGGTAGTGGCTTAAGTATGAAGAATGGCGCTTATTTTATATCACAGACAAACTGCACTCAAACTGAAGACTTTGGATAATCATTACCCACACAACATCTTTCATCCATTACAAAGGAGGATAACTTACCTTACATGAATTATAAAATAAAGAAAATTACAACACATGGAAGTAAGAAGGAACTCACCAGAAACTCTAAAACAAGTATATAAAGTAGGTCATTTGTCTTTATCACTTGGACCTTCGTTAACTTCTTGAGCTAAAATAAAGATAATTAAACATATCACATCATCAATCGATCAAATCTGATCATGCATGAAAGAATCAACAACACTTAATCAAGAAATAAGAAGTTTCCTTCCTCACACACAATTCTAACATATATGCATGCAGAATGAGAAACACGTAAATGACTTAGAGGGTAACCTAGGGTTCATCAGTAATTCCCAGTGAGCTGGTACTAATGTAAAAGTTAGTTGAATACTGCAAACCTTACTTCGAAGAGGGGTTTTTTTTTTTTTTTTTTTGAACTCAACTTTTTAAAGAGTTTTCAGAGGAAATAAAGGAAGAAGAAAAAAACATAAAAGTGTTCAAAAAGACCACCCCTGTCCTTATATACTTAAGCTCGGAGACAAGGATTAGTGAAAAAATTAGATAATTATACTAACTCTCTTGATTCTCATGATTAAGTGCACTTAACATAATTTAAGGCTTATCATCTACAATAGTCTAGTTCCGTTCTAACTAAATCTCAATTTAACTAATCAAATTATCATACTTAAATAACAAACAAATCTAAATAGTTGCGAACTTAACGAGTTCGCCTAAAGCATCTAGGTTTGACGGATATTTAACAGAAGAGTCCGCCAAACCACCAAACTCGCCAAAACTAAGAGCTCGCCAAATGGCGCAATACACATAATTCTATACTTAGCCAAGACAAAAATTTTACTTAGTCATATCTATATTTTACCAACTATATGCCAAATCGTAACCAGATACAAAGACTTCGTCGGGCAGGCTGGTACATGATGTCACAAGTCAACTAAATACCAATTCAATTGGGAAATGGCTAAAAACTTATTATTACAAAAATATATTATTGTGAAGGCTTTTTTGTCTTTTTAAATATTTTTATATAAAATAAAACAAAATCCACACATTGTGATTTTTGAACCTAAGGCACTCTGATTTTACCATTTTAACTAAATTTTATTTATTTTAATATAAAATTTTAATAAATCTATGTAATTTTTTTCATCCATCTTTTGAAATTTGTGAAATAATTAATAAGAATTTTAGAATATTTTACTAAGGATAATTATTTGATATATTGCTTGCAGAGTGTTTTAAACTCCATAAGAGAATTGAGGACATGACAAGTGTCACATATAAATATATATATATATATACACTACACCCTACGAGACGTTTATCGCACTCAATATCCAATTTTTTTTTTATAAAACAAGTACAACAAATTTGTTAATTTTGTAAAGACTATTAAGAGATTTGGTTTCAAAGTTGAGAAAGCAATTAGGTGGATGAAGACAGTAAACTCAAAAAATCTTCTACCCATGGGCATAACAAAAGAAATGGAATTGCAACTTGGAGGACACTATCATGAAAAGGAAAAATTTGAGGTAATATCACTCAATGACTATGACATTGTAGTTAGACTAAATTTCCTTGATCAGATTAATACACTTACTATTCCTTGTGCTAAGCACATATGTATGTTGGATCTTTTCCATCAATGGTTGTATCGGTGAGTTGTAAGATAGGTGTTAAAAGCTAAGGTATTGTCTACAATAAAAAATACATACACGTTGAGTTTCATGTTAGCGGCTTTTACTTTGATTTTTTTAAAATTTAATATCTAAACTATCATTTTCATTTATTTTATTTTTAAATAGAAAAATATTATCAATAAAATGTGACACATGATATCCATAATTTTAAATAAACTGAAACAAAAAAGTAATAATTTAATTATCAAAATAAAAATAAATAAATATCAAAGTAAAAATATGAAACAAAGCGTCCAAACTTAGATTCTTGAATCTCATTAGATACTCTTTTAAGACATTCAGGTATACCTGTTTTTTTAGCTGTTAGAAGGGTTAGGTTGGAGAAACTCTGTACCTTCCCTTCTTTGATGGGTTTTAATTTCCAAATTTTGGATTCAAATCTCTTAATTATATAAATTCAGAACAAACATTGCTTTAATAGAAATGATAAATTTGAGATCCTTTTCAATATACTAAATTTAACACAAAGTCGACAGAAATGAACAAAAGGCAAACAAGGTATCTCACCGCTGGAGGTGGACCAGCAGAAAGGCTGGTTGGTCGACCCCAACATTAATTTATATAGTTAATGTATGAGTCACAAAATTTTGAACCCAAGCCATGATTCAATTTTTACAGCTTATCTAGTATTCCCAATAACTCACGGCAGGGCATTTTCCGCTAAAACATGCTATAATTATTAAGTTACAATCCATTGATTCTTTTTGTCTTTTGCTTGAGTGGCCAAGGAGCAGAAGCAAGCCATGGAAGAATCCAGAGATGAGATAAGAGCTCCTCTCAGTGAGTTTTCTTCTTTGTTTTGTGTGTGTGTGTTTCAATGTGTAAAACCCAATGAATCTTGATGTTTTTGTTGTTGTCTATTTGCAGTATCTAAGGATGAAGATGATAGCAATCTATCATCATCAAGGTCAGAGGCCTTGGCATCAAAATCTGAAGCAGAGATCAAAGAAGTGGAAGAAGAAGAAAATTCACCGGTGAGACAAGTGGCCTTAACCGTACCAACCACAGATGACCCTTCGCTACCAGTGCTGACGTTTCGAATGTGGGTGTTAGGCACCATTTCATGTGTCCTGTTATCGTTTCTTAATCAGTTCTTTTGGTACCGCACAGAACCCTTGACAATCACGGCCATCTCAGCCCAGATTGCAGTGGTTCCTCTTGGCCAATTGATGGCCGCCAAGATAACAAAACGTGTTTTCTTCAAAGGAAGTCGCTGGGAATTCACCTTGAATCCAGGGCCGTTCAATGTCAAAGAACATGTTCTTATTACAATCTTTGCCAACTCTGGAGCTGGCAGCGTTTATGCCATTCATGTTGTGACTGTTGTGAAGGTGTTTTACAAGCAGCACATTACTTTCTTTGTCTCCTTGATTGTCGTCCTAACTACTCAGGTCTGTTCCTGTTTTGTCGATTCCTTGCTGCATTGATGTGTGTGTGTATTGGTTTGGTTGTAATTAAATAGTTTGGTGGGTCTTGAATGGTAGGTGTTGGGGTTCGGATGGGCTGGTATATTCAGGAGGTACCTAGTGGAACCAGCAGCTATGTGGTGGCCCGCAAATCTTGTTCAAGTTTCTCTCTTCAGGTAATCCGATTATGGTTTGTATTATTGCCGGACGGATATTCCCAGATTCCGGCGATTTTGTAGTTTTCTATAGTTGCCTATTAACTCGGATTTCATTTTCTGATGCTGATAGCGATGCTCAGTTTTAGTGTTCCGCTGGGAAATCTTAGCTGGACCTAACTGATGAGAATCAATACACCAAGTTCAGTTAATATAATATTTGATATTTTAACTTCACACTTTTTTCTTTTTAATTCGGTAATTAACCTTTTTTCTTTTTCAGTTTGATATCTTAACTTGTCAAAACATTATACAAATTTCATATAATCTGCCCATGTTAGTCTTAAATTCATTATTTTTCTACCTCATAAAATAATAACATTATTAATATATTGGAGAAACATTTGACAAATTTAGATATTAAATTGAGAAAAAAAATTAAATATTAAATTAAGAAAAAATTAAAACTAGATAATAATAATAAAAATAGATATCAAGAAAAAGTATATATAAAAAATACTTAAATATCAAATTAAAAAAAATGTCAACCTAAAAATAACTAAAAGAACATTATCGTCTGCTTACTAGGGCTTAGGGCTCTAAACTTCGGTTCTTAAAATATTTTGACCCATTATTTATAACAGTTGTTCAAACATGGGATCATGACAGGGCTCTCCACGAGAAGGAAGAGAGGGCCAAGGGTGGGGTGACCAGAACCCAATTCTTCCTTATTGCCTTCATTTGCAGTTTTGCTTACTATGTCTTCCCTGGCTACCTTTTCCAAATGCTAACTTCCCTCTCTTGGATATGCTGGATATTCCCCAAATCTGTGCTAGCCCAACAACTCGGTTCCGGCCTTTACGGGTTAGGAATAGGTGCTATTGGTTTGGACTGGTCTACCATCTCCTCTTATCTTGGTAGCCCACTTGCAAGCCCATGGTTTGCCACTGCAAATGTTGCTGCGGGATATATCTTCGTCATGTATGTTTTGACTCCCATCTGCTACTGGCTTAATGTCTACTCCGCCAAAACCTTCCCCATTTTCTCCGATAATCTCTTCACCTCCACAGGCCAAGAATACAATATCACTGCTATCATTGATTCCAATTTTCACCTTGATGTTGCCGCTTATGAGAAAGAAGGACCTCTATACCTTAGCACATTTTTTGCAATGACTTATGGTGTTGGTTTCGCTGCACTAACTGCCACAATTGTTCATGTTGGGCTCTTCCATGGAAGGTAAATCATATTTTAATAACCAAAGATCAGTTAGGCTTGAGTTTGTCTTGAATGGAATGTTGAAGATTACAGTTTTGCAGAGAAATATGGGAGCAAAGCAAAGCTAGTTTCCAGGAGAAAAAAATGGACATACACACCCGACTCATGAGGAAGTATAAGCAAGTCCCTGAATGGTGGTTTGTGTGCATCCTTTTGGTTAATATTGCAGCCACCGTATTTGCCTGTCAGTACTACAATGATCAACTTCAGCTTCCATGGTGGGGGGTTCTATTAGCATGTGGCATTGCCATTGTATTCACACTTCCAATAGGCATCATTACAGCCATTACAAACCAGGTAATCCATCATATTCTGCCAGAGTTACAATTTGTCTGAACATCTTAAAAATAATTCATATGCAACTTTACATCACTGATAGATTTATGTTGCAGACACCAGGTTTGAACATCATCACCGAATATATAATCGGGTATATATATCCAGGATATCCTGTAGCTAATATGTGCTTCAAGGTGTACGGATATATAAGCATGACACAGGCCATTACCTTCCTGCAAGACTTCAAGCTTGGTCACTATATGAAAATTCCACCTAGAACGATGTTCATGGCACAGGTCTCAGTAAAAGTAGTTTTTCTTTTCCTTCTGCTGAATGTTTATTTCCCACTAATTTGACAGTTGCTTCCTCATTTGTCTTAGATCGTGGGAACCCTCATTGCTTGCTTTGTGTACCTGGGAACTGCCTGGTGGCTGATGGAGAACATCCCTGATATTTGCGACACAACGGCCTCCAACAGCGTGTGGACATGTCCAAGTGATACCGTGTTTTATGATGCTTCTGTCATCTGGGGTTTAATAGCACCCCGCAGAATTTTCGGGGACTTGGGAACTTACGAGGCAGTCAATTGGTTCTTCCTTGCAGGAGCAGCGGCTCCTCTACTTGTCTGGTTGGCCTCCAAGGCCTTCCCTAGTCAAGAATGGATCAGGCTTATCAACATGCCAGTCCTGATAGGTGCGACAGGCATGATGCCACCAGCTACTGCAGTCAACTATACTACATGGATCATTGTTGGCTTCCTATCTGGCTTCGTGGTGTATAGGTATCAACCGGATTTATGGCAACGATACAATTACGTTCTTTCAGGGGCACTGGATGCTGGGCTTGCTTTTATGGGTGTGCTGCTATATTTGTGCTTGGGATTAGAAAATATTAGTTTAGATTGGTGGGGAAATGATCTGGATGGATGCCCACTGGCTAGCTGTCCAACAGCCCAAGGTATTAAGGTGGAAGGCTGCCCACTCTTCACCTAGTTATAGTATTCCTAAAATTTATTGCTCTGTGAATCTTGAACAAGTATACCTTGGTTAAGTATGAAATTGCATACCAACACATCTGTTAATATATTGCTTTCGAGCAGGAATTCCATTTAAACTGTCAAGTGCTTTTGTACATGAATTTCAAGCTAAGATTTAAGCATATTATTGTATGCTTGGTGTAAAATGGAACTAGATGCAACTTGTAATTATAAATTCTCTTATTCTTACAATTTGGATTTTCAATTTTCATAGCCATTTTAGTTGCAAGTTGTTCCCAGAACAACATAAGGTGAAAAAATTATGAAAGCTCAAAAAGACAATATCAAGGAGCTCTGAACTATATTACCTGAATCAAAAAAAGACCTAAAAGCTATATTTCTGTCATTGTTTTAACAAGAGAATGGCTCTTGCTGCAAGCACTAAACAGTTTAGTGTCAGAAGTTTATTCCCTCTGAAATCAATTAACCATTTAATGGAACTCCCTCTGGATCCATCTCTTCCATATTTAGCCAATCTTGTGATCCTGCAGTAAGATTTATTACAAAAGAAAGTTGCTTTTTAGACACTATGAAGCTCCAAGGTGAAGCGTATAGAAGAATGATAAAGCCAAGTGCACAACTTACTCGACTTGTGTATCTCCGCAATCACCATAAGACGCCTCTGCAATAGAGATGCCACGAAAAGGAAAGCCGAGCACATGCCAAACATGACGGGCATGGGAAGTGCTTTTACCTTTCAAAGAAACAATATTGCATTTTCAACAAAATTAAAAACCATATGAACCTTGGTGACTGACAGGTAACTTAATAACATTCAGCTCACAGCATGTCAACTGGTTAAACTTAAAACTATAGAAACTGCTATTCAACCATTTACAAAAAGATTTTTTACTTGTTGCGGTGGCATTATCGAAACAGAAAAAAAGTTGAATGGTAGACTAACATTGTATAATGCAATGCAGACAAAGATGTTGAGAGGAATGCGAAAGAAGCTCATGATAGTGCTTCTTGCTTCCTCAGGAATGTATTGAGACCTCATCTTCATGATAGATGGCCAGAATATCCCAACGCAAGCTTCAAATATGCAGAAACCAATGAGCTGGATACACCCAGAAAATGAGATGCTCCCACCTTTCACGTTTGATGGTGCTACCAACAACTGTTGAGACTTAAAAGAGTTAGTTTTCCGGGGAGCTTTTGGGAGAATGGAGAAAATATGTGCAAAAATACGTACATTTGTGACAACAGGAAGTAGTAGGGCTATTGAGGAGAGCATGAATACAGTCTGCATATAGCTCTCAACTCTTGGAGTAGGGTGAGCCAGCAATCGTGAGGCAATGGAACTTCCAAGCATTGAAGATAACATGAATGTCGCAAATATGAAACCGTGCGGAATGTCCTCGTCATTTGGGCTCAAAGCAGGTGTCCATAGGAACACAAAGGTGTACATTGAACCTTCAAACAGCGATTGTATGGCACCCAACAATGTAATTTTTTCATCTGATAGAAACATGGATCTTGCTTTAGTATATTTCCCAGCATACAGACTAAAACAGAAAAAAATACCCAACAAAAAAGTTCATAGTTGGTAGCCTAGGCATTCATCGAAAGTGATGGTTAGAATTACCAGCAGCAATGGCAGCAGCGGCACCCTTGAATTGAGTAAGCAAATCCTTGTTTTCCGAAGGGTCACCATAATTTTCAGTCCATGTGGACAGTATAATTATCATGCCAATTGCAAGGAGGCAAGATGCAGCATCAAATGGAGCAACAGGGCCTAATTTCAAACTATCCACCAGTACATTACCAAACAACCCAGATAAAATTGCCATCAATCCATTTCCCAGAAATATTGCCTTTGCGAATGTTATAGAAAGCCACTGTTGATCAAAACCTCGCTGTCAAATCCAAAATTGTAATCAGATTCAGAATCAAGGCAATCACCAAAACAAACACAAGTACAGAAACTATAAAACCCGAAGCTTAACACAGTTCCATCAAATTGCAGGTTGAACCAACGAAGGTAGCAATGACACACCTTGTTGTGCTCAGCAACAAGCCAAGATTCGAAGGCTGAGAAAAGAAGGGAAGTTGCAATGCCACCCAAGACTCGTCCTAGCATTAAAACCTTGTACTGAGGAGAATGTTTGGTAATGCAACTCAGTATGTAAGTTATGCAGTAAGTGACACAAGCCCTCTTTCGACCCCTGAATTCAGAATACAGGGAACCCAGTAAGGATAGAAAGTTGGGTGAGGAGTCTAAAACAACCCAACATATTACCTTTTGTCGGCTAAAGATCCAACCACTGTACCAAACAACATGGAAGATCCAAAACCAGCAATGAAAAGGTGGCCAATCTCCCCCTTCCCAAATCCGTAATGACTGTAAAGGTAGTAAACATATGGCCCCTGCAACCAATCCCCAGCTGTTTTTTTTTTTTTTTTAATTTTATGATCAACATAATCAGTTTCGGAACGATAAGCGAACAGATTATTGTCAATTCAAATGAAGATTCATCAAATGAAATGAAAATACTTAATTATCTAAATTTGAGTACAATAAACACCAAGATTAGAAAAACCAAAACAGGAGAAACTAGACATAAAGCATGGATTTCCTTAGACAAAACATAAAAATATAAAGAAATTCTAGATGAAACCCAGATAAGAAAATCAAATTTCATGTAAACTAGCACAAAGATAGAATACCCATCATCAGAGAGTATACAACAAGATAGTTGTTTTTGAAAGAATTGAAAGCAGAGGAGGTACTAAAGCGATCTTTGCTTGTTTTGCTTAGCTCCAATACTGCAACCAGGGAGGCCAGAGACCCGAATACCACCAAGTAAAATGGTTCCATTGTAGCTATTCTTCTTCTTCTTTTGGCCTGGTAATGAGGACCCGGATGAAAAACAGAGAGACAGAGATTAGTGAAAGCAAGGGATAACTGTAAAATCTAGAAAAAACAAAGGAGAGCCAATTGAAGCGAGGAATTGACATTTTCTATGAGGGAGATTGGTAGGGTGCGACTATGTGTGTCTCCCCTGTTTTCATTCCTATATCTTAAGGCTGACTGGCAGAGGCGGATCCCCTTGTTTCGTGATTTTCCCGGGAATTTGCACTTTCTTTTCTTTTCATTATTTTATGGCTTAATTCGAAAATAGCTCTCAAACTATCGTCTTTATTTTAAATTAGTATTCTAACTTCATAACTTTTAATCACTCCTCCATTTATCTGTATCATATCAATAATGGTTTTAGTCATGCTGGTCTTTAGTTGGTGTAAAGTATATTTAAAATAAACTAATTAAATTTTAGATACACATGTGTATTTAGTGGATAAATAGCTTAGATTTCACATGTTAAATTCGTTATCACTAAAATTTAAAAGCATTATTTCTTTATATATATATATATATATATATATATATAACTTGTTCATACAGAAGATATATGCATATTTAAAATTTTATTCGTGTCAATTAAGTCTTAGTTTCATTAGCATCTATATTTTTGCTAGTGTAGTGGTGTAGGTTAAAGTGTGCCCAAAAGTTTTATCTTTTTATTTAAGGGTTAGAGATAAATTATGGGTATTTTTAACATATTATAAAAATAAAATTTGATCAATGTATTTTAAATATACTTCATATTACATTTAAGCTGACATTTAATGCATAACTTGATAACAAAGTTAGTGAAAGAATATTAATATTTTAAAACCTCAATTACAATGTTTTGAGTTTCAAGACTAAAACAATTAACTTTCAAGTATTAGATATGAGTGTTTGGGGAAAAAAGAAAGTATTAAGTCGGGTTTCATCCAAACCAAATCAAGAAATGAAAGTAATTTCTTACTAATATATTAAAATTTATATTAAGAATTAGAAATAAATATTTATCTAATTTTTTATTTTTAAAATAATTTTGTTTTATCATAATGTTTTTTATAAATTTTAATATAATTAATATTTTAACAATAGTCCGATCGAATATAATTCAACTTCTTATGGACGTGAAATTTTAAATACATCTCATGTTTTATGATACTAATAAAAGAAATTTGAATATATAATTATTGGTTGAAAGTTTTTTATTAAATATATAGCTAGATAATCATATTTGAAGCATACAAAATTAATTACAAAATGTTAAAATTATTTTAATTTTATAGTAATTTGTAATCTTTAAAATGTATAATATATATAACTTTAATATTTTTATTTATATATCTTGAACTTGTCTAAAATTATCTAGCAGGTATTTAATTTTTTTATCTAATTGGTACTTAAACTTCTATTATGTCACTTAGGTTGGTATCTCTTCACACACACCGTTAGTTTATATTAACATGTCTTGATAGTCAATTCGGAGGTGACATGTAATATCCTATCAAGACGTCATGTGGTATGTATAAATAAAATAAATATAAAAATATAAAATTATATAAATTAATAAAAGTATATTTTTTTTAACATTAACAATGAATATGGACAATGAATTGTCCAAATACAAATCAATTCATTCCAAATGTTTTTAGTAGGTTTTATATTTAATTTTTAAATAAAAGATCATGCTATTTATATTATTATTTTGAAATTAAAATATATATATAATTTTAAAACATATAAATTAACAAAAATTGATATCAAGACGTGCTTTTTAATAATTTTATATATTTTAATTTTTTTAAATTTATATATTGTTCAAAACATTATAGGTTTTTTACATTTTAATTATATATGTTTTACATTTTTATAAATTTAAGTTTTATATATATTTCAAAATAATAATAACCTTAAAAATTAATTTTTTATATATATATATATATATATATATAAACTCATTAAAAAATGTATGTAGAATGAATCTGGATAAAATAGGTGTCCATATTCAAATGTATATGGACAAACGTTTGTTTAGGTCATGATGTCAAAAGAAATTATAATTTTTATTAATGTATATATTTTTAAAGTTCTTTATTTTTTTAATTATGTTTACCATGTAGCATGTTAAAAGTTGTCACATGTCATCTTTGAATTGAATATTAATGTCACATAAGCAGAAAATTAACAGTCTTGGTGCAAAGGTATCAACTTGAATGAAAGAATACAAATTCAAATACTAACTATATATAAAAAGATAAGCATAAATTAAATACTTTTGGGACTAACATATATTAAGCCTTGAAGCATAAATTATGTAACCTTTTAGTGGACGGATTTTGAAAGGTAGTGACAGATGAAAGAGCTTGGGATATATGCGAGAGGAAAGCATGGAAGAAAATGAAGATTGTTTTTAATACTTAAATAGTCCGATTTTATAAAGATAAAACAATTCAAGGTAATAAATACAAGTTCAAAGGAGTTGAAATAATAAGATATTAAATGGTTTGTTTGCAAATTTCAATAACTTTCGTATATGCATGTATATACAATTTTCAATAATAATATACAAAAGATGTTCTTTACAGAAAGCCAAAGCTTACGTTCCATAATAAATTAATAATAAATGGGCTTTGCCTCTGCTCTGCACTCTGGGATATAAATTATATTTACATGGAAATATGGAAGAAAACATCCTCGTCATGTACGCATAACATTTGCTTATTCATAATTAAAGGAGCTCCCTGCCGCATTCAGTTTCTAACGTTGTTGACGACGCCCCCATTCTTTTTCACGCAGCATCATCCCCATTCTCTTCCGCACCAGCCATGAGCCTTAGTTCTTGTTGCAACTGCATTTTCATTGTTCAAATCATCACCCCCTACTAACCCATCATTACTCCATATATCATGTGCTTCTTTTTTCTTTTTTTCTAATCAGTGACACCACAATCGTAGAATAAAGTAGAAGCTGCTATTCTCATTTATATAAAAACTCTGTAAGAAACTCACCTCTTCATATCTCAACTTTTCAGCATTCAATTCATCCCTCAAATTCATCATTCTGCTACAATAAGTGTTCAACGAAGAGACTATCAGGAGAAAGTTGGATGTGTAGTGGGAAACCAAGGTACAAAATTACTTGGTATAGAATTCATGACAACCGACCTAGATTGTAGCTCTGAGATCTTGCCGAGCAGTAGACTCTCCCTCTCAGAAGCTGCTGTTTCAAGTTCAACCTATTCAAACAACACGAAGATCAGAGAGGGACAAAAGAAGAAACCACTTGAAATTACTTAACACTAAACAAAGACAAGGCTCTCACATTCCCATTGCTCTCGGAACAAGGTAGAAGAGGCAACTTTCCATTTTGTGAGGCTGGAAAAACAAAATAGAAAAATGATTACTACCCTGCTAAACACTGTTTTTCCTAGTTTAATCATGCCAAAGTAATAGGAAGATCAGCTTTCACTTACCATCTACAACCTCAGCTGTCTGCAAGCTATTCAACAAATTCACGATAAGATCCTAGCATGCCAAAGAAATTTCCAGTGAGAACATCATTCATCTTTAAGGCAGACACTCAATCTATAAACAAAATAAGATACTGTCTCAACTCAAAGTCTTTACCTGTTGAAGTGAGGTTTGCTGGAAAAGATTTTGAAGGTGAGTTGTAAGAATCGATGCGGACACACTACCATTGGTCAAATCCTTAGAGGCATGATTGATAGCCTGAAAAGAAATGGTCCATAAGAAAACAACTTATTTATTTAATGCAGCAACATACTGGAAAGCTTCCATTAGCAGATCAATAGGGCTACATAAAAGATGAGATGAATATATACTTGATTTCTATAAAGTGTGGTTATCAAGTTGTTAATACATGGATGTTAGCACCTTTCCTTTATTGAAGCAAAATAACAAGTTATTCTTTTTGTTACTATCAGCTCGTTGTATTATAAACAAACAGAAAAAAGTTGGTTGAGTGAGGAAAGTCTTTCTGTGCCTCAATAAAGGTGTCTCCCACCAGAAGGAAGAGAGGTACGTTCCTTGATTTGTGCCTCACCTTATTACCTGGGCACACACCTTAATACCAGTTCCTCTGTTAATAAGAGATCCTTAAGCTTCAAGATGCAAAATGTTGCAATAAATGAAACAGAACAAAAATTCATAATCAACCACGTTGAAGGAAAGATATAGATCACAAACCACTTGTTTTGATTCAAGTATCCAATCCCCTACGCTAGCAGACTTTCTGATAGGTGAAGTCTGAAACTCAAGAAGAAACAGAGCAACCAATAAGAAGTGGACTATTAATATTGTTAATATAATAATATTTAAGCAAAGAGCCAAAGACCAATAGCCCACCTGCAAAGATCGGCGCGAAACTGAACCTAAAGGAATATCCTAGAAATTAATATTTGGTTAGTGAAGTTGCATGGGAGAACAAATATAGTATTAAAATTGAGTCTTACCTTTACAAGATCTAAATTTTCTGATGTTACTGAAAATCGACCTTTAATTTGCACCAGATTAGCCTTTGACTTCTCATCCAGAGAATCCCTAAACCCTGTTGTAGGAGAAAAGTTTGCTATAATATATATATATATATATATATGTCCTAGCAGCTATAATAGTAGCACTGGTGGTGACCCAGGTGATAAAAAAACAATAATGATCCTAAATGCTATGAATTTGTTACCTCCTGATGGTTTAATTGGAGCTGATAAGCTGTTCCCAGATGCTCGATTAGGAAGCATCAATGGACCACTAAAGCTTGGTGCTTTACGAACTTGACGAACTCTCTCATTTGCAAGTAAACTTCCATTCTCAAACCTAATCATCAGCAGACCATAGGCTTAACGTCTCCAATTTTCTCTTCCACTTTATTTTCTTAGGCTAAAATAGACAAGATATTAATCACATATGAAACCAAATGAGCTAAATCACTTTCCTATCCTTCAATTTCTAAATCATAACAAGGCCAAAGCAATAACAAATAACACAGGAAACTATAATATATATGTAACTTTAAAACAATCCATCATTATCAATGTTTGGTTGAATCAACCCAAAGAACATTGGAATCAAGACTTGAGTTTCCCTTCTGTTTTGGTTTTTTTTTTTTTTTTTTTGGGGGGGCGGGGTGTTGAGAGAGCTAAAAAATAACCCAAAACAGCAGTATATTTTTACTAGCTCAACTTTTAAACCATGTTTAATAAAACATAATTCAGCAGCAGAGTAAAAACATGTGAGTGAATTAACTAGCCCAATTTATAGAATGCATCTATTCTCACAACCACAGGCAATAGAACAATCCAAAAAGAAAGACCTACATTCATGTTTGAAGTTAAAATGCTAATCATGGCTTACAGCCGTCATATAGCAGATTGAGTCCCATTCCCATGTTATAAGCTCCAATTTAGACTAAAATTAGAATCAAATGTGTTCATGCTTATGCCAAAAAAAAAAGATCACGTGGATAATAACAGGTTCAGTTTAAAAGCCCATAGAGAGAAGTCATATGAAACACCCAACCAAACCTAAGCATGAAATACAGCTGACCTTTCAGAGTTGTGAACCCAATCTGAAGATGAACGACTAAGAACAACACCAGGTGTGAGTGGCCCGGTTTGGGTTTCCCTAGGTTTCACTGTATTAGCCCTGGTTAAGACCACATCCTTTTCTGAAGTTGATCCCATAACATCAATGATTGATCCATTTTTCTTCAAACCGAGAATCTCCTGGCAGCCAGCTTCAACTATATCGCATTCCAGATTCTTTCCCTTTCCATTCAAGCAATCAATCTGTAATAACTCGATACTCCCTGGACCTCCACATTCAGCCTGAGATACGTCCCTATTTAAACTCAACTTTCCCAAACTAGGTTCACAGTAAGCTGTAGACTGTCATGTCAACCAATAACAAGAACCAATTATGTAGTTTTTATAAAGGACAAATTTGACAAAAATACAATTTCAAGTTACATAAGTACAGAAGGTAGTATTTCAACCTAGTCCAAAGATGTATCACAGATTTCTGAGGCAAAAATAAATAAATACAACTGCTGACCTTATGACCAAGGCTTGATTTCATGCTTTCATCATCATCTTTGCACTCATGAATGTCATCATCATCACAGACCTTAGAATGTTAAAGTGAAAATATTTAGTATACACTAATTGATATAACCAGCAAAGAAATTAAATCGCATACTATGTCTCTATATTAAAATATTTATTATTAAAGGTAAAGCTAAAAATATGTCCTACCAAAGATGCTTGCGCTTTCAAATCGTCAAGATCAAAATTCCAGGCACTAACTCCTCTTTGATACTCACTCTGACAAACAAAGACAAGATAACACCCCCAGCAGGAAGAAAATACAAATGTACCCAACTCAACAGCTAAAACTTTCACAGATATGTTATTTGAAGCAAAGGCAAATACAATTTAAGATAAGGATAACTTCTGATTGATGACTCCTAACCTGTGATAAAGCTTCTTGCTCTGCTGAAGGCATTTTCTTTAGAGCTAGTTGTGCAGCATCTTTAAGCTGCAGAAAAGTAGAAGGATTACATTAGACAAACATTGTGGAAAAATGTACAAAACACCTATATTGTGAGCTGTGGCAGTGAGATCAGCAACCTGAAGAGCTTTCACACGATTCCAAAGTGGTGGCAGATCAGAAAATAATTTCTTCAAGGAAAGCTCAGGAGGCTTTGCATGCTTGAAAAAGGAGTGCTTTAATAATTTCTCTGCAGTAGGCCTCTTTGTTTGATCTTTCACCAGGCACATGGCAACCATTTCTTTAAAAGACTGATTACAACTGGAAGTCCCTTAATTAGAAATTTGCTATGACAAATAAGCAATTGCAAAACACAATTAAACACCTCAATCAACATTATGTGTACGTATTGACAAATAAAATGCATGTCACTGTATCCAGAAAGAATAGCAGTACCTTAGAGAACTTCTTATCACGATCATAATCAAGTCCCGGGGGAGCATTTTGTATGGTCATCAAGAGAACCTGTTTATTGTTAGAAGGCAAAGTTTTAAGACATAAAATGTTGACTAAGAACTCATATATCAAACCCTCATTGCTCACCATTTAATATTTTTTCAAATGGGATTAGATACCTTCATTGGTGGATATTTTGAAAAAGGTGCATGACCATGAGCCAACTCCAATGCTGTAATCCCAAATGACCATATATCAGCCCTGTGCAATAATGCAACCAATTAATAAAATTACAAAATTATGGTGGAAAACAAAATGGATCATTTCTCTAAATATACCAAGTTACATCGACTCTATAAGCACCGAAGCCATATTCAATGCAATCCAAACCTAGTAGCTATACAAAATACAACCAGATTGCCACAATACCATTTTAATATTTTAATATGCATTGAAATGAGTATGCAAAGCTGATGGCTTTGAGGTACATAGGTACTTCAACAGAAAGCTATGATGAATAGATAAAATGAAATTTGAGGTTTTGGAACAAATAACTTGCCCGGATCAAATCAGGACAACTTTTAGGTTCAAATCACAACCAACCCTTGCTACCAAGAAGAGGAAAATACTTACGTCCCCTAAGATACATGCTTACTTGTATGTTGATCCAATGCATTTGGGCAAAATTCTAAGACCTAAAATCATTTTTAAAATCATAAACACATATTGAAACTCACTTGGAATTATATCCACTTCCTGGCTGCAAGACCTCTGGTGCCATCCTGCAAAGAAAGGATATATCGGGATATCAAATAAAAAAAGAAAAGAAAAAAAATTGAAATCTGTGAAAAGCATCAGACTGGAGATGAGCAGAGGATAAAGCCAATCCTTTGACCAGTTTGACAAAGATAGCTCACCAGCAAGGAGTCCCAACAAAGGTATTTCTAGAACGTTGTCTATCTCCTGCATCAAACATGCAAGCTGAAACACCAAAGTCAGCAAGCTTTACTGTGCCATTGTTATCAAGCAGTATGTTCCCAGCCTATAATGTCAAATACAAAAAAAAAAAATCAAAGCACAGGAATGATAAAATCATTTGGATAAAATAATGTCAATTATGCAATGACCTTAACATCTCGATGAATATGTCCTTGCCGATGAAGATAATCTAAAGCTTTAAGCGCTTCTTTCAGAATAGAACCAATGGCAGGCTCTTCAAGTCCATCAGGGTAAGCTATCTTCATGAGGTGCAAACAAGAACCCTCCGACATGAATGGCATGACTACCCACAGGTTACGGTCAACTACAAATGAACAATATGCCCATATAACATTTGGGTGATCAATCAAACTCATTGTTTGAGCTTCCCTACGTATGTCATCCTACAAAAGAGCATTAGTCATTAAGAGTCAGTATATCATAAACAGAGGATGCATCCACTAACATGAAGAGTAGAAATACAGACCTAAACTGTATCTCTCATGATAAATAAAATTCCAATAGCCAAAGTAAATTGCGGCATGCAGACATTTTGAGTGATTATATTATTATCAAATTTATAACCTTTTCAGTAGAGTGATTGATGACCTATATACAAAACAACAAACATTCCAGAAGTTGAATATGCATGAATCGGAACTAAGGCTTTGTTTGGATTAAGAGGAAACTAAGGAAAGGAGAAGAAACGTAAAGAGAGTAGAGCTGTCTCCTTTGTTTAGAAAACAGTTTAGCAGAACAGGATTTTAATCCCACCACAAACAAGTGACAAATTTAAACTCTAATCTCTCAGTTCTTTCTCAAATTGTGTAGCAAAAATTCTGTGAGAACATAATCATCGCCTTGACATAGCAACTCCACAATAATTCAATTCCTCTATGTGCATATTACAAACTCACAGAAACTTTCATAAAAAAACGAAAAAGAAAAATCCCAAATATTAGTGGTGTCAGCGTTGTGAAGTGTTCCCCGATGGAAGATACCTAGATTTAAGTAATGATGGAATGTGGACACGCTATTACGCGCTGTAGCAAATGTCAATTCAGCACTAAAATGCCTCAGCTAAATAAATAGAACGGATGCTACAAAAGGAAGGTCATATTTAAATTGTATGATTCGAATAACAAATTAAGCTGGTCTTTCTAGCTTCCTCATAAGCAATGGAAGGAACAACTTTCAATTTAGAAATTTTCGAAAAGGAACAAATAGCAAGAGAAAGAACTTCAATTTAATCATAATTCAAGACCTAATATACTCCGAATTCAAAGAAACGAATTTCAATCAGAGAAACCCACAATCATTTCCAATTTTAGTAAGACAACATCTATAATCATAACTAACTAAAATCAAATTAAGTTACAGTCATTTATTTAACTAGAAAAAGTAAAAGATAAGGAAAAAAAATCGAAAACTAAAAATCAATTAAGGAGGAAAAAGCCGAACCAGATCACAGTTGCAACGATCGAGATCCAAACACTTGATAGCTACAACGTCGTTAAAAGGAAGATAGATCGCTCTATAAACAGTAGCACTGGCGCCATAACCAATCTCTTCTAGAAGCTTGTAGTCGCTAGGATTCGCCGAATAACCCCGACTCCCTCCCATTCTCCGCATGCACTGAAGCCTTAAACCGCAATTGGAAGATAAAACCAATAGCCGCCTGGAAATCGTCACTCAAAGTCGCCGGCAGAAGAATTGAAGTAAAACGGCCGCTCTTGTCTTTTCTTTTCTAATTATTGATTGATTGTTTGGTTAAGTGTTTATTTGATCCGTTGACGCCATTAGTTGCGATATAGAGAGAAGGCGTCTGGTGTGAAGGAAAGAGAGAAAATCGGGTGAATGCTGACGTCGCTGTTTGATGCTTAGATGAATGAGATTTTGACACGTGGAATAGATGGTTACTTCAATTAGCGATGGATTAATTGTTTGTATTTTTAAATAAAACTAGTTTTTATTCTAATGCAATTCACTCGGCAAAAATCTCAATAATACCAAAAAAATAATTTAATAATGAAAAAGGGCCGGTTTGAAAAATATTTACGGGAAAGGGTCATTTCTCCCCAAAACACGTTCACGTCGGTAGCGTTTGGGGAAAAACTGAAAGCGAAAGCCCGGGGACGCGCTTTCTTCTTTGAATTACCAAGAAAAACGCCGACGTGGACACATTTTTTCCTCCCGGTTCAATTCTGATGATGATATTCTAAGGTTTCGGCTAGGGTAAATATATATTTAGGGTTTTGGGCAAAATATATTAGCCCAAAAAATTAATTGAATTTTGTGGCAGTTGTATCTGGCAAAATAATTTTGAGAAGACGTTTCTGAACAAATAGTGGCTAAAAACACTTTAAGAAGGATGCCTTGTCGTTAGAGTATGAAAAGAGCTCCCACGTGGACGCTTCTTTTGCTACTGATGAGTCTCCGCAAAATTATTTTGAGAAGACGTTTACGAACAAACAATGGCCAAAACGTTTTCAAAGATGGTGCATTGTCAAGAGGAGTCTTGAAAAGAGCTCCCACATGGACGCTTTTGCTACATGAGTCTCGCAAAATTATTTTGAGAAGACATTTCTGAACAAACAGTGGCCAAAACGTTTTCAGCATGGTGCACTATCAGCAGGAGTATTGAAAAAGCTCTCACGTGGACGCTCTTTTGCTACTGATGAGTCTCCAATAAAATTATTTTGAGAAGACGTTTCGAACAAGCATGGCCAAAACGCTTCAAATAGGTGCACCGTGTCAAGAAGTCTTGAAAAGAACTCCCACGTGGACACTTTTTGCTACTGATGAGTCTCCGGCAAAATTAGACTATAAATCAGCCAAATTTCATTCTCAGATTGCATAAGGGAAATTGAGGCAAAAGGAAAAAAATTGAAAATGACTAAACGTATTAATGCTGTTTTTTACTACGATGGTGAGGTTTGTGACACCAAAAATGGTGCTGTTTTCATATCGGAGAACATAGCGTGACTGAGTTTTAATCGGAACGTTGATGTGGTAGAACTTCGCAAAAGAATTAGGCGTAAAATATTCGGAACAACGCCAATGAAAGTTCATTCTATTAAGTATAGATTTTACGATTCGGTTGATCCGGTGAGATATGACTCATTCGACATCAAAGGTCCTCGGAGCTTTAAGGCAATAGTGGAGACTCATCTTGCCAGTGGATCATCTATCTCGAGGTATATGTACAATTTTCATCTCCAAGTGATCTTTCTGCGACCTCAACATCTACTGCTATTCGAGGGGAATACACGACTCAAGCCGACACTCTGTTAGTGGGAGGTAAAACACGGAAGTGCCCGTGTTCGGTGGTAGTATGGAAAACATAACCCCTGCACGACACTCAGTTGATGGATGGGACATACATATCTATCCTTCGACGTCTGATGATAGAAATACGTGTTGGGGGGACGTCATCAACTTCTAATGGTTGGCAATCCACATATGATTGGGAACATTATGAAAAATGTTTAAGGAGAGATAATGTACTCCCCACGACATCCACCGGCGAGGGGCCCTCATTTGTTGTAGGTGGTGGAGGGTCAGACGATGAATCCGATGTGGCTCCACCTCGAGAGCCCAGGCCCGATGGTGCAGAAGTTAGATTATTTTCTGAACCGGAGCCTGTTCCAATTATACCTGAAGATGTTGAGGGCAGTTCAGACGAAGAAGAAGAAGATCCGCTAATTAGGGCGTACTCGCCTCCAGCTCACATGCATAATGTCGATCTATCTCAAGATGATGCATTGAAGTTTCCTGAACTACCACATTGGACGCGTGACCATACAACTTCGTCGTTGGATTCGGGCGAATTAGAAGTTGGTAACGAGTTTTCTAACAAGAATGCTTTTCTTGCTGCATTGAAACAATACAGCATCAAGAACAGGGTTAACTATAACATGGTTAAATCCAAGCTCGATAAGTACGAGGCGAAGTGTGCAGTGCAAGACGGTACATGTTCATGGAAAATCATGGCATCGTTGAGGAAAAGGACAGGCTTGTGGGAGATCAAAAAGTACAAAGGTCCACATACATGTCTTACCGGTACAGTACCACTATGTGTTCAGTTTTTTGAATAATACTAATATTATGTAATGTTGCATTATTTAACGTACTTCGTAGACAGGTGTTACACAAGATCATCTGAAGATGGATTCAGACATGTTGGCTGACTTAATAATCCCGATAGTGAAGGCCGATCCCAGGACTACAGTGTCGGCCTTAATTGACAATATTCGTAGCCAATTGGGGTACACGCCCTTTTGTAGAAAGGCTTGGATGGCTAAGCAGAAGGTGTTAGAAAAGTTGCATGGTCGGTGGGACGCTTCATATAATAAAGTGTGGCAGTGGTGTCAGGTGCTGAAAAGATATGTCTCAGGCAGCATAACAAACCTTGAAATGGAACCGGCATACTACAACGATCATTTGCTCCGTGGATGCGCAGTATTCAAGCGTCTGTTCTGGACATTTAAACAATGCCGATATGCCTTCATATACTGCAAGCCATTGGTACAAATTGACGGTACCTTTATGTATAGTAGATATACGCATCGGCTATTGCTAGCTGTGGCACAAGACGGCTGTGGAAGAATCCTTCCGATTGCGTTCGCAATAACATCGGGGGAGTCAGCTGATGACTGGGACTTCTTCTTATCTAGGTTAAGGAGGCATGTCTGCCCCCAACCTGATATATGCGTTATATCGGATCGGGGCCCTGGAATACTAGCCGCAATAGAACGATAGGGAAGCATGTGGCATCACACACACCATCGATACTGCCTAAGGCATGTTGCATCCAACTACTATCGGCAACATCGATCTAAAAGTTAGCGGCGACAAGTGACTAATATGGGTATGAAATATCTATTAATATAATTTCATTTGTAATATTCAATTTATTCTCAATTGAAAAGTGATATGCAATATTCGCTATCAACCTATATTGGTAGGGTACGAGATCAATAAGAACCGTTTTAGGAGATGTTGGCGAGTTTGTGCTCAGATAATAATGAAGGCACAAACTACCTGTGCAATATTCCTTTTGAACAGTGGACACAAGCATACGACGGCGGCCTACGATATGCTCATATGACCACAAACCTGGTCGAATGCATAAATTCTGTTCCAAAAGGAACCCGTCATCTGCCGATTACATCGATTGTGCGAGAGACATATTTTCGTTTAACGACACTATTTTCAAAGCGAGTAGCGAGTTATAAAGGGCAGATGCAAGGAGGCCATGTATAGAGCCCGAAGGTCTTGCAAGAAATAAACAGGGGGAAGGCACGGGCCAACACCATGCACACAGTGTGTCACGATCGCGACAGCCTATGGTTTCATGTCACAGAGTTTGACAGACCGAACCAACGTATTATTGGCGGGTAGTATCGTGTACACTTGACAAATAGGACCTGCGACTGTGGGATATTTGATGCACTTCGTTACCCATGCGTTCATGTACTTGCGGCTTATCAGAATCTCCGTCTTGATCCCATGAGCTATGTCAACGAAGTGTATAAATTAGAAAACATGTACAACGTGTGGAGACACGTATTCCCACCAGTCACAGATGAACGAATGGTCGCGTCGGTATCACTTGCACCGTATAAGTTGTTGCCGGATAGACAATTGAAACGCAAACCAAAAGGTCGACCTTACTCGACTAGAATACGCAACAATATGGATATCCGAGAAATGAGCAACCAAAGTAGGCTGTGCGGATGGTGTAGGACCCCGAGGCATACATCACGCTGGTGTCCAAATTGGAATAGTTGACCGTGTTCTTAGCTTTTTTGTCTCTTGGTGGCTATGTAATTTCTATGGGTTTTGATGAAAACGGTGAACTTTTGTACAAGAATCCTATATTTTATTCAAGTTATTAAATTTAAATTACAAAATTACAAAAACTAAAAAACAACGTTTTAATTTATTAAAAGATAAAAATTAAATTACTATAAAAAATAAGAAACTGTTATTTTATTAAATATAATAAAACTAAATTACAATAAAAATTAAACCATTTTATTTTATTGAAGATATTAAAATTAAATTACATTAAAAAATTTCTTTTGTTAAAAATTAAAATTAAATTACATGTAAAAATAAACAACTTCTATTTTATTGAAGATGTTAAAATTAAATTACATTAAAATAAATAAAAATAACTTTTTCTTTTGTTAAAAAATTAAAATTAAATTACATGTAAAAATAAACAACTTCTATTTTATTGAATATATTAAAATTAAATTACATTAAAATAAATAAAATTAATTTTTTCTTTTGCTAAAAAATTAAAATTAAATTACATATAAAAATAAACAATTTCTATTTTATTGAATATATTAAAATTAAATTACATTAAAATAAATAAAAATAACTTTTCTTTTGTTAAAAAATTAAAATTAAATTACATGTAAAATAAACAACTTCTATTTTATTTAATATATTAAAATTAAATTACATTAAAATAAATAAAAATAACTTTTTCTTTTATTAAAAATTAAAATTAAATTACATTAAAATAAACAACTTCAATAAAATAGAAGATATTAAAATCAAATTACAAATACAAATAAAAATAACTTTTATTTTATTAAAAAATTAAAAAATTATTACAATTAAAAATAAAAAGCCGGTCAGAATCGTTGTTGATGCTTGATCGAAATCGAGTGCACACGAGGGTGGTGGTGATTACGTCTTTGATTCCTCCGTCTTCTAGCTTTCTACGGGTCGTGGAACCTCGGACGGGGATTCGGGTTCTTCCCAGAGTGAGTCCGGTTCAGGTGTTGCGAGGATGACCCACCTTGATAAAATAACGACCGGAGGTGTTTGCATAAACCACGTGGGAATGTCTCAATTCAGTATGGCGAAGGAGCACGGTAGAAAGAAGTGCTCCGACAAGTGCCTCCTCTCGATCCCACACGCGATGACGGCCTCAAGATCTACCGCCAATGGGAGTAGTCGGGAATGACTCGAACCCGACCATGTATTCCAACACTGGCCTGATCGAAAAGGGGGTTAGGATACATATAAGGGGTAGGTACGACCGTATAAAGGGTGAAGGTTGTGATGTCGTTGTTGTCGAATTACCGAATCGATGGGCCCGATGTTGTGTGGTATTGTTGTTGGGCTCGATGATCGTGTCGCCATTGTTGATGGCCCCGCCCCATCACCCTTCTCCTTAGATTTAAAGGGCCCGACGTTCCTTCGTTCACGGTTACCATCGCCTCTCTTCTTGACAACAGATCTGACTTACCATGGATCCTAAACCATGGCATGTTGTAACACCCCAAACCCTACCCATGCATTTCATTTGGATCTGGCGTGTCACCGCTTGTACATTGAAAACTTTTGCCTTGTTGGTTTTGGAAGTCGTAAGTTAATTAGACATTATTAGAGTAAATAAGTGACATTTTAAAATAAAATCTTATATTAGTATTATTAAGTATAAATAAACCTTGACATAAAATTTATAAGTTGCATAACATTGAAAACTTCTTAGTTGAATAAAACTAAGGGCCTTAAAAAATCCCAAATAAAAATAAAATAAACTTAAAGAAATCTCAAATAATTTGTAGAAATAAAACTTGATGGCCCTCGAGTCCTCCTCGGCTCCCATGTTCATGATCTCTGCTCACCGAAATGTTAGAAAAAAAGGTTGAGTCACCAAGACTCGGTGTGCAAATCCGAGAACACATAAAAGGCTTGAGGCCCACAAACACATTATGAGCCTTGGCCCGTATACAAGGGTAACAAAATATGCAACATGGCCCATCCCAAACCTATGAGTCCATCCTCTACACACCCCGTACCAACCATCACACCGTGGGATTTCTACAATCAACCTCCATCCGCTACACACCATATATCGATACGGTTGTCTTGCTTATCATAAAGACCGATCACTATGTGACCTATGGCGCGAAACCGACCACGTATCGACCTTAATAATATAACGACAGCGGTGTTGCTCATCATAAAGATCGATCACTATGTGACCTATGTGGCAAAGCCACCGATCGCCTCACGACCGCTCCCTTCCAGTAAATCAATCAATCCCATCCCATGCATACATGCAAGAATCGAACATTAAACTATCTAAACAGATCACATATTTTATATACTTGATACACATAGAGAAGTTTCTATGATTACGCACTGCATCCCTTGCCTACCCTTTTCGGGTAATACGATCGTTCATCTGACCTCATTTTTCGACTTTTAGCCCATAACATACATATAATTCAGATTAACTAGTGTGATAGAGATCTACACAACTTTTTGCTTTTAGCCCATAACATACATATAATATAACAAAGCTTATGTGTCAAAAATCTACACACCTGATTACCGATAAAACGAGGCTTTCTATATCGACGCTATCCTTAGTTAACACAACTGCTATCTGCCTAAGGTGTTGTTTAGAAGCCGGTCCACAACCAATTGGCCAATCTTGAATAGCAGAATCGCTCATTTCTTAAACTTAGGATTCTTTCTTTTGCACGATCCATATTTAATTCCATCATAAATCCTTATCGAGTTACTATAATAATATTTAATCGTTAATCCTCATTATAAAGTTAAAATCTTGTATATAATGATGAAATCTAATAGAAATCTAGGAAAATTTTCTTACCTTAAAATCCGAAATTGGAACTTATGAATTTTGGCTTTTAGATCTAGTCGACTAGGCTTCCTTCAAATCCCGACTTGCCGCCCATCATAAACCATTAAACTATTAGCTTTCGCTTTTGCCTTTTCAAAAATCGGAATAGATTATGAGAACTAATCAAAATCTACTCTTACCTTAACTTAGGAGATTCACTAGTACTAGAGAGAGAATTTGACAATGTCAATGGAGGATTTAAATGCCTAAGTATAGAACAATTTCTCAAATAGGATGAATAAAATAAAAACTATAGAGATTTCGCTTTTTAGAAGGAAGAGAATAATGGAGTTTTCGACTTTTAGAAGAAAGAAGAGAATAATGGAGTTTTCGACTTTTAGGAGAAAGAAGAGAATAATAGAGTTTTGGCTTTTAGAAGAAAGAAGAGAATAATGGAGTTTTCGCTTTTAGAAATTGGAGAAAGAAATTTGGAGAAAAGAAGCTAAAGAATTTCGGCACAAAAGGAGAGGATTTAATGTTAGAAACAAGGAGCTAGCCTCCTATTTATAGGAAATTCGGCAACCCTTTGCCATGTAGTAGTGGTTTCTTTACTCCTCTCGATGATGGATTCTTGGCCATCACTCTCTTTGTAGATAAATTCTAACTTTTCTCCTTTATCTTAATCTACTAGCTCATCTAAAAGAGACTTAATTATCTTTAATTCCTCCTCCTTTATCAAGATATTATCCATATATTTTAATCATAAAAATCCCTAGATCTTAGCCTTTATCTCGCTTATTATCCACATAAAATAAATTCCTAAATAATAGCCTTTATCGCTTATTATCCACATATTTTAAACATTAAAACTCTTAAATTTTAACCTTGTTGCCATCCACTCCACCTAATCCTAATGCCCAAAATTTAGCTAACTTAAATTAAAAGAATTGGGCTCCATGAAACTTAAATTTGGGCCCCTTACTCCTTGTGTGTGGCGTCACCTCCTAAGATTGGGCCACAAGCCCACTTTGGTATTTTAAACATAGATACTACCTTTTAAACCCTATAATGCTCAAACAGATAATTTTAATCAAGACCTCTGCCTAAGCCTGAGCCCAATTTGGACCCCTAACACCACATATTCACCCATTAAACGCATAGGCCCAAAAATTTAGGATGTTACAGTTCTACCCTCCTTAAACACCCCAAACCCGGCCCACGAGCCTTGACCGGATCTGGTATGTTCCCCGGTGTAAACCGTTTCAAATTCTTTTGTTACTTAGGAAAACAGAAAAAAAAACCGTTTTGGGTTGGGCTTGAGTTGAAAACAAGTTTATTTCATTATTAAAAATCCTTTACTTTAGGTGACAAAACGTTTGGGCTTCAGTTTTTTTTATAAAAATGATTTCTTAATTTTTTTAATAAATGAAGGTTTGTAAGCTTAACAAATAAAAACAGAATAAAATAATTCTACTAAGGCCTTATTACATCAAATAATTCCCAAATTTAAATTCAAAATACTTAAAATAAAATAGTTCAAATAAAAGAAATCTGAACTTCACATGGCCTCCACTAATCATCTACCGGCCCGGTCCATCACTGGTCGTCACCTGAAAAGTAATCCCACAACGGGGTGAGTCAACAGACTCAATGTGTAACCAACATTAAAATTTAATATTTCAGGCATACAATGTCATACATGTTCATAAAGCATTTAAACAATATGATGCAACCCAAACCCAAACCTATATGCCATCCGCTACACACCACCCGTACCATCCTGCAGACCGTGGGGACTACTAAGTCAACCCTCCATCCGCTACACACCATCGAAGGCAGTCACTGCAGTCGACGTGCTCATCGCCCTTATAAAAATTCGTGGTCTTAGGTCACCACATTTAGAATTCGTGGTCTTAGGTCACCACATTCAGAATTCGTGGTCTTAGGTCACCACATTAACTTCCCCTTTTCATATAACCCATATGCCCCCATATTTCATACACAATATGCAAAATCATGCCTTAATTCACATTCTTATCACTTTTCACATGTTAAAAATAACATATATTCATATTCCTAGTAGGAGTAGGAAACGTACCTTAGTACTTTGTACCATAGCATGGTACCTTAGCCATATTCACATTCTTATAAACATGCACATTTAATTTAAAACATAGCCATGAACATATTAAAACTTAGGGTAGGATACACACGCTACCTTAGCCATATTCTTACACTTTCATATTAACACATATAATAAATTAAAACCAGTAAATCTATTGAGATTTAGTGTGGGTACACACCGATTAAGCAAGGTTTCCAATCCAAATCGAAAAGCTTGATCTAATGCCTTAGATCTTAAATCTCTACATTTAATCAATCATTTAATACTTAGTAAGGCATTCGCCATAAATCCAAATCCTAGTAGGATTAGTACACTAAAACTTACCTTGGTGCCAAATCCAAAAATCTTCACTATACTCTTTCTTATATTCGGAAAAGCTTTAAATCACTTTAACAAATTAGTTTCGGCTTTTGAATAAATATGAACTAGATCTAAAACACCAAAAATAGGCCTTGGTCGAATATTCGCATGTCTTACCTTATGGATTTTAAATCCCGAAATTCACCGAATAACTAGGGAACACGCGGCTTATGGTGTACCTTCGGGAAAAGAACTTCTCCTTCTTGTAGTTGACTTAAACAAATCCCGAAAAGATCTCTTCAAAGTTTCGACAACAAGATATTAATGGGGTTATCCTAGATTTCAAAAATCTTAAAAGAAAAGGATGAAAATCGAATGATAACTAGTTCTTACCCTTAATACTGTAAGTTGACAACCCCTTGTTTGAAGTCTCAAAACTATTCGGCTATGGCCTTGATTTTAGCAAACTTTCGCTTTTGAAGATTATGAAAGAAGAAGAGAAAAGAGTTTGAGCAATTTGGTAATGAAGTTTGACTATACAAGGTGTATTTTAAACAGCAAAACAATGAAGAAATGAGATATTTGCTAGAGAGAATTCGGTAGAGAGAGAGTTAGAAGAAAGAATGAATGGCCCTTTTTTCCTTTTATAGCGAAATTACTAACTTAGAATCCCTTACTTGGCCATCACTCTTCTATTTTGATAGCTTTATCTCTTTAATTAAAATTAAAGAATAATCCTCAATTATCTCTTTGAAAATAATCTAAAATAAATCATCATTTATCCACCTATTTAGTCGAGTTTTAAGGAGAATTAAACTCTTCCTTAAGAGTCCCTATTGCCGTCCATTGCTTCCTCTTTAAGTAATTAAATAAAATTACTTAAAGTCTTAGCTAGATGCCGTCCACCCCTTCCCTTGATGAGCCATATTTAAACTTATTCTATTGGACTCCTTGTGGCCATACGAGGCCCAAATTATCCACCTATGTGGCGCCTCACTATGATTAGTTTAGCTTTAATAACGAATTGGGCCACAAGCCCAATTCGACGCATAAAAACTCTCGTAAACGCTCTCCTTTTGCTCGAACCTAAGCTTGCACACATCTTGATGGCGTCATTCTTGGGCTTTAAGTGGTGCCTCCTTGTCACTTTTCCAAGCCCGTTTTGTGTCAAATTTCTTCTATTATTTTCTTAAGGCCACCTTGCCTTAAAACTTATCATTTCTAAGACATTTCCTTACATTTCCAAGTTTCCAAAAACATTCGTTTCCCTCCTTTAAACTTATCATTTCTAAAGCATTTCCTTACATTTCTAGGACATTTCCCTACATTTCCTTACATTTCCCTACATTTCCTTACATTTCCATACATTTCCATACATTTCCATACATTTCCTTACATTTCCATACATTTCCTTACATTTCCATACATTTCCTTACATTTCCATATATTTCCATACATTTCCTTATATTTTCATACATTTCCATACATTTCCATACATTTCCTTACATTTCCATACATTTCCTTACATTTCTATACATTTCCTTACATTTCTATACATTTCCATACATTTCCTTACATTTCCAAGGTTCTAAAAATACACACCACATATCACAATAAACATGCTATTTCATAAAATTAAGCAAAAATGCACACAATGGGATTCGAACCTCTTCCCTCAAAGTACTTCACTTGATGCCATAACCCTTGCACCTTAGGTGGCGTCCCTTGCCACTTTTCCACATCACTTCTTGTTTTTAACTTAAAAACCAATAATTGTCCAAAGCTTTCTCTTCCATCCTAGGATTTTAAAAACCCTTAATTCACTTCCAAACACTGCCAAAACCTACTACTCATGAATTATGCACAAACGCATAACCCCTAATCTAGGATGTTACACATGTATTTCGACACGCACCCTAACTTAGAAACTATGATCGATTCTCGAATAGGTAAATAGTCATACCGGTTCTCCCACGTCTCGATATGTGCTGACCAAAATATTGACCAATCCGTATGCAGCAGCCATAAGTCCACTTTGTGCTCATCATCGAGCACCTCAGGTGGCACGGGAATCGGTTTTCAGAATCCAAATTGTCGCAGAACCCAATCTGACTGGTGCATCTCCACGGTCGCATAGGTGATCAATGGGACCTTCACGTGCCAACTGTTCGGATTTTGGAAGAACTCCTCCAAAATTACTGCCCGAATTTCCAGATCCTCGTACAGTGTCCATTGAAACTATATTAACATTACCAAAATATTAGTTATATACATAATAGTAGACAGTAAATACGAAATACTAAATTATAAATACAAAATTTGAAACTTACTTGTGATTTCGACCGTTGGTCCAATAGAAGCCGTATATCTTCAAGCGAGGTAGGTATTCCAACATGACTCGTCGAATGGTTCCACCTAATTAAATAAATTTTTAGCATACAATTATACTATAAATCTATGAAATAATTGTAAAATATAGCATTAAATTTACCTCGTTATCAGTGGGAATGAATATGGGTGGTCAAGTCGATGACGTAAAAATGGAAATCGATACCATACCCACGACTGCAGTAGTGATAAGCAACCTCCGATTTTCACTTTACTCAACCGCGTCGTCCCCACATCTCCCGATACAACCTCGATAGCACGGCTGACCCCCAACTCAATTCACCGCTACGCACGAAATCAACAGTTTCAAAGACCATCTCAGTGTACGAGGTTCTAAAAGGTTCGACATCAGATAGCCTCTAATTATCTGAAGAATGTATGCCCGAGCATACCGTATTCTTTCTATTTCAGTCGAATCCTCCTGCGGCTCCGAGAATGTGTCTCGTAACCAGGCCATCTCAATCCGAGCTCCTTGAATTTTATCTGGAATGACACCCAGAAGCTTGTAGCGTATGGCTCCCCAATCACCAGAAGTTGCAGACCCGGTGACTACCGACCCGTCCACTGGCAATCCCAACTGCAACTATACATCTTCCAGAGTGATGGTACACTCTCCGCATGGAAAATGGAAAGTATGCGTCTCGGGTCTCCACCTCTCTATCAACGCACTGATCAAAGGCGGCTCCAAATTGAACCCCCGGCCTATCGTGGCCACGTGCCAAAAACCCGCTTCCCGCAGGTAATTCTCAAGCAACGGCGATGGGGGACCATGCATGTTGCGAATGTAACATTCCAACACCCGATCTACGACTATTTAAAAACTATAAAATAAAAATTAATTAAAATTACATAGACCTAAAAATATTATATAAATATTGAAAAATTAAAATTAAAACTTACCATTTTCAATTGCTCGACGGTGATGTGCTTGCTTTGTCTAGGCAAGTAATTCCCTACCATTGTGTCTGATCGAAAATTTTAAAATTTTCAAAAAAATATATCAAAAAATAAAAAGGGATTTTTTGTAAATAGTCAAGGCTATTTTGAAATTTGAGAGTAAATTTCAAAGACTTTAAGCGAGAATTGATAGAAAATTGAGAGAGAATTGAGAGAAAATTGAGAGAAGGATTAAAGTGTGAAAAAATAAAAGGGTTGGGGGTTTTATAGGGAAAAATTTTGACTGTTGGTTAAGAAAGCGCGCCCATCGAATACGCTTTGTGTTCACGTCGCCAAAGCGTCTCACGTGACGCCGCTTGGTCGACGATGGATACAAAGCGTCCCTGTGGGCGCTTATCTTTCTTTCCCCAAAACGTCTACGACGTGACGCGTTTTGGGGAAATGACCTTTCCGTAAATATTTTTCAATTCGGCCCTTTTCCGTTATTAAATTATTTTTTGGTATTATTGGGTGTTTTGCCCCAATTCACTAGTTAATTGTAAATATTAAATATAATATATTATATTAACTTTAAAATTTTCATTCTCACAAAATATTATAAAATAATTTTTCTAAAAAATTATAAAATACTTTATATATATGTTATTTAAATATTTTATTTTAATACCATAAAAATATTATATATCATGTAGTATTAATTTTATCATCGCATAAATATTTAAAATTTTAAAATTATATAAATAATGTTATGTATAAAATCTTTTAAAAATTCTAGCTAATATGTTACCAATTATTATTACTTATTTTAAAATTAGAATAAGTACTTTTTTTATAAAATTGCATTATAATTATTTAATTAAATTTTTTATTATAAGAAAAGCTCGGGTTTTTACTAAAAATATATAATTAAAAAAACCAAAATGGCATGTTGCTAAAATTAAGTACCAAGATGGTACATTTAAATGGGTGGAGGGTGGTGCATAGGCAGCATCATCTTCATTCTCTGACGGAAAACAGTAAAAATAAAATAAAATAATGGTGACACTATACAGTAAAAAAAATTATTTTAGTAGTGGAGGGTGTCAGATAGGCAGCACCAGTGGAGAGTGTTAGATAGGCGACACCAGTTGTGCCTATTTGATAGGCGGCACTGGTGGTGTCTATCTAATAGGCGGCACACCCAGTATATTCCCCCCAACTCCCTTATTCGGCTCGTATCAGTTTAAAAAAATTTTAGCAGAACAAGAGAGGTAGAAGAGAAGAAAGAAAAGGTATTTTTTTTATTGTTATTTTCAAATATAATAGATTATGATAAGAAAAAAATATTTTGTTAGTATTATATAGTTTGTTTAGTGTTATTTTTATGTTTTGTTTTAAAGTTATTTTGTTTATTGTGATTTGTTAGTAAGTTTTGTGTTTAGATTATTGAGAATATTATCTTGTAAAAATTTTAATATATTTGAAAGTTTTTATGTTAGTAATTATTATAAAATAATTGTTAGTTAGTGATAAAACAGGAAAAAATAGATAAATCTTGAAAATATTTTTGGCATAGATATTGTTAGAATTGGCAATAAATTTGATATTATTAGAAATGGACTATTATCAATCTTTAATTTTTGTGAGTAAGTATTTTTATGCTATTTGAAATTGTTTTGAGATTTTTTTGTTAATTTTTTAACAAATTGATTATTGAATATGGATAATCAGTTTTTCGTATGCATTTATTTTGATAGAATCATCTTGACAACAACCGTTGGATGTATATTTGAATGTCGAAAATAAATAGCAATGAGATTTAATAAAAATGTCTCGTTGGATGATATAAAGGGAAGTATTAATGCAAAAATTGTTAGACATTGTGGGAGAAGGGTCTTGAAACTTTTCTACAAGTTTTAGTTTCAACAGATCCCATCAAATTCACCGAAATGGAACTTGTAGACGACGAAGACGTGGAGACAATGATCGCTCTTTACTGTGGGAATCGAAGTGACAAAAATGCACCGATCCACTTATTTGCTGAGTTAGCCGGTATTGAGCAAAATGAAGATCTCACTGCATATGGTGAAGAACATAGAGCTCAAAAACAGTTCATGGTGGCTCCAATATCGTACGTCGATAGTGAATCGACTATATGCAGGATCGATGTCAATCTTAATGTTACACCCGATATTGATGTGGTTGGTGATGATCGATACGATAGTAGTGATCCTTGTGATTAAGAGGTCGATAGTGATAGTGATCCCGATGTGGACGAGATCCCCGATGATATTGATGACGAAGATGTGAATGACGATGGAAACATTAACGAGTCTTTAGTAAGGAACCAGATTCGACGTATTATGATACACAATAATCCTGGGCCACACATGTCACTCATAGACCCTAATGTAGCGCACGTAGCTGAGTTCCCGAAGTACCCTGAAATACTTCCTGCTCACCGGCTGCCTATAAATTTCAATCCTGAGGAGTTGTTTGTTGGCCAGAGATTCAAAAGTAAGGAAGAGTGCATATTTGCTATTAAGCGGTATAACATGAATATATCAGTGGACTACAAAATCGCAGTGTCTAAACCGACATTATTTATTGGGGAGTGTTGAAAGTCGGCGGAAGACTGCAATTGGTGGGTACAAGCAAAATTTATTCAAAATTCGCAAATGTTGGAGATACGAAAATTTGTTTTCCTCATACATGCACATCAGCACGTATGATGAAGATCATCGAAAAGTTGATTCCAAAACTATTTGTACGTGTATCATGCCAATGGTGAAGGATATGGCGACCATTAAAGTTTTAGTACTGATTGCCGAAATGCAAGCATGATTCCAGTATCGAGTACCATATTGAAAGGCTTGGATAGCTAAATAGATGGCAATAGAGCAATTGTACGAGGATTTCGATGCGTTGTATAACAAGCTACAAGGATGGATAGCCGTTATGCAGGAGTACGTACCAGGGACTGTCATTGAGTTACAGACACGACCTTATTACGACCCGGATGATCAACTACAATCGGGAAAAGAATTTTCCATCGGATGTTCTGGATGTTTGATCCATGCGTGCGCGCATTTCCCCACTGGAAGCCTTTTGTGCAAGTAGATGGGACCTGGCTATATGGAAAATATACACAGATCCTACTTCTTGCCGTTGCTTAAGACGGCAACAAGAACATGCTCCCGATAGCATTTTCCATCGTAGATAAGAAGAACATGGAATCGTGGGAATTTTTACTTACCAACCTGCGGAGGTATGTTATTAACAACGATAATATTTGCATCATCTCTGATAGAAGGAAATGATTAATTGCTGCCATTAGGAGTCCGGTGTGCCATGGAGATCCGTTTACTGCATCCAGCACATCGCGGCTAACTTCCATCAAGATTATAAGAATGCAGACCGGTGGAGACAAGTTGTGAGAATGGGTAAAGGATAACCTTATCTTTTCAATATAAGTATCCATGTTTTAATGCAATACTGTAACTTATCTTTTCTTAATACATATACAGTGCACGAGCTAGAGCCACATATTTTCCTCCAAAGAATGACTCGACTTGAGAGTGACATGGAGGGTCAAACAAACACATCTTTCCAACAGTGGTTGGGTACCATGGAGTAGTGGCAATGGGTTTAAAGTTTTAACGAGGGCTTTTGTTATGGTCAAATGACCACAAATTTGGTGGAGGGGATCAACGCTGTGTTATTGAAAACAAAACATCTTCTGATTTCATCTGTCTTCTCGGCTACATTCTATAGGTTGGCTACCTTGATGCCAAGAATGAGTTGCAACAAGTCAACCAGATGGAGGTGGGACACGTGTTTGTCGAAGATGTCAGGGATGCAATGGTTGCAAACCGTTGGATGGCGAGGTTGATGAATGTAGAAGTATATTCATAACGTCTTGAAACGTTTTGAGTTACGGAGACCATAGGTCATCGACCCGACATACCACCTAGGTCATATGGAGTTGATCTTCGGAATAGACGGTGCGATTGCAGGAGGTTCCAAACACTTCATTATCCATGTGCGCATGTCATGGCAGTGTTTACTAAAGTCTCGCTCAATGTTGAACAATTTTTCGATGATGTGTACACACTCAAGCACACGTTGCGTGTCTGGGGGAATGAGTTCCTCGTCCTGCCTAACCTATCTACGTGGGAGGTGCTTCGACGACTTTCAAGCGTCCCAAACAGAGGGTTACGTAGGAATCTGAAAGGTCATTCGCTCATCCAAAATCCGTAATGAAATGGACATTAGGGAGAAATCCGACGATGAGCATTGTGGATTATGCAGATTAGTAGGTCATAATCGGAGTAAATGCCCGGAGCGAAACTATCATGTTGGACAATTGTCACGATCGGGTAGTAATTTATATAACAAAATTTATATTACAAAGTTTGTTCCAATTAGATTATGGTTGTAATGTATTTAATTTATATAACAAAATTTATATTACAAAACTAAGGTTGTTACAAGTTTTAGTGTATTAATGTTGTAACGTTGCAATTAATCTAATTTATGACCACAAATTTTGTTCCAATTTTTAAAGTTCCAATTAATCTAATCAAATATATACAAAGATTGTCATTTTCTTGATTTATATTTTTTTAGAATAAAAAAGTACAAACTTTGTAATATCAAAACCGCAAGAAACCCCTAAAATTGATGGTTTGATGGTATGGTCCTAGGGGTATATTTCTACAGGGGTCGACGTTCACATTGTAGGTGATTGCGGCGATCAACGTCCTCTTCAGTCGTAGGTGAGGGTGTGCAAAACATGGAAGAAAAATCATATGCCCCGAACGCCATCGATGAACTTGAGCTGGGAGGAGTGCCATACTGCGATGGATACGACCCAAGAGGAGGGGAGTACTGGGGTGGATACGGGCCAGGAGGAGCGTTGTACTGCGGTGGATACGACCCAAAGATATCAAACCCGGAATGGTATCCATGTCCTGACAAGCCCGGGAAATAGTCATTGACTGACAAATCTGGATGACAAGAACTATCAGTTGAATTTGTATGCAATCGCTCTGACTTGGCCTCCGACTGTGGCTCGGACTTGGGCTTGGGATCTAGATCTGGTTCTGGCTCGGCCTCTATATCGGCCACTGACTCGTATGCCCTAGGTCGCTACATGTGCGGGGGGACTATAGTTGACTACCCACCAAGTAAATATGGCTTTCTTGTACTAGAGTACCATTATATGTACTCTAACGATAGTTGCAAATCGGAAGAAATATCCATCTGAGGTCTCCACGCCATTCGATTATCCCACACTGCAATATATTTTTGGTGCACAACCCTCCAGTTATTTCCATGTTTTCCTCTCTTGTTGATCAAGTGAATCTTCCCCAACTGCATTGGCGGATCGGGATATACTGGATGCAACCAAACTGCCAGAAAACTCCATCCCCATTATACCACTCAACTGTCTGGAAATTGATAATTGGTGCGTTAATGCACCATAGGTGAGAATGAATGTGGGCAGACGAGCGTATAATAGTCACAATTTCTGGTCTTCGATACGGTATCCAAATAAACTGCACGATTAATAATATGGTTAAAATTTAACACGGTTCGAGTAAGATATACAAAGTAATTACATGTCACAAATATTGGAATAGCTTACTGTTAGGATCAACCCAATTAAACAACAAGTAAAAAAATAGTGGAATAAATTAAGAAATTGAACACACAAATTTAACATGGAAAAACCCCTCCAAAAAGGATAAAAAAACCATGGGCAAAGATAATTTTACTATAATGGCAAAAGAACGAAGAGTACAAAATATAGAGATAAAAACTAAACCTTGAAAACCCGAAAAACAAAGAACCCTCAAAACGTAAACACAAAATTCTCTAAATGTGTTATGAGTACTAACATCTAATAGGTGCATTTTCTAAGGTTGTAAAAGAGCCTATTTATAGGCTAAATTCATAGGTCAAATAATAAAAATAATTTAAACTAATCAGTGTTTGATTGAAACAAATAAACAGAGTTTAACTAAAAGATTATTTCTCAAATTTGACTGAAATAGGAGTCATACTTAACAAATCTCCACCTTGACTCATATTTCCACAACGTCATCTTTGCTAAAGCCCACCACAAGCCTATCTTGAACTATGCAGCGAATTAATGAGTTGAATTTGTGCTTAAAAAGTGGAAGACTTCTAGCCTTCGACTTGTACACTGTCAAATCAAAACTAACCCGAGTTTGATTTTCATGAACATAGTGCCCTAACTTTTCAAAACATGTATCCAAAAGAGAACCTCTCTTCAACAAAACTGTCATACTTTTTTCCCTCCTATAACCAAGTTGCCTCCGCTCTAAATGAGTTGACTTCGACTCTGTAATAGACGAGGGGCATTCAATTTCATCGGTCACTATAAAACCTTCCAAAATATAAAGACTTCCAGTTCTTTTACCTTTTAACAAAATGAGAGCTCTACGAATACTTTAATGCCGCTTGACTCGATGTTGATTCTGTATCCTTTCAAGTATAAAATACTCAATGAGATGAGATTCTTTCGTAAATCAGGTACATACCTGACATCTGAGAGTGCCCTAATCGTTCCATCGTGTATCCTAATTTTAACAGTACCAATACCAATTATCTTATTATATGAATCGTTTCCCATGCGCACAACTCTACCTTTAATCAAACTGTATGTGGAGAACCATTCTCTATTGGGACACATGTGGAAATAACATCCTGAATCTAGGATCCACTCGAACGTGAGTTTGGAGTTATCACTCATTGACACTAATAAGAAATCATCATTGCTTTCATCGGCTAAATTAGCACCAGCTACATCTTCTTCATTACTCTCAGTAGCTCTTTTTTCGCAGTTTATAACAATCTGCTTTGACGTGACCTAACTTTTTACAATAGCAACACCTTTTGTCTTGTTTCTTTGATGCTACTAAAATGGAAGCTTATTTATCTGCCTTGCTATCCAAACCAAACTCATTGTCAAGTTTGTCTCTACTCAACAAATGACCCTTCACATATTCGAACGAGAGTTTGTCTTTGCCATAAATCAGAGTCTCCCTGAAAGACTTCTATAAAGGGGTAAATAGCACAATAATAGCATAGTCTGATATTTATCATCAATATGAACCTCAACTTTCTTTAAATCATTTAAAATAGTAATGAATTAACTGATGTAATCTCTAAGAAGCTCACCTTCGTTCATGCGAAATGAAAATAGACGTTATTTCAATACTAAACGGTTAGCTAGAGTCTTAGTCGAATAAAGAGTTTCTAACCTTTTCCACAAGGCGGATGAGGTTTTCTCCATCAATACCTCCTACAAAACTGTATTCGTGAGGCACAACTGGATTGCAGACAAGGCCTTTTCATCAAGCTCTTCCCATTCTGTTTTATTTAGATTCTTAGAATTTTTCCCGGTAACAAACTTTTTGAAGCCGGTTTGAATTAGAGTTGCCATCATTCAAACTTACCACAAATTGAAATTTGTCTCACCATCAAACTTCTTAATTTCAAACCTTGTTGCTGTCATATCTGAATGGGCTGACATATGAAAATTGAACTAGCTATGATACCACTTATTAGGATCGACCCGATTAAGCAACAAGTAAAAAAAATAGCGAAATAAATTGAGAAATTGAACAGACAAATTTAATGTGGAAAAACCCTCCAAAGAGGATAAAAAACCACGGGAAAAGATAATTTTACTATAATGGCAAAAGAACGAAGAGTACAAAAGATAAAGAAAAAAACTAAACCCCGAAAACAAAGAACCCTCAAAACGTAAACACAAAATTCTTTAAATATGTTATGAGTTCTAATAACTAATGGGTGTATTTTCTAAGGTTGTAAAACTTCCTTTTTATAGGCTAAATTCATAGGTCAAATAATAAAATGATTTAAACTAATCAGTGTTTGATTGAAATAAATAAATGGAGTTTAACTAGAAGATTATTTCTCAAATTTGACTAAAATAGGAGTCATACTTAACACTTACCCCTTCCTCGGCATGTTGTTTAATCAGCAGACGATATATCGAGACAATGTACGACCTCCGATACCCGGATAAAAACTTCATCTACGAAAAAAAATTTCAAGTAAATATAGTATCGTTAGAATAGTATCATTATAAAGAAATTGTCAATTAATAACAAGTTAAATTTTATCACCTATTCACTAGTGGAAATACATATGGTTGGTGCCTAACCGATGCCAAGAATGGCATCCGATAAAGAGCCCATGACTGCAGCAATACAAGGCATCCGCCTATGTCTATGGCATCAGGCTTTGTCATCCGGCAAATCTCACGATACAACATAGCCAGAACTGCGGAACACCAACTATACGAGCGAACATTCTGCAAATCAGCTAATAGGGGTTAATACATCAAATGAACCATATTGTTGTTTGCATCGGGCATTAGTATACCCCCTATAATATGAATAATGTATGCTCGAGCTGCGCACATCACCTCATGCTCAGTGGCATTAATTGATAAATTTTTAAAATTGGCTTTCAGCCATGAAAACTTCAAACCTGTAAAATTGGACTCAGTATCGGCAGGCGAGACTCCTAGTAGGCTATAACAAAGGGCAGCCAGCTCAGTTATTGCACTTACTCCTGTTACGACATTCCCATCGATTGGGAGCCCAAGTTGCAATGCAACATCCTCCAGAGTGACAGTGCACTCTCCACAAGGCAAATGAAAACTGTGGGTCTCCAGGCGCCAAATGTAACACCCTAACCCGTATCCGTCGTCGAATTAGGGTTACGAGGCATTACTGATAAAAAACACAGTTCAGAACAATCATTTATTACAATTCAAGCATAAAGTGATAACATCTCCTTTATAAACACTTCAAAACTCGATTACCACAATTCACATATACCAATTTTGCATATATAAATCATATAGCCAACCACAATCAATCATGCTTTACTAATCATAAATCACATACAAACCATACTAAAAAACTCAAACATTTCAATTTTGTTTACCTATTCAAATTTTTGAACTAAGCTATCAGACATCAATAATATAGTACACATTCCTCATAAGTTCAATGTTTGAACTTTACTACCATCACATTCAAGTCATTCGAATACTTAAAACATATTCAAGTATATATATCCTTACAAATCATATACCGATGCATATGTTAAAACATCCAATTGCATACATTTATTTCATTATCTAATTAACAAATGTACCATTTCATAAACCTATATACATTTGCATATCAAGTAAAACAAAAACATATTATACACCTCATAAGTTATCTATATAATGAATCTTTATTAAACATCACCAATTGATCAAATATAGTTATTGTACATTACAAAACTATGCATTTTACTAAATCAACGTGGACCATTTTTTAACAAAAATAACAACCCAAATTCACATGTAAATATCATGTCTAGACATCATATATTCAACCATCCAATAAGCCATTAACACTTTATACTTATAACAAAATCAAACATTAAAATAATCAACTTGACCTTTAAGTACCAAACCACAAACAAACATGTCATATGTATATGTATTTATATGTATATATATTTAGTTTATCTATAATTAGCCGAATATGAAAACCCATCATTTACCAATTTCCAAGCCAATATACAAAACAAATTATACATCAAATTATAAGTCAATAATAAGCCATTCAAATAGCCAAATTCACATTTTAAAGCAAATACATCACCTTGTTTATAAAAAACATGTATCACAAATCAAAAACACATCCATCAACTAAGTAATTACTCGAGCTAAATCACATGTTCATCAAACATACTTCCCAAAATAAGCACATTGACAAGATCGATCATTCACAAACATTAACATCATTATCCAGCCATTTTGCATGGCTATTTATATACAATTCAAAACAAATCATATTAAAACTAGCCTATACATGCCATATGTCAAAAGTGCAAATTGTCAAAGTACCAAAATAGCGATCGATAGTGTGATGATGATCCTTGACGATCCCCGAGCTCGAGCTAACTTTATATATCTATAAAACAATGAAAGATATGCACAAAGTAAGCTTTGAAAACTTAGTAAGTCATAAGCAAATAAATCATCACAAGAACATGAATAATTCAATTTGAATAGGCCAAATTTAACTAATCTCATATACATATACAATCACTTTTCTCATATAATCCATAATACCACATTAGTAACTTCACTTAACTTATTTTTCAATGAACATATAAACTTATATGTACCTGAATTATTTAGCTCAAATACACATTCGAATTAATTTGACATTGCCTTGAACCATTCGGAATCGTTAAGGATACTTGGAAACACATATATCACATACAATGCCATATCCCAGGTATGGTCTTACATGTTATCACATATCGGTGCATCTATCCCAGACAGGGTCTTACACGAATCATATATGATGCCAATGTCCCAAATATGGTCTTACACGAAATCAAACCTCGGGAATCCTAATGTCATGACATCAATATCTTATATTATTCTTAAGGCTCATACGGGGCTTTCGACTTCGTAATTCAATCAATTCATGCTCAAAATAATTTCTCCAATACTCAATTCAATTCGGCAATATATATATATATATATATATCTATACACAATTCAATTGGAAAATTTATACATTTAAATTTAAAAACGTTTATTTGCATATGAACTTACCTCGTTCGGAAACAAACGGATCGGAACAACTATTCAACAACTTTCGACTTCCCCCGATCCAAATCCGATTTCTTCCTTCCTTGATCTAAATCAAGCTTCCTAGGTGCCGAAATTTAAAAGCTTCAAAAATGGCTTCTTTCTTCTCACATTCGGCCAACAAAAGATGAATATGCATGTGTTTTTTTCTTATGTTTTATTTTATTAACTATTATTACTAATTTACATAATTAACCTTTATAATTTAATTTGAAAACCATATAATACATGCCCAAAACCGTCCACTCATAAATTCAATGGTCAAATTACAACATAAATACCTCACCTTTAATTAATTAAAACAGTTAAGCACTTTAACATATAGCATGCTACTTTTACATTTTACGCGATTAAGTCCTTTTATTAAATTAAGCACACAAACGGTAAAATTAAATCACGAAATTTTTACACATATAAAATATCATGCTGTAAATACCAAAAATAATATTAAAATAATTTTATGACCTCAAATTTGTGGTTCCAAAACCACTGTTCCAATTTAACTAAAACCAGACTGATACAACTCTCCCCATTAGGGATTTTCGGTCCCGAAAATCTTACCAGTGAATAGGTTTGGATATTGCTCTCACATAGCATCCTCGGGCTCTCACTTAGCTTCTTTGACCCCGTGTCGATGCCATAAGTGTAACACCCCTAACCCAAAACTGTCGCCAGAATAGGGTTAAGAGGCATTACCGAACAAATCGGAACATTTCACTTTCATTTTACAACACATAGTCAATCATCATTAAAACATATCGCAACATAATCATATAGTCCCTTATTGAGGTCTACGAGACCTCAAACACGTGTTAGAAAGAGGTCAGGACTAAACCGAACACTTACGAAAATTTTTAGAAATTTAAACATTCTTCAACACTATAAATGTCACACGCCCGTGCGGTCAGGCCGTGTGCCTCACACGACTACCAGACACGCCCATGTGTTCAGGCTGTGCCAAAATAGGGTGTACATACTGACTTGCCCACACGGCCACTAGACACGCCTGTATGCCATGACCGTGTGAAATTAAGCTAGCTACTGACTTGGCCACACGGCCACCAGGCACACCCGTGTGCCACGACCGTGTAACCTGCCCAGACACACTTCAAAGTGGCCTTTGAGCCACACGGTGGAGACACATGCCCGTGTCTCTTGGTTGTGTATGCAAAATAGGCCATTTGCAAGGCCAAAATGCCACCCACACTTGAGTCATACCTACAAGCACATACAAGCCTATTTTCACACACAATTTGGCAACCAAATACATGTCAAATGATCAACATGTCATCCCATCCAATCTCATTTCTAATCATGTCAACTTATATACAAAATTGCACAATTAAAACACATGCATAACCAAGCATGATTCATCCACAATATCATCAATCCATCACTAAGCTTACCATTCATAAGACATTTTCATTGCCATCAAGCCATACCAAAACATACTTCAAATACCATAATCATTCATGCATATTACCAACATTTATCTAGCCACATCACATGGCTATTTACACTTCTCAAACATGTTTCAAAACAACTAGGCTATACATACCATATCCAAATATACACATCTTCAAAAGTACCAAAATAGATTGCCGATAGTGTGATAGAGATGCTAACGATTCCCGAATCCGAGCTAGCTTTACTGACACTGTAAAATAGAGAAACAAATTACACAATAAGCTTTCAAAGCTTAGTAAGTTCGAAATACAATACAATTAACTCATTGAATTAAATCAATGTACAAATTGAACCATCACATAGATAATTTATCAATGATACACAAATTCAACTATATCTAATACTCACATAGCACTCCATTCATCTACTTTCAATTTCACCAACCACATAGGTATCATACATACCTTTGCCAACACATAGTTACTCACCAATCATGCTACTCAACCGCTCGACTTTACATTTAGATCAACCTTTGCTATTCTCTTACTTTATTCATACACTTAGTGCCAATTTGTAGACGAAACATAATTGTCATTGCACACTTAGTTCCAATACGTTAAATCGAGCTTATTTCGGTATCTCACACACAGTGCCAAATAAATAAGCCGAAGCTTCTATCGTTTCGCACACACAGTGCTAATCAACTCTGTCTCAATTTAATTACGCACACCTAGTGCCTTGTCACTCAATTTCATTCATTATATTTCTAATTCAATATCTATTATTCAATTCACATCACATAGAACATAAATTAACAACTTGTACTATATTCGAACTTACCTCAGACGTCGAATTATCGAAACGGTCGATTAATCAAGCACTTTGTCTTTGCCTCGGTCTCGATCCGAACCTCTCCTTTCTTGGTCTATACACATTCAAATTCAACTCATTAAATCACCAATTCATTCAATTTAGTCCACACACACACTTATTTAGGGCATTTTACAAAATAACCCCCATATTTTTACATTTTGATACTTTAGTCCCTAATTCATCAAATCACAAAACACACGCAATTTCAAATCACATATGCTTAGCCGAATTCTTCCCATGCTAATACAAGCCCACATATTTTATTTATTTCATATTTTAGTCCCTCAATTTACATTTTTCTCAATTTAGCCCAATTTACTCAATTTCACCAAAAAATCCAAATACAAAATATGTTAACCCAACACTAAGCTTTCATATTTTACCAACTATCAACACAAAGATCACATGTCCATCCATGGCACATCTCAAAATCTTCACCAATTCACAAAATTGAAGCATGGGTTTTAAAGAGCACAATTTTTGTAAAAATTATCAAAAATCGAGCTCAAAGCATACCTCAATCAAGAACTTAATGTGCCGAAACCTTTAAAGCTCTTAACCCTTTCTTTCTTTCCTAATTTCGGTGGATGGAAGATGAGAGAATGGCCATTTCATTTGTTTTGTTTTAATTATAATAAATTAATAATCATTTAACCAATTTTCCCTTTTATTAATCATATAAGACAAATAAACATTAAGGTTAATATGTCATTTAACCATCCAATAACTTTAATAATGGGCTAATTGCCTTGTAAGGCCTCCACATTATTAAGACAACAACAATTAAGCACTTAACAATCATCACATAGCATTATACACTTTATGCGATTAAATCCTTTCTCATAATTCAACACATAGTCGATAAAATTTTCACACCAAATTTTCACACAGGCTATATCACATATAATAAACACCAAGAATAATATTAAAATATTATTCCAACCTCCAATTTGTGGTCTCAAAACCACTGTTCTGACTAGGGTCTAAACTGGGCTGTTACAATAAGACTTTCACTAATGAAATTTTCTTCTTTCTCAATTCTTTAACCTCGCGATCTAAAACCCGGATCGGTTTTTCTTCGTATGTCATATCGGATTGAATCTCAATCTTAGACGGGGAAATCACATGTGAGGGATCATATCGATATCATCGAAGCATCGATATGTGAAATACATTATGAATCTTTTCTAACTCAGGTGGTAACAACAATTTATAAGCAACCAGCCCGATACGCTTGATAATTTCATACGTCCCAATGTACCTCAGACTTAACTTGCCTTTTCTGCCAAATCTAAGTATTTTCTTCTACGGAGACACTTTTAAGAATAATCTATCCCCAATTTGAAACTCAATATCTTTTCGTTTCAAGTCTGCGTATGATTTCTGACAATCTGACGCCGCTTTCAGACTATCACGAATCATTTTCACTTTCTGTTCAGTCTCTTTAATCAAATCAACCCGTGAATCTTATTTTCGCTGAGCTCAATCCAGTACAAAGGTGTTCGACATTTGCAAATGTACAAAGCTTCATAAGGTGCCATTTTTATACTTGATTGAAAGCTATTATTATACACAAATTCAATCAATGGCAAGTATCATTCCCACATACCTTCAAACTCAAGAATGCAACATCTCAACATATCCTTGAGTATCTGAATAATAAGCTCGGATTGACCATCCGTATGTGGATGAAAAGCAGTACTGAAGTGTAGTTTCGTACCTAATGCATCTTGGAGTTTCTTCCAAAACCGCGATGTAAACCTCGGATCTCTATCCGAAATGATAGAAATAGGTACTCTGTGCAATCTCACAACCTGAGAAATGTGCAACTCAGCAAGCTTATTAAGCGAATAATTTGTACGTACCAGAATGAAATGAGCTAATTTAGTTAGTCTATCAACAACCACCCATATTGCGCCCTTTTTACTCGGAGACAGGGGTAGATTTGATACAAAATCCATCATGATTCTGTCCCATTTCCACTCTAGAATCATAATCGGCTACAGTAACCCAGAAGGTACCAGATGCTAGCTTTGACTTGCTGACAGATTAAACATTTCGAAACAAATTTAGAGATATCATGTTTCATTCCAGACCACCAGTAAAGCTATTTCAATCATTATACATTTTCGTACTTCTTAGATGAACAGATAACCGACTACTATGAGCTTTGTTCAAAATCATCCGAATCAACTCTGAATTTCTCGAAACACATATTTGATCTCTGAATCTCAAACAATCATTAGCATCAACTTGAAACCCTAAATCAAGGTTTGAATCACATTAAACTCATTTTGCTAACAATTTATTATTAACTTTCTAAGCTTCGCAAATCTCTGTATAAATAACGGTCTCACTTTCAACTCAACTACAATCGAGCCGTCATCAGATAGAGCCAACTGAGTATTCATCGCACGTAGAGCAAGCAAAGATTTTTGACTTAAAGTATCAGCAACAACATTGGCCTTCCCCGGATGATAGTCAATCACTGGCTCATAATCTTTTAACAATTTTAACCATCTTCACTATCGTAGATTCAGATCTTTCTAAGTCATCAAATATTTTAAGCTTTTGTGATCCGAATAAACATGACATTTTCACTGAACAAATAGTGGCGCCAAATCTTCAATGCAAACACAATAGCTGCTAACTCTAAATCGTGCATGGGTAATTCTTTTGATGTGGCTTTAATTGTCTCGAGGCATAAGCTATGACTTTGCCTTCTTGCATCAAAACACAGCCCAGACCATTCAACGATGCATCACTATAGATTACAAATTCTTTACCCGATTCTAGCTGAACTAACATTGGAGCTTCGGTCAATAAAGCTTTCAGCTAATCAAAACTTTTCTAACACTTGTTCGACCACTACAACTTAACATTTTTCTAAAGCTCGTCAACGGAGTTGCAATCATTGAGAAACCTTTTACGAATTGTCTGTAATAAATGGCGAGTCCCAAAAAGATCAAGACTTCGAATACATTTCTCAGAGGTTTCCAATCTAATATTTTCGAAATCTTACTCTGATATATTTGAATACCCGATGCTGACACAATATGCCCCAGAAAATCGACTTCGCGCAACCAGAATTCACATTTACTAAGCTTCACATATAGCTATTTATCACGCAAAGTCTGTAGCACAATTTTTAAGTGCTCAACATGCTCAGATTCATCACGGGAATAGATTAAGATGTCATTTATAAACACAACAACAAATCGATCCAAATATGGTCTGAAGATTTGATTCATTAGGTCCATAAAAATAGCAGGTGCATTCGTTAATCTGAAAGGCACAACTAAAAACTCATAATGCCCGTACCTCGTTCGAAAAGTAGTTTTCGGTACATCAGAGTCTTTAACTCACAGCTGATAGTAGCCTGATCTCAAATCTATCTTTGAAAACACTGTAACCCCTTTCAACTGATCAAACAAATCTTCTATTCATGGTAAAGGATATTTATTCTTGATAGTCACTTTATTAAGCTGTCGATAATCAATACACATTCTCATAATTCCATCTTTCTTCTTCACAAACAACACTGGTGCACCCAAGGAGAATAACTTGATCACGCGAAACCTCTATCTATCAACTCTTGCAACTGAGCTTTCAACTCTTTTAATTCGGTCGGTGCCATTATGTAAGGAGCTATCGATATCGGAGTTGTTCTCGGCACTAACTCAATACGAAACTCTACCTCTCGGATCGGTAAAAAACCGATAACTCTTTAGAAAACACATTTGGATATTCACATACCATTGGTACTGATTCAATCTTCTTTTTGGTCACTTTAGAGTCGAGCACATAGGCAAAGTAAGCTTCACAACCCTTTCTTATATATTTCCGAGCCAACATCGAAGAAATCACTGCCGGTAACCCATTCAAATCATCTGATTCAATCTGGTATCCTGGCATCACAAATCAATCGTCTTTCATTTTGCAGTTTATAATAGCATCATGCAGTGTTAACCAATCCATACCCATAATTATATCAAATTCGTCAAATGGCAACAACATCAAATCGGCCAAAAAACAAAAACCTCGAATCATCAACGAATATTTCTTGCATACTTTATCAACCAAAACACACCGGCCTAAGGGGTTCGATACTCTAATCACAAATTTAGTAGACTTTATAGGTAAAGTCTTACTGGATACTAAAGTCTCACATACATAAGAATGAGTTGATCCTGGATCTATCAATGTAATCATAGTAGTATCATAAAGAGTGAAAGTACCGGTAATAACATCTGGAGATGAAGCTTCTTCTCGAGCGTAAATGGCATAGGCTCTGGTTGGTGCTCGGGCTTCAGATCTCACAGTCCTATCTTTAGTCATTCTATGGCTACCACTCACATTACCCGTGTTTCTGGGTGTACCTCTAGCTGTAGTGTTACTCAGCCTCGTATTCTGCACTTTATCTTGTTCGGCCAACTCAAGACATTCACGGATGAAATGATCTAATGATCTACAATTGAAACAAGCTCGATCATTCAGTCTACAATTGCCAGGATGTCATTTACCATAATGTTTTCACTCAGGTTTATTTGATATGACATTTCCAACACTAGCCACTGAAGTAGCTTTCGAACTCACAAGTGGTCTGTCTTAGTCTCGTCTGGAATAACCCACAGTAGCCTTTGAAAGGCTAAAACCATCTCAAAACTTCTTTGATTCAACTGAAATGACTTATTCGATGATCTTTTTGTGAATCTCTAGCTTCAAAGTCAATATTTCTTTTCTCCTTCCCGAGTTCTTCAGCTTTGCATGCTCGCTCAACGAGTACCACAAACTCTTTAATTATCTAATTGCATACATTTATTTCATTATCTAATTAACAAATGTACCATTTCATAAACCTATATACATTTGCATATCAAGTCAAAACAAAACATATTATACAACTCATAAGTTATCTATATAACGAATCTTTATTAAACATCACCAATTGATCAAATATAGTTATTGTACATTACAAAACTATGCGCATTTTACTAAATCAACATGGACCATTTTTTAACACAAATAACAATCTAAAGCATACTTAATTCACATGTAAATAGTATGCCTAGACATCATATATTCAACCATCCAATAAGCCATTAACACTTTATACTTATAACAAAAATCAAACATTAAACCAATCAACTTGACCTTTAAGTACCAAACCACAAACAAACATGTCATATGTATATGTATTTAGTTTATCTATCATTAGCCGAATATGAAAACCCATCATTTACCAATTTCCAAGCCAATATACAAAACAAATTATACATCAGATTATAAGTCAATAATAAGCCATTCAAATAGCTAAATTCACATTATAAAGCAAATACATCACCTAGTTTATAAAAACATGTATCACAAATCAAAAACACATCTATCAACTACGTAATTACTCGAGCTAAATCACATGTTTGTCAAACATACTTCCAAAAATAAGCACATTAACAAGATTGATCATTCACAAACATTAACATCATTATCAAGCCATTTTCGCATGGTTATTTATATACAATTCAAAACAAACCATATTAAAACTAGCCTATATATGCCATATGTCAAAAGTGCAAACTTTCAAAGTACCAAAATAGCGATCAATAGTGTGATGATGATCCTTGACGATCCCCGAGCTCGAGTTAACTTTATATATCTATAAAATAGTGAAAGAAATGCACAAAGTAAGCTTTGAAAGCTTAGTAAGTCATAAGCAAATAAATCAGCACAAGAACATGAATAATTCAATTTGAATAGGCCAAATTTAACTTATCTCATATACATATACAATCACTTTTCTCATATAATCCATAATACCACATTAGTAACTTCACTTACCTTATTTTTCAATGAACATATAAACTTATACGTACCTGAATTAAATAGATCAAATACACATTCAGATTAATTTGACATTGCCCGTTGAACCATTCGGAGTCGTTAAGGATACTCGAAAATACAAATATCACATACAATACCATATCCCAGATATAGTCTTACATGTTATCACATATCGATGCATCTGTCCCATACAAGGTCTTACACGAATTATATACGATGCCAATGTCCCAAACATGGTCTTACACGAAATTACACCTCGAAAATCCTAATGTCATGAGATCAATATCCTATACTATTCATAAGGCTCATACGGGGCTTTCGACTTCGTAAGTCAATCAATTCATGATCGAAAAAATTTCTCCAATACTCAATTCAATTCAACAATATATATATTATACATTTAAATTTAAAAGTGTTTATTTGCATATGAACTTACCTCATACGAAAACGAAAGGATCGGGATGACTATTCAACAACTTTCGACTTCCCCCATCCAAATCCGATTTCTTCCTTTCTTGATCTAAATCAAGCTTCCTAGGTGCTGAAATTTAAAAGCTTCAACAATGGCTTCTTTCTTCTCACATTCGACCAACAAAAGAAGAATATGCATGTGTTTTTTTCTTATGTTTTATTTTATTAACTATTATTACTAATTTACATAATTAACCTTTGTAATTTAATTTGAAAACCATATAATACATGCCCAAAACCGTCCATTCATAAATTCAATGGTCAAATTACAACATAAATACCTCACCTTTAATTAATTAAAAGAATTAAGCATTTTAACATATAGCATGCTACTTTTACATTTTCGCGATTAAGTCTTTTTATTAAATTAAGCACACAAACGGTAAAATTAAATCACAAAATTTTCACACATATCAAATATCATGGTGTAAATACTAAAAATAATATTAAAATAATTTTACGACCTCAAATTTCGTTCGAAACCACTGTTTCAATTTAACTAAAATCGGGTTGTTACACCAACGCTTGACCAATGCGGATATTAAATCGTACCGCAAATCAAACGTCCGAATCAATGCTGCTGACCCAAATCCAGCTAACTCCAAGTATGGCATCAATCGTTCATCCTGGGAATATCCTAAACTATTCACCTGACCCCTTAATGCGCGGTATGGGCTCTGACAGTGGTAAATTACAGAAAATAGTTATAATAACATAATTTATTTCCGTAAATTACGTAGATATTTTTTAAGGGAACCCGTGATTAACAAATAACAATATATTACCATATTATTAACTGTGTTTGATATGTGACCATCGTTCTTAATCAATGGAGCCATTGCGATACCTGCAATTTCATAACAAATTTCGGTTATTAATTTCAAAGTTTGATGGATTTTAAATATTTATCAAAATACCTAAATTTTATATATTGCTTTTAATTACAAAAGACCCCCAAACAGTATTTTCCACATCATATTTTTCGCTATACTACATTAACAAAATAAATATATCTTATCAATTCCAACTCAACTCCAACTCAATGGCCCTATTCAGAAATTCCATCCCAATGGTTTAATCTTTTACCTATATAAAAAACAAAAATTTTATATTAAAATACTAAAAATAATATGCCAATAAAAAATATAAATAAAACATAACATAAATGATATATATTAAATACAAATATTATTATTATTATTATTATTTTAAAATGATAATAAGTAAACATTTTTTGTTTAAAATATGATACATATAATAACACGCCAACTTAATTATTGTCAAAAAATAAGAGAGGCTATTCGACTGCACAGAAAGGGACGTTGGAAAAGATAAGAAGAGGCTGTTGGTGTCCAACTGTGCCTTGGAAATTGGCTAGGCATTATTACTTTAGCTTTCCTTTTTCTGCAGCTTTAATTGAGTTATCTTTTCATTTGATTTTGTTTATTTTAATTTAGGTTTTGTTTGTTAGGCCGATAAGTGAAATACAGTACATAAAGCCAATCCAAAACCAGGCCTCGTAATGTGTTTTCTATTTTCTTCTTAATAATAAAAGCCTAGCTGAATTTACTTCAAAAAAAAATTTATTGTCAAAAAATATAATTATTTTTCATAGAATTTCAAAAGAAATTTAATTTTAATATTTATAAAAAACATAAAATAAAATTTAAAAACATAAACTCTTATACTCAATTATAAAATCTTAAAAATTAGAACATATAAACTAATTCCTAATTTATCTCATAAATTCTAAATTCCATATCAATGGTCTTATCTTTTACCTACATAAAAAATATTAAAATAATCAAAATTATAACATGCCAAATAAATTTTATAAAAAATATATCTAATCAACCTAAAACACACATAAGAAATAAATTACATAAAATAATAAAACATTCTTTGTATATAACATAAATAGACTTTTTACTTCAATAAACATTAAATTAAAAAAATTATGAATGACTAAAAATATAAAATAAATACAAACATACCTTAATAGCTCTTTTTAACCAAATAATACCTTACAAAAATAAATTTAAAAATTAAATCTAAATTAAATCAACAATAATAACAACAAAAATAAATTAAATTAACTTTAATCCATTAATTTATAACAAAAAAGTACCTTTTCTTTTCTATTTTTTTCCTTCTCTTTCTCCTTCCCTCTCTCTATTCTCCTTCTCTTTTTTTCTTTCTTTTCCCTTCCCTTCCCTTCCCTTCCCTTTCCGCCCTCCCTTTCTCCTTCTTCTTCTCTTCTTTTCTTCTCCTTCACTTTCTTCTCCTTCACCCACCAGCAGAAAATGAAATTGGGGACCATTATAAGGTCCCTAAACACACAAAAAACAAACTAACTCAGCATGCAACCATCCTATCCACTACCAAAGTGGTGCTGCCTCTGCCAGCTCCTCCACCAGCGTCGCCTACGCTAGCTCCTCCATCAGTGCCGCCTCTTCCGTAGGCGCGACTTGTGTCCCGTCCCGTTATGTCACCGTTATTTTATTTTATTGTATTTTACTGTTTTTCATCAGAAAATGAGGGTGGTGCCGCCTATGCACCGCCCTCCATCCATCTAAATGTACCATTTTGGTACTTAATTTTAACAACATACTATTTTGGTATTTTTTTATATTTTCAGTAAAAATCCGAAAAGCTCGCTCTAGTTATTTAGTAGTAAAATTTAGGCTCAAATTTGCTAAGTATTATAACATGATTTTTTAATAAACTCATAAAACTATATTAAGTAATCAGAAAATTTGGGATATAAAAAAAATGAAATTTATAAGATTAAAATCATAATAAACAATGATGTTGACATTGTCGACGATATGCTTAATTAAGTTCAACTTTGTTAATAACAAAAGCATCCCAACATTGTTTATCAAAACCCTCAAATGCGTCATATTTTGCCTCAACGTCATTCCCCGAGAACTTGACATCGATGAGAGTCTATCAATGTGTAAACACACACACGCCACCCCACATGCCGTATCATTTACCATTACATCCCACAACCTATTGCTCACTAGTACCAAACATTTTTCATTTTTTCTCTATGTTACTGTCACTTTAAACTTCAGTATAACAAACAATTTTAAACAATATTTATGATTAATTAAACAAAAAATTAGATAGAATTTTAAAAAATAAGAAATGATTAGAAGAATTAAAAAAAATATAAATTTACTATATGCTCTAGACATACTTAGAATGGCAAGAACTCTAGAGCCGTCCCACTAAATTATTCTACCATTAGCTTTTTAGATTTGGATTAGTTCATTGGGTCAATTCGGCTGCAATTAAATAATATAAAGTAATTTTAATTTAATTTTTACAATAATGAATAAAACTTAAATACCAAATTTAACATTAAAGCTAAATTTATGTATCAAATGGTATTTTAAGCAATGAAATGTATTAATTTTATTAAAAATATATTTAAATTAATGATATGATTTTTAAAGTAAACAATGCAATTCAATAATGAATAAATTACATCATAAGGTAGTGGATGTTGTTATTGTATTAAATACAGTACTTAAACTTAATGAATGATTCACTCATCATACTATTATTTAAATTTTTAATTAAGTTGGTGTCACAAGTCAATTAGACACCAATTCGATTGAAAAAATTGCAAGCATACCCCTCCATATTTAGAATAAGATATATTATTATGAAGATATTTTAGTCTTTTTTACTTTGTAAATAAAATCAATAAAAATTACAAATGATAAGATTTAAAGCACACCATCAACATATATAAAACCTCCAATTTACCACTACAAGCAAATTTTCATCTTGATTATCATTCACATTACTACTTGTTTTCGTGTGCCTAGATATCAAGAAAGCATCTTCCAAAGCTTAAAAAACTCATATTGCTTGTTGTCCAAAACATTAGGATTCGGTCTAAAGCCATCGAGCCTTCTCCTTCAAAACAACTTTGAATCATATTAGGATTTGTGTGGATGTTTCCCTCTTATAAAGAATGCACAGAGGTGTTTGTAGATAACCAAGTAGCTATTGATATCTCAATTAATCCCATTTTCATAGGAAAGCAAAAAATTTCAATATCAAATTATTCTTTCTCAGAAATTCACAAAACGAATGATCACCTGGATTAAACTACTACAATATTAATCTTTAATTGGTAGATATTTGTACTAAAACTTTTCCAAGAAGAAAATTTGAATTTCTCAAAGAAAATCTTAGAATTTGTATCAACTGAAGCAAGGAGGAGTGTTAAAATTTTGTCTCGGCTATTGTAGTGTATAAGTCAAAACAACTTTGCTATTTTTTAGTCATTTTATATTGTTGTTGTTATGAATATCTTATTAAGTGGATGTCCATCAAGATCAATATAAGTTTTGATGTACTTTATATTCTAATAGTGATTAGAAGTAGATCTCTACTTCATTTATACTTTTTATGCCTATAAATAGAGACTTTGGAGCAGCATTGTAAACATTTTGATTGATCAATAAAATACGCTCTCTTTGCTCCCCCATTCTCTTTATTATTATTCTCTGTCTTTTATTTTATAACATCTTATCAGCACGATTCTCTTTTAATTATTTTTATCCATAAGTCACAAAAAAATTTGCTATTGTCTGTTGCCTCTTAGAGTTGTTGCTTTTTCAATTGAGGCCTGCGCACTATGGGAAATCATTAGAGCCTTTAACCACTCAGCTAGGGTGATAACGATGATGTTAAAGAATCTCAGCTATATTTTACTATAATTTATTTATTATATCATGTTTATTATAATTGGAGACTAATCATGACAACATGAATAGATAGATTTTTATTTGAAATCCATGCATGTTTGCAATGGTGATTATGAAATAAAGTATCTATTGGGATGTTTATAAGTTCATATTAGTAAATCTATTGCATTCCCTAAAGTGAACACAAAAGAAAATATAAACCAATATTATTACAATATTTAGTAGCACAAAATTAGTCGAAAGCTCCAGAAGAGCAAATATATTAATATCTTGTGATGGTTAATCCATTGGTTTTAAAAGATATTCGTTATAATGGATATCACATTGAGATTGTGAATGAAGAAAAAAATTATATTTCATATGAATCACTATTGTTATAAATATCTATTTTGAAAGGATGAAAAAAAAAGGAAGATTATCTTTGTGATCTTTTGTCATGATCCCCATTAAGGGGTTGAAAGAAAAATATTTGATTGTGAAATATCTACTTATGAGCAATAGAATATGGTAATTCTATCTAAAGCTCACTATGGTTGGATGCACCTCAAGTTGCAAGTTTTTTTTTTTAAACTGTGAGTAGAACTTCGAAGTATTTAGAATAAGTTCTCAATTAAAATTACGTGGAAAAATATTACAGATGAGAACTTGCAAGAGAGAAAACTTATATATAAAAAGTCATTGGTTATGTACCTGTTGTACACTGAAAATAGTGATTTAGACTTTACATTGATTTAGACATTTCCAGTAGTAAATGTCACAATAGTACTTATATGTGGATACAATGTAACACCCCTTGCCCGGGTTCTACGCCGGAACCAGGCCCGAGGCATTACCGTACTAAAACCTCATGACGCCACTTAGGCTTATTGTGACTACTAACTTAAGCCACCTTTACAACTTCGTTTTCGACTTAGAAGTCTCACTCATATTCCCGAGGGCTCTCGAGACTATCACGGAGCTTTTTCTATTCTTAAATTTTTATCTCTTTTATTCTGGGTTCACACGCCCGTGCATGTTGAGACACACCCATGTGTAGACACACACACGCCCATGTCCCCAAACCGTGCTTAAAACTTGAGCATCCTGCCAAATGCTCCACGACCAAAGCACATGTCCGTGCTAGTCTAGGGGCACGCCCGTGTACCTCTAAGGCACCCTCGTGTCCAATGCCCATGGGGAGCTACTGACTTGGTCCACACGGCCCTGACACGCCCATGCCCAAACCGTGTGTCTTACACGGCTCATGCACACGGCCGTGGGACTCATCCGTGGTCTATTCTTTCCAATAATAATAATAAGGTAGAGGTATGCGGCCTGAACCACTTTGTGTGTCTAACCGTGTGGGCACTTAGAGGCTATCTACCAAGCCTTCTACCACTCTCAATTGCATATATACATATACTAATTCAATAGGAACTCACATCACCAACTAAAATACATGAATTTATACATTTGATTCATGAAAATAAGGTTTTCCTCCCATACAATTACAACAACTTAAGCCATCCTCAATGGCCATACACATTTAAACTATAAACCCTCTTAGGCCAACAAAATTAAGCACACTAACAACAACTCAATCAACCTTAAATTCTAGCCCTATACATGCCATGACTCAATAGGACTTGATACCTCATACCAAGGGTCTATTCGATAGTGTGAAAACATCTCTGGCGATCTCCAATCCGAGCTAGCTAAAATAACCTATAAGAGATGAGGAAAGAAGAGGAGTAAGCAATAATGCTTAGTAAGTTCATCTGCATAAACTGACAAACACTGATATCCCTTGAATATACATGACTACAAGTTATTATAATAAGCTTTCCTCGTGAGCTCATGGTTACTTACTCAACCATTGTTGAAACTTACTCATTCAATATTTTACCACACTCTTACCCTATCATGAGCCAACTGCTCGTGATGAATAGCATTCATTCCTGCACTGATCACCATTTAATCGTATGAAACAACACATCAACCATCTAGATAAATCGCTCATACTACTAATCTCTCACTGGTTTCGCACTTAGCCCATGACTGAATCTCTAATGGGGTGGTATCGCACACAGCCCACCATTCATAAATACTCATGGTGATTTCGCACTTAGCTCACCAATCATTTATAAGCGATGGTATCGCACACAACCCATCGATTTCTAATGTATCAGGTGGTAACACACACAGCCCACCTATGGCAATATAATTGATGGTATCACACACAGCCCATCAATTAATAGTTTATCAGATGGTAACGCATACATTTAATCGATAATGATATAGCCGACGAGAACGCATTACGACCCATCAACAACTATCAATGCGGTGCATTTGCACAAGCTCACCATTACTATACATTCACAAATATTTACCCTCATACATTTCTCAAATTCAATTGTTCATCAGGGAACATCCTCACTTACTATCATTCTTACTTAACTTTCTACGATATTCATTCGCATTCACGCAGTACAACAATAAATCTATCTCATGCAACTAAGGTGCATTAATAACACATATCCCACTAGGGGTTCATCATATATTGAATTCATCTCAATTCAGTTCTAACACTAACTTGTACTTCTTGTGGTACAACCACCTACATTCAAATTGTTAAATAACTCTCTTGAGTCCCATGCACATATTTCTCATCGACATCATACCTCCAATAGGATCCTTCACATATTAACATATCGATGACATGTCCTTGTCATGGTCTTACACTATACACCAAGACCATATTCCAATATGGTCTTACTCGAGGCTTTAACCATCATCATAACATTTTATATACATTTTCTATTACTCTTAAATTCAATTCTTTTGACATCTCATCAAGGATGTTTCATACATTCTGTAACACCCCTAACCCGTATCCGTCGTCGGAATAGGGTTATGAGGCATTACCGGACAAACACAGTTTCACATAGTCATTTATCATTTTTCATACACAAGGTTATATCAATTTCTTTACGATATAACTTCTAAATCCAATAGCAATCATCCACTAAATCATATTAGTTAAATTTGCACATATGAAACACACAACTAGATAAAATTAATCATGCTTAGTTACTTATAATACATATGCAAACTATGCTTTAAAATTTCAACCATATTAATATCATCTATATATCCACATACTCGAATTAACTAATATGCCACAAAACCATGTTACATGTACTTAACACATATGACTCTAATATTAATGGCGTTTGTATACTTAAAACATATTAAAAGATATATATCATTTCATTTCATACATCACATATATGTCAATATATCTATTTCATTAATTGAATATCGAACATATCAATTCATTGCTATTACACAAACACAAAATAAAACCATTCAAACCATATTACATTAATTATTATGCAATTACATATGCGATTTTAGTAACCTTACAATATGGTTTAACATACTATTGATGCATATATATATATATATATATATATATATATATATAGTGCGATTTTACCTTAAAAATAAAAGCCACATCTAACATTTGAACACAAATAACATTTCAATGTACTCCTAATTCGCATGTATGTTAGTATACCTAAACTTCATTTTTTCATCTTATTAACTAATCATTGATTCAAACCACACCATAATCAAGATTATATGCTTATCAAAATGAACCAAATATTACAACCGAATTTACAACACACACATAAGCATACCCATATTAATATTAACATCAACTTGGCACTTTTAACAATCCAATAAAACTAACCAAAACATACTTAAATCATAACCATCATTTACCATTTGGATTCGTACCAACAATCAACAAAAATAGTCATGAAACATATTCTTTACTTATCATTTAGCAACCAAGCTTATATAGCCAATACTCAATCAAATACATATCCGTCATTTACCATTTCTCATTTTAGAATCATAATCCAAACATTATCAATGTATATACCATATATTAAGCTCATTAACATGAACCAATTAATAAGTCTTTCTTATCATAATCTAACATGCATAAATAATAATACCACTCTCACACATGATTAAACCATAATCAAGCATAAATAATAGTTCATGGCATGAGCAAACAATATCATCAAAACACGAAACAAGTTATTCAAAATAGATAGCCATTTTAGCATGGCTAGCATATTTACACTATTACAAAACATTAGTTATACGGTTTAATCTAGCCTATACATGCCCTTTTTAAATAACAAACTAAGTTTTCAATACCAAAAGGAAGTCGATAGTGTGGTTGACTTCACGGATGATCCTTCGAGCCCGTAGTTCAATTAAAATCTATAAAACAAAGATAAACAAAGACACACACACAAGTAGTTTACTAGCTTAGTAAGTCCCAAGCATACATAAATATAATGAGCATATAGTATAAAACATAATTATTTCATTATGTAAAATATAGATCGTTGAATAATAGTAATACTCTTTACTTAAATATCATTGCTATAACATCGAAAACCAATCTAGGCATCGATCTTCTATTTCTACTTATACACAAGAACAAGCGCTTTTGTCACACTCATCTACGATCTTTAACTATACATTAAGAATTTTTTGTTCACTTCATTCCTTACTAAAATGGTAGGTTAGTTCTTACGAACTTTTACCACATAACACTATATAAACATCTCACCTTGTTTGATGTTCGAACCTCCACTTATAGCATATCACCCAAGATAAAGCCCGCTAGGCATTTAAAGCGAAAAATATCACTTAAGACGAAGTCGCTAGGCACTAAGCCCGAATATATCATCAAGACGAAGCACGCTAGGCACTAAGCCCGAATATATCATCAAGACGAAGCACATTAGGCACTAAGTCTAGAATATATCATCTAAGACGAAGCTCGCTAGGCACTAAGCCGAATATATCAATGTGATCAATCATTCCACACACATTTCATATCTATATTACATATCCAATTCAACTAAACTTATTCACCTTAAACAAATAAATCATTACTTCATCGCACAATCCCATAATTCGCATTGATACACTTATTCATATCACATTATCAATTTATGAAATCAATCCAATACACATATATACATTCGGCTACAACATGATTATATACTAAAATTTATCAAACATTATCATTTAATAAGTTCATGAATAATTCTTTAACAAATTTCAAACAGGACTTACCTCGGTTGTCGATAGGCATGTGAATCGGCTTATTCGAGAACCTTCGTCTTTCCCGATCTAACTCTATTTTCTTTGCTCTTGATCTAAAAACATTAAATTTAGCTTATTCAAGCACAATTCATCTCAATTTAGTCCCTAAGCACATAAATGGGCAAATTACTATTTTACGACTAGTATTTCACAACTTTGTAATTTAGTCCTATTTGCATAAAACTCAAAATACATCAAATTTCCCATACTCCTTAAGGGCCGAATATATATGAGGACTATACAAGTCCATATCTTTCATTTATTTTGCAATTAAGCCCTCTAAATTTTTATTTTTACAATTTGGCCCTAAAACACAAATTCACCAAAACTTCCAACACATAATATACTAATTTTAACCTATCTATCATCTAACATCATCAAGCATCATAAACCTCAAGAATTCATCAATGGCCGATTCATACATACACAATAATCTTAGAAATTCTAGCATGGGTCGAATGCGTTTCAAGCAACGATCTCAAAAGCGTAAAAATAATCAAAACCGAACTCAATTACATACCTAATCAAGCTTGCAAAGACCGAATGTTTGAGAGCTTTGGTTTTCTCTTCTTTTTCTTTTGTTTGGCAATAACAATGAAAATAAAGATGAACACTCCACTTTCTTTTCTTTTATGTTTTCTTTATAATATGTTTATAATATAATAATATATTATAATATAACATATAATATAAACATATTTTTACTTTATAAAATTTGCATGTTGTTGTCCACTATCTCTAAGAAAAATGGGTTATTTACCCTTTTAATGCTTCATATTAGAAGCCATGCTCAAATAGGTACTTTACGCCTAGTATGCCACTTTTACCTTTTACGCGATTAAGTCCTTTTTGTCAAATTCGATGCTCAAACGATAAAATTTTTCTACGAAACTTCCACACACATAATTTCACATATAATAAACTCAAATTATAAATATTAAATATTTATCGAACTCGGATTCGTGGTCCCGAAACCACCTTTTCGATTAGGGTCAGATTCGATCTGTTACAACTCTCCCCTTAAGGATTTTCGTCCCGAAAATCTTCTTCGTTAAACAACGTCGGATATTGTTGCCTCATTGAATCTTCAGTTCTACATTGCCTCTTCAACTCCGTGTCGATTCCATAACACTTTCACTAAGGAAATCTTTTGTTTCTTAACTCTTTCATTTCCGAACTAGAATACGGATCGGCTTTTCCTCATCGTCATATCGATTGTATCTCAATCTCGAACGAACAATCACATGTGACGGATCGATCTATATCTACGAGCATAGAAACATGAAATACATCGTGCATCTTTTCTAATTAGGAGGGTAGCTTCAATATATAAGCAACAGCCCAATATCGTTCAACGATTTCATACGGTCCGATGAACCTCAGATTCAACTTGCCTTTCCGACCAAATAAGAGTCCTTTCTTCCACGGGGAAAACTTTTAAGAATACACGATCTCCTACCTGAAATTCAATGTCTTTACGTTTCAAATCAAGTATAGGACTTTTGTCGATCGATGCGACTTTCAAATTATCTTTGATTATGGCCACTTTGCATTGATCTCTTTAATCAAATCAACCCGTGTATCTTATTTTCACCGAGCTCGATCAAAGATAATGGTGTTCGACATTTTCACCGTATAAGGCTTCATAAGGTGCCATTTTGATACTTGATTGAAAGCTATTATTATAAGCAAATTCAATCAAAGGTAGGTATCGTTCCCACGCACCTTCAAACTCGAGAACGCAACATCTCAACATGTCCTCAAGTATTTGAATAGTTCACTCGGACCGACCAAATGCATCTGCGGATGGAAGGTCGTACTAAAATGAAGTTTAGTACCTAAAGCTTCTTGCAACTTCTTCCAAAATCGTGATGTGAATTTTGGTCTCATGCGAAACAATGGAACTCGGTACACCATGCAATCTCACAATCGTGATACGTATAATTCAAAGAAGTTTATCAAGTGAATAGTGCATGACGTCTTGGCACAAAATGAGTGATTTAGTCACCTATCAACTATAACCTGACAAAGATCCTTCCTACTCGGTGTCATAGGGAGACCGGATACAAAATCCATTGTGATTCTATCCCATTTCCATTCGGTATTATGATTGGTCAAGTAGTCCGGATGGCACTTGATGTTCACTTTTACTTGTCGACAAATTAAACATTTCAAACAAATTCAGATATATCCCGTTTCATGCCCTACCACCAATAGAATCTGTTTCAAATCATTATACATCTTTATGCTACCGGATGTATTGATAATTGACCACTATAGGCCTCACTCGAATCACCAGATCAAACTGAGTTTTCGAACACACATTCGGTTTTAAAATTCAAGCATCATTTGCATCAATCGAAAATCGATTTCGCACCTTTTCACAATCGAATTTGGCTAGCAATCAAATCTTCATCAACTTTCATGCATCACAAATTTGTTGAATAAACATCGGTCTTGCTCAGAACTTCGGCTATGATCGAACCATCACTAGACATAGCCATCGTGCATTCGATGCGCGAAGAGCAAATAATGATTTCACTTAATGCATCCGCAACAACATTAGCTTTTCCCGAGTGATAGCCAATCACCAATTCATAGTCTTTCAACAATTCTAGCCACTGCGTTGTCTCAAATTCAGGTCTTTCGAGTCATTAGATACTTTAGACTTTTATGATCCGAATAAATGTGACATTTCTCGCCAATAAATAGTGACGCCAAATTTTCAATGCGAAAATAATGGTCGCAAGTTCTAAGTCATGCGTCGGGTAATTTCTTTCGTGCGGCTTCAATTGTCTTGAAGCATAGGCTACAACTTTGCCTTCTCGCATCAAACGCAGCCCAAACCATTTAAAGAAGCATCGAATAAACAACGAATTCTTTACCCGATTCAAGTGAACTAATCTTGGAACTTCATCAAAAGGGCTTTCAACCGATCAAAACTTTTCCGACATTTTTCGACCACTCGAACCGGACATCTTTCTAAAGAACCTTGTCAACGGGTAGCTATCATAGAAAAATCTTTCACAAATCGTCGATAGTAACCCGCAAGTCCCGTAAAACTTGAATCTCGGAAATATTTTTCGGTGGCTTCCAATCAAGTATAGCCGAGATTTTGTTGGATCAACTCGAATGCCCGACATCGAAACCACATGTCCCAAAAAGTGACCTCTTTCATCCGAACTCACACTTACTAAACTTCGCAAAGCGGTGATGATCTCGTAAAGTTTGTAGCACTAACCTCAAATGTTCGCGTGTTCAATTTCATCTTTGGAGTAGATCAATATGTCATCAATAAACACCACCACAAATCGATCCAAAAGCGCCTAAAACCCGATTCATCAAATCCATAAAATAAGAGGTGCATTAGTAAGCCCAAAAGGCATTACCAAAAACTCAAAATGTCCGTACCTCGTCCGAAATGCGTCTTTGGCACATCTCGTATCTCGACTCAAGAATCGATAATAACCCGATCCCAAGTCTATCTTGAAAATATCAAGCCCTTTCAATCGATCAAACAAATCATCAATCCGAGGTAACGGATACTTATTCTTTATAGTTACCTTATTCAGGTTTCGATAATCAATACACATTCGCATCGTTCCATCTTTCTTTCTCACAAAAGAACTGGTGCACCCAAGGAGAGAAACTTGGTCGTGCAAAGCCCTTATCGTTAACTCTTGCAAGCTGTGCTTTCGACTCTTTTAGCTCAATAGGTGCCATCGATACGGAGCTATTGAGATTGAAGTCGTTCTGAGCTAATTCAATGCCAAACTCAATCTCTCGTATAGGGGTAAACCGGTAGTTCTTCAGAAACACATCGAGTATTCACATACAATCAGACAGATTCAACTGCATTTCTCGGACAATTTATTATCCAGTACATAAGCCAAATAAGCTTCACACCCTTTTCTCACATACTTTCGGGCTAACATCGATGATATAACTGTAGGAAACCCACCTGAATCACTGGATTCAATTCTAATGATCTCACCATTCTGGTGTCTCAAATCAATAAGCTTTCTTTTGCAATTCACCACTGCATCATGCGAAGTTAACCAGTCCATTCCCAAAATTATATCAAACTCATCGAAAGGCAATGACATTAAACCAAGCTGGAAGCAAAAATCCCGAATCATCAATGGGCAACTTTTACACACTTTATTAACAACACACATCTACCCAAAGGGTTGGATACGCTGAATCACAAACTCATGAGACTCAATGGCGAGTCTTCTTGAATACCGAGTTTACATACATATGAATGGGTCAAACCAGGATCAATCAATGCAATCACGGTAGAATCATAAAGGGTGAAAGTCACCGTAATGACATCCGGAGAAGCAAAGATCCTCTCTAGCTCGAGTAACATAAGCTCTAGCTAGAGCTCTAGCCTCAGATCGATCTGTTGTGTTCTTTGTCCCTCTCTGACTACCACCTACATTGCCGAATGCTCGGGTGGTGCGCCCGTCTTGATGCACTACTCGGTCTAGAGTTACATCAGATTCTCGGCTAACATCGGGCACTCTCGAATAAAATGGTGCGAGGATCCACATTTAAAGCAAGATCGGTCACGAACTCTACAACTCCTGGATGCCATTTTCCACAATGTTTGCATTCAACTCGATTACGTGGGACGTTACCAACACCGGCCATCGAGGTAGCTCTGGAGCCCATTGAGGTCGATCACATCTAAATGAATCAAGTAGCTTTGTGTCGATGAAGTCATCTCTAAACTTTTAGATGTGGAATGAAAATTCTTACCAACGATCTTTTATGGGTGTCTCTAGCTTCATCTCAACCTTTCTTTTCTCTTTCCCAAGCTCTTCACTTTGCAAGCTCGCTCAACTAGTGTCACAAATTCTTTAATCTCAAGAATGCCAACTAGTAACTTCAAATCTTCATTCAAACCGTCTTCAAACCTTTTACACATAATGGCTTCAGAGATACACACTCGAGCATATCGGCTCAATCGACAAATTTTGCTCATATTAGGTCACGGTCATTTGCCCTGCTTTAGTTCAAGAAATTCTTTACGTTTACGGTCGATGAACCTCTCGGTCGATATATTTCTTGCGAATTCATTCGGAAGAAATCCACGCCACTTTTCTTTTGGAACCACCGATACTAGTGTATTCCACCGGTGATAAGCGGTGTCCAAGCAAAGATATAGCACATTTTAAACATTAAATGCAGAGTGCAAGATAGCTCATCAAGTACGAATAGTGTTATCAAGCCACATTTCATTTCGCTCGCATCATCATCATCATTAGCCTTGAATTCTTCGCCCCAAATTTCCTAATTTTATCAGCAGAGGCCTACTAGATCTCATTGGATCTATCATCGAAGTCTTTGAAACGGAGTTGGATTATTCGGGGTGGAAGTTGTTGTACTGTTGGATTATTCGAATAAACGGGTAAACCATTCATTCATCATTTGGTAGAAGGCTTGTTTAGCCTCTCCTCGTGGTTACCGTGAATCGGTTGAGAGTCTAGTGGCACCGATCCATGTGCTTGAGACAGTAGCGCGACACTCTCCACATCATCGGCCACGACTCTATCAGATCGTAATCCATTTACTATATAAAATACAATCAAAATTGTCAAGTCACCACACTATCATATATACAATTTAAAGGCATGTATAGCTAGATCTTTCATACTACGGTAGTCCTAGAATCGACTAAACCGTAGCTCTGATACCAATAAAATGTAACACCCTTAACCCGTATCCGTCGTCGGAATAGGGGTACGAGGCATTACCAGACAAACATAGTTTCACATAGTCATTTATCATTTTTCATACACAAGGTTATATCAATTTCTTTACGATATAACTTCTAAATCCAATAGCAATCATCCACTAAATCATATTAGTTAAATTTGCACATATGAAACACACAACTAGATAAAATTAGTCATGCTTAGTTACTTATAATACATATGCAAACTATGCTTTAAAATTTCAACCATATTAACATCATCTATATATCCACATACTCGAATTAACTAATATGCCACAAAACCATGTTACATGTACTTAACACATATGACTCTAATATTAATGGCGTTTGTATACTTAAAACATATTGCAACATATATATCATTTCATTTCATACATCACATATATGTCAATATATCTATTTCATTAATTGAATATCGAACATATCAATTCATTGCTACTACACAAACACAAAATAAAACCATTCAAACCATATTACATTAATTATTATGCAATTACATATGCGATTTTAGTAACCTTACAATATGGTAGAACATACTATTGATGCACATATATATATATATATATATATATATATATATATATAGTCGCATTTTACCTTAAAATAAAAGCCACATCTAACATTTGAACACAAATAACATTTCAATGTACTCTAATTCGCATGCATGTTAGTATACCTAAACTTCATTTTTTCATCTTATTAACTAATCATTGATTCAGCCACACCATAATCAAGATTATATGCTTATCAAAATGAACCAAATATTACAATGAATTTACAACCACACATAAGCATACCCATATTAATATTAACATCAACTTGGCACTTTTAACAATCCAATAAAACTAACCAAAACATACTTAAATCATAACCATCATTTACCATTTGGATCCGTACCAACAATCAACAAAATAGTCATGAAACATATTCTTTATTTATCATTTAGCAACCAAGCTTATATAGCCAATACTCAATCAAATACATATCCATCATTTACTATTTCTCATTGCTTAATCATAATCCAAACATTATCAATGTATATACCATATATTAAGCTCATTAACATGAACCAATTAATAAGTCTTTCTTATCATAATCTAACATGCATAAATAATAATACCACTCTCACACATGATTAAACCATAATCAAGCATAAATAATAGTTCATGGCATGAGCAAACAATATCATCAAACACGAAACAAGTTATTCAAAATAGATAGCCATTTTCGCATGGCTAGCATATTTACACTATTACAAAACATTAGTTATACGGTTTAATCTAGCCTATACATGCCCTTTTTAAATAACAAACTAAGTTTTCAATACCAAAAGGAAGTCGATAGTGTGGTTGACTTCACGGATGATCCTTCGAGCCCGTAGTTGAATCAAAATCTATAAAACAAAGATAAACAAAGACACACACAAGAAGCTTACTAGCTTAGTAAGTCCCAAGCATACATAAATATAATGAGCATATAGTATAAAACATAATTATTTCATTATGTAAAATATAGATCGTTGAATAATAGTAATACTCTTTACTTAAATATCATTGCTATAACATCGAAAACCAATCTAGGCATCGATCTTCTATTTCTACTTATACACAAGAACAAGCGCTTTTGTCATACTCATTTCGATCTTTAACTATACATTAAGAATTTTTTGTTCACTTCATTCCTTACTAAAATGGTAGGTTAGTTCTTACCGAACTTTTACCACATAACACTATATAAACATCTCACCTTGTTTGATGTTCGAACCTCCACTTATAGCATATCAGGCATAAAGCCTGCTAGGCATTTAAAGCCGAAATATATCACCAAGACGAGGTCGCTGGGCACTAAGCCCGAATATATCAAAGACGAGCACGCTAGGCACTAAGCCCGAATATATCATCGCACGAAGCTTGCTAGGCACTAAGCCCGAATATATCATCGACGAAGCTCATTAGGCACTAAGCAGAATATATCACTTAAGACGAAGCACGCTAGGCACTAAGCCGAATATATCAATGTGATCAATCATTCCACACACATTTCATATCTATATTACATATCCAATTCAACTAAACTTATTCACCTTAAACAAATAAATCATTACTTCATCGTACAATCCCACAATTCCCATTGATACACTTATTCATATCACATTATCAATTTATGAAATCAATCCAATACACATATATACATTCGGCTACAACATGATTATATACTAAAATTTATCAAACATTATCATTTAATAAGTTCATGAATAATTCTTTAACAAATTTTAGCTTAAGGACTTACCTCGGTTGTCGATAAGTAGTGTCTTGAATCGGCTTATTCGAGAACCTTCGTCTTTCCCCGATCTAACTCCGTTTTCTTTACTCTTGATCTAAAACACATTAAATTTAGCTTATTCAAGCACAATTCATCTCAATTTAGTTCCTAAGCACATAAATGGGCAAATTACTATTTTACCCCTAGTATTTCACAACTTTGTAATTTAGTCCTATTTGCATAAAACTCAAAATACATCAAATTTCCCCATACTCCTTAAGGGCCGAATATATATGAGGACTATACAAGTCCATATCTTTCATTTATTTTGCAATTAAGCCCCTCTAAATTTTTATTTTTACAATTTGGCCCTAAAAACACAAATTCACCAAAACTTCCAACACATAATATACTAATTTTTAACCTATCTATCATCTAACATCATCAAGCATCATAAACCTCAAGAATTCATCAATGGTGATTCATACATACACAATAATCTTAGAAATTCTAGCATGGGTGAGATGCGTTTCAAGCAACGATCTCAAAACGTAAAAATAATCAAAAACCGAACTCAATTACATACCTAATCAAGCTTGCAAAGACCGAATGTTTGAGAGCTTTGGTTTCTCTCTTCTTTTTCTTTTGTTTCGGCAATAACAATGAAAATAAAGATGAACACTCCACTTTCTTTTCTTTTATGTTTTCTTTATAATATGTTTATAATATAATAATATATTATAATATAACATATAATATAAACATATTTTTACTTTATAAAATTTGCATGTTGTCAGTCACTATCTCTAAAAAAATGGGTTATTTACCCTTTTAATGCTTCATATTAAAGCCATGCTCAAATAGGCACTTTACACTCTAGTATGCCACTTTTACCTTTTACGCGATTAAGTCCTTTTGTCAAATTCGATGCTCAAACGATAAAATTTTTCTCTGAAACTTCCACACACATAATTTCACATATAATAAACTCAAATTATAAATATTAAATATTTATCGAACTCGGATTCGTGGTCCCGAAACCACCTTTTCGATTAGGGTCAGATTCGGTCTGTTACACATTCACAGTGTAAATCTACTTTCCATACAACATTGGAATAATAAATTATCTCATAATAGTCACAACAATCGCACATGAACTTACCTCGTTGTCGAAATAGCCGAAAAGGACTATTTGCCAACATTTCTCTTTTCATCCATTCTAGGTCCGAAAGTTATTTTCTTTGATCTAGAACAACGAAATTTACTGATTTATTCATTTATAAATCATAAAATACCATAATACACACTTTAGGAAAAAATGACCATTTTGCCCCTACATTTTGGCAAAATTATGATTTTGCCCCTAGGCTCGTAAATAAATTTTTATCACATTTTCTTGTTAAGAAAGCCTAGATGAACATTTAATCCTATTTTGACTATTCACAATTTCATCTATTTCATGCCTTAATGAACAAATTATAACTTTTGCATTTTAGCCCAAATTAAGTGTTTTCATAACAACACCTTTCACAAAAGTTGTTTCTCATCACTTTGACATTCATTTTCTTCCATAAAAACTCAGCAACCAACATATAATCTTTCATGGCAAGTCCCTAGAATCTTAACCATATTGCAAATTAGTCCACTCAATAGCTAGCTTAAGCTTTGGGGACTCCAAAAGTACAAAAATTATCAACTAAAGCCATCAAAATCACTTACTTGAAGAGGAGATGAGTTGTTGAAATTTTAAGCTTCAAAAACCCCCTTGTTGCTGCCCATTTTCGGTGGAGAGAAGATGGAGAAAAGATGATAGCTTTCTTTTCTTTATTTTTCCCTTTTTTTATTCCTTTAGTCAACTAATGTCACCAACCCTTGTCTAATTTTAAATTTCTTGTCCCCTTGACCGTCCATCACTTATTGGAAGGCATACTTGCACTTTAAAGACCTCCAACTCACATTCTATAGCTATTTGGCACTTCTAGCAAATAAAATAGGACTTTCACACTTTATGCGATTTAGTCATTTTTCACAATTTAGCTAGAAATTGTTAAAATTAAGGCACCAAAATTTCCATACATCCTTATAAACATGTTTTAACACATAGAATAACATGAAAATAATTTTCTCTAACCTCAAAGTAGTGATTCCGAGATCACTGTTCCAACTAGCCCCTAAACTGGCTATTACAATTCTCCCCCTTAGGGATTTTCGTCCCCGAAAATTTTATCAAGAGGATTTACTACCAACATTCTTAAAACATTTCCATAAATTCTTCAAAATCACAAATTCACTTATCCACAAGTTTTCTCTAACAACAATCTTTAAGCTATCATACATAAGGTCGAAGCACCACTTGCGACCTAGGTACTTATTTCTCCCGAGCATATACTCAATGATCCACTAATTTGGAACTCTTCACAAATCCGAATAATCATTCGGATCCTTATAGGTCAATTTACTACAACTCGAATGTCATTTCCCCATCTTGGGAATTTTGTCAAATCACACGGGAAATCTATAAGGTTTTACCTCACTTTCTCATTAAAGCATGCACCAGCCATAAATAATCCTAAATTGAATGCTTTTAAAACTCAGCTTTCTGTGGTCAACCACTTCTGACCATAAACTCATTCATCTCATAAAAAGTACTCTGTTGTCAAACATTTATGCACATAACTGCATTTCCTTATCCTTGCATTAGTAGATATACTACTACTAAATCTCATGCCAAAATTCTTTTGTATAAGTTCTGGATTCATCATTATTCCAGTTCTATTTCGAGGAAATATCAACGATACAAAACTTATGCAACCCATATTTTACCATCATAAATAAACTAACTCGGAGCTTATTCGAAAATACCATTTGTTCTCTCACTCTTAAACTCTTCTGTTCTAAAAAGAAAACTCGTTCTTGACATTAATCTCACTGAAATTAAGATATTACCAACTAAGATTCACCGAGTAACCAACTCACATGGCTTAACTTGGATCTTTCACTCAACACCCATACTAGGTCTACTTTCTGGGAAGTATAATAACAACTATACCCACTATGGTAATGGCTCAAGTCGCTTCCACTATCTCAGTATCATAAGATGTTCTTACTCAAGAAAATTCAAGAAAATACTTGTCGATTTTCCAATAGATCATCACAACACATACAATTTTCATACAGATACGAAAAAGATCATCTCAGGATTACCAATCTGGCAACTATTTTTCTCAATACAGACTGAACTCATTACTAAAATTTTCAATCAATAATTCATTCTATAGCCTCAACTTAACCATCATGGTTTAAACGTTTGACGAGCATATCTCTGTAATATGCTTCCTACTCACGAATACACAGAAATTATTCTCTTTACTGACTCATGTGTGAACATACACAGAACTTGAATCATATCTCAATGCAATAATCTACTCTTTTCTCCACATAGAGAACATTTTCTAGGACACTCTCATTTGAGTTTCTTTTGCTGTGCTAATCAAAAACTTTTAATAGCATCGTACCTTACAACATTAAGGACATCTTGATCGAATTTATTGACTCCATTTAGCATATTCGAAAACCCATTGTACAACATGAAACTTGGGATTCCACTTCTCATACTAGACTCACCATTTTCCTCAAAATACCCAAATAAGGTTACGAGGAGACAAAAGAAATCAATTTAAGAAGATCTCGATAAACATACACCTCAAGCTTCCTACTCATTTGAGTCAATAGCCCAGGCTAACTTTCTCTTGTTCATAACATTGTATAATCAATACAATCATTAAAGCATTCAGACATACTTTCTTACAATTGCCTTTATTGAGCACCTACCGTGCCACACATCGTACTCCTTTCTTCATGAATCATTCACAAATGCCTATTTTTACCCATTCACATGGCTTTAGTAAAATTTTCATTTCTACCCCAAGACTCATCTATGTGTCCCATTAATCACTAGGGATAATCATAGACGCATATTCATCGTCGTTCATATAGGTACGAAACCAATACCACATCCCCGAGGTGGTCTTATATGGAGTCACCTATAAATGCCAATGCCATATCCCAGATAAGGTCTTATTTGGGCTTCTACATCAAGTATCGATGCCATATTCTAAATATGGTCTTATACGATTCTCATATCCATTTTCGAAGCCATTTTCTAGATATGGTCTTATACGGAATCATAACTTGGTGTCGAGGCCATGCCTCGAACATAGTCTTATACAGGACTTTATCTATTTCTTATCTAAATGGTAGCCCTTTTTAGCATAGTCCCCTAGGACTCCAACTTCATGTTCAACAAAAATTACTCTACCTAGTAAAGTATTATGTATCAATGTGATACAAATCATTTTCAAAATGCTAGCACGAATACTGCATTAATCACATACAAATTTACTCAATTTGACTCTCATAACATCTCATCATAATTCAGCGGTGGTAAGGAGAGTGAGGTCACAGAGCCTCTTAACTTGACTCTTGTGAGTACATGTATACGATTTACGATTCATCATTAATAAAATATCATCATAGTCATACAACTCATCTCAAGTGAGTTTTCACATTTATCACGCTACAATTGTTTCTATCACAAATACATTAGAATAATGTATTCACTTACTCAAGTTCTACATTACTATCTACTTGAGTACTCAACATTTAATTCTACTTTCTCTTACCATCACTTATTAGTTAAAGAATGTCTTATGGATTTGAGTACGTCGTTTACTTGATTACCATAGTCCAACTATGGTCTTATTCGTATCTTATCCTCATAGCCCAGCTATTACTTTACATGTCATCACAATGCCATAGCCTCGCTATAGCTTACATGAAATCTCATATCAATACCAATGCCATATCTCTAATATGGTCTTATATGAAACTCATGTCAATGCCGATGCCATATCCCAGATATGGTCTTACACCGCTCTTGTCTTAATGCCGATACCATGTTCCAAACACGGTCTTATACTGGCACTCATAATACGACCGATGCCATGTCCCAGACATGGACTTACACTAGCACACATATCAACGCCGATGCCATGTCCCAAACATGGTCTTACACTGGCTCTCTCATTGCAGTGGTCCAACCATGGTGTTATTCATCTTTTCATCGTTGAACGACCGTACTCATCTCCTGCATTCTACTTAATCAAACTTCTCAATTTTAGCTTTCATACCACAATATGAGTGGTTTCTTGCTTTTACTGCTTCTCACATGCATCATGGTACTTACTATTCTTATGTCTGTGAGGTAAACAAGGTACCTGTAACACTTGATCAAAAAGATCAGTATGCTTTACTATAATAAACATAATCTCAGCATCACAATTCATAACATGAATTATACTTGTTAGTCAGCCTTAACTAGCACGACATAATATCAACTTTACTACTACTTTTCTTGCTATCTCATTTAAGCTTTACTCTTTTGCCCGATGAATTACTATGAATAATACGATACCAAATCTCATCCCACATAACTCGATGCCAAAGCCATATCCTAGATATGGTCTTACATAGAATATCTATTCTTTAATCAATGCCAAGCTTACCTTGGACTTATATGATAACTTGCTCAATTTCCAATGCCATGCCTTGGCTTGGCCTTAAACAGACTTTCTTATCTCAAGTGGTAGATCAAGTATCCTGGAAAATTCATCTTCAATCGGGACTTACTCATACTTAATCTCATTGATTTTTTTTCAAATCATTGAGCATTTTCATAGAAATAATGTACACATAGCAACATCACAAGCAGTTCAATGAAATGATCATGAAACTTGGAAATCATGCAACTTACTGAAATTAGCTCGGTTGGAATCATCACTGTCTTAACAAAATAATTTTGTTAGTGCCGGGAGACATTACACTATCACGGTCCACATATGGCATGTATAGCTAGACTCTTACCCTCGCTAGGTTGGTCCTAGAATTGACTAAACCATAGCTCTGATACCACTAAATGTAACACCCCTTATCCGGGCTCCACACCGGAACCAGGCCCGAGGCGTTATCGTACTAAAACCTCATGACGCCACTTAGGCTTATTATGACTACTAACTTAAGCCACCTTTAAAACTTTGTTTTTGACTTACGAAGTCTCACTCATATTTTCGAGGGCTCTCGAGACTATCACGGAGCTTTTTCTATTCTTAAATTTTTATCTCTTTTATTCTGGGTTCACACGCCCGTGCATGTTGAGACACGCCCGTGTGTAGACACACACACGCCTATGTCCCCAAACCGTGCTTAAAACTTGAGCATTCTGCCAAATGCTCCATGACCAAAGCACATGTCCGTGCTAGTCTAGGGGCACGCCCGTGTACCTCTAAGGCACCCCCGTGTCCAATGCCCGTGGGAAGCTACTGACTTGGTCCACACGGCCCTGACACGCCCATGCTCAAACAGTGTATCTTACACGGCTCATGCACACGGCCGTGGGACTCACCCGTGGTCTATTCTTTCCAATAATAATAATAAGGTGCAGGGTCTGCACGGCCTAGACACACGCCTGTGTGTCTAACCGTGTGGGCACTTAGAGGCTATCTACCAAGCCTTCTACCACTCTCAATTGCATACATACATATACTAATTCAATGAGAACTCACATCACCAACTAAAATACATGAATTTATACATTTGATTCATGAAAATAAGGTTTTCCTCCTATACAATTACAACAACTTAAGCCATCCTCAATGGCCATACACATTTAAACTATAAACCCTCTTAGGCCAACACAATTAAGCACAGTAACAACAACTCAATCAACCTTAAATTCTAGACCTATACATGCCATGACTCAATAGGACTTGATACCTCATACTAAGGGTCTGTTCGATAATGTGAAAACATCTCCGGCGATCTCCAATCCGAGCTAGCTAAAATAACCTATAAGAGATGAGGAAAGAAGAGGAGTAAGCAATAATGCTTAGTATGTTCATCTGCATAAACTGACAAACGCTGATATCCCTTGAATATACATGACTACAAGTTATTATAATAAGCTTTCCTCGTGAGCTCATGGTTACTTACTCAACCATTGTTGAAACTTACTCATTCAATATTTTACCACACTCTTACCCTATCACGAGCCAACTGCTCGTGCTAAATAGCATTCATCCCTGCACTGATCACCATTTAATCGTATGAAACAACACATCAACCATCTAGATAAATCGCTCATGCTACTAATCTCTCAATGGTTTCGCACTTAGCCCACGACTGAATCTCTAATGGGGTGGTATCGCACACAGCCCACCATTCATAAATACTCATGGTGATTTTGCATTTAGCTCACCAATCATTTATAAGTGATGGTATCGCTTTACGACCCATCGATTTCTAATGTATCGGGTAACGCATATTACCCCCACCTATGGCAATATAATTGATGGTATCACATACGACCTATCAATTAATAGTTTATCAAGTGGTAACGCATACACCCACCACCGATAATGATATAGTTGATTGACGCATTACACCCATCAACAACTATCAATGAGGTGCATTTGCACAAGCTCACCATTACTATACATTCACAAATATTTACCCTCATACATTTCTCAAATTCAATTGTTCATCCGGGAACATCCTCACTTACTATCATTCTTACTTGACTTTCTACGATACTCATTCGCATTCACGCAGTACAACAATAAATCTATCTCATGCAACTAAGGTGCATTAATAACACATATCCCACTAGGGGTTCATCATATATTGAATTCATCTCAATTCAGTTCTAACACTAACTTGTACTTCTCGTGGTACAACCACCTACATTCAAATTATTAAATAACTCTCTTGAGTCCCATGCACATATTTCTCATCGACATCATACCCCCAATAGGGTCTTTCACATATTAACATATAGATGACATGTCCTTGTCATGGTCTTACACAAATTCCTACACCAATACCATATTCCAATATGGTCTTACTCGAGGCTTTAACCATCATCATAACATTTTATATATATTTTCCATTACTCTTAAATTCAATTCTTTTGACATCTCATCAAGGATGTTTCATACATTCACAGTGTAAATCTACTTTCCATACAACATTGGAATAATAAATTATCTCATAATAGTCGTAACAATCGCACATGAACTTACCTCGTTGTCGAAATAGCCGAAAAGGACTATTTGCCCACATTTCTCTTTTCATCCGTTCTAGGTCCGAAACTCATTTTCTTTGATCTAGAACAATGAAATTTACTGATTTATTCATTTATAAAGCATAAAATACCATAATACACACTTTAGGCAAAAATGACCATTTTGCCCCTACACTTTGGCAAAATTACGATTTTGCCCCTAGGCTCGTAAATAAATTTTTATCGTATTTTCTTGTTAAGAAAGCCTAGATGAACATTTAATCCTATTATAACTATTCACAATTTCATCTATTTCATGCCTTAATGAACAAATCATAACTTTTGCATTTTAGCCCAAATTAAGTGTTTTCATAACAACACCTTTCACAAAAGTTGTTTCCCATCACTTTGACATTCATTTTCTTCCATAAAAACTCAGCAATCAACATATACTCTTTCATGGCAAGTCCCTAGAATCTTAACCATATTGCAAATTAGTCCACTCATTAGCTAGCTTAAGCTTTGAGGACTCCAAAAGTACAAAAATTATCAACTAAAGCCATCAAAATCACTTACTTGAAGAGGAGATGAGTTGCTAAAATTTTAAGCTTCAAAAACCCCCTTGCTGCTGCCCATTTTGGTGGAGAGAAGATGGAGAAAAGATGATAGCTTTCTTTTCTTTATTTTTCCTTTATTTTATTCCTTTAGTCAACTAATGCCACCAACCCTTGTCTAATTTTAAATTTCTTGTCCCCTTGACCGTCCATCACTTATAGGAAGGCATAATTGCACTTTAAAGACCTAAAACTCACATTCTATAGCTATTTGGCACTTCTAACAAACAAAATAGGATTTTCGCGCTTTATGTGATTTAGTCATTTTTCACAATTTAGCTAGAAATTGCTAAAATTAAGGCAGAAAAATTTCCATACATCCTTATAAACATGTTTTAACACATAGAATAACATGAAAATAATTTTCTCTAACCTCGAAGTAGTGATTCCGAGATCACTGTTCCAACTAGCCCCTAAACTGGGCTGTTACATACAAAGTAAAAGGAATGACAGTAAAATTATTAATTTGTCAAAATTTATATTGACATTATTAGTAAAATTAAAATGCATGTTAAAGTAAACCAGAAGTTTCCTGATACAAATGCATTTACTACTTGGCGTGACCTGTAACAGCCCGTTTTTGGGTCAAATCGAAACAGTGGTTTTGGGACCACAAATTCGAAGTCAAAATATTTATTTTATTATTTTAATAAGGTCTACAGTATGATAGATTAATTAAGTGAAAGTTTCGTAAAGAAATTTTACCGTTTAAATGCTTAATTTGATAAAAAAAATAAATCGCGTAAAATGCAAAAGTATTGTTCTATTAGTTAATGGTATCAAATAGCTTTGGTTTTTAGATATGATGACCTTAAATGGTAATTAAACCATTTGAAACTTGAGTGGACATTTTTGGACAAGGTTAGTTAATGTTTAAAGGTTATTATTAAGGTTAATATAGTAATTGATTAATAATAGAAAATGTAAAAGAATTAAAAATGAATAAGCTATCATCTTTCTTATTTTTCATCATCCATGGCCGAATATATCTTTAAAGGAGGAGAATAAAATTCGGCAAGTTCATCCTTGTGCATGTAAGTGATTTTTGTCCCGTTTCTAATGATTTCTATGTTTTTGTGATCGTTGCAACTAGGTCTAGCTAGCCTAGGGACTAATTTGCAAAACTGTTAAAGATTTTGAAAGTTACCGTTGATGAGTATGTATGAGTTTTGAAGTTTGATGATAGATTTTAAATAGTTATTGATAGTTAAGTAGGTTTTGTAAAGTGATTTTTAATGAAAATGCAAAATAGGGATTAAATTGATAAATGTGTAAAGTTAGTGGTTAAAATGTGAAATAAATGAATCACACTTTCAATATGGGTTTAAAAGCAATGTATCTAGAGTTTTCCATAGGTCGGTTGGACAAGGTTCAAGCCGGGTCAAATAAAAAATTAGGCCCATTTTCTAGACTTGGAATAGGCCTAAAATTTTACCTAAGACTGGTCTAGATAAAAATGCTAAAATTCAAGCCCGACTCGGCCCACCTGTATTAAATTTTTATATTATTTTTAAATAAAAATAAATTTAAAAAAATATAATACATCAAATACACTAAAAACATTCCCAATAAATGAAAAAAATAAAAATATATATATACTTAAATAAGCAACTTAGCTAGCAAATACTTCTAAAAGAATACAAAAATTAATAATAAATAAGAGTTATATAATATCCAAACAATAGAAACAAAATAGTAGCAATATAATAACGAAATGATAGCAAAATAATAAAAAAAACAACAACAGTTCTTTTCTTACAAATTCGGATCAAGCCGAGCTTAAAAAATTACCTGAGACCTGATTCATTTAGAAAATGGACCTTATTTTTTTGTTCAAGTCAGTTTTTCGAGCCTATATTTTTTCCCAAATCCTTCCTCTTTTTAAACAGGCTTTCGAGTTTCTAAATGTATCTGTAGGTTTTTGAAAGAATTAAATAAAACAAATTTTTAAGGTTTTCAACAACATTACAACATAAAATCATAAAACAATTTTGAAAAAGAAATTGGTTTAGAATCAAATGAATTAAATTTTTGGCATTTCAATCCAATAAAAATAAATGACAAAAGAAAATAAAAGTAAAAACAATAATTTTTAACTTAATAATAGCCAAAGAAAATCAAAATAATAGAATGTCATGGAATGGAATTAAGGGCAACGGTCATGTTTAAAATTCTATTAATTTTTGTTTATGTTTGTTTTAGTTTTAATTACTGTAAAATGCAAAGTTCAATATGATACTTTAATGAAACGGTGCGCTTAAGGAGAGGGGAGGTCAGGTAGGCTTAAATGACAACGTTTAAGGATGTTTTGTCTTTTTGTTAAATGACACGTTTTGTTACAACTGTATTAATAGCTATCGTTTTTCTGAAAAGTCGTTACCCACCTTAAAAACAATAATCAAGGGTAGGGGGAGGCAGTTATGAAATGAATACACTAGTCTTTTCTCTTTTATTATGATTTCTTCCTCTATTTCTTCTTCTTCTTCCTGCTACCCTTCTTCTTTTTCTACCCAAAATCTTTTGCTTGTGACAAATGTATCAAATCTACAGTCGGTTCTCATGGCCAATGATGGGGTCACCACCAAGTTGCAGAAATAAATGGGTTTGCTACAACACGAGCTTGCCCAGATGTAGTTGGAGGTTACTTAGATTGATACTAAGGTTGACACTCGACTAAAGGACTTTCATGAAAACTTAAAGGGAGAGATTCAAACTGAACTTCGTTCCCTTTTTTAGCAATACTTTGGCCAACAGGCTTCTACCAGTGTTGTTGGGGGAGCTCAAGACAAGGGTAAAGGTATTCTGGGGGGTACCCCACCTAGGTTCCCTCCCAAAGAACCACTCCCCTGTCTCTTGCCTCAGATTTGATGAATACACCTTCTCGAGTTGGTCTCTTGGATTTACCAACAAAACACTTCAGTTTGAATGTCCAAAATTTGATGGGAATGATTTTCGGGGGTGGTGGTTCAAGCTAGAACAGTTCTTTGAAGCTGAAAATATCGAAGATCAGGCCAAAGTTTGTATGGTTATGTTACATTTAGAGGGAAAAGCCTTAGACTGATACCATTTCTTTGTGCAAAGGCAAAGGGGGTTACAATAACTGACCTGAGAGATTTATGCTCGAGGGTTGAAGGCCCATTTCGATTTTGAATCTCTTTTAGATCCCATGTCAGAACTTATCTACCTCAAGTCGTAAGGCTCAGTGGACAAGTTCCATAACCGTTTTGTAAGTCTACTTAATCAGCTACATTTGACTGAAGATTATGCACTTTCGATGTTTACTTGTAACCTTAAACCTAATAGAAGGCAGTATTTAAGACTGTTCAAACCTCAAACAATAGTGGATGGTTTCCAATTATTAGCTCAATAGGTCGAATGCATGGTGAATAAATTTCCAAAGAAGATTGCATGTATAAGAGGGGGATAAGTCATCTTAGACCTCTACTTCCTGCTTCAAAGATACAACAATATCACAGTAATTTGGGGGGAACTAGTGGTCCTCCAACTAGCAACTTAAGATAAAATTTTCAGTCCAAATCTCTTCCCCAATCTAAGATAGATGAGAGAAGGAAGAAGGGACTTTTCTTCTAGTGTGCCTCCAAATACACTCCAGGCCATAACTGTACCAAATCCCAGTTGTATCAGCTGATAGTGGAACCTCATTAGGACCATGAAGGGGGAGCACAAGTCCAGTGATTGAAGAATTTCAAGATTGCCCTGAATAGTTGGAAGTGTTGGAGTAAGAACCAGAATCCACTACCCTTATCTTGTAACGCCCCAAAAATTTAAGTCTTTAATTTTTGCATGTTATGTCATAAATTGTTTGTTTGTTGTAATGGCTAAGTGATTTAGGTGTGTATGGGGGTGTATAAAAAGCCTGGGTTCAAATCTTAGCTTTTGCAGAATTTTTAGTTTTGCTCTTAAATGAATCTGGACACTGGCATATAGGCCTTATATATAAAAGTGCTTGTTTTATGACATAAAAAGAGCTTATGGTCTAGTGGCAATGTGGTGTGTTATGTAACTGGAAGGTCTGAGGTTCAAGTCTTGGGTTGCACAATGGAGTGTTTATTTTTGCTGCTTAAGCTGTGTAGGTAGTGAAGTTGGACTGAAACACAGCTAAGGGGAGTTTGAATAGAAGTTGAAGGGTGTTTGAACTGGTCATAGAGAGATTCAATGAGGGATAAGGGGAGAGACTTTAGGAGAAAATCAAGGAGTTTGGATGTGGGGAGGAGTTGTGTTGTTTGGGGAACTGAAGCCTTGAGAATTCGGTTGGGGGGAATGTTGGTCATTTTTCGGCATTGAGTTAGCATCTACCGAAAGTGGTAAGCTCTTTTGACACTTTTCTCTGCTCACTTTTTGTATTTTTTCTTTTTTCCTCTACCAAATTCCCTCTTCTTCCCTTCCATTCATCGGCTTTTGGGTCTTTCGCCTCTTTTCTTTTTGGTTAATAGGTCGATTTTGTGAACAACTCTTCCTCTTCTTTTCTCCATTTTTCCTCTTCCTCAACCTGTACTCTCTTTTAGCTAAATACCCATTGCCTTCCAATCAGTTTACCTTGTCAAGATAATCCTCATTTTACCTTCTAGTTGGCCGAATATCACCTTTTTTTATCACTCTCTAAGCCGATCTTCTCTTCGCTGCTTCTTGCGGTTCTAATGCTGTAACTATCTCTAATTATCAGTAAGTGTTTATACTCCTCACCTTGTGATTAAAACTATTCTCTTGTATTCTTTTTTAAAACCGAATACCCTTTTGTTCATCTTTTGATTACCGACTATTGTTTCATTTCTTTCATGATGTGTTACTCGTCGCGGTACTAGGGATTTCAGTAGAGTGAAGGGGTGCAAGTGACTGAAGCAATCAAAACCTTTTCGTTCATCATTCAGTTAAGGTAAAAACGTGATCTTGGTCTTTTTGAACATAGGCCAAATATCCCTATGTTTTTACAAGTGTGATATTCATGGATTTAAACCACATGAATAAATAATTCTATTTAATAAAATCTGTTTGTAATGCAGATATCCGTCAAAGAGACTGTAGTCAACCTTTGTCGGTGGTATAAGTGGGCTAAGCCACATTTGTCTATCGAGGCAAGTGTTAATTTTGGTTTTAGTTAAGGGTGTAAAAGAAAGGGATTAACCCTATTGTTCAGCAATTAATGGGAAGCCTTGTATGAATGTAGGTTTTGGGTGCTCGTGGAACTTGGAGCGGTTTTGTAAACAGGTGTGTAAACACCCCACTATAACTGTAGAATGGCAAAAGCTAAAAAGCTGAAAACATGGTGTTTGAGACCATACGAGCATGCAATCACTCGTGTGGTAAGCCAAACCCACGAAACATGGGAGATAGGCTGTAAGAGGCTTCCATGAGCATTTTTATGGGCTTAGGCCGTATTGGGCCACGTTGGGCCAAAATAGGCCATGTGGGCCTAATAGGCTCATGGAACCGCACGGATGAAATCCACGATTTGTGGCATATACTGGACTGGGCTATAAAGGTCACATAGCCATGGCAAAATCTGGGCTAAACGAGCCGCACGAGCGTGTGGGCCCATTTGGGCTGAGTAATGGCTTTAGGTCCATTTGCATTATTATGACCATTTAGGTTACCAAAGTCGCTCGAGGTGACTGCGGACCTCTCGAGAGGTCGATATCTGCAGTGAGACCCCTAAGTAGGTAAAATGACCAAAATACCCTTAAAGGGTGAAATGACTATTTTATCCCTAATAGATGGAAATGACCGTTATATCCCTAAGGGAAGGTTGATTGGTGTGTTCATGATTTATATATGACTGTTACTAAGTATGACACTCTGCATATACGTATGATTTATGGCATGATGTACTGCATGGGGTTGGGATACTATTATGGAGGAGGTCTATTGTACTAGTAGCTTTACCACATATTCTATTATTGGCAGCTTTGCTGCAATACTGTTACTGGCAGCTTTTCTGCGATATTGGTGTGTTGGCTGGGTGGGTCGATTTTTATCCCCACATGGTGTGTTGGTGGTACGGAGTGGTGTGTTGGCTGGATTGGGATGGGCTGCATTATTACACTGTTACTGTATTGGACTAAGGCCCACACTGTTACTTTATTTGGCTAAGGCCCACACTGTTACTGTATTGGGCTAAGGCCCATATTGTCTTTATTCTTGTAGAGGCTCAGCCCAGCTATTCTTGCATGTTACATCTGGTCGTTGGTAGGAGATTACACACTGAGTTTTCGTAAACTCACCCTTTCTTTTTTATTGTACAGGTAATCCTCAGCCATAGGCGATTTGGTGTTTTGAGGGACTCGGAGGTGGCCACACTACTGCTACTATTTTACACTGCTTTTACTTAAATTTAAACTTTATGTTGGGTTTTGTTTATGTAATAAGGCCATTTATGTTTGTTTAAATTTTTAATTGGGCTTTGCTTATTTATTTAAAACTGCTAGTTTAAGAGAAGGCGAATTTTCAAAATAATTATTATTTTCAAAGGCACGAAATTTAAACTTTAGATTTTTCCAAAAGCTTCTGCGACATTAAATCAACCTATTATAACAATAACTGATAATAATAAAAATGTTTTTACTAGATGATTTGTTAAATAACAATAATGGAGTTTTGAATTTGGAAACGAGTTTTACCAACAAGTGAAATTTTTGAAAGACACTTCAATGTGACACATCAGATTCGGCCATAGCATCTAGCCAGGTTTGGGGTGTTACATATCTGGTCTTTACACGCCCTCAAAGGATCATAGGGACATAACACTATGAGGTTTTCAGCTAAGATTGGTCATTCTAATGTTATCTTGTTGGTGAACTCAGGAAGCACACACAATTTCCTAGATTCCAAGTTAGTTAAGAGGTTAGATTTACCAGTAGAATATTCTAGCCAGCTTCATGTAATGGTGGCTAATAAAGTGAGCCTGACCACTCAAGGATTATGTTGAGCAGTTCTATGGAAGGCACAGGGGTATGAATTCACTACTGACCTTATGATCCTCCTAGTAGAAGGTTGTGATCTTGTCTTGGGTATCAAGTGGTTGTTATCCCTAGGTTCTATCATGTGGAACTTCTCTTCATTGACCATGCAATTTGAATATCAAGGTCAGAACCATATTCTCCAAGTGATTATTCCTGGTGCTTTACAACTTATTTCTGGGGGACAATTGTCAAACTATTTGCACTTTATTGGCCAAGGACCTTGTCCAATGTTACTAGCAACCAGTGTTCAAACAACATTGACCCTTGCTCCTGCTCAAATGAACCCAAACATGGTGAAGCTTTTGGAAGACTGTAATAGCCCAATTTTTAATGGTGTCGAAAAATAGTGGTTTGAGACCACCAAATCCAACAAGTAAGCTTGTAAATTTTAATATTTAGTATTTATGAGTTAAATGTGATTTTAGAAAGATTTTTGCATTAGTAAATTATGGTTTATAAGGATTTATTAGGTTAAGTGGTTTAGAAAATGAGGTATGGAGACCTCGATTTTATAAACCGAGTCGTAAATATTTTTATAAATATTTACAGAGTGTCATTAAGGTAGTATTACAGTTTGTTAGAAAATTTTAACGTTTTGATAGTTAATTAATTCAAAAGGACTAAATTGAAATAGGTGCAAAACTTCTAATTAAAGGAATAGGGATTAAATGGCCTAAATGGTAAATAAGGAGGACTTAAAGATTAAATTAGCCTAAGTGAAGTGGCTGAGGCGGCATAAGAGGAAAAAAATAATGAAATTATGTGATTTAAGGGCAAAATTGGAAATAAAATAGCTAAAATGAGATTCTAATAGTTTCTAGATCATTTATTCTTCAATTTTCTATCCAAAAACACCATTGAAGAGCTCTTAAAGTTGGTTTTCATATTTCATCTTCAAGTGAGTTTAATTCTTGCCCTTCTCTTGTAATTTTTGTGTTTTTAAGACTTTTACAATTAGGTCTAACTAGCTATTACTTAAATTTTTTATTTTATTGAGAATTTTGAAAATTACCATTAATGAATACTAGATGTTTTGATGAAATAACATGGATTTAGAGCTTTAATTTTGAGGTATGATGATTTTATAAAGTGATTTTAATAGATATTGATTTTAAGACTAAATTGTGAAATGGTTAAATATTAGGGTTTGGTATTAAATTTTTGTTTAATAAGGGCTATATGATGGCCAAGAATATTTAGATAAATTATCAATGGAGAAAAATTAGTTCATTTGATAGACTAATTAGTTAAGGGACTAAATTACAAAAGTTGTAAAAGTTGGGGTAATTATGTAAATTCAAAAATTAAGGGGTATTAATTGTGAAGTGATTTGGAACTGAAATATATGCTAATGAATGAGTAATTTTATATTTTAGATCAAGAGCCCGTAGATACTTGTGGAAAAGGAAAATTAGTAGAATAGTCCCTAAACTTCTACAAATCTTACAATTTAACCAAGGTAAATTAGTGTGGTTAAACTTTAATATTTATATTGAATTGATGAATGGTATTATGCATTTAGTATATTTTTGAAAAATAAAATATTGTTAAATTATAATTTTGAAGTGAATATTCGATTTAAATGGAACGCAGGATTTGAGTACAATCGTTGTGTGGCGAAAGACAACAAAGGAGGAATTGTCGGCAAATTACCCAAGTAAATCGAGGTTTAGCATTTGTTACAAAATTTCGCGTTTAGTTTCCATTTAGCTCTCGCGAGCTTCTGTTTAACTCACATGAGTTTTCGTTCAGCTCTATTGAGCTTCTGTTTAACCCTTATGGGTTTCCGTTCATCTCTTACGAGCTTTTGTTCAACCCTTATGGGTTTCTGTTTAGATCTCATGAGCTTCTGTTCAGTCTCTGGGCTTTTGAAAATGATGTACTCTTATCCATAAGTTGTTCTTCGATTTGGTATGATTTGGTAAGTGACTTATGTAATTGAAATTGAAAGATTTATTATTATTATTGATAGTGATTTGAAATAAGTGTGATCTTCAATTAAAATTGTGATTGACAGGGAAATTACATGAATAATTTACTTATTTGATTTGTTACATTTAGTTTGGGTAAGTGTAACACCCATTACCCATATTCAATGCCGGAACAGGGCATGAGGCCTTACTGGACTTACCACACAAGCATTCCCACAATTTCGAGACATAAAAGTTGCGCCCAAATTAAAACCATCCACATTCAATCATAAAGTCCCTAATATGAGCCTACAATGCCCAAAACATGCATTAGAAGTGGTTCAGGACTAAACCAAGGACTCAGGAAATTTTTACAAAACTTAGAAAAATTTTGCTAACTGTAGGGCTTACACGCCCTTGTGGTCTAAGGGACACACCCGTGTGACCCTAGGACACGCCCGTGCTTCAGACCATGTTCAATTTAGGGTGCTCCCTGACTTGTGCCACACGACCGTGCCACACGCTCGTGTACTAGGATGTGTGTTTATTTAATTTTATTCGAATTAAGTGTAGGTTTCACACGGCCAAGACACACGCCCGTGTTCTAGGCCGTGTAGCACACACGGATAAGACACATGCCCGTGTTTCTGCCTGTGTGCTAAATTCTGAACATTCTGTTCTGCAACAATTAAGGTGCAGGAACACACGGCCGAGACACACGCCCATGGGGCAAGCCGTGTGTCACACACGGCCTAGACACATGCCCGTGTGTCTGCCTGTATGGACAAAATAAGGTTATTTACCAAGCCATTTGCCACCCCTTTAATGCACACACCTACATAACATAACATAACACCAATTCAAGCTTATACATACAACCAAATCATCCACAACCAAGACATCCACACATCATTCACATGCTAACATCTATACTACATAAACATCACATAACTTATTAACTCAAATCATGCCAGTTGCCTCATTCATGAAAGGCATCATCATATGAACTTACTTATACCAATATTAGCCAATTTCAGATGGCCTTAAACAAAATGAACTTCTAAGCAACATAAGCTAACACATTTGGCCAAATCAATTATGACACACAACAAAATGACCAAGTCCCCTATACATGCCATAACTCAAAATGTTGAATTCATTGATACCAAAATAATTGTTGATAGTGTGTATGGATCTCTGACGATATCTGAACCCTGAGCTAGCTTGGAGATACTATAAGACAAGGAAAAGAAAGGGGAGTAAGCAATATAGCTTAGTAAGTTCCTATGCAAATAATAAGCATCATAACCACACATTTAACATACAATTTACATGATAAAAATTAGCATGAATGTTAATCAAATCTTATAATCATAACTTACTCAATGACCACCTTACCAAGGGTTCATCACATATCGAGCTCATTACTTATGAGTTTTACATACATACTTGTACCAACTAGTATCATAGCTATTGTAGGCCAATTTAGCCTGGGGCCCAAATCAAACAACCAAAAAACAAAACCAAAAAAAAAAGTCCATTTACATCAGCCCAACTAAAACCCATTTTACAACCCATAATCCAAAACTAAACCCAAACCCAACAGTACAATACCTTAAACCTAGACCAATACCGGGAGAAAAAAAACAAAAAAACCCTCTGTGTGCCGCACCTAGGTCTGCTGTCCATAGCCCTCTGCCACCGCCACTGTCAACACCGCCCTCCACTTGCACCACCACCTCAAAATCAACAGTGGAAAATGCAATGGACAGTAGCAAAAATAGAAAATATTGTATTAAATTTGGCTATAAAGCCAGAGAAACATCAATGTATTTTTTTTACACGGATTGAATAAAAAAACAGAGATTTGAATACAAAAAAAAAGGTTCGAATACACAAACAATAAAAAAACACAAGTAGTTGAAGAGAAAAAAACAAGGTTAAAGAGGTGCTAAAGCTTTTGTTTTTAAGGTTCTTTTTTCTCTCTTTATTTTCTTTTTTTTTTTTTTTGAAATTGTAATATGCATACATAAATATATATAAAAAAATATAAAATAAAAAAAGAGAATAGGGCTTACCTTTTTACACCACCGAAAAAGGGGGATTTTGCGGTTTTCCGGTGACTGGTGACTGGCGTAGCGGCAGTTCACCAGAGTTAGGCCGGAATCTCGACTGGCCAGAGAGAAAAGGAAAAGTTCTTTTTCGTTTTTTTTAGAACATAGATGAAATGATTTTTTTGAAGGATTTTTGACTTATATAGGCCCCCAAAACGACGTGGTTTTGGGACTGGCCTCAGACACCCAAAAGACGTTGTTTTGGCCTCTGACCCGAGACCCGACCCGCTCTGACCTAGGATCCACGTGTTTTGCAATGGAAGGGCTAATTGCACCTTTAGCCCTTCCGCTTTTTAAGTGTTTTACAATTAAGTTTCTTTCATTTTTAATTTTGGCAATAAAATTTATTTTATTTTCAATTTGGTCCACCTTAAAACTGTGTGTTTTGGAGAGCGGGGATTATTTCCCATTTTGGTCCCTCCTTGCTATTCGTTCGTTCAATTTGGTCCTTTTCTTTTTTTATTTCTGATTTACCCTAAATTTCTATTTTAAAGTTCAATTTAGCCCTTTTTTTTTGTTTTTGTTATTTTTTCTATTTTATTATTAAATTAATTAATTTAATATTATTATTTCTATTATTATTTCCTTTTTTATTTATTTACTTGTTATTATTATCATATTATTAAATTAATGAGTTTTGCATTATTATTTATATTACATTTCTTTTTATATTTATCTACCTAATATTTTAAATACATTTATTCTATTTTATCATATTACATTTATTTATTCATATTCTTTTATATGATTACAAACCTTAGATTATTCATTATTTTTATCATCATTCATATTATTCTCATTATTATTAATATTTTATTTTCTTAAAACCCTTTTTATATCCCATTTATTCATTTGGTTGTTTACTGTTGTTTTTTTGTTTTTATTTTATTTTATTTTTTCTAATTTGATTGTTATTCTTCTTTTTATATGTAGTCAGCTTGTTTGTTTCGTTAATTCATTCTTGTCTTTCTTGTTGTTGTTTTTAACGCATTCATTTTGTTACGCATATTATCATTGTGATTTATTTTCACAACAAATTCGTTTTACATTAATTTTACCCGATACATAAATTTTGTTTTTAAAATAAGTGATTCTCCATGTTTTTAAAAATCAAAAGGTCGTTCCCTAACTTACGGGGTTTGACTTTCTTGATAAATCCGAACCAACGAGCGTTTTGAAATTTTTAAGTAATCTCGAGATTTACGACAAGATCGTGTTCTAACTTACAGATTATGGTTTCTTTCTAAAATCGAGATAATCAATCATCTTTCAAAGTAAATTTTTCGGCGTTTATTTTCGTATCAGGAATTTAAGACATTGTATCCTAACTTACGGGACGTAATTCTCTTTCTCGATTAACGTGAAATATGCCCCTTTCTCAAAAAATTTTCAATATTTTTACAAAGGATCGTATTTTTAAAATCTTTTCAAATTTTTAATTTTGACACTAAAGACACCAAGTAATCAACTAGGTACCAATTTTGGGCGTATAGAAGGTGTTAATCCTTCCTCGTGCGTAATCGACTCTCGAACTCGTTTTCTGGATTTTGTAGACCAAAAATTATCGTTTTAATAAATTTAAACTTTTATTAAAATGATTGAATTACAAGGTGATCCAATCACACCTAAATAAAAAGGATTGGTGGTGACTCCCATGTTCGTTTTCATTTTCAAAATCAAAGTCAACCCTTTTCAAAAAAATGGTTTTGACAGCTTGGCGACTCCACTAGGGATATAAAATATGAGATTTAAGCCAAGAGTTGATTATTTTTTGTCTTTTGTCGAAAGTTGAAAAAATTGGTTTAAATTTATGATCCATTCATTGCATTTCATCCGTCTTTTTTTGGCCTTTGTCATAATATGTTTGCTTTATTGGTTTGGGCGTTTTGATATATCTCTGCATATTGCATTGCATAAATCAGTCGATTTTACCCTTTTAAGTGGGAGTGAGAAACTATTCCTTCATGAGGTCTTCACCTCTGTATAGGTAGTGGATCGCTTTCGGGATACATCTGTACCTATGTCTTTGCAAGATTTTCATCTTCGTATAGCCATAGGGAAATGTATTCCCCTGAACTGAACTCGGTCCATATGAGCCTATAATGGGTAAGGATCGAGGAATCTTCCAGTTCAGGTACCTTTGCTTTAGAACCGAACTGCATATAACGAGCCTTAAGAGCTTGCCTTAGGTAGAGCCATACCAAACTCTAGTGGTTACTCTAGTAGGTGCTTTTATTTCGTGCTTGCTTTAAGCTGTGTATGAAATACTAACTTGTTTTGTTTTACTTTGATTGTAACTGCATGGCATTTTCATCACTAAAAAGGTGTTGATTCACATTCGGTTCCTAAATAGATAACTTTTCATGGAAAAGGGGTTTCTTGATAAAGTGGAGGATAATGCGACCATCCGGATATAGGTCGAGACAATGTAGCAAGAGAAGGGTAATAGTCTTACAAAGGGGTACGTATCCGGATATATGGGATTTTACTCGTATCAACGTAACCCAAAATAATCTTTAAGAGGTGAAAGAAATATAGGATCAGTGGGATGATGAGACCAAGCAGCTATTCTACTATAATTATGGTGATTTGCCCTATTTACTCGATATCAAAGTGGACAAGCACTTATTTGAGCTCTCGCCCAATTTTGGAACCCTGCCTATAGTTGTTTTACTTTTGGAAAGGTGGAATTGGTACCTACTGTGGAAGAGTACACGACCTTGCTCTGTTGCCTGAAGATTCAAATTGACAAGGCCTATTCTAGAGCTTCTAATGTCCCAACGTTTTTAAGAAAGCTAATAAACATCACGAGGATGAGCGAGCAGTGGGTTGCAGCCCGAATCAAGCAGAAAGGTGATAGTAAGTGCATTCCTTGGAGAAATTGGAGAAATTTGATCCTAGCACATCCTGATGTGAAGAAAAGGGTTGATGTCTTCACATTAAGCATTTACGGATTGGTTATCTTCCCTAAGGCTTTAGGGCATATAGACAAGGTGGTCTCCGATTTATTTGACCGAATTGATAAAAGGGTTACACTGGTTCTTCAATTTTGGTCGAAACTTTCAGATCTTTGAATGCATGCCGAAGAACAGGAGAAGGGAGATTCATTGGATGTGCACAACTCTTGGTAGCATGGTTCCACAACCATTTTTGGAAAATGAAAAAGGTCTCATATCGAATCTTCTCCGAAAACTATTCTCTGCTGAAAGAGTTAGTGGTTACACCAAGACAGGATGATATCACGGAGGAGAAATGGATGATGAATCTCTAAAATTTGTAAGATGAAGACGTCGAATGGAAAGCCCCTTGGATGGTCCCTGACGAGATTTTATATCAGAGTGGTGATTTTGATTGGGTTCCCCTACTTAGAATATGGGGGCTATTGGGTATGCTCCTCTGCTAGTGTTAAGATAATACAGATCAAGACAGTTTATACCAGCAACACAAGGGTTAGCTCAGTGCGAGTTTGTATACAAGGGAGATAATTACAAAAAGAAAGTTCGTGAAATATCGAATGCTTGGAACCGAACTCACAGAATGAAAAGGTTTGCTACCAACCCGATGACTACCCCTGAGTACGACCGGTGGTGGGGTCAAAGAATCAACGACAACATCCTTACGTCAAACCAAGAAAACACCCATTCAATAGAAGAATACTTGTAGGTGATCCCGTCTAAGCTAGAGATCTTCAAATAGGATTTTGAAAGAAAGAGTCAGGGGAAAAAAGGATCGAGCAATTGGAAGAGGAGAGAATACAACTAGGGCTAGATGTCGATGTTTAGAAACTAGAAGCCGAGAAACTGAGAAAGGGAAAGAATAAGGCTGAAGAGGATTTGGACAGCTTGAAAAAGACTATAAGAAGCTACGTTTGTCAATAAGAATCGCTAGTCTGGGAAAAACGTCAAAACAATAGCGGCAAGAAATTAAAGAGGAAAAAAGTAGAGCCAGCCAATGGGAAAGAAAATTCTGAGATGCTCAAGCTCGAAAGGATACTCTGAAAAGGAGTTTGGTAGAAAGTCAAAATGAGAATATGGGATTAAAGACTCGGGTGTCAGAGTTAGAAAAATCCTTGCATCTGTATCATAGTCGTAAGCTCTGTAATCGATTTGAAGGCTAGCTTGAGCAAAATTGAAGAGTTAAAAGGGAAGATAGAAGAACTTGAAATCGCACTCCAAAACTGTGAACTTCAGGTTGAAGCTCTTGAGGCGAATAATGAGCAGTGGAAAGAGCAACTTTATTGATCTCAAGACCAGGTCAAGGATAGGGAGTACGTCATGGATGTAGCTTTGGCTTAAGTACGAGAAGTGGCTGATCACTTACAAACCTTAGCAGTCCAAGCTGATGTACTAAGTTTGAAATATGAGTCGGAGTCAGATCGAGGTCGAGAGTTAGCTCAGCTTCTTAGGCAAGTCAAGGTCTTAAGTATCAGGGCAAGGCCATATATGTAATCCATTTTATGTAAAGAAGTTTATTTTCTAGAAAAGTTACTCTAATGAAATTAAATCAGAATCAATGCATTTTCTTGCATTCATTTCATGCATTAACATTGCATTGCATCGTATGCATTAAGTTTCATAAAAGACCCTAATTAATTAAAAGAGTTAAAATTCTTTGAAGAGTCAAAGGCCCGACAAGAATGATGGGAAATCTGAACATCAACGCCATATTTGAAGAAGGAATTAGGGGAGGAAATTTATCGAGCATTTGCCTTTATGTACCTGAAAGTGTTCTAAATAATTGGACTGCGAAGAGATTCCTATAGTTTTTAGAGCTAATTCAGAGTAATGTTCAAAACATACTTATTGTTCTAGGCCTAGGGTAATAAGAATACTTTTATGAAATAGGCCTATGTCCAACATCTTTATTTCAATAAAATGCATCTTTCTGTCTTATTTTTAGTAAATATTCTTTTATTCTTTCATTTTATTCATACTCATACCCCATAAATAATTATTCTTAGATTCTTTTGTTCTTTGGATCTTCCTTCGTTCCCATAATAGGTCTCCAGATATCAATGATATGAGCGACGCTGCTATTGACTCAGAATCTCCTTTTGAGCGAGATATTTGTCTAGAGGAATCTCAAGATTTTTGAAGATGATAGAGATTGTAACTTATCTCCTAATTTGTTAAGGATGGTAGAATAAGAGGAGAAACAGATTCTACCTTACAAAGAGTCAGTAGAAATTGTGAACATGGGAGACGGACAAGAAAATAAAGAAGTGAAGATCGGAGCTTCCATTACCATAGAGACAAAACGGGACCTCATTGAGTTGCTTCAAGAATTCAAAGATGTTTTCGCATGGTCATATCAAGACATTCCTAGTCTAAGTACTGATATCGTGGTACACCGGCTCCCCATAAAGGAAGAGTGCAAGCCGGTTCAATAGAAGCTCCGAAGGATAAGACCCGATGTTCTGTTGAAGATAAAAGATGAGGTCAAGAAGCAATTCAATGCTGGTTTCTTACAAGTTGTTAAATACTCAGAATGGATAGCCAATATCGTCCCCATCCGTAAAAAAGATGGGAAAGAGTGAATGTTTATAGACTAAAGGGATTTGAACAAGGCCAGCCCAAAAGATAAATTTCCATTGCCTCACATTGACACCTTAGTAGACAACACGGTAGATTACTCATTATTCTCTTTCATGGATGGCTTCTCAGGATACAACCAGATAAAAATGCAGCCTGAAGACATGGATAAAACCACATTTGTAACTATGTGGGGAACATTTTACTATAAGGTGATGCCATTTGGACTGAAAAACGCGGGAGCAACATATTAGAGAGCCATGGTAACCATGTTCCATGATATGATGCACAAAGAAATTAAAGTTTATATCAACGACATGATCGTTAAATCCCGAACAGAAGAGGAGCATATGCAAGTCTTGAGGAAGTTATTCTTGAGGTTGAGGAAATTCCAGCTAAAGCTCAATCCGGATAAATGTACTTTTAGGGCTAGGTCGAGAAAATTGCTAGGATTTGTAGTCAGTGAAAAGGAGATCGAGATAGACCCAGACAAAGTAAAGGCTATACAGCAATTGTTTCCACCACGCACTTAAAAAGAAGTTTGAGGTTTTCTAGGAAGACTAAATTACATTGTCCGGTTCATTTTACAACTAACTGAGAAATGTGACCCCATATTCCATCTCCTTAAGAAACACAGCCCTGGTGTTTGGGATGATGAGTGCCAGAAGACTTTCGATAAGGTCAAACATTACCTATCCTGTAACACCCCAAACCCGACCCAAACACTACAACCGGATCTGGTATGTCACTAAGGTAATTTTGTAAAACATATCGCATTTTCAGAAAAACATTTTGGTAAAGTTTAACCTTTTATTCGGGAAAAATTTATAATTTATAGTTTTAAATAAAATATGCCTTTATGAATTAAAACCCAAATTTAAATACATGCCTTAGTTCAATTAAAATAAAAATTTAAATAACTAAAAGTAATAAAAGCCGTAATAAAACAAAATATAAACTGGTGGCCCTTGGCCTTATTACAACGATATTTAAAATCCATTAAATAAGAATATAAAATAATAACTAGAGTTTTTTTGTTGGATCCAAATGTTCTTTTGCATGGCCACCTTGCGCTCCTCTCGGCCGGTCCAATGCACTAAATGCTACGAAATGTTAATTAATTGGTTGAGTCATGAGACTCGATTATTGCAACCCTCATGCACCATTAGATTTGGGCCTTAGCCCCATAAAACTAAAATAATCGAATTAATATACATAATAAAAATAATATGTAAGCCCAACCCAAATCCTAGGTTTTCATCCGCTACACGCCCGTACGACCATTCACACTATTTGGGATTTCTACAATCAACCCACACGCTACTGCGCCTTGATGGCGTCGTCTTTGCTCATCATCGATCATAGCCATAGCCACTATAACGAGATCACGGCATAAGCCGCTTCTAGCGAATCACGGTAAAGAATCGCTACAACAAATCACGATAAGAATCGCTGTAACAGATCACGGTAAGAACCTCTACAACAGATCACAGTAAGAATCGCTACAACAGATCACGGTAAAAATCGCTACAACATATAACTTCCTCCTTTCATCAAACCCAACCCATGCAATCACAGAAAATCGGCATACACATATCATTTAATCAGAACATTCACTTAAAATGACAGGGATCACTAACTTGGTGATTTGCTTTACCCTTTTTGGGTTTCAAACGTTATGTCGGGATTTCGGCATTTATCAGAACATACAAGTCTTATAATCATGTATTTAACAAATAGATCTAGATGGTATGGAAAGTTACACACATGATATCATGAAATCCAATATTCTTAGTCGATATCCTTGTTTTCCCGATCTACAACTTTGCTCAAAAAGCCAGAAAGATGTGAAAATAGGCCTCTCCTATATTCGGCCATGGTTAGTGTTCTACCCGATTTCATATATTTATAAATAAACCAATCTCCTTACCTAGAAATCCCGAAAATAACACGACTTGAGTGTTCTTGATCTTTGACTTAGAGATCTAAGCGTTGGACTCCTCTTGAGATCCGAAATGCCAAAAATAAGAAAAACCCTTGATTAGTCACTAAATAGCCATTTGGCTAGGGACTTTGAAAATGGAGAAATATTGGAAACTCAAAATTGACACATACCTATTGTTTTCTTGATTCGGCACAAGCAAACTTTCTTGAAGAAAATTCGCAACTTCAAGAGGTGAGATCTAGAATTTCAGTTTTAGAAGATTTAAGAATTGAAGAGATGGATAAGAGATTTGGCCAATGAATATTAAGGAGAAGAATAGAATAATAGAGATGTGATTTGACTTTTAGGGATTAGAAGAAAAATAACAATAGAGGTTAAAAGATTACCAACTAGAAAATTTTAGAGAGGAAGAAAGGGTGAAGAAAATGGTGGTTTTAGGCTTTTGAGAGGAAGAAGATGAGAAAAAAAAATAAAAGAAAGGCTTCCAAAATTTTGGCACACCCCTCTTTATAAAGAAAACCAATTCCTCCCTTTAGCAGAGATTGATTTTCAATAATCGCCACACATGATAGCTCTATCCCTTTTCCCTTATCTTAATCTATTATCTCCTCAAAATAGTCTTTATCTGCTTATTATCCTTAAAGACTAAATCCTAAATAATAGCATTTATCATTTATTATCCACATAGAATAAATATAATTAAATTCCCAAAAAAATAGCCTTGTGCCGTCCACTTCCCTAATCCCTAATGCCAAATTTAACTAACTTAAATTAGAAGATTTGGGCTCCTTAAAACTTAAAATTTGGGACTCTTACACTTAAATTAACTCATTCCACATATTCACCCATTAAAAGCATAGACCCAAAAATTTAGGATGTTACATATCCAATGCCCCAGTATTGATGCCATATAACTTAGATAGGCCACTAATACAGTATTAGGCAGTATTCAAGAATTCCATGGGATGCGTGCTTGGTCAAAATGATGAGTCGGGAAGAAAACAAAGAGCGATATACTATCTCAGTAAGAAATTCACTGAATGTGAGACAAGATATTTGCCAATCGAGAAGTTATGTTGCGCCCTGATTTGGACAACTCGATGATTGAAACAGTACATGCTATACCACACAACTTGGCTCATCTCAAAGCTAGACCCTCTAAAGTACATGATGGAGTCGACTGCTTTAAATGAAAGAATGGTCCGATGGCAAATCCTGCTTTCTGAATTTGACATACTTTATGTGAACTAGAAAGTCGTCAAAGGAAGCACAATAGCAGATTTTCTGGCCGGTAAAGCTCTAGAGGATTACAATCCTTTGAACTTTTATTTCCTAAATGAAGATCTGATGTATGTTGCAACCATTGAAGAAGACTCTCAAGAAGGTCATCCTTGGAAGCTAAACTTCGACGGAGTCTCAAACACTGTGGGTAACGAAATTAGGGCAGTATTAGTATCCCCAAATGGAGATCATTATCCTTTCACTAGCAAATTAGATTTTGATTGCACAAACAATATGGCAGAATACGAAGCATGCATCATGGGTATACGTGCAGCCATAGAACGTGAAATCAAAGTGCTAGAGGTATATGGGGATTCTACACTAGTAATCTATCAACTCAAGAGAGAGTGGGAGACAAGAGATCCCAAGTTAATCAAGTATCAAAAGTTGGTTCTTAAGTTAATTGAGGAGTTTAATAACATCACCTTCTATTACCTCTCACGAGATGAAAATCAGATGGCTGATGCCCTAGCTACCTTGGCTTCAATGGTCAAAGCGAACAAAAAAGAGGATGTAAAGTCTATCCAGATGAGTATTTATGATACTCCAGCTCATTGTTACAACATCGAAGAAGAAGAAGAAGAAGAGGATGACCACCCTTTGTACCACGACATACTGCGATATGTGAAGAATCGTGAATATCCTAACTAAGCAACTAAGAAGACTGGCCAATGACTATGTCTTAGATGGGGAGATCCTATATAAAAGGAGAAAAGATTAGGTGTTACTAAGATGTGTAGACGCTTTCGAGGCTAAGAAAATCTTGAAGAAGTTCACGAGGGTGTTTACGGAACACATGCCAATGGTTTTACAATGGTAGGCAAATCATGAGATTCAAATATTATTGGTCCACCATGGAAGGAGATTGCATCATTTACGCCAAAAAATATCACAAGTGTCAAATTTACGGAGAAAAAATTCATGTACCTCTCTCACATCTTCATGTTATGACTTCTCTGTGGCCTTTCTCTATGTGGGGCATGGATGTCATTGGGCCAATTTTGCCCAAAGCTTCTAACGGGCATCGATTCATTTCATGGTCATTGATTACTTTACAAAGTGGGTAGAAGCCACTTCATATACCCATGTCACAAAATCGGCAGTTAGCAAGTTCTTAAAGAAGGAGATCATATGTCGATATGGAATACCAGAAAGGATCATATCTGACAATGCACTAAATTTGAACAACAGCATGATATCAGAAGTCTGCAGTCAGTTAAAGATCAAACACCATAACTCATCACCATATCGCCAAAAATGAATGGTGCAGTGGAGGCGACCAATAAGAACATTAAGAAAATTGTGGGGAAAATGACTGAGACGTATAAAGATTGGAATAAAAATTACCATTTTCCCTCTATGCTTATCGAACATCTGTCAGGACCTCAACCGGGGCAACGTCTTTCTCTTTGGTTTATGGAATGGAGGGGGTTTTACCCATTGAAGTCGAGATTCTTTCTCTCGAGTTTTGGCAAAATTAAAGTTGGATGAAGAAGAATGGATCCAATCTCAATACAATCAGTTAAACTTGATTGAAGAGAAAAGATTGAAAGCCATCCGTCATGGTCAGATGTACCAAAAGTGAATGATGCGAGCTTACAACAAAAAGGTTCATCCTAGAGAATTCCATAAGGGAGACTTGGTATTAAAAAAAAACCCTTCCCATACAAAAAGACTTCAGATAAAAATGGATGCCAAATTGGGAAGGACCTTGTGTGGGAAGAAGGTCTTTTCGGGAGGAGCGTTAATATTAACTGAAATTAATGGTAAGACTTTGCCTAATCCAGTGAATTCAAATTTAGTTAAGAAATATTTCACTTAAAAAAAAAGGAGAGGCCAAGGTGAAAACCTGCAAAGGGCGCCTTAAGACCAAATGGGTTTTGAATTGAAAACTCGTAAAGGGCAATTCAACTTTTGATCAAAATATGGGGCATGCGGTAGTCTTACTATGCCTAAATTAATAAGAAGGAGAAATGCTACGTCTTGGGGCATCAACAAAGTACTCTAGATCTCCTAAACACATGTTAAGCTCAAAATGGTCCTCAAGAAGTTCGTGCAGAAAGCTCATGCTGCGATATTTAGGGCACCTATTTTCTTTTTACTCATTTTGTATTTCAGCAATGTTTGCTTTCCTTGATAATCTATTCTTTTCAAATTTTTTTCCTGATAAATTTCAGTTCTGTCCATCATTATGATCTTTTTCAAGCATTTTGCATTGAAATAACGATTAATGGACTAATAATACTCTCATAAAAGGAGTTTTGCATATTTCTCTGAAAGTTTCTAAATAGTACGGAGACCTGAAACATGACTATTATCTAGAACTAATCAAACCTAAGGGTTGGAGACATTTGAGAAAGAATAGTCTAAATTATGGCTATTTCTTCGGGTTTTCTATCAAAGATACCAGCTGAGCAAGAAGGCAGGGTAATACGTTAATGATAGAACCTTGATGAACAACGACCAACGACAACCTAAGCATTGAAAAGGGGATCATTCTCACAAAATGGCATTCTACATTCATGCAAATATCATTCATACCATCTAGTTAGGAGCATTTGATTCATTCTGATCATGACATCCTAATCATTTGGCATAAACATAGGCCCATCAAATAGATTCTAAAGGTCTTGTTACCCAGAGAATGGTGTAACAGATCGATGGATTGAAGAAGCCAAAAATCCTATACCCCTGAGTTGCAGTGGGATAGATGGAAGAAATTACAAATCTTATGTCCCTAAAGTAGCAGTGGAGCATATTGAAGTTGTCGAAACCATTTTTTTATTAAGTTTGAAAAATAGGGATTGACTTTTAAAAACAAAAGTGGAGTCGCCATCGAATTTTTTTTCGAGGTGTGATTGGATCACCTTGAAATTGATTATTTTAATAAAACTTGGATTCATTAAAACATGTTTTAGTCTACAAAACTCATGAAAACGGGTTCGGGAGTCGGTTACGTACGATGAAGGATTAGCACCCTCTTAGCGCCCAAAATTGGTACCTAATTAATTATTTAATGTCTTAATGCCGAAAAATTGAAAAGATTTTTAGATTACGATCCGTTGCTTGAAATACATTTGAACAGAATCACATCGGATGTCAAAACCTCTTATTTCGAAGAAATAAAATGTTATACTCAGTGAGTTTGGGTACAACAACTTATATTCTCGAAACTAAACTTATCTTTTAATTTTAAAAACCCGTGTAATAAAGTTTGAAAAGGATATTCGGTTATTTGGGCCTTATGGAAAATTGGAACCCAGTAAGTTAGGGCACAATTTCTCAAAATTCTTGAATACAGAATATTGCCTTTGTTTTTTTTGAAATTCTTACCCCGAGATGATAAAACGTCACATCCAATGAGTTAGGACGCAACATCTCAAATTCTCGAGGATAAGTTTTTATTTAGAATGTTTTGATTTAAAAATGAAAAGGGGACTCGGGTGCTAGGATTTAACGAGAAAAATCAAAACCCAGTGAGTTAGGGCACGATTTTCTCGTAACTTCCAAACACGAGCAATGCTTTATTTCAAAAACCTTTGAATGGAATGATTTTGAAACTTGAACGACCTTAAACTCGATTTTCTTTAACAAATAAATCGCAATGGAGTGATAATATATAAAGCAAAGTAGCAATACATACGCAAAAATATTACAATGATGAATCACAAATAATTAATGGATACAAATTAAGAAATATAATCCACACAATAACAAACAAGTGAACATCTAATACATAGAAAATAGTATGTGTCAATTTAAATAATACATATGTAATAAAACTCGATATAAAATAAAAATAATGATGACATGTGAAAAGCGTTTTGAATAAATAAATATATAATTTAAAATAGAATCTTTTAAAGAGCAGATTGTATACATAAACCGATTTAAAAAAATATATATATACATATATATGCGTGAATATTTGAAAGAAAGTGTTTACATAAAATAACACGAAATAAAATACATATATATAAAAATAATTTGATATGAATTGTATATGTGTATATATATAAAAATAATAATGAAAATGGCATATAGAAATAAATAATATTAAGAACCATTTAAAATATAATATTTAATATTAATTTAAAAGGAATAATTAGAAAATAAACAAATAATTGAACAAAATAATTAAAGGACTATATTAAAATCATAGCAAAATTGTAGGGCTCAAGCAATAAAAAAAGAAATAAAAAAGGACTAAAATACAATACGTGTAAACTAAAAGGGACTGAAAGCGCAATTTACCCGAGTCATTAAAAGCTGCGTTTAAAAAGGGATTAAATTTAAAACAGCGTAAAATTTCTGGGACAAATTAAAATAAACGAAAACTTAATTAAAAAAATGAAATAAAATGCGGAAGGACTAAAAGGGAAATTACCTCATCAAAGGGGAAACACGCGGATCCTGCCCCGGGTTGGGTCAACGCGCGGATCCTGGCCAAAAACGACGCCGTTTTAAAGCTTAATGCCCTGCCCCCTGAACGATGTCGTATTGTTCAGCCTTAAATAGAAAAAATTTTAATCAAAAAAATCATTTTAAAACCATTTCTAGAAAAGGGAAGGAAAAACTCTCTGAAAGCTCTCTGGAGCTCCGGCCTAGCCCCGTCACCGAGCCATCGTGCTCCACCATCGTCCGTCGTCGTGCGCGGTGGTCAAAGACCCCAAAAATGGCCATTACAAACCCTTAAACCCCCTTTTAACATAGATCTAACCTTCAAACACTTAAAACCCTTCAAAAAAATCGAAAGATATAAAAACATTTCGATTTCGGCTCAAAACAACTTCGGTTTTGGCTTCTGATTGTCACAAAAGGTAAAAGACTTTAATGCTTATTCTATTTCTATATGTATGCGTTACATCCAAAATAAGAGTGGACTAAAAAAAATCAAAAAATACCTCTGCTTTTCTATATTGGTATTCGAAAATCGTAAAAATAATACAGTGGTTTCTTTGGTCTTTATATAGCCGATTCCAAATAAAATGAGAATACAAAGTTTTTTTTTTTTTCTTTTTCTATTCTGTATTTGCTGTTGTCATGGTCTGATTTGCAGGTATGAAGGCGACGTGGCTTTCGACGTGAGGAGTACGAAGGCTTGCTGGAGTTACGGAGGTGCGTGGTGGCATGCGTGGTGGCACGCGTGGTGATGCGCGTGGAGGCACGCACGGCGCAAAATGGCTTCTGGAACCCTTAGGGTTTCGGTCTACCAAAAATTTGGGCCATTCGGGCGGTTCCAGAATTGGGTTGAGGTTTGTTTATTGGGTTTGTAAATGGGTTAAGGGTTAGGCTTATTATTTGGGCTCGGGTTTAGGCCTACTATTTTTTGTAATGGACTGATGGACTGTTTTGGATTTTTATTAATTTTGGGGTTTTTTTAATTCTATTTTTCTTTTTTGTTTGGTTTGGTCTTATTCTGTTAATCGGGTCCGGGCATAAATGGGCTCTTACAGAAGTTTTCATAGTGAATCTTATCTCCTTGAAGTTGCAGTGGAGCAAATTAAAGCCACAAACCTTATCTCCCTAAAGTTGCAGTGGAGTAGTTTGAAGCTACTAGTCTTATCTCTTTGAAGTTGCAGTGGAGCAGACTGAAGATAGCAAGTCTTATCTCCCTGAAGTTGCAGTGGAGCAGACTGAAGATAGCAAATCTTATTTCCCTGAAATTGCAGTGGAACAGATTGAAGCTATAAATTAGATATCTTATCTCTATGAAGTTACAAGTCTTATCCCCCTAAAGTTGCAGTGAAGCAGACTGAAGATAGCGAATCTTATTTCCCTAAAGTTGCAGTGGAACAGATTAAAGCTACAAATTACAAATCTTATCTCCCTGAAGTTGTAGTGGAGCAAATTGAAGATAGCAAACCTTATCTCTCTAAATTTGCAGTAGAGCAGGTTGAAATTACAAGTCTTATCTCCCAGAAGTTGCAGTGGAGCAGATTGGAGCTACTAATCATATCTCCTTAAAGTTGTAGTTGAGCGAGTTAAAGCGACAAATCCTATACCTCTGAAATTGCAGTAGGTCGGATTGAATCTATTATAACTACAAATCCCATCTCCCTAAAGTTACAGCGGAGCAGATTGAAGCTACAAGTCTTATCTCTCTGAAGTTGCGGTGGAGTGGATGAAAGCAACAAGATGCAGTGGACGGGAATGAGGTTACTTGAAGAAAAGAAGCACCGAAAGAAGTCAAAAACTCGACAAGACTAAGCAAAATTGGCCCTTTTTAAATTATTTGCTTCGTTCCCGTTGCATGACAACGAGCAAAGAGGGGCAGCTGTTGTAGGCCAATTTAGCTAGAGGCCCAAATCAAACAACCAAAAAAAAAACAAAAAAAGTCCATTTACATCAGCCCAACTAAAACCCATTTTACAACCCACAATCTAAAACTAAACCCAAACCCAACAGCCCAATATCCCACAGAAAAGAAAAAACAAAAAACCTCTCTGCGCGCCTAGCCCTCTGCCATCACACACAAGACTTACCCTCCACTTGCACCTCCACCTGCAAAATCAATAGTGGAAAAGACAATGGATAGTACAAAAAATAGAAAATATTGTATTAAAATAGGTTATAAAGCCAGAGAAACATCAATGTATTTTTTTTACACGGATTGAATACAAAAAAAAAAAACAGAGATTTGAATACAAAAAAAGGTTCGAAGACACAAGCAATAAAAAAACGCAAGCAGTAGAAGTGGAAAAAAACAAGGTTAAAAAGGTGCTAAAGCTTTTATTTTTAAGGGTTTTTTTTCTCTCTTTATTTTTTTTTTTTTTTTTGAAATTGTAATATACATACATAAATATATCAAAAATATAAAATAAAAAAGAGGAGGGGGCTTACCTTTTTAAACCACCAAAAAGGGGATTTTGTAGTTTTTCGGTCGCTGGCAACCAATGGGATTCGCCGGAGCTAGGCTGGAATCTGGGCTGGCCAAAGAGAAAAGGGAAAGTTTTTTTTTCGTTTTCTTTTTTAGAACATGGATGAAATGATTTTTTGAAGGATTTTTTACTTATATAGGCTCCCAAAACGACTTCATTTTGGGACTGGCCTCAGACGCCCAAAACGACGTCGTTTTGGCCTCTGACCCAAGACCCGACTCGCTCCGGCCTAGGATCCGCGTGTTTTGCAATGGAAAGGCTAATTGCACCTTTAGCCCTTCCGCTTTTTAATTGTTTTACAATTAAGTTTCTTTCGTTTTTAATTTTGGCCCTATAATTTGTTTTATTTTCAATTTAGTCCGCCTTGAAACTATGCGTTTTGGAGAGTGGGGATTATTTCCCATTTTGGTCCCTCTTTGTTATTCACATGTTCAAATTGGCCCTTTTCCTTTTTGTAATTTTTGATTTGCCCCAAATTTCTGTTTTAAAGTTCAATTTAGCCCTTTTTTTTTTTTTTTTGTTATTTTTGTTATTTTATTATTACATTAATTAATCTAATACTATTATTATTTTTCATTTTATTTATTTACTTGTTATTATTATCATATTATTAAATTAATGAGTTTTGCATTATTATTTCTATTATATTTCTTTTATATTTATCTACCTAATATTTTAAATACATTTATTCTATTTTATCATATTACATTTATTTATTCATATTCTTTTATATGATTACAAACATTAGATTATTCATTATTTTATTATCATTCATATCATTCTCATTATTATTAGTATTATATTTTCTTAAAACCCTTTTTATATCCCATTTATTCATATGGTTGTTTCTTGTTGTTTTATTATTATTATTTTGTTTTTCTAGTTTGCTTGTTATTCTTCTTTTTATCTATAGTTAGCTTGTTTGTTTCGTTAATTCATTCTTGTCATTTTGTTGTTTTTTTAACGCATTCATTTTGTTACGTATATTATCATCGTGATTTATTTTCATAACAAATTTGTGTTACATTAATTTTACTCGATACATAAATTTTGTTTTAAAATAAGTGATACTCTGTGTTTTTAAAAATCGAAAGGTCGTTCTCTAACTTACGGGGTTTCGACTTTCTTGATAAATCCGAACCAACAAGCATTTTGAAATTTTTAAGTAATTTCGAGAATTACGAAAAAATCGTGTTCTAACTTACGGAATATGGTTTCTTTCTAAAACCGAGATAATCAAACATCTTTCAAAGTAAATTTTTCGGCATTTATTCTTGTATCAAGAATTTAAGACATTGTGTCCCAACTTACTGGACGTAATTATCTTTCTCGATTAACGTGAAATATGCCCCTTTCTCAAAAAATTTTCAATATTTTTATAAAGGATCGTATTTTTAAAATATTTTCAAATTTTCAATTTTCGACACTAAAGACACCAAGTAATCAACTAGGTACCAATTTTGGGCATATCGAGGGTGCTAATCCTTCCTTGTACGTAACCGACTCCCGAACACGTTTTTTGGATTTTGTAGACCAAAAATCATCGTTTTAATAAATTTAAACTTTTATTAAAATGATTGAATTACGAAGTGATCTGATCACATCTAAATAAAAAGGATTGGTGGCGACTCCCATGTTCATTTTCATTTTCAAAATCAAAGTCGACCCTTTTCAAAAAAATGGTTTCGACAATAGCCATATTTTTCACAGCCTTGACATTCTCGTTGAACACTCGAAATATTAATGGATACTCGAAAAGCTTGCACATAAGTGCCATATATGTAGCTAAAGCTACCTCATATCTCATAATACATATAGGCTCGCTTTCGAGCTATTCATGGGCCTGCTCACACAAGCTGTTAGTCAGGACATAGATACACAGTGCTGCTCACACAAGCTGTCAGGTATCCACAACACATGCCGGACTACCCAGCCAATGGTAGGACATACAAGACCAGCACCCGAATCACATAATCGCATATACACATGGGATCCTAGTGACATGTCACTCGTATCCTATTTTATTCCTAAGGTTCAACCAGGATTTCTCGTTTGTCGAAACTTTGTTGAATACGTCCAAAGAGTCAATCACAATTCATACAATATTAAAGCATTTAAAACATAAATATAACAATGCATTATTTACATACGAACTGACCTCGGTACAAAAATAGTAGAATTGGACCTAATCGTCAAACACTTTGTTTTTCCCCTGATCTAGGTCTGAACCTCGTTTTTCTTGATCTATAATAGAAAATTTAACTCATTCAATACTCACATTATTCAATTCAATCCAAAAATTATATTATGGAAAAATTACATTTTTACCCCTAACTTTTCAACATTTTACACTTTAGTCCCTAAGCTCGTAAAATGAAATATAGTCAATTTATTCAAAACCCAAGCCTAGCTGAACCCTTTTTATACTCATAAAATCCCAAATTTTTCATTAAATCACACTTCTATTACATAATTTACAATTTTTACAAATAGGTCCTTTTAGGCATTTTCATCAAAAATCACTTAGTAACTGTTGTTTATCTAACATCAAGCTTGCATATAACATGGTTAAAATTTTATACTTTGATTTTCTTTCAAATTAGTCCTTGAAATAGCTAAATCAAGTTACAACATTCACAAAAACGTAAAAATCATAAAAAACGGGACAAAGACGGACTTACAATCGAGCTTGGAAGATTGGCCAAAACCCTAGCTATGGAGACCCCTTGAAATTAGGCTAAGGGACTAATTTGATGAAGATGAACATCTTTTATTTAGTTAATTTTGTCTTTACTTACCAAAAGACCAAAATGCCTTTAATGCATAACTTTGATATTTCACCTAGCCATGTCCATTTTTGTCCATAATAAAGTATAATGGTCTAATTACCATTTAAGGACCTCCAATTTAAAATTTTATAGCAATTAGACACCTCTAGTTTCTAGAACACATGTTTTGCAATTTAGTCCTCTTAACTAAATTGAGTGCCCAAACATCAAAATTTTCAAACGAAATTTTCACGAAATCATTCCATAAAATTGTAGACCATAAAAATATTATAAAAATGAATTTTACTGCGTCGAATTTGTGGTCCCGAAACTACTGTTTCGACTAGACCCAAAATCAGGCTGTTACAGTAAGATTTACGTTTAACCCATCAAACTTACTAAGTTGCATTAAGTTTACTTGTATTGTTTAATGTCCTTGTAGATTAACGTGATGTCGGGAGATCGGATCAACACATCAAGCCACACTATCAAGGTCATTCCGGTAGTCTTTGAATCATACACTATGGTTTATATGGCATGTATAGGATTGGTGTGTATTATGAATGATATTTTGTTCACATATACAACTTAAATATTTATGTGTAGTCTTATCATGCTTGATAAATGTTTGGGTGTAGTTAATTAATGGATAAATTATGAGCATACTGGTGAATGAATTGGTAAAATATAGTTGTTGTAAGTAATCAAATGTGTGAATTGATTAATGTGGTAGTTTAGAATGTTAGGATATATGTGATAGTATGATATTTTTAGAGCTAAGAATTAGTTGTATTGAAGGTCTTGTTATGGCCTATGAGAATGAAATTTGAGGTGTTTAGGTTGAAATAAAGAAAGGGTGAGAAATGTGGCCTTAAAATGGCCTATTTTCGTCCACGTGGGCAGAGACATAGGCGTGTCCTCTCAGCCGTATGTGACACACGGCCTAGCACATGGGCGTGTGGTCTGGCCGTGTGTCCACTGCATCCTTAAAATTGAGAAATAGAATGCTCAGGCATTTTCACACGGCCTAGCACACGGACGTGTGGCTTGGCTGTGTGACCTCTGCACCTTAATTTTACAAGTTAGTATGCTCACATGGCCTAGCACATGGGTGTGTGGCTTAGCCATATGACCCGAATTAGAGAGTTACACGGTTAAGGACTTGGGCTGGGACACGGTCGTGTGCTCCACATCGAATGCCCACACGGCCTAAGACACAGGCGTGTCTCTTGGACGTGTGAGCCACACAGCCTGGTCACATGGGCGTGTGTCCCCTGCAGCTAGGAAAAATTTTAAGGTTTTGTGAAAAATTCTTTGAGTTTTCGGTTTAGTCCCAATTCATTTCTAAAGTGTATTTTGGCCCTCGAGGGCTCATATAAGGGACAATATGAGTAATTATGATTAGTTTCTAATATGTATGTTAAACGATATGAAATATTTGTATTTGATCGGAAATGTTCTATAATGCTTCGTAACCCTATTTCAACTATGGATAAAGGCTAGGGGTGTTACAAAGACTTTGATGATGTGTTTCAAGCACCTAAGGGGCTACCCCCGGTAAGGCTACAAGACCACAAAATCCCATTAATTGATGAGAGTAAGGTAGTCAAAATAAGACCTTATAGCAGTGTAGAAGGGGAGGGAGGCTTAAACGACAACGTTTAAGGATGTTTTGTCTTTTGTGTACACGTTTTGTTACAGCTATATTAACAATTGTCATTTGTCTGAAGAGCTGTTACCCACCCTAAAGGCAACAATCAAGGGTAGGGGAAGGCAGTTATGAAATGAATACATTTGTCTTTTCTCTTCTATTATGATTTTTTCCTCTATTTCTTCTTCTTCTTCCTGCTACCCTACTTCTTTTTCTGCCCAAAATCTTCTACTCGTAACATAGTACTTCATTGTTATCGTATGTCATAGTTGAATCATTTATTGAATGAAGCATCTACTTATCCATTTTCAAACAATGAGATTCCTCCCCTCAACAGATTTCTCAATCAAACCTCATTGAATTTCTCTCCATCTCTGAGAACATGAAAAGTATTTTTTTTTTTTTAATTAGCTTTTTCCGCTTTAAAGTGAAATGAAAACCTTTTTTTTCTCTAGAGAATGTTTTAGGCTCAATGTATTTTACTAATAACGGTAACATAATAGGTTTTAGTTAATAAAATAATTATATTAGTTTAACATAATTAAAAGAAGTCAAAAATAAAAAAAAATATAAGTGAAAATTGCGTGGATTTCCTGTGTATAACAATTGAATTTTAATATCACATTAGATTTTCGTTACATTGTTAAATTAATTATTCAATAATCACGTAATAAATTAACAACATTAATGATGATATAATATTTTTAAAGTTTAATTATCAAAATATAAACTTAAATAATCAATTAGCCCTCATTAAAATCATCATATGTCAACACCTCTAACTTTAGAAAAATAAAAATTTTCTGAGTTCATATATTTTATGGTAAATTATAAATTCAATTATTAACACCTTTTAGTAACTATATAAGAAATATAATTGACCTGAGCTTAATACACTTGCATTTTTAAATTCGGAATAAGAATAGAGAAAAAGTAAAATTGAACCCGAGAGAAGAAATTAATCATTCTAAATTCCAAAATTTAGATTAAGGAACGGCAAAAGTTTGGAAGAGAGCCTGTTTTGTGCGTCTGTGGTTTACAATTTACAGTGTCATAGTATTCTCATCCGTCTCAAACTTTTGGCGGAGGCTCTGGAGAACAAGTATCCAACACCCAAGCACATCACCCAAATGCCCACATCAAAGGCCCAGCTCACTCCCTCCCCCGCCGTACACATATCTTGTATCCCTTCACAATCTCCGTCGCACCTTCCTTCCATATCGCCACCGTCTGATTCCACACAACTGCAACTACATTCACCGCTCACTTCACTCTCCTCTAGAATATCCTCCAGCTGATCAAAACCCACCCTCCTATTCTTCCTCGCAATCATCCTCACCCTCTCTCCCATCGCCTTGTCTCCCTCCAACGCCACGCAAACATCCGCCACCGCCCGCTCAGCGCTGACCGTTTTCCCATCCCTTGTCTTCAGCGCGCACTTGCACTTCATCTTCCACTTTTGCTCTTCTCTTCTAAAAATCCCTTTCAACACCTTGTCCTCTCCTGAGTAAACATCGAAGCAGACCCCATCACCGGCCTGAACTCGCTCCCTGCTCCCGTATATTGCCTCTCCGCTCCTCGTCTTGACATTAACCATCCGATGGAGAACTAAGGAGGAATCAGAGCGGATAGCAGCCCCTGAAACTTGACGCGCCGATTCGTTGATCCTTGGTGGGTAGAGTAGAGTGAGAGAATTTGAAAAGGAATCGAAACCCGAGAGATTCGGATGAAGAAAGCTTTGATCTTTAAAAGGTTTTGATCGGCGCACCAGAAGTCGTAATAATCCGTAGACCTACACATTGTTATTCTTTTTCTGCTTTGGGGGATGGGAAATAATTCTAGAGAATTGATTGATTGATTTATATGAGTAATAAAGAATGAAGAGTGGAAGTGGGGTGGGTCGGCTGAGTGGACGACGTAGGTTTTGAAGGATGAAACTAATGATGGGAACACAGTTTTGATGCTGACGTGCAGAAAATGACAAAACCAGACTTATGTTGTGTTCTGTCGAATATTTTTGGCTTTTTTTTTATGAAAATGACCAAAAGCTTTTAATTATTTACGAAAATACCCATTTTACAAATTATATAAAATAAATAATTCATTTTCAAAAGTAAACGTCGGTGATACTATTGCTATTGGCATCACCTCCTCTAATTTTAAAAATATTTTTTTTTGGGTGTCATTATTATTATTGAAAATATTTAAGAATATAATGAAGTAATTATCTTTTAGATCGGATTAACAAAGCGGTGACGTCATTTCTAGGTAAGACTAATTAAATGTTTTTAAATTTTAGTTTATTTATATGTTAGATCGATCCCTTTAAAATTAAATTTAAATAGTCTTTTAAAATATAAAAATAACAAAAGTAAATCTTTTATTATGAATATATTATTGAGTGAATGTTCATAATGATCAAGATAAAATTTTGATGTCTTTAAATTTAATAGTTATTAGAATTAGATCTCTAGATTCTTTTATACTTTTATAACTATAAATAGAGACTACAATGAAGTATTATAAATCATCCATTTTAATCAATAAAGTACATTTTCTATTACTTTTATAATTTCTTTGTTCTTTATTCTCTCCATCTCATATTTATTTTATAACACATTATCAGCACGATAAATCTCTATATTTTTTTTCAAAATCACGATAAATCTCTATATTTTTTTCAAAATCTTTTGAAGTCATCGCACAGATCAAATTTTTTTCACTTTAAACTTTTACCCTTACAACTTCATCTCCGGGATATTGAAAGATTTAATCTCATAATGGAATATAGTTCTTATTCCCGATCTTTGATTTATTATACAAGCATGGGTAAAGTATACATTTGGTAAGAAACTTTTATATTTCGATCATATTTTCTTTTTCAATTAAGGTATGACTACTATTAATTTTTATTGACATAAATTTCACATTCGATAGTATTTGATTTTTGCTTTTCAAGGTTAAATTTTTTATGTAAAAGACATATTTGTTGATTAGATATGTTTGCTATTAATATGGTATGTTTTCTCTATTATTTTTTCGGTAAATCATTCTTTTTGAAATTTTTTAATTAAGTTATATTATGCATAATATTTAGATGTTTTGATTATTAAATTCTTGTTATTAAATATTCTTGAAATTTTATTAAAATTATGGTGGAAAGTGTTATTAACCTTCCATTGTTAATTAAAGGGAAATTTGATAGGACCTATTTAATTCTTATTAACTTTGCTAATGTTTAATGATTGTATGATATCTTTTAAATTGAACTTATAAATATTTTATTAGAGCAAGATAATATTTTATAACATATATGTGGTATTGAAATTTGATACAATGTGTATCGGATAATTTTCAAGCATCGTCTTGGAAAATTTTGATTATTTATTAAATGGTTCTTACTATTAGATTATAAAATGTTATTATGAAAACAAAGTTGTTTTACTACTTGTAATAGTGTTCGTGATAATAGTCAAGGTGATGCGATGATGTTAAAAATTTTCGGTATATTTTACTATATTTTATTTATTATATCATGTTTATTATAATTGGAGACTAATCATGACAACATGAATAGATAAATTTTGATTTGAAATCTCACGCATGTTTGCGATGGTAATTATGAAATAAAGAATCTATTGGGATGTTTATAAGTCTATCCTACTAAATTTGTTGCATTCCCAAAAGTGAATGTAAACATAAAGAAAATAAAAGATATACTTATAGACCACTAAAAGTGGGAACATAGTAATAAATAAGAGAACAGTGAGTGTGCTCAAGATAACTTTTCAAATGGTAAAGATAACTTATGTTATCAATGTGATATGAAAGATTATTGGTCACATATGTGGTGTATGCCCAAATATTTTGTCTCTGTTAATATTCTTTAAGGAAGGATATGAGAATGTAGTAATAAATTTTATCATTAAAGATATAAAATATTTATCTTATTTGGTACTGAAATAAACAAATATATTCCAATATTTGATAGTACAAAATTAGTTGAAAGTTCCATAAGAGCTAATATATCAATATCTACAAAGCACAAAGTTTGTGGTGGTTAATGCATTAGTTTTAAAAGATATTCATAAAGGATCTCATATTGAGATTGTGAATGAGGAAAATATTATATTTCATATGAATCAAAAGAGGATTGAGTTATTTATATTTTGAATCGAACTCGGGACCTTTCGCATTCTAAGCGAGAATCATACCACTAGACCAAATGTCTTATATTTGAAGATTTTGACATATTCCCTGAAGCGAATATTACATATAATTGTTTGAAAATTATATTTACTTATTGCCTTAATGGCATTATAGACTTCACATTGATTTAGACATTTGCAGTAGTAAATGTCACAATAGTATTTATATGTGGATACAAAATAAAAAGAATGACAATAAAATTATCAATTGTCAAAATGACAATAAAATTATCAATTGTCAAAGTTTATATTTACATTATTAGTACAATTGAAAAACATGTTGAAATAAACCAGAAGTTTACTAATACAAATACATTTACTATTTGGCGTGACCAATTAGACCATCCTGGATCATATATGATGTGAAAATTAATTGAGAATTTATATGGACATTCATTAAAGAACCATAAGATTCTTTAATTTTAAAAAAAAAAATCTCATTTGTTGTTTGTTTTCAATGAAAATTGATTCTTAGAAACTTACTAGCTAAAGTTGAGATTTAATGTCTTGCATTTCTGAAATGAATATTGGCTCATTCATCTACCATGTGGATTATTTTGATATTATATGATTTTGTAGATACATCTACAAAATAATCACATGCGTTATCAACTCGCAACCTGTCATTTGTGAGATTGCTTGTTTAAATGATTAATTTCAGATTATGCAATTAAAAAAATTCACCTTGCTAATGTTGGTGAGTTTATGTCACAAGCTTTCAATGATTATTGCATGTCAATCGGGATAAAAGTTGAACATCCTATAGCTCATGTTCACATACAAAACGATTTAGCTGAATCATTTATCAAACGTCTCCAACTAATAGCTAAACCATTACTTATGAGAATAAAACTTCCTATTTCAGCATGAGATTTATATGTTGTACGCATCAAGCTAATAAATTATAAATACTCCTCATTACAATTGATTTTTGGTTGATGGCTAAATATTTCCCATCTTACAATTTTTGGATGTGTGATATATGTTCCAACTGCTCCACCACAATGCACAAAGATGGGTCATAATAAGAGATTTGGAATGTATATTTATATGAGGCTCCTTATAATATTTTTGAGCTATTAATATGATATTTAGTTGTGACATGAGTTGTCAGTTTTCCCAATATTAGGGGGAGAGGATAAAAAGCTAGATTAATAAAATACTTGAAATGAATTATCAATATCTAAGATCCTCGTACAAAGTAATGTGAACCAGAAGTTCAACAGATAATTAATTTTAAAAATAAACTCCAAATTCATTAAATCTTACATACCAGTTGAAAATGTTCCAATACAAACTGAATTCATAATAGGGCAAACTATTAATGCAAAAGAAAGTAATCCATGACTGAAGTATGGAAGACCGGTCAGCTCCAAAGATAAATGTAACATCCCAAAATTTTAATTTTTGATTTCGTGTATGTGTGACACACAATGCCTATCTGTTTCAGTGGTTATGTGTCCTGGGTGTGTGTGAGAGGTCCCAAGTTCAAGCCTTACTTGGGCAAATTTTGGTATTTTTATAAATAAAGCCTTAACCTTGTGCAAAGGGCTTAAGTTTAAATGTTGGGTAAATTACATCAGAATGGGCCTGCTAGTTTGGTGGTTAAGTGGTGTGTTATTATGGTGGAGGTCTTGTGTTTGAATCCCTGCGCAGGCAAAGGTATTGTTTTTTTTGCTCAGATTTCGGGATAGAGTTGTGTAATAGGGGGATTCTAAGTAGTGGATGTGAAGTGGGAATTAGGGGAGAAGATTAAGAGATTTTGGGGGTTATCGGGATTTTATTTTATTTTTTTCCCATAACCGAATTTTGGCTCCCTTTTCCAAAAAAAATTCCGCCGTCTATTCTTCTCCCTCTCCTCTTGTCGAAATTCTTTGAGTTTTTCCATCTTTCTCTTATTTTTCTTCTTCTTGATTTTTCCCTGATCCATTTATTTTCCTTTGTTTTCGCACGCAGTTAGTGCTCGCTTAGTTTTGGTAAGTGTGACTCTTCTTTTCTGTCATGAATCTCTTAGCGACTGAAATGGTAATGTTTTTTCTTTGCGATTTGGACGTAAGGGGAGGCTCGGACTAGTGAATTTCGTGTTCTCGTCTTAACAATAGTTAAACGGAGGGTTATTGTTGGTGGTAAGTTGGGTTTCTGTTCATTCTTGGTTGTCGATTAGCTTGTAAATCCGTTAAATTGATGTTAAGTATCTTGATTTTAGGCCTTGAAGTGCTCGGGAGCGATTAATCATCAAAACGATACCAGGTGTGTACTCGATACGTAGAAAACGAGGTTCGCAAAAATTTGAAATTGCTTGCTGTCGAGAAATAAGAGAAATAAGAGAAATAAGAGAAAATAATGTGAAAAATTGTAGAGAAAGGAAATAAGGGTGTTAAAAACTAGGAAATCAACATTTTGCACTAAAATAGTTTTGGACAGCAGCAGTAGTCTAACTTTGAAAAATCATAAAAATATTATAAATTGAGTTAGAGGTTGAATACAATATGAAATTAAATTTTATTGAGTCTAGTCTTTCATGGATGAAACAGTGTAAGCAATGGAATTGTAAATCATGAGTTATAATAAATTTTGTGATACAAGGTCAGAATGATTTCGGGTTTCCTTGTTTTGACTTTGGAAAATCATAAAAAATTGTAAAAAATAAATTAAAGGCTTAAATTTATATTTTTAAATTCTTAATGAGTCTATTTTCAAGAGAAACAAACGGAAACATCATCCAAATTCCGTACTAAGAGATAAATAAATTTTAGTAAGGAAAGGTCGAAGCTGTCAAACAGCAGAATAGGGATAACTTTAAAAATTTTACTGTACTTATTTGATAAACTATAAAATCTGAAAATTTTATGATAGAAATATATTTAAGTCTAGTTTCAAAAACATAAAGCGGATCTCAATTTTGAATTGTGTAGCTCAAGATATAAATAATTTAGTGATAACGACTCAAGTAGACAGCTTTGAATGAACATATAAGTAAACAGTGAAAACATATATGAGTATTGAGCTACCATGAGTTACTTTAAAAATGGATCCCACGGCCAAGGCCAATTTGGGCCAAGTGGGCCACATGGGCAGATCATATGGGCATGTGGGCCCATTTTTACCGAAATGTTTTTGAGGTTGCACGGGGTCTCCCAAGTCGATTGTGAACCTACTGTAGGGTCGGTAAGCGCTACTTAGACCCCTAAATGTGTGAAATTGACTGAATGATATCTGTACTAAGCATGTTAATATATGAACTGAATATATGTACTAAAATTGCATAATATCATATCATCCATTGTATGTTGCATTGCATTGGGTTGGGGGTTGTTATTCGGAGAAAGTGTACTGAAAGGCTTTAAGCCTAATTTACTGGCCACTCAGCTGCAAACTACTATTTTGTGCCGCATTCGAGTACTACTTGAAGTGTAGGGATGGGTAGGTTGATTATATCCCCATATGGAGTGCAGGGTTGGACGGAGATAGTGTGTAGAGGCTGGTTGGGTAGGATTTTGCTCTTGCATCATTATTACTACTACTATCTTGTGATGGGCTAAGGCCCTTCTGCATTTTTTACATTAAACTGAGATGGGCTAAGGCCCAAACTGTCACTGATACTAAAAAAGGCTTAAGCTCAAGACTGTTTAACTATGCACTGTGAACACTGATTGTTTGTTTGTTTTTGCGGGATTACACACTGAGTTTACATAAACTCACCCTTTTTGTTTAATGTGCACAGGTAATCCCAGACTTAGACGGATCGGTGCGACGGAGGACTCAGTGGTGACCACAGTAATTTTTGGACTTCATGGTTTTCAATTTACGGTTTATGATTTGATTATTATTGATTATTTGGGTTGTAATTTAAGGACCCTCTGGGACTTTGGTTTTAAATTTGGGTTTTCATTTATTTATTTTACTTTATGGATTTATACCTGCTGGTCGTAGGAAATTAAATTTTCAAAAAGTTAAAGTATCTCCTAAACGAGTTATCATCTAGACTGTTTTATTAAAGCTTCCACAACGAGGGATGTTTCAAAACAAGTGTTTAAAATGAATGAAGACGACTTCCTAAGTTCTAACAAAGGTTTACTAAAGATAATGACATTGAATGTTTTCATTGTAAAACGAAGTTTTAAAAATACTATCGTGTGACATTGCCAGATATGGCCATAAGGTTTAGGCCGGGTTTAGGGTGTTACAATAAAAATTCTCATAAAAGAAAATGAGCAAACATTTAAGATGGTCATATAGTAGAGGCGGGGGTTCCTGAAGAGACCCATGACATAACTAATTATAAAACTCAAAAAGAGATTTAGGAACCTAAAAGTGAAAATGAAAATGATGAAAATAAAGAGATCTATATCAGTTATGTCAATACGAGAAAAACATGAAACCGAAAAAAATGTAGTTGTGGACAACAATTTTACTTATAATGTAACTATTGAAATAATAAAAGAAAATGAGGATCCTGAGCCTAAATCTATTGAGGAATGTAAAAATAGAAAAGATTGACCAAAATGAAAAGATGCAATTCAAGCAGAATTAAATTCACTTTCTAAACATGAAGTTTTTGGACCTATAGTCCAAACACCTAAAGGTATAAGTGCGTATTTGTGCAAAAAAATGAAATGAAAAAAAATGAAGTCATGAGATATAAAGCACGACTTGTAGCACAATGATTTTAGCAAAGGTCCAACATTGATTATGAATAGACATATTCTCCTGTGGTGGATGCAATCACATTTAGATATCTTATTAGTCTGGTAGTATGTGAAAAACTTGACATGCATCTAATGGATGTTGTTACAGCCTATTTATATGGTACATTTGATAGTGAAATTTATATGAAAATCCCTGAAGGATTTAAAATCCCAAAAGGATTATAGTTTCTTGGGAAAATTGCTCGATCAGATTAAAGAATAGTTTATATGGATTAAAACAATCTGTACGTATGTGGTACAATCGTCTTAGTGAATACTTGTTAAAAGAAGGTTACAAAAACAATCTAATTTGTCCATGTGCCTTTATAAAAAGGTTTGGATCAGATTTTGTGATAATTGCTATTTTTGTTGATGATCTAAATGTTATTGGAACTCTTGAAGAGTTTCAAAATACAATAAATTGTTTAAAGAAAGAAATTGAGATAAAAGATCTTAGAAAAACAAAATTCTATATTAGATTACAAATCGAGCATTTAAAAGATGAAATTCATGTTCATTAATCAACTTATATGAACAAGATATTAAAGAAATTTTACATGGATAAACCACACCCATTAAGTACTCCGATGGTTGTACGATCGTTAGGTGTGAATAAAGATCAATTTCGTCCTTGCGAGAATGATAAAGAGTTTCGTGGTCCTGAAGTACCATATCTAAGTGCCATAGGGGCATTGATGTATCTTGCAAGCAATACAAGACCTGATATAGCTTTCACTGCAAACTTGTTAGCAAGATTTAGTTATTCTCCAACATGTAGACATTGAAATTAAACATGTATTTAGATATCTTAGAGGGACCATTGATATGGGGTTATTTTATTCAAATGATTCAAAATCCCTATTAGTCGGCTATGCTAATGCTGGATACTTATTAAATCCACATAAAGGTCAATCTCAAATAGGATATTTATTTACATGTGGGGTTACTGTCATATCATGGCGTTCAACAAAGCAAACATTACTTGCCGATTTTTCAAATCATGCGAAAAATTGCAATGCATAAGGCAAGTCGAGAGTATGTTTGGCTAAGGTTATTGACCTAAAATATCCAGAAGATATGTAATTTGCCTTTACAGTAAAAGATGCCAACTATTTTATATGAAGATGATGCAGCATGTATAGCTCAATTGATGGGTGGTTACAACAATGGTGATAGAACGAAATATATTTCACCAAAATTATTATTCACCCATGATCTTGAGAAAGGTGATATAAATGTTCAACAATTTCGTTCTAATGATAATTTAGCAGATCTTTATACTAAGGCATTGCCAAACATTTGAAAGACTACTACATAAGATTGGAATGTGTTGACTCAAAGATGTAATGTAATGTTGCCATTGGGGAGTTTAAAAACAAGTTGTATTCTTTTCCTTTTAACCAAGGCTTTGTCCCATTGGGTTTTCCTAGTAAAGATTTTTACGAGGTAGCTTGTAATAGAAGATTGTATACACTTTTTTCTTCATTAGATTTTTTATCCCACACGATTTTTCCTAATAAGGTTTTAACGAGGCACATTATCTACTAATGGACATCCAAGGGGGAGTGTTATGAATATCTTATTAAGTGGATGTCCATCATGATCAAGATAAAGTTTTGATGTACTTTAAACTCTAATAGTTATTAGAATTAGATCTCTACTTCTTTTATACTTCTTATGCCTATAAATAGAGACTCTAATGAAGCATTGTAAATCATCCATTTTGATTAATAACATACATTCTCTATTGCTTTGATATTTTCTTTGTTTTTATTCTCTCCATCTCTATTTATTTTATAACACTTTTCAAATTTTATTATTTTTTAAAAATAAACTTAAAAACTATAAAAATTCTTATTTAAATTACCCAAATATATCCCTTAAGAATTTTCTTCAAGTAAAAATTCTTATTTAAAACTTGAGGAAAATTTTTGAGGGATATATTTGAGTAATTTATATAAAATTTTATATAGATTTTAAGTTTATTGCTTTTACAAAAATTTTAAGGGCTATTTAAATAATAAAATTTGAAAATGGTTTATTTTGTTATTTTATATTTTTAAGGGCTATTTAAATTTAATTTTAAAAAGGACAGACCTAATATACAAATAAATCAAAAGTTTAAAAGCATTTAATTGTTTCCGTAAAAGGAATAGCTTCACCCCTTTTTTCATCCAATCTAAAAAGGTACTTGCTTTATCAGGTCATTGAACATTTTGTATGATTATATTTTAGTCTGGTGCTGCCAATGGCAACAACGACACCCAAAAAGAATATTTATTTAAAACTAGAGGTGGTGACGCCAATGGCAATAGTGTTATCTATGTTTACGGTTCAAAATGGGTCATTTACATGCATAATTTTTAAAATAGGTCATTTTTATAAATAATAAAAAAATTTGGATCATTTTATAAAAATTCAATATTTTCAAAGTATACTTCTGAAAAGGGGTATTTGACAGAGTAGAGAAGATCGAGACTAAATTACCAAAAAAATGCTATTTTTTTTTAAATTTACCAGGCTATGTCGTTTTTTGGAATAATTATAGGAATAGGCCAATTTTTTTAAAGTGTTTCCACATAGGCGCGTTTTCAGGTGTAATTCAGAAAAACGTTCTTAATTAAATCTGTTCATAGGCTGGGCCACTTGATCCGACCCAAAAGTCTGTCTAAAATATGAGAGAATTTGAGAAAAAATGTAGCCCAAAAAATGGGCTTGGGTTTAGGAATGAGACCCATTTAAAAATGGGCTGGATTTCGGGCAATGAATTTTCAGCCTGAACCGGCTCGATTTTATTAACCACAGATTTTTTCCTTTGTTCCCCACTTCCCTTTCCAAATTCCAATCTCGGTATCCCCATTCCCCTTTCCCTTTCCCTTTCCAATCCCTAATCCCTCAAATTTTCCTTGCTTCTTTGCCGTTGCCATCACTGCTGCTTCTCTTCATTTTGCAGCTTTTCACTTGTTTCTTCATCACTGTCGCCATTGCTGCTTCTCTACCTTTTGCTGATTTCCATTTCCTCGCTAGTCGTTGGTCATCACGGCTGCTTTAGGTTTCTCTGCCTTCTGCAACCTTAGTTCCCCTACTCATAGGTAATTTTCTGCAATAGCTACTACCAGTTGCTTTAAGTTCCAATAGCTATTGAAGCAACAATCAACTACCGATAGCTACTGTAGACTAAATTTCAGACTTGTTGAATATATTTGCATGCTTCTCAAACATGTTTGTGAAAATTAATTGATTCCACTAAGGGTATCTCTCTCTCTCTCTCTCTCTCTCTATATATATATATATATATATTTGTTTTTATTCCAAAAATATAGTAAATTAATTTATTATCCAGTATAGTCGAACATTAATTGAAATTGATCACATTTAATGTGTGAAACACCAAAAGATTTATTATTGTTTCATAAATTCAATGTAAATAAAATGAAAATAGAGAAAATAAAACATTTAGTTATGACTTATGACATTGAAATCTAAAATAAAGATTTGTTTTATTTTTATTGTAAATTTTATCTTCACATCAAAAAAAAAAAAAAATTGGTGTTGGAAGTAATAGAGGCAACAAGTTCAACCATTTTTCTTGATGATCTGATGAGGTTGAAGAAAGAATTTGGTAATTGGTAATAAGATTAACAGAAAGACAAATGAAAGTAATTGTGGATGTTTTCCTAGCTAATGATAGCATGAATTATCATTGGATTTGAAAATCTTGATTCCAAATAGTAAAAATGAGTAAAACTACTAATTAAGAAACTGTAGTTTTCCTTTGAAACAAGGAGATTATTATGTTTGCTTACAAAAGGAAATATAGGAGAAATTGGAACTTATTCATGAACTTACCTCTATGTTTCTCTCCTGTTATCTGCACTTGAATATAGGAGGAAGTTTGATTTTTAATAAATAAATAAATAAATTTTAAGTAAAATAATAATAAACTTTAAAGGAAGTTTGATTTTTAATAAATAAATAAATAAATTTTAAGTAAAATAATTAATAAACTTTAAAGTTGAAATGTTAAATTTGCAACTCATTTAAAATTAAAAGGTAATTAAAGCACTAAAAAACTTATAATATTTTCTGAAAATTTTACCAAAATTTATTATATTTTTAATTATAATTGATGTAACCTGTTTGCGGATATATCTGGCAGTAATTATCAATTAAGTTTCTTTTAATTAAGATTCCGTTTGTTTGTCAGTAAAATATTTTTCGAAAAATAATTTCTGGAAAATATTTTCCAGAAAATGATTTCTAGAAAATGATTTATTTTTACAGTGTTTGGATGAATCATGTAAAATATTTTACATTGTTTGGTAAGTTTCCTAAAATTTTTTAGAAAAACTGTTTATATATATATATATATTAATAAATTTATATTTTAAATTATTTTTACATAAATTGCAATGATTTATGGATAAATAAATAAATCAAATTAAATATATAATAATACTCTATTATTAAGCTAGAATATTAATCGTCATAAATTAAAAACATCCAAAGTCAAATAAATTATTTGTAATCGTTATAAAAAATAAAAATGATGATTGAATAATTATAAATTAGCTTTCAATTTCTTTGAAATGCTTATCCTTCCTATTTTTTCTAAATATTTGCGGATCGCAATGTACCTTCTTAATAAGGTGGTACAAATCCTCTGGAATTTCAAGGGCAAGACCTTTCAAAACAATAAAAATAACAATACATCAAAAATAACCCCACAACTTTTATGATTTTTGTGATGAATGTGGTGGTTTCGTGGAGATTGCAGTGTTGGTTTAAAATCAAATAAATTATTATGAAAAGTGGAGGGATGAAGAAAGCACATGTTACTGCAAATGCATTTCAATACTAATACTGAGTGAGATGCTACAATCTAACTGGAATGTCAAGTTGTTAGTTCATTTTGTTTTTATATTACAAGGGACATCTTATATTATTGAAAGACAAGAATTGTTAGTTAATTAATGGAAGGACAAGCCGACTTAAATTAAAAATTGATATGACTTTTAGAGAATCTCCCAGTATATTACATTTTAAACCCACAAGTTCTTTCAACCTCAAAATGAGAAAAACCAAAGAAAGAAATGAAGCAACAACGACATTTGATATATGGGATTGTGGCGACCCTTTTATGATTCATATGAATTGGTATCGATCAGTCATCAAATCGAGAGGCAAAAGCGATAAAGTAATCGATCATGAATAAAAATATTGCTTAAAGACTTGTTGAAATATAAGCAAATATCAAAAGCGAACCAAAAGCGAGAATAGTCCATAGTTTATATAGAAAAACAAGCATAGTATCAAAACACATATATTATTCCATTAAGGTTGTCTTTATACACTATTTGTATTTAAATGCTTAGTATTGGCAAGTAGAATAATGCATAGCCTTTCCACACACACACACACACACACAAAAAAAAAAAAAAAGCCCTTGAATTTTAACCTCAAAGAATCGGCATATATCTTCAAGATTGATTGCAAATAAACAAGAATCTGGAATAGATTATCCACTCAACCTTTGCTCAAATCCACCATTGTATTTGTGGACTTTTCCAATGGTAAACATCTCTGTCTAAACTTTGAAAAAGTTTCTAAAGCATAAAGAACAAGAAAATAAAAATTAAACCATTCAAAAACTATCGGTGACCAATCTTGAACAAAATTGCACCAATTCTATCTAGATAAAGTGAGAAATAGAACCTAAAACTTTCTTCACAACTAAAATTATTAGAAATTCAATTTAACAAGGTAATCCACTCGATTATCCATATTATAATATTTCAATGGTTATTTCCAAAAAAATTATCACCACTCCCTCATCCTGTTTATATCAAGAAAAAGAAATAACATTGAAAGATTTGAACTCATTGGACACATTAATGGCATATGAGAAGCTAAACTTGTAGTAATTAATTAAAAATGGTATAATAAAGAAAACCTAATGAGATACTATATTCTTTGTGTCAACATGCTATAACCTACATAGGTTGTACATCAAAGAGAAATTGATCATGTTGTGTACCTTTAGGCGCCTTGAAAGCTCATTAGCATGCAATATGTTAGCGAGCTTTGATTGTCCATAAGCAAACCGAGGAAGTACCTATATGTCAACAATAAAAAAGAGAAATGACCAAGCATTTTAGGAAGTATTCACCAAGATTTTGCACTCCATAATGGGGCAAATTGGTGAAGGTTATCATCGATTTTACCACGATTCATCATTGATATGATCAAAGGATTTCCCTCACCATACACAATCTGGTGACCTTTTGAAGATAAATTAACAATCCTCCTTCTCTTTTACTTTCACGTGCGGTGAGTTTCATAGTATCCAACAAAAGGTTTGTTAGAGGAAAATGACACGCAAAGCAGTTGCTATATCTCATTAGGTTTGATACATTACTGACTAAGTTGCAATCCAAATAACCTAAATGGTTGGTCGCAAATTGCGTTCTATGTTGTCATGTGATAGCATAAAAGGAGTTGCCATAACCCTGCATTGTTACTTTCAAGCAAACAAAGAGAAGTTATTAGTTTTTGCACGCATGCACACGAGCACAAGCAAATAATAAGTGTAAAGGATCATTAGGTGAACCCCAAATGATTGGAAATGCACATGTAAACGCATGCGTAAGGTAGTAAGCAGTCGAACTTGCAGCACTTTATATGATTTCTTACATTAGGATATTTAAGGAAGATTCGATGGTGAAATTCGATGTCAATTTCCTTCTGAGACGCCATGGAGCTAAGATCTAATTGCATCACATCAATCTTAGCACCATTTATTTCTTTAAGTATAGCTTCTTTGACATTCCTACCACATCCAAGTTCCTCATCGCCATACCCACATGAACACCACGCAATGTAAGAACTCGTCTTGTCTCTACACCAATACCACTTGATGCTCCCGAAATGGAACTCCCATAAGCTCTTAGGATATATATAGCATCAAAACACCATTATAAAAGGCTATCTGATACTAGTATTTAATAAATATAAAATGTGCTTCCCTTGAATGAAGAAGACTAAAACTTTCATATCTGAATGATTTGAGCAAATAATATAAACTTAACGCATATATAACCAAAACCAGAGAAAAAATTATACGTAGCCTCAATGCCAACAGATATCATCAACAAGTTTATTAAAAACCTAGATTAAAAAATTTAAAAAAACACATAACGATGGCGGTTCCATCAATCCCTTGAGTAACGTCGTCTTTGTAGAATATCAGAGAAGCTAGATGCTCCTTTCCACTAAAAAGCCACGTACTTTCTTTCGGTTTCAGCTACAACCAAGATTGATGGGTGGGTAGGATGAACTATAATCGGACCCATAAATCGCAGATTGATTTAGTAGGAAACTAATAATCTTTTTAAATTTGGAGAGCTATAAGTTACCATTAATCAATCTTTGAATTCTTAAGACCTTCTTGGCGTCATTTCCCACTTTTGATACCGATTTCTTCTTGAAAAATGGGGAACCATAAGATCAAATGAAATCATGAAACATCATAAACTCGGAGGATGGGTAGTTATTATTCTTGCATAACATTTTTTGGTTTTTGTTTCAACACAAAGGAACAGGAAGAGCCAAAATGAAAAATAAAAATAAATTCAACAAAAGGAAGATTACCGGTCTTGCGATAGAATCTCGAGAGAGAAAGAAATTGGCTAAGAAAGAATGGTGGAAGGAAAAAGAAAGAATGAAGGAAAAGGAACCTACGAGAGCTTTAGGAAAATGTCTTCTGAAATTGAAATGGTAAGACATTTTCCTAAATTATAAACCATTTACCAGTGTTTTGTAATTCATTTTCCAAATGGAAAATGTTTTCCAGCAAACAAACACCGAAAAATGGGGAAATGGGGGAAAATAATTTCCGAAAATCAAATACAGATAAACAAACACACCCTAAATTGAAATATTGTTCTCCTAGACAAATAGGTTTAGTTGTAACTTTTTTTTTGGTTTTTTTTTATATAGTAACTGAGTTTTTACGATTTCAGGATTCAGTTTTTATGACAATGACTAGGTCGAATACTCTAATAAATGTGGATAATGGATTTAATGAATATGAAAGTGTTTCCAAACGTCAAAAGTTTACTACTTTAAAGGTGTGGGATGAAATGGCAAAGTTTGAATGTGAGAACAAAAATGAGTTGAAGGCACAATGTAATCACTGTAAGAGTATCTTTTCCGCTAAATCTTCTATCGGAACCTCTCATTTAAGACATTATCTAAATAACTATTTGAAAAAAAAATAATAAGGACATCACTCAATACACAACAGCCACTTAACCATCCTTAGGAGGTTATTTATCTATAAAAACCTACAAGTTTGATGTTAATGAGTGTCCTCGAGCTATTTCTACTTTTCTTGTATGTAACAAGCATTCATTTAAGATAGTTGAAGAATCGAGATTTAGATACATGATGAGTGTTGTTAGTTTTAATTTTAAGAATATAAGTAGACAAACAGCTAATAGGGATGTCCTAATGTATTATACAAAAGAGAGAGATCATGTTAAAGAAGAGTTGGCTAAAACACCTGGTTTAATTTGTCTAACTTCTGATAATTGGAACTCTGAGCATACTAATGATGAATACATTTGCATTACTGCTTATTGGGTTGACAAAGATTGGAAGCTACTGTAACGCGTAGGTTTATGCAAGTGTACACAATCGTTATCAAGTAATAAATAAGTATCGAGTTATCGTCTCCACAGGGATTGTATTTGTGCTAAGTCACTTAACTTGTAAAATTATATTAACAATTTGGTAAATAAAAACACAATATAGTTGAGAAGTGGTAATTAAAATATATTAAACTAAATGCAATAATCCCTAATGAAGATTATCCTAAGTATGCAAACTATATGAATGAAATAGATTTTAGCAATATTAAACACAATTTGCAACAATTATAATATAAATAAATTGAGACAATTACTTTAATTAATCTCAATTTATTATCAACATGCTTAATAACATTCGAAAAAACATTCCATGGCAACTCGATCTTTCATGAGTTTGGAAACCACATTAAGTCCTTTCGGAATCCTTTACTTAGTAAATACACATTTTACTGATTCTTATTTACTAAGGGTTTCTTAGCATTTGTGTGAGGTAAGAGGGACGTGTCAGGTTTGAAACAGTTTAATCACACAAATCTAAAAACTATGCAGATAACAGAGCTTGGTCAGAGTTGTTATGCAACCTACAATTTAATCGAGTCAGGAATTAAATTGAGCATGCATATTTCAATTATGTGTCCATTAGCCGTCGTCTGGTCAAGACCATTCACCTAATTGAGTTGCATTTCAATCACGTATGAACGAAATACAGACTTGGTTTTAATTGAAAATATGATCGATTGAGGCACAAACATTATAAGCATGAATCAAATAAATATTATTTAAACAAAACAATCATCCTAGCTTAAATAAAATTAAGCTAACATTGTTGTAAACAAGAACAAAGAACACATAGCAAACATCTTTAGATTAAATTAAAGAAAAGAAAGATTAGACCCAATTCAGAGTGGCTGTCACCCAAGACTATGACTGACGAGGCTCCTTTGTTCCTTTGCTTTGCTCCTTTGCTGATGGCTTTCCAAGGTGGCCGACCAATGGTTCTTTAAGAGGTTTAATTGCTAAAATCTCTATGAAGAAATGATGCTAGGCGTGGGAATGGAAAAGGCTAAGAGAATTTGGAGAGAAGAGAGAATGATGAATGATAAGAATGAATGAGGAATGATTGAGGGATGATGAATGAGGGAATGAGAGGTTCTTATTTATAGATGAGGAGAGGGGGATAGTTTGCTAAAAATAGTGGATGTTAACCTCTTCAAATCTCCTCAAATTGTGGTCGGCCATGCTTTGTGGCTTTTGACTTGATTTTTGCTTGATTTTTAAGCAATTTTGGATGCCACACAACTCAGGACTGAGACTCGGTCAATCGTAAATCTTGAGCAAATTTCTAATTTCTTCAACACTGCGAGGACTTATATAATTAAACCAAAGAATGGTTTAAATGGATAGCCATGTGTAGCAGAATATTGGGTTGACTTGGTCTCCAATTTGGACGGTTTTGTAATCCAGCAAAGCTATCAGACCGGTCCAGAATAAATCAACAAGTTAGAGGACCAAAGAATAAAATTTATCTAATTTAATTAATTAATTAAAACCCAAATTATTAATGAAATATTTTAAAATGAATTATTAAATATAATTTTATATTTTATTATTCAATTTAATCATGCATGGCCACTTTATGTCTTAAAATATTATAATATATTCAAATTAATATAAAATAAGCCATTTATTGCATGAAAACTATATAATAAAGCATAAAATCACATTTTAATAATTTCTATGTCCTTATTTCATATTTTCACATATTTCATTAATTTATTAAACAATTACTTAGTTTTAACAACGGATTTAAGTAAAAAGGTGATAAATTACATAGGAAAAATCTTATATATTTTTCCATTTACACACCCCCAAACTTAAATCATTGCTCGTCCCGAGTAATGTTTATGCACAGTAAAAGTTCTTGCTAAGGCAAAATTGCTAATTGTGTAAGTAACATCAATCTTTGTCCCATAACAATGCATTAATAACTTCATGCTTATAGATATTCTTTATTAACAAGTAATTCATATGCAAACACTCCTTAAGATTATACTAAGCTTCAAAATATGCCAACAAGAATCATAGTTTGCATGTATGTCATAGCCATTGATAACATTCTTCATTCAACATAATTTCCTATCAATCAAGCAAACAATCACAAGGCTTATTTATGATTTTCATATGTTTAACTCAGGACTTCCTCTCTACTAATGTAGGTGACATAATCATCAAATCAGTAGGTCTTTTATAAGGTTGTAATGGGGCTCGGTTAAAGGTAGGGATTTTAAGAGATGGGACATTTCGATTTTAAAAATCTTAACCTTTAACTTTGTCTTGGTTTTCTCGTAATACAACATTTTTCTTTAAGTGAACCTTTGGAATACCCCCAAACTAATTTTGAACTCAAGCTCATATATTTTTCCTTTTTGGAGACTGAGCAAACTTTTCTTCCCCCTTTTTTTAAGCATGAGCACATACATCTTTATGAAAATTTCCTCAAATGTTGATTTCCAAGACAACTTTAGTTAAGATAGGTGCACAAAATTAGGATAACTTTAAAAAGATGATAATTGGCTTATAATGTAGGTTTATTGTAAAAAAAAAAAAAGGCCTTTAAGCTCAAAATTACAGTTTCAAGGGTCTAATATCATAGGGTTGGCTTGAAAATGCTCAAACGGTCCAAAGAAATAATGCTTATATCATTTTAGATTTTTATGTCCCCTAGGATTTTGCCTCAAGAAAATTACTAAGTCAATTCTAAAGATATAAACCTTCATGCATGTCTTATCTCAAAAGAAACTAAGTTTTCAAGGCAAACATTACTAAGGTTAAGATCATACAAGCATTCTATTCTTCATGATAGCATACTTTCAATTAGATAAAATCATCATTCATACTTGCATACAAACTATCTCAGTAACAAAAAATATCTCTAAACATTCATTTATTAAAACATACTTATGAAAGAAATGATTGAAACATACTTGAAAAAATTTAAAAGTTTGAACAATTTATTTGCCTTACCCCTTTAAAAAGAAGCAATGCCCTCATTGCAAGAACAAAGTAATGAATGAAAATTGAACACCAGGTAGGGTTGTAAAGAAAGAGAGGTGAGTCATTAAGACTGCTTAAATACCAAATCTTCTCTAATAACCCAATCCTAGACATGTTCATTCCCATTACCACATCACTTAGTCTTATTCTTTCTAAAGAAGTGTTAAGTTTATTCATGCTTGCTATGTTTTATTCTGCAGAAATTAAATCCTAATTACGAAAGAAATAAATTCTAAGGACCTAAAAATAATTAAATAAATAACAAGACAAGAATCCCCTATTTTATTTTTCTGACTCATTCCCCTTGTCTTCTTTAGCTCCATCTTCGCTTGCATCGTCAGTATCTTCCATCCATATCTCAAAGATAACATCTGGGAACTCAGGAACAAAAGTATTAGAGATATTCTTAAAAGTATTTCGAATTGAGTCATCTCTAATTTTTGCATATTTTCAGTAAGTTTGTTGTTGTTTGTGCATGAACTTGCACATATCCATCAAAATTGACAACTCCAATTTCCTTGAAGTACTTGCAGAAGTCGGCATGGGAGTTGTATATTCAGGTTCAACACTTAGCTTGACTGGTTCTTCTTCTGGCTCAACCCTTGGTTCAGGAATTTTCGGTTCCTTATCAGATTCTTCCTCTTGATTATGCATCAGAATGAATTAGCTTGATTTCAATTCCATCTGCTGACTCTTGAGATCCAGCTCGATTGGCTCTTCTTGCTTGCCTTGATTCAGCTTATGTACCCTCTCTACTAATCTTTCAAGATCATAATTTGTAATGCATCCTTGAACATATCGCCCCTTCAAATTTGCTTGTGTTTTAACACGAGCCTTTAAGCAAAGTGAAGTGATTAATGATTGGAAATAAGCACTTCCTGCCTTCTTTTTAGCACAATCGTGAATCTCTTTGAGGATAATTTTCCCAACATTAATGATCTTTTCTATCAAAATTATATATAACAAAAGTATCCGTTCCATCGAGATGGTGGAACTATATGAGATAGGCATAAAATTGTAGCGAACGAAATACCTTTGCTACTAGTTTTAAGTATTCTCTTCGACAGGAATGGCTCCCATACTTTCTTATAATCCATTGGGATCCCGGATTTGTCACAACATCAAGCACTTGTTGAAGAAAATCCCAATTGATATTGTTCATCATAGGGTAGTACTCATCTTCGTCGACATCAGGTAAATTAAACAAATCATTGATAAACTTAAAAGTAAAAGGTACCTTTTTCTTTCGAACGATGACTTCAGTAGCATCTTGCGTAGTCAAACTAGCATAGGATTCTCGAACTAGTTCATCATCGGGAAGTAAACGAGCATCACAAAATCGTTCCCACTTGAGAGCATTGATTTTCTTTCTAATCGATATAGGAACAACCATCAAATCATTACTCTTCAAGTCAAAACCTTTTTACGGCATCATAAGTTGATGCTTGAAGATCAAATCTCTCTTTCACTCATTCATTGATCAAAATCGGGTTTTCAGTAGTAGTCTTAGAAGATCTGGTTCTTTTGCGAGACATGGTATCTTTTTCCAAAAATTTAGCAAATTTTTTGCACAAGAGAGAAGAGAGAAATCGGCAAAGTGAGTAGAACTTGCTACGGCAAAAATCTTGCAACGGAAAGGATGGTGCGCCGGCAACGATGACGTGCGATAGTAATGGTGGTGCTTCGGTAATCTCTTTGCAGCGGCAATAGGAATTTCGACAAAAAGGGAAGAGAACTAGGGTTTCTTTTTGGATTTGAGGTTAACAGCACAAAAGAGAGATTTAGGGATTTTTAGGGTGTAAGTAAATTACTTTGAGGGATATGAAAATTAGTAGAATGAAGAGAGGTTTATATAGGGAAAAATTAGGGCAACATGTAGCAAAAATTTAGCTACATTAGGGTTACTTTGGCAGCAAGCAATTGGTGTGACGGCAAGGCATGTATTTTTTCCTCTTTTTTGTTGTCTTGGGCCTCAAACTCAGATTGTATCTTACTAAAAAAAGTTGATTAGTACTTGGGCCAAATTTGACCCCCTTTATTAACATAAAAATTAAAATTTAAACAGAACAAATGAAACTTAAAAATTTAAATCTTAAATAGAAAATTTCTTCTTAACAAATTACATTAAATTAATTCCCAGGAAAGTTGGAGGGGTCACAGCGGTCCCGCGTAAGTTCCAATCTCCTTAGACAGAATTAATTAAATGTAATAAGTTAAGAAAATAAGTTCTAATTATTTATTTATTTACAAAATGAGTTCATGAAAAATTAAGGGTCTGTTAATTTGAACGAGGATTCAACTCGCTCAACTTCACCATCCCAGTAGTGTTTGAGACGTTGACTATTAACTTTAAACGTACCCCCGTAATTGTTGTATAATTCAATAGCTCCATAAGGATAAACTCGGTAGATGGTATAAGGTCCTTTCCATCGGGATTTAAGCTTACCAGGAAATAACTTCAACCTTGAATTAAACAACAAAACCTTCTGACCTTTTTTAAACTCGCGAGGTTGTATATGACTGTCATGCCATCTCTTTGATCTTTCTTTATACATTTTGGCATTCTCATAGGAAAATAACCTCAACTCTTCCAACTCATCAAGTTGTAACATCATTCTCTCACTGGCTTGCTTAAGATTAAAGTTCAACTGCTTCAAAGCCTAGTGAGCTTTATTCTTCAACTCTAATGGCAAATGACATGCTTTTTCAAAGACTAACCGATAATGAGTCATTCCTAACAGTGTCTTAAATGCTGTTCGATAGGCCCATAATGCATCATTGAGCCTTCGAGACCAATCTTTTTTGCTAGGGTGTACTATATTTTCAAGGATACCTTTGATTTCGCGATTCACTCTTTCAACTTGCCCATTAGACTAGGGGTGATAGGCAGTAGCAATCTTATGCTTCACATCATATTTTTCAAGCAACCACTTAAGCCATTTGTTCACAAAATGAGAACCTTCATCACTAATAATAGCTCTTGGTGTCCCAAATGCTGTAAACACATGCTTTTGTAGGGATCGTATGACTACCTTAGCATCATTTGTAGGGTATGCTTCAGCTTCAATCCACTTGGATACATAGTCCACAACAACTAAGATGTATTTGTTCCCTTACGAAGAAAGAAACAGGCCTAAGAAGTCAATGTCCTATACATCGAACAATTCAATCTCCAAAATGTTTGTCAAGGGCATCTCATTCGTCCTTGATTTATTTTCAGTCTCTTGGCATTTATTACAGTTCTTCACATAGGCATAAGCATCTCTAAATAGTGTAGGTCAAAAGAAACCTATTTGCAAAATCTTTGCTACAGTACATGAACCACCAAAGTGTCCCCACTTGGAGATGAATGGAAATGATACAAGATCTCAGCAATCTCGCTTTCAGCTACATACTTTCGGATTATATTATCTGCTCATTGTTTAAACAAAAACGGATCCTCCCAAAGATAATACCGACTATCATGAAGGAATTTTTTATTTGCTAGTATGTCATTTTTAGAGGAATTATTCCACATGCAAGATAATTGGCAAAATCAGCAAACTAAGGTATTTCATGAATTCGATTTACCTCAAATAAGTGTTCATATGGGAAATTATCGTTGATAGGCACATATGATCGAGTTACCTCATCTTGCTTCAACCTCGACATATGATCAGCTGTTTGATTTTTGACACCTTTTCTGTCTTGGATCTCAAGGTCAAATTTGGAGTAAAAGTATCCAACGAATTAGCATCAATTTTGCATCTTTCTTCGTGAGCAAGTATTTAATGGCCGCATGGTCAGTAAATACTGTAACTTTGGTACCTATAAGATATGAGCGAAATTTGTCAAAAGTAAAAACTATAGTGAAAAGTTCCTTTTCGGTTATAGTATTATTGAGTTGGGCTCCCGTCAAAGTTCTACTTACATAGTAAATAGGGTGAAACACTTTGTTTCTTCTTTGACCCATCACAGCTCCAACAACATAATCACTTGCATCGTACATCAACTCAAAAGGTGAGTTCCAATCAGGTGTAACGATTATTGGGGCTGAGATTAACTGCTTCTTTAGATCTTCAAAAGCATCCAAACATGCTTTGTTGAAATCAAACACTGTATCTTTCTCTAACAACAAACACAACGGTTTAGAAATTTTTGAGAAATCTTTGATAAACCATCGGTATAAACCAGCATGGCCTAAGAAACTTCTGACTCCTTTCACATTCATTAGGGCCAATAATCTTTCAATTACATCCACCTTTGCTTTATCGACTTCAATTCTTTCTTTGATATCTTATGACCTAAGACAATTCCTTCATTGACCATAAAATGACATTTTTCCCAATTAAGGAAAGATTCGTCTCTTCGTTTCTTTTCATTACCTTAGCCAAATTACTCAAACAGATATCATAAGTGTTTCCAAAAATAGAAAAATCATCCATGAAAACCTCAACAAAATTTTCAACCATATCAGTAAATATTGCCATCATGCATCGTTGAAAAGTTGTAGGTGCATTGCATAAACCAAAAGGCATTCGCCTAAAAGCAAATGTACTGTATGGACAAGTAAAGGTTGTTTTATGCTGGTCCTCTGGGGCTACAACTATCTGATTATATCCTGAATAGCCATCTAAAAAATAATAGAATTTATTACCTGCTAGTCGATCTAACATCTGATCCATAATAGGCAACAGAAAATGGTCATTCTGAGTGGCTTTGTTCAACTTTCTATAATCAATATAGATTCTTGAACCGGTAATAGTTTTGTTGGAATTAACCCGTTACGCTTATTTTCAACAATCGTGATTCCACCTTTCTTCGGCACACACTGCACCGGACTTACCCACGAACTATCTGAAATAGGATAGATGATTCCTGCATCTAACCATTTGATCACTTCCTTTCTCACAACTTCTTTCATAATAGGATTGAGCCTTTTTTGCCCATCAATTTGAGCTCTTTCACCTTCTTCTAAAATGATTTTATGCATGCAAAAAGAAGGGCTTATACTTCGAATATCAGCTATGGTCCATCCAATTACTTTCTTAAATTTCTTTAGAACAGCAATTAGTTGCTCCTCTTGATCTTTCGTCAGTTCTGCTGAAATAATCACAGGCAAAGTAGAAGAGTCACCTAAATAAACATATTTCAAATGGGAAGGAAGTACCTTTAGTTTGAGTTTAGGTGGTTCTTCAATTGACATCTTGGATTGCACAAATTCTTCGACTTTCAACTCCAACGGTTCAAACCGTGTGGATTGAATAAAATATCTCAGATTGGCTTCCATTAAAGCCATGTTTTCTTCACCTTCTTCATCCTCTAAAGGGTCAAGATCTAGGGCTTTCTCCAATGGGTTTTCTTCAAAATTGCTTTCCATAGAAACCAAGGTTTTATCTCTTCCATAACTGAACACTCTTCTATCGGATTGGGAAATTTCATCGCTTACCTAATTGTCTTGAACTCGCATGGTGAGTTCACCTTTCTGCACATCAATTAATGTTCTTCTCGTGGCTAAGAAATGTCTCCCAAGGATGATCGACACTTTCTTATCTGCTTCAAAATCTAAGAAAATGAAATCAGCAAGAAAAATAAATTTATCGACTCTTACCAAAACATCCTCAATTTTTACTTCGGGATATGCTAAAGATCGATCCGCTAGCTGAAGCGTCACAGTTGTAGGTCATACTTCACCTATCCCTAACATCTTGAAAATAGACTTAGGCATCAAGTTGATACTAGCTCCTAAGTCACACAAATCTTTACCATAGTAAGATTCACCAATGTTATAGGGTATAGTAAAACTTCTTGGGTCTTTCAATTTCGGTGGCAATTTGTTCTGCAAGAATGCACTAAACTCATTTGTCAAGGAAACAGTCTCATACTCACTCAGTCGTTTCTTATTGGACAGTATATCCTTCATAAACTTCACATAATTTGACATTTGTTCTAAAGCCTTCACTAACGGAATATTGATGTGTAACTGCTTTAGAACATCTAAAAACTTCTTGAATTGTACCTTTTGTTTCTATTTGTGTTGCTGCAATCTTTGCGGATATGGAGGTGATGGAACTTTTGGTTGAACCAGACAACTTTTTTGAGTAGGTAAATCTGCATCCAAAGAAAATGTTAAAATATCTAAATTCACTAAGTCAGGGTTTACCTTATCAGACTTTATAGATTCTGATTCCTTTGGTGTAGGAATTTTAACAGCTAGTTGATTCTTCTTAACGGGCTTATCTTCGACATCAATCAATCGGGGTTCCAAAATTTTACCACTTCACAATGCCACTGCCTTGATATCTTCTTTACCCAAATTTCTTAGATTCTCAGTATCGCTCGGCAAGGTTCCTTGTGGTTTATTACGAAGCTCCGTAGCTAACTGACCCATTTGGTTTTCCAAATTTTTAGTGTTGCTGCTTGGCTTTGGATCAAAGCGTCATTCTTTGCCATGTACGCTTTCAACAAGTTCTCCAAATTGTTTGATGCCTCAGCTTGAGGTGGTTTTGGAGCTTGCTGATTAAACTCTTAAGATTGGTTGGGTCTTTGTTGTAATAAGTTGTTCAATCCATTTCCTTGGTTGCTCCACGAAAACTTAGGATGATTACGCCATGAAGGATTATAGAAGTTGGACTGGGGTCCTTATCAACTCTTATTTTGATATTGGTTCCCCACATAGTACACTGTGTAACACCCTAAAATTTGAGTATCGATTTTTATTGCATGTTTTTGATGCTTAGATTATGAAGGAAAATTTTCTTACTTCTTTTTCGTGTTTATTATAGTCCTGAAGAAAAGTATAGAATTATTCGGGAATGGAATAATTTTTAGTTTTGAGAATTTAATGAAGTGGATTAAGTGACATTGATACTTAAGTTAATTTAAGTGTCAAAGTGTAGCATAAGATGAGTAAATGGTAAGGTGGTGTTGGCGCATGAGTTGTGGCATGAGGGGAGTGGTTGAATCCTTGGTTAGCATCTAGATAATTTTATTTTTGCACAAGTATAGCAAGTGTCGGCCAAGCAATATATATGGTAAGGTTGGACTTTTCATTTTGGCAAGTAGACTAAAGGAATAAGGTAATTGTTAACTTATGGTAGGGAATCAAGAAATTTTGGAAAGATAAGTGGACATAAGGCATGTATCAAGGAAAAGGTTTTGAAATTATTTCATGGTCATTTGACCAATGAATTTGGATAGCATTGTGGCTAGGGGAGGTTGGCGAATATGTTAGTAGCTTGGCTAGGATTAGGAATTAGTTTTGGTCATTCCTAACATCTTGTGCAAAGTTTTGCAATTCTTTTCTCAACCTTTCTCCTTTGGCGAATTTGATCTTTTGGTAAGCCTTAATCTTTTGACCATTTGGTCATTTTGCCTATCACTTTAGTACTCTTTTGTATGCCTTTTCAAAGGGCCGAAATCTCCAATACCAAAAAGGCCATTCTTTTCTTTTCTTTTCTTTTCCCCATTGGCGAATGTACTTTGCTCCTAAACTCATCTCTTTCTTTCTCTTTTCTTCTCTTTGAAAACTGAAACAACATCATCATCATCTCTTTCTCTCATCTTTTAATTTCTTTTCAATCATACTTTCTCCATAATATTCTCTCATGGCCAAATGTTAGTGTGTCATTGCCGAACCATTTTCTCTTTTTTTAGTTATTCATAGCCGAATCTCTCTCTATTCATAAACATCCTTCTCAATCATTTCTTCTCAACCGTGGACATTAGGTAAGAGTTCTTTTTAGTTTATTTTAGTTAATAATGGCTTTGACCGAATCTTGATGGTGATAAGAAGGATCTCTTAGATCGAATTTATCGTTCATTCTATTAATGTTTTCATTCGTTATACTTTAGTGCGATAGTGGAAGATCAGAACTCAAGTGTTCGTGTGTATCTTAGAACGTTGGAATCGATTTAAGGTGTTGAGGAGCGTTTTGGTCGATTCTCATATTGTGGAGCAAGAATCTTTGTGGTAAGGAAATCTCACCCTTAAAACCTTTAGTATTATTTTGATATATATTATTAGGTTGGATTAATGATCTTTTGTCATTGAAGACATTCAAGATAGAGGCGAAAAAGGCGGTCCATAGCCTTGAAAGAGGCGGTTCGCGAATCCCTATTTATAAACTAAGGTCATTTTGAATCGGGATTTTCCATCGGGTTGCGGACCATCAACCAGGGAAATCAATTATTTGAAGTAGTTCGTACTCTTGAGCCTTTGTCGTTAGTGGATTCTCGTGAGCAACGAATTGATAAGCGAGGAGAAACCGAAAATAGAAGTGATTCAAAATCAAAGGGTAAGGATTTGGATCGAATCCCAATAGAATATTTTGATAAATGATAGTGTTCTAATAGATCGTATTATGTTTAGGTGTTGAAGAGCGGGAAGGTTTAGTATTCACGATATCAAGGTGTGTAACTTCACACTTTTCTCGGGTTGGATGTCATTCGTGGTATGGAGTAAAAATCGTAAAACCGACAAATCGGCATAATCTGAAATATTTGGTGTTTTGGTGAAATATTCATAAAATTGTTAAAAATGTAAAATTACTAAAACACCCTCGATGTGTAGGTAGTAAAATGAATACTAAAAATCTCATGTGTAAATGGGCCAAAGATGTATTAGATCGTAAAATGGGCGATAAGTTTGCTACTTAGTAAATGGGCGAAATCTTGGATAGATAGTTAAATGGGTGAAATCACATTAAATTGTTAAATGGGCGAAATCTCGCTAGATCGATAAATGGGCGAAATCTCATTAGATCGATAAATGGGTCAAAATTACGCTAGATCGATAAATGGGCGAATAGCACGATAAATTGTTAAATGGGCCGAAAAGCCTGATAAATTGTTAAATGGGCCAAACTCTTAGCTAGATCGTAAATTGGGTTTAAGATGCTAGATTGCTAAATGGGCTAAATGCTATTTCGAAATTTTGGGCCTTAACAAAAAAACTAGAAATATTGACTCTTATGTTATTCAAATCTTTTGATAAAATCATCATATAAACTTAGAAAAATTTTTGCATATATGTTGCATGGGTTGGGATTAATAATGAAGATAAGAAAGGCCTGTTGCCAAAATCTAGTTCGGTGGCTTTGCCACAAAATAATTAAACGGTGATTGCCTCTAGTTCGGTGGCTCGCCACAAATATTAATGGCTCAATGCCTCTAGTTGGTGACTTTGTCACAATCTAGTTCGATGGCTCGCCACAAATATAAAATGGCTTAATGCCTACGATTGGTGTGATGGCGGGGTGGGTTGACTTGATCCTCACGGGTGTGATGGTTGGTGCAGGGGTGAGTAGTGGATGGAAATTAGGTTTGGGGTTGGGAACTTCATTTTGCATACATACTATTATTTATATTGTTAAACTGTTGACGGCTCAAGCCCAAAATAATGATTTGATGATCTGCCCAATGAATAAGTAAGTGAGTTATACTTTGAGTTCTAAGTAACTCACTCCTCAAATTTTTCATCTCGGGTAATGGAAATTGGCGTGGACTTGGGCCAAGGATGACTTCGTGGGGCCATACTACAAATAAGGGTTAATGAAACTTTGAACTTTTATTAAAGACTTTCTATAATTTACTATTATGGGTTTGATGTAATAAGGCCTCTATAAATATTTTATGGATTTTATGTGTGGATGGATTTAAATTTTGTTTTGGACTATTAATATGGGCTTATAATTATTTTGTTTTCTTAAAATAATTTGGGTTTTCAAATATATGAAATTCCTTTATCATTTTCTTAAATATTTTGAACTCTTATAAAAAAAATTTACTCTAAGGATTTTATCAATATAATATTAATGATATTTTCAATAAATTTTTTTTCATATACATCAAATTTAAAATACTCTTTTGGTTTTATTAAACCTTGTAATTAATAATGATTTTTTTGAAAATTTCGATTCACCGTAATTATTAAGATAGTTTGATTTATGTAACAAACCAAATCTAGTCTTATGCATAGACCGGGTTTGGGGTGTTACATTTAATGGTATCAGAGCTAGTTTCAAAAACTCGGCTGTGATTGGGTTCACAAATAATTTCTGTATGAAATCATTCAATTATGTTTTAAAGATCAGTATGGCACCACAAGCATCTGGCACCAAGCCAAGTAAGTATTCATTGTTTAATGGTTATTATGATAATGATGATATGACCATAGGAACACTCTAGAACTTCTAGTTTTAGATGTTAAAGTTCGTAGAGATTGAGACTATAGGATGTGTTGCGAAAAACAACTTTATCTCTCAAATCTCATAAAACATCGTTAATAAACTTTGAAACAAATTTTTACGATTCATAAAACTTGTAATCGATTAAATCGAATTATCATCATGAGCACTAGAAGGCGTGGTCGTGGGACGCGATAGGCGTGGTCGTGGCGGAGGACGAGGTCAGAATCAAGTACCAAATCATATGCCGGAAATGGATGCACTGCGTCATTTGAGAGTGAGACGGGATCACGCGATCACATGGAAGAAGATAATGCTTTGACACAAGCGATCTGCGCGAGTCCTAGAAAGGGTCATTGGAACTAGAATTGGGCCAACAACTCGTGGGTTAATTTGAACTACTCAAGTCAAATAATGCGAAGTTTTAGAGGAGTTTCGGTGTAGCTCCAAATGTGGTGAATATTGGCTCAAGTCGTGGAGCGGATTATGGATGATATGGAATGCACTATTGAGCGTAAACCGAAAGGAGCTGTGTCCTTGTTAAGAGACGAGGCGTGTCGGTGGTGGCTTCTTGTCGAGAAGGCACCAAGTCGACTTGATTACTTAGGAATTCTTTAAAGCTACCTTTCAAGGGAAATATGTTGGAGCGAGTTATGTAGGCGCTCAAAGGAAGGAATTTCGAATCTAGTCCAAGGGAGTAAGGCGGTGGCGATGTATGATTTGAGTTTCTACGCTTGAGTCGATATGCTCGGATAATAGTGTCAACAGATCACGAACGTTGTGTGCGCTTTGAGGATGGGCTAAATGATGAGTTGAGGTTACGATTGCCCCACAACAAGTTAAAACTTTTTCCACGCTTGTGGAGAAGGCCAAGATAGCCGAAGAGGCTAAGAACTCAGAACGTCAGAATCGAGAAAGATTTAGAAACAAGAGAGAGACACAACAATCGGGTTCTTCGAAAAGGTTTCTGAAGAGGCCTCGAAATGATGAATCAGCCCAAGGTAGAGCACCTGTAACTAATAATCGAGGTCGAGATTGTGCTGAATGTGGGAAAAGGCATTCTAGAGAGTGCTGGAGGAAAACGGGCGCTTGTTACAAATGCGGTTCAATGGATCACCGATATAGAAATTGCCTCGGCGTATGGATTCGACTCGGGAGGTTCGTAATAATGATGCCTGTACCGGCGGAGGTACTCGGCAGACCACCGAGAGGTCGTGGACTAGGTCGTGGTGGTAATGGGGTTGGACGTGGTCAGGGTGCACCGGGTCGAGGCAATGGTTCTAGAGGTAACACGGATGCAAGACGACTGGGTGGTCTATGCGATTAGACGCCGTGAGGATGGCAATGCACGATGTAATAACTGCACGTTCTTCATATTCGATGTACACATCGCCTTAATAGATATTGGTTCTACCCATTCGTATGTTGCTAGCGCCATATCTGGAAACCTAAATCTAAAATATGAAATTATCGATAGTGAGATGCGATAATTAGTCCTTTAGACGGTCGAGAATTGTAAATAAACTATTTAGAGCGTACCTTAGAAATTCAAGAGGAGGTGTTCTTGGCGAATTTGATGGAATTGCCTTTCGGCGAGTTTGACCTCATTCTAGGCATGGATTGGTTGGTCAAACATCGGGCTCATTTGGATTGTGCTAAAAAATGGATGACAATAAGAGCCTCGGATGATAAGGAAGTCATAATGATTGGTGAACAAAGAAATTACTTGGCAAACGTGGTATCGGCGTTGAAGGCAAAAAAGTTGGTGCGAAAAGGGTATGGAGCATTCTTAGCCTTTATTTGTGCTTTGGATGCCAAAGAGCTATCTGTGGATGATGTGAGAACGATGAAGAATTTCGGATGTATTTCCGAAGAACTTTCTGGTATACCTCGGATCGGAAGTAGAATTTGGCATTGAGCTTTTGCAAGCGGCTCCAGGTGTCTATTGTTCCTTATAGAATGGCAGAAGGAGTTGGCGAGCTTAAAGCTCAAATTCAAGAATTACTGGATCGGGGATTTATTCGACCGAGTGTTTCTCCGTGGGGAGCACCAGTTTTGTTCGTCAAGAAGAAGGATCGATGCGTATGTGCATTGATTACAGACAATTGAATAAATTGACGATCAAGAATAGGTATCCTTTGCCAAGAATTGATGATCTGTTTGATCAATTGAAGGGAGCTTCAGTATTCTCCAAAATTGATTTGAGGTCGCGTTATCACCAGCTTAAGGTGAAAGAAGCGGATATTCACAAAACGGCATTTCGAACTCGTTATGGACACTATGAGTTTTTGGTGATGCCGTTTGGGTTGACCAATGCACCAGCTGCATTTATGGACATGATGAACCGAGTCTTTCAACCATATTTAAACCGGTTTGTGGTAGTGTTCATAGATGACATTTTTGTTTATTCAAGAAATGATGAGGAGCATGACACGCATTTGCGTATAGTATTGCAGCTACTTCGTGATAATCAACTGTATGCCAAATTCAGTAAATGTGAATTCTGGTTAAGGGAGTTTCTTGGGTCTGGCTGGTTATTATAGATGCTTTGTTGAGGGGTTTTCGTTGATTGCTGCACCCCTAACTAAACTGCTGCGGAAGGGAGTTCGTATATTTGACCGGAAAACAATAGGAGAGTTTGAGAAATTGAAAAGATTCGACGGAAGCTCGGTTTGATTCACCAGAGAAGTCGAAAAAGAATTCACTATTTGTTGTGATCGTCTCACACGGTGCAGGTTGTGTCTTGATGCAAAATGGAAAGGTGGTGGCTTATGCTTCTCGTCAATTGAGACCGCACAAAGTAAACTACCCTACTCATGATTTGGAGTTAGCTGCGGTGGTTTTTGCTTTAAAGATTTGGAGGCACTATCTCTACGGTGAGAAGTCTATCATCTACACGGATCACAAGAGTCTTAAGTACCTCCTTACCCAAAAGGAGTTGAATTTGAGATAAAGAAGATGGGTAGAATTATTAAAGGATTATGATTTCTCAATCAAATATCATCCTGTAAAGGATAACGTAGTAGCTGACGCGTTAAGTCGTAAGGCAGGATCAGATTTAAGAGCAATGTTTGCTCATTTAAGTTTGTATGAGAATGGTAGTTTGTTAGCAGAACTTCTGGTGAAGCCTTTGTGGCTGGAACAAAACAAGGAAAAGCGGACATCGGATAAAAGTTGGAACTTTTATTTCATTGAGGTTGAAAGGGTGAAATAGAGGATTTTGGTATAAATATGAATGGAGTCTTGTGCTTTCGTGGAAGGGTTTGTATGCCTAAAGACTCAAAATTGAGACAAATGATTCTACGGAGGCGATAGTAGCCCTTATGCTATGTACCCGGAGGAAATAAGATGTATCGAGATCTCGGTGAATGATATTGGTGGCGTGGTTGAAGCGGAGATTTACGAGTTTGTAGGAAATGTTTGACTTGTCGACAAGTGAAGGCGGAGCATCAATTACCGTCGAGATTATTACAACCGGTAAAGATTCCTCTTTGGAAATGGGAGCGAATAACTATAGATTTTGTTAGTGGGTTACCTTTAACACCTACTAAGAAAAATTCGTATGGGTAATAGTTGATCGTTTGACTAAGACCGCTCATTTTCTTCCGGTTAAACGGATTATTCGTTGCGAAATTGGCTAAAGTTTGTATGTATTCAAATCGTGAGGTTGCATGGGGTACCGGTGTCTATTATTTGAGACGAGGATCCTAGATTTACGTCACGATTTTGGAAAGCTTTGCATGAAGCCTTGGGGACAAAGTTGAATTTCGAGACGGCTTTTCATCCTCGATCGATAGGCGATCGGAAAGAGTAATTCAGATATTGGAAGACATGTTAAGGGGATGTGTGATCGACTTCAGAGATAGTTGGGAGGATTTTCTACCATTGGCTGAGTTCGCGTATAACAATAGCTATCAGTCTAGCATTCAGATGGCACCCTATGAGGCATTGTATGGTCGTAGGTGTCGTTCTCCTATTTGTTGGACTGAGTTGGGCGAACGGCAGATGTTAGGTCCTGAGATGATTTCTGAAACGGAAGAGAAAGTAAAGGTTATTCGAGCACGATTAAAGGAAGCTTCGGATAGACAAAAATCGTATGCTGATTTGAAACGAAAGGATATCGAGTTTGCTGTGGGAGAGCAAGTCTTCTTGAAGGTCTCACAGATTTTTAGATTTGGAAAGAAGGGCAAGCTGAGCCCTAGGTTCATCGGGCCATATCGTGTGATGAAGCGTGTTGGCCCAGTTGCTTTTCAAATTGAATTACCTTCGGAGTTGGGTCAAATTCATAATGTTTTCCATGTTTCCATACTGAGACGCTATAGATCGGATCCATCTCATATAGTACCGGTTGAAGAAGTGGAATTAAATGCAGACTTGTCTTTTGAAGAAGAACCAGTGGAAATTTTAGACCGGGATGTTAAGGTGCTAAGAAAGAAGACTGTGCCATTGGTCAATGTTTTATGGCATAATCATGGAGCGGAGGAAGCTACGTGGGAGCCTGAGGATGCAATTTGGCAACAATACCCTCACCTCTTTCAACCAAGTAAATTTCGAGGACAAAATTTTCTTTAAGGAGGGTAGAGTTGTAACACCCTAAAATTCGAGTATCGATTTTTATTGCATGTTTTTGATGCTTAGATTATGAAGGAAAATTTTCTTACTTCTTTTTCGTGTTTATTATAGTCCTAAAGAAAAGTATAGAATTATTAGGAATGGAATAATTTTTAGTTTTGAGAATTTAATGAAGTGGATTAAGTGACATTGATACTTAAGTTAATTTAAGTGTCAAAGTGTAGCATAAGATGAGTAAATGGTAAGGTGGTGTTGGCGCATGAGTTGTGGCATGAGGGAGTGGTTGAATCCTTGGTTAGCATCTAGATAATTTTATTTTTGCACAAGTATAGCAAGTGTCGGCCAAGCAATATATATGGTAAGGTTGGACTTTTCATTTTTGGTAAGTAGACTAAAGGAATAAGGTAATTGTTAACTTATGGTAGGGAATCAATAAATTTTGGAAAGATAAGGGGACATAAGGCATGTATCAAGGAAAAGGTTTTGGAAATTATTTCATGGTCATTTGACCAATGAATTTGGATGGCATTGTGGCTAGGGGGAGGTTGGCCGAATATGTTAGTAGCTTGGCTAGGATTAGGAATTAGTTTTTGGTCATTCCTAACATCTTGTGCAAAGTTTTGCAATTCTTTTCTCAACCTTTCTCCTTTGGCCGAATTTGATCTTTTGGTAAGCCTTAATCTTTTGACCATTTGGTCATTTTTGCCTATCACTTTAGTACTCTTTTGTATGCCTTTTCAAAGTGCCGAAATCTCCAATACCAAAAAGGCCATTCTTTTCTTTTCTTTTCTTTTCCCCATTGGCGAATGTACTTTGCTCCTAAACTCATCTCTTTCTTTCTCTTTTCTTCTCTTTGAAAACCGAAACAACATCATCATCATCTCTTTCTCTCATCTTTTAATTTCTTTTCAATCATACTTTCTCCATAATATTCTCTCATGGCCGAATGTTAGTGTGTCATTGCCGAACCATTTTCTCTTTTCTTTGGTTATTCATAGCCGAATCTCTCTCTATTCATAAACATCCTTCTCAATCGTTTCTTCTCAACCGTGGACATTAGGTAAGAGTTCTTTTTAGTTTATTTTAGTTAATAATGGCTTTGGCCGAATCTTGATGGTGATGAGAAGGATCTCTTAGATCGAATTTATTGTTCATTCTATTAACGTTTTCATTCGTTATACTTTAGTGCGACAGTGGAAGACCAAAACTCAAGTGTTCGTGTGTATCTTAGAACGTTGGAATCGATTTAAGGTGTTGAGGGAACGTTTTTGGTCGATTCTCATATTGTGGAGCAAGGATCTTTGTGGTAAGGAAATCTCACCCTTAAAACCTTTAGTATTATTTTCGATATATATTATTAGGTTGGATTAATGATCTTTTGTCATTAAAGACATTCAAGATAGGCGCGAAAAGGCGGTCCATAGCCTTGAAAGAGGCGGTTCGCGAATCCCTATTTATAAACGAAGGGTTGTTTGAGAATCAGGATTTTCCACGGGTTGCGGACCATCAACCGAGGAAATCAATTATTTGAAGTAGTTCGTACTCCGAGCCTTTGTACGTTAGTGGATTCTCAATGAGCAATGAATTGATAAGCGAGGAGAAACCAAAATAGAAGTGATTCAAAATCAAAGGGTAAGGATTTGGATCGAATCCCAATAGAATATTTTGATAAATGATAGTGTTCTAATAGATCGTATTATGTTTAGGTGTTGAAGAGCGGGAAGGTTTAGTACTCACGATATCAAGGTGTGTAACTTCACACTTTTCTCGGGTTGGATGTCATTCGTGGTATGGAGTAAAAATTGTAAAAATTGACAAATCGTCATAATCTGAAATATTTGGTGTTTTGGTGAAATATTCATAAAATTGTTAAAAATGTGAAAATTACGAAACGCCTCGATGTGTAGGTAGTAAAATGAATACTAAAAATCTCATGTGTAAATGGGCCAAAGATGTATTAGATCGTAAAATGGGCGATAAGTTTTCTAGTTAGTAAATGGGCGAAATCTTGGATAGATAGTTAAATGGGCGAAATCACATTAAATTGTTAAATGGGCCAAAATCGCTAGATCGATAAATGGGCGAAATCTCGCTAGATCGATAAATGGGTTGAAATCTCTGCTAGATCGATAAATGGGCGAATAGCACGATAAATTGTTAAATGGGCGAAAAGCACGATCAATTGTTAAATGGGCCAAACTCTTAGCTAGATCGTAAATTGGGTTTAAGATGCTAGATTGCTAAATGGGCTAAATGCTATTTCGAAATTTTGGGCCTTAACAAAAAAACTAGAAATATTGACTCTTATGTTATTCAAATCTTTTGATAAAATCATCATATAAACTTAGACAAATTTTTGCTTACATGTTGCATGGGTTGGGATTAATAATGAAGAGAAGAAAGGCTGTTGCCAAAATCTAGTTCGGTGGCTTTGCCACAAAATAATTAAGCGGTGATTGCCTCTAGTTGGTGGCTCTTCCACAAATATTAATGGCTCAATGCCTCTAGTTCGGTGACTTTGTCACAATCTAGTTCGATGGCTCGCCACAAATATAAAATGGCTCAATGCCTACGATTGGTGTGATGGCGGGGTGGGTTGACTTGATCCCACAGGTGTGATGGTTGGTACGAGGGGTGAGTAGTGGATGGAAATTAGGTTTGGGGTTGGGAACTTCATTTTGCATACATACTATTATTTATATTGTTAAACTTGTTGTGGGCTCAAGCCCAAAATAATGATTTGATGATCTGCCCAATGAATAAGTAAGTGAGTTATACATCGAGTTCTAAGTAACTCACTCCCTCAAATTTTTCATCTCGGGTAATGGAAATTGCGTGGACTTGGGCCGAGGATGACTTCGTGGGGCCATACTACAAATAGGGTTAATGAAACTTTGAACTTTTATTAAAGACTTTCTATAATTTACTATTATGGGTTTGATGTAATAAGGCCTCTATAAATATTTTATGGATTTTATGTGTGGATGGATTTAAATTTTGTTTTGGACTATTAATATGGGCTTATAATTATTTTGTTTTCTTAAAATAATTTGGGTTTTCAAATATATGAAATTCCTTTATCATTTTCTTAAATATTTTGAACTCTTATAAAAATAATTTACTCTAAGGATTTTATCAATATAATATTAATGATATTTTCAATAAATGTTTTTTTCATATACATCAAATTTAAAATACTCTTTTGGTTTTATTAAACCTTGTAATTAATAATGATTTTTTAAAAATTCCTATTCACCTTAATTATTAAGATAGTTCGATTTATGTAACAAATCAAATCTAGTCTTAATGCATAGACCGGGTTTGGGGTGTTACACACTGACTCAGGATTTGATGGACAATTCTCAAAAGAATGTCCTTCCCCATAGTACACACAAAAAACTACTTCAAATGGACTTGGTGGCTGACCTGCAAAATTATTAGCACTATTAGCGATAAACTGTTTTAACATAGAGGAAATAGATGATGCCTGAGCTGATAACAAAGTGAGGGCGTCAACTTCATGAACTCTGACTACACGTCTTCCTGAAGCTATTCGATTTGTTGTCCATTGATATTTATTACTCACGATCCTCTCGATAATCTCATAAGCCTCATTATAAGACTTAGACAAAATTGCACCATTTGCGGAAGCATCTACCATCGATCTTGTATGTGTATTAAGACCATTATAGAATCTCTCCAACTGGATACAATGAGGAATCCCATGATGAGGACACTTACAAAGTAACTCCTTGAATCGCTCCCAAGCCTTATATAAAGACTCGTCATCCAATTGTTGGAAAGTTGTGATTTCGTTCTTCAACTTAGCGTTTTTGCTAGGTGGGAAATACTTAACCAAAAATCTTTCTGCTAATTCTTGCCATGTAGATATGGAACTTGGTGGCAATGAATTGAGCCATGCTCGTGCTCGATCTCGTAACGAGTACGAAAACAACTTCAACCTCAGTGCGTCTTCAGTCACACCGGCTATCTTGAATGAATCACTCAGCCCCATAAACAATCGAAGGTGGAGATGTGGATCTTCCGTGGGCATACCACTAAATTGGGCCATCATTTGTAGTATTTGAAATATCACTGGTTTCAATTCAAATTGGGTTTCCTCAATATCCGCCTTTTAATTCCTGGATTTAACTCACTGAAAAGTGGCATAGCATATTATCTGATGCATCGATCCCTATCATGGGCAATGAGGATGAGATTTTGTACATGATTGGCTTTATTACCTTGGTCTTGATTCTGATTTCCAAGGTCCATCTCGACTTGTCTTTGAGCTGTTCGTTCACATCTTCTTTGTCTGAAAGTTCGCTCAATTTCAGGGTCTACAGGGAGTAAATCGATAATTCGATCTATGCTCATAAACACCTAAAAAGAAAATCACAAAATTAAAAAGAATAAGTTAGTAATGTTAGAAATAAATCAAATTGAAAATAAATAATTTCACGAAAGAAATGAGTATGGCAACAGTTGACAATCCCCGGCAACGGCGCCAAAAACTTGTAACGCGTAGATTTGTGCAAGTTTACACAGTCGTTATCAAGTAATAAGTAAGTTTCAAGTTATCGTCTCCACATGGACTCTATTTGTGCTAAGTCACTTAATTTGTAAAATTATATTAACAATTTGGTAAATAAAAACAAAATATAGTTGAGAAGTGGTGATTAAAATATATTAAACTAAATGCAATAATCCTTAATGAAGATTATCCTAAGTATGCAAATTATATGAATGAAATAGATTTTAGCAAAATTAAACACAATTAGCAACAATTATAACATAAATAAACTAGGACAATTACTTTAATTAATCTCAATTTATTATCAAAATGCTTAATAACATTCGAAAAACATTCCATGGCAACTCGATCTTTCATGAGTTTGGAAACCACATTAGGTCCTTTCGGAATCCTTTACTTAGTAAATACGCATTTTACTGATCCTTATTTACTAAGGGTTTCTTAGCATTCGTGTGAAGTAAGAGGGACGTGTCAGGTTTGAAACAGTTTAATCACACAAATCTAAAAACTATGCAGATAACGGAGCTTGGTCAGAGTTGTTATGCAACCTACAATTTAATCGGGTCAGGATCTAAATTGAGCATGCATATTTCAATTATGTGTCCATTAGCCGTCGTCTAGTCAGGATCGCTCAGCTAATTTAGGTGCATTTCAATCATGTGTAAACGAAATACAGACTTGGTTTTAATTGAAAACATGCTCGGTTGAGGCACAAACAATATAAGCATGAATCAAATAAATATGATTTAATCAAAACAATCATCCTAGCTTAAATAAAATTAAGCTAACATTGTTGTAAACAAGAACAAAGAACACATAGCAAACATCTTTAGATTAAATTAAAGAAAAGAAAGATTAAACCCAATTCAGAGTGGCTGTCACCCAAGGCTCTTACTGACGAGGCTCCTTCGTTCCTTTGCTTTGCTCCTTTGCTGATTGTCGAAACCATTTTTAAGTTTTCTTTTGAAAAAACAGGGATCGACTTTAAAAACGAAAATAGAGTCGCCACCAATCTTTTTTCGAGGTGTGATCGGGTCACCTTGAAATTGATCATTTTAATAAAAAAATATTTTGATTTATTAAAATAATTATTTTGGTCTACGAAATTCGAGAAAAGGGTTTGGGAGTCGGTTACGCACAAGGAAGGATTAGCACCCTCGTAACGCCCAAAAAAATTGGTACCTAATTGATTAATTAATGTCTTAATGTCAAAAATTTGAGAAGATTTTAAAATATGACCCTTTTGATTTTTCAAAACTTATAACCTTTAAAAATACATTCTCAGTAAGTTAGAGCACGGCCTTTCGAATTTTCTAAACACCAAATATTCTTTGTTTTATTTTTTTTTTGAAATCCCTATCTCAAAATATCAAAATGTCACATCCAATAGGTTAGGATGCAACATCTTAAATTTACAAAAATAAGTTTTTATTTGAAAATTATATATTTTAATTTTAAAAGGGTATTTGATCATTTAGACTTAATGAGAAAAATCGAACCATAGTAAGTTGGGGCACAATTCTCTCAAAACTCTAATTGTCAAATATTGTGTTATTTTAAGAAATAAAATTTTGAATAAAAAGTGGCAATTAAATGAGATATATTAAAACAATGATTTGAGTAAAATGTATCATTAATACATTACAAAACACAAATACCAAAGCAATATACTACAATTACATGATATAATACCATTTAATACTAATATAGGCAATTAAGAGAAAGAATAACATAAAATAGCAAATGATACAAGTAATAAAATGACTATGCTAAAGCAAACATAAGAATAATAAACAAATAAAAGAACGTGAATAACAAAAAAAAAAGATATAAAGTAAGCAATAATAATTCAAAAGATCTATGCGAAAGATAAAAAAATTAAGAAATGAATACTAAACTTTACATATGAGATCAAATATAAAAGTAAAATAACAATATAAGATAAATGATATATGCAAAACAATAAAGGATATTATAACAATTTTTTAAAAAATAGAATAATAAAAATAAAATAAAAAACGATATGGCAAAATCTAAAATAGTTAATATATACATAATAAAATAAATAAATATATTTTAAATAAATAATATAAAAACTTTGAATAAAAATGTATAAGGATAACTTATAATAAATATATAATATATCATTTAAAATAGATAATATACATATTTTAAATAAACAATATATGAAAAATTTTGCCTTAATAATAAAACAATTTAGATGATGTACAACATACAAATTTTCAAATAATAAATAATATGATTAAAGTTAAATAATATATAATACATAGATAATATATAACAAATAAAAAAAAATATATATGATAAAACAATTTAACGTAAATAGGAAAAGCAAAAAGAAAAAAATTAAAAAATTAAAATAAATGAATAAATAATGATTAAGCAATTAAATGGATAATAAAAAAGTTAAAAACGCATAAGTCAACCTAAGTCTCTTAATATGAGGATTCAACGAAATTCCTCCACCAAAATCTAACTCGAACTAAGCAACTAAAAAAGAAACGAAGATGAGCGAAGAATAGAATAAGAACAAGCCACAGAAAATAAGAACGCAAAAGAAAGAGAAATTTGAGTGAATGCTCTCAAGAATTTTTATTACTCTAAACTCCTAAACTCCAGTGCTTTACAATGAAGGGAGATGCTTCTATTTATAGTTGAGCCTCCCCAAATCCAACGGTATAGATTAATTACATCAACGACTAAGATTAAAAGATATCTACAAATTAAATATCTAAGATTACAAAATCATATCTTCTAAGATTGCATATCATATCTTTTAGGATTGCATATCCTTGAAGATTATGTTTCCATATATGCTAAGCTTGTAGATGGACCTTCAATCTTTTCAAGTAATGGGCCATTCCGATCGGGCCAAATGATATATTTTGGACTGGGCTTGAACTTTGTTTTGTTATTTTGGGTTTATTATTTTTTGTATAGGCCCAGGCTAAATCGGCCTATTACAGCTGCCCCTCTTTTCTCATTTTCGTGTAACGAGAATGGAGCAAAGACTATAAAAGAACCAATTTTGCCCAGTCTTGCGAGTCTTGACTTCTTGGTCCTCGTCTTCTCCAAATGGCTTCCAACCCAACTGCAACTTCAGGGGTATTGGAATTTCAACTTAACTTTACTTCTCTGCAACTACTTCAACTTTAGAAGTATTAGATTACCTGTTCTACTGCTCTTTCAGGGAAATAAGTCTGACGGCTTCAATCTGCTTCACTGCAACTTCAGGAAAATATGATTTGCCATAAGATTTGCTTTCTTCGATCTGCTCCACTACCACTTCAGAGAGGCAAGGCTAGTGTCTTTGATCTGCTTTGCTGCAATTTTAGGAGGACAAGATCTACAATCTTTAGTCTGCTCTGCTGCAAACTCAGGGAGGTCAGGCTGATGTCTTTGATCTGCTTCACCGTAACCCCGGGAAGGCCAGATCTACTATCTTTAGTCTGCTCTACTGCAAACTCAGGGAAACGAGACTGGTGTATTCGATCTCCTTCACTGCAACCTCAGGAAGGCCAAATCTGCTATTTTTAGTCTGCTCCACTGCAAACTCAGGGAGACAAGGCTGGTGTCTTCGATCTGCTTCACTGTAACCTCAAGAAGGCAAGATCTGCTATCTTTTAGTCTGCTCCACTGCAAACTCAGGGAGACAATTCTGATATCTTTGATCTGTTTTACTGCAACTTCAAGAAAATAATATCTGCTATCTTTAGTCCGCTTCATCGCAAATTCGTGGATGCGGTGATGTTTTCGATCTGCTTCACTGCAAACTCAGGGAGACAAGATCTGTTATCTTCAGTCTGTTTCACTGCAAACTCAAGGATGCCAGATTAGTATTTTTGATCCGCTTTGCTACAAAATCAGGAAGACAAGATCTGCTATCTTCGGTCTGCTCCACTGCAAATTCAGGGATGCCAGACTAGTATCTTCGATCCGCTTCATTACAATCTCAGGAAGACAAGATCTGCTATCTTTGATCTGTTCCACTGCAAACTCAGAGATGCCATGCTAATGTTTTCGATACGCTTCACTGCAAACTCAGGAAGACAAGATATGTTATCTTCAGTCTGCTCCACTACAAACTCAGGGATGCTAGGTTGATGTTTTCGATCCGCTTCACTGCAAACTTAAGAAGACAAGATCTGTGAATTCATCGATGTTGCGACACCGTCCTCTGGGGTACCTATCCTGTAAAATCGATTTTATGTGTTTATGCTTATGAAAATGGTTAGGATGCTATGATCTGAATGAATCAACTGCTCCTAACTGAATGATAGATGTACGAATGCAAAATTTCATGAGGACAATCCTTTTTAATAATTAAGATGTCACCACTTGTTGCTCATTAGGGCTCTATCATTAACGTAGTACACTGTCTTCCTACTCGGCTAGCATTTGACAGAAAACCCGAGAACATTTTTGCTCAACTGAATTTGCCCTGTACCTCAGGGACATGAGACTTATACCGTTTTCAAACCATCTCACTGCGATTTAGGATTATAGGATTTGAAACTTTTTTGATCCGTTCCCACTACAATTCAAGGGTATATGACTTGTATCTTTTTTAATTCATCCCACTGTAACATTAGGGTATAGGATCTGTAACTTGTTCCATCCACTGATCACTTTCTAGTGACCCAACCAGATGTGTATGTATGATACTCACATGGATGCAGAATGTCATTTTTTCTTTTCTAGAATGATTCCTTCTATGCTTGGGTTATTATTGCTTATTTTCCGTTGGATTTGTATCACTGACGCAATATCTAGTCTTTTGATCAACCAATGTCGTTGACAGAAAATCTAAAGAGATAAACTCACTTTGGGCTTAAATATTTCCAACCCTTAAGCTTGGTGAGTTCTAAACAATAGTCCTATTTCAGATTTCTCATATTATTTAGAAGCTTCCAAAGTAATATGCGAAACTCATTTATGAAAGTATTATTAGTTTATTAATCATTATTTCAATATAAAATGCTTGAAAAATATCACAACAATGGACGAGAAAAAAATTAATCAGGATCATAGCTTGAAACAAATAAGTTAATCAAAGATAACCAAGGCAATAAAAGAAAATTGATTGGGGTGTCTCTTGAAAAAAATAAAGTAATCAAAGATAGCCTAGGCCATAAAAGAAAATTTATTGGGGGTGTATCTTGAAAAGAATAAAGTAATCAAAGATAGGAAATTCAAAATGGGTAAGATAGAAGCTAGGCACCCTAGATATCGCAGCCTGAGCTTCTCTGTACAAACTTCTTGAGGACCATTTTGAGCTCAATACGTGTTTAGAGGATCCGGAGTACTTTGTCAATGCCCCAAGATGTAGCATACTTTCTCATTGTTAATTCAGGCATAGCAGGACTACCACATGCCCTATCTTTGATCAAAATTTGAGCCGCCATTTTTGGGTTTTTGGCTCACAACTCCTTTGGTCTCAAAGCACCCTTTGCAGGTTTTTACCTTAGCCACTTTTCTTTTTGTTTTTGAATTTGATCTCAAGGTACCCTTTGCGAGTTTTCACCTTGGCTTTTCCCTTTCGGTAAAATACTTCTTGACTGAACCTTAATTTTTTGAATTGGGCAAGTCTTCACCATCCGTCTCGGTTAATATTAATGCTCCTCTAGAATAGGCCTTTTTTTACTACATAAGGTCCTTCCCAGTTTGGCATCTACTTTCCTCTGAAATCCTTTTGTATAAGAAAGATCTTTTTTGTAACATCCAAGATTTATGGGCTTTGCATTTATTTTGTTTCTCTGTGTTTGGTGTGTGTTGCCTGTTGTTGGGGGTGTTTGGGGCCCAGAAAGGCTCGGGGTTATGCCGAGGCCTTGGCCAAAATTTTAATTTTGGGCACTTTTAGGGGAAGCTAGCTGGGGCAGGACTTAAGGGTTATTGCTTGTGGTTGTAGACACAAGAATTTAAATGGCAAAGTGGCAAGGAGGCGCCACTTAAGAGGTAGGTGAGTGACGCCATAGGGAGTACGGAAGGAGTAGGTTTGAGCCACGCAGTTCACATTTTTGGAAATCTTTTTGGTGATTGGAAGGGAGGTGATGGATTCGGTTGGGAGCCTTGAAAAGTGGAGGTGGACTTATTCAAATGTTTCAAAGGAGTGGCTAAGAGAGAAAAGGGGATTTTGAATAATTTAGATTGATTCAAATTTGTGATCAAGAGTGAATGTAGGGATGTGAAGGGGAGTGGCCAAATTTTTGGTTGTGTTGGAGGGGCAATTCGGTCAAGAAGAGGGTGGCATTTGATTTGGTGAGTTTTGGTGCCGAAATTTTTGAAGTGTTAGCTTTTAGGTGTAGTAAGCTCTTTCTTTTCGGCATTTGGGGTATTGTGCATTTTGGCAATTTTGTTCTTTTCTTTGAATAGCCGAAACCTCTAAGGTCATTGTTCATTATTCAATTAGCCAAAATCGAAACCATCTCCTACCCTTTTTAGCATTTTTGGTAACTTGAGTTCATTATTTCACCATCAAAAGCCGAAACAATTCTCTTCTTCTTGTGTTCAAGCGTGTTTCTCATTTGATAACCCTTAGCCGAACCTTCTAGTCTCCTCCATTTAATCATTTTCTCCCATTTGCTTACTTCTCAAGCCCCATCCCATCGCCGAATTCCCTTAAGCTTTTTCTTTCTTTTTTTGGTTCTTATCTCATCTATTCAAGATGAAATCTATTCTTATTCCTCCTCTTTGGGTTTTTACTTCCACTTTCTATTTTTCTAAAGCCGAACCTTCCTTGTGTGGTTACTTTTTTTCATTCGTTGTTGTGGTAGAAGATTACCGTCACACCTCCTCTCAATCTTCTCAACCAGATTCTTCTTAGTGGTGGTAAGTGTTCTCTTTCTCTTTCAATTCTCTCTTCTCTCTTTTGATTGCTGAATCAAAGGCATTAATCCTGTTCCATGGGTATTTCGACCGAGTATAAGAAGGGCTTGGTTTTCATATTTCTTTTACTTTTGGCCAATGTTTGAAGGGTCTTTGGGGACAATCGGATTCAAACGATCAAGGTAAGAGGTTTTATACCATTCGTTTGGCCGAAGGCCACTTCTTCTAAACCATATCTTGGAGGATCGATTCTAATGTGGAGTTTGTGTAGGGACTTCAGTGATTTATTAATCCAAGTGTAGTAGCCTCCGGATCTATCGATTTAGGTAAAAAATTGTTATATTGTTGAGCGTATATCCTTATGTTCTCTGTTTCGATGTCTCAACCTGGTCTTCTGACCAAGATCGTTTTATGGAATCATATGCCAGCCAAGTAAAGGAGGGGGTTGAACTCGTAGTCCCTACCCCCAAGTTTAAAAAACGTACGGTCTCTGCCGTTCGTGACTTTCCACCGGGTTGTGGGCCGGCTTCAGAAAGGTATAAGCAGATCGCTGTGATCCTTGCTAGTGAGGACGTTAGTGAGATTGAGAGTATAGTCTTTTGTGTTTATAGGTGTGTAATTACCACACTACTCCTTAATTGTATAAAATATGTATGTGTTATGTTTGAAAGCCAAAAATCTCGGCAATGGCGATTGAGTTACCCATGTTCGGTAAAACCGAAACCCCAGGTCAGTGTACTTCGATTAAGCCTCATAATTAATGTTGATAGCATGATTGTGTGTGTACTCTAACTATTGCATGTATGTCACCATATAACCTGTTTATTATATTATGTTGCATGTGCATGGGATTTGGGATGATAATGATATGAAGGGGAAGTGTATATTGGTGACACTGTCACACTAAAGGATGGCTCGATGCCTCATTATTGTATCGGTGACTTGGTCACATGGTTATTGGTGGCTAGACCATGTTATATCAGCTTTGAGCAGTGTAACTGTCAGCATGACTACCAAAGAGGAGTGTAGATGATAGAGGGTTGATTATAGAAATCCCCACAGGTGTGTTGAGGATGGACATATGGAGCGGAGTGTAGAGGATGGAACATTAGGCTGGATTGGGTTATCATATTGATTAATTGGTTATGCTGTAATGTTTGGGCTTCGGCCGATGGTGTTTTGGGGCTCAGGCCCACTTGTGGTTATGTGGATTAATTGCACACTGAGTCTTTTGACTTACTATATTTGTTTAAACAAATTGCAGGTGACTCATAATTTTATGGACTGGGCTGGAATGGACTCGAGGTGGCCACGCATGGGTTATTCTATTGAAACATTATTTAATTGTCATTTGCTACTTTTGGGGAATTTTTAATATGTAATAAAGCCACTTCAAATTTAGGTAAATTTTATTTTTTTTTAATTTTTGGACGTATTAATTACAAACTACTCGATGGGATGTTTTTATAAAATACAAACAGAAGTTTTCTTTACAACCTGATAAACAACATTTCTTATGAAAAGGGATTTTGCTAATAATCTAATAATCGAATAATCAATAAGTGTTTTCAAATGTCACCTAATCGCAAGGCTAGGCTAATTAGATTTCTAGCTTGAATGAATAATGAGCTTTCAATCGAACCACGAAACTTGGGGTTTTAAGAAAAATAAAAAAAGGACTTAAAAATCTTCCGAAGTTCGTAAAATTTTTAAACTTTTTCTAGCGACATGCCAGACCCGGTCGTGGTGTTTGGGCTAGGTTTGGGGTGTTACAACTTGGTATCAGAGTCTGGTTTAAAAAGCTCGACCTTGGGTTTTGGGTTCAAAGTGTTTTCCAAATTTTGTATCTAAGATGGTTTAAAAAGAAAAATACATATGAACTTGTTTTCTGAAAGTGTGGCACCCGAGTCTTCCCAAGTCTGCCAGGTAAGTTTCTGATTGTTAAGTGAGTTGCATGAGGTAGTTATATGATATAGGTATGTCGTCATGGATATTGGAATTTAGAAACTCTATTGTAGAGATGAAAACCTTTAGGTATGCATGTGCTTCGCAGAAAAACTAATCTTCATAAAACTACTCGTTAATAAACAGTGGAAAGAAATACTGATGCATAAAATTTGTAATCAGAGTTAGACAGAGTGATAGACATGAGTGGTAGAGGATGTGGACGCATTACACGGCCGTAGGAGAGGCCGGGGTACTGAGGTTGAACTCTCGGAAGCGAGAAATGAGCCTAAAGGTGAAGTACTAGCATCACCTCTAGCAAAAGCGGGATCACAAGACAGAACTGGTGGGGATGATACCTTGTCTCAAGCAATGCTGCGTGTGTTGGAGCGAGTGGCTGGGGCAAGCACTGGAATAGCAACTCGAAAGTCCATTCCTGAGCGACTTTGAGCTAATGGAGTTGAAATGTTTAGGGGTATTTCTGGGGTGGCTCCAAATGTGGCTGAGTATTGGCTAGAGGCAGTCGAGAGGATTATGGATGATCTGGACTGCACGGTAGAAGAGAAGAAGAAGGCGCGGTGTCTTTATTTGGGATGAGGCACATCAGTGGTGGCTCACCGTAAGAGAGGGTACTCAGGTGGACCGAGTTGATTGGGATTTCTTTAAGATGATGTTTCAAGGGAAGTATGTTGGGGCCAGTTATGTAGATGCTCAGAGGCAAGCATTCTTGAATTTGGTACAAGGAGGTAAATCGGTAGCTTAGTATGAGGCAGAATTTCTACGGTTGAGCCGGTACACCCGAGGGATAGTTGCGACTGATTATGAGCGTTGTGTGTGGTTCGAAGATGGGTGCGAGATGAGCTGCAGGTGTTGATAGCTCCACAGCGGGAGAGAGATTTTGCTATCCTGGTGGAAAAGGCTAAAATAGCCGAGGAGGTAAAATGGACTGAGAGGCAAAATAGGGACAAGGATAGAGGCAGAAAGAAGAGGAGTTATGGACCGTTATGGTCTTCTAGGGGTTTCTAGAAGAGGCCTAGGGTTGATGGGCCATGTGTTACAACGCCAGTTGCTGTTGGGCAATTTCAGACAGTGTGATTAATGTGGGAGGTCACATACAGGAGAGTGCTGGGGAAGAGATAGGGTATGTTTCACGTATGGGTCAAAGGATCATTTGATCAGGAATTATCCGCTAGAAATGACCAGGATACGGATGGTAGGTCAGGGGTATGTGTAGCCAGGAAGGGATGGACAGTAGATGCCAAGAGGTCGTGGTCCGATTAGAGGAGGGAATGGTTCTAGTCGGGGTCGTGAGAGCACTGGGCAGAGGTGCTGGGAATATAGAGGCAAGACAGCCCGGGTTAGTTTATGCAGCCAGACGTCGAGAAGAGGGTGATGCACCAGACATTATAATGGGTACGTTCTTCATTTTCGGTTCACCCTTGATTGCATTAATTGATATTGAGTCGACGTATTCTTATGTTGCTAGTGTGGTGCCTGGAACTCTAAACATGAACTCTGAAATTGCTTTTAGGGAGATGACGGTACTTAGTCCTTTAGGACAATCTGTAGTGGTAAACAAACTTTTTAGAAGTGTGCCTTTAGAAGTACAAGGGTTAGTTTTCCCGACTGATTTGATTGAACTACCATTTGGGAGTTCGATTTGATCTTAGGCATGTATTAGTTGGTAAGATATCGAGCAAATTTAGATTGTGCTGCTAAGCGCATGGTGTTTAGGACTCTTGAGTATGATGAAGTGTTAGTGATAGGCGAAAGGAGAGACTACTTGTCCAATGTAGTGTCTGCTCTAAAGGCAAAAAGAATGGTGAGAAAAGGGTGTATGGCTTTCTTAACTTTTGTTAGTGCATTAGATGCAAAGGAAGTGACCGTGAGTGAGGTTAGAATAGTAAAGGAATTTGTCAATGTCTTTTCTGAAGAACTTCCAGGGTTGCCTCCGGATCGTGAGGTGGAGTTTGGGATTGAGCTACTTTCAGGTACAGCTCGGTGTTCATCGCCCCATATAGGATGGCGCTAAAGGAGCTGGTTGAACTTAAAGCTGAGATTCAGGAGCTGTTAGATCGTGGTTTTATCTGACCCAGTATATCTCTGTGGGGAGCGTCGGTGCTATTATTGAAGAAGAAAGACGGTTCCATGCGAATGTGCATTGATTATCGCCAGTTGAATAAGTTGATGATTAAGAATAAGTACCCGCTGCTAAGGATAGATGACCTGTTTGATCAGCTCAAAGGGCTTCGATCTTTTTAAAGATAGATTTGAGGTAGGAATATCATTAGCTTAAGGTTAGGGAAGTAGATATTCACAAGATGGCTTTTCGAACTCGTTATGGCCACTATGAGTTCCTAGTGATGCCGTTTGGGTTGACAAATGCACCAGCTGCGTTCATGGATATGATGAACTGGGTTTTTCAACCCTATCTGGATTGGTTCGTTGTAGTATTCATAGATGATATTCTAGTATATTTCAAGACAGAAGAGGAACACGATTCACATCTTCAGGTGGTTTTACAGATTTTAAGGGAGAAGCAGCTGTGCGCCAAATTTAGTAAGTGTGAGTTTTGGTTGAAAGAAGTTACCTTTCTGGGTCATGTGGTATCTGTAGAAGGGATTAGGGTTGATCCCCGAAAGATTGAAGTGGTGTTAGATTGGAAACCGCTTAAGTCCGTAGTGGAGATCCAAAGTTTCTTGGGACTGGCAGGTTACTACAGAAAGTTTGTTGAGGGATTCTCCTTAATCGTGACACCTTTAACTAAGTTGTTGAGGAAAGGGGTACCATTTGTCTGGACTGGAAAGCAACAGGAAAGCTTTGAGAAGCTGAAGAGGATCTTGACAGAGGCTTCGATATTGATTCAGCCTGAGGCCGAAAAAGAGTTCGTAGTTTATTGTGACGCTTCACACACGGGGTTAGGATGTGTGTTAATACAGGGTGGAAAGACCGCATGAGATAAACTATCCCACGCATGATTTGGGGTTGGTTGCGGTAGTTTTCGCTCTGAAGATCTGGAGACATTATTTGTATGGAGAGAAGTCTGTTATCTACACCGACCACAAGAGTTTGAAATATCTTCTAACTCAGAAAGAGTTGAATTTAAGGCAGCGCAGGTGGATTGAGCTGTTGAAGGATTAGGATTGCTCGATAAAGTACCATCCGGGAAAAGCTAACGTGGTGGCGGATGTGTTAAGTCAAAAAGTAATAACGAATTTAAGGGCCATGTTTGCTCAACTCAGTCTGTTTGATGATGGAAGCTTGTTAGCTGAACTCCAAGTGAAACCGACGTGGGTAAATCAGATTAAAGAAAAGTAGTTAATGGATGATGTCTTGAGTGCTCGACTTCTGCAAGTACAGAATGGCGGGGTAGAAGATTATAATTTGAACGGTGATGGGGTTTGTGTTTCTATGGGAAGGTTTACATGCCGAAGGATGTTGAGTTGAGATAAATGATTCTTCAGGAAGTGCATAGTAGCCATTACGCTATACATCCTAGAGGGAATAAGATGTACCGGGATCTGCATAAACAGTTCTCGTCGCTTGGATTGAAGCGAGAAGTTACGGAGTTTGTGGAAAAGTGTTTAACATGTCAACAAGTAAAAGCCGAGCATTAGTTGCCTCCGGGGTTATTGCAGTCGGTGAAGATTCCACAGTGGAAATAAGAGAGGATCACTATGGATTTTGTTAGTGGGCTACCTCTTACGCCTACTAAGAAAGATTCAGTATGGGTGATTGTAGATCGGTTGATGAAGTCGGCTTATTTCATACCTGTTCGTGTCGACTATTCTCTTTAGAGATTGGCTAAGCTGTATGTGGCAGAAATTGTGAGGTTGCATGGGGTACTAGTATCGATCATATCAGATAGAGACCCTAGGTTTACGTCGCGATTCTAGAGGGCACTGCATCAGGCATTGGGCATAAGACTGGACTTCAGCACAGCATTTTATCCACAGGTAGATGGACAGTCTGAGAGGGTAATTTAGATCTTGGAAGATATGTTGAGGGGCTGTGTCATTGTCTTCAGGGGTAGTTGGGAGGAGTTTCTACATTTGGCAGAATTCGCATACAACAACAGCTACCAATCTAGTATTCAGATGGCACCCTATGAAGCGTTATATGGGCGGAGGTGTCGTACTCCTACCTGGTAGACAGAATTGGGTGAACGTCAGATGTTGGGTCCAGGATTGGTTACAAAGATAGAGGAGAAGGTTAAGTTAATTTGAACTCGGTTGAAGGAAGCGTCCGATAGGCGAAAATCATATGCAGATCTGAAGTGGAAGGAGATAGAGTTTGCAGTGGGTGATTGGGTTTTCTTGAAAGTTTCACCATGGAAAAAGGTGATGAGGTTTAGACGGAAGAGTAAGCTAAGTCCCAAGTTTATCGGGCCTTATCGGGTTTTGAAACGTGTGGGACCAGTGGCGTATTAGCTGGAGTTACCTTTAGAATTGAAACAGATACATGATGTGTTCCATGTTTCAATGTTAAGACGCTACCGGTCGGATCCGTCTCACGTTGTGCTAGTGGAGGAAATTGAGGTAAGGCCAGACCTGTCTTTTGAGGAGGAACCAGTCCAGATTTTGGAACGAGACATTAAGGTGCTAAGAAGGAAATCAGTTCTGTTGGTTAAAGTTTTGTGGCAAAATCACGGTATGGAAGAGGCGACGTGGGAACCTGAGGATGTTATATGCCAGCAGTACCCTCATCTCTTTTGACCAGGTAATTTCGAGGTTGAAATTTCTTTAAGGGGGTAGAACTATAACATTCGAGATTTAGGGGCTTTGTATTTATTTTGTTTCTCTGTGTTTGGTGTGTTTTGCCTGTTGTTAGGGGTGTTTGGGGGCCCCAGGAAGGCTCGGGGTTATGTCGAGGCCTTGGCCAAAATTTTAATTTTGGGTACTTTTAGAGGAAGCTAGCTGGGGCAGGACTTAAGGGTTATTGCTTGTGGTTGTAGACACAAGAATTTAAATGGCAAAGTGGCAAGGAGGTGCCACTTAAGAGGTAGGTGAGTGACACCACATGGAGTAGGGAATTCCTTTAAGCTTTTTCTTTCTTTTTCGGTTCTTATCTCATCTATTCAAGACAAAATCTATTCCTATTCCTCCTCTTTGGGTTTTTACTTCGCTTTCTATTCTTCTAAAGTCGAACCTCCCTTGTGTGGTTACTTCTTTTCATTCGTTGTTGTACCAAAAGATTGCCTTCACTCCTCCTCTCAATCTTCTCAATCGGATTCTTCTTAGTGGTGGTAAGTGTTCTCTTTCTCTTTCAATTCTCTCTTCTCTCTTTTGATTACCGAATCAAAGGCATTGATCCTGTTCCATGGGTATTTCAGCCAAGCATAGGAAGGGCTTGGTTTTCATATTTCTTCTGCTTTTGGCCAGCGTTTGAAGGGTCTTTGGGGACAATCGGATTCAAGCGATCAAGGTAAGAGGTTTTATACCATTCGTTTGGCCGAATGCCATTTCTTCTAAACCATATCTTGGAGGACCGATTCTAATGTGGAGTTTGTGTAGGGACTTCAGTGATTTATTAATCCAAGTGTAGTAGCCTCCGGGATCTGTTGATTTAGGTAAGACATTGTTATATTGTTGAGCGTATATCCTTATTGATAAACCGTAAAAGTAACATATTTTAACCCCATATTTAGTTTGCTTTTGGATGATTTAGCCCATTGATTTATGTAAAAAGGTGCTTTTAATCCTTTCTTTTCATGTTTTTACTCAGGAAAGCACCCGAGGATAAAAAGAACACAAAACGGGCTTAAAACGGAGTAATTGGGCTTAGCAAGCAATCAACACAGCCTGGCCCAAAGCCCACACGACCGTGCCTCGCCAATTACCTAAAGTATGGCCTCAACTATGTAACACACGGCCGTGCAGCATCCATTGATCACACGGACGTGCCTGGTGATCTATATAGTCGTGCCTAAATAGACAGACCTGAAGCATGGCCTGAATCTTGACTCATACGGCCGTGCCCAAAATGATAGAATCGAGACACGGCCCAACCACGATTTACACAGGCATGTGTCATGGCTGTGCCCCTGCTACGGGAGAGAGCAATTTCACTTGGATTTGGATGCTTGAAGCCAAAGAAACATACTCCTAAGTCTACTCCAACACCTTAATAGTAATTCTACTTGAAGGAGATACTTAGGAGCCAAGTATAGCATCCCAAAGGCTATATAAACAAACCAAGGCAGACATTGAAGGAGAACTTTTAGCAGAGGCTTTTGGCCGAAGCTTTCATTTTTTTAGGGAATCACTTGAAGATAGCCAGTTGATCCATCTCAAGAAGTCGGAACTCCATTCAAGACGAAGGATCTCTCCTTCAATTCCTTCAGGGGGTTTTAGGGATTTCTTATGTTTTGTTTATTCTTTACTCTTGAGATGTTTTCGTATTTAGTTATGAACTAAACCCCTCATATACCTGAAGGGGATGAAACCAATGATGGATTTTTGTTATTTGATTTCTAAATTATATGATAAGTACTTGGTTTGTTCTTAATTATGTTGCTTAATTCAATCTGATGTGCTTAGGTGGAGGAGGAATAGACCTTACCTAAGAGTAGATCTAACATAATTGAGCGGAGTTGATCGGGCGCCTAGAGATAGGGTTACGAGATTTTATCGGATTAGGGTGAAACCTAATATGGGAATCCATTGATCGATTTATTGCTTCCTTAGGGGGTTATTATATGAGAACAAGAGTTCCACTAATTAACCTAAGGTTAGACGTTATTCGCCTCGAGAGAGGGTTTAATATAGGTTAGGGAGTCTCACGGATCAAGCTAAGTAAAGAAATCATATGGTTTGGGGAATAAATAATAAGTGAAGTCATAGGTGGATTCTTCCTGAGGGTATCGTCTTTATCAACTGAATTTTCCTAAAGTCTTTCTCCAATTCAATCTTTTGTCTTTGCATTTAGTCTAAGTATTTCATTAGTTTAATAATCCAATCACTCCATATTTTAGGCTAAATAATAGAAAGAAAGTGAGTAGTAGTACTTTTAGGTTCCTTGGGTTCGATAAGATATTCTTGCTCGAGCTATACTCTTTGCTCGATAGGTGCACTTGCCTCTATCATTGTCATGATCGATCTGTGTTCGATCACTCTTTTATAAATATTAAAACTCGACTGTTTGGCAGACAAACTATATAGGTAACAACCAGGAGTATATAGGTAACAATTTCAGATCTAATAATAATCCTTATAGTAACACTTACAATCCAGGTTGGAGGAACCACCCCAATTTTTCGTGGGGTGGACAAGGAAATCAAAGGCAGCAACCTCCTCCAAATTACCAAAATCAACCTTATCCACTGAAAAAAAAGCCAAGTCTTGAAGAGACGCTGAAAAAGTTCATGGCAGCTATAGATTCTCGTCTCCAAATGACGGAAGCAACACTTGATGAACAACGAATCTTACTCAAGGAAATTAAGACTTAGGTGGGAGAGCTCATTACGTCGTGGGAATCCTTACTGAAATAGTATGTGAATTAAGGACGAAAATTTTTTCCAAAGACACAGAGCAAGTAAGGGCAGTCACACTAAGGAGTGGCAAAGAGCTAGTTGAACCACAAAGAAAGACACCACATGATGTCATCAAGGAAAAAAATGTAGAAGTTGAGAACGACAATACATTGCATAAAGAGAATAGAACACAAATTCCATATCCAGAAAAATTGAAGAAAAAAATTGGATGCTTAATACGGTAAGTTCCTTGAACTCTTTAAACAAATACATATTAACTTACCTTTTGTTGAAGCTATTTCCTAGATGCCCAAGTATGCAAAATTCTTAAAGGAACTTCTCACAAACAAAAGGAAGTTTGAGGAAGTATCAAAGGTGGAGCTTAATGAAGAGTGTTCAGCCCTTCTTCAAAATAGACTACCACAAAAGTTAAAAGATCCAGGGAGTTGATGAACAAGAAATAAATGATTCGTTTAAGAAGGGAGACTCTGGCGCCGATCACCTCTCAAGACTCGAAAATCCACACACCAAAAAGCTTGATGAACAAGAAATAAATGATTCGTTTCCTGAAGAAGAACTCTTTTCTTTAACGCATTCTGAAATACCATGGTTTGCAAATATTGTGAATTATTTACCAGCTAATGTCTTGCCAAGAAAATTAACACATCACCAAAAGAAGCGATTCTTCGCTGATGTGAAAAATTATTTTTGGGAAGATCCCTTTCTTTTCCGCATATATGTAGATCAGGTAATTCGAAGATGCATTACAAAGAGAGAAGCAAGCAAAATCTGGAACATTGTCATTCAGACCATCGGGAGGACATTACAGTGGTATTAAGACAAAGACACAAAATACTCGAATCAAAGTTATTCTTGGCCTACTCTATTTAAAGATGCCAACAGTACGATATGCGTGTGATAAATGCCAAAGAATGTAATATTTCTAAACGTGATGAAATGCCTCAAACATATATGTTGTCATGTGAAATATTTGATATATGGGGTATTGATTTTATGGGACCTTTCCTTAGTTCATTTGGAAATAAATACATCCTAGTAGCAATTGATTACATGTCAAAATGGGTAGAAGCAGAAGCCTTACCTACCAATGATGCCAGGGTAGTAGTTAAATTTCTCAAGAAACTATTCTCCGATTCGGGACACCTAGAGCCATCATTAGTGATAGGGCACCCATTTCTGTAATACACAATTTGAAAAAGTTCTAAAGAAATATGAGTATGTATGCCATCCATATCATCCTCAAACTAGCGGACAAGTTGAGGTAGCAAACCGAGAGCTTAAACGCATCCTAGAAAAAACGGTTGAATCAAATAGAAAAGATTGGGCAGTTAAGGTAGATGATGCTTTATGGGCCTCTGAGCAAAGATTCAAAACACCTCTAGGAACATCCCCATCCAAGCTTGTATATGGGAAAAGTGTCATCTACCATTTGAGCTAGAACACAAAGCTTTTGGGCAAAAAATTTTGAATCTCGACCTCATAATTGCGGGAAAGAGAAGAATGATGCAGATGAGCGATTTGGATAAATGGAGAATCTATGAAAACTCAAAACTATCACGATGCTCGCCTTAGGATCAAAACACAAGAAGGAGACCTGGTCTTACTATACAATTCAAGGCTTAAACTATTCCCGGGAAAACTGAAGTCAAGATGGTCAGGCCCATTCATGATCAAAATAGTCATTCCATACGGCACCATTGAGGTAAGTCATCCCACAAAAGGCACATTCAAGGTAAATGGTCACCGACTTAAAATGTATAATGGTGCAGATCCTGGAAATATCAGAGAGGAGCTTCTGCTCCACGAACCCTCCTTTAATATCGAAAACATTGACTTGGTCTTTCTAAAATTTTTCTAAAATGATCTAACAAAAATGCAGGACTATTAACACAAACTTGAACACGGGCGTACCAACGACCGTGTATAAGGCAGGGGACACACCACTGGTGTGGCAGGATCCATACAGATAGGGAAAAATTCATTTCAAACAAACATTGGCTGTGATATAAGACACGGCCATGCCGTTCAAACGTGCGAGGTTATTGACTTATCAAGAACGTGCTAGACACAGCCGTTCCCCCCGACCGTGTGAAGCTACAGACTTATTGAGCATGGATAGAACACAGCCGTGCCTACAACTGTGCAAACATTCTGACTTATAAAGCACGGGCTACACACGCCCGTTCGACCCAATCGTGTGAATCAAAACACAAGCGTGGAAAACATCGATACGGCCATGGCAAACCGATCTAAACACGCCTAAAACCCAAAATTACGAAAAGCACGGGCCAGTTTGAAACGGCATGGGCGTGTAGAAAGACTGTGCCTCAGACCCTATTTATAAAAAATAACTGTCCTCTTCCCCAAACCCAAACCCTAAAATCATATTCCAACACCCCCACTTCTTCAATCCAGCCACCAAATCACCCTCCTCCAACTCACCTCCTTCCGATCATTCTTCTCAAATACTCATCAAAACCAACCACACCCCCGCAGCACACACCTTTACCAGGCCATGCCTATGCTGAAGAACCTAGCACCACCGCCGTGCGCCCTACCCGTGCTCGTCAAGCACCACCGTGCCTGGTATTATGTCGTCATCACGCATTAAAAGAGCCATCCCAAGCAAGAAAAAGAAGGGGCCCTGATAATCATCCGAAAATGCCTCCACCGAACTACGACACCCATTCCTCAGATTCCCTCAACCAACTCAGGAAGAACGATACAAAGTATTTTGGGATAGACCCCTTGAAACCGGTAGATGCATCGATTGCAATGCCCTACAACAAGTCAGACTCGCTGGAGATGTTCGAGCTCTCATCTCAACGGAACCATGGGAGAAATTTTTTGTGATCGTAGAACCCACATACTTGGAACTCACTCTCAAGTTCTGTGCCACATTCACCCTATAGACGGTAATGACACAATTTGACGATGCCAGCACAATTCAATTTCGCGTAGGGGGCACAGTACGTTGACTAAGCGTACCTCAATTCGGATTGGCACTCGAACTTTATACGCCAAAATTTATAGAAGAAAATCCACTTTTGAGTTAAACAAAGAACTCCACTACACCCCTATTGCATGTTGGTGAAACTTACATCCCATTAAATGCGACTACAACCCGAGTCACTCCAAAGCGACTGCCCTTCTTCTAGCTCTCAGGTATCTTCATGCTGTTCTTGCTCATACTATTATAGGTCGCAAAGAAAGCACCAACGTCGTCAACAAACAAGATGTTTATTTCTTATCATGCATGTCCGAAGGACATGTTTTCGACGTGGCATATTTCATTGCATGCGCAATGCAGCACCAAACCGATCAGCACAAGAAAGGAATTCCTGTCAATGGGGCCTTACATCATGAGACTAGCCCGACATTTCGATCTTCTCAACACCGACAATCAGATTGCCTCTCTCACACTGATAGGGAACATGGCACCTCAAGGAATCCAGACGATGCTCCACATGAAGATGATCAAGCACCGTCGAGGCATTGATCCCCCTCAATATAGACTTGCCACAAATGAGGAGGTGCCTTAGAACATTACTGATGATGTCCCACCAGTCCCAAGCCAGCAGTCATCCTATCCAGCAGCTTCGATGGCAGATATCTCGACGCCTCACACGATTCGAGTAATCTCGCACCCAGCTTTCATCGACACTACTCGATGTTTTGATGGGATTGAGGCTACCCTTCAGCAAATCTGCCATCACTTGCACATATCACCACCAACACCACCACAGGATCCAGTCAACGATGAGGACCTATGAATCCTCTCTTTCATATATCTATCATTTACTTCCTTTATTTTAAAACTTTTCATTTGATGTTGCGTTTAAATTTGAACTTTTACTAGTATTAAATTTTTTTCCTTTCCTCTCATTTACCATTGGCTATCTAATTTCTTAAGAATCCCTAACCAATTATATACTACAAGCTCGTTAACAAAGTGACTTTGCATAATTACAACCTTACACACACAAACTCTGGGATCATCCAAATTTCAGGGAGTATTACTTTCCCCACTTCTCTTTTTGATTTGGCATCTAATTATCATTATCTATCTTTGTACATTGAGGGCAATGTACATCTTAAGTGTGGGGGTAATAGTGCCTAACTTTTTGCATAATTCTCAAAACCTTGAAATTAGTCTTGATCTTAAGTATTTTTCTCATATTACTAATTAGGATGAAATTTCTAATGATTCATGATTTTTGTCAATATGTTTTAGAATAAGTCTTAGTTAATTGTGCATTGATAATTAAATTTGAAGAATACTAGAGAATCGAGCATGATAAGTCTACTTTCTAAAAATTAAAATTGATAGGTTGTTGAACCTAATTTGAGTATCACCTTGAAGTTCAAAATTTATAAGGATTGATGTCAAAACACCCATAATTTTTTGTGAGATTTTGAGCCTTGTAGAGCATATACCCTTTTTCGTGCTCACTTTAATTGATTATGAGTGTGTCAAGCTGTGAACTGTTATTCTAGAACTTGCCTCGTTATACATCGAGACCACACTTTTGATTTGATATCTGAGAGATGATAAAGGCACCTAGGTATTAACCTATTCACTCCACTAAAAAGCCTACCCATACAAATTAACCCCTAGTGAACCCCATTGAATCCTAACAACTTTTTTATTAAGCGATCCACTAATATTAACCCAAAATCCCTTTGTATTTGTTATCAACATTCCTTTGACTACCCTCTAACGAGAATTGATTTGATCAATTGTCAATCAAGTTATTTCAATCACCAAAGTTCCTTCTATTATGTTTATTTTAGTTTGTTCTTAAAAAATCCAAGTATATTCAATATTTGTAGTATAATAAAATAGCTTAGAGCATTAGAACTCCAATTGTTAAAGAAAAAGCTCGTATTAAATTATTTTCAAAATTTGAGTGATGAAAATACTCTTATTATAGAGTAATTATCAATAGTAGATATTGTTAGTTTTTCATTCGATGTAAATATTCATATTTAGTTCATTATTTTTAGATTAGGTAATTAGTCAATTCAATCTCGATTATAACCTCTAATTTAGCTTTGATATCTACACCTATTAACCCTAGCCCCATTACAACCTTGATTAAAGACCTTTTAATTTGTGTATCATCTCATATCACGATGGTGGAGATTTGATTTGAGCAAGTCTATAGGATTAACTTTTCAGGTTCGACTTAGAGTGCTTATTCTTGAACCGTAAACACTTTTGAGTGATTTGAGTGAATCTTTTGTGAGGATGTCAATCCTTTTTGGCTTTGAATTAAAGGTAATCACTTAGATAAGGGGAGATACCTATGTTTTCATGCTATAAAGGTATGACTTATCGTAATTGAATCTTTAGGGTTCTTTGAGTTGAATTATCCATGTATAAATTATCTATGAATTATGATGAGACATTGTCGATAGGGATTATGAATTATGGAAAGTTCATTTTAATTGTAAAGTTGAGAATTTTGCTTGAGGACAAGAAAAAGCTTAAGTGTGGGGGTATTTGATAAACCGTAAAAGTAACAGATTTTAACCCCATATTTAGTATGCTTTTGGATGATTTAGCCCTTGATTTATGTAAAAAGGTTCTTTTAATCCTTTCTTTTCATTTTTATACTCAGGAAAGCACACGAGGATAAAAAGAATGCAAAACATATTTAAAACAGAGTAAGTGTGCTTTAACAAGCAATCAACACGGCCTGGCCCAAAGCCCACACGACCGTGCCTCGCCAATTACCTAAAGCACGGCCTCAACTACGTAACACACGGCTGTGCAGTATCCATTGATCACACGAACGTGCATGGTGATCTACATGGCCGTGCCCAAATCGACAGGCCTGAAGCACGGCCTAAATCTTGACTCACACGGCCGTGCCCAAAATGATAGAATTGAGACACGGCCCAACCACGATTTACACGGGTGTGTGTCATGGCCGTGCCCTTGTCGCGGGAGAGAGCAATTTCACTTGGATTTGAATGCTTGAAGCCAAAGAAACATACTCCTAAGTCTACTCCAACATCCTAATAGTAATTCTACTTGAAGGAGATACTTAGGAGCCAAGTATGGCATCCCAAAGGCTATATAAACAACCCAAGGCAGACATTGAAGGAGAGCTTTTAGAAGAGGCTTTTGGCCGAAGCTTTCATTTTTTTTGGGGAATCACTTAAAGATAGCCAGTTGATCCATTTCAAGAAGTCGGAACTCCATTCAAGACGAAGGATCTCTCCTTCAATTCCTTCAGAGGGTTTTAGGGATTTCTTATATTTTGTTTATTCTTTACTCTTGAGATGTTTTTGTATTTAGTTATGAACTAAACCCCTCAGATACCTGAAGGGGATGAAACCTATGATGGATTTTTGTTATTTGATTTCTAAATTGTATGATAAGTACTTGGTTTGTTCTTAATTATGTTTCTTAATTCAATCTGATGTGCTTAGGTGGAGGAGGAATAGACCCTACCTAAGAGTAGATCTAGCATAATTGAGCGGAGTTGATCGGACGCCTAGAGATAGGGTTACGAGATTTTATTAGATTAGGGTGAAACCTAATATGGGAATCCATTAATCTTTGCATTTAGTCTAAGTATTTTGTTAGTTTAATAATCCAATCACTCCATATTTTAGGCTAATTAATAGAAAGAAAGTGAGTAGTAGTACTTTTAGGTTCCCTTGGGTTCGATAATCTATTCTTACCTGAGCTATACTACTGTTCGATAGGTGCACTTGCCTCTATCATTGTCACAGTCAGTCTACAGGTTCGATCACTCTTTTATAAATATTAAAACTCGACTGTTTGACACGATCACTTATGTTCTCTATTTTGATGTCTTAACCCTGTCTTCTGACCAAGATCATTTTATGGAATCATATGCCAGCCAAGCAAAGGAGGGGGTTGGACTTGTAGTCCCTACCCCCAAGTTCAAAAAATGTGCGGTGTCTGCCGCTCGTGACTTTCCATCGAGTTGTGGGCCGACTTCAGAAAGGGATGAGCAGATCGCTGTGATCCCTATAAGTGAGGACTTTAGCGAGATTGAGAGTATAGTCCTTTGTGTTTACAGGTGTGTAATTACCACACTACTCCTTAATTGTATAAAACATGTATGTGTTATGTTTGAAAGCCGAAAATCTCGGCAATGGCGATTGAGTTACCCATGTTGGGTGAAATCAAAACCTCAGGTCAGTGTCCTTCGATTAAGCCTCCTAATTAATGTTGATAGCATGATTGTGTGTGTACTCTAACTATTGCATGTATGTCACCATATGACCTGTTTATTATATTATGTTGCATGTGCATGGGATTTGGGATGATAATGATATGAAAGGGATGTGTATATTGGTGACATTGTCACACTAAAGGATGGCTCGATGCCTCATTATCATATCGGTGACTTGGTCACATGGTTATTGGTGGCTAGACCATTTTATATCGACTTTGAGCAGTGTAACTGTCAGCATGACTGCCAAAGAGGAGTGTAGATGATAGAGGGTTGATTGTAGAAATCCCCACAGGTGTGTTGAGGATGGACATATGGAGCGGAGTGTAGAGGATGGAACATTAGGCTGGATTGGGTTATCATATTGATTACTTGGTTATGCTGTAATGTTTGGGCTTTGGCCGATGGTGTTTTGGGGCTCAGGCCCACTTGTGGTTATGTGGATTAATTGCACACTGAGTCTTGTGACTCACTCTATTTGCTTAAACAAATTGCAGGTGACTCATAATTTTATGGACTGGGCTAGAATGGACTCGAGGTGACCACGCATGGGTTATTCTATTGAAACTTTATTTAATTGCCATTTGCTACTTTTGGGGAATTTTTAATATGTAATAAGGCCACTTCAAATTTGGGTAAATTTTGGTTTTTTTTTTCATTTTGGACGTATTAATTACAAACTACTCGATGGGATGTTTTTATAAAATACAAACAGAAGTTTTCTTTACAACCTGATAAACAACATTTCTTATGAAAATGGATTTTGCTAATAATCTAATAATCGAATAATCAATAAGTGTTTTCAAATGTCACCTAATCGCAAGGCTAGGCTAATTAGATTTCTAGCTTGAATGAATAATGAGCTTTCAATCGGACCACAAAACTTGGGGTTGTAAGAAAAATAAAAAAATGACTTAAAAATCTTTCGAAGTTCGTAAAAAATTTTTAACTCTTTTCTAGTGACATGCTAGACCCGGTGGTGGTGTTTGGGCTGAGTTGGGGGTGTTACATTTTTCAACATCAGGTTCCCCTCTTGGAATTCTCTAGGATGAACCTCTTTGTCGTAAGCTTTCATATCTGACCGTGATGGATAACTTTTAACCTTTTCTTCGTTTAGGTTCAATTGGTAAAAATTCTTTCATTCCATAAACCAATGGGTAAGATGTTGCCTCGGCAAAGGTCCTGGCCAACGTTCGATAATCATAAATGATAACTTCTTTATGCCAATCTTTACAAGTCTCGGTCATCTTTCCTACAATCCTTGTTTTGTATTTTTATTTTTTTCTTTTTGGCTGCCTTTGTTGCTCTATGATATGGTGTCTGATCTTTGAACAAACTACAAACTTTTGACATTGTCCTTTTTGGCATTCTTTGTTGGCGCCTAATTTTTTTTCTTTTTTTTTTTTTTTTGTCGACCTTATAAAATTGACATATGAAGCTACTTTCTCCTTCTTAGTGAAGTAATCGATGACCACCAAGATAAATTGATGTATACTAAAAATTTTGCCTAGATTGGCCTGCCCTATATGGAGAAAGTCTGTGAAGAAATTAATGAGGTATATGAATCTTGTCTCCTTAAATATGGCATAACTAATGCCATACCCTTCTGTGTAGATTAGCAGTACCCAAACCTCATGATTAGCTTGGCTATTGTAAAACCATTAGCATGTGTCCTTCTGACATCCTTATGGACCTCTTTTAAGATTTCAACGCATCTGTCTCAAGAGCCAGGCATGTCCTGATATGATTGTGCAAAAACATATTTGAATTCTTGAAAATAACTCAATGATGCCTTGCCTTATTTCGTGGTGAGTTAGGCTGCAATCTTCACCTCTTTTTTAGGCTCATAATATCCATTGACCCTTTGTAGAGTAGGGTCTATTTTTCATCTTGTTCTATCATTCTTAACAAATCAGAAGATAGGTTACAATCTCTGTCATCTTCAAAGTCCTGAGATACCTCTAGACACATATCTTACTCGAAAGGAGACTCTGAGTCAGTAGCAGCGTTGCTCACATCGTTGATATCTGGAGACCTATTGTAGGTTCGAAGGAAGATTACAAAGAATAAATGATTCAAAGAATGATTATTTGTATGATATGATCGTGAATGAATAATAAAAGAATATTTGAAAGAAAGTCCAAAAATAAAAGAATCTATACATGGAAAGAATAAAAGAATATTTGTTCAAAAGGATGCACTTTATTAAAATAAAGATTTTGGACACAAGCCTATTTCACAAAAGGATTCTTATTGCCTCTAGGCTTAAGGCAACAAGCGTATTTTGAATATTACTCTAAATTATCTCTAAAAAATATAAGGATCTCTTCCACAGTCCCATTGTTCAAAATACTCCCAAGTATGTAAGAGCATATGCTTGGAAAAATCCAATTCTTTCTTCAGATTCATCGTTAATATTCAGATTTCCCAATATCAGATCTTGCACTAAAGCCCTGAACTCGATGCATTCTTGGATCTCATAGATCTCATAATATTTACCCTTTATCTAGATGGTTGGGTGATGATTTTACCTGGAGGATCATCGAATTTGACAATACCTATTTTGACAAGTCTTTTGATCATCTTTTTGAAAGCAGTGCAGTCCTCGATCTAGTGTCCTGTGATTCTCGCATGGTATTCACATTGGGCGTTCATGTCGTACCATTTAGGGTATGGAGGTCGTATAGGTTTTAGGTAGAAAGGGACTACATGTGAATCAAACAAAATTTGGTACAGCTCCTTATACGTGATTGAGATGGGCGCGAATTGGGATTTTTCTGAGTTCGGTCTTGGATTGGGTTCTTGCCTTGAGGAGACCTAATGGCTAGTAGTTGATTAGCCTATGGTATTCGGTTTTGAAAAACCCTTGCTATACATACTCGTGTTATTCGCCTTATTTTCTTTTTTCTTCGGGGCCCTTAAAGTATTAACTTGGGAGCTCTAGTCTCGATTTTTCCTTTTGTAACGGTCTTCACATTGTTTCGGGATCTCCACAATAGCCTTCCTTGTTTCTTCTATACTAGCCAGATCAATGAAAATGAGATTGGTTGGATTGCCCCCCGGATTGGGACCTGAGCCTATCGAGTAGTTTATTGGGGCCGACATACCAGCCTGATGCTGTTGGGGTCTGATAGTAACGGGTACCCCTTTCGGTTGTGCATCTGGTTGAGTCTGGACGCTTGTTGGAGTAAAACCTGGGGGATAGACGAGGTCTTCATTATCATCCCCACTGTTGATTACTGGGCCTTTCCTCTCTTTAAACCCTTCGGCTAGTCACTATTCTTCTAAAATTCTAACATTTGATCCCACATATCTTGTTGAATTCTGGTCAATTGCTCTTGCATCTATATTTGAATTTGCTCTAATCTCTCCAACCTTTGTTACATGTTTTCCAAGTTAACTGAAATAACTTTACCTAATTAGGGTCCTTTTGTAAAAGTCTAATGCAAATGATGCAATGCAATGCAGATGCGTGGAATGAATGTAAAAGAAAGAGAGGCGTTGATTCTGAATTCAATTCCATTAGAACAACTTTCTAGAAAGCAAATTTCTTTACATAAAATGAATTACATATGTGGCCTTGCCCTCATATTCCAAGAAAAAAACATTAATCCCCTACTTCGCAAAGGTCAAATTTTGTAAACTTCTAATAGATGCTTCCACTAGTTCCTTTTTGCTTGGGCCACGATTCATTACTCACTTATCCTTGCAATGCTTGTTAGAAAATCGAGACGTGACGACTCTCGAATAATCTTTTCCGGCTTGAATCCTCGAGCCATAAAACAAAGTCTTGTATTTCTTTGCAAATTATCAGTCTTCTCTCGTTGTGTTTGCTTGGATCATATTTGAACGACTGCATTATAATCCACTTTATCAAGAAATCCGTTTTCCCATGGCAAGCTCTTCTATTTAGCAATCAAATTTAAATCAATACCTATTTTCTATGATGAGAATGCAATGCAATTCAATGCAATCAAACAAAACAAAACACGTTAGCACATGAGAAATAAACAACATAGAACACCTATCTGGGTGACCACTAGGGTTAGGCATTGTAACACCCCAAATCCGGCCCAAAACACCACGGCCGAATTCAGAATCTTACTGGGAAAAGTGTAAAAAGAGTTCTGTTTGGAAGTGAAAATAAGATTTTGGTTTTCTAAATCAAAACATCGTTTTTAAAGATAAGGGTTTCTCGTTCAGAATTTGCAATTTGTCGGTGAATAAAATTTCAGGTTATTTAAAGTTCCAAACATGATTCATGCTTGAGTTAAAACGTTTGCTTATAGGTGATCCAAGATTTTGAACAAAAACTTTCATTTGTTACCCTTACTCTAGAAATATCTTAAAACCATCTTTTAATTAATCAATGGATAGGAAAAACTAACTTAAACCCATAATAATAATCCCAAAACATTTAAAGCGGCCTTATTACAATAAAAATATCCCAAGGAAATAACCAAAAGTTCATAATGTACATAGAAATAAAAAAATAGCTTCTGCATGGCCACCCCGAGTCCACTCCAGCTCGGTCCAATAGACTACGAATTACCTGCATTGTTGGAAAAGTAAGGTGAGTCACTAGACTCAGTGTGCAATTAGCCCACATATATCCACAATTAGGCTTGGCCCGAACCCACATTATACCAGATACCACTTATAGTGATGCAAAAATATTAACCCAGCCCAACCTAATATCCAACCGCTACACACCACCAGTATCAGACCACCACACACCTGGGGATTACTAAATCGACCCTCCATCCGCTACACACCTCTTTGGCAGTCCGTATCGATGGTACATTGCTCAAGTCCACTTAGTGGTCTAGCCACTGATTCACGTAATTGAAATCACAAATATCCACGATGAGACTCATGGTCGTCATCAATCCACGATGAGGCTCGAGGCCATCATCAATCCACGTACATAAATGTACACACTTCCCCTTTAACAGTATATATCCCGAACTCCATGCACATGTAGCATAATATGATAGAATGGTAACATAACATATGAACATACCAAATATACATATGTGACATGCTTACATAGATCTACAATTACTAACCACATCCGTAGCATGGGTAGTATACTAACCTGGTTACCGGATTACCCAACATGAGTAATAACACCACCACAGCCACTGTTTCAGCTATCGTACACAATACATTTATTTAAATTAAAGCAGATAAATAACCAGTGTGTTAATTACACACCTGAAAACCTGAAGAACTAGGCTATCAATCTCCCTAACGTCCTCACTCGAAGAAACTACAGCGATCTGCTTGCCTCTCTTCGATGCTGGCCCACACCCTGGTGGCCAATCCCGAACCACTGAAACTGACCGCTTCTTGAATTTAGGGGCAGGGACTACATGTCCAACCCCTTTCATTCCTTGGCTAATACTCGAATCCATCAAACAAAGTCTTTGGTCAGAAGACCCGGGTTAAAACGTGAAATACTACTATAACGAAATGAAAAGTACACTTTGATTGCAAGAACACCCTTACCACAGTCGATCAAATCCCGAAGGCTATACACTTGCACATTAAGATTGTCGAAATCCCCTACATAAGCCATGTTAGATTCAGCCCTAACACATATGGACAAAAGAAGTGGCCTTCGGCATCACGTTATAACCTTCTTACCTCGATTGATCAAATCCCAAAAAATTCTTAACTTCTTTAGCGTTGGCTTATACAGAGAACCCAAAATCACCCCTTCATAGATTTGGCCACACACCAAAGAAGCAGGATTAGTCTTTTGGTTTCGAAAAACCAACAAGAAAAGAGCAAGATTCAAATAAAAGAGAAACCCCTTATCACAATACTAGAACCGATTGGGAAAAGTAGGCAATGACAGAATGATGGCGCTTCCTCTAAAAGATGAAATAGGAATAGATTCAAAGAGAAAGAGTAGAAAGAACTCGGTCAAGAGATGGCTTGAAACCAATGAATAAAAGAAGAAATAGAGATGATCAAAAGGTTCGGCTATGGTTCACAAGTGAGAGGTACATTCGGCCACCAAGAGAAATGATATAGAGAAAGATGGAATTCGGCTTTTGGAGATAAGAGAATAAATGAAAAAGAGGAAAAGAAAATGGAGGTTAAGAGGTTTCGACTATGGGAGAGGGTGAAGGGAAAGATTCGACTTTTGCAAGGGAAGTGAGGGCTATCAAAATGAAAAAGGAAAGAGAAGAAGGAGATATGGTTCGGCTTCAGAGAAGAGAAAGAGAAACTCAAAGGATGAAAATGAACACTCTCCCCCTCCACTAACACTCAATTTTGGCACCTATACTCCCCCAATCGAAACACTCTTGTCCTCCTATCCCTATCCCTATCCCTTCTTGTCCTCCTAATTTTACTTACATCCCTTCATTCAAACAAGTTTGAATGATTCCACTCCTACTAACTCTCTCCCCCTATCATTCAAAATGTTTGACCCTATCCAACCTCCACCTTCCAAGTGCCGTTGTCGAATTCACTACCTCTCCCTCTTGGCACAAAATACAACTCCCAAAATGCTGCCCTCGTTGCTCGATCCCCCTCCCCCTTTGAACTCCCTCCTTGAAACGTCCACTCCCCTTTCTCCTAGGTGTCACCTTGCCACTCCACCACTCCACTTGTTATTCCTTAAATCCCATATTCAATCCCTTAAGGCCTAGCTCCCCTAGCTTCCCCCTAAAGGCTTCAAACCAAAATTTTCACTAAGGCTAAGACTTAGCCCCAAGGTTCCCGGAAGCTCCCAAACACACTCAAACCAGCATACAGAGCATACTAGCACAAAAATATGAGGTAAAATACGAGACCCCTAAATCTCAAATGTTACAGTTCTACCCCCTTAAAGAAATTTCGACCTCGAAATTACCTGGACAAAATAGGTGAGGGTATTGTTGTCTCATCGTCTCCTTCGGCTCCCACGACGCTTCTTCTAGACCATGGTTCCGCCACAACACCTTGACTAAAGGGACTGATTTCCTCTGCAGTACCTTCACATCTCGCTCCAAAATCTGAATTGGTTCCTTCTCGTAGGACAAATCTGGTCTTAATTCAACTTCTTCAACTGGCACCACATGCGGTGGATCCGAACGGTAACATCATAACATCGAGACGTGAAACACATCATGCATCTGCTTCAACTCTGAAGGCAACTCCAATTGGTACGCTACTGGCCCCACTCGCTTCAAAACCTGATAAGGTCCTATAAACCTGGGACTCAGCTTACCCTTACGTCCAAACCTCATTACCTTCTTCCACGGTGAAACCGATCACCCACTGTAAACTCCATCTCTTTTAGCTTAAGATCTGCATACAATTTCTGTCTGTCAGATGCCTCCTTCAACTAAGCTCGGATTACCTTAACCTTCTCCTCTGATTCTGCCACTATCTCTGGACCTAGCACATGACGTTCACCTAACTCTGTCCAACAGGTGGGAGTGCGATACTTCTGCCCATACAATGCTTCGTACGGTGCCAGCCGAATACTTACTTGATAACTGTTATTGTATGCGAATTCTGCCAGAGGTAAGTATTCTTCCCAACTACCTCTGAAGTCGATAACACATCCCCTCAACATATCTTCTAATACCTAAATTACCCTTTTCGACTGGCTATCCGTCTGCGGATGAAACACCATGCTAAAATCAACCTAGTACCCAAAGCCTGATGCAACGCTATCGAAAACCACGATGTAAATCTAGGGTCCCTATCCGAGATGATCGATGTCGGTACCCCATATAGCCTCACAATTTCTGCCACATACAACTTTGCCAACCTCTGCAGAGAGTAGTCGATACTAACAGGTATGAAATGAGTGGATTTTGTCAATCGATCCACTATCATCCATACTGAGTCTTTCTTAATAGGCGTAAGAGGAAGCCCACTAACGAAATCTATCGTGATTCTCTCCCACTTCCACTGCGAAATCTTTACTGGTTGTAGCAACCCCGAAGGCACTTGGTGTTCAGCTTTGACCTGCTGACACGTCAAACACTTCTCCACAAATTTTGTAACTTTCCGATTCAATCCAGGCCACTAAAATTGATCCCGTAAATCTCTATATAATTTACTCCCTCCAGGATGTATAGCATAAGGGCTACTATGCGATTCTCAAGAATCTTCTGCCTTAACTCCACATCTTTCAGCACACAAACCCTACCACGAAAACACAAAACTCCGTCGTTGTTCACACTGTAATCCTCTAATTCCCATTCTGTACTTGTAGTAGTCGAGCACTCAAAACCTTATCCACCAACTGTTTCTCCTTTACTTGACTTAACCATGTCAGCTTCTATAACATCCCTTAATAGGGGCTCTTGTATTTTAATTGTTTACATGTGAGTGGTTTGAATGTGATGCTAGTTAGGGTGTCTTAGGGTCTGAATATGAGCCAAGGGTAGCCCTGGGCTATAGAAAAATTTTTATTTTTGGGCCCTTGATAAGGGGAGCTGAAGGGGTTAAGTGTTAAGAGTATTCCATAGCAAGTTTTGGCACAAGAAATGCCTGGGTAAAGTGGCAAAGAAGGAGCCACTGAGAGCTTAGAGAGATGATGCCACAAGGAGCTAGGGGAGCTTATGTTCGAGCTGCGAAGATCCCTTTCTACTATTTATTTTTAACGCAAGATCAAGGAAGAGTTGTGCTCAGATGGAACTCTGGTAGATAGATGTTGATCAAGTCAACAGATTCAAAACAGGTGGAGAAGAGGAATTTGTGGAGTTTGAAGAATTCAAACTTGTTTGAATGGTTGGCCAGGAGAAAAATAAGGAGAGAAAAGAGGGATTGAAGGAGAGAAAAACCTATAGATGTTTGGATTTTGTGTGTGATTGGTGTGCCAAAATTCAAAAGGGGAAGCTAGCTATAGGTGCATTTTCGGCGTAGTGAGAGGGCATCAAAAGTTCTTTGGGTTTTTCTTCCTTTTTGTTAAACCAAATAGTCCCTAAGTCTTCTTTTCTTTTCTTCTCTTTTCAACTTATGGTGCTTAGCTGAAACTTCATTCCCATTCAACTCAACCTTTTGTTGATTTCTCTTAACTTTATTATCAAAACTGAAACCCCTTTTTTGTCGTCATCTTTTTCTGTTCCTGTGTTGTGCCAGCCGAATCCACTCCACTCCACCCACTTTACTTTATTTTCCTTTCCATCTTTTCCAAAGCCGAATCATCACCCATCTTGTTTCTTTTTCTCCATCTTGTTCTTGATCTCAAAACATTCTGATTAATCAAAAACTCCTTGAGTCTCACTACTTTGGTTTAAGTCCTCTTTCAATCATTAAAAGCCGGTGATCATACTTCCTTTGCTCATTGTTGAATCTCAACTCCTTGTAAGATCTCGATTCATCCTCTCTTTTTCCCTTCTACTTTTTTTGTCATAAGGCCGAACCTCTTTCTATCTTTGCTCTCTTCTTTTTTGTAGTTTCTTAAGGGAAGTAAAAGTCGGGAGTAGACAGGTGGATGGATGGTGATTTAGTCGACTACCCTTAGTCTTATATCATTCTTCGAGTTTTGTAACAGTGAATCGTGGTCATCTATTCCTTTTCAATCGATTGCGTTAGAGACTGTGGTAAGGGTTCTGTCGATTCAACTCTTTTATTGTGTGAAAAGCCGAATGGCTGGTTACTTAATGGTATTGTGTTGGCTGAATATAGGAAGGGGGTAGTCAAGTGTTTGGATTCCTGGGTTTCACTCAATTCATGGGTTAGATCTTGATTGTCAGGATTCGCAAGTCTCACGAGTAATCAGATGTGTATCTCTTACACACTTCATAATCAATGTATTGCTATGTTATTAACTTAAACACTGTTAAAAGCCAAAATAAATGTGGATATCGATATGCTACCCTTATGGGTATGAGCGAGGACTCCGGGTAAGTCCGTTTCAATAGTTAATTATATTTGATTGCTGATGAATATGTATATGCTATGTTGCAGTATGTTATTAATTGATAAAGCATGTAAGTAATGTATGTATAAGCATGTGCACTGAAATGGGTATTATGAGAGGAGGGGGAAGATGTAATATTTGTGACTTTGGGTCACCAGTGGTTTGGCACCACATTAGATATTTTAGTGACTCATCCCAGTGGTTTAGTACCACAGTGGGTTGGCCCCACATATTACATTAAAAGGGATTGTCACCAGTATTTTGGTACTACAAAGTGGGTTGGCCCCACATATGGATAATTGTGACTTTGGGTCACCAGTGGTTTGGCACCACCAGTGGTTTGGTACCACAGTTGTATATACTTGATTGTGACTTTGGGTCACCAGTGGTTTGGCACCACCAGTGGTTTGGTACCATACGGGGTAGGATATGGAGTTTTGGATGGCTAGGTTTGGGTTGCATGACATACTTGATTATGAAACTGTGCAAGAGTGTTTTATAATCGAGAGGGGGATTATACACTGAGTCTCAGTGACTCACCTCTTCCCTTACATTCTGCAGATGACACGTAGATCGCGGATGTGGAGCCGGGTGGACTCGTGGTGGCCATGCATATTGCGTTTGGTTTTAGTTTATTCACTCTTTTGGGTACTTTATTTTTAATTTGGTTTTACTTGGGTTTGTAATAAGGCCACTAACTAATATTTCTGGGTTGTTTAATCTTGTTAAGTTTTATCATACATTGCTTAAGTTAAGCAACATGGAATGCCTAAATAACCTGTAAAATCAATGTTTTCCTAAATTTACACGTCTTACCGGGTTTTCTAAACCTTACCATTGGGTAATAACAAACAAGTGATGACAACGAACCAAACTCAAATTTCTTCTTAAAATTTAGTTTTACTCTGAGATCTAATGGAACATGGTTTTTGACCTCACACTTAAGCGAGGACGAGTTTTTCTTAAAATCTAACGATTTTCCTGGTAATGAGGGGTGACAAATGGGTTTTATCAAGGGAGTCTTTTTCTTCTGTTTAAAAACTTTAGGCAACAAAATGTTTCAATTGTAGTTTTCATGAAAATAAACCGGCAATGTGTTTTACTCAAACATTTTCACCCTGTGACATGTCGAATCTGGTCGTAGTGTGTTGACCGGTTTGGGGTGTTACAGCTTCACCCGCAGCTCAGCTAATAAACTCCCGTCATCATATAGGCTAAGTTGAGTGAACATCGCCCTCAGATCCGATACTACCTTCTGACTTAGTGCATCTGCCACCACATTCGTTTTCCCCGGGTGATATTCAATCGAGCAGTCGTAATCCTTCAACAGCTCCACCCATCTTCGCTGTCTCAAGTTCAACTCTTTCGAGTCGTGAGATACTTTAAACTCTTATGGTGCAGATAGATCACCGAAGTTCTTCCCACGAGATAATGCCTCCACACTTTCAAAGCGAAAACCATCAGAGCCAACTCTAGGTCGTCGTCGGATAGTTAACTTCATGGGGTCTTAGCGCCGAAATGCATAGGCAACAACCTTCCCTTCCTGCATCAGTACATAACCCAACCCCGTATGAGAAGCATCACAATACACCACAAAATCTTTCCCTGCTTCAGGCTGAATTAGAACCGGAGCCTCAGTCAAAACCCTTTTTAGTTTCTCGAAACTCTCCTGCTGCTTATCCGTCCACACAAATGGTACCTCCTTTCTCAACAACTTAGTCAAAGGTGCTGCTATAGAGGAAAATCCTTCAACAAATCTCCTGTAATAACCGGCTAGCCCTAAGAAATTGTGAATCTCTGCCACCGACTTAGGTGGTTTCCAATCCAATACCACCTCAATCTTTCGAGGATCCACTCTTATCCCTTCTGTAGATACCACATGACCCAGAAAAGTTACTTCTCTTAACCAAAACTCGCACTTACTAAACTTGGCATACAACTTCTTTTCCCTTAAAATCTGCAGAACCACCCGTAGATACGCGTCATACTCCTCTTCAGACTTGGAATATACCAGAATGTCATCTATGAACACCACGACGAACTGGTCCAAGTAGGGTTGAAAAACCCGATTCATCATATCCATGAACGCTGCTGGTGCGTTCGTCAACCCGAACGACATTACTAAGAATTCATAGTGCCCGTATCGAGTCCAGGATGCTATCTTGTGAATATCTACTTCCTTCACCTTAAGCTGGTGATACCCCGACCTCAAATCTATCTTCGAAAAGACCGCCGCCCCTTTGAGCTGATCAAACAAGTCATCTATCCTCGGTAGCGGTTACTTGTTCTTGATAGTTAGTTTATTCAACTGGCGGTAATCTATGCACATCCGCATAGATCCGTCCTTCTTCTTTACAAACAACACCGGTGCTCCCCATGAAGACACACTGGGTCGAATGAAACCGCGATCTAGCAACTCTTGGATTTGAGCTTTAAGCTCAACTAATTCTTCGGTGCCATCCTGTAAGGAGCGATGGACACCGGTGCTGTACCTGGCAGCAGATCGATGCCAAACTCCACCTCATGATCCGGAGGCAACCTTGGAAGCTCTTCTGGAAAAACATCCATAAATTCTTTTGCTGTTCTCACCTCCCCCACAACTGCCTCCTTAGCATCTAAGGCACTAACAAACATTAAGAAGGCCAAGCACCCCTTCTTCACCATCTTCTCCGCCTTAAGAGCAGACACTACATTAGACAAGTAGTCTCTCCTCTCCCCTATCACCATAACCTCATCATCCTTGGGAGTCTTCAATGTCATGCGCTTAGCAGTACAATCCAAATTCACACGATACCTTACTAACCAGTCAATTCTTTGAACGGCCACTCTATCAAATCAGCCGGAAACATAGACCCCTGAGCCTCTAAAGGCACATCTCTAAAGAGTCTATCTACCACTACTGATTGCCCTAAAGGACTAAGCACTGTCATCTTCCTAGGGGTAATTTTAGGTTGCACATTCAAGGTTCCAGACATCATGCTAGCAATGTAAGAATGATTCGACCCTACATCAATTAAAGTAGTAAAGGGTAACCCAAAAATGAGAAACATACCCGTTATTACATCTGGTGCCTCCTCCACTTCACGACGTCTAGCTGCGTGCACTAACCTAGGCTGCCTTGCCTCTGTACCCCCTGATCCTCTACCCGGTGCTCCTCGACCTCAGCCAAAACCATTCCCTCCTCGATTTGGCCCACAACCTCTTGACATCTGTTGACCACCCTTCTTGGCTACACATACCCCTGACCTATTGTCCGAGTCTTAGCCACGTCCTGAGGACAATTCTTAATCAGATGGTCCCTTGACCCACACCTGTAGCACTCCTTATTCCTTCCCCAGTACTCCCTTACATGAGACCTCCCACACTGAGTACACTACGAGACTGGCTTTCAGTAACTGGCGCAGAAACACAAGTTGGTCCCTCAACCCTAGGCTTTTTTGGAAACCCCCCGATGATACTGATGGTCTATAACTCCTCTTATTCCTGCCTCTATCTTTATCCCTGTTTTGCCTCTCAGTTCGCTTGACCTCCTCCGCTATCCTAGCTTTTTCTACCAACTCTGCAAAATCCTTCTCCCGCTGAGGAGCTATCAACATCTGCAGTTCGTCTCGCAACCCATCCTCAAATCTCACACAGCGCTCATACTCGATTGCGATAATTCCCAAGGCGTACCAGCTCAACCGTAAAAATTTTGCCTCGTACTTAGCTACCGTCTTACTCCCTTACACCAAGTTCAGGAATGTCTTTCTCTGAGCATCCACATAACTAGCTCCAATGTACTTCCCTTGAAACTTCATCTTGAAGAAATCCCAATTTATTTGGTCTGCCGGGGTACCCTGTTTAACAATGAGCCACCACTGGTAGGCTTTATCCCGAAGTAGAGAAACTACGCCCTTCAGCTTCTCTTCAGCCATGCAGTCCAAGTCATCCATGATCCTTTTGACTGCCTTTAGCCAATACTCAGCCACGTTTGGAGCTACTCCAATAATACCTCTAAACACTTCAGCTCCATTAGCTCGGAGTCTCTTAGGAATGGACTTTCGAGTTGCTATCCCTGCACTCGCCCCAGCCACTCACTCTAGCATACGCAGCATTGCCTGAGACACTGTATCGTCTCCCCCTGTCTGACCCTAAAACTCTACCTCTATAGTTGGCGGTAGTGGTGCCTCATTTCCTGACCCATGACCAGACCCTGCTGGTTCGGATATAGCCATTCCACCTCTACCACGTCCTCGCGTATTACGTCCACGTCCCCTACCACTCATCTCTATAATAGCGTCTTAATCTGATTTAAAGAAATTTTTATGTATTAGAATTCCTTTTCACTTATTAATCACGAATAATTTTATGAAAAGTAATTTCGATAGTGGTTCTTCGAACTTGGACCTACTTATAGTTTCAATTTTAGGCTTATTTCCTAATTCCAGAAACCACATATACTCATCAATCATCACATAGATAACATCCACGAATTCACATTCATCACAGAGGGCATTTTCGTCTTTTTCCTACCCAAGGGTATTTCGATAATTTTATCCTACAGGGGCATTTTTGTAATTTTCCAAAATAAGGTTTCGGGTAATTTGCCAAGATAAAGGTATTTTGGTAATTTTCAACTTGGGGGCATTTCAGTTATTTTCTAAAACCAGGGTAATTTTTACGAATCAGGGTAATTTGGGAATTTAAAAACTAGGGTTTACCTTAGGATTGTACAAAACAGGGTGGCTAGTCCCTTTTGGGTTTTAATTATAAGGTTTAGCCTGTCAACAAATCTTCATGGTTAGAGTGAACAGTCACTACGCACCAGGTAAGATTCCAGCGAAGAGGAGGTGAGTCACTAGGACTGCTTAAATACCAAGCTCTCCCTAAATTCGATCCTAGACATGCGTATGCCTGTTGCCACAACATAACTCGGTGACTAGTTCACAGGTTTGTTTGCTCGGTTTAAGTCTTATGATTTCTAAGAAGTTGTTCAAACTAAACCTATAGTCCATCAGAGACTAATTAAAATAGTCCACATCCCATGAAACCCATCAAGCCCACTCATACATATCATACAAAGATTTGGAATACTAACTTGACGGACTTGGGCCGGAGACGTAGGTGCCATGCTTCCACAAAGCCATTTCCTGAAAAATTTTCTTTTAAACCAATTTCAAAGTTTAAAAAGTTGCGGGCCTCAAAAACCCCCAAAGGCCGAGTTTAGAACCTGGCTCTGATACCAAATTATAACATCCCAAACCCGGCCCAAAACAACATGACCGAATTCGGAATGTTACTGGGAAAAGTGTAAAAAGAGTTCTGTTTGGAAGTGAAAATAAGATTTTGGTTTTCTAAATCAAAACATCATTTTTAAAGATAAGGGTTTCTCGTTCAGAATTTACAATTTGTCGGTGAATAAAATTTTGGGTTATTTAAAGTTCAAAACATGATTCATGCTTGAGTTAAAATGTTTGCTTATAGGTGATCCAAGATTTTGAACAAAAACTTTCATTTGTTACCCTTACGTTAGAAATATCTTAAAACCATCTTTTGATTAATCAATGGATAGGAAAAACTAACTTAAACCCATAATAATAATCCCAAAACATTTAAAGTGGCCTTATTACAATAAAAATATCCCAAGGAAATAACCAAAAGTTCATAATGTACTTAGAAATAAAAAAAAAATAGCTTCTACATGGCCACCCCGAGTCCACTCTAGCTCAGTCCAATAGACTATGAATTACCTGCATTGTTGGAAAAGCAAGGTGAGTCACCAGACTCAGTGTGCAATTAGCCCACATATATCCACAATTGGGCTTGGCCCTAACCCACATTATACCACATACCACTTATAGTGATGCAAAAATGTTAACCTAGCCCAACCTAATATCCAACCGCTACACACCACCCGTATCCAACCACCACACACCTGGGGATTACTAAATCGACCCTCCCTCCGCTACACAGCTCTTTGGCAGTCCGTATCGATGGTACACTACTCAAGTCCACTTAGTGGTCTAGCCACTGATCCACGTGATTGAAATCACAAATATCCATGATGAGACTCATGGCCTTCATCAATCCACGATGAGGCTCGAGGCCATCATCAATCCACGTACATAAATGTACACATTTCCCTTTAACAATATATATCCCGAACCCCATGCACATGCAGCATAATATGATAGAATGGTAACATAACATATGAACATACCAAATATACATATGTGACATGCTTACATAGATCCACAATTACTAACCACATCCGTAGCATGGGTAGTATACTAACCTAGTTGCCGGATTGCCCAACATGAGTAATAACACCACCACAGCCACTGTTTCGGCTATCGTACACAATACATTTATTTAAATTAAAGTAGATAAATAACTAGTGTGTTAGTTACACACTTGAAAACCTGAAGAACTAGGCTATCAATCTCCCTAACGTCCTCACTCGAAGAAACTGATGATCCGCTTGTCTCTCTCCGATCTTTCGCCCACACCGGTGACCAATCTCGAACAATAAACTATACGCTTCTTAAATTTAGGGGCAGGGACTACGTGTCCAACCCCTTTCGTTCCTTGGATAATACTCGAATCCATCAAACAAAGTCTTTGGTCAGAAGACCCGGGTTAAAACGTGAAATACTACTATAACGGAACCAAAAGTACACTTTGATTGCAAGAGCACCCTTACCACAGTCGATCAAATCCCGAAGGCTATACGCTTACACGTTGAGATTGTCGAAATCCCCTACATAAGCCATGTTAGATTCGACCCTAACACATATGGACAAAAGAAGTGGCCTTCGGCCTCACGTTATAACCTTCTTACCTCGATTGATCAAATCCCAAAAAATCCTTAACTTCTTTAGCGTTGGCTTATACTGAGAACTCAAAATCACCCCTTCATAGATTCGGCCGCACACCAAAGAAGCAGGATTAGTCTTTTGGTTTTGGCAAACCAACAAGAAAATAGCAAGATTCAAATAAAAGAGAAACCCCTTACCATAATACTAGAACTGATTGGGAAAAGTAGGCAATGACAGAATGATGGCGCTTCCTCTAAGAGATGAAATAGGAATAGATTCAAAGAGAAAGAGTAGAAAGAACTAGGTCAAGAGATGGCTTGAAACCAATGAATAAAAGAAGAAATAAAGATGATCAAAAGGTTCGGCTATGGTTCACAAGTGAGAGGTACATTCGGCCACCAAGAGAAATGATATAGAGAAAGATGGAATTTGGCTTTTAGAGATAAGAGAATAAATGAAAAAGAGGAAGAGAAAAATGGAGGTTAAGAGGTTTCGACTATGGGAGAGGGTGAAGGGAAAGATTTGGCTTTTGCAAGAGAAGTGAGGGCTATCAAAATGAAAAAGAAAAGAGAAGAAGAAGGAGATATGGTTTGGCTTTAGAGAAGAGAAAGAGAAACTCAAAGTATGAAAATGAACACTCTCCTCCCCACTAACACTCAATTTTGGCACCTATAGGCCCCTAATTGAAACACTCCTTCATGATCGAAAATAACACCCCTTAGAACCCTATATTCAGCCAACTCTCAACCCTCTCCCTATCCCTTCTTTTCCTCTTAATTTTACTCACATCCCCTCATTCAAACAAGTTTGAATGATTCCACTCCTACTAACTCTCTCCCCCTATCATTCAAAATGTTTGACCCTATCCAACCTCCACCTTCCAAGTGCCCTTGCCGAATCCACTACCTCTCCCTCTTGACGCAAAATACAACTCCCAAAATGATGCCCTCATTGCTCGATCCTCCTCCCCCCTTGAACTCCCTCCTTGAAACGTCCACTCCCCTTGCTCCTAAGTGTCACCTTGCCACTCCACCACTCCAATTGTTGTGTCCTTAAATCCCATATTCAATCCCTTAAGGCCTAGCTCCCCTAGCTTCCCCCTAAAGGCTTCAAACCAAAATTTTCACTAAGGCTAAAACTTAACCCCAAGGTTCCTCGAAGCCCCCAAACACACTCAAACCAGCATATAGAGCATACTAGCACACAAATACAAGGTAAAATGTGAGACCCCTAAATCCCGGATGTTACAGGCATAGTTCTACCTAGGTTCTATATGTGGTTTAGCTCTAAAGTTGAGGTACTTGAACCAGCAGATTCCTCGATCCTCACCCATTATAGGCTTATACGGACCGAGTTCAGTTCAAGGGAATACATTTCCCTATGGCTATGCGAAAGTGAAAACCTCATGAAGACATAGGTAGAGATGTATTCTGGAAGCAATCCACTAGCCCATGCGGAGGTGAAAACCTCACGAAGGCATAGTTTCTCACTCCCACTTAAAGGTGCGACCACAAAGTTCATGCAATGCAATGTGCACAAAAAAAAAAATAACAATCATATGCAATGACACAAACAATGCAACAAAAGGATCGTAATTTTCAAATCAAATTTTCAAATCGAATTTTCAAATTTCTGAAAAAGGACAGAAAATAATCAATTTTTATGGCTTGACTTTCTTATTGGTCCCCAGTGAAGTCGCCAAGCTGTCGAAACCATTTTTAAGTTTTCTTTTGAAAAAGCAGGGATCAACTTTAAAAACGAAAATTGAGTCGCCACCAATCTTTTTTCGAGGTGTGATTGGGTCACCTTGAAATTGATCATTTTAATAAAAAGTATTTTGATTTATTAAAATAATGATTTTGGTCTATGAAATTCGAGAAAATGGGTTTGGGAGTCGCTTACACACGAGGAAGGATTAGCACCCTCGTAAAGCCCTAAAAAATTGGTACCTAATTGATTAATTAATGTTTTAATGTCAAAAATTTGAGAAGATTTTAAAATATGACCCTTTTAATTTTTCAAAACTTAAAAATTTTAAAAAGACATTCAATTATTTGTATAAAAGAAAAGTCGAATCTCAGTTAGTTAGAGCACGACCTTTCGAATTTCCCAAACACCAAATATCATTTGTTTTGTTTTTTTTTTTTTTAAAATCCTATCTCAAAATATCAAAATGTCACATCCAATAAGTTAGGATGCAACATTTTAAATTCACAAAGATAGGTTTTTCATTTGAAAATCATATATTTTAATTTCAAAAAGGGTATTTGATCATTTAGACTTAATGAGAAAAATTGAAGCCCAGTAAGTTAGGGCACGATTCCGTCAAAACTCCTAATGTCAAATATTGCCTTATTTTAAGAAATAAAGTTTTGGATAAAAAGTGACAATTAAATGAGATATATTTTAAAACAATGATTTGAGTAAAATGCATCATTAATACATTACAAAACACAAATACCAAAGCGGTATACTACAATTACATGATATAATAACATTTAATACTAATATAGGCAATTAAGAGAAAGAATAACATAAAATAGCAAATGATACAAGTAATAAAATGACCATGCTAAAGCAAATATAAGAATAATAAACAAATAAACAAACGTGAATAACAAATAAAAGATATAAAGTAAGCAATAATAATTCAAAAGATCTATCACGAAAGATAAAAAAAACACTAATGAATACGAAACTTTACATATGAGATCAAATATAAAAGCAAAATAACAATATAAGATAAATGATACATGCAAAACAATAAAGGATATTATAACAATTTTTTAAAAATAGAATAATAAAAAATAAAAAAAGATATGACAAAATCTAAAATAGTTAATATATATATAATAAAATAAATAAATAAATTTTAAATAAATAATGTAAAAACTTTGAATAAAAATGTATAAGGGATAACTTCTAATAAGCATATAATATACCATTTAAAATAGATAATATACATATTTTAAATAAACAATATATGGAAAATTTAAGCCTTAATAATAAAACAATTTAGATGATGTACAACATACAAATTTTCAAATAATGCATAATATGATTAAAGTTAAATAATATATAATACATAGATAATATATAAAAATAAAAATAATAATATATGTAACATCCTAAATGTAGGCCTGTGCATTTATATGTTAGTTTAACATGTTAGTTCAAGAATTTAAGGCTCGGGATGAGATCTTGATTAAATATATGGATTAGAGTTTAAATTAATGTTCTGAGAAGTTTAAGTGATATTTTGGGCTTTAAAACTTGGGTTAGAATGATTAAAAATGGTGTTAGTAGTAATTAAATGTAAATAGTTATGTTTGGTAGCAAGTTGGGCTTGTGGCCCAAAAATTTGGAGTGCTTTGAGTGGGCACTAGGGTGGTGCCACTTAGGGAGGTTATTGGGCCATGTGTGGCCACTTGAGGCCCAAGAATTGGTGGCACAATTTTGGCATATCAAGGAGGGGGAGTGGATGGCACACTTGTTAACATTTAGGAGCTTTATTTCTTTTTATTTAAATGATAAAAGCTGATAATTAAGAGGATGAGTAGTTGGATCTAGTTGAGACTCTTTTAAATGAGTCACAGATCATGATAAGGGATAGGAATTTGAGCTATCGGTGTTTGCGAGTTGGTGAAAATCCAACTCGGGAAAGGGGTGCATTCTTGATTCTATTTAAGCCAATTGATCATCCATTCTTTTATTTTTTCTCTTCTTCCACACCTAATTAAATTCCTTCTCCTATTCTCTCAAATTCTTTTCTTTACCGCAACTCTCCAACACAGTTTATTTTCCCCTCTTTTCTTCTCAAAGCTGAATACCCTAGTATTTATTTTCCTCTCCCATAGCCGAATCTACAAGTGAGATCTCTGTTTCCCGAAGGTGCACCATAAGCTGCATACTCCTCTCTAATCTGGTGAGTTTCGGGATTTTGTTTCTTTGCGTTTTCTTTATTTTTTTGTTAGGTTCTAAACCAAATCATTTATTCCAAAGGCTTGTCGATTTCACTCTCTCTATCCTAGAAGTCGAATCTTGTTTTTTTTTTATTCGAAAGTGTCGATTTGGTGGAAAACCCGAAGGTAGGTTGGTGATGATGATTTCTCAAGGACATTCGGGATTCGACTAACTAGGTAAGTGCTCATTTTAAAGGTTATATTTAATTCATGAGTTAGATCTCATCGTTTATTTGGTTTAGTGATTAAGGGATTGTTATGGACTCAACTAACGATCAAGCAAGAGAGGTTGGATCGTAAAGCATCACTCAAATACAAGAAGCGATCTGTTTGAAAGAGTGCGAGATTGGCCATCGGTGTGGGCCAAAATCAAGTCGGATCGTGGGCCAATAGTGGTAGTCTCGAGTGATAGTAGCGTAGATATAGCGAAAGCCTTAATACGCTTGAATCGGTGTGTAATACTTCCCCACCATCTAGATTTGGTTAATTATATATATATGTTCATAAGTTTTATATGTTACATTAAAAGCAAATCTCGATTTAAAGCAATGGACCCTCGGGTTAGTAAATAATCGATTATATGTTACAAGTAAATTGTTGTACATGTTTTAAATTATTGTACATGTTTGCATGGGTTGGGTGATGAAAGGAGGAAGTATATGTATATGTATATGTGTGGCGATTTTTACCGTGATTTCTTGAGCGGCTAATCGTGATCTCGTTATAAGGGCTTGACCAATATATGTTGATGAGCAAGACATGACGCCATCTTGGCGATGTAGCGGTGTGGGTTGATTGTAGAAATCCCCAATAGTGTGTTGGTTGGTACGGGGGCGTGTAGCGGATGGAAACCTCGGCAATTGGGTTGGGTTTTGCATATTATTTGTTTCCATGTAAATGAAATTATTATTATGTTTTATGAGGCCCAAATCTAGTGGTGCATAAGGGTTGCACACTGAGTCTCGTGACTCACCCAATTAAACTAACCTTTTAGGTGACAATTAGTGCATCGGACCGGGCCAGAGTGGAGCTCAAGGTGGCCATGCAAAAGCATATGCAGATCTGGCTATAAAGTTCCACTTAATAGTTTTTTTTTTCAAAGTATTTTATGTTATGATTTCGAACTACGTTGTAATAAGGCCATGGGCCATTAGTTTACATTTTAGTTTTATTATGGGCCTTATTAATTATTCTCGTTTTAATTTCTTTCAAAGACATGTAATTCAGTTTTGGGCTTTTGATTATTAAGGCACATTTTATGTAATTCTTACTTGGGCTTTCTGTCGTCACGATTGGTTTTTTTTTAAAAATTTCTTAGTGACATACTAGATCCGGTTGTAGTGTTTGGGCCAGGTTTGGGGTGTTACAAATTAGTATCAGAGCCCGATTAAAAACTCGGCTTTGGTATTTTGGGTCCAAAATATTTTCTAAAAATGGGTTTTTTTTAAAACATGGATTTCTCTTAGCAAAGGCTTACTATTTCAGCATGGCACCTGCGTCTCCAGCCAAGTTTGTAATACCTTAAAATTCGAGTATCTAATTTAATGCATGTTTTTGGTGCTTAAATTATGAAGGAAAAATTTTTCTTACTTCTTTTCGTAGTTATTATAGTCTTGAAGAAGAGTATAGAATTTTTCGGGAGTAGAATAATTTTATTTTTGAGAGTATAATGAAGTGGATTAAGTGATATTAATACTTAAGTAAAAATAAGTGTCAAAGTGAAGCATAAGATGAGTAAATGGTAAGGTGGTGATGGCGCATGAGTTATGGCATGAGGCGTGGTTGAATCCCTTGGTTAGCATCTAGAAATTTTATTTTTTGGCTTTAATCCATGCATGTGTCGGCAAGGGATAAGGATGGATGAGTTGTATTGTTTTATTTTGGTAAGTAAGACTAAAGGAAAAAGGTAATTTTAACTTATGGTATGGAATCAAGGAACTTTGGAAAGATATGGGGACATGAGGCTAGTATCAAGGAAGATGTTTGGAAACAAATTCATGGTCATTTGACCAATGAATTTGGACGGCAATATGGCTAGGGAGGTTGGCGATTTTTGCTAGTAGCTTAGATAGGGTAGGAATTTTGTTTTGGTCATTTCTAGCATCTTGTGCAACTTTGTTTTTCTTTTTTTTTCTCTCAACCTTCTCTTTGGCCGACTTTGTGCTTTTGGTTTACCAAAATTCTTTTGACCATTTGGTCATTTTGCTATCACATTAGTATTCTTTGTATGCCTTTTCATTGTCCGAAAATACAACACCAAAGGTCATTCTTTTTCTTCCTTCCTCCATTGCCGAATGTACCTTGCTCTAAACACATCTCTTATTTTCTTTTTCTTCTTTTGATAACCGAATCCTCATCATCCCTTTCACTCATCTTTTAATTTTTCTTTTCAATCATCATATCTCCATAAACATCTCTCATGGCCGAATGTTAGTGTGCCTTTGCCGAATCATTTTCTTTTCTCTTTGGGTTTTCATAGCCGGATCTCTCTCTATTCTTAAGCATCTTTCTCAATCATCTCTTTTCAACCGTGGAGAATAGGTAAGAGTTCTTTTAGTTCATGATTAGTTAATGGTGGTTTTGGCCGAATATGGATGGTGGTAAAAAGGATTTCTTGAATCGAAATACCCGTTCATTCTATTAACGTTTCTCTTTATTATACTTTAGTGCGATAACGGAAGATCGGAACTCGAGTGTTCGTGTGCATCTTGGAATGTTTTTGGTCGACTCTCTTTTAGAGAAGCAAGAATCTTTGTGGTAAGGAAATCTCACCTTTAAGATCTTTAGTATTTTTCGATATATTATTATTAGGATTAACGATCTTTTGATATTGAAGACTTTCAAAATAGGGAAGAAAAGGGCGATGTTTAGTTTTTGTAAGGGGGCGGATCCACTATTTCTCCTAAGTATAAATGAAAGGGCGGTTTCGGTAGTCCGGGATTTTCCACCGGGTTGCAGACCATCTACCGAAGGAAATCAACTATTTGAAGTAGTTCGTACTTTCGAGCCTTTGTACGTTAGTGGATTCTCAGCGAATAATGAATCAATAAACGAGGAGAAACCGAAAATTGAAGTGATCCAAAAACAAGAGGGTAAGGATTTGGATCAAATATCAATATTATATTTTTATACATGGTAGTGTCCTAATAAGATTGTATTATGTTTAGGTGTTGAAGAGCGGGAAGGATTAGTACTCACGATATCGAGGTGTGTAACTTCACACTTTTCTCGGGTTTGGATGTTATTCGTGGTATGGAGTTAAATCGTAAAAGCGACTAGATCGGTATAAAACGTAATAACTGGTACTTGGAGAAATTACATGAAAACGATTAATATGGTGAAAATTATGAAAAAGCCCTCGATGAGTTAGAAGGTAAAATATAAATTTTCATGTCTTCGTAAAATGGACCGATAAGTTTGATAATTAGTAAATGGGCCGAAAAATTATGCTAGTTAATAATTGGGCCGAAATCTCTATTAGATCGATAATTGGGCGAAAATAGATCGATAATTGGGCGAAATCTTTGCTAGATCGATAATTGGGCCAAAATCTACGCTAGATCATAAATGGGCCGTAATCTACATTAAATTGTTAAGCGGTGAAATCCTGCTAGATCGATAAATGGGCCAAATTCCTACTAGATCGTAAATTTGGGCATAAGATGTTAAATTGCTAAATGGGCCAAATGATTGGGCCTTAATAAAAATCAAATATTGACTCTTGTTATTGGGCCTTTTAATAAAATCATGGTATGATCATAGACTACTTTGCATACATGTTGCATGGGTTGGGAAAATGATGAAGAGAAGAAAGGCTGTTGCCAAAATCTAGTTCGGTGGCTTTGCCACAAAATTATAGCTATTTGCCTCTAGTTGGTGGCTTTGCCACAAAATTATGGCTATTAGCCTCTCGTTGATGGCTCGCCACAAATAATAATTGGCTCAATGCCTCTAGTTCGGTGACTTTGTCACAATCTAGTTCGATGGCTCGCCACAAATATAAAAAGGCTTAATGCCTACGATTGGTGTGATGGCGGGGTGGGTTGACTTGATCCCCACGGTGTGTTGGTTGGTGCGGGGTGTGTGGCGGATGGAAATTAGGTTTGGGAGGAAAAATACATTTTGCATGCATATTATTATTTATGTTGTTAATTACGCTAATGGGCTTAAGCCCAAATCCATAACGAAAAATCGGCCCGATGGACAAAGTAAGTGAGTTATACTTTGAGTTCTAAGTAACTCACTCCTCAAAATTTTTGTCTCGGGTAATGGAAATTGGCGTGGACTTGGGCGAGGATGACTTCGTGGAGGCCATCTTGCAAAACATGGGTTTATTAAACTTGAACTTTTTAACAAGTATTTTTACTATTTTGGGTTGATGTAATAAGGGCCTCTATTAATATTTCATGGATTTATATGTGTGGTTGGTTAAAACTCTATTTTGGACGTTTATTATGGGTGATGATTATATGATGTTTTTCTCAAAATAAATCGGGTTTTCAAATATATGAAATTCCTTTATAAATATTTTTAGTATTTTTAACTCTTATATAATTTACCTAAGGATTTTTGATAATACAATATTAATGATGTTTTCAACTAATGTTTTCTAATATACATCAAATTTAAAATACTCTTTTGATTTTTACTAAACCTTGTACTTAAAAATAATATTGTAGATTTTGACTCTTGAAATTTTAAGATAGCTCGATTCATGTAACAAACCAAATCCGGTCTTCATGCATAGACAGGGTTTGGGGCGTTACATTAATAATATCGAGCCGAGTTCAAAAACTTCGGTACTGTGGTTTGGGTTCACAAATAATTTACGTATGAATTCATTCAATTATGTTTTAAAGATCAGTATGGCACCACAAGCATCCGGCAACAAGTCAAGTAAGTAATTATTACTTAATGATTACTATGATGATCATAGGAACACTCTAGAACTTCTAGTTTTAGATGTGAAAAATCGTAGAGATTGAGACTATAGGATATGTTGCGAAAAACAACTTTATCTCTCAAATCTTATAAAACATCGTTAATAAACACTGAAACAATTTTTGATTCATAAAACTTGTAATCGATAAAAATGAATAAGCCATCATGAGCACTAGAGGGCGTGGTCGTGGACTTGATGAGCGTGGCGTGGTAGAGGTCGAGGTGCTACGTTGAAGCACCAAATAATATCTTTGGAAATGGATGCACTGCATCATTTGAGAGTGAGAGCAGGATCACGCGATCACATGGAAGAAGATAATGCTTTGACACAAGCCATCTGCGAGTCCTAGAAAGGGTCGCGGAACTAGAATTGGGCCAACAACTCGTGGGTCAATTTGAGCGACTCAAGTCCAATAATGCGAAGTTTTAGAGGAGTTTCGATGTAGCTCCAAATGTGGCTGAATATTGGCTCAAGTCGTGGAGCGGATTATGGATGATATGGAATGCCTTTGTTGAGCAAAAGCGAAAGGAGCAGTGTCCTTGTTAAGAGGCGAGGCGTGTCGGTGGTGGCTCAATGTTAGAGAAGGCAGAAGTGCTCGATTACTTGAGAATTCTTTAAAGCCGCCTTCAAGGAAAATCGTTGGAGCGAGTTATGTAGGCGCTTAGAAGGAAGGAATTTCGAATCTTGTACAAGGGAGTAAAACGATGGCGACATATAAAGTCGAGTTTTTACGTTTGAGCCGCTATGCTCGGACAATAGTATCAACAGATCATGAGCGTTGTGTGCGTTTGAGGATGGGCTTAATGATGGTGAGGTTCGATTGCTCCACGACAAGTTAGTACTTTTCCACGCTTGTGGAGAAGGGCAAGATAGCCGAGGAGGCTAAGAACTCGAACGTCGAATCGAGAAAGATTTAGAAACAAGAGAGAGACACGATGATCTGGTTCTTCAAAGAGATTTGAAGAGACCTCGGAATGATGAACTAGTTCAAGGTAGAACACCGGTAACAAATAATCAAAGTCGAGATTGTGCTGAGTGTGGAAAAAGACATTTTGGAGAGTGTTGGAGGAAAATGGGCACTTGTTACAAATGCGGTTCAATGGATCATCAGTGTAGAAATTGTCCTCGATGTATGGATACGACTCAAGAAGTTCGTAATAATGATACATAGTAGGCGGAGGTACTCGGCGGTGACCACCGAGAGGTCGTGGACCGGTCGTGGTGGTAATGGGGCTGGTCGTGGTCAAGGTGTACCGAGTCGAGGCAATGGTCCTAGAGGAACACGAATGCAAGACGACTGGTGGTCTATGCGGTTAGGCGCCATGAGGACGGCAATGCACCAGATGTGATAACTGGTACGTTCTTCATCTTCGATGTACCTGTTATTGCATTAATAGATATTGGTTCTACCCACTCATATGTTGCTAGTGCCATATCTGGAAATCTGAATTTAGAATCTAAAATTACCGATAGTGAAATGACAGTAATTAGTCCTTTAGGATAGTCGATAATTGTTAATAAAATGTTTAGAGACGTGCCCTTAGAAATTCAAGAGGAGGTATTCTTGGCGAATTTGATGGAATTGCCTTTCGGCGAGTTCGATCTCATTCTGGGCATGGATTGGTTTGTTAAACATCGGGCGCAATTGGATTGTGCTGAAAAACGAATGTCTGTAAGAACCTCGGATGATAAGGAAGTCATAATGATTGGTGAATGAAGGAACTACTTGGCAAATGTGGCATCTGCATTGAAGGCAGAGAAGTTGGTTTGGAAAGGATATGGAGCATTTCTAGCCTTTATCTGTGCTTTGGATGCCAAAGAGTTATCTGTGAATGATGTGAGAACAGTGAAGGAATTTCCCGATGTATTTCCCGAAGAACTTCCTGGTATACCTCCAGATCGGGAAGTAGAATTTGGCATTGAGCTTTTGCCTGGGACAGCTCCAATGTCCATTGCTCCTTATAGGATGGCACCAAAGGAGTTGGCAGAGCTTAAAGCTCAAATCAAGAATTACTGGATCGGGGATTTATTCGACCAAGTGTGTCTCCGTGAGGAGCACTAGTTTTGTTCATCAAGAAGAAAGATGGATCGATGCGTATGTGCAACGATTATAGGCAATTGAATAAATTGACGATCAAAAATTGGTATCCTCTGCGAGAATTGATGATCTGTTTGATAAATTAAAAGGAGCTTCAGTTTTCTCCAAAATTAATTTGAGATCGGGTTATCACCAGCTTAAGGTGAAAGAAGATATTTATAAGACGGCATTTGGACTCGTTACGGACATTATGAGTTTGTAGTGATGCCGTTTGGATTAACCAATGCACCAGCCGCATTTATGGACATGATGAACCGAGTCTTTCAACCATATTTAGACCGGTTTGTGGTAGCGTTCATAGATGACATATTGGTTTATTCAAGAAATGATGAGGAGCATGACACGCATTTGCGTATAGTATTACAGTTACTTCGTGATAAGCAACTGTATGCAAAATTCAGTAAATGCGAATTTTGGTTAAAGGAAGTGACTTTCCTAGGCCATGTGGTATCAGCTGAAGGAATAAGGGTGGATCCTCGAAAAATTGAGGCTATTCTGGATTGGAAACCACCAACGTCGGTAGCTAAAATCTGAGTTTCTTGGGTTTAGTGGTTACTATAGGCGTTTTGTAGAGGGTTTTCGTTGATTCTTTGCACCCTAACTAAAGCATTGCGAAGGGAGTTAGTATAATTGGTGAAAAGTAGCAAGAGAGTTTGAGAAATTGAAGAAGATCGATGGAAGCTCCAGTTTTGATTCAAATAGGAGGTCGGAAAAGAATTCCTTGTTTATTGTGATCGTCTCACACGTGCAGGTTGTGTGTTGATGCAAAATGGAAAGGTGGTGGCCTATGCTTCTCATCAATTGAGACCGCCCACAAGTAAACTACCCTACTCATATTTGGAGTTAATGTAGTGGTCTTTGCTTTAAAGATTTGGAGGCACTATCTCTACGGTGAGAAATCTATTATCTACACGGATCACAAGAGTCTTAAATACCTCCTTACCCAAAAGGAGTTGAATTTGAGACAAAGAAGATGGGTAGAATTATTAAAGGATTATGATTTCTCAATCGAATATCATCTTGGAAAGGCTAACGTGGTAGTTGACGCGTTAAGTCGTAAGGCAGTATCTGAATTGAGAGCATTGTTTGCTCATTTGAGTTTGTATGAGGATGGGAGTTTGTTAGCAGAACTTCAGGTGAAGCCTCTGTGGCTGGAACAAATCAAGGAATAATAGACATCAGATGGAAAGTTGGGACCTTTACTTCAGCAAGTTGAAAATGGAGAAATTGAGGATTTTGGAATAAATACGAAAGGTGTGTTGTGCTTTCGAGGAAGAATTTGTATGCCTAAGGACTCAGATCTAAGGCAAATGATTCTACGAGAGGTGCATAGTAGCCCTTATGCTATGCACCCCGGAGGAAATAAGATGTATCGAGATCTTCGTGAACAGTATTGGTGGCCAGGGTTGAAGCGGGAGATTTCAAAGTTTGTGGGAAAATGTTTGACTTGTCAGCAAGTGAAGGCAGAACATCAATTACCAATGCGGATTGTTACAACCGGTAAAGATTCCTCTTTGGAAATGGGAGCGGATAATTATGGATTTTGTTAGTGGGTTACCTTTAACACCTACTAAGAAAAATTACATTTGGGTAATTGTTGATCATTTGTGAAGACTGCTCATTTCCTACCAGTTCGTACGGATTTTTCATTGCAAAAGTTGGCGAAGCTATACGTATCTGAAATTGTGAGGTTGCATGGGGTACCCGTATCTATTATATCAGACAGGGATCCCAGATTTACATCACGATTTTGGAAAGCTCGCATGAAGCCTTGGGGACAAAGTTGAATTTCGATCGGCTTTTCATCCTCGGTCGATGTTCAATTAGAGAGTAATTCGGATATTGGAAGATATGTTAAGGGATGTGTAATCGATTCTAGGGGTAGTTGGGAGGATTTTCTACCCTTTGGCGAAATTTATGATATAACAATAGCTATCAATCGAGTATTCGATGGCACCTTACGAGGCATTGTATGGTCGTAGGTGTCGTTCTCTTATTTGTTGGTGAGTTAGGCGAGCAGCGGATGTTAGGTCTGAGATGATATCGAAGCAGAGGAAAAGGTAAAAGTTATTCGAGCACGGTTGAAAGAAGCCTTAGATAGGCGAAGTCATATGCACGGACTGAAGCGTAAGGATATCGAGTATGATGTGGGGGATCAGGTTTTCTTGAAGGTCTCACCTTGGAAAAAGATTTTCAGGTTTGGAAAGAAGGGCAAGTTAAGTCCTAGGTTCATTGGACCATATCGTGTGCTGAAGCGTGTTGGTCCAGTGGCCTATCAGATTGAGTTACCTCCGGAGTTGGGTCAAATTCATAATGTTTTTCATGTTTCCATGCTGAGGTGTTATAGATCGCATCCTTCGCACATTGTATCGGTAGAAGAATTGGAGTTGAATTCAGACTTGTCTTTTGAAGAAGAACCAGTGGAAATCTTAGACCGAGATGTTAAAGTACTAAGAAAGAAAACCGTGCCGTTGGTCAAAGTTTTATGGCGTAATCATGGAGCGGAGGAAGCTACGTGGGAGCCTGAGGAAACTATTCGGCAACAATATCCTCACCTCTTTTAATCAGGTAAATTTCGAGGATGAAATTTTCTTTAAGGAGGGTAGAGTTGTAATACCCTAAAATTCGAGTATCTAATTTAATGCATGTTTTTGGTGCTTAAATTATGAAGGAAAAATTTTTCTTACTTCTTTTCGTAGTTATTATAGTCTTGAAGAAGAGTATAGAATTTTTCGAGAGTAGAATAATTTTTATTTTGAGAGTATAATGAAGTGGATTAAGTGATATTAATACTTAAGTAAAAAAAGTGTCAAAGTGAAGCATAAGATGAGTAAATGGTAAGGTGGTGATGGCGCATGAGTTATGGCATGAGGCGTGGTTGAATCCCTTGGTTAGCATCTAGAAATTTTATTTTTTTGGCTTTAATCCATGCATGTGTCGGCAAGGGATAAGGATGGATGAGTTGTATTGTTTTATTTTTGGTAAGTAAGACTAAAGGAAAAAGGTAATTTTAACTTATGGTATGGAATCAAGGAACTTTGGAAAGATATGGGGACATGAGGCTAGTATCAAGGAAGATGTTTTGGAAACAAATTCATGGTCATTTGACCAATGAATTTGGATGGCAATATGGCTAGGGAGGTTGGCGATTTTTGCTAGTAGCTTAGCTAGGGTAGGAATTTTGTTTTGGTCATTTCTAGCATCTTGTGCAACTTTGTTTTTTTTTTTTTTCTCTCAACCTTCTCTTTGGCCGACTTTGTGCTTTTGGTTTACTAAAATTCTTTTGACCATTTGGTCATTTTGCTATCACATTAGTATTCTTTGTATGCCTTTTCATTGTGCCAAAATACAACACCAAAGGTCATTCTTTTCTTCCTTCCTCCATTCCGAATGTACCTTGCTCTAAACACATCTCTTATTTTCTTTTCTTCTTTTGATAATCGAATCCTCATCATCCCTTTCACTCATCTTTTAATTTTTCTTTTCAATCATCATATCTCCATAAACATCTCTCATGGCCGAATGTTAGTGTGCCTTTGCCGAATCATTTTCTTTTCTCTTTGGTTTTTCATAGCCGAATCTCTCTCTATTCTTAAGCATCTTTCTCAATCATCTCTTTTCAACCATGGAGAATAGGTAAGAGTTCTTTTAGTTCATGATTAGTTAATGGTGGTTTTGGTCGAATATGGATGGTGGTAAGAAGGATTTCTTGAATCGAAATACCCGTTCATTCTATTAACGTTTCTCTTTATTATACTTTAGTGCGATAACGGAAGATCGGAACTCAAGTGTTCGTGTGCATCTTGGAACGTTTTTTGTCGACTCTCTTTTAGAGAAGCAAGAATCTTTGTGGTAAGGAAATCTCACCTTTAAGATCTTTAGTATTTTTCGATATATTATTATTAGGATTAACGATCTTTTGATATTGAAGACTTTCAAAATAGGGAAGAAAAGGCGGTGTTTAGTTTTCGTAAGAAGGCGGATCCACTATTTCTCCTAAGTATAAACGAAGGCGCTTTTGTGATGCAGGATTTTCCACGGGTTGCGGACCATCTACCGAAGGAAATCAACTATTTCAAGTAGTTCGTACTTTCGAGCCTTTGTACGTTAGTGGGTTCTCAGCGAATAATGAATCGATAAACAAGGAGAAACCGAAAATTAAAGTGATTCAAAAACAAGAGGGTAAGGATTTGGATCGAATATCAATATTATATTTTTATACATGGTAGTGTCCTAATAAGATTGTATTATGTTTAGGTGTTGAAGAGTGGGAAGGATTAGTACTCAAGATATCGAGGTGTGTAACTTCACACTTTTCTCGGGTTTGGATGTTATTCGTGGTATGGAGTTAAATCGTAAAAGCGACTAGATCGGTATAAAACGTAATAACTGGTACTTGGAGAAATTACATGAAAACGGTTAATATGGTGAAAATTACGAAAAAGCCTTCGATGAGTTGAAGGTAAAATATAAATTTTCATGTCTTTGTAAAATGGACCGATAAGTTTAATAATTAGTAAATGGGCTGAAAAATTATGCTAGTTAATAATTGGGCCGGAATCTCTGTTAGATCGATAATTGGGCCAAAATCTCTGTTAGATCGATAATTGGGCCGAAATCTCTGCTAGATCGATAATTGGGCCGAAATCTACGCTAGATCGTAAATGGGCCGTAATCTACATTAAATTGTTAAACGGGCTGAAATCCCTGCTAGATCGATAAATGGGCCAAATTCCTACTAGATCGTAAATTTGGGCATAAGATGTTAAATTGCTAAATGGGCCAAATGATTGGGCCTTAATAAAAATCTGAAATATTGACTCTTGTTAATGGGCCTTTTTAATAAAATCATGGTATGATCATAGACTACTTTGCATACATGTTGCATGGGTTGGGAAAATGATGAAGAGAAGAAAGGCCTGTTGCCAAAATCTAGTTCGGTGGCTTTGCCACAAAATTATGGCTATTTGCCTCTAGTTCGGTGGCTTTGCAACAAAATTATGGCTATTTGCCTCTAGTTCGGTGGCTCTGCCACAAATAATAATTGGCTCAATGCCTCTAGTTCGGTGACTTTGTCACAATCTAGTTCGGTGGCTCTGCCACAAATATAAAAAGGCTTAATGCCTACGATTGGTGTGATGGCGGGTGGGTTGACTTGATCCCCATAGGTGTGTTGGTTGGTACGGGGTGTGTAGCGGATGGAAATTAGGTTTGGGAGGAAAAATACATTTTGCATGCATATTATTATTTATGTTGTTAATTTCGCTAATGGGCTTAAGCCCAAATCAGAATTTGAAAAATCGGCCTAGTGGACAAAGTGAGTGAGTTATACACCGAGTTCTAAGTAACTCACTCCTCAAAATTTTCGTCTCGGGTAATGGAAATTGACGTGGACTTGGGCCGAGGATGACTTCGTGGAGGCCATCTTGCAAAACATGGGTTTATTAAACTTCGAACTTTTTAATAAGTATTTTTACTATTTTAGGTTGATGTAACAAGGGCCTCTATTAATATTTCATGGATTTATATGTGTGGTTGGTTAAAACTCTATTTTGGACGTTTATTATGGGTGATGATTATATGATGTTTTCTCAAAATAAATCGGGTTTTCAAATATATGAAATTCCTTTATAAATATTTTTAGTATTTTTAACTCTTATATAATTTACCTAAGGATTTTTATAATACAATATTAATGATGTTTTCAACTAATGTTTTCTAATATACATCAAATTTAAAATACTCTTTTGATTTTTACTAAACCTTGTACTTAAAAATAATATTGTAGATTTCGACTCACTGAAATTTTTAAGATAGCTCGATTCATGTAAAAAACCAAATCCAGTCTTAATGCATAAACCGGGTTTGGGGCATTACAAAGTTCGCCAGGTAAGTACTCTAAACCATTTTGTGATATAAATGTGGGCTTAACGGGCTTATGGGATGTAGACTATTTAGGTTAGAACTTGATGGACTCTAGGCTTAGACAAACAAACTCTTAAAAATCGATAAGACTTAACTTCATTAAACAAAAGCCGTAAACAAGTCACAAGACTAAAGTGTGGTAACAAGCATATGCATGTCTAGGAGTAGATCCAGAAGAGCTTGGTATTTAAGCAGTCTGAGTGACTCACCTCCTTTTCGCTGGAATCTCACCTGGTGCATAGTGATTGTTCACTTTAGTCATGACAGGGTGTGGCAATAGGCATATGCATGTCTAGGAGTGGATTTAGGGAAAGCTTGGTATTTAAGCCGTCCTAGTGACTCACCTCCTTTCCACTAGAATCTTACCTGGTGCATAGTGACTATTCACCCTAGCTACGAGTACGTGTTGACAGGCCAAAACTTATAATTAAAACTCAAAAGGACCAGCCACCTATTTTCTCACAAAATTGCTAAAATATCCTTATTTTGAAAAAATACCCATGATTTGCAGAAATACCCTGATTTACAAAGTCAACAGAATCTTTCCATAGAAAACAAAAACAACAACAACAACAACATCAAAACATCCCTGGTTTATGAGATTACCAAAATAGCCTTGTTTGCGAAAATTACCAAAACACCTCTGATTTGCAAAATGATCAAATTACCCCTGATTGGCAAAATTACTAAAATAACCTCAGATTTTATAAATTATCGAAATAACCCCGATTTGCAAAATTACCAAAATACCCTTATTTCGCCAAATCACCCAGAACCTTATTTTGGAAAAATTACCAAAATACCCTTATTTCACCAAATCACCCGGAACCTTATTTTGGAAAATTATGAAAATACCCCTATATGATAAAATTACGAAAATACTCCTGGGTAGCGAAATGACGAAAATACCCCTAAGTGATGAATGCTACTTGTATGAACGTTGTGTGTGCATAACTCCTAGAATAGGAAGGAAAACGTAGATAAGTTCAATTGAAGAATCACTTTTAAAACTATGTTTCATAAGATTGTTCGGGGATAATTAGTGGAAACAATTAATGACTCATAAAATTTTTAAATCAGATAAATGCAAACCAAAAGAATGAGTACAAGAGGTCGAGGACGTCTGCCGCGTGGACGTGGTAGAGGTAGGATGACCGTGTCAGAACCCGTAGGATCATGTCATGGGTCTGGAAGTGAGATACCGATTCCACCAGCTACTGAGGTGGAATTCTAGGACCAGATAGGTGGAGAGGACATGGTGTCCCAGGCTGTACTGAGGGTTTTGAAAAGAGTGGCTGATGCTGGTATGGGTATAGGAGCCCAAAAATCTGTGCCTGAGAGGCTGAGGAACAATGGGGCCGAAGTATTTAAGGGAGTCTCTAGCGTATCCCCGAGTTCCACTGAATATTGGTTGGAGGAAGTGGAACGTATAATGGATGACTTAGACTTCACGGTGGAGGAGAAGGTAAAGGGGGTCGTGTCTCTTCTTCGAGACGAGGCTTACCAATGGTGGCTCACGGTGAAAGAGGGTACGACCGTGGACCTGATTGACTGGGATTTCTTTAAGGAGTCATTCCAGGGAAAGTACGTTGGGGCTAGTTATATGGATGCTCAAAGAAAAGCATTCCTGAATTTGGTGCAAGGGAGTAAGTCTGTGGCTGAGTATGAGGCTGAGTTTCTACGCCTGAGTCGTTACGCTTGGGGAATGGTAGCAACGGAGTATGAACGATGCGTTCGATTTGAAGATGGGTTACGAAATGAGCTAAGGGTTCTGATTGCACCACAACGAGAGAGAATTTTCACAGTTTTGGTGGGTAAGGTCAAAATAGCTGAGGAAGTGAAGCAGGTGGAGAGACAGGAGAAGGATAAGGATCAAGGAAGGAGTAAGATAAGTTTTGGACCCTCCAGAGCAACTGCAAATTTTCAAAAGAGGCCTAGAACTGATGGGCCAGCTCGTGCCCCATCAGGCCAGAGTCAAGCATGTTCTATATGCGGGAGAACCCATTATGGGGAGTGCAGGGTGAAAATCGGTGGATGTTTTAGGTGTGGATCCACAGAACATTTGATGAGGGACTGTCCTCAGATGGATCGTGGGCAGCTAACGGGCTGAGGTTCTAAGCAGGCTAGGATAGGTGATCAGCCCGGACCAAGGGGTAGAGGTACAGCTAGAGGAAGAAATGGATCCGGTCGGGGTCGTGGAGCATCTGGCAGAGGTACAGGTAACACAGATGCAAGGCAGCCTGGTTTAGTTTATGCGGCTCGTCGAATAGAGGACAGTGACGCACCGGATGTTATAACCGATACATTTCTTGTTGCTGATAATCCTTTATTTGCCTTAATTGATATTGGGTCAACCCACTCGTATGTTGCATGTTCAGTATCCGAGACTCTAGGTATAGAATCTAAAACAACCACTAGGAAGATGATCGTGGTTAGTCCGTTAGGACAATCTAAGGTGGTGGACAAACTGTTAGGGATATACCTTTAGAGACTCAAGGGGTAGTATTCCCAGCAGATTTAATGGAATTACCGTTTGGAGAGTTTGACCTTATTTTAGGAATGGATTGGTTGACTAAGCATCGTGCCAAGTTGGACTGTGGGAATAAGCGTATGGTGTTGAGTGGCCGGAAGGCGGGGAGGTGGTTGTGTTAGGAGAAAGAAGAAATTACTTGTCCAACGTGGTATCATCTTTAAAAGCTATTAATATGATACGGAAGGGATGTAGTGCATTTCTAGTTTTTATTGGTACGTTGGATGCTAAGGAGGTGACTGTTGATAAGGTTCGAACAGTCAAGGATTTTTGGATGTCTTTCGGAGGAATTGCCGAGATTACCCCTGCATCGCGAGGTGGAATTTGGAATAGACCTACTTTTGGTATAGCTCAAAGATCCATTGCTCCTTAAAGGATGGCGCCGAAGGAGTTAGTGGAGCTCAAGGCTCAGATTCAGGAACTATTGGATCGTGGGTTCATTCGATCGAGTATGTCTCCATGGGGAGTGCCGATCCTTTTCGTGAAGAAGAAGGACGGATCCATGCGTATGTGCGTGGACTATCGTCAACTGAATAAGTTGACGATAAAAAACAAGTATCCGTTACCGAGGATCGATGACCTGTTCGATTAGCTCAAAGGAGCATCGATCTTTTTTAATATTGACTTAAGGTCTGGATACCATCAATTAAAAGTTAAAGAAGGGGACACTCATAAGACGACGTTTCAGACTCGGTACGGGCATTATGAGTTCTTGGTAATGCCGTTCAGGTTGACGAACGACCAGCAGCCTTTATGGATATGATGAGCCGGGTGTTTCAGCCATATCTTGATCGGTTCGTCGTGCTGTTCATCAATGATATCCTGGTCTACTCTAAGTTAGAGGAGGAGCATGACGAACATCTTCGCTTGGTGTTGCAAACTCTGAGGGAGAAGCAGTTGTTTGCAAAGTTCAGTAAGTGTGAGTTCTGCCTAAAGGAAGTGACTTTCTTAGGACATGTGGTTTCGATCGAGGGAATCAGGGTGGACCCTCGAAAGATAGAGGCTGTATTGGATTGGAAACCACAAAACTCTGTGGCAGAGGTTCGGAGTTTCTTAGGTTTGGCAGGGTATTACCGAAGGTTCGTTAAAGGGTTTTGTCTAATAGCGGCTCCTCTAACTAAGTTGTTGAGGAAGGGAGTATTGTTTGTATGGACCAACAAACAGCAAGAGAGCTTTGAGAAGTTGAAGAGAATCCTGATAGAAGTGGCAGTGTTAATTCAGTCGGAGGCAGGAAAAGAATTTACCGTCTACTGTGATGCGTCACACATGGGTTTAGGGTGTGTCTTGATGCAAGAAGGAAAGGTGGTGGCGTGCCTCTCGCGATTGAGACCGCATGAGTTGAACTACCCTACGCATGACTTGGAGTTGGTGGCGGTAGTGTTTACCTTAAAGATTTGGAGGCACTACTTATATGGGAAGAAGTTGATAATTTACACCGACCATAAGAGTCTGAAGTACCTCTTTACTCTGAAGGAGCTGAATTTAAGAAAATGTAGGTGGATCGAGCTCCTAAAGGACTATGATTGTTCGATCGAATATCACTCTAGAAAGGCGAATATGGTAGCAGATGTGCTAAGCTATAAAGTAGTATCAGAGTTTTCGACGATGGGAGTTTGCTGGCTGAGTTACAAGTAAAGCCAACATGGGTAAGTCAAGTTAAGGATAAGCAGTTAGGAGATAAAGACTTGAGTGCTCGACTGTTGCGAGTAAGGGATGGTGGCATGGAGGACTATAATCTGAACAATGATGGAGTTCTGCGTTATCGTGGGAAGATTTGCATGCCTAAGGATGATGAGCTAAGACAGATGATTCTTCGGGAATCGCATAGTAGCCCCTATGCTATGCATCCTGGAGGAATCAAGATGTACCGTGATTTGCAAGAGCAATTTTGGTGGTCAGGTCTGAAGAAAGAGGTAACAGAAGTCGTAGGAAAATGTTTAACGTGTCAGTAGGTCAAAATTGAACACCAAGTGCCATCGGGATTGTTGCAGCCGGTGAAGATTCCCCAATGGAAATGGGAGAGAATCACGATGGATTTTGTTAGTGGGTTACCTCTTACACCCACTAAGAAAGATTTGATTTGGGTGATTGTAGATCGGCTGACGAAGTCTGCTCACTTCATACCGGTTCAAGTGGACTTTTCTTTACAAAAGCTGGCTAAATTGTATGTGGCTGAGGTTGTAAGATTGCATGGTGTACCGGTGTCGATCATATCAGATAGGGACCCTAGGTTCATGTCAAGATTTTGGAAGGCTCTTCATCAAGCAATGGGAACAAGGTTAGACTTTAGTATTGCCTTTCACCCACAGACTGATGGTCAGTCCGAAAGGGTAATTCAAATTGTGGAAGATATGCTAAGGGGTTGCATCATCGATTTTAGGGGCAGTTGGGAAGATTATTTGCCCTTGGTAGAATTTGCATACAATAATAGTTATCAAGCCAGCATTCAGATGGCGCCTTATGAAGCGTTATATGGAAGGAGATGTCATACTCCAACTTGTTGGACGGAGTTGGGTGAACGTAAGGTGTTAGGTCCAAAATTAGTTTCGAAAATAGAGGAGAAAGTGAAGTTGATACGGGCTCGGCTAAAGGAAGCGTCTGATCGACATAAATCTTATGCGGATTTAAAGCAGAAAGAGGTGGAATTTGCGGTAGGAGATCAAGTCTTTTTAAAGGTATCCCCGTGGAAGAACGTAATGAGGTTTGGACGGAAAGGTAAGTTAAGTCCACAGTTTATTGGGCCTTATCAAGTACTAAAATGTGTGGGCCCAGTGGCTTATTGGTTGGAGTTGCCTTCGGAGTTGGAGCAGATACATGATGTGGTCATGTCTCGATGCTGAGACGTTATCGATCTGATCCATCGCATGTAGCGCCGGTAGAAGAGATAGAAGTAAGGCCAGATTTGTCTTTTGAAAAGGAACCAGTGCAAATTCTGGATCGAGATGTAAAAGTGTTAAGAAGGAAGTCTGTTCCTTTGGTCAAAGTCTTGTGGCAAAATCATGGCGCAGAAGAAGCAACGTGGGAGCCAGAGGATGTTATACGCCAACAGTATCCCTATCTTTTCTGATCAGGTAAAATTTCGAGGCCGAAATTTATTTTAAGGGGGTAGAACTGTAACATCCTAAATGTGGGCCTGTGCATTTATATGTTAGTTTAACATGTTAGTTCAAGAATTTAAGGCTCAGGCTGAGACCTTGATTAAATATATGGATTAGAGTTTAAATTAATGTTCTGAGAAGTTTAAGTGATATTTTGGGCTTTAAAACTTGGGTTTGAATGATTAAAAATGGTGTTAGTAGTAATTAAATGTAAATAGTTATGTTTGGTAGCAAGTTGGGCTTATGGCCCAAAATTTTGGAGTGCTTTGAGTGGGCACTAGGGTGGCTCCACTTAGGGAGGTTATTGGGCCATGTGTGGCCACTTGAGGCCCAAGAATTGGGGGCAAAATTTTGGCATATCAAGGAGGGGGAGTGGACGGCACACTTGTTAACATTTAGGAGCTTTATTTCTTTTTATTTAAGTGATAAAAGATGATAATTAAAAGGATGAGGAGTTGGATCTAGTTGAGACTCTTTTAAATGAGTCAGCAGATCATGATAAGGGATAGGAATTTGAGCTATCAGGTGTTTGCAGAGTTGGCCGAAAATCCAACTCTGGGAAAGGGGGTGCATTGCCGAATTCTATTTAAGCCAATTGATCATCCATTCTTTTATTTTTTTCTCTTCTTCCTCACCTAGCCGAAATTCCCTTCTCCTATTCTCTCAAATTCTTTTCTTTGCCGTAACTCTCCAACACAGTTTATTTTCCCCTCTTTCTTCTTAAAGTCAAATACCCTAGCCTTTATTTTCCTCTCCCATAGCCGAATCTACAAGTGAGATCTCTGCTTCCGAAGGTGCACCATAAGTCGCATACTCCTGTAACACCCCAAACCTGGTCAATACACCACGACCGAACGGTATGCTACTGAGGGAAAAAGGTTTTGGGGGTTAGGTTGAAGTCTCTAAGTCGATGAATCATTTTCTGAAACTTTGTATTTGAGGAAAACTTGAGTAGGTTTTGACTAAAATTTATGTTGTATTTGAAAACCCAGAGCTTTGAAAATTTATCGAAGTGTAGGTAAAACTAATTTATGTCGGTTTGAAGTTTAAGTTGTTTCATATTATTATTACTAAAGTATTTTGTCTTAGTAGAAAACCATATTATCATGCATATCATGCTAATATGTCTAATCTCATACCCCATGTCACATACATCCACAACCATGGTATCATATAGATCATCGATAAACTCATAATAATAATCTTGACTTACAGGAGTCTAGAATCATACCCATTAGGGTATCACATCAATCATCAACTGTTTCATTAATCATCACACGACTTACAGGAGTCTAGAATCATACCCATTAAGGGTATCATCAATCATCAACTTTGTTTCATTAATCATCACACGGTTATCAATTATATTACTAAAGAAGTGTGTTAGTTTACACACCAATTAGCGGAGGTTTTAATACTAAGAACCAGGTCTAAGACCCTCGACCACCTTGACAACTTTGATCCTAAAATCAACCAACCAAAGGGTTAGCACACATATCATTCGCCATAACCAAATGAATCAAAGGGTACACGGTTTACCCTTACCTTAAAGCTGGATTTGGTTTCCTACCAAATCCGAATCCAACGATGGTTCTTTCGACAATTGGCTTTCCCTAGAAAGAAGGTGGTTAATCCTTGAAACCATATTCATAATCGAAACTAAACAAATCAACCACGGTAATCATTTCACCCTCACTCACCGATTGCTTATGAGTAAGAAGCCTCGCCTTGCTTGATTTCGAACCGAGGGACCCTATCTAAAAAACGATTACTTACAAGAAGTTAATACCTTTTAACAGATATCGATATCAGCCCTAACATACCAAGAATTGGTGAAATATCGAGAGAAAGAGAAATGGCCATTCGGCAACACCTACCTACTACCAAATGATTGGAAACCACATCCAACACCACCAAATATTTACCAACACAAGGAGGATTAACTAATTGGTTTTGGAAAAGAGATGAAACGAAGAGAGATGAGTGGAGGGGGTCACTTCGGTTTTGAAAAGGGAAGAAAAGAATAAGGTGTGTTTAGAAGAGAAATTTTCAGCAAGAAATGGTATGGAACAAAGGAGAATTGGCATAGGGGTTGTGAAAGCAAAAAGAAGAAAATGAGAGGAATGATCACTAGTTTGACTTTGCACTGTGAAAAGAAGAAGGAAGAAACAAGGTAGAATTTGACAATATGGGTGCTTGAGGTTTCGGTTTAACAAAGTTGAAAAAAAAAGAGAGTGGGAGAGGCATTAGACTTTAAAGAAAACAAAAAGAAAGAAACAAATGAGAGCAACAAGTAAATTCCTCAACACCCAAGCTTTGGGTTTCGGTTCCAAGAAGAGAGAATATGGCGAGAAAAGGAGAGTACAAGTTTTTCTCTAATCTAGTGACCTCTTCCTCCATGAGTTTGGATTTTGTTTCATTTTGCTGTTTTCTTTATTTTTGTCAAGTTCTAAACCAAATCATTTAATCCAAAGGCTTGTCGATTTCACTCTCTCTATCCTAGAAGCTGAATCTTGTCTTGTTTTATTCGGAAGTGTCGATTTGGTGGAAAACCCGAAGGTAGGTTGGTGGTGACGATTTCTCAAGGACATTCGGGATTCGACTAACTAGGTAAGTGCTTGTTTTAAGGGTTATATTTAATTCATGAGTTAGATCTCATCGTTTATTTGGTATTAAGAGATTGTTATGGACTCAACTAACAGTCAAGCAGTAGAGGTTGGATCTGTAAAACCGTCACTCAAATACAAGAAGCGATCTGTTTCGATAGTGCGAGATTGGCCATCGGAGTGTGGGCCAAAATCAAAGTCAGATCGTGGGCCAATAGTAGTAGTCTCGAGTGATAGTAGCGTAGATATAGCGAAAGCCTTAGTACGCGAATCAGGTGTGTAATACTTCCCACCGTCTAGATCGATTAATTATATATATATGTTCATAAGTTTTATATGTTACATTAAAAGTGAAATCTCGGATTTAAACAATGGACCTCGTGTTAGTAAATAATCGATTATATGTTACAAGTAAATTGTTGTACATGTTTTAAATTATTGTACATGTTTGCATGGGTTGGGTGATGAAAGGAGGAAGTATATGTATATGTATATGTGTAGCGCTTTTACCGTGATTTATTGTAGCGACTAATGCCGTGATCTCATTATAAGGGCTTGGCCAATATATGTTGATGACCAAAGATGACGCCATCTTAGCGTGTAGCAGATGTGGGTTGATTGTAGAAATCCCCAATGGTGTGTTGGTTGGTGCGGGCGTGTAGCGGATGGAAACCTAGGCAATTGGGTTGGGTTTTGCATATTATTTGTTTCCATGTAAATGAAATTATTATTATGTTTTATGAGGCCCAAATCTAGTGGTGCATAAGGGTTGCACACTGAGTCTCGTGACTCACCCAATTAAACTAACCTTTCAGGTGACAATTAGTGCATCGGACCAGGCCGGAGTGGAGAGCAAGGTGGCCATGCAAAAGCATATGCTGATCCGACTATAAAGTTCCACTTAATAGTTTTTTTTCAAAGTATTTTATGTTATGAATTCGAACTACGTTGTAATAAGGCCATGGGCCATTAGTTTACATTTTAGTTTTATTATGGGCCTTATTAATTATTCTCGTTTTAATTTCTTTCAAAGACATGTAATTCAGTTTTGGGCTTTTGATTATTAATGCACATTTTATGTAATTCTTATTTGGGCTTTCTGTCGTCACGATTGGTTTTTTTTTTTTAAAAAATTTTCTTAGTGACATACCAGATTCGATTGTAGATTTTGGGCAGGGTTTGGGGGTGTTACAATATATATGATAAAATAATTTAACGTAAATAGGGAAAAGCAAAAAATAAAAAAAATTAAAAAAATTAAAATAAATGAATAAATAATGATTTAGCAATTAAATGGATAAATAAATAAAATTTAAAAAAACACATAAGTCAACCTAACTCCTGCAATATGAGGATTCAACAAAATTTCTCCACCAAAATCTAACTCGAATGGAAGCAACTAAAAAAGAAACGAAGATGAGCGAAGAACAGAATAAGAACAAGCCACAAAAAATAAAACGCAAAAGAGATCGACATTTGAGTGAATGCTCTCAAGAATTTTTATTACTCCAAACTCCAGTGATTTACAATGAAGGGAGAGACCTCTATTTATAGTTGAGCCTCCCCAATTCCAACGGTATAGATCAATTACATCAATGGCTAAGATTAAAAGGCATCTACAAATTAAATCTATAAGATTACAAAATCATATCTTCTAAGATTGTATACCATATCTTCTAGGATTGCATATCATATCTAAGATTGCATATCCTTGAAGATTATGTTTCCATATACGTCAAGCTTGTAGATGGACCTTCAATCTTTTCAAGTAATGGGCCATTCCGATCGGGCCAAATGATATATTTTGGACTGGACTTGGACTTTGTTTTATTATTTTGGGTTTATTATTTTTTGTATGGGCCCGGACTAAATTGGCTTATTACACTGATGATTCTCCAAGGTGGCCGACCAAGGGTTCTTTAAGAGGCTTAATTGCTAAAATCTCTATGAAGAGATGATGCTAGGAGTGGGAATGGAAAGGATAAGAGAGTTCGGAGAGAAGAGAGAATGATGAATGATGAGAATGGATGAGGGATGCTTGAGGGATGATGAATGAGGGAATGAGAAGGTCTTATTTATAGGTGAGAAGAGGGGGATAGTTTGCTAAAAATAGTGGATGTTAACCTCTTCAAATATCCTCAAATTGTGGCCGGCCATGCTTAGTGGCTTTTGACTTGTTTTTTGCTTGATTTTTAAGCAATTTTGGATGCCACACAACTCAGGACTGAGACTTGATCAATTGTAAATCTTCAGGCAAATCTCTAATTTCTTCAACACTGCAAGGACCTTGTGTAATTAAACCAAAGAATGGTTTAAATGGACAGCCATGTGTAGCCAAATATTGGGTTGACTTGGTCTCCAATTTGGACGGTTTTGTAATCCAGCAAAGCTATCAGGCCTGTCCAGAATAAATCAACAAGTTAGATGACCAAAGAATAAAATTTATCCAATTTAATTAATTAATTAAAACCCAAATTATTAATGAAATATTTTAAAATGAATTATTAAATATAATTTTATATTTTATTATTTAATTTAATCATGCATGGCCCACTTTATGTCTTAATAAATATAATATATTTAAATAATATAAAATAAGCCATTTATTGCATGAAAACTATATAATAAAGCATAAAATTACATTTCAATAATTTCTATGTCCTAATTTCATATTTTCACACATTTCATTAATTTATTAAACAATTACTTAGTTTTAACAACGGATTTAAGTAAAAAGGTGATATATTACATAGGAAAAATCCTATATATTTTTCCTTTTACAGCTACAAAAGAGAATCATAAGGTTTAGAGCTTTATCTCCTTCGTGTTATGGTTTGAACATAACGGATGATCTTATTTTATGTTTATCTTAGTGGGTTATACATAAGAAAATTTTTAGCATCACTTTTGATAATGCTTGTTATAACAATGTTATGGTTTCTTGTCTAAAAATCTATTTTTGTGTGAACCGAGCTCTTTTGTGTGATGGCGCTTTTTTTCAAGTTAAATTTTGTGCTCATATATTGAATCTTATAGTTAAAGCTGGTTTGGAACTTACTGATGATGTTGTTGGTAAGATTCAAAATGGAATCAAGTACATAAAAAAGTCTGGAATTCGTAGGAAAAAATTTATGATGTGGCCGACAAAAGCTTTCATTTGAATGTGACCAAAAAGTTACATTAAAATGTGTGTGTGAGATGAAATTCTACTTATTTGATGCTTGAATGTGTTGTTTAATATAAAGATGTGTTAGATTATTGGGGCCAATAGGATAAAGATATCAAATATTTGCACTTTCTAATGAGGAGTGGGGAAATGTTGCTATTCTTTGTAAAATTTTGAAAGTCTTTTATGATGCGACTTGTGTTTTTTCCAGTTCTAATTATCCAATGGCTAATCTTTATTTTAGAGGGGTCTAGAAGGTTCACAAGGACTTAATTGATACAATTAAAGGTCCTAATTCATTTTCAACTCTAATGGTTATGCAAATGCAAGAGAAATTTAATAAATATTGGACTGAGCATTCTTTGATATTGTCATGTGCTGCAATTTTAGATCTTCGTTACAAGTTAAATTATGTTTAGTATTGCTTTACTACAATCTACGGTGCTCATGCTTCAGACTTTATGCAGACCATTCTTTGCAATCTTAAACTCTTGTTTGAAGAGTATGTTAAGAACTCCAAATCCATGTCTTCCTCTTTGGCAAGGAGTTCCAATGTTTCGGATAATGATCATGTTGATTCTAGTTTGCATCAACTCAATGTTAATAGGGTTGATTTGGGAGGAGATTATGATGAGAGTGATGATTATAGAAGATACTTAAGTGAATCTAGTACTAAGAGTGAAAGGTCACAGTTGGATATTTATTTGGAAGAACTAGAGCTTGAGTTGAGTAGCCAAATAGATGTACTGGATTATTAGAGCAAAAGTTCAATTCGATATGGTGAACTTTCATTTTTGGCTTGTGATCTTTTGGCAATTCCAATATCGGCTGTAGCTTTTGAGTCGGCTTTTAGCGTGTGGAATCAAGTTATCACATCTTTGAGGAGTTCCCTTAAACAAAAAATGATTCAAGCCGTTGTTTGATTTGATGACTGGATGCGAGCTAAGGGATTTTCAACGGGTAATTATTATTCTCGTTTTGTTGTTATAATTTTATAATATTTTATCAATTTTATTATCTAAGTATTTATTTTTATTTTATATTAGAAATTGATTGCAACAATGATAAGAATGACGATGACGATGAGGATGATGAGGACGATGATGCTTCAATTCCTTTTTAGGTATATAATTTACCTTAGAATTTATAGCTTGTTATAAAATCAAATATGTTGATTGCTTGATATATATAGATATTTTGAATGGTTGATTACATTTTGAAGGTTGTTTTTGGTGCTATTTTGGGTATTGTTTCTTGTTGTTGTTCTTGGTGTTGCTACCTTCGCTACTATTTTTCTTGATGTGCTAATTTCTGCTACTATTTTTCTTGATAAATGAATATAACCTTGGTGTGGTTTGTAACACCCCAAACCCGGCCCATGTGTTACAACTGGATTTGACATGTCACACGAAGAAAATGTATAAAGAACTTGTAATTCGTACTAAAATAGGCGTTATTTGATTGTAGTTAAGAAAACAAATTTGATTGTAAATATTTGATAAAATACTACTAATTTCAAGAGGTTGATTGATAAATAGAAAATCAAACTAATGAACCTTAAAATCGTGTCTTTTGAAAATGATGTTGATAATTTCGAAAGAAAATCCAAGTTAAATTATTTGTCCATATTTATTATAAAATCCTTTTTTAATCAATTTTGGAAAACCGTTATTAATGATTTTAGAAAATTCCCATGTAAAACAATTTAAGCAAAATATAAGTATGGCAAACATAAAGCAAAAGTAAAATATTCCAGAGGCCTTATTACAACCCAAAAACCCAGAATAGTAAAAGTAATTAAGTGAACGGAATTAAAAATCTAAAGTTCAATATAAACACCATTTCTGAAGTATGGCCTCCACCGAGTCATCCATAGCCCAAGTCCTCATCATTGAGTATTATCTGCAAGGATTAAGAAGGAGGGGTGAGTTACTAGAACTCAGTGTATAATCCCCTTACCATCGTCCAATGGGATTGAACCCATTTAGCAATATTTTGAATGATTTTTCCAAGATAGAACAGGGAACCACGAAGTCAATCAAAACTAGTCTTACTAAAATTAAAATATCACAGAATATAAAATTCCTCTTCCTCCTCTGTTTCTTTCATATAAAACTAGACACAGTAAGCTTTAATTCGATATCTTATTCACTTTCTAATTCCCTTTCTCCTATTTTTCGTGATTTTTCAAAATCACGTCACTGCTGCTAACCAAAAACTGTTTCATTGCAAAATATGGTTTCTACCACAAACATACGCACGCCTGAGTGCTCACAAATGCCGATTTTTGATTTTTCGATCTTTCGACTGAATCACAAAACATATCATGTAAATATTCAGAAAGGTGTGAGATTACACACCATTTCAAACATGTATTCGGAAGGGTACGAGATTACACACATTATTCAGATTTCCTAAAGAACCACTCTTCGTTGCCCCCACAATCGTGATTCTTCCCTACTAGGTTCTAAAATCCAGCCTTGTACTTTGGCTATAGCAACGAGTTCCTAAAGTAAATAAGTGATGCATTAAAGGGGTTAGCCTTCATCCAATATTCAGCCCTTCCACAAGAGCAGGAAGTTGATAACATCACCATAAAATAGAATCACATGAGCGGTGTAAAACATCGAAATAAAGAGTAATATCTTACCACCAATATTTGGCCTAATCTCCCACTTACCAATCAACTTTCGAAACCAAGGCTAAGAGAAAGATTAGTAGCAACAAAGGATGGATTGATTCGACCCTCAAAATGTTGATTAAAGAAGAAAATAGATGGGTTGTAAAAGAAAAGAAAAGATGGAGAACGTGTGCTAAATGGTTTTGGCTAAAGCAAAAGGAAAAGAAGTTGGAAAAGAAAGCACTAAAATTGTTCAAAAAGAATGAAAACTTCACAAGCAGAAATTTGCATAGAGGCTAAAGGAAAAATTCGACTACCCTCTCCCTATACCGAAACCTTCCATACCTTGGCAATAAGGTCAAAAATTTTTCCAACCAAAACTTTCCAAAACACTTTCCTCTCTTTGGGCCAACATGTTCCCTACACTTTCCTTTTCTCTTGATTTCATTCCCTACCCTCATCCTTTCCTAATTTCCTTAGCCACCTTGCCAACATTAAAAAGTCTTCCTTACCATATTAAAGCCTTGGCCGACACTTACCTTATTAGTACAAAAATTTAATCCAAAATATTTGCACTAGGTGGGATTTGAACCTCAGACCATTAGTACACTCCACACGCCACTTTCCACCTTTACCAATAGACTCCTTGTGCTAGCAAAATGAACACTCATTTCCTTAAGTCTTGATGTCACTTACCTTCTCCCCTTTAAATGCATAAACACAAAAATTTTCCTATAGCCTAACTTGAACCCGAAACTTCCTAGAACCCCGTAAATTTCCAAAATCACCTTCCTAATAAGTCCAACTTGAAATAATGCCGTTCTCTTGTTCTCAAAAATTTTAAACACTCCTACGCCCAAGGCCCAATGGGCCCAATTCTACTAGGCCCAAATTCGGGACATTACATGGTTGGTTTTAGTTACCAAGTTATTTCACTAATTTTCAAATTTCATGTAGTATCCTTTAGCTTTAATGTACTTCAATGAAACAAATTTGATGCCATCGTTTACTTTTTTGTTTTTCATTTTTGTACTTAGTTGTTTTTCATTCTGTCTAAAATTTATTATTCCTTGAAAGATAATCATTACATTAGCAATGGTTAATTTTTTAAAGAAGAAATAATTAATTATTATAAATGTTAATGAGGTATATATCCAACAAATGACAATTAGTTGTCATCCAATTTTAATATTTGTTAATGCAATTTGATAATTTTGGGAATTTTTTTTAATTTTTTAGTGTATTTGATATACTATATTTTTAAAATTTTTTTTATGTAATAAAATATTTAAAAAAAGGGTTGGGTCGAGCTTGGGTTTAGCATATATAATATGGGCCAGGCTTGGACAAAAATATCAGTCTATTTTTCGAGCTGGGTTGGGCCGAGCTGGGCCTGAGCCTACCAATTGGGCCTAAAATTTTGGTTGGGCCCGACTCGGCCCATGGACACCCCTACTCCTAGGTGGACACATTTTTGGGGTTGTTAACTGAAAGCACTTCCACGTAGACGCATTTTCAGTGTGTTGTTAGAAAAATGCTCCTAGGTGGATGCATTTTCTAATAGTGAACCGAAAAAGCTTCTAGCTAGAAGAGTTTTGCTCTTGCATCTTTTAGTGTTTATTAGGGTTAGGGCTATTTATTTTAGGGTTAAAGGTTAGGGTTTTGAGATAAGGTTGTTTAGGGTATTGATATTAAATAATTTATTGCATCCAAATTAAAAAACATCATATTTTCATCGAAACTCGGAGTACTTGTTTGGCATGAAATATTAATTTTAAAATTTTTGCACATTCTTTATACTAGTTTGATACGATGTTTTAGTAAATTATTTATGACAGTGCATTAATATTGACGAGATGGGTTCTAAAAATATATCTCGGAATTCCCGGGATATATGATGGGTTTTCTGTCCCAAGTAGGGGTTGAAATTTGTAGAGAAAAAATGCTCCTAGTAGGATGCACTGTCAGCAAAAATACTGAAAGCTCATCCAACTAGAAGCATTTTCAGTAACATGTTAGCTGAAAGTGCTTCTAGCTGGATGAGTTTTCAGTACTTTTGCTGACAGTGCATGTAACATCCTAAATTAGGGGTTGTTTGTAATTTAATTATTTTCCCATGTGTGTGCTTGAAGAAATATGTATGCTTGATTGCCCGATATATTTAAGGGTCTAGTCATAACCCGGGCTAGTCTGGACTTAGGGCTAAAATTTATTTTAGTGCTTGAGAGGAGGGAGCTAGGTGAGATAGGGGTTAAGAGATAGTTTTGGGAGAAGTTGGACACAAGGAATAAAGTGGCATGGTGGCTTGAGGCGCTAAGGTGCAAGGGAGTGCAAGAGGAGGACTCATGTTCGAGTCCCGTGGAAGCGCAAGAATGTTTTAATTTTTGCCTTTGGCGTTAAGGCAAAAGGGAGTTAAGGAAGGAGCATTTAAAAGGGATTGTAAGGGGTTTATGTCACGAAATAAGTCAGTAGCAAAGTGGCTTTCATGCGCCACTTAAGAGCTTGGAGGTGACAATGGACGCAGGTCTTGGGTTCGAGCTGCCGAGTTTGTGCCTTGGGAGTTTTATTTTCTTTTGCATTAGGAAGGGAATCGGCCTAGGAAGGCCTTAAGAATAAATGGCGAGGTTTTGAGGCATGAAAGTCGATGTGGAAGGGTGGCTTGGGGCGTGTTAAAGAACTGCGGCAAAGAGGTCCCATGTTCGAGTAGCATGGGCAGCAATAGGATTCTTTTTTATGGAAGCTGGCGTGAATGGGAGAGGGAGCTAATGGCCTGATTTTGGACTCTTAATTTGATAAGGATAAGCTTAATTTTTTTTGCACTTAATTTCGGCTGGAAGAGTAGTATTATTAGTATTTTATTTCTTTTTATTTTGAAGAGGTGGCTAAGTGATGGGGTAAAGGATAAACTTTGTTTTAAATTAAATGAGTGATAATCAAAAGATAAGAATTATCAAAAAGGGAGAGGTGGCCAAATGAAGGGCTCTTGTGTTGGCATATTCGGCCAAGTGAAAGGGGGGTTGCCGAAATTCATCTAATTGTTCTTCTTTTCTTCTCAATTTTTCTCTCCAATTGTTCTTGGTCAATTCTCCTAGCCATAATTGCCAAAATTCTTCAAAAATTCCTTTCTTCTTTTCTTTTGTTTGGCCGAACCTACCCCCTCTTCTACTTAAAATTTCACCTTCCATTTGTGTTGCTAGCCGAATATCCCTACCACATAGGGCTTAGGCCGAATCCCCCTAAGGAAGGTGCTGTCGATTTCAAAGGTTGGTAAGTGCCTCTCTTAAGCATTCGGTTTCTCTTCTCTTCCTTTTTGTGTCAAAGCTTGAGAAACAAGCACAGGTAAGTTGGCCAAATGTGGTTATGGTTCTAATAGTGTATGTTTTGTGTGTAGCTAACGGCAAGGTGCATTGAGGGAGCCTTTCGTGGTTTCAATTCTGCAAGGTAAGCCAATATGGTATTCGGCCATAGGACACTTTCCATAGATTTTCTTATAGCTGATTTTAACAAAGTGACATATAGGGATTTTGACAGTTTCAGAAGATAGGAGTGGTTTTTCGGGATTTCGATTTTGCTTTGGTAAGTAATAATAAGATTCGGCCTAGGGCCATATTTGGATTATAGGTGCGATTAGTCCTTTGGGATTACTAATTTGGCCGAATAGGCCTATGGCACTAACTTTGGCGATTGGCCGAATATAGGGTCAAGGGATAGAGCACAGTAGATCGAAACTTCGGGATCTAGGATTCGCGTTAGTAACAGGTGTGTAAAATTCACTACACACTTTATTAGTTAACATGACTATATTGTTGCCTTTTAATCATTGTGGTAGTGATTTGCTTGTGGGCATGAGCATGGATTTCGGGTAAGTCCCCTATTACGTGATCTATGATGTATGCTTGAGTATGCCATCACATGCTGTTGAATGCTATGCTATACATAAATGCATGATATATGGGATTATGATAATTGTTATGTAAGCATGATGATGGTGGGATTAATGAGAGGAGGGGGATGATCTCTATGGACTGTCACCAGTGGTTTGGACCACAAGATGGGTTGGCCCCATCAGATTAATTGTGACTTTGGTCACCAGTGGTTTTGACCACACCGTTGATAAATTGTGACTAAGTCCCAGTGGTTTGGTACCACCAGTGGTTTTGACCACATTATGATAATTGTGACCTGTGGTCATCAATGGTTTTGACCACACGATGGGTTGGCCCCATCACTTGATATGTGACTCTAGTCACCAGTGGTTTTGACCACCAGTGGTTTTGACTACATGGGGTAGTAAAGAAGTACGGATGGTTAGTTGGGTTGCATGTTTGCATGTCAATTAATAATTTGTGTATGAGTTCCATTTCCGGGTGGGGGATTTACACACTGAGTCTTGGTGACTCACCCCTTCCCAAATTATTTTGCAGATGAGTAGATCGCGGAGATGGAGTCGGAGAGGACTCGAGGCGGCCATGCTTATTCGTTGGATTTGAATTTAATTTATTATAGTTAAGTTTATTTATTTTTTCTAAATTTTTAATTTGGGTTGTAATAAGGCCGCTAATTATTATTTGGATGTTTACATAGTCGTTTTTACTTTACTTATACTATTGAAACACCCCAAACCCGTCCCAAAAAGCCTAACCGGATTTGGTATGTTCCTCGAGTAAAACTTTAGCGGAATCACATTGTAAAGTAATTTTGTCTTTTGAAACATTATTTTAGGAGGAATTAATAAAATCAAAAGGAAACCAAACTTAAGAAAAACTTCTTTGAAAACATTTATATATTAGTGACAAAAACCTTTTAATTAATTATCGAAAACCAATTTAGTTATTTAATAGATATTTGTTCATGGCAAAATAAAAGTAAATCCAAACACGAAATTAAAGATAGTTTATAGTGGCCTTATTACATAATATTGGCAACCCAAAATAAATTCTAAGTAATAAAATTTAAAGTAATAAGTTTAAGTTGGAAAATCTCCACGATACTTAATACGAGCACTGGCCACCTCGAATTCCTTGCTGCCCCGATCCATCGCACTATGAGTCATCTGAAAAGTTATCCCATAAAATGGGTGAGTCATAAACTCAATGTATAACACATACACTAAAAAGCCCATTTTATCATATGCTTTCAAGCCCAAAATTTCACATATGGCCATAGGCCCATTTCACTCTTATTTAGCTCAAGGCCCATTTAGCTCATATTTAGCCCAAAGGCCCATTTAATTCATATTTAGCCCAAAGGCCCATTTCATAATGTATCAAGTAATAAACATACAATATTACATAATTATGTACATGAAATGAAATGCAAGCTGGCCCAACCTAAATATCCATCCGCTACACACCCCCGCATCAACCAACACACCGTGGGATTACTAAATCGACCCTCCATCCGCTACACACCATCAAGGCGCTTTCGCAGTCAACATGCACATCGCCCTTATTGTGGCAAAGCCACCAAAATAGATGTGACCAAGTCACCGATCAAGTCCAAATTTCATATACGTGACCAAGTCACCGGATTCACATACATGACCAAGTCACCGGAGCTAAATATGTGACCAAGTCACCGGAGCAAAATATACGGACCAAGTCACCGAGTCAAATTGTGACCAAGTCACCAGAGCGAAATATATGTGACCAAGTCACCAATTCACATATGTGACCGAAGTCACTGTAAATGTGGTAAAACCACCGAATACTTCCTCCTTTATCAACAATACCCTTATGCCCATGCACATACATATCAAATCAGATTTTCATGCTATTACCCCACAAAACATAATATAATCATACTTATTTCATAATTATGCATCTAGCAAAAATAAACGGAATATTGGGGTAACATACCTGAATTTTGTATACCAATGATTGGTATCCACAAACAAACATATTATCATATAATCACTTTTTAAAATATAGATCTATGGAAATTTTAATGTAAGGTTACACACCTAGTAACAGTGAGAATAATACCCTCTTGCTCGTCAACACCTAATTGATTAACACACTTGGTTAGTATAAACTATTGTTAACAAAACTATACTTATTGACAATAGATCTAAATCCTTACCCTGATTCACGAACGATAGTTATTTGTGGTTTTCTCCACTAGATGGATCAAAACCCACCGATATTTCACCAACGTAAAGTGGTTCTATTGTATGCACTACTTTGAATAATCGATCTTTGTTAGCGAAGGTCCACAACCGGTGGAAAGTCTCTAACCGATCTGATTTCTTCGCTTGTAGTTCGATGGTAAAGGAACACCTCTCTCTTCCAAACACTTCAAGATGACCCTTTTCTTACCTATCTTGTTGATCTTAGATCGCCCTAAAATAACGTAGATTAGTGATCCATCTAAAGAAATTGATATTATCTAAAATAGTAACCTTACCTTGATGATTCGAATGGTCACTTAAAGGTTGTCTTCAACAAAGATCTTTGAAAATATTTTCAAAAGATTCGCCTAGAGAGAAAATAAAAGATTATAGTTCTAAATTTACTAAAGTGAAAGGAAATGATAAAAATAATTGATAGAATTCTTACTTGAGTCCTTCAAGATTCGGCTTTAACAAAAAGAGAAGAGAAATGGTGGTTTCGGTTTGAGGGAAAAGAAGAAAGGGAAAAGAAAGAGAAGGAAAGGAAGAAGGAAGAAAGAGAAAGAGGAGAAGAAGATGATAATGGTGATTTCTCAAAAGAAAAGAGATGATTAGGAACTTTTGCACATTCGGCCAAGGAGGAAATTCTTGATCCTATGTGGTTTTGTAATGAGAGGAAGAGAAGAGAGAAATAAAGTGAAAAGAAAAAGAAAGGGAGAATTGATCAAAGAGAAAAGAGATTGATTTTGGAGCTTAGATGCATTCGGCAAAAGGGAGAGAAAAATGAAGAAGAAAATGGTGCTTAATCTTTGTAGTTTTGGTTTCAAAAGAAAATGGGAGAAAGAAAGTAGTATTTGGTTCAATCAATTGAGGGCTAAATCAAAAGCACAATTGTACCAAAGTGCCTAAGGTACATTCGGCCAAGGTAGGGGTTTTTGGAGAAAAATTGATCAAAAAGAAAGTTAAAACAAAGAGAAGATCTTTACCTAAATTCAATGACAATTTCGGCTATGAGAGAACTTTTGGAGAAATTGAGAAAAGATGGACAAAAGAATGTGCAAGACTTTTGGCTAACTCCCCCCTAATGACAAAGCACAAATTCGGCCAAATCAATGCCAACATTATCCCTTTTTTCCTCCTTGTTTCTTCCCTATCCACTCTTGATTTGCTATCAAAAAAAATAAACCACTCCCTTTAGCCTCCATGCCGTCTAGGTTCATGGTCAAATGACCATGAACACATCCCTAAAACATAGCCAAATATCATGCCTTTGTCCCCTTCATCTTATCACCAACTTATGATCCCATGCCATAAGTTCCTAACTTCTTTTTTCACATGGTCAAATAGCCAAAATTAAATGAATTCTCATCCACTCTAGAATATTCTTGGCCGACACTTATAAGGAAGAAAACAAAATTTAAAATCCTCCCTAATGCTAGCTAGAGATTCGAACCTTACACCTCAAGCACACATCCATACATATTAACCACTTTGCCAATTACTTAACTTATGCTTGAAACTCCTTGTCATTAATTCTTAAGGCCTAATTTACTTAGCTCTCTCTTAATTAATAAAAATTAAAAGTTTTACTAAGCCTTCACTTAATTAATGAAGCTCAAATAACTTCCAAAATTGCACTTAATAATGATTAAGCATGCAACATCATTCAATTAAGTAAAATGCATAACCCTAATTATCGAGGATGTTACGATTCTACCCCCTTAAAATAATTTCGTCCTCGAAATTACCCGGCCGAATAAGTGAGGGTATTGTTGTCACATCACTTCCTCCTGCTCCCATGAAGCTTCTTCCGATCCATGATTACGCCATAATACCTTGATGAGAGGAACTGATTTTCTCCGTAAAACCTTTACATCTCGCTCTAAAATTTGAATTGGTTCCTCTTCGATGACAAATCGATCTTAATTCCACCTCCTCAACTGGTACTATATGAGATGGATCCGAATCAGTAGCGGCGTAGCAATGAAACATGGAACACATCATGCATTTGCTTCAACTCAAGGTAAATCTAATCGATATGCCACGATCCGACTCGCTTCACAATCCGATAAGGTCCAATGAACACAGGACTTAGTTTCCTTTGCGTCCAAATCTCATCACCTTTTTCCAAGGTGAAACTTTAAGGAAAACTTGGTCCCCACAAAGAAACTCTATTTCTTTCCGCTTAAGATCGTGATACGATTTTTGTCTCGTCGACGCTTCCTTTAACCGAGCCCGGATTACCTTAACCATTTCTTGATTCACCACTATCTCGGACCCAAAATCGACGTTCCCTAATTTCGCCCAACACGTAGGAGTGCGACACTTCCGTCCATATAGTGCTTCATATGGTGCCATCCGAATCATCGATTGAAACTGTTGTTGTACGCAAATTCGCCAACGGTAAGAATTCCTCCCAACTTCCTTGAAATCTATCACATCCCCTTAACATATCTTATAATACGGATTACTCTTTGGACCGACCGTCCGATCGAGGATGAAATGCGTCATCAAGTCCAATCTGTGCCCAAAGCTCGATGCAATGCTTTCCAAAATCGCGACGTAAATCTTGGATCTCGTCCAAATTATCGACAACGGCACTCCATGCAATCTCACAATCTCACCACATATAACTTCGCCAATTTCGAAAGAGTAATCAACCCAATCGGGATAAAATGTACAGATTTCATCAATCGGTCCACTATCACCCAAATGGAGTCTTTCTTAGTAGGCGTAAGAGGAAGCCCACTAACAAAATCCATGGTGATTCTCTCCCACTTCCATTGCGGAATCTTTATTGGTCAGTAGCAATCCGTAAGGTACTTGATGTTCACCTTAACTTGTCGACACGCCAAGCACTTCCCTACAAATTCCATAACTTCCGCTTAAGTCCAAGCCACCAAAATTGATCTCGCAAATCTCAGATAACTTACTTCCTCCGTGATGCATAGCATAGGGGCTACCATGCGATTCTTGAAGTATCTTTGCCTCAACTCGATCCTTTGGCATACTGATTTTACCTTTAAAACACAATACTCACCGTTAATACCAAAATCTTCCAATTTCCCTCTGCACTGTCAAGCTTTTCATTCAGATCTTCATCTACCAATCGCCTTCTTTCACTTGACTTAACCATGTCGGCTTAACTCAAGTTACGCCAACAAGCTTTTCGTCATCGTAAAGGCTAAGATGTGCAAACATCGCCTTAAATCGACACCACTTTCGACTTAGAGCGCCCGCTACCACATTCACCTTGCCGGGTGGTACTCGATAGAACGATCGTAGTCTTTCAACAACTCTATCCACCTTCTTTGCCTCAAATTCAGCTTCTTTCTCGAGTCAAGAGATATTTCAAACTTTTGTGGTCCGTATATTATCGACTTTTCCCGTATAAGTAATGTCTCCAAACTTTAAGAGCAAAGACTACGATTGCCAACTCTAAGTCATGCGTCGGTAGTTAACTTCATGCGGCCTCAATCGCCGAGACGATATGCAACTACCTTCCCGCCTTTGTATCGAACACATCCTAAACCCATGTGAGAAGCGCCACAATACACAACGAAATCCTTTCCGCCTCAAAGTTGGATCAACACAGAGCTTCCGTCAAAACTTTCTTGAGCTTCTCAAAACTCTCTTGTCGCTTATCGCCCCACACGAAAGGTACTTCCTTTCTCAACAATTTCGTTAAAGGTGCAAACTATCGATGAAAATCCTTCGACAAATCTTGGTAGTATCCGCTAAACCCAAGAAATCGCGAACCTCGCCACGGACTTAGGTGGTTTCAATCTAGCATGACCTCAATCTTCCGAGGATCCACCCTTATTCCTTCCGCAGATACCACATGGCTTAAAATGCAACTTCTTTCACCAAAATTCACATTTGCTGAATTTGGCGACAATTTCTTTTCTCTTAAGACTTGCAACACAATTGGAGATGCTCATCATGCTCCATTTTAGACTTAGAATATACTAGGATGTCGCCTATGAAAACCACGATTAACCGATCCAAGTAGGGTGGAAAATTCGGTTCATCATATCCATAAACGCAATTGGGCATTCGTCAATCCAATGGCATTACCGTAAATTCATAATGCCCATATCTAGTTCGGAAGCCGTCTTATGGATATCCGCTTCTTTCACTTTAAGTCGATGATACCCGATCTTAGATCAATCTTAGAGAATCTGCAGCTCCTTTAAGTCGATCGAACAAGTCGTCAATCCTTGGCAAAGGATACTTGTTCTTGATGGTCAGCTTATTCAACTGCCGGTAGTCTATACACATCCTCATCGATCCGTCCTTCTTTTTCACGAATAGGACCGGTGCTCCCCATGAAGACACACTAGGTCGAATGAATCCACGCTCAAGCAACTCCTGAATCTGAGCCTTCAACTCAACCAACTCCTTCGGTGCCATTCTATATGGAGCAATAAAAACTGGCGCCGTTCCAGGTAATAAATCAATTCCGAACTCTACTTCACAATCCGGAGGCAAACTTGGAAGTTCTTCTGGAAAAACATCTACAAATTCCTTCACAGTTCTGACTTCATTAACAGTTGCTTCCTTAGCCTCCAACGCACTCACCAACATCAGAAAGGCTTCACATCCCTTTCTAACCATCTTTTCCGCCTTAAGAGCGGATACTACATTAGATAAGTAGTTCCGTCTGTCGCCCATCACTACAACTTCCTTGTCATCAAAAGTTCCTAATGACATCCGCTTAGCAAGACAATCCACATTTGCACGGTGCTTACAAGCCGACCCATGCCTAAGATAAGGTCAATTCTCAATGGCAACTCCATTAAATCACCGAACCAGATCCCTTAGACTTCAGAGGCACTTCCTTAAAAAGTTTGTCTATTTCTACATGTCATCTAGAGGACTAAGTACGATCATCTTCCTAGGTACAGATTTGAAGTCACATGCAAAGTCCCAGATACTTCACTAGCGATATAGGAATGAGTTGACCTATATCTATCAAAGCAATAAAGGGCAACCTGTAAATCAAAAACGTATCGTGATAACATCAGTGCATCACCGTTTTCTTCTGCTGATTTAACCGCATACACCGTATCTAGTTGTCTCGCCTCGAGCTACCATCGCCTCATCAAGTTTCGCGACCTCACCGGAACCATTGCCCTTCTATTTGGACCACGACCTCTTATCGGTTGTTGTCCACTTCATCACACCGATTAGCACCTCGACTTGTGAACGGTTCTTCTCCGAGTTCATCGGACAATCTTTGATCATATGATCCTTTGAACCGACTTGAAACATCCATTTGGTCTTCTTCCAAAGATTCTCCGAGTGTATTTTCCTATATTGAGAACAAGTACGACTTTGTACACTCGTGAGCGATCTGTTGACTTTGCGGTCCTCATTTCTTGATTTCTTCCGAAAGTTCCTGACGTCCTCAAGACCCAAAGCTTCTCTTATTCTTACTCCGCCTCGTCCGGTTCATCTCTCTCAGTTTAACCTCTTGCAATTCTTGCCCTTTCCATTAAGATTGCAAAAATCTCTTTCACGGTGTGGAGCAATCATCAATCTTAGCTCATCTCTAAGTCCATCTTCAAATCTGATACACCGTTCATATTCTGTAGCCACTATCCCTCTGGCATAACGGCTAAGTCGCAAAAATTCTACTTCATATTCAGCTATCGACTTGTTTCCTTATACTAGATTCAGAAATGTCTTCCTCTGGGAGTCGATGTAGCTAGCTCCAACATATTTTCCTTCGAATTTAATCTTAAAATACCCCCAATCCAGACGATCCACAGGGGTACTTTCCTTTATAGTGAGCCACCACTGGTAGGCTTCATCACGAAGAAGTGAAATAGCACCTTTCAATTTCTCTTCATCGGCAGTCTATATCGTCCATGATCCTCTCGATCGCTTCCAACCAATATTCGCTACATTAGAGCTACTCCAGATACTCCCCGAAAACCTCGGCTCCATTCAATCTTAGTCTCTCACCATGACTTTCGAGACCCATTTCCAGAACTAGCTTTCGCTACTCGTTCTAAAACTCGCAGCACAGCTTGTGATACTGCGTCACCACCTTCATTTTGTTCTTGAAAGTCCGCCCCAACAGCCGGTGGTGGAGCTTCATTCTCGGAACCTTGACCAGATCGAACTGGTTCCGAAACAGTCATCCTTCCTCTTCCATGTCCACGACGACCTCGTCCCCTAGAGCTCATGTCTACTACGTATCTTTTCTGTTTTTACGAAAAGTCTTATGTATTAGAATCTTTTCACTTCTTATTAAAAGAAAGTCTTATGAAACAGATATTCAGTGGTTTTCGTAGTAGCACACATACACCTAGGGTCCATGTCTCTAAGGTTTCCTTAGGCTTATCAAACATTCATAATACTTATCAAATAAAGGTACATACCGATGGATCAAATGAGAATTCGAGTGCCATGCTCTTATAAAACCATTTAACTTAAGAAAACTTTCAAAAAGTCATTTGGGCCAAACTTTGAAAACATTGTGGGCTTTAAAACCCAAGGCCGAGAGTTTAAAACTGGGCTTTGATACCAAGCTGAAACACCCCAAACCCTACCAAAAAGCCTAACCTGATTTGGTATGTTCCTCGAGTAAAACTTTAGCGTAATCACATTGTAAAGTAATTTTGTCTTTGAAACATTATTTTAGGAGGAATTAATAAAATCAAAAGGAAACCAAACTTAAGAAAAACTTCTTTGAAAACATTTATATATTAGTGACAAAAACCTTTTAATTAATTATCGAAAACCAATTTAGTTATTTAATAGATATTTGTTCATGGCAAAATAAAAGTAAATCCAAACACGAAATTAAAGATAGTTTATAGTGGCCTTATTACATATTATTGGCAACCCAAAATAAAGTCTAAGTAATAAAATTTAAAGTAATAAGTTTAAGTTGGAAAATCTCCACGATACTTAATACGAGCACTGGCCACCTCGAATTCCTTGCTGCCCCGATCCATCGCACTATGAGTCATCTGAAAAGTTATCCCATAAAAATGGGTGAGTCATAAACTCAATGTATAACACATACACTAAAAAGCCCATTTTATCATATGCTTTCAAGCCCAAAAATTTCACATATGGCCATAGGCCCATTTCACTCTTATTTAGCTCGAAGGCCCATTTAGCTCATATTTAGCCCAAAGGCCCATTTAATTCATATTTAGCCCAAAGGCCCATTTCATAATGTATCAAGTAATAAACATACAATATTACATAATTATGTACATGAAATGAAATGCAAGCCCGACCCAACCTAAATATCCATCCGCTACACACCCGCATCAACCAACACACCGTGGGATTACTAAATCGACCCTCCATCTGCTACACACCATCGAAGGCGCTTGTCATAGATCAACATGCACATCGCTCTTATTGTGGCAAAGCCACTAAAACAGATGTGACCAAGTCACCGATCAAGTCGAAATTTCATATATGTGACCAAGTCACCGGATTCACATACGTGACCAAGTCACCGGAGCTAAATATGTGACCAAGTCACCGGAGTAAAATATACGTGATCAAGTCACCGAGTCAAATTTGTGACCAAGTCACCAGAGCCAAATATATGTCACCAAGTCACCAATTCACATATGTGACCAAGTCACCGTAAATGTGGTAAAACCACCGAATACTTCCTCCTTTATCAACAATACCCTTATGCCCATGCACATACATATCAAATCGATTTTCATGCTATTACCCCACAAAACATAATATAATCATACTTATTTCATAATTATGCATATAGCAAAAATAAACGGAATATTGGGGTAACATACTCAATTTTGTATACCAATGATTGGTATCCACAAACAAACATATTATCATATAATCACTTTTTAAAATATAGATCTATGGAAATTTTAATGTAAGGTTACACACCTAGTAACAGTGAGAATAATACCTCTTGCTCGTCAACACCTAATTGATTAACACACTTGGTTAGTATAAACTATTGTTAACAAAACTATACTTATTGACAATAGATCTAAATCCTTACCCCTGATTCATTTAACGACATTATTTGTGGTTTTCTCCACTAGATGGATCAAAACCGTCGATATTCCACCAACGTAAAGTGGTTCGATTGTACGACTACTGAATAACCGATCTTTGTTAGCGAAGGTCCACAACCGGTGGAAAGTCTCTAATCACCGACATGACCCTTCGCTTGTAGTTCGATGGTAAAGGAATACCTCTCTCTTCCAAACACTTCGACAAATTTCTTTTCTTACCTATCTTGTTGATCTTAGATCGCCCCTAAAATAACGTAGATTAGTGATCCAACTAAAGAAATTGATATTATCTAAAATAGTAACCTTACCTTGATGATTCGAATGGTCACTTAAAGGTTGTCTTCAACAAAGATCTTTGAAAAATCTTTTCAAAAGATTCGCCTAGAGAGAAAGTAAAAGATTATAGTTCTAAATTTACTAAAGTGAAAGGAAATGATAAAAATAATTGATAGAATTCTTACTTGAGTCCTTCAAGATTCGGCTTTAACAAAAAGAGAAGAGAAATGGTGGTTTTGGTTTGAGGAAAAGAAGAAAGGAAAAGAAAGAGAAGGAAAGAAAGAAGGAAGAAAAGAGAAAGAGGAGAAGAAGATGATAATGGTGATTTCTCAAAAGAAAAGAGATGATTAGGAACTTTTGCACATTCGCCAAGGAGGAAATTCTTGATCCTATGTGGTTTTGCAATGAGAGGAAGAGAAGAGAGAAATAAAGTGAAAAGAAAAGAAAGGAGAATTGATCAAAGAGAAAAGAGATTGATTTTGGAGCTTAGATGCATTCGCAAAAGGGAGAGAAAATGAAGAATAAAATGGTGCTTAATCTTTGTAGTTTTGGTTTCAAAAGAAAATGGGAGAAAGAAAGTAGTATTTGGTTCAATCAATTGAGGCTAAATCAAAAGCACAATTGTACCAAAGTGCCTAAGGTACATTCGGCCAAGGTAGGGGTTTTTGGAGAAAAATTGATCAAAAAGAAAGTTAAAACAAAGAGAAGATCTTTACCTAAATTCAATGACAATTTCGGCTATGAGAGAACTTTTGGAGAAATTGAGAAAAGATGGACAAAAGAATGTGCAAGACTTTTGGCTAACTCCCCCCTAATGGCAAAGCACAAATTCACCAAATCAATGCCAACATTATCCCTTTTTCCTCCTTGTTTCTTCCCTATCCGCTCTTGATTTGCTATCAAAAAAAATTAACCACTCCCTTTAGCCTCCATGTTGTCTAGGTTCATGGTCAAATGACCATGAACACATCCCTAAAACATAGCCAAATATCATGCCTTTGTCCCTTCATCTTATCACCAACTTATGATCCCATGCCATAAGTTCCTAACTTCCTTTTCGGATGGTCAAATAGCCAAAATTAAATGAATTCTCATCCACTCTAGAATATTCTTGGCCGACACTTATAAGAAAGAAAACAAAATTTAAAATCCTCCCTAATGCTAGCTAGAGATTCGAACCTTACACCTCAAGCACACATCCATACATCTTAACCACTTTGCCAATTACTTAACTTATGCTTGAAACTCCTTGTCATTAATTCTTAAGGCCTAATTTACTTAGCTCTCTCTTAATTAATAAAATTAAAAGTTTTACTAAGCCTTCACTTAATTAATGAAGCTCAAATAACTTCCAAAATTGCACTTAATAATGATTAAGCATGCAACATCATTCAATTAAGTAAAATGCATAACCCCTAATTATCAGGATGTTACAACTATATTACAAAATGAAATTATAAATGTTAAGTAAATCGGTTAAAAGCAACATTATCAAATTAAGTAACTTTTACGAGTTTTCAATGATGTTACCATCGGGTAACAAAAATTTACCAAGTTAACAACAACTCTGTCGACTTTAAAATTTTACATGATCAAATGTTTTCAAAGGGTTTTTCAACACAACCATGTTTATAAAAATAATCCCAACTGAGTTTTATTAAACACTGTTTTAATACCTTAGCCATATTTTATCAAGTTTTCACCAGACACTCAAAATGTTTCAAATTGTTTTACTCCGTGACATACCAGATCCGGTCAGGACTCATGGGCCGGGTTTGGGGTGTTACATTTTTGGTATCAGAGCCCGGTTCAAAACTCGACTGTGGGGGCCCAAGGCCCAAAATGTTTTGTTTTTATTAGTAGGCCTTATTGAAATGTTTTGGGAAACTGTTTATGGTTTGAACAGCATGGCACCGAGTCTCCGGCACCAATCCGCCCAGGTAAGTAATTCTATCTATTTTCTTTGTGAATATTTGATAGGGGTAGAAGGGTAAATTATGAACATAGAATATTAGAATAAGGAATTGTTGAACCCTAGGGTTAGCGTACCCCAACAAACAATGCATAAGATTTAATAATTCCCTAAACAACCCTGTGAGTTGTCACTGAGCAAGGTATGTGGCAATCGTTATACACATGTCTAGGATTGGATTCGGTGGGAGCCTGGTATTTAAGCAGTCCTAGTGACTCACCTCCTACTCACTTGAATCCTACATGGTGCGTAGTGACGGTTCATCCTAGCTGAGATGACGTGCTCACAGGCTAAACTTAATAACTAAAACCCGAAAGGGACTAGCCGTTTTGCTTTTGAAGTAATTAAAACCTTGACTTTAAAAAAAATGATGACCAAAATACCCTCCGTATGAAAAATTTCCAAATAAAAAAATTCAAAATATCCTTCTTTTATGAAATCAATTAGAACCAAATTTTGGAAATCTTGTTATGAAAAAAAATTACTAAAATACCCCTAGTGGTAAAATTACAAAATTGCCCCTAACCAACAAAATTACCAGAATGACCCTGATTTTCAAAATTTTGCAACATCACTGTTCTGGAAAATGCAATTCTAAAAAAGAACCCTCAATGTTTTACAACTTTTGAAATATCTCTGATTTATTATCTTGATTTGTGAAAAATTATCGAAACACCCCTGTAGGACAAAATTACGAAAATACCCCTGGGTAGTGGAAAACAACCATAATGAAAAACTACAACATTTCTCTGAATGAATGAAAGTTCATAACTGCTTGGTGGATGGATGAATGAATGAAAAGACTGTGTACATGCATGAATACGAAAGAACCACTCCTAAATTCTCTTTCATAAAACTCCTTCGCGGGTAAACAAGTGAAACAAAAGTACTAATTCATAAAACTTCTTAATCAGATCACGACGAGAGTAATGAGTACAAGAGGTCGTGGACGTCTGCCTCGTGGTCATGGTAGAGGTAGGATGACCTTGTCGGAGCCAGCAAGGTCTGGTCATGGGTCTAGAAATGAGATGCCGGATCTACCGGCGGTGAAAATTGAGTTCCAGGATCAGACCGGCAGTAACGATGTAGTATCCCAAGTGGTGATACGAGTGTTCGAACGAGTTACTGAGGTAGGCGCGGGTGTAGGAGCCCAAAAATCTATGGTTGAACGACTCCGGGCTAACAGAGTGGAGGGATTTTAGAGGAGTTTCTAGAGTGGCACCCAGTGCGACGGAATATTGGTTAGAATCTACTGAGAGGATCATGGGTGACCTGGATTTTACAGCTGAGGAGAAGTTGAAGGGTATAATCTCTCTGCTTTGGGATGAGTCATATCAGTGGTGGCTCACCGTAAGGGATGGAGCGATAGCGGAGGACCTCACATGGGAGTATTTTAAGGCTGCTTACCAAAAGAAATATGTAGGAACTAGCTATGTGGATGCGCAGCAAAAGGTTTTCTTGAACCTGGTTCAGGGTAATAAGACGGTGGCGGAGTATGAGGCCAAATTTCTCCGGTTGAGTAGGTATGCTCATGGTATTGTGGGTACCGAGCATGAACGCTGTGTTAGATTCGAGGATGGGCTGAGAGATGAGCTGAGGATGATGATAGCTCCATAATAGGAATGAGAGTTCGCTGTCCTAGTAGAGAAATCTAAGGTTACTGAAGGGGTAAGACAGTCGGTTAGGCGTAATCAGGATAGGAATTGGAATAAGAGGAACGCTGGATCTTCGAAGTTTTTTGGTAATCAGCAGAAGAGGACGAGGTTTGGTGGGTCAGATCAAGCTGCTAGGCCTGCTGCTACTGCCAATCCTCAATGGCCGCCACGGTGTGCTCGGTGTGGGAAGTCTCACACGGGGGAGTGTTGGAATGGTAATCGGGGATGTTTCGAATGTGGGTCCATGGAACATCGAGTTAGAGATTGTCCGAAAAAGGTAGCTAGGCTGAGGTCAGAGGGTCAGGATCGTGCACCGACTAGGAGGGACAATCAACAGCCACCGAGAGGTCGTGGTGCAGGAAGAGGAGGTAATGGTGCTGGCAGAGGTCGTGAGGCATCGAGGGGAGGTACCGGTGGTACTGAGGCTAGGCAACCTGGTTTGGTCTATGCCGCGAGGCGTCAAGAGGAGGGCGACGCACTGGACGTCATAACCGGTATGTTCTTGATCTTTGGTGTACCCTATAGTACCTTGATTGACATTGGCTCAACCCACTCATACATTGCTAGTAGCGAGTGGAAACTCGTGACTTAGACTCGAGCTTACTTCTAGGAAGATGACCAGATTAAGCCCTTTAGGTCACTCAGAAGTAAGTAAACTCTATAGGATGTACCAGAGAACTCTAAGGGGTCGATTCTGGTCGACTTGATGGAACTACTGCTTGGGAGTTTGATTTAATCCTGGATGGATTGGCTAGTAAAGTATCAAAGTTAGCTTCGGATTGCGCAGCTAAGCGCATGGTAATAAGGACCGTGGAAGGTGATGAGGTGGTGATGATAGGTAAAAGGAGAGATTACCTATCTAATCTGGCTTCGCATTGAAGGCGAAAAAGATGGTGAGGAAGGGTTGTGAAGCATATGTGGTGCATGTCCGTGCTTTGGAAGCTAAGGATGTTCTTTGTGAGAGATGTCCGGACCGTAAGGGACTATGTTGATGTGTTTCAGAGGAACTTCCGGGTCTACCTCCGCATCGTGAGGTTGAATTTGGTATAGATCATTCAAACCCGCTAGTATCTATAGCTCCGTATTGGATGGCGCTGAAAGAATTGGTAGAGTTGAAGGCACAGATTCAGGAATTGTTGGATAGAGGGTTCATCTAACCAAGTGTATCGCCTTGGGGAGCTCCAGTGCTTTTTGTCAAGAAGAAGGATGGGACAATGAGGATGTGCATAGACTATCGACAGCTGAACAAGTTGACAATAAAGAACCGTATCCTTTGCCCAGGATTGATGATTTGTTCGACCAACTCAAGGGTGCGTTGGTGTTCTCTAAGATCGACCTTAGGTCAGGGTACCATCAGCTTAAGGTGAATGAGGCTGATGTCCATAAGACAGCATTTCGTACTCGGTATGGGCACTACGAGTTTCTGGTAATGCCTTTTGGTTTGACGAATGCATCGGTCGCGTTTATGGACATGATGAATCGGGTTTTCCAACCCTATCTGGATCGGTTCGTCGTGGTATTCATAGATGACATTTTGGTGTACTCGAAGTCTGAGGAGGAGCATGACGTACATCTTCATGTGGTTCTGCAAGTTCTAAGGGAGAAACAATTGTACGCCAAATTCAGCAAGTGTGAGTTCTAGCTCAAGGAGGTAACTTTTCTTAGGCATGTTGTTTCAGCTGAGGGCATCAGGGTGGATCCCCGTAAGATTGAGGCAGTTTTAGAGTGGAAACCACCAAAGTCAGTTACGAAAATTCAGAGTTTTCGGGTTGGCGGGATATTATAGGAGATTTGTGGAAAATTTCTCCTTAATCGCAGACCGCTGACTAAACCGCCGAGAAAAGGAGTTCCATTTGTGTGGTATCGAGAAAGAAGAGAGTTTCGATAAGTCAAGAGGATCTTGATGAAGCACCGCTTTTGATTCACTGAGGCGTAAAAGGAATTCACTCAGTATTGCGATGCATCGCATATCGGGTTTAGGTGTGTGTTAATGCAAGAAGGAAGGTGGTCGCTATGCGCCACGACGATTGAGGCCTCACGGAAGCTAACTATCCGACACATGATTTGGAATTACCGATATGGTTTTTGCCTTGAAGATTTGGAGGCACTATCTCGTGGGGAGAAGTCGGTAGTATACACTGATCACAAGAGTCTGAAGTACCTCTTAAGTCAGAAAAATTTAAATCTGAGGCAGTGGAGGTGGATTGAGTTGCTGAAAGACTACGACTGCTCAATCGAATACCATCCGGGCAAGGCTAATGTGGTAGCTGATACATTGAGCCGAAAGGTGGTGGCGGATTTGTGAGCAATGTTTGCTCACCTAAGTCTCTATGAGGATTGGAGCCTTTTAGTGGAATTGCAAGTGAAGCCGTCTTGGATTAATGAGGTCAAAGAAAGGCAGATGATCGACGAAGCTTTGAGTACTCGGAAGTTGCAAGTACAGAATGGTGAGGCCGAAGGTTTCAGCTTAGGTAGTGATGGAGTGTTGTACTTTCAGGGGAGAGTATGCATGCCTAAGGATGATGATTTGAGGCAGCGAATCCTTAAAGAAGCTCATAGCATCCGTATGCTATGCACCTGTGAAGCAAGCAAGATGTATCGTGATTTAAGGGAGCAGCTTTGGTGGTACGAGTCTTAAGTGAAGTAACCGAAGTTAGTGGGAAAGTGTTTGACATGCCGCAAGTTAAAGTCGAGCATCGATTACCATCGTGGTCATGCATAAATAGATAAAGATCCCATAGTGGAAGTGGGAGGAGATTACTATGGATTTCGTAAGTGGGCTTCCCTCACGCCCAAAGAAGAAAGATGCGATTTGGGTGATAGTGGACCGGTTGACCAAGTCAGCCCATTTCATACCGGTAAGGGTTGACTACTCGCTTCAAAGGTTAGCCAAGTCGTACATAGCGTAGATAGTGCAGCTTGTATAGAGTACGGTGTCCATTATCTCGGATCGAGATCCCCGATTCACGCCGAGATTCGAAAGGCTTTACATCGGGAGTTAGGCACGAAATTGAATTTCAAAGACGGCTTTTCACCCGCAAATCGATGGACAATCCGAGGGTTATCCAAGTATTGGAAGATATGTTAAGGGCTGTGTTTTGACTTCCGTGGTAGTTGGGAAGAGTACCTACCTTTATAAAGTTCACTTATAACAATAGTTATCAAGTTTAGTATTCAGATGGCACCGTATGAGGCGTCAGATGGTCAAAAATGCCGCACCCTACATGTTGGACGGAACTAGGAGAGCGACAGATGTTGGGTCCAGGTTAGTGGTAGAGACGGAGGATAAGGTCGACAGCATAAATCCTCTACCGATCTTAAACGCAGAGATGTTGAGTATGCAATGGGTGATAAGGTCTTCTTGAAGGTATCACCTTGGAAGAAGGTGCCGAGGTTTGGCGGAAGGGCAAGCTAAGCCCTAGATTCATCGGACCGCATACGGTGTTGAAACGCAGGGACCGGTAGCTTACCGACTTGAGTTGCCAACGAATTGAGCCGGATACATGACGCCTTCCATGTTTTGATGCCGAGGCGCTATCGATTAGATCCCTCACACGTAGTCTTTGGTTGCAAAATTGAAGTAAACTCAGACTTGTCTTTCAAGGAGGAGCCAGTACAAATCTTGGATCGAGATGTCAAGGTTTTGAGGAGGAAGTCAGTGCCTTTGGTGAAGGTGTTATGGCGGAATCATGGTACGGAGGAGGCCACATGGGAACCCGAGGATGTGATGCGTAGCAATACCCCCAACTCTTCTGATCCAGGTAATTTCGAGGCCGAAATTATTTTAAGGGGGTAGAACTGTAACATCCTAAATTAGGGGTTGTTTGTAATTTAATTATTTTTCCCATGTGTGCTTGAAGAAATATGTATGCTTGATTGCCCGATATATTTAAGGGTCTAGTCATAACCCTGCACTAGTCTGCTTAGGGCTAAAATTTATTTTTAGTGCTTGAGAGGAGGGAGCTAGGTGAGATAGGGGTTAAGAGATAGTTTTGGGAGAAGTTGGACACAAGGAATAAAGTGGCATGGTGGCTTGAGGCGCTAAGGTGCAAGGGAGTGCAAGAGAGAGGACTCATGTTCGAGTCCTGGTGGAAGCGCAAGAATGTTTTAATTTTTGCCTTTGGCATTAAGGCAAAAGGGAGTTAAGGAAGGAGCGTTTAAAAGGGATTGTAAGGGGTTTATGTCACGAAATAAGTCAGTAGCAAAGTGGCTTTCATGCGCCACTTAAGAGCTTGGAGGTGACAATGGGCACAGGTCTTAGGTTCGAGCTGTCGAGTTTGCGCCTTGGGAGTTTTATTTTCTTTTTCATTAGGAAGGGAATCGGCCTAGGAAGGCCTTAAGAATAAATGGCGAGGTTTTGAGGCATGAAAGTCGATGTGGAAGAGTGGCTTGGGGCGTGTTAAAGAACTACGGCAAAGAGGTCCCATGTTCGAGTAGCATGGGCAGCAATAGGATTCTTTTTATGCAAGTGGCGTGAATGGGAGGGGAGCTAATGGCCCTGAATTTGGACTCTTAATTTGATAAGGATAAGTTTAATTTTTTTGCACTTAATTTCAATTTGGAAGAGTAGTATTATTAGTATTTTATTTCTTTTTATTTTGAAGAGGTGGCTAAGTGATGGGGTAAAGGATAAACTTTGTTTTAAATTAAATGAGTGATAATCAAAAGATAAGAATTATCAAAAAGGGAGAGGTGGCCAAATGAAGGGCTCTTGTGTTGGCATATTCGGCCAAGTGAAAGGGGGGTTGCCGAAATTCATCTAATTGTTCTTCTTTTCTTCTCAATTTTTCTCTTCAATTGTTGCTGGCGGAATTCTCCCTAGCCATAATTGCCAAAATTCTTCAAAAATTCCTTTCTTCTTTTCTTTTATTTGGCCGAACCTACCCCCTCTTCTACTCAAAATTTCACCTTCCATTTGTGTTGCTAGCCGAATATCCCCTATCACATAGGGCTTAGGCCGAATCCCCCTAAGGAAGGTGCTGTCGATTTCAAAGGTTGGTAAGTGCCTCTCTTAAGCATTCAATTTCTCTTCTCTTCCTTTTTGTGTTCCGAAAGCTTGAGAAACAAGCGTGGGTAAGTTGGCCGAATGTGGTTATGGTTCTTATAGTGTATGTTTTGTGTGTAGCTAATGGCAAGGTGCATTGAGGGAGCCTTTCGTGGTTTCAATTCTGCAATGTAAGCCAATATGGTATTCGGCCATAGGACACTTTCCATAGATTTGCTTATAGCTGATTTTAACAAAGTGACATATAGGGATTTCGGCAGCCGTAAGATAGGAGTGGTTTTTGGATTTCGATTTTGCTTTGGTAAGTAATAATAAGATTTAAGATAGGGCCATATTTGGATTATAGGTGCGATTAGTCCTTCGGGATTACTAATTTGGTCGAATAGGCCTATGGCACTAACTTTGGTGATTGGCCGAATATAGGGTCAAGGGATAGAGCACAGTAGATCGAAACTTCGGGATCTAGGATTCGCGTTAGTACCAGGTGTGTAAAATTCACTACACACTTTATTAGTTAACATGACTATATTGTTGCCTTTTAATCATTGTGGTAGTGATTTGCTTGTGGGTATGAGCATGGATTCCGGGTCAGTCCCCTATTACGTGATCTATGATGTATGCTTGAGTCTGCCATCACATGCTGTTGAATTCTATGCTATACATAAATGCATGAGATATGGGATTATGATAATTGTTATGTAAGCATGATGATGATGGGATTAATGAGAGGAGGGGGATGATCTCTATGGACTGTCACCAGTGGTTTGGACCACAAGATGGGTTGGCCCCATCAGATTAATTGTGACTTTGGTCACCAGTGGTTTTGACCACACCGTTGATAAATTGTAACTAAGTCCTAGTGGTTTGGTACCACCAGTGGTTTTGACCACATTATGATAATTGTGACCTATGGTCATCAGTGGTTTTGACCACATGATGGGTTGGCCCCATCACTTGATATGTGACTCTAGTCACCAGTGGTTTTGACCACACGGGGTAGTAAAGGAGTACGGATGGTTAGTTGGGTTGCATGTTTGCATGTTAATTAATAATTTGTGTATGAGTTGCATTTCCAGGTGGGGGATTTACACACTGAGTCTTGGTGACTCACCCCTTCCCAAATTATTTTGCAGATGAGTAGATCGTGGAGATGGAGCTGGAGAGGACTCGAGGCGGCCATGCTTATTCGTTGGATTTGAATTTAATTTATTATAGTTAAGTTTATTTATTTTTTCTAAATTTTTAATTTGGGTTGTAATAAGGCCGCTAATTATTATTTGGATGTTTACATAGTCGTTTTCACTTTACTTATACTATATTACAAAATGAAATTATAAATGTTAAGTAAATCGGTTAAAAGCAACATTATCAAATTAAGTAACTTTTACGAGTTTTCAAAGATGTTACCATCGGGTAACAAAAATTTACCAAGTTAACAATAACTCTGTCGACTTTAAAATTTTACATGATCAAATGTTTTCAAAGGGTTTTTCAACACAACCATATTTTATCAAACACTGTTTTAATACCTTAGCCATATTTTATCAAGTTTTCACCAGACACTCAAAATGTTTCAAATTGTTTTACTCCGTGACATACCAGATCTGGTCAGGACTCATGGGCCGGGTTTGGGGTGTTACAGTACATACTGCTTGGAGCATTTTCTCTCTACAAATTTTAACCCCCACTAGCCGAGGAAAATATTCAGAATGAACTTGGAGTTTGTCCCTGATTATAAATGAAACATATTTTAAGCTTGAGTGGCATAAGTCATTTACGAGAAATTAAAAAGTTGTTAAGGAGATTAGAAGAAGCGAAGTTCGTGGAGTGTGTATAAGTTGGAGCAACGATGCAATTTGGGCAAAAGTATGCATTGGTTTTTGTTGTTCATTTTTAGATGCAGCATTAATTTTTTTCATGATGTTTTTGTTTCGAACTTCTCCCAAAAGATTATTTGGTTAAAAATGAGTAGACGGATTAATGCTATTATTTATTATGACAGTGAAGTGCATGACACCGAGAATGTGGTCATTTTTATCAGAGAACACAGTGCGAATGACTTTTAATAGAACATACAATTGCCAAAACTACGAACAAGAATTAGGCAGAAAATCGTCGGATCTAACCAGCTGAGAGTATCGTCCCTTAAATATCATTTTTGTGCTTTGGTTGACCCTGTTAGATATGATGCTTTTGATATCAAAGGTGCGAGGGAGTTGGAGCCGATGGTGCAGATGTATCTAGACTGTGGTTCACTATTTCTTGAGTTACATGATGAGTTCTCAATACCAGACCAAGGCTCTTAGAAGTTGACATCTGTTCATGTTTGAGATGCCAGAACGGAAGAACATGTCGATAGTCTAACGACACAGTTGTGTGGTAGGTTCACCACTTTGTTAGGAACTTCCCATTATGATATCATTGAATCATCAATGGAAAGACACTAATCTATCTAGACCATCAATTCAAACGCGACAGGTACAACACCGAACAGTTGGGTTGGGGTGGTAGAGCGGAAGACATTACCCATGCATGTCACTCAGTTAGTGGTATTGATTTGAGCTTCGGTTAGCTGATGTTTAATGTTGGGAACTCTTACAAGAGAATGACATCAACTTTGAGTGGTTGGATATTGGATACATAAAAATATACACACTTTTTCATGCCCTTTTCAACTCAAAATCATGCAATTTTGGCAAAATTATTGTCGAAAAATAATTAATTTGTATAAAATAGTTAAATTTCACTTAAATTATGAACATGTTGAATTTTAATTAATTTTGATCATTTTTCAACAGATTTGCACAAAGGGCAAAAAAACGACTCGGCAGACACTGCTAGAAGTTCAAAACCGAGAAGCAATTTGAAGTTTCAAGGCGAATTAATTTTCAGCCTAAGTCGGTCCAATTATGTGTATTAATTCATGATATAATTAATTTTAATTTATATCCAATTTAATTTGGATTAAATAAATTATTATTAATTAATTATGAAAAAGTGGTCCAGTTGAGCTGAACCGGCCAAGAAGTGGACAGCCCAAACCGTCCATATGCTGACCCAAATCAGCTTATTGGCTGATTATTTAGCTTGCAAAGAGGCCCTTGAAGACTTGTTCAAGTTGCAAACAAACCCCTCTACAATTGGTGGCTTTATAGATTTGCCCCAAGCCTAAATTAGCAATATCAACCTTGCCACATGTGTGGTCGGCCAAGGGAGGACTCTTCAGCTATAAAAACCCCCTTAGGCTGGTCATTTGAAAAAAAAAAAAACATCTCAAGCATTCACATCTTTTCTCTCTTCTTTTCCATTCTAAATTCCCTTGCTCTCTTGCCGATTTCTCCTCATGGAAAAGGGGAATTCATCAGCCATTTGGAGCAGCAATCAAGTGTTCATATCATCCTTGGTTGACGAGGACAACGGAGAAGGAAGAACGGAGCAAACTAGCCAAGCCACAGAAAAACACTGGATTTGATTCTTGTTCCCTATCTCTTTAATTTTTGTTGTTGTTATGATGAACATATCTTTGAATATTTATGTTGTTGGAATGGTTAATTTAATCAATTTAGCTTGAATTTAAATTGTGTTCGGTTGATTTCATTTTATTTTTTAATATTATTAAAATTGTGTTTATGTTGCTATAGGCCTCGGTAAGATGCTTGATCAAGTAAAATCATGACTAAGTTTTTCTTGCATTACAATTGTGAGGGAGTTAATGAATTGATTATTTAATCGGATTGAAATTGTAATTAATGGACACAGTACCTAATTAGTGCATGTTTAATCATCTAAGGTAGTTGAGGGTTAAATTAGCAATGGTATCTGACGATACAATTGCCTTGCATAACTTGTAAGATTATTGTGATTAAATTGTTTCAAGGTAGGAATATTTTGTTACCTGGCGTAGTCTTTTATGTGCTTATTAGATTTAATTAATCGTTTGAATTGACATAGGGATATGTACAAGAGATTCTTTATATTTAATAAGTATGTATGTGCAATAACATATTTGCCTATTAATATTTGTTTAATCGATTGAATTGACATAGGGATATAGTCAAGAGATGAATAGATTTTGGTAGGTGAGTATGTTCATAAGTTAGAAAATTACCGAGTTGCCGAGAATTTATTCAGTAATAATATAAACATGAGTTTAAAATTCTAAGTTAAGAAATGTAATTAATCTAACACAATTATGTCATCTTGATTAAAATCATTTTTGAAATCGCATTTGAGATTTATTTATTTAGTTTACTTAGTTTAAAATCTTAGTTTTTAATCACCCTCTTCAAACAAAATATTTTTCTTCACCAAAGTGTTTTAAATAGCATTCATAAATAATTCTTTTTCACAGTCCTTGTGTGTAACATCCCGGATTAGGGCCTATGCACTATGACTAAAATTTTATGAAATAGTATGCCTTATGTGTTGTGAATGTGTTGTGTGCATTTTAGAACCTTGGAAATGCTTTAGAAAATATTAAGTCTTAAGAGGAAATATAAGGAAATGTAAGGAAATGAAAGGAAATGAAAGGAAATGTAAGGAAATGAAAGGAAATGTAAAGAAATGTAAGGAAATGTAAGGAAATGTAAGGAAATATAAGGAAATGTAAGGAAATGAAAGGAAATGAAAGGAAATGTAAGGAAATGTAAGGAAATGTAAGGAAATGTAAGGAAATGTAAGGAAACTTGGAAATGATTTAGAAATGTTAAGTTTCAAAAAGAGGAAAGTTAACATTTTGGAAACCTAAGTAAAATAGGAAAGTGAACATCTTGGAAACCTAAGTTAAAAGAGGAAAGTGAACATTTTGGAAACCTAGGAAATGTCAAGTTTAAAGAGCCAAACAAAAATTTTTGGAAACTTAGAAATGACTTAGAAATGTCGAGTTTTAAAGTTTAAAAGAGGAAATTAAGGCAATGTGGCCTTAAGAGAAAAAATATGTGAAATTTGACACACAATTGGGCTTGGAAAAGTGGCTTGAAGATGCCACTTAGGGCCTCTGGAAATGGCGCCACATGCAAGTGTATTTGGGCCATGGATCGAGTCACTTAGGAAGCAAATAAAAGAAGTTTTATTTTGCTACAAAGAGCAGAGAGGTGGACGGCAAGTGGGCTCTTAAAAGAGAAGTTTTATTTCCTTTAGAATTTCGGCTAATTAGGAGATAATTGTTGGATTAATTCTTTTGATAAAGTGATAATTATCACATAGGAAGAGTGGTGGCCAAGTAGGGTACTCTAGCCTAGTAATTTTGGCTATAAAAGGGAAAGAAGGCCATTCATTCATTCATTCATTCACTCTTCCTTTGCCGAATTTCTTAAGCGATTCTCCTCTCTCGTCGAAATTCCTACAGCTTTTATTCTTCCTTCTCTTTTCTTTCTAATCCTCCAAAAGTTGAAAGTTGTGAGAGCATCATTTAGCCATAGCCTAATCTCGAAGGTTGAAGTGAAGGGTGCAAATAAGGGTAAGATCGTTTATTCCTTCTTTTATATTTTAGACTTATCAAAATTTAGGGACTAATTTTGATTATTAATCTTGGTCAATCATGGAAGGAGAAGTTCTTTTCCGAAGGTACACCATAGGCCACGTGTTCCCTAGTTATTCGGTGAATTTGGGATTTAAGATCCTTAAGGTAAGTGACTATGAATATTCGCCAAGACCCTATTTTTGTAGTAGATCTATTATTATGTGTTTTATTTGAAAACTAACCGATTCAAGGGATTAGTGAGTAGCCGATTTCAATGGGGAAGAATACAAGTTTCGGATTTGATTTTTTTATTCAATCGGCATTAAGGTAAGTACACAAATCCTACTAGGATTTGGTTTTATATTTAATAGGCCTTTGCTAAATATTACCATGTTGGCGAATGTAGGCATTAAAATCTAAGGTAGTAGATCGGATTTCGGATTTCAAGTGAAATCATTAAGTTTAATCAGTGTGTACCCTACTCTAAGTTTTAATATGTTCATGGTGTGTTTTAAATTAAATGTGTTAATATGAAAGTGTAAGAATATGGCTAAGGTACCGTGTGTACCCCACACTAATCTTAATAGATTTATGGCTTTAACTTGATATATGTGTTAATATGAAAATGTAAGAATGTGGCTAAAGTACCATGTTATGGTACAAAGTACTGTGCACGTTTTCCTACTCCTACTAGGGTTACTTAAATATGTTATACTTAACATGTGAAAAGTGACATGAATGTGAATTTAAGTATGATATGCATGATATGAATAATATTGGGCATTCGAGTTATTTGAGAAAGGGGAAGTGAATGTGATGACTTCGGTCTCACTATCTGAATGTGGTGACTTCGGTCACATTATCTGAATGTGGTGACTTTGGTCACATTGTCTGGATGTGGTAACTTCGGTTACATTATCTGAATGTGGTGTCTCATGACATAATTATCTGGTGGCTATGCCACGAATTTTATATGGGCGATGAGCACGTCGACTGTAGTGACTGTCTTCGATGGTGTGTAGCGGATGAAGGGTTGACTTAGTAGTCCCCAAGGTGTGCATGTTAGTACGGGGATGTGTAGCGGATGGCATCTAGGTTTGGGCTTGGGTTGCATCAATCTTGAATCATTAAATGTGAAATTATGATACGTATGAATATGATTTGTTATGCCTGAATTTGTTAAGACTTAGTGTTTGTGTACACATTGAGTCTGTTTGACTCACCTGCTAGGGAACATGTTTCAGTGACGATCGTTGATGGACCGGGTTCGTAGAAGCTTAGGATGGCCATGCACAAAGAAGAAATTTACGACTTGGACTTTTATTTAATTTTAAGTAATTTATAGTTTATTTTGGTTTTAATTTTGGGAAATTATTTGATGTAATAAGGCCGTAGTAGCGTTTACTTTACTTTTATTTATTGAGCATACAATCTTTATATTTATTAAAAGATTAAGTAAAATTAATTTAATTCAAAGCCCAAACGTTTTGTCACCTAAATCAAAAGGATTTTTAATAGCGAAATAAACCTGTTTTCAACTCAAGCCCAACCCAAAACAAATTTTCTTTAAAAACACACAAGTTTTTCCTAAGTAACAAAAGAATTTGAAACGGTTTACACCGGGGAACATACCAGATCTAGTCCAGGCTCGTGGGCCGGGTGTGGGGTGTTTCAATTTGGTATCAGAGCCCAGTTTTAAACTCTCGACTGTGGGCTAAGGCCCAAAACGTTTTCAAATTGAGCCCAAATAAGCTTTATAAAGTATCTTATGAAATAAGCAGGATTTTCTGGCATGGCACCTAAGTCTCTAACCCGCAGTCCACCAGGTAAGTACCCCTAACTATCTGTGTGATTATTTGAATTATAGAAGGGTAGAAAAGGAATGGAACGTAGAATAGCATGATAGGAACTTGAACCCTAGGATTAGACTACTCAAATACAAGTACATAAGACTTAATGCACTAAACAAACCTATGGCTAAGTCAATCGAGTGAGGGTGTGGCAACCATGGTACGCATGTTCAGGATTGGATCCGAAGAGCTCGGTATTTGCTAGATCCTAATGACTCACCTCCTCTTCACAGAATCCTACAGTGCGTAGCTTTGGCTCACCCTAACCTGAGGACTTAGTGGGTGTGGCAACCCCAAGTCAAGCATGCCTAAGAATGGTTTCAGTGGGAGCTTGGTACTTAGCGGTCGTGTGACTCACCTCCTCTCCACTCGAATCCTACAGTGCGTAGCTTTGGTTCACCCTGACCAAGAAGACTCGGACATAGGCTAAACCCAATAACTAAAACCCGAAAGGGAACTAGCCATGTTTTTTTTATATATAAGACCCCTAATTTTAAAACTCTTGAAATCATTTCTCTTTAATTTGTGAAAACTAATTTTTTCCACACAATTTTCCGAAAAAATTTCTGATTTATAAAATTACTAAAATACCCCTAGTGGTAAAATTACAAAAATGCCATTGGTTTATAAAATGTCCAATTACTCAACAGTTTTGCCAAAATTTCATTATTTTATAAATGTTCAAAAACCCTTATTTGCAAATTATCAAAAACATCTTAATTTTTAGAAAATTACAAAATTGCCCCTAACATACCAAAATTTCCAAAATGACCTTGATTTCCAAATTTTTTTGCAACTTCATCGTTTTGGAAAATAAATTTCTCAAAAAGAACCCTCAAAGTTTTGCAAATTTTGAAATATCCCTGAATTATTAAACTTTACAAATTTACCTCGGTTTATTACCAAATTACCTCAAATTAAAATTATCGAAATACCTGGAATTTCCAAATTTACCAAAGAACCCCGGGACTATAAAAATTCCAAAATACTTTTTGACAAAATTACCAAGGAACCCTATTTGACAAATTACGAAAAATACCCTTGTAGGACAAATTACGCAAATACCACTGGGTAGTGGAAAAACAACAATAATGAAAACTACAACATTTCTCTGAATGAACGGAAGTTCATAATTGATTGATGGATGTATGAATGTAAAGACTGTGTGCATGTATGAATACGAAAGAACCACTCTTAAAATTCCTTTCATAAAACTTCATCGTGGATAATCAGTGGAATATAGGCTAAAAATTTCTTAAATCAGATTAAAACGCATCGTTAGATATGAGTTCTAGAGGACGCGGTCGTCAAGGACGGGGTAGAGGAAGAATAACTGTGTTAGAACCCGTTAGATCGGGTCAAGGGTCTAACAATGAGTTACCATAGCCACCACCACCCCCAACTGTCAGTGTCGAGCAGCAAGCTCAGACGAGGGATGACGTTGTGTCGCAGGCTATGCTGCGAGTTTTGGAAATGGTGGCAGGCGCGGGTGGAAATACGAGAGCTTAAAAATCTGTACCAGAGTGACTCGAGCTAACGAAGCTGAGGTGTTCCGTGGAGTATCCGGTGTGGCACCCAGTACAGCTGAATACTGGTTGGAGGCAACTGAGTGCATTATGGATGAGCTCGATCTGACCCCGGAGGAGAAGTTGAAGGGAATGGTGGCACTATTACGTGATGAAGCGTATCAATGGTGGTTAACAGTGAGGGATGGTGCCACTACTGAGGATCTGACATGGGAGTATGCTAAGGAGGCATATCAAAAAAGTATGTCGGCACACGATATATTGATGAGCAGAGGAAAGCTTTTCTAGGACTAGTTCAAGGGAACAAGTTAGTAGCAGCGTATGAAGCTAAATTTCTGAGGTTAAGTCGATATGCTCGAGGAGTAGTGGCTACGGAGCATGAGCGCTGTGTGCGATTCGAAGACGGTTTAAGGGATGACCTAAGGTTACTGATAGCTCCACATCAGGAGCGGGAGTTTTTCGCGTTAGTAGAAAAGGCTAAGGTAGCCGAGGGAATCAAGGATTCGATTAAGTAGAACTCTGATAGGAATAGACCCAAGAGGGGTTATGGATCGTCAGAAAATGTGCAGAAAAGGCCCAGAATCGATGGGTGAGGATCGAGAACTGCACAGATGGCGAGATCGCCCTTGTGACCATTGTGGAAAGAAGCATTTAGGGGAGTGCTGGAAAAAGATGACGGAGGATGTTTTAGGTGTGGGTCCAAGGACCATATGCTCAAAGATTGTCCTAAGAAACCAGATGAAAGTCGATCAGCTCGGAATGTTAATCAGCCGGTAGAGATGGACAATGACCTCGGTGGGTCGTGGTCCCAACCATGGAGGAAATGGTTCCGGCCGTGGTCGTGGAGCACCAAGCGGAGGTGCTGAAGGTTCAGATGCGAGGCAACCAAGGTTGGTTTATGCAGTCGGCCGTTGCGAGGAGAGTGATGTACCAGATGTGACAACGGGTAAGTTCTTATTTTTGGAATACCCTTCGTTGCCTTGCTTGTTATAGAGTTAGTTCGTTCTTGTAATGCTAGTGAAGTGTATGAAGCCTTGGATATGAATTTTTGTAGGAAATGTGTTAGTTTTAAGATCAGAGAAGAGTGCGAATGAGTTAGGATGTACGATTTTTGTTAGTAAGTAATTTCGAGGACGAAATTATTTTAAGGGGGTAGAACTGTAACATCCCGGATTAGGGCCTATGCACTATGACTAAAATTTTATGAAATAGTATGCCTTATGTGTTGTGAATGTGTTGTGTGCATTTTAGAACCTTGGAAATGCTTTAGAAAATATTAAGTCTTAAGAGGAAATATAAGGAAATGTAAGGAAATGAAATGAAAGGAAATGTAAGGAAATAAAAGGAAATGTAAGGAAATGTAAGGAAATGTAAGGAAATGTAAGGAAATGTAAGGAAATATAAGGAAATGTAAGGAAATGAAAGGAAATGAAAGGAAATGTAAGGAAATGTAAATAAATGTAAGGAAATGTAAGGAAATGTAAGGAAATGTAAGGAAATGTAAGGAAACTTGGAAATGATCTAGAAATGTTAAGTTTCAAAAAGAGGAAAGTTAACATTTTGGAAACCTAAGTAAAATAGGAAAGTGAACATTTTGGAAACCTAAGTAAAATAGGAAAGTGAACATTTTGGAAACCTAAGTTAAAAGAGGAAAGTGAACATTTTGGAAACCTAGGAAATGTCAAGTTTAAAGAGCCAAACAAAAATTTTTGGAAACTTAGAAATGACTTAGAAATGTCGAGTTTTAAAGTTTAAAAGAGGAAATTAAGGCAAGGTGGCCTTCAGAGGAAAAGTATGTGAAATTTGACACACAATTGGGCTTGGAAAAGTGGCTTGGAGATGCCACTTAGGGCCTCTGGAAATGGCGCCACATGCAAGTGTATTTGGGCCAGGGATCGAGTCACTTAGGAAGCAAATAAAAGAAGTTTTATTTTGCTACAAAGAGCAGAGAGGTGGACGGCAAGTGGGCTCTTAAAAGAGGAGTTTTATTTCCTTTAGAATTTTGGCTAATTAGGAGATAATTGTTGGATTAATTCTTTTGATAAAGTGATAATTATCACATAGGAAGAGTGGTGGCCAAGTTGGGGACTCTAGCCTAGTAATTTCGGCTATAAAAGGGAAAGAAGGCCATTCATTCATTCATTCATTCACTCTTCCTTTGCCGAATTTCTTAAGCGATTCTCTTCTCTCTCTGAAATTCCTACAGCTTTTATTCTTCCTTCTCTTTTCTTTCTAATCCTCCAAAAGCCGAAAGTTGTGAGAGCATCATTTAGCCATAGCCGAATCTCTGAAGGTTGAAGTGAAGGTGCAATCGATTCCTTCAAATAAGGGTAAGATCCAAGTTTAGTTTCCATTCTTTTATATTTTAGACTTATCGAAATTTAGGGACTAATTTTGATTATTAATCTTGGCCGAATCATGGAAGGAGAAGTTCTTTTCCCGAAGGTACACCATAGGCCGCGTGTTCCTTAGTTATTCGGTGAATTTCAGGATTTAAGATCCTTAAGGTAAGTGACTATGAATATTCGGCCAAGACCCTATTTTTGTAGTAGATCTATTATTATGTGTTTTAAGCTGAAAACTAACCGATTCAAGGGATCTAGTGAGTAGCCGATTTCAATGGGGGAAGAATACAAGTTTTCAGGATTTGATTTTTTTATTCAATCGGCATTAAGGTAAGTACACAAATCCTACTAGGATTTGGTTTTATGTTTAATAGGCCTTTGCTAAATATTACCATGTTGGTAGAATATAGGCATTAAAAATCTGAGGTAGTAGATCGGATTTCGGGATTTCAAGTGAAATCGTTGTTTAATCGTGTGTGTACCCTACTCTAAGTTTTAATATGTTCATGGCTATGTTTTAAATTAAATGTGTTAATAAGAAAGTGTAAGAATATGGCTAAGGTACCGTGTGTACCCCACACTAATCTTAATAGATTTATGGCTTTAACTTGATATATGTGTTAATATGAAAGTGTAAGAATGTGGCTAAAGTACCATGTTATGGTACAAAGTACTCAGGTACATTTTCCTACTCCTACTAGGATTACGAAATATGTTATACTTAACATGTGAAAAGTGACATGAATGTGAATTTAAGTATGATATGCATGATATGAATAATATTGGGCATTCGGGTTATTTGAGAAAGGGGAAGTGAATGTGATGACTTTGGTCTCACTATCTGAATGTGGTGACTTCGATCACATTATCTGAATGTGGTGACTTCGATCACATTATCTGGATGTGGTAACTTCGGTTACATTATCTGAATGTGGTGTCTCATGACACAATTATCTGGTGGCTATGCCACGAATTTTATATGGGCGATGAGCACGTTGACTTCAGCGACTGCCTTCGATGGTGTGTAGCGGATGGAGGGTTGACTTAGTAGTCCCCAAGGTGTGCAGGTTGGTACAGGGATGTGTAGCGGATGGCATCTAGGTTTGGGTTTGGGTTGCATCATTATCTTGAATCATTAAATGTGAAATTATGATACGTATGAATATGATTTGTTATGCCTGAATTTGTTAAGACTTAGTGTTTGTGTACACATTGAGTCTATTTGACCCATTGTGGGAACATGTTTTGTGACGATCGGTGATGGACCGGGTTCGCAGAAGCTTAGGGATGGCCATGCACAAAGAAGAAATTTCTGACTTGGACTTTTATTTAATTTTAAGTAATTTATAGTTTATTTTGGTTTTAATTTTGGGAAATTATTTGATGTAATAAGGTAGTAGTAGCGTTTACTTTACTTTTATTTATTGAGCATACAATCTTTATATTTATTAAAAGATTAAGTAAAATTAATTTAATTCAAAGCCCAAACTTTTGTCACCTAAATCAAAAGGATTTTTAATAGCGAAATAAACCATTTTCAACTCAAGCCCAACCCAAAACAAACTTTCTTTAAAACACACAAGTTTTTCCTAAGTAACAAAAGAATTTGAAACGGTTTACACCGGGGAACATACCAGATCCAGTCCAGGCTCGTGGGCCGGGTGTGGGGTGTTTCATTATGGGTACGATAACTTGAAATTTACTTGTCACTTTATTACTTGTTGCGATTGTGTACACTTACACATTTCTGTCATTCCAGATATTGACAAATGATTTTGGACATTTTGATAACTACATAAGAAAGGATGATGTAGTCCCTATGACGTCCACCAGTGAGGGGACATCCAACTCAACACATGTGGGTAGGTCTGAAAATGAATACGACAGTGAATCCAATGCCAATCGAATTCGAGAGCCTAGTGCCGGTGGTTCAGAAATTGCATTATTTTCTAAACCATCACCTGTTCCAATTGAACCAGAGGATGGTGAAGGATGTGAAGATCCTAACGAAGATGCTGAAGAAGATCCATGGTTTAGACGTACTCGCCTCCAGCCCACATGCATAATGTGGACCTATCGGAAGAGGAAAGGTTGGAGTTTGCAGAACTATCACACAGGAGGTAGGGCCATGCGAGTTACTCGGTGGATTCGATAGATTTGGAAGTGGGGAAGGAGTTTTCCACTAAAGATTATTTTTTGGTTGCAATGAAGCGATACAACATCAAGAACGGGTAAACTTCCATGTGGTTAAATCCCAATCAGAGAAGTTCGAGGTGAAGTGTGCAATGTGAGACCGTGGATGTGCATGTAAAATCATGGCTTTTGTTATGAAAAAGATAGGGTTTTGGACGATAAATAAGTTTACCACTCTGCATACGTCTGTTGCGATGGGTACTACATCAATACTAGTATCTGTTACATAATTTTGAATAGCTAAGTTTAATGTACTCGTGTGGTTGTAGGTATTTTGCGAGATAATCCAAAATTGGATTTGGAGATGACAGACATTATACTGCCTGCGGTGAAAGTGAGTCCCTAGATTGCTGTAATGGTTTTAATTGCAAATATTTGTACCCAGTTCAATTACATGCCTTTGTACCGCAAGGCTTGGATTGCAAAGTAAAATGCATTAAAGAAGATGCATAGTGAGTGGGACACGTCATACAACGAGGTATGTTAGTGGTGTCGGGTCTTGAGACGTAAGTCCCAGGTTGCATAACTGATATGGAAACAGGGCACACGTACTACAATGACTGAATGCTCCATGGACGTTGAGTGTTCAAACATTTGTATTGGACTTTCAAGCAATGTCGAGAGGCATTCCAATACTGCAGGCCACTAGTATAGATTGACGATACTTTTATATAAAAGAGGTATACCCATCAATTGTTGTTGGTTGTCGCATAAGATCACAATAAAAAAATCCTGCCAATTGTCTTTGCAATCATGCCTAGAGAGTCAGTAGACGATTGGGATTACTTCTAGTCTCGATTGAGGAGACATGTTTGCCCTAAACCCGATATTTGCATCATCTCCAATCGGGGACCTGGAATACTGGTAGCAATTGAACGAAAGGGAAGGTTTTCGAACAGCACACACCTCAAGTATTGTTTAAGGCATGTTGCGTCAAACTACCATAGACACTATCCCTCCACTATTGAGTGAGCACAAGTGACCAACATGGGTATGTAATCACCACTATTATAGATTCTTTGAAATTATTTGGTATGTAATCTCTATTATTCACTTTTCTGGATAGGGTACGAGCTCGTGAAAGACCATTTCAATGAAATGTTGGCAAACTTACGAAGTTAACGATGCGGGTACGAGCTACCTCACAAACATACCCTTTGAGTAATGGAAACAATCCTACGATGGGGGTCTACGATATGGCCACATGACAACAAACCTGGCAGAATGTATCAATTTTTTTTAATGGAACGTGCCATTTGTCGATTACCTCAATTGTAAAAGAGACATACTTCTGTTTGGCTAAACTTTTCCTAAAGTGAGAGGCTATTTATGTTAGGCAGATCCAAGGAGGCCAAGTATAGGGCCAGGATGTACTGAAACAAATTAAAAAGGCCACAACACGAGCAAACTGTATGCATCTAGTTTTCCACTCGCACAAAAAACTATGGTTTCGGGTAACGAAATTTGGCAGACTGGACCACGATATTGCCAGGGGAGCATACTATGTACATTTAAGATAGAGGACTTGTGACTATGGGAGATTTGACACACTTCATTTTCCATGCGCTCATGCAATTGCAACATGTAGCGATTAACGTTTGGATCCCATGAGCTTTGTGGATAAAGTGTACAAATTATAAAACATGTATAATGTGTGGAGACACATATTCCCATCATCTTAGATGAATGTAGGTGGTCTTCTATACTAAGTGCCCCATTTAAGGTCTTACCCAATAGATCACTGCGTCGGAAACCAAAAGGTCGACTGAAGTCGACTCAAATATGCGATAACATGTATATTCGGGAGAGGTCCAACCAACTGAGGTTATGCAGGTGGGGTTTGAACCTGAGACATTCAATGCCATCATGTCCACATCGAAGGGACGGTGCAAGTACAACACATCGTTAACATCAATTTTATTGTAATCTGGTATCCACGTATAGTCTTAATTTAAATTTGTGAAATGATAACAAATACCAACTGGAATGAAAAAAATGATATTCATTTAAAAACATAATAATATACATCATCAATACAATATAAACATTTTACATTTATTTAAATGTTAACATGATGATCATAATGATAAAGTAAATTAGTGCAAATGCCTGTAACACCCCTAACTCGTAACCATCGCCGATCTAGGGTTAAGAGGCATTACCGTACAAATAGGAACATTTACAATCATTTTACAACACAAAGTATATCATCGTCCAAACATAACAAGATATATGCATATAGTCCCTTAATGAGGTCTATGAGACCTTAATCAAGCATTGGGAAGGGGTCGGGACTAAATCAAACTCATACAAAATTTTTCCAAAAACTTAACATTTTTCAAAGCTACAGAGGTCACATGCTCGTGTGGGTAGGCCGTGTGCCTCACACGGCCTCAAACACGCACCTGTGTCCAAGCCGTGGTCGACATTGACTTACATCACACGGCCTGTCACACGCCCGTGTGTCTGGACCGTGGTCAAAACTGACTTGTATCACATGGCCAGTCACATGCCTATGTGTCCAACCCGTGTGCAAGCCTGACTTGAATTAAATTACAAATTTCAGGGACACGATCGAGCCATACGCCCGTGTGTTCAACCGTGTGGGAAAAAATAGGTTATTTTCAATGCCAATTTTCCACCCACACTTTGGGTCACACCTACAAGCATAAACCAATTCAATTTCATACCCCAAATGGCATTCAAACATACTAAAACATACTCAATTTGATATCTTAACATCATCATTCCTCTTCCTATTCAAATCCATCTTGACATACCAACACAAAGTATCAATTACACATTAAAAAACATGTAATTTATGCATCATTTAATAGATACCATTTCATAGAATGAACATACTACTTCCATATCACCAAGACTTATCATAAAGACGATTCACATAGAACACACATACACTTATTAACCATCCTTTTCACACATCTAAGGCATACACAAAAATCATTCATCTTTCATGCCACATCACATGGCAAGAACTATACAACTCAAAATATACCATAATCACTAGCCTATACATGCCATATACCAAATATATAAAACTTCCAAAAGTACCAAATTAGATAGCTGATAGTGTGATTGAGTCGCTGACGATACCTTGATGCGAGCTAGCTTTAAATACACTGTAAAACAGAGAAAACTTCACACAGTAAGCTTTAAAGCTTAGTAAGTTCGTCATATAATACATTTAACTTAATAATTCAATTTCCATATACAAAATGAATCATCACATAGATCAATTCACAATTATACACAATCTCATCCTTAGCCAGATGCTCACACAACCATCCATTTATACATATACAATATCATCAACCACATAGGTTCCGAACTTACCTTTACTGACACATAGTTATTGATCATTCTTGCTACTCTATACTCAATACCACATTTCAATCAATCTTCATTATTCATTCGATTTAGTCGCACACTTAGTGCCAATTTCTTAGTCGAAGCTCAAATCTCATCGCACACTTAGTGCCCTTACTTTTAAATCGAATTTAACTTGGTATCGCACACACATTTCCAATCAATGTAGTCGTTACTTTCTTTATTTCGCACACACAGTGCCATTCTCTACTGTATCAATTCTATTTCGCACACTTAGTGCCACATCTCTCAAAATCACATTTAACATTACTAATTCATCAACTACATGATCTTTCATTACATAGCATACTAGCATAATTTAAACAATTCATATTATAAATGAACTTACCTCGGACGTAGAAATACGGAGACTAGTCAATCAATCGAGCACTTTATTCTTGCCTCAATCTCGATCCGAATCTCTCTTTTCTTGATCTATATAATGTTAAACTTAACTCATTCAATTACATTTTCATCCTAAACATTTCACAACACATAGTTAAGGCATTTTACAAAATAGCCTCACATTTGCACATTTTGACATTTTAGTCCCTATTTTATAAAATCACAAAATACACAGAATTTCATTACATCATGCCTAGCTGAATTTTCCCTTAACTCAAATAAGCCCACATATTTAATTTATTTCACATTTTAGTCCTCCAATTTCTTATTTTCACAATTTAGCTCAAATTACTCAATTTCACCAAAAATTCAAAGATAAAATATGTTAATCTATCATATATCTTTCATATTTCACCAACTATCAACACAAATGTAACACCTCAAATTTGGGCTTAGTAGAATTGAGCCTATTGGGCTTTGGGCGTAGGAGCGTTTAAAATTTTTGAGAATAAGAGAACGACACTAATGCAAGTTGGATCTATTAGGTGAGTGATTTTGAAAGGTGAGGGGGCTTCCATTAAGTCCCGGGATCAAACTTGGGCTTTAGGGAAATTTTGGTTTTAGTTGAATAAAACCCTGGGAGTTAGAAAGTAGGCTTTAAGAATAAAATTTGGAGAAAAATGAAACAAAAGGAGTTATGGTCCAGTGGCAAATGATGCCACATGGGAGACAAGGAGGTGACGGCATAGAGGAAGCAAGGGGTCCAAGGTTCAAGTCTTGGCGCTTGAAATTCTTTTTGATTTCTTTTTAAATGAACTTAGACTTTGGCCCATAAGACTTATATTTAGTTGTGCTTGTTTTAAGAAAAAAAAAAGGAGCTAGTTGGTAAAGTGGCTAGCGGCATGGATTATGTTACAGAGGAGCCTAAGTTCGAATCTCATTGCAAGCAAAAAGGGATATTTATTTTGCTAAGTTGGGATGGCTAGAGTTTGTGTTGGATTTAAACTCTGCAGAAGGAGGGATCCCACATTAGGAAGCTAGCATGAGGGAAGGTGAGAAGATGGCTTTAAATAGAGCAATCTATGAAGAGAGTAAGCATACCTTGGTTGGCGTTTGGGCATAGGAGCATTCGGAGTGCGGATTAGCTTCAGACTCCTATCAGGTGTGTATTTCACACTACTCTAGCTGTAGAGCGGCAAATACTGAAATGCCGGTCACAAGGTGATGGTAGTTGAGGCCCTCATGAGTGTTCTCATGGGTTTAGGCTGCCTAGGGCTGAGTGGGCCCAATGGACCCGTGGGCCCATATGAAAAAATTGCATGATTGTGTAGTAGATATTGGACTGGTCTATGTGAATCTCATATCTGTAGTTAGATTTGGGCTAAATGGGCCATACAAGCATGTGGGTCCATTTGGGCCGAGAATGGGCCCTAGGCTCATTCGCATCGTTCTCTCTGTTTAGAATGCCTTGGTTTACAAAATTACTAAAATACCCATAATTTGCAAAATTACCAATATACCCCTGATTTGTGAAATTACCGAAATACCTCTAGTTTGTGAAATTACTGAAATACCCCCAGTTTGTGAAATTATTGAAATACCCTTGATGGGTAGAATTACCGATTACCCCTGTAGGGTAGAATTATCAAATTACCCCTGTAAGGTAGGATTACCGACATACCCTTATAAGGTAAAATGACTAATTTGCCCTTGTAGGTAAATGACTGACTTGTGCTATAATTTGACCAAATTGACTGTGATCGTATGACTATGTTTTAACTGACTTGACTGTGGGTGTGTGTCTAATATGCTGTTAATATGTGTTGAAATGTCTACTACTAAGCATGGCCATTTTGCATACATGTGTAATGATTGAGCATGACATACACTGCATACATAACATATTGCATTGGGTTGGGTTTGATGATTGGAGGAAGTACCGTTTTAGTGGCTCTGCCACATATCGTTCGAGTGGAATCTCCACCTACATATACCGTGATTAGCAGCTTGACTGTAATATTGGTGAGGTTTGGCTGGGTGGGTTGACATGGTCCCCATATGGTGCGATTGGTTGGTACAGGTGGAGAGTTAGTCGGCTGGTAGGATTGGGTTGGGCTCATATCCACATACATTGAGATGGTTTTGGGCCTTAAGCCTTGATTGTTACTGAATAAGGCTTAGGCCCAGATTATTACCGAAAAGGGGTTAGGCCCAAATTGTTATCGAATAGGGCTTAGGTCTAGATTGTTACCGAATAGGGCTTAGGCCCAGACTGATACTATATGGGCTTAGGCCCAGTCTGTGACCGTATCAGGGGATTACATACTGAGTTCTTGTAACTCACCCCTTTTCTTTTAACCATGAAGGTAATCCCCAGCCTTAGAGGATTTGGAGTTGTGGAGGACTCGGAGATGGCCACACGTCGGATATGGTTTAAAGACTAAACTTAGTGATTTTAGTTTAATTTAGTTATTTTAAAATTATTGGGTTAATAATTTTTGTAATAAGGCCATTGGGTTTTCTTTTTAACTTCTACTTGGTATTTCTTTGAATTGCAAACTGCTGGTATTTTAAACACGGGTTTTAAAACTATAACCACTGTTTTCAAAATATCACGTATTCACAAATGTTTGAATCAAACTTCCGCAACAAACAAGGTTTGAAAGTAATAATGTATTTTGCAAGAGAATGACTTTGAATAAACTATGTTTTGAAGATAAGCAAACGAAATCTGAGATTTTACATGGCAGAAAGTTTTAAATTCTTTAAGAAGGGTTTCTAATGAAAGCATGGTTTTCGAAAAACTCTTCAGTATGACACGCCAAATTTGGGCCTAACTTCTAGGCTGGGTTTGGGGTGTTACAACAAAGTTCAAGCATTCATCAATGGAACTGCTCAAAATCACCAACAATTTCAAAAATTAAAGCATGGGCTAGCTAGAACGCTAAGCAACGATCACAAAAACGTAGAAATCATCAAAAATCGAGCTTAAAACATACCTCAATCAAAGACAACAATGGTTGAACCCTAGCTTAGTCTTTTTCTTTCTTTTTCTTGTGATTTTTGACAAAGAAAGGTGAGAAATGACCTTGAATTTCTTTTGTTTTAATTATAATAACATTAATATGCCATTTACAATTTTACCCTTAATGTATAACATTTAAATTCCACTAATATAAGTCCATTTTTTGTCCATCTCCACTATCAAATGTCTAATTACAACATAAGGACTTCTCACTTAAAAAGCCATGCCAAATAAGTGCTTTAACAATCCGCACACAGCTTTTGCATTTTATGCGATTAAGTCCTTTTTGCAAATTAAGCACACAAACGATAAAATTTTCACACATAATTTTCACACATGCTTAATCACACACCGTAAACACGAAAAATAATATTAAAATATTTTTTTCAAACCTCAAATTTGTGGCCTCCGGTTGGGGTTCTGGCCTTGGCATCTCATCTTCTTCACCTTGGTTGATTGCGATGGGTTGCTCCTCGGTTGCCATTGTACATCCTCTAGTCTAGGAATAGATGGTTGGGAAGATGAACCACCCTTGTAGAATAATGATCTTAGAGGTTTTTGTGCACAAATCGCGTATGAGTATAACTATGTTGTGTCCCATACACCGATGGCATATCGACTAGACTCTCGATCGGTGCCTAAAACATAGACGGCTTATATGTCATCATTAGAAATGTAGATGGCATGGGTGTGTAATACATTGAGGAAGGAGGTCCGAAAACAAAACATGTCATAAAAGTAGAAGCAGAAAAATGTGGTAGAATATATGGTGCTTGTGTGAAGATGAAAGGGTTAGTATATGCACCAGAATAAGACTGTACATATTGATCAGTGGGTGGTCTTATGATCGGTGTCGTTTCTTGCGTAGGTGCTGTAGATGGACTCATCCCACTAGTCCTTGGATGTATAGGGGCCAGTCATGGCCTCCCATATGTGGTTGAGGCCTCCTCGCCTTTTCCTCGTACAAGTATGACTTTCCGTGGATCCTAAACCATGGCATGTAATTCAAATCACAGGCTAATTCTGAGCGACAATAGCCTCGTGTGGAGGTAAGAATTCGTACCTATTGTCCCACATATTGATGTATTACACATGGAATATCGGCTAATTCTCATCCGGTTGACCTTGCAAGTCGATAGGATACACATTATCAATGTCTTCAAGTGCCACGAGAATTGATTGTCAGAACTCGAATTACCGCAACACTCTATCCGACTGGTGCATCTCGACGGTAGTGTACACTACCAATGATACCTTCACATGCCAAATGTTCGGATTCACAAAGAATTCCTCAGGGATGCATTCTTTTATTCTAGATCCTCATTTGGTATCCATACAAAATATATTAAAATAATAAAAAATTAGTGATATTTGCGTACTACTAAATCTTAAATCGATTACACTAATATTATTTGATTCAAATTTAAATAAACACATACCTCTGCTTCTGACCATTGGTCCAACAGAAGCCATATACCTCAAAGCTCATTTGGTAATCCTGCGTAACTCAACCCATGGTTCCACTTATTGAAATAAATTGTTAGCATAATAATTAAAATTTTAATTAATTTTATTATGGTAAATATATCATCTAATGAATTTTACCTTATTACGAGTGGGAATATTGATGAATAGTTCACTCGAGGATGTAAAAATGGCAAACTGTACTACACCCATGACTGCAGTAGTAGAATGCAAGCACCAATTTTAATTTTCCATGGTTGCGTCGCTCGACACATCTCCCTTTACAAGGTCACCAACACAGCCGACCCCCAACTAAATTTGCCTGCTTCTCTGAAGTTGTCGAGTTTCAGCAACCAGCTTAGATAGGCAAGATTTCATGGCTTATTCAGAATCAGAATATCCCCATTGATTTAAAAGATGCATGCCCAAGCGTGTTGTTCTCATTTGACTTCATTCGAATCCTCATCAAGCCCTCCCGAAGTTTCTTCTTAACCAACTCATTTCGATATGGCCTCCATAAATCATCCCTAGAACCAAACCAAAAATTTCATCACATGCGCCTCTCCAGTCGACATGTAAACTAACCCAGTGACTACTGACCCATCCATTGGTAACGCCAACTGTAACTACACATTCGCCAAAGTAATAGTACACTCATAGCATGGAAGATGAAATGTATGCGTCTCGGGTCTCCACCCTTCAACCAACAAAGTTATGAGTGTCAGGTCCAACTTACATCCCCGACCTACAAGGGCCACGTGCGAAAACTGGCTTCCCTTAAGTATGGTTCGATTAAGGGTGATAGAGGACCGGATAGATTACAAATATAACACTCCAAAATTTGATCTTCCGCCTATTTAGGTAAAAAAATATACAAAATATTAATTTCAAATATAAAAATGAAATAAAAAAATTAAACAACACTGAAATATATTAAAAAATATTCTTACCATTTGCAATTGGTTGATGGAATGTGGTTGCCATCAAAACGAATTACAGATTTGGCCATATGCTAATTTCGAAAAACACAGGTTAATTTTTAATAAAATTAATATTTTTTTTGAAAAATATTAATATAACTCTGATAAAAAATTGTAGAGAAATACAATCTAAGTAAGAATTTAATAGAGAATTAAGAGAATTTTGAGAGTGATTTGTGAGAAAAATAAAATTGGGGGAGGGGTTATAGGAGGGAAGGTTAGGGGGTAGAAATGGCTATTTAATTAGTCGTTGGAGGGGAAAAACGCTTCCACCTGGAAGCGATTTACTAGCAGTATGCATAAAATGCGTCCACCTAGGAGCGCTTTTCTGAATTTAACTTGAAAATGCGTCTATGTGGAAGCACTTTCAAAAAATCAACCTATACCCATAATTATTCCAAAAAAATGACCTAATACGATAAATTAAAAAAAAAATAACATTTAATGGTAGTTTTGTTGAAGATCAATATCATTGTCTTTTCATTTTTCTATATTTTGGCTTTGTTTAATCTTGTTTTTAAAAACCATTTTTAGGGTTAAATTCTGCCACTACACCTTACACTTTACAAAAGTTATAAATTTAATGCTTGTACTTTAATTTAGTCATTTTTAGTTCTTATACTTGCTAAAATTTCAAAATCCTATCATCATCAAATGATAACTATTATACCCATTAACTTGAGTTTTAATATTTTCAGAATCTTAAAAAGGAACACCCTTAGAGGTGTCATTCTATGATACATACCCAACCTTTCTTTTAGTTAACATAAGGTAATAGTCAAATTACAATTTTGATCTATTTACTATGTTTATATTTGAGATTGGATCTTTATTTTTAATTTTACATAATTAGTATTCTACTTTTATAATAGCATAAGTTAATCAAAAACTATTTCTATTAAAATACTAGCATGACTTTTATTTTAAAAAACACCTTTCTATCACACACACGCACACACAAAAAAAAAAAAAAGGCATGATAAACTGGAGTTGTGACACGTGGGCTTAGTCCATGGATTCCAATGCGAGACATCACATCTGTTGTCAGAGTAACCCAGACTAATTTGAATGCAAATCTATTAACATTAAACTTATCTCTATCATAAAATTTCAATCAATTATTATTCATAATCATTTGCACATATTATAGATGTGTATTGACTTCATTTATTCATTTTAGTTCCTTGACATTTAGATTCACATGTACTTTCCTTTCTCTCTTTCATTACTAACTTACATTTACATAATAGTCATTAAATTCATTATGCATATTCAAATATCAAAGTATGTCTTATTCCACAAAAAAAATATTCCCTTAATTTTACAATCTTTTTATATTGGTATCATGTAAAACTTTTTAATTTAAATTCATATTGTAACATCCCTCACCTAGTCCAGTTGTCGGACCCAAGCTATAAGATGCTATAACAGTTAACAAAGCATATCACAAATAAATTCATCTTTAAACATGCCATTAAATAATAAACATGATATAATCCAAGCCAGATATGATTTATAAACATATTTGAGTCTCAAACGAGCTTAAGATAGCTCTTAAACCAGCTCAGAATCAATTCCAAACTAATTCAAAACTTTTACAAAAAGATAAGTAAAAAAGAAAAATAAGGGTCACAGGCCGTGTTGTAGGCTGAGGCCATGTGGGCCTAATTGTAAATTTTTTTCAATATTCACATGATTGTGTAGCCAGGCCGTGTGAGAGACTGTAATCGTGTGCAGCAATCATCACCCAAATCATACAGACTACACAGCCATGCCATGTGCCCGTGTATAGCACACGACCGTGTGTCAGACCGTATATACCTTAAAGATACCCTACAAGGAAAGTTACAATTCCAAACACTCAAATCCTCTATAACCATGCAACATACATTCCTCAACCTATTCAAATACACCAAAAACATGCCAAAAACACAACTTCAATCATTAATCCTAAGTGCCTAACCAATATGCCACAATTGGCACCTCAATTCAACAATTCATATCCGACCATTCGTCATCATTCATGCCTCAATGTTCCTACTTAACATTCACATATGTTCATCATTCCAAATGCCAAGATTTCATCAACAAAGTTCATCCTTTCTAAGTGTCAAAACCCATCAAGAAAAATACACCACATTGACCAAAACATATATGCAACTCATGTTGCAAACAAACCAAAATAAGATCATCACTTTCAAATATTACACTTATATCCACATCAAAATGAAACAAAACATAAGTTTCAATCTCATTCACATATGCATATCCATTGGCTTGAGTAAATCACATTTCAACTTGGATATTCACTTGCCATTTGCATATCTCATAATAATACCAAATCACCCAACATCATCAACATCTTTAGACAACATACCTTGACCTTAAACTAAATCAAATTAGTAAACCAATTTGGTAATTAATATGGCATCCTTGTCTTCCTTGTACTTCCATATACATTTCCACAAAAACAATCAATAGGTTAGTTTATTTATACATCAAGAATTGCTAATGCAAATCACATATACTTAGTTTACTATTTAATACAACAAAACATGTAATATCCACTTCATCCTTAATTTATAAACACATATAATTAAGTTCTATTTCATATCACATTCAATCATGCTTGTTTTGTAACATTTCAATTTAATTCACTCACTCACTCTTTCTTTCACAAACAATCATATGTATAACAACCAGTTTCACTTTTAATCTTTCTATTAATTTTGGAATCATTTATTTATTGTTTTCACCCAAGAACTATAGTAAATTAACTTCATATACTCTAGATAACTTTGCTCACTCGAGCCATAAATAGGGACATTAACCATTACTCGATGCTACTCACATGAGTTGTGGAGAATCAGCAACAAATGATCTCAGCCATCAGTATGGTATCCAACACTGGTACATAGTACTTGATAAATATAATCATCGACACATAGTGTTTGATATAATATGAACATCGGTACAAAGTATTTAATAATATAGTCACCAGTACATAATACCTGATAAATATAATCATCGGCACATAGTACATGATAAACCTTAATGACATGTCATTTGTGTCCTAGTTATAACACCACTAACCCATCTCCGTCACTGGATTAGGGTTACAGAGCGTTACTATACAAAACAAAACCTTAAACTTCAAAAAAGAATAATAATTCAACTTAAGAATATATTTCCAATAACTCATTCCAATTATATCAAACATACACATTTAAGCATTAAATCAAGATTTCGAGGCTTTAAGAACAATTTAAAAATGATCGGGATCATTTTGAATAAATTAAAAAATTTTAGGAAAAATATGAAAAATTAAAAGTAGGGGTCACACGGTGATGTGGCTAGATCGCGTGACATAGCTCAGACTGCGTGGACATTCGAAGTAGGGACATAAGGCCGTGCCCTAGCTTGTGTGTCCACCCGTATGTGTATTCCAAATAGGGCCATACGACCGTGTCATAGGCTATTTGCTAAACCGTGTGACAAACTATTTTGAGACACATGACTGTGTTATAGGCCGTGTCTCAGACTGTGTTGTAGGTCGTGTCACAGACCGTGTGAAACCTGTACTTAAACTATAAAAGATACACGACCGTGTATGAGGCGACTATGTTTGGTGCACGATCGTGTGAAAGCTCATGTCCTAAGCCGTGTGCTCCAAATTTAGCCCCTAAAGTAAGCCACTTCAAAACCTATACTTGCATACCAAAACACACCTTTCACATACACATTCACATGACCAAAACACACTTTAAACACATACAAAACATACCAATTCAACCAACCTATATGTTTTAACCAATATGCCACTCAAAGGCACCACATTTCAAGCACTTATCCTCAATCAATTAAACATCATAAGTTCAATCATTTAACATACTTCAAATATACCAAATATCCACATCCAAAAATATTTCAATCAACCATTTCCTTCCTAATTTCAAAAGGCCATGCACAACTATAAACTCTAAATTATATAAAGTTTTTCTATATGTTTTTACCACCTTTTACTTAATTATTATGTTTATCTAGAGTAGTTATTAATCAAATATGTGAATTTTGCTTAATTAGTAATTTTAGACATGAATTTGAAAATTATGTGAAATTATGCTTAAGTAAATGATTTTCATGCATATTTTGTATTAATTCATGTTAATTTATTAATGTATATGCTTTTGACTATGTAGGAGGCCATCGAAGACATGATTTAAATACACAAAAGATGGCCATGCAAAAATTACCCATGTGGATGGCAAGACTATGCAATTTTGGTCATGGGGTTGATTACTTAACCCAGTAAAGAAGGTGATAAAAGATGGACATGTCTGCTAAGTTATTGGATTGAAAAAAATTGTCCAACAAGGGGAATCAAAAGCCCAATTTTGGCACTTGATGTTGGAAACCCAAAATGTGTTTTGGGATATCTAATTGAAGGTCCATGCAGTTGGAAAATAATCAAAATTCAGCCCAACAACTTCCCTGTTGAAACCATCCACTCTATAGTTATTTTTAGCTTGAAATTTAAATTCAAATTGAGAAAACTTGGCCATCCCTTTTCCTTGAAGCATGACCGACCACATGAAAGAGGGAAGGAATGAAATTTAAACCTATATTTTGTAAAACCAAACCCTTACCTTCACCTATAAATACCTTGCCATTCTTTACTCTTCAATCATCCCCCATTTCTCAACATTCCTCTCTCACTCATAGTTGTTTTCTCTAAATTATTTTCCCCTTTTTCCCTTGCATAGCCATCCATCCCCTTTCCATTCTTTAGCCTCAAAAGATTTTTCAAAAGCACTATTTAGCTGGCTACCTTCAAAACCCTTAGTAAGAGAAGCTTCAATCAGAATGGAGGACCGCTTTAGTCAGAATAGATCCGAAAGGTTACTAAACTGAGTAGAATTGAGCACATTAGTCAAAATAGATCCGAAAGGTTGTTGAAATGAGTCTACTCTTTCCTCTTGATTATCTATTTTAACATGTTTGATTTGAGCTTTATGCTTTTGACATCAATTATGAAGTTTTAAATCCTATTTGCTGGGATAATTATATTAAGTTAATGACATTTATTTAATTCATGTTAACATGTTTTGTGCCTTAGTTGATTATGTAATTAATTAATATCATGATGGATTTCATTCATAAATGATTAGGTGCACTCAGATTAGCTAAGTGATTCTAACCAGACGACGACTACAAGATGCATAATTGAAAAGTGCAATGCTTAATTTAGGTCATTAAAAATGACTAAGTTAAGATTCATAATATCTTTAGTTGGCTCTATTATCTTACATGGTTTTTAGATTTATGTAATTAAACTATTGCAAACGTAAATGTCATTATGGCCTTGCATAAATGCTAAGAAACCCTTAGTTTAATATGATCAGTAAAATGCATATTTAACTAAGTAAAAGATCCGAGAGGACTTAATTTGGTTTCCAAACCCATAAGATATCAAGTTGCCATGGAAGTAATTCTGAACATGTTACCATGATGAAAGTAAGTTGATTTGATTAATATAATTATCCTAGTCCATTTAATGTTAATTGTTTTTGTTGCTAAAGCCTTCATTCATACATTTAGGTAAATTGCATTGAGATTAGAAATTGCATTAGGGATCACTTTTGCATTTAATTAATCTAATCATCCCTATCCAAATTTATTGAGTTTTTTAGATCAAATTGTTAATTATAATTTTACAATTAATTTTTAAAGCTTATACAGTCCTTGTGGAGACGATAACTCATTTTTACTTATAACTTGAATGACTACACACACTTGTGTAAACACGTTACAATTCGTTACAAGTTTTTGGCGCCGTTGCCGGGGACTGTTACCTTAATCATTTTTGTGAAATTAATTTTACAATTTGGCTTTTATTTTTTTATTTAATTTTTAACATTACTAATTTATTTTTTATTCTTTATTTTTTGTGATTTATTCTTGGGTGTTTTATGTGCATAAATCGAATCATTGATCTATTACTCGTGGACCCTGAAATTTTTAGACAAAGAAGACGTGTGAGATATTCTTAGAGACAAGCCGAGATGGACCTTGGAAATCAAAATGATGGACAAGGTAATGGAGACAAGCAAGTGCATAACCCAATCCTTATTGCTGATGATAGGGATCGTGCCATCAGACAATACACTGTGCCACTCTTTAATGAGTTGAATTTGGGAATTAGGAGGCTGAATATCGAGGCACCCCAATTTGAATTAAAACCAATGATGTTTCAAATACTCCAAACGGCGGGCCAATTCAGTGGTTTTCCCACGGGAGATCCACACTTACACCTTCAATTATTCATGGAGGTTAGTGATTCATTTAATTTAGCTGGTGTGACTTGTAACACCCTGAATTTGGGCCTAGTAGATTGGGCCCATTGGGCCTTGGCCATGAGAGCGTTTTACAATTTTTGGGATTATGAGAACGGCATTATTTCAAGTTGGACCTATTAGGAAGGTGATTTTGGAAGGTTAGGGGGCTTCTATGAATTCCGGGATTAAACTTGGGCTTTTGGAAAGTTTTGGTTTTAGGTGAATAAAACCCTGAGAGTTAGTAAGTAGGCTTTAAGAATAAAATGTGGAGAAAAATGACACAAAAAGAGCTTGTGGTGTAGTGGCAAAGTGACGCCACATAAGAGACAAGGAGGTGACCCCACAAGGAAGCAAGGGGTCCAAGGTTCAAGCCTTGGCGCTGGCATTTCTTTTTGATTTATTTTTAAGTGAACTTAGACTTTGGCCCATAGATTTATATTTAGTTGCGCATGATGTTAAACAAAAGGAAGTGGGTGGTCTAGTGGCAAGGCGTCATTAAGGGTGCAAGGGAGCCTAGGTTCGAATCCCATGACAAGCAGAGGAGTATTTATTTTACGGATTGGATGGCCAGAGTTTGAGTTGATTTAAACTCTGCTGATGGAGGGATCCCACATCGAAAAGATAGCAAGAGGGAAGGTGAGAAGCTGGCTATATATAGAGTTGTCTATGAGGAAAGGAAGCATACCTTGGTGGGAGTTTGGACATAGGAGCACTCAGAGTGCAGATTAGCTTCAGACTCAGGTGTGTATTCTCTCTACTCTAGCTATAGAGCGGCAAATGCCGAAATGCTGGTCACACGACGATGATAGCCACACTAGCGTACAAGCGCACATGTGGGAGATTTGACGCGATAGTTGAGGCCATCTTGAGTGTTCTTATGCGTTTAGGCTAGTTTTGGCCACGATGGGCCGAAAGGGGCCAAGTGGACCCAATAGGCCCATGGGCCCATATGAATAAATTGTATGATTGTGTAGTAGATAGTGAACTGGACTATAGGAATCTAGTATCTGTGGCTAGATTTGGGCTAAGTGGGCCACACGAGCGTGTGGACCCACGTGGGCCGAATAAGGGGCCTCGGGCTTATTTACACCGTTATGACCATTTAGGTTATCTGAGCGCTCAGGGTGACATCAAGCCTTTGGAAAGGCTGTTAAATGCGAAATTACCAAAGTACCCTCAATAGGTAAATTATCGAAATACTCCTGGTTTGTGAAATTATGAAATACCACTGGTTTGCAAAATTACCGAAATACCCCTGGTTTACAAAATTATCGAAATACTACTGGTTTGCAAAATTACCAAAATATCCCTAGTTTGCAAAATTACCGAAATACCACTGGTTTGTAAAATTACCAAAATACCCCTAATTTGTGAAATTACCGAAATACCCCTAGTTTGCAAAATTACCAAAGTTACTCGATATGGAAAATGACTGATATGCCCCTAAAGTGCAAAATGACGAAAATGCCCCTACATGTTATATGGTTATTATTGTATGCGATTTGTGATTATTATGGTATGTTTATTATCGTATGATACATTCATGTGTTATTCTGCTGCATGGGGATGGGTTTATTAATACGGAGGAAGTGCTAATAGGATCGCATGGTTGCTTGACGACTATGGATCCACCGAAGGCTTTTTAGCCACCGAGCAGCCATGCTGCACCGATAAGTTAGTGCCACAATCGGTGTTACATAAGGAGTGGACGGATGGGTGGGTCGATGAAATCCCCACAGGAGTACACTGTTGGACAGGAGACGGAGTGCAGGGTTGGTATGGGCATTAATGCATTGCATATATGGATTTTAATATTGAGATGGGCTTAGACCCAGATATTTATGACATGTGACATATGATATGGGTTAAGGCCCAACCGAGGCTATTTTGGGCTAAGGCCCAATTGCCACCGTTATTGTAATGGGCTTCGGCCCGAATTGTTGTGATGCATGTTTTTACTGATGAGGGTTGTAATAGTAAACTCACCCCCCCTCTTTTTAATTTTTTCGGTAACCCTCAGTAGGCGGTTCGACGTATTGGAGGACTTAGAGGTGGACACACTATGAGCAATTTTGGATTTTAGTATTCTAATTTACTTTATTAAATCATTTTTTATTGGGTTATAATAAGGCCTCTCTTAAATTCTGGTATAGTTTAGGATTTTTAGTTTATTATGTTTTAAATCTGCTCAACATTGAATCACGGTTTTCCAAAACAATATCTATTTTCAAAACACTACGTTTTTGCAACCAAGTTGTAAATATCACGTTTTGTAAGTTAGTGGTTTTAAATTAAGCTTCCGCAATGAATAAGGTTTTGAAGGTAATGACTTCTTAATAAATGACGATTAATAATAACAATCGCAAACTGGGACTTTAATTTTTAAATATCAAGAGGGGTTTCCAAATGAAAATGTAAAAAAACACCTCAATGTGACACGCCAGATTCGGGCTTAACTTCTAGGCCGGGTTTGGGGTGTTACATGACTGAAGATGCACTGAGGTTAAAATTGTTTCCCTTCTCATTATGAGATTGAGCACAAGCATGGCTGAATTCATTGCCACCAAGTTCAATATCTACTTGGCAAGAATTAGCAGAAAGGTTTTGGTAAAATACTCTCCACCGAGTAAGAACGCAAAATTGCGTAATGAGATAACTACTTTCCAACAATTGGATGATGAGTCTTTGTGTGAGGCCTGGGAAAGATTCAAGGAATTATTTGCAAGTGTCCTCATCATGAGATTCCTCATTGTATCCAATTATAGATGTTTTATAATGGTCTCAATGCATATACAAGATTAATGGTGGATGCTTCTACGAATGATGCGATTTTATCTAGATCTTATAACGAGGCTTACAAGATCATTGAAAGGATCACAAGCAATAACTATCAATGGTCAGAAAATAGAGCAGGTTTAGAAAGATGAGTAGCCGTAGTGCATGAAGTGGATGCACTGACTTCACTCTCTGCTCAGGTATATTTTATTTCCTCTATGTTAAAAATAGTTTACCACTAATGGTTTGAATAATTTTGGAGCTCAATCACCAAGTCAATATGATGTAGTTTCTTGTGTATACTATGGGGATGGTCATCTTTTCGAGAATTGCCCTTTGAATCCCAAATCGATGTCCTATGTACGGAACTAGTATCAAAATAGAAATAGACAAGCTACAGTCCAATTTCTACAATCCAAGGCGAAACCATCCGAACTTTTCCTGAAAAAATCAAGGAAATGGACTGAGCAAAAATCAAATGCAGCATAGACCCAACCAAATCTAAAGGTTTAACCAACAATCCCCAAAACCACCTCAAACTGAATCATCGAACAGTTTGGAGAACTTGTTGAAGGCGTACATGGTGAAAAATTACGCCTTGATCCAAAGTCAAGTAGCAACACTGCAAAATCTGGAGAACCAGATGAGTCAATTAGCTACTGGGCTTCATAGTAGACCACAAGGAGCCTTGCTGAGCGATAGAGAAAGTTTGAGAAATTTGGGTAAGGAACATTGCAAAGTGGTAGAGTTACGAAGTGTTAAGACTTTGGAGCCTAAAATGGTTGTGGTTGAAGATGAGCCTACTGAAAAAAAAAAGGAAAGTCAATCGATAGTTGAAGTTCCTATAACAAAAAAATTAGATGTTGAAAAATCTAATGTGGTAAACTCTAAACTAGTGAATTCTGAGAAGCTAACACCTTCTTTCGTAGATTTACCGCCTCAGAAAAGTTGTCTATATCAACCTAGAGTTCCATATCCTCAAAGACTTCAGAAAAACAAGTAGAAACAAGAGGTAGAATTCAAGAAATTCTTGGATGTTTTAAAGAAATTACACATCAATGCCTAATTACATGAATTTTATGAAGGATATCTTGTCTAAGAAGAAAAGACTTAGTGAGCATGAGATTGTTGCTTTGACGAAGGAGTGTAGTGCATTCTTACAGAACAAATTACCTCTGAAACTGAAACCTGTAAGGTTTACATTACCTTGCAACATTGGTAAATCATATTGCGGTAAAGCTTTGTGTGATCTAGGAGCAAACATCAACTTGATGCCCAGATCTATTTTTAAGCTATTAGGAATAAGTGAAGTAAGATCCATTGCTGTAACATTTCAACTTGCAGATCAATCATTAGCATATCCCGAAGGAAAGATTGAGGATGTTTTGGTAAGATTCAATAAATTCATTTTTCCTGCTGATTTCATTGTTTTGGATTTTGAAGTAGACAAAGAAGTTTCAATCATCTTGGGGAGACCTTTCCTAGCCATAGGAAGAATGTTGTTAGATGTAAAAATCAAACTCACCATGCGAGTTCAAGACAATAAGGTAACATGTAACGTTCTGAAAGTAATGAACTTGATTTGATGGAAGAGTGTTCAGTAATGGAGGAAGTAGAAACCTTAGTTTCTATGGGAAACAATTCTGAAGAAGACTCGTTGGAAAAAAACCTTAGGGTCTAAACCATTCAAAGATGAAAAAGGTAATGGAGGTTTGGCTTTGATGGAAGCCAATCTGAAGATTTATAGTCAACCATCGCTATAGTTGAATCACTATAGTTGGAAGTTTGAGAATTTACACAACCCAAATTGTAAATCGAGGAACTGCCTAAACTCGAACTAAAGGTACTTCTCATTTAAAATATGTTTATAGTGGTGATAGTTCTACTTTGCCTATGATTATTTCAGCGAAACTTATAGAACATCAAGAGGGGCAATTGATTGCTGCCTTAAAGAAATTTAAGAAGGGAATTAGTTAGACCATAGTTGATATATGAGGTTAAGTCCTTTCTTTCGCATGCATAAAATTATTTTAGAGGAAGGTGAAAAAGGTAAGATTGATGGGCAAAGAAGACTTACCCCTACCATGAAACAAGTGGTTCTGCAACAACTTGTTTTTAGTCAAATCAGAATAGTGGTTTTAGGATCACAAATCTGAGGTTGAATGTAATGCCTCGAAATTTAGGCCCAGAAGTATTGGGCCTTGAGAAAGGGAACTGTGAGACAACTGTGCATAAAAGTTTATGTGAGCTAGGAAATGACACAATTAAATGTCTACTCAAGTAGTTAAGGGTCCTGAGAGGAGTTGGAAAAGTCATGGGTTCAAACCTGGGCTTTAGTAAAAATTTTGGTTAAGTGGAGAAAACCATTGATGCTTGGATGTAGGCCTTTTAAATAATTGTGATTAAAAAGAGGCACAAAAGAGCCTGTGGTGTTGTGGCAAGGTGGCGACACAGGTGTGGCAAGGAGGTCAGAAGTTCAAGTCTCACAGCATGCAAATGGGATTATTTATTTTTCTTATGTGTAGGCAAGAGTTGGTGTTGGATTTGAACTCTGTGTTGGAGAGTTTGAATGGGTGAAATGAGTGATTTAAGGAGTGGATCACAGAGGAAATTAAGGAGGGGATCATGGAGAGGTAAGGGGAGGAAATCAAGGGAAGTTGGATAGGTGAGAGTTGGTGCCGAGTGGGGTTTGTGGCACTCAAGACTTTTGATTTTGGGGAGTTTAGCCGTTTTTTTTTCCTATAAGGCCGAATAATGCAAGGGATGTTTTGGTAGTATCATTCGTTTTGCTGGCATCGGTTTGGCACTTCTCTTGAGGTCTCTCATTTTTTTTTTACTCTTCTTCCCTCCTTCTTAGCCAAATTCTCTCCTTCCTCTCTCTCTCAGTTCTTTTTTTTGACTCCATCAATCCTCCTCTTCTGCATCTTGTGCTTGGCCGATTATCCCCTATTTTATCCTCTTTCAAATTTTCCTTTTTCTTCTAGTGATAGCCAAATACCCCTTTTCCCTTTTCTCTCTTTTCCTTTGACTCTTTTTGAGTGTCCCTACTTGTATTGCTCAAATCGAATACTCTTTCCCTCATTTCATTCTGTTGGTTCTCTACGTTTTGTTTTAGTCGAACATTCCCTCTTGGGGTGTGATTATTCCATTTTGCCTCTATTATTCTCTGTACTTTCGACTTTTGTGTGGGTGTGGCAATTGTTCTTTTCTTCTAATCTGGACTCTACGTTTTTGGTAAGTGACTGATAAACCATAAAAGTAACATATTTTAACCCCATATTTAGCATGCTTTTGGATGATTTAGCCCTTGATTTATGTAAAAAGGTGCTTTTAATTATTTCTTTTCATGTTTATACTCAGGAAAGCACCCGAGGATAAAAAATGAAAAACAGGCTTAAACCGAGTAATTGGGCTTTAGCAAGCAATCAACACAGCCTGGCCCAAAGCCCACACTACCGTGCTTCGCCAATTACCTAGAGCACAACCTCAACTACGTAACACGCGGCCGTGCAGTATCCATTGATCACACGGACGTGCCTGGTGATCTATATGGTTGTGTCCAAATCGACAGACCTGATGCACGACCTGAATTCTGACTCACATGGCCGTGCCCAAAATGACAGAATCGAGACACGGCCCAACCATGATTTACATGGGCGTGTGTCATGGCCGTGCCCCTGCCACGGGAGAGAGCAATTTCACTTGGATTTGGATGCTTGAAGCCAAAGAAACATACTCCTAAGTCTACTCCAACACCCTAATAGTAATTCTACTTAAAGGAGATACTTAGGAGCCAAGTATAGCATCCCAAAGCCTATGTAAAGAACCCAAGGCAGACATTGAAGGAGAGCTTTAGCAGAGGCTTTTGGCCGAAGCTTTCATTTTTTTTAGGGAATCATTTGAAGATAGCCAGTTGATCCATCTCAAGAAGTCGAAACTCTATTCAAGACGGAGGATCTCTCCTTCAATTCCTTCAGGGGGTTTTAGGATTTCTTATGTTTTGTTTATTCTTTACTCTTGAGATGTTTTCATATTTAGTTATGAACTAAACGACTCAGATACCTGAAGGAGATGAAACCTATGATGGATTTTGTTATTTGATTTCTAAATTATATGATAAGTACTTGGTTTGTTCTTAATTATGTTGCTTAATTCAATCTGATGTGCTTAGGTGGAGGAGGAATAGACCCTACCTAAGAGTTGATCTAGCATAATTGAGTGGAGTTGATCAAGTGCCTAGAGATAGGGTTACAAGATTTTGCCAGATTAGGGTGAAACCTATATGGGAATCCATTAATCGATTTATTGCTTCCTTAGGGGGTTATTATAAGAGAACGAGAGTTCCACTAATTAACCTAAGGTTAGATGTTATTCGCCTCGAGAGAGGGTTTAATATAGGTTAGGGAGTCTCATGGATCAAGCTAAGTAAAGAAATCATATGGTTTGGGGAATAAATAATAAGTAAAGTCATAGGTGGATTCTTCCTGAGGGTATCGTCTTTATCAACTGAGTTTTCCTAAAGTCTTTCTCCAATTCAATCTTTTGTCTTTTCATTTAGTCTAAGTATTTCATTAGTTTAATAATCCAATCACTCCATATTTTAGGATAAATAATAGAAAGAAAGTGAGTAGTAGTACTTTTAGGTTCTCTTGGGTTCGATAAGATATTCTTGCCTGAGCTATACTACTGTTCGATTGGTGCACTTGCCTCTATCGTTGTCGTAGTCAGTCTACAGGGTCGATCACTCTTTTATAAATATTAAAACTCGTCTATTTGATACGATCAAGTTTTTGGCGCCGTTGCCGGGGAATCCTAAAATATTAAGAAAGCTCTATTTCTATTACTTTATCCATTATCTTTTTTTTAAAAATTTCTCCTATTTTTATACATATATTTTTGTTTTTTCTAAATTTCTTTCTTTCTTTTCATAGCAGGTACCTCTAGTTTATGACTAGAAGAAATCCGAGAGGACCATTAGAATACGAAAGTGACATTGAAGTGATAAACCGTAAAAGTAACGTATTTTAATCCCACATTTAGAATGCTTTTGGATGAATTTATCCTCGATTTATGTAAAAAGCTGCTCTTAATCCTTTCTTTTCATGTCTTATACTCAGGAGAACACCTAAGGATAAAAAGAACGTAAAGCAGGCTTAAAACGGATCAAATTAGGCCAACCCAAGAAGTCGACATGGCCTGGGTTTTATTCCACACCGCAGTGCCTTGCTATCCACCTAGAACACGGCCTGTCACCAATTTACACGGCCGTGTCTCATCGAAAAAAGCCCAACACGGCCTGACCCTTGACTTGATGGGTGTGCCACGACCATGCCTAAATCAACAGAATAGAAACACGGGCTGAGCCTCAATTTACACGGGCGTGCCTTAGCCGTGCCCCTGCCGCGGGAAAGAGCAATTTCACTCGGAATAGGATGCTTAGATCCCAAGAAACGCAATCCTAAGTCTACTTAAACACCTAGGATGAATTCTACCTAAATTATGAGTACTTAGGAGATAAGTAAAGCATCCCAAAAGTCTATAAAAACCCCCAAGGCGGCTATTCAAGGGGTCAATCATTGAGTAGAGTTTTCTGCCAAGCCTTTCTCATTTAGGGATTGTCTCGAAGGTAGCCAATTGATCCATCTCGAAGAGTCGGAGTTCTACTCAGGACAAAGGATCTCCTCTTCAATTCCTTCAGGGGGTTTTAGGAGTTCTTATGTTTTGTTTATTCTTTACTCTTGAGATGTTTTCTTGTTTAGTTATGAACTAAACCCTTCAGATACCTGAAGTGGATGAAACCTATGACGGATTTTGTTATTTAATTCTTTTGGTTTATATGATAAATACTTAGTTTGTTCTTAATTATGTTGCTTAAGTTTATCTGATTTGCTTAGGTGGAGGAGGAATAGACCCTTTCTAAGAGTAGATCTAGCATAATTAAGCGGAGTTGATCGGGCGCCTAGAGATAGGGTTACGAGATTTTGCTGGATTAGGGTGAAACCTAATATGGGAGTCCATTGATCGATTTACTGCTTCCTTAGGGGGTTATTATAAGAGAACGAGAGTTCCACTAATTCACCTAAGGTTTGACGTTATTTGCTTCGAGAGAAGGTTTAATATAGGTTAGGGAGTCTCATGGATCAAGCTAAGTAAAGAAATCATATGAATTGAAAAGGTAGATAATAAATGAAGTCATAGGTGGATTCTTCCCAAAGGTATCGTCTTTATCAATTGAGTTTTCTTCAAAGTCTTTTCCCAAAGTTTCGCTTTTTGTCTTTGCATTTTAGTTTAAAGTATTCCATTAGTTTTAGATTAATAAACCAATCACTCCATATTTTAGGCTAAATAATAGAAAGAAAGTGAGTAGTAGTACTTTTAGGTTCCTTGGGTTCGATAAGATATTCTTTCCTGAGCTATACTACTGTTCGATATGTGTGCTTGCCTCTATCGTTGTTGATCGATCTCTGAGTTCGATCACTCTTTTATAAATATTAAAACTAGACTGTTTTGCAGTGATCAAATTTTTGGCGCCGTTGCTGGGGAACTCTAAAATATTAAGAAAAATCTATTTCTATTACTTTAGCCATTATTTTATTTTTAAAAATTCTCTTATTTTTATACATATAGTTTTGTTTTTCTAAATTTCTTCCTTTCTTTTCATAGCAGGTACATCTAGTTTATGACTAGAAGAAATCTGAGAGGACCATTAGAATATGAAAGTGACATTGAAGCTACCGTTGGCAGAAATCGCAGAAAAATTAGACGAGCCCTAGACTATCAAAGTGGAGAACAACAAGGATCCAATCCTACTGAAGGGATGGACGAAAGCAATCCACCGCCAAATGTGCAAGAACAGAATGCTCCGCGTACTATGTATGATTATACTAAACCTAATTTAACAGGAGTAGAATCTAATATTGTTAGACCCGCTATAGCTTCTAATAATTTTGAATTAAAGCCTAACACAATACAAATGATTCAACAATTTGTTCAATTTGATGGTTTGCAGGATGAAGATCCAAACACTCATACATCTAATTTTTTAGAATTCTGTGATACCTTCAAAATAAATGGCGTTTTGACGATGCCATACGCCTTCGATTATTTCCTTTTTCATTAAGGAATAAAGCAAATCAGTGGTTAAACTCGTTACCACGAGGGTCAATCACCACATGGGATCAAATGACCGAAAAATTTCTTTTAAAATATTTTCCACCAGCTAAAACGGCTAAATTTAGGAATGATATATCTTCTTTTGTGCAGAATGATGCAGAAACATTATATGATGCATGGGAAAGATATAAGGATCTCCTAAGGAGATGTCCACACCACGGATTACCTTTGTGGCTTCAAGTCCAAACTTTCTACAATGGTATGAATTCTCCAACAAGGCAAATGATTGATTCATCAGCCGGTGGGACACTGAATAATAAAACTCCTGAAGCGGCTTACGATTTTATTGAGGAGATATCGTTGAACACCTATCAATGGCAAATTACAAGGGCTAAACCGACAAAATCAGCCGAAGTTTTTAACATAGACGTAGTAACAATGTTGTCAACACAAATAGAGTTAGTGAATAAAAAGCTCGATAATTTTTGTTCTTCACAGGTACATCCAGTCATGCAATGCGAAGCAAGTGAGAATGTGGCGAATTCTGAGTACCCACCTTACCAACTAGGAGCAGAAAACGAGCAGAGAAACTATATAGGTAACAATTTCTAATCTATTAATAATCCTTATAGTAACACTTACAATCCAGGTTGGAAGAACCACCCAAATTTTTCGTGGGGAGGACAAGGAAATCAAAGGTAGCAACCTCTTCCAAATTACCAAAATCAACCTTATCCACCAAAAAAGAAGCTGAGTCTTGAAGAGATGTTGAAAAAGTTCATGGCAGACACAGATGCCCGTCTCCAAAGAACTGATACAACGCTTGATAACCAAGGAATATCAATCAAAGAAATCAAGAAACAAGTCAGGGAAATCACTAGGTCAGTGGGACAACTCGCAAAGCTTGTTTCAGAACGGCAACAAAGACATCTACCAAGCAACATAGAAATAAACCCAAAAGAACAGATACAAGCCATCACATCTCAAGAGGATACAAAGGTAGTCAAGCCCACCCCAGTACAAGAAACCAATGAAGAAAAAGGTAAAATAGAGGTAGCACAAGAAAAACCGGTAATTAAAGAGTACCACCCTCGAATACCTTGTCCCGAAGCATTGAAAAGAGATGATTCAGAGGAACAATTCGGTAAGTTTTTAAAACTTCTAAAAAAATTACACATTAACTTACCTCTTCTTGAAGCTCTTTTTAGATGCCCGATGCAAGGAAATTTTTAAGACAGCTCTTAACAAACAAATGCAAAATAGATGAAGAGCAATATGTGGAACTTAACGCAACATGCGGAACTTAACGCAACAGAATGCTACAAAATAGACTACCACAAAAACTAAAAGATCTAGGGAGTTTTACTATTCCATGTTTAATTGGTAGTTTGATTATTGATAATACGTTAGCTGATTTAGGGGCAAGTATAAATGTCATGCCTTATACACTGTTTAAACGACTAGGTCTAGGGAAGCCCAAACAAACTAGGATGAGTATCCAACTAGCTGATAAAACTGTTAGAATTCCTAGGGGCATTATTGAAGACGTTTTATTAAAATCGATAAATTCATTTTCCCAGTAGATATTGTTGTTTTAGACATGGATGAGGAAAATTCAATCCCTTTAATTTTAGGAAGACCTTTTCTTGCAACTGCCAAGACTAAAATTGATGTTGCCACAAGAGAACTCATACTTCGTGTAGGAGATGAATCAGTCAATCTTCAAGCTCTCGACTCAGCCAGAACCATAGAAGATGAAGGTAAGAAAGTCATTTCAATAGATAATCAAATTATTCAACCTCCACCGGAGGAAACATCACGAAGCATCAAAACTGAGCCAACACAAAAACATACGATCAACAATTTAGAAGAGCAGAAGATATACACCAAAGAAAAGCCGGATCCACACGAAGTAAAATCTAAGGAACCACCAGAAGAGCTCATAGAAACATCAAATCACTTTAAAATAGGAGACCAGGTGCTGTTAGACAAAGCCGATCTTCACATCACTTCAACAAACTTGAGGGCAAAGGGAGAAATTCTTCCCAAGGTACAAAAAATCTTCCCCCACATCACAGTCGAGGTAAGTAACCCAAAATTCGATAAATTCAAGGTAAATGCTTCTCGACTCCAACTTTGTCATGAAAATAAAATCACAAGCATGAGGGAAGATATTCAAACCTTTAAACCTCCCTAAAATTTTCAAACATGAGGACAGTCTAGCTTAAGACTATAAACGAGCGCTTCTCGGGAGGCAACCCGAACATTAACACTATTTATTTTCAAATTTGTTTTCAGTTTCTTTTCTTTCCATCTTTCTTTCCTAAGTATTTAGTTGGAAACTAACACAAAAGTGCAGATTTCCAGACCACATGGCCTTACACACGACCATGTCGGTGGTCGTGTGGACCACCGGAATCGCCACACTGACAAGAGCAAGGCCATGCAAGTCAGTCCAACCACTCTCCGACATCACGAGTCCAACCACCCTGAAGCATGGGCACCGAAAAAACTCCTGTGCCTCACAACCGTGCTAGGATATTGACTTATTTAGCACGGAAAGACCACACCCGTGCAGTCCAACCGTGCTTCTATACTCATTTTTTAGGAACGGGCGTGAAAACCAATAAAACGGGCGTGGAAGGACAACACACCCCACAACACAGCCGTGGAATACGGCCGTGTGAATCGACATACCCTTGGTACACGGGCGTGGGAATGTGCCAGATTTGAAATCCTATTTAAATCCCCACAGCCCGTCCTCCTTGTCCCATCTTCTTTCTTATTACTTCTCTCTCTTTTCTTTCAAATTTTTCTTCCTATTCATAGAAAATATCCAAGACACTTGAGCAACACAAAGATCATGCCGAAGAAACATAAGCATCATCTCCTCAAAGGAGACCTCAACATGAGTTCATGCTGGCAACTTCACTTAATTGACACGCCAAGGGTCTCGAAAACCTTTTCGGTTCTATTTTTCCTTTCTCGTCTCCTTTATTTTCCTTATCTTTACTTATTTCCTACTTAAATTAATTTATTTCATATTAGTTTCTTGGTTTTAGGTTCTAAAGGCTACTTGGGAATCACGCACCACAGCCTTCAAAGTCACACCCACTTCGCAAACCATCCAACAATAAGGACTCCTTAGTCCATTAGTCTTTTCTTTCAATTTCAATTTTCTTCTTAGTCTCCTTCTTTTTATTTCCTTAATCTTTAAATATATTATTAGTATATTATTATTTCTCTAGATCTCTTGGCTATATCTTCACAGGCTACCCAATTTCTTCATCTAGCAAATTGCTTTTCGGTAGCCACTCCACCAGGCCCATAGAAAACACCATCACCGCCACAATAGATGCCAGGGATCATCTAGATTTCAGTGAGTATTACTTTCCCAACTTCTCTTTTTGATTTGGGACATAAATTTCATTATCTATCTTTGTACATTGAGGGCAATGTACACCTTGAGTGTGGGGGTAATAGTGCCTAACTTTTTGCATAATTCTCAAAACCCTGAAATTAGTCTTGATCTTAAGTATTTTTCTCATATTATTAATTAGGATGAAATTTCTAATGATTTATTATTTTTCTTGATATGTTTTAGAATAAGTCTTAGTTAATTGTGCATTGATGATTAAATTTGAAGGATACTAGAGAATCGAGGATGATAAGTCTACTTTCTAAAATTAAAATTGATAGGTTGTTGAACCTAATTTGAGTATCACCTTGAAGTTCAAAATTTATAAGGATTGATGTCAAAACACCCATAATTTTTGTGAGATTTTGAGCCTTATAGAGCATATACCCTTTTTCATGCTCACTTTAATTGATTATGAGTGTGTCAACTTTGAACTGTTATTCTAGAACTTGCCTCGTTTATACATGTCGAGACCACATTAATGATTTAATACACTGAGATGATAAAGGCACCTAGGTTTTAACCTGTTCACTACACTAAAAAGCCTACCCATACAAATTAACCCCTAGTGAACCACATTGAATCCTAACAACCTTTTTATTGACTCACCCACTAATATTAACCCAAAATCCCTTTGTATTTGTTATCAACATTCCTTTGACTACCCCTTTATCGAGAATTTATTTCATCAATTGCCGAATTAGGTTATTTCAAAGTTCCTTCTATTATGTTCATTTTAGTTTGTTCCTAAAAAAAAAAAACAAAAAAAATTTCCAAGTATATTCAATATTAGTAGTTTATAAAAGAGCTTAGAGCATTTAAAATCCAATTGTTGAAAAAGCTTGTATTAAAGTATTATCAAAATACTCCTTACTATAGAGTAATTATCAATAGTGACATTATTAGTTTTCATTCGAAGTCAATATTCATATTTAGTTAGGTAATTTGTCAAGTCAGTCTCAATTATAACTAGTAATTAAGCCTGTATCCACACCTTTAACCCTAGCCCCGTTACAACCCTGATTAAAGATCTTTTGATTTGTGTATCATCTCATATACAGTGGTGGATATTTTGTTTTCAGGCAAGCCTATGGGATTAACTTTTCAGGTTCGACTTAGAGTTCTTATTTCTTGAACCTTAAACACTTCAAGTGATTTGAGTGAATCTTTTGTGAGGATGTCAATCCTTGTCGGTTTTGAATTAAAGGAAATTACTTAGATAAGGGGAGACACCTATGTTTTCATGCTACAAAATCATGACTTATCTCGTTTGAAACTTTAGTGCTCTTTGAATTAAATTATCCATGTATAAATTGTAACACCCCTAACCCATATCCGTCGCCGAATTAGGGTTACAAGATGCTACTCTACTAACCACCAAGTTCATTTAGTCACTTGAATCTTAATACTTAAGAAATGATATTACGATAAACAAATCACCACAAATATAATATCAATTGCATTATACATAATAAAATAAGTAATCTCATTCAAACTACAGAGCACTATTCATTTGGTCATTTTAAAAAGGGTGGCCAAATATAAACAGATTATCAAAGGTTAACTTACACCAACCAATTTATCACATGTATATTCAATCACATGCAAACATAATTAGTTATTCACACCAACTAAGTTCATTAAACGTGCATGTAATATCTACTTAAACTTATGGATAATGTTTCTATCAAAATTTCATAAATTACCTATTCTTTAACAAACTTCTATCACGTCCGAATATGCACAAACATATGTCACACTTCAAGCATATATATATGTATAACTAACTAAAACATAATCATGAACAATGTACTTAAAATATGCTTGTTTACTATGCCGAATTTACCTGTTTAAAAATCATGCAACTAGACCGAATACAACCGAACCATAGCACCATAATTTGATCATTTCATCATCGAATCACCTCAATTGAATTTAAAAAAAATACACATACCCAATGTCATTCATAACCTAACATACCATCTCATATATATATATTCACTTTCTAAGGAACTAGCAAAATTTCATCTATGCAATTTCATATCAAACATACGTATACAACCATTATGCATAGCATGATTTTATACTTACCCATCTTCACCATTCAAATAAAACTTGCTTTCACACTTTCATCAAGTCTCGCATAACTTTAGATTATTTACTAATAAGGCCAGCCATTTTCGCATGGCTATAAACATTAACACAAGATCCTTCAAAATAACAAGCTAGCCTATACATGCCTTGTGTTTAAAATTTAAATTCTAAGAGTACCAAAATAAGTTGATAGTGTGGATGACTTCAACGATGAACCCTCGAGCCAAGAGCTTGATCACAATCTATAAAAGCAGTGAAAACATACAGAGTAAGCTAACTTAGCTTAGTAAGCCTTAAGCAACTTTACTACTCAACTAAGTATTCAATTAAATTGAATAGAATAACATGTTTAACATTTATGAACTAACATAACACATAGGTACTATCACAATTACGATTATCAATATTCATACCTAGTGAAACATTATTCAATGTACACTTATAATGTGAGACTTATCAATAGTACCAGATTGCTAATCAAAAATATATATATATATTTCCACTTATAACTGAATAATATCTTCCGTGTACATTTAAGATGAGGGCACATAATTGAATATGTACAATTATCTATATGTATAGCTCATGGCCGAACCTATATAGATATAATTTCTCATATCAATATAAGTAAAAATCTCAAGTAAGCAAGTAAACATATCAACTCAATGTCTTTTCTAATCACATATCTTAAGTACCAATATATGAACACATTTATATCAACTTGCTTATTCAAGAAGCATCACATATATCATAAACCTTATTTGATACATAACTTTCGGTCGAACACTCATACTATAGTAATAAACCTTGTCTTATTCAAATACCATCATAACTAGACCATTTCATTCATAAGCATAAGCTCGTATTAAAAATCACTGGTATAAAAACTGCTAGACCAAAGGTCCGAGATTTAAACACCCATCGAAGCTCGCTAGGCATTAAAGCTCAAATAAATCACCAAGACGAAGCTCGCTAGGCATTAAAGCCCAAATAAATCACCAAGACGAAGCTCGCTAGGCATCAAAGCTCGATATGTAACAAGACAAGGCTTGCTAGGCATCAAAGCCCGATAAATAACCCCGACATGAGGCCTGCTAGGCTCAAAGCCCGATTAATAACACCGACATGAGGGCTGCTAGGCTCAAAGCCCGATTATCAACCCAATCAACATTCCCATACACATTACTTAATGCTAAAATCACATCCATCTCAGATACTTTATTTTACAATTTCATGTTAAACCGAACATAATTATCCACATCACATTTAGCAAACAAATTTACTACAATTTCATACCCCACATTCGCCTACATATATTTTCATGCCTTAAATACCAAATTTTATCATGTACTACTTTCAGTAAATAATTTCTCGACATAAATTTGTTTAGGACTTACCTCGGTTGTCGATAGACCGTGCAAATCGGCTATTCGAGAACCTTCGTCTTTCCCTGATCTAAATCTGTTTTTCTTTGTTCTTGATCTAAAACACATTAAAATTTAGCTCATTCAAGTACATTTCATCTCAATTTAGTCCCTAAGCACATAAATAGGCAATTTACCATTTTACCCCTACTATTTCAAATTTTTACAATCTAGTCTTAATTGCACAAAACACAAAATATACATTATTTCAATACCACATTCAAGGGCTGAATATGTATAAGGACCATATAAGTCCATTTCTTTCATTTATTTTACATTTAAGCCCTCTCAAATTTTTATTTTTACAAATTAGTCCCATTTACTCAAATTTTCACTAAAACTTCATACAAAACTTATCAATCTTAGTCCTAACAATAAATTAAATTCATCAAACATCAATTATCATATAAAAATGCTAATGGTCGAACCTTAGACATGCTCGCTTTTAAAAATTACAACATGGGTCGGCCATCGCTCAAGCAACGATCTCAAAAACGTAAAAATTTACAAAAACCAACTAGGAATTTACCTTGAATTTGGCTTGAATGTTGCCGAAAATTCAAAGAACCTAGCTCCCCTTTTCTTTCTCAATATTCGGCCAAGAAAGATGAATGAAAATATCCATTTTTTTATGTTTTAATTAACATATAATATGGTTTTAACCTATTTACTATTTTAGCCTTATATCATAAAATTATATAATATAAAACTTAAGGTCAATCATGTCATATACCACCCACTAACTTAAAAATGGGTTATTTACCCATTTAACACTTCATATTAAAAAGCCATGCTCAAATTAGCACATTACACTTTAGTATGCCACTTTTACCTTTTACGCGATTAAGTCCTTTTTATCAAATTCAATACTTAAACGATAAAATTTTTCTACGAAACTTTCACACACATAAATTCATATATAATAAACATTAAATATAATATTTAAATATTTCTCGGGCTCGAATTTGTGGTCCCGAAACCATCGTTCCATTAGGGTCAAATTCGGTTTGTTACAACTCTCCCCCTTAAGGATTTTCGTCCCCGAAAATCTTACCGTTAAACAACGTTGGATATTGTTGCCTCATTGAATCTTCAGGCTCCCACATCGCCTCTTCAACTCCGTGCCGATTCCATAGTACTTTCACTAAGGAAATCCTTTTATTTCTTAACTCTTTCATTTCCCGGGCTAAAATACGGATCGATTTTTCCTCATACGTCATATCATGTTGGATCTCAATCTCAGACGGAGCAATCACATGTGACGGATCTGATCTGTATCTACGAAGCATAGAAACTTGAAATACATCGTGTATCTTTTCTAATTCAGAGGGTAACTTCAACCTATAAGCAACAGGTCCAACACGTTCAATGATTTCATACGGTCCAATGAACCTCGGGCTCAATTTGCCTTTCCGGCCAAAACGGAGTACTTTCTTCCACGGAGAGACCTTTAAAAATACTCAATCTTTGACCTGAAATTCAATGTCTTTACATTTCAAATCAGCATAAGACTTTTGACGATCCAAGCAACTTTCAAATTGTCTCTAATAATAGCTACTTTCATTGGTTTCTTTAATCAAATCAACCCTGTATCTTATTCTCACGAGCTTAGTCCAAGATAATGGTTTAACACTTTCGCCGCATAAGGCTTCATAGGGTGCCATTTTGATACTAGATTGAAAACTGTTGTTATAGGCAAATTCAATCAGAGGTAAATATCTTTCTCACGCACCTTCAAACTCAAGAATGCAACATCTCAACATGTCCTCAAGTATCTGAATAGTTCGCTCAGACTGACCCTCTGTCTGCGGATGAAAGGCTGTACTAAAATGTAGTTTAGTACCTAAGGCATCTTGCAACTTCTTCCAAAATCATGATGTAAATCTCGGGTCTCTGTCTGAAACAATGGATCTCGGTACACCATGCAATCTCACAATCTGCGATACATACAATTCAACAAGTTTATCGAGTGAAAAGTCTGTACAAACCGCACAAAATGAGCTGATTTAGTAAGTCTATCAACTATAACCCAGACGGCATCTTTCTTACTCGGTGTCATAGGAAGACCGGATACAAAATCCATTGTAATTCTATCCCATTTCCATTCAGGTATCATGATTGGATGAAGTAATCCGGATGGCACTTGATGTTCAGCTTTTACTTGCTGACAAACTAAGCATTTCGAAACAAATTCAAATATATCCCGTTTCATGCCCGACCACCAATAGAACTGTTTCAAATCATTATACATCTTTGTGCTACCGGATGTATTGATAATCGACCACTATGGGCCTCACTCGTAATCATCTCAGATCAAATCGAAGTTTTTAGAACACATATTCGGCTTTTAAAATTCAAGCATCATTTGCATCAATCAAAATCGACTCGCACCTTTTTCACATCGAATTCGCCTAGCAATCAAATCCTTGTCAACTTTCTATGCATCACAAATTTGCTGAATAAACATCGGTTTTGTTTGTAACTCGGCTATGATCGAACCATCACCAGACATAGCTATCTGTGTGTTCATTGCACGAAGAGCAAACAATGATTTTCGACTTAACATATTTGCAACAACATTAGCTTTTCCCGGATGGTAGTCAATCACCAACTCATAGTCTTTCAACAATTCTAACCATCTGCGTTGTCTCAAATTTAGATCCTTCTAAGTCATTAAATACTTTAGACTTTTATGATCTGAATAAATGTGACATTTCTCTCCAAATAAATAGTGACGCCAACTTTTCAATGCGAAAACAATGGCTGCAAGTTCTAAGTCACGCGTCGGGTAATTTCTTTCATGCGGCTTCAATTGTCTTGAAGCGTAGGCTACAACTTTGCCTTCCTTCATCAAAACGCAGCCCAAACCATTTAAAGAAGCATCAGAATAAACAACAAATTCTTTACCCGATTCAGGCTGAACTAACACTGTAGCTTCTGTCAAAAGGGCTTTTAGCTGATCAAAACTTTTCTGACACTTTTCTGACCACTCGAACCTGACATCTTTCTACAATAACTTTGTTAACGGGGTAGCTATCATAGAAAAACCTTTCACAAATCGTTGATAGTAACCCGCAAGTCCCAGAAAACTTTGAATCTTGGAAACATTTTTCGGTGGCTTCCAATCAAGTATAACCGATATTTTGTTCGAATCAACTCGAATGCCTGATGCTGAAACAACATGTCCCAAAAAGTGACCTCTTTCATCCGTAACTCACACTTACTAAACTTCCCATACAACCGCTGATTTCAAAGTTTGTAGCACTAACCTCAAATGCTCAAGATGTTCAATTTCATCTTTGGAGTAGATCAATATGTCATCAATAAACACTACCACAAATCGATCAAAAACTGCCTAAAACCCGATTCATCAAATCCATAAAAAAAGAAGGTGCATTAGTAAGACCAAAAGGCATAACCAAAAACTCAAAATGTCCGTACCTCGTCCGAATGCGTCTTTGGCACATCTGTATCTCGACTCAGAATCGATAATAACCCGATCTCAAATCTATCTTTGAAAATATCAAGCCCTTTCAACCGATCAAACAAATCATCAACTGGGTAACGGTACTTATTCTTTATAGTTACCTTATTTAGTTGCCAATAATCAATACACATTCGCATCGTTCCATCTTTCTTTCTCACAAAAGAATGGTGCACCCCAAGGAGAGAAACTTGGTCGTGCAAAGCCCTATCTCGTTAACTCTTGCAACCGTGCTTTCAACTCATTTAGCTCAAGAAGTGCCATCCGATATGGAGCTATTGAGATTGAGTCGTTCGGTGCAAATTCAATGCCAAACTCAATCTCTCGACTAGGTGGTAAACCGGTAGTTCTTCAGAAACACATTTGGGTATTCACATACAATCAGACAGATTCAATCATTTTTCGGACAATTTATTATCCAAGACATAAGCCAAATAAGCTTCGCACCCTTTTCTCACATACTTAGGGCTAACATCGAGGATATAATCAGAGAAACCCACTTAAATCATCGGATTCAATTCTAATGATCTCACCATTCGATGTCTCAAATCGATAAGCTTTCTTTTGCAATTCACTATCGCATCATGTGAAGTTAACGGTCCATTCCCAAAATTATATCAAACTCATCGAAAGGCAATGAGATTAAATCGATTGGGAAGCAAAATCCCGAATCATCAATGGGCAACCTTTACACACTTTGTTAACAAACACATATCTACCCAAAGGGTGGATACGTGAATCACAAACTCAAGAGACTCAATGGCAGAGTCTTCATGAATACCGTAGTTTCACATACATATGAATGGGTCGAACCAGATCAATCAATGCAATTACAATAGTATCATAAAGGGTGAAAGTACCAGAATGACATCCGAGAAGTAGCATCCTCTCTAGCTCGAGTAACATAAGCTCTAGCCGGAGCTCTAGCCTCGATTGAGCTCGCAGTGTTCTTCGTCCCTCTCGACTACCACCTATATTGCGTAATGCCTGGGTGGTTCCGCCTGCGTCGATGCCTTGCTTTCGGTCTAGAGTTCATCGTCAGATTCTACTCACTAACATCAGGCACTCTCGAATAAAATGGTCTAAGGATCCACATTTAAAGTAGGACCGATCACGAACTCTACAACTCCCAGAATGCCATTTTCCACAATGTTTGCATTCAAGTTGATTCTGTGGAACGTTATCAACACTGGCCATCGAGGTAGCTCGGGAGCTCACTGGAGGTCGATCACGTCTAGGTGTATCTGAAGTAGCTTTATGTCGAATGAAGTCATCTCTAAACTTCTTAGATGTAGAAAGGAAATTCTTACCCGGCAGTCTTTTACGAGTGCCTCTAGCTTCTGTCTCAGCCTTTCTTTTCTCCTTCCCAAGCTCTTTAGCTTTGCAAGCTCGCTCGACTAATGTCACAAACTCTTTGATTTCAAGAATGCCAACAAGCAACTTTAAATCTTCATTCAAACCATCTTCAAACCTTTTGCACATAATGGCTTCAGTTGATACACACCCCCGAGCATATTGGCTTAATCTGACAAACTTTCGCTCATATTTAGTCACGGTCATTTGCCCCTGTTTTAGTTCAAGAAATTCTTTACGTTTCTGGTCGATGAACCTCTGGCTGGTATATTTCTTGCGGAATTCATTCTGGAAGAAATCCCATGTCACTTTTTCTTTTGGAACCACTGAGACTAGTGTATTCCACCAGTGATAGGCAGTGTCCCGAAGTAAAGATATAGCACATTTCAAACATTCGTCTAGAGTGCAGGATAGCTCATCAAGTACCCGAATAGTGTTATCAAGCCACATTTCAGCTCGCTTTGCATCATCATCATCATTAGCCTTGAATTCCTCGGCCCCAAATTTCCTGATTTTATCAACAGGAGGCCTACTAGATCTCATTGGATCTATCATCGAGGGTGCTGAAGGTACCGAAGTTAGATTATTCGGGGGTGGAGGTTGTTGTACAGCTGGATTATTTTGAACAAACTGGGTAAACCATTTATTCATCATTTGGTAGAAGGCTTGTTTAGCCTCTCCCTCATGGTTACCCATAACTTGTTGAGAGTCTAATGGCGCTAATCCATGTGCGAGACCAGGTGCAACACTCTCCACGTCATCAGCTACGGCTCTATCAGGATCGGAATCCATTTACTATATAAAATACAATTGAAATTGTCAGAAGTCACCACACTATCACATATAAAATTCAAAGGCATGTATAGCTAGACTCTTACGTACTACGGTAGTCCTAGAATCGACTAAACCGTAGCTCTGATACCAATAAAATGTAACACCCTTAACCCATACCCATCGCCGAATTAGGGTTACAAGATGCTACTCTACTAACCACCAAGTTCATTTAGTCACTTGAATCTTAATACTTAAGAAATGATATTACGATAAACAAATCACCACAAATATAATATCAATTGCATTATACATAATAAAATAAGTAATCTCATTCAAACTATAGAGCACTATTCATTTGGTCATTTTAAAAAGGGTGGCCGAATATAAACAGATTATCAAAGGTTAACTTACACCAACCAATTTATCACATGTATATTCAATCACATGCAAACATAATTAGTTATTCACACCAACTAAGTTCATTAAACGTGCATGTAATATCTACTTAAACTTATGGATAATGTTTCTATCAAAATTTCATAAATTACCTATTCTTTAACAAACTTCTATCACGTCCGGATATGCACAAACATATGTCACACTTCAAGCATATATATATGTATAACTAACTAAAACATAATCATGAACAATGTACTTAAAATATGCTTGTTTACTATGCCAAATTTACTGCTTAAAAATCATGCAACTAGACCAAATACAACCGAACCATAGCACCATAATTTGATCATTTCATCATCGAATCACCTCAATTGAATTTAAAAAATACACATACCCAATGTCATTCATAACCTAACATACCATCTCATATATATATATATTCACTTTCCAAGGAACTAGCAAAATTTCATCTATGCAATTTCATATCAAACATACGTATACAACCATTATGCATAGCATGATTTTATACTTACCCATCTTCACCATTCAAATAAAACTTGCTTTCATACTTTCATCAAGTCTCGTATAACTTTAGATTATTTACTAATAAGGCCAGCCATTTTCGCATGGCTATAAACAGTAACACAGTATCCTTCAAAATAACAAGCTAGCCTATACATGCCTTGTGTTTAAAATTTAAATTCTAAGAGTACCAAAAAAAGTTGATAGTATGGATGACTTCAACGATGAACCCTCGAGCCAGTAGCTTGATCACAATCTATAAAACAAAGTGAAAACATACAGAGTAAGCTAACTTAGCTTAGTAAGCCTTAAGCAACTTTACTACTCAACTAAGTATTCAATTAAATTGAATAGAATAACATGTTTAACATTTATGAACTAACATAACAAATAGGTACTATCACAGTCGATTATCAATATTCATACCTAGTGAAACATTATTCAACGAACACTTATAATGTGAGACTTATCAATAGTACCTAGATTGCTAATCAAAAAATATATATATTTCCACTTACAACCTGAATAATATCTTCGTGTACATTTAAGATGAGGGCACATAATTGAATATGTACAATTATCTATATGTATAGCTCATGGTCGAACCTATATAGATATAATTTCTCATATCAATATAAGTAAAAGTCTCAAGTAAGCAAGTAAACATATCAACTCAATGTCTTTTCTAATCACATATCTTAAGTAATCTAATATATGAACACATTTATATCAACTTGCTTATTCAAGAAGCATCACATATATCATAAACCTTATTTGATACATAACTTTCTATTTAACACTCATACTATAGTAATAAACCTTGGCTTATTCAAATACCATCATAACTAGACCATTTCATTCATAAGCATATTAAAAATCACTGGTATAAAAACTGCTAGACCAAAGGTCCGAGATTTAAACACCGGCACGAAGCCTGCTAGGCATTAAAGCCCGAAATAAATCACCTAAGACGAAGCCTACTAGGCATCAAAGCCCGAAATAAATATGTCGCTAGGCATCAAAGCACGATAGCACAAGGCTTGCTAGGCATCAAAGCCCGATAAATAACACCGGCACGAGGCTTGCTAGGCTCAAAGCCCGATTAATAACACCGGCACGAGGCCTGCTAGGCTCAAAGCCCGATTATCAACCCAATCAACATTCCCATACACATTACTTAATGCTAAAATCACATCCATCTCGTATACTTTATTTTGCAATTTCATGTTAAACCGAACATAATTATCCACATCACATTTAGCAAACAAATTTACTACAATTTCATACCCCAGATTCGGCCTACATATATTTTCATGCCTTAAATACCAAATTTTATCATGTACTACTTTCGTAAATAATTTCTCATCACAAATTTGCTTAAGGACTTACCTCGGTTGTCGATAGACTGTGCAAATCGGCTATTCGAGAACCTTCATCTTTCCCCGATCTAAATCCATTTTTCTTTGTTCTTGATCTAAAACACATTAAAATTTAGCTCATTCAAGTACATTTCATCTCAATTTAGTCCCTAAGCACATAAATAGGTAATTTACCATTTTACCCCTACTATTTCAAATTTTTACAATCTAGTCTTAATTGCACAAAACACAAAATATACATTATTTCAATACCACACTCAAGGGCCGAATATGTATAAGGACCATATAAGTCCATTTCTTTCATTTATTTTACATTTAAGCCCTCTCAAATTTTTATTTTTACAAATTAGTCCTATTTACTCAAATTTTCACTAAAACTTCAATACAAAACTTATCAATCTTAGTCCTAACAATAAATTAAATTCATCAAACATCAATCATCATATAAGAATGCTAATGTCCGAACCTTAGACATGCTCAGTTTTAAAAATTACAACTTGGGTCGGCTACTGTTCGAAGCAATGATCTCAAAAACGTAAAAATTTACAAAAACCGACTAAGAATTTACCTTGAATTTGGCTTGAATGTTGCCGAAAATTCAAAGAACCTAGCTCTCCTTTTCTTTCTCAATATTCGCCAAGAAAGATGAATGAAAATATCCATTTTTTATGTTTTAATTAACATATAATATGGTTTTAACCTATTTACTATTTTAACCTTATATCATAAAATTATATAATATAAAACTTAAGGTCAATCATGTCATATACCACCCACTAACTTAAAAATGGGTTATTTACCCATTTAACACTTAATATTAAAAAGCCATGCTCAAATTAGCACATTACACTTTAGTATGCCACTTTTACCTTTTACGCGATTAAGTCCTTTTTATCAAATTCAATTCTTAAACGACAAAATTTTTCTACGAAACTTTCACACACATAAATTCATATATAATAAACACTAAATATAATATTTAAATATTTCTCGAGCTCAATTCGTGGTCCCGAAACCACCGTTCGATTAGGGTCAAATTTGGTCTGTTACATAAATTATCTATGAATTATGATGAGGCATTATTAATAGAAATTATGAATTATGGAAAGTTCGTTTTAATTGTAAGTTGAGAATTTTGCTTGAGGACAAGCAAAAGCTTAAGTGTAGGGGTATTTGATAAACCGTAAAAGTAACGTATTTTAATCCCACATTTAGTATGCTTTTGGATGAATTTATCCTCGATTTATGTAAAAAGGTGCTCTTAATCCTTTTTTTCATGTCTTATACTCAGGAGAACACCTAAGGATAAAAAGAACATAAAACGGGCTTAAAACGGATCAAATTGGCCAACCCAAGAAGTCGACACGGCCTGGGTTTTATTCTACATGGCCGTGCCTTGCTATCCACCTAGAGCACGGCCTGTCACCAATTTACACGGCCCTGTCTCATCGACAAAAAGCCCAACACGGCCTGATCCTCGACTTGCATGGCATGCCACGGCCATGCCTAAATCAACAGAATAGAAACATGGGCTAAGCCTCAGTTTACACGGGCGTGCCTTAGCCATGCCCATGCCGCTAGAAAGAGCAATTTCACTCGGAATAGGATGCTTGGAGCCCAAGAAATGCAATCCTAAGTCTACTTAAACACCTAGGACGAATTGTACCTGAATTATGAGCACTTAGGAGACAAGTAAAGCATCCTAAATGTCTATAAAAACACCCCAAGGTGGGTATTCAAGGGATCGATCATTGAGCAGAGTTTTCTGCCAAGCCTTTCTCATTTAGGTATTGTCTCGAAGGTAGCCAATTGATCCATCTTGAAGAGTCAGAGTTCTACTCAAGATGGAGGATCTCCTCTTCAATTCCTTCAAGGGGTTTTAGGGAGTTCTTATGTTTTGTTTTTTCTTTATTCTTGAGATGTTTTCTTGTTTAGTTATGAACTAAACCCCTCAGATACCTAAAGGGATGACACCTATGATGGATTTTGTTATTTAATTCTTTCAGTTTATATGATAAATATTTAGTTTGTTCTTAATTATGTTGCTTAAGTTTATCTGATGTGCTTAGATGGAGGAGGAATAGACCCTGCCTAAGAGTAGATCTAGCATAATTAAGCAGAGTTGATTGGCGCCTAGAGATAGGGTTATGAGATTTTTTCAAATTAGGATGAAACCTAATATGGGAGTCGATTGATCGATTTACTGCTTCCTTAGGGGGTTATTATAAGAGAACGAGAGTTCCACTAATTAACCTAAGGTTAGACGTTATTCGCTTTGAGAGAATGTTTAATATAGGATAGGGAGTCTCATAGATCAAGCTAAGTAAAGAAATAATATGAATTGAAAAGGTAGATAATAAAGGAAGTCATAGGTGGATTCTTCCCAAAGGTATCGTCTTTATCAATTGAGTTTTCTTCAAAGTCTTTTTCTCAAAGTTTCATTCTTTTGTCTTTGCATTTTAGTTTAAAGTATTTAATTAGTTTTAGATTAATAAACCAATCACTCCATATTTTAGGCTAAATAATAGAAAGAAAGTAAGTAGTAGTACTTTAAGGTTCCTTGGGTTCGATAAGATATTCTTGCCTGAGCTATACTACTGTTCGATAGGTGCGCTTGCCTCTATCGTTGTTGTAGTCAGTCTACAGGTTCGATCACTCTTTTATAAATATTAAAACTAGACTGTTTTGCAGCGATCATGAAGCTACCACTCGCAGAAATCGTAGAGAAATTTGACGAGCCCTAGACTATCAAAGAGAAGAATAGCAAAGATCCAATCCTACTGAAGGGATGGACGAGAACAACCCACCAAATGTGAAAGAACAGAATGCTCTGCGTACTTTATATGATTATGCTAAACCTAATTTGACAGGAGCAGAATCTAGTATTGTTAGGCTCGCTATAACTGCTAATAATTTTGAATTAAAGCCTAACACAATACAAATGATTCAACAATTTGTTCAATTTGATAGTTTGCAGGATGAGGATCCAAACACTCATATATCTAATTTTTTAGAATTCTGTGATACCTTCAAAATAAATGGCATTTCTGACGATGCCATACGTCTTCGGTTATTTCCTTTTTCACTAAGGAACAAAGCAAATCAGTGGTTGAACTCGTTACCACGAGGGTCAATCACCACATGGGATCAAATAACTGAAAAATTTCTTTTAAAATATTTTCCACCAGCCAAAACGGCTAAATTTAGGAATGACAAATCTTCTTTTGTGCAGAATGGCGCAGAAACATTATATGATGCGTGGGAAAGATACAAGGATCTCCTAAGGAGATGCCCACACCACGGATTACCTTTGTGGCTTCAAGTCCAAACTTTTTACAATAGTGTGAATTCTCCAACTAGGCAAATGATTGATTCATCAGCCAGTGGAACTTTGAACAACAAAACTCCTGAAGTAGCTTACGATTTTATTAAGGAGATGTCATTGAACACCTATCAATGGCAAATTACAAGGGATAAACTGAAAAAATTAGTCGAAGTTTTTAACATAGATGCAGTGACAATGCTGTCAACATAGGGGGAGTTAATGAATAAAAAGCTTGATAATTTATGTTCTTCACAGGTACATCCAGTCATGCAATGCGAAGCGAGTGGGAATGTGGCAAATTCTGAGAACCCACCATACCAACCAGGAGCAAAAAATGAGCAGACAAACTATATAGGTAACAATTTCAGATCTAACAATAATCCTTATAGTAACACTTACAATCCAGGTTGGAGGAACCACTCAAATTTTTCATGGGGAGGACAAGGAAATCAAAGGTAGCAACCTCCTCCAAATTACCAAAATCAACCTTATCCACCGGAAAAGAAGCCGAGTCTTGAAGAGATGCTAAAAAAGTTCATGGCAGACACAGATGCCCGTCTCCAAAGAACTGATACAACACTTGATAACCAAGAAATATCGATCAAAGAAATCAAGGAACAAGTCGGGGAAATCACTAGGTCAGTGGGACATCTCACAAAGCTTGTTTCAGAACATCAATAGGGATGTCTACCAAGCAACACAGAAATAAACCCAAAAAAACAGATACAAGCCATCACATCTCAAGAGGATACAAAGGTAGACAAGCCCACCTCAGTACAAGAAACCAAGAAAGAAAAAGGTAAAATAGAGGTAGCACAAGAAAAACTGGTAATTAAAGATTACCAACCTTGAATACCTTGTCCCAAAGCATTGAAAAGAGATGATTCAGAGGAACAATTCGGTAAGTTTCTAAAACTTCTAAAGAAATTACACATTAACTTACCTCTTCTTGAAGCTCTTTTTCAGGTGCCCGACTCAAGGAGATTTTTAAGACAACTCTTAACGAACAAATGCAAAATAGATGAAGATCACCATGTGGAACTTAATGCAACATGCTCAGCAATGCTACAAATCTGAGTACCACAGAAATTAAAAGATCCAGGGAGTTTTACGATTCCATGTTTAATTGGTAGTTTAACTATTGATAATGTGTTAGCTGATTTAGGGGCAAGTATAAATGTCATACCTTATGCACTGTTTAAACGACAAGGTCTAGGGAAGCCCAAACAAACTAGGATGAGTATCCAACTAGCTGATAAAACTGTTAGAATTCCTAGGGGCATTATTGAAGATGTTTTAGTAAAAATCAATAAATTCGTTTTCCCAGTAGATTTTGTTATTTTAGACATGGATGAGGAAAATTCAATCTCTTTAATTTTAGGAAGACCTTTTCTTGCAACTGCCAAGACTAAAATTGATGTTGCCACAGGAGAACTCATACTTCATGCAGGAGATGAATCAGTCAATCTTCAAGCTCTCGACTCAGCCAAAACAACAGAAGATGAAGGTAAGAAAGTCGTTTCAATAGATAATTAAATTATTCAAACTTCATCACAGGAAACATCACAAAGTATCAAAACTGAGCCAACACAAAATCGTACGATCATAGAAGAGCATAAGGTACACACCAAAGAAAAGTCGGATCCACACGAAGTAAAACCTAAGGAACCACCAGAAGAGCTCATAGGGACATCAAATCACTTTAAAATAGAAGATCAAGTGCTGTTAGATAAAGCCGATCCTTACATCAGTTCAACAGAACTAAAGAAAAAGGAAGAAATACTCATTCAGGTACACGATGTTTTCCCACACGAAATAGTCGAGGTAAGCAATCCAATGTTCAGCAATTTCAAGGTAAACTCTTCTCGACCTAAACTTTGTCACGAAAATAAACTGTCAGTAAGAGGAAAGATATTCAAACCTTTAAACCTCGCTAAAATCTTCAAGGTCTAGGACAGTCTAGCTTAAGACTATAAATGAGCGCTTCTCGGGAGGCAACCCGAGCACTAACGCTTTTTATCTTTCAAAATTATTTTTTCTTTTCTTTTATTTTCACTTCTCTCTCACATCTAAAGATGCAGGTTTCCAGGCCACACGGCCTTACACACGACCGTGCCCATGGCCGTGTGGACCACCAAAACCATTACACTGATAGAATAGAGCCGTGCAAGTCAGTCCAACCACCCCCAACGTCACGGATCTAACCACCCACAACACGGGCACCAATAAAAATAGCATGGCCGTGCCTCACAATCGTGCTAAGACACTGACTTATTGAGCATGGGCAGACCACATCCGTGCAGTCCATCCATGCTCACATCCTGGCCTTTTAGGAACTGGCGTGCAACCCAACAAAACGGGCGTGGAAGAACAACACACCCTCGGTGCACGGGCATGGGAACGTGCCAGATTTGAAATCCTATTTAAATCCCCACAACCCTTCCTCTTTTTCCCATCTTCTTTCTTATTCCTTCTTTCTCTTTTCTTTCAAATTTTTCCTATTCATAGAAAAGGTCCAAGAATCTTGAGCAACACAAAAATCATGCCGAAGAAACGTAAGCATCATCTCCTTAGAAGAGACCTCAACATGAGTTCATGCTGGCAGCTTCACTTAATTGACACGCCAAGGGTTTCTGAAACCTTTTCAGTTCTATTTTTCTTTTCTCCTCTCTTTATTTTCCTTATCTATAATTCTTTTCTGCTTAATTTAATTTATTTCATATTAGTTTCTTGGTTTTAGGTTCTAAAGGCTACTAGGGAATCACACACCATAGCCTTCGAGGTCGCACCCACTTCGCAAACCATCCAACAATAAGGACTCCTTAGTCCATCAGTCTTTTCTTTGAATTTCAGTTTTCTTCTTAGTCTCCTTCTTTTTATTTCCTTAATATTTAAATATATTATTAGTATATTATTATTATTTCTCTAGATCTCTTGGCTATATCTTTACAGGCTACCCAATTTCTTCATCTAGCAAATTACTTCTCGGTAGCCACTCCGCTAAGCCCATAGAAAACACCTTAACCCCACCAAAGATGCCAGGGATCATCCAGATTTCAGGGAGTATTACTTTCCCCACTTCCCTTTTTGATTTGGCTCTAATTATCATTATCTATCTTTGTACACTGAGGGCAATGTACATCTTAAGTGTGGGGTAATAGTGCCTAACTTTTGCATAATTCTCAAAACCACGAAATTAGTCTTGATCTTAAGTATTTTCTCATATTACTAATTAGGATGAAATTTTTAATGATTCATGATTTTTTCAATATGTTTTAGAATAAGTCTTAGTTAATTGTGCATTGATAATTAAATTTGAAGAATACTAGAGAATCGAGCATGATAAGTCTACTTTCTAAAAATTAAAATTGATAGGTTGTTGAACCTAATTTGAGTATCACCTTGAAGTTCAAAATTTATAAGGATTGATGTCAAAACACCCATAATTTTTTTGTGAGATTTTGAGCCTTATAGAGCATATACCCTTTTTCGTGCGCACTTTAATTGATTATGAGTGTGTCAACTGTGAACTGTTATTCTAGAACTTGCCTTGTTTATACATGTTGAGACCACACTTTTGATTTGATATACAAAGATGATAAAGGCACCCAGGTGTTAACCTATTCACTCCACTAAAAAGCCTACCCATACAAATTAACCCCTAGTGAACCCGTTGAATCCTAACAACTTTTTTATTGACTCACCCACTAATATTAACCCAAAACCCTTTGTATTTATTATCAACATTCCTTTGACTACCCCTCTATCGAGAATTGATTTGATCAATTATCGAATTAGGTTATTTCAATCACCAAAGTTCCTTCTATTACGTTTATTTTAGTTTGTTCTTAAAAAAAATCCAAGTATATTCAATATTTGTAGTATAATAAAAGAGCTTAGAGCATTTAAAACTCCAATTGTTAAAGAAAAAGCTCGTGTTAAAGTATTTTCAAAATTTGAGTGATGAAAATACTCTTATTATAGAGTAATTATCAATAGTAGATATTGTTAGTTTTTCATTCGATGTAAATATTCATATTTAGTTCATTATTTTTAGATTAGGTAATTAGTCAATTCAATCTCGATTATAACCTCTAATTCATCTGTATCCACACCTTTTAACCTAGCCCCATTACAACCTTGATTAAAGACCTTTTGATTTGTGTATCATCTCATATACAATGGAGGAGATTTGATTTTCAGGCAAGCCTATGGGATTAACTTTTCAAGTTTGACTTAGAGTGCTTATTCTTGAACCGTAAACACCTTTGAGTGATTTGAGTGAATCATTTGTGAGGATGTCAATCCTTGTCGGCTTTGAATTAAAGGTAATCACTTAGATAAGGGGAGATACCTATGTTTTCATGCTATAAAGGTATGACTTATCGTAATTGAATCTTTAGGGTTCTTTGAGTTGAATTATCCATGTATAAATTATCTATGAATTATGATGAGACATTGTTGATAGGAATTATGAATTATGGAAAGTTCGTTTTAATTGTAAAGTTGAGAATTTTGCTTGAGGACAAGCAAAAGCTTAAGTGTGGGGGTATTTGATAAATCGTAAAAGTAACATATTTTAACCCCATATTTAGTATGCTTTTGGATGATTTAGCCCTTGATTTATGTAAAAAGATGCTTTTAATCCTTCCTTTTAATGTTTATACTCAGGAAAGCACCCGAGGATAAAAAAGAATGCAAAATGGGCTTAAAACGAAGTAATTGGGCTTTAGCAAGCAATCAACATGGCCTGGTCCAAAGCCCACACGACCGTGCCTCGCCAATTACCTAGAGCATGGCCTCAACTACATAACACACGACCGTGCAGCATCCATTGATCACATGGACGTGCCTGGTGATCTACATGGTCGTGCCCAAATCGATGACCTAGAGCACGGCCTGAATCTTGACTCACACGATCGTGCCCAAAATGACAGAATCGAGACACGGCCCAACCACGATTTACACGGGCATGTGTCATGGCCGTGCCCCTGCCATAGGAGAGAGCAATTTCACTTGGATTTGGATGCTTGACGCCAAAGAACCATACTCCTAAGTCTACTCTAACACCTAATAGTAATTCTACTTGAAGGAGATACTTAGGAGACAAGTATAGCATCCCAAAGCCTATATAAACAACCCAAGGCAGACATTGAAGGAGAGCTTTAGCAGAGGCTTTTGGCCGAAGCTTTCATTTTTTTTAGGGAATCACTTGAAGATAGCCAGTTGATCCATCTCAAGAAATCCAAACTCCATTCAAGACGGAGGATCCTCCTTTAATTCCTTCAGGGGTTTAGGGATTTCTTATGAACTGGCTATCTTTGAGTGATTCCCACAAATCTGGCCTTTCTGGCTCTGCTCCTTGGCCTAGCTGAACCGCTAGCTCTTGCAGAAGGTTTCTACCGAACTCCCTACTTAAGTTGCCCCCTAGGTGTTTATATAGACTTTTAAATGCTTTACTTGGCCCCTACATATCCTAATTCAAATAGAATTCCTACTAGGGTGTTTGAATAGGCTTTGGAATGTGTTTCTTTGGCTCTAAGTACCCTATTCGAGTAGAAATCCTCTTGGCCGCGGTAGGGACACGCCCATGGGCACATGCCCGTGTGTTTCATGGCTGGCCCGTGTGCGAGCCTATTGATGAGGTACAGCCATGTGAATTGTGGTCAGGCCGTGTTCGAACTTCTCTTATGAGGCACGACCATGTAGGCTTAAGTCTAGGTCATGGCGATTTTGTGATATGGCCCATTTCGTCTGTTTTAGGCCCGTTTCTCGTTCTTTTCATCCTCCGGTGCTTTCCTGAGTATAAAACATGAAAAGAAAGGATTAAGAGCACCTTTTTACATAAATCAAGGGATAAATCATCCAAAAGTATGTTACTTTTATGGTTTATCAAATACCTCCACACTTAAGCTTTTGCTTGTCCTCAATCAAAATTCTCATCTTACAATTAAAACGAACTTTCCACCATTCATAATTCTCATTAGCAATGCCTCATCATAATTTATAGATAATTCATACATGGATAATTTAGCTCAAAGACTCCTAAAGATTCAAACAATTCTAAGTCACATATTTGTAGCATGAAAACATAGGTGTCTTCCTTTATCTAAATAATTATCTCTGATTCAAAATTGACAAGGATTGACATCCTCACTAAAGATTCACTCAAAGCACTCGAAGTGTTTAAGGTTTAGGAAAAAGCACTCATAAGTTGAACCTGAAAAGTTAATCCCATAGGCTTGTTTGAAAATCAAATTCCACCATCGTAATATGAGATGATACACAAATCAAAAGGTCTTTAACAGGTTGTAACGGGCTTTGTTAAAGGTGTGGAAAAGGCTAAATTAGAGGTTAAAATCGAGATTGAATTGATGAGTTACCTAACTTTAAAAAATGAACTAATAACCTGAATAATTACATCACATGAAAATACTAACAATACGAGCTTCTTCTTTAAGATATTAAATTTAAACATGTAAGCTCACTTAATTACGTAATTAATAATGAATATACTTTATTTTTTTAAGAAAAAATCAATGAATACATAATATAAGAACCTTATCAGCTGAAATAAAGTATTTAGGCAACTAATCAAATCAATTCTCAATAGAAGGGTAGTCAAAGGAATGGTGATAACAAATACGAGCGGGGTTTTGGGTAATTTTATTGGGTGAATCAATAAAAAGGGTTGTTAGGATCAAAGGGTTCATTATGGGTTAATTGTGAAGGTAGGCTTTTTAGTGGAGTGAGTCGGTTAAAACCTAGGTGCCTTTATCATCTCAGTATATCAAATAAAAAATATGGTTTTGACATATATAATCTAGGCAAGTTCTATAATAACAATTCAGTGTTGACACACTCATAATCAATAAAGTGAGCACGGAAAAGAATATATGCTCTAAAAGGCTTAAATCTCACTAAAATTATGGGTATTTTTGATGTCAACCTTTGTAAATTTCAAACTTCAAAGTAATATTCAAATTCAGTTCAACAACCTAGAAAGATTTTTTTTTCTGAAAAATAGAATTATCATGCTTGATTCTCTAGTATCTTAAAGTTTAAATCATCAATGCACAATTAAATATGACTTACTCAAAAACATATCAATAAGAATCATAAATCATCAGAAATTTCATCCTAATTAGTAATATGAGGAAATTACTTAAGAACTAGATATAATTTAAGGATTTAAGAATAATGCAAAAAGTTAGGCACTTTTACCCCCACCATTTAAGATGTACATTGCCCTCAATGTACAAAGATAGATAAATAATCATGTGATGATACAATCAAAAGAGGAGGGGAGAAGTGAAACTTCTTGAATTTTTTTTTGTGATCACTATTCCGGCCCGATTTGGAGGAGGAGGTGGTGGTGCTATGGTGGATGCCAACAGTCACTGTGCTAGATGAAGAAATTGGGAAACTCGTGACGGATTAGCTAGGAATTAATAATAAAGATTCAAAATATACGAAATAAATATTTAAATAAAAGCAAGCTAAAGTGAAGGAAAATAAAAAGGAAAATAAACTTATAAGAATAGGTAAATGGACTGAGGAGTCCTTATTGTTGGATGGTTCGCAAGGTGGGTGTGATTTCTAAGGCTGTATTGAGCCCGTGGTCGTGGTTTCAGTGTGATTCCCTAGCAGTATTTAGAACCTAAAATTAAGAAAATAAAGTAAAATAAACTAAATTAAGTAGAAGAGAAGTAAAGGTAAGCAAATTAAAGCAAAAGAGAAAAGAAAAATAGAACCAAAAAGGTCTCAAAGACCCTTGGCGTGTTGGAGGTTTGAAGTGGCCGGCATGAACTTATGTAGATCGGCCTATCACAGGGAGATTGTGTTTGAATCCTTCCACTTCTTTGACATCGTTATGGTAGAGTAAGGGCTTTGGTAGGAGAATAATGGTGGGGATGAAGGGTAATGAGGAGGGGGTGAAAAGAGTGAGGGGTGGGGGTTTAAATAGAGTTTTGAATTTTGACACCTCCCCACGCCCGTGGATTGTGGGCGTGTCGATTCACACGGCCGCCTTGGACGGCCATGTTTTGAGGTGTGTTGTTTCCACTATGCCCATTTTTCAGACTGCCACGCTCGTTTTTGAGAAGTCAATGTCGACCACGGTCATGTTGCATGGCTGTGGTGTTCTGTAGGTGCCCGTGGGGTAGTGGTTGGGTCCGTGACTTCAAAAATTAGTTGGGTCTGATTTGTACTGTCTCTGCCATGTCAGTATGGAGATTCTGTACTTCCACACGGCCACGGCCACGACAGTGTGCAAGGTCGTGTGGTTTGGAAATCTGCACTTTTGGTTAGTTTAAAACTAGGTGTTCAAGATGAAGAGGAGAAAAGAAAATAAATGCGAAAATAAATAGGGTTAGTGCTCGAGTTGCCTCCCGAGAAGAGCTCGTTTAAAGTCTTAAGCTAGGCTTTCCTCGTATTCACAAAAATTAGGGTGGTTTAAAAGTTTGAATATCTTCCCTCATGCTGTCAGTTTTATTTTTATGATAAAGTTTAAGTCGAGAAGCGTTTACCTTAAAACTGCCGAATGTTGGATTGCTTACCTCGATTGTTCCGTAAGGAAGATTTTGTGTACCTCAAGAAGAATTTCCTCTTTTGTATTTAGGTTTGATGTGACCATGCGAGGATCTTCTTTATTTAACAGTACTTGATCTCCTATTTTGAAGTGGTTTGATGTTCGTACAAGTCTTCTAGATGGTCCTTCGATTTTACTTCATGTTGTTTCGGTTCCTCTTTAAAGTGTGTCTTCCACTCTTCTAGTTTGTCGACCTTAAGGCTTTTCCCCTCATATGTTTTTTCTTTGTGGACACGACGGCCATGATCTGGCTCAAGTTTGTAACTTTGTGGTGTTTCCTATGGTGAAAGTTGAATAAGTTGGTTATCAACTGAATTTACTTTCTCACCTTCATCACTTGATGTTCTGGTCGAGTCAAGAGCTTGTAGACTGATTGATTTGTCACCTACATGAAGAATGTGTTCTCCTATACAAACATCAATCTTAGTTCTGGCAGTTGCTAAGAAAGTTCTTCCTAAAATTAAAGGAACCGAATTGTCCTCATCCATGTCTAAGACAACAAAGTCAACTGAGAAAACAAATTTATCAATTTTTACAAGAACATCTTCGATAATCCCCCTAGGAATTCTAACAGTTTTATTAGCCAATTTAATACTCATCCTAGTTTGTTTGGGTTTCCCTAGACCTAGCTATTTAAACATTTTATAAGGCATGACATTTATACTTGCCCCTAAATTAGCTAAAGCATTGTCAACAGTTAAACTACCAATTAAACATGGAATTGTAAAACTCCCTCGATCTTTTAACTTCCGTGGTAGTCTATTTTATAGAATTGCTGAGCATATTGCTGTTAATTCCACATGTGGCTCATCATCTAACTTACGCTTGTTCGTCAAGAGTTGTTTTAAAAGTTTCCTTGAATCTGGCATCTGTGAAAGAGCTTCAAGAAGTGGTAAGTTAATATGTAATTTCTTTAAAATTTTAAGAAACTTATCGAACTGTTCCTCTGTATTGTCTCTCTTCAACGCTTCGAGATAAGGTATACTAGGTTGGTACTCTTTGACAACCAGTTTTGGCTTTTCTTGGGTTACCTCAATTTTACCTTCTTCTACCAAACTTTCTTCTATTGAATTGGTTTCATCTAACCCGACATTTTCCTGATCTGTTATGGCTTGGATTTGCTCTTTTGGGTTAATCTCAGTGTTGCTTGGTAGACACCTTTGCTATCGTTCGGACATTAACTTTGCAAGTTGTCCAACTGACTTTGTAACTTCCCCGATTGATTTGGTACTTTTCCCGACTTGGTTCTTGATCCCTTCCATCGATGTTTGTTGGTTTTTAAGTGTTGCCTCAATGTCTTGGAGATGATTTTCTGTGGCTGCCATGAATTTTGTCATCATCTCTTCGAGGTTCGGCTTCTTTTCTTGTGGATATGGCTAATTTTGGAAATTTTGAGGAGGTTGTCTTTGATTTCCTTGACCTCCCCATGAAAAATTTGGGTGGTTCCTCCAACCTGGATTATAGGTATTACTATAAGGGTTATTCTTAGATCTGAAATTATTACCTATATAGTTCATTTGTTCACTTTCTGTGCCCGATTGGTAGGGTGGGTACTCAGGATTCGCCACAGTTCCACTTGCATCGCACTGCATTACGGGATGTACATGTGAAGAACACAAACTATCAAGCTTTTTATTCATCATCGCTACCTGTGTTGATAGCATGGTTACCGCGTTGAGGTTGAAAACTCTGATTGATTTATTTGGTTTTGTCCTTGTAACCTGCCACTGATAGTTATTCAGTGACATCTCTTCAATAAACTCATAGGCTACTTCAGAAGTTCTATTGTTCAGGTTTCCACCGGCGGCTGAATCAATTAGTTACCTCGTTGAGGGGTTTACACCGTTATAGAAAGTTTGGACTTGGAGCCATAAGGGTAAACCATGGTGCAGACACCTTCTCAAGAGATCTTTGTATCTTTCTTATGTGTCATATAATGTCTCTAAATCTATCTACACAAAAGAAGAGATATCATTTCGTAATTTGGCCGTTTTGGCCGGTGGGAAAAATTTTTCGGTCATTTTATCCTATGTGGTGATTGACCCTCGTGGTAACGAGTTTAACCATTGCTTGGCTTTATTCCTTAATGAAAAGGGAAATAACCAAAGACATATGGCATCATCAGAAATGCCATTTATTTTGAAGGTATCACAGAACTCTAAAAAATTAGCTATATGAGTATTTGGGTCTTCGTCCTACAAACCATCAAATTGAACAAATTGTTGAATCATTTGTATAGTGTTAGACTTTAATTCAAAATTATTAGCAGCTATAGCAGGCCTAACAATACTCGATTCTGCTCCTATTAAATGAGATTTTGCATAATCATACATAGTACGCGCAGCATTGTTTTCTGCCACATCTTGTGGTGGTGGATTATTCTCGTCTATCCCTTCAGTAGGATTGGATCCACCTTGTTCTTTTTCTTCTCTGTAATTTAGGGCTCGCCTAATTTCTCTGCTATTCCTGCGAGCGGTAGCTTCAATATCACTGTCATATACTAGTGGTCCTTTCGGGTTCCTTCTAGTCATAAACTAGAGGTACCTGTGTTGGAAAAGAAAGAAAGAAAATTAGCAAGGTTAAAACTAAAATAAAAATAAAAATAAAAATAAAATGCGGAAAGAAAAAAATAAAAATAAAAGTAATGGCTAAAGTAATAAAAATAGGGCGGCTTTATTAATATTTTAGTTCCCCGGCAATGGCGCCAAAAACTTGATCGTTGTTTTGTCGAGTTTTAAAATTTATAAAGAGAATGATTGAACCTGGAAACTAACTCTAACAACAACTTAAGGCAAGTGCACCTATCGAACAGTAGTATAGCTTAGGCAAGACCGGATTGTCGAACCCAAAGGAACTAAAAGTACTAATACTAACCTTTTTTCTATTATTTAGCCTAAATATTAAGTGATTGGTTGTTTAATCTAAATTAACTAACTACTAAGCTAAAGACGCAAAGACAAAACGAATGAATTGGGGAAATACTGTTGGGAAAACTCAGTTGATTAAGATGATACCCTTAGGAAGAATCCACCTAGACTTCACTTGTTATCTAACTCTAAACCAGACGATTTATTCACTTGACTTGATCCTTAGGATTCCTTAATTTATATTAAACCCTCTCTCGAGGCGAATAATGTTTAACCCTTGGTTGATTAATTGAAATCTCTTTCTAATTAAAACCCCTAGAATCGCATTAACTCGATCTATGGACTCCCATTTTAGGTTTCACCTTATTCCGAAAAAATCTCGTCACCCTATCTCTAGGCGCGTGATCAACTACGCTTAATTATGCTAAATCTACTCTTAGGCAGGGACTTTTGCTCCACCACCTAAGCACATTCAACTTAGGTGCGATCAACCGTGTGAGACACATGACCGAGCCACATGGGCGTGTGTCCCCTGTATTTTGAAAAATTTTCTAAGTTTTCCAAAAATTTTTTGAGTTATCAGTTTAGTCCCGAACCACTTCTAATGCATGATTTGAGCCTCGTAGGCTCGTATTAGGGACAATGTGATTGATTGTGAATGATATTTTTTTGGAATTGGAAAATGTATGTGAAATGTATGTTTATTTGTGTAATAAGTCTGGTAATGCTCTGTAACCCTATTTCAGCGATGAATACATGTTAGGGGTGTTACAGGTTTAGAAGGAGGATTAAGTGGTTAGATACAAGAATTGTTTACCCTATCTCAGATAGTTCATGGGTAAGTCTGGTGTAATGCATACCGAAGAAATATGGGATCATGATTGTTGAAAATGAACGAAACGAGTTAATCCTGACGAGAACTGTTATGGGTTGGGGAATCTTTATTGATTACAGTAAGTTGAACAAAGCCACTCGTAAGGATCATTTTCCTTTACCTTTCATGGATCAAATGTTAGATCGTCTAGTAGGTAATGAATTTTATTGCTTTTTGTATGGATATTCAGGATACAACCAAGTAGTTGTAGCCTCGGAAGACTAGCATAAAACTACTTTTACCTATCCATATGGTACATTATCTTTTAGGCGAATGCCTTTCAACTTATGTAATGCACCTGCCACATTTCAGCAATGTATGATGGCAATTTTCACTGATATGGTTGAAAATGGTTGAGGTTTTGAAAAATTAAAAAAAAAAAATAGTTAATTTCAGCCCCAATAATTATCACACCTGATTGGAACATGCCTTTTGAGTTATCGTGTGATGCAAGCAATTTTGCTGTTGGAGCTGTGATGGGCCAAAGAAGGACCAAAGTCTTTCATCCTATCTACTATGCAAGCAGAACTCTGACAGGAGCCTAAATAATTTATACGGTAATTGAAAAAAGAGCTCTTTGCTATAGTTTTTTTCTTTTAACAAGTTCCGTTCATATCTTATAGGTGCCAAAGTTATAGTGTTTACCGACCATGCTGCCATTAAGTACTTACTTACAAAGAAAGATGCTAAACCAAGGCTAATTCAATGGATACTTTTGCTCCAAGAATTTGACCTCGAGATCCAAGATAGAAAATGTGTTGAAAATCAAATAGCTGATCATCTGTCAAGGTTAAAAAAAAATAGGTAACTTCTTCACTTGTTCCAATTAATGAGAACATTCTTGATGAGCATATCTTCAAGGTAAGACACATCTATGAAACACCTTGGTTTGCTGTTTTTGCCAACTACTTAGCATGTGGAATAATTCCTCGAGAAATTACTTACCAACAAAGGAATAAATTCCTTTATAATGGTCAGTACTATTTCTGGGAGGACCTGTTTTTGTTTAAACAATGTGTAGATAACATAATTAGGAAGTGCATAGCTAGGAGTGAGATTGACGAAATTTTGTACCATTTTCATTCATCTCTGAGTGTGAGACACTTTGGTGGTTCATGAACTATAGCAAAGATTTTACAAGCTGGGTTCTTTTGGCCTTCATTGTTCAAGGATGCTTATGCATATGTGACAAACTGTGATAGATGCCAAAGAACCGAAAACATATCAAGAAGAAATGAGATGTCCTTGACGAACATTTCAGAGGTAGAAGTTTTCGATGTATGAGGCATTGATTTTCTAGGCCCATTTCCTTTTTCATATAGTAATAAGTTTATTTTGGTAGCTGTGGATTACGTATCCAAGTGGGTTGAAGTTGAGGCATATCCAACTAATGACGCTAAGGTAGTCATGCGATTCTCACATAAGTATGTTTTTACACGGTTTGGGACTCCTAAAGCCATAATTAGCGATGAAGGATCTCACTTTCTAAATAAGTGGCTTAAATGGTTGCTTGACAAGTATGATGTGAAACATAAGATTGCTACTACCTATCACCCACAATCGAATGGGCAAGTTGAAAGGGTGAATCAAGAAATCAAAGGTATTCTTGAAAGAGTAGTGCACCCTAACAGAACAAATTGGTCTCGAAGGCTTGATGATGCACTATGGACCTATTGAACTACTTTTAAGACACTATTAGGAATGACTCCTTATCGATTAATTTTTTGAAAGGCATGCCATTTGCTACTGGAATTGAAGAATAAAGCTTACTAGGATTTGAAGCAATTGAATTTTGATCTTAAGAAAGCCAATGAGGGAAGGATGTTACAACTTGATAAGTTGGAAGAGTTGAGGTTATTTTCATACGAGATTGCCAATATGTGTAAGGAAAAATATAAGAAATGGCATGACAATCGTATTCAACCTCATGAATTCAAAGAAGGTTAGAAAGTGTTGTTGTTTAATTCGAGACTAAGGTTATTTCCTGGAAAGCTCAAGTCCCAATGGAAAGGACTGTATACCATCTACAAAGTCTATCCATATGGAGCTATAGAATTATACAACAACCATGGAGGTACGTTTAAAGTTAATGGTCAACTTCTCAAGCACTATTGGGATAATGAAGTTGAGCGAATTAAAACCTCGGTCAAATTAAGAGACCCTTAATCTTTCATGAACCAACTTTTTAATAAAAAATTAGAAATTATTTTTTTAAATTAGTAATTTAATTAATTTTGTCTAAGGAGATTGGAACTTAGGCGGGACTGTTGTGACCCCTCCAACCTTTCTTGGGAATTAATTTAATGTAATCTTTTAAGAAGAAAATTTCTAATTCATTTTAATCTTTTCTTAGTTTTATTTTTATTTTTCATTTTTATCTTTGTCTTTAATTTTAATTTTAATTTTATTTTAGTTTTATTTATTTTAATAAAGGGGTCAAATTGGCCCAAGTACTAATAAGTTTGTTTATTTTAAATAGTCCAATTTTTAAATAAAGTTTGGGCTCAAGGCCTAAAATAGCAAAGAGGATAAAATTAACCCATGTTGTTATCCATAGGGTTCCCTAAAGCCCTAATTTTTGCCACCATACCACCCTCCATCTTACTTGCAGCCGAGGCCACTCAAAATTAGCTAAATTTTAGCTACAAGACTACCTTGCTGTCCAAGTGACTTAAATTAGCTAAATTTTAGCTACAAAATTGCCCTAATTCACCACTATATAAACCCCTCTCTACCTTCATAATTTTCACAACCTTTCAAGCCATTAGCTTAAACCCTAAACGACTCATACTTTTCCCTCCTAGCCGTTGGCCTAAATCCCAAAATTTCTCCCTAAATTTATTCTTTGTCACAAGCACCTAGTACTGTTGATGCATGACTTTTGCCATAGCAACCCTTTTGTCATGGCATTCTTATCACCGTCGCAAGCTTCATGTCACTATAAGCTTGTCGTTGCCACAAAGCAATCGCCATTGCAAGACCTTTCTCTCAACCTTTGGCGATCTTTTTTTCATTCTGTTTGCCAAAATTTTACTTATTTTTTGAGAAAAATGTCGACATCTTGCAAAAGAACTAGATTTTCCAAAACCTCTGCTAAAAATCCCATTGTGATTCAAGATGAAGAAGTGAAAGAAAGGATTTATTCAATCTTCAAGAATCAACCTATGATGCCAAAAAAAGGTTTCAACTTGGAGAGCAATGATAAGATGGTTGTGCCCTTACCGATTCAAAAGACAATTCATGACATCAATTGGAATTATTTTTGTGATGCACGATCATTATCGGAAGAGGAGTTAGTTCGAGAGTTCTATGCAAATTTGACCATGATAGATGCTACTAAAGTTCTTATTCGCGAGAAGAAGGTACCTCTAACTTCTAAGTTCATTAATGATTTGTTTAACCTACCTAATGTTGAAGAAGATGAGTATTTTGCCATGATGAAAAATATGAACTGAGATTTTCTTTAACAAGTACTTAATGTTGTGACAAATCCGGGATCCCAATGGACTATAATGAAGTATGGTAGTCATTCTTGCCGAAGGGAATATTTAAAGCCGTTGGCTAAGGTATGGTTTTACTTTGTTCGATATAGTTTCATACATATCTCACATAGTTCCACCATCTTAATGGAGCGAAATATTTTGTTGTATGCAATTATGACAGAAAGGTCTATCAATGTTGGGAAGATCATTCTTAAGGAGATCCATGATTGTGCCAGAAAGAAGACCGAAAGTGCTTACTTCTCATCATTGATCACTTCACTTTACTTAAGGGCCCAAGTTAAAACAAAAGCAAACTTGAAGGGCCTGTATGTTCAAGGTTGCATCACGCTCATGATCTTGAAAGGTTAGTAGAGAATGTCCATGAGCTAAACCCACTTGAACTGAGTGAATCAATAGAACCAGAAACTGATGAGTCATCGAACGACTCTAAAATGGAGGCTGACTCATTTGATGAGACAAAAGACGCAGAATCAGAGGAAGAACCAAATGAGCTTGAATCGATAAAGGAACCAGAAGTCTCTAAACCAAGAGAAGAGTCGAATGCTGATGAGCCAGTTGAACCAAGTGTTGATCTCGAGTTGACTATTCCTATGCCTACTTCTTCAAATACTATGAAGAAATTAGAATTGTCAATTATGATGGATATGAAGAAATTTTGCATAACCAACAACATTCTTATTGGAAATATGCAAAAGTTAGAGATGAAGAAATACTTTTAACATATCTCTAACAATTTTGTTCATGACTTCCCAGATTACATCTTTGAGTCATGGAAGGAAGACGAGAATGCAAGTGAGGATGAAACATCAAAGGAGGAAGACGAGGAGGATATGTAACACCCCTTACCCATATTCGACGCCGAAATAGGGTACGAGGCATTACCAGACTTAAACGCAAACAAACATACATTTCTGTGTCATAAATTTCCATTGAAACTAAAACCTTTTCATATCGTCCCTAAAATGAGCCTACGAGGGTTAATACATGCTTTAGAAGTGGTTCAGGACTAAACCAAGAACTTTAGAAAGTTTTACAAAACATAGAAAATTTTCTCATGTTACACGGCTCACATGTCCTTGTGGCCACCCTTGGACACACTCGTGCTGCAGGCCGTGTCCAAAATAGGGTGCTCTTTGACTTGTGCCACATGGTCGTGCCACACGCCCGTGTGCTAGGCCATGTGGCCAATTTAATTTTTATAAATTTTCATAAAATAGGTGCAGACTTCACACGGCCAGGGCACACACCTGTGTTCGAGGCCGTGCTGTCCACACAGTTGAGACACACGCCAGTGTATCTACTTGTGTGCTTGATAGATACTAAGCATTCTATTTTGCAACAATTAAGGTGCAGGGGACACACGTCCATTGGGCAAGCTATGTGTCACACACGGCCTAGACACATGCCTGTGTGTCAACTTGTGTAGACAAAAATAAGGCTATTTACCAAGCCATTTCGTCACCCTTCCATGCACAAATCTACACAACAAACATAGAGCCATTCCAAGCATACACCATCAAACAAATCAGCCACAACTAAGGCATCAACACCCCATTCACATGCTATCATTTACCGTACACAAACATTTCATACTAGTCAACTCATATCATAAAATTTCCCACATCCATGAAAAGCATCATCATATGCATATATATACTTAAACCAATATTAGCCAATTTCAATGGTCATTTACAAAATGAATTATCAGCCAACATAAGCCAACACATTTGGCTAAATCAATTATGACACATAACAAAATGACCAAGTCCCTATACATGCCATAACTCAAAATATTAAAATCAATGATACCTAAAATATTAAGTTGATAGTGTGAATGGATCTCTGATAATTTTTGATCCCTGAGCTGGCTTGGTGACTCTATAAGACAAGGGAAAAGAAAGGGAGTAAGCTATATAGCTTAATAAGTTCCTATGCAAATAATAAGCATTATAATCACACATGTATCATTCAAATAAACATGATGAACTTGGCATAATTAGTATCAAGATCTTCTAATCATAACTTACACATTCATAACCTTACCGAGGGATTCATCACATATCGAGCTCATTAGTAAATGAGTTTTACGTATGTACCTGTACCAACTCACAACATAATCGTAACCTTTTCACAACTTTGGCATACTCATTGAATTTCCCGTTGGACTACTTGGAATACTAAAGGATAATCGGGAATCTCGCACACACAATACTATACCAATGCCATATCCCAGATATGGTCTTACATGGGATCTCTTATCGATTCCAATAGCCCAACTATGGTCTTACACGAAGTCTCATATCGATGCCATATCCTAGATATAGTCTTACACATAATCTCAAATAACCTTAATGTCATGACATTCGTATCCTACCTATTCCTAAGGTTCAACTGGGATTTCTCACTTGTCAAACTTTATCGATTACATCCAAGGAGTCAATCATAATTCATACAATATTAAAGCATTTAAAACATAAATAAAACAATGCATTATTTACATACGAACTTACCTCCGTACAAAAATAGTTAAAATGGACGTAATCATCAAACACCTTGTTTTTCCCCCGATCTAGGTCCGAACCTTGTTTCTCTTGATCTATAATAGAAAATTTAACATTTCTCAATTTAGTCCAAAAATCACATTATGGAAAAATTACAATTTTTTCCCTAAACTTTGACATTTTTACATTTTGGCCCATAGGCTCGTAAAATGAAATCTATTCGATTTCTTCAAGACCCAAACCTAGCCGAACCTTTTTCATGCTTATAATAGCCCACAATTTCATTTAATCACATTTTTACACACATTTTGAAATCTTTTCACAAATAGGTCCTTTTAATATTTTCATCAAAAATCACATAGCAAAAGTTGTTTATCTAACATTAAACTTGCATAATCTACCATTAAACATCAAAATACACACATGTATAACATGGGTCAAACCCTAGACCTCAATCATCTCTCAAATTAATGGTAAAATAGATAGATCGAGTGATAATGAGTTTAAAAATGTAAAGAGCATTAAAAACGGACAAGAACGGACTTACAATTGAGCTTGAAAGTGGCCAAACCCTAGCTATGGCTTTCCTTCTAATTTTCGGCTATGGTGAGGAAGATGGACTAGGATTTTGGCTTGATTTTTCTTTTAATTCATTTAATTACCAAATGACCAAAATGCCCTTCACTTAAAACTATGAAATTTTGTCTCACCATGTCCATTTTTGTCCACTAACTTAACAAACGGTCTAGTTACCATCTAAGGACCTTCAATTTAAAATCTCATAGCAATTGGACATCTTTAACAAGCAAAACTCAACTTTTGCACGTTTTATAATTTAGTCCTTTTTTACTAAATTGATTGCCCAAACGTCAAAATTTTCGAGCGAAATTTTCACGAAATCATTTTGTAAAATTGTAGACCAAAGAAATGTAATAAAAATTGTAACAGCCTGAACTTGGGCCTAATTGAAACAGTGGTTTTGGGACCACAAATCCAACGAGGAAAATATTATTTTTATTATATTTTTATGGTCTACAGTTTCACGGATTGATTTCATGAAATTTTCGTTCGAAAATTTTGATTTTTGGGCACTCAATTTTGTCAAAAAGTCTAAATTGTAAAAAGTGCAAAGTTGAGTTCTACATTTTAAATGTGTCCAATTGTTATGAAATTTTAAATTGGAGGTCCTTAAATGGTAATTAGACCATTGGTTAATTTGTTAGACAAAAATGGACATGAAATAGGTGAAATGGAATATTTTTAAGTTAGGGGCATTTTGGTCATTTAGTGGTTAAATGATTAAATAAACAAAATTAAAAGCCAATTTTTGTCCATCTTCAACCCCATAGCCGAATTTCACAAGGGGAAACCATGTCTAGGGTTTTTCAAGCTTTCAAGCTCAATAATAAGTGCATCCAAGCCTTGCTTTTAATGTTCTTTATATTTTGAAATCCTCGTAACTTGGTTTAGCTATTTCTACCATTATTTTGAACTAGGGTTTGTGTTTAGAAATTTACCCATGGATGTTATGCATGTGTTTTGATGTCTAATGGTAGAATGTGAATGCTCGGTGTGTAATAAACAACTTATCCTAAGTGATTTTCGATGAAATCGCATAAAAGGATTAGTTTGTAAAAAGTTGAAAAATGTATGAAAATCTGGCCAATAAATTTGTTATGCTATAAAATCATGATGATGCATTCCATGGTTGAGTAAATTGTATGCTATGACTTGTTACGAGTGTGTGGTAGATGTTTTGGTAGCTTTAATATGTCATGAAATGTGTCCTTCAAGTTATACTCAAGTATGGGCATGGTAGGGTAGAAATCGGCTTGGAAAATAGGCAACTTCTTGACCACACAGGCAGAGACATGGCCGTGTATCTCAGCCTTGTGGAGGATACGGTCTAGCACACGGGCATGTGACTCTCCAAAACAAAGAAATTTTCTAAATGTTCCAATAGTTTTAAAAGTTCTCGGTAAAGTCCCGAATCGCTCCCAAAGCATGTTTTGGGCCTCGTAGGCTCATTTTAGGGACTTGATGATATAAGATAAAAGTTTTAAATTTTAAACAAAAATTTATGCCTTGAATTTGTTCAGTTGCAAGTGTTATTTTCTAGAAACGCCTCGTACCCTGTTCTGGAGTTGAACATGGGTAAGGGGTGTTAGATTTAGTGGTATAGAGCTATGGTTTAGTCGGTTCTTGGACTAAACTGGCATGAGTATGAGTCTAGCTATACATGCCATATGTGGACCGTGATAGTGTGATCTCTCCCGACTCCAATGAAATTTATTTTGTTAAAGCAAGGATGCTTTCCAACCGAGCTACCATTGATAATGCTAAAAAATGGTTAAGAAGTTCGTGTAACTTAGTGAATATATTGATTTGCATGAATTGATTCTCTATGATTTGCGATGATATGTATGTGTTAATGGATACAATGAATTAACCATAAGTTGAAGAATGTGGATAAAGTGTTATCGTTCCAATTGAACATTGCATTTCGACAAATCAGAGTGACTTTTTGCAGTGAATAAAATGAAAAATTTGTTTTGAGATGAGCTTATTACGATTAGTTGATATTCATATATGATAATACTAAATGTGTTACTAAGATATTTGAAAATGTGTTCATGATTAGTAGAAACCTAGAGATGTGTAATCAAAGTACATGATATTGTGTTGGTATTGAATGCTATGCTATATGCGTGTAAGTATGAGAGTCAGAAATTTAAAGGCTTTACAATCACCCCCTTACCGGTATAGTGTTATATGACAAAATTCATGAGATTTACATTGAATATGCTCACAAGTAAGGAACTAAAGAGTTTAGTGGTGGAATAATTAATAATGTGATTAGAGATGGGAATGCCTTAGCGTGTAACACCCCTAACCCGTATCCGTCGCCAGATTAGGGTTAAAAGACATTACCAGACATATCGGAACATTTTAAACTCATTTCACAACATCAATCATACAACATCATTTCATAATAATTCATACTCATATAGTCCCTTTAGAAAGTCTACGAGTCCTTAAACATTCTTTAGAAGATCGAGACTAAATCGATCTCATACGGAAACTTTGCGGAACTTAGAAAATTTTTCTTTCAAAATAGGGCACGCCCATTTGGCTAGGCCGTGTGCCTCACACAGTCGTGCCTTGGACCATGTCTCAGCCTGTGTGCAACACTGACTTGGGTCACACGGTCTGGCACACGCCCGTGCTACTTGCCTATGTGGCAATTTGACTTGCTTCGATTTGCAACCTTGAGAGACATGGCCGAGACACACGCCTGTGTGCTCAATCGTGTGGGCAAATATAGTCCATTTACAAGGCCAATTTGCCACCCAACGTTGGGTCGAATCTACAAGCATCAATTCATGTCCCAAAGGCAGCTAAAAACATACCAAATTCCATTACTACATTCAAAATCAACCATCTTAAATGACCAAATACATTTTAAACCATAATATCAAATACCATAGCCTATACATGCCATATAACCAAGTCATAAAGGGTGTAAATGCTGAAATCATTAACCAGATAGTGAGATGCGATCTCTGCCAACTTCCAACCTGAGCAAACATCCAAATCACTATAAAACATAGAAAAACAACACAAAGTAAGCTAAAAAGCTTAGTAAGCTCATATCTTAATAAACTTAACATAACAAATAATTTCAATTCAATGTCTGAAACACCCCAAACCCGGCCCACGAGCCTTGATCGGATCTGGCATGCTCCTTGAGTAAACCATCTCAAAAAACTATTTGTGTTGTGTTGTGTGGTTTTGAAGAAAAATCGATTTGTGTTGTGTTCAATTGAAAATGGTGTTATTCTTGAAGTCTAGATTTTATTAAAACTCCATTTTTATACTTCAAAACTATAAGCTAAAAGAAATATCGAGTTTATTTTTAGAGTTTACCATTAAATTGAAAATCGTTGGTGTTTAGGTGACGTAACATTTAGAATTTATTTTAAAGAAAAGTTATCGTATCATGATAAAAATAATTAAAATGCATGCATAAAATAGTTAATAGTAATGGCCATATTACATCAAAGCAAAACCCGAAATAAATCCAAAATACTTAAATATAAAAAAAAACTAAAAATAGCATAACACTGAGCTGAGCATGACCACCACTAAGTTCCTGCCGACCCGGTCCATCTACTGAGTGTCACCTGAAAAGATATCCCACAAAGGGGTGAGTCAACAGACTCAATGTGCAACAACCAACACAAATTCCCAATCGATTTAGGCATGTCAAATCGTACATGGCAAGTATAGGCAATGATGCAAACCGAAACCCAAACCTAAATAACCATCCTCTACACATCACCCGTACCAGCCAATCACACCGTGGGGATTACTAAATTGACCCTCCATCCGCTACACACCATCGAAGGCAGTCGCTACAAACGACTTGCACATCACCCTTATAAATTGTGGCATAGCCACCAGATAATGTGACAGAGTCACCAGATAAGAATATGTGACATAAGTCACCACATTCGGATTATGTGACATGAGTCACCAGATATTGTGGTAAAAACCACCAGATCACTTCCCCTTTTCATAATCACCCATATGCCCCATGTGTCATACAAATCACGCGGATAACATATAACATGCCATATGCCTTATTCATATTCGTAACCAATTTTCATATATGTCACATTCAATAATACTATTAACAGATCTTTAGAGAATAACGTACCTGAATATGTCGTACCACTGAATGGTACCTTTAGCCACATCTTTCATATTCTTATTAACACACATATTTAATTAATATCGTAAATCTATTAGGAATTGATGTAGGGCTACACACCTGGTACTAATGTGTTCACTGAATCCCGGAAGACTACCAAAATAAATTGTACTCCTCCCTAAAAATCATAGTTAGAATCGGCTAGTCACTAACACTTAATATGGCCTTGGCCGAATGTTAACACTCTCTTACCTCGCGAATCTAAATCCCGAAATTAATCCTTGCTCTTGGTGTTGTCGAAATTCCTATAGGCACATGTTAGATCCAATTCTAACATTTAAACACAATAAATGGCCTTCGGCCTAAAACCACACTTGCATACCTTAGATTTTGAAATCCCGAAGATCTCCTCCTTATAGTCGACAACAACCAAATCCTGAGACCTCCTTCATAGTTTCGGCCAAAGAACAGTAAAAGAGGTGAGATTCCAACTTTCGGCTAAAAGAAAAAGGAAGAAAATCGAATAACATTTGATCTTACCCCTACTACAGAAATCAACTGCACCCTTGCCTGCCACTACAGAGAGATTCGGCTATATAGGCTAGATAGTGATTGATTTGACTCAGCTTTTGGAGTTTAATCAACAATCGGCTATGGCTAGGAAAAAGCTTACTTTTGGCTTTTGGAAAATGGTTGAATCATGAGAAGATGAAGAATAAGAGAAACTAAGGTTTGAGAGGTTTCGGTTTCTGGTCACAAAAGAAAAGAGAAAGGGAATAGAGCTTTTGGCAGAGAGAAAAATCAAAAAGATGCCTATTACTACACTAAGTAAATTCGGCACCTAGCTCCCCTTGTATGACTGAATTATGCACCCCTTAGAGTCCCATATTTGGCCACTTGCTTCCCTCTCTCCCTTATCCCTTGATCCCCTCCACCTTAGCCGAATCCTCAAACTCTCCCACCCAATCTATATCTCATCCTTCTAGAGTCCACATGCCGTCCAACTTCCTTCCTCCCTGACGAAAAAAAACAACTCCACAAGTGCTCCCCTTGCTGCTCGAACCTTGGCCCTGCACACTACTCGTGGCATCACTTATTAAGGCTCTAAGTGGAGCCTCCTTGCCACTTTAACAAGCCCACTTTTTATGTCCAATTTCCTCTTCAAATTCTCTTAAGGCCTTTTTTGCCTAGCTCCCCCTTTAAGGCTTAAAATCTAATATTTTCTAAGGCACTTACCTACACTCTAAAGTTCTCAAAATTTCATACAACACATTCAAACACACATAGGCATGCTACTTCATACAATTAAGCAAAAATGCACAACCCCTAAATCTCGGATGTTACAGTTCTACCCCCTCTTAAAATAATTTTGACCTCGAAATTACCTGGCTAGAATAGGTGGGGGTATTACTGTCGCATTGCTTCTTCCGGCTCCCAAGAAGCTTCCTCCGATCCATGATTACGCCATAACACTTTAACCAAAGGAACAAATTTCCTCCGTAGTACCTTCACATCCCGTTTCAGAATCTGAATCGGCTCCTCCTCATATGACAAATCTAGTCTCAGCTCTACCTCCTCAACCGGCACTATATGAGATGGATCCGATCGGTATCGGCGTAGCATCGATACGTGGAACACATCGTGCATCTGCTTCAACTTCGAAGGCAACTCTAACTGGTATGCCACTGGTCCAACTCGCTTTAATACCCGATAAGGTTCTATAAACCTGAGACTTAACTTCCCTTTGCGACCAAATCTCATTACCTTTTTCCAAGGCGAAACTTTAAGAAACACATAATCTCCCACAGAAAACTCAATCTCCTTCCATTTAAGATCTGCGTATGACTTTTACTGGTCAGATGCCTCCTTCAACCGTGTCCGAATCACCTTAACGTTTTCTTCCGATTCTGCCACAATTTTCAGACCCAAAATCTGACGTTCTCCCAATTCCATCCAACATGTAGGAGTGCGACACTTCCATCCATATAGCGCTTCCTACGGTGCCATCCGAATACTTGCCTGATAGCTGTTGTTATACGCAAATTCCGCTAAAGGTAAATATTCTTCCCAACTTCCTCTGAAGTCTATCACACAGCCCCTCAACATATCCTCTAACACTTGGATCACTCACTCAGATTGACCGTCCGACTGCGGATGGAATACCGTATTGAAATCCAACCTGGTGCCTAAAGCTTGATGTAGTGCCTTCCAAAACCGAGATGTAAACCTCGAATCCCTATCCAAGATAATTGACACCGGCACTCCGTGCAGCCTCACGATCTCAGCTACATACAATTTTCCAATTTCTATAGAGAATAGTCAACCCGCACTGGTATAAAATGTACAGATTTCGTCAGCCGATCTACTATCACCCATATCGAGTCCTTCTTAGTAGGTGTAAGGGGAAGCCCACTAATGAAGTCCATGGTGATTCTCTTCCACTTTCATTGCGAAATCTTTATCGGCTGAAGCAATCCTGACGGAACTTGGTGTTCAGCCTTAACTTGCTGACACGTTAAGCACTTCCCTACAAATTTGGTAACTTCCCGCTTAAGACCAGGCCACCATAACTGTTCCCGTAAACCCTTGTACAACTTACTACCTCCAGAATGCATAGCATAAGGGCTATTATGCGATTCTCAAAGAATTTTCTGCCTTAACTCCTCATTCTTAGGCATACAGACCTTACCCTTGAAACACAATACTCCCTCACTGTTAACACCATAATCCTCTAACTTCTATTTCGTACTTGCCGTAGCTTAGCACTTAGATCATCATCCGCCAACTGACTTTCTTTCACCTCATTCAGCCATGTCAGCTTAACTTGCAACTCTGCTAACAAACTTCCATCGTAATACAAGCTAAGATGTGCAAAATTGCCCTCAGATCCGACACTACTTTTCAACTTAGGGCATCTGCCACTACATTCGCCTTGCCCGAGTAATACTCTATAGAACAATCGTAGTCCTTCAATAACTCCACCCACCTTCGCTGTCTCAGGTTCAGCTCTTTCTGAGTCAACAGATACTTAAGGCTCTTGTGGTCTATGTAAATCACTGACTTTTCTCCATATAGATAGTGCCTCCATACCTTAAGAGCAAAGACCACTGCCGCCAATTCCAAATAATGCGTCGGGTAGTTAACCTCATGTGGCCTTAATTATTGAGACGCATAAGCAACTACCTTCCCGTCTTGCATCAAAACACATCCCAAATCTATGTGAGAAGCATCACAGTACACCACAAAATCCTTCCCTGCCTCAGTGAATCAAAATGGAGCTTCATCAAGACCTCTTAAGTTTCTTAAAGCTCTCCGTTGTTTATCCGACCACACGAAAGGTACCTCCTTTCTCAACAGCTTCGTCAAAGGTGCGGCTATTGATGAGAACCCTTCTACGAATTTTCTATAATAGCCTACCAATCCCAAGAAACTACGAACCTCTGCCACAGACTTAGGTGGTTTCCAATCCAATACTGCCTCAATCTTTCGAGGATCCACCCTTATCCCTTCAGTAGGCACCACATGCCCTAAAAACGTAACTTCCTTTAGCCAAAATTCGCACTTGCTAAACTTGGCATATAGCTTTTCCTCCCTTAACACTTGCAACATGACTCAGAGGTGCTCATCATGTTCTTCCTCTGACTTAGAATACACCAAGATATCGTCTATGAACACAACAATGAACCGGTCCAGATAGGGTTGGAAAACCCGATTCATCATGTCCATGAACGCGGCTGGGGTGTTTGTCAATCCAAACGGCATTACCAAGAACTCATAATGCCCGTACCTTATCCGGAAAGCTGTCTTATGGATATCAACCTCCTTCACTTTAAGTTGATGATATCCAGACCTTAGATCTATCTTTGAGAATATCGCGGCCTCCTTAAGCTGATCGAACAAGTCGTCTATCCTTGGCAACCGGTACTTGTTGTTGATGGTTAGCTTATTCAACTAACGATAATCTATGCACATACGCATAGTTCCATCCTTCTTCTTCACAAACAAGATCGGTGATCCCTATGAAGACACACTGGGTCGGATAAACCCACGATCAAGCAACTATTGGATCTGTGCCTTGAGCTCCACCAACTCCTTTGGTGCCATTCTATATGGAGCAATTGACACAGGATCTGTACCCGGTAGTAAGTTAATTCTGAATTCCACTTCCCTATCTGGGGGTATTCTAGGTAACTCCTCCAAAAAAACATCCACGAATTCTCTCACTATTCTAACTCCACTAACTCCCCCTTCTTTCGCATCCAACGCACTAACAAAGGTTGTACCCTTTCCGGACCATCTTATCAGCCTTTAAAGCAGAGACAACGTTTAACAAGTGGTTTCTTCTTTCTCCTATCATAATTATCGCCTTATCCTCCGGCGTCCTTAACCCCATTCGCTTAGCTACGCAATCCAATATAGCCCGATGTTCCACTAGCCAGTACATGCCAAGGATGAGATCAAATTCTCAAGGGTAGTTCCATCAAGCTCAAGAAATACCACTCCTCAAGCTCTAGAGGTACACTCCGAAATATCTTATTTACCACTACAGTTTGACCTAATGGGCTCACTACAATCATCTCCCTATTAGACAGTTCAGAGGCTATGCCTAGTGTTTCAACTACTCTACATGCAACATAAGAGTGGGTAGAGCCAACATCAATTAAAGCAAAGTAAGGCTTGTCAGCTATAAGGAACGTACCGGTTATGACGTCTGGTGCATCTCCATCCTCCATCCGGTGAACTGCATACACCAGACCCGACTGTCTTGGCTCTGTATTACCAACACCTCTGCCCGGTGTTCCCCGTCCTCTTCCGGAACCATTACCTCTGCCATTCGGACCACGACCCTGCGGTGGCTGCTGTCCACCTCTTCCAGCCTGATTATAACCCTGACCTGCTGGTCGGCTCCCATCTATTTTCATAGGATAGTCCTTAATCATGTGGTCCTTGGACCCACACTTGAAACATCCCCCTGTCTTCTTCCAACATTCTCCTAGATGCATCTTTTCACACTGAGCACAAGTACGATACTACCTTCCAGTCACAACCTGCTGACCTTGTGGCCCATCAACTCTAGGCCTCTTCTGTACATTCCCGGATGACCCTAATGATCCAAAACCTCTCTTTTGCCTATTTCGGTCATTATTTTGTCTCACAGATTCTTTAATCCCTTCGGCTACCTTAGCCTTCTCTACCAACACGGTAAATTCTCGCTCCTGCTGTGGAGCTATCAACAACCTCAGGCCATCCCTCAGTCCGTCCTCAAACCGGACACATCGCTCATGCTCCGTAGCCACTATACCTTGAGCATAACGGCTCAACCTTAGAAATTCGCCTCATACTCCGCTACAGACTTACTTCCCTGCACCAACCTTAGAAATGCCTTCCTCTGCGCATCCATATAACTGGTCCCAATGTACTTCTTCTGGTATGTTGCCTCAAAGTACTCCCAAGTGAGATCATCTGTGGCAGCACCATCCCGAACCGTGAGCCACCATTGATATGACTCATTACGGAGGAGCGATACTATCCCTTTCAGTTTCTCCTCGGCAGTCAGGTCCAAATCATCCATAATTCACTCCGTCGCTTCCAACCAATACTCAACCGTATTGGGTGCCACACTAGATATACCACGGAAAAACTCAGCTCCATTAGCTCGGAGTCGCTCAGGTACAGACTTTCGAGCTCCCATGCCTCCACCTACTCCAACCACCCTTTCTAGAACTCGTAGCATCGCCTGTGATACTGCATCATCCCCTGTCTGATCCTGATATTCCACATCAGCAGCTGGTGGTGGTGGCATTTCATTTTCGAACCCTTGACCAGACCTAACGGGTTTCGACACGGTCATTCGACCTCTACCACGGCCACGCACACTACGACCACGTCCCCTAGAATTCATGCTTCTGAATCGCATTTATCTGATTAAAGAATTTTATGAATTAGTTTTTGTTCCATCGATTTATCGCTAAGCAGGTCTTATGTTCAATAGTTCTAAAGAGTAGTTCTTTTGAATACACACAGCCTCAAATTCATTCATTCATTCATCACATTCATGAACTTGCATTCATTATAGAAAAGTGTTGTAGTTGTCATTGTTGTTGTTTCCCACTACCCAAGGGTATTTTCGTAATTTTATTCTATAGGGGTATTTTGGTAATTTTTCAAATTAGGGTATTTGAAAATTTTGCAAAATAGAGATTTTTGGTCTTTTTGCAAAATAGGAATACTTGATAGGAAGATTCAAGGATAATATAGTAATTTTATAAATTGAGGGTATTTTTGTAATTGTTCAAACCAGGGGCATTTCGGTAATTTTTTGTAAAATATGGTTCCCAGTGACTTTTCAAAATAAGGGTATTTTTGGAATTTTTTTTAATTCGGGGTATTTTGACAACTTTCCATACTGAGGGTATTTTAGTAATTTGTACAGGTTAGGGGTAATTTGGGCAACTTGCAAACCAGGGGTATTTTGGTCATTTTTAAATCAAGGGTACTTTGGGATTTTATAATCATGGTTTGACTTTAGAATTTCACAAAACAAGGTGACTGGTCCCTTTCGGGTTGTAATTATTGAATTTAGCCTGTGGTTGAGTCCTCTTGGTTAGGGTGAACCGTCAGTACGCACTAGGTAGGATTCGAGCGGAGAGGAGGTGAGTCACTAGGAGTGCTTAAATACCAAGCTCCCCCTGAATCCAATCCTAGACATGCGCACAACGGTTGCCACACCTTTAACTTGGTGACTCAGTCACAGTTTTGTTTGGTTAGACTTTAAATTTTATGTATTTGGTGTTGGAGTAGACTAATCCTAGCGTTCAATAATTCCTAATCTACTAATCTACGTCCCTATAATTTTCCACATACAAATCACAAAAGGGTTAGGAGTACTTACTTGGTGGACTTCCGGCTAGAGACTCAGGTGCCATGCCAGAAAACCTGCTCATTCCTTAGTAAGATCCAATTTTCAAAAGAAAAAAATGTTTTGGGCCCAAAAGGCCCTCAAGGCCGAGTTTTGAACCGGGCTTTGCTACCAAACTGAAACACCCCAAACTCGACCCATGAGCCTCGACCGGATCTGGCATGCTCCTTGAGTAAATCATCTCAAAAAACTGTTTGAACTTAGGAGAAACTTGAGTGGTTTTGAAGAAAAATTGATTTGTGTTGTGTTCAATTGAAAACGGTGTTATTCTTAAAGTCTAGATTTTATTAAAACTCCATTTTTATACTTCAAAACTATAAGTTAAAAGAAATACCTAGTTTTTTTTAGAGTTTACCATTAAATTGAAAATCGTTGGTGTTTAGATGACGTAACATTTAGATTTTATTTTAAAGAAAAGTTATCGTATCATGATAAAAATAATTAAAATGCATGCATAAAACAGTTAATAGTAATGGCCACATTACATCAAAGAAAAACCCGAAATAAATCCAAAATACTTAAATATAAAAAAAACTAAAAATAACACAACACTGAGCTGAGCATGGCCACCACTAGGTTCCTGCCGACCCGGTCCATCTACTGAGTGTCACCTGAAAAGATATCCCACAAAGGGTTGAGTCAACAGACTCAATGTGCAACAACCAACACAAATTCCCAATCGATTTAGGCATGTCAAATCATACATAGCAAGTATAGGCAATGATGCAAACCCGAACCCAAACCTAAATAACCATCCTCTACACATCACCCGTACCAGCCAATCACACCGTGGGGATTACTAAATCGACCCTCCATCCGCTACACACCATCGAAGGCAGTCGCTGCAGACGACTTGCACATCGCCCTTATAAATTGTGGCATAGCCACCAGATAATGTGACAGAGTCACCAGATAATAATATGTGACATAAGTCACCACATTCGGATTATGTGACATGAGTCACCAGATATTGTGGTAAAAACCACCAGATCACTTCCCCTTTTCATAATCACCCATATGCCCCATGTGTCATACAAATCATGTGGATAACATATAACATGCCATATGCCTTATTCATATTCGTAACCAATTTTCATATATGTCACATTCAATAATACTATTAATGAGATCTTGAGAGAATAACGACTGAATATGTCGCACTCGAATGGTACCTTTAGCCACATCTTTCATATTCTTATTAACACACATATTTAATTAATACCGTAAATCTATTAGGAATTGATGTAGGGCTACACACCTGGTACTAACGTGTTCACTGAATCCCGAAAGACAATCAAACAGATTGTACTCCTCCCTAAAAATCATAGTTAGAATCGGCTAGTCACTAACACTTAATATGGCCTTGGCTGAATGTTAACACTCTCTTACCTTACGGATCTAAATCCCGGAATTAATCCTTGCTCTTGGTGTTGTCGAAATTCCTATAGGCACATGTTAGATCCAATTCTAACATTTAAACACAATAAATGGCCTTTGGCCTAAAACCACACTTGCTTACCTTAGATTTTGAAACCCCAAAGATCTCCTCCTTATAGTCGACAACAACCAAATCCTGAAACCTCCTTCATAGTTTCGGCCAAAGAATAGTAAAAGAGGTGAGATTCCAACTTTCGGCTAAAAGAAAAAGGAAGGAAATCGAATAACATTTGATCTTACCCCTACTATAGAAATCGACTGCACCCTTGCCTGCCACCACAGAGAGATTCGGCTATGTAGGCTAGATAGTGATTGATTTGCTTCAGCCTTTGGAGTTTAATCAACAATCGGCTATGGATAGGAAAAGCTTACTTTCGGCTTTTGGAAAATGGTTGAATCGTGAGAAGATGAAGAATAAGAGAAACTAAGGTTTGAGAGGTTTCGATTTCTGGTCACAAAAAAAGAGAAAGGGAATAGAGCTTTTGGCAGAGAGAAAAATAAAAAAGATGCCTATTACTACACTAAGTAAATTCGTCACCTAGCTCCCCTTGTATGACCGAATTATGCACCCCTTAGAGTCCCATATTCGACCACTTGCTTCCCTCTCTCCCTTATCCCTTGATCCCCTCCACCTTAGCCAAATCCTCAAACTCTCCCACCCAATCTATACCTCATCCTTCTAGAGTCCACATGCCATCCAACTTCCTTCCTCCCTGACGAAAAAAAACAACTCCACAAGTGCTCCCTTGTCGTCGAACCTTGGCCTCGCACACTCTTGTGGCGTCACTTATTAAGGCTCTAAGTAGCGCCTCCTTGCCACTTTAACAAGCCCACTTTTTATGTCCAATTTCCCCTTCAAATTCTCTTAAGGCCTTTTTTGCCTAGCTCCCCCTTTAAGGCTTAAAATCTAATATTTTCTAAGGCACTTACCTACACTCTAAAGTTCTCAAAATTTCATACAACACATTCAAACACACATAGGCATGCTACTTCATACAATTAAGCAAAAATGCACAACCCTTAAATCCCGGATGTTACAATGTCATAAGCATAATATGCTATCTCACATGCCAAGACACAAACTTATCTCAAGTTTATAACCTGATTTCATATCAAATCATCACCATTCAATAATATACTTACTTACTTACTAACTTTAGCTTTCACAAGTTTATACAATTTGATTCTCATATAACATTCAAGTCTCACTTTCATATAACCAAATGAGCACATTTTGGAAATAATATATTTAATCACATATCTTTCTCATATGAATTACATATCGTCACTTATACAAAAATTTGCCTTTCGTTCATATAGTATCTCACAATTTCACATATGCCATTTTATAAATCACATCTTATTCCTATGTTCCTATTTCATTTGCACATATTTACATTTCATTTGCATATACATCACATAACATTCTTTGCACATATATACTTACCTTTCATTATCAAATATTGTATACATTTCAACGATTAACATTGAATTGGAATGTCATTCACTTAATCATTTATTTCTCGTTTATTACTAACGCTTTCTTATTAGCGAATGCTCTCGTAATCAATAAGGATACTTGGATAGCATGGAAAGCTCGTACAATGCCAACGTCCCAGACGTGGTCTTACATGTAACCAAATATCGATTCCACTGTCCCAAATAGGGTCTTAGACAAAATCATGTACGATGCCAATGTCCCAAACATGGTCTTACATGTAATCCCTAATCGATGCCAGTGTCCCAGACACGGTCTTACACGATATCTCAAATCGTTGCCAACGTCCCAGAGTGGTCTTACATGAAATCATATCTTGGAATCCTATGTCATGACATATGTATCCTCTACTATTCCTAGGGTTTGTATGGGACTTTTCGGACGTCATCACATTATCGAAACTTTTGCGTATTCATATATTCTACTTTTTGAACAACTCAATATCATAAAAACATATATATAACTTATTCAAAATACATACATTTGCATTACCATTCGGCATTGGATTCAATCATACAAATAATATGCATTTATAACACGATTTTGTAAAGTCTATTAAAATACGAACTTACCTCGTTCGTAGTAATGACAAATTAAGTTGACTAATTCGATATTTTGACTTTCCCTCGATCTAGGTCCAAATTTTGCTTTTGTCAATCTAATTATTATCAAAATTAAATTACTTATTCAACATTTCATTCAATTTTCATCGAGAACATATAAATATGTAATTCACATTTTAGCCCCTAACTTTTCACATTTATGCACCTTAGTCCTTATTACACCAATACATAAAATTCACAAAATTACTTAAATACCCAAGCTATCGAATTCTCTGTATTGCCATAACAGCCCATATTTTTCATTTATTTTACATTTCTACCACAACATTTTCATATTTCACAATTTAGTTCAAAATTGACATTTTTACTAAAATTGTAACACCTCTTACCCGTCTCCAACTCTGGGATCGGATACGGAGCATTACCATGCTTAACCTTACTTGGACATGCATTATCGGGCTATAAAGTTTCTTTCCACCTTACACTTTTCCTTCTTAATCATAACATAGATATCTTGGGCCCACGAGGCCTTAAACTTACTTCCGAAAGATTCTGGGGTTTAATCAAAAACTTTTACTCATTTTGAAAATTTTTGCCTAGACAGGGCCCACATGCCCGTGTGCCCCTGAGACATGCCCGTGTTCTTCACTCGTGGTTGCCACTGACTTATTTCACACGGCTAAGCACATGCATATGTCTATAACCTGTGTCCTTCACACGGCCTAGACACAGCCGTGTCTCCTGCCTATGGAGCTCTCTGTTTATGATGTCATCAATCCTTAATTAGCACACGGCCAAGGCACACGCCCGTGTGCTGGCCCGTGTGATGAATATTATTCTTGCAAACTAGTGTAGGGGATACATGACCTATTAACACACCCATGTGACACACGGCCTAGACACACGCCCATGTGTCTATCCGTGTGGACACTTAGAGGATATTTTCCAAGTCAATTGCCACCCTGATACATAAACACAATTATACCGACTCAAGCAATACATAATGTAGCATTCATGTACTATGAATAATTCCTAAAACATCACTTATAGAATTCATAAAAACTCATCATCATTAATATATAGAACTTAACAAATATTGGCCAATCTCTTTGGTAGAATACAAAAAGGGTAGAAATCTTAAAAGCCAACCCTTTGGCTCCCAATATGATATAACTCAAATGACATAATCCCTATACATGCCATGCTTAAAATAAAAAAGCTTGGCTATACCAAAATAATGATTGATAGTATGATCTGAGCTTCGATGTCTTGGGTCCCCGAGTTAGCTTGGCGATACTACAAGGAAGAAAGAAAAGAGAGGAGTAAGCATATTGCTTAGTAAGTTTGCATGAAATTCATATAACAACATATTGTTCATAATATACTCATCCATCATGAATAAGAACAACATAAATCTCAAGTGCTTGAACTTACTTACTCATACTTACTCTTACTCGTCACATTTTACATAATAATTTCATGCTTTTATTTTTAATCATGGTACCTGTATCACTTAATCACATAGATTAACACTTTTGCTAATATAAACATGAACTCATCTCACCGTCTTTCTTAAATTAAATAAACTCTTTATCAACCTTGAATAACTTGGTTTATTACTACCTTTACTTTCTTAGCTTTCTTATTACTTCTTTCGTACTTGGCTCTTTTGCCCGTTAATTATTCGGAATATTAGAGGATACTCAATCACATCAAACATTTGTCTTAAGACCAATGACATATCCCAGATATGGTCTTACATGGGATCGCCTCATGATGCCGATGCCATATCCCAGATATGGTCTAACACGGAATCCCTTAACTCGATGCCGAAGTCATGTCCCAGACATGGTCTTACACCGGACCTTCTTTAAATGGTGTCGATGCCATGTCCTAGACATGGTCTTTCATGAGACCTTCCTTAAATGGTGTCGATGCCATGTCCCAGACATGGTTTTGCATGAGACTTTCCTTATTCGATGCTGATGCCATGTCCCAAACATAGTCTTACATAGGATCTACGTTCGGTGTCGATTCCATATCCTAGATATGGTCCTACACGAGACCTACATTTCTAGGGTGCCGATGCTATATCCCAGATATGGTATTACACAGACTTTACTTATCTCATGTTATGACACAGGTATCCTCGTTATTCCGAATATTCAACCGGGACTTTCATTTACTTGTCTCATTGGTTTTTCCTTATTAGACATTATTAATCAACTTCATTGAAATAATGTACTTTATGCAACATAACAAATAATTTAATCATAATAACATATGTAGAAATGAATTCATACAAACTTACCTCGGTACTACAAAATATGAGTAGATGTGCAATTTAGTCCTCGACTTTATTCTTTTCTCGGTTTCGGTCTGGGCTTCGTGTTTCTTGATCTATAATAACAATTTAACTTGTTTAATACTTACATTGACTAAATTAAAGCATAATTCATACTTTGTAAAAATTTATAATTTTGCCCTAAACTTTCTTAAAATTACACGTTTTCCCCTAGGCTCGTAAAATGATTTTCATTCAACTTTCTTGCATTTCAAGCCTAGCTGAATCATATTCTCAACTATAGAAACTCTCAATTTTTACTATTTCACTCATATATGACCATTTTCATAACTATTGCAATTTAGTCCTTTCATGCTTTTCTCATGTAAATCACTTAGAAAAAGATGTTTATCTTACATCAACCTTTCATATTCTTCCATAAAACATCAAATTACATGCATGCCATACATGGGTAACTTTTTGAACATAATCCTTAGCTCAAAATATAGCTAGAAATAACTAAACCGAGCTACGAGGATGTAACATCCTAAAATTGGGCCTGAGAGAATTGAGCCCAATGGGCCTTGAGCGTATTAGCTTTTAAATTTTTTGGAGAACAAGAGATCAGCTTAAATCAATTTGGACCAATTAGATAAGTGAGTTTGGAAGTTAGGGGGCTTCTATAAAGTCCCAGGTTCCAGTTAGGCCTTAGGAAAAATTTTGGTTTTAGGTGAAAAAAAACCCTGAAAGTTGGCAGGGAGGCCTTAAGAATAAAATATGGAGAAAAATGACACAAGTGGAGTGTGTGGTGTAGTGGCAAAGTGATGCCACATGAGAGACAAGGGGGTGACGCCACAAGGAAGGAAGGAGGTCCAAGGTTCTAGTTGTAGCACTTGCATTCCTTTTAGATTATTTTTATTAAATGAATCTAGACCTTGGCCATTAGGTTATTTTTAGTTGCGCATGGTTTAAGACATAAGAGGAGCTTGTGGCTTAGTGGCAAGTGGCGTGAATTGGCTGAGGGGAGAGCTTGGGTTCGAATCTCATGAGGAGCAAGGGAGTATTATCTTACGGATTGGACGGTAAGAGTTTCAGTTGAATTTAAACTCTACTGACGGAGGGATCCCACATCGAAAAGACACAAAGAAGGAAGGTGAAGAGCTAGCTATATAAAGAGCATTCCAGGAAGAGAGTTAAGATACCTTGGTGGGCATTTGGGCAAAGGAGTGGCCGCAGCGTGGTTTAACACTAGACTCCTATTAGGTGTGTAACTCTCTCTACTCTAGCTGTAGAGCGGCAAATGTCGAAGTGCCAATCACGGCAATAGTAGCCTCACGAGCGTGCAAGCGTACGTGTAGGGCTTCAACGCGATAGTTGAGGCCATCAGTAGTATTCTTGTGGGTTAGGGCTGCTTGGGTCGCGATGGGCCGAAGTAGGCCCAATGGGCTCATAGGCCCAATAGAATAAATTGTATGATGATGTAGTATATAGTGAACTAGACTAGGTGGAACTTATATAAGTGGCTAGATTTGTGTTAGGTGGGCGACACGAGCGTGTGGGCCTGAATGGGCCAAAATCAAGTTTTAGGTCCAACAGTCCGGTAAAGACCGAAAATGGTAGTTGAGTCGCTCAAGGTGACACTGGGCCTTCGAAAAGGCCATTCTAGGTATGAAATTACTGAAATACCCTTAGTGGGTAAATTACCAAAATACCCCTGAAAGGTAAATTACAAAAATGCCTTTGGTAGGTAAAATTACGGTTATACCCTTAGAGGTTGATTAGCATGATTATGTTGTTTTATGTCTATCTGATTATGATGGTAATTCATGTTATACTTATATTTGATATATGTCTAGCATACATGACATGCTGCATACACTAATTATTATGTCATATTGCATGGGTATGATGATAGGAGGGGGAAGATGTGATATTTGTGACTTTGGGTCGCCAGTGGTTTGGCACCACCAGTGGTTTGGTACCGCATATGTTATTTGTGACTTTGGGTCACCAGTGGTTTGGTACCACATATGTTATTTGTGACTTTGGGTCACCAGTGGTTTGGTACCACACGGGGTAGAATCGGGAGTTTCGGATGGTTAGGTTTTGGGTTGCATGACATGTATATTTTTATATGAAATTGTGTAAGGGTTTAACACCCGTTGGATGGGGATTTACACACTGAGTCTCGATGACTCACCACTTAGTTAAATTTTGCAGGTAATCATTTGATCGCAGATTTGGGAGCAGAGGTGGACTCGTGGAGGCCATACATATGTTTACTCGTAAATTTGTTTCTTTTATTTAGACTTATTTTTATTTGGGTTTTTGTTATGTAATAAGGACTTGGGTATTTTACTTGGTTTCAGTTTTCAATTTGGTTATTGCTTATTATTAAATGATCAATATGGGATTTTCCTAAAATGATAATAAACCATTTCTTATTCAAAATTACTTAAACTCGATTTTTCACAACTATAAAGAATACAAGTTTTTTAACGAACGCACAGTTTTTAGACATTCCTTTCATATGACATGCCAGATCCGGTCGTAACGTTTAGGCCGAGTTTGGGGTGTTACAATTATGGTATCAGAGCCAAGGTTTAAAAACTCGGCTGTGGGTTTGGGTTCAAAAATGTTTTCAAAGGATGGTTTAGAAAATATATATATCTCTTTTCTATAAGTATGGCACCCGAGTCTCCGGCACCAAATCCGTAAGTTTCCTTTTTACTATATTCTATTATATGCTGAATGATTGTATTTAATCTGCGATGTGTGGATGTGATATAGGAATTGTATGTATGTGTGAAAAATATATGTTTGCTTCGGTGGTAGATATTTGGTTATGTGAAGGGGTTCCAGGATTTAGTTAGAAATTATATTAGTTTTATTAAGATCAGAGTGCGCAGCAAGAGCGTAGTGTGGTGGGTTAGGATGTGTGACTGTTAGTAGTTGGAAATTTCGAGGACGAAATTTCTTTAAGGAGGGTAGATTTGTAACATCCTGAAATTGGGCCTAAGAGAATTGAGCCCAATGGGCCTTGAGCGTAGTAGCGTTTAAATTTTTTAGAGAATAAGAGATCAGCTTAAATGTAAGTTGGACCAATTAGATAAGTGAGTTTGGAAGGTTAGGGGGCTTCTATGAAGTCCCGGGTTCAAGTTAGGCCTTAGGAAAAATTTTGGTTTTAGGTGAAAAAAACCCTAAAAGTTGGCAGGTAGGCCTTAAGAATAAAATTTGAAGAAAAGTGACACAAGTGGAGTGTGTGGTGTAGTGGCAAAGTGATGCCACATGAGAGACAAGGGGGTGACGCCACAAGGAAGGTAGGAGGTCCAAGGTTCTAGTTGTAGCGCTTGCATTCCTTTTAGATTATTTTTATTAAATGAATCTAGACCTTGGCCATTGGGTTATTTTTAGTTGCGCATGGTTTAAGACACAAGAGGAGCTTGTGGCTTAGTGGCAAAGTGGCGTGAATTGGTGAAGGAGAGCTTGGGTTCGAATCTCATGAGGGCAAGGAGTATTTATTTTATGGATTGACGGTAAGAGTTTCAGTTGAATTTAAACTCTCTTGTGGAGGATCCCACATCGAAAGATACAAAGAATGAAGGTGAAGAGCTAGCTATGTAAAGAGCATTCCAGGACAAGAGTTAAGATACCTTGGTGGGCGTTTGGGCACAGGAGTGGTCGCAGCGCGGTTTAACACCAGACTCCTATCAGGTGTGTAACTCTCTCTACTCTAGCTGTAGAGCGGCAAATGCTGAAGTGCCGATCACGGCAATAGTAGCCACACGAGCGTGGGAGCGCACGTGCAGGGCTTCGACGTGATAGTTGAGGCCATCAATTGTATTTTTGTAGGTTAGGGTTGCTTGGGCCGCAATGGGCTGAAGTAGGCCCAATGGGCCTGTAGGCCCAATAGAATAAATTTTATGATGATGTAGTATATAGTGAACTAGAATAGGTGGAACTTATATACATGGCTAGATTTGTGTTAGGTGGGCCACACGAGCGTGTGGGCCCGAATGGGCTGAAATCAGGTTTTAGGCCCAACAGTCCGGTAAAACCAAAAATGGTAGTTGACTCGCTCAAGGCGACACTGGGCCTTCGAAAAGGCCATTCCAGGTACGGAGTTACTGAAATACCCTTAGTGGGTAAATTACCAAAATACCCCTGAAAGGTACATTACGAAAATGCCTTTGGTAGGTAAAATTACAGTTATACCCTTAGAGGTTGATTAGCATGATTATGTTGTTTTATGTCTATCTGATTATGATGGTAATTCATGTTATACTTATATTTGATATATGTCTAGCACACATGACATACTGCATACACGAATTATTATGTCATATTGCATGGGTATGATGAGAGGAGGGGGAAGATGTGATATTTGTGACTTTGGGTCACTAGTGGTTTGGCACCACCAGTGGTTTGGCACCACCAGTGGTTTGGTACCACATATGTTATTTGTGACTTTAGGTCACCAATAGTTTGGCACCACCAGTGGTTTGGTACCACACGGGGTAGAATCAGGAGTTTCGGATGGTTAGGTTTTGTTGCATAACATGCATATTTTCGTATGAAATTGTGTAAGGGTTTAACACCCGTTGGATGGGGATTTACACACTGAGTCTCGATGACTCACCCCTTAGTTAAATTTTGTAGGTAATCATTAGATCGCAGATTTGGGAGCTGAGGTGGACTCGTGGAGGCTATACATATGTTTACTCGTAAATTCGTTTCTTTTATTTGGACTTAGTTTTATTTGGGTTTTTGTTATGTAATAAGGCCTTGGGTATTTTACTTGGTTTCAGCTTTCAATTTGGTTACTACTTATTATTAAATGATCAATATGGGATTTTCCTAAAATGATAATAAACCGTTTCTTATTCAAAATTACTTAAACTCGATTTTTCACAACAACTATAAAGAATGCGAGTTTTTAACGAACGCAAGTTTTTAGACATTCCTTTCATGTGAGATGCCAGATCCGATCGTAACGTTTAGGCCGAGTTTGGGGTGTTACAGAGGATTTAAAAAATACGAAGAACATTAAAAATGAGACTAGGATGCACTTAATTTGAGCTTGAAAATGAGAAAAAAAACCTAGCTATGGCTTCTCTCTAAATTTCGGCACCTAGGGAAGAAGATGGACACCATTTTTTTGACTTCTTTTTCCCTTTTTAATCTTTTATTTACCAAATGACAAAAATGCCCTTAATGATCCTTTCTTAAGATTTTTTTCTTCCCATGTCCATTTTTGTCCATCTCAACATATAATAGTCCAATTGCTAAATAAGGACCTCTAATAAATTTTATAATTCTATTACATACATAAACCTTCTAGAATATCATATTTTCTAATCTTTGCAATTTAGTCCTAATGGACAATTTATTCACTAATTAATAAAATTCCTTCATGAGTTTTTCACATAATCATGCAAGTACCTCATAAGCCTTATAAAAATCATTAAAACATATATTTCTACTTCAAATTTGTGGTCTCGTACCACTATTCTGACTAGGCCCTAAGTTGGGTTATTACAATTCTCCCCCTTAGGGATTTTCGTCCCCGAAAATATTACCAGTAAAAAGTTTGAGTATTGGTTCCTCATAGCCTCCTCGGGCTACTATGTAGCCTCTTTCACCCCATGTCTCTACCATAAGACTTTCACGAGAGCTATACTTTTATTCCTTAATTGCTTAACTTCCGGGCTAGAATCTTAATCGGTTCTTCACCATATGTCATATCAGGTTGAATCTCAACCTCTGTTAGCATAATAACATGTGAAGGGTCTGTCGGTACCGACGCAACATAGACACATGAAACACATTATGAATCTTTTCTAACTTAGATGGCAAAGCCAACCGATAGGCGACCGTCCCAGTCCTCTCAGTGATCTCATATAGTCCGATAAAAAGAGGATTCAATTTGCCCTTTCGGCCAAATATAAGAACTTTCTTCCATGGTGACACTTTCAAGAATACTCTATCACCGACTTGATACTCGATCTCTTTCCTTTTTAAATCCGAGTAAGATTTTTGTCTGTCAGAAGCAGCCTTTAAACTATCTCAAATCACCTTTACCTTCTCTTCGGTTTTCTAACCAAATCAACCCCGTGGATCTAGTTTTCCTTAAGTTCAGTCCAATATAAAGGCGTTCGGCACTTACGCCCATACAAAGCCTCATAAGGTGCCATTTTCAAGCTTGACTGAAAATTGTTATTGTAAGCGAATTCCACCAACAGTAGATATCTTTCCCAACTGCCTTGAAATTCAAGAACACAACATCGGAGCATATCTTTAAGTACTTGTATCAACCTCTCTGACTGACGTCAGTTTGGGGGTAGAAAGCCGTACTAAAATGCAACTTTGTGCCCAAGGCCTTTTGGAACTTTTTCCAAAATCTGGACGTGAATCTCAGATATCTATTTGATATAATCGATAATGGTACTCCATGAAGACTTACTATCCCTGAAATGCATAAGTTTTCCAACTTATCAAGTGAGTAGTCAACTTGTATAGGTATGAAATAGGCTGACTTCGTAAGTCTATCGACTACAACCCATACAACATCTTTCTTACTCGGTGTTGATGGTAAACCCATTACAAAATCCATGGTAACTTGGTCCCACTTCCACTCAAGTACCATAATAGGTTGAAGCAAACCCTAAGGTACTTGGTGTTCAGCCTTTACTTGTTGACAAATCAAGCATCTTGAAACAAACTCAGAAATATCTTTCTTCATACTCGGCCACCAGTACCATTTTTTCAAATCATTATACATTTTGGTCCTACCCGGATGTACAGATAAGCATCTGCTATGTGCCTCATGCAAAACTTTACGAATGAGCTCATCATTTTTTGGCACACAAACTCTGTCCCTGAACATCAAACATCCTCCTGAATCAATCCGAAAATTAGACACAATACCTGACTCGCATTGAACTCTTTTGGCTTGCAATTCACTATCATCTTTCTGTGCCTCATAAATCTCTTGGAGGAACATCGATCTAGCCCTCAACTTAGTTAGAATGGAACCATCATCAGACAAACTCATCCGTGTATTCATAGCCCTTAAGGAAAATAGAGATTTCTTACTCAAGGCATCGGCGACTACATTCGTCTTTCCGGGTGGTAATTGATGACTAACTCATAATATTTTATCAACTCTAACCATCTTCGTTGCCTTAAGTTCAATTCTCTTTGAGTCATCAAATACTTAAGTTCAATTCCCTTTGAGTCATCAAATATTTCAAACTTTTTTGGTCATTGAAAATCTGACATCTTTCACCATACAAATGGTGTATCCAAATCTTCAACGCAAAAAATTGGCAGCCAACTCTAAATCATGTGCCGGATAGTTCTTTTCATGTGGTTTTAACTGTTTGGAGGCATATGATATCACCTTGCCTTCTTGCATAAATATACAACCTAATCTATTTAAGGATGCATCCCAATTCAGGTTGTACAAGAACTGGAGCTTCTGTCAACATCGCCTTCAATTTCTCAAAACTTTTTGGCACTTTTCTGTCCATTCAAACTTCACATTTTCCTATAACAGTTTCGTCCTTGGAGTCGCTATCATAGAAAACCCCTTAATGAATAGCCTATAATAGCTAACTAAGCCCAGAAAACTTCTAACCTCAAATACACTTTTCGATGGCTTCCAATCAACAATGGCTGAAATTTTTCTTGGGTCAACTCGGGCTCCATCTCCCGAGACAATATGTCCTAGAAATCCAACTTCCTTGAGCCAAAATTCACTTTTGCTAAACTTGGCATACAACTAATTTTCTCGCAGAATTTGCAAAACTGTCCTCAAGTGCTCAGCGTGCTCATGCTCATCTCGGGAATATATTAGTATATCATCAATAAAAACAACCACAAACTTATCTAAATATGGCCAAAAAATATGGTTCATTAAATCCATGAACACCTCTGGGGAATTTGTTAAACCAAAAGGCATGACTAAAAATTCATGGTGCCCTCGTCCGAAATGCAGTCTTTGGCACATCTGAGTCTTTTACTCTCAACTGATAGTATCTTGACCTCAAGTCTATCTTGGAGAACATAGTGGCTCCCTTCAATTGATCAAACAAATCATAAATCCTTGGCAATGGGTACTTTTTCTTCACTGTTACTTTATTAAGCTGTCGGTAATCTATACACAATCTCATGGTGCCATCTTTCTTTTTCACAAATATACCGGAGCACCCCATGTAGAGCAACTTGATCTAGCAAAACCTTTATCCGTCAACTCTTGCAACTGTGCCTTCAATTCCTTCAACTCAGTTGGAGCCATCCTGTAAGGAGCAATCGATATCGGTACTGTACCGGGAGCTAACTCGATACTGAATTCAACCTCTCTAACCAGAGGCAATCTTGGCAATTACTGTTTGAGCCTTATTGCCTAATTAATGTTTACTCTTGCTTCCATTTGAAAACCCAACTGATGTAGCTGATCGGGTAGAAAAATATCTTGACTTCTTGGACGAGGACTGAAATGGCTTACTTCACTGTGTCTTTCTTGAGTCACGAGACTCCATCTCAACTTTTCTTTTCTCTTTAACCAATTCTTTGGCTTTACAAGCCCGGTCCACTAGCACAAAAAATTCCTTCAACTCAAAGACACCAACAAACATCTTAATGTCTTTATTTAGTCTGTCCTCAAATCTCTTACACATAATAGCCTCAGTGGATACACACTCTCGAGCATATTTGCTGAGCCTTACAAATTCACGCTCATACTCAATTACTGTAATCTTACATTGTTTCAATTCTAAAAATTCCTTTCTCTTTTGATCAATAAATCTTTGGCTTATGTATTTCTTCCTAAATTTTCTTGGAAAAACTCCCACGTGATCCTTTCCCTTAGTACAACCGACACAAGGGTGTTCCACCACTGATAAGCAAAATCTCTTAAGAGAGAAACCACACACTTCATGCACTCTTCAGGTGTGCACGATAACTCATCAAATACCCTGATGGTATTTTTAAGCCAAAACTCTGCTCTTTCTAGGTCATTATATTTACTAGCCCGGAATTCCTCAGCTCCTTGCTTTGAGTTCTATCTACTAGAGGCTTTTTTCTTCTTACCACATCTACAACTTGAGGGGCTACAGGAGTAAGTTGAGGAATAGGCGGGGGTGGAGGGGGTGGTGCATTCGGGTTCGTGCAAACAAATTCTGTATACCAAGCATTCATCATATGGAGGAAGTCTTCCCTAGCCTCTTCTGCTCCTCTCTGAATTACAGTCGTGGGTCTGTTTTCATTCTCATTTGGCACCGTCCCTTCATTGGGAGCCGGTGCATTACTTTTTGCATCATTCGCCAACTCTTTAGGGATCCATTTACTATATAAAAACATAATTTAAATCATCAAGAGTCGTCACACTATCATTATATAAATACTCTTATGTATGCCATGTATAACTAGACTCAAACTTATGCTACGTTAGTCCAAGAATCGACTAAATCATAGCTCTGATATCACTAAATGTAACACCCCTTACCCGTCTACGACTCTGGGACCAGATATAGGGCATTACCATGCTTAACCTTACTTGGACATACATTATCGGGCTATAAAGTTTCTTTCCATCTTAAAACTTTTCCTTCTTAATAATAACATAGATATCTTGGGCCTACGAGGCCTTAAACTTACTTCTGAAAGATTTTGGGGTCTAATCGAAGAATTTTACTCTTTTTGAAATTTTTGCCTAGACAGGGCCCATACGCCTGTGTTATCCAAGGGACACGCCCGTGTGCCCTTGAGACATGCCCGTGGTCACCACTGACTTATTTTACGGTTGAGCACATAGCCGTGTCTATAACTCGTGTCCTTCACATGGCCTAGACATGGCTGTGTCTCCTACTCATGGAGCTCTCTGTTTATTACATCACCAATCCTTAATTAGCACACGGCCAAGGCACACGCCCGTGTGCTAGCCCGTGTGACAAATCGTATTCTCGCAAACTAGTGCAGAAGACACACGGCCTATTAACATAGGCCATGTGTCACACACGGCCTAGACACATGCCCGTGTGTCTACCCGTGTGGACATTTAAAGGCTATTTTCCAAGCCAATTGCCATCCTAAAACATAAACACACTTATATCGACTCAAGCAATACACAATGTAGCATTCATGTACTATGAATAATTCCTAAAACATCACTTATAGAATTCATAAAAACTCATCATCATTAATATATAAAACTTAACAAATATTGGCCAATCTCTTGGTCGTATACAAAAAGGGTAGTAATCTTAATAGCCAACCCTTTGGCTCTTAATATGATATAACTCAAAATGACATAATCCTATACATGCCATGCTTAAAATAAAACATCTTGGCTATACCAAAATAACGATTGATAGTGTGATCCGAGCTCCAACGTCTTGGGTCCCCGAGCTAGCTTGGCGATACTACAAGGAAGAAAGAAAAGAGATGAGTAAGCATATAGCTTAGTAAGTTTGCATGAAATTCATATAACAACATATTGTTCATAATATACTCATCCATCATGAATAAGAACAACATAAATCTCAAGTGCTTGAACTTACTTACTCATACTTACTCTTACTCGTCACATTTTACATGATAATTTCATGCTTTTATTTTTAATCATGGTACCTGTATCTCTTAATCACATAGATTAGCACTTTTGCTAATATAAAAATGAACTCGTCTCATCGTCTTTCTTAAATTAAATAAACTCTTTATCAACCTTGAATAACTTAGTTTATTACTACCTTTACTTGCTTAGCTTTCTTATTACTTCTTTCGTACTTAGCTCTTTTGCCCGTTGAATTACTCAGAATATTAGAGGATACTCAATCTCATCAAACAATTGTCTTAAAACCAATGCCATATCCCAGATATGGTCTTACATGGGATTGTCTCATGATGCAGATGCCATATCCCATATATGGTCTAACATAGAATCCCTTAACTCTATGCCAAAGCCATGTCCCAGACATGGTCTTACACGAGACCTTCCTTAAATGGTGTCAGTGCCATGTCCCAAACATGGTCTTACATGAGACCTTTCTTAAATGGTGTCGATGCAATGTCCCAGACATGGTCTTACGAGACTTTTCTTATTCGATGATGATGCCATGTCCCAGACATGGTCTTACAAGGATCTACATTCGGTGCCGATGCCATATCCCATATATAGTCTTACACGGGCTTTCCTTATCCCATGTTATGACACAGGTATCCTCGTTATTCCAAATCTTCAACCGGACTTTCATTTACTTGTCTCATTAGTTTTTCTGTAACACCCCGAACCCAGTCTAGAAGTTAGGCCAGAATCTGGCGTGCCACATTGAAGTGTCTTTCGAAAACCAAGTTTTCATTGGAAACCCTTCTTAATTAAAAGCTTGAGTAAAATCCCGGTCACACCAGTTTATTTTTTTCGAGGTTTATTAAAAAGTTATTACCTTCAAAACCTTATTGTTGCGGAAGCTTAATTTTAAACAAATGATTTTACGAAAATGTGATGTTTAAAGATTAAGTCTCGAAACCATTTCAAAAATGTTCCGGAAACATAGTGTTGTTGAAAAATAAAACAGTTAACATTTTCAAAAACTATGACTTACTCCTATCAGATACAAGCCAAAGTAAATAAAAACCCAAAGTTAAAATCCAGAACTTAAAGAGGCCTTATTACAACCCAAATCAAAATACTTGAATATAAATAATTAAAACGAAAAACATAAGCAGTGTGTGGCATTCTCCGAGTCCCTCGCAGCATCGATCTGTCTAAGGATGTGGATTTCCTGAAAAGTTAAAAAATGGGGTGAGTTTACGAAAACTCAGTGTGTAATCCCCTTGCTAGAGTAACAATTAGTATCTGTAAAAGAAAGCAAAGCAGTCTAGGCCAAAGCCCTTTATAATGAATGATGCAGATCCAGATTCAAAGCATACGTGGGCTAAAACCCACTATAATATCATTTGGGTCACAGCCCGTAACAGAATCAATTGGGACTAGCCCAAACCAATAACAGAACAAATGGCCTAAGCCGAGTACAGTGAAAAATCTCATAAAAAGATATGCAATAGTATGAGGATGCATCCCACCCTGATCCAGCCAACCCACCCGTACCAACCCCACACTCCTGTGGGGATTAAATCGACCCACTCAGCCAACACACCAAGCTTAGTCACTGGTTGTGGCACTAAGTCAACAGAACGGCTCAACACCGTGGACAGAATGGCTAAAAGCCATAAACAGAAGGGTTATAAACCATAATCAGGATGGCACAGAGCCATAATAAGGATGGCACAAAGCTATCGGTAATTGTAGTAAGTTTGGCACATAACCATCAGCGACGGTAATATAATCGGCACACAGCCATGGATATTTTTGATCGACACAGAGTCATCAATATATATGTTAGGCACATAGCCATAGGTAAATACAATTGGCACAAAGCCATAATCAAGATGGCATAGAGCCATATTTAGGTTGGCACAGAGCCATAATCAGATTACATAGCTTTAAGCAATCCATTGGTCCACAGTCCTCTCATGCGACCCATACGACCTTAACAGATCAATAGTGGATCCACAGTCGTCTCATGCGACCCGTGCGACCTTATCAGAACTTCCTCCGTATCAATGTCCCAACCCCATGCAATATGTCGCGTATATCATGCTCAATCATTACACATGTATGCATAATGGCCATGCCCAGTAACAGTCATTTAGACATATATTAAAAGCATATCAGTCACACGACCACAGTCAAGTCAATTTAAACATAGTCATACAATCATAGTCAAATCCGTCAAATTCATAGTCTAAGTCAGTCATTTACCCACAAGGGAAAAATAGTCATTTTACCCTAAAGGGTATTTCGATAATCCTACTCTTCAGGGGTATTTCGATAATTTTACAAACTGGGGATATTTCAGTAATTTTGTAACTCGAGGGTATTTCGATAATTTTACACATCGAGGGTATTTTAGTAATTTTGAAAATTAGGGGTATTTTGATAATTTTGCAAATCTGGAATATTTTGGTAATTTTCATTAATCGGGGCTTAACGACCCAACAGAAGGTCCACCATCACCTCGAGCGACTTAAGTAACCCAAACAGACACAATGGTGTAAATGGTCCTAAGGCCCATTACTCGGCCCAAGTGGGCCCACACGCTTGTGTGGCCCAATTAGCCCGAAAATAGCCTCAGCTATACGAACAACATAGTTCAAACCAATAGAAACCATATAACATGCATTTTATCTGTGTGGGGCCCACCAAGCCCAGTGGGCCTACACGGCTCATTACCCCAAAACGACCTAGTTATGTGACTACACGGCTCGGTCTAACATTTACTACAATATGAAAATTTAATTCGTATAGGGCCCATAGGCCCGTTGGGCCCCAACGCGGCCCAAAATGACCTAAGCCCATGAGAACGCTCATGGTGGCCTCAACCATCTTACGCCCATATTCGTGGGCTCGGTTCCACCACGTGCGATCGCACGCTCGTGTGGCATTATTCGTCGATACTTTGACTTTTTGACTTTTTTTCGATCTATGATCAGAAGAAGTATGGTTACACACCATCTATCGGCTTGCTCCCCAACTATCAAATATAAGTCTTGTTATACACCTTGACTTATCGGTGACTATCGTCTGAGGTAAAAATACACACCGATTGCGAGCGCATGTGAGTAACTGCAAGAACACCAACCTAACATAATCAGAAACTTCAGTTAGTCACATATCAATCAATTGCAAAGAACGTTAACACAAAACTCCTGTTTGAAGGCTTACCTATCACCCGCCTTAATCAATCTCACTAGGGCTATCGCAGGAGATCACTTCACTTCAAGTCCTTAAAAAAAACTACTTGCATCCCATTCGCGATATGCAAATAATTGAACCAGAGTACCGCAACTTACCCAAACTGTAAAATTAAGACTGAGAGATAGAAGTATTCGGCCACTACCACAACACATCCTTAAACCAAGGCACGAGAAGAAACAATCGTAGTCCCCTAAGACCAAGTATTCGGCTTGCACAGAAGTTCAAAGGTTATTCTGCTCTAGCAAAAGAGGAGGGAAATGAGAAAAGCCAAAAGAAGGAAGAGAGGAGATAATAATGTGTTTGGCCAAAAACACATCAACCAATTGAGAGAGAAAAGAAATATCTGGCAATAGTGTGAAGAGGTAGAGGAGAGAAAAAGAATCGGTTTGACAGGAGGTTTGCAAAGGAATGCAAAGTAGAGAACAGAAGAATAACCTGAATTGTATTCAATATGACCAAAAAAGAAAAGATACTACCCACACTCTTAGCACAAATAGGCCTCCAAGAAAGAAAAAAACCAAAATGTTTCAAGCCACCGAATTAAAGAGTAAAAGACTACTCAAAGTCGATTTTTGATAAGCCAGAATTCTCATTCGGCACACACCCCTCTTTCCTTTCAAAATCCTTAATTTTCCTCCCCTAATCACTCAAACCATCCACTATCCTTAATCCACTCCTAAAATCCCTCCTTCAACCTCTCCACCATCCAATTCAAATTCCCTTTTTCCTCCTACGACCAATTCAACCTTCACCCTTTCACCAAGTCCACAACAACCTTCTAGAGTTTCAATCCGATTCGACCACTTACCATCCCCATGTAGCAAAATAATTGTATTTTGCTTGCAAGGGGATTCGAACCCAAGCCCCCTCAATAACTCAACACACCACAAGCTCTTTTGTGTCACAAAATATCCTCAATTATTAAAAAAGTCTATAGGCCAAAGTCCAGGTTCCTTTAAAAGAAAAACCAAAATAAATTGCAAGAGCCAAGACTTGAACCCAGGTTTCCTTACAACCTTAATGACACCACAACCACTAGATCACACGCTTCTTTGTGTCATTTTTTTAACAAAATAATTTAAAAGGCCTACATCCAGCCATCCAGGGTTTTATTCACTTAAATCCAAAATTTTTGCTAAAGCCCAGGTTTGAACCCAGGACTTTTCAAACTCCTCTCAGTACTCTTAACCACTTGAGTAGACATTTAATTGTGTCATTTCCTTGCACACTTAAATACCTATTTACAGCCGCCTCACGGACCCAAACTCAAGGCCTAATACTTCTAGGCCCAAATTCGGGGCGTTACATTTCCTTATTAGACATTATTAATCAACTTCATTGAAATAATGTACTTTATGCAACATAACAAATAATTTAATCATAATAACATATGTAGAAATAAATTCATACAAACTTACCTCGGTACTATGAAATATGTGTAGATGTGCAATTTAGTCCTCAACTTTGTTCTTGCCTTGGTTTGGGTCCGGGCTTCTTGTTTCTTAATCTATAATAATAATTTAACTTGTTTAATACTTACATTGACTAAATTAACTCATAATTCATACTTTGGAAAAATTTACAATTTTACCCTAATCTTTCTTAAAATTACTCTTTTACCCCTAAGCTCGTAAAATGATTTTCATTCAACTTTCTTGTATTTTAATCCTAGCCGAATCATACTCTCAACTATAGAAACTTTCAATTTTTACTATTTCACTCATATATGACCATTTTCATAACCGTTGCAATTTAGTCCTTTCATGCTTTTCTCATGTAAATCACTTAGAAAAAGATTTTTATCTTACATCAATCTTTCATATTCTTCCATAAAACATCAAAATACATGCATGTCATACATGGGTAAATTTTTAACATAATCCTTAGCTCAAAATATAGCTAGAAATAGCTAAACCAAGCTACGAGGATCCCAAAAATATGAAGAACATTAAAAACGGGACTAGGATGCACTTACTTTGAGCTTGAAAATGAGAAAAACCCTACCTATGGCTTCTCTCCAAATTTTGGCACCTAGGGAAGAAGATGGACACCATTTTTTTGACTTCTTTTTCCCGTTTTAATCTTTTATTTACCAAATGACAAAAATGCCCTTAATGATCCTTTCTTAAGATTTTTTCTTCCCATGTCCATTTTTGTCCATCTCAACATATAATGGTCCAATTGCTAAATAAGGACCTCTAATAATTTTTATAATTCTATTTCATACTTAAACCTTCTAGAATCTCATATTTTCTAATCTTTGCAATTTAGTCCTAGTGGACAATTTATTCACTAATTAATAAAATTCCTTCATGAGATTTTCACATAATCATGCAAGTACCTCATAAGCCTTATAAAAATCATTAAAACATATATTTCTACTTCGGATTTGTGGTTTCGTACCACTATTCTGATTAGGCCCTAAGTCGGGCTGTTACAAAAATTCACTTAACAGAACTCATTAATCTAACATCAAACATTTATTTTCTATCATTAAACATCAAAATACTCAAATATTCATCAATGGAAAACTTACAAACTTCAATAGTTTTGAAATCGAAGGCATGAGCTAGCTAGATTAGTCATAACGATTCAAAAACATAAAATCATTAAAAGCGGACTTACAATTTAGCTAGCAAGCTTGGTAGAATGTTATGCATCCATGGATGTTTTATCTCTTCCATATTCGATTCTAAAAATGAAGAAGAAAGATGATACAAATTGTTTGTTTTATTTTATTTAACATATAATTGTCTTTTTACTTATTTAACCTTTAATAACATTAATAATTACACCAAATGCCACTCCACTATCATCCACTAACTCATAAATGGGCTATTTACCACATAAGGGCCTTCACTTTTAAGTTCTATACCTATTTATCACCTGTAATTAATAGAACTAAACTTTTACGCATTACGTGATTTAGTCCTTTTATCAAAATTAAGCAACCAATCAACAAAATTATTTCACGAAACTTTCACACATGTTAATTCATATGCTTAAAACACATAAAATAATATAAAATAATTTTACGACCTCGATTTGTGGTTTTGAAACCACTATTCGACTAAGTGCAGTATTACAACTCTCCCCTCTTAGAGATTTTTGTCCCCAAAAATCTTACCAGAGAATAAATTAATGATTTGCTTTCACATAGCATTATCAAAATGCCATATAATTTCAGATTTCACAACTTTTTAATCATACCAACCAAAATTCTAATCTATCTTTTGCTATACGTCATGGAAAGTTGAATCATCACATCATAGACATAAGAAACACTTTACGAATCTTCTCAAGTTTTGACGGTAATTTAAGTTGATGAAGTCACTGGTATTACCTTTTCACTTCTCTTTTTAGTTGGGTCGAGAAATTCCAATCTGAGTAATATTTTCACAAATACTCAATTATCTTACTGAAATTCAATGCTTTTACGTATCAATTCTACATAAGTTTTCTATCAATCTGAAACTGCTTTCAAGCTGATACAAATTACTTTTACTTGCTCTTCAAATTTCTGATCAAAGCATCTTTATGAATCTTTTTCTTACATAGTTCAATCCAGTACAACAAGCTTCGGTAATTGTAACCATATGATACTTCATACAATACTGTCTTCATACTCACATGATTACCCAACCAACAATAATAGTCTTAGTTGTTCTCAAACTCTAAAACACAATGGCAAAACATAATTTCGAGAATTTGAATTGCTTTCTCTGATTACAAGACAACATCATACCTAAGCTTACTGTAGTTTCTCTCGGAATCACAATATAAATTTCAAATTTTTATCCGAAATAATAAAGACTAGCACCCAGTGCAAACTGGAAATCTCTAAAATGAATAACTCAGCTAGTCTATCAGAAGAGAAATTCATACGTACGAAGAGACTTCTTTAGACAGTTAATAATAATTCAAATAACATTTATCTTTTTGATGATAAAATTAACTTTGATATCAACATATCTTGTAATAGTCTCGAAATCAACTTTGTTCTTGCCTTGGTTTGGGTCAAGGGCTTCTTGTTTCTTAATCTATAATAATAATTTAACTTGTTTAATACTTACATTGACTAAATTAACTCATAATTCATACTTTGGAAAAATTTACAATTTTACCCCTAATCTTTCTTAAAATTACTCTTTTACCCCTAAGCTCGTAAAATGATTTTCATTCAACTTTCTTGTATTTTAATCCTAGCCGAATCATACTCTCAACTATAGAAACTTTCAATTTTTACTATTTCACTCATATATGACCATTTTCATAACTCATTTGTAATTTAGTCCTTTCATGCTTTTCTCATGTAAATCACTTAGAAAAAGATTTTATCTTACATCAATCTTTCATATTCTTCCATAAAACATCAAAATACATGCATGTCATACATGGGTAAATTTTTTAACATAATCCTTAGCTCAAAATATAGCTAGAAATAGCTAAACCAAGCTACGAGGATCTCCAAAATATGAAGAACATTAAAAACGGGACTAGGATGCACTTACTTTGAGCTTGAAAATGAGAAAAACCCTAGCTATGGCTTCTCTCCAAATTTTGGCACCTAGGGAAGAAGATGGACACCATTTTTTACTTCTTTTTCCCTTTTTAATCTTTTATTTACCAAATGACAAAATTGCCCTTAATGATCCTTTCTTAAGATTTTTCTTCCCATGTCCATTTTTGTCCATCTCAACATATAATGGTCCAATTGCTAAATAAGGACCTCTAATAATTTTTATAATTCTATTTCATACTTAAACCTTCTAGAATCTCATATTTTCTAATCTTTGCAATTTAGTCCTAGTGGACAATTTATTCACTAATTAATAAAATTCCTTCATGAGATTTTCACATAATCATGCAAGTACCTCATAAGCCTTATAAAAATCATTAAAACATATATTTCTACTTGGATTTGTGGTTTCGTACCACTATTCTGATTAGGCCCTAAGTCAAGTCATTACAAAAATTCACTTAACAGAACTCATTAATCTAACATCAAACATTTATTTTCTATCATTAAACATCAAAATACTCAAATATTCATCAATGGAAAAACTTACAAACTTCAATAGTTTTGAAATCGAAGGCACGAGCTAGCTAGATTAAGCTGTAACGATTCCAAAAACATAAAAATCATTAAAAACGGACTTACAATTTAGCTAGCAAGCTTGGCCGAATGTTATGCATCCATGGATGTTTTATCTCTTCCATATTCGATTCTAAAAATGAAGAAGAAAGATGATACAAATTGTTTGTTTTATTTTATTTAACATATAATTGTCTTTTTACTTATTTAACCTTTAATAACATTAATAATTACACCAAATTCCACTCCACTATCATCCACTAACTCATAAATGGGCTATTTACCACATAAGGGCCTTCACTTTTAAGTTCTATACCTATTTAACACCTGTAATTAATAGAACTAAACTTTTACGCTTTACGTGATTTAGTCCTTTTATCAAAATTAAGCAACCAATCAACAAAATTATTTCACGAAACTTTCACACATGTTAATTCATATGCTTAAAACACATAAAATAATATAAAATAATTTTACGACCTCAGATTTGTGGTTTTGAAACCACTATTCTGACTAGGGTCTGAGCTGTTACAACTCTCCCCTCTTAGAGATTTTTGTCCCCAAAAATCTTACCAGAGAATAAATTAATGATTTGCTTTCACATAGCATTATCAAAATGCCATATAATTTCAGATTTCACAACTCTTTAATCATACCAACCAAAATTCTGATCTATCTTTTGCTATACGTCATGGAAAGTTGAATCATCACATCATAGACATAAGAAACACTTTACGAATCTTCTCAAGTTTTGACGGTAATTTAAGTTGAAGAAGTCACTGGTATTACCTTTTCACTTCTCTTTTTAGTTGGGTCGAGAAATTCCAATCTGAGTAATATTTTCACAAATACTCAATTATCTTACTGAAATTCAATGCTTTTACGTATCAATTCTACATAAGTTTTCTATCAATCTGAAACTGCTTTCAAGCTGATACAAATTACTTTTACTTGCTCTTCAAATTTCTGATCAAAGCATCTTTATGAATCTTTTTCTTACATAGTTCAATCCAAGACAACAAGCTTTGAATTGTAACCATATGATACTTCATACAATACCGTCTTCATACTCACATGATTACCCAACCAACAATAATAGTCTTAGTTGTTCTCAAACTCTAAAACACAATGGCAAAACATAATTTCGAGAATTTGAATTGCTTTCTCGATTACAAGACAACATCATACCTAAGCTATCAGTAGTTTCTCTGGAATCACAATATAAATTTCAAATTTTTATCCAAATAATAAAGACTAGCACCCAAAGGTAAACCTGAAATCTCTAAAATGAATAACTCAGCTAGTCTATCAGAAGAGAAATTCATACGTACGAAGAGACTTCTTTAGACAGTTAATAATAATTCAAATAACATTTATCTTTTTCGATGATAAAATTAACTTCGATATCAACATATGCTGTAATAGTCTCGAAATCACTAAATGATAGGCTTTAACTTGCCGACTGATCAAACATTTGGACATAAAATCAAAGATATCACATTTCATACTCATTTACCACTACATATATCTCATATTATCATTCATTTTAACACTCCCCGTATGAAAAGAAATAAGCTACCACTAAGAGTTAAGCGTAACAATTGTTGTAAAATTCTCTGAACTTCTCGGTATACACACTCTATCTCGAAACAACAATCAATCATCAGTTTCATGTCTAAAATTTTAAATTAGAAACCCATTGACGTTGAGTCCCTTTTTAGCTTGTAATTAGCTGACACATTTCTGAGCTTCACAAATTCACTAAATAAATATCAATTTAGCTTTTAACTCAGCTAATAGCTATCCATCATCTGATAGCATCAATTGCATATCCATTACTCTTAAAGCATGTAAAGATTTCCTGTTCGGAACATCCGAAACTGTAATCATTTTCTTCAGATAATAAATTACTCACTCAAAACTTTTCGACGATCCAAGCCATCTATGTTGTGCCGAGTTCGGATCTCGCTCTCCAACATGAAATAATTTACATTACTACTAGTAAACAGTCAATGTCGCTAACTATCCCTCACCAATACAATGTCAACCGTTTCTATTTCACGTGTTGAATAACTTTTTCATGCAGCTTTAACTGTATGGAATCACAAAATATCACTATACATTCATGTATTAAAATACATTTCAAACTATTCAATGGCATTTGACTGAAAATCATACACTCTTTATCCGAACCAGGATAACTAGAATTGATGCTTCATTTAGCAATGTCTTCGCACAAATAAGAACTTCACAATCAAAACAATTTTAATTTACCTCTACATTTCTCAAATAGAACCACTCTAATACGTGTAATTCTATATCAAGTTTTCTATAATACGAATTCTTTTCCCAGGCTATCTATCTATTTATACGTGAACTTTCAAAGTTTATCTTTAGCCTTGTGGATAGATTCAGACACGTATAACTTCATCAACTTTTAAAAGAAATCTTTTCTTCTTGATATAAGAATAGTGTATACATATCATTATACATATTTGACATTGATCTTCTACCATTTACACTTTTGCCAATGTCAAACCTTTACACAGACTAGAAAAGGATTTTATAATAAAACTATCTCATCCTTTGAAGTTCTATATTGAAGCCACCTTTATTAGATAAAAATCATAAGGCCTTAATAAGACTGAAGTCTCAACCTTATAAATAGATATTATCCCGGCTGTTAATAATGTTTTTGAACAAAGAAGAAAATCAACTATGGTTTCAGAAAAACGAATGCAAAAATACAACCTCTATAAGTCTGAGGAAGGTACCAATGTACTCCCATATTTTAACCTAGAAATTATAATTATAATAGTTATAATCATCTACGTCAATTGGATATCTCTTATAGATAATCACATAGAATTATAAGAAGACCGGAATAATGAAATTTAAACATATAGAGTTATACAGAATTTTTTAAATTTACATCTCATTCAAAATGGTAACAACCTCAATAATATCCCCAAAAAATTTCCAGAAGGAACAATGTCACTCACAAGCACTGAAATTGTAACACCCCAAACCCGGCCCATGCAGTATGACCGGATCTGGCATGTCACATGAAGAAAACGTATAAAGAACTTGTGATTCTTTCTAAAGTTGACGTTATTTGGTTATAGTTGAAAAAACAAGTTTGGTTTATAGATATTTGATAAAATACTACAAATTTCAAGAGGTTGATTGGTAAATCGAAATTTGAACTAGTGTACATTAAAGCCGTGACTTTTGAAAATATTGTTGATAATTCGAAGGAAAATCCAAGTTAAATTATTTATACATATTTATTATGAAATTTGTTTGTTGATAAATTATAAGAAAAATCGTTGTTTATGATTTCAAAAAATCCCCGTTTAAAACAATTCATGGAAGGTAATAAGTACGTCAAACATAAAACAAAATAAAAATCCCAGAGGCCTTGTTACAACTTTAAAACCCAAAATAGTAAAAATAACAAAATAAAGCGAAAAAGAAATTTACTAAAGTTCGAAAATATTATTCCAAAAGTATGGCCTCCACCGAGTCATCCATGGCCCCAAGTCCTCGTTACTGAGCATTACCTGCAATGGTTTAGAAAAAGAAAATGGGGTGAGTTACTAGAACTCAATGTATAATCCCCTTACCGTCATCCATTGGGCCTAAACGTGCATAGCATAATCTTGGGCCTAAGCCCATTTACATAGTAATAAATAAATAAAATGAATGTAACCCAACCCATCCATCTATCACACCTCCAACTAGCCAATCACACCTGTGGGGATCAAGTCAACCCACCCCGTCGCTCACACCAATTTGCAGTTGAGCTACTATTTGTATAATATTTTCGTGGTCAAGCCATCGAATTCATAGTTAAGCACAATAATAACGAATTGTGGCAATGCCACCAGGCTACACTACTTTCCATATAATTTTTCCCATCCCATGCAATATGTACAGATGCAACATAATAACAATATATCCACATATATAACAACCATTAATCTAGTGAAGAATTTCGATGAATCGGCCCATTAAAGCACTTTGATAATTTGGCCCATAAGGGCATTCTAGCAAATCGGCCCGTTAGGGCATTTTGGTAAATCGACCCATAAGGGCATTTTCGTAAAATGGCCCATTAAAGCTTTTTAGTAATTCGGCCCATAAGGGCATTTTTGTAATTTAGCAAATTAATATCGATTTTGACATATCTTTAGAAATAATATTGTTTAAGCAAATTACTCGATTCATGCCATATCACAGTTATTAGATTTGTAAGCAACAACGATCAATTTTCCAACATGATAGTGAATCACGAATCTACGAGATTTTGGTTTAAGATTACACACCTGATTAGGGTAAGAACTAAACCTTCTTGATCGTCGGCACCCTTAGTATTGTGAACAACCGCGATTTGCCTACTCTCACCAGAAGATGGTCCACAACCTGGTGGAAAATCCTAAACTGCCGATACCGCCCTACATTTGAACTTGGGAATAGAGATTGCAAGTCCACTTCCTTTTTACCTTCTATCGATTTTCCTTTAATAACTCTACCACTTGCCTCCATTGAAAGAGTCTCGATCAGAATAGTACTATGATGAAAGAAAGTAGTTATCTAAGGAGAGGGTTTCGGCTTACCACTACTTTCGAAGGATCAACAAGTAAAGAAGATCGAGTGATTTAGTCTCTAGAATAATCGATTAGTCAAATCTATCGATCCGTTTAGCAAAATAACCGAGCAATGAGAGATCGAAATGAACCATGAAGAAACTCCTTACCTTAATCGATGATGAACCCGACTCCCATCGATTCGATTTAAGGCTAAAGATGAGTCGGCAAGGATGTTGGTATTCGACCAACCCACTAGAACACTACAACAAGAAGATAATCAAGATATGAGGGAGTAGAAGGAAATGGTGTTTTAGTTTTAGAAATAAAATGAGACAACCGAATGATGATGGTCACACCTTCAGTTATGGAGAAAAGAAGATGAAAGGAAAAGAACGAAGCCACTTACCCAATTCAACCAAAGAAGAAATGCCCAACACGTAATATGCGTAACACCCCAAACCCGGCCTATACGTTACGACCGAATCTGGTATGTCACAGGGTGAAGTAAAATCAAGTCTTAGTTATACTTAAGAAAAATTAGAGATTTGCAAGAAAACTTTTTTCGAGATTTCGTAGTCTTTTGAAAACATTGATGTTTTAATTAAAGAAACTCCACTTTTACCTTAATATTTAAACTGTCGTGGTGTCGAACTTGATTTAAATAGTAACTAATAAAACCAAAGTACAACTTTGAAAGGCCTTATTACATAACAAAAGTCCCAAATTAAAATAAACTTATAGTAATGCTGAGACTATAAAAGAAAAGGCAAAAATTGAAATTACCAAACTGATCTCATACGAAAACTTTACGGAACATAGAAATTTTTTCTTTCAAAATAGGGCACACGCCCTTATGCCTCACACATTCGTGCCTTGGACCATGTCTCAACCCGTGTGCAACACTGACTTGGGTCACACAGTTTGGCACACGCCCGTGCTTCTTGCCTGTGTGGCAACCTGACTTGCTTCAAATTGCAACCTTGAGAGACATGGTTGAGACACACACCTGTGTGCTAAACTGTATGGGAAAATATAGGCCATTTACAAGGCCAATTTGCCACCCAACATTGGGTCATACCTACAAGCATCAAACAAGCATCAATTCATGTCCCAAAGGCAGCAAAAAACATACCAAATTCCATTACTACATTCATAATCAACCATCTTAGATGACCAAATACATTTTCAACCATAATATCAAATACCATAGCCTATACATGCCATATAACCAAGTCATAAAGGGTGTAAATACCGAAATCATTAACCAGATAGTGTGATTCGATCTTTGCCGAGTTCCAACTCGAGCGAACATTTGAATCACTATAAAACATAGAAAAACAACACAAAGTAAGCTAAAAAGATTAGTAAGCTTGTATCTTAATAAACTTAACATAACAAATAATTCCAATTCAATGTCATAAGCATAATATGCTATCTTACATGCCAAGAGACAACTTATCTCAAGTTTATAACCTGATTTCATATCAAATCATCACCGTTCAATAATATACTTACTTACTTACTAACTTTAGCTTTCAAAAGTTTATACAATTTGATTCTCATATAACATTCAATTCTCACTTTCATATAACCAAATGAGCACATTTTTGAAATAACATATTTAATCACACATCGTTCTCATATGAATCACATATCAACACTTATACCTAAATTCACCTTTCGTTCATATAGTATCTGACAATTTCACATATGCCACTTTATAAATCACATCTTATTCATTTATTCCTGTTTCATTTGCACATATTCACATTTCATTTGCATATACATCACATAACATTCTTTGCATATATATACTTACCTTTCATTATGAAATATTATATACATTTCAACGTACCTGAATTGGAATGTCATTCACTTAATCATTTATTTCTCGGAACACCCGTTGAACCGTTGAAAATCAATAAGGATACTCGGATAGCTCGAAAAGCTTGTACAATGCCAACGTCCCAGACGTGGTCTTACATGTAATCAAATATCGATTCCACTGTCCCAAATAGGGTCTTACACGAAATCATGTATGATGCCGATGTCTCAGACATGGTCTTAGATGTAATCTCTAACCGATGCCAGTGTCCCAAACATGGTCTTACACGATATCTCAAATTGTTGCCAACATCCCAGACGTGGTCTTACATGAAATCATATCTCGAAATCCTATGTCATGACACATGTATCCTCTACTATTCCTAGGGTTCATATGAGGCTTTTCGGATGTCGTCACGTTATTGAAACTTTCTCGTATTCATATAGTCTGCTTCTGAACAATTCAATATCATAAAAACATGTATATATATAACTTATTCAAAATACATACATTTGCATTACCATTCGGCATTGAATTCACTCAGAAAAATAATATGCATTTATAACATGATTTTGTAAAGTCTATCAAAATACGAACTTACCTCGTTCGTAGTGATGACAAATTAAGTTGACTAATCTGATATTTTAACTTTCCCTCGATCTAGGTCTGAATTTCGCTTTCGCCAATCTAATTAATATCAAAATTAACTTACTTATTCAACATTTCATTCAATTTTCATCCAAGAACATATAAATGGGCAATTTGCATTTTAGCCCTTAACATTTTACATTTATGCACCTTAGTCCTTATTACACCAATACACAAAATTTAGAAAATTACTTAAATACCCTTGCTAACCAAATTCTCTTTATTGCCATAATAGCCTATATTTTTCATTTATTTCACATTTCTACCACAACATTTTCATATTTCACAATTTAGCTCAAAATTGACATTTTTACTAAAATTCACTTAACAGAACTCATTAATCTAACATCAAAGATTTATTTTCTATTATTAAATATTAAGATTCTCAAACATTCATCAATGGCAAAACTTACAAACTTCAATAGTTTTGAAATCGAAGGCACGGGCTAGCTAGATTAAGCTGTAACGATTCAAAAAACATAAAAATCATTAAAAACGGGACAAAGATGGACTTATAATTTAGCTAGCAAGCTTGGAAGAATGTTATGTATCCGTGGAGGTTTTATCTCTTCCATATTCGGTTGTAAAAATGAAGAAGAAAGATGATGCAAATTGATTGTTTTATTTAATTTAACATATAATTGCCTTTTTACTTATTTAACCTTTAATAACTTTGATAATTACACCAAATGCCACTCCACTATCATCCACTAACTCATAAATAGGCTATTTTCCACATAAGGACCTTCACTTTTAAGTTCTATAGCTATTTAACACCTTTAACTAATAGAACTCAACTTTTACACTTCACGCGATTTAGTCCTTTTATCAAAATTAAGCAACCAATCGACAAAATTATTTCACGAAACTTTCACACATATTAATTCATATGTTGTAAACACATAGAATAATATGAAAATAATTTTACGACCTCAGATTTGTGGTTCCAAAACCATTATTCTGACTGGGGTCTAAACCAGGCTGTTACATAACAAGTAGAAAATAGTTATGAGAGAGATATCAGATTATTTTAAAGATTATTTGGAATATACAATGCCACAGTTAGAGGAGAAGTTAACCTAGACTAATCAACTCATTCAGGTATGATGTCTAAAGAACTGTACTTACCAGGAATTCTTTTGAATTGATTTTTTTTTAATGAATGGAATATTATGGAATTAGTGATGATAGAATTAGCCAGAAGAACGATGTTTGAATTGTGAAGATGCTTGAGTATGATAGCTACAGTTGAGTAATTTATTACTATCTCATCTGGGTATTCTATGTATTCTTACATTCTTAGAGGCATTTGTAATTGCTCATTTTTGATGAAAGCATCGTTGGTCTGATTGATTTATAATCTTCATTCCTCTATCTTCTATTGGTATTCTATTCCGTTATGTCAGAGATAAAAGGTTGACGCTGAATTCACATGAAACTATTCTTCTATTTCTTCTAGCTATTGTTCTATTTATATCTGTATGGAAAATATTTTATCTCTATCACAATTGATTTCAAAATGTATGAACAGTGTTTCTCTTTCTTCTAGTTTTCTCTGAGGAATCGTCAAGATCTCTATTATTTCATATGAGTAGTATTTCGAGCATTCAGTATGGTCTTGTATCTTGGATTTCATTATCTTTGTTTTCTTATCATCCCTATTGTTTAATTGATCAAGCATGGCTTATCTTTATAGTTGATATCGAAAAAAGTGTGGATTATGACAATTCAAGTTTAAATTGTATATTGATTTTCTTTCTTCGGGTAATTCTGATTATTATCAACGAGTTCAAACAATATGTCATGTTTCGTCTGAGTTAATGTAGTTTGTAAATATCCGTGACTAGCATGTTGAAAGATTTTGTGTGAATATTGACTTACCTTTGGGTAAAGTAGAAATACTTGCAGATACTTGAATGAAAAATCTTTGTTTATTTTGTAAGTGTGGTTCCAAGATTTACCTTATTGATGGTGTCCAAATTCTAGCTAAACTGAAAGCTAAAATGATGTTTCCATATAAATCAGAAGAGCTCAGAAATGGAATAGTAAGTGGCAAATTAAATGAATACAGTATGAACCAACTTTTGATTCTAAAGTTTAGATCAGATCTAATTACTGGTACTATTATCCCGAGATAGAATTTATGTACTGGGGAGCTCAGGGCTTATGCAGAGAGTTTTCGTTTAGAGCTCACCATAATATCTTGTCTGTTCATCCAAAGAGAAATAGAAAGTACAGTGATTTGAAGTAAATGTTCTGGTATACGGATATGAAACCGATATTTCTAATTTCTGTGTTCAAATGTCATTTTTATCGTTAGAGTAAGGCCAAATATGAAATGCAATCAGGACTACTATAGTCCACAAGGATATTGGTGTAATGTTGGGCAAAAGATACGGTGGATTTTATATCGGGATGTCTCTTATCCTCGGAAAAAAAGAGATGCTACTTGAATTATGATTTATGGATAATAAAAATCCGTAAAACTATTTGGAAATTCGAGGGTTATATCATCGGCTATGGAAAAAGCTATAGGAAATTATGAGCACGAGGTTGAATTGAATTGTGATTTTGATAAAAAGGTAGGAGCAATTTGTAAAAGTGTAAAACAGTTTCAGATCAACGTAAAAAGCTATACATAAGCAAAACCTAAATATATTGGACTTCAGATCGATGATAGAGTGTTTCTGAAAGGATCACCCTCGAAGAGGATTATTCGGTAACATGTTGGAAACTTTGAGAAAAGATACTAAACCTCATTCTGGTGAGATTTTCGGGACGAAAATCCCTAAAGGGGGGAGAATTGTAACAGCCTGAACTTGGGCCTAGTCAGAACAGTGGTTTCGGGACCACAAACCGACGAGGAAAGTTTTATTTTTATCATATTTTTTTGGTCTACAATTTCACGAATGGTTTTGTGGAAATTTCGTTCAAAATTTTTGACGTTTGGCGCTCAATTTAGTCAAAAGGACTAAATTGTAAAAAGTGCAAAAGTTGAGTTCTACGTGTTAGAGGTGTCCAATTGTTATGAAATTTTAAATTGGAGGTCCTTAAATGGTAACTAGACCATTGGTTAAGTTTTTGGACAAAAATGGACATGAAATAGGTGAAAATAGAAAATTTTTAAGTTAGGGGCATTTTGGTCATTTAGTGATTAAATGATTAAATAAACAAAATTAAAAGCCAATTTTTGTCCATCTTCAACTCCATGGCTGAATTTCACAAGGGGAAACCATGGCTAGTGTTTTACAAGCTTTCAAGCTCAATAGTAAGTGCATCCAATCCCCGTTTTAATGTTCTTTACATTTTTGAGATCCCCTTAACTCGGTTTAGCTATTTCTACCATTATTTTGAGCTAGGGTTTGTGTTTAAAAATTTACCCATGGATGAGATGCATGTGTTTTGATGTCTAATGGTAGAATATTAATGCTTGGTGTCTAATAAACGACTTTTACTAAGTTATTTTCAATGAAATCGAATAAAATGACTAGTTTGTAAAAAGTTGAAAAATGTATGAAAAATGTGTGAATGAATGCAAATTGTGGACTACTATAGTTATGAAAATGGTTCAAATAGGCCTAAAATATAAGGAAATTGAATAAAAATTATTTTACAAGACTAGGGGTAAAAGTGTAAATATGAAAAAGTTTAGGGGCAAAAATGTAATTTTGGTATAATATGATTTTTGGACTGAATTGAATAGGATAATAACTTAGTAAGTCAAATGTGATATTTTAGATAAAGAAAAACGAGTTTCGGACTTAGAACGGGGGAAAGATGAATATTGGATGACTCGGTCCCTTTCGCCATTTTAAGTCGAGATAAGTTTGTATGGTAAACATTAATGTTTATTTGTTAAACTGATGAATAATTTATGAAATTACTCGTGTTACTTGTTGAATATTGGAAACTAATGTTCGAATAAGTAAACGTAGGGTTGAACTATTTTGTTCAAGTGCTAAATGATAATTTGATTGGAAAAGACCATGGTGTAACATCCTCGAATAGGCCTATGCATTTCCAATTTAATTGTATGAAATGACAAGTTTCAAGTACTATGAATAAATTTGTGAAACTTTTGGAAACCTAGAAATGCATGGAAATGGAAATGAAAATGAAAATGGAAATGGAAATGAAAATGGAAATGGAAATGGAAATGGAAATGGAAATGGACATTTTGGAAACTTAGACATTTTTGGAAACTTAGACATTTTGGAAACTTAGACATTTGGAAACCTAAACATTTTGGAAACCTAAACATTTTGGAAACCTAAACATTTTGGAAACCCGAACATTTTAGGAAACTTGGATATGTAAGAAAATGGCAAGTTACAGAGTCGCTGAAAATTTTAGGAAACTTAAAATTGACCCTTAATGCCAATTTTAGAGCCCAAGGGGGACTTAGGGCCAAGTGACCCTAAAGATATAAAGTACATGAAATTTGACCCAATAACTGGCTTGGAAATGTGGCTCAAGATGCCACATAAGGCCTTAGGAAATGGCCCACATGCAAAAGGTTTTGGGCTCGAGTTTGAGACACCCAGAAGCAAATAATGAAGGCCTTATTTTGCTTCCAAGGCTAGGAGGTGGGACGGCACAAGCATGTTGAATAAGAGGAGTTTCACTTGATTAAAACTCGCTTAATTAAGTGTTAAGTAAAGGAATTTCTTTTAATAAAATAAATAAGGAGATAAAGGATGGATAAAGTACTTATAATTTAATTAAAGTGATAATTAAATGATAATATTATCACTTGTAAAGGAGTAGTGGCCAAGTTTTGGACTCTTGGTCTAACAATTTCAGTTAAAAGAGGAAAAGTGATACTCTCATCTCATTCATCAACTTTGTCAAACTTTGCTCTCACTCCCCTCTCATTGTCAATTCTCCTAAGCAAGGAACCATCCTCTCTTTTTCTATTTTCTTCCTCGTTCTACTATCAAAATTCAATCCTTATTGATTCTAAGTAGAGGAGGAATCATCCACAACATCAAAAAGAGGTAAGATCTGTGGATTAGTCAACTTCTATTCTTTTCTTTTACCAAAATCAAGGTACTAATCCCATTCTTGTTCATGGTCGAATCCACCATGATTCCTTAGATTTCTACCATCATCAATTACAAAGAGCAAGGATCTAAGGTAAGAACAATTAATTTTGTTCTTCTAAAATCTTTTAATCAAGAACAAGGAAATAACCTTTTCTATGTCTCATGGCCGAATGAAAAGGAGAGTTTCGGATTTCAAAATCAAGGATTTAAGGTGAGGTACAATCGGCCAAAGGCCAACTTCTCACTTATTAAAGTTAGATCGAATCTAACATATGAATTTTAGGAATTTCGACAGAGATTCAAGACAAAAGGGAACTTTCGGGATTTGGAAATCTATAAGGTAAGCCTCTAAACATTCGGCCAATGGTGGTGAGATCATCTAAATTAATTCCTTAATTATTGAAAAGCCGAAAAACTAACCATATTGAACTACAAGGGTTGGCCGAATATCAAGTAGAGGAAAACCCCAACTTCCGGGATTTGTGTAATCACCAAATCGGCAAAGGTGAGTTTTTCCTTACAAATCCTACTAGGATTTGGTTTTGTTTAAAAAAGGGGTTTATTAATATGTGTTAATGGATGGGTTTAATATAGGGATTAATAGATCTAAAAATTAGATCTGGATTCTCAAGATATCAAGGAACCTATTAAGCTAAAAAGGTGTGTACCCTTACTATTCTTCGATATATTATGGTTAAATATTTTAATATATGATATGAAAATAATATGAATATGGCTATGTACCACACATGTGGCAAAAAGTACCAAGGCACGCTTCCTACTGTTAGGATTGTGAAAATGTTATTTAATAACATGCGAATATAAGAATATGAACATGAAATTAAATTATGCTATATATGTATATATGTTTTGGGCATCTGGATTTATGAAAAGGGGAGAACAGTGTTGACTTGGTCTCACCCACTAAAAATGTTGACTACGGTCACATTCATAAATATGTCGACTACGGTCACATTGCGTAAATTTTGGTAACCGGTTACAATAGTGTCTATTGACACAACGTGGAGAGTAGCGGATGGAGGGTTGACTTAGTAGTCCCTACGGTGTGTTGGTTGGTACGGTGGAGAGTAGCGGATGGCATATAGGTTTTTGGGTTTGGGTTGCATCATAATTTCATTATTACATGGACTTGATGATTTGATCATGAATGCCCGATTTATTGAATGATAGTATTGTGCACATTGAGTCTCTTGACTCACCCCATTGTGGGAATTATTTTCGTGTGATGAGCAAAGTGATTTTGACCGGCCTAGAGATCATGAGGAGGCCATGCATCAATTGAAGAATTTATTCGAACTTGGACTTTATTTAATTTCAATACTTTTAAATTTTATTTTGGGTTTACTTGATGTAATAAGGCCATAAGGCCCAGTGGATTATTCTTTGTCTTTACTTTGCTTTTTTTTTAATATTTTGCTAAGAACTATTTTGAACATGTTACATCAAATTGGGTTTACAAGATTAAATAAATGGGTTTTCAATTTAAGCCCAACTCAAAACAATAGTTTTTCTAAAATTTACAAATTTTCTAAGTAACGAATGTGTTTGAAACCGGTTTACTTTAGAACATACCAGATCCGGTCCATTCTCGTGGGCGGGTGGGTGTTTCAGCTTGGTATCGAGCCCGCTTTTAAACTCTCTACCGTGGGCTAAGGCCCAAAACGTTTTCAAAGCGAGCCAAATGATTTTCTTTGAACATAAGGTGTTTTTGGCATGGCCCCTAAGTCTCCAATTCCAATCCACCTGTAAGTACCCCTAACTATATGTGTGATTTTGTGATTTATATAAGGGTAGAAAAGGCATGGAACGAGAATAGAATGATAGGAACTTGAACTTTAGGATTAGACTACTCAAACACAAACACATAAGACTTAATGTACTAAACCAACCTATGGCTAAGTCACCGAGCTAGTGGTGTGGTAACCCTTGTACGCATGTCTAGGATTGGATCCCAAGAGCTTGGTATTTAAGCAGTCCTAGTGACTCACCTCCTCTTCGCAGAATCCTACCAGTGCGTAGCTTTGGCTCACCATAACTCGTAGGGCTCAGTGGTGTGGTAACCTCTCGCGCATGTCTAGGAATGGTTTTTGGGAGCTTGGTATTTAAGCAATCCGTGACTCACCTCCTCTCCACACGAATCCTCGCCTGGTGCGTAGCTTTGGTTCACCCCACCAAGAGGGCTCGGACATAGGCTAAACATAATGACTAAAACCCGAAAGGGAACTAGCCATGTTTTAAAACAAAAAAAAAAAAAGGAACAAAACAACAAACCCTAGTTTTTTTCAAACTTTTAAAACTTTTCTTTTAAATCGAGAAAATTATTTTTACAACATTTTTAAAAAAAAAAAAAAACTCTTGATTTATTAAAATTACAAAATGCCCTTAGCAAGAAAATTACCAAAACGCCTCGGTTTGTAAAATGTTCAACTACTCAACAACTTTACCCAAAATTTCAACATTTCATAAACATTCAAAACCCTAATTTGTAAAATACCAAAATACCGTGATTTTGGAAAAAATTACAAAATTTCCCTAACTTACAAAATTACCAAATGACCCTAATTTTCAAAATTTTGCAACATCCCCATTTTTGAAGGAACACTTTTCAAAAGAACCTCAAAGTTTTACAACTTTTGAAATACCCCAAAATTTATTAAATTTTTCAAATTTATCCCGATTTGTGAAAATTACCAAAATACCCCGAGGTCAAAATTACCAAATACCCCAAATTTTGAAATTTTTCCAAGTTACCCTAGACTTTGAAGTTTTCAAAATAATTTTGACAAAACATCAAGGAACCTTATTTTGAAAAATTTTGAAAATACCCTCAGAGGACAAAATTACTTAAAATACCCCGGGTAGTGGAAAATACCAACAAACAACAAAAACTACAACGTTTCTCCGAATGAACTAAGTTCATATTTGTTTGATGGATGAATGGATGAATGGAAAAGACTGTGTGTTGTATGATACGAAAGAACCACTCTAAAATCCCTTCTCATAAAACTCCTTCATTGATAAATAAGTGGAACAATGACTAATACATAAAATTCTTAATCGATCCCGACGCTAGAAAATGAGCTCTAGAGGACGGGTCGCCGTGGTCGAGGAAGAGGAAGGATGACCGTGTCGAACCCGTTAGGTCGGGACAAGGGTCCGACAATGAGATGCCACCGCCACCACCACCCCCACCGCCAACGCTGAGCAAAGCAAGCTCGGACGGGAAGAGGTCATGTCGCAGTCGCTCGCGAAGTTTTGGAATTGGTGGCGGCAGGTGGAAATGGAGGAAATCGAAAGTCGGACCGAACGACTCGAGCTAATGGAGCGTAAATGTTTCGAGGAGTATCCAATGTGGCACCCAAAGACAAACCGAGTATTGGTTGGAGGCAACGGAGCGATAATGGATGAGCTTGATTTGACTCTGCAGGAGAAGTCGAAGGATGGTGGCATTGTTACGCGATGAAGCGATCAATGGTGGTTGACTGCTCGTGATGGCATCAGAAGTGAAAATCGACCGGGAATTTGTTAAAGAGGCCTTCGTAAGAAGTATGTGGGAACCGTATATGATGAGCAGAGGAAGGCTTTTCTAGGGTTGGTGCAAGGGAGTAAGTCCGTCGCAGAATATGAGGCGGAATTTCTGAGGTTGAGCCGCTATGCTCGAGGGGTAGTGGCAACTGAGCATGAACGCTGTGTTCGTTTTGAGGACGGGCCGAGAAATGATTTAAGATCATAATAGCACCGCATCGAGCGGAATTTTCGTGTTGGTAGAAAAGGCCAAGGTGGCCGAGGGGATTAAGGATGCTACTAAGGCATCGTGGACAAGAATAAGGCCAAAAGAGGGTTTGGGTCATCGTGAAAGGGTTACAAGAGGCCTCGGATGACGGGCCACGTAATCAACAAGTCGGTACAAAGTGCGATTCGTCTGTGTGAGTATTGTGGGAAGAGGCATCTAGGGAGTGTTGGAAAAGATAGGAGCATGTTATAGGTGTGGGTCCAAGGACCATATGTTTAGGATTGCCCCAAACAACCTGATTTAAAGCCAACCAGTAGTTCGAATGCTAGCTGCACCGGTAGAGGCGACAGCAGCCTCCACGGGCCGTGGTTCAATAACCGTGGTAGTGGCGCAGCAGAGGCCGTGGCACATGTGGTCGAGGTACCAATGCTAATATCGATGCAAGACAACCGGTTTGGTTTATGCGGTTCGCCAAGGGAAGATGGAGACGCACGGACGTAATAACCCAGACGTTTTTATTTTGACAAACCCTACTTTGCTTTGATTGATGTGGGCTCGACCCATTCCTATGTTGCAAGTAGTATAGTGAAAACACTAGGCCTAGACTCAACTCTCGATAGATCGATGATCGTAGTAAGCCCATTAGGCCAAACTATAGTGGTAGACAAGATCTTTCGAATGTGCCCCTAGAGATTCGTGGAGTGAACTTTCGAGCGGACTTAATGGAGTTACCTTCTGAGAGTTTGAGCTTATTCTTGGAATGGACTGTTAGTGGAACACCGAGCCGTGTTGGATTGTGCGGCTAAACGAATGGAATTAAGAACCCGGAGGATGAAGTGGTAATAATGATCGGAGAAAGGAGGAATTATTTATCTAATGTAGTTTTCAGACCAAGGTCGGAAGATGGTTAAGAAAGGTTGCAAAGCGTTCTTAGCTTTTGTAGGTGCGATAGGTGGGAAGGAGGAAGGTGTTAATGGAGTTAGGACAAGAAGGGATTTTGTAGATGTGTTTCAGAGGAGTTACGGAATACCCCTGCATGTGGAGGTCGAATTTGGAATTGAACTGTTATCGGGACAGCCTCGTGTCCATCGCCCATACCGAATGGCACCAAAGGAGTTAGTGGAGCTAAAGGCTCGATCCAAGAACTGCTGGATCGTGGGTTCATCCGACCCAAGCAGTGTTCCATGGGGAGCACCGGTCCTTTTGTGAAGAAGAAGGATGGAACTATGCAGATGTGCATAGACTACCGCCGCTAAATAAGTCGACCATTAAGAACAAGTACCCTTGCCAAGGATCGAGGACTTGTTCGATCACCAAGGGAGCCGCAGATGTTTTCAAGATCGATTTACGGCCGTGATACCATCATTGAAGGTGAAGGAGGCCGATATTCATAAGACCGCTTTTAGGACAAGATATGGTCACTTGAGTTTGTGGTGATGCCGCTTGGGTTGACAAACGCCCACCGCTGCTCATGGACATGATGAATCGGATTTTCCAACCCTACTTGGACAGATTCGTTGTCGTGTTCATCGATGATATTTTGGTGTATTCAAGTCGGAGGAAGAGCATGATGAGCATCTCCGAGTCGTGTTGGAAGTACTAAGGAGAAAAGTTCTATGCCAAATTCAAGAAGTGCGAATTTTGGCTTAGGAGGTGGCATTCTTAGGGCATGTGGTATCCGCAGAAGGAATAAGAGTGGACCCTAGGAAGATCAAGAAGTTGTTGGATTGAAGCCACCTAGGTCCGTGGTGAAACCAAGTTTCTTAGGCTTGTGCTATTACGTAAGGTTTGTGGAAGGATTCTCGCCAATAGCCGCGCTTTAACCAAGTTACTAAGGAAGGAAGTACCTTTCAATGGACTACTAAATGCAAGAGAGCTTTGAAAAGCTTAAGAAGGTATCGACAGAGGCTCCAGTGTTAATTCAAATTTTGAGGCGTGAAAGGAATTTGTAGGTAATTGTGATGCTTCGTGACACGGGTTAGGCGTGTGTTAATGCAAGATGGTAAAGTAGTCGCTATGCTGCCTCTTGCAGCCTAAGGCCTCATGAGCTTAACTACCCAACTCATGACTTAGAGCTAGCAGCAGTGGTTTTCGCCTTAAGGTTTGGAGGCACTACCTTTATGGAGAAAGGTCATTATCTACATTGCACCACAAGAGCCTTAAGTATTTATTAACTCGTAGGAGTTGAACTTGAGGCAACGAAGGTGGGTGGAATTGTTGAAGGACTACGATCGCTCAATAGAGTATCATCCGCAAGGCGAACGAGTAGCCGATGCCCTAAGTCAAGGTTGTAGCGGACCCACGGGCTTTGTTCGCTCACTTAAGTCTATATGACGATGGAAGTCTCACGGAATTACAAGTTAGGCCTACATGGCTAAAGGAAGTGAAGGAGGGACGGCTATCGATGATGACTTAAGTATTAAGTTGCAAAGAAGCACAAAGAAGAGGGATTAGAGGATTATGATGTCAATAATGAAGGAGTATTGTGCTATAAGGGTAAAGTTTGTATGTCAAGAATAAGGAGTTGAGACAAAAGATTCTTCGAAGCGCATGGTAGCCCCTATGCCATGCATCCCGAGGCATCAAGTCAGATAGAGATCTAAGGAACAATTTTGGTGGTCCGACTTGAAGCGAGAAGTGACCAATTCGTGGGAAATGTTTGACGGTCGCAAGTTAAGGTGAACACCAAGTTCCATCAGATTGCTCCAACCAATCGAAATTCCCAATGGAAGTGGGAAAGAATTACCATGGACTTTGTTAGTGGGCTTCCCTCACGCCTACTAAGAAGGACTCAGATGGGTGATTGTGGACCGCTTGACCAAGTCCGCACACTTTATCCCAATCGTAATGGATTATTCTCTTCGGTTGGCTAAGTTGTATGTGGCGGAAATCGTGAGATTACACGGAGTACCGAAGTCGATCATCTCTGATAGAGACCCAAGGTTTACGTCTCGATTTTGGAAAGCACTTCATCAAGCTTTAGGCACTAAGCTAGACTTCACTACGGCTTTTCATCCACAATCAGACGGGCAGTCTGAACGAGTTATACAAGTATTGGAGGATATGTTGAGAGGCTGTGTAATGGAATTTCGAGGAAGTTGGGAGGATTACTTGCCTTTAGCTGAATTCGCCACAACAATAGCTATCAAGCCAAAGATTCGGATGGCACCATACGAGGCATTGTATGGAAGGAAGTGTAGAACACCTACTTGTTGGACCGAGTTAGAGAACGCCGAGTTTTGGGTCCAGAGTTGGTGGCGTAAACCAAGAGAAGGTTGAGTTAATTCGCACGGTTGAAGGAAGCCTCGATAGGCAAAAGTCGACGCGACCTTGCTTAAAGGAAATAGAGTTTGAAGTGGGAGATCAAGTGTTCTTGAAAGTCTCTCCTTGGAAGAAGGTAATGAGGTTTGGCCAAAGGAAAGCTAAGCCCAAGATTTATAGGGCCTTATCAAGTACTAAAGCGAATTGGGCCGCTGGCATACCAATTAGAGTTGCCACCAGAATTAAAGAAATGCATGACGATTTCATGTGTCCATGTTACGTCGCTATCGATCGGATCCATCCCATGTGGTACGGTTGAAGAGGTGGAACTAAGGCCGACTTATCCTATGAGGAAGAACCGATTCGGATCTTGGAACGTGATGTGAAAGTACTACTAAAGAAGATAGTTCCCTAGTCAAAGTGCTATGGCGCAATCATGGAACCAAGAGGCTTCATGGGAGATGAAGAGGCGATGAGACAAAGAATACCCTCAATTATTTTAGTTAGGAAATTTGGGACGAAATTTTGTTTAAGGGGTAGAACAGAACATCCTCGAATAGGCCTATGCATTTCCAATTTAATTGTATGAAATGACAAGTTTCAAGTACTATGAATAAATTTGTGAAACTTTTGGAAACCTAGAAATGCATGGAAATGGAAATGAAAATGAAAATGGAAATGGAAATGAAAATGGAAATGGAAATGGAAATGGAAATGGAAATGGACATTTTTGGAAACTTAGACATTTTTGGAAACTTAGACATTTTTGGAAACTTAGACATTTGGAAACCTAAACATTTTGGAAACCTAAACATTTTGGAAACCTAAACATTTTGGAAACCTAAACATTTTGGAAACCTGAACATTTTAGGAAACTTGGATATGTAAGAAAATGGCAAGTTACAGAGTCATGAAAATTTTAGGAAACTTAAAATTGACCCTTAATGCCGAATTTTAGAGCCCAAAGGGGGACTTAGGGCCAAGTGACCCTAAAGATATAAAGTACATGAAATTTGACCCAATAACGGGCTTGGAAATGTGGCCTGAAGATGCCACATAAGGCCTTAGGAAATGGCCCACATGCAAAAGGTTTTTGGGCTCGAGTTTGAGACACCCAGAAGCAAATAATGAAGGCCTTATTTTGCTTCCAAGGCTAGGAGGTGGGACGCACAAGCATGTTGAATAAGAGGAGTTTCACTTGATTAAAACTCGCTTAATTAAGTGTTAAGTAAAGGAATTTCTTTTAATAAAAATAAATAAGGAGATAAAGGATGGATAAAGTACTTATAATTTAATTAAAGTGATAATTAAATGATAATATTATCACTTGTAAAGGAGTAGTGGCCAAGTTTTGGACTCTTGGTCTAACAATTTCAGCTTAAAAGAGGAAAAGTGATACTCTCATCTCATTCATCAACTTTGTCAAACTTTGCTCTCACTCCCCTCTCATTGTCAATTCTCCTAAGCAAGGAACCATCCTTTCTTTTTCTATTTTCTTCCTCGCTCTACTATCAAAATTCAATCCTTATTGATTCTAAGTAGAGGAGGAATCATCCACAACATCAAAAGAGGTAAGATCGTGGATTAGTCAACTTCTATTCTTTTCTTTTACCAAAATCAAGGTACTAATCCCATTCTTGTTCATGGTCAATCCACCATGATTCCTTAGATTTCTACCATCATCAATTACAAAGAGCAAGGATCTAAGGTAAGAACAATTAATTTTTGTTCTTCTAAAATCTTTTAATCAAGAACAAGGAAATAACCTTTTCTATGTCTCATGGCCGAATGAAAAGGGAGAGTTTCGGATTTCAAAATCAAGGATTTAAGGTGAGGTACAATCGCCAAAGGCCAACTTCTTACTTATTAAAGTTAGATCGAATCTAACATATGAATTTTAGGAATTTCGACAGAGATTCAAGACAAAAGGAACTTTCGGATTTGGAAATCTATAAGGTAAGCCTCTAAACATTCGCCAATGGTGGTGAGATCATCTAAATTAATTCCTTAATTATTGAAAAGTCAAAAACTAACCATGTTGAACTACAAGGGTTGGTCGAATATCAAGTAGAGGAAAACCCCAACTTCCGGATTTGTGTAATCACCAAATCGGCAAAGGTGAGTTTTTCCTTACAAATCCTACTAGGATTTGGTTTTGTTTAAAAAGGGTTTATTAATATGTGTTAATGGATGGGTAATATAGGGATTAATAGATCTAAAAATTAGATCGGATTCTCAAGATATCAAGGAACCTATTAAGCTTAAAAAGGTGTGTACCCTTACTATTCTTCGATATATTATGGTTAAATATTTTAATATATGATATGAAAAATAATATGAATATGGCTATGTACCACACATGTGGCAAAAAGTACCAAGGTACGCTTCCTACTGTTAGGATTGTGAAAATGTTATTTAATAACATGCTAATATAAGAATATGAACATGAAATTAAATTATGCTATATATGTATATATGTTTTGGGCATTCGGATTTATGAAAAGGGGAGAACAGTGTTGACTTTGGTCTCACCCACTAAAAATGTTGACTACGGTCACATTATAAATATGTCGACTACGGTCACATTGCGTAAATTTTGGTAACTTCGTTACAATAGTGTCTATTGACACAACGTGGAGAGTAGCGGATGGAGGGTTGACTTAGTAGTCCTACGGTGTGTTGGTTGGTACGGTGGAGAGTAGCGGATGGCATATAGGTTTTGGGTTTGGGTTGCATCATAATTTCATTATTACATGGACTTGATGATTTGATCATGAATGCCCGATTTATTGAATGATAGTATTGTGTGCACATTGAGTCTGCTGACTCACCCCATTGTGGGAATTATTTTTCAGTGATGAGCAAGTGATTTTGACCGGCCAGAGATCATGAGGAGGCCATGCATCAATTGAAGAGTTTATTCGAACTTGGACTTTATTTAATTTCAATACTTTTAAATTTTATTTTGGGTTTACTTGATGTAATAAGGCCATAAGGCCCAAGTGGATTATTCTTTGTCTTTACTTTGCTTTTTAATATTTTGCTAAGAACTATTTTGAACATGTTACATCAAATTGGGTTTACAAGATTAAATAAATGGGTTTTCAATTTAAGCCCAACTCAAAACAATAGTTTTTCTAAAATTTACAAATTTTTCTAAGTAACGAATGTGTTTGAAACCGTTTACTTTAGGAACATACCAGATCCGGTCCATTCTCGTGGGCCGGGTTGGGGTGTTTCAAGCGCTGAGTAGTTACGTATGACCGATAGCTTGTGTGAGTAGACCCGAGCATGTAAATGTGAATAGCTCGAGAACGAGCATATATGTGAAATGTGATAAGAGTAACTTCGGCTACATACATGTGGCATGTATGTACAAGCATTCCAAGTATCCGTTAAAATTCTGATGTGTTCAACAGGAAAATGACTAAAGTGTAAATGAATGTGATTATGTGACCATTAAGTGCGGCTATATGTATGTATACAATCATGAGAAATGTGCTTGGTATGTGATCGAATTTGGGTAAGAATGTAAACGAGTAAGTTATACCTATTAGAATTACCTTGTGATTATAAGTCCATTCTTATGATGTATGAATATGTGGTAAATGTGATTGATGATCATGTGTGAGGCTTTTAGGCCAAATTAAATTGGGAAATGATATGTTCAAGTCTTTGTTGTTGATGTATAGGTTAAATTGGCCAATGAATGGCTTGTAAATATTTGATAATGACTAGTTATTGGAATAGCTAACCATGGATATACTTTGGTGTTAAATGTGTGTAAATGAAAAATTAATATAAACGAAACATGAAAGAGTAGAATTGGCAATAAAATAGTTTGGACAGCAGTAATTGTATCACTTTGAAAAATCAAAAAAGAAATAATGGTGAAAATTGAATTAGAGGTTGAATGAGATATTAAATTAAATCTTGTTGAGTCTATTTATACATAAAAGAAACATAATAAGCAAAAGAATTTCATATGGTGAGATATTTGGATTTTAGTGAGACAGGGCCAGAATGATTTGGGAATCCCCTGTTCTGACTTGAGAAATTTATTAAAAGTTTTACAAAAATAATTATGAGATAAAATTTATATTCTTGAGTTTCTTAATGAGTCTGTTTTCAAGAGAAACAAATAGAAATGTTATTCAAGTTTTGTACAATGAGATAATTAATTTTAGTGAAGAGGGGTCGGAACTATCAGATAGCGAAATAGGAGAGACTTTAAAGAATAAACTATACTGATTAGTTGAACCAAAAATTCTGGAAATTTTATGGTAAGAAGATATGTGAGTGTAGTTTTAGGGAAAATTAGCAGATATTAATTTGGAGTTTCGTAGCTCTGGATAAAAATAATTTAGTAACTGTAACTTGAGTAAACAGCTCAAGATGAACATAAATGAATTGTGAAATTTTATGCAATAATGATGGTATTATCTTGAGAGCTTATAATGAGGATTGTTAAAAGCATGGTAATCAATTTTTTATCATTTACATACATACTTACTAAGATTTATAGCTTACTCTGTCATTTTCTATGTTTATAGTGTACTAAGGTTAGCTCGGATTGGAGGTTGCCAGAGAACCTATCATACTATCAAGCTTACAATTTAGGTATCGATGATTTTATACTTAAGGTTATGGCATTTATAGGGAACTTGGTTGTAACACCCCAAACCCGGTCAAAATGCTACGACAGGATCTGGTATGTTACAGCGAAGAAAACATTTGAAAACCCATTTGTTGTCTCAAGTTAGAGAGTAAACCTTTGCATTTATGAAAGAACCCAGTATATATTGTGTAAACCGAAAAAAAAACATTTTAACCCATAGTCTTAAGAAATTAGAGTGGTCGTATTGTTATTACTAGTTAATCAGCTACCGATGGTAAAATTAGGAAAAATCCTGAAGGTTTATTTAGTTTTGAAAACGTCCATTTATAACTTAATAGGCATGCTTTCAGTAATTAAACAAAATTATAAAGAAATTCTACCCAAAAGAATAGTCCCAAAGAAAAAAACTAAATGGCCTTATTACATAACTGATAACCCAAATTTAAAATAAAATAAATTCGAAATAACCATTTAAAACAAAAGAAACGTAATCTTGAGCATGGCCACCTCGAGTCCACCCTGGCTCTATATCCACGGTCTAGGAATTACCTGCAAGATGGTGATGGAAGGGGTGAGTCACCGAGACTCAGTGTGTAACTCCCCATCCCGAAGATATTAAACTTTTACACAGTTTCATATGCCAATATGTATTTCATGCAACCCATCCAACCTATCCATCTGAAACTCCCAATTCTACCCCTTGTGGCACCTAGCCACTGGTGGTACCTAACCACTGGTGGTTCCAAACCACTAGTGATCGAAGTCACAAATAATCATTAGTGGGGCCAACCCACTGTGTGGTACCTAACCACTGGTGACGATCCGTTACCTCGATATGTGGGGCCAACCCACTGTGGTACCCAAGTACTGGGACGAGTCACAAAAATATAGATATGTGGTACCGAACCACTGGTGGTTCTAAACCACTGAGACTTAGTCACAATTATCTTAGGAAGCGGGGCCAACCCACTGTGTGGTACCTAACCACTGGTGACAGTCTGAAAGTATTCCTTCCCCTCCTCTCATCACCCATTTCTCATGTACATGCTTACCATCAAGTATAATCATGCTTAACATATAGAATAACATATGTAAAATAACATGGCACTGACATGCTCCAATATATGCAATCAACGTTTGCAGCCATAGCAAACTTACCTGGCATCCGTGCTTTTACCCACACAGGTAACTTAGTGATCTCTGCCGTTATTCTGACTTTTAACAACACATAACAAATAGCATATTAAATAAAGAAAGTGTGTAAGAGTTACACACATGATTACTCGTAACACTACGCTTTCTACGTCGACACTGTCGTTAACTGACACTACCGCTATCTGCCTACTTTCCTATTTAGAAGGTGGCCCACAACCCGGTGGCCAATCCCTCACCACTGATACTGCCCGCTTCTTGAACTTAGGGGCTGGGTTTACCTATCCCACCCCTCCTATCGCTTGACTGGCATTAGAGTCCATAACTACACCTTGGTCACTAAATCAGTTTAAACCAGTGAAACGAATCGCAAAGAACTGAAACCCAAAGTTAGAACCCTTACCTAAATCGACAAAACCTGAGGTTCTAGGCTTGACTCACAACCTAACGAATCCCGCAAGTTCACACAAGATGGCTTCAACATACCCCCTACGTTCGGCCAAGCATCAATTAAAATTGGATCACTGCCTTCGGCCTTTAACACAATAAGAGATGTCAAAATGACCGAAACACTTACCACACACTAGCAGAACCGATTGGAAATGATGGCAAATCAATGACAGTGATCTACTGCAACCAAGAGTCAAACGAGAGGGTTTAAGTGCCAAGGGATTTTGGCTTTCCTTCTCAAAGAAAATGATAGGAAAAAGAGTAGCGAGAATGAGAGAGAGAGAGTTAAAGGAATTCGGCCAAAGTGCCAAGAACTTACGCAAATGTTGAGTGCACTGCACCAAGTAAAGAAAAAGATGAAAATGATGGGTGATCTTTAACAGATGATATTCGGCCAATTGCTAAAAGAGAAGAAAGAATGGAAATGTGGTTTCGGCAAGGTATGGCTTTAGAGGATTTCGGCTTAGAAGACAAAAAGAATGACACAAATGATGAGTGAAAGAAAAACTAGGTAAGTTTCGACCAAAAAGAATGAAGAAGAAAGAGAGGAATTAGGAGATGTTTTAGTTTGGTAAGATGGGAGAAAAAAAGAGAAAGCATCCCCAATGGTATGAAAATGTTTCGGTTCTTAACAAAAGAGGAACAGAAGAGACTCTTGGTTCTCTCTAGCTAGCCAAAAATGCCCAACATGACCCCTAAAGCTAATTAACATTCTGCCAACCCCCTAACCTCATTAAACCGAACCCACACCTCATATTTTCGGCTACACCTCCCAACTCCCTTCAAACACTAAGCCGTCCATTCCTTCTCTCCTTGAATTTCTCTCTTGCACTCATTCAAACAAATTTGAATGATTCCAACTCCTAAAATTTCTCCCCTCCACACATTCAAATCTGTTGACCCATTCAACAATCATCCACCAAGAGTCCCAATTGAGTGCAACTCCCCCTTGTCCTGGTGTCAAAAAGAATGCACAAAAGGGGATTTTTGCTGCTCGAACCAAGGCTCCATCCACTCACATGAGGTGTCATTTCCCTAAGCCCTAAGTGGTGCCTCTTTGACACTTTACCAAGGCACTTCCTGTGTCCAAACATGCCACCAACTACCCTTAACACCCCACTCATTTAGCTCCCCCTTTTAAGTACCCAAAAATAAAAATTTTACTAAGGCTCTAGCCTATGCCCAAGGTTTCCCATGCCCCCGAACACACTCAAACAATCATACAGAGCGTGCTACACATAGATATGAATTAAAATGTGAGACCCCTAAATCCCAAATGTTACAGTTCTACCCTCTTAAAGAAATTTTGGTATTGAAATTACCTGGTCAAAAGAGTTGAGGGTATTGTTGTCACATCAGGTCCTCTGGCTCCTACGTGGCTTATTCTGTTCCATGATTCCGCCATAACACCTTTACCAAAGGAACTGAATTCCTACGCAAAACTTTGACATCTCGATCCAGAATCTGCACTAGTTCCTCTTCAAAAGACAAATCTGGGCTCACTTCAATCTCCTCCACTGGCACAACATGAGGCGGATCTGAACGGTAGCATCTGAGCATGGAAACATGGAATACGTCATGGATCTAGCTCAATTCTGATGGTAACTCGAGCTGATAAGCTACTAATCCCACACGCTTCAACACCTTATAAGGTTCGATATACCTATGGCTTAGCTTGCCCTTCCGACCAAATCTCAGCACTTTCTTCCACGACGACACCTTCAGGAAAATCTTATCACCCATTGCAAACTCTATATCTTTTTGCTTAAGATCAGCATAAGATTTCTGCCTATCTGAATCAACCTTCAAATGAGTCCAAATCAGCTTAACCTTATCCTCTATTTCAGCAACCAACTCTAGACCCAACAATCGATGTTCTCCCAACTCTGTCCAACACGTGGGTGTAAGACACTTCTGGCCATATAGTGCTTCATACGGTGCCATTCAAATACTAGACTGGTAGCTGTTGTTATACGCGAATTCTGCCAACGATAGAAATTCATCCCAACTACCTCTGAAATCCAAGACACAGCCCCTCAACATATCTTCCAAGACCTGAATCACTCTCTCCAACTGCCCATCAGACTGTGGATGTAACACTGTACTGAAATCCAACTTCGTTCCCAAAGCTTGATGCAACGCCTTCTAGAATCTTGACGTGAACCTAGGATCCCTATCTGAGATAATTGACACCGACACTCCATGCAGTCTCACGATTTCTGCCACATACAACTTAGTCAACCTTTGCAGGGAGTAATTGACCCAAACCAAATAAAATGAGCCAGTTTTGTTAAACGGTCCACAATCACCCAAATTGAATCCTTTTTAGAAGGCGCGAGGGGTAGCCCACTGACAAAATCCATCGTAATCCTTTCCCACTTCCACTGCAGAATCTTTATCGGTTGCAATAGACCCGAAGGTAACTGATGTTCAGCTTTGACTTGCTAACACGTCAGACACTTACTTACAAATTCTGTTACCTCCCGCTTCAGACCCGGCCACCAAAATTGCTCCCGTAAATCTCGGTACATCTTACTACCTCCCAGATGCATAGCGTACGGACTGCTATATGCCTCCTGAAGACTCTTTTGCCTCAATTTCACATCCTTCGGCATTCAAACTTTTCCCTAAAAACACAACACACCTTCATTGCTTAAACTATATCCCTCCAATCCACCATTCTGCACTTAAAACTTCATCTACCAATTGTTTTTCTTTAACCTGGTTTACCCATGTCGGCTTCACTTGCAGTTCTACTAGTAGACTTCGTCGTCATACAGACTAAGGTGGGCAAACATTGCTCTCAAGTTTGACACCACCTTACGGCTCAACGCGTCTGCCACCATGTTGGCTTTCCTCGGGTGATTCTCAATTGAATAGTCGTAGTCCTTTAGTAACTCGATCCACCTTCACTGCCTCAAATTCAACTCCTTCTATGTAAGAAGGTATTTCAAACTCTTGTGATCTGTGTAGACAACAAATTTCTCTCCATACAGGTAATGACTCCAAATTTTCAGAGCGAAAACCACTGCAGCTAACTCCAGATCATTCGTTGGATAGTTCACTTCGTGAGGTCTTAGTTGTCGTGAAGCATACGCTACCATTTTCCCCTTGCATCAGCATACATCCTAACCCTGTATGCGATGCAACACAATAAACCATAAACTCTTTCCTTGCTTCAGGCTGAATCAAGATCGGAGCTTCTGTCAAAACCTTTTTCAACTTCTCAAAACGTTCTTGTTGCTTGTCTAACCACACAAACGAAACTCCCTTCCTTAATAACTTGGTTAACGGTGCTGCAATTAAAGAAAACCCTTCCATGAACCTTCTGTAGTATCCCGCTAAGCCCAAAAAACTCTGAAACTCCACTACAGACTTAGGTGATTTCCAATCTAATACCGCTTCAATCTTCCGAGGGTTCACCCTAATCCCCTCAGCTGAAATCACATGACCCAAGAAGGCTACTTCCTTTAACTAGAACTCACACTTACTAAATTTTACGAACAACTATTTCTCCCTCAAAATTTGCAAAACCACGTGAAGATGTGCATCGTGCTCCTCCTCAGAATTCGAGTACACTAGAATATCATCTATAAATACCACGACGAATCTGATCTAAATACGGCTGAAACACTCGATTCATCATGTCCATGAATGTTGCTGGCACGTTGGTCAACCCAAACAGCATTACCAAAAACTCATAGTGTCCGTAGCGGGTACGAAACACCGTCTTATGAATATCCACCTCCTTTACCTTAAGTTGGTGATACCCCGACCTAAGATTTATCTCGGAGAAGACTGATGCTCCTTTAAGCTGGTCACATAGGTCATCTATCCTTAGCAATGGGTACTTGTTCTTAATCGTCAACTTATTCAGCTGACGGTAATCTATACACATTCGTATCGGTCTGTCTTTCTTCTTGACAAAAAGCACAGGCGCTCCCCAAGGTGATACACTTGACCGGATAAAACCTCGATCCAGTAATTCTTAAATCTGTACCTTTAACTCCACTAACTCCTTCGGCGCCATTCTGTATGGGGTAATAAACACTGGCCCAGGCCCCGAAAACAGGTCTATACCAAACTCAACTTCGCGATTGGAGGCAAACCAGAAGCTCTTCTGAAAACACATCAGTAAATTCTCTCACCGTTTGGACATCCCCCACCATTGATTCTTTAGCCTCCAGGGCGCAGACATGAACCATGAACGCCTCACAACCCTTCCTCACCATATTTTCAGCCTTTAATGCGGATACTACATTGGATAGGTAATTCTTTCTATCACCTACCATCACCACCTCCTCTCCCTCGACAGAACTCAACACCATATATTTAGCTGCACAGTCTAAACTTACCTGATACCTTACTAGCTAGTCCATCCCTAAGATCAAATCGAACTCCCTAAATAGCAGTTCCATCAGATCAGCTGAAAACACTACCCCTTAAAATTTTAGGGGTACATCCCTATACAGTTTGTTTACTTCTATAGAGTGACCTAAAGGGCTGATTATAGTCATCTCCCTAGAAGAAGTCTTGTATGCTAAGTTCAGAGTTCCCTCTATACTACTAGCAACATAGGAGTGCGTCGAACCAACATCTATAAAAGCAGTATAAGGCAATCCAAAAATTAAGAACGTATTAGTTATGACATCCGGCAAGGCCACCCTCCTCTCGACGCCTCACCGTGATAGACCAATCCAGTCGTCTTGCATCAAGATTCTCAAAGACCTCCGCCAAAGGCTCCTAGGCCTCGACCAAATCCATTACCTCCTCGGGCGGGCCCCAACCCTCTCGCGATCACGACTATTCCTTCCGACGGCACGCCCTGACCTCGATCGCATCCTAATTGGCCTCACGGACAATCCATTATCTGGTGATCCATCGACCCGCACTCGAAACACCCTCTGTTACATGTCCAACATTCCCCCGAATGAGACTTCCTACATCGAACACACCGTGGCAGCCACTGAGTAGTAGTAGCAGGCCTTGCAGCTTGACTCAATCCACCAAATCTAGCCCTTTTCTGAGGATTCCCAGCAAACCCTGATGGCCCAAAACTCATCTTGTCCCTATTTCTATTCAAATTCTACCGCTCGGTTCGCTTCACCTCCTCAGCTATTTTGGCCTTCTCTACAAGGAAAGTAAATTCCCTCTCTCATTGTGGAGCAATCGATACCCGCAGCTCATCTTCCAGCCCGTCCTCAAACCTGACACTGTGCTCATATTTCGTAGCCACAATACCCCGAGCATAACGGCTCAACCTTAAGAATTCGCCAGATTCAGATAATCGACTTACTCCCTACACCAGTGTTTAAAATGCCCTACGTCACAAGATCTATGTAAATAGACCCGACGTACTTCTTTTGATAAGCCGCCCTAAAGAAATCTCAAGTGAGATCATTGACCACCGCACCATCCCTGACCGTGAGCCACCACTGATAAGACTTATCCCAGAGAAGAGACACTATCCCTTTCAATTTCTCCTCGATCGTGAAGTCCAAATCATCCATTATACGCCACGCCTCCAACCAAGATTTAGTCTGCATTTAGGAGCCACCCTAGAAACACCCCTGAATACTTCTGCTCCATTAGCTCGGAGTTGTTCAGGCACAGATTTTTGAGTCCCCGTCCCTACGCCTGCTCCAACAACCCTCTCTAGGACTCGTAGCATAGCTTGCGACACTGCATCATCACCACCTGCCTGCTCCTGATAATCGGTGCCTATAGCTGGTGGCGGCAGCACCTCATTCTCTGACCCATAACCGAACCCTACCAGTTCTGACAAAGTTGTCCTACCCCTACCTCGTCCGCGTGCGTAATACGCCCACAACCTCAAGTGCTCATTCTACCGTTCACGATTTAATCTGATTAGAAATTTTATGGGTTAATACTTTTTTCTTTCAATGATTAACAACAGACTATCTTATGAAAAGAAGTTTTTAATAGTGGTTCCTTCGAATTTGAACTATGTATACATAGTTCAGCTCTTAAGTCGGTATTCCCTAGTTCTAGAGTTCCTACTCAATCAGCATCCAATGGAACACCACACATATGCATTAACCACACCAGCACCTTCATGGCCCCACATTCATTGCCTAAGGGTATTTTCGTAATTCTACCTTACAGGGGTATTTTTGAAAATTTCCAAAATAGGAGTATCTTGGTAATTTTACAAATCGAGGGCATTTTAGTAATTTTATGATCTGGGGGTATTTTGGTAATTTTATAAATCAGGGGTATTTTGGTAATTTTACAAATTAGGGGTATTTTGGTAATTTTGTAAATCAGGGGTATTTGGTAATTTTATGAAGTAGGAGTATTTTGGTAATTTCACAAATCGAGGGTGTTTCGATAATTTCACAAATCAGGGTTATTTTGGTCTTTTACCTCAACCTTGGGCATTGTGGAAAATTTACAAAATTTAGGGTCATATAAGTAATTTTGCAAAAGTAGGGTACTGGTCCCTTTCGGGTTTTAGTTAAAATTTTGGCCTATTAACAAGTCCTCCCGATTAAGGTGAACAGTCACTACGCACCAGGTAGGATCCCAGTAAAGAGGAGGTGAGTCACTAGGACTGCTTAAATACCAAGCTCTTCCTGAATTCAATCTTAGACATGCGTATGCTTGTTCCCACACCCTAGTCCTTCTAACTTGCTCACAGTCATGTTTATTTAGGGAAATTAAGTTTTATGTAAAAGTTTGTGTAACTAGGCCTAAGGTCCATAAACCCTAACATATCTATCTACGTCCCTATAAACCCATTAACCCTATCACGTATATATATATCACATTAGGGATTAGGATACTTACCTGGGTGGATCGGTGCCGGAGACTCAGGTGCCATGCTTTCCCAAAACATGTATTTCCATCAAAATCATTTTGGAAACCCTTGCTTGAAAATATTTTAGGCCTTATACCCACAACTGAGCTTTTGAACTAGGCTCTGATACCACAATTGTAACACCCCAAACCCGGACAAAATGCTACGACCGAATCTGGTATGTTATAGGGAAGAAAACATTTGAAAACCCGTTTGTCGTCTCAAGTTAGAAAGTAAACCTTTGCATTTATGAAAGAACCCAGTATATATTGTGTAAACCGAAAAAAAAACATTTTAACCCTTTGTCTTAAGAAATTAGAGTGGCCGTATTGTTATTACTAGTTAATCGCCATTCGATGGTAAAATTGGAAAAAATCCAAGGTTTATTTAGTTTTGAAAACATCCATTTATAACTTACTAGGCATGCTTTCCGTAATTAAACAAAATTATAAAGAAATTCTACCCAAAAGAATAGTCCCAAAGAAAAAAACTAAGTGGCCTTATTACATAACTGATAACCCAAATTTAAAATAAAATAAATCCAAATAACCATTTAAAATAAAAGAAATGTAATCTTGAGCATGGCCACCTCGAGTCCACCCCGGATCCATATCCACGGTCTAGGAATTACCTGCAAGATGGTGATGGAAGGGGTGAGTCACCAAGACTCAGTGTGTAGCTCCCCATCCCGAAGACATTAAACTTTTACACAATTTTATATGCCAATATGTATGTTATGCAACCCATCAAACCTATCCATCTAAAACTCCTAATTCTACCCCTTGTGGCACCTAGCCACTAGTGGTACCTAACCATTGGTGACCGAAGTCCCAAATAATCATTACTAGAGCCAACCCATTGTGTGGTGCCTAACCACTGGTGACGATCCCTTATCTCGATATGTGCGGCCAACTGTGGTACCAAACCACTGGGACGATTCACAAAAATATAGATATGTGGTACCTAACCACTGGTGGTTCCAAACCACTGAGACTTAGTCACAATTATCATAGGAAGCGGGGCCAACCCACTATGTGGTACCTAACCACTGATGACAGTTTGAAAATATTCCTTCCCCCTCCTCTCATCACCCATTTCTCATATACATGCTTACCATCAAGTATAATCATGCTTAACATATAGAATAACATATGTAAAATAACATGGCACTGACAGACTATAATATATGCAATCAACGTTTGTAGCCATAGCAAACTTACCCGGCATCTGTGCTTTTACCCACACAGGTAAATTAGTGATCTCTGGCGTTATTTCAGCTTTTAACAACACATAACAAATAGCATATTAAACAAAGAAAGTGTGTAAGAGTTGCACACCTGATTACTCGTAACACTACGCTTTTTACGTCGACACTGTCATTAACTAACACTATCGCTAGCTGCCTACATTCCTATTCAGAGGTTGGCCCACAACTTGGTGGCCAATCCCTCACCACTGATACTGCCCGCTTCTTGAACTTAGAGGTTGGGTTTACCGATCCCACCCCTCCTATCGCTTGACTGGCATTAGAGTCCATGAATACACCTTGGTCACTAAATCAGGTTAAAGCAGTGAAATGAATCGTACAGAACTAAAACACGAAGTTAGAACCCTTACCTAAATCGAAAAAACCTGAGGTTCTAGGCTTGACTCACAACCTAACGAATCCCGCAAGTTCACACAAGATGGAGTCAACACACCCTTGCATTCGGCCAAGCATCAATTAAGATTGGATCTCTACCTTTGGCCTTTAACACAATAAGAGTTGTCGAAACGACCAAACACTTACCACACACTAGCAGAACCGATTGGAAGTGATGGCAAATCAATGACAGTGATCAACTGCAACCAAGAGTCAAATGAGAGGGTTTAAGTGCCAAGGGATTTTGACTTTCCTTCTCAAAAAAATGATAGGAAAAAGAGTAGCGAGAATGAGAGAGAGAGAGAGAGTTAAGGGAATTCGACCAAAGTGCCAAGAACTTACCCAAATGCCGAGTGTGCTCCACCAAGCAAAGAAAAAGATGAAAATGATGGGTGATCTTTAACAGATGATATGCAGCCAATTGCTAAAAGAAAAGAGAGAATGGAAATGTGGTTTTGACAAGGTATGGCTTCAGAGGATTTCGGCTTAGAAGACAAAAAGAATGACACAAATGATGAGTGAAAGAAAAAACTAGGTAAGTTTCAGCCAAAAAGAATGAAGAAGAAAGAGAGGAATTAGGAGATGTTTTAGTTTGGTAAGATGAGAGAAACAAAAGAGAAAGCACCCCAATGGTATGAGAATGTTTCAGTTCTTAACAAAAGAGGAACAGAAGAGACTCTTGGTTCTATCTAGCTAGCCGAAAATGCCCAACACTCCCCCTAAAGCTAATTAACATTCGACCAACCCCTTAACCTCACTAAACCGAACCCACACCTCATATTTTTGGCTACACCTCCTAACTCCTTTCAAACACTAAGCCGTCCCTTCCTTCTCTTCTTGAATTTATCTCTTCCACTCATTCAAACAAATTTGAATGATTCCAACTCCTAAAATTTCTCCCCTCCACACATTAAAATCTGTTGACCCCTTCAACACTCATCCACCAGAGTCCCAATTGAGTGCAACTCTCCCTTCTCCTAGCGTCAAAAAGAATGCACAAAAGGGGATTTCTGCTGCTCGAACCAAGGCTCCATCCACTTACATGAGGCGTCATTTCCCTAAGCCCTAAGTGGCAGCTTTTTGCCACTTTACCAAGGCACTTCCTACGCCCAAACATGCCACCAACTACTCTTAACACCCCACTCATTCAACTCCCCCTTCTAAGTACCCAAAAACAAAAATTTTGCTAAGGCTCTAGCCTATGCCCAAGGTTTCCCGAAGCCCCCAAACACACTCAAACAGTCATACAGAGCCTGCTAACACATAGATATGAATTAAAATACGAGACCCCTAAATCCCGGACGTTACATTGGTCATTTGTATATGTTGCTATGAGTTGTCCTAGAATAATGACCTATGATATTTGGAGTTCATTGCTGTATAAGGCCATTTGATGTGGCCAATAAATTGGTTATGCTATAAACTCATGATGATGCATTCCATGGTTGAGTAAATTGTATACTATGACTTGTTACGTGTGTGTGGTAGATGTTTTGGTAGCTTTAATATGTCGTGAAATGTGTCATTCAAGTTATACTCAAGTATGGGCATGGTAGGGTAGAAATTGGCTTGGAAAATAGCCAATTTCTTGACCACGCAGGCAGAGACACGACCGTGTGTCTCAGCCGTGTGGAGGACACAGTCTAGCACACAAGCGTGTGACTCTCCAAAATAAGGAAATTTTCTAAATGTTCCAGTAGTTTTAAAAGTTCTTGGTTTAGTCCCGAATCACTCCCAAAGCATGTTTTGGGCCTCATAGGCCCATTTTAGGGACTTGATGATATAAGATAAAAGTTTTAAATTTTGAACGAAAATTTATTCCTTTAATTTGTTTAGTTGCAAGTGTTATTGTCCAATAACGCCTCGTACCCTGTTCCGACATTGAACACGGGTAAGGGCTGTTACAAAGATAAACTTTACTACATCATATTTGTGGTCCCGAAACTATTATTCTGACTAGACCCAAAATTGGGCTATTACAACTCTCTCCTCTTTAGGGATTTTCGTCCCCGAAAATCCTACCAAAAATAGGTTTGGATACTGCTTTCACATAGCTTCCTCTGGTTCCCATGTAGCCTCTTCGACCCCATGTCGTTACCATAAAACTTTTATTAGGGCTATACTCTTATTTCACAACTGTTTAACTTCCCGAGCCAAAATCTTGATTGGTTCTTCACCATAAGTCATATTTGGTCGATTCTTGACCTTCGTTGGAGAAATCACATGTAAAGGGTCTGATCGGTAATGGCGTAACATAAACATGTGAAACACATTGTGGATCCATTCCAACTTTGTCAGTAAAGCTAACTGATATGCCACTGGCCCTATTCTCTCAATAACTTCATACGGACCTATGAAACGTGGGCTTAACTTGCCTTTACAGCCAAATCTCAGAATCTTCTTCCATGGAGATACTTTCAGGAATACTTTATCACCAATCTGAAATTCGATCTCTCTTCTTTCAAATCTGCGTAGGATTTCTACCGATTTGAAGCCGCTTTCAAACAGTCACGGATTACTTTCACTTTCTCTTCGGTCTCCTTAACCAAATCAACCCCATGAATTTGTTTCTCACTGAGATCTATCCAATACAATAGAGTTTGACACTTGCGGCCATATAGTGCCTCATACGGTGCTTGTAATAGTCCATTTTATACCCTAGTCGAAACAGTGGTTTTGGGACCACAAATTCGAATCAGTAAAATATTTTAATATTATTTTTTATGTTTTTGATATGTGATTAAGCATGTGGTAAAATTTCGTAAGTTAATTTGTCTGTCTATGTGTTTAATTTGATAAAAGGACTAAATCGCATAATTGGTAAAAGTGGCCTTTTATTTAATTGAATGGCCTAATTGTTGTGTCTCCTTAAATAGGAGGATTTATGTTGCAAATTTGCCAAAAGTGAGAGTAGTGGACGGCATAATGAAAAATCTATTGTTTTATATATATTATATAATAGTTTAGTTAATAAAATAACATATTATGTGTTATAATAATAATAAAAAAACAAATCTTGGAAATAGTGCTCATTTTACATGTTCTTCCACCGAATATTGAAAGAAAAGAAAGAACTTAAGCTTTGTTTTATTCGGCACTTGCAAGCTTAAATTAAGGTGAGTTTTGACTTTGGTTTTAGATAATTTTTACGTTTTTGCAATCGTTGCTTCGTATACTACAAAACCCATGTCGTAATTTTGAGAATTGATGATGTTTTTGAAATGAGACTTTGATGAACTCATGTGATTTGTGATGTTTAATAGTGAAAAATGAAAGATATGTGTTTTATTATCATAGTTTGTATTTGAAGTTTTGTTGAATTTGAGTATTTTTGATTAAATTGAGAAAATAATTATTTGAAGGACTAAATTGTGAATTTGATGAAAATATGGGCTTGTATAATATATATAAGCATTCGGTTAAGCATATATATATATATATAGTGATTTTGTGTATTTGATGTTTTGAGAAAAATGGGCTAAATTGATAAAATGTGCCAATGTGAGGGCTAATTTATAGTTTGCCTTAAATATGTGTATTTGGATTGAATTGGATGAGTTAGTGAATAAAATGGTTAAATTTGAATATGTATAGATCAAGAGCCGAATAAATAGGACTTAGATCGCGGGAAGGCAAAAGTAATTTAGTAGTCGTATCCGTTCCCATTAAACTGAACTCGAGGTAAGTCGATATACAAATAAATGTATTTGCATTGCACAATTTGTGAATAAATGAAATTTGAATTGCTATGAATATCCATTGAGATGGATTGTATGTGAACTTTGAAATTAACAAATAAGTCGACAAGTTGTTTAAGTTCTAGAAGTTATGTTTGAACCTTGGATAGATAGAACAATATATGTCATGACATTGGTGTCTGATATGAGAATTTCGTGTAAGACCATGTCTGGGACATTGGCATCGATATGAGAATTTCATGTAAGACCACGTCTGGGACGTTGGCATCGATATGAGAATTTCGTGAAAGACCACGTCTGGGATGTTGGCATCGATATGAGAATTTTGTGTAAGACCACGTTTGGGATGTTGGCATCGATATGAGAATTTCGTGTAAGACCACGTCAGGACGTTGGCATCGATATGAGAATTTCGTGTAAGAACACGTCTGGGGCGTTGGCATCAATACGAGAATTTTGTGTAAGAACACGTCTGGGACGTTGGCATCAATATGGAATTTAGGTGTAAGACCCTGTCGGGGACAGTGGCATCAATATCTGAGTATATGTAAGACGTCATCTGGGACATTGGCATTGTACAACTATTTCAAGTCTTCTGAGTATTCTATTAGATTCTGAACAATTCAATGAGCAACTTCTGAGTCATGAGAGATTACGTGAATGTATATCTGTTTTAGGTATGTTTGATAAGTACACAAGGTGTGTATGAAAGGTAAGTATCTATATGAACTTACTAAAATGAATATGTGCAATGGAATGATGAGATGATTTTGGAAATTATACTTAGATGAGCTATGTGCATATGTGGTAATGAGTTGAAGTATGTGATAAATTATTGCTAAACCATTGAGCTAAACTTTATATGAGATGTACATGCTATGAGAACCATTATAGTCATTGTTTTAGTATGTTATGTGCATTTTAAATTAAGTTTATTTGTATATGACTTACTAAGCTTTTGGAAAGCTTACTCTGTGTGTGTTTGCTCTGTTTTATAGATCGTTAAAGCTACTAAAGGCTCGAGACCATCGAAGATCGTCATCACACTACCCAAGCTCATTTTGGTATCTTTTAGAAATGTGTATAGCTAAATATGGCATGTATAGGCTAGATATTTGGTTAAGTATGAGATGTGAACTTAGCCATGTGATTTGGCTAGTTATGTGTTGGTAATATGCTTTAATGAATGTAATATATGATGTAGGTTTTGATATGGTTTGATAGCATATGAAGTGGTTAAGTTTATGGTAAGTATATGAATGAATTATGCTTGTGTTTATATAAGTTCTAGACTTGTAAATTGGCATGATTGGAATTGGATTTTAATGTATAGATTTGATGGTTATTTTGATATGTTCTTGGTTGCTAATGTGCATGAGTTGTATTGGTAATTTTCTTGTAGGTATGGCCCTAATGTGGGTGGCATTTTGGCCTTACAAATGGCCTATTTTGCCACACGGGCGTGGCACACGGACGTGCCTAGTGACCATGGGGTTAAGTCAGTAGCTAGCTAAGAGTGCACTGCTTTGGCACACGGACATGCCTGGTAGCTCTGTGGTTTCTTTAGAATCGACCATGGCTAAAGTACAAGGGCGTGCTTGGTGTCCATTGAGCCAAAACAGGATTGACCTCAGCTAGGGTACACGGGCGTGCTTAGTGGTCGTGGTGTAAATTGAGGTTCGACCACGGGAAGACATACGGGTGTGTCTAGAAGCCGTGAGAGGCACACGGCCTGCTCACACGGTCGTGTAAACCCTAAAACTTAGAAAAGTTTTAAATTTTCTTAGAATTTCTGTATGTGTTCGGTTTAGTCTCGACCCTACTATAAAGCATGATAAGGTCTCGATGACCTATTTGAGGGACACTATGATTAAGATTGATGAACGGTTGTATCAAATTTCTATAAATGTTGTCGATCTATCCGATAATGCCTTTAACCCTAATCCGATGACAGATACGGGTTTAGGGGTGTTACATTTTGTTGGTATCAGAGCTACGGCTTAGTCGATTCTCGGACGAACGTAGCGTGTCAGAGTCTAGCTATACATGCCATATATCTAAACTGTGATAGTGTGATGAATCCTAACATATAAAATGTGATGTATTTATAGTAATGGATCCCGAAAGAGCCGTAGCTGACAATGTAGAAAGTAATACGCCTACTCCTACACAAGGGACAGCGCCATCTGATATGAGACCGGCTATGAGCAATCATGAAGGAGAAGCTAAACAAACTTTCTTCCAGATGATGAGTAAGTGGTTCACTCAATTTGTAAGGAATAATCCGACTGTTTCACAATCTCCGCCTCTATTTAATCCCCCTCAAACATCTACTATGCCTCTGATTATGGATCCAAACCTGTTGAATAAGCCTCCGATCGATAAAATTCGTAAGTATGGGGCTGAAGAGTTCAGAGCTACCAATAATGACGATTTTGAGAAAGCTGAGTCTTGGTTAGAAAACACTATCCGAGTATTTGATGAAATGTCGTTGAGCTCTGAAGAACATATTAAATGTGTTGTATCTTTCTTACGAGACGCGGCCTATCGGTGGTGGAAAAATTTGATTTTGGTTTTTTCTGAAGAACGGGTCATATAGGATTTCTTTCAGTCTGAGTTCGAAAAAATACATTATTTAGAGATTCATTGATCAAAACGAAAAGAATTTATGGAATTGAAACAAGGTTACATGTCTGTCACTGAATACAAATGAGAGTTTGTGAGATTAAGTCAGTATGCTCGGGAATGCATTTCGAATGAAGAGATAATGTGTAAAAGATTTGAAGATGGCCTAAATAAAGATATCCAATTGTTAGTTGGTACTCTAGAGATAAAAGAGCTCGTAGTGCTAGTTGACCGAGCATGCAAAGTTGAGTCTGAAGCTAGAGATATGAAAAAGAGATTTATGAGCAAATCATTTTAGTTTGCCCCGAAGAAATTTCGAGATGAACATATCCGTTCAAAGGTTAATGTGAGGCATTCGAGTAGAGATCGAGGTAGATCACAGTTGAGCTCCAAAGCACCAGCAACTTCAATGGCTAGTGTTGGAAATGTCAGATCCGAATGACTAGAATGTAAACATTGTGGTAAAAGACATCCGGGAAGTTGTAGATTAAATGATCGAGCTTGCTTCAGATGTGGATCATTGATCATTTCATTCGTGATTGCCCGGAGTCCGTTGGTCTAGAGACTGTTAGAACCCGAGATATGATAATGCTCCAATGAGAGGTAGACTTTCAAAAAATGTAAGAAATACTAGTGGTAGACAAAGGACTACGAGATATACTGTTGCGAGATCTGAAGCTAGAGCGCCTACCAGAGCATATGCTATCCGAGCTCGTGAAGAAGCTTCATCTCTAGATGTTATAATGGGTACTTTTACACTTTATAATACTTCTGTAATTGTATTGATAGACCCTGGTTCTACTTATTCGTGTATATGCATGAATTTAGTATCCAGTAAGACTTTTCCCGTAGAGTCTACTAAACTTGTTATAAAAATATCGAACTCCTTAGGTAAAAGTGTCCTAGTTGACAAAGTATACAAGAATTGTCCGTTAATGTTTCGAGATATCTATTTCCCTGCTGATCTGATGCTATTATCGCTTGATGAGTTTGATATCATTTTGGGTATAGATTGGTTGACTTTGCATGATGCTATTGTGAACTTTAAAAAAAAATTATTGATTTCAGATGTCCAAATGATGAAATAGTCAGGGTTGAGTTTAATGATCTGAATGGATTGCTTGTTATGATACCTATGTTAAAAGATCAGAAGTATGTGAAAAAGGGATACGATTCATATTTTGCTTATATAATTGATTCGAAAGTATCTAAAAAGAAAGTTGAATTAGTGCCAGTCGTTTGTGAGTTTTTTGATGTATTCTCTGAAGAATTACCGTGATTGCCTCTGATATGTGAAGTTGAATTTGGTATTGATCTATTGCCTGGTACGACACCTATTTCAATAGCTCCGTATAGAATTGAACCATCATAGTTGAAAGAGTTAAAGTCACAATTGCAAGAGTTGACTGACAGAGGGTTTGCTAGACCTGAGTTTCTCACCTTGCGGTGCTCTTGTTTTGTTTGTGAAAAAGAAAGATGGCACGATGAGAATTTGCATTGATTATCGTCAATTGAATAAAGTAATAATAAAGAATAAATATCCGTTACCCAGGATTGACGATTTGTTTGATTAGTTAAAATAAGCTACCGTATTTTCTAAGATTGATCTGAGGTCGGGGTATTATTAGCTGCAAGTAAAAGACTCAAACATTCCAAAAAAAAAAACTGCCTTCAAAAGAGGTACGGTCATTATGAATTTATAGATATGCCATTTGCACTAACAAATGCTCCTGCAGTGTTTATGAATCTAATGAATAGAATTTTCAGACCGTACCTACATCGATGTGTTATTGTTTTCATTGAGGACATTTTGATTTATTCACGTGATGAGACTTAAAACGCTGAACATTTGAGAATTGTATTGCAAACTCTGAGAGAAAAGAAATTGTATGCTAAATTTAGCAAATGTGAGTTCTGGTTGCATGAAGTCAGTTTTCTAGGACATATTGTATCGGTCACTGGTATACGAGTTGATTCGAGCAAGATTTCTGCTATTCTGGATTGGAAACCCCCGAGGAATGTGTCTAAAGTCTGTAGCTTTCTGGGACTTATTGGTTATTATCGAAGAATCGTAAAAGACTTTTCGATGATTGCAACTCCGTTGATTAGACTACTTCAGAAAGATGCTAGACTTGAATGGTCTAATAAATGTCAGAAAAGTTTTGATCAGTTGAAAACTCTGTTAACCGAAGCTCCAGTGTTAGTATAACCGAAATCGAGTAAAGAATTTGTGGTATACAATGATGCTCAGAAAGTTAATAATGAAATAATAGCGAAATGAGCTCACTGTGATTTGAACTCCGATTTTGAATTTTGAGTAGATGTTGATGATTGTTTGAGATTTCGAGATAGAATCTGTATACTGAGGAATTCGGAGTTGAATCAGTTAATTTTGAATAAAGCTCATAACAAATTTCAGTTGAGCATTAGAATGGCTTAATATGAGACTTTTTACGGATGTAAATCTAGAACACCATTTTATTGGACTGAGCTTAGTGAAAATAAGCTACACGGGGTTGATTTGATAAAAGACACTGAACAAAAAGTGAAAGTAATCAGTGATAGTCTGAAATCAGCATCTGATCGTCAGAAGTCTTATGCGAATTTGAAACGAAAAGATATAGAATTTGAGATCGGTGACAATGTATTTTTGAAAGTGTCTCCGTGGAAGAAAGTGCTTCGATTTGGACGTAAAGGCAAGTTGAGTCCAAGGTTCATTGGGCCGTATAAAATTATCGAGCGTGTTGGACCAGTTGTTGTTGGAACATCGGCACCCCCATGGCGCAGCGAAATAAAATTAATCCCAACGATCCAAACCATGAATCCATGTGTGAGGAATGAATCGGGGTGAAATAAAGGTTTCGAAATTATCGAAATTTCAATCTGAGTAGACAGCGATGCCTCGGCAACAAGAGTTCTGATCTACTGTCGAACCAAGCCGCAACCTTTACGATGTCGGCCTCAACGTAATCCACACGGTTTGACTATGAACGGCAGAAATCTCCAAAAATTGTTTTCAGAGGTTTTTATTTGCTTGACGGTTGCTAGAATTTTCTTAGCAAATACTTAGGGTTTCTCTTCACTTATTACCTTTTATAATCTAGATTTCATTTATGAATTATAAAATTAAATAAATATAATAATTTTTAACCGAAAATTATAATTACATTAATTATACCCAAAAGTTATAATTACATTAATTATAACATGGATTTTGGTAAACTATATTTATTTAAATTTATATACTAACCAAATTCATATATTAATTCTCATTATGTGTACAACATCCTTGTACATATAATATATTCAATATTTGATTGCCCAATTAAATTAATTCTTTAATTATTTTAATTCATGTGACAATCAAACACAATACTAACTATGTTTCATTCCGTTCTTTTCAACCATAGGGTGTGACCCTGTAGGTTCTTGTAATGTTAGTAGTAATGCTAGAACGATTCTAATGTCACAAACAATGAGTGGCATCTAGCAATGCATCATTGCTACGTAAGTTACAAGAAGTCATGATTCGACATAACTTTTTGTGATTAACTTTTCATGCATTAATCCTTAAGTCCTTTATCTCTAGAATAGATACAAGTCATGGAATAGTCACACTTGTATAGTCCATCCCATGTTTCTTGATATCTTGAGTAGACTATGATATACAAATTAGTATGACATTTCATGTCAACTTATTTGAGAATGGCCATGCATTTCTAGTCTCACTCAATCAAGTGGCCTAAGATATTACTCCCATTATGTGGAAGGGACTTATCCTATATTGATCAACAATATCCCTACATAGATTGTGGTATATCCAACATCGCCTTTATAGAACAAACCAGCCATTTGTACGCTTGATCAGTATCAAAATATATGACTCACGATGTTGGGATAATGATTATTTCAAGTCTAAGGATCATATACATATTAATCACTATGAGTAATGTTGTGACAATTACATAATAATACAAGAAACATACTCATAGCGGTCACCCAATATGTTGTTCTCTAACACACATATTCATGCATTGATTTTGGCACTCCATATCAATGACAACTCTTTATCATCAATCAACTACATGTTAGTCTTAATGCATTATTGTTGTCCTAGTCAACAATAATACTTGACTAAGGATATTTTAAGAATAATCATATTATTCTCGTGACATTATTATAAAACAGTTTATTTGTACACACGTATGAAAAACCAAATAATAATGACAACGCTTTATATTAATAAACATGGTAAATCAAGTATGTTATTGCAACCATCTCATGATTGATCTTTGGGCATACTCTTACAATCTCCCACTAGCACTAAGACCAATCAATCATATATCTAATACCAAGCGACTTAGTGTGACGATCATGCTTCATTGTGTCAAAGGCTTGGTCGGGATCAAGAATGTTATCATCTCGTAGGTACTCGATATCTCAACATCTCCGGATCGATAATCTTTAGAATAAGATGATAGCGCCTAAGTATATGTTTGGATCACTGGTGAGATCTAGGTTCTTTAGCTTGTGCAATCCCATTTCCATTGTTATCAAGATATGCTTATTGGGTTCTATGTATTAACGAGTGGGATATGCTAGGTATTTGTGCGAATAGTATAATCCATGGAATCGAAAAAGATATCAAAATGAAAGAATTGACGATAATAACTCCTCACTGGCTGCAATATACTCGACCACTGTTGTAGAATCGGCTACTGTACTTTTCTTTGAACTCTTCCAGCTCACAACACCACCATTAAGGTAAAACACAAACCCTGATTACGATCGAGAATCTTCCTTGTCAGTTTGGAGCTGGCATCAGTGTAACCTTTTACACTTAACTTTTCCTCACCTCCATATATTAGGAACGTATCCTTAGTTCTTCTTAAGTACTTAAGGATATTCTTGACAGCGGTCCAGTGACCTTCACCGGGATCTACTTGGTACCTGCTCGTCATACTTAAGGTATACGAGACATCTGGACGGGTACATAACATGGCATACATGATTGATCCAATACCAAGAGCATATGGAATTTTACTCATACGTTGTCTCTATTGTGGAGTTAAAGGACACATTTCCTTCGAGAGTGAAATACCATGTCTCATAGGTAGAAATCCTTTTTAGATTCTTCCATACTGAACCTTTTCAGTACTTTATCTATGTATGTACTTTGGCTTAAACCCAATAGTCATCTTGATCTATCTCTATAGATCTTGACCTCTAAGATGTAAGTAACTTCACCAAGTCCTTCATAGAAAACAACTTCCTAACCAAGTCTTAATAGACTGCAAGGTAGGTATGTCATTTCCCATGATATGTATGTCATCCACATACAAAGACCAAGAATGTGATAGTGCTCCCACTAACTTTCTTGTAAACACATGGTTCATCTTCATTTTGATAAAACCAAACTCTTTGATTGCATCGTTAAAGTGAAGATTCCAACTTCGAGAAGCTTACTTTAATCCATAAATGGATCTTTGTAGCTTATAAATCTTTTAGCATCCTTGGATTGACAAAACCTTCAAAGTTGTATCATGTACACATCCTCTTCAAGTTTCTCGTTAAGGAAAGTGCTTTTGACGTCCATCCGCCAGATTTCATAATCATGAAATGCACTATGGCGAGCAAGATCCTCGATGGATTTAAACATAGCTACAGGAGAAAAGGTTTCATCATAGTCAACACCATGAATTTGGCGAAAACCTTTAGCGACTAATCACCTCTTGTATGTTTGTACATTACCATCCATGTCGATTTTCTTTTTGAAAACCTACTTGCATCCTATACGTTTAACCCCTTCGGATGGGTCAATCAAAATCCATACTTGATTTTCATACATGGAATCCATCTCAGATCTCATGGCCTCAAGCCATTTCTTAGAGTCTGGGCTCGTCACCGCTTCTTGATAAGTCCTAGGCTCATCTTGATCTATAAGAAGAACATCACCATGCATTGTAATGAGAAATCCATATCTCTCAGGAGCATGGCATTCTCTTAAAGATCTTCACGGTGGTTGTGTTTCTACAGCAGTTACTTGTTCCTCAATTTCTTATGGAATTTGCTGTTGTTCTATCTCTGGTTCAGTGGTATCTTGTGATTCTTGAATTTCTTCAAGTTCAACCTTTCTCCCACTTCCTTTTCTAAAATAAATTCTCTCTAGGAAGACACCACCGAGCAACAAACATTTTGTTCTCGTGATTAAAGAAATAATAACCTTTGGTTTCTTTCTGATACCCCACAAAATACACCTTTCAGATTTGGGTTCAAGCTTAGTAGACGTCGATGTTTAACATAAGCTTCACAACCCTGATTTTAATAAAAGACATATCGGGACGCTTCCCACCCACATCTCATATGGCGCCTTTTGAACCGATTTAGATGGAACACGATTTAGTGTGAAAGCAAATTGCCTCAAGTGCATGTCCCCAAAAGGAAGTCGGTAGATTAGCATGACTCATCATGGATCGAATCATGTCTAATAGAGTTTGATTTCTTCTCTCAAAAACTCCATTCAATTGAGGAGTAGTAGGAGGAGTAAGTTGTGAGACAATCCCACATTCCTTTAATAGATCATCAAACTCTAGGCTCAAATACTCTCCACCTCGATCAGATCGAAGTGACTTGATAGTTTTGCCTAATTGATTTTGTACTTCCTTTTTGAATTCCTTGAACTTTTCAAGAGACTCAGACTTATGGAGCATGAGATAAACATACCCATATCTACTGAAATCATCAGTGAAAGTAATAAAGTATTGAAATCCACCTCTAGCCTCTATATTTATTGGTCCACATACATCAGAATGTATTAGGCCTAATAAATCACTAGCTCGTTCACTTTTACCAGTAAAAGGAGATTTAGGCATTTTTCCCAATAAGCAAGATTCACATACTTCAAATTGTTCAAAAACAAATGAATCTAAGAAACCATCTTTATGGAGTATGGATATGCGTCTCTCACTTATGTGGCCCAAACGACAATGCCAAAGATAAGTTTGATTTGAATCAGTTATTTTAGATCTTTTAGTATTTATGTTGTAAATAGGGTTTATTTGATCTAAAATATAGAGGCCATTAATCAATTGTGCCGAACCATAGAAAACATTATTGAGATAAAAGGAACAATAATTATTCTTAATCATTATCTCAAAACCAATTTTGTCTAAACAAGAAACTCAAATAATGTTTTTAGTCAAACTAGGCACAAAATAACAATCCTCTAAAAATAAATCAAGTCCACTAGGCAAAGATAAAGTATATGTTCCCACATCTAATGCTGCAACCTTTGCTCCATTTCCAACTCGCAGGTCCACATCTCCTCTAGCCAACATCCTACTCCTTTGTAGTCCCTATACGTAAGTACAAATATGAGAACCACAACCAAGATCTAATACCCAAGAAGTAGTAGTTGATAAATTAATATCAATAACATAAATACCAAGCAGACGTTCGCTTGTTTTGGCCTTCTTGACTTCCTCAAGATAGATAGGCGCTTGCTTTCAATGTCCAAATACACCACAATGAAAACAGTTTCCTTCCTTAGACACTCCACCTTTAGGTTTCATTGCAGCCTTTCCTTTGCCAGGCTTGGGTTTATTTTTGCCCTTGGGCTTTGTCTGATCTTTGGCCTTTCCCTTGCCCTTATTGTTACGGACCATCAGTATGGGCTTGGGTCCAACCTTTTTCATGTTACCTTCAGCAGTTCGTAACATACTGAGAAACTATGGCAGAGTCTTGTCAATTTCATTCATATTAAAATTAAGGACAAACTGGCTATAGCTATCCGCAATGATTGCAGAATAACATTAGTGGCCAACTCTTGGCCCAATGGAAAACCAAGCTTAGACAGACTTTCAATATAGCCAATCATCTTAAGGACATGAGGTCCTACTGGGCTTCCTTCATCCAACTTACATTGGAATAGGGCTTTAGAGATATCGAACCTCTCTTGCCATGCTTTCCCCTGATAAAGTTCTTTCAGGTGCTCGATCATATCATAAGCAACCATGTCCTCATGTTGCTTCTGAAGCTCAGGATTCATAGTGGCAAGCATAAGACATCCAACATCTACCATGTCATCAAGATACATCTTGTAAGCATCTCTATCAGTTCTCGAGGCATTAATAGGTGATTCATTAGGAAGTGGTTGTTCAATGACATACAATTTTCGTTCTTGTTTGAGGATAATCCTCAAGTTATAGAACCAGTCAAGAAATTCAAACCATTCAATTTGTCCTTCTCAAGGACCGGTCGTAATGAGAGTGTGTTAGTATTTGCAGCCATAATATATCTACAATAATTAAATATGCGTATGTAGTAAATTTACCAAGTTTATATCAATCATTAAAAAGACTTTATTAAATGATGATCCCACTATTTTATTTCAAAATTAATAACCTCATATATTAATTTCGTAAAAACTTTCTCCAAAGTATTTCTAGTGGATTAAGGATCCATATTTCACCTCCTCTTAAGTCACTTTGGCTTTACTCTCAAGACTATGGTTATTTAGGTAAGCAACCTTGCTAATTACATCATATGTAACTCCTAATATTTGGTGAACAACTCTTGTTCTAATCATCTTATGATTTATCCAATTTAATTGCCTCTAGGTTTCTAATCCTATTAGAGTAACCTAGTTAAGTCATTAACCAATTTTTAACCAAATAATATCACTTGTTTATTCTTCGCGTTTAACCAAGATAAATACTAGTACTTCACTTTGGCATAACCTACATAGTATTGATCGAGACCTTAATGAGGGCAAAATTGGAAGGCCATGTTGACTTAATATTTTAATAGAGGGATTTTATTAAGGATGTTCCATCTCACCAATTATGGTCTACTTTAGTCCATTTAGTCTTTTAATTGATCTCATCAATTAATTGGGTTTATTATTAAATTTTAATATATAAAATTTGCATACTTTAGACATTCATAGCATCTCATACATGAATAAATAAAGCAATAAATAAATGCAATAGTTATAGCCCATAAACTAAGGTGATTCAACCCAAGCCAATGGGAGAACCAAAAGGAAACCTAAAGGTGTAAGTAGTTTCACAAACTATCAATCCACAATAGTTATCCCAACTTTCTTCTCGTCTGGCCCATAGCAACTCTTGAAATTACAATATGCAAAAACTTATTTTACATACGAGGGAGTAAGATGAGAAGAGAAATACAAGAGAATAGTAGTAAGGCACAACACGCAGGTCGTATTTATATATATAAAATTACAACCTTTTATCAAATGGGTCATCGGGCTATAACTATGCATTTCAAACATCGTGCATGTCAAAAATAGCATACATAATTCAATGCTTTTTTGCTAAGGTGAATTATAAAATATCCTTTCAACCTTTGTGGCCCATCAAGTTTATATATTTCTTTTATTAACAAAACATACTATAATAAGAAATGGGGTCCGAGGCAACAGAGGAAGCGGGCATGCAGATGGACCATCGCGTACAAATCGTGATACCCTAGTCAAATGAAACCTCACAATTTGATAACTTTTATCAATGTAATCGTGTTTTCGTGATTTTAATCCTTGAGGTTCATATCGAACAACCCTTGTTCCACTAGCTAGTTAACTCATCGAAACTCGTAAATACCACCATCGTAATATTACGATTTGTTAATAGTTGACAAGAATAACATAAAATTGAATAGGCCACAACACCATGATTAACATTTAATCAATTACCAAATGGAACAGCTTATCGTGTTATGCTTAAACGATTTAAACAACCAAAACGTAGTAAAATAAAAGCATGCATCTCATACAATTGCATCACCCAAGAATTTAAACCCGAGTCTGTATCACATAAGTAGCTCTAATAACACTGTTGGAACGCCGGCACCCCCATGGCGCAGCGAAATAAAATTAATCCCGGCAATCCAAACCATGAATCCATTCGTGAGGAATGAATCAGGGTGAAATAAAGGTTTCGAAATTACCAAAATTTCAATCTGAGTAGATAGCGACGCCTCAACAATAGGAGTTCTAATCTACTATTGAACCAAGCCGCAAGCTTTACGATGTCGGCCTCTACCTAATCCACCTGATTTGACTATGAACGGTAGAAATCTCCAAAAACTATTTTAGAGGTTTTTATTTGCTTGACGGCTGCTAGACTTTTCTTAGCAAATACTTAGGGTTTCTCTTCACTTATTACCTTTTATAATAGGTATTTCATTTATATATTATAAAATTAAATAAATATAATAATGTTTTAACCAAAATTATGATTACATTAATTATACCCAAAAAGTTATAATTACATTAATTATAACATGGATTTCGTAAACTATATTTATTTAAATTTATATACTGAACCAAATTCATATATTAATTCTCATTATGTGTACATCATCCTTGTACATATAATATATCCAATATTTGATTGCCCAATTAAATTAATTCTTTAATTAATTTAATTCATGTGACAATCAAACACAATACCATCTATGTTACATTCCGCTCATTTCAACCATAGGTGTGACCTCAGAGGTTCTTGTAATGTTAGTAGTAATACTAGAATGATTCTAATGTCACAAACAATGAGTGGCATCTAGCAATGCATCATTGCTACCTAAGTTACAAGAAGTCATGATTCGACATAACTTTTTGTGATTAACTTTTCATGCATTAATCCTTAAGTCCTTTATCTCTGGAATAGATACAAGTCATGGAATAGTCACACTTGTATAGTCCATCCCATGGATATCTTGAGTAGACTATGATATACAAATTAGTATGATATCTCATGTCAACTTATTTGAGCATGGCCATGCATTTATAGTCTCACTCAATCAAGTGGCCTAAGATATTACTCCCATTATGTATGAGGGACTTATCCTATATTGATCAACAATATCCCTCTACATAGATTGTGGTATATCCAACATCAGCCTTTATAGAACAACCAGTTACGGTGTACATTTGACTGTATCAAAATATATGACTCACAATGTTAGGATAATGATTATCTTAAGTCTAAGGATCATATGCATATTAATCACTATGAGTAATGTTGTGACAATTACATAATAATCCAAGAAACATACTCATAGCGGGTCAGTCCAATATGTTGTTATCTAACACACATATTCATGCATTGATTTTGACACTCCATATCAATGACAACTCTTTATCATCAATCAACTACATGTTAGTCTTAATGCATTATTGTTGTCCTAGTCAACAATAATACTTAACTAAGGATATTTTAAGAATAATCATATTATTCTCGTGACATTATTATAAAATAGTTTATTTGTACACGTATGAAAAACTGAAATAATAATGACAACACTTTATATTAATAAACATGGTAAATTAAGTATGTTATTACAACCATCTCATGATTGATCTTTGGGCATACTCTTACAGTTGCATACAGATTGTTGTTGCCACCTGAGCTAGAAAAGATACATAATGTATTTCATATTTCGATGGTTCGTAGATATCGATCTGATCCATCACATGTGATTGCTCCTTCTGAGATGGAAATTCGATATGATATGACATATGAGGAAGAACCTATTCGTATCCTAGCTCGTGAAGTGAAAGAGTTGAGAAACAAGAAAATTCCATTAGTGAAAGTATTGTGAAATTGACACGGAATAGAAGAGGCTATGTGGGAGCTTGAAAATTTAATGAGACAGCTGATAAACCATAAAAGTAACATATTTTAACCCCATATTTAGTATGCTTTTGGATGATTTAGCCCTTGATTTATGTAAAAAGGTGCTTTTAATCCTTTCTTTTCATGTTTATGCTCGTGAAAGCACCGAGGACGAAAAAATAAGAACGGCTTAAAACAGCCAATTTGGGCTAAAGAGGAAATCGACACACTGGACTTCAAGCCACACTACGTGCCTCGTCAAATTACTTCACACGACCGTGCCCCAATCGACAGAATCGAGACACGGCCTGAAGACGATTTACACGGGCGTGTACTATGGCCGTGCTCCTACCGCGAGAAAGAGCAATTTCACACAGATTTGGACTCTTGGAGGCAAAGTAACATATTCCTAAGTCTACTTAAACATCCTAGGAGGAATTCTACTTGAATTAGGATACGTAGGAGCCAAGTAAAGCATCTCAAAGCCTATATAAACACCCAAGGTAGCAACTAAAAAGGGGAGTTCGATGAAGTTAAAACAGAGGCGAGTTTTCGCAGAGCTTTTATTCAGGGAATTACTCGAAGATAGCCAGTTGATCCATCTCAAGAAGTTAGAGTTCTACTCAAGACGGAGGATCTCCTCTTCAATTCCTTCAAGGGGTTTTAGGCATTTCTTATGTTTTGTTTTATCTTTTCTCTTGAGATGTTTTCTTATTTTGTTATGAACTAAACCCTTCAGATACCTAAAGGGATGAAACCTATGATGGATTTTGTTCTTTGATTTCTAAATTATATGATAAGTACTTAGTTTGTTCTTAATTATATTGCTTAATTTAATCTGATGTGCTTAGGTGGAGGAGGAATAGACCCTGCCTAAGAGTAGATCTAGCATAATTAAGTGGAGTTGATTGCACGCCTAGAGATAGGGTGACGAGATTTTGCCGGATTAGGGTGAAACCTAATATGGGAGTCCATTGATCGATTTACTGCTTCCTTAGGGGGTTATTATAAGAGAACGAGATTTCCACTAATTAACCTAAGGTTAAACGTTATTCGCCTTGAGAGAGGGTTTAATATAGGTTAGGGAGTCTCACGAATCAAGCTAAGTAAAGAAATCATATGAATTAAAAGTTAGATAACAAGAGAAGTCATAGGTGGATTCTTCTTGAAGGTATCGTCGTAATCAACTGAGTTTTCCATAGTCTTTTCCCAAAGTTTCGTTCTTTTGTCTTTGTATTTAGTTTAGTATTTCATTAGTTTTTAGATTAATAAACCAATCACTCCATATTTCAGGCTAAATAATAGAAAGAATATAGGTAGTAGTACTTTTAGGTTTCCTTGGGTTCGATAAGATATTCTTGCCTAAACTATACTACGGTTTGATAGGTGCACTTGCCTCTATCATTGTCATAGTTAGTCTACAGGTTTGATCATTCTTTTTATAAATATTAAAACTCGATTGTTTGACACGATCAACAGCAATATCTGAATCTGTTTAACGGTAAGATTTTAGGGGACGAAAATCTCTAAAGGGGGAGAATTGTAACAGTCTGGTTTAGCCCCTAGTCAGAACAGTGGTTTCAGGACCACAAATCCAAGTCAATAAAATATTTTAATATTATTTTCTATGTTTTTGATATGTGATTAAGCATGTGGTAAAATTTCGTAAGTTAATTTGTTTGTCTGTGTGTTTAATTTGATAAAAGGACTAAATTGCATAAATGGTAAAAGTGGCCTTTTATTTAATTGAATGGCCTAATTGTTGTGTCTCCTTAAATAGGAGGATTTATGTTTCAAATTTTTTGAAAGTGAGAGTAGTGGACGGCATAATGAAAAATATGTTGTTTTATATACATATTATTTAATAGTTTAGTTAATGAAAATAACATATTATATGTTATAATAATAAAAACAAAGCTTGGAAATAGTGCTCATTTTACATGTTCTTCCACCAAATATTGAAAAAAAAGAAATAACTTAAGATTTTTTTATTCGGCACTTGCAAGCTTAAATTAAGGTGAGTTTTGACTTCGGTTTTAGATAATTTTACGTTTTTGCAATCGTTGCTTCGTATACTAGAAAACCCTTGTCTTAATTTTGAGAATTGATGTTGTTTTTGAAATGAGACTTTGATGAACTCATGTGATTTATGATGTTTATTAGTGAAAAATGAAAGATATGTGTTTGATTATCATAATTTGTATTTGAAGTTTTGTTGAACTTGAGTATTTTGGATTAAATTGAGAAAATAATTATTTAAAGGACTAAATTGTGAATTTGATGAAAATATGGGCTTGTATAAGATATATAAGCATTCGCTAAGCATATATATATATAGTGATTTTGTGTATTTGATGTTTTGAGAAAAATGGACTAATTTGATAAAATGTGCAAATGTGAGGGCTAATTTGCAGATTGCCCTAAATATGTGTATTTGGATTGAATTGGATGAGTTAGTGAATAAAATGGTTAAATTTGAATATGTATAAGTGAATAAAATGGTTAAATTTGAATATGTATAGATCAAGAGCCGAAGAAATCGGACTTAGATCACGGGAAGGCGAAAGTAATTGAGTAGCCGTATCCGTTTCCATTAAATCGAACTCGAGGTAAGTCGATGTACAAATAAATGTATTTGCATTGCACTATTTGTGAATAAATGAAATTTGAATTGCTATGAATATCCATTGAGATGGATTGTATGTGAACTCCGAAATTTGCGAATAAGTTGACAAGTTGTTTAAGTTCTAGAAGTTTTGTTTGAACCTTGGGACAGATAGAACAGTATATGTCCGATATGAGAATTTCGTGTAAGACCACGTCTGGGATGTTGGCATCGATATGATAATTTCGGTAAGACCATGTCTGGGACGTTGGCATCGATATGAGAATTTCGTGTAAGACCACTTCTAGGACGTTGGCATTGATATGAGAATTTTGTGTAAGACCACGTCTGGAAAATTGGCATTGATATGAGAATTTCGTGTAAGAACATGTCTCGGACGTTGGAATCGATACTAGAATTTCGTGTAAGACCACGTTTAGGACATTGTCATTGATTTGGAATTTAGGTGTAAGATCCCTGTCGGGGATAGTGGCATTGATATCTGAGTATATGTAAGACGTCGTTTAGGACGTTGGCATTGTACAACTATTCTGAGTCTTCTGAGTATCCTATTAGATTCCGAATGATTCCACGAGAAAATTTCAAGTCACGAAAGATTACATGAATGTATATCAATTTTAGGCATGTTTGATAAGTACACACGGTGTGTATGATACGTAAGTATCTATATGAACTTCCTAAAATGAATATGTGCAATGGAATGATGAGATGATATGTGAAATTATACTTAGATGAGTTATGTGCATATGTGGTAATGAGTTGAAGTATGTGATAAATTATTGCTAAACCATTGAGCTAAACTTTATGTGAGATGTACATGCTATGAGAACCATTATTGTCATTGTTTTAATATGTTATGTGCATTTTAAATTAATTTTATTTGTATATGACTTACTAAGCTTTTGGAAAGCTTACTCTGTGTGTGTTTGCTCTGTTTTATAGATCGTCAAAGCTACTGAAGGCTCGAGACCGTCAAGGATCGTCATCACACTACCCAAGCTCATTTGGTATCTTTTAGAAATGTGTATAGCTAAATATGGCATGTATAGACTAAATATTTGGTTAAGGATGAGATGTGAACTTAGCCATGTGATTTGGCTAGTTATGTGTTGGTAATATGCTTTAATGAATGTAATATATGATGTAGGTTTTGATATGGTTTGATAGCATATGAAGTGGTTAAGTGTATGGTAAGTATATGAATGAATTATGCTTGTGTTTATATAACTTCTAGACTTGTAAATTGGCATGATTGGAATTGGATTTGAATGTAGAGATTGGATGGTTATTTTTATATGTTCTTGGTTGCTAAATGTGCATGAGTTGTATTGGTAATTTGCTTGTAGGTATGACCCTAATGTGGGTGGCATTTTGGCCTTGCAAATGGTCTATTTTGCCACACGGTTGTGGCACATGGGCGTGCATAGTGACCGTGGGGTTAAGTTAGTATGAGTACACGGCCTTGGCATACGAATGAGCCTAGTAGCCGTGTGGTTTCTTCAGAATCGACCACAGCCAAAGTACAAGGGCGTGCTTGGTGTCCATGGAGCCAAAACAGGATTGACAACGGCTAAGGTACTCGGACGTGCTTAGTGGCCGTGGTGTAAAGTTAGGTTTGACCACGGGGAAGTCACACGGGTGTGTCAGCAACCGTGGGAGGCACACGGCCTGCTCACATAGCCATTTAACCTCTAAAACTTAGAAAATTTTTAAATTTACTAAGAATTTCTGTATGTGTTCGGTTTAGTCTCTACTGTAAAGCATGATTAAAGTCTCGATGACCTATTTAAGGACACTATGATTGAGATTGATGAACGGTTGCATGAAATTTCTATAAATGTTTCTGATCTGCTCGGTAACGCCTTTAACCCTAGTTGGACGATGGATATGGGTTTAGGGGTGTTACAGTGCCATCTTTATACTCGACTGAACACTATAGTTATAAGCAAATTCGACTAAAGGTAGATATTTTTCCCAACTACCTTCGAATTCTAAAACACAACAACGAAGCATATTTTCAAGAATCTAAATCGTTCTCTTTGATTGGCCATCGGTTTGTGGATGAAATATGGTACTAAAGTTGAACTTTGTACCCAAAGCTTCTTGCATCTTTTTCCGAAATTGAGATGTAAACCTTGGATCTCTATCCAAAATAATAGAAAAAGCACTCTGTGAAATCTCACAATTTCAGCAATGTACAATTCAACTAGCTTGTCAAGTGCGTAATCAGTACGTACCAGTATAAAATGAGTCAATTTTGTCAATCTATCAACAACAACCTAGACGGCATCTTTCTTTTTCAGAGTCAAAGGCAAACCCATTACGAAATCCAACGTAATCCTATCCCATTTCCACTCAGGCACCATCACTGGTGAAGTAAACCCAAACACACTTGGTATTCTGCTTTCACTCGTTGAAAAATCAAACATCTAGAAACAAACTTTGAAATATCTCTTTTCATACCTGACCACCAATACAATTTCTTCAAATCATTATACATTTTTGTACTACCCGGATGCACAGATAAACAACCATTATGCGCCTCATGAAGAATTTTGTGAATAAATTCATCATTTTTCGATACACAAATTCTACCTGGGAACATCAAACAATCATCGGATCCGATATGAAAATTTGAATCACTACTCGATTCATAATGAACTCTTTTGGTTTGAAAATCACTGTCACATTTCTGAGCTTCACAAATTTGTTTAAGGAATAATGGTCTAGCTCTCAACTCAGCTAGGATCGAACCATTATCGAAAAAAGTCAACCATGTATTCATCACTCTCAAAGCAAACAAAGTCTTTCTACTCAACGCATCTGCGACTACATTTGCCTTACCCGGGTGATAGTCAATCACTAGCTCATAATCCTTCAGTAGCTCGATTTTCTCCGTTGCCACAAGTTTAAATATTTCTGAGTCATCAAGTATTTTAAACTCTTATGATCAGAAAAGACATGACACTTCTCAATGTATAAATGACGACGCCAAATTTTCAAAGCAAAAATAATTGCAGCCAATTCCAAATTGTGCGTCGGATAATTCTTCTCGTGCAGTTTCAACTGTCTCGAGGCATAAGCTATCACTTTGCCCTCTTGTATCAACACACATCCAAATCCATTCAGTGACACATCGCTATAAATTACGAACTCTTTTCCCGGTTTAGGTTGCACTAAAATTGGTGCCTCAGTCAATAATGTTTTCAACTTCTCAAAACTTTGTGGACATTTTTCTAACCATTCAAACTTAACATCTTTTTGCAACAACTTAGTCATAGGAGTAGCAATCATCGAGAAACCCTTAACAAAACGTCTATAATAGCCGGCTAAGCCCAAAAATCTTCTAACCTCTGATACATTTCTCGGGGGTTTCCAATCAACAATTGCTGAAATCTTACTCGGATCAACCCGAATACCATCTCCAAAAAAAAAATGTGTCCCAAAAATCTGACTTCTCGGAGCCAAAAATCACTTTTTCTAAAATTAGCAAACAATTTCTTATCTCTCAAAGTTTGCAACACAATTCTTAAGTGTTCGGCATGCTCAGACTCATCCCGAGAATAAATCAAAATGTCATCGATGAACACAACCACAAACTTATCTAAGTACGGTCAAAAAATTTGATTAATCAAGTCCATAAAAATAGCAGGGGCATTAGTTAATACAAAAGGCATAACAAGAAATTCAGAATGCCCGTACCTTGTCCTGAAAGCAATTTTCGGCACATCTGACTCTTTAACTCTCAACTGATAGTAGCCAGATCTCAAATCAATCTTCGAAAATACTGTTGCCCCTTTCAACTGATCAAACAAGTCATCAATTCTTGGAAAATGATACTTGTTATTTATAGTCACCTTGTTGAGCTGTCGTTAATCAATACAAAGTCTCATGGATCCATCTATCTTCTTGACAAATAACACCGGTGCACCCAATGGTAAAAAACTTGGTCTCGCAAAACCCTTATCTGTCAACTCTTGCAACTGAGCTTTTAATTCTTACAATTCAGTCGGAGCCATTCTATACGGAGCAATAGATATCGGCAAGGTTCCTAGTACTAAGTCAATACTAAACTCAAATTCTCTGACCAGTGGCAACCCTATCAACTCTTCGGGAACACATCTGGTTATTCACAAACTATTGGCACTAATTCAATTTTCAACTCAGACACTTTTGTATTCAATACATAAGCAAGATAAAATTCACAACCTTTCCTTACACACCTTTGGGCATACATCGAAGAAATCACAACAGGTAACTCACCCGACTCATCTGAATCAATTCGAAGGATTTCCCTATTTTCACATTTCAATTCAATAATTTTTTATCTACAATTCACTACAACATCATGCAGTGTCAACCAATTCATACCCAGAATGACATCAAACTCATCAAATGGAAACAACATTAGATCAGCCGAAAAATAGTGACCTCGAACCATCAATGGAAAATTCTTGCAAACTTTATCAACTATCACATATTTGCCTAAGGGGTTTGACACTTTAATCACAAACTCGGTAAACTCAACAGGCAAGTTATTAAGCTACCTAGTTAATGCAAACATTAGAAAGAGTCGATCCAAGATCGATCAATGCAATAACATTAGTATCATAGAGAGAAAAAGTACCAGTGATAACATCAGGAGATGTCGCTTCTTCGTGAGCATGGATAGCATAGGCTCTAGCAGGTGCTTGAGCTTCGGATCTCACAGCTGTATCTTTCGTCACACTTTTACTACTAGCTCCATTTCCGGTATTTCTCGGTGGTCTACCCCTATTAGTACTATTACTCAGCCTCACACTCCAAATTTTTTCTTTCTCAGCCATTTCAAGACAATCTCGAGTAAAATGCCCTTGAGAACCACACTTAAAGCAAGCACGGTGATTTATTCTACACTCGTCGGGATGTCTTATTCCACAATGTTGGCATTCGGGTTTATTAGACTTTACATTACCCATACTTGCCATTGAAGTAGCTTGAGATTTAAAACTCGAATGTTGCTTCCCACAATCTTTGTGTGAATACCCCGCTGAAACATTCGAGTGAGAATATATTTTTTTTAGATTCCTTTGACTGAGATGGAAATGACTTACTCAGTGGTCTTTTGCCCGAATCTCTAGCTTCAAGATTAGCTTTCCTCTTCTTTTTATTTAACTCTTCGGCCTCACAAGCCCGTTCAACCAATACCACAAATTCTTTTAGCTCTAAGATCCCAACTAACACAAGAATATCCTCATTCAATCCATCCTCAAATATCTAGCACATACTAGCCTCGGTGGAAACACACTCTCGAGCATATTTACTAAGTCTGACAAATTTTCGCTCATACTCTGTCAGTGTCATACAACCCTATTTCAGCTCAAAAAATTCCTTACATTTCTGATCGATGAACCACTAACTAATATATTTCTTTTGGAACTCCTCCTGAAAGAATTCCCATGTAACCCTCTCTCTTGGTACCACCGATACCAGTGTATTCCACCAGTGATATGAAGAATCTCTCAGAAGTGAGATGGCATACTTTAAACACTCATTCGGCATGCAGGACAACTCATCAAATATCCTAATGGAGATTTTGAGCCAAAACTTGGCTCTCTAGGGATCATCATCCACATTCGCTTTGAAATATTTAGCCCTATGCTTTCGGATCTTATCAACCGGGGGCTTGTTCATTCTTTCAAATTACATACGTTGTGGAGCTACGGGAACTGGTCGAGGAATAGGTGGGGGTGGAGGAGGTTGGGCATTCAGATTTGTTCGAACAAATTCTGTATACCACTCATTCATCATGTGGAGAAAGGCTTCCCTACCCTCTTCTCCCTGACTAACCGTAGAAGGTCTACTATTAGACGGAGCTACGCCTTGAGGGGGAGCTAGCACATTACTTTCTACTTCATTAGCTACAGCTTGGTCGGGATCCATTTACTATATGAAAACATAGTTTAAATTCGTCAGGAGTCATCACACTATCACAGTTTATATATAACATGTATAGCTAGACTCTTACACACGCTACGTTAGTCCGAGAATCAACTAAACCATAGCTCTTATACCACTAAATGTAACACCCATTACCCGTATTTAACACCAGAACAGTGTACGGGGCATTCCCGGACTGAAACACAAACAAACATATATATTTGAGTCATAAATTTCGTTTAAATTAAAAACTTTTCATATCATCCCTAAAACGAGCCTATGAGGCTCAATACATGCTTTGGAAGTGGTTTGGGACTAAACCGAGAACTTTAAAAGTTTTACAAAACTTAGAAAGTTTTCTCATGTTACAGGCCCACACGCCCGTGTGGCCCAAGGGATACGCCCGTGTTACAAGCCGTGTCCAAAATAGGGTGCTCTCTGACTTGTGCCATACGACCGTGCCACACGCCCTTGTGCTAGGCCATGTGGTCAATTTAATTTTCATAAAACAGGTGCAAGCTTCAATGGACAGGGCACACGCCAATGTTTGAAGTCGTGTCGTCCACACGGCTAAGACACACGCCCGTGTCTCTGCCCGTGTGCTCAATACTGAGCATTCTATTTTGCAACAATTAAGGTGCAGGGGATACACGGTCAAAACACATGTCTATGGGGAAAGCCGTGTGTCACACATGGCCTAGACACAGGCCCGTGTGTCTACCCGTGCTGACAAAAATAAGGCTATTTACCTAGCCATTTCATCACCGTTCCATGCACAAACCTACACAACAAACATAGAGCCATTCCAAGCATATACCATCAACCAAATCAACCACAACTAAGGCATCAACACCCCATTCACATGCTTTCATTTATCATACACAAACATTTTATACTCATCAACTCATATCGTGCAATTTCCCACATCCATGAAAAGCATCATCATATGCATATATATACATAAACCAATCTTATCCAATTTCAATGGCCATTTACAAAATGAATTATCAGCCTACATAAGCCAACACATTTGGCTAAATCAATTATGATACATAACAGAATGACCAAGTCCCTATACATGCAATAACTCAAAATATTAAAATCAATGATACCCAAAATATTAAGTTGATAGTGTGAATGGATCTCCGACAATTTTTGATCCCGAGCTGGCTTGGTGACTCTAAAAGACAAGGGAAATGAAAGGGGAGTAAGCTATATAGCTTAGTAAGTTCCAATGCAAATAATAAGCATTATAGTCACACATGTATCATACAAATAAACATGATGAGCATGGCTTAATTAGTATCAAGATCTTCTAATAATAACTTACTCATTTATAACCTTACCGATGGATTCATCACATATCAAGATCATTAGTAAATGAGTTTTACGTACATACCTGTACCAACTCACAACATAATCATAACCTTTCACAACTTTAACATACTCGTTGAATTTCCCGTTGAACCACTTGGAATACTAAAGGATACTCGGGAATCTCGCACACACAATACTATACCAATGACATATCCTAGATATGGTCTTACATGGGATCTCTTATCGATTCCAATAGCTAGCTATGGTCTTACATGAAGTCTCATATTGATGCCATATCCCAGATATGGTCTTACACGTAATCTCAAATAACCCTAATGTCATGACATTCGTATCCTACCTATTCCTAAGGTTCAACCTAGATTTCTCACTTGTCAAACTTTATCGATTACATCCAAGGAGTCAATCATAATTCAAACAATATTAAATCATTTAAAACATAAATAAACAATGCATTATTTACATACGAACTTCCCTTGGTACAAAAATAGTAGAAATGGACGTAATCGTCAAACACCTTATTTTCCCCCCGATCTAAATCTGAACCTCATTTCTCTTTATCTATAATAGAAATTTAACTAATTTATTATCCAAATTTCTCAATTCAGTCCAAAAATCACATTATGGAAAAATTACATTTTTGCCCCTAAACTTTGAGATTTTTACATTTTGGTCCCTAGGCTCGTAAAATGAAATCTATCTGATTTCTTCAAGACCCAAGCCTAGACAAACCTCTGTCATGATTATAACAGCCCACATTTTCATTTAATCACACTTTTACACACATTTTGAAATCTTTTTACAAATAGGTCCTTTGACATTTTTATCAAAAATCACCTAGCAAAAGTTGTTTATCTAACATTAAACTTGCATAATCTACCATTAAAAATCAAAATACACACATGTATAACATGGGTCAAACCCTAGACCTCAATCATCTCTCAATTTAATGGTAAAAATAGATAGATCGAGTGATAACAACTTCAAAAATGTAAAGAGCATTACAAACAGGACAAGAACAAACTTACAATCGAGCTTGAAAGTGGCCAAACCCTAGCTATGGCTTCCATTCTAATTTTCGGTTATGGTGAGGAAGATGGAAAAGGATTTTGGCTTGAAATTTCTTTTTAATTCATTTATTTACCAAATGACCAAAATGCCCTTCACTTAAAACTTTGAAATTTTATATCACCATGTCCATTCAATTTAAAATCTCATAGCAATTGGACACCTTTAACAAGTAGAACTCAACTTTTGCACTTCTTACAATTTAGTCCTTTTTTACTAAATTGAGTGCCTAAAAGTCAAAATTTTCGAACAAAATTTTCAAAAAATCATTTCGTAAAAATTGTAGATCATAGAAATGTAATAAAAATAAACTTTACTACGTCAGATTTGTGGTCCTGAAACCACTGTTCCGACTAAACCCAAAATTGGGCTGTTATAGGTTAAGTCAAATAAATAAAAGAGGGAATTTCGTATCTTTAGTTTTTATTTCCTTTTAGGTGTTTATTTTTATTTCCAAGTTAGAATTTTTTCTTTCACATAATAAGATAGCATGCATGAATAAAATAAGCTGAATGCCTCTTTATTGGGAATGAGCATGTCTAGGATTGGATTGTAAGAAAGACTTGGTACTTAAGCAGTCTTTATGACTCACCTCTCTGTTCTTGCAATCCTACCTGGTGTTCAGTTTTCATTCATTACTTTGTTTTTGCAATGAAGACATTGCTTCTTTTTAAAGGGGGTAACGCATCTCGCATGAATTTTAGTAAGGTATTTCGCATGAATTTTGAAGTATGTTTCAATCTTTTTACTTAAGTATGTAAAAATAAATGAATATTTAGAAATAAAATTTTTTCATAAGTATGTTCAAATGTAGGATGATTTTTGATTTTATAGTTATACGTATGTTATCTTGAGTGATAGAATGCTTGCATGATCTTAATCTTATGTAGGATTTGCTATGAAAATTTGATTTCTTTAGAAATAGACATGTTTGAAGGTTTAAGTTTTTAGTAGTAACTTTCTTGAGGTGAAATCCTATGATGTATAAGAATCTAATATGATATAGGCACACTTTCTTTGGATCGTTTGAGCCTTTCAAACCAACCTTCTGAAATTTAACCATTGGAACTTAATTTTGAGCTTAAGGGCCTATTTATTGCAATTTACCTACATTATAAGCCACATTAACTTTTTTTAATTTTTATCCTATTCTTTTGCACCTATCTTAACCAAAAATTTTTCTTGGTGATCAAAGTTTGAGGAAAATTATGAAAAGATGTACATGCCCTTCACATGTTTAAAAAAAGAGAGAAAAATGAATAAATAAGCAAAGAAAATTTTTCTCAAATGCAGCAAAATAAGAGCAAATAAAGGAGTGCTCAAAGTCTCAAAAATAAAGAGCAACATTTGCTCATAGTTCTAGAAAAATAAAAGTGGAGCATAAGTTTGAAATAAGTTTGGGGGTATTCCAAAGACCCATTTGTATGAAATTTGTGACACCAAAAGATCTAAGACAAAGTTAGGTTTAAGATCTTTTAAACCTCAAAATCAGTTCTCTTTATCCCATCCTTTAGCTAGCCCCTTTATAGCATAATAAAAGACCTATTGATTAAATGATTATAACGACTATATTAGTGGAGAGGAATTAATGAGTCCAACACATGAAGGCACTAATTAAACCTTGGGATTGCTATGTTTAGTTGATAAGGGATGCATATTGATTGGTGAATGTTATGTATGACTTTGAAAATGAATTCAAATTACGATTCATGTTGACATTATGATGTAATTAGTATAAAGTTTGGAAATAATATTTATAGTCAAGCTACTTATGAACAAAGAGTATTTTTGAGCATGATTTTATTGAAGCATGATTATGTGCAAAGATTGATGCTACTTTATCATTATGCAAAATTGCCTTAGCAAAAATTGTGATGTGCATGAACATTACTCGGGATGAGCAATGGTTTAAGTTTGGGGGTGTGTAAACTAGAAATTATACATGGTTTTTCTATATATTTTTGCCACCTTTTTACTTAATTATTATGTTTATCTCGAGTAATTATTATTGAAATAATAGAATTTTATTTAATTAGTAATTTTAGACATGAATTTGGAAAGTATGTGAAATTAATTACTTGATTTTCATGCATATTTTGTATTAATTCATGTTAATTTATTAATGTATGTACTTTTCACTATGTAGGAGGTCCATTGGAAACATGATCTAAATAAATAAAAGATGGCCATGCACAAATTATCTATGTGGATGACAAGACCATGCAATTTTGGGCATGGGGTCGATACTTGACCAAGTAAAGGTGATAAAAGAAGGACATGTCTGCTAAGTTATAGGACTGAAAAAACCATCTAACAAGGGGAATTAAAAGCCCAATTTTGGCAATTGATGTTGGCCACCCAAAATGTGTTTTGGGATATTTAATTGAAGGTCCCTACAGTTGGAAAATAATCAAAATTCAGCCTAACAATTTCCCTGTTGAAACTGTATACCCTATAACTATTTTTAGCTTAAAATTCGAATTTAAATTGAGAAGAATTGGTCATCCAATTTCCTTGAAGCATGGCTGGCCCTATGAGGGAGGGAAGGAAGGAAATTTAAACCTATTTTTCATAAACTCAAACCCTTACCTTCACTTATAAATACCATGCCATTCCTTACTTTTCAATCATCCTTCATTTCTCAACATTCCTTCCCCACTCACTCTAGTTTCCTCTCAATTCTTTCCCCATTTTTCCCTTGCATAGCCGTCCATCCCCTTGCCCTTCTTTAGCCTCAAAAGCTTTACAAAAGCACTCTTTAACTACCTACCTTCTAAACCCTTGGCAAAAGAAGCTTCAATTAGAACAGAGGAGTGCTTCAGTCAGAATAGATCCGAAAGGTTGCTGATTGAGTCTGCTCTTTCCTCTTGATTATCTATTTTAACATGTTTGCTTTGAGTTTTATGCTTTTGACAACAACTATGAAGTTTTAAATCCTATTTGTTGGGATAATTATATTAAGTTAATGATATTTATTTAATTCATATTAACATGTTTTGTGCCTTAGTCGATTATGATTTCAATTAATATTATGATACATTTCATTCATATGTGATTGGGTGCACTTAGATTAGCTGAGCGATCCTAACCAAACGACGGCTAGTAGACTCATAATTGAAAAGTGCATTACTTAATTTAGGCCATTAAAACTAACTAACTTAAGGTTCATAATATCTTTAGTTAGCTCTATTATCTTGGATGATTTTTAGATTTATGTAATTAAACTATTGCAAACGTAAATGTCCCTGTGACCTTGCATAAGTGCTAAGAAACCCTTAGTCTAATATGATCAGTAACATGCATATTTAACTAAGTAAAAGATCTGAGAGGACTTAATTTCTTTTCCAAACCCATAAAAGATCGAGTTGCCATGGAAGCAATTTTGAACATGTTAGCATGATGAAAGTAAGTTAATTTGATTAAAATAATTATCCTACCCCATTTAATGTTGATTGTTTTTATTGCTAAATCCTTCATTCATACATTTAGGTAAATTACATTTAGATTAGAAATTGCATTAGGGACCACTCTTGCATTTAATTAATCTAATCATCATTGTCCAAATTTATTGAGTTTTTTTACATCAAATTGTTAATGAGAATTTTGCAGTTAATTGTTTAAGCTTATACAATCCTTGTGGAGACTATACCTTATTTTTACTTATTTGTTACTTGAATGACTACGTACACTTGTGTAAAGACATTACAATTCGTTAGAACAACCATTAACATCTTATAAATAAACTCCATATACAAACTATCAACAAAAGCATTAAGGCACACCAAGGATTGGCACAATTCAAGACATACCAAATAGACATACAACCCTATACATTCCACTTATAACCATTTCAATATATTCAAAAGCTACCAAAGTGGATCAATGGATTGTAATGTCCCAAAAGTTAGGGGCTGTAATTTTTCTTAAAATTCATGCTGTGATTGAATGACTAACTATTTGAGTGTATTTATGGGTTCTAAGGAGGCCTGGGTTCAAGGCTGAGCCTTGGGAAAATTTTAGTTTTTGGCCCTTAAGAGGAGAGGGCTGGTCGTAGTAGGATTTAAGAATATTTGTGTGCATTTAAGTGACACAAGTGGAGCATGTGACTTAGTGGTGTGGCATCAATGGGATAACAAAGGTGTGGGGTTCAAATCCCACGATGTGCAATTAGAGACTTTTATTTTGTGGCTTGAGAGTGGAAGAGGTAGAGTAGGGATCAAACTCTACAATGGAAGTTGGAGACTTGGTCAAATGTTTCAAATGGAAGGAGGAAAGCAAGTCTAGGAGATTTCGGTGGAGAAAATTAGGGAACTGATGTGTGTGGGAATGTTGGTCAAATTTGGGAGTGTAGCTAGGTGAGAAATTCAACTAGAGGGGGGCTTTGGGAAGCATATTCAGCAACTTGAGTGTTAGTAGAAACCAAAACCTTTCTTGTGCATTTGGAGTTCTCCTTTTGTTTCTTTTCGAGTTTTCATCTCTGAAGCATTTTATACACTTTCCTTACCTTTCGTGCATCTTTCTTTTATCCTTCTCTTATTGTTTAGCCTTTCATAAACCTTTGGCACTCGTTTTAGCTTCTTTTTGGTTGGTCGAACCTTACTCTTCTTACCATCTCTCTGCACACTTCATTTGTTTTTCTTTTCTTTTCCTCTAGGCTGTATCTACACTCCTCCCTTTTTTATTTCTCCTTAAGCCGAATACTTTTATTCTTGAAGTTTTGGTTCTTCTTTTGCTGGATTAATCCTGTTATCAGACAACTAACAATTGTTGTCGTTCATTGGTGTTGGTAAGGGTGGAGTAACACAAATACTTTCTTGATTCATTCTAGTTAGAATTTTTGGGGCTGCTTGAGTAAACTTCGGTCTCTCTCTTTTCTCTGTGGGGGGCCAAATGTTGGATGGTTACTAACACTCTTTTGTTCATCAATTAATACTAGGGACTCGTTTTCTTTAGCCTTGAAATAGGGCCGATTACTGTTGCATTGTAGGAGATCGTCTCACGTGGTAAGTAAAGCTAGTTAAGTAAAGTATTTCAATATTTTGGGTTACCAAGGGTTGAGACTAACTGAGGGTTCAATTGTTATCATAGGTGCCTCGGAAAGTGTCTCAAGCCATAACTCATAATAGGTGTGTAATCTCACACCCCTGTTGGTTCTGTTAATGCGATGATTTGTGAATCGGCTAAAAACCAAAATACCGAAAAGCCAAAATATCTGCATCTGAGATCACTCAAGTGTGTGAGTGCTCATAGAGATAAACCGAGCTACAAGAGTTGGCGATAGACTGTTGGGAGTGTCACGAACTCTCTCTTGAGACTGAGGCTGTAATGGGCCTTGTTGAGCCAAAGTGGGCTAAGTGGGCCCGATGCACTAATGGGCCTACAAGGGCAAAATCTATGGTAAGTGCCGAATGATAGATACGGCTATAAAGTCTGTAAAATCGTGATAGAAAATGGGCTGAATGGGCCACACGAACGTGTGGGCCAGCTTGGGCCGAAATTGGGCTTTAGGCCCAATTACACCATTTTGTCCATAAAGAAAACCTGTGTCGCTCGATGCGACAGTAGGCCTCCGAAAAGACCGTTAGATGACTAAATTACCGAAACACCCTCAAAGGGTAATGTAATACCCCAAACCCGGTCAATACGTTGCGACCAAATCTAGGATGTTACCAGAAAGGTAGTTTTGAAGATCATTTAACGGAACATCGCAATTTGAGAAAACATTCTTTTTTTTTTCCGTTTGATAAATCCAAGTTGAGGGGGATTGATTAGGGTGTAGTATGTTGTAACCACTACTTACTAAGATATCCAGAAGTAGAAATCGGGTTAAATTCATAAAACCATACTTTAGAAAATTTTGTTTAAAATAGTGTTGAGTAATGTGACTTTTGGAGAAGAGAAAGAAATAGAGATACTATTAGTAGTTCTAAGAAAGCTTCATGTTTTAATTACTTATTTCTTATGATCCGTTTGTTAATATTTGGAAAACCTTGATTTACGTTTTTAGGAAACCCCATTTTGATAGTTTATAACATAAATAAAAATTAGCATTTAAAACCAAACCCCAAATTTAAGTTAAAGTGGCCTTATTATATAATAAAATCCTAAAATAAGCTAAGTTCAAAATAAAGTAATGAAATTTATGAGAAAAATAGCAACGCATGGCCACCTCGAGTCCATCTCAGCTCCAAAACCCGCCATCTACTGATTACCTCCAAAAATTAGCAGAGGGGTGAGTCATCGAGACTCAGTGTGTAAATCCCCTTATAACGCAATCTGGCTTTAAGCCCACAGAATATAGCATAATAGGAATGTATGCAATGCGACCCAACCCAGTTTAGCTCTCCTTCCAAACACCTGTGGCTTTAAGCTACTGTGGTTCTTGACCACCGTGGTCCTTGATCACTCGTGACATTAGTCACTCATGACAATAGTCACTTCTATATATATATATCCATGGGGCCAACCCACTGTGGTAATTGACCATCGTGACGATCTCTGATAAATTACATATACGTGGGGACAACCCACTATGGTACTTGACCACCGAGAAAAGTCACTAATTAAATCATTCGTGGTACTTAGAACACTCGTGACAATAGTCACTCATTCTCCCTTCACCTTTCAATCAATCCCGAGCCCATGCTCTTCGCTTCGTGCACAATATGTATGCAATCAATATCGCACAGTGTGTATCGGATCATATTTCATACATGCAAACATCAAAATATACATACATACATATTAACAACAATATCATTATCGAGAACTTACCCGACGCCTCCAACCTTACCCATAAAGGCATTTTGCTTATCACATTAACCATTTCGGCTTTCAGCCTTAACAGTTAATAACAAAATAATAAAGAAAGCGTGTGAGTAATACATACCTGATAACGCGTAATACTAAGTTTTCTACATCGACACTCTCGTTAGCCGGAACGACTGCTATTTTCTATCCTAGACAGACGTCGGCTCTCTACCACAGCCCAACGAAAAGTCCCGAACTGCTGACATAGCTCACCTTTTGAATTTAAGAGTCGAAACTATGGGTTCGCTCCCTTTCTAGCTTGACCCACACTTGCATCCATGGTAAGGGTCTTTAATCAAGAAACTAGGTTAACGCAACGAGAGAAAAAGAAAGAATACGTGTCAAACAAAAGGAAGCTTCTTACCTCGACCACGAACATCGAGCTTCTTAGAAGGTTGGCCTATGAAACCGATTGAATCCCTAGATAAAACCAATATTAGAATCAATTTTCAAAGTAAGCAAAAAAAGTGGCCTTTCGGCCAAACAACCCGATAAGAACCCCCCTCACTACACAATCGGCCAACACCCACTTACCAAGATTCTCTCGAAAGCAGGCCACATGAAGGGAAGATGATGAAAATATGTCCCTCTACCAATGAACAATGCCCAAAGATACAAATGAGAACCTTCGATTAGCCACACCAAAGAGAAAAAAGAGAAAATGAACGAATAGAATACACAAGAGAGGAAGGTTCCTTACCGAAGAACAAAAGTATGCCGATTGAAGAAGCTCTATATTCGGCTAATAGCAAACTAAATGGAAAGGTGCAGATTTGGCTACCTCAAAGAAACCGATTGGCACCCAAAAAGGTTAGGCACAGGAGAAGTAATAGATAAGAATGATCGATCGACTGAACAAGGAGAATGAAGGTTGAATTTCGGCTAGCACCCACAAGAACCAAAAGAAAAATGATGCAAAGAAATGGGGTGATAATTTCGGTTGAAGAGAAAGGATGAAGAGAAATAGTAATGAGAGAAAGAGAGTTACGGTTTTGGTGAAGAAGAATGTACCAAAGTTACCGAAATTTAGAAAGAAAGGGGATGATTTCGGCTTAGAAGAAAAAGATAGGATAACCAATGAAAATAAAGAAGAAAAACATAAGGAGAGCTTAAGAAAACTTGCCAAAAGTTGACACTCCACACACTAAGGCTCTCGATTTTGCTATCACTCCCACAATGCAGAAATTTACTAACCCTATGCACCACATAGCCGTAATTCTCCTCCACTTCTTCTCTAACTTTTGGCCAACACTCAAACACCCACTGACCTCCTTGATTTCCTCCACTGAATGCTGCCCGTCACTTATTCGAATTGTTTGACTAGTTCAAACTCCCCAAATCCCTCATGACTATCCATTCAAATGGTTTGACTCCTTCAACACCCCTCCTTGAAGAACGCTTGCTGAATCCACCACTCTAGCTCCCTAGGCGCAAAAATAAAGCTTCTAAAGTGAGGCTTGTAGGACTCGAACCTCCTCCCTGCTGCAACTCCCTTGTGATGCCACTTCCCTGCATGCTAAGTGGTGTCTCCTTGCCACTCTACCACTCTTTTCTTGTGTCAACAAAAGCAAATATTCATACTTAAGACCTATCTCTGCTAGCTCCCCCTTAAAGTACCTAAAAATAGAATTTTCACCAAGGCTCAAGCTTAACCTCGAGCCTTCCCGGGATCCCCAAACACACCAAAATAATAAACAAAACCTGGCAACACACAACAGCACACAATAATGCAGAGCCCCTAGTTCAGGATGTTACAGTTCTACCCCCTTAAAGAAATTTCGGCATCAAAATTTACCTGGTCAAAAGAGATGAAGGTATTGCTGTCGCATCACATCCTCTGGCTCCCACGTGGCTTCCTCTGAACCATGATTCCGCCACAACACTTTAACCAATGGAACCGTCTTTCTCCGCAACACCTTAACATCTCAACCTAGGACTTGAACTGGTTCTTCAGCAAAAGATAAGTCAGGCCTTACTTTGATTTCTTCCACCGACACTATTTGAGATGGATCCGAACTGTAGCGTCTTAACATTGAGACATGAAATACATCATGTACCGACCCAATTTCAGAGGTAACTCGAGCTGATAAGCTATCGATCCCATATGCTTCAAAACACGATAAGGCCTGATGAACTTGGGGCTCAGCTTGCCCTTCCATCCAAACCTTAAGACTTTCTTCCACGGTGAAACCTTTAAGAAAACTTGATCACCCACAGAGAACTCTATATCCTTACGCTTCAGATCTGTATAAGATTTTTGCCTGTTAGAAGCTTTTTTCAACCGAGTCTAAATCAACTTAACCTTCTCCTCTATTTTAGAAACCAATTCCAGACCCAACAACTATCGCTCACCAACTCTGTCCAGCAAGTGGTGTGCGGCATTTCTGACCATACAACACTTCATAGGGTACCATCTGAATACTAGATTGATAGCTGTTGTTGTATGCAAATTCTGCCAACGGTAGCAACTCCTCCCAACTACCCCTGAAGTCAATAACACAACCTCTCAACATGTCTTCCAAGATCTGAATTGCTCTTTCCAACTGGCCATCAGTCTGGGGACGAAACATTGTGCTGAAATCCAATCTCATACCCAACACTTGATGCAACGCCTTCCAAAACCTCGACGTAAACCTGGGGTCTCTGTCTGATATGATAGACATAGGTACCCCATGCAATCTCACAAGCTTCGCCATATAAAGTTTGGCTAACTTTTGTAATGAGCAATCAACCCGAACTGATATGAAATGAGCAGAATTCGTCAACCGATCCATAATTACCCACATCGAATCTTTCTTCGAAGGTAAGGGGTAGCCCACTCACAAAGTCCATCGTTATCCTTTCCCACTTCCAAAGTGGAATCTTTACTGGCTGTAGCAACCCCGAAGGTAATTGGTGTTCCGCTTTCACTTGCTGACATGTTAAGCATTTATTCACACATTCAGTTACCGCTTGCTTTGACCCGACCACCAAAACTGTTCTCGCAGATCCCTATACATCTTACTTCCACCATGATGCATAGCGTATGGGCTTTTATGTGCTTCCTGTAGAATCTTTCGTCTCAATTAGGAATCCTTGACATACAAGGCCTTCCCAAAAAGCATAATACCCCATTACTGTTCACACTAAAATCTCCTATCTCACCACCTGCCAATAACTGAAGTTTTGAGCTTAACGACTCATTAGACAATTGCTTCTCTTTTATCTGACTGACCCAAGAAGGCCTAACTTGAAGTTCAACTAGCACACTTTCATCATCATATAAGCTGAGATGGGCAAACATTGCCCTCAAGTCCGATATTACCTTATGGCTCAACGCCTCTGCCACTACGTTAGCCTTACCCGGGTGGTACTCAATCGAACAATCATAGTACTTTAATAATTAAATCCACCATCACTACCTTAAATTCAATTCCTTCTGGGTAAGAAGATACTTCAAACTCTTGTGGTCCGTGTAGATGATGGACTTCTCCCCATACAGATAGTGTCTCCAAATCTTCAAATCAAACACTACCGCAGCTAACTCTAGATCATGTGTAGGATAATTCACTTCATGCGGTCTCAACTGCCGAAACGCATATGCCACCACCTTCCCTTCTTACATCAACACACACCCTAACCCTGTGTGCGATGTATTACAGTAAACGACAAACTCCTTCCTGGCCTCAGGTTGAATCAACACTGGAGCCTCAGTAAAGATCCTTTTCAGCTTCTCAAAACTTTCCTGTTGCTTATCTGACTAGACAAACGGTACCCCTTTCCATAACAACTTAGTTAATGGTGCGACTATCAACGAGAATCCCTCAAAAAATCTTCTGTAGTACCCAGCCAAACCAAGAAAACTCCAAATCTCTACCACAGACTTAGGCGGTTTCCAATCCAACACAGCTTCAATTTTTTTGGTGTTAAACCCTAATCCGCTCAACAGACACAACATGTCCTAAAAAAGTAACTTCCTTCAGCCAGAATTCACACTTACTGAATTTGGCGTACAACTGTTCCTCTATTAAAATTTGCAGAACCACCCAAAGATGTGAATCATGTTCCTCTTCCAAACTTGAATAAACCAAAATATCGTCTATGAACATCACGACAAATTGGTTCAAATAAGGTTGGAATACCGGTTCATCATGTCTATAAACGCAATGGTGCATTTGTCAACCCAAATGGCATCATCAGGAACTCGTAGTGACCATAATGAGTTTGAAAAGCTATCTTATGAATATTTGCCTCCCTGACCTTAAGTTGGTGATAACCTGACCTCAAGTCTATCTTTGAAAAGACCGAAGCACCTTGCAACTGATCGACAGATCATCTATCTTAAGCATGGTACTTGTTCTTAATCGTCAACTTGTTCGACTGCCTATAGTCAATGCACATCCGCATCGACCCATCCTTCTTCTTAACAAATAGCACCGCCCTCCCCAAGGTGACACACTGGATCAGATGAAACCCCGGTCTAACAGTTCCTAAATTTAAGCTTTCAGTTCCCCCAACTCTTTCGGACGCCATTCTATATGGGGCAATAGACACCGGCGCTATTCCCGAAAGAAGATCAATTCCGAATTCCACCTCATGATCCAGAGGTAACCCTGGAAGCTCTTCTGGAAAAACATCAGCGAACTCTTTCACTGTTCTGACATCCCCCACAGTCAACTCTTTAGCCTCCAGAGCTCGAATGAAAGTTAAGAAAGCCTCGCACCATTTTCTTATCATTCTTTCAGCCTTTAATGCAGATATTACATTAGACAAGTAGTTCCTCCTTTCACCTATCACTAAGACTTCATTATCCTCAGGAGTCCTTAACACCATTTGCTTGGCAGCACAATCCAAGTTTGCCCGATACTTCGCTAACCAGTCCATGCCTAAGATCAAATAGAATTCCTCAAACGGCAGTTCCATCAGATCAGCCGGGAAAACCATCCCTTGTACTTCTAAAGGCACATTCCTAAAGAGTTTGTTCACCACTATAGATTGTCCTAAAGGGCTAAGTACAGTCATCTTCCTAGAAGCAATCTTAGAGTCTATGTTCAGAGTTTTAGACACCACACTAGCAACATAGGAATGTGTTGATCCAATATCAATCAGTGCAGTAAAAGACAATCCGTAAATAAGGAACATACCGGTTATGATGTTCGATGAATCACCCTCCTCTCGGTGCCTAGTTGCATAAACCAAACCAGGCTATCTTGCATCAGTGTTCCCAGCACCTCTGCTCGGTGCTCACGTCCACGACCAAAACTATTTCTTCCTCTAACGGACCATGACCTCTCTATAGTTACGGACCACCTCTACCAGGCTGTACATAGTTCTGACCCACTGGCCCTGCTCTGTTGGGCTCTTGTGGACAGTTCCTTACTCGATGATCCACCGATCCACATCTAAAGCATCCATTACTTCTTGTCCAACACTCTCCTAAGTGAAACTTCCCACACGTAGCACATTGTTGTGGCCGACCAGTAGTAACAGGCCTTACCACTCGACCCGACCCATCTAACCTAGGCCTTTTCTGAAAATTCCCAGTAGACCTTGACGGTCTAAAACTTCTCTTATTACTACCCTTGTCCTATCCTAATTCTGCCTTTTAGATCGCTTTGCCTCCTCAGCTATCTTGGCCTTCTCAACCAAAACAGCAAACTCTCTTTCCCATTGCGGAGCTATTAGTACTCGTAACTCATCCCTCAGACCATCCTCAAATCGAACACAATTCTCATGATCTGTAGACACAATACCACGAGCAAATCGGCTTAGACGCAAGAATTTCGCTTCATACTCGCCCACTGAATTACTCCCTTGAACCAAGTTTAGAAATGCCTTACCCACATAGCTCGACCCAATATACTTTCCCTGGAACGTAGACTTAAAAAGTCCCAGGTGATGTGGTCAGCTTCTGTGCCATCTCTAATCGTGAGCCACCATTGGTAAGCGTCATCTCGGAGAAGAGACACAACTCTTTTTAGTTTCTCTTTTGTGGTGTAGTCAAGATCATCCATGATGTGCTCAACCGCCTCGAGCTAATACTCAGCTACATTAGGAGCTACACAAGAGACGCCCCTAAACATTTTAGCCCCATTCGCTCGAAGTCGCTCTGACATAGATTTTAGACTAATCCGTGCTCGCTCTCGTAACTCTTTCTAGAACACGTAACATAGCCTAAGACACAGCATCATCTCCACCAATTTAATCTCGAATTTCGCTTTACAACTTGCGCGTCGGCACCTCCCTTCTGCCCACGCCGATCCAAAGGCTCAGGCCCAACATCTCAACCTCTTCTATGGCCTCGTATATTGCGCCCACGTCCTCTACTACTCATTACTACTAACGTTATTTAATCTAATTAAAAGTTTTATGAGTTAGTGTTTTTTTCCACTGTTTATTACAGAGTAGTTTTATGAAGGCAGCATCATAAGTAATTCTCGCCAATTCATGCATACCTAAGGTTTCAGTCTCTAAAGTTGCATTTCTCATTACAAGTAATCATAGCATATCACACTTACTTCATGTAAAACAACCAAAAGTCAAGAGACTTACTGTGCAGATTTGGTGTCGGAGACTCGGGTGCCATGCTTCCAGAAGACATATCATTTTCTAACCATCTTTTAAAACATTTTTGAATCCCCTACCCACATTGAGTTTTTGAAACCTAGCTCTGATACCACAATTCTAACACCCTAAACCCGATCAATATATTATGACCAAATCAGGTATGTTACCAGAAATGTAGTTTTGAAAATCATTTAATGGAGCATCGCAATTTGAGAAAACATTCATTTTTTTCTGTTTGATAAATCCAAGTTAAGGGGGATTGGTTAGGGTGTATTATGTTGTAACCACTGCTTACTAAGATATCCAAAAGTAGAAATCGGGTTAAATTCGTAAAACCATACTTTAGAAAATTTTGTTTAAAATAGTGTTGAATAATGTGCCTTTGGAGAAAAGAAAGAAATAGAGATACTATTAGTAGTTCTAAGAAAGCTTTAAGTTTTAATTACTTATTTCTTGTGATACGTTTGTTAATATTTGGAAAACCTTGATTTACGTTTTTAGGAAACCCCATTTTTGACAGTTTATAACATAAATAAAAATCAGCATTTAAAATCAAACACCAAATTTAAGTTAAAGCGGTCTTTTTACATAATAAAATCCCAAATTAAGCTAAGTTCAAAATAAAGTAATGAAATTTACGAGAAAAATAGTAACGCATGACCACCTCGAGTCTATCTCGGCTTCAAAACTCGCCATCTACTGATTACCTACAAAAATTTACAGAGGGGTGAGTAATCGAGACTCAGTGTGTTAATCCCTTTATAACGCAATCTGGCCTTAAGCCCACATAATATAGCATATTAAGAATGTATGCAATGCGACCCAACCCAGTTTAGCTCTCCCTCCAAGCACCCGTGGCTTTAAGCCACTGTGGTTCTTGATCACCGTGATCCTAGACCACTCGTGACATTTGTCACTTGTGACAATAGTCACTTCAATATATATATCCGTGGGGCCAACCCACTGTGGTACTTGACCACCGTGACGATCTCTGATAAATTACATACACGTGGGGCCAACCCACTATGGTACTTGACCATCGAGATAAGTCACTAATTAAATTATTCATAGTTTCAACCACCGTGGTAGTTAGACCACTCGTGACAGTAGTAACTCGTGACAATAGTCACTTATTCTCCCTTCACCTTTCAATCAATCCCGAGCCCATGCTCTTTACTTCATGCACAATCTGTATGGAACAAATATCACAGTGTGTATCAGATCATATTTCATACAAGCAAACATCAAAATATACATGCATACATATTAACAACAATATCATTATCGAGAACTTTCCCGGCGTCTCCAACCATACCCATAAGGGCATTTTGCTTATCACATCAGCCATTTCGACTTTCAACCTTAACAGTTAATAACAAAACAATAAAGAAGGCGTGTGGGTAATACACACTTGATAACGCATATACTAAGCTTTCTATGTCGACACTCTCGTTAGCCGGAACGACAGCTATTTGCCTATCCCAGACAAACGTCGGCTCTCTACCATAGCCTGGCGAAAAGTCCCGAACTGCCGACACAGCTCGCTTTTTGAATTTAAGAGCCGAAACTATGGGTTCGCTCCCTTTTCTAGCTTGACCCACACTTGCATCCATGGTAAGGGTCTTTAATCAGGAAACTAGGTTAACACAACGAGAGAAAAAGAAAGAATACATGTCAAACAAAAGGAAGCTTCATACCTCGACCACGAACACTGAACTTCTTAAAAGGTTGGCCTATGAAACCGATTGAATCCCTAGATAACACCAATATTAGAATCAATTTTCAAAGTAAGCAAAAGAAGTGGACTTTCGGCCAAACAACCCAATAAGAACCCCTCACTACACAGTCGGCCAACACCCACTTACCAAGATTCTCGCAAAAGCAAGCCACACGAAGAGAAGATGATGAAAATACATCCCTCTCCCAATGACCAATGCCCAAAGATACAATCAGAACCTTCGATTAGCCACACCAAAGAGAAAAAAAGAAAACAAACAAATAGAATACACAAGAGATGAAGGTTCCTTACCGAAGAACAAAAGTATGCCGATTGAAGAGGCTACCTCAACAGAGAAACCGATTGGCACCCAAAAAGGTTCGACACAGGAGAAGTAATAGATGAGAATGATCGATCGACTAAACAAGGAGAATGAAGGTTGAATTTCGGCTAGCACCCACAAGAACCAAAAGAAAGATAAAGCAAAGAAATAGGGTGAGAATTTCATTGAAGAGAAATGATGAAGAGAAATAGTAATGAGGGAAAGAGAGTTACGATTTTGGTGAAGAAGAATGTACCAAAGTTACCGAAATGCAAAAAGAAAGGGGATGATTTCTGCTTAGGAGAAAAAAATAGGATAACCAATGAAAAGAAAGAAGAAAAACATAAGGAGAGCTTAAGAAAACTTGCCAAAAGTCGGCACTCCACACATTAAGGCTCTCGGTTTTGCTATCACACCCATAATGCCCAAAATTCACTAACCTCATGCTGAATCTGATTATAACGTCTAGGCCAATTTTGTGGTGTTACATGGATAGTGTGATTGTACGTCGATGAAGATTCCAACCGCTCGAGCTTTCCAATGATCTACAAAATAAAGAAAACAACTATATAAGCAACTAGTGCTTAGTAAACTCATATAAATGAACTTAAACTTACCAATTGCATTAAAGTAATCTGCCATGAGTAATTCCATTTAGTCATAGACCAAATTTCCTTTTTCAATACCACATACCTCACAAGGTTAGTAGGTGAAACAATGCACATATAAATCCAACCCAATCAAGGCATATAACATATCAAGCATTTCAATTTCACCATTCTACTGTCATATGACTACCATATACCTTCATTTTCTTTTAACTATACTCATCACATATTCCATATCCTTATTTTAAATAATAGATCATTTCATATAGTCATATACTCTGTAAAGCTTTAATTACTCGCTCATATCATGAAATGAATTTCAATATATAAATCATTCGTCCACATAATTCAAAAGTTACTTTTTCAATCCAAATACATCAAACCACCTCTATTTCAAAGGAATTTTCATACAAACAATCACATTTACTCAAAGTAACAACCCATACATGTAACTAAAAAACTCATTATAATATCTTTCACTTATCAATACTATAAATATGCCATAATATATATAAGCACATAAATAAATTGTAATTCCATTATTTCATAGCCGATGATCTAGTTACTTGACTCGAATACTCGAGTAACTACACCACACTAGAAGCATCATATATGTGTAACAAAGGCACTGAAGTGCAGACAGAGGCACGAATGTGCAATCAGAGGCATGATTATGCAATCAGAGGCACCGAAGTGTAAACAGAGACACCAAAGTGTAGCAAAGGCACCGAAGTGCAATCTCGTACAAGCTCGCATATTAAACCTATTGGCATGCCAATCGTATCCTCAACATTTACTACATTCAATCAAACATTAAGCATAAATTTGTTACTTTTATACACATTCATCATTCGGAAGTAGCTCATCATTTTTGTATATTTACATTACATTTATATCAACAGTGTGAAATCACAAAAATGCTTTCACTAACTATTCATTCTCATATGTACTCATTTGTAATAATCGATTTCCAATAATAATAAATGAAATTTCTTAACATATATTCAACTAACTAACAAACAATGATATAGTAACAAGATAGTTACATTTACATATCAAAACATTATGAACTTACCTTAATCAAGGTAAACATTTAAAGAGACAATCTATAATTCCTAATCACCAAGTACAATTTCACCAGTCACATTAATAATTGTTCACATATCCTTAATTTGATTAATTTCTCTAGTTGATCCATAATAATAATTTATCATGTAACACACCTCACCCGTATTCAACACCAGAATAAGGTTGCGGAGCATTATCGAACTTATAAAACAATTAAACAATAATTTTACATACATTTTCAAATTTCATATAATCATCATTCAAACTCAATCACATTGTCCCTAATAGAAGCCTACGAGGCCTTAAACATGCTTTAGAAATGGTTCGGGACTAAACTGATAACTTAGGAAACTTTTACGAGACTTAGAAAATTTTTCAAATTTCAGGGGAGACACACCCGTGTGGCACGGCCGTGTGTCTCACACGGCCAAAGACATGCCCGTGTCCCAAGCCATGTGGACATTCAAAATGGGATCACATGGTCGTGTCCCAGCCCGTGTCCAACCCCATGTAACCCTCTGACTTGGGTCACACGTCCAACACAGATGCCCATATGGCTAGCCCATGTGCCTAAAATGGCCACACACGCCTGTGTGCCAGGCCATGTACTAGGCTGTGCCAAACCTGTAGGGTATACTGACTTAGGCCACGTGGCCAATCACACACCGGTGTCTTGGGCCATGTGGAGCGTACAGACTTGATTTTTAATTCAACACCAGGAGACACACTGTCGTGTAACCTGACCGTGTGTCATGTATGGCTGAGACACACACCCGTGTGGACAAAAATAGGCTATTTACCAAGCCAATTTGCCACCCAAATTTGCATATACCTACATCAACCCAAATGGCATAAATCATGGCATAACTAATCATGTAAATCAACTCCAATCAAGCTCAACTTATACCATTTCAATACCAACCATTCCGAGTCACACAATTACCACAACACATTAATCAAATTCATACCAAAACTAACTTTTACAAAATATCAAATAACTAATCCCAAATATGCATTATTTGCCTAGATTCACTAGCATACCAATACTATAACTCAACCATTTGCTATTCATATTACCTATTATCAACAAGCATCACATATCCATCATTAAACTCACACACAAACCATATGCACAATTATATACACAACCAAACCAACCAAATTAAGCCAACTTCCATGGCTATATACAAAACCAAACTTTAAAGATTTACAAGCCAATTCAAATGGCTAAATTCATTATCAAATCATAACCAAAATGACCCTATTCCTATACATGCCATATACTTAAAACACTTAAGTTCAAAAGTATCGAAGAGATAGTAGGATAGTGTGACAAAGTCTCTAACAATCCCCGAATCTGAGCTTGCTTTGATTTCACTATAAAACACAGAAAAATTAAACAATGTAAGCTATAAAGCTTAGTAAGCTCGTATGAAATAATAACCAAAGCTCACCATTCAATTATCATTCAATAATGCAAACATAACATACTACAAAACATTTAACCACAATGTTAACATGTATTCAATCACATAATTAACCATGAACTTACAATTTCCATAGATTCGATGCTTATATAGTTTCTGTACATACCTGTACTGATATGTATTTATTTCTCACCATTTCAAATCTTTGATATACTCGTTAAACCATTTGGAATAATACAAGATACTCGGGAATCTCGCACCCTAAGTGCCAATATGTATAGCTGAAGCTATCTCATTAAAATCTTGCATCGAAGTGCCAATACATAGCTGAAGCTATCTCAATATCATATCTTAATAATGGTCACTCTCGAGCTACCAACGGGCTGCTCACACAAGCTGACAATGACGTAGCTACACAGTTCTGCTCACACAAGCTGACTAGAATTCGTAACACATGCTGGATAACTTAGCCACTGGTAGGACGTATGAACCAACACCCAAAACAATAATAACCCCTAATGACATGTCATTCGTATCCTATCTATTGCAAGGGTTTAACCGGGATTTCACACTTGCCAAATTATCGTCAAACATGTTCGTAGAGTCGTATTCACAGTTTATGCAATATAAAAGCATATAAAATACAATTATAATAATGCTTATTACATACGAACTTACCTCAAATGCAAAAATGATGAATTAAGTCGATTAATTCGAAACTTTGTTCTTTCCTCGATCTAAATTCGTATTTCGCATTTATTGATCTAAATATAATCAAAATTAACTTATTTAATAATCTCTCTATTCAATTTATTCCAAATTATACATTAAGACAATTTTACACATTTGCCCTTAATATTTCACATTTTTACAATTTAGTCTTTATTTCATAAAATCATAAATTCATGCAATTCAACCTATACCCATGCTAGCTGAGTTTCAATTAGGTCCCTAGCAGCTCACATTTTTCATTTATTTCACAATTTAATCAAGAATTTTACACATTTCACAAATTAATCCCTTTTTGGACATTTTACTAAAAATCACTTAACAAATGTTGTTTATCTAACAACAACTATACATTTTCTATCATTAAACATCAAAATACATGTATATTCATCAATGATAAAACCCTAAACCTATAACAATTTTGCAAAATAGTCCTTGTGTAACAGCCTGACTTAGGGCCTAGTTGAAATAGTGGTGCGAGACCACAAATCCAAAATAGAAACATGAGTTTTACAATTTTTATGAGGCTTATGAGGTGATTTCATGATTGTGTAAAAATTTCATGAAGAAATTTTATTAATTAGTGATTAAATTATCCATTAGGACTAAATTGCAAAGAGTAGAAAATATGAGATTCAGGAAGATTCAAGTATGAAATAGAATTATAAAAATTACTAGGGTCCTTATTTAGCAATTAGACCAATATATTTGATGATGGAAAAAATAGACATGGGAAGGAAAAGTCTCAAGAAAAGATCATTAGGGGCATTTTTGTCATTTGGTTAATAAAAGAATAAAAAGGGAAAATAAGTCAAAAAAATGGTGTCCATCTTCTTCCCCTTGGTCGAAAATCACAAGGAAGACATAGCTAGGGTTTTTTCAACTTCTAAGCTTGATAATAATTGCATCCTAGCCCCGTTTTTAATGTTCTTCGTATTTTTGAGACCATCGTAGCTCAGTTTAGCTATTCTAGCTATATTTTGAGCTAGGGTTTATGTTCAAAAATTTACCCATGTATGACATGCATGTATTTTGATGTTTTATGAAAGAATATGAAAGTTTTATGTATAATAAACATCTTTTTCTAAGTGATTTTCATGAAAAATGCATAAAAGGACTAAATTGTAAAAGTTGTAGAAATGGTCATACATGATGGAAATAGTGAAAATTGGATGTTGTTATAGTTGAGAATGTGATTCGGCTAGGCTTGAAATGTAAGAAAGTTGAATAAAAATTATTTTACGAGCCTAGTGGCAAAAGTGTAATTATGTAAAAGTTTGGGGCAAAATTATAATTTTTACAAAATATGAATTATGAGTCGATTTAGTCAATGCGTGCATTTAACAAGTGAAATTATTATTATATATCAAGAAACATGAAGCCCTAATCGAAACCGATGTAAGAAAAAATTGAGGACTAAATCGAGCATTGATGCACATGTTGAGAATCGAGGTAAGTTTGTATGAAGTTAAAGTTACATAATGTTCATTATTTGAAACTACTTAATATTATGATAATGTACATTATTGCTATGAAAATCAAGTGATAAAGCCTCGATGAGGAAATGGTGAAAATAAGCTAAGTGAAATTCCGAATAAAGATTCGGAATAATAAGGATACTCATGTTATAGCAATGAATAAAGGAGATCTCGTGTAAGACCATGTCAAGGATATGGCCTCGGTACCAAAGGAAAATTTCATATAAGACCATCTCTGGGAGATGGCATCGACATCTGTGTATGATTTCATATAATACCATGTCTAGGACATGGCATCGACATCGAGCTATAAGATCCCGTGTAAGACCATATTTGGGATATGACATCGGCATCAAGGGGTGATCCCATGTAAGACCATATTTGGGATATGGCATGGGCATCAAGATTTATGCATAACGAGTTTGAATATCATGATAATCTAATTAATTCATGGGCAAAAGAGCCAAGTGTGTAAAATGGTATAGGGCCAAAACTATTTATGGATGACCTTGAGTTTCATTCATGTTATGAATGATGAAGATTTGAGTTTATGCTCTTGATAGTATATATGCTAAGTTATGTGATAAGTAATACAGGTACCATGAGAAAATATGAGTTATAAACCCATAATGTGGCATGAGATGGGTAAGAATAAGTATGAGTAAGCATAGATGAGTATGCTTAAGCATTTGAGACTTATGTTGTTATTGTTTCAATAGATGGATGAATTTAATGTGATCAATTATGTTGTTTTAGAATTTCATGAAAACTTACTAAGCTATATGCTTACCCCTCTCTTTTCCCTTTGCGTTGTAGTTTTGCTAAGTTAGCTCGGGGATCACAAAATGTCGGAGCTCGAATCACACTATCAACCGTTCTTTTGGTATAGTAAAGTTAATTTATGTTGAGTATGGCATATATAGGAACTTGATCATTTTGTGTCATGTCATATTTGAAGGCCAATGGGTTGGCTATTAATGATCATGAATGTAGATTGTTTCTTGTTTAGTATATAAAGATATGAAATTGTTGAATACATGTTAAAATGTTATATTGTTTACATGTAAACTTACTAAGCTTAAAGCTTACTCCTCTTTCTTTCCCTTGTTTTATAGAGCTTAAGAGCTAAGCGGGGATACGCTAAAATTCGGAGACTGCCCACACTATCTACTCACTTCGGTATATTTAGTCTTAGTGATTTTGTGTATGGCATGTATAGGGGCTAGACTAGTTAGATTATTTTGTTATTTTGGTTATAAATGTATTGGCTCTTGTGAAAATAATTATTTTGTAAATTTGTCATAGTTGTTGGCTATCTTAATATATAAAAAGATGTAGTTACCCATGTGTAAATGCATTCTAATATGAGTTGATTACAGATGTGTTGTATGAGTGCATGTGTCTTATGCTAGTGGAGTGAATAGAACTTGTCATATGGCTTTGTTATTGTCCATGTGGATAGACACACAGGCATGTGTGTAGGCCATGTGTGACACACGGTCAGCCCACAGGCGTGTAACTTGGCCGTGTTTCCCTTACATGTTAACATTTTAAGTTATAATAGACCACGGACTATCCACACAGGCATGCCTAGGCCGTGTGAATTAGTCAGTGTCGACCACAGGTGGATAACACGAGCATGTCTTTAGGGTACACGGGCGTGTTCCATCACATGGGCTTGTCCCCTAGCCGTGGGACTTTTGCAGAATGCTAGGGTTCTTAGGCACGGTTTGAGCACATGGGTGTGGGTGACCATACACGGGCGTGTATGTCACCTAACAGGCATGTAGTCCCTATTTAGATGGGAAAGAAATTTTACGGATCGTAAGAGTTCCAGATATAGTCTCGAGAGCCCTCGTAGGTACGAGTGTGGTCTCGTAAGTCGAAAATAAGGTTGTTGTTGTGACTTAAGGAGAGTAGTCACGTTGAGCCCAAGTGTTGATCAAGTAGTTTTTACGGTAACGCCTTGTGCCCGATTCCGACAAGGATTATGGGTAAGGGGTGTTACAACACGGGCATGTGTCTAGGTCGTGTGTGACAAACGGTCAACCCCTATGGTGTGTTGGTAGGCCGTGCCCCTGCATTTTGGTTACGAGAATTCGAATGTCACACGGGCAACACACCGGCGTGTGCCTAGGCCATGTGCTACTTAAAAGGTTGCTGACGTCATAAACAAAATACCCCTAGTTTTCACACACAGGTGAGGACACGGGCGTGTCAAAGCCATGTGAAAGACACGGCCATTGACACAGACGTGTGTCCAGCAGTGTGAAATCCCCTGTAGGTTTGAAATAAAAAAAATTCTACACGGGCTAGGCACATGGGCGTGTGTGACCACACGGCCTGCCCACACGGGTGTGTCCCAAGTCACACGGGCGTGTGACCCCTGTTTAGGCAAAAATTTTCATAGTGTAAAAGTTTTCGGTTGAACTACGAAACCTTTGGGCCTCGTGGGCCCATAATACATATGTTATGATTAAGAAAGAAAAGTTCTAAGTTGGAAAAAAATTTTATAGCCCAATATTACATGTTCAAGAAAGGTTAAGCATGATAATCCCTCGTATCCGGTCCCGGCGTCGAACACGGGCAAGGGGTGTTACACCTTGAGCTAGCTAGATTAAGATGCAACGATCTCAAAAATATAGAAATCATTAAAAATAGGACAAAATACATACCAATTAGACAAGGATGAGCTTGTCGAAAGCTTGAGCATAAAAATTGGCTTCCTAAGCCTTAATTTTTGGTTACAAGAGATGAAATAAAGATGATACATAGTTTGTTTTATTATAATAACCATTAATTACCAATTTACTAAATTAACCTTAAAACTTAATCAAAATTTCAATAATGCCAAGCCAATATCATCCAATATCTAAGTAATGGGCTAACAACCACATAAGGTTCTCCATTTTAAAGTTCTATAGCTATTATACACCTTTAGCTAATAGAACTTAAGTTTTATACTTTACGCGATTTAGCCCTTTTTATCAAATTAAACATTCAAACGATAAAATTTCTTAACGAAATTTTCACACAATCATATTATCATGCTAATAAAATAATTAATTTGACTTCAGATTTGTGGTCTCGAAACCACTATTTTGATTTGACTAAAAGCGGGCTGTTACATATCACACGTTTATCAATTAACTTTAAACATAGCATAAATATCTATTTACATTAATCCAAAATAGAAATTAATGATTTCAGTCTTTATACAAACTTACCTCGACTAAAACGGTTACTAAAATGGAGTGACAACTAGCCCAAAACTTTAGTTTTTCCTCGATTTAAATCAAATTATAGTGTTCTTGATCTAAATAATAATTCAACCCAATTAATACATTTCTAGCATTCTAACAAGTAGTTTTGTGCAATTAAACCCTTCCATTAACAATTTACAAATGTGCCCCCAATATTTTAACTTTTATACAATTTAGCCCCTAAATTCGAAACTTGCAAATTTACCATTTTTAGCTAAAATTCATGTTAGTCGATTTTTACCTAGTCTTATAACAGCCCATATTTATCATCAATTCACAATATTTTCCTTGAATTTTTACCATTTTCATCAATAAGTCCCTAAATCTTAAAATTATCAAAAATTACTTAATTAAACATGTTTATTTAACAACCAAACTAAACCATCTTGTAACATCCTAGAAATTTTGGGTTAGAAGTTTTGAGGTTTATGGTTAGGGTCTATGAGCAAGTTGAGCAATGGGTCTTGGGTTCGAATCCCCATATGTGTTAGAGAATAATTGGTTTTATTCAAATTTTAGTTTCGAATCGGTTCTTCATTATACGATAGATCAAACTGAATCTCAACTTCAGTAAGAGCAATCACATGTGATGGATTAGATCTGTATCGTCTAAGCATCGATACGTGAAACACATTATGAATCTTCTCTAGTTTAGGTGGCAACAACAATCTATAAGCAACCGACCCGATACGTTCAATAATCTCATACGGCCCAATGAACCTCGGACTCAATTTGCCATTTCTGGCGAAACGAATTATTTTCTTCCACGTAGACACTTTTAAGAACACTTTATCACCGATCTCAAATTCAACATCTTTTCGTTTCAAATCTATATAAGACTTTTGACGATCTAATGTTGCTTTCAAACTGTCATGAATCACTTTCACTTTCTGCTCAATTTCTTTAATTAAATCAACCCCGTGAATCTTATTATCACTAAGCTCATTCCAATATAATGGAGTTCTGCATTTACAGCAGTAAAGAGCTTCGTAAGGTGCCATTTTAATGCTTGATTGAAAAATGTTATTGTATGTGAATTCAATCAACAGCAAATGCTTTTCCCATATACTTTCAAACTCAAGAACACAATATCTTAACATATCCTTGAGAATCTGAATGATCCGCTCGGATTGACCATCCGTTTGCGGATGAAATGCAGTACTTAAATGCAGCTTCGTACCTAGAGTCTCTTGCAGTTTCTTCCAAAATCACGAAGTAAACCTCAGATTTCTGTCAGACACAATGGATAATGGTACCCCGTGTAATCTCACAATCTCAGAAATATACAATTCGGCTAACTTATCAAGCGAATAATCTGTTCTCACTGGAATAAAATGAGATGATTTCGTTAATCTGTCAACTATCACCCAGATTGTATCTTTCTTTCTTAGAGATAATGGCAATCTCGACACAAAGTCCATCGTGATTCTTACCCATTTCCACTTAGGAATCATTATCGATTGTATCAAACTGGATGGAACCTGATGCTCAGCTTTGATTTGCTGACAAACTAAACATCTCGAAACAAACTCTGAGATATCCCGTTTCATACCATGCCACCAATAAAATTGTCTCAGATCATTATACATTTTTGTACTTCCCGAATGAACAGACATACGACTACTATGAGCCTCATTCAAAATCAACTAAATCAACTCTGAATTTTTTGGAATACAAATCTAATTTCTGAATCTCAAACAACCATCATCATCAACTTGAATTTCTGAATCAGAATTCAAACAACACTGAGCTCATTTTGTCATCATCTCATCATCACTTTTCTAGGCATCACAAATCTGACGTAAAAACATTAGCCTCAATTTCAACTCAACCAAAACTGAACCATCATCACATAGATCCATCTGAGTACTCATTGCTCGTAAAGAAAATAAAGACTTTTGGCTCAAAGCTTCAGCAACAACATTAGCTTTTCCAAATGATAGTCAATTACTAATTCATAGTCTTTTAGCAATTCCAACCATCTCCTCTGTCGCAAATTCAATTCTTTCTGAGCCATCAGATATTTTAAACTCGTTTGATTAGTATAAATGTGACACTTCTCACCAAATAAGTAGTGACGTCAAATCTTTAATGCGAATTCAATAATTGCTAATTCAAGATCATGCATTGGGTAGTTCTTTTCATACGGTTTTATCTGTCTCGAAGCATAGGCTATAATTTTGCCCTCTTGCATCAACACACAGCCTAAACTATTCAACGATGCATCACTATAAACTATGAATTCTATTTTTTCCCGTTGAATTTATCTGAAATATCGATAGATAGACATGTAGTACACTTGAGGTGTACAAATCAAGTTCCCTCAATTCATATTCAGGGGTACCCATTTAGGGCACATAACTAGGGAGCACACTTTCGAGCCATATATCAGGATGCTCAGATGAGCCATGTAACTGGAAGCTTATCCAGGCTAAATTAGGAGTGTTCATAAGAGCCATAATTAGGAAATTCACAAAGAACTTTTAATCATGTAACTCAAAAAGAGCTCATCAGGTTTGCTCACAAAGAGCCCTATAACAAGGGCACTGGATAGCCATATCTCTGAGAGTTCAAGCAAGCCATATCAGGACGCTGACAAAGAGCTGCGGTAGTGCATAACACATGCTGGATCATTAACAATCAGGATGCTTGCAGGAACTATATCACAGAATGCTCGAGAGGGTTATATTAGGATTACTCATCTGAGCTAAATCCCGTTCGCAACATATGCAAGTCTATTTTCATTATAGAAATCACGTATTCATCGACTTTTATTTATTCAAACGGGATTTAACATTTTTTAGGCATTATCAGGTATATGATTATTTTATTCATTTAAAATATTCATATAATTCAAATAAACACATTCCATATTCATTTTAAGAGTAAAAGTAACATTTTTATCATTCACCATTTATCGGGCATTATCATTTATTTCAGATATTATCATTTATCGAGCTTTGTCGGATATGTCTTCAATATCATATATATAATATTTAAACAATTTACATTCACAAAATTTAATTCAAGCGTATAAATACGCACAATTTAGTTATACGAACTTACCTCAACAAATGTTAGTGTATGTAAAATCTAATAATCCGACATTTTCCTCTTTTCCTCGTTCTAACTCAATTTGGCCTATCCGGATATATATGAATGAATTTAACATCAATTCATGTTCATTTCAATTCAATTCACATCTTAGGTAAAATTACCGTTTTGCCCTAAACTTTTAATTAATGACGATTTCGTCTTAGGCTTAGAAAATGAAATTCATGCAATTTAGTCCTTGTTCCAACCCTAACCAACTTTTACATGTAACATTTATAGCCCATGTATTTCATAAAATTCAGAATTTTTCCATGAATTTACAGCTTTTCAATTTAGTCCTTAAATCATGTTTTCATCAAATTTCACTTTGTAAAAGTTGTTTATCTATCAACAACCTTTCATATTCTACCATAAATTTCAAAATTTCAGCATATTCATCCTTGGAAAAACTTTGATAGTTTGATAACTTTACAAATGAATCCCCAAAATAGCTAGATTAAGCTGTCCTAATCTCAAAGTTATAAAAATTACTAAAAATGGGACATGAATACTTACCTAATTTGGCCAAGAAAGCTTGCTTTCTCTTTCCTAGGGTTTCCATGCAAAATTTTTTGGGATGATTGTAACACCCCAAACCCGGCCTAAAAGTTAGGTCCGAATCTGGCGTGCCACATTGAAGTGTTTTTCGAAAACTATGTTTTCATTGAAAACCCTTCTTAATTACAAGCTTGAGTAAAATCCCAGTTACGTCAGTTTATTTTTAATCGTTAGTTTATTTGTTGAAGAAGCTTACTTTAAAGCAGATGATTTGCGAAAACTTGATGTTTAAAGATTAAGTCATGGAAGCATAGTGTTTTGAAAACAGGTATTGTTTTGGAAAACCGTGATATACTTTTAACATATAGAAATGTAATAAACTGCAAATGCCAAATTAAAACCAGAAATTAAAAGAGGCCTTATTACAACCCAATAAGAAAACGGTTTAAATAACGGTAAATAGAACACTAAAGTTTAAAGTTGTTCGTAGTGTCACCACCTCCAAGTCCTCCAGTACATCGAACCGCCTACTGAGGATTACCTGAAAAATTAAAAAGAGGGGGTAAGTTTACGAAAACTTAGTTTGTACAACCCTCATCGGTCATAAAGCATCCATCACATCAATTCGGGCCTAAGCCCATTACAGTAATCAATGTGGGCTTAAGTCCCACAGTAACGGTGGCAATTGGGCCTTAGCCCATAATAGCCTCAGTTGGGCCTTAGCCCATATCAAATGTCACAGATCACATCTATCTAGGCCTAAGCCCATCTCAATAATAGAACAAATGTATGCAATGCATTAATGCCCATACAAACCCTGCACTCCACCTCCTATCCAACCCTACACTCCTTTAGGGATTTAATCGACCCACCCATCCCTACACTCCTTATATAGCACCGGTTGTGGCACCAACCAATATTGCAGTAGAGTTTCCAATCACATAATCGACTTAAATCCATCAGTGGATCCACAGTCGTTAGCGACCATGCAACCCTAACAAATCATATACTTCCTCCAAATCAATGATCCCATCCCCCAAGTAACATGATATCACATGAATGCAACATACCATAAATAGCATAGAATAACAATCATATAACATGTAGGGGCATTTTAGTCACTTTTCCCTTTAGGGACATAACGGTCATTTACCCTGTAGGGGTATTTCAATCATTTTACCCTCTAGGGGTATTTTCGTCATTTTACCCTCTAGGGGTATTTTCATCATTTTACCCTCAGGGGTATTTCGGTCATTTTACCCTTTAGGGTATTTCTGTCATTCTACAACCTTCCCAAATATATACAGTCGCCTCGAGCGACACAGATAACATATATCATCAAAACGATGTATTTGGGCCCAAAGCCCAATACTCAGCCTAGGTGGGCCCACATTATCGTGTGGCCCATTCGGCCCATTTTCAATCATGGCTATGTGAACGTTATAGCCCAATTCAATTTTTCCACTTTTGCAAATTAATCCGTGTAGGGCCCACAGCCTATTGGGCCCATACGGCCCATATTGGCCCAATAAGGCCCATAACGACCTAAGCCCATAAGACCGCTCATGGTGGCCTCAATCGTCTTACGCCCTTATTCGTGGGCTCAGTCCACCACACGTGTGATCGCACGCTCGTGTGGCATCATTTGTCGGTATTTTAGCTTTTCGGCATTTGCTGATCTACTTGGGATGGTGTGTGTGAGTACACACCTAATTTATGAAGCGTACTTCCAAGCCCTTAGCAACGAACCTATATTCAGTGAAGGGGTATAGTTAGCCTTTTCATCTTTACAGATCACAACACTTTCCCTAAACTGATTAACCCCTACCAACCTTGATTGAATAGCAACGACTTATCCTTTTCCTTAGATCGTTTGATTAAGAATCGATTCCACCTCCTCGTGGCTTATCTGAACCGTAAATGTAATCTATCAGTTAACATTATCTACTAATTAGAGTTAATCATATGCTAATACAATGAAAACAGATGCCCAAGCAATGACTAGCATTCGGCCTTACCCAAAATTCCTTGACCGAGTACTTACCTTGATCGAAACCTTAGAGTAGGAAGTCGACTACTATTAATCACTTTCCCTTTAATCGCCCCTCAAGGAACCTTAAACAAACTAATCATTAGTCAAGATAAGAAAGGGAGATTCAGCAGATAAAGAGGAATACCATCGATACTGAAAACGGTTAAAAGCATTAACCATCACTTACTATCATATTCGGCAAATAGGAGAGATCCCTAACTTGAGCTCACTGGCCAAGTAGTCGAAGATTTGAAAGTAAGAGGATTGGAGATGGATGGCGAAACAAAGAAAATAGAAGAATAGTGTAGAAGTTGACTAAAGATTCTCAATAGGCAAAGTGAAAGTATTCGGCTTTAGCAATACAGGGAGGGACACTCGAAAAGAGGTGAAGGAAAAGAGAAAATGGAGAAAGGGTTATTCGGCTATCACTGGAAGAAAAAGTAAACAGAGGAACCTTACTTCGATTTAGCAAAAGAGGAGAAGGAGAATGTCAATTCGGCACAAGCAGCAATTGATGCAAAGAAAATAAAAGAAAAAATGGGTATCGCTCGGTTTTGGAAAAGGCAAAAGGAAATAATAAAAAATGAGTCAAAAGCCGAAATGGCTAAAAGAAAAACGGCATCTCTACATAAACTAACCGAATTTCTAAGATCAAAGACCCCATTTTGGCACCAACTCCTCAAGCCTTTAAACTCATTGAAAATCTCCACCTGTAACACCCCAAACCCGGTCAATACACCACAACCGAATCTGGTATGTCACAGAGGAAAACGTTTTGAAGAAAATCGAGTTGATGGTTTAGTTTTAAAATTTTTTTTAGATGTCTAATGTTTGTAAAGATCGATTGCATGATTAGTTAAAAATCGATAGTATACTTTGAAATCCCCAAAAAAAATCAATCTCTAAAATTTAGTTGTCGATCCATAGGTTAGAAAAACATATATATATATTTTAAGAAAAACTCGAATGATTGCTTTGAAAACCGTTTGCATTTGAGTGTGGAAACTTAAATTAAAAAAAATTATTTAAGTTGTCGAAAACATTTGAGTTGTCATTTGTTATCAAATAATTTATATTACCCGATGGTAAAATTTTGAAAAAAAACCATTGCGTTCATATTATTAAATTTTGTCAAATAATTTACTTAGCCATGTTTAAAATAAATTCAAAGCATGTAAATAATCCAAAAGCATAAACTTAAAAGTCCTTATTACAAACCCAAATAAATGAAACCGAATTTAAATGAAATAAAGAACCCAAAGCAAAGTCCATATAAAAACCGTGTTTATTTATTGAATGGCCACCTCGAGTCCTATCCAGCTCCTCATCCGCGATCTACAAATCACCCGAAAAGATAAGGAGAAGGTGAGTCACCAAGACTCAAATGCATAAATCCTTCCCCGGTTAATACAACATACTTACACAATTCATAACCAAGTAATATAGATAATGCACCCAACCTAGCCATCCATAACTCCTTTTCTACCCGTGTGGTACCAAACCTTTGGTGGTGCCAAACCACCGTGACCCAAAGTCACGATATCCATTAATAATGTGGTGCCAAACCTTTGGTGACCCAAAGTCACGAATAATCCATCGTGGGGCCAACCCACGTTGTGATACCAAATCACTGGCGACAATCCCGTAATATCAAATGTGGGGCCAACCCACTGTGGTGCTAAGCCACTGGGACGAGTCGCTATGAGGTGCCAAACCTCTGGTGACCCAAAGTCACAAAATAATCTGTGGTACCAAACCACTAGAGGAGCCAAACCTCCGTGTCCCAAAGACACGGATATCAAATCTTCCCCCTCCTCTCATATCACCCACATCAATACATCACATGTACAAATCATGCCATCATGCTCAAATATTATGCATATAACAAATATATCACAGATCATGATATTAAGCATCATATAGCAAATCATATCGAAACGGACTTACCCGTATCTTTGCTCATACCCATAAGGTATCATATCAGGATCTACACGGTTTTGGTTTATCACATATTAGGTTATTAATGTATATTTACTAAGTTATAAAGTGTGTAAGTTACACACCTGTCACTAACGCAAGCACTAAATCTCGAGGACCCGATCTACAGCACTAGATCTCCTTGCCCTACATTCGACCAACACTTAGATCAATAACATAGACCATTCGGCCAACAACAACCTTAATCTCAAAAGCCTTCGGCTTTTCAACCATTTAAAAAAAATGATGAACTAACATAGATACCCTTACCACCTGACTTACTAACTTCGATTACTAGAGAATAGAGGCTTAGATCGACTGCTTCCAAAGTCCCGAAGAGCCTAGAAGAAATCGATTCCTATGAATGGTTAGAACCATACTAACAAATGCCCAAAAATTTGACTTTTGCCCTCATGAGAATCAACAGAGAAAAGAGAAAAGAACCAAAAGAAATATGGCCATGAACACTTACCCCCTTCCAAAACCGATTGAAGAAAACCAAAAGAAGATCTACCCTTGATATTCGGCCAAGGCAAAACAAAAAGGGTTTGAACAATTTTGGTAAAATGGTTGAGTGATGAAGGGAGTTTCGGCTATGGTTACTAGAAAACTAACAAATAGGATTCGATTCAAGAAAGAAAAGAGGGAATGGGAGAAAGATGGTTGGTATTCGGCTTAGGCTTAAAGAAAAGGGATTAAGGGGTTTCGACAAAAGAAAGAAGAGAAAAAAATATGGTTTCGAACAGTTATGAGAGAAAGAAAAGAGAGATGGGGAAAAAGAAAGTTCATCCAAGCACTTGTGAAGAAGAAAAAGATGAAGGGAAGAGAGTTTCTTTTGGCTAAAAAAAATAAAATAGAAGAGAGAGACTCCAAAGGAGATTCGGCCAAATGCCTAAGAGACAAATCAACAAATACCTATGGACAATCGGCTTTTGCTTCACTATGATGCACTAGAGAAAAATCGACAAAGCTCATAGGGTTTTCGGTTATGACTCAAAACAAAGAATGAAGGCCTTCCAATGCTAGCCGAAAATGACCATCTATCCAAAGGAAATTTTGACACCAACTAGCTACCAACAAAACAAGATCCGTTCACTCCCCTAGGCCCCAAAATCGTCCAAATACATGGACTTCAAAGTCAAACTTTTCCACACAAAAGTTTCCATAGCACACACCTTATATCAAGCCTTGTGTTCCCTCTTCAATTCCTTAATCAAAAGATTTCTTTCCCCAAGATCAAGCTTGCCTAAACTATTATTCAACTTGCCATAAAAATTTAAAGTCCAACTTACCAAACATAGAGCTTGGCTAACACTTGATGTAAAGGTGCAAAAAAATAAAGTCTCCCAAAATGTGCTCCCTGCTATTCGAACCTTTCCCCTCAAGCAGCTACTCATGTGCCACTTCCACTATGCTACTAGCTCTTCTTGTGCTTAATTTCCCCCATAAATTACACTTAACCCCTAACTCCTTCAGCTGCCTCTAACTTAAAGCTTAAAACAAAAATTTTCCTACAGCTCGAGCCTACTCTTGGCTTATTCCTAAACCCTAGAACATCTCATTTAACAACACGACAAATCCGTTCTCATGAAAAACAATACAATCACAAATAATCCCTATTTCAGGATATTACACCACCTCCCTCTCCTTGATTTCCTCCATGATCCACTCCTTAAATCCCTCAATTGACTCATTCAAACTCTCCAACACAGAGTATGAATCCAACACCAACTCTTGCCCACTCATGAGCAAAATAAATAATCCCTTTTTGCATGCATTGAGACTTGAACCTCTATCCTCCTTTCCCCTACCTGTGACGCCACAACCATTCAACCATAGGCTCTCTTGTGTCTCTTTTTAATCATAATTACTTAAAAGGCTTAATACCAGGAGTTAGGGTTCCCCTAATGCTAAAAATAAAAATTTTCCAAATGACATGGCTTGAACCTGGACTTCATAGAAGCCCCCTAACCTTTCAAAATCCCTCACCCAACAGATCCATCATGCAATTGTGTCTTTCTCTTATTCTCAAAAAATTTAAACGCTCCAATGCCCAAGGCCCAATAGGCCCAATTTTACTAGGCCCAATTTTAGGGTGTTACAAAGATGATGATAAATGATGATATTTTCATCTTTTTATTATTTATCATCTTTATTTTTCATCTTTCTAATTTTGTCCTTTTTAAATTTTATTTTCAATGGATGAATCATCATCCTTAACAACTAAGTATTTTTAATGGTCTAATTACCATATAAGGACCTCCACTTTACAGTTCTATAGCTATTTAATCCTTTTAGCTATGAGAACTAAACTTTTTCACTTTGTTCAATTTGGTCCTTTATCATATTTAACATGTAATTGGTAAAATTTCTTTACAAAATTTTCACACAATATTATTATACTGTAGATCAGAAATTAGTATTAAAATATTTTTTTCTTTCTAGACTTGAATCTGTGGTCTCGAAACCACTATTCTAATTTTATTGAAAATGGGTTGTTACAGTTCAATCCATTTACCCACTTACCATATCGTTCCCTTTTCTTACCTATAACAGTTCGATTTTGGGTCTAGTTAGAACAGTGGTTTCGGAACCACAAATTTGACGCAAAGAAATTTATTTTTATTATATTTTTATGGTCTACAATTTTATGGAATGATTTCATGAAAATTTTGTTTGAAAATTTTGACATTTGGGCACTCAATTTAGTAAAAAGGACTAAATTGCAAAAAAAGTGCAAAACTTGAATTCTATATGTTAGAGGTTTCCAATTTCTATGAGATTTTAAATTGGAGGTCCTTAAATGGTAATTAGACCATTTGTTAAGTTGGTGGACAAAAATGGATATGGTTTGGTATGTTTCTAAAGTTTTTAATTAATGGCAATTTAGTAATTTGGTAATTAAATGAATTAAAAAGCCAAATTAAAAGCCAATATTTGTCCATATTTTTCCCTCATGGCTGAAATTCATGAGGGGGAAACCATAGGTAGGGTTTGGCCACTTTCAAGCTTGATTGTAAATCAGTTCTAGCCCCATTTTAATGATTTTTATGTTTTTGAAATCCTTGTGACATGATCTATCTATTTCTACCACTAATTTGAAGAGATGTCAAAGTCTAAAATTTTACCCATGTTGAACATGTATGTATTTTGATGTTTGATGGTAGAAAATGCATGTATGTTGTTTGTTAAACGGCTTTTGCTAAGTGATTTTCGGTAAAAATGTCAAAAAGGACCTATTTGTAAAAGTTATAAAATAAGTAGAAAAATTTGATTAAATGAGAAATGTGGGCTGTTATAAGTATGAAAATGGTTTGGCTAGGTTTGGGTTTTTAAGAAATTGAATGAAATTTATTTTTCGAGCCTAGGGACTAAAATGTAAAATGTCAAAAGTTTAGGGAAAAATATAATTTTTGCCACAATGTGATTTGAGGCTGATTTGAATAGTATAATGATTAAATTATATGTGTATAAATGCTTAATGGATATAATTGTCGATTAATAAATGTTGTGAGTATGATAGATGTGAATAATGTATTGGTTATAATTGTGGTAAATGCTACATTATTGAAATGAAATGTGAATGCTATTGAGTACGATACTATAGGAATGACCGACAGAGATTAGGTACAGGGAAAGTCTCGGTTGAACCTTAGGAATAGATAAGATATAAATTTCATGACATTAGGGTTATTGTGATTACGTGTAAGACCATATCTGGGATATGGCATCGATATGAGACTTCATGTAAGACCATATCTGGGATATTGGCATCGATACGAGATTTCATGTAAGACCATATCTGGGATATGGCATTGGTATGGTACTGTATGTATGAGATTCTCGAGTATCTTTTAGAATTCCAAATGGTTCAACGGGAAATTCAGCGGATATGTCAAAGAAGAGAAAGAGTATGTAAGTATTACGAATTGGTACAGGTATGTACATAAAGTTTATAAGCATTGACTTCATGAAATTGTGAGTTCATGATTTCTATAGTGATGTTTTTATGAAAACCTTGTGATTATTGATCTATACTTGTAATGTATGAAATACATGGTAAATTCGATTGACGATTTTGTGATTGACCTTTGGGCCAAGTTGAGCTATGATATAGCATGTTTTATTCACACAAATTGTGATTTATCGGATATGAGCTTTAAACAATTGAAAGATGTTAAAGTATATGGTTGAGAGGTGAATATTAATAATTAATGTGCATGTTTACTATGAGGTTTGAAATGATTTGTTGAATTGCTGTAATATGTTACAAAGGAGGGATTATGGTTGTTAGGCTAATGCCAAGATATGTTAAATTATGCTTAAAAGTTGATAGAGTAAACATTATGACTGAATGAAAATTATAACTGTGAGCTTTATAGCAATTTGTATTACCTTGTGTTTAATTGTTGAACTTATTGAAAGATTTGTAAGAGTTTCGTATTATTTTCGTACGGACTTACTAAGTTATATATATAACTTACCCCTTTTCCTTTCTAATGTCTTATAGGGTTATTGAGCTAGCTCGAGTTAGAGATCTCCGAAGATCCTATCACACTATCAAGCTACCATTTTGGGTATAAATGAATTAAAGCATTTTAAGTTTATGGCATGTATTGGGACTAAGTCAATTTGTTATGTGTGTCATTATTAATTTGGCCATATGTATTAGCTTGTAATTGTTAATGCTTCATCTTATATGTAGCCATGAATGAAGGCTTATGCTGATTATGAGTTTATTCGTATGTTAATTCCTCTATGTAACACCCCAAACCCGGCCCAAACACCAGGACCGAATGTGGTATGTCACTTGGGAAGAATTTATAGAACTTCGTGTACTTTAGAAAAAGTTTTTTCAAGACCCTTTTTGAAAACTCCAAGTTTAGTAGTTCGTTTGAAAACTTAATAATCACTTAATTAGCCCATTCTTTGTGTTTAGATGACGTTAAAACACATGTTTGTTACATTAGATTAAACTCGATGTTCGTCGTAAAAGTTTGTTTATAAAATCATTATTAAGTTATGAGAAAACTTTCTCTTGCATTTTGTAAAACATCTTGTTGATTATTGTGTAATAAAAATGCCTAAAGTTTAAACCGAATTTAAACCAAAATATTAGTGGCCTTATTACATAGAAAAATCCCAAAAAAAAATTAAAGAAAAGAAATGTTCTAGTTAATAAAACCGTGCATGACCGCCTCGTAGTCCCCTACAGCCCAAATCCACTGAACTATGTATCAACTGCAAAGATGTTAAGCAGAAAGGGTGAGTCAAATGACCCAGTGTGCAATTACTCCCCATTAACCATAATTGGCCCTGGTCATTACAAATCACTTTGGGCGAAGCCCATACAGAATCAGATTGGGCCTAGGCCCATTAAGTAGAGAATAGCAGATAATCAGAAATCAATGCATTATGATGCAAATCCCAACCCAACCTAGTTATCCATCCGCTACACACCACCCATACCTGCCAAACACACCAGTGGGGATTTCTACAATCGACCCTCGTCGCTACACACCATCGATGGAAGTCACGCTATAGTTAGCTACTCATCGTCAAACCGTGACAGAGTCACCAGACTGTGTGGCATGGCCACCAGAACAGAGTGTGGCAGAGCCACCAGATCAGATTGTGTCAAAAGCCACCCGATTAATGTGACCTAGTTACTAAATACACTTCCCCTTCCATTCATAGCATATTCCCATCCCCAATGGAAACATGGAATCATGGTGTATGAATGGAATAGATTTTTAACATATATCAGATGCTTAGAGTGTACATATAATCATATCAGTAGAATTGTATATATAGCAAAGTCAGAAGTCACTAACCTGATGTCTTGATTTTACCTTCCATGGGTAAAACAACAGTCAATGTCGAAGTTCGGCATTCAAATAAAGCATTTGCACATTTAAAACAATAGAAAAAGGTGTGAGAAATTACACACTTGTAAACGCAAGAACTAGACTTTCAATCTCGTTGACACTCTCACTTGCAGGGATAACAGTGATTTGCCTATCCTTATCCGAAGCTAACCCACAACCCGATGGAAAGTCACGTACTGTCGATGCCGTACGTTTTTTGAACTTAGGGGTAGGGGCTACGAGTCCAACCCCCTCCTTTACTTGGCTGATATTCGAGTCCATGAAAAAGATCTTGGTTAGAAGATCGGGTTAAGGCATTGAAGATGATGAAAGTGAAAAAAAATAGATGCTCCAAACGAAGAAGTTCTTACCTAGATCGACAGAAATCGGAAGCTAATAGACTTGGATTATGGAATCGATGAAGTTCCTACACAATCACCAAATTAGAATCGGTTCTCTTATTGTAAATAAAAGAAGTGACCTTTCGGCCTAACAAAACTACATGAATCCATACTACCCATTCGGCCATCAATCAGTTACTAATAATCTTCCAACCGTTGGCCATATGCAGAAAAGAATGCGAAAATGAAGCCCCCCTACATTCGGCCAAAGCACCCAAAGTACCAAGTTAACACCTTTGGTTTAACAACCAGTAAGGGAAAAGAATAAACGAAAGAGAAGAAGAACGCTTACCACTAAACAAGAAGAAACCAATTTGAGAAAGTTAGGAGAATGAGTGACGACAATCTATTGAGACAATAACGAATGAAAAGAAGCTGTCGCACAAGGGAGATTCGGCTAAAGTGATAACTAAAGGCAAAACTCAAAGAGAAGAAATGAGGAATAGGTTTCGGCTATGAAGAAACAAATGGAGGAAATATGGAGCAAGAAAGAGAGAAGGGAAGCGAAGGGGTGCTACGGCTTTGGTAGTGACTCAAGTTAAAAAAATATAAAAGAGAGGGGAGATGGATTCGGCTTTGAGTAGATGAGAAAAGAAACAAAAGTTCACCAAAGCAAGAGAGAAAAGAAAGAGCTCCTAAGGTTGATTCGGCAACACTGATGAAGCTAGAAGAAAGAATGGAACTGAATGGTGTTTCATTTATGCAAAAGAGGCAAGTAGCAAATTGTAAAAGACTTGAGGATACTAGGTTCGATTGAAGAGCAAAAATGAGAGGAGAAGGGAATGGAGTAGGAGTGTTGCTATTTTGGTAGCAAGGAGATGAATCAATGCTTGGAGAAAGAAACAAAATGAAACAAAAAGCCAAAATGAGAGAAAATGCTTCCAAAAGCTTTGTGATCGAGAAATGCATGCCAAGCTACCTAAGAACCAAGAAGATCCGGCCCCCTCTACCTAACCAAGCTAGACCGAAACACATACCCCCCAAGCCTCCCCAAAATCGGCCAAGCACTCCACCAACCACAAATCCCAAATTTCCTCCTACATTCACTCTTATCCCATCATTTGAATCGGTATGAATGATTCAAACTCCACCTTTCTCTCATGGACACCCATTCAAAAATATTTTACTTATTCAACTCCTACTTTTCAAGGTCCAAACCGAATCCACCACCTCTACATCCCAATTCCAAAATAATCTTCCAAAAAAGGTAGACTATGAGACTTGAACCTTCTCCCTCACTGCTCCCCTGTGGCGTCACTTACTTGCATCCTAAGTGGCGTCTCCTTGCCACTTTACCACTCCTTTCCTTGTGTCAACAAACACAAGCCATAATCCTTAAAGCCTGTCCCAACTAGCTATCCCCTAAAGATGCCCAAAAATAAAATTTTCACCAAGGCTCCAACTCAACCCCGAGCCTTCCCGAGGACTCCAAACACACCCAAACAACAGGCAAAGCATACCAAACACATAGAAACATAACAAATGCACAACCCCTAATTCCCGGATGTTACAATTTTACCCTCTTAAAGAAATTTTGGCCTCGAAATTACTTGATCAAAAGAGATGAGGATATTGCTGATGCATAACTTCCTCTGGCTCCCACGTGGCCTCCTCTGAACCGTGGTTCTGCCACAAAACTTTGACCAAAGGGACTGATTTTCTTCTTAGCACTTTAACATCTCGATCCAAGATCTGCACTAGTTCCTCTTCGAAGGACAGGTTTGGTCTTATGTCAATTTCCTCCACCGACACTATGTGAGACGGATCAGAATGGTAGCGCCTCAACATCGAGACATGGAACACATCATGTATTTGTTTCAATTCTGAAGGCAACTTAAGCTGATACGCCACGGGTCCCACACATTTTAATACCCTATAAGGCCCGATAAACTTGGGAATTAGCTTTTCCTTTTGCCCAAACCTCAAAACTTTCTTCCAAGGTGAAACTTTTAGGAACAGCTGCTCACCCACTGCAAACTCTATATCCTTACGCTTCAGATCAGCATAGGATTTCTACTGGGTCGAAGCCTCCTTCAGCCGAGTTCGAATCAACTTTCTCTTTTGTCTCCAAAACCAATTCCGGACCCAACATCCGACGCTCATCCAACTCTGTCTAGCAAGTAGGGTACGACACCTTCGTCCATACAACGCTTCATAGGGAGCCATCTGAATACTAGATTGGTAGCTGTTGTTATATGTGAATTCTGCCAATGGTAGGAACTCCTCCCAACTACCCCTGAAGTCAATGACATAGCCTCTCAACATATCTTCCAAGATCTGAATTACCCTCTCAGACTGACCATCAGACTGTGGATGAAATGCTGTCCTGAAGTGTAGCCTTGTACCCAATGCTTGATGCAGTGCCTTCTGAAAACACGACGTAAGCCTAGGGTCTCTATCCGATATGATCGACACTGGTACCCCATGCCACCTAACAATCTTCGCCACATATAGCTTAGCCAACTTCTGCAAAAAATAGTTGACACGAACAGGTATGAAATGGGTGGACTTTATCAACCGATCAACAATCACCCATACCGAATCTTTCTTAGTAGGCGTAAGAGGTAGCCCACTAATAAAGTCCATCGTGATCCTCCCTCATTTTCACTGTGGAATCTTCACCGGCTATAATAACCCCAAAGGCAACTGATGTTCTACTTTCACCTGCTGACACGTCAAGCACTTTCCCACAAACTCGATAATATCTCACTTCAAACTAGGCCACCAAAACTATTCACGCAGATCCCGATACATCTTACTCCCACCAGGATGCATAGCGTATGGCTGCTATGCGCCTCTTGAAGAATCATCTGTCTTAACCCAACATCCTTCTACATGAAATGTAACACCCCAAACCCGGCCTAGAAGTTAGGCCCGAATCTGGTGTGTCACATTGGGGTGCTTTTTGAGAAACCATGGTTCCATTTGAAAACCTTTCTTGATATTAAAAACAAAGGTCCTAGTTTGCATTTTTCTCATTATTAATCGACATTTATTAAAAATTTATTACCAAAAAAAAACTTTGTTGGTTGCAGAAACTTAATTAAAATGACTGATTTATGAAAACGTGATGTTTACGACCTATTCGCGCAAGCGTAGTATTTTGAAAGCAGATATTGTTTTGGAAAATCGTGATACAAAGTTTAGCAGATTTAAAACATAATAAACTAAAAAACCAAAACTAAAACCAGAATTTAAGAGAGGCCTTATTACAAAATATTAACCCAAGTTAAAAATAAATAAAATACTAGAGTCCAAAACTACTCGTAGTGTAGCCACCTCCGAGTCCTCCAAAGACGTCGAACCGCCATCGAGGATTACGAGAAAAATTATTAAAAGAGGGTGTGAGTTTACGAAAACTCAGTGTGCATAAACCTCATAAGAACATGAATCACAACAGTTTGGGCCGAAGCCTATTTCAATAACGGTGGCAATTGGGCCTTAGCCCAAAAAAGCCTCAGTTGGGCCTTAACCCATAAATGTCACAAATCATATTTATCTGGGCCTGAGCCCATCTCAAATAAAACCACATATGCAATGCATTAATGCCCATACCAACCCTGCACTCCTGTGGGGATTTAATCGACCCACCCATCCCTACACTCCTTATGTAGCACCGGTTGCAGCACTAACTTATCGGTGCAGCATAGCTGCTCGGTGGCTAAAGGCATTCGATGGACCATAGTCGTCAAGCGACCATGCGATCCTATCTGCACTTCCCTTTCGAATAATCCCATCCCCATGCAACATAATAACACATGAATGCAACATACCATAATAATCATATGATAATAATCATAAATCACATACAAGAATAATCATATAACATGTAGGGGCGGTTTCATCATTTTTGCCCCCTAAGGGCATATCGGTCATTTTACCCATCGAGGGTATTTCTGTAATTAACAAACCAAAGGTATTTTCATAATTTACCTACCAAGGGTATTTTCGTAATTTACCTACCAAGGGTATTTTCGTAATTTACCTATCAAGGGTATTTTGTAATTTACCCACCAAGGATATTTTTGTAATTTACCCACCAAGGATATTTTTCGTAATTTACTCACCAAGGGTATTTTCGTAATTTACCCACCAAGGGTATTTTCATAATTTACCCACCAAGGGTATTTTCATAATTTACCCACCAAGGGTATTTTCGTAATTTACCCACTAAGGGTATTTTCGTAATTTACCCACCAAGGGTATTTTCATAATTTTACACTTGCAATGGCTTTTTTGAAGGCCCAAAGTTGCCCCGAGCGACTCGACTACCATTTTTGGCCTTTACCGGACTATTGGGCCTAAACTCGATTTTGGCCCATTCGGGCCCACACGCTTGTGTGGCCCACCTAGCACAAATCTAGCCACATATATAAAATTCACCTAGTCTAGTTCACTATATATTACACCATCATACATTTTATTCAATTGGGCCCAACAGCCTCAACCCACAAGAACATGACTTATGGCCTCAACTATCGCGTCGAAGCCCCCACACGTGCGCTCTCACGCCCATGTGGCTACTATTATCGTGACCGGTACTTCGGCATTTGCCGCTCTACAACTAGAGTAGAGAGAAAGTTGCACACCTGATAGGAATTCTGAAGCTGCTAAACCGTGCTCCCAGAGCTCCTAAGCCCAGCGCCCACCAAGGTATCTCTTCTCTCCTCCTAGAATTCTCTTTATATACCTAGCTTCTCACCTTCCTTCTTTGTATCTTTCCAATGTGGGATCCCTCCGTCGGTAGAGTTTAAATCCAAATCAACCTCTTGTCTTCTAATCTACAAAATAAATACTCCCTTGCTTCTCATGAGATTCGAACTCAGGCTCTCTTGTAACATAACTCACTATGCTAGCCATTTTACCAACTAGCTCCTTGTTTCTAAAATCATGCACAACTAAATATATGTCCTATGGCCAAATTCAAAAATCCATTTAAAATGAAAACTAAAATGGAAGCACCAAGACTTGAACCATAGACCTCCTTCCTTCCTTGTGGCATCACCCCCTTGCTTATGTGGCGTCACTTTGCCACTACACCACACACTCCACTTGTCATTTTCCCCACATTTTATTCTTAAAGCCTACCTACCAACTCCCAGGGTTTTTTTCACCTAAAACCAAAATTTTCCTATGGCCTAACTTTAACTCGGGACTTCATAAAAGCCTCCTAACCTTCCAAAATCACTCACACACTAGATCCAACTTGCCTTAGTACCATTCTCTTGTTCTCAAAAATTTTAAACGCTACTACCCCGAAGGCCCATTGGGCCTAATCCTACTAGGCCCAATTCCAAGATGTTACATGAAAACCCCCTCACAGAAACACAAAACCCCATCACTGCTCAAACTATAATCCTTTACCCCACCATTCTGTACTTGCAGAAGTTAAGCACTCAAGACATCATCCGCTAACTACTTCTCTTTAATCATACTTATCCACATCGGCTTCACTTGTAGTTCAGCTAACAAACTTCCATCATCATACAGACTGAGATGGGAAAACATCGCCCTCAAATCTGAGATTACCTTCCTACTTATCGCATCTGCCACCAATTAGCTTTACCCAAATGGTATTCGATCGAGCAGTCGTAATCCTTTAACAATTCAATCCACCTCTGCTGCCTTAAATTCAACTCCTTCTGGGTAAGGAGATATTTCAAACTCTTATGATCCGTGTAGATGATGGACTTCTCCCTATACAGGTAATATCTCCAGATCTTTGGAGCGAACACTACCGCAGCCAATTCCAGATCATGCATGGGATAGTTCATCTTATGCGATCTTAACTGCTGAGACGCGTACACAACTACCTTCCCATATTGCATTAACACACACCCTAACCCCGTGTGTAAAGCATCACAATAGACAACGAACTTTTTCCCAGCCTTAGGCTGAATCAAAACTGGAGCTTCTGTCAAGATCCTTTTCAGCTTCTCAAAGTTTTCCTGCTGCTTAGCAGTCCAAACAAATGATACCCCTTTCCGCAACAACTTAGTTAAGGGTGTCGCAATCAAAGATAATCCCTCAATAAACCTTCTATAGTACCCAGCCAATCCCAAGAAACTTCAAATCTCCACCACAGACTTAGGTGGTTTCCAATCCAACACAGCTTCAATTTTTCGGGGATCAACCCTAATCCCCTCTGCAGATACAACATGACCCAAAAAGGTAACTTCTTTCAACCAAAATTCACACTTACTGAATTTGGCGTATAGTTGTTTCTCCCTCAGAATCTATAGAACCACCCGAAGATGTGAATCATGCTCTTTTACCATCTTGGAATATACCAGGATATTGTCTATGAACACCACCACAAACTGGTCCAGATAGGGTTAGAATACCCAGCTCATCATATCCATAAACGCAGCTAGTGCATTCGTCAACCCAAACGACATCACTAAAAACTCATAGTGACCATAGCGAGTTTGAAACGCCATCTTGTGAATATCTGCTTCCTTGACCTTAAGCTGATGATATCTTGACCTCAAATCTATCTTCGAAAAGACTGAAGGCCCCTTCAGTTGATTAAACAGATCATTGATCCTTAGCAGTGGGTACTTGTTCTTAATCATCAACATATTCAACTGGCGATAGTCAATGCACATACGCATCGTCCCCATCTTTTTCTTCACAAACAATACCAGTGCTCCCCACGGAGATTCACTTGGTTGGACAAAACCACGATCCAACAATTCTTGAATTTGCGCTTTCAGTTCCACTAACTCTTTCGGCGCCATTCTATATGGGGCGATAGACACTAGCGATGTTCATGGAAGAAGATCAATACCAAATTCCACCTCGCGATCCGGAGGTAACCCTGGAAGCTCCTCTAGAAAAACATCGAAAAACTCCTTCACTGATCTGACATCCTTCACAGTCAACTCATTGGCCTTCAGAGCACGAACAAAAGTTAAGAAAGCCTCTCATCCTTTTCTTACCATTCTTTCTGCCTTTAATGCGGACACCACATTAGACAAGTAGTTCCTCCTTTCGCCTATCACTAAGACTTCTTTATCCTCAGGAGTCCTTAACACCATGCGCTTAGCAGCACAATCCAGATACGCTCGATATTTCACCAACCAATCCATACCTAAGATCAAATCGAACTCCTCAAACGGTAGCTCCATCAAATCAGTTGGGAAAACCATCCCTTGTACTTCTGGAGGCACACTCCTAAAGAGTTTGTTAACCATTACAGATTATCCTAAAGGGCTAAGTACAATTATCTCCCTAGAAGCAATCTCAGAGTTCATGTTTAAAGTTCCAGACACCACATTAGCAACATAGGAATACGTTGACCCAATATCAATCAATGTAGTAAAGGGCAAACTGAAAATGAGGAACGTATCCGTTATGACGTCTGGTACATCACCCTCCTCTCGGCGCCTAGCTGCATAGACCAACCCAGGCTGCCTCGACTCTATATTCCTAGCACCTCTGCTCCGTTCTCCATGGCCCCGTCTGAAACCATATCCTCCTCTAGTCGGGCCTCGATCTTTCGGTGGTTGCAGACCACCCCTCCTAAACTGATCAAAACCCTATCCAACTGGCCGCCCCTGATCTAATTGTGGACAATACTTAACCATATGATCCATCGATCCGCACCTAAAACATCCACCGGTTCTCCTCCTACGCTCACCAGAATACATTTTCACACATAGAGCACAAGATCGAGACTGGCCCATTACTGCAGGCCTCAAAACTCGAACTGGCCCATCAAACCTAGGCCTCTTTTGGAAACCTCCAGACGATCCCGACGACCCAAAACTTCTCTTATTTTTACCCTTATCCTTCTCCTTGTTTCGAGCCATAGTCCGCTTAACCTATTCAGCTATTTTAACTTTCTCAACCAACACGACAAAGTCCCTCTCTCACTGCGGAGCTATCAATACCCTCAACTCATCCCGAAGCCCATCTTCGAATAGCACGCAACACTCATAGTCAGTCGCTACTATTCCTTGGGCGTAATGGCTCAAACGTAGAAATTTTGCCACATACTCAGCTACTTATTTGCCCCCTTGTACCAAATTCAGGAATGCTTTCCTCTGATCATCCACATAACTTGCCCCAATGTATTTCACTTGAAATGCCATTTTAAAGAAATCCCAGTCAATTCAAGCCGTTAGAGTACCTTTTCTCACGGTGAGCCACCACTGATATGCCTCATCCCAAAGAAGAGACACCGCTCCTTTTAGTTTCTCCTCCACCGTGCAGTCTAGATCGTCCATAATCCGCCCGATTGCCTCTAGCCAATACTCAGCTACATTTGGGGCCACACTAGAAATACCCCTAAACATTTCGCCTCCGTTTGCTCGAAGTTGCTTAGGAATAGACTTCCGAGATACTGCCCTAGTGCTTGCCCCATTAACTCGCACCAACACACGCAGCATTACTTGAGACAGGGCATCATCCCCACCAGTTCTATCTTGAAATCCCGCCTCTGCCACAGGTGATGCTGGCACTTCACCTTCAGGCTCACACTTTGCTTCCGATAACTCAGCCTTAACACCCCGACCTCTACCACGACCGCGTGCAACACGTCCATGCCCTCTAGCACTCATGCCTACCATTTCGTCTTAATCTGGTTTACATATTTTATGCATTAGCCTTTCTTTTCACTGTTTATTAACGAGTTGTTTTATGAGAATAGAGTTTTAAGTAGTTTTCCACAAAACATACATATACCTAAAGGTTTCCATTTCTAAAGTAGAGTTTCTTAATTCTGCATTTCATAGCACAATATATCCAATTCATGCAATTCACCCAACTTAGTCAGAAGAACTTACCGTACAGACTTGGTGCCGGAAACTCGGGTGCCATGCTTCTGGAAAACTTGCATATATATATTTTCTAAATCACTTTTAGACCAACTTCAAAAAACGTTTTGAACCCAAAACCCATAGCCGAGCTTTTAAAATATGGCTCTAATACCAAAATTATAACACCCAAAACCTGGCCCAAACACCACGACCGGATCTAGCATGTCACTTAAGAAGAATTTATAGAACTTCGCGTACTTTAGAAAAAAATTTCAAGACCCTTTTTGAAAACTCCAAGCTTAGTAGTTCATTTGAAAACTTAATAATCACTTAATTAGCCCATTCTTTGTGTTTAGATGACGTTGAAAACACATGTTTGTTACATTAGATTAAACTAGATGTTCGTCGTAAAAGTCTGTTTATAAAATCATTATTAAGTTATAAGAAAACTTTCTTTTGCATTTTGTAAAACATCTTGTTGATTATTGTGTAATCAAAACACCTAAAGTTTAAACCGAATTTAAACCAAAATATTAGTGGCCTTATTACGTAGTAAAATCAAAAAATTAAAGAAAAGAAATGTTCTAGTTAATAAAACCGTGCATGGCCACCTCGTAGTCCCCTCCACCCAAATTCACTGCACTATGTATCACCTGTAAAGATGTTAAGCAGAAAGGGTGAGTCAAATGACCCAGTGTACAATTACTCCTCATTAACCATAATTGGCCCTGGTCCTTACAAATCACTTTGGGCGAAGCCCATACAGAATCAGACTGGGCCTTGGCCCATTTAGCAGAGAATAGCATATAATCAGAAATCAATGTATTATGATGCAAATCCCAACCCAACCTAGTTATCCATCTGCTACACACCACCGATACCTACCAAACACACCAGTGGGGATTTCTACAATTGACACTCGTCGCTATACACCATCGATGGCAGTCACGCTGCAGTTAGCTGCTCATCGTCAAACCGTGATTGAGTCACCAGACTATGTGGCATGGCCACCAGAACAGAGTGTGGTAGAGCCACCAGATCAATTGTGGCAGAAGCTACTAGATTAATGTGACATAGTTACTAAATACACTTCCCCTTTCATTCATAGCATATGCCCATCCCCAATGCGAACATGGAATCATGGTGTATGAATGCAATAGATTTTTAACATATATCGATGCTCAGAGTGTACATATAATCATGTCACTAGAATCGTATATATAACAAAGTCAAAGTTACTAACCTGATGTCTTGATTTTACCTTCCATGGGTAAAACAACAGTCAATGCCGAAGTTTTGGCATTCAAATAAAGCATTTGCACATTTAAAATAGTAGAAAAAGGTGTGAGAAATTACACACTTGTAGATGCAAAGAACTAGACTTTCAATCTCGTTGACACCCTTACTCGCAAGGATAACAGTGATCTGCCTATCCTGATTCGAAGTCGGCCCACAACTCAGTGGAAAGTCTCGTACTGCCGATACCGTAAGTTTTTTGAACTTAGGGGAAGGGACTACTAGTCCAACCCCCTCCTTTACTTGGCTGATATTCGAGTCCATGAAAAAGATCTTGGTCAGAAGACCGGGTTAAGGCATTGAAGATGATGAAAGTGAAAAATAGATGCTCCAAACGAAGAAGTTCTTACCTAGATCAACAGAAATCAGAAGCTAATAGACTTGGATTAAGGAATCGATGAAGTCCCTACACAATCACCAAATTAGAATCGGTTCTCCTATTGTAAATCACAAGAAGTGACCTTTCGGCCTAACAAAATCGCATGAATCCATACTACCCATTCGGCCATCAATCACTTACCAATAATCTTCCAACCGTTGGCCATATACAGAAAAGAATGCAAAAATGAAGCCCCCTACATTCGGCCAAAGCACCCAAAGTACCAAGTTAACACCTTCGATTTAACAACCAGCAAGGGAAAATAAAGAAACGAAAGATAAGAAGAACGCTTACCACCAAACAAGAAGAAACCGATTTGAGAGAGTTAGGAGAATGAGTGACGGCAATCTACTGAAAAAGAACGAATAAAAAGAAGCTGTCGCACAAGAGAGATTCGGCTAAAGTGATAACTAAAAGCAAAACTCAAAGAGAAGAAATGAGGAATAGGTTTCGGTTATGAAGAAACAAATGGAGGAAATATGGAGCAAGAAAGAGAGAAGGGAAGCGAAGGGGAGTTACGACTTTGATAGTGACTCAAGTTAACAAAAGTGAAAAAGAGAGGGGAGATGGATTCGGCTTTGAGTAGATGAGAAAAGAAACAAAAGATCACCAAAGCAAGATAGAAAAGAAAGAGCTCCTAATGTTGATTCAGCAACACTGATGAAGCTAGAAGAAAGAATGGAGCCAAATGGTGTTTCATTTATGCAAAAGAGGCAAGTAGCAAATGGTAAAAGACTTGAGGATACTAGGTTCGGTTGAAGAGCCAAAATGAGAGGAGAAGGGAATGGAGTAGCAGTGTTGCGGTTTTGGTAGCAAGGAGATGAATCAATGCTTGAGAAAGAAACAAAATGAAATAAAAAGCCAAAAAGAGAGAAAATGCTTCCAAAAGCTTTGTGACCGAGAAATGCATACCAAGCTACCTAAGAACCAAGAAGATTCGGCCCCCCTCTACCTAACCAAGCTAGACTGAAAGCACACACCCCAAACCTCCCCAAAATCGGCCAAGCACTCCACCAACCTCAAATCCCAAATTTTCCTCCTACATTCATTCTTGTCCCATCATTTGAATCGATTTGAATGATTCAAACTCTACCTTTCTCTCATGGCCACCCATTCAAAAATATTTTACTTATTCAACTCCCACTTTTCAAGGTCCAAACCGAATCCACCACCTATCCATCCCAACGCCAAAATAATCTTCCAAAAAGGTAGACTATGAGACTCGAACCTGCTCCCTCACTGCTCCCCTGTGGCGTCACTTACTTGCATCCTAAGTGGCGTCTCCTTGCCACTTTACCACTCCTTTCCTTGTGTCAACAGACACAACCATAATCCTTAAAGCCTGTCCCAGCTAGCTCTCCCCTAAAGATGCCCAAAAATGAAATTTTAACCAAGGCTCCAACTCAACACCGAGCTTTCCCGGGGACCCCAAACACACCCAAACAACAGGCAAAGCATACCAAACACACAGAAACATAACAAATGCACAACCCCTATTTCCGAATGCTACACTTTATGATATTGACCAAAAAAATTAATAAAATGTAGAAGGATTTTACCATGAATCCATTGATTCTATATGACTTATTTCCAAACCTTTAACCGCTTTTATTCGTACATGGAGTCGAGGGAGATTTTTTTATTTCACATTCACAAATAGGCATGCTAGATTATGCATTGCATCTATTTATATATATACAGGTAAATAGATTGACCTATAGGTTCACACACGATATCTTTCTATACATAGCGATGGTATCAACTCATATAGCCATGTTCGATTCGGTGGAATAAAAATAAAATAGAAATTAGCTTTTGGAGAGATGGCTGAGTGCTTGATAGCTCTGGTCTCGAAAATTGATATAGTTTGAAACAAAGAACTATTGAGGGTTCGAATCCCTCTCTCTCCTTTTGATCGATGAATATATTTCTTTCTTTATTGCTTTTTCCTAGCTTCTTAATTAAGAATCTTAATATTAAAAAAAGGTAATGGCTTGGCTGGGTGGAATAGCCGAGCCAGAAAAAATATTTTAGATAAAAAATTAGTTGAAACGAAAGGAAAAAAGAATAATTTTTAAATATCACTTGATTCCTTCAATATATATAGTGTAATCAAATTGATTCCTACCTTGAGCATTGGATCTCCTATCTCAGTTATCTCAGTTAAGAGGAGTTATGGAAAGAACAGGCTCAAAATCACGATCAATTCCTTTTTCCAATCCCGTCCTCTTTTGAATGTGAAATTAGTATGTTTTTAACGGGCTAAGTATGATGTTTTAAGCATGATAAATGATGGTATAAGAATGACATGTTATTGTCTTGTTTGTAGTTATTTGGTTGCATTTATATGCTTGAATTTTTGCCATGTGATGTTGTGTTGATGTGTGCAAGTGAGGGTGGCAAGATGGCTTGGTAAATAACCTTGTTTTTGTCCACGCGGGTAGACACACGGGCGTGTGTCTAGGCCATCTGTGACACACGGTCTGCTCCACGGGCATGTGTTTCGACGTGTGTCACTTCCACCTTAATTGTTGCAAAATAGAATGTCCAGAATTGAGCACACGGGCAGAGACAAGGGAGTGTGTCTTAGCCGTGTGTGCTACACGGGCGTGTGGCACGACTGTATGGCACAAGTTAGAGAGCACCCCAAAGTCGAACACGGTCTGAAGCATGGGCGTGTCCCTTGGACCACACAGGCGTGTGAGCCCTGCATTTAGCAAAAATTTTTAAGTTTTGTAAAAATTTCTAAAGTTCTCAGTTTAGTACCGAACCGCTTCCAATACATGTTTTGGGCCTCGTAGGCTCGCATAAGGGACTTTATGAATGAATATGGATGGTTTTAATTTGGACGCAAATTTTATGACTCAGAATTGTGTGATTGTTGTGATGTGAGTCCGGTAATGCCTTTTACCTTGTTTCGGCATCGAATAAGGGTAAAGGGTGTTACATTACTCGTTGAACCATCTAGAATTTCATCGTATACTCGGGAAGCTCACACGAAGTGTGCCTTTACATATAACCATAACCTTTCCCTTACATCAATTCTCACATGAGCTGTGGGTTAGAATGTAAGCTACATGATGCTACACACACGAGATGTGGAGAACCCGCAACAAATGTAGGACCTCAGTCATCGGTAAGACATTCAAGACCAGCACCCGAAACATGAAATCCCTAATGACATGTCATTTGTATCCTAAGAATTCCTGATGTTCAACCGAGACTTAATTTCCATCAATACATCATTGCATTAATACATATATATATATATATGTAAGTTCTTTTATATCAAATAAACATAATGAACATTCAATTTAACTAGCATGGAAGTGATTACAGTTCATACAAACTTACCTCGATAATTAGGGAGCAGTAGTTTGATCGAACTAGTCCGAAGCTTTAGCTTTTCCTCAATCAAAGTCTGAACATCGTTTATCTTGATCTAAATAGATAATTTCAATCAATCAAGTACTTCTAGAATTCAATTTATTCCATATTTCATATTTTTAAAATTACCAATTTGCCCCAAACATTTTAACTTCTCACAATTAAGTTATAATTTGAAATGTAACAATTTTAATCTTCCATACAAGCTAGTCGAATTTCTAAGGGACTCATATCAATCCATGATAACCATTATTTCCTAAATTTAACATGAAAATTTACTATTTTCACAAATAAATCACTAGATGAAAGTTCATCAAAAATCACTTAACAAAAATTGTTTATTTTTCATCAAGGATTCATAGTTTATCAATTAACATCAAAACACATTCAAGAACTTTCATGGCATAACCCTCAACCATTAAGAATTTTACAAATTAACCCTTGGGCTAGCTAGATTAAGCTAAAATGGACACAAAAATATAAAAATCATTAAAAACAGACTCTAATCACTCACATACAAGAAGCAAGCTTGACCGAACCTTCAAAGTGTAAAAATGGCTTCTTCTTTCCTTAATTTCGGTGGTGAAAAACACTTAGGGAAGATGATACCATCTTTACCTTATTTTAGTTTAAGTTTATTTATCAAATTACCAATTTAACCTTTGTCATTAAGTTTAAAATCCAATAAATCATGTCCATATTTGTCCACTAACCTTAAGAATGGTATAATTATCATTTAAGTCCGTTTACTTTAAATTTTATAGCCATTTGACCTTTTTAACTATTAGAACTCAACTTTTACATGTTTTACGATTTAGTCCTTTTCACCTAATTAACCATTTAAACATCGAAATTTCTTAATAAAATTTTAATACGAACCTAATATAATCCTATAAACATTAAAAAAAAAAAAAATAAAAACCCTTTCATCGAAATTGAGGTCCTAAAACCACTATTTATAACATCACTAAAAATGGGTTGTTACACATACAATAGGAAAATAATTAACATCATAACATTTAAATAAATTAAACATAGTATAAATCATTCAATGGCATGCATTTTGTCCCTAAATGGAGCCTTCGAGACCCTAAAATAGCTTAAAAGCAATTCAAGACTAATTTGAAATAAAATAAGAAGTTTAAGAAAAAGTTTTAAAAATTAGAAAATAAAGGTCACATGGCCGTGTAACATTCAAACAAGGGACACATGGCCGTGGCCCAGCCCGTCTCCTCACCCGTGTAACACATTGAGATGCCCCACACGCCCATATGGCAAGCCATGTAACTCACTGACTGGGAACATTGAGAAATATTAAATGACACACGGCAGAGTCGCCAGGCCATGTGACAGCTCGTGTCCCAAGCAGTGTGAACCCAAAATTTACCTAAAATCAAGTCATTTCATAACCAATCCATTTGTGCACACTTTCAAGGGATTCAAGCATCATTCAAATACACATAATCATGCCATTTCAAACAACCTAATTCACCTAACCAAGATGCCATTCAAAGGCACCACAATTGCATCCAAACATCATTTTCCTAAACATGTCAATATTGCCATTTTCAAAACATAACAACCTAGTTCAAATATGTACTACAACATGTCACAAGTAACCATTTTCAAGCCATCATCAACATGCCAAAAGAACCTTATAAACAAGCATTTCAAAATGACCAAAATGACATAATTTGATGAGAAGATAAGGTTCACCAAACCAAACATGAAATTCGAAGCTCATACATATCAAATCACCATTAACACATTTACAAAGTACCATTACTAAACAACCTATACATGTCATTATTAACCTTATCTAAAATACACAAAATCTACCAAATTAGTTGATGCATAGTGTGATAGGTCTCTGACGAGCTTCCAATGGAATGAGCTTCCCGATAATCTATAAAATAAAGGAAAATAACTACTTAAGCAATGAGTGCTTAGTAAGCTCGTATAAACTTAAACATAACTTACCACTTTCAATAATACAATTCATAGATTAAGTATAAACCATTACCAATGCCAAGCTTAGTAAAAGCCTATACAACATCATCAAATTCACAAGTTAGTATACTTGTTCATGATACATATGAAATCCACCATAAGATATGTAGTTTACTATATATATATATATATACATAACATTTAACTCATCAGTGTTGCCATAAGATCATGATTCATTCCATTTGCATACTTACCATTTTATATCCCTTTTCTTGGCCATTGAACCATCTAGAATTACATTGAATACTCGGGAAAGCTCATACATAGTGTGCCTTTACATATAACCATAACCTTTCCTTTACAACAATGCCCACACGAGCTATGAAATGGGCCTGCTCACACTAGCTGTGGGTCAGAATGTAAGTTACACGATGCTCCTCACACGAGCTATATAGAATCCGCAACAAATGCAATACCTCATCCATTGGTAGGACAATCAAGTCCAACACCCGAAACATGAATTCCCTAATGACATGTGATCTGTATCCTAAGAATTCTTAAGGTTCAACCTGGACTCGTTATCCGTCAATTCATTACAACATTGATATATTTATATTAGAATTCATTTAAATTAAAATAATATAATAAATAGTCAATTTAGCGAACATTAAAACGATTATAGTTCATACAAACTTACCTACATAACTAAGGTGTAGTAGTATAGTCGAACTAATTCGAAACTTTAGTTTTCCCTTGATTTACGTCCGAATGTGGTTTATCTTTATCTAAATAGATAATTTCAATCAATTAAGTACTTATCAAATTCAATTTAATCCAATACTCATATTAATGAAGAATTATGATTTTGCCCCTAATATTTTAATTTTTCACAATTTAGTCCTTAAGCTCATAACTTAAAATCTAACAATTTTAACCTAAATAAATTTTAACCAATGTTACAAAGGACCTTGAATTAACCCATCAATTCCAACATTTCACAACAAAACCTATAGATTTACACCTTCAATAATTTAATCCCTAATTCTAAACTTCATCAAAAATCATTTAACAAAACTTGTTTATTTTATAACAAAGATAAATAATCCATCAACTAACATCAAAACCTATTCAAAAAATTCATGGAAAGTTCCTCAACCTTTAACAGTTTTACAAAATAATCCCTAGGCTAGCTAGATTAAGCTAAAACGATCACAAAAATATAAAAATCACTAAAAACTAACCTCAAAACATCAACATGCATGAACTATGTTGGCCGAATCCTCAAAGCACCAAAAATGGTGTTTCATCTTAAATTTTTTGGTGGAGAAAAACAATTAGAGAAGATGGTGCAATTTTTGTCTTATTTCAATTTTCTTTAATTTATTGAATTATCATTTTAACCTTGTTAATAACTAAGCAAAACATCAAATCCATGTCCATATTTTTCCACTAATTCCTTAACTGGCATAGTTACCAAATAAGTCCATTAACAATCCCTTCCATAGCCATTAGATCCCTTTAACTAATAGAACTCAACTTTTACACTTTTTATGATTTAGACATTTTTACTTAATTAACTATGTAAATTTCAAAATTTATTAACGAAACTTTAATACAACCTTAATATAATCCCATAGACTTATAATAAATAATAAAATAATAATTCACTCGTCAAAATTGTGGTCCTAAAACCACTGTTTCTGACATCACTAAAAATGGGCTGTTACACCAAGTCTTTCTTAAACAGAGATATTAGCACAAAGGTTTTTCTTTTACATTTAGTACTCACCAAAACGGCTTTCCTGTCCAGATTTTTTCCATAAAGGCTTTCTTATCTAGATTTGTGCCACAAAGGCTATCATTTACATTCAGTACTCGCCGCAAAGGCTTTCCTGTCTAGAGTTGTGCCACAAAGGTTGTCATTTATATCCAGTACTCACCAAATAGGTTTTCCTGTCCAGAGTTGTGCCACAAAGGTTGTCCTTTATTGAAACACCTTAAAGCTCGGCTGGGAATATCTGACTTGCATTCGACGTGCCACATTAGCCACCGAAGTGACTATCCGTTGACTCCCAACCTAACCTCCAACACATAATTTTATACATAGCAGATGAACATATTGTTAATATTTAACAAAGCAAATAAAAACCATGCATTCATAAGACACTAGGGTTCACATGCAAAATAAATCAGAGTACCTAATCATGTGAAACAATTATTCCATACACTTAGAAATGTTCATAGGTTCGCATTACACTTAAAGGTTTCGCATCACATTTAGACATAGCTCGCATGCCTTATTAACACAAGATATCACATACCAACACACAAACATCAGTTTGCAAATTAATATAGACTCAGACAAAACACGAGTTTGCAAAACACAGCAACTCACATATAGTGATTTTTAAATCTGAAGTTCACAAAACACTAATAGTTCACTTAATACCAAAACTGCTCATACATCATAGGTTCATTAATTACCATGCTTCGCAAAAAAGAAAAACATGGATGCAAAATACTATCACATTTGAACAGGGTTCACATAATTTCATGGGTTCGCACATATATAAAGGTTTGCAAAGCTAAGGGTACGCATGTAAATATTGTAAATATATCTAAAGTTTCGCATGTAATAATATTAATACTATAAGCATACACAAGTAACTCACAAATAGATTTGCATGAATAACATCGATTTATTACTTATAAAACATGAGTCTAAAACCATAACATGTTTGCAGTAATAGAGTAAACTTAATACCATAGCATATTGTACGTTTATATTAAGAGATTAATTCAAAAAAATCAAATAAACAACGTAATGTGCATTTATAATAAGAGATTAATTCAAAAAAAAAATCAAATAAACAATGTAATTTATGGTGTTTAAAAAATAAAAAATCTCATCACCCATCTTTATGGTTCACTTATATCAGTCAGGTGCCTCACTGTAACACCCCAAACCCGGTCAACACACCACGACCGAATCTGGCATGTTACGGGGTGAAAATGTTTGAATAAAATGTTACAGGTGAAAACTTTTGAATAAAGCAAGTTTCCCGATTTATTATTATTGAAAACTCTTTTATCGTTTTAAAGTTTAGAAAACCCTATACAAAGTGATGTTGAAAACGTTTTTGTGTTGCTTTAAAATTCAGAGAACTCATGCTTGAAAATCCGTTTGTTGGCACTAGCTTTTAGGAATCATACGATACTTATTAAAACTGAGTGAGATGAGCATAGTCAAGTTTAGAACCATTTGCATTTGAAGTTTGTTTGAAAATTTAGGTTTGAAATCACCTTTGTTAACTTTGTTATTACCTTGTGGATAATGTCACCCGATGGTAACGTTTGAAAAACCCGATATAGAGTATAGTTTCGTAAACTTCGATTTAATTCTGGTTACTAAAGCAAATCAAGTTATTAATCATATGCATAAGATAATTAAAATATAATCAAGAAATAAAAACCCAAAATAATACTTAGTGGCCTTATTACAAAACCAAAACCAAATATAAATATAAATATAAATAAAATATAACGCGAAATAGTAATTTAAAGTCAAAACCCGAAACAAGCATGCATGGCCACCTCGAGTCCTCCTCGGCTCCATATCCGCGATCTACACCCTATCTGCAAAATATAAGGGAAGGGGTGAGTCACCGAGACTCAGCATATAAATCCCCAACCCGATAGTGCAAGCACTTACGCAAATCATCAGTGTAACATGCAAATCATGCAACCCCATAACCTAACCATCCGATCTCCTTTATCTGTCCCGTGTGGTCAAAACCACTGGTGGTCAAAACCACTAGTGACCGAAGTCACAAATATATATCGATATGGTCAAAACCACTTATGACAATCCCGTAATCAATCATGTGGGGCCAACCCACTGTGGTACCAAACCACTGGGACGAGTCACAATATCCATATGTGGTCAAAACCACTGGTGATCGTAGTCACAAAAATCCATATGTGGTCAAAACCATTGGTGACCGTAGTCACAAATATCATCAATGTGGTCAAAACCACTGGTGGTCAAAACCACTGGGACTTAGTCACAAGTTATAATATCAAAGATGGGGCCAACCCGTCGTGTGGTCAAAACCACTGGTGACAGTCCAAATAATTCTTCCCCCTCCTCTCAACAATCCCGCTATCATGTCCATATCAATCGTGGCATAATAACATGTGATGATGGAAATAACACATGGCATAGCATTAAACAATGACATGATAGCATATAACGAGATCCATAATCAGGGGACTTACCCGGAGTCCACACTCATGCCCACAAGGCATAACCACCAGTTTTAATGGCTATTACAGTAACAGAATAAACATATCATACTAACGAAGTGTGTAAACGTTACACACCTGACTATTTGTAGATCTAAGCGAAATCCCAAAACGTTAGCCTTCACTCTACCCTACAATCGGGCAACACATACTTTTAAGATTATAGCCATTTGGCTAAATCACCAAAATCCCGAAGATGTGTAGCACAAAGGTAGCACTTACCTTAACGCTGATTTGGTTTCCAACCAAATCCCGAAGCTACGCGATGAACCTCCCTTTACAATCGGCTATGCCCTAGCATAAAGATAATTAGCCTTCGGCTTTTGAAAGAATAAGTACCAGATCCGAAATGCAAAAACCCATACCTAGATTGGCAACCAAATCTCAAAAACCCACTGTATTCGGCTACACTCCTCCCTACAATCAACTTTAACACATCATTAGGAATCTAAAAGCCATTCGGCCATAGCATGAATCCCGAAACCAAAAGAGATTGTTACCACCTTACCTTACTGACAGTTTCGGCCACCAAGCACCAATGTTCGGCACCTCTAAGTGATCTTAGGGATTTCGGCTACCAATATAGAACAAGAATGAAGTTGAAAATCCCGATTAATAATGATTGAAGAGGCATCAAAAGAAAAATAAAAGAGATTCGGCATTAACCAAATCAGTCGAAGAAGAAAAAAAAATCTACACTTACCAGGAGGTTTGGCTATAACCCAAAAGAAAGAGATAGATTCGGCAAAGAAGAGAAAATGCAAGAGAGAGAAACTGAGGAGCAGAGTATTTGACTTTTCAAGAAGTGGAAAGATCAAGAAGAAAGTGGAATAGGAGGGATGGACTCGGCAAAAGATTGAAAGAAGATTTCGGCACAATGAGATTGGAAAGAAAGAAAAGATGAAGTGAAAATAGTTGCTTTTAGCTTTGAATACAATGGAGAAGAAGAAGTGAGAGTCTAGTTTCGGATTGAGCAAAATAGGGAGAAGAGAAGATGCCGAATGGGGATTGAATGTTGATTTCAGCTTTTTACTGAAACAACAAGAGTGGTTCGGCCAACAAGTAGCAAAGGCCGAATGAAAGAGGTCACCTACAAGAGGTTTCGGTTTGGCACCACCTATGAATGAAAAGGGCGGCTAAAACTTGCACAAGAAAAAGAAGGGGAGAAAAGAATGAGAGGAGAAGTTTCTAAGACCCTCCTCTAGCTAGCCGATTTAGCTATTTCCCCAAAGCACATTCGGCCACCCTCCAAAGAGCCCAAAACTAATTACGCTTGACCAAAACACTTCCCACATTCGGCTAAACTCTCCCCTTCTTAACCACCTCTTTTTCTCCACAAAATCTTCTCTTCCACTCATTCAAACGAGTTTGAATGAGTCTTCAGCTAAAATCTCTCTTCTCCACATATTTTAAATTCGTTAACCTAATCCAACCACATCCAACAGAGTCCCTCCTGAACACTCCTCCTCCTTGCTTCTGGCGTGAAAAAAAATAAACAGAAAGAGATTTCTGCAGCTCAAACCCAAGTACTCCTTCCCTGTATGTGGCGTCACCCTCCTAACACCTTAGTGGCGTCTCCTCTGCCACTTTACCACCAGGTTCTTCTTGTGTCACAACACACCAAGAATATCTTTGAACCCCTAACTTCCTTAGCTCCCTCTTCCTAAGTGCTAAAACAATAATTTTAGCCATAACTCAGGCTTACCCCGAGGTCATGCCTAGACCCCAAAACGCCCTAAACTAGCACAGTAGGCACATTAAATTATGCAAACACACAAAATACAGAGACCCCAATTAAAGGATGTTACAGTTCTACCACCCTTAAAAATTATTTCAGCCTCAAAATTACCTGGTCAGAAGAGTTGAGGGTATTGCTGTCGCATCACATCCTCTGGTTCTCACGTGGCCTCCTCCGTACCATGGTTCCGCCATAACACTTTCACCAATGGAACTGACTTTCTACGCAAGACCTTGACATCCCGATCCAAAATCCGTACAGGTTCCTCCTCGAAAGACAAGTCTGAACTCACCTCAATCTCCGTAACTGGCACAACATGTGACAGATCTGATTGATAGCGCCTAAGCATGGAAACATGAAAGACGTCGTGAATCTGACTCAATTCTGCTGGCAACTCGAGCTGATAAGCTACTGGTCCCACTCACTTCAACACCGTGTATGGCTCGAGAAATCTAGGACTTAGCTTGCCTTTTCGACCAAATCTCAACACTTTCTTCTACGGTGATACCTTCAAAAGACTTTGTCACCCACTGTGTACTCTATATCCCTACCCTTAAGGTCGGTGTAAGACTTCTGCCTGTTCGACGCTTCCTTTAGATGAGCCCGAATTACCTTAATCTTATTCTCTGTATCCGCCACCAGCTCTGGACCCAACATCTGCCATTCACCCAGTTCTGTCCAACACATAGGAGTACGACATTTTCGTCCATATAGTGCCTCATATGGTGCCATATGAATACTCACTTGATAAATGTTGTTATAAGTGAATTCTGCCAATGGTAGATACTCCTCCCAACTACCACTGAAATCCAGAACGCAACCCCTTAACATGTCCTCTAGAATCTGGATTACCCTCTCAGACTGTCCATCAGACTATAGATGAAAAGTCGTGCTGAAATCTAACCTCGTCCCCAATGTCTGATGCAAGGCTTCCTAGAACCTCGACGTGAACCTGGGATCCCTATCCAAGATAATTGACACTAGCACTCCATGCAACCTTACTATCTCTGCCACATACAACTTGGTTAATTTCTAGAGCGAATAGTCAACTTGAACTGGTATGAAATGAGTTGACTTAGTCAAACGATCCATAATCACCCAGACTAAGTCCTTCTTGCTAGGCGTAAGGGGAAGCCCACTAACGAAATCTATCGCAATCCTTTCCCACTTCCATTGCGGGATCCTTACTGTACCGCAACAGATCGATGGTGGCGATGCTCAACTTTAACTTGCTAGCATGTCAGACACTTGCCCACAAACTCAGTTACTTCCCGCTTAAGACCTGGCCAGCAGAACTATTCCCTCAAATCACGATAATCTTACTGCCTCCAGGATGCATAGCGTATAGACTGCTATGAGCTTCCTAAAGAATTCGCTGTCTCAACTCAACGTCCTTTGGCATACATACCTTCCCCTGAAAACGCAGTACTCCATCACTACCCATGCTGTAACCCTCAGCTTCACCATTCTGCACTTGCAACCTCTGAGCACTCAAAATCTCATCTGCCAGTTGTTTCTCCTTAACCTGATCAACCCACATCGGCCTTACTTGTAATTCTGCCAAAAGACTCCCATCGTCATATAGACTAAGGTGAGCAAACATTGCTATCAGGTTTGCTACCACCTTACGGCTCAACGTATCAGCTACTACGTTAGCCTTACCCAGATGGTACTCAATCGAGTAGTCGTAGTCCTTCAACAACTCATCCACCTCCGCTGCCTCAAATTTTAATCTTTCTGAGTCAAGAGGTACTTCAGACTCTTGTGATCCATGTAGACTATCGACTTTTCCCCGTACAAGTAATGCCTCCAAATCTTCAAGGCGAAAACCACTGCGGCCAACTCCAAGTCATGTGTCGGGTAGTTACCCTCATGCAGCCTCAACTGTCGAGATACATACGCTACTACTTTCCCATCTTGCATCAACACACACCCTAAGCCAGTATGTGATGCATCACAATAGACCGTGAATTCTTTTTCTGCCTTAGGCTGAATCAAAATTGAGCTTCAGTCAAAATCTTCTTTAACTTGTCAAAACTTTCTTGCTGTTTCTCAGACCACACAAACGGATCCCCTTTTCTCAATAGTTTAGTCAGTGGCGCTGCAATCACAGAAAAACCTTCCACGAACCTCCTGTAGTATCCTACCAAACCCAGAAAACTTTGAATCCCTGCAACCAACTTAGGTGGTTTCCAACCCAACACTGCCTCGATCTTACGAGGATCCACCCTAATTCCCTCAGCTGATACTACATGACCAAGAAAGTTACCTCCTTAAGTCAGAACTCACACTTACTAAACTTGGCAAATAACTACTTCTCCCTCAGAACCTGTAGAACCACTCGAAGATGCGCGTCATGCTCCTCCTCAAACTTTGAGTACACCAAAATGTCGTCTATAAACACCATGACAAATCGGTCCAAATTTCATCATGTCCATGAATGCTTTCAGTGCATTAGTCAACCTGAATGGCATCACTAGAAACTCGTAATGCCCATACCGAGTACGAAACGCTGTCTTATGAAAATCAGCCTCCTTCACTTTGAGCTGATGATACCCCGACCTAAGATCTATCTTAGAGAAAATCGATGCACCCTTGGGTTGATCAAACAAGTCATCTATTCTGGGCAACGGATACTTGTTTTTGATCATCAACTTGTTCAGCTGGCGGTAGTCTATACACATCCGCATTGTACCATCTTTCTTCTTAACAAAGAGCACAGGTGCTCCCCAAGGTGATACACTCGGTTGGATGAAACCTCTGTCCAGCAATTCTTGAATCTAAGCCTTTAACTCCACTAATTCTTTTGGCGCCATCCTATACGGGGCAATAGATACTGGCGTGGTTCCGGGTAACAAATCTATACCAAACTCAACCTCGCGATCAAGAGGCAAATCCGAAAGTTCCTCTAGGAATACATTAGCAAATTCCCCTACAGTTCAGACACTCTCTACAGCTGCATCTTTGGCTCCCAAAGCACAAACATACGCCATGAATGCCTCACAACCCTTCCTTACCATTTTCTCCGCCTTCAGTGTAGAGACCACATTGGATAAGTAATCTTTCCTATTGCCTATCATCACTACCTCCTCACCTTCCACTGTCTTCAACACCATGCGCTTAACTGTGCAATCCAAATCAGCCTAATACTTCACCAGCCAATCCATCCCGAGAATCAGATCGAACTCCCCAAACGGTAGTTCCATCAAGTCAGCCAAAAACATGACCCCTTAAAGTTCTAGGGGTACATCCCTATATAGTTTATTTACTTCTACTGAGTGACCCAGACGGCTTATCACTGTCATCTTCCTAGAAGTAATCTCAGAGTCTAAATTCGTAATTTCCACTATGCTATTGGATACATATGAGTGCATCGAACCCACATCTATCAAAGCATTATAAGGTAGTCCAAAAATTAAGAGCGTATCAGTTATGACGTCCGATGCGTTGCCCTCCTCTCAATGCCTCACTGCATAGACCAATCCAGTGTCTCGCCTCTGTCACCACTGCACCTCTTGCTTGGGTGCTCCACGGCCTTTACGAGCCATTACCTCCCCGGCGCACCACGGCCCCTCTGTGGCTCGACCATCCCTCCGATCGTGTGCGATTTTGATCCCAGATCGCAACCTAGCTGACCTCTGTGGACAATCCCTCACTCGGTGCCCCATCGATCCACACTCAAAACATCTTTTGTTTTCAGTCCAACATTCTTCCGTGTGAGACTTTCCACACCGAGCACATCATGGCGGCCACTGAGTATTAGTAGCAGTAGGCCTATCGACTTGATTCGGCCCACTATATCTACCCCATTTCTGCTAATTCTCAGTAGACCAGATGATCCAAAATTCCTTTTATTCCAACCATTGTCCTGATTCTGTCTTACCGACTGTTTCACTTCCTCAACAACTTTGGCCTTTTCCACTAAGACCGTAAACTCTCTTTCCTGCTGTGGGGCAATTAACATCCGTAGCTCGTCTCTCAGCCCATCCTCAAATCTAACACAGCGCTCATGCTTTGTACCCACAATTCCACGTGCATACCGACTCAGCCAAAGAAATTTTGCCTCATACTCCGATACAGTCTTATTACCCTGGACCAAGTTAAGGAATGCCTTGCGCTGCGCATCAATATAGCTAGCCCCTATATACTTCCTCTGATAGGCTGCTCTAAAGAATTCCCAAGTAAGGTCATCTGCCATTGCTCACCCCTAACTGTGAGCCACCACTGATATGACTCATCTCGCAGCAAAGATACTACCCCCTTCAGCTTCTCCTCAGTCGAGAAGTCTAGATCATCCATAATACGTTCTGTTGCCTCCAACCAATATTCCGTCATACTAGGAGCCACTTCGGATACACCTCTGAACACATTTGCACCATTAGCCCGGAGTCATTAGACACAGATTTCTAAACCCCTACTCGATGGCTGCACTAGCGACCCTCTCTAACACCCGCAGCATCACCTGTGATACTGCGTCATCACCTGTCTTGTCCTGATATTCTGCGCCCACAGCTAGCGGCGGTGGTACCTCATTTTTTGACCCATGTTCGGACCCCACCGGTTCTGAGACCGTCATCCTACCCCTACCTCATCCACGAGTGTTACGCCCACATCCACGTACACTCATGTTTACCGATACGAGTCGAGCTATTAAAGGTTTTATGCGTTAGACTTTTATTCCACTATCTATTAAGGCATAGTTTTATGAGAAGTTTAATAAGGAATTGTTCCACAAATTCATCCAGCCTATAGTAGTTCAAGTCTCTAGAGTAGTTCCTACTACTATTTAGTCATGACAATATCATCATATTCATAGCATCATAAACAATAGTTTGAGGTACTTACCTGGGCGGATCGGTGCCGGAGACTCGGTGCCATGCCTTTTCAGACCATGTATTTTCCATAATCCCTTTTTAAAACATTTTTAGGCCTCGAGCCCATAGCCGAGCTATTGAATTTGGGCTCTGGTACCAAAATTATAACACGCCAAACCGGTCAACACACCACGACTGAATCTAGCATGTTACGGGGTGAAAACATTTGAATAAAATGTTACGGGGTGAAAACGTTTGAATAAAGCAAGTTTCCCGATTTATTCTTATTAAAAACTCTTTTATCGTTTTAAAGTTTAGAAAACCCTATACAAAGTGATGTTGAAAACGTTTTTGTGTTGCTTTAAAATCCAGAGAACTCATGCTTGAAAATCCGTTTGTTGGTACTAGCTTTTAGGAATCATACGATATTTATTAAAACCGAGTGAGGTGAACATAGTCAAGTTTAGAACCATTTGCATTTGAAGTTTGTTTGAAAATTTAGGTTTGAAATCATCTTTGTTAACTTTGTTATTACCTTGTGGATAATGTCACCCGATGGTAACGTTTGAAAAACCCGATATAGAGTATAGTTTTGTAAACTTCGATTTAATTCGGGTTACTAAAGCAAATCAAGTTATTAATTATATGCATAAGATAATTAAAATATAATCAAGAAATAAAAACCCAAAATAATACTTAGCGGCCTTATTACAAAACCAAAACCAAATATAAATATAAATAAAATATAACCCGAAATAGTATTTTAAAGTTAATACCCGAAACAAGCATGCATGGCCACCTCGAGTCCTCCCCGGCTCCATATTCGCGATCTACGCCTCATCTGCAAAATATAAGGGAAGGGGTGAGTCACTGAGACTCAGCGTATAAATCCCCAACCCGATAGTGTAAGCACTTACGCAAATCATGAGTATAACATGCAAATCATGCAACCCCATAACCTAACCATCCGATCTCCTTTATCTACCCCGTGTGGTCAAAACCACTGGTGGTCAAAACCACTGGTGACCGAAGTCACAAATATATATCGATGTGGTCAAAACCACTTATGACAATCCCGTAATCAATCATGTGGGGCTAACCCACTGTGGTACCAAACCACTGGGACGAGTCACAATATCCATATGTGGTTAAAACCACTGGTGACCGTAGTCACAAATATCATTAATGTGGTCAAAACCACTGGTGGTCAAAACCACTGGGATTTAGTCACAAGTTATAATATCAAAGACGGGGCCAACCCGTCGTGTGGTCAAAACCACTGGTGACAGTCCAAATAATTCTTACCCCTCCTCTCAACAATCCCACCATCATGGGGCATAATAACATATGATGATGCAAATAACACATGGCATAGCATTAAACAATGACATGATAGCATATAACGAGATCTATAATCAGGGGACTTACCCGGGGTCCACACTCATGCCCACAAGGCATAACCACCGGTTTTAATGGCTATTACAGTAACACAATAAACATATCATACTAACGAAGTGTGTAAGCGTTACACACCTGACTATTTTTAGATCTAATCGAAATCTCGAAACGTTAGCCTTCACTCTACCCTACAATCGGGCAACACATACTTTTAAGATTATAGCCATTTGGCTAAATCACCAAAATCTCGAAGATATGTTGCACAAAGGTAGCACTTATTTTACTTGATTTGGTTTCCAACCAAATCCGAAACTCTGTGATGAACCTCCCTTTACAATCGGCTATGCCCTAGCATAAAGATAATTAGCCTTCGACTTTTGAAAGAATAAGAACCAGATCCAAAAGCAAAAACCTTTACCTAGATCGGCAACCAAATCTCAAAAACCCACTGTATTCGGCTACACTCCTCCCTACAATTGACTTTAACAGATCATTAGGAATCTAAAAGCCATTCGGCCATAGCATGAATCCTGAAACCAAAAGAAATTGTTACCACCTTACCTTACTGACAGTTTCGGCCACCAAGCACCAACGTTCGGCACCTCTAAGTGATCTTAGGGATTTCGGCTACCAATATATAACAAGAATGAAGTTGAAAATCCTAATTAAGAATGATTGAAGAAGTATCAAAAGAAAAACAAAAGAGATTTGACATTAACCAAATTAGTCGTAGAAGAAAAAAAATCTACATTTACCAGGAGGTTTGGCTATAACCCAAAAGAAAGAGATAGATTCAGCAAAGAAGAGAAAGCGCAAGAGGAGAGAAACTGAGGAGTAGTGTATTTGACTTTTCAAGAAGTGGAAAGATGAATAAGAAAGTGGAATAGGAGGGGATGGACTCGGCAAAAAGATTGAAAGAAGATTTCGACACAAGGAGATTGGAAAGAAAGAAAAGATGAAGTGAAAAGAGTTGCTTTAGGCTTTGAATACAATGGAGAAGAAGAAGTGAGGGTCTAGTTTTGGATTGAGCAAAATAGGGAGGAGGGAAGATGTCGAATGGGGATTGAATGTTGATTTCGGCTTTTTACAGAAACAACAAGAGTGGTTCGGCCAACAAGTAGCAAAGGCCGAATAAAAGAGGTCACCTACAAGAGGTTTCGGTTTGGCACCACTTATGAATGAAAAGGGCGGCTAAAACTTGCATAAGAAAAAGAAAGGGAGAAAAAAATAAGAGGAGAAGTTTCCAAGAGCCTCCTCTAGCTAGTCGATTTAGCTATTTCCCCAAAGCACATTCGGCCACCCTCCAAAGAGCCTAAAATCGATTGCGCTTGACCAAAACACCTTCCCATATATTCGGCTGAACTCTCCCCTTCTCAACCACCTCCTTTTCTCAACGAAATCCTCTCTTCCACTCGTTCAAATGAGTTTGAATGAGTCTTCCAGCTAAAATCTCTCTTCTCCACATATTTTAAATCTGTTAACCTAATCCAACCACATCCAATAGAGTCCCTCCTGAACACTCCTCCTCCTTGCTTCTGGCGTGAAAAAAATAAACAGAAAAAGATTTCTGTAGCTCAAACCCAAGCACTCCTTCCCTGCATGTGGCGTCACCCTCGTGACACCTTAGTGGCGTCTCCTCTACCACTTTACCACCAGGTTCTTCTTGTGTCACAACATACCAAGAATATCTTTCAACCCCTAACTTCCTTAGCTCCCTCTTCCTAAGTGCTAAAAAAAAAATTTTAGCCATGACTCAGGCCTACCCCGAGGTCATGCCTAACTCCAAAACCCCCTAAACTAGCACAGTAGGCACATTAACACATGCAAACACACAAAATGTAGAAACCCGATTAAAAGACGTTACGGTTCTACCACCCTTAAAAATAATTTTGGCCTCAAAATTACCTAGTCAGAAGAGTTGAGGGTATTGCTGCCGCATCACATCCTCTGGTTCCCACGTGGCCTCCTCCGTACCATGGTTCTGCCATAACACTTTCACCAAGGGAACTAACCTTCTACGTAAGACCTTGACATCCCGATCCAAAATCCGTACCGGTTCCTCCTCGAAAGACAAGTCTGAGCTCACCTCAATCTCCGCAACCGGCACAACATGTGACGGATCTGATTGATAGCGCCTAAGCATGGAAACATGAAAGACGTCGTGAATCTGACTCAATTCTGCTGGCAACTCGGACGATAAGCTACTGGTCCCACTCGCTTCAACATCGTGTACGGCCCAATAAACCTAGGACTTAGCTTGCCTTTTCGCCCAAATCTCAACACTTTCTTCTACGGTGATACCTTCAGAAAGACCTCGTCACCCACTGTGCACTCTATATCCCTACGCTTAAGGTCGGTGTAAGACTTCTGCCTGTCCGACGCTTCCTTTAGACGAGCCCGAATCACCTTAACCTTATTCTTTGTATCCGCCACCAGCTCCAAACCCAACATCTGCCATTCACCCAGTTTTGTCCAACACGTAGGAGTACGACATTTTCGTCCATATGGTGTAATATCCTAGATCATCAACCTCGCCTATGCTATCCGCGATCTACTAACCTAAGAAGTAAGTGTAACATCCTGGTATTAGGGGTCAGCATTTAATGTTTGGTATGTGTTTTCCATGCTCTATTTGTTAATTTGGTGTGTTTTGGGGTCCTGGGAAGGCTCGGGGTTATGCTTGAGCCTTGGTAAAAAAAATTTTGTTTTAGGCACTTTAGGGGAAAGCTAACTGAGGCAGGCCTTAAGGGTAACTACTGGTGTTTGTTGACACAAGAAAATGAGTGGTAAAGTGGCAAGGAGGCACCACTTAGAATGCAGGGAAGTGGAATCACAAGGGAGTAGCAGCAGGGAAGAGGTTTGAATCCCACAAGCCTCATTTTGGAGCTTTATTTTTGGCACCTATATGGGGAGAAGGTGGTTTCGACAAGGACTCTCCAAGGATGATGGTTGAATGAGTCAACATATTTGAATGAGTGGCCATGAGGTGTTGGTGATATTTGAATGGGTCAAACCAATTCAAATGGTTGTTAAAGAGTGAAGTAAGGAGAGAATCAATGGATTTCAAGTTGGTGGATGTGATGGCTGATTGTGGAGAGCTTGAAGGGGGAGAGATTTTGGTTTAGTACTAGTTGAGTGGTGTGCCAAAATTCTTAAGGCTTGTGGCACTTGGCTCTTCTCTTTTGTTTTATTCAATCGGTCATAGTGGTGTGATATAGTGTCGATTGGTGCAAGTGGTTTGCGAGTGAGTGTTAAGTCGAACTCATTTCTTTGTTATTATTAAAGAGAACCGTAGCTCTCTCTTCTCTTTTCCTCTACTTTTTCCTTCCATTTCATGTGTTAGCCAAAACTCATTGAAGCTCCCTTGCCAAATCTTTTCTTCTTCTTTGTTCTTCTTTAACAACTTTGGCCGAATCACCCTTTACCATCCATCCTTCACATTTCGATTTCATTTTCCTTTGCTACCTTCCTCACAAGCCAAAATCCCCTGAAGTCACCTCTCTTGCCGAATCTTTTTCACCTTCTTTTCTCTTCTCTTAAACACCATAGCCAAACCTTGGTTTCCACTCCTACCTTTTCTTTTCTTTTTTTTTCCCTAATCATTTTCTTTTACTAAGCCAAATTCTCTTCTACACATTAACTCCCCTCTTTTCTCTACTTTTTTATTTCTATTTGAGGGAAAGGCCGAATCTATTAAAGTGCAAGTACCCTTCTTAATCGGCATTTCCTTTTCACTTTGGGACCCATTCGGTTTCACAAGCCAACCTGCAAGTGTTCGGCTTGTCATTGATCAAGGTAAGATATTCTCATCATCTCCTTCACTCCAATTCTTCAAACCGGTCACTCTTTCTTCCATAATGCATTCTTTCATTCTTCATGGCTAGTGGTCGAATACCAGGAAGAGAACTGCTAAGACTTCCTAAGTTACTAAAAGTTATTTCCAAGCTGTCTTGCTTATTCGCGTTGGTACAAAGGTAAGGAGTTACCCTGTGTCCCATACATTTTGTTATTCATTGTTGATTCACCACCTTAGTCTGATATCATTGTTAGATAATTGTTTTTTCTGTTATGGTATGGTATTGATCAAGTTTCTCTATGGATGCAAGTGTCGGTCATTCTAAGGAATGGAGCAAACTCATAGTTGTGGCTCCTAAGTTTAAAAGACGAGCGGTGTTAGTGGTTTGGGACTTTTCACCAGGTTGTGGTAGAGAGCCAACGTTTGCCTAGGATAGGCAAATAGTTGTCGTCCTTGCTAGTGAAAGCGTCGACATAGAAAGCCTAGTGTTATGTGTTATTAGGTTAGTATTACTCACACGCCTTTTTACTGTTTACGCTATTAATTGTGATGTCCGGAGGCCAAAAAGACTGATTTGACAGTCGAGATACTCTTGTGGGTAAGGTTGGAGACACTGGTAAATTCTGTTACGATGATATTTGATGAGATGCATGTATGAAATAAATACTTGCTATTCATTGATAGCATGTGCATCCATTTTTAGTATGATGTAATGAGCATGGGCTTGGGATTGTCTGGAAGGAGAAATGTTAATTGAGTGACTTTGTCACGTGTGACTATTGTTATGAATGGTTTAAGTACCATGGTGGTTGAAACCATGAATGCTTAATTCAGTGACTTGTCTCGGTGGTCAAAGACCATAGTGGGTTGGCCCCACACAGGCATAAACTAATCAAAGATCGTCACGGTGGTCTAAGATCACAATGGGTTGGCCCTACGAATATATATATTAGTGACTTTGTCACGAGTGACTTGTCACGAGTGGTCTAGAACCACGGTGGTCAAGTACCACAATGGCATAATGCCACGAGTGTTCGGATAGAGAGTTGGACTAGGTTGGGCTGCATAGCATACATGAGACATATGCCATATTGAGTGGGCCAAGGCCCCGTTCGCATTATACGGGGATTTACACACTGAGTCTCGTTGACTCACCCCTCTGCTAAATTTTGTAGGTAACCAATAGATCACAGGTTTTGGGGCGAAGCGGACTAGAGGTGGCCATGCGTTACTATTACTTTCGTAAACTTCATATTTAAATTAGAATTTGTTTTAGTTCGGGATTTTATTTTGTAATAAGGCCGCTTTAACTTTATTTTACGGATTTGATTTAATGTTGTTTTTTTCTTTATAAGTTATAAACTGTCAAAAAAGAGGTTTTTCTTAAAACATAAACAACGGTTTCCAAAAAGATTAACCAATGGACCACAAGCAACGTAGAATTAACTGGAAATTTTCCTAAATACTACAAATATTCTTTTCAAAAGATCACATTTCTCAATATTGTTTTCAATGGTCACTTTATAGAAATTTTCTAAGTTAGTTATGAAAAATAAACTCGTTTTCTTGCACCTAGTTAACTTAATAAAACGATGGTAAGATATGTATAATGTAAGTGAATTTTAAATAGCCCCTAGCCTGGATTCACCAAGCAAAATGTTTTTCTCAAATTATGATATTTCGCCTAAATTTCCAAAACTTCCCTACCTGTAACCATCCATATTTGGTCGTAGCATTTTGACCGGGTTTGGGATGTTACAATTGTAGTATCAAATCCAGTTTCAAAAACTCGACCGTGAGAATGGGGTTCAAAAATGTTTTCAAAAGTTGGTTTGAAAATTTCATATTTTTTTGGAAGCATGGCACCCGAGTCTCCGGCACCAAGTCCCCACGGTAAGTCTTCTGGCCTTTGATTTTTTTTTGTGAAGTAAATGCATTGTGTTAGGATTGCTAGTACTCAGAAACTCAGCTTTAGAAACTGAAACTTTAGGTTTATATGAATTGGCAGAAATTACTCATAATGCTATTTCCATGAGACTAATTTGTAATAAACAGTGGAAGAAAATACTAATTCATAAAAATTTTAATCAGATTAAGTTGAATCGATAACCATGAGTGATAGAGGATGTGGATGAAGCATGCAAGGCCGTGGTAGAAGATGGGGTGTCAGGGTTGAGCCTTTAGAATATAGGCTTGGGCCGGAAGGTGAGAGGCCAGTATCCCCAGTTGTGGAAGCAGAATTTTAGGACCAAACTGGTGGAGACGATGCTGTGTCACAGGCTATGTTATGCATTCTGGAAAAAGTTGCTAGAGTGAGCACAGGATCAGTGGCCCAAAAATCTATGTCGGAGTAACTCCGAGCCAACGGGGCTGAGATATTTAGGGGTATTTCTGGTGTGGCTCCTAACATAGCTGAGTATTATCTTGAGGCGATTGAGCGCGTCATGGATGATCTTGACTGTACTGTGGAGGAGAAACTGAAGGGAGTTGTGTCTCTTCTCGAGATGAGGCTTACCAGTGATGGCTTACGATGAGGGAAGGTACAGCAACTGACCGCATTACCTGGACTTCTTTAAGTCTGCGTTCCAGGGGAAATACATTAGGTCAAGCTATGTGGATGCTCAGCAAAAGGCATTTCTTAATCTGGTTTAGGAGAGCACGTCGGTTGCTGAGTATGAGGCAGAATTCCTACGTTTAAGTCAGTATGCCCGAGGTATGGTGTCACCAAAACATGAGCATTGTGTCCGATTTAAAGATGGTTTGAGGGATGAGTTGCGAGTATTGATATCTCCGCAATGGGAAAGGGAGTTCACTGCTTTGGTTGAGAAGGCTAAGATAGCCAAAGAGGTAAAGCGATCTGAAAGACAGAATCAGGGCAGGGGCAAGGGTAGGAATGAAAGAAATTTTGGGTCATCAGGATCTACTGGAAATTTTCAGAAGAGTCCTAGGCTTGATGGGCCGAGTTGAGTTGTGAGGTCTGTTGTTGTTAGTCGGCCATAGCAGTATGCTACATGTGGGAAGTTTCATTTAGAGGAGTGTTGGGCAAAAAGTAATGGATGTTACAAGTGTGGATCAGTGGATCATCGGGTAAGGGACTGTCCGCTGGAGCCAAACAAAATGCGGCCAGTAGGTCAAAATTATGTTTAGCCTAGTAGAGGTGGTTAGCAGTCACAGAGAGGTTGGGGTTCAACCAGAGGAGGAAATGGTTTTGGTCAGGGGCGTGGAGTACCGGGCAGAGGTGCTAGAAACACAGATACAAGACGTCCAGGGTTGGTTTATACAGCCAGACGCCGAGAGGAGGGTGATGCACCGGACGTCATAATCGGTACGTTCCTTATTTTCTGTTTGCCTTTTACTACACTGATTGATATTGGGTCAACACATTCCTATGTTGCTAGTACGGTGTTTGGAACTCTAAACATAGATTTTGAGATTGGTTCTAGGGAGATGACTATACTTATCCCTTTAGGACAATCTGTAGTGGTGAATAAACTATTTAGGAGTGTGCCTTTAGAAGTGCAAGGGATGGTTTTCCTGGCTGATTTGATGGAAATGCCATTTGGCAAGTTCGATTTGATCTTAAGAATGGACTAGTTAATGAAGTATCGAGTAAACATGGATTGTGCTGCTAAGCGCATGGTGTTAAGGACTATTGAGGATAATGAAGTGTTAGTGATAGGGGAAAGGAGGAACTACTTGTCTAATATAATGTCTGCTTTAAAGGCTGAGAGAATAGTGAGAAAAGGATGCGAGGCTTTCTTAACGGTTGTCAGTGCTCTGAAGGCTAAGGAGTTGACTGTAAAGGATGTTAGAACAGTGAAGAAATTTTCTAATGTTTTTCTAGAAGAGCTTTCAAGATTACCTCTGGATCGCGAGGTAGAGTTCAGTATAGATCTTCATCTTGGAACAGCGCCAGTGTCTATTGCCCCATATAGAATGGCACGAAGGAGTTGGTGGAACTTAAAGCGCAGATTCAGGAACTATTGGATCGGGGATTTATTCGACCCAGTGTGTCTCCGTAGGGAGCACCGGTGTTGTTCGTTAAGAAGATGGATAGGTCAATGCTGATGTGCATTGATTATAGGCAACTAAATAAGTTGACAATTAAGAACAAGTACCCATTGCCTAGGATAGACAATTTGTTCGATCAGTTTAGAGGTGCTTCAATCTTTTCAAAGATAAACTTGAGGTCAGGATATCACCAGCTGAAGGTCAAGGAGGTAGATTAGACTTGAGGTCAGGATATCACCAGCTTAAGGTCAAGGAGGTAGATATTCATAAGACAGCTTTTTGAACTCGTTATGGTCACTACGAATTCTTGGTGATGCCATTTGGGTTGACAAATGCCCCGGTTGCGTTTATGGACATGATGAACCGGGTATTCCAACCCTATCTGGACCGGTTTGTCGTGGTGTTCATAGATGATATTTTAGTCTATTCAAGTTCAGAAGAGGAACATGATTCGCATCTTCAGGTGGTTCTACAGATTCTGAGAGAAAAATAGTTGTACGCCAAATTCAGTAAGTGAGAATTTTGGTTAGGGGAAGTTAGCTTTCTGGGGCATGTTGTGTCTGCTGAGGGAATTAGGGTTGATCCCCAAAAATCAAAGTTGTGTTGGACTGGAAATTGCCTATGTCTATGGCAAAAATTTGGACCTTCCTTGGTTTGGCTGGATATTACAGAAGGTTTGTTGAGGGATTCTTGTTAATAGCTGCACCATTAACCAAGTTGTTATGGAAAGGGGCACAGTTTATCTAGACAGATAAGCAACAAGAAAGTTTTAAGAAGTTGAGAGGATCTTGACTGAGGCTGCGGTGTTGATTTAGCCTGAGGCTAGAAAGGAGTTTGTCGTCTACTGTGATGCGTCGCTACACGGGGTTAGGATGTGTGTTGATGCAAGAGGGGAAGGTGGTAGCATATGCGTCTTGGTAGTTGAGACCGCATGAGGTGAATTATCCCACACATGATTTGGAGTTAGTGGTAGTGGTGTTCACTCTGAAGATCTGGAGACATTACGTATGGAGAAAAGTCCATTATCTACACAGGCCATAAGAGCCTGAAATATCTCCTTACCTAGAAGGAGTTGAATCTAAGGCAGTGGAGGTGGATTGAATTGTTGAAGGATTACGACTGTTCGATTGAGTACCACTTGGGTAAAGCTAACGTGGTGGCAAATGCGTTGAGTCGTAAGGTAATATCAGACTTGAGGGCAATGTTTGCTTACCTCAGCTTATATGATGATGGAAGTTTGCTAGCTAAATTGCAAGTGAAGCCTTCGTGGGTCAGTCAGATAAAAGAGAAGCAATTATCAAATGAGTCGCTAAGTCCTAAATTTCAATAAGTGGTGGGTGGTGAGATAGCAGATTTTAGTGTGAACTGTGATGGGGTATTGTGCTATCGGGGAAAGCCTTGTATGCCGAAGGGTTTCGAATTGAGGCAAGATGTATCGGGATCTGTGAGAACAATTTTGGTGGTCGAGTCTAAAGTAGGAAGTCACTGAGTTTGTGAATAAGTATTTAACATATCAGTAGGTGAAGGCGAAACACCAATTGCCTTCGGGGTTGCTACAGCTAATGAGGATTTCACTTTGGAAGTGGGAGAGGATAATGATGGATTTGTTAGTCGGCTACCCCTTACGCCTACGAAGAAAGATTCAGTATGGGTAATAGTCGATCGACTGACGAAGTCCGCTCACTTCATACCGGTTCGGGTTGATTATTCATTGCAGAGGTTAGCCAAGCTGTATGTAGCGGAGATTGTGAGGTTGCATAGGGTACCTGTGTCTATTATATCAGATAGAGATCCCAGGTTTACGTCACGATTCTGGAAGGCATTGTATCAAGCCTTGGGTACAAGACTAGATTTCAGTACAGTGTTTCATCCACAGACTGATGGTCAGTCTGAGAGGGTAATTCAAATCTTGGAAGACATGTTGAGAGGCTGTGTTATCGATTTCGGGGGTTGTTGGGAGGATTTTCTACCGTTGGATGAATTTTCATATAACAATAGTTACCAATCTAGCATTCAGATGGCACCTTATGAAGTGTTGTATGGCCAGAAGTGTCGCACTCCTACTTACTGGATAGAGTTGGGTGAGCGACAGTTGTTGGGTCCAGAATTGGTTTCAGAAATAGAGGAAAAGGTTAAGTTAATTCGGACTCTGTTGAAGGAAGCTTCTGACAGGCAGAAATCTTATGCGGATCTAAAGTGTAAGGATATAGAGTTCTCTATGGGTGTTCAGGTTTTCCTAAAGGTTTCACCGTGGAAAAAAGTTGTAAGATTTGGAAGGAAGGGCATGTTGAGCCCTAGGTTCATCGGGCCTTATAGTGTGTTCAAGCGTGTGGGACAAGTGGCATATCAGCTCGAGTTACCTCCAGAACTGAGACAGATACATGATGTATTTCATGTCTCGATGTTAAGTCGTTATTGTTCGAATCCATCTCACATAGTGCCGGTAGAAGAAATCGAAGTAAAACCTAATTTATCTTTCGAAGAGGAGCCAGTTAAGATTCTAGACCGAGATGTTAAAGTATTGCGGAGAAAGACGGTTCTATTGGTTAAAGTACTATGGCGGAATCATGGTTCGGAGAAAGCCACGTGGGAGCCAGAGGATGTGATGTGACAGTAATACCCTCACCTCATTTGATCAGGTAAATTTTAAAGCCGAAATTTCTTTAAGGGGGTAGAACTATAACATCTTGGTATTAGGGGCTCTGCATTTAATGTTTGCTATGTGTTTGTGATAAACCGTAAAAGTAGCATATTTTAGGCCCACATTTAGTATACTTTTGGATGATTTAGCCTTTGATTTATGTAAAAAGGTGCTTTTAATCCTTTCTTTTTATGTTTATACTCAGGAAAGCACCTGAGAACGAAAAGAACAAGAAACGGGCTAAAAACGGGCCAATTTGGGCCAAAGAGGAAATCGACACGGCCTGGACATCAAGCCACACGGCTGTGCATCGTCAAAATACCTCACACAGCCTGACCCCCGATTTACATGGTCGTGCCTCAAACAACAGAATCGAAACACGAGCCCAAACACGACTTGCACGACCTTGCCTCAAGCAACAAAATCGAAACACAACCCAACCACGATTTACACGGGCGTGTGCCCTAGTCATACCTCTACTGGGGAGAGAGAAATTTCACTCGATTTGGATACTTTGAGGCAAAGAAACACTTTCCAAAGCTTATTCAAACACCGAGTAGAAACTATACTCAAATTAGGACACTTAGGGACCAAGTAAAGCATTCTAAAAGTCTATATAAACATCCTAAGTGTATCCTGAAGAGGTGTTAGGTGTTAGGTGTTGAGCTAGGCCAAAGAGCCGAAGCCAGAGTAGTTCAATTCAGGGAATTACTTGAAGATAGCCAGTTGATCCATCTCAAGGAGCTAGAATTCTACTCAAGGCAGTGATTTCTCCTTCAATTCCTTGAGGGTTTTAGGGATTTCTTATGTTTTCTTTTATCTTTTCTCTTGAGATGTTTTCTTTATTCATTATGAACTAAACCTGCGAGATACAGAAGGGATGAAACCTAGATGAATCTTGTTATTGTTTTACGAATTATATGATAAATGCTTAGTTTGTTCTTAATTGTGCATGCTTAATCCAAATCTGATGTGCTTAGGTGGAGAAGGAATAGACCCCGCTTAAAAGTAGGTCTAGCATAATTAAGCGGAGTTGATCGCACGCCTAGAGATAGGGTGACTAGATTTTGTCGGATTAGGGTGAAACCTAATATGGGAGTCCATAGATCGATTTATTGCTATTCTAGGGGGTTATTATAAGAGAACGAGAGTTCCACTAATTAACCTAGGGTTAGATGTTATTAGCCTCGAGAGAGGGTTTAATATATGTTAGGGAGTCTTACGGATCAAACTAAGTGAATAAATCATATGGTTCAGTGTTAAATAACAAGTGAGGTTTAGGTGCATTCTTCCTGAGGGTATCGTCGTGATCAACTAAGTTTTTCATCAAGTTATTTCCCAATTTGTTCTCTTTGTCTTTGTGTCTTTAGCTTAGTAGTCGTTAAATTAGATTAAATCAACCAATCAATCCATATTTTAGGCTAAATAATAAAAAAAAGTGAGTATTAGTACTTTTAGTTCCTTTGGGTCGACAATCTGGTCTTGCCTAAGCTATACTACTGTTCGAAAGGTACACTTGCCTAAAATCTTTGTCAGAGTTAGTTTCTAGGTTCGATAATTCTCTTTATAAATTTTAAAACTCGACAAAACAACGATCAATTTGTCATGCTCTGTTATTTAATTTGGTGCAATTTGGGGTCCCAAAAAGGCTCGGGGTTAAGCTTGAGCCTTGGTAAAAAAATTTTATTTTAGGCAGTTTAGGGGAAAGCTAGTTGAGGCAGGCCTTAAGGGTAACTACTGGTGTTTGTTGACACAAGAAAAGAGTGGTAAAGTGGCAAGGAGGCGCCACATAGAATCTGAGGAAGTGGTGTCACAAGGGAGTAGCGATGAGGGAAGAGGTTGAATCCCACAAGCCTCACTTTGGAGCTTTATTTTTGCTTTGTATGGGGAGAAGGTGGTTTTGGCAAGGACTCTCCAAGGATGATGGTTGAATGAGTCAACATATTGAATCAGTGGCCATGAGGTGTTGGTGATATTTGAATAGGTCAAACCAATTCAAATGGTTGTTGAAGAGTGAAGTAAGGAGAGAATCAAGGGATTTCAAGTTGGTGGATGTGATGGCCGATTGTGGGGAGCTTGAAGGGGGAGAGATTTTGGTTTAGTACTAATTGGGTGGTGTGTCAAAATTCTTATGGCTTGTGGCACTTGGCTATTCTTTTTTGTTTTGTTCAATCGGTCATAGGGGTGTGATATAGTGCCAATTGGTGCAAGTGTTTTGGGAGTGAGTGTTAAGTCGAACTCATTTCTTTGTTATTATCAAAGAGAGCCGTAGCTCTCTCATCTCTTTTCCTCCCATTTCATGTGTTAGCCAAAACTCATTGAAGCTTCCTTGCCAAATCTTTTCTTATTCTTTGTTCTTCTTTAACAACTTTGGCCGAATCACCCTTTACCATCCACCCTTCACATTTCGATTTCATTTTCCTTTGCTACCTTCCTCATGGCCAGAAATACCACAGGTCACCTCTCTTGCGAATCTTTTCACCTTCTTTCTCTTCTCTTAAACACCATAGCCGAACCTTGGTTTCCACTCCTACTTTTTCTTTTCTTTTCTTTTCCCTAATCATTTTCTTTTGCTAAGCCGAATTCTCTTCTACTCCCTAACTCCCCTCTTTTCTCTGTTTTTGATTTCTGTTTGGGGGAAAGGCCGAATCTGTTGAAGTACAAGCAACCTTCTCAATCGGCATTTCCTTGTCACTTTGGGACCCATTTGGTTTCACAAGCCAACCTGCAAGTGTTCGGCTTGTCGTTGATCAAGGTAAGATGTTCTCATCATCTCCTTTACTCCTATTCTTCAAACTGATCACTCTTTCTTCCATAACGCGTTCTTTCATTCTTCATGGCTAGTGGCCGAATACCAGGAAGTGAAGTGCTAAGACCTCTTAAGTTGCCAAAAGTTCTTTCCAAGCGGTCTTGCTTGTGCGTGTTGGTACAAAGGTAAGAAGTTACCCTGGGTCCTATACATTTCGTTATTCATTGTTGATTCGCTACCTTAGTCTGATATCATTGTTAGATAACCGTTGTTTCTATTATGGTATTGTATTGATCAAGTTTCTCCATGGATGCAAGTGTCAGTCAATCTAAGGAAGGGAGCGAACTCATAGTTGTAGCTCTTAAGTTTAAAAGACGGGCGGTGTCGGCGGTTCGAGACTTTCTGCCAGGCTGTGGTAAGCGCCGATGTAACACCCCTAACCCGAGACCGTCGTCAGAATAGGGTTTAGAGGCATTACCGAACAATAGGATCAATTTACATCGCATTCACGACACAAAGACAATCATCATCAAACACATTCATATACAATCATAGTGTCCCTTAAATGAGTCATCAAGACTTTAAGCATGCTTATAAACCGAGTCGGGACTAAACCGGAACACATATAAAATTTCACAAAAATTTGAAACTTTTCTAAAATACAGGGGACACACGGCCGTGGGGGTAGGCCGTGCCTCACCCACAGCTACTTGACACTCCCGTGTGTCCTCCCCATGGTACTATACTGCCAAAATCAACACGGCTGCCGAACACACCCGTGGGAGGGGACTGTGTGTCCTCCACGTTTCCAGACATCCAGTGTGTCCTGTCTGTGGTCCTATACTGCCATTTCTCACACGACCTGAAGGCACGCCCGTGTTAATACCGTGTATAATTTAAGCCACATTCTGCCAATTTACACACGGTCTTAGGTACACCCGTATGCCTCAACCGTATGACATTATAGGCCACTTTGCAAAGTCAAAATGCCACCCATAAGGGTCCAACCTACAAGCCATACAACCTAAACATCTCATGCTCATATTATCACCATAAACATACCAATATTTTCATTGCACTCATGCATTCAATTTCAACTCTATTTATACTAAATTCAATACCAATACTTATTCTACCACAAACATAATTCATTCCCTATTTCACTAACCTCTATTAGCATTTATCAACACAAAGTTACCACCTGATAGAAATTTTATCAATCGACAAATCATGCCAAAGATGCATCACACATATCACATTCATTCATGCCAAACCTATCACATATCTAGCCACATCTCATGGCTAATTACAATCCCAAACATAATTCAATTTACTAGCCTATACATGCAATATTCCATTTATATACATCTTTTCAAAAGTATCAAAATAGAATGTTGATAGTGTGATTGAGAAGCTGACAATCCAGATCCGAGCTAGCTTTTTACGACATCGCAAAGGCGGAGAAACAAATCACACAGTAAGCTTTCCAAAGCTTAGTAAGTTCGTAATATAATACATATTACTCAATACAACAACATCGATATGTATATATATATGTACCATCATATAGATAAGGGCACAACTAGGCACATTATCAATCTCAACCACATACTCAATTATCTATTCAATCAACTCTTAAATCAATCATCAACCACATAGGTTCATACGTACCTTGATCAACACATGGTTTCTTACCATTTATGCTACTCAACTGTTCAATTTTACCTCTCGTTCAACCTTTGCTATTCCATTGGTTTATTCGCACACTAAGTGCCAATTTCATAACTGAAACATAATCATTACCGCAAACTTAGTGCCAATACATTAAGCCGAACTTATATCGGTATCGCACACACAGTGCCAAATCGATAAGCCGAAGCTTCTATATTTTTGCACACACAGTGCCAATCATCTTTTTCTCGTTTCAAATTTCGCACACTTAGTGCCCCTTTATCTCAATTCAACACATAGCATTTCAAATCTCATAGATACATATACATCCATTCAATTTATGTCACATAGATAAAGTTTACAACTAGTATTATATCCGAACTTACCTCGGATGTCAAAATACCAAAATGGTTGATTAATCGAGCACTTTGTTTTTGCCTCGATCTCAATCCAAACCTCTCCGTTCTTGGTCTATACACAAATATTTAGGGCATTTTGCAAAATAGCCTTCACATTTTCACATTTTGACACTTTAGTCCCTATCTCACAAAATCATCAAATACTCAAAATTTCATTACACTATGCTTAGGCCGAATTCTCCTTAGTCTCATAGGAGTCCACACATTTCATTTATTTTAGATTTTAGTCCCTCAATTTACTCTTTTCACAAATTAGCCCAAAATACTCAATTTCATCAAAAATCCAAATACAAAACATGTTAATCCAACACCAAGTATTCATATATCACTATCATCTAGCACATAGCTCACACATTCATCAATGGCTCATCACAAAAACATCATCAATTCACAAAATTACAACATGGGCTTGATAGTAGAAGAAGCAACGATTACAAAAACTTAGAAATTATCAAAAACTGAGCTCAAACATACATTGAATTAAGCCAAATTCTAGCCGAAAACTATAAAACTTCAAACCATTATTCTTCCTCCAACTTTCGGCAATAAGAAAGATGATACATTCATCTTTTTCTTTCATTTACTTATTAATATTTAACATTTTACCTATTTTCCCTTTTTATTAAACATATAAAATAAAAGTGCAATAAGGTTATTAAGTCATTTAAACATCCACTAACATAAAAATGGATCAATAACAACATAAGGTCTCCACCTTAAAAAGCCAACTACATTTAAGTACTCATAAATTAGCACATAGCATTTTACTCTCTATGCAATTAAGTCTTTTCTCTTAATTCGGCACACACACGATCAAATTATCACATAGAATTTTCATATAGGCTATGTCACATCTCATTCACATAGAAAATATCATTAAAATATTTTTTCACGGCCTCGAATTTGTGGTCTCGAACCACTGTTCCGACTAGGGTCTAAACTGGGCAGTTACAACTCTCCCCCCTTAGGGATTTTCGTCCCCGAAAATCTTACTAGTGAATAGTTGTGGATGTTGCTCTCTCATAACGTTCTCAGGCTCCCACGTAGCCTCTTCAATTCCGTGTTTGTGCCATAATACTTTCACAAGAGAAATTTTCTTATTTCTCAACTCTTTAGTCTCTTGTGCCAAAATTCGGATTGGCTCTTCACTATACAACAAATCTGACTGAATCTCAACCTCAGTAGGTGCAATTACATGACACGGGTCTGATCGATATTGTCGAAGCATTGACACATGAAACACGTTATGGATCCTTTCCAACTCTGATGGCAATCTCAATCTATAAGAAACCGGCCCAACTCGTTAAATAATTTCATACGGTCCGATGAATCTCGGACTCAGCTCGCTCTTTCAGCCAAATCGAAGTATTTTCTTCCTCGGAGACACTTTTAAAAATACTTTATCACTAACCTCGAGTTCAATATCCTTTCGTTTCAAATCTGCATAAGACTTTTGACGATCTGAGGCTGCTTTCAAACTATCACGAATTACTTTCACTTTCTGCTCAGTCTCTTTTATAAGGTCAACCCCGTGAATCTTGTTCTCACTTAGTTCAGTCCAATACAATGGAGTTCGACACTTTCGACTGTAAAGAGCCTCATATGGTGCCATTTTAATGCTAGATTGAAAACTATTTTTATACGCAAACTCAATCAATGATAGATGCCTTTCCTATGTGCTTTCAAATTCGAGTATACAACATCTTAGCATATCTTGAAGAATCTGAATAATTTGACTCGGATTGACAATCCGTTTGTGGATGAAAAGCAGCACTGAAATGCAATTTCGTGCCTAAAGCATCTTGCAATTTCTTCCAAAATCGCAAGGTAAATCTCAGATCTCTATCAAACACAATAGATAATGGTACTCCATGTAATCTCACAATCTCATCGATATACAGTTCAACAACTTATCTAAAGAATAATCAGTTCTCACCGGAAAGAAATAAGCTAATTTCGTCAATCTATCAACTATCACCTAGATCGCATCTTTCTTGCTCAGAGATAAGGGCAAACCCGACACAAAGCCCATCATGATCCTCTCCCATTTCCACTCAAGAATCATAATCGATTGCAATAAATCGGACAGAACTTGATGTTCAGCCTTAACTTGCTGACAAACTAAACATTTCGACATAAAGTCAGAAACATCTCTCTTCATACCATGCCACCAATAGAACTATTTCAAATCATTATACATTTTCGTACTCCCCGGATGTACAATCAAATGACCATTGTGAGCTTCAGTCAAAATCATTTGAATCAACTCTGAATTTCTCGGAATGCAAATCGATCTCTAAATCTCAAACAATCATTACTATCAACTCGAAATTCTGATTCCGCATTTGAATTAATTGAACTCTTTTTGCTAACAACTTATTATCAATCTTCTGAGTCTCACATATCCGCTGTATAAACAACAGTTTTACTTTCAATTCAGCTACAACCGCATTAGCATCACACAGATCTTTATGATTACTTAAAGCTCGCAAAGCGTATAATGATTTTTGAGTCAAGGCATCAGCTACAACATTAGCTTTACTTGGGTGGTAATCTATCACAAGTTCGTAGTCTTTAAACAATTCTAACCATCTTCTCTGTCGCAAGTTCAAATCTTTCTTAGCCATCAAATACTTTGAACTCTTATGATTAGTATAAATATGACATTTTTCACCGAATAAATAGTGACGCCAAATCTTCAATGCAAATACAATCGCAGCCAATTCAAGATCATGTATTAGATAACTCTTTTCATGCGGTTTTAACTGTCTCGAAGCATAAGCGATGACTTTTCCTTCTTGCATTAGCACACAGCCCAAACCATTCAACGATGTATCACTATAAACTATAAACTCTTTGTTTGATTCAGGTTGAATCAACATTGGTGCTTCCGTTAACAACACCTTCAACTATTCAAAACTCTGTTGACACTTTTCTGACCACTCGAATCTAGCATCCTTCTGTAACAACTTTGTCAAAGGAGTCACAATCATTAAGAAGCCTTTCACAAATCGTCTATAATATCCCGCTAGTCCAAAAAAACTATGAATTTCAAACACATTTCTGAGGCTTCCATTCCAAAATAGCAGAGATTTTATGCGGATCGACTCGTATCCCAGCAGGGGATACAATATGCCCCAGAAAACTGACCTCAGGCAACCAAAATTCACACTTGCTAAACTTTGCATACAAATGTTTCTCATGCAGAGTTTGTAGCATGATTCTCAAATGCTCGACATATTGCGTCTCATCACTCGAATAAATCAAAATATCATCAATGAACACCACCGCGAAGCGATCAAATCTGATGCGAATATTCGATTCATCAAATCCATAAACACCGCAGGGCATTTGTTAGTCAAAAGGCATCGCTAAGAATTCATAATGTCCATACCACGTTCTGAATGTAGTTTTTAGCACATCAGATTCTTTAACTCTCAACTGATAGTAGCCCGATCTCAAATCTATCTTAGAAAATACTGTAGCTCCTCTCAATTGATCAAACAAATCATCGATCCAAGGTAACAGATATTTTTTCTTTATCGTCACTTTGTTCAATTGATGATAATCAATACGTATTCTCATAGTTCCATCTTTCTTTTTCACAAATAATATAGGAGCTCCTCAAGGTGAAAAACTAGGTCGTGCAAATTCTCTGTCGGTCAATTCTTGCAACTGAGATTTCAACTCTTTCAATTCTGTTGGTGCCATTCTATATAGAGCTATCAAAATAGGAGCAGTTCCCGACACTAAATCAATACCAAATTCAACTTCTCTAATCGGAGGTAACCTCGGTAACTCTTTTGGAAACACATCTAGAAACTCACATATCACAGAGATTCAACTTTCCTTTCTGACACTTTTGTATCAATCACGTACGACAAATAAGCTTCACAACCTTTTCTCACATAGTTCATAGCTTTCATCACAGATAAAATAGCTGGTAGTCCTTTCATATCACAAGACTCAATTCAAACTATCTCACCATTCTGACTCTTCAATTCAACATTCTTTCTCTTAAAATTCACGATGGCATTATGCAAAGTAAGCCAATCCGTACACAGAATTATATCAAATTCATCAAATGGTAACAACATCAAATTGACCGGGAAACATAAATCATGAAACTTCAACGGGCAATTTTTGCACACCTTATCCACCAAAACACACTTGCCTAAGGGGTTCGATACTCTAATCACAAATTCAGTAGACTCAACAGGTAGAGTCTTATTCGATACTAAATTCATATACACATAGGAATGAGTTGATCCAGGATCTATCAATGCAATGACATCAGTATCAAATAAAGTAAAAGTACCAGTGATCACGTCTAGAGATGATGCTTCCTCTCGTGCACGTATAGCATAGGCTCGGGCAGGTGCTCTTGCTTTTAACATTACAGCTGTATCATTCATTCCTCTCTGACTTTTATTCACATTTCTGATGCTCCTGGGTGGTCTACCTCTGGCCGTCACAATACTTGGTCTTTCGTTCTGAACATTTTCTTCTTCGACTATCTTTGGGCATTCTCGAATGAAATGATCTCGAGATCCATACGTATAGCATGTTCTATTGTTATACTTGCCCCAGTACTCTCCCACATGTCATCTCCCACATTGTCTACATTCGGGCTTGTTACTCTTAACACTGCCAACACTTGTTTCATTCGAAGCTTGAATTCGTAAACCAGTACTCTGTCTCGAATGATCTCTATTTGGATGTCCAAATGAGGCATTTGAACAATTACTTGCATCTTTATATCTCTTTGCTGAAGATTGAGAGAACTTATTCATCAATCTCTTTCTTTCATCACGAGCCTTAGAATCAGCTTTCTTCTTTTCTTTACCGAGCTCCTCAGCTTTGCATGCTCTTTCAACTAATACAACAAATTCATTTATATCCAGTATTTCAACCAACAGCTTAATGTCTTCATTCAATCCCTCTATAAAATGTTTGCACATAGTAGTTTCAGTAGAAACACACTCTCTAGCATATTGACTCAATCATGCAAATTCTCGCTCGTACTTAGTAACAGGAAAATGGCCCTATTTCAACTCTAAAAACTCTTTACGTTTCTGATCAATAAAGCGATGACTGATATACTTCTTTCTAAACTCAACTTGAAAGAAATCCCAAGTTATTCTCTCTCTCAGAACTACTAATATCAACGTTTTCCACCAATTATAAGCTGTGTCTCTCAACAAGGAAACTGCACACTTAATGCACTCTTCAAGGTTCAACGACATCTCATCAAATACTCTGGTTGTAGTTTCAAGCCAAAAATCGACTCGCTCGGCATCGTCATCAGCTGTGGCCCTAAACTCTTCGGCCCCATACTTGTGAATCTTATCTACAGGAGGTTTATTCAATCTGATCAGATCTATAACTTGTGGCACAATAGGTACTTGTGGGGGTGGAGGTTGTGGGGTCAGACGGATTTGTTCTAACAAATTCTAAAAACCATTCACTCATCATACGGAAGATTGCTTAGCCTTACCTTCCTCACCACTATCATTTGGCCTTGATGTGGCCACCACTGTCCCTTGAGCGGGAGCAGGCGCATTACTCTCTACATCGTCAGCAACTACTCGATCGGGTTCCATTACTATATTAAAACACATTTCAACTGTCAGATTTCATCACACTATCGTAATTTTTACAATATGGCATGTATATCTAGACTCACACACGCTACATTAGTCCGAGAATCGACTATACCGTGGCTCTGATACTAATAAAATTGTAACACCCCTAACCCGAGATCCGTCGCTAAAATAGGGTTTAGAGCCATAACCGAACAATAGGATCATTTACATCGTATTCACGACACAAAGTCAATCATCATCAAACACATTCATATACAATCATAGTCTCCCTTAAATGAGTCATCGAGACTCTAAGCATGCTTATAAATCTAGTCGGGACTAAACCGGAACACATATAAAATTTCACAAAAATTTAAAACTTTTCTAAAATACAGGGGACACACGGCCGTGGGGGTTAGTAGGCCGTGCCTCACCCACAGCTACTTGACACTCCCGTGTGTCTTCCCTGTGGTATTATACTGCCAAAATCAACACGGCTACCGAACACGCCTGTGGGAGGGTATCGTGTGTCCTCCACAGTTTCCAGACACCCTAGTGTGTCCTGTCCCTAGTCCTATACTACCATTTCTCGCACGACCTAAAGGCACGCCCGTGCCAAGGCCGTGCATAATTTAAGCCACATTCTACCAATTTACACACGGTCTTAGGTACGCCTGTGTGCCTCAACCGTGTGACATTATAGGCCACTTTGCAAAGTCAAAATGCCACCCATAAGGGTCCAACCTACAAGCCATACAACCTAAACATCTCATGCTCATATTATCACCATAAACATACCAATATTGTCATTCCACTCATGCATTCAATTTCAATTCTATTTATACTAAATTCAATACCAATACTTATTCTACCACAAGCATAATTCATTCCCAATTTCACTAACCTTTATTAGCATTTATCAACACAAAGTTACCACTTGTTAGAAATTTTATCAATCGACAAATCATTCCAAATATGCATCACACATATCACATTCATTCATGCCAAACCTATCACATATCTAGCCACATATCATGGCTAATTACAATCTCAAACATAATTCAATTTACTAGCCTATACATGCCATATTCCAGCTATATACATCTTTTCAAAAGTACCAAAATAGAATGTCGATAGTGTGATTGAGAAGCTGACAATCCCAGATCTGAGCTAACTTTATTGACACTGCAAGGTAGAGAAACAAATCACACAGTAAGCTTTCCAAAGCTTAGTAAGTTCGTAATATAATACATATTACTCAATACAACAACATCGATATGTATATATATGTACCATCACATAGATAAGGGCACAACTAGGCACATTATCAATCTCAACCACATACTCAATTATCTATTCAATCAACTCTTAAATCTATCATCAACCACATCAACACATGGTTACTTACCATTTATACTACTCAATTGTTCAATTTTACCTCTCGTTCAACCTTTGCTATTCCATTGGTTTATTCGCACACTAAGTGCCAATTTCATAACTGAAACATAATCATTACCGCACACTTAGTGCCAATACATTAAGCCGAACTTATATTGGTATCGCACACACGGTGCCAAATCGATAAGCCGAAGCTTCTATCTTTTTGCACACACAGTGCCAATCATCTTTTTCTCGTTTCAAATTTCGCACATTTAGTGCCCCTTTATCTCAACTCAGCACATAGCATTTCAAATCTCATAGATACATATACATCCATTCAATTTATATCACATAGATAAAGTTTACAACTAGTATTATATCCGAACTTACCTCGAATGTCAAAATATCGAAATGGTCGATTAATCGAGCACTTTGTCTTTGCCTCGATCTCGATCCAAACCTCTTCGTTCTTGATCTATACACATTTGAATTCAATCCATTCAATCATCAATTCATTCATTTTAATCCAAACATACATATTTAGGGCATTTTGCAAAATAGCCTTAACATTTTCACATTTCGACACTTTAGTCCCTATCTCACAAAATCATCAAATACTCAAAATTTCATTACACTATGCTTAGGCCGAATACTCCTTAGTCTCATAGGAGTCCACACATTTCATTTATTTCACATTTTAGTCCCTCAATTTACTCTTTTTACAAATTAGCCCAAAATACTCAATTTCATCAAAAATCCAAAGACAAAACATTTAATCAAACACCAAGTATTCATATATCACTATCATCTAGCACATCGCTCACACATTCATCAATGGCTCATCACAAAAACATCATCAATTCACAAAATTACAACATGAGCTTGATAGTAGAAGAAGCATTGATTACAAAAACATAGAAATTATCAAAAATTGAGCTCAAGCATACCTTGAATTAAGCCAAATTCTAGCCGAAAATCACAAAACTTCAAACCCTTATTCTTCCTCCAACTTTCGGCAATAAGAAAGATGATACATTCATCTTTTTCTTTCATTTACTTATTAATATTTAACATTTTACCTATTTGCCCTTTTTATTAAACATATAAAACAAAAGTGCAATAAGGTTATTAAGTCATTTAAACATCCACTATCATAAAAATGAAACAATAACAACATAAGGCCTCCACCTTAAAAAGCCAACTACATTTAAGTACTCATAAATCAGCACATAGCATTTTACTCTCTATGCAATTAAGTCTTTTCTCTTAATTCGACACACACACGATAAAATTATCACATAGAATTTTCACATAGGCTATGTCACATCTTATTCACACAAAAAATATCATTAAAATATTTTTTTACGACCTCGGGTTTGTGGTCTCGAATCACTGTTCTGACTAGGGTCTAAACCGGGCTGTTATAGTCGACCTCTGCCTGGGATAGGAAAATAGCTGTCGTCCCTGCTAGTGAAAGCATCAATATAGAAAGCCTAGTGTTACGTGTTATCAGGTGAGTATTACTCACACGCATTTTTACTATTTATACTATTAATTGTGATGGCCAGAGGCCAAAAAGACTGATTTGATAGTCGAGATACTCTAGTGGGTAAGGTTGGAGACACTGGTAAGTTCCGTTATGATGATATTTGATAAGATACATGTATGAAATAAATACTTATTATTCACTGATAGCATGTGCATCCATTTTTAGTATGATGTAATGAGCATGGGCTTGGGATTGACTAGAAGGAGAAATGTTAATCGAGTGACTTTGTCACGAGTTACTATTATCACAAGTGGTTTAATTACCACGGTGGTTGAAATCGCGGATGCTTAATTCAGTGACTTGTCTCGGTGGTCAAGGACCACAATAGGTTGGCCCTACATATACATAAACTAATCAGAGATCGTCACGGTGGTCTAAGACCACAGTGGGTTGGCCCCACGAATATATATATTTTAGTGACTTTTTCATGAGTGACTATTGTCACGAGTGGTCTGGAACCACGGTGGTCAAGTACCACAGTGGCATAATGCCATGGGTGTTCGGATAGAGAGTTAGACTGGGTTGGACTGTATAGCATACATGAGACATATGCCATATTGAGTGGGTTAAGGCCCCGTTTGCATTATACGGGGATTTACACACTGAGTCTCGGTGACTCACCCCTCTGCTGAATCTGCGCAGTAATCATGAGATCATGGGTTTCTGGTAAAAGGACTCGAGGTGGCCATGCATTACTATTGCTTTCGTAAACTTCGTATTTAAATTTGAATTTGTTTTAATTCGAGATTTTATTTTGTAATAAGGCCACTTTAACTTTATTTTGGGGATTTGATTTAGTGTTGTTTTTTTCTTTATAAGTTATAAATTGTCAAAAATGAGGTTTTTCTTAAAGCATAAACAACGGTTTCCAAAAAGATTACCTATGGACCACAAGCAATAGAGAATTAACTAGAATTTTCCTAAATACAACAAATATTCTTTTCAAAAGATCACATTTCTCAATATTGTTTTCAATGGTCACTTCATAAAAATTTTCTAAGTTAGTTTTGAAAAATAAACACGTTTTCTTGCACCTAGTTAACTTAATAAAACGATGGTAAGATATGTATAATGTAACTGAATTTTAAATAGCCCTTAGCTTGGATTCACCAAGCAAAATGTTTTTCTCAAATTACGACATTTCGCCTAAATTTCCAAAACTCCCCTACCTATAACAATCCAGATTTGGTCGTAGCATTTTGACCGGGTTTGGGATGTTACAGTAAGAGAAGAGTAGGTGAGTTCAGGGAGAACTTAGTGAATAATTAGAAACATTGCGTTATTACTTAAAAACAACATTTGGAAATAATATAAAACTTTAGTTTGAAAACGTTTTGCGTGTTGGGTTTGTCGGTGAGGTTGCAAGATCAAATTCACAAAAAAAAAAACTTATTTTTGAGAAAATAGTTTGTAAATAATTCTTATAAATTATTTTACTAAAAACTTGTTTAAAAAGGGACTTACATTAAAATCCTGAGAGGCTATAACACCCCAAACTTGGCCCAAAAGTTAGGCCCGAATCTGGCGTGTCACATGGAAGTGTTTTTCGAAAACCATGTTTTCATTGAAAACCCTTCTTAATTAAAAGCTTGAGTAAAATCCCAGTTATGTTAGTTTATTTATTTGTTTTTTCTGAGGTTTATTAAAAAATTATTACCTTCAAGATCTTTGTTTGTTGCGGAAGCTTAATTTAAAGTAGTTGATTTATGAAAACGTGATGTTTAAAGATTAAGTTGTGGAAGCGTAGAGTTTTGAAAACAATTATTGTTTTGGAAAACCACGATCTACTTTTATCAGATAGGAAACGTAGTAAACTGAAAATCCCAAATCAAAACCAAAAAATAAAAGACGCCTTATTACAATCCAATAAGAAAGCGGTTTAAGTACGGTAAAATAAAATACTAAAATTTAAAGTTGTTCGTAGTGTGGCCACCTTCAAGTCCTCCAGTATGTCAAACCGTTTGCTGAGGATTACCCAAAAATTTAAAAAGAGGGGGTGAGTTTACAAAAACTCAGTGTGTACAACCCTCATTGATCATAAAGCATGCATCACATCAATCCAGGACTAAGCCCATTACAGTAATCAACGTGGGCCTAAGCCCAACACAGTATGGTGGCAATCGATCCTTAGCCCATAATAGCCTCAATTGGGCATTAAGCCATATCTCACTCAAATCAGATCATGCAATGCACAAATGCCCATACCAACCCTACACTGCCTCTCTGTCCAACCCTACACTCCTGTGGGGATTTAATCGACCCACCCATCCCTACACTCCTTACGTAGCACCAGTTGCGGTACTAACCAATATTGCAATAGAGCTACCAATCACATAATCGACTTAAAGCCATCGGTGGATCCACAGTCGTCAAGCAACCATGCGACCCTAACAAATCATACACTTCCTCCAAATCAATAATCCCATCTCCTATGCAGCATAATATCACATGAACGCAAACATACTATAAATAGCATACAATAACAACCATATCACATGTAAGGGCATTTTGGTCATTTTGCCTATTAGGGGCATAATAGTCATTTTAACCTATAGGGGTATTTTGTCAATTTACCCTACAGGGGTATTTCAATCATTTTGTGACCTTCATGAAGGTCTACAGTCGCCTCGAGCAACACAGATAATATATATGGTCTTAACGCTGTAAATAGGCCCAAGGCCCATTAGTCGACCCAAATAGGCCCACACGGTAGTGTAGCCCATTTAGCCCAAAATTGCCTTTGGCCATGTGATCGTCATGGTCGGCTCATTATTTCCTATCCATCTACAAAATTTACTCACGTAAGGCCCACGGGCCCATTGGGCCCACTCGGCCCATTCCGATCCATTTGGCCCCACAAACGGCCTAAGCCCATGAGGATGCTTATGGTGGCCTCAACCGTCTTACGCCCATATTTGCGGGCTCGATCCACCACACGTGCGATCGCACGCTCGTGTGGCATCATTCACCGGTATTTTGCCTTTTCGACATTTACCGATCTACTTGGAGTGATGTGTGTGTTTGTGTGTGTACACATGCTTTTCGACTCTTTTGTCGATTACTAGTCACAGGGTATTGCTACACACCTATTTACGAAAATGTACAGTCAGTCTGCAAGCACTCCAACCCTAGATTCGAACATAAACCATCATCAGTCCTCTTTACCACAAGATCCATAATCTTATTTGATATAACACTTGTAATCTAGATTGTAATAAAACTTGCCTTCATTGATAAAGGTGTTTAGCCCCTACTAACGCTGATGAAGGTTAACAACAATCTCCTTGCCGACAATCTGTGTTACAACCGGATTGTTTAGTCACATAGCTTAAATCCATATGTAAACTTATTGCAACCACAAAACCTTAGACTTGATTACTTGAACCAATTGAACGGCTTACCAAAAGTAGACAAAGAGTGTGTAGCGGTAGAAATTAGCTCACAAAAATGCACCCTCAAACCGAAGCACGAGATGGTGCTCTAATCCCCATAATCGAAACAACAGAGATAAACAAGTGTAATGGAATACTTGGCCGATTACCAGAAAACAATTATCCAACCTGAAACCCAAAGAAAGAATAAGTGATGAAAAAGGAGAAAGGTAATATTCGGCCACTATGAAGAAAAAGCAAATGGGATGAGAAGAGGAAGAAAGGTAAATGAAGAGGGAGAAAAGTAAAGTGAATTCTACTAGGATTATGAGAGGAGAAAGAGAGAAGAGAATGGAAATAAAGTTGCTCGAAAGATAAGCCAATTGATAGGCTAAATCGGCCAAAAGGGAAGAGCAAGATTCGGCTTGCCACAAAAGGGAGAGTTAAGAAAACAAATAGAACCCAAAAGAAAATGCCTATTAGGCTAAGGGGAAAAATGTGTAAAATAAAGAAAAACACCACAATCCCAAAACAAAGATTGCTGAAACTGAATACTGAGCATTCGACATTTTCCCGACCTCAAATAGCATCCCAAAAGATTCCCAAACCGAACCCAAAGCTCCCATAGAGTCCTCATTCGGCTACAACACACCAACTTTAAATTTCTTTGATTCTCTTCACGATTTTCTCCTACAATCTCTCTATGACCAATTCAAACACATCATCAACAGTGTTTCAGTCCAACTCTTCCACCTTCCCAACTCAAGCAGCAAAATAAACTTTCTAATGCTTATCCCAGGATTTGAACCTCAGACTTAACAGTTACTCAACACGCCACTTGCCACTAAGCCACAAGCTCTTCTTGTGTCACATTTTAACTTCAATTAATTAAGAGGTCTAAAGGCCAAAGTCCAGGTTCCTTTAAAAGAAAAACGAAAATTTTTGCTAAAGCCTAAGTTTGAACCAAGGACTTCTCCAATACTTCTCAGGACCCTTAACCACTAAAGCAGACATACTTTTGTGTTATTCACTTGTACAGCTAAATTCCAATCCCTCCGATAATGAATCCCATTTCTTTTAGGCCCAAAAGTCGGGGCGTTACAATTCTACCTCTTAAAGAAATTTGGTCCTCAAAATTTCCAACTATCTAATAGCCGCACAACACAGGTTGCACCACTACGCTTTTGTTACGCACTCTGATCCTAATTGCAATTTAGGTAAATAGTACACTATGGGTAAAGTACATACCAGTATTCACATTTGGGGTGTCTCCACCATTGGACGTGATGCACAAACCAAAGTTGGCTGCCTCGCCTCTGCATGACCAGCACCTCTACCTAGAGCTCCACAACCCAAACCGTTTCCACCCCTGACCTGTCCACGGCTGTGGTCTACCCCTAAATGGCTAGACATCACCCCTACTAAAACTTACATCTAGTCTGGTCTTCTGGGGCACTCTCTGAGATGGTGTTCCATGGAACCACAACTCAGACAAGCTCCCGTCCTCCTCTAGCACTCGCCCGAATGACTTTTCCCACAAATAGCACAAGGTGGTAACCCAGTAGTAGCAATATGGGGCCCAACCCTGACTGGCCCATCCACTCTGACCCTTCTCTTAGGTCTCTGATCAGAATTGGAGTGCTCAGAATACCTCTTGTTTCTACCCTTTCCCTTTCTCGGTTTAGGCGTACAGAGCGCTTCACATCTTTAGCGATCTTAGCTTTATCTACTAATGCAGCAAAGTCCCTCGCCCTCTATAGAGCTATCAACACTCGGGGACTGTCTCTGAGGCCGTCCATAAACCAAAAACAGTGTTTATAATCTGTTGCCACTATTCCTTTAGCATACCGACTAAGTCGTAAAAATTTTGCCTCGTACTTAGCCACAGACTTGTCACCTTGAACCAGATTTAGAAATTCTTTCCTACGAGTGTCAACATAGCTAGGGCCTACATACTTTCCCTTGAAAGTAGACTTGAAGAATTCCCAGGTCAATCAATCAGACGGGGTACTCTCTTTTATCGTAAGCCACCACTGGTAGGCTTCATCCCTCAATAAGAACACGACACCCTTCAACTTTTGTTCTATTGTGCAATTGATGTCGTTCATAATTCTTTCGATGGCCTCCAACCAGTACTCCACCACACTTGGGGCCACCTCAGAAACTCACCTGAAGACCTCTGTTCTATTTGACCGAATTAGTTTTGTAATTGACCCGTGGCCTACACTAACGGTATTAGGCCTAATGACCCAACAACTATTTCCAAAATACAAAGTATTTCCTGAGACAGTGCGTCATCCCCAAAACTCGATCGAACCACCCTGTCTCGATTACCGATAAAGTCTGAGCCTCCTTCGCTTCAACGTTAGGCATATGGGTTGATACCGAAGATCCAACCCTAACACTTCTACGACCTCTACTACGACCTCTTGCACCCCTTCTAGTGCTTATTATCGCTTCATGTATTATCTGAATTAGAAATTTTATGAATTTAGCTTATAGTTTCAATAATTAAACAGATGTTTTATGGAAGTAGTAGTTAAGAGTTGTTTTCGCAATCGCAAGCTCACAACAGTTTTAGTTTCCTATAGTTTCTTAGTTTACTCCAGGTAAATAGTCTCAGTATAGTCTATCATCTAAAGTAAGCCTAGTAACTATTTACAGTATAACAGTTTAAAATAGATTTCAGTATTGAAAGAACTTACTTGGTTCAACGCCGAATACTCGGTGTGCCACACTTTTCAGGGGAAATATCTCAAACCCTTCACATATTTAAAAAATAACTTATTGAAATCCAAGATTTGAAAACCCATTCCACAGCTGAGTTTTGTAACTTGGCTCTGATACCACTAAATGTAACACCCCAAACCTGGCCCAAAAGTTAGTCCCAAATATGGCTTGTCACATTGAAGTATTTTTCGAAAACCATGTTTTCATTGAAAACCCTTCTTAATTAAAAGCTTGAGTAAAATCTCAATTACGTTAGTTTATTTTTTTCTAAGTTTATTAAAAAATTGTTACCATCAAAACCTTCGTTTATTGCAGAAGCTTAATTTAAAGTAGATGATTTATGAAAATGTGATGTTTAAAGATTAAGTTATGGAAGCGTAGAGTTTTGAAAACAATTATTGTTTTGAAAAACTGTGATCTACTTTTATTAGATAGGAAACGTAGTAAACTGAAAATCCCAAATCAAAACCAGAAATTAAAAGACGCCTTATTACAACCCAATAAGAAAGCGGTTTAAGTACGAAAAATAAAATAATAAAATTTAAAGTTGTTCGTAGTGTGGCCACCTCTGAGTCCTCTAGTACGTCAAACCGGCTACTGAGGATTACCCAAAAAATTAAAAAGAGGGGGTGAGTTTATGAAAACTCAGTGTGTACAACCCTCATCGATCATAAAGCATGCATCACATCAATCCGTGCCTAAGACCATTACAGTAATCAATGTGGGCCGAAGCCTAACACAGTACGATGGCAATTGGGCCTTAGCCCATAATAGCCTCAGTTGATCCTTAACCCATATCTCAATCAAATCAGATCATGCAATGCACAAATGCCCATACCAACCCTGCACTCGTCTCCTGTCCAACCTTGCACTTCTATGGGGATATAATTGACCCACCCATCCCTACATTCCTTACGTAGCACCAATTGAGGCACTAACCAATATTGCAGCAGAGCTGCCAATCACATAATCTGCTTAAAGCCATCGGTGGATCCATAGTTGTCAAGCGACCATGCGACCCTAACAAATCATACACTTCCTCCAAATCAATAATCCCATCCCCCATGCAGCATAATATCACATGAATGCAGGCATATTATAAATAGCATACAATAACAATCATATCACATGTAGGGGCATTTTGGTCATTTTTTCCTTTAGGGGCATAACGGTCATTTTATCCTACGGGGTATTTCGATCAATTTACCCTACAGGGGTAATTCAGTCAATTTACCCTATATGGGTATTTTAGTCAATTTACCCTACAAGAGTATTTCAGTCATTTTGTTACCTTCCCAAAGTCTACAGTCACGTCGAACGACACAGATAACATATATGGTCATAACGATGTAAATGGGCCTAAGGGCCATTATTCAGCCCAAATGAGCCCACACGCTCGTGTGGGCTATTTAGCCTAAATTTTCTTTGGCCATGTGATCGTCATGGCCGGCTAATTATTTTCTATCCATCCAAAAAATTTACTCGCGTGGGGCCCACTCGGACCAATTCGATCCATTTGGCCCTACAAACGGCCTAAGCCCATGAAGACGCTCATGGTGGCCTCAACCATCTTATGCCCAATTTGTGGGCTCGATCCACCACACGTGCGATCACACGCTCGAGTGGCATCATTCACCGGTATTTCTGCTTTTGGCACTTACTGATCTACTTGGAGTGGGGTGTATGTGTACACACGCTTTTCGGCTCTTTTTCCTATTATCGGTCACAGGGTATTGCTACACACCTATTTACAAAAATGTGCAGTCGGTCGCAAGCACTCCAACCCTAGATTCGAACATAAACCACCATCAGTCCACTTTACCACAAGATCCATAATCTTATTTGTTATAACACTTGTAATCTAGATTAGTAATAAAACTTGTCTTGACTGATAAAGGTGCTTAGCCCCCTAATAAAGCTGAAGGTTAACAACAATCTCCTTGCCAAAAATTTGCGTTACAGTCGGATTGTTTAGTCACATAGCTTTAATCTATATATAAACTTATTGCAATCGCAAAACCTTAGACTTGATTACTTGAACAAATTGAACGACTTACCAAAAGTAGACAAAGAGTGAGTAGCGGCAGAAATCAGCTTACAAAAATGTACCCTCAAATCGAAGCACGAGATGGTGCTCTAATCCCCACAATCGGAACAACAGAGATAAATAGCTGTAATGCAATACTTGGCCAATTACTAGAAAATGATTATCTAACCTAAAATCCAAAGAAAGAATAAGAGATGAAAAAGGAGAAAGGTAATATTTGGCCACTATGAAGAAAAAGAAAATGGGACGAGAAGAGGAAGAAAGGTAAATGAAGAGGGAGGAAAGGAAAGTGAATTCGGCTATGATTATGGGAGGAGAATGAGAGAAGAGAATTGAAATAAAGTTGCTCGAAAGACAAGCCAATTGATAGGAAAAATCAGCCAAAAGGGAAGAGCAAGATTCGGCTTGCCACAAAAGAGAGAGTTGAGAAAACAAATAGAAACCAAAAGAAAATGTCTATTCAGCCAAGGGGAAAATATGTAAAATAAAGAAAAGCACCACAATCCCGAAACAAAGACTGCCAAAATTGAATACTGAGCATTCGACATTTTCCCTACCTCAAATGGCGCCCTAAAAGATTTCCAAACCGAGCCTAAACCTCCCATAGAGTCCTCAATCGGCTACAACACACCAAATTTGAATTTCTTTGATTCTCTCCATGATTTGTTCCTATAATCTCTCTATGGCCAATTCAAACACCTCATCAGTAGTGTTTCAGTTCAACTCTTCCGCCTTCCCAGCTCAAGCAGAAAAATAAACTCTCCAATGCTTATCCCAAGATTTGAACCTCAGACCTCACAGTTACTCAACATGCCACTTGCCATTAGGCCACAATCTCTTCTTGTGTCACACTTTAACTTCAATTAATTAAGAGGTCTAAAGGCCAAAATCCAGGTTCCTTTAAAAGAAAAACCAAAATTTTTGCTAAAGCCTAGGTTTGAACCCAGGACTTCTCCAATACTTCTCAGGACCCTTAACCACTAAAGCAGACATACTTTTATGCTATTCACTTGCACAGATAAATTCCAATACCTTCGATACGTGAAGGCCATTTCTTCTAGGCCCAAAAGTTAAGGCGTTACAGAGGCCATATTACTTTTCCAAAACAAAACTGAATATGATTTTATAACAAGTCGCAAGACCAACTCGCACATAATAGAAATCATGAACAGAGTCGGCCTTAGGTCGCATACTTGATTCTTCAAATAGAAGACATGCCTCATTGAATAAGTTATATCCAACCTAGCTTACAAAGAGCACATAGAATGAGACATATCACAATCTCCCAAAGGCCCATGCTCTTAAGGAGCATGCAGAGTGAGGCTCACAAAGGCTCATGTTCTCAAAGGAACACACAGAGTGAGACTTAACATGGGTGAATATTAACACTATTGGTATACCAATCGGAAGGCTCATAATGAGCTCACGGAACAGAAAGCTCTCACTGAAGTAAAGCTAAACAAAAAGCTAGTACAAAGTAGAGCCAAATAGAGAGCTCATACAGAGCAGAGCTTAATCATTTACTTTAAAAAGCTCACACATATGCGCCTTTCAAAAAAAGAGTTTAAACCGTCCTTTCAAAACATTCTTTTAATCATAGGCTCACATAGGAGCTCGCATAAAATTATGCTTTAAAATCATCTTTTCAAAATCGTGTTTTGAAAATAGATTTTCATAGCTTAAAATAGAGCTTTTTAGAAATTTTATCTTTAAACTTGTTTTGAAAACATATTTATTAAAAACATATTATAGTAAACTGAAAAACATGACAGTTAGCATACTCATATCGAAACCTAATCACTCACCAGAGGAAAACTTAAATTATTTGGGCTTTGCCTTTGTCCTTCCTAGAAGATGGTCTAGCTGGTTCGCAATAGACAAAAATAGTACTAACAGAACATATAGATTTCTCACAAGCATTTGAACCTAGCTCTAAGGAAAATCAACCCTAACAAGACAAGGACTTACCTGGATTGCTACGAACAATACTTAGAGCAGAGACTTTAATGACGAAATATTTGGTAAAGAATTTCACGGAATCAAGGGTCTTGTTTATAGATATAAGAGTGTAACATCCTCAAAACCCCCTTGGTCATAAATAATATGAGATAAAATCTTAGCGATATAAGGTATAAGATCAAAGAAAATGAAAGTTGCAATATATCAAAAGAGAGTTATATCAAAAAGCATGACATGATGTATTAAGGAAGGGACTAATTGAAAATATGCAAAAAAATTTATGGCACAAGTATAATTATAACATCCCTAAAATTGATATATAATAAAAGTAGTAATAAATTGAATAATGTATAATTGATTTTTGGTAAAATGAGAAAATAATATAAAGTTGATGAAAGAGAATATTGAGGAGTATTAAAATGATAATAATAATAATTAAGAAGCAGGTTTTAGTATATTGATTTAAAGTAAAGCCTAAATCGTAAATATGTGAAAAGTTTTTGGCTCAAGCGTAAATATTTAAAATTTAGGGGATCAAAGTGTAAAAATGAGAAAGTTGACAGACCAAAAGTGAAAACAATCCAATTTACTAAGATATGGAATTGGCATGCAGTGACCAAATTGAATAGGTCAAGAATTGTGAGGGACTAAATCACAATTTTACCAAATTAAGTGATAATTCAAGGATGAAATTTTGAAAGATCATAAAGGGAAAAATGGTCAATTAGCAAGAGGGAGAATCCTAGAATGTAATGATGATGTTGATGATATTGTGGTAATTTTTTAATTATTTAATTAGTTAAATATTATTTTATTAATATTTTCTTGGATATTTATTATTATTTTATTTAGAAAATGGTAGTATAAAAAGAAAGGAAGGATGAAGGAAATTTATCATCCTTACAACATGAGTGAAAGGGTGAGAAAGGAAGGTTTCTTTTCTTTACAATTTAGTCTTTTGCCATGAAAACCTACCTTTTTACCCAAAATTTTTGAAAATTTCCTTAGATATTAAAGAGAGAAGATGAAGTAGAGATTCTAGAGAATATGTTCATCAATTTAGTAGCAAGAAAATAGTATATGAAAATGGAGAAAATGAGAAAAAAAAGGAAGGAAAGTGGTGAAGATGAGAAATGCATGGAAATGAAGAAATTCTTGACAAATGAGGTAAGTTTCATACTAAACCTACTTGTATTTCAATATATTGAGTTAAAGATGTTTTGAGTAAGATGTATGAAACATGTATTTAATCTAAATACTAGAAATAGAAAGTATTTGACGAAGAATAAAGACTTAAAACACTAAATTGGTAAGAGAGAATGTGATTTGTATGGTGAAAAGTACTAAGATGAAGAAATGAATATGTAATCTACACATAAACATAATTGACTAAATTGTATAGTAATCAAAAGTATGTCAATTATGTGTGATTGAATGAAAGATAATGTAAAGAACGTGAGAAAAGAAAATATTTTCATTAAAATAGTTTGGACAAGAGTAGTGACGTAACTTTGAAAATTCACCAAAATTATATAATTTATTTATAGATTTAATTAAATATTTAATTAAATCTTATTGAGTTTAGTTTCATATGGAAGAAACGGTGAAAGAAACAGAATTTTATAGTTTGAGATATATTAATTTTCGTGAAACAAGGTTGGAGTGAATTTGGGTCCCCCTATTCTAACTTTGGAAAATCATAAAAAATTGTAAAAAATAAATTATAGGTTTAAATTTATATTTTTAAATTATTAATAAGTCTATTTTCAAGGGAAACAAACAAAAGCATCATTCAAACCCTGTACTAAGAGATAATTAATTTTTAGTAAAGAAAGGTCGAAGCTGTCAAGCAGTAGAATAAGGACAAATTTGAAGAATTTATTATACTGATTGGCTAAATTATAAATTTTTAAATTTTTATGGTAAAAATATATTTGAGTCTAGTTTTAATAATATCAAGCAGATCTTAATTTCAAATTCTGTAACTCAAGACATAAATGATTTAGTGACTATGACTCAAGTGGACAACTTTGATATGAACACATAAGTAAATAGTGGAATTATAGACAATGTTACATATAAGCATGTTATACACTAAAAGCTAAAAATTCTAATAAATATATAAATAAAGGATGTGAAATGGAGAGGAGGAGGAAGAAAATATATGAATATATATATAGTATATGAATTTGAAATGTTTTGAAATTGTTGTGTGCGATGGAATGATTAATACATGTGAGTATGTTTAAACAAATTGATAAAATAATAAGTGAATAATTGTTAATTGATGTGATAATGAAATATTTTTAAAATTTTATGAAGAATTAAATCAATTGGCACAATTTAGAAATAAATATGAAATATACATAAAGTGGGTAAACTAATTTTGAAAGTGCAAGTCCTTCAATGGTCATATTTGTAAAACTTTAATATTTGTGTTAATTTTATAAACTTTGTTATCTTTGATTGATTATCATGTTTTTATGAGGACTTGAGATTAGAAATAGATGTAAGTAGATGATATGTAAAATGAAGTGGTGGTTATGACATCTGAATACGGTTTAGTTAATGATATAAAATAAATAAATAAATAAAAATGAAGCGTGTAACTTGTATGAAAATGGAGACAACGTCACGATGACAAGTTCGCCATGTCACGACGTAGAAACCCCAACGTCACGACAACAATCCAAAAAAAAAAATGAACTTTACAATTTGGCCTTTGATCAATTTTGGATGTTTTAATAAGCTCCTTTAACTCATAATTAGTTCTATTGTAAATTCAATAATTACTAAAATGAGTTAATGATCTACATTAATTAAATAATATGATAAATTGATTTGAAATTTTCTATAGTTGCTTCGGCAACGAATGTGACATCCTGTGCCTTGAGTTGGCGATCGGGTCGGGTATGGGGGTGTTATAAAGAGTCCTAGATATCTTAGGATACATTATCTGACTTAGGAAATACATTACTTACACGTAAAGTATTCCAAGATACACTAAATCACTTTTTTCGAATTTGAGTCAAACTGCATCTTTGATTGGCGAATCTAGTTCGCAACTTACCTGGCGAACCCAGTTCGCCACATAAACTGGTGAACCTCAGTTTACCAAAAAGACTGGCAAACCCCTAGCTCGCAAACACATTAGTGAACCTGCCTCACAGTGAAACTGGCGAACCCCCTACCACTTCATTTGGTGTACATTGCAACTCAGCAAACACCCTTGCTGAAACTACCTTGGTGAACACGCTCTTGCCTAAATCTTGGACAACCCTTAGTTCATCCAACTAATTGGCGATCCTGGTTTGCCAGAACACTTGTGAACCTTTGGAAACACGGAAATATACACACTTTTTCATGTCATTTTTAACTCAAACTCTTGCAGTTTAGGTAAAATTTTTGTCGAAAAATATATAATAATTATAAAATAATTAAATTTCACTCAAATTATGAAATTTTTGAATTGTAATTAATTTTATATCTAAATTTGATTATTCTTTATTATTTTTTACATATTTGCACAAAGGGCAAAAAACGGCTCAACAGACACTACTAGAAGCGTAAAACCGAAAAGCAATTTTCAAGCATCAAGGTGAATTAATTTTTCAGCCTAAGATGGTCCAAATTATGTGTATTAATTCATAATATAATTAATTTTAATTTTAATCTAATTTAATTTGGGTTAAATAAATTATTATTAATTAATTATGAAAGGGGCTTAGTTGAGCTGAACTGAGAAAACTGATCCAACCGAGCACTGGGCAGCCCAAAACCATCCCACATGTTGACCCAATCAGCTTGTTTGAATTATTATTTGACTTGCAAAATTACCCTTGAAGAATCCTTCAATTTGTATCCAAACCCCTCCACTATTCATGCCTTACAAGATTTGCCCCTACCTAAACATAGCATGTTTGAAATCTTCAAATCTTAATGCCTAAATTTAACTCACTTAAATTAAAAGATTTGGGCTTATTAAACTTAAATTTTGGGCCCCTAACTCCTTGTGTGTGGCGTCACTCCTTGCTTCATTTTAGGTGCCGAAAATGGCCCTAAAACATGGGCTCCTTGCGGCCAAAACTTGGGCCTCTTTTATTGTTAATGACGCCACCTTAAAATAATTCAATCAAGGCCTTTGCCTAATCCTATGCCCAATTTTGAACCCCTATCACTTAAATTAACAAATTAAACATATCTCCACACTAAATGCATAGGCCCATAAATTTAGGATGTTACACTAACTTAGCATTCTTGCTAGGCGGGAAATACTTCATGAGGAATCTTTTTGCTGAATCTTGCCATGTGGAAATTGAATTTGGTGACAATGAGTTCAACCAGGCTCGATCTCTATCCCTTAGTGAATATGGGAACAAATTCAATCGTAGTGCATCTTTGGGCACTCCGGCTAACTTGAAAGAATCACTCACCTCCATGAATAGTCTTAAGTGCAGGTGAGGATCTTCGATAGGCATTCCATTGAATTGGCCCACTGTCTAAAGTATCTGGAACATGCTATTGTGCCTCGATTTCGTGTTTTCTATCCCTATTATCAGTGACAAAGATAGGATTTTGAGCAGGGTTTGCTTTATTTCCTTGATTCGAATTTTCGAAGTTCATCTCTTCGGTCCTTCTCTGACTTGCTTGTCTTTTTCGTTGTGGAAAAGTTCTTTATATCTCAACATCTAGGGGGAGTAAATTGAAAATTCGGTCAACGCATAAACACTTGAAACAAACATAGAAATAATTAATTAAGTTAAAATTGAACAAAAAATAAACCAAAATGTAAAATTAACAAATTCACAAATAATGACTTTTTAAAACAGTCCCTGGCAATGGCACCAAAAACTTGGAACGACAAAAATGTGCAAGTGTACACAATTGCAACAAGTAATAAAGTGACAAGTAAATTTCGAGTTATTGTACCCACAGGGACTGTTAAAAGAATTATTTATGAATGCAATTTTAAAAACACTTTGGTGGAGAAAAATATTTTGATTTGAGGAGATGATTAAAAACTAGGATTGTAACTAACTAAATTAAATAAAAATAAAATAAATGTTCCAATGCAAGATTTCAAAAGATGATTTTAATCAAGATGACATAATTGTGCTAGATTAATTACATTTCTTAACTTAGAATTATTAAACTCATGTTTATGTTGTTACGAATAAATTCACGGAAACTCAGTAATTTGCTAACTTATGAACATACTTACGTACCAAAATCCATTTATCTCTTGACTATATCTCTATGTCAATTCAACCGATTAAATAAATTTTAATAAGCAAATGTGTTAATGCACATACATACTTATGGAATTAAAATAATATCTTGTACATATCTCTTTGACAATTCAAACAATTAATTCAATCTCATAAGCACATAAAAGATTACGTGAGTTAACAATGCATTTCTACCTTGAAACAGTTTAATTACAATAATCTTGCAAGTTATGAAAGACTAATGTATCGTTAGATACTGTTGCTAATTAACCTTTAGCTACCTTAGATGATTAGACATGCACTGATTAAATATCATGTCAATTAATTAAAATTTCAATCCGTTTAAATAATTAATTCATTAGTCACCTTACAATTGTAATTCAAGAATAACTTAGTCATGGTTTTACTTAATCAAACATCTTACCGAGGCCTGTAACAACACAAACACAATTTTAATAACTCAAGTAGACAAAATGAAATCAACTTAACACGAAGTAAATTTAAGCCATATTAATTAAATGAAACATATCAACATCACAAATATTTGTAGAAATGTTCATAACAACAATAGTAAAATTAAAAGGATAAGGAACAAGAATCAAATCATTGTTTCTCCGAGGCTTGACTAGTTTGCTCCTCTCCTCCCTCTCCGCTTGTTCTTGTTGAACCAAGACTTCCACAAATAGTTGAATTCTACTCCAGATGGTGGTTGAAGGACTTTTTTTCAAGATTTGAAATCAGCAAAGGAATAAGGGAAGAAAATGAAGAACAATGGAAGGGAATGAAGAGAGAAAAGTGAGAGAGAAGTGAAGAAATGAATGGGTTTGAGATATGTTTGAAGTGAGTAGCAAATGGGGTATTTATAGACAGTCGAATGGAACCCTAAAAGGGTTAGGCAAGGATGCCAAGTACGCTAAAAATAGAACTCCCTATGTGTATCGAAAAATATATATAACTGCATGATGTTTTCTTTATGTGTATGCATGGGGTGGGAATATGATATTGAAGGGGAAGTGCATGATAGGTCACTTGGTGATCGGTGGTGGAAATCCCACATAAACAAATGTTAGGTCACATAGTGATCGGTGGCTATGCCACATTCAATGATTCCTAATTAATAGGAATAGGCAGTGCGGTTGTCGTTTTGGTGTGCAGCGGATGGAGGGTTGATTGTAGAAATCCCCAAGGTGTGTTGGTTGGTACGGGTTGGTGTATAGAGGATGGAAACCTAGGATGTGTTGGGTTATTCATTATTTATCGTTTACCATGTGATTATGATTGTTACCTTCATGTATGGGCCAGGGCCCATAATGTGTTTGTGGGCTCGGGTCGTTGTGTGTTTTGAGATTTATACACTGAGTATTGGTGACTCACGCTTTCCTTTTTTTTTCTATGCTTTCAGATGAGCAGTAGAGTGTGGACATGGGAGCCGAGACGGACTCGAGGGGCCATCAAGTTTTATTTCTACAAATTATTTTTTGGGATTTCTTTAAGTTTATTTTATTGTTATTCAGGAATATTTATGTAATAAGGCCCCTAGTTTTTATTCAACTAAGAAGTTTTCAATGTTATGCAACTTATGAATTCATGATAAGATTTATTTATACTTAATAATAATAATACAAAGAGGTTTATTTCCAAAAAGTCACTTCTTTATTCAAATTTTAAATAATTAACTTGTGTTTTCAAAATCCGATAAAGTGTTATGTGTTCCATAACACGCCAGATCTGGTCGAAATGCATGGCCCGGGTTTGGAGTGTTACATTTTTGGTATCGGAGCCAGGTTCAAAACTCGGGCTGTAAAATGGATCTAGAGGTGTTTTGGGAAAAAAATTTAGAAAAATGTCTGGTTTGAGGATATGGCTTTCGAGTCTACCGGCACCCGATCCACGCAGGTAAGTATTCTGAACTCTCTGTGTGTTATATATCATGTGGGCTTGATGGGCTTTATGGGACGTAAACTAATTAGATCTAGAACTTGATGGACTCTGGGCTTAGCTGAAACAACTCCTTAAATTTCATAAGACTTAACCTCACTAAACAAAACCCATGAACGAGTCGCAAGACTAGGGTGTGGCAACAGGCATACGCATGTCTAGGAATAGATCCGAAAGAGCTTGGTATTTAAGCAGTCCTAGGGACTCACCTCCTCTTCGTTGGAATCTTACCTGGTGCGTAGTGGCTGATCACTCTAATTATGAGGACTTATTGATGGGCCAAACCTATAATTAAAACCTGAAAGGGACTAGCCACCCTATTTTGCAAACAAAAACCCCTAAGTTTTGTAAATTTCCAAAGAAATACACTTGATTTGTGAAAATTTCCAACCAACAGTGAATTTGTAAAATGCCTATGTTTTGAAAATTTACCCAAAAACCGTATGTTTACAAGAGTAACTAGATTTTTTTCAAAATACCCCTTCGAAAAAAATAATAAAAAACAAAAAAATGCAACAACATCAAAATATCCCTGATTTGAAATATTATCGAAATACCCCTGGATGTCAAAATTACTAAAATACCCCTGGATCTCAAAAATTATCGGAATACCCCTGAATTGCAAAATTACTAAAATACCTTTATTTTACAAAATCACCAAGGAACCTTATTTTGAAAAATTACGAAAATACCCCTGTAGGATAAAATTACGAAAATACCCTTTGGTAGTAAAACAACAACAATAACAACAACAACACTTTTCTGTGATGAACGTAAGTACATGGATGTTGATGATTGAATGTATGTGTTTCCTAGAGGATATGAACTTGAGACTATATTATGAATACGAATTCGAAAGAACTACTTTTAAAACTATTATCAGTAAGACTGTTCGTGGTTAATCAGTGGAAAAAAACTAATAGTTCACAAAATTTCTAATCAGATAAACGTGAAGCAGTAGAATGAGTAAAAGGGGTAGAGGACGTCCGCCATATGGTCGAGGTAGAGGTAGGATGACTGTGTCGGAGCCAGTAGGATCTAGCCATGGATCTAGGAATGAGATGCCAGTTCCACCAGCTGCGGAGGAGAAATTTCAAGATCAGGCTGCCGGAGACGATGCAGTATCTCAGGCGATGCTAAGGGTTTTAGAGAGGGTTGCTGGAGTAGGCATGGGCACAGGAGCCCGAAAATCTGTGCCGGAGCGGCTTAGGGCCAATGGGGCAGAAGTGTTTAGGGGAATTTCTAAGGTAGCCCCAAGTTCAACTGAGTATTGGTTGGAGGCGGTAGAATGAATAATGGATGATTTGGATTTCACGGAGGAGGAGAAGTTGAAAGGGGTTGTATCCCTCCTGAGGGATGAAGCCTATCAATGGTGGCTTACGGTTAAGGATGGTACAGTGGCTGACCGTATCACCTGGGATTTCTTTAAGATGGCGTTTTAGAATAAGTATATTGGATTGAGTTATGTGGATGCGCAGCACCGAGCATTTCCGAATCTGGTTCAAGGGAGTAGGTTAGTGGCTGTGTATGAAGCTGAATTCTTATGCCTTAGCCGTTATGCTCGTGGGATGGTAGCCACGGAGCATGAACGTTGTGTTAGGTTCAATGATGGCCTGAGGGATGACTTACGTGTTTTGATAGCCCCACAGTGGGAGAGGAAATTTGTTGTGCCTGTGCAAAAGGCTAAGATAGCTGAGGAGGTAAAGCGGACTGAGAAATTGAATCGGGATAGAGATAGGAGTGAAAGTAAGAGAAATTTTGAACCGTTAGGGGTAGTTGGGCAAACTCAGAAAAGACCTAGGTTAAACGGGCCGAAACAAGATGAGAGACCGGCTGCTGCTAACCAGACATAAAAGTATGCTCGATGTGGTAAGTTCCATACCGGTGAGTGTTGGGCAGGCACTGGGAAGTGTTTTAGGTGTGGATCTACGGACCACCAAGTTAGAAACTATCTACAGCAACGAGGCAGTGAAAGGCTCACAAGTCAAGGGAATGCACCGCTAGGAAGAGGAGGTCAACAACCACCAAGGGGTCGTGGTCAAGTCAATGGTGGCAATGGCACAGGAAATGGTCGTAGAGGTGCAGGCTATGCTGAGGCGAGGCAGCTAGCCTTGGTCTATGCAGCACGTCGCCAAGGGGACGAGGATGCTCTAGATGTAAATATCGGTGCGTACCCTACCATAGTATACTAAGTGTTTATTTTGGCTTTAAAATAAGAGAGCGCAGCGAAAGCATAGTAGAGAGACTTAGGTAGTTTGATTACTAGTTAATTGGAAATTTCGAGGACGAAATTTCTTTAAGGGGGTAGAACTGTAACATCCCAAATTTATGGGCCTATGCATTTAGTGTGGAGATATGTTTAATTTGTTAATTTAAGTGATAGAGGTTCAAAATTGGGCTTAAGATTAGGCAAAGGCCTTGATTGAATTATTTTAAGGTGTCGTCATTAACAATAAAAGAGGCCCAAGTTTTGGCATAAAGCGCCCATGTTTTAGGACCATTTTCGCACCTAAAATGAAGCAAGGAGTGACACCACACACAAGGAGTTAGGGGCCCAAAATTTAAGTTTAATAAGCCCAAATCTTTTAATTTAAGTGAGTTAAATTTAGGCATTAAGATTTGATGAGGTGGATGGCTACAAGGCTCAAAAATAGAAAGATTTAGATGGATTTTATAATTGATAAAATAGTAGATAAAAAGGAGAAAAGTTAGGAGCTTATCTATAAGGGAGGTGATGGCCAAAATCCATCACCTAGAGGAGTGTAGAAATCGGCTACTGCATGGCAAAGGGGGTGACGAATTTTCCCTCTCATTTAGCTTGAATTTTAATTAATTAGGAATGGCGTTTTTGGTTTTATACATGAGGTGTCAAAATATTTATAAATAAGGGGGATAGCTCCCTGATTTTGACATTGAAAACCCTAATTTCTTCTCCCATTGTGTCGAAATTCCTTAGCCTCTCCCTCTCTAATTTTTTTTCTTCAATTTCTTCAAAAGCCGGAACCTCTTCTCCACTTTTTTTTCCTTTGTGCCGATTTCTCTAAAAAGCCGAAGTCTCCATATTTTTTTCTTTTATTCATCCTATTTGAGAATTAGTTCTATTCTTCCAGAATTTAAAACTTTCCTTTGGCATTGTCGAATCTCCTTTCCAAGTGTTAGCTGAATTCCCTATACTAAGGTAAGTGCCAATTTCTATTAGATCTCATATTCTATTTCGGTTCTTAAAAGGCAAAAGCCAAAAAAATTAACAGTTTAATGATTCTATGTTGGGCGACAATTCGGGATTTGAAGAAAGCTTGGTCAATTAGATCTAAAAGCTGAAAATAGCTAGTCTCCACTTTCGAGATTTTTAAGGTAAGAAAATTTCCCTAGATTTCTATTAGATTTGTTCATTGTATACAAGATCTTAACATTATGATGAGGATTAACGATTAAATATTTTGATAGTAGTTCTGATAAGGACTTGTGATGGAATTAAATATGGATCAGGCAAAGGAGAAAATACCTAAGTTTAAGAAAAGAGCAGTATCTGCCATTCGAGATTAGCCACTTGGTTGTGGACCGGCTTCTGAACAACACCTTAGGCAGATAGTAGTAGTGTCGACTAAGTATAGCGTCGACATAGAAAGCATCGTCTTATCGGTAATTAGGTGTGTAGATCTTTAACACACTAATAAACATGTATGTATGACTATATATATGTTATGGGCTTAAAAGTCGGAATGAGGCTGTATAGACAGTCGAATGGAACCCTAAAAGCATTAGGCAAGGATGCCAGGTACGTAAACATAGAACTCCCTATGTATATCGAAAAATATATATTACTGCATGATGTTTTCTTTATGTGTATGCATAGGGTGGGAATATGATATTGAAGGGGAAGTGCATGATAGGTCACTTGGTGATCGGTGGTGGAAATCCCACATAAACAAATGTTAGGTCACATAGTGATCGGTGGCTATGCCACATTCAATGATTCCTAATTAATAGGAATAGGCAGTACGGCTGTCATTTTGGTGTGTAGAGGATGGAGGGTTGATTGTAGAAATCCCCAAAGTGTGTTGGTTGGTATGGGTTGGTGTGTAGAGGATGGAAACCTAGGATGGGTTGGGTTATTCATTATTTATCGTTTACCATGTAATTATGATTGTTACCTTCATGTATGGGCCAGGGCCCATAATGTGTTTGTGGGCTTGGGTCGTTGTGTGTTTTGAGATTTATACACTGAGTCTTGGTGACTCACGTTTTCTCTTTTTTTCTACGCTTTCAGATGAGTAGTAGAGCATGGACATGGGAGCCGAGATGGACTCGAGGGGCCATCAAGTTTTATTTCTACAAATTTTTTTTTTGGGATTTCCTTAAGTTTATTTTATTGTTATTTAAGAATATTTATGTAATAAGGCCCCTAGTGTTTATTCAACTAAGAAGTTTTCAATGTTATGCAACTTATGAATTCATGATAAGGTTTATTTATACTTAATAATAATAATAATACTGTAACACCCCAAACCCGGCCCATGAGTCCTGACCGGATCTGGTATGTCACGGAGTAAAATAATTTGAATCTTTTTGAGTGTCTGGTGAAAACTTGTTAAAATGTGGCTAAGGTATTAAATCGGGGTTTGATAAAACTCAGTTGGGATTATTTTCATAAATATGGTTGGGTTTATGAACCCTTTTAAAACGTTTGATCATGTAAAACTTTAATATTTGTCAAGGTTATAATTGACTTGGTGTAGTTTGTTACCCGATGGTAACATCTTTGAAAACTCGTAGAAGTTATTAAGTTTGAAAAAGTTACTTTTAACCGGTTCACTTAACATTTATAAACTTCATTTGTAACATAACATAAGTAAAATAAAATAAACATCCAAATAATAAATAGCGGCCTTATTACATCCCAAATTAAAAACTTAGAAAAGAAAATAAATAAACTTAACGATAATAATTTAAATTCAAATCCCTCGAATAAGCATGGCCGCCTCGAGTCCTCTCCGGCTCCATCTCCGCGATCTACTCATCTGCAAAATAGTATGGGAAGGGGTGAGTCACCAAGACTCAGTGTGTAAATCCCCCACCCGAAAATGTAACTCATACACAGATTATTAATAAACATGCAAATATGCAACCCCACTAACCATCCGTACTCCTTAACTATCCCGTGTGGTCAAAACCACTGGTGGTCAAAACCACTGGTGACTAGTGTCACAATTTAAATGATGGGGCCAACCCATCGTGTGGTCAAAACCACTGATGACCATAGGTCACAAATATCATAATGTGGTCCAAACCATCGGTGGTACCAAACCACCGGGACTTAGTCACAATTTAACAACAAGTGTGGTCAAAACCATCGGTGACCAAGTCACAATAAATCTGATGGGGCCAACCCATCTTGTGGTCAAAACCACTGATGACAGTCCATAAAAAATCATCCCCCTCCTCTCATCAATCCCACCATCACCATGCTTACATATCAATTATCATATATCATGTATTTAGGCATAGCATTTAACAGCATGTGATGGCATACAAAATCATATATCAAAGATCACGTAATAGGGGACTTACCCGGAATCCATGCTTAAGCCCACAAGCATATATCATAGATCACTACCATAATTATTAACAAGGCAACAATATAGCAAAGTTTACTAATAAAGTGTGTAAAGAGTTTACACACCTGTTACCACCGAAATTCCTAGATCCCGAAAATTCGATCTATGATGCTAGATCCTTGACCCTATAATCGGCCAATAACAGGGTTAGGGACTTAGGCCTATTCGGCCAAACCAAATAATACCAAAGGCTCTTTTGGCGGCACTTACCTTAAACGGATTTGGTTTCCAGCAAATCCCAAAATCGTCACTTGATTAAGACTCTGCCGAAATTCCTTAAACAACCCACAATAAAAATTCGGTCACCACTTAAAAATACATAACATGGCTTTTGGCCGAATGTCATAGCCTACATATCATGCTTACCTTAAATCCAGAAAGACCTCTCACTTCTCCTTAATGCTGGGTTCTAGAAAAAGGTTACAAATCCATGACCCTGAATAGGTTCGGCCATACACAAAAATACATGGTTAAGCCTCATGGTTTCGGCTGGCTAAAACAATAATAAAAGAATTAAACTTAGAGAGATCCCTTACCACACTATTGAAATCGGAAGCACCTTGGTTAGGGAGGATTCGGCTAACACAAGATGGAAGGGTTGAAATTTTGAGTAGAAGAGGGGGTAGGTTTGGCCAAGTAGAAGAAAAAGAAGCTGGAAATTTTGAACAATTTTGGCAATGTATCAAGGGAGAATTCGCCAAGACTATTGAAGAGAGAAAAAGAAAAGAACTTGATGAATTTTTGGCACTTCTTTGCTATACAAAACCGAATATGGATGGCCTCCCAAGAAGTCCTATATTCGGCCAACACCCCTCCTTTTTGGGATAATTTAGGCTTTTAATTATCACCTAACAATAATATTTATCTTCTTTTTAATCTCCTAATCACCTCTTCGATGATTATAATGAAAATAAAATACTAATAATACTACTCTTCAGCTGAAAATTAAAAGGAAAATAATGCTTTATCCTTATCACCTTAAGAGTCCTACATGCAGCCATCAGCTCACCCTCCCATTCACGCCAACTGCATAAAAAAAAATAAAATGCCCACTGCTGTTTCTTTGGTTCAAACCTGGAACCTAAAGGAGCAACTGCCGCAGCCCCCTTTTCAACACCCCATGCCATTCCTCCCAATTGACTTTCATGTCATAACACCTCACCATTTAATTATAAGGCCTTCCTAGGTCGATTCCCTTTCTAAAGCAAAAGAAAATAAAACTCCAAGGCGCAACCTCGGCAGTTCAAACCCAGGACCTGCCCAATCATCACCTCCAAGCCCAAGCCACTCCACCAACTCAACTTTCATGTCCAAACCTTGCCCACAAAATTCTTTAAAGCCTTCTTAACTTAACCCTTTCTTTAACGCCCAAAAAGCCCAACAAAATAAAATGCCTCCCCCTTGTAACTCCCAAGACTCAAACCTCCTCCCTTGCAACACCCTTAGACGCACCAAGCCAATCATGCCAATTAAATCCTTGTGTCATGTTCCTTCCAAAATTTTCCTTAACCCCTTATCTCACCTAGCTCCCTTCTTTTAAACACTTGAAAAGAAATTTTTAGTCCTAAGTCAGGCCTAGCTCGGGGTTATTTCTAGACCCTAGAACATGCCAAAAAAAAATCATAGTATTTATTTCTTCAAGCACACATATGGGAAATTAATTAAATTACAAACAACCCCTAATTTAGGGTGTTACAAATACAAAGAGGTTTATTTCCAAAAAAGTCACTTCTTTATTCCAATTTTAAATAATTAACTTGTGTTTTCAAAATCCGATAAAGTGTTATGTGTTCCATAACACGCCAGATCTGGTCGAAACGCATGGGCCGGGTTTGGGGTGTTACAGTTAAGGAACAAGATAATTGCTTTCTAACAAATGGATGATGAGTCCCTGTATGAGGCATGGGAAAGCTATAAAGAATTATTAAGGAAGTGCCCTCATCACGGAATCCCACATTGCATCCAACTTGAGATGCTTTATAATGGTCTCAATGTTCACACGAGGATGATAGTGGACGCTTCTGCTAATGGTGCTCTCCTTTTTACGTCTTATAATAAGGTTTATGAAATCATCAAAAGGATTCCAGTAACAATTATCAACGGCCAACCAATCAAGCAACGCCAGGAAGATGAGGTGCTAGAATACATGAAGTAGATGCTCTCACTTCACTCGCATCTTAAGTATTCTCGATTTCCTCAATGCTTAAAAATTTTACCACTAATGGGTTTAATAGTTTTACAGCACAACCATTGAATCAATTTGAAAATGTAACTTGTGTTTATTGTAGGGAAGGACATCTGTTCAAAGAATGTCCATCGAACCCAGAATCCGTGTATTACATGGGTAACTAGAACCAAAATCGAGGAAGGCAAGGACTACAATCCAATTCCTATAACCCATCGTGGCAAAACCACCATAATTTCTCCTAGAGTAACTAAGGGGCTGGACCCAATAACACATTTGCCCAACCTAGATCGACCCAGCCACTTGCTTTTACCCAACAAGTTCAAAAACAACCTCAAGTTGAACCATCCAATGGCTTAGAAAACTTGTTGAAGGAATAGATAGCCAAGAATGATGACTTAATCCAAAGCCAAGCAAAGACATTGAAAAACCTGGAAAACCAAATGGGACAGCTTGCAACTGAACTCAGAAGTTAACCACAAGGTGCTTTACCTAGTGATACAAAAAAGCTGAGGAATCTAGGGAAGGAGCATTGTAAAGCGTTGACATTGAGGAGCAGAAAGACATTAGAGACCAACACCATCGAAGTTGAAGCCAACTGATGCTCAAGTCTCAGAGGAAGTTCAACCGAGTGTTAAAATTTCAGTTTCACTAGAATCATAATCTGCAAAGCCTGATAAGGTAAATTTTAAACCAGTCAATTTTGATAAACTAACAACTCTGTTAGATGTAAAATTACCATAAAATACGAGCCAACCAGTTCCAGTAAAGAAGCCTCCACCACCCTACCCTCAAGCAACTTCATATCAACACCCCGTTGGTTGAAACACTTGAACAAATGCCAAACTACGTCAAATCCATGAAGGATGTCCTGTCAAAAAAATAAATAATTGGAGAATTTGAGATGGTAGCCTTGACAAAGGAATACAGTGCATATCTTTAAGACAAACTACCCTCAAAGTTGAAGGATCCTAGAAGTTTTACCATACCTTGCAGCATTGGAGCAACATATTGTGGTAAGACACTATGTGATTTGGGTGCAAGTATCAACTTGATGCCCATGTCAATATTTAGAAAGTTGGAGATAAGTAAAGTTAGACCACTACGGTTACACTTCATTTAGCAGATAAATCCTTAGCACATCCAAAAGGAAAAATTGAGGACGTATTGGTACGTGTAGACAAATTTATTTTTCCTATTGACTTTGTTATTCTAGACTTTGAAGAAGACTAAGAAGTGCCAATCATCCTAGGAAGGCCTTTCCTAGCAACTGGAAGGACCCTTATTGATGTGCAGAAGGGCGAGCTTACTATGCGTGTTCAGAACAATTAGGTAACATTTAATATTTTTAAGTCTGCGATTTCCTGACACAATTGATGATTGTTATGTAGTGTCCAATTTAGAGGAATTAATCATGGTAAAGGAATTCAACTATGTTGAGGACCCATTGGAATAAATTTTGACATTAGACCCTCCAAGTGATGAAGAGGTGTAACACCCCAAACCTGGCCTAGAAGTTAGGCCCGAATCTAGCATGTCACATCAAAAGGTTGTATAAACCTTATGATTTTTAAAAACCTTTCCTCAATTTAAAAACTTTCTCTTAATGAAAAATCTCGAGTTTCATTGCTTAACAAATAAAATTTGCTTAAAGTTGTTTTTTCTTGCAAACATAATATTATTTTCAAAACATTATTTGCAGTAAAAGATTGACTTTAAAAGTTGTCAAAACTTGATATTTGAAAACGATAGTTATCATTTTTTTTAAAAACCCATGTTATATTGTTTAGCAGCTCATAACTAAAAGAATTACCAATGAAAGTTAAAAGAAAATCCCAAAGGCCATATTACAATAATTAATAACCCAAAATAGAATAATCTAAAATAATTTCAAACCAAGATTACTAAGTTCTGTTTATTAACAACTCCGCGTATGGCCCCCTCCGAGTCCTCCGCAGCTCCAAATCCTCTAAGGCTAGGGATTACCTGCAAGGTTAAAGCAAGAGGGTGAGTTACGAGAACTCAGTGTGTAATTCCCCTAGTCGGTCATTAACTAGGCCCGAGCCCATACGGAAGCGGATTGGGTCAAAGCCCATACTGAAGAAAACTGGGCCGAATCCCATATAGAAGTAGCTGGGCCGAAGCCCATACAGAAGTAGACTGGGCCGAAGCCCATACAAAAGTAGACTGGGTTGAAGCCCTATTCAGTAACAATCTAGGCCTTAGCCCTATAAACATGATCATGCAAATAAAATATGCAGCCCAGCCTAATAATCAATCCGCTACACACCACCCGTACCAGCCCAAGACACTTGTGGAGATTTCTAAATCGACCCATCCGTCCGCTACACACCTCGATGGTAGACAAGCTACTAATCACAGAATTTGTAGTGAAGCCACCAGAATAACAGAATATACGTGGCATAGCCACTATACAAATTATGGCAGAGCCACCAAAATAACACTTCCTCCGATCACCAATATCCCAAACCCATGCAAAATGTCGTGTATGCAAAGCACAAATCGAAATGATGTATGAAATAAATTACCATCACAACCAATTAAACAGAATACACACAATCGTACTAATTAACCCCTAAGGGTATAACAGTAATTTTCCCACCAAGGGTATTTCAGTAATTAAAATGTAACACCCCAACCCAATCCAACCAATCACACCCCAGTACCAACTAATCGTCACCTGTGGGGATCAAGTCAACCCACCCTGCCAATCACACCAATAATGCAAACGAGCTGCTAATCACAATATTTGTGGCTGAGCCACCAGAGTCATGGTATATATATATGGCATAGCCACTAAAACAGTATGTGGCAGAGCCACCAGGATACACTTCTCTTCAGTCAATAACCCGCCCCATGTAATATGATAAAATGTCATGTATCCACATATAAAAGTGTAATTAAAACATACACATGATATTCATTCACAATTAAGGGTATAACAGTCATTTTCACCCCCGAGGGTATTTTGGTAATCTCGCAACCCAGAGGTATTTTGATAATTTACCCTCTAAGGGTATTTCGGTAGTTAACCCTTCAAGGGTATTTCAGTAATTTTGCAACCTATGGGTATTTTGATAATTTACCCTCTAGGGGTATTTTAGTAATTTCACAACCCAAGGGTATTTCGGTAATTTTACAAACCAAGGGTATTTTAGTAATTTCACAAACCAAGGGTATTTTGGTAATTTCACAAACTAGAGGTGTTCGATAATTTCACAAACTAGGGGTCTTTTGGTAATTTCACAAACTAGTGTCGCCCATTTAGCCCAAATCTAGCCACAGACATGAGATTCACCTAAACCAGTTTACTATCTACTACACAATCATACAATTTATTCATATGGGCCCACGGGCCCATTAGCCCACTTGGCCCCCCTCGGCCCATCGTGGCCAAACAACGTCAACCCACAAGAATACTCATGGTGGCCTCGACTATCATGTCAAAGCTCTCACACGTGCGCTCACACGCTCGTGTGGCTACAATCGTCGTAACCGATATTTTGGCATTTGTCGCTCTACAGCTAGAGTAGGGCAAAATAAACACCTGATAGGAGTCTGAGGCTTATCTGCGTGCTCCAAATGCTCCTATGCCAAAATGCCAACCAAGGTATGTTTACTCTTCTCATAGGCAGCTCCATATATAGCCAGCTTCTCACCTTTCCTCTTGCTAGCTTTTCGATGTGGGATCCCTTCTTTAGTAGAGTTTAAATCCAACACAAACTCTTGCCGTCCAATCCGCAAGATAAATACTCCCCTGCTTGTCATGAGATTCGAACCCAGGCTCCCTTGCAACCTTAATGATGCCTTACCACTAGACCACTCACTTCCTTGTGTCTAACATCATGCGTAACTAAATATAAACCTATGGCCAAAGTCTAAGTTCCTTTAAAAAAGGAAATCAAAATGAAATGCAAGCGCTAAGATTTGAACCATGGACCCCTTGCTTCCTTGTGTGGCATCATTCCCTTGTCTCTTATGTGGCTTCATTTGCCACTAGACCACAACTCATTTTGTGTCATTTTTCTCCACATTTTATTCTTAAAGCCTACTTACTAACTCTCATGGTTTTATTCACCTAAAACCAAAATTTCCCTAAAGCTCAAGTTTGATCCTGGGACTTCATAGAAGCCCCCTAACCTTCCAAAATCACTCACCTAATAGGTCAAACTTGTGTTAGGGCCGTTCTCTTATTCTAAAAAAGTTTTAAATGCTCTCACACCCAAGGCCCAATGGGCCCAATCCTTTAGGCCCAAATTTGGGTCGTTACAAGAGGAGGATGAATACTTAGCTTTTCTAGAAGCTAATCAAAGAGGATTTAATTTGCCATTCTGCTTTGAATCTTTGGAATTAGAGAATAGGGATTATTTCAAACCAAAGGCGTCAATCGAGGAGCCACCAAAATTAAAACTGAAGGTACTTCCCTCAGATTTAAAATATGTTTATTTAGGTAATGCTTCTACTTTGCAAGTGATTGTTTTAGCATAGTTAACCATTGAGCAAGAAGAGAAACTTATCCTAATATTGAAACAATTCAAGAAGGCTACCTGATGGACCATAGTCGATATTCGTGGCATTAGTCTGTCTATATGTATGCACAAGATCATCCTGGAAGATGGAAAAAAAGGGATGATTAATGGACAACAAAGACTGAACCCCATCATAAAGGACATGGTAATGAAAAAAATATCAAGTGGTTAGATGCGGGTATAATTTACCCCATCTCAAATAGTTCGTAGGTAAGTCTGGTCCAGTACGTGCCAAAGAAAGGAGGTATTAAGGTTATTGAAAATGAAAATAATAAGTTGATACTGACTAGAACAGTTACGGGATGGAGAATTTGCATCGATTATCGAAAGATGAACAAGGCGACTAGGAAAGATCACTTCCCTTTATCATTTTTGGACCAGATGCTAGATAGATTCATAGGGTGAGACTATTATAGTTTTCTCGATGGATACTCGGGTTATAATCAGATTACAGTAGCACCGAAAGATCAACACAAGATAACATTCACCTGTCCGTACGGTACATTTGCATTTAGACGCATGCCATTTGGTTTATGTAATGCACCTACTACATTTCAAAGATGTATGTTGCTTATTTTTATTGATATGGTTGAGAAATACTTGGAAGTCTTTATGGATGATTTTTCAGTATTCGGAGATACATATGATGATTTCCTAGCCAATCTAGCCAAGGTACTAAGGTGATGTGAATAAACAAACCTCATACTCAACTGGAAAAAAATGTCATTTAATGGTACGAGAAGGTATTGTTCTAGAGCATCAGATAACGAGACATGGAATTGAGGTTGATAAAGCAAAGCTATACGTTATTGAGAAACTCTCACCTCCAACATCTGTAAAGAGTGTTAGGAGCTTTTTGGGTTAGGATGATTTCTATCAAAGATTTATCAAGGACTTCTCAAAAATTGCTAAACCCTTATGCAAATTATCGGAAAAGGACACGACGTTCAAATTTGATGAGGAGTGCTTAAGAGCTTTCAAAGATTTGAAGAGTCGGTTAGTTTTGACACCCATAATCGTCACACCAAACTTGGATTTTTCATTTGAATTGATGTGTGACACAAGTGACTTTGCAATAGGAGCTGTTATGGGCCAGTGAAGGAACAATGTTTTTCATCCCATCTTGTAACAGACCAAATTTGACCCTAATCAGAACGGTGGTTTCGGGACCACGAATCCGGGTAAAAATGTGCGATAGGAGCTGTTATGAGGAAATTTTGTGTATTTTGTGTTTTATGCAAATAAGATTAAATTGTAAAAATGTGAAACATTAGGGGTAAAATGGTAAATTACATATTTATGTGTTTTGGGACTAAATTGAAGTGAAATGTACTTGAATGAGATTATTTTTGATATGTTTAGATCAAGAACATAGAAAATCAGATTTGAATCGGGGAAAGACGAAGGTTGCAGAATAGCCGGTTTAAGCCATCCGTTGTCAATCGAGGTAAGTTCTTAAGTTTAAGTACAATAAAGAGATAATTATGAAATTGTTGAATGATATTATTTAATTTATTTGAATAGTGAAATAGATGATAGCCGAATGTTAAGGGCATATATTGGACTAAATGTGTTTTGAATTTGAAATGAAAACTAGTACATGTGATATGATAAGTGATTGTGGTTTATGTACATGAATTGGAAATGATGTAAGTGTTAAGATTTTAAGTTGATGAATTATTGATGTGTTATTCGGGCTTATAGCCTAGTAGGCCTTGTGCCGGTGTGTTATTTGGGCTTATAGCCTAGTAAGCCTTGTGCCGGTGTGTTATTCGGGCTTATAGCCTAGTAGGCCTTGTGCTGGTGTATTATTCGGGCTTTTAGCCTAGCAGGCCACGTGCCGGTGAAATAATTCGGGCTTATTGCCTAACAGGCTTAATGCCGGTGATTAACTTTGGACCTTGAGTCCAAAGAGCCTAAGTCTTAGGTGAATGTGATTTGAGCTCTAAGTACATGAGAATCGAGTTATGAACATATCAAGAAATTTTAGCTTTGAAACATGAATCATATTAATTCGACAGGGAGGTACGTATTTCATAGTCATGTTACTCAATAAAATGATGAACAAGTACACGAGAAAGTGAATGTCTTATACATTGATTTATTAGAGATGTATGAATATATATATACATGTTATATCATGTGATAGTAAATTCTTGAAAGCATGAATGGATTAAGTCGATTGGATAAGCATATGTTATGTACATATGTCTTTGATATACTTGATGATTGGTGTATATGAGTAAGAAAGGTAAAGCTTTTGTATTAAATGCATCAATGATATTCAGTTACTTCGACTTTATAGGTAAAAATTATGTATTACTTATGTTGAATTGGTGATAGAAGATATCGAATTGAATGGTTGGATGTATGTTATATATATAAGTATATGTTTTCTTAAGACTTACTAAGCTAGTAAGCTTACCGTGCGTGTGTTCTTGTCTACCTCTGTTTTATAGATCTTTGATTCAAACTATGGACTCGAAGGATCATCTGAGAAGTCAATCGCACTATCAAATCTTTTGGTATACCTAACTTAGTTTAATTCTAAAGGCATGTATAGGTTAGACTAAAGTGTTAACTATGAGATTTTGGGTGTTGTATATAACTATAATATAGCCTTGCGAAAAAGGCTTAGTTCCTTTAGATAAAAATTAAGTTCTATATGGTAATGGCTTGCATGATAATACTATGGATGTATGATTTTGTTCATGGCTTAGTTCATGTTTGAAAGAGAATCGAATGGCCTATGTGTATATATATATATATATATATATATGGTGTGGTAATTTATAATGTGTTTAGATAATAAGGTGAAGTAATGGATGTTTATAGGTTAAAGCATGTAGTATATTAACTTGATAATATGATTAATATGCAATTTCATGTTTGTATTATATGAATAAATCATTATAGTTATGCCTACTTGAAAATGCTAGTTTATTTCAATGCATGTGAATTGAGTGGAAAAATCGTTCATCAGATGATAAATAGATGTTTGGTGCAATGTACGGATTTTTTTATATGCTAGACAAGTAAGGTATAAGAAAGTAATTATTTAGCCGAATATATCAAAGAAACTGAAAGATGTTGTATAGTTGACTGTGATAAATGAATTATGCTCAGTAATGCCTCATAACCCTAATCTGGTGACGGACACAGGTTAGGGGTGTTACATTTTATTGATATCAGAGCTTACGGTTTAGTCGATTCTAGGACTACCGTAGTACGTGTGAGTCTAGCTATACATGCCTTTATTATATATATTTGATAGTGTGGTGACTTCTAACATTTCGAACTGTGTTTTATATAGTAAATGAATCCTGATCCCGATAGAGCCGTAGCGGATGATGTAGAGAGTGTAGTGCCTGACCGTGCATGCGGATCAGCGCCAGTAGACTCTCGACCAGTTTTGGGTAGCCATGAGGGGGAGGCTAAACAAGCCTTCTACCAGATGATGAACGAGTGGTTTACCCAGTTTATTTAGAATAACCCGGCTGTACAACAACCTCCACCCCCGAATAATCCAACTCTGATAACTTCAGCACCCCCGATGATAGATCCAATGAGATCTAGTAGGCCTCTTATTGATAAAATCAGGAAATATGGGGCCAAAGAATTCAAAGCTAATGACGATAATGATGCAGAACGGGTTGAGATATGGCTTGATAATACTATTCGAATGCTTGATGAGTTATCTTGTAATTCCGAGGAGTGCTTAAAGTGTGCTATATCCCTACTTCGGGACTCTGCCTATCACTGGTGGAAAACGCTAGAATCAGTAGTTCCGAAAGAAAAGGTGACTTGGGACTTCTTTCAAATTGAGTTTCAAAAGAAATATATCAGCCAGCGATTCACCGATCAAAAACGTAAAGAATTTCTTGAACTGAAACAAGGGCGAATGACCGTGACAGAGTATGAGTGGAAGTTTGTTAGACTCAGCAGACATGCTAGAGAGTGTGTTTCTTCTGAAGCCATTATGTGCAGAAGATTTGAAGACGGTCTGAATGAAGACATAAAATTACTCGTGGGCATTCTTGAGATCAATGAGTTTGTGGTACTAGTCGAGCGAGCTTGCAAAGCCGAAGAACTTGGAAAAGAGAAAAGAAAGGCTGAATTAGAAGCTAGAGACACTCGTAAAAGATCTTTGAGTAAGACATTTTAGTTAGCACCTAAGAAGTTCAGAGATGATTTTAGCCGACATAAAGCTACCTCTGACTTATTTAGACAAGATCGACCCCTTGTGAGTTCTCGAGCCACCTCAATGGCTAGTGTTGGCAACATTCAATAGGACCGGACTGAGTGCAAACATTGTGGAAAATGGCATTCTGAGAGCTGTAGATTTCGTGATCAGTCTTGTTTTAAATGTGGATCATCAGACCATTTTATCCGGGAGTGTCCGATGTTAGCCTAGCAGAATACGACGTAGAACATTAAATAGAATAACACTATAGCATGAGGCAGACCACCCAGACATTTAGGGAATGTAGGTGGCAGTCAGAGAGGAACGAAAGATACCTATTCGATCAGAGGCTCGAGCACCGCTAGAGCTTATGCTATACGTGCTAAAGAGGATGCTTCTTCCCCAGATGTTATTACCGGTAATTTCACACTTTATGATACTACTGTGATTGCATTAATTGATCATGGTTCTACTCATTCATATGTGTGTGAAAGTTTGGTACCCAGTACGAATCTGCCTGTTGAGTCTACTGAGTTTGTGATTCGTGTGTCCAACCCTTTGGGTAGATATGTACTTGTTGATAAAGTGTGTAAAGGTTGCCCATTGATGATTCGAGGCTGTTGGTTTCTGGCCGATTTAATGTTGTTCCTTTCAATAAGTTCAACATAATTCTGGGAATGGATTGGTTAACCTTACATAATATAGTTGTGAACTGCAAAAGAAAGATTATTGATTTAAGATGTCAGAACGGTGAAATTATTCGGGTTGAATCTAATGATCTGAGAGGGTTGCCTACAATAATATCTTCGATGTTAGCTCAAAAGTATGTGAGAAAGGGATATGAAGCTTACTTAGCCTATGTGCTGGATAATAAAGTGTCTGAAAAGTAAATTGAGTCTGTACCGGTTGTATGTGAATACCTAGATGTGTTTCCTGAAGAATTACTGGGTTTACCACCAATGCGAGAGATTGAGTTTGGCATTGAACTAGTACCGGGGATGACTCTGATCTCGATAGCTCCGTATTGGATGGCACCTACTGAGTTGAAAGAGTTGAAAGCACAGTTGCAAGAGTTGATAGATAAGGGTTTTGCACTACCGAGTTTCTCTCCTTGGGGTGCACCAATTCTTTTTGTGAAAAAGAAAGATGGAACGATGCGAATGTGTATTGATTATCGGCAGCTGAATAAGGTGATAATAAATAATAAGCATCTGTTACCTCGGATTTATGACTTGTTTGACCAGTTGAAAGGGGCTTCAGTATTTTTGAAGATTGATCTGAGATCGGGTTACTATCAGTTGCGAGTCAAAGATCCTGATGTGCCGAAGACTGCATTTTGGACGAGGTACGGCCACTTTGAGTTTTTGGTTATGCCTTTTGGACTTACTAATGCACCTGCTATCTTTGTGGATTTAATGAATCGAGTTTTCAGAAAGTATTTGGATCAATTTGTAGTAGTGTTTATTGACGACATTTTGATCTACTCTAAAGATGAAGCAGAACACATTGAGAACTTGAGATTAGTGTTACAGACTCTACGAGATCAGCAGCTGTATGCAAAGTTTAGTAAGTGTGAGTTCTAGATGAAGGAAGTAAGCTTTTTGGGTCATGTTGTTTCAGCTTCAGGAATTCGAGTTGATCCAAACAAAATATCGCTATACTCGATTGGAAGCCACTAAGGAATGTTTTCAAAATTCAAAGCTTTTTGGGTCATGTTGTTTCAGCTTCAGGAATTCGAGTTGATCCGAACAAAATATCATCTCTACTCGATTGGTAGCCACCAAGGAATGTTTCCAAAATTTGAAGCTTTTTGGGACTTGTGGGATACTACAGATGATTTGTTAAAGGTTTTTCCATGATAGCTACACCTTTGACAAAGCTACTTCAGAAGGATGTCAAGTTTGAATGGTCAGAAAAGTGTCAGAAAAGTTTCGATCAGTTGAAAGCCCTTTTAACTGAAGCTCCAGTGTTAGCTCAGCCTGAATTAGGTAAAGAGTTTAATGTTTTCAGTGATGCTTCATTGAATGGGTTGGGTTACGTTTTGATGCAGGAAGGCAAAGTCATACCCTACGCTTCAAAACAATTGAAGCCTCACGAAAGAAATTATTCGACTCATGATTTAGAGCTTGCAGCTATTGTTTTCACTTTAAAAATATGGCGTCATTACTTGTTCGGGGAAAAATGTCATGTTTACTCAGATCACAAAAGCCTGAAGTACTTAATGACTCAGAAAGATTTGAACTTGAGACAACGCAGATGGTTAGAGCTATTGAAAGACTATGAGCTAGTGATTGACTACCATTCAGGGAAAGCAAATGTTGTTGCAGATGCATTAAGTTGAAAATCATTATTTGCTCTTTGTGCGTTGAACGCACATATGGTTATGTCAAGTGATGGTTCGATTATAGTCGAACTTATAGCAAGACCGATGTTTATCCAACAAATTTGTGATGCACAAAAGATTGACAAAGATTTGATTGCTAAACGAGCTCAGTGTGAAAATGATGCAGAGTCAGAGTTTCAAAATGATACAAATGATTGTTTGAACTTCAAAGGTCGAATATGTGTCCTAAAGAACGTGAATTTGATTCTGATGATTTTGAGTGAGGCTCATAATAGTCGATTATTGATACATCCGGGTAGCATGAAAATGTACAATGATTTGAAACAGTTCTATTGGTGGCCTGGCATGAAACGAGATATATCTAAATTTGTCTCGAAGTGTTTAGTTTGTCAGCAAGTAAAAGCAGAACATCAAGTGCCTTTGGGGTTGCTTCAACTTATCATGATACCAGAATGGAAGTGGGATAGAACCACTATGGATTTTGTATCCAGTTTTCCTACGACACCGAGCAAGAAAGATGCAGTTTAGGTTATAGTAGATCGATTAACCAAATTAGCTCATTTTGTGTCTGTCCGTACGTATTATTCGCTCGATAAACTTACTGAGTTGTATGTATCTCAAATTGTGAGATTACATGGTGTGCCAAGTTCCATTGTGTCGGATAGAGACCCGAGATTTACGTCGCGATTTTGGAAGAAATTACAGGATGCTTTGGGTACTAAGCTCCACTTTAGCACAGCCTTCCATTCGCAGACAAACGGTCAGTCTAAACAAACCATTCAGATACTGGAGGACATGTTGAGATGTTGCGTCCTCGAGTTTGAAGGTACGTGGGAGAGATACTTAGTTTTAATTGATTTTGCTTATAATGACAGTTTTCAATCAAGTATTAAAATGGCACCTTACGAAGCTCTATATGGTCGCAAGTGTCGTACACCGTTGTATTGGACCGAGCTCAGTGAGAATAAGATACACGGGGTTAGTTTGATTAAAGAGACTGAGTATAAAGTGAATGTGATCAAGGATACTTTGAAAGCCGCCTCGGATCGATAAAAGTCTTATGTTGATTTAAAGCGTAAAGATGTTGAATATCAAGTCAGAGATTGAGTGTTTTTGAAAGTTTCCCCGTGGAAGAAAGTACTCCGATTTGGACGGAAAGGCAAACTGAGTCCGAGATTTATCGGACCGTATGAAATTATCGAACGTATTGGACCTGTTGCTTATAGATTAAAGTTACCCGCAAAATTAGAAAAGATATATGATGTATTTCACGTTTCGATGCTACGTAAGTACAAATCAGATCCGTCACATGTGATTCCTCCGTCTGAAATTGAAATCCGATCCAATATGACATACAAGGAAGAACTAATTCGAATTTTAGCTTGGGAAGTGAAAGAATTGAGAAATAAGAAAATTCCATTAGTGAAAGTATTATGGAATCATCACGGAGTTGAAGAGGAAACATGGGAGCCTGAGGATTCAATGAGGCAACAATATTCGACTTTGTTTAACGGTAAGATTTTCGGGGACGAAAATCCCTAAGGGGGAAGAGTTGTAACAGATCGAATTTGACCCTAATCGGAGCGGTTGTTTCGGGACCACAAATCTGGGTTCAAGAAAAATTTTAATATTATATTTTGTGTCTAATATGTGTGAATTAATGTGTGTGAAAGTTTCGTAGAAAAATTTTATCGTTTAAGTGTTTAATTTGACAAAAAAGATTTAATCGCGTAAAGCGTAAAAGTTGCTTACTAAAGTGAAAAGTACTCAAGTGTCAATGGCTTTTTGATATGATGCACTAAAAGGGCAATTTGTCCATTTTATATGTTAGTGGCCGGCCATAGACAATATTAACCTTATATTATGTTGTTTAGTTATTTTATAATAAAGGTTAAAATAGTAATTAAATAATAACTTAATATAAATGATAACAAAACACAAATGAAAGATGAATGTTCATCTTTTTAGTCTTGACCGAATGCATGCAAAGGGAAAAGGAAAATAGAATAGCTTGGTTCGGCCATTTTTTTAATCAAAAATTAAGGTAAGTGATTAATTCGGTTTTTGTCAATTTATACATTTTTGAGATCGTTGCTTCGAACCGTAACCGACCCATGTTGTAGTTTTTAAATCTGAGCATGTCTAAGGTTTGATCATTGACATTGTTATATGATAATTGATGTTTGATGAATTTAAATTTAAGATATGATTAAGATTGAAGTTTTGTATTGAAGTTTTGGTAAAAATTGAGTAAATAGGACTAATTTGTGAAAATAAAATTTTAGAGGGGCTTATTTGTAAAATGAATGAAAGAAAAGGGCTTGTGAGGTCCCCAGGAACATTCGGCCTTTGAGTAGTATGAGGAAATTTTGTGTATTTTGTGTTTTATGCAAATAGGATGAAATTGTAAAAATGTGAAACATTAGGGGTAAAATGGTAAATTACAAATTTATGTGTTTTGGGACTAAATTGAAGTGAAATGTACTTGAATGAGATTATTTTTGATATGTTTAGATCAAGAACAAAGAAAATCGGATTTGAATCGGGGAAAGATGAAGGTTGTAGAATAGCCGGTTTAAGTCGTCCGTTGTCAATTGAGGTAAGTTCTTAAGTTTAAGTACAATAAAGAGATAATTATGAAATTGTTGAATGATATTATTTAATTCATTTGAGTAGTGAAATAGATGATAGCCGAATCTTAAGGGCATATATTAGACTAAATGTGTTTTGAATTTGAAATGAAAACTAGTACATGTGGCATGATAAGTGATTGTGGTTTATGTACATGAATTGGAAATGATGTAAGTGTTAAGATTTTAAGTTGATGAATTATTGATGTGTTATTCGGGCTTATAGCCTAGCAGGCCTTGTGTCGGTGTGTTATTAAGACTTATAGCCTAGCGTGCCTTGTGCTTGGTGTGTTATTCGGACTTATAGCCTAGCGGTGCCTTGTGCTAGTGTGTTATTCGGCTTTTAGCCTAAGGTGCCACGTCTTGGGTGAAACAATTCGGGCTTATTGCCTAGCAGGCTTAATGCCGGTGATTAACTTTGGATCTTGAGTCTAGCAGGCCTCGTGCCGGTGAATGTGATTTGAGCTCTAAGTACATGAGAATCAAGTTACGAACATATCAAGAAATTTTAGCTTTGAAACATGAATCGTATTAATTCGACAAGGAGGTACGTACATAGTCATGTTGCTCAATAAAATGATGAACAAGTACACGAGAAAGTGAATGTCTTATACATTAATTTCTTAGAGATGTATGAATATATATATATACATGTTATATCGTGTGATAGTAAATTCTTGAAAGCATGAATGGATTAAGTCGATTGGATAAGCATATTTTATGTACATATGTCTTTGATATACTTGATGATTGGTGTTTATGAGTAAGAAAAGTAAAGCTTTTGTATTAAATGCATCAATGATATTCAGTTACTTCGACTTTATAGGTAAAAATTATGTATTACTTATGTTGAATTGGTGATAGAAGATATTGAATTGAATGGTTGGATGTATGTTATATATATATAAGTATATGTTTTCTTAAGACTCACTAAGCTAGCAAGCTTACCGTGTGTGTGTTCTTGTCTACCTCTGTTTTATAGATCTTTGATTCAAACTACGGACTCGAAGGACAATTCTCAAAAAGAACCCTCAAAGTTTTGCAACCTCTGAAATATCCCTGATTTATTAAAATTTTACAATTTACCCCGGTTTGTGGAAAAATTACCAAAATACCCCCAAGGTCCAAAATTCTCGAAATACCCTCGGATTTCAAAAATTTTCCAAAATACCTCGGGAATTTAAAAAAAATACCAAAATACTTTTTGAAAAAATTACCAAAGAACCTTATTTGACAAATTACGAAAATACCCCTGTAGGGCAAATTACGCAAATACCCCTGGGTAGTGGAAAAACAACAATCATGAAAACTACAACATTTCTCTGAATGAACGGAAGTTCATAATTGATTGATGGATGTATGAATGAAAAGACCGTGTGCATGTATGAATACGAAAGAACCACTCCTAAAATTCTTTTCATAAAACTTCTTCGCGGTTAATCAGTGGAATAAAAGCTAATTTATAAAAACTTTCTTAATCAGATTAAAGCGCATCATTAGATATGAGTTCTAGAGGACGCGGTCGTCATGGATGCGGTAGAGGAAGAATGACTATGTTGGAACCTGTTAGGTCAGGGCAAGGATCTGACAATGAATTACCACCGCCACCACCACCCCTAGCTGTTGGTGTCGAGCAGCATGCTCAGACAGGGGATGATGCTGTGTCGTAGGCTATGCTCGAGTTTTGGAAATGGTGGCTGGCGCGGGTGGAAATACAGGAGCTCGGAAGTCTGTACCTGAGCGACTCCGAGCCAACGGAGCAGAGTTGTTCCGTGGAGTATCCGGTGTGGCACCCAGTACAGCTGAGTACTGGTTGGAAGCAACCGAGCGCATTATGGATGAGCTCGATCTGACCCCGGAGGAGAACTTGAAAGGAATGGTGGCACTACTACGAGATGAAGCGTATCAATGGTGGTTAACAGTGAGGGATGGTGCCACTGCTGAGGATCTGACCTGGGAGTATGCTAAGGAGGCATATCAAAAAAGTATGTGGGGACCAGATATATTGATGAGCAGAGGAAGGCTTTTCTAGGGCTGGTTCAAGGGAACAAATCAATAGCAGCATATGAAGCTGAATTTCTGAGGTTAAGCCGATATGCTCGAGGAGTAGTGGCAACGGAACATGAGCGATGTCTGCTTTTGAAGACGGTTTAAGGGATGACCTTAGGTTATTGATAGCTCCACATCGAGCGGAGTTTTTCGTTGGTAGAAAAGGCTAAGGTAGCCGAAGGAATCAAGGACTCGGTTAAGCGAGCTCGATAGGAATAGACCCAAGAGGGATTATGAGTCGTCGGGATCATCGGAAATGTGCGTAAAAGGCCTAGAACCGATGGGCCATGGGGTCGACAAGTAGGTGCAGGAGGACGAGATCGTCCTTGTGATCATTGTGGAAAGAAGCACTTAGAGGAGTCTTTGGAAAAGACGGAGGATGTTTTAGGTGTGGGTCCAAGGACCATATGCTCAAGGATTGTCCTAAGAAACCAGACGAAAGTCGATCAGCAGCTCAGAATGTTAATCAGGCTGGTAGAGGAGGACAGCGGCCTCAGCAAGGTCGTGGTCCGAACCATGGAGGAAATGGTTTCGGCTATGGTCGTGGAGCACCAAGCGGAGGTGCTAAAGGTTCTGATGCAAGGCAACCAAGGTTGGTTTATGCAGTTGGCCGTCGTGAGGAGAGTGATGTGCCAGATATAACAACGGGTAAGTTTCTTATTTCCGAAATGCCTTTATTGCCCTGTTTATTATAGAGCTAGTTCGTTCTTATATTGCTAGTGAATGGTATGAAACCTTGGATGTGAACTTTGGAATTGTGCATAGGAGATGTGTTAGTTTTAAGATCAGAGTGTGCAGCAGTAGTGTAGTGTGGTGAGTTAGGATGTACGATTATTTAAGTAATTTCGAGGACGAAATTATTCTAAGGGGGTAGAACTGTAACATCCTGAAAAGGGCCTATGCATTTTCGGTTTAATTGTACGAAGTGACATGTTTTATGTGTTAAGAATAAATTTTGAACATTTTTGGAAACCTGAAAAATGTATGGAAATGCTAAGTTAAAAAGAGGAAAGTGAACATTTATGGAAACTAGGAAAATGATTTAGAAATGATTCAAAAGAGGAAAGTGGACATTTATGGAAACTAGGAAAATGATTTAGAAATGATTCAAAAGAGGAAAGTGAGCATTTCTGGAAACTAGGAAATGTAAGGAAATGTCAAGTTTAAAGAGCCAAACGAAAATTTTTGGAAACTTAGAAATGACTTAGAAATGTCGAGTTTTAAAGTTTAAAAGAGGAAATTAAGGCAAGGTGGCCTTAAGAGAAAAGTATGTGAAATTTGACACACAACAAAGCTTGGAAAAGTGGCTGAAGATGCCACTTAGGGCCTCTGGAAATGGCGCCACATGCAAGTGTATTTGGGCGAGGATCGAGTCACTTAGGAAGCAAATAAAGGAAGTTTTATTTTGCTACAAAGAGCAGAGAGGTGGACATCATGAGGGCTCTCAAAAGAGGAGTTTTATTGCCTTTAAAATTCGGCTAAATAGGTGGATAAATGATGGATGATTATTGTTATTTTTATTAGGAGATAAGAGATAATTGAGGATTAAGTCTATTATTGATTAAAGTGATAATTAAAAGATAAAAATTTATCACATAGGAAGAGTTGGCCGATTGGGGGAGACTAAGGCTAGTATTTTCGGCAAATAGGAGAAAATAAGGCCATTCTACTTATTTTCATCTTCCATTTTCCTCCTATTCTCTGTCGAATCCCCTAAGCAACACCCTCTTTTCTTTATTTGTTTTTGTCAAGCAGAAAACACACCTTGTGTAGCCGAAACTTCATTACCCAAATTGCTCAACCCTTTTCTTCTTCTTTACAAACACAATCAAAATTCGAAGGTACCAATAGCCCTAGCCGATTTCTCACTAAGCCTCAAGAACTGAAATTGTGATACATATCAGGGCCATAGCCGAATAGTGCTAAAGGTTCAAGCAAGAGTTCCATCGAATTCTTCAGTAAGAGTAAGATTAGGTTTGATTCTCATTCTATTTCATTTAATTATGTCGAAATTAAGATTTTAATACCCTCAATATATTGTTGCCGAAACCTTAAAGAGATCTTTCGGGATTTACTAAGTATTGACTACAAGGAAGGAGAAGTTCTTTTCCCGAAGGTACACCATAGGCCGCGTGTTCCCTAGTTATTCGGTGAGTTTCAGGATTTAAGATTCACAAGGTAAGTACCTATAGCATTCAACAAGGCTTATTTTAGTGTTTGGATCTATCTTTTATTATCTTAAAAGCCAAAAACTAATATGTTAAAAGGATCTAGAGTTGGTAGAATACAAGGAAGGGCATAAGCAAAGTTTGGATTTGAGAATTTCAAGGTAAGTGTACTTACATATTCGGCCAATGCCCTATCTTAACTACTTAGATCTATTTGTTTTAACCGAAAACTAACTGATTCAAGGGATCTAGTGAGTAGCCGATTTCAAAGGGGAAGAATACAAGTTTTCGGGATTTGATTTTTAATTCAATCGGCAACAAGGTAAGTTTAAATGCACAAATCCTACTAGGATTTGGTTTTATGACCGAATGAGTTTTTCATTAAACCTTTAATATGGGCCGAATGTAGGGAGTTAAAGATCTAAGGCAGTAGATCGAATTCCGGGATTTCAAGTGAAATTGCTAAGCGAATCAGGTGTGTACCCTACACTATTTTTAATAAGATTCTTGGCTATATTAAATATATGCATGTTTATAAGAATGTGAATATGGCTAAGGTACCGTGTTACGGTACAAAGTACTCAGGTACGTTTCCTACTCCTACTAGGATTACGAAATATGTTATATTTAACATGTGAAAAGTGACATAAATGTGAATTTAAGTATGATATGCATGATATGAATAATATGGGGCATTCGGGTTATATGAAAAAGGGGAAGTGAAAGTGGTGACTTCGGTCTCACTATCTGAATGTGGTGACTTCGGTCACATTATCTGAATGTGGTAACTTCGATTACATTATCTGAATGTGGTGTCACATGACACAATTATTTAATCTGGTGGCCATGCCACAACTTTTATATAGGCGATGAGCACGTCGACTGCAGCGACTGCCTTCGATGGTGTGTAGCGGACGGAGGGTTGACTTAGTAGTCCCCACGGTGTGCAGGTTGGTACGGGGATGTGTAGCGGATGGTATCTAGGTGTGGGTTCGAGATTACATATTATTATTATGTGAACATGATATGTATGGTATGCCTAAATCTGTTAAATTTTAGTGTTGGTTACACATTGAGTCTGTTGACTCACCCCGTTGTGGGAACATGTTTCAGGTGATGAACAGTGATGGACCGGGACGGCAGAACTTGTGGTGGTCATGCTCAGCTTGAAGTTTTATTTAATTTGGACATTTTATTTTATTTGAGTACTCTACAATTTTATTTTAGGTTTCGTTTTTTGTAATAAGGCCATAGTGATGATTTTATTGTTGTTTTATTTACTACGTTATTTAATTCAAGTTATTTAAAGATTAAGTTAATTGAATTTAAAATAAACTTTAAATATTTTGTCACCGAAATAAATGGACTTTCAATATAAAAATAAACTTGTTTTCAACTCGAGCCCAACCTACTACAAACTATCTTCAAAAACGCATAGTTTTCAAAGTAACAAAAGAATTTTGAACCGGTTTACATCGAGGAACATACCAGATCCGGTCCAGGCTCGTAGGCAGGGTGTGGGGTGTTTCAATTTGGTATCGAGTCCGATTTTAAACTCTCTCTACCGTGGTCCGAGGCCCAAAACATTTTCAAATCGAGCCCAAATGAGTTTTATGGAAGTATTTACGAAAATAGGCGGGTTTGATGGCATGGCACCTAAGTCTCCGACCCATGATCCACTGTAAGTAACCCTTAACCATCCGTGTGATTATGTGATTTATGTAAGGGTAGAAAAGGAATGGAACGTAGAATAGAGTGATAGGTACTTGAACCCTAGGACTAGTCTACCCCAACTACTACATAAAACTTAAATTCCTAACTAAACAAACCTATCGCTAAGTCAACCGAAGTTAGGGTGTGGTAACCCTTTATGCGCATGTCTAGGATTGGATCCTAAGAGCACAGTATTTAAGCAGTCCTAGTGACTCACCTCCTCTTCGCAGAATCCTACCCAGTGCGTAGCTTCTGGTTCACCCTAACCTAGAGGACTTAGTGGGTGTGGCAACCCCTATGCGTATGCCTAGGAATGGTTTCAGTGGGAGCTTGGTATTTAAGCAGTCCTAGTGACTCACCTCCTCTCCATTCGAATCCTACCTGGTACGTAGCTTTGGTTCACCCTAACCAAGAAGACTTGGACATAGGCTAAACCTAATAACTAAAACCCGAAAGGGAGCTAGCCATGTTTTTTAACAAGAACACTAATTTTAAAAAAACTCTTAAAATTATTTTTCTTTAATTTGTGAAAATTATTTTTCCTACACAATTTTTCGAAAAATTTCTGATTTATAAAATTACAAAAACACCCCTAGTGGTAAAATTATAAAAAATGCCCTTGGTTTATAAAATGCCCAACTACTCAACAGTTTTGCCAAAATTTTATTATTTCAAAAATGTTCAAAAAAAAAAAAACCCTAATTTGCAAACTATCAAAAATACCTTGATTTTGGAAAAACTACAAAATTGCCCTAACTTACAAAATTACCAAAATGACCTTGATTTCTAAAATTTTTGCAACACCACCGTTTTGGAAAGTACAATTCTCAAAAAGAACCCATAAAGTTTTGCAACCTCTGAAATATCCCTGATTTATTAAAATTTTACAATTTACCCCAGTTTGTGGAAAAATAACCAAAATAGCCCCAAGGTCCAAAATTCCCAAAATACCCTCGGATTTCAAAAATTTTCCAAAATACCCCTGGAATTTAAAAAAAAAACCAAAATACTTTTTGACAAAATTACCAAGGAACCTTATTTCACAAATTATGAAAATACCCCTGTAGGACAAATTACGCAAATACCTCTGGGTAGTGGAAAAACAACAATCATGAAAACTACAACATTTCTCTGAATGAACGGAAGTTCATAATTAATTGATGGATGTATGAATGAAAAGACCGTGTGCATGTATGAATACGAAAGAATCACTCCTAAAATTCTTTTCATAAAACTTCTTCGCGGTTAATCAGTGGAATAAAGGCTAATTTATAAAAACTTTCTTAATCAGATTAAAGCGCATCGTTAGATATGAGTTCTAGAGGACGTGGTCGTCATGGACGCGGTAGAAGAAGAATGACTATGTCGGAACCTGTTAGGTCGGGGCAAGGGTCTGACAATGAATTACCACCGCCACCACCACCCCCAGCTGTTGGTGTCGGCGGCATGCTCTCAGACGGGATGATGATCTTTGTGTTGCGAGCTATGCTCGAGTTTTGGAAATGGTGGTGGCGGTGGAAATCTGAGAGCTCGAAGTCATGCACCGAGCGACTCAAGCCAACGGAGCGGAGGTGTTCCGTGGAGTATTCGGTGTGGCACCCAGTACAGCTGAGTACTGGTTGGAAGCAATGATGGTTAACAGTAAGGGATGGTGCCACTGCTATGAGATGAAGTTGAAAGGAATGGTGGCACTACTATGAGATGAAGCGTATCAATGGTGGTTAACAGTGAGGGATGGTGCCACTGCTGAGGATCTGACCTGGGAGTATGCTAAGGAGGCATATCAGAAAAAGTATGTGGGGACCAGATATATTGATGAGCAGAGGAAGGCTTTTCTGGGGCTGGTTCAAGGGAACAAATCGGTAGCAGTATATGAAGCTAAATTTCTGAGGTTAAGTCGATATGCTCGAGGAGTAGTGGCAACGGAACATGAGCGATGTGTCCATTTTGAAGACGATTTAAGGGATGACCTCAGGTTATTGATAGCTCCACATCAGGAGCGGGAGTTTTCCGCGTTGGTAGAAAAGGCTAAGGTAGCCGAAGGAATCAAGGACTCGGTTAAGCAGAGCTCTGATAGGAATAGACCCAAGAGGGATTATGAGTCGTCAGGATCATCGAGAAATGTGCAGAAAAGGCCTAGAACTAATGGGCCATGGGGTCAGCAAGTAGGTGCAGGAGGGCAGTATCGTCCTTGTGATCATTGTGGAAAGAAGCACTTAGGGGAGCGCTGGAAAAAGACGGGAGGATGTTTTAGGTGTGGGTCCAAGGACCATATGCTCAAGGATTGTCCTAAGAAACCAGATGAAAGTTGATCAGCAGCTCAGAATGTTAATTAGGCTAGTAGAGGAGGACAGCAGCCTCAGCAAGGTCGTGGTCCGAACCGTGGAGGAAATGGTTCCGGCCGTGGTTGTGGAGCACCAAGCGGAGGTGCTAAAGGTTCTGATGCAAGGCAACCAAGGTTAGTTTATGCAGTTGGCCGTCGTGAGGAGAGTGATGTGCCAGATATGACAACGGGTAAGTTTCTTATTTCCGAAATGCCTTTATTGCCCTGTTTATTATAAAGCTAGTTCATTCTTATATTGCTAGTGAATGGTATGAAAACTTGGATGTGAACTTTGGAATTGTGCATAGGAGATGTGTTAGTTTTAAGATAAGAGTGCGTAGCAGTAGTGTAGTGTGGTGAGTTAGGATGTACGATTATTTAAGTAATTTCGAGGACGAAATTATTCTAAAGGGTAGAAGCTGTAACATCCCGAAAAGGGCCTATGCATTTTCGGTTTAATTGTGCAAGTGACATGTTTTATGTGTTAAGAATAAATTTTGAACATTTTGGAAACCCGAAAATGTATGGAAATGCTAAGTTAGAAGAGGAAAGTGAACATTTATGGAAACTAGGAAAATGATTTAGAAATGATTCAAAAGAGGAAAGTGGACATTTATGGAAACTAGGAAAATGATTTAGAAATGATTCAAAAGAGGAAAGTGAGCATTTCTGGAAACTAGGAAATGTAAGGAAATGTCAAGTTTAAAGAGCCAAACGAAAATTTTTGGAAACTTAGAAATGACTTAGAAATGTCGAGTTTTAAAGTTTAAAAGAGGAAATTAAGGCAAGGTGGCCTTAAGAGAAAAATATGTGAAATTTGACACACAAACAAAGCTTGGAAAAGTGGCTCAAGATGCCACTTAGGGCCTCTAGAAATGGCGCCACATGCAAGTGTATTTGGGCGTGGATCGAGTCACTTAGGAAGCAAATAAAGGAAGTTTTATTTTGCTACAAAGAGTAGAGAGGTGGATGGCATTAGGGCTCTTAAAAGAGGAGTTTTATTCCCTTTAAAATTCGGCTAAATAGGTGGATAAATGATGGATGATTATTGTTATTTTTATTAGGAGATAAGAGATAATTGAGGGATTAAGTCTATTATTGATTAAAGTGATAATTAAAAGATAAAAATTTATCACATATGAAGAGTTGGCTGATTGGGGGAGACTAAGGCTAGTATTTTCAGCAAATAGGAGAAAATAAGGCCATTCTACTTATTTTCATCTTCCTTTTTCCTCCTATTCTCTGCCGAATCCCCTAATCAACACCCTCTTTTCTTTATTTATTTTTGTCAAGCAGAAAACACACCTTGTGTAGCCGAAACTTCATTACCCAAATTGCTCAACCCTTTTCTTCTTCTTTACAAACACAATCAAAAGCCGAAGGTACCAATAACCCTAGTCGATTTCTCACTAAGCCTCAAGAACTAAAATTGTGATACATATCAGGGCCATAGCCGAATAGTGCTAAGGGTTCAAGGAAGAGTTCCATCAAATTCTTCAGTAAGAGTAAGATTAGGTTCAATTCTCATTCTATTTCATTTAAATCTGTCGAAATTAAGATTTTAATACCCTCAATATATTGTTGCCGAAACCTTGAAGAGATCTTTCGGGATTTACTAAGTGTCGACTACGAGGAAGGAGTTCTTTTCCCGAAGGTACACCATAGGCCGCGTGTTCCCTAGTTATTCGGTGAGTTTCGGGATTTAAGATTCACAAGGTAAGTACCTATAGCATTTGGTCAAGGCTTATTTTAGTGTTTGGATATATCTTTTATTATCTTAAAAGTCGAAAACTAATATGTTCAAAGGATCTAGAGTTGGCCGAATACAAGGAAGGAGCATAAGTAAAGTTTCAGGATTTGAGAATTTCAAGGTAAGTGTACTTACATATTCGGCCAAGGCCCTATCTTAAGTACTTAGATCTATTTGTTTTAACCGAAAACTAACTGATTCAAGGGATCTAGTGAGTAGCCGATTTCAAAGGGGAAGAATACAAGTTTTTGGGATTTGATTTTTAATTCAATCGGCAACAAGGTAAGTTTAAGTGCACAAATCTTACTAGGATTTGGTTTTATGACTGAATAAGTTTTTCATTAAACCTTTAATATGGGCCGAATGTAGGGAGTTAAAGATCTAAGGCAGTAGATCGAATTTCGGGATTTCAAGTGAAATTGCTAAGTGAATTAGGTGTGTACCCTACACTACTTTTAATAAGATTCTTGGCTATAATAAATATATGCATGTTTATAAGAATGTGAATATGGCTAAGGTACCGTGTTACGGTACAAAGTACTCAGGTACATTTCCTACTCCTACTAGGATTACGAAATATGTTATATTTAACATGTGAAAAGTGACATAAATGTGAATTTAAGTATGATATGCATGATATGAATAATATGGGGCATTCGGGTTATATGAAAAAGGGGAAGTGAAAGTGGTGACTTCGGTCTCACTATCTGAATGTGGTGACTTTGGTCACATTATCTGAATGTGGTAACTTCGGTTACATTATCTGAATGTGGTGTCATATGACACAATTATTTAATCTGATGGCTATGCCACAACTTTTATATAGCCGATAAGCACATCGACTGCAGCGACTGCCTTCGATGGTGTGTAGTGGATGGAGGGTTGACTTAGTAGTCCCCACGGTGTGCAGGTTGGTACGAGGATGTGTAGCGGATGGTATCTAGGTGTGGGTTCGGGATTGCATCATTATTATTATGTGAACATGATATGTATGGTATGCCTAAATCTATTAAATTTTAGTGTTGGTTACACATTGAGTCTGTTGACTCACCCCATTGTGGGAACATGTTTCAGGTGATGAACAGTGATGGACCGGGACGGCAGAACTTGTGGTGGCCATGCTCAGCTTGAAGTTTTATTTAATTTGGACATTTTATTTTATTTGAGTACTCTACAATTTTATTTTGGGTTTCGTTTTATGTAATAAGGCCATAGTGATGATTTTATTGTTGTTTTATTTACTACGTTATTTAATTGAGTTATTTAAAGATTAAGTTAATTTAATTTAAAATAAACTTTAAATGTTTTGTCACCTGAAATAAATGGACTTTCAATATAAAAATAAACTTGTTTTCAACTCGAGCCCAACCCACTACAAACTATCTTCAAAAACACACAGTTTTCAAAGTAACAAAAGAATTTTGAACCGGTTTACATCGAGGAACATACCAGATCCGGTCCAGGCTCGTGGGCCGGGTGTGGGGTGTTTCAAGAACCATACTTGTTTAAAAAGTGTGCAGATCAAATGATCAGGAGATGTCTTGTAGAAGATAAGATTCAATATCATTACCACTCAGCTCTGAGTGGGGGACACTTCAGATTCTTTATTGCAAGTCGGATTCTTTTGGCAACACTATTCAAAGACACATATGCTTACGTAAAGAGTTATGATCGATGTCAAAGGGTTGGAAATGTCACTAACAAAAATGAGATGCCTGAAACAAACATTATTGAGGTAGAATTATTCGATGTTTGGGGTATCCATTTTCTAGGTCCTTTCCCTCCATCTTTTTGTTGCAAGTACATATTGGTAGTAGTAGACTACGTGTCTAAGTGGGTTGAGGCCGAGGCATATCCGATGAATGATGCTAAGGTTGTAATGAAGATTTTGCTGAAGCATGTGTTCATAAGGTTTGGGAACCTAAGAGCTATCATCAGTGATGAAGGGTCCCATTTTGTGAACAAATGGTTGAAATGGTTACTCGACAAACATGGAGTGAAGCACAAGGTTGCCATAGGTTACCATCCGCAAACGAATGGGCAAGCTAAACTGGCAAACAAAGAGATCAAAGGCATACTCGAAAAGGTAGTTTGCACCAATGAGATTGGTCCAAAAGATTAAATGATGCTTTATGGGCCTACAAGATAGCATACAAGACACCTTTAGGGATGTCACCCTATAGGTTGGTCTTTGGGAAAGCCTGTCATCTGTCCTTCGGGTCAGAGCACAAAGTTTACTGGGCTCTCCAACAACTCAACTTGGATCTTAAGCTTGCTAAAGAGAAATGGATGCTTCGACTCAATGAGTTAGAAGAATTCTGAATGTTCTCATACGAGAATGCCAAATTACTAAAGGAAAGACTTAAAAGATGGCATGACAAGCACATTCGAGTTCGAGAATTTGAAACAGGTCAGCAAGTCTTGTTATTCAATTCCAGTTTAAAGGTTTTTTCCAGGTAAGTTAAAATCACGTTGGTCCAGTCCATTTACGATTCACCAAGTTTATCCATACAGAGTTGTCAAACTTCAAAGTAATGGAGGTAATTTTTGAGTCAATGCTTAGCACTTAAAACATTACTGGGGGATAAAATTGAACGGGATCAAATCTTATTCATTTTATCAGATATTTAATTTTTTCTTGTTTTTCTTTTTAAATAAATGATTTAGGGTATATTTTTGGGATTAGTATGTTTAAATAAATTCTGTCTAGTAGATTGGAACTTAAGCGGGACCGCTTGTAACCCCTCCAATCTTTCCTAAGAATTGATTTTAACATAATTTTTCGAGAAATTACTCCCTAAATGGAAAAATAAATTTTTAGTGTTTCATATAAAATGGTTAATTTTGATCCAAGTTTTAATTGCAACTCAATTTCAAATTTTCTTTAAGTCTAGGTACATAATTAAACTATTTTAAAATTTTTGTTGCTTTTTTTGTAAATATTAAAATTAGATGTCTCTTTTGTAAATATTTTCAAAAAGGATCTAGAATAATTGTTTTTAATTTAATTTAATAAATAAGATGATAATAACTAGTATATAATTATCGTATTATAACATATATTAATTATTATCAACTTTGCATAGAATTAGGATTAGTTTAAATTTGATCATATTTTAGTTAATAAGTTTTTATTTTAATAAATTAATAGCAAATAATAATTTAATTTTAATTATATTAATTATTAATTTGTTCTAAGAATTCTAGTTAAACTTCTACTCCCTTCATTATAAATTTCACACGCCTTTTCCACTTTCTCACATCACATTAACGTAGCCACACCAACACCCACCTTCGACACCAACAGCCCCAACGCATAACGTGTGCGCCAACAGCCAAGCAATCTGCTCCTTGTCGTTGTACCTTCCCGCACGTCTAGCTCTAGCAGCCTTCGCACTAGCTCAAACGCCTAGTAGCTCGCCAAGCCTGCTCGACTCACCTGCATGTTGCCCACTCTCCCGCATTCGAGCAGCACACGCATGCCCTGCTGCTCACGCAAGGATACACACATTGCGGCTACCTCCATCTCGCCAAGCCACGCCTAGTGCATTGCTTCTCCCTAGCGTGCCGCTGCCACCTTGCTACTCATTCTTGCCTATCGAACCACGCCATCAAGGCACCCTACAACCATCTCTAAACCAACCTCTTTTGCTTTAAATTTATTTTCTTTGAGTTCTTAACTTCTATAAAAAGGTGGTCAAACAAATTTTTCTCCTAAATTTCAATTTTATTTAATTATTTAATTTTTTTAAATTATTGAATTTTTAATATTTTATACTAATTAACTTTTTGAAAAAATATTTGTCCTATCTTATGATCAAGTTAATCATGCCTCGCAAAAGAACTCGTGCCTCTGCTCAAATTGACAAATCACAAAATAAATTCCACCGTGAAGAAGGCAAAGTGAGATACAAAAGCGTTTTCAAGAATTAATAGATGCACCCAGAAAAAGGCTTTACGCTGAAAGAAAGCAACTATATTGATTTCATGGCGTGCATTCAACAAATTGCTAAAGCTCTCAATTGGGAGTTATTTTGTGAAAAAAAACCTAGTATAGATGAGGAGTTAGTTCATGAATTTTATGCAAATTTAACCTCAAGAAAATTTATGGAAGTTTCTATTCGCAAAATCAAGGTACCAATAACCTCAAACGCTATTAATGAATTCTTTGAATTGCATGATTTTGAATACAACGAATATTCTTCCTTGATGAGCAATATTGAGTTTGAAAATCTGCAAGAAATTTTTGAGGAACTTACAGTTCCACGTTCGAAATGGACTGTGTCAAAGCAAGGAATTCACACTTGTCGCATATAATATTTGACACCACTAGCGAAGGTATTGTTCTATTTCATTCGATTCAGCCTTATGCCTATTTCACATGGGAGTACAATTTCATTAGAGCGAATGGTCTTATTATACTCCATTTTAACTGGAAAGACCATTGATGTGGGAAAAATCATCCTGAAAGAAATGAAAAATTGTGCCGGTAGACATTCTGGCCCAGCTTACTTTCCCTTTACGATAACAATTTTGTGCTTGAAAGCTAAAATTCTTGCAAACGTAAAGAAGACAGGTTATAGCAAGGGCACAATCACAAATTGGGACCTCTACTGAATATTTGGAGACTTTGTTCTATAGCAACGAGTTGAAGAAAGCGAGGATCCCAGAGAAGAAGAAAAAGAAGATCCCATAGAGATCGAACCAATGCAGTCAGCTGAAATCCCTGATAAGGCAGAACCAACCGAGCTAGTAATCGAACCTGACGTCACAACTTCAATGTTTAGGACTCAATCACCTCACCCAAATCTTCGAGATGAGCTGTCAAAGTTGATGGACATAATGCAACATATGTAGTGGTAGCAACAAGCTCACTAGAGATATTCAAAAATACGGGATGACTCAATGAGAAGCGCTCTTAAAAAAATATACAATGACCCATTAATTTTTGTGCCTGAATTTCCAGATTTCATATTTGAACCATGGAGTCCACTATCGAAGAGGGAGCGAAATGATTCATGTAAAAACAAAGACGATGGACCAAAAGATGATTCAAACTTAGAGGGATATTCAAATAAATAAAAATGGGGGATCTTGACTTTATTTTATTTTTGTTCTTAGGTTATTTAATAGGATTAGGTTTTATTAGGAATTGTTATTTTCACATAATAACACAAGAGGTGGAAATCATAAATAAAAATGAACAAGTTGCAAAGTACAAAGTGTGGCAATATTTATATACATGTCTACAATTGAATCTAGAGAGAGCTTAGTACTTAAGCAGTCAAATTGACTCACCTCCTCTTTTCTAGATTCCTTAGTATCTTTTCACTTTTAACAATGAGTACATTGTAGGGGGACTAAAAAATTGAAATTATTTCCACTCAGAATTATTTTTTCTTTCAGTTATGATTAGGTTATACTTCGTTCAAATTTAAAATTTTGTTAAGTATGCTAAACTTCAGTATGAATAAAGTTCGATTATTTCAATAATTGTTATGTTAATTGAAATATGACATAAATGTATTTTTAATAAAGCATGCAAATCATACCATAAAATTTTTAGTTCCTTAGGAAAGTTAGGCATGCATGAAAGTTTAAGTCTCTAGAGTTGACTTAGTAGTTTCTTGAGGCAAAATCCTAGGAAGCATGGAATGTTGAAAATGATTTAGGCAACTTTTGTTTGGGTCGTTTGAGCCTTTCAAGCCAACCTTGATGAATTTTTATCCCTTGAAACCCAACTTTGAGACTATATGGCCTAATTTTATTTGAACCCTTGCAATATTTAGCGATCACTTTTCTCTTAATTATCTTTAAATTGTCCCAAACACTAGACTCAGTACTATTCAAAATGTTATTTTAAAATAAGTTTGGGGGAGTTGAAAAGAAGTATCAAATGCTCGTAGTACATAGAAAAAAATGCTCGTTAGAAAAAAAGAGAAGAGCATATGTACTTGAAAGAAAATAGATGTACAAAAGAGCATGTGAAACCAAAACAAGTTAGTGTATTGAAGGTAATTATTCTGAAGGTCCAATTCATGCTTAGTCTAGGGATTTTTAGCCTAAATTTATCTATCTTTTACCTACCCCTAGCTTAGCCACGTTGCAACCTTTTTAAAGACCTATTGATTCAAGTTTCTATGCTACCTACATTAATGGAGAGAAATTGTTATATTCAACATATGAAGGCATAAGTTAAGCTTAATGATTGCAGCTTAATCTTGAATAAGGGAATAAAATCAAATTGGTAGGATTTAACATGTCTTTATTTGGAAGCATTTAGTCTATTTTTTCTATCATAAGAATAATTGAGATTAATTTGAATGATATGTATTCTGAAGTAGCGTAAATCTCAAAATTCTTGTTCTTGAGCATAAATATACTAAAATCATAATTTTGGGAAGAATGTTGTTCTGAAGGAATTCTAAAAGGTGTTTACGAGAAATTATTTTCAAATTTGTGCATTACTCAGGACGAGAAATGAATTAAGTTTGGGGGTGTGGAAACACAAAAATACACACTTTTTGATGCCCTTTTTAACTCAAATTAATGCAGGTTTGGTAAAATTCTTGTCAAAAATATATAAAAATTATAAAATAATTAAATTGCACTCAAATTATGAACATTTTGAATATTAATTAATTTTATATCAAATTTTGATTATTTTCGACAAATTTGCACAAAGGGCGAAAAATAGCTTGGTAGACACTACTAAAAGCGCAAAACCGAGAAGCAATTTTGAAGCATCAAGGAGAATTAATTTTTCAACCTAAAATGGTCCAAATTATGTTTATTAATTCTTAATATAATTAATTTTAATTTTAATCCAATTTAATTTGGGTTAAATAAATTATTATTAATTAATTATGAAAAAGGACCCAGTTGAGCTGAATCGAGAAAACCGGTCCAACCAAGCACTGGGCAGCCAAAAACCATCCCACATGCTGACCCAACCAGCTTGTTAGGCTGATTATTTTTCTTGCAAAATGGCCCTTAAAGACTCCTTCAATTTGAATTCAAACCCCTCCACCATTCATGCCTTTCAAGATTTGCCCCTACCTAAAAATAGCATGTTTGAAATCTTCAAACATGCCACATGTGTGGCCAGCCATGAGAGGAGTCTTTGGCTGCTTATTTTGGATACTTTTAGCATAGTTCTCAACCTATGAATACCCCCTTGTCTACTCACTTCAAACATATCTCAAACCTATTCATTTCTTCACTTCTCTCTCACTTTTCTCTCTTCATTCCCTTCCATTGTTCTTCATATTCTTCCCCTATTCCTTTGTCGATTTCATCTCTTGAAAATGAGTCCTTCAATCACCATTTGGAGCAGCATTAAAATATTTTTTGAAGCCTCAGTTCAACAAGAACAAGCGGAGACGGAGGAGCAGAGCAAACTAGTCAAGCCTTGGAGAAACACCGGATTTGATTCTTGTTCCTTATCCTTTTAATTTTATTGTTGTGATGAACATGTATATGAATATTTTTGATGTTGATATTATTAATTTAATTAATATGACTTAAATTTAATTCATGTTAGGTTGATTTCATTTCATCTACTTGAGTTATTAAAATTGTGTTTGTGTTGTTACAGGCCTTGCAAGTTATTCTTGCATTACAATTGTAAGGTGACTAATGAATTAATTATTTAAACGGATTGAAATTTTAATTAATTGACATGATACTTAATCAGTGAATGTTTAATCATCTAAGGTAGCTGAAGGTTAAATTAGCAATGATATCTAACGATACATTAGCCTTGCATAACTTGCAAGATTATTGTGATTAAAATGTTTCAAGGTAGAAATACATTGTTACCTCACGTAATATTTTATGTGCTTATGTGATTGAATTAATTGTTTGGATTGGCATAGAGATATGTACAAGAGATTATTTTAATTTCATAAGTATGCATGTGCATTAACACATTTGCTTATTAAAATTTGTTTAATCAGTTGAATTGAAATAGAGATATAGTCAAGAGATAAATAGATTTTGGTAGGCAAGTATGTTCATAAGTTAGCAAATTACCAAGTTGCCATGACTTTATTCGTAACAACATAAACATTAGTATAATAATTCTAAGTTGAGAAATGTAATTAATCTAGCACAATTATGTCATCTTGATTAAAATCATCTTTTGAAATCGTGGATTGGAACTTTTATGTTATTTTTATTTATTTTACTTAGTTAAAATCCTAGTTTTTAATCACCTCCTCAAATCAAAATATTTTTCTTCACCAAAGTGTTTTTAAAATTGCATTCATAAATAATTCTTTTCACAGTCCCTATGGGTACGATAACTCGACATTTACTTGTCACTTTATCACTTGTTGCGATTGAGTACATTTGCACATTTCCGTCGTTCGAACCTTCACATTCACCCCCTCTTAAGATATTTTGTCCCCGAAATGTTCATCTTCGAACAATTATGGATTCTTTTTCTTTATGGATTCTTCAGTTTCCTATGTAGCTTAGCTAGTCTTGTGGTTACGCCACAACACTTTGACCAAAGGAATTTGTTTACTTTGCAGGATCTTCACTTTATGAGACAAAATCATTAATGGTTCCTCATCAAAATTTAAGTCAAGTCTTACCTCAATGTTTTCTGTTGCTATAAAATGAGATGGTTCAGCTCGGTACTTCCTTAACATTGACACATGGAACACATCATAAATCTTCTCAAGTTCGCGGGGTAACTTAAGTCGATGGGCTACACAACCCATTCATTCTATGATCTCATATGGCCAAATAAATCTTGGGATTAGCTTCTCTTTTCGCACAAAACTTAAGACCTTCTTCCACGGTGACACTTGAGGAACACTCGCTCTCCCACTTGGTACTCAATGTCTCGCCTTTTCAAATCGGCATTAGATTTTTGTTTGTCTGAAGCAGCCTTAAGTCTTTCACAAATTAATTTCACCTTGTCTTAAGTTTTGCGAACCAATTCAGGTCCAACAACTTTCTTTTAAGCTATTTCTATCCAACATAGAGGCATGCGACACCTCCTACCATATAGTGCTTCAAAAGGTGCCATTGGAATGGTTGCTTGATAACTATTATTGTAGGCGAACTCTGTCAAAGGCAAATAACATTCCCAGTTTGCGATAAACTCTAAGACACAGCTTCGTAACATGTCTTCCCACACTTGTATCACTCGTATGGACTGGCCATCTATCTTCGGGTGATAGGCAGTACTGAATTGTAGTTTCGAACCAAAAGCTCCTTGCAAACTTTTCCAAAATCGGGATGTAAACCTTAGGTCTGAATGAGACGTTATGAAAATAGGCACGTCATGCAGTCACATTATCTCAGCAACATAAACCTCGGTAAGTCTTTGTAGTGAATAATCAGTGCAAACAATTAAGAAGTGCGCACACTTCATTAAGCGATCTATAATTACCCAAACTGCATTTTTCTTGGTTGCAGTCACTAGCAAACCAACCACAAAGTCCTTTGTAACTATGTCCCACTTCCACTCTGGAATTTTAAGGGGATGAAGCAATCCTGATGGAAATTAATGCTCGGGTTTAAATTTCTAACAAACTAAGAACTTCGCCACATACTAAATGACAGATTGCTTCAAACCAAGCCTTCAATACAACTCAAATAGATCACGGTACATCTTGTTGCTACTTGGGTGCATTGCAAAAAAACTGTTGTGAGATTCGTTAAGAATCATATGTTGTAACCTTACGTCTCTAGGCACAGACAACCTTCCTTGGAAACAAACCACACATTCTTCATTGAGTGCAAAGTCACCTTGCACACCTTCTTCTACTTGGTGAACTCTCTTCGCCAACTCTCCATCACCAGTTTACTTTACCTTAATTTGCTGTGACAATGTTGGTCTTGCTTGCAATTCTACGAGTAGCCCTCCATCATTGGTCACACTTAGTTGTGTGAACATATCTCACAACTCACTCATGGACTTTTTGCTTAGCGCATCAGCTACCACATTTGCCTTCCCTGAGTGATACTCTATCACACAGTCATAGTCTTTCAGTAGTTTGATCCACCTCCTTTGTTGTAGGTTCAATTCTTTATGGGTTAGCAAATACTTGAGACTTTTGGGGTCTATGTAAATGACACACTTTTCTCCATAAACATAATGTCGTCAAATCTTCAACGTAAACACCACTGGGACTAGCTCTAAATCATGAATTGGGTAATTTCACTTATGAACCTTCAATTGCCTCAAAGCATAAGCAACTACTGTACCAGCCTAATTTTGGGGCTTGTCAGAATAGTGGTTTTGGGACCGCTAATTTGAGGTTGAAGAAAATTATTTTGATATTATTTTATGAGTTATAGCACATTTATAAGGATGTATAAAAATTTTGGTGCATTAATTTTGGTGATTTCATGCTTAATATGAAAAAGGACTAAATCATATAAAGTGCGAAAGTAATATTATACAAGGTAGAGGTGTCTAATAGCCATAGAATATTAAATTGGAGATCCTTAAAGTGCAATTAGGCCATTAAGAGGGTGTGGCCGACCATAGAAACAAGGAGACAAGGGCATTAAATTTTGGTAAAAAATTTGGTGAAATTAGGTGATAAAAAAAGAATAAAATAAGATAAATAAAAGAGATATCATCTTTTACTATTCATGATTCTTCTCCACCAAAAATTGAAGGGAAATTAGAGGTTTTTGGAGTTCAAACTTTCAGCCAAGCTATTCTCTTGCAAATAAGTGATTCTAGGTGTCTGTCTTGATAATTTTTGTACTTTTCGAACCCCAAAGCTTAAATTAGCTAATGAGGGGACTATTTTGCAAAATGGTTGAAAGTTTAGAGACATGCCATGAGATTGTTCATGTTTTTTGCTGAGTTTTTATGGAAGAAAATGAATGTTAGAGGGTTAAGGAATAACTTTTGTGAAAGGTGTTACCATGAAAACACCTAAATATGACTTATTTGTAAAAGGTTGTAAATGAGTAATAAATGCATGAAATAATTGGTTTCGTGAGTTGTTGTAAGAGAAATAAATGTTCACCTTGCTTGTTTAATGAGAAAATGTGATAAAAAATTATTTTCCAGCCTAGAGGCAAAATGGTACTTTTGTCAAAGTATAAGGGCAAAATGGTCATTTTTGCCTAAGTAGAAATTTGATGTATTATTAATTATAAAGTGATTGAATGAGTAAATTTTATTATTATAGATCAAGAAGAGTGCGGACACAACCATGACCGAGGAAAAGGTAAGGTTACGAACTAAGTCGTCGACTAATACATTTTTGCACCGAGGTAAGTTTATGTGTAAACGATACATCTTTAATACATATGTTGTTACTTATTGGGGCATTGTATTAATGAGATCAATTATGATTGAGATTGATTGAAATTGGTAGATAGTGAGTAATTCTAGTATGAACCTCGGAATAGATATGTAAGTGCTGGAAAATATCTCTAGTAATTATTGGTGAGCTATGTGCGATACCACCGTAATTCATAAACCATAAAGGTAACACATTTTAATCCCACGCTTAGCGTGTTATTGGATGTTTATTCATATAATTTTGTGAATTCGATGCTCCTAATCCTTTTTATTTGTATTTCTATACTTAGGTGAGCATAGGGAAGTGAAAGGAGTGGAAAACGGGCCAAAGCTGGACAAAATGGGCCATCTCAAGGATCCACACGGCTAACCCCACACCACACGGGCTGAGCACATGCCCGTGTCAATCGAGAGCCATGCAACTAAACTACCTGTCGCACCCTGCTTTGTTTTCACATGGAAAAAGACAATTTTTAGGGTTTTTGAGCCTTCTAAAGTCTATAAATACATGCCAGAGGAAGACCTAAGGGAGCACGCAGAGTAGATCGAAGAAATTATTCGAAGGAAGCTGTCAGAATCATCTCGGTAGCAGATTCACTCCAAGATTGAAGATCTCTATCAAGTTCTTTAGAAGTTTTTGGGTTCTTGATGTCTTGATGTTTTCTTAATTCTAAGATGTTTTCTTTCTACGTTATGAACTAAACTACCTAAATACCTAGGGAGGATGAAACCTAGATGAATCTTATTATTTAATAAATCTGAATTACATGATAAATAATTGTTCTTGTTATTAATTATATGTTTTTAACCCTTGCTTTAATATTTTCAGGATATTAATTCAAGTCTAATGTGCTTATTCAGTGGAGCAAAAGTCCCTGTTTAAGAGAAGATCGAGCATAATTAAGCGAAGTTGATTGCAACCCTAGAAATAGGATGACATAAATCTATTGGATTAGAGTCAAATCTAATAAGGGAATCCATAGATCAAGAAAATGCGACGATAGGGGTTTTAATTAGAAAGAGATTTCAATTAATCAACCTAAAGTCAGTTGTTCTTAGTCTCAAAAGAGATATTAACATAATTTAGGGATTTCTACGGATCAAGGCAAGTGAATAAATCATTTAATTCATAGTCAGAATAATGAGTGAAGTCTAGGTGGATTCTTCCTTGGGTATTGTCTTTATTCATTGGTTTTTTCATTTACTTTCTTCACTCTCTGTGCATTCATAGTTAATTAGTTAGTTAAATTCTAGATTAAAATAAATCCCCTAAATTATTAGGCTAAATAATAAAAAGATAGTTAATACTAGTAATATTAGTCCTTATGGATACGATATTCTGGACTCACCATAACTATACTACTGTTCGATAGGTGCTCTTTCCTTTGTCAAAATATTAGTTAGTTTTGAGCCCATCAAGTTTTTGGCGCCGCTGCCGGGGACTAGAATATTAGGAACGCTTAATTTTTATTACTTTAGCCATTTTTATTTTTATTTTTATTGTAATTTATTTTTGTTTTTATTTTAATTTACTAACTTTTCTTTTATTTGCTTCTGGCAAATATTTTTAGTCTATGACTAGAAGGAACCCGTCAGGACCATTACTTTTTGACAGTGAGATAGAAAGTACAACTTGCAGAAACCGTAGAGAAATAAGGTGAAATTTGCAGTATATAGAGGAAGAGCAAGAGGACGATACTAATATTACCGAGGAGATGGCTGATAATAATCCGCTTCCTCCTGTGGTTGCCGTAAATTCGCTAAATCAGAATCCCGCTCCTCGTACTATGCACTATTATGCTAAGCCCAATTTAACTGGGGCTGAATTGAGTATCATTAGACCTGCTATTACTGCAAATAATTTTGAACTGAAACCTAACACTATTCAAATGATTGAATAGTTTGTTCAGTTTGATGGTTTGCAGGATGAGGACCCAAATACTCATTTGGCTAACTTTTTAGAGTTCTGTGACACTTTTAAGATAAATGGTGTTTCTGATGATGCCATTCGCCTTTGGTTATTTCCTTTTCCTTAAGAAATAAAACTAAACAGTGGTTGAACTCGTTACCACAAGGTTCCACACTACATGGGAATAGATGACAGAAAAATTCCTATTAAAATATTTTTTGCCAGCTAAAACGTCAAAGTTGAGGAATGATATCTCTTCTTTTGTGTAGATGGATTTAGAAACTCTTTACGATGCATGGGAGAGGTATAAGGACTTATTGAGAAGGTTCTCTTTCCATGGGTTACCTTTATGGTACAGGTTCAAACTTTTTAGAACGGTTTGAACCCCTCCACTAGACAGCTAATTGATGCAGCCGCCAGTGGAACTCTGAATAACAAAATGCCTAAAGCGGCTTATGATTTTATAGAGGAGATATCACTGAATAACTATTAGTGTCAAGTCATGAGAAAAAAGCCAACAAAAGCCGCTAGTATCTTCAACCTCGACACGGTTACCATGTTATCAAACCAGGTAGAGCTCTTAAATAAAAAGATTGATGGTTTATGTGTTGCTATGTAGGTACATCCGGTGATGCAATGTGACACAAATGGAGGAGGGATGAATAACTCAGAGTACCTACCCTACAATTCTAGCATGGAGAATGAGCAACTGAATTATATGGGTAATAACTCTAAACCTCCAAATAATCCTTACAGTAACACATATAATCCAGGATGGAGGAACCACCCAAATTTTGCATGGGGTGGTCAAGGGAATCAAATACCACAACCTCCTCCAAGTTTCTAGTCACCCTACCAACAGGAGAAAAAGCCAAACCTTGAAGATATGTTAGCAAAGTTTATTTTGGTGTCAGAGATTTGTTTTCAGAATACCGAAACGGCATTGAAAAAATAGCAAGCATAGATTCAAGGGCTTGAAAATCAAATTGGACAGCTGGCTAAATTAGTTTCTAAATGGCAACTAGGTAGTTTACCTAGTAACACAAAACCTAAACCAAAAGAGTATGTGAAGGCAGTTACACTAAGAAATGGGAAGGTGTTGGTTGAAGCTGAAAAGAAGGTGCCACAAGAAACTGATAAGGCAAAGGGTGAGGAGGTAAACAAGAATGTGACACCGGTACTTAAAGAGTATAAATCACCAATCCTATATCCAGCAAAGTTGAAGAAACACCGCATGGACGCACAATTTGGTAAATTTCTTGAACTTTTTAAACAATTACATATTAACTTACCTTTTGTTGAAGCTATTTCGCAGATGCCTACATATGAAAAATTCTTAAAAGAGCTTTTAACAAATGAAGTTTGAAGAGCTATAAACCGTGGAACTCAATGAGGAATGTTCAGCTATTCTCCAAAATAAGCTACCAACCAAATTGAAAGATCTAGGAAGTTTCACTATTCCCTGTTTAATTGGTAGTTTAAATATTGAGAAAGCATTAGCTGATTTAGGTGCCAGTATCAATTTAATGCCTTATAAAATGTTCAAGTAGCTTAGTCTTGGGGAACCAAAACCCACTAGGATGAGTATTGTAACAGGCCGATTTAGGGTCTAGTCAGTATAGTGATCTTAGAATCACTAATTCGAGGTTAGAGAAAATCATTTTCATGTTATGTTATGTGTGATAACATGTTTGTAAGGATGCATGAAAATTTTGGTGCCTTAATTTTAGCAAATTCTAGCTAAATTGTGAAAAAGGACTAAATCGTAAAAAGTGCAAAAGTTCTATTTTATTTCCTAGAGGTGCCAAATAGCTATGGGATATAAATTAGAGGTCCCAAATGTGCAATTAGACCATGGGAATTGGCTTGGACGGTCAAAGAAGACAAAGGGGACAAGGGCATTAAATGTTGTCATGTTAGGTTATTAAAAAGAAATAAAATAAGATGAAATAAGAAAAGCTATCATCTTTTTTATTTCTTCTCCTCTTCCACCAAAAATGGGCAGAAAGAATGGGGTTTTTGAAGCTCAAAATTTCAGCAATTATTCCTCCTAACAAGTAAGTGATTTTGATGACTTTTCTTGATAAAAATTGTACTTTTGGAGTCCCCAAAGCTTAAGCAAGCTAATGGGGGGACTAATTTGTAACATGGTTGAGAGTCTAGGGACTTGCCATGAGAGGATTTAAGCTGGTTGCTGAATTTTTATGGAAGAAAATGAATGATAGGATGTTGATAAACAACTTTTGTGAAGGGTGTTGTCATAAAAACACCTAATTTGGGCTAAAATGTAAAAGTTGTAATTTGTTCATTAAGGCATGAAATAATTAGAATTGAGGATAGTTGTAAGAGGATTAAATGTTCAGATAGGCTTGTTTAGCAAGAAAATGTGATAAAAATTTATTTATGAGCCTAGGGGCAAAATCATAATTTTTCCAAAGTTTGGGGGCAAATTGGTCATTTTTGCCTAAAGAGTGTTTTATGGTCTTTTATGATTTATAAATGAATAAATTAGTATATTTCATTGTTTTAGATCAAAGAAGTCGAGTTTCGGACCTGAACGGACAAAAAGAGAGATGTGGGCAAATAATCATTTTCGGCTATTTCGACATCGAGGTAAGTTCATGTGCAATTGTTGTAAGTACGTACGAGCTAATTTAATATTCCAATATTGTATGAAATGTATATATATATATATATATATATACACTCAATGAATGTTGAAATGCCAATTGATGAGATGTCGGGAGAATTGAATTAAAATGAAATCCTTATGTGATGAACTCTAGTGGGATGTGGTTAATTAATGCACATTAGAAGTATGTGATAGAACTGTATTGAGATGAATTCGATATATGATAAACTCCTAAGTGGGATGAACGTAGTAGAATTTGATATTGGATGCATGGTTGATATTGATTGAGAATCTATATGGCTCAAGTAGAGTAAAAGTGGTGGAGTTGTGCATGTGTTGTGATAATGCTAGATGGTAAGATAAGTATGATAACTTCTCGTTAATTGATTATGGTAGGCTAAGTACGAAGCCACTGAGAGATGAGTAGTTTATTGATAAGGCTTGATGTATTGTTTTATGAAATTACATGACAATCAGTGCAGGAATGTATGTTGGTTAAACGAGCAATTGGCTTGTGGCACGGTAAGAATGTGGTAAGAGATAGAATGAGTAAGCTTCAAGAGTGGTTGAGTAAGCAACCATGAGTTAATGGGAAAAACCCAGTGTAATACCTGGTAGTTATCCATATTTAATGAATATCAGTGTTTATCAGTTATGCAGATGAACTTACTAAGCATTATTGCTTACTCATTTTCTTTTCCCATCTCTTATAGGTTGTTTTGACTAGCTTGGGTTGGAGGCCGCCGGAGATGTTTTCACACTATCGAGCAGACGCTTGGTATGAGGTATCAAGTCCTTATGAGTCATAGCATGTATAGTGCTAGTACTTAAGTTTGACTAAGTCTTGTGAATGTAGCCAAATTGTATTAGCCTAAGAGAACTTATAGTTGTTTGTGTATGGCAATAGATAATGGCTTAAGTTGGTTGTAATTATATGGGAAATAGCTCCCTTAGTGTATGGATTGCAGATTTACTTCTCTTGTGTTTAAATGTCTTTAAACCAAGAATTATAATGATATTACTAGAATTTAAGTAATGATGAATGAATGTATGCAACTGAGGGTGGTGATTGGCTTGAAAAATAGCCTTCATGTGCTCACACGGGTAGACACGCGGGCATGTGTCTAGGCCGTGCGTAACCTACACCTTATTTTAAGTTAGGATAGGCCACGGTCACACTCCATGGCTGTTTGTATGAGTCGTGTAGGACACACAGTTTGGACATGGGCATGTGCCCCAGACCGTGTGAACAAGTCAGTATACCAAGGATTTACACACGGTCTAGGCCCACGGGCGTGTCAAGGCTTTGTGAATATATTCAGTAACTCCCCATGATTCAAGGCCACGGGCATGTTGTGAGGGTACACGGGCGTGCCCCCATTCCACACAGGCATGTGCCCTAACCGTGGGAGTTTTGGTAGAATTTTGGGATTTTTTTGCATGGTGCATGCACATGGTCGTGTGTGACTACACACGGGCATGTGTGTCATCTAACACGGGTGTGTACACTCTGTTTAAATGGGAAAGAAATTTTACAGATCGTAAGAGTTCCCGATATAGTCTCGAGAGCCCACACATGTAAGTGAGGTCTTGTAATTCGAAAAAAAAAAAGTTATAGTATTGACATCAAGGAGAGTAGTCGCGTTGAGCCTAAGTGGTGTTCATGTAGTTTTATGCGGTAATGCCTCGTGCCCAATTCCGACGAGGATTACTGGTAAGGGTGTTACAAATATCCAATTAGCTGATAGATCTGTTAAATATCCTAGGAGAATTATTGAAGATGTTTTGGTAAAAGTTGATAAATTCATATTCCCTGTTGATTTTTTTTTGTGCTTGACATGGATGAGGACGTTGAGATGCATTTAATTTTAGGTCATCCATTTCTAGCTACTACTAGGGCTGTTATTTATGTAGGTGATGGTAAACTTGTGCTTCGGGTAGGTGATGAGGAAATTATTTTTAAGATTTATGGTGTTATTCGATACTCTAGAGAGCAAGATGATTCCTGTTATTTTATCGACTCTATTGATCATTCTATTCAAGATTCTTTTCAGGAAATCATACATAAAGACACGTTGGAACAGTGTCTTGTCCAATGTGAGGAGGATGACGATACCACTAAGATGGGGAAGATAAAAATTGAGTTAAATTCTAATAATTCTAATAATTCTTTCCCACAAAATTTTAATGGAAGATGAATATAAACCATGTGTGCAAGCTCAAAAATGATTAAATCCTAATATGAAGAAAGTTGTAAAAGCTGAGGTAATTAATCTTCTAGGTGCTGGAGTTATTTATCCTATTTCTGACAGTACTTGGGTGAGTCCTGTGCAGGTTGTTCCAAAGAAAGGAGGCATGACTGTTGTAGCGAACGAGAAGAATGAATTAATTCCAACATGAACAGTCACAGGTTAGAGAGTTTGTATTGACTATAGGAAGTTGAACGATGCCACGAGAAAAGATCACTTTCCTTTACCCTTCATTGATTAGATGTTAGAAAGATTATCTGGGCATATGTACTATTGCTTCCTAGACGGACTCTCTGGCTACTTCCAAATCCCAATAGCTCCTAAGGATCAAGAAAAGACAACATTTACATGTCCATATGGTACGTTTGCTTATCATAGAATGCCTTTTGGATTATGTAATGCTCATGCTACTTTTCAGTGCTGCATGTTAGCCATCTTCGATGAACTTGTGGAAGATATTATGGAGGTATTCATGGACGAATTTTCGGTATTCGGTAATTCTTTCCACCTTTGCCTCAAAAATTTAAAACAAGTTCTAATGAGATGTGAGGAGACGAACCTTGTGCTTAATTAGGAAAAGTGTCACTTTATGGTTCGAGAAGGGATTGTGTTAGGTGACAAAATTTCTAGTAAAGGGATTGAGGTTGATAAAGCAAAAATCGAAACCATAGAAAAATTACCTCCTCCTAGTTCAGTTAAGGCTATTAGAAGTTTTTTAGGACATGCTGGATTTTATAGAAGATATATTAAGGATTTTTCTAAAATAGCTAAGCCTTTAACGAAATTACTAGAAAAAGATGTGTCTTTCAATTTTAATAAGGAATGTTTAGATGCATTTAATACCCTCAAAAACAAGTTAATAAATGCTCCAATTATAATTGCACCTGATTGGAATTTGCCCTTTGAACTAATGTGTGATGCGGTGGTTTTGCAGTCGGGCCATTTTTGGGACAGCGAAGAGACAAGCATTTTCATCTGATTTATTACACTAGCAAGACATTGACAGCCGCACAAGAAAATTACACCACCACAGAAAAAGAGTTGCTAGCTGTGGTTTTTGCATTTGATAAATTTAGACAGTGTTTCATATTATCTAAAGTTGTTGTTTACACTGACCATTCAGCTCTTCATTATCTCTCAACTAAATCTGATGCAAAACCATGACTCATACGATGGATTCTACTTTTGCAAGAATTTGATTTGGAAATTCGGATAAGAAAGGAGCTAAAATCGGCAGACCATCTTTCTAGGCTTGAAAATCCACATCTCAAAGAGCTCGATGAAAGTGAGATAAATGATTTGTTTCCTGAAGAAAAACTCTTGGCTATTTCTGACTCCGAGGTACCTTGGTTTGCAGATATTGCAAATTACTTAGCTGCTAACATCATACTAAAAGGGTTGACACATCATCAAAAGAAGCGATTCTTATCTAATGTGAAAAACTATTTTTGGGAGGATCTTTTTCTTTTTTGTATATGTGCAGATCAAGTAATTCGAAGATGTGTTACAAAGTTAGAAGCAAACAAGATCCTAGAACATTTCCATTCAGGATGAACAGTAGGACATTACAGTGGGACTAGGACAGCACATAAAATGCTCAAATCAGGTTTCTATTGGCCCATTCTATTCAAGGATGCTAATAGGTATGTTACTTCGTGTGATAGATGTCAGAGAACAGGTAATATCTCTAAACGTGATGAAATGCCCCAAACATATTTGCTATCATGTGAAATATTTGATGTATGGGGAATTGATTTTATGGGTCCATTCCCTAGCTCATTTGGGAATAAATACATCTCAGTAGTGGTTGATTATATGTCAAAATGGGTGGAAGCTCAAGCTTTACCTACTAATGATGCTAAAGTGGTAGTGAGATTTCTTAAGAAACTCTTCTCTTGATTTGGAACACCTAGAGAAATTATTAGTGATAGGGGTACTCATTTTTGTAATGCTCAATTTGATAAAGTCCTAAAGAAATATGGAGGACACTACAGAATAGCCACCCCTTATCATCCTCAAACTAGTGGACAAGTTAAAGTAGAAAAATCGATAGCTTAAGCATATTCTAGAGAAAATCGTAGAATCAAATAGGAAAGATTGGGCATTAAAAGTAAACGACGCTTTATGGGCCTATAGAATCGCTTTTAAAATTCCCATAGGAACATCTCCATACTGACTTGTTTACGGGAAAAGTTGTCATTTACCATTTGAATTAGATCATAAAGCATTTTGGGCTATAAAATTTTTAAACTATGATCTTAAACTCGTAGGTGAGAAAAGATTGATGCAATTGCACGAGCTAGATGAGTGGTGAGCAAATGCTTACGAGAACTCACGATTATACAAAGAAGTAACAAAGCGACACCATGATGCTAATTTGAAGCAACCTAAGCAATTTGCAGTTGGAGATCTTGTTCTACTATACAATTCAAAGCTCAAATTGTTCCATGGAAAGCTGAAATCAAGATGGTCAGGTCCATTCATAATCAACACCGTTTTTCCCTATGGCACAATAGATGTAACTCATCCGACTTATGGCACATTCAAGGTAAACGGTCAACGACTTAAACTATATAATGCTGAGGACTTTAGGGATAATAGAGAGGAGCTTCAGCTCCGTGAACCTTCATAAAGTGATGAATATGAGGTAGGTCTAGCTTAAAACTTTAAACAAGCGCTTCTCGAGAGGCAACCCTAGCATTAACCCTACTAGTTAGTTTATTTTTACTTTCGTTCATGTTTTAATACAGGTTTTTGACCCACACTGTAACACCCCAAACCCAGCCCATACGTCATGACCGGATCTGGTATGCTACGGGTTGAATGTTGAAAACTTTGCTTTGTAGGGTTTTGAAAATCTCAGTTTATTTTAACCGATTCATCATTTATTTGTGATATTTTGAGAAACTTTAAAATTTTACGTTGAACATGCTTGAGAAACCCATTTTAATTTCACTTTATAATTAAGACTTCGAAAACATAAGGTTGTGAGATGTATAGAATAAATAAAATAAAAAAAAATATTTAATGATAACCTAAGTTGTAGAGGCCTTATTACAAAAAATTAGTCTCAAATTTAAACTTAAAGAAAAACCAAGATAGTCTATGAAGATAAAAAAACTTGATGGCCCTTGAGTCTGCCTCGGCTCCCATGTCCACGATCTACTACTCATCTGAAACATTTGGAAAATAAATGGGTGAGTACCAAGACTCAGTGTGCAAATCCCGAAAACAAATAAACACCTTGGGCCCACAAACACATTATGGGCCTAGGCCCATTCACAATGGTTCAAAATATATTACATGCAACATGGCCCATCCCAAACCTAAAAGTCCATCCTCTACACACCCCCGTACCAACCATCACACCGTGGGGATTTCTACAATCAACCCTCCATCCGTTACACACCATATCGATCACTATGTGACCTATGTGGCAAAGCCACCGATCGCTATGCGACCTTAACAATATATATCGACAGCTACGCTGCTTGTCATAAAGACCGATCACTATGTGACCTATGTGGCAAAGCCACCGATCGCCTCGCGACCTGCTCCCCTTCATCATATCAATCCCATCCCATGCATACATACATGCGAAAATCAGAACATTAAACTATCTAAATAGATCACATACTTTCACATACTTCGATACACATAGAGAAGTTTCTATGATTATGTACCTGGCATCCTTTGCCTACCCTTTTTGGGTAACACGACTGTTCATACAGCCTATTTCTGACTTTTAGCCCATAACATACATATGATATAGCTTAACTAGTGTGATAGAGATCTACACATCTAGTTACCGACAGGACAGTACTTTCTATGTCAACACTATCAGTAGCCGCTACGACTGCTAACAGTCTAAGATTTTGTTCTGAAGCCGGTCCACAACTCGGTGGCCAATCTCGAACTGACTGACACCGCTCGCTTCTTAAATCTAGTGATTGGTTTAATAGATCTAATCCCCTCCTTCGCCTGATCGATATTTGATTCCATCAAAAGACCTTATTAGTTGCTACCATCAACATATGGTTAAGATCACAATTATGATAGCGAATCTAACGGAAATCTAAAGAGAACCCCTTACCTTGAAATCCCAAAAAGAGAGATATATGAGATTCAGGAACTAATGATTTGACTTTTAGATCTACGTGATCTTCTTCACTTCTCGAATGTCGCCCAACACGTAAAAAGATAGGAAGTATTAGTCTAATCGGCAGCCTTAACAAACCAAGAGGCCATTCGGCCTTGGCCCATAAAAATCGAAAGAGATCTTAAGGAATAACAATAGTCGACACTTATCTCAATATGGGGGATTCGGCTAACTCTTTAGAAAAGATTTCGGCTTTTTGCGAAAATAAAAAAGAGAGATGATTCAAAGAAATCTATGGAGTTTTCGGCTTTTAAAAAAGAATCGGCAAGAAGATTTCGGCTTTTACTGAAGAAGTCGATAGGAAGAAAAAGAAAGGAAAAGAATGGACATTAAGGTATTCGACTATGGGGATGAGAAGAGAGTTCAGAGTTTTGACTTTTGAAAGAAAAAGATGTTGAGAACAATTGGGAGATTTCGGCTTTTGAAAGGAAAAGAAAAAGAATAGAGAACAGAATAATGGACTTTTGACTTTTGCACAAAAGTGAGGATGAGAGAATGGAAAAAGAAAATAGGGACCAAATACCGGAATTGAAGAGATATCCCCTCTATTTAAAGAGAATTTTAGCACCCACACAACCAAATGTCGGGATTGCCCTCTTTTGAAAACTAAAACTAATTAATAAACAAGGGGAAATTTTGGCACCCCTTAATCCTATCTAGCCGTCCCCCTCTTGCACACAGTGTCCCGAATTCGGCCACCACTTGCTTCCTAGATAGCTCCTAAACTTTCTCCTTATCTTTATCCAAGCACACCTCCAAAAAAGGCCTAGACAAGACCATCCCTTCCTCCCTTTATCAGCACATTATCAAACTCATTATCCACATAAAATCCCCCTATTTCTAAGCCTTGTTGCCGTCCAACCTTATCCACCTAAATGCTGAAATTTAGCTAACTTTAATTAAAAGAATTGGGCAGCATGCTACCTGAGTTTGGGCCTCCTCAGTTGACGCCACCTCCTTGCTCTTTTAGTGGTGCCATTTTTCCACTGGGCCACAAGCCCACCTTGTATTTCAAAACACAATTAACATCTTTTAAGCCCTATCTTATCAGGTTTCCATCTAGAGTGTCCAAAAACTAATTCTGCTAAGGCCTTAGCCCAACCTCGAGCCCAATCTGGACCCCTAACACTCTAATTAACACATTAAACATAATCACACATTAAACACATAAGTCCAAGAACTCGGGATGTTACAGTTCTACCCCCTTAAAGAAATTTTGTCCTCGAAATTACCTGATCAGAATAGATGTGGGTACTACTGCCGCATTGCCTCCTCTGGTTCCTAAGTAGCCTCCTCAGAACTGTGATTCTGCCATAGAACCTTAACCAATGGAACCGTCTTCCTTCACAACACTTTGACATTACGATCTAGGATTTCCACCGGTTCCTCCTCAAAGGATAGGTCAGGTCTCACCTCGATTTCTTCCACAAGCACCACATGAGACGGATCCGAACGGTATCGTCTTAACATAGAGACATGAAACACATTATGGATCTAGCTTAACTCTGAAGGTAGCTCTAGCTGATTGGCTACTGGCCCTACTCGTTTCAACACTCGATAAGGTCCAATAAACCTGGGAATTAATTTACCCTTCCATCCAAACCTCAGCACTTTCTTCCACGGCGACACCTTCAAGAACACCTTATCACCCACTGCAAACTTCATGTCCTTACGCTTGAAATCAGCATAAGACTTTTGTCTGTCCGAAGCTTCCTTTAGTCAAGCTCGAATTAACTCAACCTTCTCCTCTGTCTCGATAACCAACTCCGGACCCAAAATCTGACATTCCTCTAATTCCGTCCAATAGGTAGGAGTACGACACTTCCGCCCATACAATGCTTCATGGGGCACCATCTGAATACTAGACTGGTAGTTGTTGTTGTAAGCAAACTCTGCCAATGGTAAAAACTCTTCCCAACTACCTCTGAAATCAATGACACATCCCCTCAACATGTCCTCTAGAATCTGAATTACCCTTTCAGACTGTCCATCTATCTGAGGATGAAACGCAGACCGAAATCCAACTGCATCCAACGCTTGATGCAAAGCTTTCCGAATCGTGGACGTGAACCTCGGGTCCCGCATCGATATGATTGATATTGGTACCCATGCGCCTCACTACCTCCGCTATATCTGACTTAGCCAATTTCGCAAAGAGTAATCGACACGCATGTGTATGAAATGAGCAGACTTCGTCAAGCGATCAACAATTACTAGACCGAATCTTTCTTAGTAGGCATGAGGGGTAGCCCACTAACAAAGTCCATTGTGATCCTTTCCCACTTCCATTGGGAATCTTCACTGGCTGCAACAACCCTGATGGTAACTGATGCTCCACCTTTACCTGGTGACAGGTCAAACACTTACTCACCAATTCAGTTACCTCACGCTTCAAGCCCGACCACCAGAATTGGTCCCGTAAATCCCGATACATCTTACTCCCTCCGGGGTGCATAGAGTATGAACTTCCATGTGCCTTTTGCAAAATCCTATGCCTCAATTCCAGATTTTTTAGCATGCAAACTCTTCCTTGAAAACATAACAGTCCTTCCTCATTCATACTGAAGTCCGTCAATCCCTCACTTGATCCTACATGAAACTTGTCCTTTAGCAACTCATCGGTCTACTACTTCTCCTTAACCTGATTGACCCAAGAGGGTTTCACTTGAAGTTCAGCCAATAATCTCCCATCATCGTACAAACTAAGGTGAGCAAACATTGCCCTTAAGTTAGAGATTACTTTACGACTTAAGGCATCCGCCACCACATTAGCTCTACCCGGATGATACTCAATCGAGCAATCATAATCCTTTAACAATTCGATCCACCTCTTCTGCCTTAGATTCAACTCCTTCTGGGTTAAGAGGTATTTTAGGCTCTTATGATCGGTATAGATAATAGATTTCTCTCGTATAGATAATGTCTCCAAATCTTTAGAGCAAAAACCACCGCCGCCAACTCCAAGTCATGGGTGGGATAATTTGCTTCGTGCGGTCTTAATTGCCGAGATGCATACGTAACAACCTTCCCATCTTGCATCAACACACATCCTAGTCCCGTGTGTGACGCATCACAGTAAATTACAAATTCCTTTCCAGCCTTCGGTTGAATCAATACTGGAGCTTCCGTCAAAATCCTTTTCAACTTCTCGAAACTCTCTTACTGCCTGCTAGACCAAATAAACGGAACTCTTTTTTGCAATAACTTAGTCAATGGTGCCACGATTAAAGAAAATCCTTCAACAAACCTTCGATAGTACCCCGCCAGACTAAGAAAACTTTGAATTTCCGCCAAGGACTTAGGCAGCTTCCAATCCAATACCGCTTCAATTTTTCGAGGGTCAACCCTAATCCCCTCTGCCAACACAACGTAGCCTAAAAAAGTAACTTCATTTAGCCAGAATTCACACTTACTGAATTTGGCATACAACTGCTTCTCCCTCAGAATCTGCAAAACCACTTGTAGATGGGAATCATGCTCTTCTTTTGATCTTGAGTAAACCAAGATATCATCTATAAATACTACGACAAACCGATCCAAGTAAGGTTGGAACACTCGGTTCATCAAATTTATAAACGCTGCTGGTGTGTTAGTCAACCCAAATGGCATTACCAAAAATTCGTAATGATCATAACAGGTCCTGAAAGCTATCTTATAAATATCCGATTCTTTGACCCTAAGTTAATGGTATCCTGATCTCAAATCTATCTTTGAGAACACTGACGCCCCTCTCAGTTGATTGAACAAGTCATCAATCCTTGGCAACGGATACTTGTTCTTGATAGTCAACTTGTTCAGTTGACGGTAGTCAATGCACATACGCATTGATCCATCCTTCTTCTTAACAAACAACACCGGCGCTCCCCAAGGCGACACACTTGGTCGAATAAATCCTTTATCTAACAACTCTTGAATATGCACTTTCAATTCCACCAACTCCTTTGGCTCCATTCTATACGGAGCAATAGATACTGGCACTGTTCTTGGAAGAAGATCAATTCCAAACTCCACTTCACGGTCTGGAGGTAATCCCGGAAGCTCTTCTGGGAAAACATCAGGAAATTCCTTCACCGTCCTAATGTCTCAATAGTTAGGTCCTTGGCTTCTGGAGCTCGAACAAACATTAATACTGCCGCATCCTTTTCTCACCATCCTTTCGCTCTTAGGCGCCTACTACATTCGACAAACAGTTCCCCCTTTCTCCTATTACCAACACTTCACCACCCTCGGGGTTTTTAACACCATACGCTTGGCTGCACAATCTAAATTAGCTTAGTACTTCACCAACCAGTTCATGCCTAATATTAAGTCAAATTCCCCGAACGGTAATTCCATCAGATCCGTCAAGAAAACTATTTCCTAAACTTCTAAGGGTACCTCCTGATAAAGTTTATCTACTACCACAGATTATCCTAATGGGCTAATTACAGTCATTGCCCTAGGGGTAATCCCGAAATCTAACCTTAAGGTTCCAGACACACCACTAGCAACATGTGAATGTGTCCACCCAATGTTAATCAATGCAGTGTAAGGCAAACCCAATATTAAAAATGTATCGGTTATAACATCTGATGCGTCAGCCTCCTCACAATGTCTGGCAGTATAGACCAACCCCGGCTGCCTCGCCTCTGTGGTTCTTGTCCCTCAGCCTAGTGCTCCACGGCCCCGACTGAAACTGTTACCACCTCTAGCTGGACCACGACCTCCCTGCGACTGCTGACCTCCTCTACCTGGCTGACCAATCCCCTGCCCGACGGGTCCTACATCGCTCCGTGGCTGTGGACAGTCTTTAATCTGATGATCCAAAGATCCACACCTAAAGCACTTCCCACTGCCTGCCCAACACTTACCTACATGGAATTTACCACATCGAGCACACTTCGGTGTTTGGCTAGCAGTAGCAGGTCTCTCAGCCCGTCTCGGTCCATCCGATCTAGGTCTTTTATGAGTACTCCTAGTTGCCCCTGATGATCCAAAATTTTTCTTTTCTCTACCCCTATCTCTATCCCGGTTTAGTTTCTCCGTTCGCTTTACCTCCTTAGTTATCTTAGCTTTCTCCACAAGCACAGCAAATTCCCTCTCCCATTGTGGAGCTATCAAAACACGTAAATCGTCCCTCAAGCCATCCTCAAATCGAACACACCATTCATGTTCTATAGCCACCATCCCTCGAGCATATTGGCTCAAGCATAAGAATTTTGCTTCATACGCTGCCACTGACCTACTTCCCTAAGCCAGATTCAGGAATGCTCTGTGCTGCGCATCCACATAGCTCGTTCCAATGTACTTGTTCTAGAACGCCGCTTTGAAGTAATCCCAGGTGATACGGTCAGCCATGGTACCATCCTTAACCATAAGCCACCATTGATACGCTTCATCCCGGAGAAGGGACACTACTCCTTTCAGCTTCTCTTCCCCCATAAAATCCAAATCATCCATTATGCGTTCGATCGCCTCCAACCAATACTCAGCTGTACTAGGGGCTACACCGAAAATTCCCTTAAACACTTCTGCCCCATTGGCTCTAAGTCGCTCTAACACAGATTTTTGGGCTCTTGTGCCCGTGCCTACCCCAGCTACCCTCTCTAAAACCCTCAACATCGCCTGAGATACCGCATCATCTCCAGCCATCTGATCCTGGAATTCTGCCTCCATAGTTGGTGGCACTGGTACCTCATTCTCCGACTCGTAACCGGACCTTACCGGTTCGACACAACAATCCTACCTCTACCTCGGCCACGCATACCATGTTCTCTAGTGCTCTGTAACACCCCTAACCCGTATCTGTCACCGAATTAGAGTTATGAGGTATTACCAAACAAAACACAACTCGTAATGCATTTATATATATATTTAATAATAAATCATATCACATTACAACAATGCTATACATAGCCTTAATAACATTATAACATACGATGTCACTTTGTAATCACATTTAATATTTATGTACGAAAAGATCAATTCATAATATAACAAATTCGCATGTTTTATAATCAAACCAAAGTACATATCTTTGAATCATTCAAACAAAATAAAGTTGTATACTTTGCAATTACAACCAAATCATATTAACCTATGTATATTCGAACATATAATCATCTTATGCCTAGTATGCATTAAGACATCCATTAATTGAATATTGTTAATTAACCATTATCAAACTTACTATATACTTAGTCATTTTAGTATATCATTAACCAAATAAACCACATATCTAATCATTCATTTTGTATGCCATTTGAATATCATACTATTTATCTTAGATAACTTATATAGCATATCCATTATTTAGATAGGTAAATGGTGCTCCTAATCATGCTTCCTTTCAAAACCAATAAATACACACACACATATATATAATGTATTAACCACATGTCCATTACTTAACATAATATAACTTATAAATATATATTCAAGATTGTCCATTCAAATTATTATCACATCATGCAACCAAATTTCATATCTAAACTCAATACCAAATCCATTTACCACATATTTAACTATTTATCACAAGTATATAACTAAACACTCATACTTAACATCCTCAATTCAAACCAACTTATTAAGGACTTAATGAGTAAACAAGACTTTATACCTATTTATTTACTTGAAATATATATATATATATATAGTCGACTTTAGTCCATTTAATAAACAGATCAACCCATCACACAATGCTCAACACATAAACATTTACATATCACTAAACCGAGTTCAACATGTCCAAATTAAAACATCATGCTTACTTACCTATCATGAACTTATACCATAAACAATATGCATAAGTATAAACTCATTTCCAATGACCATCACAACCAAAAACACGGAACCCAAATCAATCAAAAGAGGATAAGCCATTTTCGCATGGCCACTATTCCACCTTTTTACTTTGCTATACATGCCATATATTAAAATTTTCAACTTAGTAAAATACCAAAGGAAACTGTCGATAGTGTGAGTAGTCTTGCTGAGGATCCCCGAGCTCGTAACGTATATCCAAATCTATAAATGTAATGAACAAGAATACACACGAGTAAGCTATTAAAGCTTAGTAAGTCTTAAGAAAACTTAACAAATCAATTGAATAATCAATCAAATTAAACCGACAATTTGTAACATTAATTTATTTACATAACACATATGAATTATTATAGCCAAATGCCTATATCCTTTCATAGTCAAAACATTTATCATTATCTACTTTAAAAGTAGAACTTATCAAACGCACATTGATTAATAATTATACATATGTATACCTCCATATACAACCAAATAACAATTTCCATATAAATATGCATAGTAAGCCCACATAATCGAATGTATGCATTAATGTAATCTCACATATCCAAAATATATATGTATATATTTCACATGACCAAATGAATATACACAAAATTCCACGAATCGAATATATAAACAAAATTTTCCACATAATCAAGATGCCAATATACAAACACATTACCTATCACTTACTTATTCGACATGGATCACATATAACATGTACTTACGTAAATACATACCTTATGGTGGAATTAATCTAATTCATTTAAATAAGCTTTAGCTCGCTCAATGGCCACCATAACTCAATCATTTCATAAACATAAACTCAGATTATAGATCACCAGATAAAACCCGCTAGGCATAAGCCCGAATTACACACCCACACTAAGCTCGCTAGACCGAGGTCTCGATATTCATTCACCTATTATAAGCTCGCTAGACCAGAGGTCGATATTTAATCACCAAGACAAGGCCTACTAGGCATTTAGCCCGATATAAATCATCGGCACAAGGCACGCTAGGCATTAAGCCCGATATAGATCATCGGCACAAGGCTCGCTAGGCTCAAGCCCGAATATATCACCTAAGACTAAGCACGCGCTAGGCACGAAGCCGAATATGTCATCAACACTAAGCTTAGGCACGAACCGAATATGTCACCTAAGCACTAAGCTCGCTAGGCACAAAGCCCAAATATGAACACATTCAACCTTTCGATTCACATTACTTAGTATTAAAATATCAACCATCTCATATTCTTCATTTTCCTTTCACCTATTAATCCAACATACATATTCACATTACATTAAACAAATTAAATTCACTACAAACTCATACTCCACATTCGGCCAACATGTATATTTATACTTTAAGATTTCTCACACGTATCATTTCATATATAGAACCTTTTACTCATTTCGAACTTATTGTACGAACATTCAAATAACACATATCATTCAATAACCTATCCGAATCGAATATTACACTTAGCCAAATTCGGCTAATTCATATATAATTATGATGATTCCAATTTTCAGCAAATACTAAATTACGTAAATAATTTACGATGATTATTTGGTTAGAGACTTACCTCAAATATCGACGGATAGCAAAAAATCGACTATTCGATAATTTTCATTTTCCTCGATCCAAGTCCGTTTTTCTTTGTTCTTGATCTAAACATGTTCAAATTAAGCTCATTCAAACACATTTCTATTCGATTTAATCCCAAAACACATAAATGGGCAAATTACCATTTTGCCCCTAATATTTCACACTTTTACAAATTAGTCCCTATTGCACAAAACACAAAATACATCAAATTTCTTCATACCCAAGCTATGCCGAATTTTACCCATGACTATAAAAGCCCATATAATTCATTAATTTCATATTTTAGTCCCTCAAACTATTTTTTTAATTAAGTCCTAATTACTCAAAATCATCAAAAACTCCAATACAACATATGTTAATCTAACACATATTTATCATAATATATCCTCAAACAACATAAACAACAAACTATCATCAATGGCTCAACTCAAAATATTCATCAAACTCAAAAATTAAAGTATGGGTGTTGAAGATTTCTAAGCAACGATCTCAAAACGTAAAATTATCAAAACCGAACAAAAACGAACCTTGATTGAGCTTGAATAAGAACCAAAACCTAGCTTGGTTTCTTTCTTTTCTTTTCTTTGTTATTCGGCATGGAAAGAAAGGAAATGGAACTATGGCTTTTCTTATTTTATTATTATGTCATTATAATTTATAATATGACATTATTATACATTAATATATATTTTTAATATAACAAATAATATATAAAACATATAATGATGGCATGTTGCCATCCACTACATTTGAAAATGGGCTATTTGCCCTTTAAGGATTCCATATTAAAAGGCCACTATCATCTAAGCACTTTACACTATAGTTTGTAACTTTTATATTTTACGCGATTAAGTCCTTTTATTTAATCGGACACCTAAACAACAAAATTAAGTCACGAAAATTTAACACAAACAAATTCACACATAATAAATACGAAAAATAATTTTAAAATATTTTTGGTGAGTCGATTTGTGGTCCCAAACCAATTTTTCGATTAGGGTCAAAATCGATCGTTATAATTCTCCCTTAGGGATTTTCGTCCTCGAAAAACTAACCAGAAAATAGATTAAGGATTTGCTTTCACAGTATACATTTTAAATCCTCATATAACTTCGGATTTCAAATCTCTCAAATCTCACAACTGAAATTCTGATCTGACTTTCGCTGTACATCATCTCTAGCTGAGACTGTTTATAACTGTATTAGTTTGTTTTCATTTTCTATTCAATTTCTCTGACAATATTAATCCTGTGGATCATATTTTCACAGAGCTAGATCTTGAAATAGCAGAGTTCAATAACTGCTTATAACAACAACCGTCCATTCTATAATCAACAAAATCAGAAATATCACATTTTACACTCATCATCGATATCATATCTCGGATTGTTGTGCATCTTGTTATTCCCCAAATTTGAATCTTTTTCTGACATTAACACTTTAAACTCTTATAGTCATCAAATATATCACATAACTCTTTTATGCAGCTTTAACTGTATAGAATTACAAAATATCTCTACACATTCCTAAATTTGAACACATTTTCGAATCATAACTGATTGCAATAACTCAAAAGGTACCTGATGCTTGGCTTTTACTTATCGATGCACTAAACATTTCAAACAAAGTCGATATGTCTTGTACTGCACCACAAATAGAACTGCTTTTAAATCATCATACATATTCATACTACCCGGATGAACAGATAACCGATCGTTGTAAGCTTCGCTCAAAATCGCCTAAATTAACTCTCAATTTACTCTAAACACATATTCGGTCTTTGAACCTCAAACACTTATTTCTATCAATTCGAATTGATTCAACATTTATTTCACACTAAGCTTGCTTTGCTAACAATTCATTGTCAACTTTTCGAGTATCACAAATTTGTTGAACAAATAATGCCTTGCTTTTAATTCGGCTATTATCGAGCCATCATCGATATCACCATATACGCATTCATTGCACACAAACATGACATTTCTCACCGAATGATAGTGACGCCAAATTTTTAATGCGAACACAATAGTTGCTAACTCCAAATCATGTGCCGTAGTTCTTTTAGTGTGACTTTGACTATCTCGAGATATAAGCTATAACTCGCTTTCTCGCATCAAAACATAACCTGCACCACTCAAAGACACATCACCGTAAATAGCAAATTCTTTACCCGATTCTAGTGAATTAACACCGAACTTCTTTCAATAGATTTTTCAACCGATCAAAACCTTTTCGATACTTTTCCGACCACTCGAACTTAACTTCTTTCTCAGAATAACATCGTCATAAGTGTTACGATCATAGAGAAACCTTTCACAAACCTTCGTAATAACCAAAGAAGTCCCATTAAAAAAACTTTGAACTTCAAGACATTTTTCGGAGGTTTCCAATTAAGTATAGCTGAAATTTTACTCGGGTCAACCCGAATACCCGATGCGGATACAACATAACCTAAAAAACTAACTTCGCGTAACTAGAATTCACATTTACTGAATTTCACATATCAATGTTTATCTCGCAAAGTCTGTAACACAAATCTCAGATGTTCGGCTTCATCACGGGAATAAATGAAAATGTCATCTATGAATAATTCCACAAACCGATCAAGATACTATCTAAAGATTTGATTTATCAAATCCATAAAATAGTAGGTGCATTAGTAAGTCCAAAAGACATAACCAGAAACTTATAATGTATGTACCTCGTTCAGAAAACATACATTAGAGTCTTTAAGAATACAAATTCTTCTTTCAAACCATCCTTCAACAAGTACATTCAAATTTTGTTTCCAATTCATAGATAGATTCAAACACATATTTCCCAATTAACTTTTCAATCAAATAATTCTAATTATATTAACCATCGAATCAGTCTTTTCAAAGAAATCTTTCTTCTCATTAGAAGGATGACACTAGACATATCTTTGTACAATTTAGTCTTGATCTTCTATCATTTTCACTTTTATCATCGTTAACTTTCACGAGAACTAGAAAAACGTTTATAGTAAATCATCTCATATATTAATCATTGAGACTCAATTCTACTAAAATCACTTTATCCAAATAGAAATCATTGAGCCTTACTAGGAAAAATGTCTCAATCCTATAATGAATATTATCTCGCTTGTTAATGAAGCATTTGAACACGTAAAGGAATCAAATATGATTTAAATAGCAACCATTGTATAAACACATCTTCTATAACTCTAAGGACGGTACCAATTGCATTCTCACTTTTTAAGTCGAAATTATAATCGTAATAGACATAGTCATCTCTCACAAATAGGTATCTCTTGCAAATAATCACATGGAGTCATAAAAATACTAAAATAGCAAAATTTCATAATTTAGAGTTATACAGATATCTAAAATTTACAAATCATATAGAATGATATTAGTTCCGATGATATCCCAGGAATATCCAGAAAGATCAATGTTGTTCTTAAATACTAAAATCCACAAGAATGTAAGTAATATAATCTTCACATATTCTCAACAGAGAAATAACCAACAAGAACAGAATATTAGTCTCATAAAGATTTTATCGTTGACTTTCATATCCACACCATGGAATCATAATAACTGCCCGACTATAACCATTACATTTAATCATTAATACAATTCAAACATCAATCCACGCCTAATTTCATCATCGAAATTTCCATATTATCCCATCACTAATGTAAATAAATTCGTGAAAGCTTTAGTTAATACTCTAATTAGATAACATATCTGAATAAGTCATTCAATCAGAGTTAACTTCTTCTTTAACAGTAACTTTGCAAAATTTGAATAATCTTCAGAACTGCCCAATATCTCTTTTAGTACTGTCTTCATTTGCTGATTCATTCTCTTTTCCAACCACATTACTAATCTTTCAAACACGAATTTCTAAAACTTCACATTAATAAGCTCTTCTTTTTTTTCATTCCAACTCTTATAATAAAATTGTAACATTTTTCTGACAAGGGGGTGAGGGTAATAAAGTCTCAAATTTAACTCTCACATAATTGCACATAATACATACTATCACAAATAGTCAGTTCATTTCTAATTTCACATTCTCAAATTATTTAATATTCTTTTCTTTTAATCACTTTTATTATTAATACATTGTTCATATACCAACTCAAACCTCCATTTCACAACCGAACATTTTAGATAGCAATCATAACTCAAATATCATATCTCATATGCTCATATAATTACCACATTTATCAATAACAACATATCATAAAATTTGATTCTTACCTTTATGAGTCTCAACTTATTATCAAAACATCTCCACTCAATTATTTGAATAATTGCTTTTGTATTATCGTAATTAGCTCATTGAAAAACTTATCTATCTCATCAAAACAATCTTCATTAGAGTCGGAGATATCACACTATCGCAGATTTAATATGGCATGTATAGCTAGACTCACATACGCTATGGTAGTCCTAGAACCGACTAAACCATAGCTCGATACCAATCAAATGTAACACCCTAACCCGTATCCACACCGAATTAGAGTTATGAGGTATTACCAAACGAAACACAACTCGTAATGTGCATTTATATATATATTTAATAATAAATCATATCACATTACAACAATGCTATACATAGCCTTAATAACATTATAACATACGCATGTCATCAGTAATCACATTTAATATTTATGTACGAAAAGATCAATTCATAATATAACAAATTCGCATGTTTTATAATCAAACCAAAGTACATATATGAATCATTCAAACAAAATAAAGTTGTATACTTTGCCATTACAACCAAATCATATTAACCTATGTATATTCGAACATATAATCATCTTATGCCTAGTATGCATTAAGACATCCATTAATTGAATATTGTTAATTAACCATTATCAAACTTACTATATACTTAGTCATTTTAGTATATCATTAACCAAATAAACCACATATCTAATCATTCATTTTGTATGCCATTTGAATATCATACTATTTATCTTAGATAACTTATATACCATATCCATCATTTAGATAGGTAAATGGTGCTCCTAATCATGCTTCCTTTCAAAACCAATAAATACACACACACATATATATAATGTATTAACCACATGTCCATTACTTAACATAATATAACTTATAAATATATATTCAAGATTGTCCATTCAAATTATTATCACATCATGCAACCAAATTTCATATCTAAACTCAATACCAAATCCATTTACCACATATTTAACTATTTATCACAAATATATAACTAAACACTCATACTTAACATCCTCAATTCAAACCAACTTATTAAGGACTTAATGAGTAAACAGCACTTTATACCTATTTATTTACTTCGAACATATATATATATATATATATAGTCGACTTTAGTCCATTTAATAAACAGATCAACCCATCACACAATGCTCAACACATAAACATTTACATATCACTAAACCGAGTTCAACATGTCCAAATTATAACATCATGCTTACTTACCTATCATGAACTTATACCATAAACAATATGCATAAGTATAAACTCATTTCCAATGACCATCACAACCAAAACACGGAACCCAAATCAATCAAAAGAGGATAAGCCATTTTCCCATGGCCACTATTCCACCTTTTTACTTTGCTATACATGCCATATATTAAAATTTTCAACTTAGTAAAATACCAAAGGAAACGTCGATAGTGTGAGTAGTCTTCTTGACGATCCTCGAGCTCGTAACGATATCCAAATCTATAAATGTAATGAACAAGAATACACATGAATAAGCTATTAAAGCTTAGTAAGTCTTAAGAAAACTTAACAAATCAATTGAATAATCAATCAAATTAAACCGACAATTTGTAACATTAATTTATTTACATAACACATATGAATTATTATAGCCAAATGCCTATATCCTTTCATAGTCAAAACATTTATCATTATCTACTTTAAAAGTAGAACTTATCAAACGCACATTGATTAATAATTATACATATGTATACCTCCATATACAACTAAATAACAATTTCCAGTATAAATATGCATAGTAAGCCCACATAACCGAATGTATGCATTAATGTAATCTCACATATCCAAAATATATATGTATATATTTCACATGACCAAATGAATATACACAAAATTCCACGTAATAGAATATATAAACAAAATTTTCCACATAATCAAGATGCCGAATATACAAACACATTACCTATCACTTACTTATTCGACATGGATCACATATAACATGTACTTACGTAAATACATACCTTATGGTGAATTAATCTAATTCATTTAAATAAGCTTTAGCTCGCTCAATGGCCACCATAACTCAATCATTTCATAAACATAAACTCAGATTATAGATCACCCAGATAAAACACGCTAGGCATAAGCTCGAATTACACACCAAGACTAAGCCCGCTAAACCGAGGTCCGATATTCATTCACCGGCTATAAGCCCGCTAGACCAGAGGTATGATATTTAATCACCAAGACAAGGCACGCTAGGCATTTAGCCCGATATAAATCACCAAGACAAGGCCCGCTAGGCATTAAGCCCGATATAGATCATCGGCACAAGGCCCGCTAGGCTCAAGCCCGAATATATCACCAAGACTAAGCCTACTAGGCATATGTCATCGAAGCTGCTAGGCACGAAGCCCTAATATGTCACTGGCTAGGCACCTATGGCACTAAGCACCTTCTAGGCACAAAGCCCTAATATGAACACATTCAACCTTTGATACACATTACTTAGTATTAAAATATCAACCATCTCATATTCTTCATTTTCCTTTCACCTATTAATCCAACATACATATTCACATTACATTAAACAAATTAAATTCACTACAAACTCATACTCCACATTCGGCCAACATGTATATTTATACTTTAAGATTTCTCACACGTATCATTTCATATATAGAACCTTTTACTCATTTCGAACTTATTGTACGAACATTCAAATAACACATATCATTCAATAACCTATCCGAATCGAATATTACACTTAGCCAAATTCGGCTAATTCATATATAATTATGATGATTCCAATTTTCAGCATATACTAAATTACGTAAATAATTTACGATGATTATTTGGTTAGAGACTTACCTCAAATATCGATTGACAAAAAAAACCTGCTTATTCGATAATTTTCATTTTTCCTCGATCCAAGTCCGTTTTTCTTTATTCTTGATCTAAACATGTTCAAATTAAGCTCATTCAAACACATTTCTATTCGATTTAATCCCAAAACACATAAATAGGCAAATTACCATTTTGCCCCTAATATTTCACACTTTTACAAATTAGTCCCTATTGCACAAAACACAAAATACATCAAATTTCTTCATACCCAAGCTATGCCAAATTTTTCCCATGACTATACAAGCCCATATAATTCATTAATTTCATATTTTAGTCCCTCAAACTATTTTTTTAATTAAGTCCTAATTACTCAAAATCATCAAAAACTCCAATACAACATATGTTAATCTAACACATATTTATCATAATATATCCTCAAACAACATAAACAACAAACTATCATCAATGGATCAACTCAAAATATTTAGCAAACTCAAAAATTAAAGTATGGGTGTTGAAGATTTCTAAGCAACGATCTCGAAAACGTAAAAATTATCAAAAACCGAACAAAAACGAACCTTGATTGAGCTTGAATAAGAGCCAAAACCTAGCTTGGTTTCTTTCTTTTTCTTTTCTTTGTTATTCGGCATGGAAAGAAAGGAAATGGAACTATGGCTTTTCTTATTTTATTATTATGTCATTATAATTTATAATATGACATTATTATACATTAATATATATTTTTAATATAACAAATAATATATAAAACATATAATGATGGCATGTTGCCGTCCACTACATTTGAAAATGGGCTATTTGCCCTTTAAGGATTCCATATTAAAAGGCCACTATCATCTAACCACTTTACACTATAGTTTGTAACTTTTATATTTTACGCGATTAAGTCCTTTTATTTAATCGGACACCTAAACAACAAAATTAAGTCATGAAAATTTAACACAAACAAATTCACACATAATAAATACGGAAAATAATTTTAAAATATTTTTCGGAGTCAGATTTGTGGTCCCGAAACCAATTTTCGATTAGGGTCAAAATCAGACTGTTACATGCTCATTCTACTGATTCATTTTTATCTGATTAAGAATTTTATGAATTATTAATTTCTTCCACTGATTTATAACGAACAATCTTATGGAAAGTAGTTTTAACAGTGGTTCTTTCGAATTCGTACTCTATCTACAAGGTTCAGTTCTCAGGTCTGTACTTCCTTGCTCTAAGATCCACATACATTCAATCATTACACATCAACATACAAGTGGCATCCATGAACTCACATTCATCACCTAAGGGTATTTTTGTCATTTCACTACCCAGGGGTATTTTCGTAATTTTATCCTACAGGGGTATTTTTGTAATTTTCCAAAATAGGGTTTCTTTGTGATTTTACAAGATAAGGGATTTTGGTAATTTTGCAATTTGAGGGTATTTCAATAATTTTGTCAACCGAGGGTATTTCGGTAATTTTACAAATTTTTGTAATTTTTTTACAAATCAATAGGATTTCAGAAATTTTACAAAACTAAGGATAATTTTACAAAAATAGGGTGGCTGGTCCCTTTCGGGTTTTAGTTATAAGTTTTGGCCCGTTGACAAGCCCTCACGGTTAGAGTGAACAAACACTACGCACCAGGTAGGATTCCAGAAAAGAGGAGGTGAGCCGCTAGGGCTACTTAAATACCAAGCTCTCCCTGGATCCAATCTTAGACATGCGTATGCCTGTTACCACACCTTAACCCTGTGACTTGTCCACGGACATGTTTAATTAGAATTAACTCTTATGAGATTTGAAGAATTGTTTAATCTAGGCCTAAGGTCCATTAATATTATCATACTAGTCTACGTCCATGAAACCCATCAAACCCAACATACATATCATATCAAGAGTTTAGAATACTTACCTGCGTTGATCGGGTGCCGGTAGACTCGAAGGCCATATCTCAACTGAACTTTTCCTAACTTACATCACTTTTACAAATCACCACTGGACCCACTTCACAGCCCGAGTTTTGAACTAGGCTCTGACACCAAAAATGTAACACCCCAAACCCGGCCCATACGTCATGACCGGATCTAGTATGCTACGGGTTGAATGTTGAAAACTTTGCTTTGTAGGGTTTTGAAAATCTCAGTTTATTTTAACCGATTCATCATATATGTGTGATATTTTGAGAATCTTTAAAATTTTGCGTTGAACATGCTTGAGAAACCCGTTTTAATTTCACTTTATAATTAAGACTTCGAAAACATAAGGTTGTGAGATGTATAGAATAAATAAAATAAAAAAATATTAAACGATAACCTAAGTTATGGAGGCCTTATTGCAAAAAAAAAGTCCCAAATTTAAACTTAAAGAAAAATCAAAAATAGTCTATGAAGATAAAAAAAAACTTGATGGCCCCTCGAGTCCGCCTCGACTCCCATGTCCACGATCTACTGCTCATCTGAAATGTTGGGAAAAATAAATGGGTGAGTCACCAAGACTCAATGTCCAAATCCCGAAAACACATAAACGCCTTAGGCCCACAAACACATTATGGGCCTAGGCCCATTCACAATGGCACAGAATATATTACATGCAACATGGCCCATCCCAAACCTAAAAGTCCATCCTCTACACACCCCCGTACCAACCATCACACCGTGGGGATTTCTACAATTAACCCTCCATCCACTACACACCATATCGATCACTATGTGGCCTATGTGGTAAAGCCATCGATCGCTATGCGACCTTAATAATATATATCGACAGCTGTGATGCTTGTCATACAGACTGATCACTATGTGACCTATGTGACAAAGCCACTGATCGCCTCGCGACCTACTCCCCTTCATCATATCAATCCCATCCCATGCATACATACATGCGAAAATCAGAACATTAAACTATCTAAACAGATCACATACTTTCACATACTTCGATACACATAGAGAAGTTTCTATGATTACGAACCTGGCATCCTTTGCCTACACTTTTCGGATAACTCGACTATTCATACAGCCTATTTTCGGCTTCTAGCCCATAACATACATATGATATAGCTTAACTAGTGTGATAGAGATCTACACACCTGGTTACCGACAGGACATTACTTTTTATGTCGACACTATCAATAGCCGCTACGACTGCTAACAGTCTAAGATTTTGTTTTGAAGCCGGTCCACAACCCGGTGGCCAATCTTGAACTACTGACACCGCTCGCTTCTTAAATCTAGGGATTGGTTTAACAGATCCAATCCCCTCCTTTGCCTGATCGATATTTGATTCCATCAAATGACCTTATCAGTTGCTACCATCAACATATGGTTAAGATCACAATTACGATAACGAATCTAACGAAAACCTAAAGAGAACCCCTTACCTTGAAATCCAAAAAAGAGAGATATATGAGATTTAGGAACTAACGATTCTGAATTTTAGATCAACGCGATCTTCTTCACTTCTCCAATGTCGCCCAACACGTAAAAAGATAGGAAGTATTAGTCTAATAGACAGCCTTAATAAACCAAGTGGCCATTCGGTCTTGGCCCCTAAAAATCGAAAGAGATCTTAAGGAATAACAAGAGTCGACACTTACCTCAATATGGGGGTTTCGGCTAACTCTTGAGAGAAGATTCGGGCTTTTTGCAAAAATAAAAAGAGATGATTCAAAGAAATCTATGGAGTTTTCATCTTTTAAAGAAAAAATTGGCAAGAAGATTTTGGCTTTTACTGAAGAAGTCAGCATGAAGAAAAAGAAAGGAAAAGAATGGACACTAGGGTATTCGGCTATGGGGATGAGAAGAGAGTTTATAGTTTTGGCTTTTGAAAGAAAAAGATGTTGAGAACAATTGAGAGATTTTGGCTTTTGAAAGAAAAGAAAAGAATAGAAAACAGAATAATGGACTTTCGACTTTTACATAAAAGTGAGGATAGGAGAATGGAAAAAGAAAATAGGGACCAAATACCGGAATTAAAGAGATATCCCCTCTATTTAAAGAGAATTTCGGCACCCACACAACCAAATGTCGGGATTGCCCTCTTTTGAAAACTAAAACTAATTAATAAACAAGGGGAAATTTTGGCACCCCTTAATCCTATCTAGCCGTCCCTCTCTTGTACACAGTGTCCCGAATTCGGCCACCACTTGCTTCCTAGATAGCTCCTAAACTTTCTCCCTTATCTTTATCCAAGCACACCTCCAAAAGAGGCCTAGACAAGACCATCTCTTCCTTCCTTTATCAGTACATTATCAAACTCATTATCCACATAAAATCCCCCTATTTCTAAGCCTTGTTTCCGTCCAACCTTATCTACCTAAATGCTAAAATTTAGCTAACTTTAATTCAAAGAATGGGGCTGCATGCTACCTGAGTTTGGGCCTCCTCAGTTGATGCCACCTCCTTGCTCTTTAAGTGGCACCATTTTGCCACTGGGCCATAAGCCCACCTTGTATTTCAAAACACAATTAACATCTTTTAAGCCCTATCTTATCAGGCTTCCCTCTAGAGTGTCCAAAAACTAATTCTACTAAGGCCTTAGCCCAACCTCGAGCCCAATCTGGACCCCTAACACAATAATTAACACATTAAACACAATCACACATTAAACGCATAAGCCCAACAACTTGGGATGTTACACACACGGCATAGAAACACGGGCGTGTCCCTGGCCGTGTGGATGTGGGGACATAGTTTTTAAACCTTAAAGAAATCGATAGTGAGGTACACGTCCTGGCGACATGGCCGCGTCACCCACACGGCCTCAACACACAGGCGTGTCCTTGGCCGTGTGGACCCTGAAGCTTAAAATTCCCCAAAATTGATAGAGACACAACCCAAATTTATCACACATAGGCGTGAGACACGATTGTGTGGACCACACGGCCTGGACAGGCTGGCGTGTCCAATGCCATGTGAAAACTGGAGCCTCACTTTTCAAAATTTAAACAAGTCAAGGGCTCCACGGGCACGACACATGGCTGTGTGTACGAACACGCAGGCGTGGCAAATTCCACACAGGTGTGTCCTAGGCCGTGTGAAAACTGGAGCTTATTTTTCAAATTTCAAAATTTAAAACAAGTTAGAGGACTCCACGGGCAACACACACGACCGTGTGTGTGATCACACGAGCGTGTGGACTTCTACATGGGCGTGGGAGAAGCGAGACGGTCGTGTGGACCACATGGCGTGGACACACGGGCGTGTCCAAGACCGTGTGAATACTAAGTTTTCCAACTCACAACGAACACGGGCTGAAATTTGACCATACGGGCGTGTGACACGACCGAGTGGCCCAACACAGGCGTTACACGACCGTGCCCCCTGTTTAAATCTTTTTTTCTTTTTCTTTTCTTCTCCTTTCTTTTTCCCAAACCCCTCAAACCCTAGCCACCATAACCTTACCCTCCCACGTCCGGCCACCGCCGATCTCGCACCACCCCAGCCTCATCACCCGGCCCTAATGCCCTCCACCACCCTCACTGCCGCCGGTTACATTCCCTTTACCCTACTTTATTTTATTTATATTTTTAATTATTATTATTTTATGTCTATTATTAATTTTATTTATTTATTCATGCCATATTTTGTTCTTTTTAGTTAATTTTAATTGTTTATTTGTTCTTGCATTTGAATATTCTGATTAATTGGTTGGCTATTAATTATTAGTAATATCCCACATACTTGAATTTATTTTTATATATATACTAGTTTTTAATTAGATTTATTTCGTTTTGCTATTTTACGGTTTTACGTATTACGATAATTAGCTTTCTCTTTTCACAGTAATGTTATTTCTTAGTCCTATTGATGGACTTCATTTAGATTAGTTTCCATTTTTCTTAGCATATCTCTAGTATGTCTGTTAACCCATTTTAATTTTTCCTAATCGCTTTCTTGCAAACACCATGACCAACATTTGAGGTAAAACCAAAATTGTCGTCCCAGTTTCAAAAAAACAGAAGGGCCCTGGCGTGACCTCTATAACGACCTGAATTTGGGACTAGTAGAATTGGGCCCAATGGGCCTTAAGCGTAGGAGCATTTAAAATTTTTTGGAACAAGAGAATGACTTTAATGCAAGTTGGATCTAGTAGGTGAGTGATTTTGGAAGGTTAGGGGGCTTCTATAAAGTCCTAGGTTCAAGTTAGGCCTTAGGAAAAATTTTGGTTTTTTGTGAAAAAAACGGGAGTTAGTAGTAGGCTTTAAGAATAAAATGTGGAGAAAAATAGCACAAGTGGAGTGTGTGGTGTAGTGGCAAAGTGAAGCCACTTAAGGATCAAGGGAGTGACGCCATAGGGAGGTAAGGGATCCAAGGTTCTAGTATTAGTGCTTGAAATTCTTTTTGATTTATTTTTAAGTGAACTTAAACTTTGGCCATAGACTTATAATTAGTTGCGCATGTTTTCAGACAACAATGAGCTAGTAGGTAAAGTGGCTAGCGGAGTGGATTATGCTACAGGGGATCCTGGGTTCGAATCTTATGACAAGCAAGGGAGTATTTATTTTGCTAAGTTGGGGCAGCAAGAGTTTGAGTTGGATTTAAACTCTGATGACAGAGGGATCCCACATCAGAAAGATAGCAAGAGGGAAGGTGAGAGGCTGGCTATATATGGAGCTGTCTATGAAGAGAGGAAGATACCTTAGTAGGCTTTTGGGCACAAGAGTGGTTGGAGCATGGATTAGCACTAGATTCCTAACAGGTGTGTATTTCTCTCTACTCTAGTTGTAGAGCGGCAAATGCTGAAATATCGGTGAGACGGCGATAGTAGCCACACGAGCATGCAAGTGCACGTGTGGGGCTTCAACACGGTAGTTGAGGCCATCAGTAGTATTCTTATGGGTTTAGGCTGTTGGGCCAAGTGGGCCCAATAAGCTCGTGGGCCCATATGAATAAATTGTATGACTATATAGTAGAAATTGGACTAGACTATGTGAATTTCATATCTGTAGTTAGATTTGGGCTAAATGGGCCACACGAGCGTGTGGGTCCATTCAGGCCGAGAATGGGCCCTAGGCCCAATTGCATCGCTTCGATAAAAAAGGTATCCGTGTCGCTTGAGGCGATAGTAGGCCTTCGAAAAGGCCATTAAATGCAAAAATTACCGAAATACCCCTAGTTTGCAAAATTATCGAAATACCCCTAGTTTGCGAAATTACTAAAATACCCCTGGTTTACGAAATTACCAAAATACCCCTAGTTTATGAAATTATCGAAACACCCCTGGTTTGTAAAATTATCGAAATACCCTTAGTTTGTGAAATTACCGAAATACCCCTGGTTTGCAAAATGACCTAAATACCCCTGGTTTACAAAATTACTAAAATACCCTTAGTTTATGAAATTACCAAAATACCCCTAGTTTGTAAAATAACCGAAATACCCTTGGTTTGTAGCATTACTGAAATACCCCCAATTTGTAAAATTACCAAAATACCCCTAAGGGCTGAAATTATCGTTTTACCTCTAAATGATAAAATGATCGTTGTACCCTCGTGGTAGTACTAGCGTTGTATGTGTTAATTGTATGATTGATTATGTTTGAGATGCACTGAATACAGGGATTGGTTATGAGTAGAATTACCGAAATATCTTTATAGGGTAAAATGACTGATTTGCCCTTGTCGGTAAATGATCGACTTGTGCAATGAGTTGTCTAATTTGACTATGGTTGTATGACTGATTTGCTTTTATTACATGTTTAAATAATTGTTACCGAGCATGGTCATTTTGCATACATGTAATGATTGAGCATGACATACACGACATATTTCATGGGGTTGGGATTATTAATACAGATGAAGTGCTAATAGGATCGCATGGTCGCTTGACGACTGTGGATCCACCAAAGGCTTTTTAGCCACCGAAGGCTTTATAGCCACTGTAGGCTTTTTAACCACCGAGCAGCCATGCTGCACCAGTAATGTTACTGAAGGCTGTGTGCCATTAATATGGGCTTCGTGCCGTAATTATGAGCTTTGTGCCAATATCGAAGGCTTTGTAACAATCATATTCATCGTGGCTATGTGCCTCACATATATATTGATGACTCTGTGTCAATCATATTTACCGAAGGCTTTTTAGCCACCGAGTAGCCATGATGCACCGATAATGTTAGTGCAGCAACTGGTGCTACATAAGGAGTGTACGGATGGGTGGGTCGATTAAATCCCCATAGGAGTGCACGGTTGGATAGGAGACGGAGTGTACGGATGGTATGGTCATTAATGCATTGCATATATGGATTATGTTATTGAGATGGGCTTAGGCCCAGATATTTATGGCATGTGACATATGATATGGGTTAAGGCCCAATCAAGGCTATTTTAGGCTAAGGCCCAATTGCCACCGTTACTGTAATGGACTTAGGCCCGGATTAATTTGATGCATGTTTTATGATCGAGGAGGATTGTACACACTGAGTTTTCGTAAACTTACCCCTCTATTTATTAAATGTTTCAGATAATCCCCAACGAGAGAGGATTTGGAGCCGTGGGGGACTCGGTGGTGGCCATATATAGGAGTTAATTCTCGTGAACTTTAGTAAACTTCTATTTTGCTTTATTTTAAGATTATTTGGTTTGGGTTTAATATTTTGTAATAAGGCCTTTTAACTTTAAATTTTCTTTTAGACTTTCCTTTCCGTTAGCATTTATTATTAATTGTTTAATATGGGGTTTTTCCTAAAATGTTAATAAACTATTTTTCAAAATATCATGTTTCTGCAACTATTCAAATTCGATTTTCATAACAAAAGCAATTTTCAAAATAATAATAACTTTTGAACGGTCATTTAACAAATTGCATTTTTCACAAACAAACAATGAACTCGATGTTCAAAAATCGATAGAACTTTTCTAAACAATTGCTTAGATTTTCAACTTCCTTCAATGTGACACGTCAGATTCGAGCCTAACTTCTAGGCCGGGTTTGGGGTGTTACAACCTCCTCGAGCGCCTCTACCGAAGTGTGCCACCCCTACCTCAGATTTACCGCGCAGACGCACTAGCGGACCTCTTTCAGCTCCTTGATACGACCCCTTGGTTTGGGCCGTTGCATTAATTGGGCCGCGTTGGAGCAAGTCCACCTCGCTGATGAGGTTCGTGCCTACATCATCACCGCACCATGGGATAGCTTCTTTAGTATCGTCAAGCCTATTTATATGGAGATTACTTTGGATTCCTGCTAGACATTCCACCTTCAGAACGTCATGTCAGTCCGCGACAAGCCCGGCACCATCTTCTTTTGCCTTGGTGGTTTGGTCAGTATTGCTTTTGGACTTTATACGGAGGAGTTCATGAGCGCCAAGGATTTTCTTCAGCTACATCGCTATACTCATTACTCACCCTCGGGTTGTTGGAACGATATTACGGGCGACCTTACGACCTATGATGCTAGTTGCTCGAAGGCGACTTCTCTCTCTCCACCTCTCAGGCATCTTTATGCACTTTTAGCTTACACTTTGACAGGACAGAGAGAGAGAGAACCACATCGTGAGCACATACGATGCCTACTACTTATGGAGCATTGCCTACGGCCATATTATCAACTTGGCGTACTTCATCGCTTTATCCTTCTACCATTAGACTGACCGCCACAAGAGGGGCCCCATCTGCTTAGGCCCTTACGTAACTCACCTAGCTCGACACTTCAGTCTCCTCGACACATCGAAACAGTCCTCCACACTCACACTGGTTGGCCAGATGTCCCTTTAGGGCATCTCGAGCATGCTTCACATGAGGATGATCGAGAGGCGTCGTGGATTCGATCCTCCCAGTACCAATTGTCTCGTCTTGATGATTAGGATGATCTCGAGGACATCACTATGGATGTTACTCTCCCTCACGAGGATCCACCCTACCTTCTACCTCCGAGTCATCGACCTCCTACTTCTACTGCTACTTTGAATGACATATCCGAGTGACTCACTCGCTTCGAGTAGGTTCGATAGTCTCGAGGCCACCTTAAAGTAGATTTGCCACCATCTCTATATTTCATCTTTGGCACCGCCACCTTGCAACGCATCTGATGACGTGGACCTTTGAGTCCATTTATTTTATTTTTATCTTTATTTTTCTTTTTCTTTTTATTTCTAGTCTATTTTCCTTTATGTTTTGTATCATACTTTTAAAAGACTTATCTTTTATATTTTGAACTACATTTTGTTTTTTACATTTATTCCTAATCGAATAATCCCTTAATCTTCTTCCACAATTGTGTTTATTTTTTTAGTTACTCAAAATCATGCACTTCACTTTGTCATATCTATAATTCCACGGTCACTATTCCACGGATTTCATCCAAAATTTAGGAAGTTTAACTTCTCTCCCTCTCTTATGATTTTTTTATATTGTAATAATCTATTTTGGTACAATGAAGACAGTGTACATCTTAAGTGTCGCACCCCCAGACCTGGCCCAAACGTTATGGCCGAATCCATGTATGTCAAATCAAGGACATAAACCAAAACGATTTTGCTAAGTTAAAATTTAAGGCCTAAAAGCCCAAAATCCTCGAAACTTGTAATGTTATGATAAAAGCCCAAGTTATTATGTAAAAGTCCATAAGTTAAAGTTATCTAAAAATCATGTTTAAACTTAAGAAATTTATCCAGGCTCAACAATTAAGTAAACAGTTGAAACAAAAACAACAAAACTCAAAATCTAAAGTCAAATTGGAGGATAAGGCCTTATTACAACCCAACGGAAACAAAGTAATTAAAATTAAGTCTTTCAAATCTAATTAAAAACTGCTTACAGTGTGGCCACCTCCAAGTCCCTCCATCCGTCGAACTGCCTACTAGGGATTTCCTGAGAAAATAAAAGAGGGGTGAGTTTCAAAACTCAATGTATACGACCCTTGGCAATCAATTCAATATGCAATTATCATATTGGGCCTAAGCCCTACCAAAATCGGTGGTCTTGGGCCTTAGCCCACAATGACCTCATATCATATCATATCATATCACATGAAAACAAAGTTATGCAAAACCCTCCCCAAAAGTCCATCCACTGCACACCATTTCCCTTCTAACCCTACACACTTGTGGGGATTTCTAAATCAACCCACCCATCCACTACACTCCAAAGGTAGCACCAACAGCGGCAGTACTCAATGTTGCAGCAAAGCTACTAATCATATAATGAAGCCACTAGTGGATCCATGATCGTCAAGCGATTATGCGATCCTCAAATTCTTCCTCCATACCATAATTTCCACCCATATGCATCCTAAACAGAATATCATATGAATGCAGCATGCACACGAGTAACATCCATAAACCTCGTACTCATCACATATGGGTATTTTAGTCATTTCACAATTAGGGGTATTTTCGTAATCCTACCTTATAAGGGTATTATCGTAATTCTACCCTACGAGGGTATTATCATAATTTTACAAATTAGGGGTATTTAGGTAATTTTACAAATTAAGGGTATTTTAGTAATTATGCAAATCTAAGGATATTTTGGCAATTTTACAAATTAGGGGTATTTTAGTAATTTTGTAAATATAATGATATTTTAATAATTTTACAAATCAAGGGTATTTAGGTAATTTCGTAAATTGAAGGTATTATGGTAATTTCCCAAACTAAGGGTATTTTGGTCCCTCTCAGGTTTTAGTTATAAACTTTGGCCCATTAACAAATCCTTCCGAATAAAATGAATGACACTATGCACCAAGTAGGATTCTAGAAAGAGGGGGTGGGCCACTAAGACCGCTTAAGTACCAAGCTCTCCCTAGATCCAATCCTAGACATGCATATGTTTGTTGCCACACTCTAACCCAGCGACTTGCCCATGGACATGTTTAATTATTACATTAAGTTTTAAGCGATTTAAGAGTTGTTTGAACTAGGCCTAAAGTCCATTAAACCCTACCATACTTGTTTATGTCCCCATAAAGCCCATCAAGCCCAAATCATATCCTTACGGCCCATTAAGTCCAAATCTCCTTCATATGGCCTATTAGGCCCGAAACAATTCCAGATCATGTAGCATGCATGACTAACTCGATTCATATACCAAATCAACCAATTTCATCAAACTTAGCCTTAGGGCCCATCGGGCCCATTTAGCCACTTTTAGCTTTTCGGCATTACCAATGTCATGTGTGTATAGTGTTTGTACACACCTGGTTACTGCGACGTGCTATACTATCCTTGGTCTTAAACCTACAACCAACCAACCTTCAATCAATCACCCATACTTAATCAAAATATTTACCAAAAGCCAAAGCCTTACCGTAACCATACCGTGTGCCACCGGGTTCTAATAGTCCTTCCTTAGCTACTAATCACGAGTATCCCCTAGATCTACACTCACACATACCCCATCAAACTTTGAGTGACTCATAATCAACACAAGTCACCCCTATAGATCATACTCATATTTGACCATTTACTTAAACCATAATCGAGTTAAGTACACTTACCCTTGCTAACGATTCTACCACGGTTGCGATCTTTGAACCTTATCCTTGTTATCACAGAGTTAGCGACAGGATAGTTAGATAGCCTTTCGGATTTTATCAAAAACGTACAAGAGAGGTTAACCGAATACTTACTGAATCCACTTTCGACGGCCTAAATTTGGCTTTTAACCTTGATTGATAGTAGATAATCGATTTGTGGTGGAGGAACAACCACAAAGATTAGGCATTAATAGGGATTTCGGCAAGAGAAGATGATGGTAACTCGACAATAGAAAAGTTTGGTTGTGCGAGAATTCGCAAAAAGAGATTTGGCTAGAAGGAAAAACAAAATTTTGGTAAAGGAATGATGGTTTCTCTTTTTTTGGTAAATGGAAGAATTATGCTGAGGGGGAGAAAAGAAAAGTAATAGAACCTTTAAAAAGACTTCGACACCCCCTTTTCTAGCCAAAATCTGAAACTCCCTTCCCCCTAGAGTCCCATTCGGCACCAACATATCCGTAGCTCAATCCCTTATCTTTCCTCTCTTATCTTTACCTTAATTTTCTCTCTTGAACACTCCCTTCCAGAGACCACTCCAACTCCACTACTCGAACCTTGGACTCCCTTGCTTGCTAATGATGCCACCTCCCTGCTCCCTATGTGGAGCCACTTGCCACTAGGCCACAAGCCCTTTTGTGTCATTTTCCTTCTGTGGTTATTTAAAAGGCCTACTAATGAAGTCACTGTTCCCTAGGGCTAAAACCAATTTTTTTCCTATACCCTTACTTGATCCTAGAACATCTCCAACACCCCTAGACACTGCAAATTCATTAACCCTCAAAGCCTACATGCCAATTGTCATTTTCACGCTCACTTAAAATTTTTCTAAGACCCAAAGCCCAAAGCCCAATAGGCCCAATACTTCTAGGCCCAAATTCGGGGCGTTACAATTCTACCCCTTAAAGAAATTTCGTCCTTGAAATTTCCAACTAACTATTAATCGCACCGCTCAAGTCACACCACGCTTCTGCTGCACACTTTGATTTTAATAACACCAACACACTTTAACCCTAATTGAATCCTTTACACCTACCCATTAGAACAAATAAACATTGCACGCATACAGTTTCTATACCCAAAATATCGCATCCACACAAAACATACCCACTTAATGGTGATTGAACAATCCCGAGCCTGATGCTCCTCAGACCCGCTTTTGAAACACGCTCCTGCCTTCCTCTAGCATTCACCCAAATGACGCCTTCTACAATATTCGCAAGCTGAAAAGTTTGGACGTACCTTAACATGTTTCACAAAATGAGACTGTGACCTTAAAGAACTGCGATCTCTTTTTTCTTACAGTACACACACCTAACCCGAAATGTTTCACCAATTTCTTTCACCTCCTCCAATACCTCCCTAACTAGCTGAGTTAGCACATCAGCCCTAACACTTCTACGGCCTCTATCGCGTCCCCTTACAGTGTTCATTACTGATTCTCATATTATTTGAATTAGGAATTTTTATGAATTTAGTTCATAGTTCCACTGTTTAAAACACATATCTTATACAAGTAGTAATTTAGAAGTTGTTTCACGGTCGTGAATCCACTACATGCTTAAGTTTCCTACGGGCTTTAGTCTCTAAAAACCTATTGTTTAAAGTAGCCCAATATGTAAATACAGTTTAATAATTTAAACAAGTAAAATAATAGAAACACTTACTTGGCTCGACGTCGAGGGCTCGGTGAACCACACTTCAAGAATCCTACAAAAACTTTTTAATCTACTTGTTTTAAAAACCCATAATCTAAGGCCCATTTCATAGCCCGAGCTTTGCAACGGGGCTCTGATACCAATAAATGTAACACCCCAGACCCGGGCCAGATGTTATGGTCCAATCCAGGAATGTCACATCAAGGACATAATTCAAAATAATTTTTCTAAGTTAAAATTTAAGGCCTAAAATCCCAAAATCCTCGAAACTTGTTAAGTAACGATAAAAGCCCATGTTTTTAAGTAAAAGCCCATAAGTTAAAGTTATCTCAAAAATCATGTTTACACTTAAGAAATTTATCTAGGTTCAACAATTAAGTAAACAGTTGAAACAAAAACAACAAAACTCAAAATCTATAGTCAAATCGGAGTACAAGGCCTTATTACAACCAAACAGAAATAAAGTAATTAAAATTAAGTCTTTCAAATCTAATTAAAAACTACTTGCAGTGTGGTAACCTCCAAGTCCCTCCATCCGTCTAACTGCCTACTAGGGATTTCCTGAGAAAATAAAAGAGGGGGTGAGTTTTGAAAATCAGTGTGTACGACCCTTGGCAATCAATTCAATATGCAATTATCACATTGGGCCTAAGCCCTATCAAAATTGGTGGTCTTGGGCCTTAGCCCACAAGATCTCATATCATATCATATCATATCATATCACATGAAAACAAAGTTATGCAAAACCCTCCCCAAAAGTCCATCCGCTACACACCATTTCCCTTCCAACCCTACACACCTGTGGGGATTTCTAAATCGACCCATCCATCCGCTACACTCCAAAGGTAGCACCAACAGCGGTACTACTCAACGTTGCAGTAAAGCTGCTAATTATATAATGGACTTAAAGCCACCGGTGGATCCACGGTCGTCAAGCGACTATGCGATCCTCAAATTCTTCCTTTGTACCATAATTCTCACCCATATGCATCCTAAACAGAATATCATATGAATGTAGCATGCACATGAGTAACATCCATAAACCTCATACTCATCACATAGGGGTATTTTAGTCATTTCACAATTAGGGGTATTTTTGTAATCCTACCCTACAGGGGTATTATCGTAATTCTACCCTCAGGGGTATTATCGTAATTTTACAAATAAGTGGTATTTTAGTAATTTTGAAAATCTAAGGATATTCTGGTAATTTTACAAATTAGGGGTATTTGAGTAATTTTGCAAATCTAAGAATATTTTGGTAATTTTACAAACTAGGGGTATTTAGGTAATTTCATAAATCGAGGTTATTATGGTAATTTCCCAAACTAAGGGTATTTTGGTCCCTCTCGGGTTTTAGTTATAAACTTTGGTCTATTAACAAGTCTTTGCGGCTAAAGCGAATAGACACTATGCACTAGGTAGGATTCCAGAGAAGAGGAGGTGGGCCACTAGGACCGCTTAAGTACCAAGCTCTCCCTAAATCCAATCCTAGACATGCATATGTCTGTTGCCACACTCTAACCCAGCGACTTGCCCACGGACATGTTCAATTTTTAGATTAAGTCTTATGCGATTTAAGAGTTGTTCTGAACTAGGCCTAAAGTCCATTAAACCCTAGCATACTTGTCTATGTCCCCATCAAGCCCAAATCACATCCTTACGTCCCATTAAGTCCAAATCTCCTCTATATGGCCTATTAGGCCCGAAATAATTCTAGATCATGTAACATGCATGACTAACTCGATTCATATACCAAATCAACCAATTTCATCAAACTTAACCTTAGGGCCCGTGGGCCCCATTTAGCCACTTTCAGCTTTTTAGCTTTTTGGCATTATCGATGTCGTGTGTGTATAGTGTTTGTACACACCTAGTTACTGCGATGTGCTATACTATCCTTGGTCTTAAACCTACAACCAACCAACCTTCAATCAATCACCCATACTTAATCAAAATATTTACCGAAATCCAAAGCTTTACCGTAACCTTACCATGTGCCACCAGGTTATAATAGTCCTTCCTTAGCTACTAATCACGAGTATCCCCTAGATCTGCACTCACACATACACCATCAAACTTGAGTGACTCATAATCCACACAAGTCACCCATATAGATCATACTCACATTCAGCCATTTACTTAAACCATAATCGAGTTAAGTACACTTACCCTTGCTAATGATTCTACCATGCTTGTGATCTTTGAACCTTATCCGTGTTATCACAGAGTTAATGATAGGATAGTTAGATAGCATTTCAACTTGTAGCAAAACGTACAAGAGAGGTTAACCAATTACTTACCAAATCTACTTTCAATCTTGTGGCCTAAATTTGGCTTTTAACCTTGACTGATAGTAGATAATAATCGATTTGCAATGGAAGAACAACCACAAAGATTCAGCACTAATAGGGATTTGACAAGAGAAGATGATGTTAATTTGACAATAGAAAAGTTTGGCTATGCGAGAATTCAGCAAAAAGGGAATCGGATAGAGGGAAAAACAAAATTTTGGCAAAGGAATGATGGTTTTTTTTTTTGGGTGAATGGAAGAATTCGGCTGAGGGGGAGAAAAGAAAAGTAATGGAACATTTCAAAAGAATTCGGCACCCCCTTTTATAGCCAAAAGCCAAAACTCCCTTCCCCCTAGAGTCCCATTCGGCACCAACATATCCACACCTCAATCCCTTATCTTTTCTCTCTTATCTTTTCCATAATTTTCTCTCCTGAACACTCCCTTCTAGAGTCCACTCCAATGCCACTACTCGAACCTTGGACTCCCCTACCTGCTAATGATGCCACCTCCCTGCTCCTTATGTGGCGCCACTTACCACTAGGCCACAAGCCCTTTTGTGTCATTTTCCTTCTGCATTTATTTAAAAGGCCTACTAACTGAAGTCATTGTTCCCTAGGGCTAAAACCAATTTTTTTCCTATACCCTTACTTGATCCCAGAACATCTCCAACACCCCTAGACACTCCAAATTCATTAATACTCAAAGCGCACATGCCAATTGTCTTTTTCTCGCTCACTTAAAATTATTCTGAGACCCAAAGCCCAATAGGCCCAATACTTCTAGGCCCAAATTTGAGGCGTTACTTTAAATGTGGGGAGGTTAATTATATCATTATTAGAAAATCCCTGAATTATGTCCTGATCTTAAGTAACTTTCTCATATTACTATTAGAATAATTTTTTTATTGATTTATGATTTTTATTGATATGTTTTGGATTAAGTCATAGGTAATTGTGCATTGATGGTTTAAACTTTAAGACATTAGAGAATCAAGCATGATAAGTCTATTTTCAGAAATAAGATTGCTAGGTCGTTTCCCTAAATTTGAATAATACCTTGAAGTTTGAGACTTACAAGATTGATATCAAAAACCGTAATTTTTTGTGAGATTTTGAGCCTTTAGATCATACATTTTTCTTGCTCACTTTATTATTGGTTATGAGTGTGTCAATATTGATTTGTTATTCTAGAACTTGCTTCAATTATGCATGTCGAGACCACACCTTTGATTTGATCTATTGAGATGATAAAGGCACCTAGGTTTTAACCCACTTATTACATTAAAAGCCTACCTTCATAATTAACCACTAGTGAACCCCTATGAGCCTAACAAACCGTTTCTTGACTCACCCATTAATATTAACCCAAAACCTATTCTTTTTGATTCATTGAGAATTTTTCCTATTATATTGACCCCCTTTTTGTCGAGATTTGATTTGGTCAGTTGCCTAACTATGTTCTCTTATTCCAGTGTTTAATTATCTCTTGTATCCTTAACTCAAAAAAATTAAAAAACATGAAAAAATATATATATATATATATGTACATTTATTTTAATTATTACTAGTTCTAAGTTATTTAAGCTTAAACGGTTAATTTCACATTTTGAGAAGAAGCTCGTGTTATTATTGATAAGTTTTCAATTGATGTAATTATTTAGTATTAGTTTATTTTTCTAGTTAGGTAAATTGTCAATTCAATCTTGATTTTAACCCTCTAATTCAGCCTTTATCCACACCTTTAACCCAAGCCCCATTACAACCCTTTTAAAGACCTTTTGATTTGTGTATCATCTCATTTTTTAGTGGTGGAGACTTGATTTTCATGCAAGCTTATGGTAATAACTTTTCATTTTTGAATTTTGAGTGCTTAATTTTGAACCTTAAACACTTTGAGTGATTTGAGTGAATCTTTTGCGAGGATGTCAATTCTTGTCGGTTTTGAATCAAAGGTAATTATTCAGATAAGGGAAAACACCTATGTTTTTCATGCTATAAAAATTTGTGACTTGGATTGTTTGAACCTTTAGGACTCTTTTAGTTAAATTATCAATGTACGAATTATTTATGAATTATGATAAGACATTATTGATAATAATTGTGAATTAAGAAGGTTTAATTTTAATTATGAGTTGAGGATTTTGCTTGAGGACAAGCAAACGCTTAAGTGTGGGGATATTTGATAAACCATAAAAGTAACACATTTTAATCCCACGCTTAGCGTGTTTTTGGATGTTTATTCATATAATTTTGTGAATTCGATGCTCCTAATCCTTTTTATTTGTATTTCTATACTTAGGTGAGCATAGGGAAGCGAAAGGAGTGGAAAACGGCCAAACCGGACAAAATGGGCCATCTCAAGGATCCACACAGCCAAGCCCACACCACACGGGCTGAGCACATGCCCGTGTGAGCCACACGGGCTGTACACACACCCGTGTGCCATCCCGTGTCGATCAAGAGCCATGCAAATTCTCACACGGCCTGGGCCTCCTCACACAGGTTGACCATATACCGTGTCCCTGCCACACCTTACTTTGTTTTTACGCGAAAAAAGCCAATTTTTAGGATTTTTAAGCCTTCTAAAGTCTATAAATACAAGCTAGAAGAAGACCTAAGGGAGCACGTAGATTAGGTCAAAGAAATTACTCGAAGGAAGCCGTTGGAATCATCTCGGAAGTGGATTCACTCCAAGATTGAAGAACGCCATCAAGTTCTTTCGAAGTTTTTGGGTTCTTTATGTCTTGTTGTTTTCTTAATTCTAAGATGTTTTCTTTCTAGGTTATGAACTAAACTCCCTAAATACCTAGGGAGGATGAAACCTAGATGAATCTTATTATTTAATAAATCTGAATTACATAATAAATACTTGTTCTTATTCTTAATTATGTTTTTTAACCCTTGCTTTAATATTTTTAGGATATTAATTCAAGTCTAATGTGCTTATTCGGTGGAGCAAAAGTCCCTATTTAAGAGAAGATCTAGTATAATTAAGTGAAGTAGATTGCAACCCTAGAAATAGGATGACATAAATCTGTCGGATTAAAGTCAAATCTAATAATGGAATCCATAGATCGAGTAAATGTGACGATAGAGGTTTTAATTAGAAAGAGATTTCAATTAATCAACCTAGAGTCAGTTGTTCTTAGTCTCGAACGAGATATTAACATAATTTAGGGATTTATATGGATCAAGGCAAGTGAATAAATCATTTAATTCAGAGTCAAAATAATAAGTGAAGTCTAGGTGGATTCTTCCTGTGGTATTGTCTTTATTCATTAGTTTATTCATTTACTTTCTTCACTCTCTATCGCGTTCATAGTTAATTAGTTAGTTAAATTCTAGATTAAAATAAATCCCCCTAATTATTAGGCTAAATAATAAAAAGATAGTTAATACTAGTAATTTTAGTCCTTATGGATACGATATTCTAGACTCACCACAACTATACTACTATTCGATAGGTGCGCTTGCCTTTGTCAAAATATTAGTTAGTTTTGAGCCCATTAGTAATTATCCTTTTTGGTGGGCTGTGTGCGATATCACCTTATTATTTATTCACGATAGGCTGTGTGTGATACCATCGTTTATATTATCATTTGGTGGGATATGTGCGAAACCACCGTAAATATCCTTGTTGGTGGGATATGTGCGATACCACCCTATTATTGATTAATGGTGGGCTGTGTGCGAAACCACCGGGTACTTAGTATTATTCCGAATGGTTCATCAAGAAATTGTTTAAGTAAGTGTTTCATATGGCTTGTGGTGATGGGTGCAGGTGATGTGTGCAAGTAAATGTGAGCATTATATTTATCTCATGGTTGGAATGTGGTGAGAAATTAGATGAGTAAGCATGATTAAGGAAATGTGAATTGTTCTTGTTTAGTATGGAATGTTATTGATTGATTACCTTATGTTAAGATGCTTATTATTTACATGTAAACTTACTAAGCTTAAAGCTTACTCTTTTTCTTTTCCCTTGTTTTATAGTGTTCAAGACCCGGCTCAGGATACGAAGATAATCTGAAGATTACTCACACTATCAGCTCATCTCGGTATATTTAGACTTAACATTTTGAGTATAGCATGTATAGGCTAGACTTAGTGAAATGTCTTGATGTTTTGGCCAAGTGTGTTGGCTCCTTTAAAGATAAACTTTTTGCAAATAGCCATAGTTGTGGGCTCATTATTATTAATATATGAAAAGATGAGGTTATTCATGAATGTATATGATGCATGATTGGGTTGTTTAATTAATGGTTAAATATGGTTTATGTTGTAGGAGTTTGGGTGATAAAAATAGCTAGGCAAATAGCCTTGTTCTTGTCCACACGAGTAGGCACACGGGCGTGTGTCTAGGCCGTGTGTGACACACGGTCAGTCCCATGGGTGTGTGACTGGGCCGTGTGTCCCCTGCAAATTAGTGTTTCAAGTCAGTGTCGACCACGGGCTAGACACATGGGCATGTGCCTAGGCCGTGTGCCCCTTATGAGGATGTTGACGTCATAAACAGAATACCCAAGTTTTCACACACGGGTGAGGACACGGGCGTGTCTAGGCTGCGTGGAGGACACGGGCCAAGGACACGGGCGTGTGCCCAGCCGTGTGAAAACCCCTGTAGGTTCGAAATGAAAAATAAATTCCACATGGGCTAGGGACATGGGTGTGTGTGACCACACGGCCTGCCCATACGGGCATGTCCCATTTCACACGAGTGTGTGACCCTGTGAAGGTAAAATTTTTCTAAGTATACAAAAGTTCTCGGTTTGATTCCAAGACCCTCCATTTGCATGATGAAGGCCTCGTAGGCCTATAATAAGGATGTTATGATTGTGAATGAGTAGTTTTAAGTTGGAATGAAATGTTATAGCCCAAAGTTGTACGTTCAAGCAAGATAAGTTCTGACGTTGAATACGGGTAAGGGGTGTTACATTTAGTGGTATCTGAGCTATGGTTTAGTCGGTTCTCGGACTACCATAGCATGTTTAAGAGTCTAGCTATACATGCCATAAACGTATATTGATAGTATGGTGACTTCTGACAATTCTAAACTTTTTATATAGAAAATGGATCCCGACCGAGCGGCTGCTGATAATGCTACTAATAACGCACCGAATCCCACCCAAGGGACCGCGCCTGCAGAGAGTAGACCCGAGACTATGAGTCAAGGAGAAGAGGCTCGAGAAGCCTTTCTCTAAATGATGAGAGTGAACCCTAATGCTCAACCTTCTCCACCCCTTCCTATACCTCAGCCAGTTCCTATGGCTCCTCAAGGTATAGATTTGATGAGAATGACCAAACCCCAGTAAATAAGATTTGGAAACAAGGGGCAAGGAATTCAGAGCTAATACAGATGATGACCCCAAGAGAGTAGAGTTCTGGCTTGAGAACTCAATGTAGGTATTTGATAAACTTTTCTGCACACTTGAGGAGAGCTTGAAATATGTCATGTCATTGCTGAAGGACTCAGCATATCGTTGGTAGAAAATGTTGACATTGGTAGTTCCAAGGGTGAGAATGACGTGTGACTTCTTTTTGGGAGAGTTCTGAAAGAAGTACATAAGTCAGAGATTTGTGGATCGAAAACGAAAAGAATTCCTTGAATTAAATTAAGGAAAAATGACTATGGCAGAGTATGAGTGCGAGTTTGTTAGACTCAGCAGGTATGCACAAGAGTGTGTGTCCACAGAAGCTATCTTGTGCAAGAGGTTTAAAGATGGGCTAAATGAGGATATCAGACTTCTAGTTGGGATCTTGGAATTGAAAGATTTTGTGGTGTTGGTTGATAGGGCATACAAGGACGAGAAGCTGAATAAAGAAAAGAGAAAAGCCATGAGTAAGGCTCGAGATGCAAGAAAAATACCAATAAGTAAATTGTACCAAACTCAATCAAAGAGGTCCAAGGAAATAAACCCTCGGACAATTGTGTCAGCTAGATATGCACACCGAGATCGAGGTAATACATACTCAGGCTCAAGAGTTCAAGCCACCTCGATGGCAAGCCTGGGCAATCCAAAGTCAAATAAATCGAAGTGTCAAAATTGTGGTAGGAAACATATTGGCGAGTGTTGGGGAAACAACCAAAATTGTTACAAGTGTGGTCCATGCGATCATTTTATCCAGAATTGTCCTGAGAGGGATGAGAATGAAAGAAAGCAAGAAATAAGATCAAGCAATGTATCTTCGAGGGGTAGATCACAAAAGAAATAGGGAGGTGGGACTAGTAGTAGATGTGGGCTTAGAGACTCTGTTGTGAGGTCAGAGGGACGAGCACCTACAAGGACTTATGCCATTCGTGCTCGCGAAGAGGCATCATCTACAGATGTGATAACAGGTACTTTTTCTCTTCATGATATCTCTGTCGTTGCTTTGATTGATCCGGGTCTACCCATTCTTACATTTGCATAAAATTGACATCTAGCATGAATATGATTGTTGAGTCTACAAAATTTGTAGTGAAAGTGTCAAACCCGTTAGGCAAACTTGTGCTAGTTGACAAGGTGTGTAGGAACTGTCCTTTGACAATTAGAGGTCATTGTTTTCTGGCAAATCTCATGTTGTTGCCATTTGATGAATTTGACTTGATTCTTGGTATGGATTGGTTGACTGCTCATAATGTTTTAGTGAATTGTGGTAGTAAGTTTATTGAATTGAAATGTGTAAATGGAGATGTCATTCGTGTTGAATCATGTAGATTGGATAGTTTGCCTGTGATAATTTCATCCATGATAGCTGAGAAATACTTGAGGAAAGGGTATGAGTCCTATCTCGCCTTTGTACTGAATACTCAAGAGTTAAAGGTAAAGATTGAAGCAATGCCTGTGGTGTGCGAGTATCCGGACGTGTTCCCAAAAGAGTTACCCGGACTACCTCCAGTTAGAGAGGTCGAGTTTGCGATTGAGTTAGTTACGGGTACAGCACCTATTTTGGTTGCTCCGTATAGGATGACACCATTGAGTCAAAAGAGTTAAAGGTTCAGTTGCAAGAGTTAACAGACAAATTTTTTGCAAGACCAAACTATTCACCGTGGGGTGCTCTGGTACTTTTTGTGAAGAAGAAAGACAGGTCGTTGAGGTTATGTATAGATTACAAATAACTCAACAAGGTGATTGTGAAGAATAAGTATCCTTTACCAAGGATAGATGATTTATTTGATCAATTGAAGGGTGCTACGATGTTCTCTAAGATAGACCTAAGGTTTGGCTATTACCAGTTGAGGGTTAAAGAGCAAGATGTGCCAAAATTGCATTTCGGACGAGGTATGCCAATTATGAGTTTCTTGTCATGTCATTCGACTTAATGAACGCTCTTGCTATTTTTATGGATCTAATAAACTATCTCTTCCTATCGTATTTGGATAAATTTATAGTTTTTTTTATCGATGACATATTAATTTATTCCCGGGATGAGAGTGAGCATGCTGAGCACTTGAGAATTATTTTGTAGACTTTAAGAGACAAGCAGTTGTATGCTAAATTCAACAAGAGTGATTTTTGGCTCTGAGAGGTCAGATTCTTAGGACACATTATGTCGGGTGATGGAATTAGAGTTGATCCGAGTAAGATCTCGGCTATTGTGAAGTGGAAACTACCGAGGAATGTGTTAGAGATTAGAAAATTTTTGGGTTTAGTGGGGTACTACAGACGATTTGTCAAAGGGTTCTCCATGATTGCTACCCCGAAGACGAAACTGTTGCATAAAGATGTTAAGTTTGAATGGACTAATAAATGCCAACAGAGTTTCGAGAAATTGAAAGCATTGTTGACTGAGGCACTAGTTTTAGTACAACCTGAGTCGGGGAAAGAGTTTGTGGTCTATAGTGATGCATCATTAAATGGTCTTGGTTGTGTCTGATGCAAGAGGGTAAGGTAGTAGCTTACACCTCGAGACAACTAAAACCGCATGAGAAGAATTATCTGACTCACGATTTGGAGTTGGCTGCGATTGTTTTTGCTTTGAAGATTTGGCATCATTATTTATATGCTGAGAAGTTTCGAACCTTCACCAATCATAAGAGTTTGTAGTACTTGATGGACCAAAAGGATTTGAATTTTCGAGAACAGCGGTGGCTCAAATTATTGAAGGATTATGAGTTAGTAATTGATTACTATCCTAAGAAAATGAATGTGGTTGCGGATGCCTTGAGTAGAAAATCCATGTATGCTTTGAAAGCTATGAGTACAAGCTTAGTGTTCTATGATGATGGTGCTGTATTGGCCGAGTTGAGGTCTAAACTGTTATTTATTCAGCAGATATGCCAAGCTCAAAATAATGATAATGAGATGCAAGCTAAGAGAGCTCCGTGCGGATCAGGAAATGACTCTGATTTTTGAGTGAGTTCAGATGGTTGTTTGATGTTTCATAATAGGGTCTGTGTACCTAAGGATGTTGAGCTGATCCGGAAAATTTTACATGAAGCACACAGTGGTTGCTTGTCAGTACATCCGGGCAACACAAAAATGTACAATGATTTGAAGAAGTCGTATTGGTGGCCGGGTATGAAAAGAGACATCTCTGAGTTTGTTACAAAGTGTTTGATCTATCAACAAGTGAAAGTCAAGCATCAAGTACCTTCGAGATTACTTCAGCCAGTGATGGTTCCAGAATGGAAGTGGGATCGAATCACAATGGATTTCGTAATGGGGTTAACTATGACTCTAAAAAAAATATGTTGTGTGGGTTATTGTTGATAGATTAACGAAGTCGGCTCACTTTATACCAGTGCGTGTGGATTATTCACTTGATAAGTTGGCTGAGCGATATATTGCTGAGGTGGTGAGATTGCATGTGGTGCCTATATCTATCATCTCGGATAGAGACCCAAGATTTACTTCGAGGTTTTGGAAGAAGTTACAGGAAGCCTTGGGTACAAGATTGAATTTTAGTACTGTGTTCCATCCTCAAACCGATGGCCAATCCAAAAGAGTTATTCAAGTTCTTGAGGATATGCTCCGATGCTGTGTGTTAGAGTTCGAAGGCAGTTGGGAAAAATATCTACCTTTGGTTGAGTTTACTTATAACAATAGTTATCAGTCGAGTATACGGATGGCACCGTACGAAGCTTTATATGGTCGCAAGTTTCGGACTCCCTTGTATTGGATCGAGCTTAGTGAGAAGCAAATTCACGGGGTCAATCTAGTTAAAGCAATTGAGGAGAAAGTGAAAGTGATTTGTTCCGTGATAGTCTAAAAGCTGCTTCGAATTGAAAAAAGTTATACGCGGATTTAAAAAGGAAGGAAATCGAGTTTCAACTGGGCAAAAAAGTATTTCTGAAAGTATCCCCGTGGAAGAAAATATTGAGATTTGGTCGAAAGGGCAAATTGAGTGCACGATTCATAGGGTCGTATGAGGTTATTGAAAGGAGTGGGCCAGTAGCATACTAGTTGGCTTTTCCGGCAGAGTTAGAGAGAATACACAACGTGTTTCATGTGTCGATGTTGCGGTGATATCGTTCCAATCATTCGCATGTGATCCCTCCAACAAAAATTGAGATACGACCGGACATGACTTATGAAGAGGAACCAATCAAGATTTTGGCCCGAGAGATTAAACAGTTAAAAAATAAGAGCATAGTCTTAGTGAAAGTGTTATGGAAAAAAACGGTGTGGAAGAAGCTACGTGGGAACCGGAAGAAGCCATGAGGGAATAGTACCCAAACCTTTTAACCAGTAAGATTTTCGAGGACGAAAATCTCTAAAGGGGGGAGAGTTGTAACAGCTCGATTTTAGGGCTAGTCAAAATAGTGATTTCGAGACCACTAATCCGAGGTTGAAGAATATTATTTTGATATTATTTTATGTGTTATAGCATGTTTATAAGGATGTATGAAAATTTTGGTGCATTAATTTTGGTGATTTTATGCTTAATTATGAAAAAGGACTAAATCGTGTAAAGTGTGAAAGTTCTATTATACAAGGTAGAGGTGTCTAATAGCCATAGAATATTAAATTGGAGGTCCTTAAATTGTAATTAGGCCATTAAGAGGGTATGGACGGCCATAGAGACAAGGAGACAAGGAGACAAGGGCATTAAATTTTAGTAAAAAATTTGGTGAAATTAGGTGATAAAAAAATGAATAAAATAAGATAAATAAAAGAGATATCATCTTTTACTATTTATGCTTCTTCTCCACCAAAAATTGAAGGGAAATTATAGGTTTTTGGAGTTCAAACTTTCAGCCAAGCTATTCTCTTGGAAGTAAGTGATTCTAGGGGTCTTTCTTGATAATTTTTGTACTTTTGGAACCCCCAAAGCTTAAGTTAGCTAATGAGGGGACTATTTTGCAAAATGGTTGAAAGTTTAGGGACTTTCTATGAGAGTGTTCATTTTTTTTTGAGTTTTTATGGAAGAAAATGAATGTTAGTGAGTTAAGGAACAACTTTTGTGAAAGGTATTACCATGAAAACACCTAAATAGGACTTATTTGTAAAGGTTGTAAATGAGTAATAAATGCATGAAATAATTGGTTTTGTGAGTTGTTGTAAGAGAAATAAATGTTCATCTACGCTTGTTTAATGAGAAAATATGATAAAAACAATTTATGAGCTTAAGGGCAAAATGGTCATTTTTGCCTAAGTAGAAAATTGATGTATTATGAATTATAAAGTGATTGAATGAGTAAATTTTATTATTATAGATCAAGAAGAGCGCAGACACAACCTTGACTGAGGAAAAGGCAAGGTTACGGACTAAGTCGTCGACTAATACATTTTTGCATCGAGGTAAGTTTATGTGTAAACGATACATCTTTAATACATATGTTGTTACTTATTGGTGCATTGTATGAATAAGATCAATTATGATTGAGATTGATTGAAATTGATAGATAGTGAGTAATTCTCGTATGAACCTAGGAATAGATATGTAAGTGAGAAAAAATATCCATAATAATTATTGGTGGGCTGTGTGCGATACCACCGTAATTATTTATTCACAATGGGCTATGTGTGATACCATCGTTTATATTATCATTTTGTGGGCTATGTGCGAAACCACTGTAAATATCCTTGTTGGTGGGCAATGTGCGATACCACCCTATTATTGATTAATGGTGGGCTGTGTGCGAAACCACCAGGTACTTAGTATTATTCTGAATGGTTCATCGAGAAATTGTTTAAGTAAATGTTTCATGTGGCTTGTGGTGATGAGTGTAGGGATGTGTGCAAGTAAATGTGAGCATTATATTTGTCACATGGTTGGAATGTGGTAAAAAATGAGATGAGTAAGCATGATTAAGGAAATGTGAATTGTTCTTGTTTAGTATGGAATGTTATTGATTGATTGCCATTTGTTAAGATGCTTATTATTTACATGTAAACTTACTAAGCTTAAAGCTTACTCCTTTTCTTTTCCCTTGTTTTATAGTGTCAAAGAGTTGGCTCGGGATATGAAGATAATCTGAAGATCACCCACACTATCAGCTCATCTCGGTATATTTAGACGTAACATTTGAGTATGGCATGTATAGGGGATAGACTTAGTGAAATGTCTTGATGTTTTGGCCAAGTGTGTTGGCTCCTTTAAAGATGAACTTTTTGTAAATAGCCATAGTTGTGGGCTCATTATTATTAATATAAGAAAAGATGAGGTTATTCATGAATGTATATGATGCATGATTGGGTTGTTTGATTAATGGTTGAATGTGGTTTATGTTGTAGGAGTTTGGGTGATAAAAATAGCTAGGCAAATAGCCTTGTTCTTGTCCACACGGGTAGGCACACGGGCGTGTTTCTAGGCCGTGTGTGACATACAGTCATTCCCACGGGCGTGTGACATGGTCGTGTATCCCCTACAAGTTAGTGTTACAAGTTAGTGTCAAGCACGGGCTAGACACACCGGTGTGTGCCTAGGTCGTGTGCCTCTTATGAGGATGCTGACGTCATAAACAGAATACCTAGGTTTCACACATGGGTGAGGACACGGGCGTGTCTAGGTCTTGTGGAGGACACGGGCGTGTGCCTGGCCGTGTGAAAACCCTATAGGTTCAAAATGAAAAATAAATTCCACACAGGCTAGGGACATGGGCGTGTGTGACCACACGGCCTACCCACATAGGCGTGTCCCATTTCACACGACGTGTGACCCTGTTAAGGCAAAATTTTTCTAAGTATACAAAAGTTCTCGTTTTGATTCTGAGACCCTTCGTTTGCATGATGAAGGCCTCGTAGGCCAATAATAAATATTTTATGATTGTGAATGAGAAATTTTAAGTTGGAATGAAATGTTATAGCCCAAAGTTGTACGTTCAAGCAAGATAAGTCTGGTAATGCCTCGTACCCAGTTCTAGCGTTGAATACGGGTAAAGGGTGTTACAACTACCTTACCTTTTTGCATTAGCACGCATCCAAGTCTTTTGTAAGATGCGTCATTCTAGATCACAGATTCTTTTACTGGTTCGAGTTTAATCAACATCAGTGCTTTGGTGAGTATTTCTTTAATCCTTTCAAAGCTTTATTACCCCTCTTCAGTCCACACGAACTTTTCTTTCTTTTGAAGTAGCTTTGTTAAGGGTGTTGTTGTACTTGTGAACCCTTTAACAAAGTGTCAATAGTACCCTACAAGCCCTAAAAAGCTTCGAACCTCAATCACACTCCTTGGTGGTCTCCATTCCACAATGGATTCAATATTATTTGGATCCACGCGAATCCCTTCAATTGAAATTACGTGCATTAAAAAAGTCACTTATTTGAGCCAAAACTCACACTTATTGAATTTGGTGAACAACTGATTCTCTCGCAAGATCTATAACACAATTTGTAGATGCATGTCATGCTCTTCTTGGGTTCGCGATTACACAATAATGTTGTCAATAAACACCACCATGCATTGATCTAAATACTCATGGAGCACTCAGCTTATAAAATCCATAAATGTAGTAGGTGTGTTGGTCAAACCAAAGGGCATCACCAAAAATTCATAGTGCCCATATCACTTTATGAATCCCATTTTGAACACATCAGACTCCTTCACCTTTAGTTTGTAATAACTAGATCACAGGTCATCTTTGAGAATACAATAGCACCTTGCAATTGGTTAAACAAGTCATCAATCATTAATAAATGGTCCTTATTTTTACTGTTAATTTATTTAGTTGCCTGTAGTCAATGCACTGGTGAACCCCAAGATGATATGCTAGGTCGAATGAAACCTTTGTCCAACAGCTCCTGGAGCTGTACTTTCAGCTCCTTTGGTGCCATGTGACACAGTGTGGTAGACACTGGCGAACTGCTAGGGTACAACTCCATGGTGAACTCCACCTAGCAGTCTGGTGGTAAACCTAGTAGCTCATCAGAAAACACATCTAAGAAATCTTAAACAGTTCGCATCTAGTGGACACCTTTCACCGAAACCTACGAGCCCATCACAAATGTGAGATAGGCCTCGTATCCCTTTCCGAACATCTTCTCTGCCTTTATTGTTGAAATCAAGTTACACTAAACTAGCTAACCAACCACAACCACTTCACTACCTTCACGGCTTTACAAAGTCACTTTCTTCATCTAAAAATCGATCTTGGCCTTGTGCTTAGTTAGCCAATCCACTCCAAGGATCACATCAAACCCATAGAATGACAAAGACTTATCCCTGAACTTCCAATGGACACCTACGGGACACTCTATTAACTAACACACTATCTCTCAACAAACTGGTGACAATCTACCAAATAGATCATAACCTAGTTCAAACTCAATACATGTTTATACTGATAATGAACTATCAAGATCATTTAGAAGAATTCCACACATATTTTGTTATAGAACACAAGAAAACCCAAGATGACATACAACTCAGATTCTATAAGAGTCCAGAATGAAAAATGGTACTATTTAGATATGTGAATACCAGATGACATAGATTTCAACTCCATTTAGTGCAAGCAAACTCAACCCAACGAATAATTATATTTTTCATATTTAGGAATACACTCATATTATAAACTTGTAGATTACTTTGGCACATACCCTTATTATCAATACAGATACACATTTTCTTTCAAAAACTTTCCTTAAACCTCGATCGATTACATTATAGAACTAATCAAATAAATTTAACTTCAGATGTATCATATACATATCATAAAGCTTCTGTCAAAGGACTATCAGAACTTACCACGAAGTCGAATAACCATATTCTACTACACAAACATCACTTGATGCACCAATGAGATGATATAAAACATGCCACAAATGCCATACAGAGTATGCCACAAAGTTTTAGCAGATCACGCCATATAGACAACATATAGAATCACATGTTTACTGTCCCAATGGACTTTCAAAGAAGGTGCCATCGGTATCTCCCTCATGGACTTATACATATCTTTATGTCATGATCTGCCAGTTTGATTTACATATCATCGAAGGCATCACCATGAATGTTCTTATCAACATATCATACCATAGATGTCCGCCACATGGACTTACACACCTTCATGTCATGATTTGTCAGTTTAGTTTTCATCTTACCGGAGGCATCACCTTGAATGTATTTATTGACTTATAATGCCATGGTCTCTATCGCATGGACTTACGCAGCAACACATTATGCTCTGCTAGTTTGGTTAGCAATAAATCTGCCCTACCAAAGGCATTAGAAACGAATGTTTTGCTCAAAATTTACTTATGCTGATTTGTTCACATACCTAAATGAATCATACTCTCCCATATCAGGCTTTACTTGCAAACTTACCACTAACTCTCTATTCAGATGGCATTTTAATCATCTCATCATTGCACATATAGCATCTTTACTATACTTAATACTCTTACCATTTATATGAGATATCATCATTTATATAACTCTACTTGAATAGTTAACTTGTAAGAACTAATTTAGGGACTCACTTGATACTCGCACTGAACTGTAACTCAAAGCTTTAAACTCAGACATCCTTCTCGAAATAACAACAATAACTAATTAAGGAACACAAAATCACCATTAAAACCCATTTACATACAAATTGCTAACATCTCAATAATAGATAACCCTCATGCAAGGCCTTGTATTCATAAACTACTATTCATAAGCTTCTTAACAATCTTTTTCTTTCAAAAACTTAACATGCAAAGCTATTATACTTACCAGGATATGGAACAACCACTGATTAAATAAAAAACCTTAGTGTCCAACTTAATGAGGAAGAGATAACATTTAAATTTAAGAAAAAAATTAGAGAGTAATTTTGAAGGAACAAGAAAACTTCCTCATGAACCCTTTACACACACACACACACACACACACATATATAACCAATTTCCTCTTAGTGGAACTTAACAAGTGTCACTTGAATACAGACTTTGTCCTTCTTATTGGCCTACAAATTATGAAAGAAACATAAATAAGAATCATGTATAATTGATATTTGTCTAGTCAATCTAGTTGACTCCTAACCAAATTGCTTTACAGAACCCATTTAGCACGGTGCTCAAGTAACTTGGCATACTATACCTTTAGAAATTAACCTCACCAAGCTTACTCTTTACTTATCATATCATTTTCTCAAATAGTAGAATAACTTGAGATGGAATCCTTAATTATTTTACAACAGATACATTTTTCCAGACCTAAAAGACTTTTAATTGGCGAATTACATACACCAAATAGATAACTTTGCCACAACCCACGTCTTTTCAAATTCTCCAAACTTCGGGCGTGACAACCATCATCAAACTCTTTAGGCCCATTATCAGTTTATAAACTCCCTACTGATTAACAAGCGACAACACACCCACTGAGGCTCGTGACCCACTTGAAACAGCAATCCTTTTACCCTTAGCTGTAAATGAGACCTTTTTCAACATACTAGATTTCAGAGCCTGAGCTATACAACTCGATACACCAACGCCATCAACATTGAGTTCAACCACCTTCAAACTCGACGGAGTACTCGCACCCACATCGTCCTCAGTTGGTTGCTAATTAGGAACATCATGTAGAATATCAAAATGGATGCTACTAAAAAAGGTCACAATCAGTGAACCTCCCTTTGGCTCTATCGTGCCAGCCTCACAATGTACCCTCTTCTCCACCAACATCTCTATCCCAAATTTTTCTCGTCCAACCCGAGCCAAGACATCCTCCTCCACAGAGTCAGACGCATTGGGCACCGACACACTCATCAAATTATCCTGAAACACCAATGGGCAAGCCTCATAGTTTTGGCCATAACGTCTACAACCAAAATAAATTCATGAGGGATTTATACTTGACCTGTTATTGTAACAGCCTATTTTCAGTGATGTCAAAAATAGTGGTTTCGAGACCACAATTTCGATGAGTGAGTTATTATTTAATATTTATTTAATTTGTAATGATTACTTTAAGGTCGTATTAAAGTTTCGTTAAGAAATTTTGAAGTTTAAATGGTTAATTAGATAAAAAGGATTCAATCGTAAAGATTGCAAAAGTGGGTATCTATTAGTTAAATGGGCTAAATAACTATGGAGAGGTAAATTGAAGGATTTAGTTAGTAAATATACCATTGTATGCTAGTGGATGTGCATGGATAGGTTTTAATGAAATTTTAATAGTTTTAAAAGGTTAATTTGGTAATTTGATAATTATGTTAAAAGATTAAGTAAATAAAAGATAAAAAAAGTTATCATCTTCTTTCTTCTCTTATTTTTGAACTGAAATTTTCCATTGAAGGGGAGGAAGCTTCAGTTTTGAATTCCTTCATGAATGGTATGTAAATTTGTCCCTTTTTTAATGATTTTTATGTTTTTGAGTTTGTTTTATTTTAATCTAACTAGCCCGTGGGTTAATTTGCAAAATTGTTAAAGGTTGAGGGACTTTCAATGGTTGTTTTTGAATAGTTTTTGAAGTTATTTGTAAAACAAACTTGTTTTGTTAAGTGATTTTTGATGAATTTTGAAATAAGGATTAAATTATTGAAAGTGTAAATCCATGGGTTTCATTGTGAAATGTTGATAATTATGGGTTGTACCAAGTTCCTTAGTAGAATTGGTTAATATGGTTTTAGGTTAAAATGGTTAAATTTCAAGTTATGAGCTTAAGGACTAAATTGTGAAAATTTAAAATATTAGGGGTAATTTTGTAAATCTTACATAAGTATGAATTATGGATTGAATTGAATACTTGAAGTACTTAATTGAATGAAATTATTTATTTCGATCAAGATAATCAACAACCAGATTTAAATTGGGGAAAGGTGAAACCTTGGGATTAGTCTTCGACTCGAGTATTACGACCATAGTTGTCAAGGTAAGTTCATATGAATTGTAATCGTATCAATGTTAGCTAAATTGACTATCCATTATATTGTGTTAGTTATAAATGGACTTGAATATATATTTATCGATGGTATGAATAATTGATGGATAACGAACCCCATTTGAACCTTAAGAATTCTTAGGATATGAATGACATGTCATTAGAGATTTCATGTTTCGGGTGCTAGTCTTGAATATCCTACCGATGGTTGAGGTCCTGCATTTGTTGCAGATTCTCCACAGCTCATGTAAGCAGCATCGTGTAGCTAACATTCTGACCCACAGCTCGTGTGAAGCGATATTGAAAAGGAAAGGTTCCGATTATATACAAAGGCACACTATTTGTGAGCATTCCTGGGTATCTGATGCAATTTTAGATGGTTCAACAAGTAAGTAAAGGGAATGGCATGGTAAGTATACAATTGAAAAGGTTGATGAGTTAAATGATGTATATATATATGAATTCTACTTACTATATGACTGAACTCATATGTATCATGGATGAACCTACTAACTTGTGAGTTTGATGGTGCTTGTATTGGCTTTTACTAAGCTTATGGTCTTGGTAATGATATTATGCTTATTCTATAGTTTGTGCTAATGAAATGGTAAGTTATGTTTGAGTTTATACGAGCTTACTAAGCACTAGTTGCGTACATAGTTACTTTCCTTTGTTTTATAAATTATAGGAAGCTTGATAGGTTAGAAGCCAAGGTTATATATGACATGTATAGGACCTTTTGTAATGTTAGTTCATGAATGTGTTAATGGTTGATTTGGTATGTATATTCTTTTGAAGTTTATGTTTGGTTTCTTGGACTTTTAATGCCTTGTCAAGTTAGGTCATTTTGGCCATTCTTAAGTGCTTGTTTATAAGAGGTAGAAGTGATAAGAAGAGAAAATCCTCCGGTTGATAGAATTTGGAAACAAGGAGCCAAGGAATTTTGAGCTAGTAAAGCTGATGATCCGGAAAGAGCCGAATTTTGGCTTGAAAATACCATCAGGGTATTTGATGAATTATCTTGCACATCTAAAGAGTGCATGAAATGTTTGGTTTCTCTTTTGAGAGATTTCGCTTATCAGTGGTGGAACACCCTTATGTCGGTTGTACCAAGGGAAAGGATTACATGAGAGTTTTTCTAGGAAGAATTTTGAAAGAAGTAAATTAGCCAAAGATTTATTGATCAGAAAAGAAAGGAATTCCTTGAACTGAAACAAGGTAGAATAATAGTAACTGAGTATGAGCGTGAATTTGTAAGGCTCAGCAAGTACGCTCGAGAGCGTGTATCCTCTAAAACTATTATGTGTAAAAGGTTTAAGGACGAATTAAATGAAGATATCCGATTATTCGTTGGTGTCCTAGAATTGAAAGAATTTGTTGTGCTAGTGGACAGGGCTTGCAAAGTCGAGGAGCTAGTTAAAGAGAAAAGAAAAGCTGAAATGGAGTCTCGTGACTTCAAGAAAGAGACAACTGAGTAAGTCATTTCAATCCTCATCCAAAAAGTCAAGAGACTTTTCTACCCGATCAACTACTTCAATCGAGTTTTCGAATAAAAGTAAGGATAAACAGTATTCGAGGATTAAAGCTCAGACTACTTCAGTTGCTAGTGTTGGGAACATTCGACCTAATAGACCAGAATGTCCACATTGTGGTAGACATCATCCGGTGAATACCGAGCACATAAGAGAGCCTATTTTAACTGTGGTTCCCAAGATTATTTTATTAGAGAATGCCCTGAGATGGTCAAAAAGGAGAAAAATCAGAGTGCAAGATCGGGAAGCACTACTAGAGGGAGACAACAGAGAAACCCGAGAAGTCAAACGAGTAGTAAGAGTACACCCAGATAACAGGGTGCGAGATTTGAGGGTAGAGCACCTGTGAGGACATATGCCATTCGCGCTCTTCATCCCCTGATGTAATTACGAGTACATTTTCTCTTCATGATACTAATATTGTTCCTTTAATTGATCCGGGATCTACCCACTCATATATTTGCATGAAATTAGTATCTAGTATAAGCATGCCTGTAGAGTCTACAGAATTCACGATAAAAGTGTCCAATCCCTTAGGCAAATGCGTACTAGTTGATAAGGTATGCAAAGATTGCCCATTGATGATTAGAGGTCATTATTTTATGGCAAATCTCATGCTATTTTCATTTGATAAATTCAATATAATTCTTGGTATGGATTGGTTAACCGCTCATGATGTGATAGTAAATTGTGGAAAGAAATACATTGAATTGAGTTATGAAAATGGGGACACTCTTCGTGTTGAATCAGATGTACAGGACAGATCGCCGATAGTAATTTCTCATATGTCTGCCCAGAAATATGTAAGAAAGGGATATATAGCATATCTTGCCTTTATGATGAATACTAAAGAGACTGAGTTAAGAATTGAATCAACGCCGATAGTGTGTGTATCTAGATGTATTCCCCGAAGAATTGCTGGGTTGCCTCCCATTAGAAAGGTTGAATTTGACATTGAGTTGGCCTCTAGTACTGCACCTATATCGATTGCTCCATATAGAATGGCTCCAACTGAGTTGAAAAAATTAAATGCACACCGAGTTATTCTCCGTAGGGAGCTCCACTATTATTTGTGAACAAGAAAGATGGTTCCATGAGATTATGTATAGATTACCAGCAGCTTAATAAGGTAACCGTGAAGAACAAATACCCATTGCTAAGGATCGATGATTTGTTTGATCAATTGAAGGGAGCCACTGTGTTTTTCAAAATAGATTTGAGGTCGGGATATTACCAGTTGAGAGTCAAAGACTCAGATGTGCCGAAAACTACATGTCGGACAAGGTATGGTCACTATGAGTTTTTAGACATGCCTTTCGATTTAACAAACGCCCCTACTGTATTTATGGATTTAATGAATCGCATCTTTCGGCCATACTTGGATAAATTTGTCATGCTTTCATTGATGATATATTGATTTATTAGCGCGATGAGAATGACCACACTAAGCACTTAAGGACAGTTTTATAGATTTTACGAGATAATAAATTGTATGCCAAGTTTAGTAAAAGTGAATTTCGACTTAAAAAAATTGGATTTTTAGGACACATTGTCTCGGGAGATGGAATTCGAGTTCACCCGAGCAAGATTTTAGCTATTGTTGATTGGAAACCGCTGAGGAATGTATCCGAGGTTAGGAGTTTTCTAAGCCTAGTTGGCTATTACAGATGGTTTGTCAAGGGATTTTCCATGATAGCTACACCAGTGACGAGGTTGTTACAGAAAGATGTAACGTTTGAGTGGACAGAAAAGTGCCAACAGAGTTTCGAGAAACTAAAAGCATTGTTGACTGGGGCTCCAGTTCTAGTGCAACCTGAACAGGGAAAAGAATTTGTGGTTTATAGAGATGCATCCTTGAATGGATTGGGTTGTGTTCTTATGCAAGAGGGTAAGGTGATAGCATATGCCTCTAGACAGTTAAAGCCACATAAGAAGAATTACCCGACACATGATTTAGAGTTGGCTGCCATTGTGTTTGCATTGAAGATATGGAGGCATCATTTGTATGGTGAAAAATGTTGGATATTCACTGATCATAAAAGCCTAAAGTACTTGATGACTAAAAAGGAATTGAACTTAAGGCAACGAAGATGGTTAGAGCTGATAAAAGATTATAAGCTAGTGATTGACTACCACCCGGGAAAGGCGAATGTAGTCGTCGATGCTTTGAGTAGAAAATCCTTGTTTGCAATGAGAGCCATGAATACATGGATGACTTTGTCAGATGATGGTTCTATCCTAGCTGAATTGAGAGCTAGACCGATGTTTCTCCAAGAGATTTATGAAGCTCAGAAAGGAGATAGCGACTTGCAAGCCAAAAGAGTTCAGTGTGAACCGAGTGTTGAATCAGATTTTAGAATTAATTCTGATGGATGTTTGATGTTCCGAGATAGAGTCTGTGTGCCAAGAGATGAGGAGCTCATTCTAAAATTTTTACACGAGGCACATAGCAGATGTTTATCTGTACATCTAGGAAGCACAAAAATGTATAATGATTTGAAAAAATAGTATTGGTGGCCAAGTATGAATAAAGATATTTCTAAGTTCGTATCAAAATGATTGATTTGTCAGTAAGTGAAGGCTGAACACCAAGTACCTTCGGGTTTACTTCAACCCATTATGGTTCCCAAGTGGAAATGGGACCGTATTACTATGGATTTTGTGATGTGTTTGTCATTGGCACCAAGCAAGAAAGATGCCATATGGGTTGTGGTAGATAGACTTATGAAGTCGGCTCATTTCGTACCTGTACGCTTTGATTATTCACTTGATAAGTTGGCAGACTTATATGTTTCAGAGATTGTCAGACTACATGGAGTGCCTTTGTTGATTATATCGGATAGAGATTTGAGATTCACATCCCAATTTTGGAAAAAGTTGCAAGAAGCTTTGGGCATAAAGTTGAGTTTTAGTACAGCCTTTCACCCACAAACCAACTGACAGTCGAAGAGATTAATATAGATACTTGAGGATATGCTCCGATGTTGTGTTCTTGAGTTTCAGGGTAGCTGGGAAAAGTACTTACCATTGGTAGAGTTTGCCTATAATAACAGTTTTCAGTCAAGTTTTAGAATGGCACCTCATGAGGCATTGTATGGGCGGAAGTGTTGAACACCTATGTATTGGACCGAACTCAACAAAAATCAGATTCACGGGGTTGATCTGATTAGAGAAACTGAAAAGAAGGTAAAAATAATTTGTGATTATTTAAAAGCTGCTTAGGATAGACAAAAGTCCTATTCGGACTTGAAATAAAAAGAGATCGAGTTTCAAATTGGTGATAAGGTATTCTTGAAAGTGTCACCGTGGAAGAAAATTATCAAATTTGACCGGAAAGGCAAATTGAGTCCATATTTTATCGGACCGTATGAGATCACCGAGAGGATAGGGCTAGTAGCCTATTGATTGAATTTTCTGTCTGAGTTGGGAAAGATTTATGATGTGTTCCACTTGTCTATGTTACGTCATTACCAATTAGATCCTTTGCATGTGATTGCAACGACAGAGGTTGAAATTCAACCCGATATGACTTATGGCAAATAACCAGTTAAGATCTTGGCACTATAAGTCAAATAGTTAAGAAATAAAAGTATAGCTCTTGTGAAAGTATTGCGGCAAAGACATAGGGTAGAATAGGCTACATGGGAGCTCGAGGAGACTATGAGAAACCAATACTCAAACCTTTTTAGCAGAAAGATTTTAAGGATGAAAATCCCTACGGTGGGAGAATTGTAATAGCCCGATTTAGGGCCTACTCAGAAAAGTGGTTGTGAAACCATAAATTCGAGGTAGAAATATGTGTTTTATGATTTTTAAGAGGCCTATAGCATGCTTGCATGATTATGTGAAAATTTCATGAAGAAATTTTTTAAGTTAGTGAACAATTTGTTTATTAGGACTAAATTGGAAAGATTGGAAAATATGATATTCTAGAAGATTTAAGTATGAAATAGCATTATAAAAATTATTAGAAGTCCTTATTTAGCAATTAGACCAATATATGTCAATATGGACAAAAATATACATGGGAAGGAAAAATCTCAAGAAAGGGCCTTAAGGGCATTTTTTTTCATTCGGTTAATAAAAGAACTAAAAGGAAAAAGAAGTCAAAATTGTGTCCATCTTCTCTAAGCTTGGCCGAAAATCACAAGGACTCCATATCTAGGGTTTTGTCATCTTTCAAGCTTGATTGTAAGTAATGTTCTTCGTATTTTTAAAATCCTCGTAGCTCGATTTAGCTAATTCTAGCTATATTTTGAGATAGAGTTTATGTTCAAAAATTTACCCATGTATGACATGCATGTATTTTGATGATTTATGGAAGAATATGAAAGTTTGATGTATGATAAACATCTTTTTCTAAGTGATTTTCATGAGAAATTCATAAAAAGGACTAAAATGTAAAATTCATGAAAATGGTCATACATGAGTGAATTAGTGGAAATTAAAGGCTGTTGTAGTTGAGAAAATAACTCGGCTAGGCTTAAAATGCAAAGAAATGGAATGAAAATCATTGTACAAGCCTAGGGGAAAAAGTGTAATTATGTAAAAGTTTAGGGGCAAAATCATAATTTTTCAAAGTATGATTCATGGGTCAATTTAGTCAATGTGAGTATTGAACAAGTGAAATTGTTATTATAGATCTAGAAACATGAAGCCCAGACCAAAACTGAGGCAAGAACAAGGTTGCAGACTAAATCGAATATCTACACACATTTTAAGTACCGATGTAAGTTTGTGTGAAATTAAAGCTACATAATGTTTTTATATATTAAATTTGCTTGATATTGTGAGAATTCAATATTATTTCTATGAAATCGACTAACAATGCCTCGATGAGGGTGTGATGAAAATATGTTAAGTTGAAGTCCTAGTTAAATATTCAGAATAGTAAGGATACTAATGTCACAACATGAGATAAGGAGGTCCCGTATAAGACCATGTCTGGGACATGGCACCAGAACCGAATGTAGGTCCCGTATAAGACCATGTCTGGGACATGGCATCAGCACCGAATAAAAGAGGTCCCGTATAAGACTATGTCTAGGACATGGCCTCGACACCAAATAAAGATCTCGTGTAAGACCATGTCAGGGACATGGCATCGACATCTATATACAATCTCGTATAAGACCATATCTAGGATATGGCATCGACATCGAGATAAAAGATCTTGTTTAAGACCATATCTGGGATATAGCATCAGCATCAAGAGGAGATCCCATGTAAGATTATATCTAAGATATGGAATTGGCATCGTAATACATGTATGATGAGATCGAGTATCCTTCGATATTTTGAGTAGTTCAATGGGAAAATAGCTAAGTTTACGGACAGATGACTAAGAGCTAAGTTTATGTTTAAGGGATTAAAAGTTCTAAAGTTGTATGATGAAGTTCTACAGGTACCCATGAGTAATATATGAGATATAAATGCAAAATGTGATGTGTGAATTGGTAAGATTGTGCATGAGTAAGTTATGTTGATGTATTTGAGAACTTGTGTTGCTATTATTCAATAAGATGAATGGATGTCATTATAAGTCTTTATGATGCTATTTATTTCATGCAAACTTGCTAAGCTTAATGCTTACCCCTCTCTTTTCCCTTTTCTTTGTAGTATCGCCAAGCTAGCTCAAGGATCGTAGGACGTCGGAGCTTGGATCACACTATCGACTATTCTTTTAGTCTAGTAAAGTCGATTTATTTTGGGTATAGCATGTATAGGAACTTGGTCATTTTGTTATGTCATATTTGTTAGCTAAAGTGTTGGTTATTATGGTTACTTATTTATTTTGTAAATGTCCATTGGGAATTGGCCAATACTTGTTAAGTTACATACATTCCATGATGATGAGTTTTATGAAGTGAAAGTTCATACAATTGATTGAGTAGAATGTGAAGTGTTTGCTTGATGAATTAGTGATCATTCATAGTGTATTATTGTTATGTTATGTGTTGCTTGAGGTGGTATAAGTGTGTTTATTTTTCAGGGTGGCAATTGGCTTGGTAAATAGCCTTATAGTTGTCCACACAGGTAGACACACGAGTTGACACATGGGCGTGTGTCTAGACCGTGTGTGTCAGCCCCATGGGTGTGTTGATAGGCCGTGTGTCCCCTACATCAAATTTGCGAGAATTCAATTCGTCACATAGGCCAGGACACGGGCGTGTAACTAGGCCGTGTGCCCTTAAGTGTTTGCTAATGTCATAAATAGAATACTAAAGTTTTCACACACGGGTGAGGACACGGGTGTGTCTAGGCCGTGTGAGGGACACAGGCCATAGAAACGGGCGTGTGCCAGGCCGTGTGAAAACCCTATAGGTTCAAAATGAAAAATAAAATCCAAACAAGCTAGGAACATGGGCATGTGTGACCACATGGCCTGCCCACACAGGCGTGTAGCCCTATTTTAAGTAAAAATTTTCTAAGTGTGTGAAAGTTTCTGGTTTAGTCTCGAATCATACTGTACATATGTTTAGGGTCTCGTAGACCCATAATAGGGACATTATGTATATGAATGAAAAAGTTTTAAGTTGGAACGAAATTTTATGGCCTGATATTATATGTTTGAGCAAGTTAAGTTTGGTAATGCCTCGTACCTAGTTCCAGCGTTGAATACGGGTAAGGAGTGTTACACTTTCTTATTAATCTATGAAATGATGAGGTTATTCATGAATTTGCAAGTTGTATGGTTGTTTAGTTGGGGTATTTATGTATAAATAAGTTGGTTACTTAATATGGTTTATGATGGTGTAACTAGGGGTGACAATAAGAGCTTGGTAAATAGTCTTGTTCTTATCCACATGGATAGACACACGGGCGTGTGTCTAGGCCGTGTGTGACACACGACCAGCCTCATGGGCGTGTTGTTAGGCCATGTGTCTCCCTACATGCTAAGTTGGCAAGTCAGTATGCTTAGTAGTAACCACACAGGTGGAGACACAGCCGTGTGTCTCAACTGTGGGGGAGACACGGCCTAAGGCATGGGTATGTGCCTAGCCCGTGTGAAGTTTGTACCTGAATTTAGGAATTTAATTTGCCATACGGTCTAAGTACACGGGCTAGTACCTTGGCCGTGTGACCATAATAGGATCATGACGTTAGAAACAGAATATTAAGGTTTTTGCACACAAACTAAGACACGGGCGTGTCGTAGCCGTGTGAAGGACACGGGCCATGGACACAAGCGTGTGTCTGGCCGTGTGAAAACCCCTTTAGGTTTGAAATGAAAAATAAAATCCACACGGACTAGGGACATGGGCGTGTGTGACCACATGGCCTGCCCACACCGGCGTGTGGTCCTGTTTTATGTAAAAAGTTTTCTAAGTGTTCAAAAATTTCCGTTTAGTGTCGAACCACTCCATAAGTATGTTTAAGGTCTTGTAGACCTATAAGAGGGATGTTATGAATTCAAATGAAAAGTGTTGAGTTGAAACTAAATTTTAAGGCCCAATATTGAATGTTTGAGTAAGTTAAGTCCGGTAATGCCTTATACCTGGTTCCGGTGTTGATTACGGGTAAGGGGTGTTACATTTAGTGGTATCAGAGCTATAGTTTAGTCAGTTCTCGGACTACCATAGCGTGTGTGAAAGTCTAACTATACATGCCATTAGTATATTATGATAGTGTGGTGACTCCTGACAATTGTAAACTGTGTTTTCATATAGAAAATGGATCCCGACCAAGCTGCTGCAGATGATACTGCTAGTAATGAGTCGGCTCCTGCGCTAGGGACCGCACCTATAGAAAATAGACCCGGGACTTTGGGTTAAGGAGAAAAGGCTCGGGAAGCCTTTCTCCACGTGATGAGTAACTAGTATACTGAGTTTGTACGAGCAAATCCTAATGCTCAACCTCCTCCACCCCCTCCTAAACCTCAGCCAGTCCCCGTGGCTCCTCAAGGTATAGGTTTAGTAAGAATGATTAAACCCCCGGTCGATAAGATTCGAAAGAAAGGGGCTGAGAAATTTAGAGCCAACATAGATGATGACCCTAAAAAGGCAGAATTCTGGCTTGAAAACTCTATGCGGGTATTCGATGAACTCTCTTGCACACCCGAGGAGAGCTAAAATGTGTTGTACCATTATTGAGGGACTCAGCATACCGCTGGTGGAAAACGTTAACATCTATAGTACCAAGGGAGAGAGTGACATGGGGCTTCTTCTTAGAGGAGTTTCAAAAGAAGTACATAAGTTAGCGATTTATTGATTAGAAACGGAAAGAGTTTCTTGAATTGAAGCAAGGCAAAATGACTGTGGCAGAGTATGAACGTGAATTCATTAGACTTAGTAAGTATGCTCAAGAGTGTGTGTCTATAGAAGCTATTATGTGTAAGAGATTCGAGGATGGGTTGAATGAGGATATTAGATTGCTAGTTGGAATCTTGGAGTTGAAAGAATTCGTAATATTAGTTGATAGAGCTTGCAAGGATGAAGAGTTGAATAAGGAAAAGAGAAAAGCTATGATTGAGGCCCGAGATACAAGGAAGAGGCGTAAGTCATTCCAAATTCAATCAAAGAGGTCAAAGAAACAAACCTCGGACGACCGCTTCAGTTGGGTATTCACACTGAGACCGTGGTAACACATACTCAGGCTCTAGAGTTCAAGCCACCTCGATGGAAAGTGTGGGAAATGCGAAGTCAAATAAACCCGAGTGTCCAAATTGTGGTAAACAACATACTGGGGAGTGTTGGGGAAACAATCGAGCTTGCTACAAGTGTGGTTCACTAGACCAATCCATTCGAAACTATCTTGAAAAAGATGAAAAAGGCAGAAAATAAGAAGTAAGAGCGAGTAATGTATCTTCGAGGGGTATACCACAAGGAACCTAGGAAGTGAGACTAGTAGTAGAGGTGCACCTAAAGATCCTTCTGTGAGATCAGAGGGTAGAGCACCTACAAGGACTTATGCCATTTGCGCTCGCGAAGAGGCATCATCTCCAGATGTGATAATGGGTACTTTTTCTCTTAATGATATCTCTGTTGTTGCTTTGATTGATCCGGGGTTTACCCATTCCTATATTTGCATAAAATTGGTATCTAGCATGAATATGATTGTTGAGTCTACAGAATTTGTGATAAAAGTGTCAAACCCGTTAGGCAAACATGTGCTAGTTAACAAAGTGTGTAGAAATTGTCCTTTGACGATTAGAGGTCATTGTTTTCCGGCTAATCTCATGTTGTTTTTGTTTGATAAATTTGACCTAATTCTTAGCATGGATTGGTTGATTGCTTATAATATTTTAGTAAACTATGGTAGTAAGTTTATTGAACTAAAATGTATAAACGAAGATATCATTCGGGTTTAATTAGGTAAATCAGACAGTTTGCCTGTAGTGATTTCGCCTATGGTAGCTGAGAAATACATGAGAAAAGGGTATGAGTTCTATCCCACATTTGTTTTGAATACCCAAGAGTCAGAAGTAAAGATTGAAGTAGTGCCTGTGGTATGCGAATATCCGTACGTGTTTTCGGAAGAGTTACCCAGACTACCTCCAGTTAGAGAAGTCGAGTTTGGCATTGAGTTAGTTTTGGGTACGGCACCTATTTCAGTTGCCCCGTATAGGATGGCTCCGTTGGAGTTAAAATAGTTGAATGTTGAGCTACAAGAGTTAACGGATAAGGGTTTTGCAAGACCGAGCTATTTACTATTGGGTTTTCGGTACTTTTTGTGAAGAAGAAAGACGGGCCGATGAGACTGTGTATAGACTACAAACAGCTCAATAAGATGACAGTGAAGAATAAGTATCCTTTGGCAAGGATCGACGATTTGTTCGACCAATTGAATGGAGCCACGATGCTTTCTAAGATAGACCTGAGGTTTGGCTATTACCAATTGAGAGTTAAGGAGCAAGATGTGCCGAAAACTACATTTCGGACGAGGTATGGCCATTACAAGTTCCCCGTTATGCCTTTTGGCTTAACGAATGCTCCTGCAGTATTTATAAATTTAATGAACCGTATCTTCTGACCGTACTTAGATAAATTTGTAGTTGTTTTTATCGATGACATACTAATTTATTCTCAGGATGAGAGTGAGCACACAGAGCACTTGAGAACTATTTTACAGACTCTAAGAGATAAGTAGTTATATGCTAAGTTTAGCAAGAGTGAGTTTTGGTCCGAGAAGTCAAATTCTTAGGACACATTGTGTCGGGCGATGGAATTAGAGTTGATCCAAGTAAGATCTCGGCTATTGTGGAGTGGAAACCATCGAGGAATGTGTCAGAGATTAGGAGCTTTTTGGTCTTAGCGGGTTACTACAAATGGTTCGTCAAAAGGTTCTCCATGATTTCTATACCGATGATGAGATTACTACATAAGGATGTTAAGTTTGAATGGACTGAGAGATGCCAACAAAGTTTCGAAAAACTGAAAGCATTGTTGACTGAAGCATCGATTTTGGTACAACATGAGTCAAGAAAAGAGTTTGTGATCTATAGTGATGCTTCATTACATAGTCTTGGTTGAGTGTTGATGCAAGAGGGTAAAGTAGTAGCTTATGGACAGCTAAAATCGCATGAAAAAATTACCTAACTCACGATTTGGAGTTGGCTACTATCATTTTTGCTTTGAAGATTTGGCATCATTATTTATATGGTGAGAAATGTCGAATCTTTACCGATCATAAGAGTTTAAAATACTTGATAAACCAAAAGGATTTGAATTTGCGACAACTGCTATGAGCTAGTAATCGATTACCATCAGGGAAAGCGAATGTGGTTGCGGATGCCTTGAGTAGAAAATCCCTGTATGCTTTGAGAGCCATAAGTACGAGCTTAGCATTTTTGATGATGGTTCTATCTTGGCCGAGTTGAGGGCTAGGCCATTATTTCTTCAGCAGATTCGTGAAGCTCAAAAGAATGATAATGAAATGCAAGTTAAGAGAGCTCAGTGTGAATTGGGAAATAACTCTAATTTTCGGGTTGGTTCAAATGATTGTTTGATGTTTCATGATAGAGTTGGTGTACCTAAAGATGATGAGTTGATTCGGAAGATTTTACATGAGGCACACAATGGTTGTTTGTTAGTACATCCGGGCAGCACAAAAATGTATAATGATTTGAAGAAGTTGTATTGGTGCCCGGGTATGAAAAGAGATATCTCCGAGTTTGTTACAAAGTGTTTGGTTGTCAACAAGTGAAAGCCGAGCATCAAGTACCTTCAGGTTTACTTTAGCCAGTGATGGTTCTCGAGTGGAAGTGAGACCTATGACTCCAAAAAAGAAAGATGTTGTATGGGTTATCATTGATAGATTAACGAAATCGACTCACTTTATACCGGTACGTGTTGATTACTCACTTGACAAGTTGGCTGAGTTGTATATTGCTAAAATTGTGAGATTACATGCGGTGCCTATGTCTATTATCTCGGATAGAGATCCAAGATCTACTTTGAGGTTTTGAAAGCAGTTACAAGAAGCCTTGGGTGTAAAATTGAATTTTAGTACCGGGTTCCATTCGCAAATCGATGGCTAATCCAAAAGAGTGATTCAAGTTCTTGAGGACATGCTCCGATGCAGTGTTTTAGAGTTTTAAGGTAGTTGGGAAAAATATCTACCTTTGGTTGAATTTGACTACAATAATAGTTATCATTCGAGTATACATATGGAATCGTACGAAGCATTATATGGTCGCAAGTGTCGGACTCCATTGTATTAGACCGAGCTTAGTGAGAAACAAATATAGGAGATTAATTTGGTTAAAGAAATCGAAGAGAATCGAGATAGTCTGAAAGCTACTTTAGACTGACAAAAGTCATATGCGAATTTAAAAAGGAAAGAAATTGAGTTCCAGGTGGGTGATAAGGTATTCCTGAAAGTATCCCCGTGGAAGAAAATATTGAGATTTGGTCGAAAGGGTAAATTGAGTCCACGATTCATAGGACCGTATGAGGTTATTGAAAGGATTGGACCAGCAGCTTACCGGTTAGCTTTGCCGGTGGAATTAGAGAGAATGCACAACGTGTTTCATGTGTCGATGTTGCGACGATATCGTTCCGATCCTTCGCATGTGATTCCTCCGACTGAAATTGAGATACGAACGGATATGACTTATGAAGAGGAAGTAATTAAGATTTTGGCTCGAGAGGTTAAATAGTTGAGGAACAAAAGTATAGTATTAGTGAAAGTGTTGTGGCAAAAGCATGGTGTAGAAGAGGCTACCTGGGAACTAGAAGAAGCCATGAGAGAACAGTACCCAAACCTTTTTACCGGTTTCGGGGACGAAAATCTCTAAAGGGGGAGAGTTGTAACAACTCGATTTTGGGGCTAGTCGGAACAGTAGTTTGGGAACCACTAATCTGAGACCAGAGAAATTATTTTTTAATATTATTTTATGTATTACATCATGATTATATGAGTGCATGAAAATTTTGGTGCATTAGTTTTAGTGATTACATGCTTAATCGCGAAAAAGGACTAAATTGCATAAAGTGAGAAAGTTTTAATTTACAAGCGAGAGGTGCCAAATAGCTATAAAATTTTAATTAGAGGTCCTTAATGTGAAATTTAGCCTTTCTAAAGGTCATAGCCTGGCCATAGGGGCGACAAGAGGCTTAATTAGTCAATGTTTGGTGGTATTAGGTGATTAATGAATAAAATAAAACAAAAACAAGAAAGCTATCATATTTTTTATTATCTTCTTCCTCCACCAAAAATTCTAGCAAGAATAGGAGTTTGGGAGCTTGAAATTTTCAGCAACATATCTTCCTTGCAAGTAAGTGATTTTGGTAGTTTTTCTTAATAATATTTGTACTTTTGGAACCCCTAAAGCTTAAGCTAGCTAATGAGGGGACTATTTTGCAAAATGGTTGAAAGTTTAGGGTTTTTCCATGAGAGTTCTTATGTTGTTTGCTTAGTTTTTAGGGAAGAAAGTGAATTATGGTTGTTAAATAAACAACTTTTGTGAAAAGTGTTTCCATGAAAACACCTAAAAGGACCTTTTTTATAAAGGTTGTAAAATAGGTAATAAATGTGTGTAATAATTGAAATATTGAGTTGCTATGAGAGGGTATATGAATTGACTAGGCTCGGTGTGTCAAAAATGAACACATTTCATTTTACGAGCCTAGGGGTAAAATTGTAATTTTGTAAAAGTATAGGGGCAAAATGGTAATTGTGCCAAAATAGAAACTTTGAAATGTTTTGAATAATGTGGTGATTTAATAAGTTAAATATGTCATTATAGATCAAGAAGAACGTGGAATCAACCTTGACCGAGGAAAAGGCAGATGTAAGTTTATATGTAAACGATACATCCTTATTACGTATGTTTTTAACATCCTTATTACGTATGTTTTTACTTATTAATGCATTGTGTGGATATGAATGCTTATTGGTGAGATTTATTAAAAATGGTAGAAAATGAGTAAATTCTCGGATGAACCTTCGGGCTAGGAATATGGGTACGGATAAATATTCGTAAATATGTAATTATTGGTGGGTTGTGCACGATACCACCGTAATTATTATTGTTGGTGGGTTGTGTGTGATACCACCTTGTTGTTTGTTAACGATGGGCTATATGCGATACCATCATATGTATTATCATTGGTGGGTTGTGTGCGATACCACCGTAAACGTGTAATTATTGGTGGGCTATGTGCGATACCACCTTGTTAATTCTTAAATGGTGGGCTATGTGCGATACCACCTTGTTAATTACTAAATGGTGGGCTGTGAGCAAAACACCGAGTATCCAACTTTATTCCAAAATGTTCATCGAGAAACTTGTCTAAGTGAAATTACATATGGCTTTGTGGTGATAAGTGCAGGGTATAAGTGCAAGTAAATATGAGCAATGTTTATGATATGTGTTTGGGATGTGGTAAGGTTTGAAATTAGTAAGCATGATTATGAAGATATGAATTGTTTTTACATAGTATGTAATGTTTTTGATTAGTAAGTATTTGGTACGATGCTTATTGTTTACATATAGACTTACTACTCTTAAAGCTTACTCCCTTCTCTTTTCCCTTATTTTATAGTGTCGAAGAGCCAGCTCGGGATACGGAGATAATCAGAGGATCACCCACACAATCAGTAAATCTTGGTATAGTTAGATGTAGCATTTTGAGCATGGCATGTATAGGGACTTAGTTTTAGTTGAATGTCATATTGTTTTGGCCAAATGTGTTGGCTCATTTGAGGATGAATTGTTTTGTATAAGGCCATAGTTGATGGCTCTTTCTTATTAATCTATGAAATGATGAGGTTATTCATGAGTGTGCAAGTTGTATGGTTATTTAATTGGAGTATTTATGCATAAATAAGTTGGTTACTTAATATGGTTTATGATGATGTAAGTAGGGGTGGTAGTAAGAGCTTGGTAAATAGCCTTGTTCTTGTCCACACGGGTAAACACACGGGAGTGTGTCTAGGCCGTGTGTGACACACGGTTAGCCTCATAGGCGTGTGGTTAGGCCGTGTGTCCCCCTGCATGCTAAGTTGGCAAGTCAGTATGCTCAGTAGTAACCACACGGGTGGAGACACGACCGTGTGTCTCAACCGTGTGGGAGACACAACCTAAGGCATGGGCATGTGCCCAGGCCGTGTGAAGCCTGCACCTGAATTTAGGAATTCGCCACATGGTCCAAGGAAACGGGCGTGTGCCTTGGCCGTGTGACCATTATAGGATCATGATGTCAGAAACAGAATGTCAAGGTTTTTGCACACAGGCTAAGACACGGGCATGTTGTAGCGGTGTGAAGGACACGGGCCATGGACACGGGCGTGTGTCCGGCCGTGTGAAAACCCCTTTAGGTTCAAAATGAAAAATAAAATCCACACGGACTAGGGACATGTGTGTGTGTGACCACACGGCCTGCCCACACAGGCGTGTCCCTCATCACACGAGCGTGTAGTCCTGTTTTGTGTAAAAATTTTCTGAGTGTTCAAAAGTTTCCTGTTCAGTCCCGAACCACTCCGTAAGTATGTTTAAGGTCCCATAGACCTATAAGAGGGATGTTATGAATTCAAATGAAAAGTGTTGAGTTGAAACGAAATTTTAAGGCCCGATGTTGTATGTTTGAGTAAGATAAGTTCGATAACGCCTCGTACTCGATTCCGGTGTTGATTACGGGTAAAGGGTGTTTCATTACTAACATCAAGACATACAACCAGCCGAGCAAAATGACAATGAGAACCATTTCCAGTGTTTTAGTCAAGTTTAATCATTGAACCAATGATGCTACCAATAGCTCAAATCAAAATTTCTTGTATAACCTAGATAACAAGCCAGACAAGCAAACCCAAGCCACCAGTTTTTTTATAGTGTCCTAAACAAGAGAGAAAGTTGGAATCAAGAGCCGAACCGTAAGGTATTGCCTAAAATCACCCAATGTTCGTCAGTCAATGCCTTGGAGTAATTATCACCATCAAGGAACTTGAGTAGGTAGAAATCATTTTGGAGGAGACCCTAGAATAGTATCCGAAAAGATGGTGGAAGTACATCATTTGAATCATCGATTGTTGAAAAACACTAGCAGAAGAGTCCATAATCATAAAAAATCATCATATTTCTATCATAATTAAAAAATTATTTAATGAAGATTTTAGATTTTATAAATAAGGATTAAAAGAGAGGAGTAGACAAGTACCTAATGGTTTTAGTTCCAAAAATAGTAAGTTAGAGAATCCTTTCAAGATTTATTACATTACCAATTAATATAATGGTAACATTGCATCTTGGCTTCTCAAATATTTATTTTTGATTTTGACCCTATAATTTTTTTTTTTTTTTTTGGCTTGGTGCTTGATATAAAGGGTGGCACATACTCGTATAAAAAATATTAAAATAATGGATAAACTATATAGATGAGCACTCAATTTTATATGTTTTCATTTTGGGAACAAAAATAAAATTTTTCTTGAAATTTAGGAACTATCGTTAACAACTGTTTCCATTTTGGTTACCCATTATTAATTCAAAGTTCATTTTAGTCATTCAACTTTAATAAATTTTATTTTGGTCACTCATTTTATCTTTTTAATTTTTTTCTCTTTTCTTAGAATTAATTTTAATTTTTCTTAATAAAAAGGAAAAACTTAGGCTTTGTAGGAAACTAGTTGGGTTTTATAGGAAAACCATTTTTTTAATTTCCTTTATGTTTTTCTTTTCGAATTAATTTTATCTTTTTTCTTAAAAAAATCTAGAGTTTACATGGAATTACTTGAGTTTTTAAAGATAAAACCATTTTATCTTTTTTTTTAGAATTAATTTTACTTTTCTAGTAAAAGGAAAAACTTAAGTTTTACATTGAATTGCCCAAAGAAAAATCATCCTATCTTTTTAAGTTTATTTACTTTTCCCAAAAAACCTAAGTTTTCCTTATAAATTCTTTAAAAAAAAATAACCAAAAGGAAAACAATTATTAACGATAATACTTAAAATAAAATGAAAATTTTAAATTTTAATGCCTAAAATGAAAACTTAAAAATTATGTGATTAATTATATAATTTTACCTAAAATAATAAATATATAACTGTATTTGAGACCTTCTTATAGATTAAATATCGCATTCTTACCTTATTAAATAAATTTTATACATCAGTTTATATAGATGGACACATTAATATTACCTTATAAATATTACCTTTTAAAATATTGTTTCTTCATCATTATCATCAACTTTTTTTTTTTTTACGAAGTGAACAATTATATTACAATTTAAAAAGATGAAAAATTTATAAACATCATCTATTCTATACTAAGTGCATGCCAAGAGTTTGATTAAATTGATATTACCTATCACTTGAATCTCAACTTAATTGAAAAATTATTAAAATATATATTTTTTTCAAAATAACAATTATTGCTATGGGAGTATTTTATCTTTATCTCTTTATATGAAATAAAATATATATTTATGATAAGATCTATACTTAAGATATCATGATTTTCAATATCTCAATTTTATCATATCAATTACAGTCTCTTTTTAATAGACACGTGTGTTTTTTTAATATAGATTTTTCAAGGTGTGTCAAAATCTAGATTTAGTGTATATATAGAACTTAAACTATTGTAAAATCAAGGTACTTTTACTCATTTTGTATATTTTTCTTTCTTACATATACAAAACAAGATAATGGCACACCAGATAAATTTTTTATGTATTTCTAGATAATGGTATACCCATGGTGAAAACATTTATATAACGAACTTATAAAAATTTATATAAAAATTAAATGTGATCTTAGTTAAGAATTAAGATATGTGTTCAAATATCATAATTCTCATTATATGTGTATATATATTTGAAATATCAAAATATAAATACATAAATATCTTCAAAATAATATTTGTTGTTGTGTAAAAGGGATGACTTTTTTTTTTTTGTAATTTAACACTAAATTAAGACTTAGTTGATTTGTGTCACTAACTCAATCAAAACGTTGATATTAGAATATGTCATAAATCCTTATACTTTTAACAAATTTGATATTTAATCCCTATACTTTTATTTTAAAAATTTAATTCCTTTACTTTTGATTTCAAAATTCAAATCTAATTATTAACACTATTAATTGTTCTTGGTAAATTTGTTAGTGTACAATTTGAAATTTGAAATTTAAAAAAATATAAAAATCCTCTTGATAGCCATTTAACTTAAAAAATGTTGACATAATAAATATGAATTTAACAAAATAATTTTAACAATATTAACAATTAAATCCAATTTTAAAATCTAAAAATAAATGGACTAAATTCTTAAAATAAAAATACAAAACTAATTCATAAATTTATAAATAATACAAAGACTTGTAGCATATTTTAACTGATTCTTAGTATATAGTATAGAAATACAAATAAAAATTGATCTAAAATAAATAAATGTATATGAAAATAACCCAAAATAACCCACTTACATAAAAATAACATCGCCTTAAATTTACACTTCCATAACTTTTGAATTTTTCTATTGACATTTTTAACAATTATTAAAATTTATCAATATAATTATATTTGACACGAAAAGTTTTGAATCAATAATTTTAACAATTTGAATTTTTTAAAAAATGTATAGAGAATTTTAATTTACTCAAAACTTAGAATAATCTACAAGAATACAATATGAAATATGACCATTAAATTATTATAATATTAATGTTTTTTACGAAAGTGTAAAATGATCAAAATATCGATTGAGATGCCAAATAAATAGCTTAACTAGACAGTATACCAAAAACTTTGACAATATACAGTGTAGGGCCCTAAATTTGCCCGGGCCTATTTTATAACCAAAACCAAAAAAAAAAATGATAACCAAATTAAAATTGATCCAAAACAGTCCAATAACAATCCATTTACACCAAGAAGCCCAATTATTAAACCGAACCTAACCCAATTACAAGCTAACCCAAATTATGACCCAATCTAAAATCGCCCGAATGGCCCAAATAGTTTCAGCAGATCGAAACCCTAGAGTATTCCAAGTGCCATAAATGACCTCATGGCGTATCTCCACGCCCCGCTTCAAAGACCCCACGCACAGCATCACCACGTCAGTGGCCCTTCCTACGCGCACCATACCTCCGCCAGCATAGCCTCCGTACGCCGCGCGCCGAGCGCCACGTACAACCATTGCTGAGCCTTCGTACCTGCGAAAGAAAAAGACAAGAACAAGAACAACGAAAACAACAGCAGAGAAAAACAAGAGAAAAAAAAAAGAAAAATTGTATTTTCCATTTTGGATTTATGCGAATTCGGCTATAAAAAGAAAGCCAGAAAATTTTGTAAAAGGGGGGGAAACTTTGTTTTTACGCACACTGTTATTGCGCATACAATATACAAAAGAATAGAGAGAAATCAAAAAAATTCCAAAAAAAAGGTGATTTTTCTTTCGGCTTTCAATATTTTGTTCCTTTCATTTTCTGGGTCTTTGTTTCGAATACTCAAGTGATAATAAAAAAGGAGAAATAGATTTACCTTCGAGATATGATCAATCGCCTGCGTTCTTCATCGAAATCGAAATAAAGGTGGCCTAGATCTATCAATAAATCGCCAACTACTACGGCACTATGGTGGAGAGAGTGTTTAGGTTGCGGCTGAGAAACATAGAAAAGAAATGGGCTAGGGTTTCAAACAAAAGGGAAAATGGGGGTTAGCAGAAGGCTTAAGTCTGCGTTTATAGGGTGATTAACCATTAATGAAATGACGGCGTTTCAGGTTCAGTCTGATAGCTATAAACGACGTCATGTAAGCACCCTGACCCAACCCGATTCGGAACCCGGAGGACCCGTGTGTTTCTTCTAAAAGGATTATTTGCGCACCTATTCCTCCTTTGTCGTATTGTTTTTGATTAAACATGTTATGCATTTCCTTGTTCTTTTTAATTGAGCTATACAATTTATGCATTATTTCAATCTAATCCTATCTGTGTGCTGCGTTTTGGTTATCGAAATATTTGCTAGATTAGTCCCTAAACTATTTGAACGCATTTAATTCACTCCTTAAACCTGTTTAAATCTTTATAAAATAGCCTTTAAGTTTCATTTCTGTTTCAATTAAGTATTTTTTTTTTTGTTTTCACATACAATCATCGCATTTTATTAGATTTAATTCATTTTATTTATTTGGTTTTAAATTATTTTTGTAATATGATAAATATATTTATATATTATTAATTTTAAGTTATTTATACATATTATTTATTCTAACTTATTTTAACAATTTGTTCATTTTAAAATGGTTTTGTATATATTCTTGTTTTAAAGGTTTATATAACATGTTTAAATGCTTCTATACGTCATTATTTTATATATATTATTATTTGAATTAAATTATTTTATTTTCTAATATACATGTATATAATTTATGTTGTAATTATTTTATTCTTGTGCATGTATCATTAAGTTTATGTTATGTATATATATATATATATATATATATATATTTTAATCCATTTATGTGGACATTTAATTTTCTCTAAAATTATTTGTGTTATATATTTTTCTTTCCTAATTTAGTATATATATTTTACTATGTACATTTATTGTATCTTACGAAATATGTAGTGTTTTAATGCCATTTCGGTTTTAAGATCATAAGGTAATGCTCGTGTTTAAGGGTTTTGAGAAAATCGTGCTCTAACTTACTGAGTTCCGATTCTCTTCGTTTAAAACCTAGTAACCGAGTATCCTTTCTCTCTTAAATCAAAAGGCGATATTTGAAATAAAAAACTTATTCTCAGGAAATTGAGATATTGCGCCCTAACTTACTGGGTGTGATATTTTATCATCTCGAGATAAGAATTTCAAAAGAATAAAGGCAATATTCCGTATTTGGGAATTTTGAGAAATAGTGCCCTAACTTACTGGGTTTCGATTTTTCATTTGACCCAAATAATTGAATATCCTTCTTAATTTTTAAATGTACGAGTATTGAATGTCGAAGGATAAATCTAATTTCGAGAACATAAGATGTGCCCTAACTTACTGAGTACGACATTTTATTTCTTTGAAATAAGAAATTTTAGCATCCAATATGATTTTGTCCAAATATTTCTTAAGTAAATGGATCGTAATCTAGAATCTTTTCAAATTTTCGACGTCAGGACATTAATTAATCAATTCGGTACCAATTTTGGGCGTAACAGGGGTGCTAATCCTTCCTCGTATGTAATCGACTCCCGAACCTATTTTCTCGAATTTCGTAGACCAAAAACACCATTTTAGTAAACCAAAATATTTTATTAAAACAAAGGTGACCCGATCACACCTCATCAAAAAATATTGGTGGCGACTCCATTTCCATATTTTTAAAGTCGATCCCATTTTTCAAAACCTGATAAAAAATGGTTTCGATAGCTTGGCGACTCCACTAGGGACTGAAAGAGAGTCAATCTGTAAAATTGATTAATTTTTTTTTCATTTTGTTGAAAATTGAAAATTTGATTTGAAGATTACAATCCTTTTATTGCATTCATCTCATTTGATTGTTATGGTTCGAGTCTTGTAAAATACTTTGGCATCATATTGCATGACCGCTGGGTCACACCTTTAAGTGGGAGTGAGAAACGACTACTTCGTGAGGTTTTCACCTCCGTGCAGGATAATGAATCACTTCCGGAATATATCTATACCTATGTCTTCGTGAGATTTTCATCTCCGTGCAGCCATAGGGAAATGTATTCCCCTGAACTGAACTCGATCCATATGAGCCTATAATGGGTGAGGATTGAGGAATCTGCTGGTTCAGGTACCCTCAACTGTAGAACTCAAACCGCATATAAAAAAGCCCTAGGAGCCTACCCTAGATAGAGCCACGCCAAACCTAGTGGTCACCCGGTCAGGTGTTCTATGTTGTTTATTTCTCTGGCACTAACGTGTTTTCTTTTGATTGCATTACATTGCATTCATTCCATGTATTTTTATATTAGAGAGAGATGTCGATTTGGGTTCGGTTGTTAAATTAGGGAGCTCGGCATGGAGAACGAATTTCTTGATGAAACGGAAGACAATACGGATGTTCGCATATTTGTAGTCCATTTCATGTAAAGAGCTTTGTCCTCTAGTAAAGTTTCCTAAAAGAAATTGAGTTAGAATCGACATCTCTTTACATTCATTTCATGCATTCACATAGCATTACATCGCATGCACTAGATTCATGAGAAGACCCTGATTAATTAAAAATTATTTCAGTCAACCTAGAAGATATGAACAAAGGTTGGAGAGAATAGAGCAAAGACAAATACTGATGCAAGAGCAGTTGGCCAAAATTCAATGGACATGCGAGACCAAATAAATATGATGCACCAGATAACCCAATTACTAGTTGGAGGGCTTAAAAAAGGGAGTGGCCTAGTGGTCGGCAGTGTGGATGGTGACGAAGACATCGTTTATTCCCCGATAAGTATCTCGACTCAACCAAACACGCATTCGCATGGGGTACGCGTCATTATCAGACCCCAACGTCAGACTGACACTTCGGCCCTGTTAAACTTCTCGATGGGTTCAGGTTCTAACCCGGAGGATGATCGAGCCAAACCGATTGTACTGACAAAATAAAAGAAAAAGGAAAATGGACTTTAGAAGCCCCGAAAAAAAAGAAAAATAAAGCGAATAGTAGGAGAAGGCATAACAGGGGCAACCAGAAGCTTATCATAGTAGGCCAGCCAATGATTGTAATAACCGGCCATCAAGGCTCCCCAGGGCAAGAACCCGATCCAAGACCGAACTCAGAAAAATCTCAGTTCACACCCATTCCAATCACGTACAGAGAGTTATACCAAATGTTGTTTGAAGTGCATGTTGTATCCCCTTTTTACCCGAAACCAATACAACCTCTATACCCAAAATGGTATGACCCAAAGGCCCAATGTGAGTACCACGCGGGGGCCATAGGGCATTCGATAGAAAATTTCCTTGCTTTCAAGAAATTGGTGGAAAAATTCATCAATATGGGTGTTGTGAAGTTAGATAACGCGTCAAATGCAGAAATATGAACCTGGGAGCATTTTGAACAATTGGACTGCGAAAAAATTCCTGTAGTATTTAGAGCTTACTCGGAGTAATGTACAAAACGCACTTGTTGCTTTAAGCCTAGGAGCAATAAGTTTTATTTTGTGAAATAGGTTTGTATTCAGAATCCTTATTTAAATGAAATGCATCTTTTTGTTTATAGATTCTTTCATACTTTGGATTACTATCCAAATATTATTTCATTCTTTATTCATACAAATATTCATTCATAGGTTCATTCATTCTTTCCATATTCTTTTGAACTTACAATAGGTCCCCAGATATCAATGACATGGGCGACGCCATTACTGACTCCCTTTTTGAGTGAAATAAGTGTCTAAGGGATCTCAGGACTTTGAAGATGATAGAAATTATAACATATCTTCTAATTTGTTAATAATGGATGAAAAGAAGATCCTACGTCGCGAGCCAAGGAAGGAGATAAAGATCAAAACCTAACTCAATGCAGAAATAAGATTTCCTATATGTGGGGCATGAATGTTACCAAGCCAGTCTCATCAAAAGCTAGGCAACATCAATTCACTTTCGAGGATGTTGGTTACTTCACTAAGATGGTAAAAGTCGCTTCATGTGCCAATATTACAAAGTCGATAGTCATCAGAACAAAAAAGAAAGAAAGAAGAATATTGACAAAAAAAATGTCGAAAAGATCATATTCAACCGCACAATGTCAAAAGTTTGCGGGCTGTTCAAAGATTAGGTGCCATATCATAGTAAAGGCAGCCAAAAAGAAAAACAAAAGATAAAAAAAAGACCAAGACTTGTAAAGATTGGCATACAGAAGTTACTATTTACCCTATATGCTTATCAAACATTGGCTAGAACGGTCACCGGGGCAGCACATTTCTCATTGGTTTCGCCCATTCAAGTCAAATTTCCTTTTTCTGAGTCTTATCAGAACTGAAGTTGGATGAGGCAGAACGCGTTTAATCTCAATATGATCAGTTGAATTTGAAGAGAAAATGTTAAAAGCTATCTATCACGGTCAGATGATGCGAGCTCACAACAAAAATGATTCGTCTTAAAAAATTTCATGATAGGGCTTTGAAAAAGATTCTTTCCCATGCAAAAGGGACTTTAGAAGAAAGATGATGCCAAACCGAGAAGGACCTTAGGCAGCAAAGAAGGCTTGTTCTAGGGAAGCATGGATATTGTCTAAGATAGATAACAAGGACATACCCAATCCGGAGAATTCAAATTCAATAAAAAAAGATTGAAAAAAGAAGAAGAGAGAGAAGAAAAATTTTTAGCAAAAAAAGAAGAAAGAAAATGAGAGGCCAAGGCAAAAACCCGCAAAAGGCGCTTTGAAACCAAAGGGGATTTGATTTGAAAACCCAAAAAGGGCGACTTAAATTTTGATCAAAGGGGGCATACAGCAGTCTTGCTATGCTTGAATTAACAATGAGGAAGTATGCTACGTCTTGGGGCATCAATGAAGTACTTCGGATCCCTAAACACATATTGAGCTTAAAATGGCCCTCAAGAAGTTTGAACAGAGAAGCTCAGGCTGCGATATCTGGGGCACCTAGTTTCCACTTTATCCATTTTAAATTTGTTATTTGTGATTATATTATTCTTTTCAAAATATGTTCACAATAAATTTCTTTCTTGATTGCGATTGCTATCTTTGCTTAGCTTATTTGTTCCAAGCTATGCTCCTAATTAATCTCTTCTTTGTCCATGGTTATGATCTTTTTCAAGCACTTCGTATTGAAATAACATTAGTGGACTAATAATATTTTCATAAAATGAGTTTCGCATATTACTCCAAAAACTCTTTGAATAATACAAGAAACTAAAACAGACTATTGTTTAAAACTCACCAAGTTTAAGGAAGAGTCTAAATTGAGGATATCTCTTTGGATTTTCTGTCAAAAATAGTTGGCGATACAATCTCGACAAAAATGGGCAATGTTAACCCAAATGTAAAATGGGAATCATTCTTCGGAGAAAAATTGATATTCTGCATTCACGCGGGCATCATACATACACATCTGGTTAGGTCACCCGAGGAGTGATCAATTGATGAAACAAGCTACAGGCCCTATACCCTTGAGTTATAGTGGGATAGATAGAAGATAATACAGATCTCATACCTTTGAATAGAAATGTGATGGATTGAAGAAGAAGTAAATCCTACATTTCAAGGTTGCAGTGGGATAGATGGGAAGAGATTCAAATCCTATACCCCTAAGTCACAATGAGATGAACCCTGAAGTTACAGTGGGGCAAATCTGTTGAACAGTTATAATTGTTTCCTCTGGTTTTCTGTCAAGAATACCAGCCGAACAAGAGGGTAGCATATTACCCTGATGAACAATGAACGATGACACCTTAAGTAGGGATCATTCTCATGAAATTCTGCATTTAGGAGCATTTGATTCATTCCGATCATTGCATCCTAATCTTTGTAAGAAATCATTCTCATGACATTCTGCATCCATACAAATGGCATCCATATAACACATCTATTTAGGGGCATTTGATTCATTCCGATCATTGCATCTTAATCTTTGTAAGAAATCATTATCATGACATTCTACATTCATACAAAAGTCATCCATAAGAGACATCTATTTAGGGGCATTTGATTCATTCCGATCATTGCATCCTAATCTTTGTAAAAAGACCATTCTCATGACATTCTGCATTCATACAAATGTCGTCCATAATACATTTAGTTAGGAGCATTAGATTCATTCTGATCATTGCATTCTAACCATTTTGCATAAGCATAAATACGAAATTGATTTTACAAGACAGGTCCCCTAGAAGACGTTGTCGCAACATCGGTGAATTCAAAGATCTTGACTCCCTAAGTTTGCAGTGGAGCAAATCGAAGATAACAGATTTGGCATTCCTGAAGTTGCAGGAAGCAAATCAAAAATAGCGGATCTGGCAATCCTAAAGTTACAGGAGCATATCGGAGACGCCAGCCCTATATCTATGACTAGCAGTGGAATAGGTCAAAAATTGTAGATCTTGTCACCCTAAGTAGTAGACAACTAAGATCAAACGGAAAATCTGATCTCCCTAAGCAGTAGTGGAACAAATTTAAGCCACCAGCCCTATCTCCATGACCAGCAGTGGAATAGGTCAAAGTTGTAGATCTTGTCACCTTAAGCAGTAGGGAACCAAGATCGAACGGAAAATCTGGTCTCCCTAAGCAGTAATGGAATAGATTTAAGCCACCAACCCTATCTCCATGATCAGTAGTGGAATAGGTCAAAGATCGTAGATCTTGCCACCCTAAGCAGTAGGGAACCAAGATCGAACGACAAATCTGGTTTCCCTAAATAGTAGTGGAACAGATTTAAGCCACCAGCCCTATCTCCATGACCATCAGTGGAATAGGTCAAAGATTGTAGATCTTGTCACCCTAAGCAGTAGGGAACCAAGATCGAACGGCAAATCTAGTCTCCCTAAGTAGTAGTGGAACAGATTTAAGCCACTAGCCTTATCTCTATGACCAGCAGTGGAATAGGTCAAAGATTGTAGATCTTGTCACCCTAAGCAGTAGGGAACCAAGATCGAACAGCAAATCTGGTCTCCCTAAATAGTAGTGGAACAGATTTAAGCCACCAGCCCTATCTCTATAACTAGGATTGGAATAGGTCGAAGATTGTAGATCTTGTCACCCTAAGCAATAGCAGACCAAGATCGAACGACAAATCTGGTCTCCCTAAGCAGTAGTGGAACAAATTTAAAGCCACCAGCCCCATCTCCCTGACCAGCAGTGGAATAGGTCAAAAATTGCAAATCTTGTCACCCTAAGCAGTAGTGGACCAAGATCGAACAACAAATCTAAAATCCTGAGTTTGCAGGAGCAGATTGAAGACAACAAATCTGGCAATCCTGAGTTTGTAAGAGCAAATTGAAGTTAGCAAGTCTGGCAATCCTGAGTTTGCAGGAGCAGATTGAAGATAGCAAGTTTGGCAATCCTGAGTTTGCGGGGGGCAGATTGAAGATAGTAGATTTGGCAATTCTGAAGTTGCAGAAGTAGATTGAAAGTCTAATTTTCCTTGAATTGGTCGAAGCGTTAGTTCTCAGGCCCCTGAAGAAGCAGCGGGATGGAATGAAGCTACGCAAAGAAGAAAAGCACCGAATGAAGTCAAGATTCGACAAGATTGGGCAAATTTAGCCCTTTTTAAGTCTTTGTTCTATTCTCATTACACGACAATGAGCAAAGAGGGGCAACTGTAGGGCCCTAAATTTGCCCGAGCCCGTTTTATAACCAAAAACCAAAAAAAAAAAACGATGATAACCAAATTAAAAATTGATCCAAAACAGTCCAATAATAGTCCATTTACACCAGCAAGCCCAATTATTAAACTGAACCCTAACCCAATTACAAGCTAACCCAAATTATGACCCAATCCTCAAATCTACTGAATGGCCCAAATGGTTTCAGCAGATCGAAACCCTAGAGTATTTCAATAATGTAATGACCTCGTGCATATCTCCACGCTACCGCTTCAAAGACCCACGCGTGCAAGGCCACCACGTTAGTGGCCCTTCTTCTACGCAAGACCGTACCTCCTCCAACAGAGCCTTCAGACGCCCACGCCGAGCGCCACGTACAACCACTGCTCACCTTCGTACCTGCGAAAGAAAAAGACAAGAACAACAACAACGAAAACAACAGCAGAGAAAAACAAGAGAAAAAAAATTGTATTTTCCATTTTGGATTTATGCAAATTCGGCTATAAAAAGAAAGCTAGAAAATTTTGTAAAAGGGGGAAAAACTTTGTTTTTATGCACACTGTTATTGCGCATACAATATACAAAAGAATAGAGAGAAATAAAAAATTCCAAAAAAAGGTGATTTTTCTTTCGGCTTTCAATATTTTGTTCCTTTCGTTTTCTGGGTCTTTGTTTCGAATACTCAAGTGATAATAAAAAAGGAGAAATAGATTTACCTTCGAGATATGAACAATCGGTTGCGTTCTTCGTCGAAATCGAAATAAAGGTGGCCTAGATCTGTCAATAAATCGCCAACTGCTACGGCGCTATGGTGGAGAGAGTGTTTAGGTTGCGGCTGAGAAACATAGAAAAGAAATGGGCTAGGGTTTCAAAAAAAAAGGAAAAGGGGGGTTAGCAAAGGGCTTAAGTTGGCTTTTATAGGGTGATTAACCATTAATGAAACGACATCGTTTCAGGTTCAGTCTGATAGCCTTGAAACGACGTCATGTAAGCGCCCTGACTTGACCCGATTCGAAACCCGGAGGACCCGCGTGTTTCTTCTAAAAGGATTATTTGCGCACCTAGTCCTCCTTTGTCGTATTGTTTTTGATTAAACCTATTATGCATTTCATTGTTCTTTTAATTGAGCTATACAATTTATGCGTTATTTCAATCTAATCACATATGTGTGCTGCGTTTTGATTATCAAAATATTTGCTAGATTAGTCCCTAAACTATTTGAACGTATTTTAATTCAGTCTTTAAACCTGTTTAAATCTTTATAAAATAGCCTTTAAATTTCGTTTCTGTTTCAATGAAGTATTTTTTTTTTTCACATACAATCTTCGCATTTTATTAGATTTAATTCATTTTATTTATTTGGTTTTAAATTATTTTTGTAATATGATAAATATATTTATATATTATTAATTTTAAGTTATTTATACATATTATTTATTCTAACTTATTTTAACAATTTGTTCATTTTAAAATGAGTTTTTATGTATATATTCTTGTTTTAAAGGTTTATATAACATGTTTAAATGCTTCTATACTTCATTATTTTATATATATTATTATTTGAATTAAATTATTTTATTTTCTAATATACATGAATATAATCTATGTTGTAATTATTTTATTCTTGTGCATGTATCATTAAGTTTATGTTATGTATTAGAAAGAAAAATATAACAAATAATAATAATGTCCATAAATGGATTTATATATATATATATATATATTAATCCATATGGACATTTAATTTTCTAAAATTATTTGTTATATATTTTTCTTTCCTAATTTAATATATATATTTTATTATGTACATTTATTGTATCTTATGAAATATGTAGTGTTTTAATGTCATTTCGATTTTAAGATCATAAGGTAATGCTCGTATTTAAGGGTTTCGAGAAAATCGTGCTCTAACTTACTGAATTCCGATTCTCTTCGTTTAAAACCTAGTAACCGAATATCCTTCTCTCTTAAATCAAAAGGCAATATTTTAAATAAAAAATTTATTCTCGAAAAGTTGAGATATTACGCCCTAACTTACTAAGTATGATATTTTATCATCTCGAGATAAAAATTTCAAAAGAATAAAGGCAATATTCCGTATTCGAGAATTTTGAAAAATAATACCCTAACTTACTGGGTTTCGATTTTTTATTTGACCCAAATAATTAGATATCCTTCTTAATTTTTAAATGTACAAGTATTGAATGTCGAAAGATAAATCTAATTTCGAGAACATAAGATATTGTGCCCTAACTTACTGAGTACGACATTTTATTTCTTTAAAATAAGAAATTTTAACATCCAATATGATTCTGTCCAAATATTTCTTAAGTAAATAGATCGTAATCTAGAATCTTTTCAAATTTTTGACGTCAAGACATTAATTAATCAATTTGATACCAATTTTGGGCGTTACGGGGTGTTAATCCTTCCTCGTACGTAACCGATTACCCGAACCTATTTTCTCGAATTTCGTAGACCAAAAACAATATTTTAGTAAACCAAAATATTTTATTAAAACAAAGATGACCCAATCACACCTCATCAAAAAAGATTGGTGGCGACTCCATTTCCATATTTTTAAAGTCGGTCCCATTTTTCAAAACCCGATAAAAAAATGGTTTCGACATACAGGAGTCAAATTAGATCCGAGGAAATCTGAAAGTAACGAAAATAAACTAAAAAAAGAAAAAGAAAAAATGAAACGTCCATACATAAAGCAACAATTAGCCCGTAATGATACCCGCCAGAATATCAGTCTTACCTCGTGCATAAATTGTGTAAACTAAGCGGATGGCGTCAAGCCATCCGTCTAGTGATTCCCAAGAGTCAGCAACCTGAAAGCAACAACAGAAGATGGTCACTAAAGCCATGCCAAGATAGCAGCATCCAAAGGACAAAAATGGGTAATAATTATCAAGTTTTCCGACAGGTTTGAGATGAAATTTCTAGAATGCAAATTGAAAAGCACTATACTTACGAAGAAAACTGGACCAGAGGTGGTATCGATACAGAGACCTGCACCTGGTGGTAAAGTCAGATCAGCACATGCTGATACAGAAACAATATCTGGAATATCAACTCTTATAGCCCTTTTGTCCATATCTGTTACATCTGAAGTTCTTCCAGAGAGGCTCCGGGTAATTTGTCTCTGATCAACTCTGATGACCTGCTCAATTGGAAAAATTGAAGAGGGACATGGACATGGAAAAACGTAATCAATGTCTGAGCAGATCTGACCTTTAACTACTCTAAGTTAGGGTTACTATTTAAGCAATTAAACAGAAAAGCAATACATGCTAGTACAAGTGGCGACAAACAAGCAGTGAACACTATAATACACTCCAAATTCCAAAGGAACTTACAACAACCTAATTTCAGCCATTAACTATCAAAATATGTTTGACAAAACTAATGTCCATGGTCAGGCAAAAATGAATGAAAATTGATATCAATTAGCCACGGACAACAATAAGACCAAACAGTTTCTTTTTACCTGTTGAAGTGCTTCATGATTCAAAAAGAACTCTGTTCTCTTCCAAGCACCATGAGGAGCCATTGAATTTCCTACTGGTGGTGCAGTAAGATACCCATCCTTAAGATGGGGTAAAGGTAACTGTCAAAATTTTATTTCAGTTAGACATAATATTAAATGAGTTGCCCAGCTAATTCGATTGAGAATAAACAGAGTGATGGCTTCCGCAATAATAGTTCTCTTAACCAGATGAGCCATCTGGTTTAAACATGAACGAGCAAATGAGAAAAAAAATAATCTTCAAGAAGACAGGCACTCGAAAATGAAGAGGGTGACAGAATACAATTACAGTAGCTTGCAATTACATTTTTAAATAAAATTATGTTTCTTATGATTTGAAGACAAGATCACTAAGCCAAGGAGGTATTGCTAGGCCAAATCAGTTTATGCTATGTTTGGGAACATCAATTGGATTTCATTTGCTATATATAGTGAGAATGAAGCGCATACATTATATATAAAAATTAAGATTCAATATAATTACATATTTGAAGGGTATAAAAGCATGATTTTCAAAATCACAAATATGTATGGGAATTTTAAATTCACCACCAAAATAGGCATCTGACAAATCCAAGAACCTGCAAAATAATAAAAAATTTTACATTTATATGTGTTTTATCACACAACCTTTTTTAACTTCAGATTTTCAAACAATGCATCCTCACTTATTTTGCGAGGAAAACTAAATGAACATTGTTGGGTGTAAGCATGGATTGGCCAATCATTGAATAGGTTCACATTTCAAGCCAAAGGAATACTATTTGAAAAAGCATTGGAAAGCATGTGGTCTTTATACTGAAAGGATATTTTGCATCAAACTGAAGTTTCTGGTGCAGCTCAAAGATATAGTTGTGGTGCACTGATAATTGACAGTTAAAAACAGCACTAATGACTGACAAGAAAGAACTGCAGAACTAGAAGGATTACACCAAAAATACTCCTACAGTAGTAAAAAATGCTAATTAACCAGGTAAAGGAACAGAAGATCGTTTTCATTTTAACAGACTCAACATTTCTTATGGAAGATTCAATTAATTTAGAAAACAAAATAAACCTAAAAATACATTGTTGAAAGATTAAATACTGACCATTGAACGAACAAGCCTCAAGGCACTGCTGTAAACCTGGATGTATTTAAAACATCAAATAAGAACATATCCACAAAACTAAGATAGGAAATCAAAATGCAGAACACTGGAACTTTTAAATTAAGGAGAAAATTAAGAAGTATAACATTAGCTTTCTTTATTAAACTCATGTGACAAAATTTCATTAGCCAATAATTGAGCCACATATATAGCTTGAATGTAGGGTAAACCTCAGTAGTCCAGAAAAATACATTGATCTCTTACCGAGTAATTTGGTTTCAGTGCATGAGCAGCTGCAATATAGATAGCAGACTGGCTATACAGCTCATCTGGGTAAACTTCTTTCATATTCGGTGAACCTTGTCTTAAGGTATCCTCAGCTAGTCCATACTGCATTAGAAATAGAAATATTTCAATTTCCAAATCAATGCTTCACTTGTTTGAAATTTCACTTGATAAGGTCATTATCTAATCTCATTAATTTCACAAATGAACGTATCATAGGTGAGAATAAGATCATGCCATCCAGTATCACGACTAGTAATAACCAACAAACTTACCAGAACAGTTCCAAGGTTGTATATTGCTCGATGGAAATCAAATTGCAACTGTATTGCAGCACGAAACTACATTTAAAGCAAAGGGTATTGTAAGAATTGAAATGCAAAGTGAACTTCTTTTAGGACTTATCAGATGTCAAATGACTTTTGTACCTTACTAATTGCAGTCCTGACAATTTTTTGCTTCTCCCGAGCTGGAACAATAGCACTGAGTTCCTAAAGCATGCATGATAGAACATGAAAGTAAGCATAGCGTTCTAGGATTTCATAGAAGTAGACTCAGAAATTTGAAAGATATGGAAATAAAATGAAGCTGATTACAATATCAACATCATTAAAACATAGTTTACCTGAAGAGCAAGTCCCCAATTGTTTAGAGCCTGAAAGAGATTTATGAATCCTTAAAACCACTAAGATGTAGAATAAAAATGAAAGATGTAGTCATTCTAGTTGGGAGAATTACAAGACTAAAAGAAACAATTACTTCTAATATACCTGGGGGCTATTCCAGTTGAGCTGGACAGCTTTTTCATAGTTTTTTGTTGCCTGAAAACCCATAACAATAGGATTAGGCTCTATCAAAGTAAAGGACAAGGCTTTTATTACTACAGCAAGGCATTCCTTTGAAAACACCAAGGATTTCTACACAGCATGACCACAAGGACAATGTGTTTCAGCACTAATTTCCAGAATGACTGTATACCAAAACTCCAAAGTAAAATCCAGTTCCATGGCTCTTTGGCCTTACTAAAGTAGATTATATAACAGCATGCAGCTAACACGAAACATAAAGAGGAAACAAGATCTTATCCACACATGGAAAAGGTTTTCCATGACAAGACACCAAGATTTGCCTATAAAGGACTAGTATTAGCATGACTAAGATATCAAAATTATATAGTAAGAACCTGCTCCCATAGTTCTTCAGCCTCTTTGGTCCGACCACGCATTTTTGCTCGATCAGAGATTGCTATAGCCCAGTTGTAGAAAGCCTGTCATGAAATGAAATTGCATCAAAGTCATGAATGAATATCACTAGTGTATATATTATACAGCTCTACACTTATTTCAGTAAATTCTGTTGTGCATTCAGTTTTTTATCTGGCTTATGCACTCTGAGCAGTCATCATGCCTTTTTTAATTGAAATGGAACTTAAAAAAACCAAAAGATCATAGTAATGCAATGGATCATCAGCAACATGAACAAGCACACATACATCATGAAGTGTCGGGCAAAGACAAGTAGCCTCGTCATACTTTTTACAAGCCTCCTCTAGCAATGCATCTTTAGAAGGTGAAGTAGAATTTGGACTAACATTATCTGCACTTTCCTGCAAGCCAAATAAGAACAGAAAGGACATGATATGAGAAATCTGCATCTTTTGCAACCATTACAATATGCTTAAATTGACAATGTTAAGGAGGCTGCCCTTGCTATGTAATAATAAGACATGATAATCATTCTGAATGATGTTAAGCTAACATCAACAGTAACCAGTATCTCAAACCTGAAGAACCAATGCCCAATTGTAGAGAGCATCATAATCTTCTGGGTTTCTCTCCAGTGCAGTAGCATACCTACAAAATTTGACTGAAAATCAGTACTATTGAATAGCAGACTCTAAAGCAGCAACATATCAAGCTCGATATGGAAGTAAAGTGTGAAAAGTGTATAAAAACAAGATGACAGTACCTCCTGGCAGCATATATAAGAATCCGTTGACGAGACCTGCCTTCCTCATCAGTACCAGTGACACTATTGATCAACTCCATAGCAGCATTATTTTGGTAGGACTGACCTTGCGTGTTTTCTTGACTGAAGCATATATAAATCATGTAGTAGACAATGGTATCATTCACAAGCAGAAGAAACAAGGATCACATCATATTTATTCCAACAAGACTAGGAAACCTTTACTGCATGAATGGCGGCATATGAAAAAGAACATAAACTGAATTCTATAACGTGCAAAATCCCAAAACCAAGGATTCCTTCATCGAAGTTGGAAAAGATTAAGATTACAATTGATGCCGGACTTGAAATTCAGAACTAATTTAATGACTCAAAAGCAGGAAAAAAAAATCAAATTGCATCTGAAGTTCAAAGATAACGAGCTTCTAACATAACAATCACGTTCAAGAGTAATGGAAGACCTTTGATCGGATAACAGTTGCTCATCCATGCAATTAATGAAAATGAACTCGTAGACTAAAAGGAAGAGTACGCCTTAATTGCATCTAGTAGTTTGCCAATAGATAATCAGGAATCAAAATTCTGTAACTTCTCTATTCGGGATATAAAAGAGAAACAGCATAATTTTAGGTTCAGTTGAAACTCGAAATTCTCCACATTTAATTGAGGAGACGAATCAACGGGGAGCTTCAAAGATCGAAAGATTTGTACGTTGAAATCTCGTTAAATCAAATTTCAAATTAAAGAGTGTAATTTTTTGATCAACTGAAACTCGAAAAGAAAAGGAAAAAAGAAAGTACCTGTAAGGAGAACCTGCATCATCTTCGTCGCTTTTCAATTCACTTAGCAATTCTCTCATCGTGAAAGTCCGGTTCTCCTCATCTTTACGCCGCCCTGGAGGAGCAACTTGGTCGGTTGAAGCTTGTTTGGTCGTCTCATTCGATTGGATCAAGCTCTCATTGTTCGGCTCCGGCTTCGGATCGGCATCAGTTACCACAGGTTCCGGTTTCAGTTCCTCTACCGGTTGTTGTTCAGGTTGAGATTCTACTTTCAATTCCGATTCCGGTTCGGGTTCGGGCCGTGGTTGTGGCTGGAAACCATTTTGAAGTTCAGATCCCTCAGTCGTTGCGGACATAGCGTTGAACGAGAGATTTGCGTGCAACGCCAAAGCGGAACCCAAGATCTGAAAGATATATGAAGAAGAGAGAGAAAACTAGAAAATAAAGCGTGTTGAAGCCAAGATCCAATGCAAAAAAGGAAGTTACTTCAGCCGGGCCGTAAGAAGTCGCAGTAAAAGTAAAACATGGTAAACTACCATGTAAGAGTACAACTGTTATATTCAAATGCCAAGATTCCTCCCTCATTAGTAAATTTTAATGTATTGAAACCTAAGTTCGCACGGTGGTGTTGACCATTTTCTGAAATAATCATTATTAAAAAACCTAAATTTTGAACACGATATTAAGCTTAAAAAAATAACTAAGTTGGTTTAAAAAATGATTAGGGCATAGCTTTTATATTCAAAACCAAAATACAACATTTCTTGTGTAATTTATATGATATCAAATGAAATATACTTATAATTTAAATATCAACTTTTTAAAATTTAATTAAAAACATATAATGGTTATAATTATATAATCGTTAATATTAATAAAAAAAATTATTATATTTATATATATATATATATATATAGTGCTAACGAACTTAAATGAATTATTTATAAATATGGGTGAATTTAGTTAAATTTTGAAATTCATATTTTTTTAAGTTAAAATTGAGAAATTATTATGGTATTAATATTATGGGCATAATTCAAACTCAACTCAACCCATAAATTTTTTATGGCAGTAATATTATTTATGTAAGATTTTTACTTAAGGTGCATTTGTTTCTTGAAAATTATTTATGAAAAACATTTTCATGTTTTTGTGTTTGATTAATGACAAATAACTTGATGAATGAAGTTAATTATTCAATTACAGTAAACCCTTTTTATGCAAGTTGTCCTCTTTAAGAATTTTTGAAAATACCTCAATTATGAGTAAAAAGTTTTAGGTAATAATTTACTTGAACCGAGCTAAATATTAATATTTTATAATAAAATTTTAGTTTTGACTTTAGAAATGTTAAAATATTGATCTCAAATTATATTTTCAATATTATTAAATATATATTTATATTTACATTTAATAGTACATAATAAATTATTAATATAGTTAATGCAATTTATTATTTTAATTAAATTATTTAATATTATAATTTTATTTTGACAACAAAATAATAATAATAAATTTAAATTTAAAAATATTCTTGATATTCTATTAAAAATATTTTATATTAATATTTTAATAATAAGTATATGAAATATGATTTATAAATATTTAACGATGTTTTACAATATACATATAAATATTAATAATATAAGTATGAGTATTTTTAAAACTTTACTTATTTTCATTTATCCTTCCAATTTCAATGAACTATTATGAATATCATACATATAATTTGAAGTTTAAGTTTTAAGTAGTCATCGATTATTATTAAGCCTATATAAGATAATGTAATTATTATAAGATAAATTTTGATTGTCAAAAGAAATACTTCAATTCTTTTAACAAATATAATTTATAATATAAATGTTTCACTATAAACAATTTTTAAGAAATGATTTCATGGTGATTATTTTTTCATTTTAACATAAATCTTATTATGAAGATGATCGTGCACTAGTGTATGAATACTGAGTAAAGAATTAGCACGAAATATATAGAATTAAAAGTAGCTTTTACTACAAGTGTGATAGGTTACTTGTAATATTTATAAGTGTTCCAATGGAACACTCAGAATATTCCAAGGTTCAAACCCAAATAATTGTCAAATTGGTAAATGTGCTTATCAAGTTAATCAAGAACTAAGCAATTACTAATCTAATCTAGTTGAAAATTATTAATGCAAACCAAATAGGAAAATATATAGAGACCAAATCTAAATTATCAATTAAACTATATAACCTAAACTTTCTTCCTATTGTCTTAGAATATGCAAATGATGAAAATGATGGTCGATTGATTCGTTAATCACTAACTAAGTTAACAATGTTGGATCTGTTGCTCTAAGTGTAGTATATCCGTTTTTGTATACTTGAACTTTTCGAATAGATTGATTTAATAAAATTATCTATGAGTTGCATTAATATTATTTGTATATTGTCCTCAATGGTTTTTACATGCAAAGAAGAATGGAAGCAAATATTAGCTCATTAGTTATCTAATATTTAACTAATACTAAGCAGTATTACATGGTTAGATCGTAATATGAAAAGATAACTTGTATTAGTAGATGAACCTAAAGATATTCTTAGTCTAATCGAAAATGAGCAAATCGATTGAAAGACTAATATGCCTTCTATCAAGTCCAATCGATGAGATGCTTTATTTTGGGCATTGAAGCGGATGACTCCCAGAAGATAGAGATATAGATTTGATTGACTGGACTAATAGTATATCAGACAAGATCCAAGCAAAATAGATCCTAAATCCATTTATGGATTTACTCATTTGTGATGTTCATAGTGTGGCATACCTCAATCTTGAGTGGATGATGAACTATGTATGTGTGACTTATATACTTTGATGTAACAAAAGCCTGAGTTCAAATAGATAAGAAACCAAAAGCTGGTGCGTTGGGTATATGACCACCTATAAACATGTTATCGTTTATAGTTAAAATATAAAACCAAAATATAAGAATTGAGAACGGCAGTGCGAATTATTCATAGTGTTTGAGGAAGTAGGAATGGTCAACTCAGGATTAAAACTTGGCTCTACTAGTTCAGCAACAACTGGCTCCACCCTCGGTTCAGGGTTGTTTGGTTCCTCTCCAATTTCTACTTCTTTTGTGGCATTCGTTTTGTCAGCTTCTGGTTCAGACTTAGTTGATGACTGTAAAGTCCGAATTTGGCCCTAATTGGAACGGTGGTTTCGGGACCACGAATCCGAGTCAAAAAATATTTTAATATTATTTTTCGTGTTAATTATATATGATTGAGCATGTGTTAAAGTTTCGTAAGTTAATTTGTCCTTTTGTGTGTTTAATTTAATAAAAATGACTAAATCGCGTAAAAGGTAAAAGTAGTCTTCTATTTGATTGAATGGCTTAATTGTTGCGTCTTCTTATATAGAAGGATTTATGTTGTAATTTGGCCAAAATTAAGGTTAGTGGACAACAACATGCATGAATTATGTTTTTATATGTTTATATTATAAGTTAATAATAATATTATTATATTATAAAGTATAATATAATAATATAAAAAAAAAACCATGCATTTTTTTTATGGTTGTTCATCTTTCTATTACTGAAACTGAAAAGAAAAAGAAAAGGAGAACACTTCATAGGGTTCGGCCTTGTCTAAGCTTGATTAAGGTATGTGCTTAGCTCGATTTTTGATAATTTTACGTTTTTGAGATCGTTGCTTTGTGTTTTAGCTAGCCCATGTTTGAATTTTCGAATTGGTTGTGTATTTTGTGAGTTGCCATTGAAGAAATCTTGTTGTTCTTGTTGTTTGATAATGAAATATTAATTATATGTGATAGATTAACAAGTGTTGTTCTTGAATGAAATTGAGTGATTTGGATTAAATTGTAAAAATAAATTTTTGAGGGACTAAAATGAAAAATAAATGAAAGTATGGACTTGTATGAGCATGAGTAACATTTGGCCTAAGCATGGTGTGTGCAAATTTTGCATATGTTGTGTTTTATGCTATAGGGACTAAATTGTAAAAAGTGTAAAATGTTAGGGGTAAAATTATAAATTGCCCGATTATGTATTTTTGGACTAAATTGAATGAAAATATGTTGAATAAGCTTAATTTGAAACTTATCTAGATCAAAAACAAAAAGGATCGGGAGTGGATCGGGGAAATGCGAAGTTAATCGAATAGTCGGGAAACAAAGTCCGTCGATATTCGAGGTAAGTTTTTAAGTAGTTGGGTTGAATTGAATTTTTATCTATATTGATGTGCATGTATTAAATAGAAGTAAGTATGAATAATATCTTAATGCCGAATGTGATATTGATTAAGCTATGTATTAGACAAATGTGAGGTTGATATATAAGCCTTTGATTTAATTGAGTAGAATGTATATATATTAAGATTTAGCTAAATGTGGTATTGAATTGGGAGAGAGTTGTTTCCTAATAAGGTGTGTTTATATATGTATTGAATATTGCTAAATCTGATGATGTTTAATAAGATGAATGGGTTGATTTGAATATATATATATATATATATGAATGGAGATAAGGTTATATGTGTTTGTATGAATGGAGATTAATTTGGATATTTAGAACTAAGTGTATGAATTTAAATTTCGAGCACTAAGTGTGTGATATCGGATATTTAGCACTAAGTGTGAGAATTTAACTTCCAAGCACTAAGTGTGCAAAATCGAATATTTAGCACTAAGTGTGCGAATTTAACTTCCGAGCACTAAGTGTGCGAAATCAGATATTTAACATTAAGTTTGCGACTTTAACTTTCGAGCACTAAGTGTGAGAAATCGGATAAAGATCTTTAAGTGCATAAATTGAACTACAGAACATTTGGGTGCAAAAAAATTCGGTTATGAGCATTTAAAGGGAAGGGTAAATGTGAATTTAAAGATTTAATTCGGTAAGTTTCGATGTTATGAGAGATTATCATTTGAATGGTAAGTAAAAATTTGGTAAGTAGTATATGTATAGAAAAAAATTGCTAAATGTATGTATAATCGGTTTTTGGAGCTATGAAATGTGATAGTTAATTATGCATTAGTTAAAAAGTGAGGAATGGATTATATATCTATGTAAAATCTATCATTGAATGTTGGGATATTCGTACTAAGGACCATGAAATGTGTAAATTTTCTAATTTAATGTTTTAAGGCACGGTTATGTAATTGCTTATAACTTACTAAGCTAAGATAGCTTACTTTATGTGGTTGTTGTGTTATTTATTAGGTTTTGAAGTCCAGACTCGAGATCGGGGATCATCGTCAAGTCTATCACACTATCAACTAACTTTGCTACTTTATAAGTAGTACTTCTTTGAAACTATGGCATGTATAGGCTAAGATACTTTTGAGTTGAATTCAAATGGTGTGTATGTGTATTTATGCCATGCGAAAATGGCTAAATTGTGGTAATTTGTTCTTATGTGAATTCGGACATGATGTTAGCTTATTATGAAAGTACAATTTCTAATGTGTTTGTCCTTGATGTATGAAAATGTGGCTTGAATGATCATTGAGTTAAAATTTTAGTTGTGTAATGTCAAACATGGTGTTTGTATAATTTGGTAAATAATATTTCATGGTAGGTATGGACGACGTTATAGAATATATATATATATATATATTGGATGTACAAAATTGTCATGATATACATATATATAAGTAATGAGATTGATTTTATATGATTTTAGGTCATGTATAAGATATGTTTGGTTTTGGATAATTTGGCTATGTTAATTATAAGAGATTGATTGATAATAGGGTTGGATGCTTTCGGTGATTGGTAATGTTTTTGGTATGTCCTAGATTCGGTTAAGTAAGGTTTTGGCATATATGTATATTTGGCTTTAATGTTAGATACTTTGTTAGTAAAGTGATTATAGGAAATGTGTATATTCGTCCATTATAACCTATTGACCAAATGAATAGTAACTTTTGCTATTCGATCAAAACTACTTTTAGGTGTAATTGGTAATACAGATTTGTGATATGTTCGTAATGTTTAAGTATACGATGAAAGTATATCTTTGTTCATGGTACACTCGGTTATAACCATTTGAATGATGGATTGCTATGTTAAATTAATTTTGTTTGCTAATGTCTAATAAATGTTAAGTATATGTTTGAACTTGAAAGCATAGATTGTTTATGCATTACTAGTAATAAAATGATTTATATGAGTGTGCTAATTTGTTGTTAGTCTAGAAATGCCTCGTAACCCTAATCCGGTAATGGATATGGGTTAGGGGTGTTACAATGACTCATTAGATTCTGGTTCGTTCAGTTCATTTGGCTCAACTTGGTTCAATAGTCCAACATTCTCTACTAACCTCTCAAGGTCATGCCTTGTTATGTAACCTTAAACATAAAAGTCCTTTAGGTTTGCCTTTGATCTTACTTGGGCCCTCAAGAAAAGTGAAATAATCAATGATGGAAAGTAGGCACTTCCTGTCTTTTTCTAGTGCAATCTTGAATCTGCTTGAGGATAATTCTCCCAACATTAATAGTCCTTTCTGTCATAATCGCATACAATAAAAGCATTCGCTCCATCTAGATGGTGGAACTATGTGTGATAGGCATAAAGCTATATTGAATAACGTAGAACCATACCTTAGCCACTGGATTTATGTAACACTCCTTACCCGAGACCGTCGCCAGAGTCGAGCACGAGGCATTACCAGACTTAACTTACTAGTTTAGGGCATAAAAATTTGCTTTTAAAATTAATTCGTTCACATACATCCAATATGTTCCTAAAAAGGGCCTTTGAGGCCCTAAAACATGCAATTGAAACAGTTCCGGACCAAACTGGAAACATTAAAAATTTTCTAATTTCTTAAACAAATAAAAACAATTTAGTTCACTATTCATAATAAAACTGTCCATTTGCATCATAGTCTTTAAATTGACTATAACTTGAGTTAAGAAACTCAAAATTTAGATTCGTAAATTTTTCCTGAAACTAGACTCATATATCTTCTTACTATAATTTTTCCAGAATTTTTGGTGTGGTAAATTAGTACAGTTTATTAATTAAAGTCTCCCCTATTACACTATCCGACGGTTCTGACCCCTCTTCACTAAAAACCAATTATCTCATAATATAAAATTCTTTTGCCTACACCGTTTCTTTCATATAAAAATAGACTTAACAAGATTTAATTCTATACCTCATTCACACCCTAATTCCGTTCTACTATCCTTAGTGATTTTTCAAAATCACGTCACTGCTGTTGTCCAAAAACTGTTCCATTGCAAATTTTACTCTTTCATAATTTCTTTGTAATAACTATCATTTAGGCATACATAACACCCAAAACATGTTCTTAATTAGCCATTTTAATGGCTGATCATTATCAAGTATTTATAATCCATCATTTAGCCATATCATAAGGACATACACACAAAATGGCTAAGTCCCTATACATGCCATAACTTATAAAGTTTCGAGTCACAAAATACCGAGATAATCCTTTGATAGTGTGAAACGATCTCCGACGTCCTTGCGATCTCCAAGTTGGCTTGCGATACTATAAAAAGATAGAAAGGAATGGGAGTAAGCATAAAGCTTAGTAAGTTTGCATGTAAATGAATAACAACATTCTTAATGAATTATCTTATTCTTTTCTTATCAAGATCATTTAAGCCTTTAACTCAATATGCTTAAGTCTTGAATTCTTACCTGTACCTTTTTAGCATGAACTTGTCTTACCTTTCCTTTCGTATACTCTTTGAATTTCCGTTGAACCACTTGGAATATTAAGGATACACGGGTACCTTTCCTTTTAAAACTTACCATTGCCATGGCTTGACATGGTCTTACATGGTATCCTTGCCTTATGAACTCACCAATGCCATGCCTTGGCATGGTGTTACATGGGATCTTTGCCTTATAGTAACTTATCAATGCCATATCTTGACATGGTCATATATAATTTCCTTAAACCCTAATGTCATGACATTTGCATCCTACACATTCCTAAGGTTCAACCGGGACATTCTGAGATTGCTTCTCTGTGAATTCATGCTTGAGTCTTTAAATGATAATTTATAGAATAAATATGTAAATTCTAGAATTTAAAAGTATTAAATGTGAAATAATAGAATATTGCATTTATGTACCGCAAACTTACCTCGGAACAAAATATGATCAACTATATATGATTTAGTCAACTATCTTTTTCTTTCCTGGTCTAACTCCAGATTTTGTTCCTCTTGATCTATAATAGCAAATTTAGCTTATTTAATTCTCACATTTATTAAAACAGTCCTTGACTCTAACATTGGTAAAATTATGATTTTTGCCCCTAAACTTTTACATATTTACACATTTACCCCAAAGCTCGAAAATTAAACTTTATCCCCTATTCTTATGTTTTATGACATGCAGATCATTTTTCCCTTCTATGACAACATCAAATTCTCACTCTAACATGTACTTATGAGCATTAGGTATTTTTACCGATTAAGCCGTTTTACTCGTTTTCACTTAAAATTGCTTAGCAAAAGTTGTTTAACATAATTTCAGACTTCATATTCTATCATAAAACATCACAATAAACACATTTCACTTATGGGTATTTTTCCAAATATGAACCCTAGGTTAAATTATTGCTAGAATAAGTTAAATCAAATTACTGGGACTCCAAAAACGTAAAGAATATTAAAAACGGGGCTTGGATGCACTTACTATGAGCTTGAGAAGTTGAAAAAACCCTAGCTATGGTGTCCCCTTTGAAATTTTGGCCTAATGAAGAAGATGGACAACATTTTGCCATCTTTTTCCCTTTTAATTCCTTTTTAATTCCAAATGACTAAAATGCCCTTTACTAAAACTTTAGTTATTTTTATCTATGTATGTCCATTTTTGTCCATAGAAAATATAATGGTCTAATTACCATTTAAGGATTCCTACTTCAAACCCCCATTTCAATCAAGTACTTTATGAATTAGAACCCCTATTTAGCAACTTTTACAAACAAGTCCTAATAGGCAATTTAAGCGTGCAATCAAAAAATTTCTTATCGATACTCTAACACATGTATTTAATCACTCGGTAAATCAAAATAATTAATCGTAATAAACTTTTATATCTCAAATTCATGGTTTCACAACCACTATTCCGCTTAGGCCCTATATCGGGATGTTACAATTTAAATATTCTTTTCAACAAGAATGACTACCATAATTTCTTGTAATCCATTGGGATCCCGAATTTGTAACCATATTAAGAACTTTTTCAAGAAAATCCCAATTGATATTCATCATCATGGAAAAGTACTCATTTTCTTCAACATTAGGTAAGTTAAACAAATCATTAATGGATTTAGAAGTAAAGGGTACCTTCTTCTTACGAATAAGAACTTCATTAGCATCTGCATGGTCAAGTTGGCATAGAACTCTAGCACTAAATCTTCATCAGGTATTGATCATGCATCACAAAATTATTCCCAATTTAAAGCATTAATCGTCTTTCGAATTGACAATGGCATGACCATCTTGTCATTGCTTTCCAAATTGAAACCTTTTCCGGCATCATGGGTTGATTTTTCAAGATGGAATCAAATATTTCTCTAGCTTCCTCATTTTCAATCACAATCTGGTTCTCTACAGAAGTTTTGGAAGATCTAGTTCTTTTGCGAGACATGGAATTTTTCTCGAAAAATAGGCAGAATATTGGCAAAAAAAGGGAAAATAATTTGACAATGTGTGGTTTGCAACGGTGATAGATTTGCGATAGCAGCAAGCTTGCAGCGATGACGGGCTTGCTGCAATAACAAGGCTACTATGATAATGATATTGATGCGGCGATAGGAGGAACTTGCGACAAGGGAAGAAAATTGGGGAAAATTTTTGAGATTTGAGGCTAACGGCAAAGAGGAACGAAATTGGTGGCTATGGTTTAAGCTAGTTTCTTGAATGGTTGTGAAAAATATGATGGTATGAAGGGGTTTACATAGTGATGGATTAGGGCAAATTTGTAGCAAAAAATTGGCTACAAGCAATTACTTAGGCGGCAAGGTAAGGAGGAAAGGGAAAAGTGGTGGAAAAATTAAGGTTTTTGGAGACCCTATGGACGACATCTAGTGGGTAAATTCTCCTCTTCACTGTTCTGGGCCTCAATTGCAAACTGTAATTATTTTTCTATACTGAAAAATTAAACTGAACTAGAAAAATAAATTGGTTAGTACTTAGGGCAAATTGACCCTGTTATTAAATATAAACAACTAAAAATTAAAATTGTGAAATTAAAATTAAAATTTAAACTTTTGGATTACTTAAAAAATTCCTTCTCAGAAAATTACATCAAATTCATATCTCAGGAAAGGTTGGAGGGGTCACAAATGGTCTCGCTTAAGTTCCAATCTTCTTAGATAGACTTAATTTTATGTATTAATCCAAGAAACTAATTTCTATGTATGCCATTTATTAAAAATAAAAAAATAAAAATTAAGGGTCTATTAAATTGAACAAGGTTTCAACTTACTCAACTTCACCATCCCAATAGTGTTTGAGGTGTTGATCATTAACTTTAAAAGTACCTCCATTGTTGTTGTACAATTCTACCGCTCTATATGGGTAAACTTTATAGATGGTATAAGGTCCTTTCCATCGAGATTTGTGCTTTTCCAAAAATAACCTTAGCCTCAAATTAAACAACAATACTTTCTATCCTTCTCTAAATTCACGAGGTTGTATTCAGTTTTCATGCCATCTCTTAGTCTTTTATACATATTGGCATTCTTGTATAAAAATAACATCAACTCTTCCAACTCATCAACCTGTAACATCCTTCTCTCACCAACTTGCTTAAGATCCAAATTTAATTATTTCAAAGCCTAGTGAGCTTTATTCTCCAACAAAAGCAGCAGATGACATGCCTTCCCAAAGACTAACCAATAATGAGTCATTCTTAACGGTGTCTTAAAAGCAGTTCGACAGGCCCATAGAGCATCATCAAGCCTTTGAGACTAATTTTTTCTATTAGGTCACACTACCTTTTCAAGGATTCTTCTAATCTCACGGTTCACTCGTTCAACTTGCCCATTTGACTGTGAATGATAGGCAGTGGCAATTCTATGTTTCATGTCATGCTTGTCAAGCAACCACTTAAGTCATTTGTTTATGACGTGAGATCATTCATCGCTAATTATAGCTTTCGGAGTCCCAAACCATGTAAACACATGCTTATGTAGGAATTTCATGACTACTTTAGCACCATTCACTGGGTATGCTCACTTTGATACGTAGTCGACAGCTTCTAAGATATACTTGTTACCATAAGAAGAAAGAAGCGAACCTAGAAAATCAATGCCCTACACTCAAATAACTCTACTTCTAAAATGTTTGTCAAAGGCATTTTTTTCCTCCTTGATATGTTTCCAGTCCTTTGGCATCTATCACAATTTTTCACGCATGAATACACATCCTTGAACACTATAGGCCTAAAGAATCCTGCTTGTAAGATCTTAGCTGCAGTGCGGGAACCACTAAAGTGTCCTCCACTCAGAGATGAATGGAAGTGGTACAAGATCTCATCAATTTCACTTCCAACTACACACTTCTTGATTATGTTATATGCACATTATTTAAACAAAAATGGATCTGCCTAGAAATAATATTGACTACCGTGAATGAATTTCTTCCTTTGTTGGTATGTCATTTCTCGAGGAAATATTCCACATGCTAAATAATTCGCATAATTAGCAAACCAAGGTATTTCATGAATTTAGTTTACCTCAAAGATATGCTTATTAGGAAAATTTTCAATAATTGGAACAAGTGAATAAGTTCCATTCTTGACAGATGATCGACTACTTGATTCTCAACACCTTTTCTGTCTTGGATTTGAAGCTCAAATTCTTGAAGTAAAAGTATCCATCAAATTAGCCTCAGTTTAGCATCTTTCTTTTTGAGTAAGTATTTAATGACTTCATGGTCAGTAAATACTATGACTTTCATTCCTATGAGATAAGAACGAAACTTGTCAAAAGTAATAACTATTGCAAAGAGTTCTTTTTCAATTACCGTGTAGCTAAGTAGGGCTCCTGTTAAAGTTCTGCTTGCATAGTAGATAGGGTGAAATACTTTGTTTCTTCTTTGCCCCATCACAGCTCCAAAAGCAAAGTCACTTGTGTCACACATTTACTCAAAATGTGACTTCCAATCAGGTGTAACAATTATTAGGGCTGAGATTAACTGACTTTTCAACTTTTCAAAAGCTTCTAAACATGCTTTGTTAAAATAAAAAAACCGTATCTTTCTCTAACAACATACACAAAGGTTTAGAAATTTTTGAAAAATCTTTTATAAACCTTCGGTAAAAACTAGCATGGCTTAATATACTTCAAACTCCTTTTATACTAACTGGTGGTGGTAATTTTTCAATTATGTCCACTTTCTCTTTATCAACTTCGATCTCATTTATGGAAATTTTGTGTCCTAAGACAATTCCCTCCTTAACCATAAAATGACATTTCTCCCAATTAAGGACAAAATTTGTCTCATCGCTTCTCTTTAGTACCTTACCCAAATTAGTCAAACAAGCATCATAAGAATTACCAAAAATAGAAAAATCATCCATAAAAACCTCAACAAAAGTTTCCACCATATCAATAACTATTGCCATCATGCATCACTGAAATCTGACAGGTGCATTATATAAACTGAAAGACATTCGCTTAAAAGCAAATGTACCATACAGACAAGTAAAAGTGGTTTTATGTTGGTCTTTGGGGCTACAACTATTTGGTTGAATCTCGGATATCCATCTAAGAAACAGTAATATTCGTTACCTGCCAATCGGTCTAACATCTGATCCATAAAAGGCAACGGGAAATTATCCTTCTGAGTTGCTTTGTTAAATTTTCTGTAATCAATACAGATTCTCCACCTCGTGATAGTTATCATCGTGATTAACTCGTTACGTTCATTCTCAACAATTGTAATTCTGCTATTTTTGGGTATACACTGTACTGGACTTACCCATGAACTATTTAAGATGGGGTAGATAATTCCCGCATCTAACTATTTGATCACTTCCTTTTGAACTGCTTCTTTCATGATACGATTGAGTCTCATTTACCCATCAATCCTAGGTTGCTCACCCTCCTCTAAAATAATTTTATGCATACAGAAAGAAGGGCTTATACCTCGAATATCATCTATGGTCTAACCAATCACCTTTTTAAATTTATTTAAAACCTCGATCAATTGCTCCTTTTGATGTTATGTTAATTCTATTGAGACAATCACAGGAAAAGTACAATAGTTACCTAAATAAACGTATTTTAAATGGGAAGGAAATACACTCAGTTCGAGTTTGGGTGGTTCTTCGATTGACAACTTCGATTGCAAAAACTCCGAACTTTCAATTCTAGTGGTTTAAACCGTGCTGGTTGAGCATAGCTCTTTGGATTGGCTTCCAACAAAGCCATGTTTTCATTACCTTTTTCATCTTTCAATGGCTCAGACCCTAAAGTGTTCTCCAATGGGTCTTCAAAATTATTCTCCCTTTCCATAGAAACTAAGGTTTCTAGCTCCTCTATCACTGAACATTCCTTCATCATATAGAGAAATTTCATTGCTTTAAGAACATTAAACGTTACTTGATCATCTTGAACATTCATGGTGAGTTCACCTTTTTGCACATCTATTAATGTTCTTCTTCTAGTTAGGAAAGGTCTCCCCAAGATGATCAGCACTTCCTTATCTGTTTCAAAATCTAAGACAATGAAATCAACAAGAAAAATGAATTTATCAACTCTTACCAAAATATCCTCAATCTTTCGTTCAGGGTATGCTAAAAATTAATCCGCCAACTGGAGTGTCACAGTAGTGGGTCTTACTTCACCTATTCCCAACAGTTTGAAAATAGATTTGAGCATCAAGTCAATGCTTGCTCCTAAGTCGCACAAAGCTTTACCATAATAAGATTCTCCGATATTATAGGGTATGGTAACACTTCCAAGGTTCTTTAGTTTCGGAGGTAGCTTGTTCTATAAGAACACACTGCACTCCTTAGTTAAAGCGACAGTGTCATACTCCCTGAGTCTTTTCTTCTACGAAAAAATGTCCTTCATGAACTTCTCGTAATTGGGCATTTGCTCTAAAGCCTCTACCAATGGGATGTTAATGTGTAGTTGCTTTAGAACATCCAAAAACTTCTTGAATTGCACCTCTTATTTCTACTTATTTGGTTGAAACTTTTAAGGGATACGGAGATGTTGGAACTTTGGGTTTAATCGGATAACTTTTTCGAGGAGATAAATATGCATCCAAAGAAGATGTTAGTTTTTTAAAATTTATTTGGTTAGATTTTACCTCATCAGACTTCGTAAGTTTTGGCTCTGCTAGAGCAGAAATTTCAACTGTTGATTGACTTCCCTTATTCTCAATAGGTTCATCTCCAATCAAAACTGTTTTGGGCTCCAAAGTCTTACCACTTCATAAAGCTACTACCTTGAAATGTTCCTTACCCAATTTCCTTCGATTTTTTGTTTCGCTCAGCAAGGTTCCTTGCGGTCGGTTATGAAGCTCTGTAACTAACTGACCCTTTTAGTTCTCCAAATTTTCAGTGTTGCTACTTGCATTTGGATTAATGTGTCGTTCTTTGCCATGTATGCCTTCGACAAGTTCTCGGAACTATTAAATGGTTTGGCTTGAGGTGGTTTTGGAGCTTGTTGATTGAACCTTTGGGATTGGTTAGGTTTATGTTGCATGTAGTTTTTGTTCAGTTTATTTCCTTTGTTACTCCAAGAAAAATTCGGATGGTTGTGCCATGAAGGATTGTAGAAGTTGACTATGGTCCTTGTCCATTTCTATTTTGGTGTTGATTCCTTACATAATATACTGATTTGGGATTTGATGGACAATTCTTAAAAGAATGGCCATCCCCATAATATATGCTGGAAATAACCTCAAATTAACTTGGTGGTTGGGCTATAAAATTATTTAAAACATTAGCGGTAAACTATTTCAACATTGAAGAAATAGAAGATACCTGAGCTGAGAGTGATGTTAGCTCGTCTACTTTTTTCACTCTAGCTACTTATCTTCCTGAAGTTGCTCAATTTGTTGGCTATTAATAGTTGTTACTAGTAATCCTCTCAATGATCTCTTAAGCCTCATTATAAGAGTTAGACAAAAGAGCACCATTCGTAGAGGCATCTACCATTAATCTTGTGTGTGCACTGAGACCATTACAAAACTTATCCAATTGGATGCAATGTGGAATCCCATGATGAGGACACTTATGAAGTAATTCCTTGAATCTTTCCCACACCTCGTACAAGGATTCGTCATCTAAATGTTGAAAAGTGGTGATCTCATTTTGCAACTTAGTGTTTTTGCTTGGTTGAAATACTTAATCAAAAATGATAATGCTAATTCTTACCTTGTAGTTATTGAACTTGGGGACACTGAATTAAGCCATGCTCGTGCTCGATCTCACAACGAGTACTTAAAAAACTTCAACCTCAATACATCTTCAGTCACACCAGCTATCTTAAAATAATCGTTCCCCTACATAAATAATCGAAGGTGAAGATGTGGATCTTTCGTGGGCATTCCACTAAATTGGCCCACCATTTGGAGCATTTGAAACATCACTGGTTTCAATTCAAATTGTGGTGCCTCAATTTCTGGTCTCTTAATTCCTAGATTTAATTCAATGAAGAGTGGGACAGTGTATTGTCTTATGGCACGATCCCTATCATTAACAATAAGGATGGGATTATGCACATGATTGGCTCCATTTCCTTGTCCATCATTTTAATTTTAAAGGCCCATCTCAGTTTGTCTTTGAGTTGATCTTTCACGCCTTCTTTGGCTAAATGTTCACTCAATTTTAAGGTCTAAGGGTAATAAATTGATAATTCGATCTATGCTCACAAACACCTAAAAAATAATTCACAAAAAAGAATAAAGAATAAAGAATTAATTAGTAAGGTTAGAAGTGAGATAAAAATGAAATAAAAACCAAATTGAAAAGAATAATTTTACAAAAACGAGTAAGGCAATAGTCCCCACAACGGCACCAAAAACTTGTAACACTCATGTTTGTGCAAGTGTACACATTCGTTATCAAGTAATACAGTAAGTAAAAGAGTTATTGCCTCCACAGGGACTATGTATATTATTCAATTAATTGTAAAATTAAAGTCAACAATTTAGTGATAAAAACACAATATTTTGAGTGATGATGTTTAAGCTAAATTAAACTATCTAATTGCAAGTTGATCCCTAATGCAACTTAATCTAAATGCAAATTATGAAATGAAATGTATGAGATGAGTTTAGCAGCAAAAACACAAAATTCAACAATCAATAACATGAATATACTAGGATATTACACTATTCAACTTAGTTTATTTTCCTCATGCTTAACAGTGTTCGGAAAACATACCATGGCAACTCGATCTTTCATGAGTTTAGAAACCATATTAAGTCATTTTAGAATCTTTTACTTAGTGAAATATGCATTTTATTGACCATATTAAACTAATGGTTTCTTAGAACTCATGTGAAGTAACAAGGACGGATTAGGTTTGAAACAATTTAATCACATAAATCTAAAAACTATGCAAGATAATAGAGCTCGTCAAATTTATTATGAACCTTTAATTTAGTCAAATCAAGATCTAAATTAAGCATGCACTTCTCAATTATTGTGTCCATTAGCCGTCGTATGGTCAGGATCGCTTAGCAAATTCAAATGCATCCAATCACATATGAATGAAATACATACTTGAATTTAATTGAAAACATGATTGACTGAGGAACAAACACTATAAACATGATTAAAACAAACTTCATTGAATAAATGCAATAATCCTAGCTCAATAGATTTACGATACCATTGTTGATGACAAGATCATAAAACACATTGCAAACATGATTAAATCAAAATAACAAATTAAAGGAAGAATAAACTCTGTTCAAATCGGTAGTCTCATGAAATCTGAATGAAGATGTTTTCCTCCGATCCTCATGATGCTCCTTTGCTAATGGCTCCTCAAGGTGACCGACCAAGAGATAACCTTATCACAGTTTTGCAGGCTAAAGTGCTAGGCGTGAAAAGAAGGAAGAAAATGAGAGAATGTAAAAAATGAATGGATGAGTAATGAATGAAGGAATGATGGCTGATTTTTAGGGATGAAGGGATGTGATGAGAAAAAAAAAGGAATGAGAAATGTAGAATGAATGTTGAATGAGGGATGTAGGGATGGATGAAAAGCTGAGAGGAGTGTGGTATTTATACTTGAGGTTGGTGGCTGAATTTACTAAAAATTGCATCAAAGATCCCTTGGTTCTCTCCCATTAATAGCCGACCATAACAAGTGGAAATGAGGGTGAGTTGCTTGCTTGAGTTAAGCATGGAATCATGCTAAATTTAGCCACGGGGTGGACGATTTCTAGAGCAATCATGTTCTAATTTTTAATGATTTTCACAATGTAGGGATCTCTAAATAATTGTCACAAAGTTGATTTTTAGGCAGCCAGAGGCTTGTGCCGAATTTGGGCTTGACTCCCCCTTATTGGATGGTTTCATGTCCCAATAAATAACCAGGCATGTCTACCTTGTAACATCAATTTAACTGGGTCAAATTAATATCCTTATGAACCAATTTTGCATGGTTTTGTCATCTAAGTAGAGTGGATTTGTTCATGTCCATGCAAGAATTGTACTTAGCTCCATATTATATCAACTTATGGTCTCATTGTATTTTGAAAACATGGCACATAAATAAATAACATGAAAATGATTTAATTTATGCACAAAATTCATATAATAAAGCACACATTTTCATATTTCATAAATTCATGTCCATGATTGATATTTAAGCAAAATTCACTAAATTCATTAACAAGTGCTCAAGATTAATGTTATTTTTAAGTAAAAAGGTGGGAGAAATGACTAGAAAAACCCTATACAATTTAATGTTTACAAGCTCCCGCACCAGGTTCGGTTTAACCACAAAGAACAGTTTAGTAGCCACCTAGGGGCTATGGTCAAGCTAGGGGTGGTAATGGTATGGGTCATGGGAAAAAAGCATCGGGCAGAGGTGCTAATAAGATTGAGGTGAGATAGCCTATGTGTAACACCCCAAACCCGCCCATGCGTCATGACCAGATCTAGTATGCTACGGGTTGAATCTTAAAAACTTTACTCTGAAGGGTTTTGGAAAAACTTAATTTATTATAGTCGAATAATCAATTAAGTGTGAAATTTTGGAAATAACTTTAACATTTGCATTGATTGAGTTTGAAAAGCCCATTTATCATTTCCTTTTATATTTAAGACTTTGAAAAAAACATAAGTTTGAAAAAAAACCAACATAACAAAAAAAAAAAATCGAAACCAAATTATGGAGGCCTTATTACAAAAATGTTCCCAAAAATTAAAACTTAAATGAAAACAAAACCGAAAATAGTCTATGTAGATAATAGTCTTAATGGCCCCTCGAGTCCGCCTCGGCTCCCATGTCCATGAACTACTGCTCATCTGAAAAGTGGGAAAAATAAAAGGGTGAGTCACAAAGACTCAGTGTGCAAATCTCGAAATCACATGAAAGCCTTGGGCCCACAAACACATTATGGCCCTTGGCCCATACACAATGGGAACAAAATATTTCATGCAACATGGACCATCCCAAACCTAAGAGTCCATCCTCTACACACCCCCGTACCAACCATCACACCATGGGGATTTCTACAATCAACCCTCCATCCGCTATACACCACGTCGACAGTTGTGCTACCTGTCATAAAGACCGATCACCATGTGACCTATGTGGCAAAGCCATCGATCGCTTATGCGAACCTTAGAAAATACATTATAGTATTTTGACAGCTATGCTGCCTGTCATAAAGACCGATCACTATGTGACCTATGTGGCAAAGCCACCGATTGCCTCGTGACCTGCTCCCCTTCCATAAATCAATCAATCCCATCCCATGCATACATACATACAATAATCAAAACATTAAACTATCTAAACAGATCATAGACTTTCACATACTTTGATACACATAGAGGAGTTTCTATGATTACATACCTGGCATCCCTTACCTACCCTTTCTGGGCATATGACTATTCATACAGCCTCTCTTTCCGGCTTTTAGCCTACAACATACATATATATTACAACAATACTTATGTGTTAAGGATCTACACACCTGGTTACGATTAAGATGACACTGTCTATGTCGAAACTATCAAAAGCCACTACGACTGCTAACAGTCTAAGATTTTGTTCTGAAGTCGGTCCACAACCTGGTAGCCAATCCCGCATTGCTGACACCTCTCGCTTCTTAAACTTAAGGATTGGTTTAACAGATCCAATCCTCTGCTTTGCCTGATCCATATTTGATTTCATCAAGAGTCCTTGTCAGAACTACTATAATGACATAGGGTTGTTAAACCATATCATATGATTAAGATCTTAAGTACGACAATGAATCTAACAGAAATCTATTGAAATCCCCTTACCTTGAAATCTTGAAATAGATAGGATACTTAGAGATTAACGATTTTTGGCTTTTGAGATCTGGATGATTCGATCTACTCCATTTTCCCAAAGTGTCGCCTAAAAGGACATGGGATTAGTGGAAAAGTCAAACTAAAGATGGCCTATCAACCAACTAGCCATTCGGCTATGGTCTCAAAAAAAAAATCGAAAGAGAAGGGAAAAAGAACAGAAAAAATCGGCACTCACCTTAACACAGAGAATTCGGCAACTCCTAGGGAATTTTGGCTTTTGAGAATATCAGAATGAAAGGTTGATCTCAAGAGATCTATGAAGATTCGGCTTTGATGAAGAAATCAACAGAAGAGAATAGGAGGTATTCGGTTATGGAGATAAGAAGAAAGTTCAGAGTTTCGGCCTTTGAATGAAAGTGAAGATTTAGAGATTTCGGCTTTTGAAGTAATCAAAAGAAAAGAAATTGCAGAGATTGACTGAGAGTTTCGGCACAGAGAATGAGAAAAAAAATAGGGTTCAAATTCCAGAATTGAAGAGATACTACCCCTATTTATAGAGAATTTTCGGCACTTACTTATCAAAACCCGAAAGTGCCCCTCTTGATAACTAACAATTAATCAAATAGTAGGGAAATTTTGGCACCCTTCTGCCATAAAGAAACCGATTTCTTTCCCCCTCTAGGAGATGGAATTTTGGCCAACACTGCACTCAGCAGATAACTCCTTTCTTTTCTTCTTTATCTTAATCTATTCATACCTTTAAAAGAGGCCTAAATAACACCACCTCTCCCTACTATTATCAGCACAATATCCATATTATCCAAACATATAAATCTTCCTATTTTAAAGCATCCTAGCCGCCTCCACTCTCCTCTCCTTTGACGCCAAAAATAATTAAAAATAAGTAGGTAATGCGACTCGAACCTTGGATCCCCTTACTGCTTTTCACGCCATCATCCATCGGGCCACTAGCCCATTTTTGTGTTTTAATCGCGGATAATATCTTTTAAGCCTGCACCTATCTAGTTTTCCACTAAAGTGTCCAAACCAAAAATTTGATTAAGGCCTCAGCCCAAACCTGAGCTCAATCTGAACCCCTTAAACACTCTAATTATCACATTGAATGTAACACACATCAAATGCAAAGGGCCACTAATTCAGGATGTTATAGTTCTACCCCCTTAAAGAAATTTCATTCTTGAAATTACCTGATCCGAATAGATGCGGGTATTATTGTCGCATCGCTTCCTTCGGTTCCCACGTAGCCTCCTCAGACCCGTGATTCCTCCATAAAACCTTAACCAACGAAACTTTCTTCCTTCGTAACACTTTGACATCATGATCCAAGATCTCCACTGGTTCTTCTTCAAAGGATAGGTCAGGTCTCACCTTGATTTCTTCCACTAGCACTACATGGGATAGATCCGAATGATAGCGTCTCAACATATAGACATGAAACACATTGTGAATCTGGCTTAGCTCAGAAGGTAGCTCTAGCTGATACGCTACTGGTCCAACTCGTTTCAACACCAGATAAGGTCCGATAAATATGGGACTTAATTTACCCTTCGTTTGAACCTCAGTACTTTTTTCCATGGTGATACCTTCAAGAACACCTTGTCACCCACTGCAAACTCTATGTCCTTACGCTTCAAGTCAGCATAGGACTTCTGTCTATCCTATGCTTCCTTTAGTCGAGCTCGAATTAACTCAACCTTCTCTTCTGTCTCTGTAACCAACTCCGAACCCAAAATCTGACGTTCTTCTAATTCCATCCAACAAGTAGGAGTATGACACATCCGCCCGTACAATGCTTCGTAAGGCGCCATCTGAATACTAGACTGGTAACTATTGTTGTACGCAAACTCTGCCAATGGTAAAAACTCTTCCCAACTACCTCTGAAATCAATGACACAACCCCTTAACATGTCCTCCAAAATCTGAATTACCCGCTCAGACTGTCCATCAGTCTGAGGATGGAACGCCGTACTAAAATCCAACTAGGGGTATTTTGGAAATTTTGTCAACCGGGGGTATTTTGGGTAATTTTTACAGATAAAGGGAATTTCAAAAATTTTACAAAACTAGGGATAATTTAATTTTAAAAAACATAGGGTGGCTGGTCCCTTTCGGGTTTTAGTTATAAGTTTTGGCCCGTCAACAAGCCCTCTCGGTTAGAGTGAACAACCACTACGCACCAGGTAGGATTCTAGAATAAAGGAGGTGAGCCACTAGGGCCGCTTAAAAACCAAGCTCTCCCTGGATCCAATCCTAGACATGCGTATGCCCGTTACGACACCCTAACCCTGTAACTTGTTCACGGACATGTTTAATTAGAAATTAAGTCTTATGAGATTTGAAGAAGGGTTTATACTAAGCCTAAAGTCCATCAAGCTTTAATCATACTAGCCTACGTCCCTATGAAGCTCACCATACATATCATATCAAAGGTTAGAATACTTACCTGGGTGGATCGGGTGCCGATAGACTGAAGGCCATATCTCAACAAAAACTTTTCTCAACTTACATCACTTTTACAAATCACTACTAGACCCATTTCATAGCCCGAGTTTTGAACCGGGCTCTGATACCAAAATGTAACACCCCAAACTCGACCCATGCATCATGACCGAATCTGGTATGCTACGGGTTGAATCTTGAAAACTTTATTCTGAAGGGTTTTGGAAAAACTTAGTTTATTATAGCCTAATAATCAATTAAGTGTGACATTTTGAAAATAACATTAACATTTGCGTTGATTGAGTTTGAAATACCCATTTATCATTTCCTTTATATTTAAAACTTTGAAAAAAACATAAGTTTGAAAAAAAACCAACATAACAAAAAAAAAATCGAAACCTAAGTTATGGAGGCCTTATTACAAAAATGTTCCCAAAAATTAAAACTTAAATGAAAATAAAACCGAAAATAGTCTATGTAGATAATAGTCTGAATGGCCCCTCGAGTCCGCCTCGGCTCCCATGTCCACGAACTACTGCTCATCTGAAAAGTGGGAAAAATAAAAGGGTACGTCACAAAGACTCAGTGTGTAAATCTCGAAATCAAATGAAAGCCTTAGGCCCACAAACACATTATGGCCCTTGACCCATACACAATGGTAACAAAATTTTTCATGCAACATGGCCCATCCTAAACCTAAGAGTCCATCCCCTACACACCCCCATACCAACCATCACACCATGGGGATTTCTACAATCAACCCTCCATCCACTACACACCACGTCGACAGCTGTGCTTCCTATCATAAAGACCAATCACCATGTGACCTATGTGGTAAAGCCACCGATCGCTTATGCGAACCTCAGAAAATACATTATAGTATTTCGACAGCTATGCTGCCTGTCATAAAGACCGATCACTATGTGACCTATGTGGAAAAGCCACCAATTGCCTCGCGACCTGCTCCACTTTCATAAATCAATCAATCCCATCCCATGCATACATACATACAATAATTGAAACATTAAACTATCTAAACAGATCACAGACTTTCACATACTTGATACACATAGAGGAGTTTTTATGGTTACGTACCTGGCATCCCTTGCCTACCCTTTCTGGGCATACGATTGTTCATAGAGCCTCTCTTTCTGGCTTTTAGCCCACAGCATACATATATATTACAACAATACTTATGTGTTAAGGATCTACACACCTGGTTACGATTAAGATGACACTGTCTATGTCGACACTATTAGAAGCCGCTACGACTACTAACAGTCTAAGATTTTGTTTTGAAGCCCATCCACAACCCGGTGGCCAATCCCGCACTACTAACACCGCTCGCTTCTTAAACTTAGGGATTGGTTTAACAGATCCAATCCTCTCCTTTGCCTGATCCATATTTGATTCCATCAAGAGTCCTTCTCAGAACTACTATTACGACATAGAGTTGTTAAACCATATCATATGATTAAGATCTTAAGTACGATAATGAATCTAACGAAAATCTAATGAAAACCCCTTACCTTGAAATCCCAAAATAGATAGGATACTTAGAGATTAACGGTTTTGACTTTTGAGATCTGGATGATTCGATCTACTCTATTTTCCCAAAGTGCCGTCCAAAAGAACATGAGATTAGTAGAAAAGTCAAACTAAAGATGGCCTATCAACCAACTAGCCATTCGACTATGGTCTCAAAAAAAACTAAAAGAGAAAGGAAAAAGAATAGAAGAAATTGGCACTCACCTTAACACAAAGAATTCGGCAACTCCTAGGGAATTTTTACTTTTGAGAAGATCAGAAAGAAAGGATGATCTCAAGAGATCTATGAAGATTCAACTTTGATGAAGAAATCAACAGAAGAGAATAAGAGGTATTCGACTATGGAGATGAAAAAAAAGTTTAGAGTTTCGGCCTTCGAATGAAAGTAAAGATTTAGAGATTTTGGCTTTTGAAGTAATCAAAAGAAAAGAAACTACAGAAAATGACTGAGAGTTTTGGCACAGAGAATGAGAAAAAGAATAGGGTTCAAATGCCGGAATTGAAGAGATACCACCCCTATTTATAGAGAATTTTGGCACTTACTTATCAAAACCCGAAAGTGCCATTCTTGAAAACTAACAATTAATCAAATAGTAGGGGAAATTTTGGCACCCCTTTGCCATAAAGAAATCGATTTCTTTCCCCCTCTAGGAGATGGAATTTCGGCCAACACTGCACTCAGCAGATAACTCCTATCTTTTCTTCTTTATCTTAATCTATTCATACCTTTAGAAGAGGCCTAAATAACACCACCTCTCCCTACTATTATCGGCACAATATCTACATTATCCAAATAGATAAATCTTCCTATTTTAAAGCATCCTAGCTGCCCCCACTCTCCTCTCCTTTGACGCCAAAAAAAATTAAAAATAAGTAGGTAATGCGACTTAAACCTTGGATCCCCTTACTGCTTTTTACGCCACTGTCCACTGGGCCACTAGCCCATTTGTTTTAATACGCGGATAATATCTTTTATGCCCGGACCTATCTAGCTTTCCACTAAAGTGCCCAAATCGAAAATTTGATTAAGGCCTCAGCCCAAACCTGAGCCCAATCTGAACCCTTTAAACACTCTAATTATCACATTGAACGTAACACACATCAAATGCAAAGGCCCACTAATTCAGGATGTTACGCTATGATAGTGTATGTAGCGAGGCGCCGCGAGGATAAAGATGTCTCCGATGTAATAGTCGTTACATTTTTCATCTATTATTTTTCCTTAGTTTGCATTGATTGATGTTAGATCCATGCATTCATACATAGCTAGTGGGGTTTCTGGTAATTTTTGGATTCCTACCGAGGATACTTCTAGTGTGATTTCTGTGATTAGTCCGTTAGGTTAGTCTATACAAGTCATTAAAATGTATAGGAGGTATCCGTTAGAAATCCAAGTTGTTGTGTTTCCAACTAATTTGATGGAGTTGCCATTCGGGGAGTTTGATTTGATTCTGGGTATGGACTAGCTTATAGAGCATTGAGTCAGTTTGGATTGTGCGACTAAGAGGGTAACTCTGAAACCTGAGGATGATGTGGAGATTTTAATGGTTGGTAAGCGTCGAGATTACCTCTCTAATGTAATCTCCGCTCTGGTAGCTGAAAAGTTAGTCTGGAAAGGGTGTGAAACATTTCTAGCGTATGTGCATGATATGAGTATTGTAGGGTCTTCTGTTACAGTTAAAGAATTTTCAAACGTTTTTCCTGAGGAATTGTTGAAGTTACTATCGGATAGGGAGGTTGAGTTAAGAATTAAGGGATTACCTAGGACAGTTCTGGTGTCCATCGCTCCTTACCATATGGCACCAAAGGAGCTAAAAGAACTGAAAGTACAACTTTAGGAACTTTTCGATAGGGGATTCATCAGACCTGATGTTTCTCCGTGGGAGCCTCAAATCTTTTTGTTAAAAAGAAAGATAGGACAATGAGAATGTGTGGATTACCAGTAGTTGAATAAATTGACAGAAAAGAATAAGTACCCACTTCCAAGTATTGATGATTTTTTTGATTAGTTCTATGAGGCTTCGGTGTTCTCGAAAATTGATCTCTGTTTTGGGTATCATCAGTTGAAAATAAAGGAGGCTAATGTGCATAAGACTATTTTTAAGACTCGTTATGGGCATTACAAGTTCCTTGTCATGCCATTTGGTTTGACGAATGCTCCATCATGAATATCATGAATCGGGTTTTTTAGCCGTATCTGGATCAATTTTCGTGGTTTTCATCGATGACATTTTGGTGTACTCTAAAATTGTGGTTGATCATGATGAGCATCTTAGAGTGGTTTTGCGAATTCTGCATGAGAAGAAACTCTATGCCAAGTTAAGCAAGTGTGAATTTTGGTTGAGGGAAGTCACTTTTTTTAGGCTTGTGGTTTCTGCCGAGGGTATCCGTGTGGACCCTAAAAAGATTGAGGTTGTTCTTGAGTGGAAATAATCTAGGAATGTGTCTGAGATCTGGAGTTTTCTCGATTTAACAGATTACTATTGGAGATTTGTAGAGGGGTTCTTGCTTATCACAGCTCCCTTAACTAAGATGTTGCATAAGAACACACCTTTTATAGGGGCTGATTAGTAGCAATCGAGCTTTGAAAAGCTCAAGTCTATTTTGACTCAAGCACCTTTTTTGGTATAGCCTGAATACGGTAAGGCAACTATCCCATACATCCTACATGGGTTTAGTGTAACACCTCTAGCCCATTTCCATCGTCATATTAGGGTTACAGAGCATTACTGTATAAATCAAAACAATACAACCATTTAACATTAATTATTTATAACTCATTACCAATCTAACAAACATATACATTTAGGCCTTAAACTGAGCCTTTAAGGCCCTAAAAATAGTTTGAAAACAGGGGTCACACGGCTGTGTCCCATCCTGTGTCTTAAACTGTGTAACTCATTGAGTTAGGTCACACAATCGTGTTGCAGGCCTAGTGCCAGACCGTGTAACTCTCTGACTTGTGACACACGGTCATGTCGCAGCCATGTGCTAGACCGTGTAACTCACTAACTTGAAATAATAAGTGACCCAAGGCCGTGTACTCCACAATGTACCTTAAACATCAAGTTTACCATTTCAAATTTTCTTGAACATTAAGCAATCCATTCACTAGCCATTAGATTGGTAATGAGTTATAAATAATTAATGTTAAATCATGCTAAATCAACCATCTTAAGTGCCTAACCAATGTACCCTCAATGGTACCACAAGTATACACACCTATACAACAATATAAATCATCAACCATTCAAACCTACAATCTTATCCATTTTAAGCTAAAAACTTAACCTTATAACTTGCCAAGTTAAGATAATATGTACCATTTTTATTCCTAGCTATACTTACCAAAAACTTAACCACAACTTTACAAAAAAGAACTATATTCACCACCAAACCTAGCAACCATGTAACTATAATCACATTACATGACAACATCAATTAAAAGATGAACTAGTTACATGTTTTATATAAATATATACATATGAAACGAGGTCATAGACATAACAACCTATTACATGCCATATAATCCAAAATAAACATTCAAAAACTACCAAAATTGGATGGATAGTGTGACTTGAGTGCTGATTTGGTCTTCTGTCCCAACCAAAAGATATCTACAAGAAATGCAAATCACACAAGTAAGGTTGTTGAAGCTTAGTAAGTTCACTGAAAAAAACGTGAATCTTACCGAAATAACTTAATCAATACATAATACAGAAATGTCATAAATCATAATCCTACCATTCATAACCAAATCACAAGTGAGTTATAAACTTGTATCCTAGTGAATTAATTCAATCAATTACGATATATCATTTTCTATACCTGATGAATGTTGTAATGGATTAAGATACAAGGTTAACCAACCAAACACACTACACCACTCAAATGAGCTAACCAATAGAGACACACCTGGGTACCAAGTGCCAAGCCCCGTAGGCTTTACATCCGCCACTGAAACACACTTGAAATGCTGTAATATAACACGATAGTTCGCAACCAATGCTTAACTTCGGTATATTTAGTAAACATGAATGAATTCATAATCATCATCTCAACATCAACCAATCCCGTACAGTGCGCGATATAACCTATTGGCATGCCAATTGTATCCTATCCTACGTTCATCGGCTCATATATTTGTCATTTAACCACATTTAATACAATCTCTTTGTCAAAACAATCCACTAACATAATCCATTATTTTCAATTCAATTAAAAATTTTCAAACCACAAATGATTAAATATTTAAATTATACTAAAATTTAGCTGTACAAACTCACCTGGACTGAATCGTAATAGTTGTAGAAGTTTAGGGACTATTTTGTAATTTTCTTTTTTCCACGTAGATCAACAGGGTCTTGATCTAAAATGTAAAATTTTCCATTTATTAGCTTACATTTAATATTCCAATTTATTCTACAATTTATACCCTTTTATTTTCAAAATTTACATAATTGCCCCTAACTTTTACAACTTTTGCAACTTCATCCCTTAACCCGAAAATCATCAAATTAATCATTTTCTCAAGTTCAAATTTCACAGCCGAATAATCTAAGCCCTTAAAAAGTCCCCTTTAAACCTTTAAATCACCATCAAACCTTAAAATTTTGACATTTTATCAATTTAATCCTTAAATAAAAACTAATAAAAATTACTTCACAAAACAACCAAATACCACAATCAAAGCTTCAAACACATAATTACCATAAAAAAAAACCATGATTTATCAATGAAAACTTCTAAAATTTTTAACAGGTTCAAAAATGAAGGTACGAGTTAGCTTGACCTAATTACAATGATCCCAAAATATATAATTCATTAAAAACGAGACTCAAAACTTACCAATGCAAGGCTCAAACCATTCGAATGCGTAATATTCTCTCATTAGGGGTTTTTGGCCAACCATGAAAACAATGAAGAAGATGATGCTATCTTTTTCTAATTATTTTGTTTTAATTTTTATGTGAGTTACCATTTTGCCATTAAAACATGTGTTATTTCATTGTTTTTATTCCAATTATCGTCCAACATTAATAACTAGGGTTTAATTGCTACATAGGTCTTCCCTCCTATGATATTTAAGCTATTAAATAATCTAAATGTAATAATTACCAAGTTTTGCATCTTTTACAATTTAGTCCTTTTTCTTTAATTAGTTATCTAAACGTTAAAATTTCTTAACCAAATTTTAATAAGACTCTAATGGCTCTGTAAATATTCTATAAATAATATTTACAAGTTGACATGACAAAAACTTGTGGTCCCAAAACCAGTGTTTCGTCACCATTAAAAAATGAGCTATTACATTTAAGTTGTGTATTGATGCAAGAGGGTAAAGTGATGGCTTATGCATCCAGCAACTTAAGCCACATTAAGGAAACTATCCCATGCACGATCTTTAGTTAACTGCGGTTGTCTTCGCACTAAAAATCTGGAGGCATTATCTGTATGGTGAAAGGTATATCATCTACACTGATCACAAGAGTCTCAAATACCTCCTTACTCAGAAGGAGTTGAATGTTAGGCAACATAAATGGATTGAGTTGCTTAAGGACTACGACTGTGTCATTGAGTATGATCCTAGTAAGGCTAATGTTATGGCTGATGCTCTTAGTCGGAGATCGATGTCTGATTCGAGGGCGAAGTTTGCTCGCCTAAGTTTGTTTGAGGATGATAGTTTGAGTTGCAAATTAATTCGACTTGGATTGATCAAATTCAGGATAAGTAGTTATTCGATGATTCTTTTGTTCTTTGGTTTCAGCAGGTTGAGGAGGGTAGGGCTTCTAATTTTAGGTTGAATAGTGAGGGTGTTCTTTATTTTAGAGATCGGGTTTGTGTGTCGAATGACATGCAGTTGCAACAATCGATCTTTATGGGAAGTACATAGTAGCCCTTATGATATGCATTCCAGTGGGAAAAAGATGTATCGAGATCTTCGAGAGTTATACTGGTGGCTTGATTTGAAATACGAGGTAACTGACTTTGTTTTTTGTTGTCTAGCGTGCCAGCAAGTTAAAGTTGAGCATCAACTACCTTCGGGTTTGCTTCAACCCATTATGATTCCATTGTGGAAATGGGAACAAGTAACTATAGACTTCATTAGTGGGTTACCCTTGACATCCACTAAGTAGGATTTTTTTGGGTTATAGTGGATCGATGACCAATCCGCTCATTTCCTTCCGGTTAGGACATATTATTCTTTGTAGAAGCTAGCAAAGTTGTACATTTCCAAAATTGTTAGACTGCATGGGGTTCCAATATCGATTATCTCTGATAGAAGCCTCTGATTTACATCTCGATTTTGGATCCCCTAGTTCAGATAACACAAAGGGAATGCTAGATTATATGCATTATGATCTTTGGGGACCATCTAGAGTGCCTTCAAGGGGTGGCGCTAATTATATGCAGACGATCATTGATAATTTTTCCAAAAGATTTTGGGCATTCTTCCTGAAGTAGAAAAGTGATGTGTTTTCCACATTTAAGGCTTGAAAAACTATGATCGAGAAGTAGACAAGAAAATACATAAAGCATCTCAACACAGATAATGGCTTGGAATTCTGTTCTGGTGAGTTTAATGAATTGTGCAAATCAGAAGGGATCGTGAGACATTGACAATTCGCCATACTCCACAGCAAAACGGCATTGCAGAATAGATGAATAGAATAATCATGGATAAGTTTCAATGTATGTTGTCGAATGCTTATTTCCAAAGTCATTTTGGGCTGAAGTAGCCTCTACTGTAAGTTTTTTAATTAATTGGTCTTCGTCCATTGCCATTGAAAAAAGGACTCCACAAGTGGCATGGTCTGGTAATCCTGCTGATTATTCTGATTTGAAGATTTTTGTATCTCCTACGTATGCTCATGTTGATAATAGGAAATTTGAACCTATATCCATTAAATGTGTTTTTTTTTTGTTATAAGGTTGGTGTTAAATGGTATAACTTATAGTGTCCTAAAAATAGAAAAGTTGTGATTAGCAGAGATTTTATTTTTGATGAAACTGCTATGCTATCTAACTTATCTCTTAAATACTCTTCTAATAAAGATCATCAAAGTTCAAAGACACATGTGAAGAAGGTGGAGCTTTAGATTGATCTAGGATCTACAACAGATTTTACTGCTCAAGTTAGTACAGAAACTTAGAGTAAAGTTGTTTCTTCACCACAATATTCTATTGCCAAGAGCAAACCTAGAAGAGAAATTAAACTTCCAAAGAGGTACGCCAAGGTTGATCTAGTTGCTTATTCTTTAAACGTGGTTGAAGATATAGTTGCAAATCATGAGCCATCTATTTATTCTGAGGTAGTTAGCTATAAAGATTCAAGAAAGTGGATATTTTCCATGCAATAAGAGATGGAATTGCTCCATAATAATAGAACATGGGACCTAGTGAAGCTTCCTAAGGGTAAAAAGGTTGTTTGTTGTAAATAAGTGTTCAAGAAGAAAGAAAGGTCTCCAGGAGTTGAAGAACCAGATATAAAGCAATGCTAGTTGCAAAAGATTACAGTCAGATTCTAGGTGTAGACTTCATAGATGTGTTTTCTCTAGTTGTGAAGCATAGTTCAATTTGAGTCTTGCTTGGTATTATGGTCAAGTATGATTTAAAGCTTGAGTAATTAGATGTCAAAAACATCGTTCTTGCATGGAGAACTTGAAGAAGATATTTATATGCAGCAACCAGAAGGTTTTACAGTCTCAGAAAAGGAGGATCATGTTTGCTTGCTGAAAAAGTCCATTTATGGCTTGAAACAGTCACCAATGCAGTGGCACAAGAGGTTTGATTTTTTTGTGACTACTCATAATTTCAAAAGAAACAACTTTGACAATTGTGTTTATGTAACACCCCTTACCTGTAATCTCTGCCGGAATCGGGCACGAGACGTTATCGAACAATTTACCAGATCGCCACTTAGGCTCAACGTGACTACTCTTCTCGAACTACTTCACACTTAACCTATGAGATCTCAATTGTACCTACTAGAACTCTCGGGACCATATTGGAAGTTTTACGGTCTATAAAAGTTCTTTTCAGCTAAACAGGGAGTGCACGCCCGTGCTAGATGACACAGACACCCCTGTGTAGTCACACACGCCCATGTGCTCACACCGTGCCCAAAAACCCCAACATTCTGCCAAAAATCACATGACTAGGGCACGCCATGTGAAATGGGGGCACGCCCGTGTACCCTAGAAACATGCTCGTGTCTTTCGCCCGTGGGAAGTTACTGACTAATTTAGCACGGCCTGGACACACCCATGTCTCCTAATCGTGTGTCTTACATGGTTCATGCACATGGTCGTGGGATTTGCCTGTGGCCTATTCTAATTAGTAATAATAAGGTGTAGGGTTAGCACGGCCTAGACACACGCCCGTGTGTCTACCCGTGTGGCACATGAAGGCTATTTGCCAAGCTTCTAGCATCCCTTTATCTTACTCTACATGGGTTTATTCAACAAACTAACAAACCTCTCTTAATCCACATGCACTCACATTAATAACATTGAAATTTCATAAATGACAAAATATGCCATCATTCATGGCAATTTACAAAATTAATGTCTTATCAAGAGCCAATACACCTTTGGTCAAAATAACAAAATAATCTAACTAGTCTAGTCCTATACATGCCATATACAAAATCACTAATCTAATTATGCCGAAGTAAGCAGATAGTGTAGGTGGTCTTCTAGTTATCGGCGTATCCCGACTCGGCTCTTAAGCCCTATAAGACAAGTGAAAGAGAGAGAGAGTAAGCTTAAAGCTTAGTAAGTTCACATGTAAACAATATAACACTCTAAAATGAATGAACATTTTTATAGTAATTATTTGCTAAGGAAGAAATCAATCTACATTCAGTATTAGGCTTACTCATTTCCTCGATTCACACATCCCAATCACATCACAAGCATGATGCATACATTCAATAACGGTTTCCCTGCACTGAGCATCACAAGGTCACTTAATGTAACACATCACCATCTCAGAATACATTACCTAGTGGTTTCGCACTTAGCCCACCATCAGTCTTCATTAGGGTGGTATCACACATAGCCCACCAAGAAGGTTAATTACGGTGGTATAGTACACAGCCCACCAGAAAGGTTAACAGACGATCGTATCACACACAGCCCATCGTAATTAAACAACAAGGTGGTATCGCACTTAGCCCACCATCAAAATTTTATATAACACACCTACCTATCTATTCCATCATTCATACAAGAATTATTCATTAACTACCACTTTCTATCTACTTGAATTATACATGTTCTCAATTATGCTATGCACTGATTAACAACAATAGTGTGCATGTAAAATGCATCGTTTACACGTAAATTTACTTCGATGCAAAATGTGTTAGCTAGCGATTTACTCAATCACCTTGCCTTTCCCACGATAAAGGTTGATTTCGCGCTCTTCTTGATCTATGACAATGAAATTCATTGTTTAGATCATTCTATGATCATAATACATCAAACTCTACACTTGGGCAAAAATTACCATTTTACCCTTGTATATTGGCAAAATTACGATTTTACCCTAGGCTCGTAATTTATTTTTCATCATATTTTCTCAATAAACAAGCATAGATGAACATTTATTTCTCTTACAACTAGATGAACATTTATTTCTCTTACAACTACTCACCATTTCAACTATTTCATGCATTTATGACACAAACTAAATCTTTACATTCAAGTCCTATTTACGTGTTTTCATGCTAACACCTTTCACAAAAGTTGTTTCTCACCTCCCTAACCTTTATTTTCTTCCATGAAAACTCAACTAACAACATAAATACTCTCATGGAAAGTCCCTAGACTTTCAACCATATCTCAAATTAGTCCCCTCATTAGCTAGCTTAAGCTTTAGGGACTCCAAAAACATAAAAATTATCAATTAACACCACCAAAAATCACTTACTTGGGTGAGGACAAGTTGCTGAAATCTCAAGGCTTTCAAAACCCTTCTTTTGAGTGTAAAAATCGGTGGAAGAGGAAGAGAAGAGAAAGAAGATGATGGCCTTCCCTTATTTTATCATATTTTAGTCAACCAGTCAACAACTATCACCAAATTTGACTAAAAATTAATGCTCTTGTCCCCCTAGCTTCCTATGGCCGGCCATCACTAGAGGAATGGCCCAATTTCACTTTAAAATCCTCCAAATTTACATTTTATAGCTATTAGGTACCCCCACCTTATAAAATAAAAGTTTTGCACTTTATGCGATTTAGTCCTTTTTCACAATTAAGTACCCTATTGCTAAAATTAAAGAACCAAAAATTTCCATATAGCCATATATTAATGCCATAACACATAAAATAATACTAAAATAATTTCCTCAACCTCATATTAGTGGTCTCGAGACCACTATTTTGACTAGCCCCAAAATCGGGCTGTTACAACTCTCCCCCCTTTTTGGGATTTTCGCCCTCGAAAATCTTACCAGTAAAGAGGTTTGGATATTTCTCTCTCATGGCTTCTTCCGATTCCCATGTAGCTTCTTCTACACCGTGCTTTTGCCATAACACTTTTACTAAGGCTATGTCCTTATTCCTGAACTGTTTCATTTCTCGAGCCAAGATTTTAATCGGCTCTTCCTCATATGTCATATCCTTTCGTATCTCAATTTCCATGGGAAAAACCACATGCGAGGGATCAGAACGATAATGCCTTAGCATTGATACATGGAACACATTGTGAATTTTCTCTAACTCTCCCGGTAAAGCCAACTGATATGCCACTGGCCCAATCCTTTCGGTAATTTAAATGCGGCCTATGAATCTCGGACTCAATTTACCCTTTCGACCAAATCTCAATATTTTCTTCCATGGCGACACTTTCAAAAATACTTTGTCACCCACTTGAAACTCAATTTCTTTTCTTTTCAAGTCCGCGTATGACTTTTGTCGGTCTGAAGCAGCTTTTAAACTATCCCGAATCACTTTCACTTTTTCCTCAGTTTCTTTAACTAAATCAATCCCATGGATTTACTTCTCACTCAACTCGGTCCAATACAAAGGATTCTGACACTTACGACCATATAAGGCCTCATACGGTGCCATCCGTATGCTCGATTGATAACTATTGTTGTAAGCGAATTCGACCAAGGGTAGGTATCTTTCCCAACTACCTTCGAATTCTAACACACAGCATTGGAGCATATCTTCAAGAACTTGGATTACTCTCTCAGACTGACCATCAGTTTGAGGATGAAAAGCAGTGCTAAAATTCAAACTTGTACCTAAGGCCTTTTGTAACTTCTTCCAAAACCTCGAAGTAAATCTCGGGTCTCTATCCGAGATAATGGATATAGGCACTCCATGTAATCTTACTACCTCTGCAACATACAACTCGGCTAATTTCTCTAGTGAATAATCAATACGTACCGGTATAAAGTGAGCCAACTTCGTTAACCTATCAACGATAACCCATACAACATCTTTCTTTTTCGGTGTCGAAGGCATCCCGTCACGAAGTCCATGGTGATCCGATCCCACTTCCACTCGGGAACCATCACGGGTAGAAGTAATCCCGAAGGCACCTGATGCTCGACTTTCACTTGTTGACAAATCAGACATCTTGTTACATACTCCGAGATGTCTCTTTTCATTCCTGGCCACCAATAGAATTTCTTCAGATCATTGTACATTTTCGATCTTTGGTGTGTCTTGACAAATGACTATTATGTGCTTCTTGTAAAATTTATCGGATTAACTCATCACCGTTAGTACACAAATTCTATCATGGAACATTAAACAACTATTCGAACTTGCCGAAATTCAGAATCAGCTCTTGATTCACACTTAGCTCTTTTAGCTAACATCTCATTATCATTCCTTTGAGCTTCACATATTTGTTGGACAAATAGTGGCCTAGCTCTCAACTCAGCCAGTATAGCACCATCATCGGACAATGACAAACTCGTGCTCATAGTTCTCAAAGCATACAAAGATTTTCTACTTAAAGCATCTGTAACTATATTTGCTTTCCTCGGGTGGTAATCGATCACTAGCTCGTAGTCTTTCAATAATTCAAGCCATCGTTGTTGCCGTAAATTTAACTATTTTTGATTCATCAAGTACCTCAAACTCTTATGATCCGTAAAAATTTGACACTTCTCACCATATAAATAATGTCGCCAAATCTTTAACGCGAAAATGATTGCGGCCAAATTTAGGTCATGAGTCGGATAATTCTTCTCATATGGTTTTAGCTGTCTCGAGGCGTAAGCGACCACCTTACCCTCTTGCATCAACATACAACTGAGACCATTTAAGGATGCGTCACTGTAGACCACAAACTCCTTTCTTGACTCAGGCTGTACCAAAATCGGTGCTTCTGTCAACAACGTTTTCAATCTCTCAAAACTCTGTTGGCATTTTTCAGTCCATTCAAACTTAACATCCTTCTGCAATAATTTTGTCATCGGAGTAGCAATCATAGAAAATCCCTCCACGAACCGCCTATAGTACCTTGCCAAACCTAGAAAGCTTCTGACTTCCAACACGTTCCTTGGCGGTTTCCACTCCACAATATCTGAGATCTTTCCCGAATCAACTCTAATGCCTGCCCCTGACACAACATGTCCTAAGAATCTGACCTCTCGGAGCCAAAACTCGCTCTTGCTAAATTTAGCATATAATTGCTTGTCTCTCAAGGTCTGCAAGACAATTCTCAAATGCTTTGCATGATCACACTCATCTCGGGAGTAAACCAATATGTCATCGATAAAAACAAATACGAACTTGTCCAAATACAGTCAGAAAATATGATTCATAAAGTCCATAAAAATTGCAGGAGCATTCGTTAAACTGAACGGCATGACTAGAAACTTATAATGGCCATACCTCGTCCTAAATGCTATTTTCGGCACGTCTTGTTCCTTAATTCTCAACTAATAATATCTGGATCTCAAATCAATCTTGGAGAACACCATAGCTCCCTTCAGTTGATCAAATAGATCATTTATCCTCGGTAAAGGATACCTATTTTTCACTGTCACCTTGTTGAGCTGTCTGTAGTCGTTACACAATCTCATCGATCTATCTTTCTTTTTCACAAATAATACCGGAGCACCCCACGGCGAAAAGCTTGGTCTTGCAAAACCCTTATCCGTCAACTCTTGCAACTGGACCTTCAGTTCTTTCAACTCCAACGGTGCCATCCTATACGGAGTGATGGAAATAGGGGCTGTTGAACTAACTCAATTCTAAACTCAACCTCTCTGATTGGAGGTAGTCCAAGTAACTCTTCTAGGAATACATCCGGACACTCACATACAACTGGCATGGTTTCAACCTTTGCCTCAGACTCTTGACTATTCAGTACAAAGGCAAGATATGACTCACATCCTTTTCTCAAATATTTCTTAGCTACCATGGAAGAAATCATCACCAGTAGGTTATCTGACTCACCTGATTCAACCCGAAAAACATCTCCATTTTCGCACTTCAATTCAATAAATTTACTATCATAATTCACTAAAACGCTATGGGCAGTCAACCAGTCCATACCAAGAATCAAGTCAAACTCATCAAACGACAGCAACATAAAGTTTGCCGAAAAATAATGACCCCTAACTGTCAAAGGATAGTTCCTACACACCTTATCAACTAACACCTGTTTTCCTAAGGGGTTTGATACTTTTATCACAATTCAGTAGGTTCAATAGTCATATTCAAACTAATTGCCAATCCCATACAAATATAAGAATGGGTCGACCCCGGGTCAATCAAAGCAATAACAGAGGTGTCATAGAGAGAAAATGTACCCGTTATTACGTCCGACGATGATGCCTCTTCTCGAGCGCGAATAACATAGGCTCTTGCTGGCGCCCAACCCTCTGACCTCACAGTAGTGTCTCGTGATACACCTCTACCACTAGTCCCACCTCTCGGGTTCTTTTGTGGCCTACCTCTAAAAGATGCATTGCTTGATCTTACCTCCTGCTTCTTTTCCTTGTCATCTCTTTCAAGACAGTTTCGAATGAAATGGTCGGAGGATCCACACTTGTAGCAATTTCGATTGTTTCCCCAACACTCCCCAATGTGATATCTACCACAACTTGGGCACTCTGGCTTGGACTTTGGATTGCCCACACTTGCCATTGAGGTGGCCTTAACTCTTAAACCCGAATACATATTACCTTGATCTCTCTGCGAATACTCAACTGACGTAGTCATCTGAGGGTTCCCTTCTCTAAACCTCTTCGATTGAGATTGGTATAACTTGCTCATCAGCCTCTTCCTCGCATCACGAGCCTCACTCAGGGCTTTCCTCTTTTCCTTACTCAACTTTTCGGCCTTACTAGCCTGATCCACCAGTATCACAAATTCTTTTAGCTCTAAGATCCCAACTAAAAGTTTGATGTCTTCATTTAACCCGTCTTCAAACCTCTTGCATAGGGTAGCTTTCGTGGATACACATTCCTGTGCATACTTACTGAGCCAAACAAATTCGTGTTCATATTCCATCACAGTCATTTTTCCTTGCTTCAACTCAAGGAATTCCTTCCGCTTCTGGTCTATTAACCTTTGACTTATATATTTCTTTCGGAACTCTTCCAAGAAAAAGTCCCACGTTACCCTCTCTTTAGGAACTACTGATGTCAACGTTTTCCACCAACAGTATGTCGAGTCCCTCAGCAAAGATACAACGCATTTCAAACTCTCCTCAGGTGTACAGGAGAGTTCATCAAAAACCCTCATTGAGTTCTCAAGCCAGGACTCCGCCCGCTCAGGGTCATCATCTTTGTTAGCTCAAAAATCTTCAGCCCCTTGCTTCTGAATTTTATCTACCGGGGGCTTATTTATCCTCACTATTTCTACACCTTAGGGAGCCACAGGAATTGGCTGAGGTATAGGAGGAGGTGGAGGAGGTTGAGCATTGGGATTAGCTCATACATACTCGGTGTACCAATTGCTCATCATTTGGAAAAAAGCTTCTCGAGCCTCTTCTCCTTGACCCCTAGTCTCGGGTTCACTTTGCACAAAGCGGTCCCCTCATGCAGAGCCACAGACATTACTATTGTGTCATCAACAGTCGATTGATCGAAATCCATATACTACATAAAACAAATTTTTAAAATCATCAAAAGCCACCACACTATCATTATACGCTTAGGGCATGTATAGGTAGACTCCCATACACGCTACGGTAGTCCTAGAACCGACTAAACCATAGGTCTGATACCACTAAATGTAACACCCCTTACCCATAATCCCCGTCAAAATCAGGCATGAGACGTTACCGAATAATTTACCGGATCCCACATAGGCTCAACGTGACTACTTTTCTTGAATCGCTTCAACTACTTCACACTTAACCTATGAGATCTCAATTGTACCTACGAGAACTCTCGGGACCATATCAGAAGTTTTACAGTCCATAAAAGTTCTTTTCATCTAAACAGGGAGTGCACGCTCGTGTTAGATGACACACACGCCCGTGTGTAGTCACACATGCTCATGTGCTCACAACGTGCCCAAAAACCCCAACATTCTGCCAAAAATCACACGGCTAGGGCACGCCCATGTGAAATGGGGGCACACCCGTATACCCTAACAACATGCCCATGTCTTTCGCCCGTGGGAAGTTACTGACTAATTTAGCACGGCCTAGACACACCCGTGTCTCCTAATCGTGTGTCTTACACAGTTCATGCACACAGCCGTGGGATTTGCCCCTGGCCTATTCTAATTAGTAATAATAAGGTGCAGGGTTAGCACGGCCTAGACACATAGACACATGCCCGTGTGTCTACCCGTGTGGCACATGAAGGCTATTTGCCAAGCTTCTAGCATCCCTATATCTTACTCTACATGGGTTTATTCAACAAACTAACAAACCTCTCTTAATTCACATGCACTCACATTAATAACATTGAAATTTCATAAACGATAAAATATGCCATCATTCTTGGCAATTTACAAAATTAATGTCTTATCAAGAGCCAATACACCTTTGGTCAAAATAACAAAATAATCTAACTAGTCTAGTCCTATACATGCTATATACAAAATCACTAATCTAATTATACCGAAGCAAGCAGATAGTGTGGGCGGTCTTCTAGTTATCGGTGTATCCCAGCTCACTTTTAAGCCCTATAAGACAAGGGAAAGAGAGAGGATTAAGCTTAAAGCTTAGTAAGTTCACATGTAAACAATATAACACTCTAAAATGAATGAAATTTTTATAGCATTATTTGCTAAGCAAGAAATCAATCTACATTTAGTATTAGGCTTACTCATTTCCTCCATTCACACATCCCAATCACATCACAAGCATGAAGCATACATTCAATAACGATTTCCCTACACTAAGCATAACAAGGTCACTTAATGTAACACATCACCATCTCAGAATACATTACCCGGTGGTTTCGCACTTAGCCCACCATCAGTTTTTATTAGGGTGGTATTGCACATAGCCCACCAAGAAGGTTAATTACGGTGGTATCACACATAGCCCACCAGAAAGGTTAACAGACGATGGTATCGCACACAGCCCATCTTAATTAAACAACAAGGTGGTATCGCATTTAGCCCACCATCAAAATTTTATATAACACACCTACCTATCTATTCCATCATTCATACAAAAATTATTCATTAACTACCACTTTCTATCTACTTGAATTATACATGTTCTCAATTATGCTATGCACTGATTAACAACAATAGTGTGCATGTAAAATGCATCGTTTACACATAAACTTACCTCGATGCAAAACGTGTTAGCTAGCGATTTACTCAATCACCTTTCCTTTCCCACGGTTAATGTTGATTCCGCGCTCTTCTTGATCTATAACAATTAAATTCATTCGTTTAGATCATTCTATGATCATAATACATCAAACTCTACACTTGGACAAAAATTACCATTTTGCCCTTATACATTGGCAAAATTACGATTTTGCCCCTAGGCTCGTAATTTATTTTTAATTACATTTTCTCAATAAAAAAGAATAGATGAACATTTATTTATCTTACAACTACTCAACATTTCAACTATTTCATGCATTTATGACACAAACTAAATCTTTACATTCAAGTCCTATTTACGTGTTTTCATGCTAACACCTTTCACAAAAGTTGTTTCTCACCTCCCTAACCTTTATTTTCTTCCATGAAAACTCAGCTAACAACATAAATACTCTTATGGCAAGTCCCTAGACTTTCAACCATATCTCAAATTAGTCCTCTCATTAGCTAGTTTAAGCTTTGGGGACTCCAAAAACACAAAAATTATCAATTAACCCCACCAAAAATCACTTACTTGGGTGAGGACAAGTTGCTGAAATCTCAAGGCTTTCAAAACCCTTATTTTGAGTGTAAAAATCGGTGGAAGAGGAAGAGAAGAGAAAAAATATGATGGCCTTCCCTTATTTTATCATATTTTAGTCAACTAGTCAACAACTATCACCAAATTTGACTAAAAATTAATGCTCTTGTCCCCCTAGCTTCCTATGGCCGTCCATCACTAGAGGAATGGCCCAATTGCACTTTAAAATCCTCCAAATTTACATTTTATAGCTATTAGGTACCCCACCTTATAAAATAGAACTTTTTCACTTTATGCGATTTAGTCCTTTTTACAATTAAGTACTCTATTGCTAAAATTAAAGCACCAAAAATTTCCATATAGCCATATATTAATGCCATAACACATAAAATAATACTAAAATAATTTCCTCAACCTCGGATTAGTGGTCCTGAGACCACTGTTCGACTAGCCCCAAAATCGGGCTGTTACAGTAGATTATTTTAAGAAAAAAAGTGATAGTTCTTTTGTATATCTACTGCTTTATGTTGATGACATATTAATAGCAAATAAATATAAACTAGAGATTAGAATGATTAAAGCCCAACTTAGTAAAGAATTTGAGATGAAAGATTTTGGAGCAGCAAAGAAGATACTTGGGATGGAGATTCTTAGAGATAGAAAAGCATGTAAATTGTACTTAAGTTAGAAAGAGTACATTAAGAAAGTTCTTTGTAGGTTCAATATGCAGAGTGCCAAGCCTATTAATACTCCATTTGTAGCACACTTCAGACTTTCATCAGCTTTGTTTCCATAATCAGAAGGTGAGATTGACTACACGTCATGTGTTCCATATTCTAGAGCAGTGGGATCTCTCATGTATGTTATGGTTTGCTCACATCTAGATTTATAATATGCAATTAGTGCAATTAGTGCAGTTAGTGGGAACTATGGTAAAACTAGGGGATCTATGGTGGGCTTAAGGGTTGTGTACGGACCATGCAACAAAAATAGAATTTGTATAGAGCTACACTTCCTGTATTTGACTTTCATTTGTATAAAGTTTTTCAATCTTTAAATAGATGTAGTCGAAACTCCTCTTATAACATTCAATTTTTAACATTAGTGAATTTCTCCTCCTTTTCCCATGGTTTTTTTCCCGAAAGGGTTTTCATGTAAAATCTATGTGTTTTATTTTTCATTTTCTTTCTACGTTGCAGTCATTCTATATGTCATTATTGACGTTAGATTTAACACTCTCAAAAACAAAAACTTTGGCCCGTGATCAAAGCCTATGCTCAAATTTTTGGTGTAGTCTACTCAAACACATTTGCACCAGTGAATAGACTGATAATAGAGTTGTTGCTCATTATTGCACCTTAAAAAGGCTAAAAGGTGTATAAGATGGATGTCAAGTTAGTATTTCTCAATGAAATCTTATAAGAAGAGATCTATCTTGAGAAACCAAAAGAGTTTGTGGTAAAAGGGTAAGATAATAAGGTTTAATTGCTAAAATAGTGAATTTTATGGGCTGTTTAGTTGTCAGTAATGGTTAATTAGTGGTTATTAATCAGTTTCATGTTGTTGATCATGTCTAAGTTAGTGGACCATGATCTTATCTTTAGTTATTTTTCATGTATATAAATAGGAGATTTTCTCAACTTCAATGTATCACTTTCAGTTCAATTCAATTAAATCTCTTTCTATTGCTTCTATTATTATTTTTACCATTTTCCTTATTGATTTTACCTTAGTTGTGATATTACTCTTGTTTATAAACAACCCTATCAAACAACACGAAGAGCTTACCATAAAATGGGTAAATGTATACAACAATTAGAGCCAAACAACCAAATTATTGGATTTGTCTATTGCATTTTCACCAATACATTCACAAAGTCGTTAGATTCTATAAAGATATTAACTATGGAAAGCTATTTAACAACCAAAATTCCAAAAGATCAATACCATTGAATCCCTTCCAAACATGTGAATGTCTTCTTAAAGGTTTAGAACACCATTGGACCGCCACTGTAGAACCCGATTCAATAACAAGTTTAACCTTACTACTCATTCTCATGAGCAAAAATAGATCAATAGCAATTTTAATTGCCCAAAGCTCAGCACAATTAGAATATATGCATCTTTATAGGATAAAAGAATATCTACACCATATTACCACCAGCATTCAAAAGGCCCTAACCTACCTTTCATTGTGCCATCAACATTAAACTTAAATGCACCTACAAGTGGAGACAACCCAAAGACTAAAGGCTTCGAGGACTTGTTCACCATGAATGAAGCACATGAATCAAATGCTCGGGGTGCTTGTATAATAATATATAGTGACAAAAATGTGGCACCCTAAATCCGACCAGGATAGTCCAACCCAAATTTCAAACGTCACATTAGCCACTAAGGTGACTCTCCTTTTAAACTACCTTAACACACACCAATCAAACAATCACACTACACAATTAATCATGGAATATTTAAAAACCTAATATCATGCTTCCGTTGCACTACTGTGATCAACAATCAATAGTAAGACTAATTCCAATTTAATATTTAATAGACATTTGCTTCAAAAACCATTTTGTTTAAAAACATATGAATAGTTTTAAATTGTAATATAGTAAAAAGTTGGAAAAAGCTCCATATTACAAGGTTGGAAAAATAATATTGTAGATTTATATATAAAAGTCTTGTTTAGAAATATTCATTAAAATATCGTGTACAAAAATCATCATTTAACTAGTCTGCAAGAAACTAAAAATTTACGTAACTTGTCTAATTTTACATTCATGCATACTAAACATTCAATTGTTTTCTAAAACACACTTATAACATCTAAGTCTTTCCGTAATTTCCAACGGCTCTTCAACCTGCACTTACAAGTTAGTCGAATATTTATTCATACCATTCATCAAGCATTCACAAACCATTATTTAATCAACTATCTAAAACGGTAATAAAAGTTTCAAACTAAACTATTTAAACACTCCATAATGTCCAATTACAACCCAACACTTATAACTAGATCTAATTCTAAATACCATAATTTTGTCGCACATTGCCTTCCTCATTTGGTTTGGGAACACATCAACATACCCAAGTATAGCCTCGTTATGGATAACTTGGATGGTTCACTTCCCCACCTTTTTACAAGCCAAGTGTAACACCCCTAACCCGTAACCATTGCCGGTCTAAGGTTAAGAGGCAATACCTAACAATTCAAAACTTTTATGAACATTTCACACCATAACTTAACAATTCATAATCAAAGAGTTCCTTAAATAAGTCTACGAGACCTTAAGCATGCATTAGAAAGGGGTTGGGACTAAACCGAATACATACAAGATTTTCTAAAATTCAAACATTTTTCAAATTTATAAAGGTCACATACCCGTGTGGGCAGGCCGTGTGCCTCACACAGCTTCAGACACACCCGTGTGTCTAAGCCATGGCAAAACAGGGAATACATACTGACTTGTCCACACGACTGAGGACACGATCATGTGCCTCACCCGTGGTCGATACTGACTTGCATCACACGGCCAATCACACGTCCCGTGTGTCCAGCCCGTGGTTGAAAATGAGTTGAATAATTACAAATTCAAGGGACACGGTTGAGCCACACGCTCGTATGCTCAACCGTGTGGACAAATATAGGCCATTTGCAAGGCCAATTTGCCACCCATTTTGGGTCAAACCTACAAGCACAAACAAACACATTTCATACCTTCAAAATTCAACTAAATCATACCAATAATATTCATCTTTTCAAACCATTCAAATACATAACAAACATACCAACTTATGAACTATTTATCTCATTCTAATCACAAACATTTCTAGGCAAATCCATCCAAAAATTACCAATTCAATATACTAATCATTCATCAAAACATACCAACTTTGCATCACAAAACATAATTGATGTTTACAATATTCACATCCCATTTACAAGTCATCTCACATAGCTTATATATACAACTCAAAACATCATCTAATTCAACTAGACTATACATGCCATACTTAGCTATAAACACATTCAAAAGGTACCAAAATATGATTTGATAGTGTGATGACGATCCTTCACGATTCCCGAGCTTTTCGTAGCTTTAACAATCTATAAAACAATGTAAACACACATAAAGTAAGCTTTCAAAAGCTTAGTAAGCCATATAAAAATAAACTGAACATATAAAACATTTATAACCATTTCAATACAAGAAATATCTCAATAGCATATTTATATTTCTCCTTTAGCTCAATTGTATCCCAACCATTTGCTTGACAACAAATCACATCTCTATGTATCTTATTAGATCATAGCACATTCATACATATATCACATTTTGTCTCAACAAGTTTATGCACATATCTCACTTTTGCAAAATCACATATACTTACCTTTCATACTCAAATATAGTATACATTTCAAACGTACCTAAATCGGTAACACATTTCTCATACTCTTTCATTTCTCGGAATTGCCAATTGAACCATTCGGAATCAAATTGGATACTCGGATAACTCGGAATACTCGTACAATGCTAATGTCCCAGACGTGGTCTTACATGAATCAAATTTCGATGCCACTATCCCAAACATGGTCTTACATGAAATCATATACGATGCCGATGTCCCAGGCATGGACTTACACGTAAATCTCAAATCGATGCCAACGTCCCAGACGTGGTCTTACACGATATCACATATCAGAACCCTCTGTCATGACATACGTATCCTAACTATTCCTAAGGTTTGTACGAGACTTTTCAGATAATGACACATTATCGATACTGCTCAGATTTCACATGTGTGTCTTCCAAAGCCATTCATCACAATTCAATATTATATGAACATGAATAAATCAACTTAAATACATTTATTTGTATATAGACTTACCTCGTACGGATATAAACGAACTGATTCGATTACTTGATCACTTTCGACTTTCCTCGGTCTAAATCCATTTTCTTTGTTTCTTGATCTATACATATTCAAATTTAACTCATTTATTGACCAAATCATTCAATTCAATCCAAAACTACACATTTAGAGCATTTTAAAAATTAGCCCTCCCATTTTTACATTTTGACATTTAAGTCCTTATTTCACAAAATCACAAAATACACATAATTTCTTTACACCCATGCTTAGCCGAATAATCTTCATGATCATAAAATTCCATACATTTCATTTATTTTACATTTTAGTCCCTCAAAATATTATTTTCACAATTTAGTCCAAATTACTCAAATTCATCAAAAATCCAAAGACAAAACATGTTAATCTAACACATATATTTCATATTTCATCAACTAACTTCACAAAAATTACAAAATCATCAATGGCATATCTCAACATCTTCACCAAATTCCAAAATTAAAGCATGGGCTTAAGAGAACAGGAAGCAACAATCACAAAAACATAGAAATTATCAATAACCGAAACCAAAAAATACCTTAATCAAGTAAAACCAAGGTCGAACCCTATCAAGCTTTTCTTCCTTTTTTTTTTCAATATTCGGTCATATGAAGATGATAATAGCCTATTTCTTTTGTTTGTTTTATTTAATTAAGCTTAATAATCAATTTACCTTTTATCCATTATAAAAACATTATAAATTCATTAAATTGAATGTCCACTACCGTCCATACCAAAATAAAATGGCCTAATTTCATTTTAAGGCCTTCACATTCAAAAGCCAACTCAATTAAACACATTAACATATAAATTGTCAATTTTACCTTTTATGGGATTCGGTCCTTTTCTCAAAATAAGCACTCAAACAATAAAATTAATTCACGAAACTTTCACACATGCTTAATCACATACTGTAGGCATGAAAAATAATATTAAAATATTTTTTTGACTCAAATTTGTCTTCCCAAAACCACTGTTCGACTAGGGTCTAAACTAGACTATTACAATTCTCCCCTTAAGGATTTTCGTCCTCGAAAATCTTACCATTAAACAGATTCATATATTGTTGTCTCATAGCATCTTCAGGCTCCCACGTAGCCTCTTTCACTCCGTGTCGATGCCACAGTACTTTTACTAGCAAAATCTTCTTATTTTGCAATTCCTTAATCTCACGAGCCAAGATACGGATCTGTTCTTCTTCGTAAGTGATATCAGATTGAATTTCTAGCTTAGGCGGAGAAATTACATGTGAAGGATCAGATCTGGATCATCAAAGCATTGACACGTGAAACATATTATGAATCTTTTCTAGCTCCGGTGGCAGTAACAATCTATACGCAACAAGTCCAATGCGTTCAATAATTTCATACGGCCCAATGAATCTCGAACTCAATTTACCTTTACAACCAAATCGGAGTATTTTCTTCCATGGTGAGACTTTCAAAAGCACTTTATCTCCAATCTCAAATTAAATATCTTTCCTTTTCAAATCTGCATAAGATTTCTGACGATCGGACGCTATTTTTAGACTATCACGAATCACTTTCACTTTTTGTTCAGTTTCTTTGATCAAATTGACCCCATGTATCTTATTTTCACTTAGCTCAGTCCAATACAAAGGTGTTCGACATTTGCGTCCATACAATTCCTCATAAAGTGCCATTTTCATGCTCGATTGAAAACTATTATTGTACGCAAACTCAATCAATGGCAAATATTGTTCCCACGTACCATTAAACTCAAGAATGCAACAACTTAACATATCTTCAAGTATCTGAATAATCTGTTTGGATTGACCATCCGTCTGTGGATGAAAAGCTATACTAAAATGTAGTTTAGTACCTAAAGCCCCTTGTAGTTTCTTCCAGAATCGTGAAGCAAATCTCAGATCTCTGTCAGTCACAATAGGTAGTGGCACCCGTGTAATCTCACAATATCAGAAATATATAACTCAGCTAACTTATCAAGTGAGTAATCAGATCGTACCGAAATAAAATAAGCTATTTTTGTCAATTTTTCAACTACAACCCAGATTGCATCTTTCTTTCTTGGAGTCAAAGGCAACCCTGAAACAAAATTCATCTTTACTCTGTCCCATTTCCACTCGAGAATCATAATCGGTTGTAGCAAACCAGATGGAACATGATGTTTAGCTTTAACTTGTTGACAGATTAAACATTTCGACACAAAGTCAGAAATATCTCTTTTCATTCTAGGCCACCAATAAAATCGTTTTAAATCATGGTACATTTTTGTACTTCCCGGATGAACAGATAAGCTACTACTATGAGCTTATTTCAAAATCAACTACATCAACTCTAGTTTTCTCGAAACACAAACTCGATCTCGAAATCTCAAACAATCATCTTCATCAACTCGAAATTCAGAATCAGAGTTCAAATCACACTGGGCTCGCTTCGCTAACATTTCGTTATTAGCTTTCTAAGCATCACAAATCTACTGAATAAATAACAGTTTCGCTTTCAATTCGGCCAAAACTGAACCATCATTTGACAGATCTAAATAAGTATTCCTTGCATGTAGTGTAAATAGTTATTTCTGACTCAATGCATCAGCAACAACATTTGCTTTACCCGGATGATGATCTATCACAAGCTCGTAGTCTTTTAACAGTTCTAACCATCTTCTCTATCATAGATTCAGGTCTTTCTGAGTCATCAGATCTTTTAGACTTTTATGATCTGAAAACACATGGCATTTTTCACCGAAAAGATAGTGGTGCCAAATTATTAAAGCAAACACAATCGAAGCTGGCTCAAGATCATGTGTTGGATAATTCTTTTCATGCGGTTTCAATTGTCTCGAGGCATAAGCTATAACTTTGCCTTCCTACATTAAAACACATCCCAAGTGTATAATAAGCCGAAGACACGAATGTGATACCAAATCTTGGTGGTTCCAAACCACCGTGTCCGAAGACACAAATCGAATGATGGGGCCAACCCATCGTGTGATACCAAATCACCGGCGTCAATCCAGATCTCAAAGTGGGGCCAACCCACGGTGGTGCTAAGCCACGGGGACGAGACGCTATGAGGTGCCAAACCTCGGAGGTACTAAACCTCCGTGACCGTAGTCACAATGTGTTACCAAAACAACCGTGTCCGTCGACACTAATATCAATCTTCCCTCCTCTCATCATACCCATGCAATATGACATAATAATTGTGTATGCGTTATGTTATGTATGCTAGACATATATCAAATAACGATGAAACGAATTACCATCATAATCAGAATAATAATATACAAAATAATCAGGTTAACCAACCTCTAAGGGTATAACAGTAATTTACCCACCAAAGGTATTTTGTAATTTACCCACCAAGGGTATTTTTGTAATTTACCCACCAAGGGTATTTTCGTAATTTATACACCAAGGGTATTTTCGTAATTTACCCACCAAGGGTATTTTCGTAACTTACCCACCAAGGGTATTTTCGTAACTTACCCACCAAGGGTATTTTCGTAATTTACCCACCAAGGGTATTTTCGTAATTTACCCACCAAGGGTATTTTCGTAATTTACCCACCAAGGGTATTTTCGTAATTTACCCACCAAGGGTATTTTCGTAACTTACCCACCAAGGGTATTTTCGTAATTTACCCACCAAGGGTATTTTCGTAATTTACCCACCAAGGGTATTTTCGTAATTTACCCACCAAGGGTATTTTCGTAATTTACCCACCAAGGGTATTTTCGTAATTTTGTACATGGAATGGCCTTTCTAAAGGTGCAGTGTCGCCTTGAGCGACTCAACTGCCATTTTCGATCTTTACCGGACTGTTGGGCCTAAAACTCGATTTCGGCCCATTCATTGCCCACACTGCTCGTGTGGCCCACCTAACAAAAATCTATCCACGATATAATTCCATTTAACGATGCATCACTATAAATCACAAATTCTTTACCCGATTCTGGCTATACTAACACTAGAGCTTCAGTCAAAAGGGTTTTCAACTAATCAAAACTTTTCTGACATTTATCGAACCATTCAAATTTCACATCTTTCTGAAGTAATCTCATCAATGGAGTTGCAATCATCGAAAAGCCTTTTATGAATCGTCGATAATAACTAGCAAGTCCCAAAAAACTGCAGACTTCAGACACATTTTTCAGAGGCTTCCAAAAGGGTTTTCAACCAAAATAGAACCATTCAAATTTCACATCTTTGAAATCTTGCTCGGATCAAGTCGTATATCTGACGCTGACACAATATGTCCCAAAAAACCAACTTCACGCAACTAGAATTCTCATTTACTAAACTTTGCATACAATTGTTTATCTCGCAGAATTTGTAGCACTATTCTTATATGCTCAGCATGCTCAATTTCATCATGTGAATAAATCAAAATGTCATCAATGAATACAACAACAAATCGATCTAAATACAGTCTAAAAATTCTGTTCATCAAATCCATAAAAATAGCAGGAGCATTTGTTAGTCCGAAAGGCATAACTAAAAACTTATAATGCTCATACATCGTTCTGAAAGCAGTTTTCAGAATGTCTGAATCTTTTACTCGAACTGATAATATCCCGATCTCAGATTTATATTTGAAAACACAGTGGCTCCTTTCAACTGATCAAACAAATCGTCAATTCTGGGCAGTGGATATTTGTTCTTAATAGTCACTTTATTCAACTAACGGTAATCAATGCACATTCTCATCATGCCATCTTTCTTTTTCACGAATAGAACAGGAGCACCACAAAGTGAGAAACTTGGTCGTGCAAATCCTCTATCGGTCAACTCTTGCAACTGAGACTTTAATTCTTTCAATTCTGTTGGAGCTATTCTATACAGAGTTATTAAGATAGGAGTCGTTCCCAGCATTAAATCAATTCCAAACTCAACTTCTCGTATCAGAGGCAATCCCGGTAATTCTTTAGGAAATATATCAGAGAACTCATAAACAACTAGCACAGATTCAACTTTTTTTCAGTCACTCTCAAATCAATCACATAAGCAAAATAAGCTTCATAACCCTTTTTCACATAAATCTGAGCTTTCATCACTGATATCACGGCCGGTAACCCATTCAAATCATTAGATTCAATCCAAACTATTTCATCATTCTGACATCTCAAATCAATAGTCTTTAGTTTGCAGTTCACAACAACATCATGCAATGTTAACCAATCCATACCCAAAATTGTATCAAACTCATCAAATGGTAATAGCATCAGATCAGCCAGAAAATAAATATCTCTAAACATCAACAAACAATTCTTGCACACTTTGTCAACTAGGACACATTTACTTAAGGGGTTCGATACTCTAATAACAAATTCAGTAGACTCTACAGGCAAAGTCTTACTGGATACTAAGTTCATGCATACATATGAATGAGTAGACCCTAGATCTATCAATGCAATCAAAAAGTATCATAAAGAGTAAATGTACCCGTAATAACATCTGGAGATGAAACTTTCTCACGAGCTCAAATGGCATAAGCTCTGGCAGGTGCTCTAGCTTCAGATCTCGCAATTGTATCTTTCGTAGCTCTCTGACTACCACTGACAATTCTTGTGTTTCTAAAAGGTCTACCTCTAGTTGAAGCATTATCTGATTTTAGATTCTGTACAATTTCTTGTTCAACAGACTGTGGACAATCTCGGATGAAATGATCTAATGATCTACATTTAAAACAAGCTCGGTCATTCAATCTACAATCGCCCAGATGTCTTTTACCACAATGTCTACATTCAGGTAACTCAGATCAGAAATTTCCAACACTAGCTATAGAAGTCGCTGGAGCTTTGAAATTTGAATGTGATCTAGCACTATCTCTGTTTGAATGTCCCACATTAGCCTTTGAACGACTATGCTCATCTCTGAATTTCTTTTATGCAGACTAAAATGATTTACTTGAGAATCTTTTTCTCACATCTCTGGCTTCAGACTCAGCTTTTCTTGTATCTTTCTTGAGGGCTTCAGCTTTACATGCTCGATCAACAAGCACAACAAATTCTTTTATTTCCAGAATTCCAACTAGCAATCGGATATCTTCATTCAGGCCGTCTTCAAACCTTTTACACATTATTTCTTCATTAGAAACACATTCCCAAGCATATTGACTTAATCTCACAAATTCTCGTTCGTACTCTGTGACAGACATACGACCCTGTTTCAATTCCAGAAAATCTTTTTGTTTTTGATCTATAAATCTCTGACTAATGTATTTCTTCTGAAATTCAGATGGAAAGAAATCCCAAGTAATACGTTTTGGAACAACAGAAATCAAAGTCTTCCACCACTGATAAGCTGTATCTCGTGACAAAGAAACGACACATTTCACACATTCTTCAGGAGTACAAGACATTTCATCAAACACTCGGATTGTATTCTCGAGCCAAAACTTAAATCTCTCAGCATCATCATCCACTATGGCCCTGAACTCTTCAGCCTCATATTTATGAATTTTATCGACTGAAGGCTTATTCAACATACTCAGATTCATAACTAGAGGTAGAACAGAAGTCTGAGGAGGATTGGGTGGGGCAAAGGTTGTGAAATAGCCGTATTTGTTCTAATGTATTGAGCGAACCACTCATTCATCATTTTGAAGAAGGATTGTTTAGCCTTTCCTTCCTGACCGCTAGTAGCGGTCTCGAATCAGATGGCACTGTCCCTTGAGTGGGAGCAGGCACATTACTTTCAACATCATTAGCTATAGCTCTTTCGGGATCCATTTACTATATGAAAAACACATTTTATAAGTCAGAATTCATCACACTATCACAGTTCGTATATATGGCATGTATAGTTAGACTCTCACATGCTATATTAGTCCTAGTATTGACTAAACCGTAGCTCTGATACAAATAAAATGTAACATCCCTAACTTGTAACCATCGCCGATCTAGGGTTAAGCGACATTACCTGACAATTCAAAACTTTTACAAAAATTTCACATCATAACTTAACAATTCATATTCAAAGAGTCCCTTAAATAGGTCTACGAGACCTTAAACATGCATTAGAAAGGGGTTGGGACTAAACCGTACACATACAGAATTTTTTAAAATTCAAATAATTTTTAAAGTTACAGAGGTCACACGCTCGTGTGGGCAAGCCGTGTGCCGTACATGGCCTTAGACACACCCGTGTGTCTAAGCCATGACAAAATAGGGCATACATACTGACTTGTCCACATGGCCGAGGACACACCCGTGTGCCTCACCCGTGGTCGATACTAGCTTGCATCACACGGCCAGTCATATGGCCGTGTGTCCAACCCATGGTCGAAACTGAAACAGACTTGAATTGAATTACAAATTCAAGGGACACGGTTGAGCTACACGCCCATGTGCTCAACCGTGTGGACAAATATAGGCCATTTGCAAGGCCAATTTGCCACCCATTTTGGGTCAAACCTACAAGTATAAACAAACACATTTCATACCTTCAAAATTCAACCAAATCATACTAATAATATTCATCTTCCCTAACCATTCAAATGCATATCAAACATACCAACTTATGAACCATTTATCTCATTCTAATCACAAACATTTCTAAGCAAAATCCATCCAAATACTTACCAATTCAATATACTAATCATTCATCAAAACATACCAACTTTGCATCACAAAACATAATTGACATTTACCATATTCACATCCCATTTACAAGCCATCTCACATAGCTTATATATACAACTCAAAACATCATCTATTTCAACTAGACTATATATGCCATACTTAGCTATAAACACATTCAAAAGGTAACAAAATATGATTTAATAGTGTGATGACGATCCTTCACGATCCCCAAGCTTTTCGTAGCTTTAACGATCTATAAAGCAATGCAAACACACATAAAGTAAGCTTTCAAAAGCTTAGCAAGCCATATACAAATAAACTGAACATATAAAACATTTATAACTATTTCAATACAAGAAATTTAACATATCTCAATAGCAAATTCATATTTCTTCCTTAGCTTAATTGTATCCAACCATTTGCTTGACAACAAATCACATCTCCATGTATCTCATTAGATCATAGCACATTCATACATGTATCACATTTTGTCTCAACAAGTCTATGCACATATCTCACTTCTGCAAAATCACATATACTTACCTTTCATACTCAAATATAGTATACATTTCAAACGTACCTGAATCGGTAACACATTTCACATAGTCTTTCATTTCTCAAAATTGCCCATTGAACCATTAGAAATTAAATAGGATACTCGGATAACTCAAAATACTTGTATAATGCCAATGTCCCAAACGTGGTCTTACATGTAATCAAATACAGATGCCATTGTCCCAGACAGGGTCTTATACAGAATTATATATGATACCGATGTCCAAGACATGGTCTTACATGTCCCAGACGTGGTCTTACATGATATCACATATTGAAACCCTCTGTCATGACATACGTATCCTAACTATTCCTAAGGTTCGTACGAGACTTTTCAGACAATGACACATTGTCGATACTTCTCAAATTTCATTTGCGTGTCTTCCAAAGCCATTCATCACAATTTAATATTATATGAACATGAATAAATCAACTTAAATACATTTATTTTTATATAGACTTACCTCATACGGATATAAACAGACTGATTTGATTACTCGATCACTTTCGACTTTCCTCGGTCTAAATCTGTTTTCTTTGGTTCTTGATCTATACATATTCAAATTTAACTCATTTATTCACCAAATCATTCAATTCAATCCAAAAATACACATTTAGGGCATTTTACAAATTAGCCCTCACATTTTTACATTTTGACATTTAAGTCCTTATTTCACAAAATCACAAAATACACTTAATTTCATTACACCCATGCTTATCCGAATAATCTTCATGATCATACAAGCCCATACATTTCAGTTATTTCACATTTTAGGCCCTCAAAATATTATTTTTACAATTTAGTCCAAATTACTCAAATTCATTAAAAATCTAAAGACAAAACATGCTAATCTAACACATATATTTCATATTTCATCAACTAACATCACAAAACTTACAAACATTGGCTTTAGAGAACAAAGAGCAACGATCACAAAAACGTAGATATTATCAATAACCGAAACCAAAATATACGCTAATCAAGTAAAACCAAGGCTGAACCCTATCAAGCTTTTCTTTTTTTTTCTTTCAATATTCAGTCATAAGAAGATGATAATCCTATTTTTTTGTTTGTTTTATTTAATTAAGCTTAATAATCAATTTACCTTTTTATCCATTATAAAAACATTATAAATTCATTAAATTGAATGCCCACTACCGTCCATACCAAAATAAAATGGCCTAATTTCATTTAAGGCCTTCACATTCAAAAGCCAACACAATTAAACACATTAACATATAAATTGTTAATTTTACCTTTTATGCGATTTGGTCCTTTTTTCAAATTAAGCACTCAAACAATAAAATTAATTCACGAAACTTTCACACATGCTTAATCACATACTGTAGGCATAGAAAATAATATTAAATTTTTTTTAACTCGAATTTGTGGTCCCAAAACCACTATTCTGACTAGGGTCTAAACCGGATTGTTACACTAAGTCACTACAATATTATAAAAGAGTGGGTGAGCTTATTGAAGCTCAGTGAGTGCTCAATCATAATAAAAATCAACACATCAGTCAGGTTAGGGTAGGCATGCAATAACAATTCACATATTATTAGAGTACACACAAAATAGTGACTCACATGACACTATAGTTCTCATAAATAAGTAGTGCACATAGACTAAGCAATTTATATAAGATAAGCAGTTCTCGTAAAATATCAGTTCATACCACATAACATTTCTTGCAAAAATAATAGTTCATACTACATCATACTCATATATTTCAAATATCGATAAATTGACATTTTTTTATTATGAAACATATAGGTGACTCTATTACCACCTATAAATGGACTCTATCACCACATATTGGATAAACGGATCTCCTCATAATGCCTCACTTTTGACTCAAAAAGCCCTGCGTTGTCTCCGATATAAGTGTAGCATGAATGCTAACACTCTCCTTACCCTCAACTTAAAGAGCCCTATGCTGTCTCTGGTGAATAGAGCTATACTCTATATTCCCTTATCTCTCCAACACATCTCCGGGCCACAATTCCCATTGCAATAATAAAGGTGAGTACTCACAATTATATGGCATGCTAACTATATCCAATGGTTCGATGAAGTCACAATGCCAACATATTCACGATATTCAGGATATTAGGCTAACAATTAAGCAGTGCTCACACATTATAACACAATTTGCAATTCATAGTTTGCAATGTCACAGTTCGTCATTCACATTACTCACATTTCATACAAATTGCTATAAAACATGGTTCTTAAGTAATATAGTTTGCATGCAACATAGCTTGTAGACATAATCACAATTCGCATATCAAATTACTATAGGCTCACATATCACTTCAGTGTAGGTTTGCATATCACTTAAGCATAGGTTCGCCATACGTATAACAGGTCTACATATCACACACAATCACACAACATAGGTTCGCACATCACATATAGTCAAATAACGTAGGTTCGCACATCACATGTAGTCACATAACACCGGTTCACACATCACATACAATCATATAGCATACAGGGGTCCGATAACATCCTAATAGGGTTTGTATGTACCATGTGATAGGGGTTCGTACATGACTAGTGATAGGGGTTTGCACATGTCTAGTGATAAGGGTTCGTATGTTAATAACATAAGGTTCACATACCAACACATAGTAGGTTTGCATATTAATTAAATAAGGGTTCACATGTATTACCTTAGCCTGCGTACTAGATTTTAAATGCAATATACCAAACCACTCATCTTAGCTCTTGCTTCATCTACAATGCTCAAATAAGCTTTTATATGCCTTTTTCCATGCTTGTAGAGGCTCCCAAATGACTTGATACTTCACATGCATGTCAAATACATTGCAAAGGCATCACTCAAAGCAACAAACACAATTAAATTTAAAAATCACATACCACAACTTCTAAATCTCCATACCAAGAACTTAACTAGTTTTGCCAAAATATGTAACAACCCATTTTAGTGAAATCGAAACAGTGGTTTCGGGACCACAAATCCAAGTCGAAAAGAAAAATTATTTAATATTATTGCATGGTCTACATTATGATAGGAATAACGTGAGAAAATTTCATTAAATTTTTTTTTACCGATTTCATGTTTAATTAGGAGGAAATGACCAAATTGCATAAAGTGCAAAAGTTGAATTCTAGTAGCTAGAAGGATCAAATAGCTATGGAATTCAAAATTTGAGGCCCTTATAAGGCAAATAGACCATTAAGGGAAGTTAGTAGATATTTATGATGATTCATCCATAAAAAATTAGAAAAAGAAAATGACTAAATTGGAAAGTTGAAAAATTAATGGATGATAAGTTAATTAAATGAATAAAATAATTTCATATCATCATCTTCCCCAAAATTTTCTATGGAAACCCTAACTAAGAGAGAGAATTTCAAGCAAGCTTGATTAGGTAAGCAATCTTGTCCCATTTTTAGTACTTTTTACATTTTTGATATCGTAGTAACTTAATCTATCTATTTTGGGAATCAATTTGCAAAGTTATTAAAGTTTTAAAATTTTACCATGGATGAATATGCTAAAAATTTGATATTTATGGTACAAAATGAAAGGTTGTTGATAGATAAACGACTTTTGTAAAGGAAGTTTCCATGAAATTGTGATTTAGGGACTAAATTGAAAAGATGTAAAATTCATGGAAAATTTCTTATTTTTGTGAAACACATGAGCTGTAAATGTTATATGTAAAATTTGGCTAGGCTTGGAATAAGGACTAAATTGCATGTATTTCATTTTTCGAGCCTAGGGACGAAATTAGAATTAATTAAAAGTATAAGGGCAAAATGGTACTTTTGCCTAAGATATGAATTGAGTTGAATTGAATATGAATTGTATTAAATTGAGTTAAATTTACTCGTATAGATCCGAATAGACCTAGAATGGAGTTGGATTGGGAAAAATAAAAAGTATCGGATTAGTAGATTCTCGTATACAAACAAGTGTCAAGGTAAGTTTTTGTAACTAATTTGTGTGCATTTATATGTTTAAATTAAATGCTATATGTGTAAAATTGTATAATTTACATATATGTGAAATTGATTAAATATCTGAAAATACCCGATAAATTCTAAGTTCCGTTTGAACAAATGAAAATCAATGGATACAAGTTTCCTGTATTGGTTGTAGTCCTGCATATGTTGCGGATACACCATAGCTCGGAAGAGCATTCTGTTATAAGCCCTCTTGAGCTTCCCGTTATATGGTTCCTGCGAGCATCCTGATAAGTATTGATCCTGCATGTGTTGCAGATATACCGTAGCTCTTTGTGAGTATTCTGTTATATGATCGGTATTGATCCTGCATGTATTGCGGACATACCGTAGCTCTTTATGAGCATATTGATGTAGGCTCTTTGAGAGCTTCCTCATATGGCTCGCTTGAACTTTTTGTTATATGGCTATTCAGAGCTTCCTAATAATAACTCTTTGGAGTTATCCCGTTAAGCTCACATGAGCTTTCTGTTTTAAACTCTTATGAGTTTCCTGTTATTAAGCTTGGATAAGCTTCTTGCTACATGGCTCACACGAGCTTTCTGTTATATGGCTTGAGAGAGTGATTCCTAATTATGTGCTCTAATGAGTACCCTTTAAATACATGTGATGATATAGTTTTGGCTTGGTTTTAATGTCTTGAATTGGTTGGTGAATGTATTTAAGTGTTGTTGTAGGTTGAAGGCAAATTTGGGTGAGAAAAGTGGCTTTGAAAATGGCATATATTTGTCCACATGGGTAGACACACGGGCGTGTGTCTCTGTAACACCTTTAACCTATATTCACCACTGGATTAGGGTTACAGGTGTTACCAATAGCCAAATCTTTTTCAATTTATTAATTCATATCCTAAATAGATAAAGCACATGGGCATAATAAATATATATAAATATACTTAATATACAAGTTAAAACATATTCAATGTAATCATCCACAAATACAAAATGATCAAACAATATACTTCTATCCTCATTATTAGCATATTTATCTATTTTATTCTATGATACCAACACCTAATTAGTACCACTCCTTTGCATACATTTCATGCAAACATGCCTCACGTACCATTTCGTTTTAAACCAAAACACACCGAACCTGGTAATTGGAACTACTAATAAGCATCATTACGATTACATGCATACATCACTTGACCTTATACCTATGGACTAAGAGACAATACACTTCACATATATATCTATATACCTATATCTAAATATGTATAACCTTAGTTTTTAATGCATAACCCCAATATAACTTTGCATGTTATATGCATAGATCAAAGACCGAATGTACCAACTAAACTTCCATAATTCATGCAAAATTTACGTTACTTATTTGTACTACAATTGACCATACTTATACATAGGTCTCAAAACCAACTTAACCTAAAAACACAAGTATATAAACCATGCCTTGACCGAACATTCATTACCAATTTTCCATAATTTATAACTACTTATACTTATCATTAACAATGAATCCAACAAGTTAACTTATACATATATATAATCATTTATATACAACTACAATTAACTTCCAAGCATTATAAACATACGTCTTATACCAAAGTTTAAAACAGGCTATTATATCAGACATATAAACAATGCTTAAACTAAAAGTAACATCCTTATTTGCAAGGCCATATATATACATTTACAAAACCGAACATCATTCATTACTTATGAAAATACAGCCTATACATGCCTTTGATTCAAAAAGTATACAAAACATATATATACCAAGGAGAGTGATAGTGTGGTTGACTTTCTTGATGATCCCCTGAGCCCATAGTTGAATCAATGATCTATAAAACAAAAATACAAACACATACAGAGTAAGCTCACTAGCTTAGTAAGTCTTAAGCAAAAGATAATTCATTAATCAAGCACTTTAACATTTTTAATCAATAAATGTAGAACATTGTATATGTATATTTTGATATGCAATTGATACAAAACCGAATACTAGTGATGTATTAACTCAATTACTTGTACTTCACTACCATCAACCTGCAACTCATCAAAGCACAAAGTACATATATTACATGTTGAGTACCAGCTCAAATTCACATAACACCATTCTTATCATAATATTTCAACTCAAATAACATTAATCACAACTTACCTTACTTCTGATGAATTCAATGGGACTTAACTTACGAAGTTTTAACTCAATAGTTTCACTATGTTACACCTCGATCAATTATGGTTTCTTTATTTTAAAGTATCATAGGCATTAAGCACGCTAGGCACGAAGCCCTAATATATCATCGGCACTAAGCCCGTTAGGCACGAAGCTTCGAATATGTCATTGGCACAAGGCTGCTAGGACAAGGCACTAAGCACGCTAGGCACAAAGCCCGAATATGTCACCAAGACCTGAGCACGCTAGGCACGAAGCCGAATATGTCACCTAAGCACTAAGCACGCTAGGCAATAAGCCCAAATAATTCATAAACCAGTCCATCAAATTTCATTCCTTAACACTATCATCATTAACTAAACATATACACAATTCACATTCACATATCACCACTAATGTACAAATTCTTATCATATATACAAAACACATCTAATCCATTTTAAAGCCTTTACATTCGGCTAACACATATATTCATACTCAAATTTATCAAATAATTTCATTGAACCTATTCATAAATAATTCTTTAACATACTTTAGCTTAAGGACTTACCTCATTGTCAAGCGGACAACTTAGGCGGCTATTCGATAACTTTCGTCTTTCCCGATCCAATTCCATTTTCTTTGCTCTTGATCTAAAACACATTAAATTCAGCTCATTCAAGTACATTTCTATTCAATTTAGTCCCAAAACACATAAATATGCAAATTACCATTTTACCCCTAAGGTTTCACATTTTTACTATTTAGTCTTAATTGTACAAAACACAAAATACACACAATTTGCCAAGACTATACAAGGGCGAATATTCCTAGGGACTTTGTAAGCCCTCTCATTTCATTTATTTTTCAATTAAGTCCTCTAAAATTTTATTTTTATAAATGGCCCTAAATACAAAATTTCACCAAAATTTCTAATACAAAACTTGTAAATCTTTAACACATCTTTAATCTAAAACCATCAAATATCAAAACCATAAGAACACATCAATGGCCAAACCTCATATACACATGATTCTCAAAAATTCAAGCATGGGTGGGGTAATATCTGAAGCAACGATCTTAAAACGTAAAATTATTAAAAATCGAGCTAAAATTCATACCTAATTGAGCTTGATGATGGCGAATGTTTCAAGCCTTTAAACCCCTTTTCTTAGCTAACTCACGAAAATGGAAGAAGAAAAACAACTAAAATGGCTTTTAATTTCATGTATTTTAACATATAATAATATTTTAATGATTTACCATTTTACCCTTTATTTAATAATAAAACAAAATATAATATAAGGTTAATCTTGTCATAAACCACCCACTAACTTAAAATGGGCTATTTACTCTTTTAATACCCCACTTTAAAAGCCATCATCAAATAGGCACTTTTCACTATAGTTTGCTACTTTTACCTTTTGCGCGATTAAGTCCTTTTTCTAAATTAAACACACAAATGATAAAATTTTTCTACGAGACTTTCACACACATTAATTCACATATAATAAACACAAAATATAATATTAAAATATTTCTCAGACTCAAATTCGTGGTCCCGAAACCACCGTTCTAATTAGGGTCAAATTCGATCTCTTACAACTCTCCCCCTTAAGGATTTTCGTCCCCGAAAATCTTACCGTTAAACAACATCGGATATTGTTGCCTTATTGAGTCCTCAGGCTCCCACGTAGCCTCTTCAACTCCATGCCGATTCCATAGTATTTTCACTAATGGAATCCTTTTGTTTCTTAACTCTTTCATTTCCCGAGCTAAGATACGGATCGGTTCTTCCTCATACGTCATATCGGGTCAGATTTTAATCTCAGATGGAGCAATCACATGTGACGGATCTGATCTGTATCTACAAAGCATCGAAACATGAAATACATCGTGTATCTTTACTAATTCAGAGGGTAACTTCAATCTATAAGCAACAGGCCCAATACGTTCGATGATTTCATACGGTCCGATAAATCTCGGACTCAGTTTGCCTTTCCGACCAAAATGAACTATTTTTTTCCACGGAGATACTTTCGAGAATACCCGATCTCGACTTGAAATTCTATATCTTTACGCTTCAAATCGCGTAAGACTTTTGATGATCCGATGCGACTTTCAAACTATCTTTGATTATAGCCACTTTCTCATTCGGTCTCTTTAATCAAATCAACCCCTTGTATCTTGTTCTCACCGAGCTCGGTCCAAAGACAATGGTGTATGACACTTGCGACCATATAGAGCTTCATAGGGTGCCATTTTGATACTTGATTGAAAACTATTATTATAAGCAAATTCAATCAAAGGTAAGTACTTTTCCTCGTACCTTCAAACTCGAGAACTCAACATCTCAACATGTCCTCAAGTGTTTGAATGGTTCGTTCAGACTGACCGTCTGTCTGCGGATGAAAGGCTATGCTAAAGTGAAGTTTAGTACCTAAAGCATCTTGAAGCTTCTTCTAAAACCGCGATGTGAACCTCGAATCTCTATCTGAAACAATGGAACTCCGACACCATGCAATCTCACAATCTGTGATACAAACAACTCAAAGAAGTTTATCAAGTGAATAGTCATTGAATCGGCACAAAATGAGCTGATTTGGTCAGTCTATCCACTATAACCCAAACTGCATCTTTCTTAGTCGGTGTTGTAGGCAATCCGGATACAAAATCCATAGTGATTCTATCCCATTTCCATTCAGGTATCATGATCGACTGAAGTAACCCTGAAGGCACTTGATGTTCTGCTTTTACTTGCTGACAAACTAAGCACTTTGAGACAAATTCAGATATATCCCGTTTCATGCCAGGCCACCAGTAGAACTATTTTAAATCATTATACATTTTCGTGCTACCCGGATGTATCGATAATCGACTATCATGAGCCTCGCTCAAAATCATCTGAATCAAGTCTACATTCTTCAGAACACATTTTCGGCCTTTGAAATTCAAACAATCATTGGCATCAATTCGAAACTCTGACTCTGCATCATTTTCACATTGAACTCGTCTAACAACAAAGTCTTTGTCAATTCTTTGCGCATCACAAATTTGTTGAATGAACATCGGTCATGCTTTTAACTCGGCTATGATCTAACCATCACCAGACATAACCATCAGTGCGTTCATCGCACGAAGAGCAAATAATGATTTTTGACTTAACGATCCGCAACAACATTGGCTTTTCCGGATGGTAGTCAATCACCAACTCATAGTCTTTCAACAATTCTAACCATCTGCGTTGTCTCAAGTTCAGATCTTTCTGAGTCATCAAATACTTTAGACTTTTATGATCCGAATAAACATGACATTTCTCGCCGAATAAATAGTGACGCCAAATTTTCAATGTGAAAACAATGGCTGCTAATTCCAGATCGTGAGTTGGATAATTTCTTTCGTGCGGCTTCAATTGTCTCGAAGCGTAGGCTATAACTTTGCCTTCCTGCATCAAAACGCAACCCAACCCATTCAAAGAAGCATCACTAAAAACGACAAATTTTTTACCCGATTCAGGCTGAGTTAACACTGGAGCTTCAGTCAAAAGAGCTTTCAACTGTTCGAAACTTTTTTGACACTTTTTCGACCACTCAAACTTGACATCTTTCTGTAGTAGCCTTGTCAAAGGTGTAGCTATCAAAGAAAAACCTTTTACAAACCGTCTGTAATATCCCACAAGGCCTAGAAAACTTCGAATTTTAGAAATATTCTTTGGTGGTTCCAATCGAGTATAGCCGTTATTTTGTTTGGATCCACCTGAATACCTGATGCTGAAACAACATGACCCAAGAAACTGAATTTATTCATCCAGAACTCACATTTACTAAACTTTGCATACAATTGTTGATCTCGCAAAATTTGTAGCACTAATCTCAAATGCTCGGCATGCTCGGTTTCATCTTTGGAGTATTTCACTATGTTACACCTCGATCAATTATGGTTTCTTCATTTTAAAGTATCACCAAGATTAAGCACGCTAGGCACGAAGCCCTAATATATCATCGGCACTAAGCACGCTAGGCACGGCTTCGAATATGTCATTGGCACAAGGCTGCTAGGCACAAAGGCACAATATGTCCCGACTATGTCAGGCACGCTCGAATATGTCACCCGCTAGGCACGAAGTCTAATATGTCACCAAGACTAAGCCCGCTAGGCAATAAGCCCAAATAATTCATAAACCATCCATCAAATTTCATTCCTTAACACTATCATCATTAACTAAACATATACACAATTCACATTCACATATCACCACTAATGTACAAATTCTTATCATATATACAAAAACACATCTAATCCATTTTAAAGCCTTTACATTCGGCTAACACATATATTCATACTCAAATTTATCAAATAATTTCATTGAACCTATTCATAAATAATTCTTTAACATACTTTAGCTTAAGGACTTACCTCGACTGTCAACGGACAACTTAGACCGGCTATTCGATAACTTTCGTCTTTCCCCGATCCAATTCCATTTTTCTTTGCTCTTGATCTAAAACACATTAAATTCAGCTCATTCAAGTACATTTCAATTCAATTTAGTCCCAAAACACATAAACATGCAAATTACCATTTTACCCCTAAGGTTTCACATTTTTACTATTTAGTCCTAATTGTACAAAACACAAAATACACACAATTTGCCAAGACTATACAAGGGCCGAATATTCCTAGGGACTTTATAAGCCCTCTTATTTCATTTATTTTACAATTAAGTCCCTCTAAAATTTTATTTTTATAAAATAGCCCTAAATACAAAATTTCACCAAAATTTCTAATACAAAACTTGTAAATCTTTAACACATCTTTAATCTAAAACTATCAAATATCAAAACCATAAGAACACATCAATGGCCAAACCTCATATACACATGATTCTCAAAAATTCAAGCATGGGTGGGGTAATATACGAAGCAACGATCTTAAAAACGTAAAAATTATTAAAAATCGAGCTAAAATTCATACCTAATTGAGCTTGATGATGGCCGAATGTTTCAAGCCTTTAAACCCCTTTTTCTTAGCTAACTCACGAAAATGGAAGAAGAAAAACAACTAAAATGGCTTTTAATTTCATGTATTTTAACATATAATAATATTTTAATGATTTACCATTTTAACCTTTATTTAATAATAAAAACAAAATATAATATAAGGTTAGTCTTGTCATAAACCACCCACTAACTTAAAAATGGGCTATTTACTCTTTTAATACCCCAGTTTAAAAAGCCATCATCAAATAGGCACTTTTCACTATAGTTTGCTACTTTTACCTTTTACGCGATTAAGTTCTTTTTCTAAATTAAACACACAAACGATAAAATTTTTCTACGAGACTTTCACACACATTAATTCACATATAATAAACACAAAATATAATATTAAAATATTTCTCAGACTCGAATTCGTGGTTCCGAAACCACCGTTCTAATTAGGGTCAAATTCGATTTCTTACAACTCTCCCCCTTAAGGATTTTCGTCCCCGAAAATCTTACCGTTAAACAACGTCGGATATTGTTGCCTTATTGAGTCCTCAGGCTCCCACGTAGCCTCTTCAACTCCATGCCGATTCCATAGTATTTTCACTAATGGAATCCTTTTGTTTCTTAACTCTTTCATTTCCCGAGCTAAGATACGGATCGGTTCTTCCTCATACGTCATATCGGGTCAGATTTCAATCTCAGATGGAGCAATCACATGTGACGGATCTGATCTGTATCTACAAAGCATCGAAACATGAAATACATCGTGTATCTTTACTAATTCAGAGGGTAACTTCAATCTATAAGCAACAGGCCCAATACGTTCGATGATTTCATACGGTCCGATAAATCTCGGACTCAGTTTGCCTTTCCGACCAAAATGAACTATTTTTTCCACGGAGATACTTTCAAGAATACCCGATCTCCGACTTGAAATTCTATATCTTTACGTTTCAAATCAGCGTAAGACTTTTGATGATCTGATGCAGCTTTCAAACTATCTTTGATTATAGCCACTTTCTGTTCAGTCTCTTTAATCAAATCAACCCCTTGTATCTTGTTCTCACTGAGCTCGGTCCAGTACAATGGTGTATGACACTTGCGACCATATAGAGCTTCATAGGGTGCCATTTTGATACTTGATTGAAAACTATTATTATAAGCAAATTCAATCAAAGGTAAGTACTTTTCCTACGTACCTTCAAACTCGAGAACTCAACATCTCAACATGTCCTCAAGTGTTTGAATGGTTCGTTCAAACTGACCGTCTGTCTGCGGATGAAAGGCTATGCTAAAGTGAAGTTTAGTACCTAAAGCATCTTGAAGCTTCTTCTAAAACCGCGATGTGAACCTCGAATCTCTATCTGAAACAATGGAACTCCGCACACCATGCAATCTCACAATCTGTGATACAAACAACTCAGCAAGTTTATCAAGTGAATAGTCATTTAATCGGCACAAAATGAGCTGATTTGGTCAGCCTATCCACTATAACCCAAACTGCATCTTTCTTACTCGGTGTTGTAGGCAATCCGGATACAAAATCCATAGTGATTCTATCCCATTTCCATTCGATATCATGATCGATCAAGTAACCTCAAGGCACTTGATGTTCGCTTTTACTTGTCGACAAACTAAGCACTTTGAGACAAATTCAGATATATCCGCTTCATGCCGTGCCACCAATAGAACTATTTTAAATCATTATACATTTTCGTGCTAGCCGGATATATCGATAATCGACTATTAAGAGCCTCGCTTAAAATCATCTGAATCAAGTCTACATTCTTCGAAACACATTTTCGGCCTTTGAAATTCAAACAATCATTGGCATCAATTCGAAACTCTGACTCTGCATCATTTTCACATTGAACTCGTCTAACAACAAAGTCTTTGTCAATTCTTTGCGCATCACAAATTTGTTGAATGAACATCGGTCTTGCTTTTAACTCGGCTATGATCTAACCATCACCAGACATAACCATCGCATGCTCATCGCACGAAGAGCAAATAATGATTTTCGACTTAACGCATCTTCAACAACATTGGCTTTTCCCGGATGGTAGTCAATCACCAACTCATAGTCTTTCAACAATTCTAACCATCTGCGTTGTCTCAAGTTCAGATCTTTCTGAGTCATCAAATACTTTAGACTTTTATGATTCGAATAAACGTGACATTTCTCGCCGAATAAATAGTGACGCCAAATTTTCAATGTGAAAACAATGGTCGCTAATTCCGGATCGTGAGTTGGATAATTTCTTTCGATGCGGCTTCAATTGTCTCAAGCGTAGGCTATAACTTTGCCTTCCTCGCATCAAAACGCAACCCAACCCATTCAAAGAAGCATCACTAAAACGACAAATTTTTACCCGATTCAGCCGAGTTAACACTTGGAGCTTCATCAAAAGAGCTTTCAACTGTTCAAACTTTTTGACACTTTTTCACCACTCAAACTTGACATCTTTCGTAGTAGCCTTGTCAAAGGTGTAGCTATCAAAGAAAAACCTTTACAAACCGTCTGTAATATCCCACAAGGTCTAGAAAACTTGAATTTTAGAAATATTCTTTGGTGGTTCCAATCGAGTATAGCCGTTATTTTGTTTGGATCCACCTGAATACCTGATGCTGAAACAACATGACCCAAGAAACTGAATTTATTCATCCAGAACTCACATTTACTAAACTTTGCATACAACTGTTGATCTCGCAAAATTTGTAGCACTAATCTCAAATGCTCGGCATGCTCGGTTTCATCTTTGGAGTAGATCAGTATATCATCAATAAACACTACTACAAATCGATCCAAAAACTGCTCAAGACCCGATTTATTAGGTCCATAAAATAGCAGTGCATTAGTGAGTCCAAAAGGCATAACCGAAACTCAAAATGTCCGTACCTCGTCCAAATACAATCTTTGGCACATCGTATCTCGACTCGAATTGATAATAACCCGATCTCAAATCTATTTTGAAAATACCAAGCCCTTTCAACCGATCAAACAAATCATCAATCCGAGGTACTTATTCTTTATAGTTACCTTATTGATTGCCGATAATCAATACACATTCACATCGTTCATCTTTCTTCTTCAAAAAGAACTGGTGCACCAAGGAGAGAAACTTCGATCGTGCAAAGCCCCTATTTGTTAACTCTTGCAACTATGCTTTCAAATCTTTTAACTTAGTAGGTGCCATCCGATACGGAGCTATCGAGATTGGAGTCATTCCTGCTAATTCAATACCTAACTCAATTTCTCGTACTGGTGGTAAACCCGGTAGTTCTTTAGGAAACATATCTGGGTATTAACACACAACTGGTACAAATTCAATATGCTTTTCAGACATTTTATTATCCAGTACATAGGCCAAATAAGCTTCGCGCCCTTTTCTCACATAATTTTGGGCAAACATCGAGGATATTACTGTAGGAAATTCACTTAAATCATGGATCCAATTCGATGATCTCACCGCTCGACATCTCAAATCAATAAGCTTTCTTTTGCAATTCACCACTTGCATCATGTGAAGTTAACCGGTCCATTCCCAAAATTATGTCGAACTCATCAAGGGCAACAACATTAAATCTGGGAAGTAAGAATCTCGAATCATCAACGGGCAACCTCTACACACTTTATTAACAAATACAAATTTACCCAAAGGGTTGGACACACGAATCACAAACTCAAGAGACTCAATTGGCGAGTCTTACCGAATACTAGAGTTTCACACACATGTGAATGAGTCGAACCAGATCAATCAATGCAATCACAAGAGTATCATAAGCGGTGAAAGTACCAGTAATGACATCGGGAGGAAGCATCCTCTCGGCTCGTGTAGCATAAGCTCTAGCCGAGCTCTAGCCTCGATCATATTGCGGTGTCCTTCGTCCTCTCTCGATCGCCACCTACATTGCACGAATGTCTAAGTGGTCTACCCCGTGCTGGCACACTTCTCGGTCTAGTGTTCTGAGTTGCATTTTGCTCGGCTAACATCTGACACTCTCGAATAAAATGATTCAAAAATCCACATTTAAAGCAGGACCAATCACGAACTCTACAACTCCTGGATGCCATTTCTCACAATGTTTCGGTTCTCCTATGAAACATTACCGACACTAGCTATCGACGTGGCTCGGGATCTCACGGAGGTCGATCACGTATAGGCAAGTCTGAAGTGGCTTTATGTCGATCGGGGTCATCTCTAAACTTCTTATGCACAGAATGGAAAATTTTACTCGATGATCTTTTTCGAGTGTCTCTAGCTTCTACCTCAGCTTTTCTTTTCTCCTTTCCGAGCTCTTTGGCTTTACAAGCTCGCTCGACTAATGTCACAAACTCTTTGATTTCAAGAATTCCAACAAGTAACTTTATGTCTTCATTCAGGCCGTCTTCAAATCTTTTACACATAATGGCTTCGGTAGATATACAATCCCGAGCGTAACGGCTTAATCTGACAAACTTCTGCTCATATTCCGTCACAGTCATGCGACCCTGTTTTAATTCCAGAAATTCTTTCCGTTTCTGATTGATGAATCTCTGACTGATATATTTCTTACGAAACTCAATTTGGAAGAAGTGCCAATTTACTTTTTCTTTCGGAACTACAGATACCAGTGTGTTCCACCAGTGATAGGCAGTGTCCCGAAGTAGAGATATAGCACACTTTAGGCATTCATCTGGAGTACAAGATAACTCATCCAGTACCTGAATAGTGTTATCAAGCCACATCTCGGCTCGTTTTACGTCATCATAATCATTGGCCTTGAATTCCTCAGCCCCATATTTCTTGATTTTATCAACGGGGGGTCTGCTAGATCTCATCGGATCTATCATCGGGGGTGCTGAAGGTATCGGAGTTGGATTATTCGGGGGTGGAGGTTGTTGTACAGTCGAATTAGTCTGAATAAACTGGGTAAACCATTCGTTCATCATCTGATAGAAGGCTTGTTTAGCCTCCCCCTCATGGCTACCCGAAACTGGTCAAGAGTCTAATGGCGCTGATCCACGTGCGAGACCAGGCGCAACGCTCTCCACATTATTAGCTACGGCTCTATCGGGATCGAATCCATTTACTATATAAAATACAATTGAAATTGTCAGAAGTCACCACACTATAATATATATAATTCAAAGGCATGTATAGCTAGACTCTTACGCACTACGGTAGTCCTAGAATCGACTAAACCGTAGCTCTGATACCAATAAAATGTAACACCCTTAACCCATATCCGTAGCCGGATTAGGGTTACAGGTGTTACCAATAGCCAAATAATTTTCAATTTATTAATTCATATCCTAAACAGATAAAGCACATGGGCATAATAAATATATATAAATATACTTAATGTACAAGTTAAAACATAGTCAATGTAATCATCCACAAATACAAAATGATCAAACAATATACTTCTATCCTCATTATTAGCATATTTATCTATTTTATTCTATGATACCAACACCTAATTAGTACCACTCCTTTGTATACATTTCATGCAAACATGCCTCACGTACCATTTCGTTTTAAACCAAAACACACCGAACCTGGTAATTGGAACTACTAATAAGCATCATTACGATTACATGCATACATCACTTGACCTTACACCTATGGACTAAGAGACAATACACTTCACATATATATCTATATACCTATATCCGAATATGCATAACCTTAGTTTTTAATGCATAACCCCATTATAACTTTGCATGTTATATGCATAGATCAAAGACCGAATGTACCAAATAAACTTCCATAATTCATGCAAAATTTACGTTACTTATTTGTACTACAATTGACCATACTTATACATAGGTCTCAAAACCAACTTAACTTAAAAACACAAGCATATAAACCATGCCTTGACCGAACATTCATTACCAATTTTCCATAATTTATAACTACTTATACTTATCGTTAACAATGAATCCAAAAAGTTAACTTATACATATATATAATCATTTCTATACAACTACAATTAACTTTCAAGCATTATAAACATACGTCTTATACCAAAGTTTAAAACAGACTATTATATCAAACATATAAACAATGCTTAAACTAAAAGTAACAACCTTATTCGCAAGGCCATATATATACATTTACAAAACCGAACATCATTCATTACTTATGAAAATACAACCTATACATGCCTTTGATTCAAAAAGTATACAAAACATATATATACCAAGGAGAGTGATAGTGTGGTTGACTTTCTTGATGATCCCCTGAGCCCGTAGTTGAGTCAATGATCTATAAAACAGAAATACAAACGCATACAGAGTAAGCTCACTAGCTTAGTAAGTCTTAAGCAAAAGATAATTCACTAATCAAGCACTTTAACATTTTTAATCAATAAATGTAGAACATTGTATATGTATATTTTGATATGCAATTGATAAAAATCGAATACTAGTGATGTATTAACTCAATTACTTATACTTCACTACCATCAACTCGCAACTCATCAAAGCACAAAGTACATATATTACATGTCGAGTACCACTCAAATTCACATAACACCATTCTTATCATAATATTTCAACTCAAATAACATTAATCACAACTTACCTTACTTCGATGAATTCAATGGGACTTAACTTACGAAGTTTTAACTCAATAGTTTCACTATGTTACACCTCGATCAATTATGGTTTCTTCATTTTAAAGTATCACCAGCATTAAGCCTGCTAGGCACGAAGCCCGAATATATCACCGGCATTAAGCCTGCTAGGCACGAAGCCCTAATATATCACTGGCACTAAGCCTGCTAGGCACGAAGCCCAAATATGTCATTGGCACAAGGCCTTCTAGGCACAAAGCCCGAATATGTCACTGGCACTAAGCCTGCTAGGCATGAAGCCCGAATATGTCACCGGCACTAAGCCTACTAGGCACGAAGCCCGAATATGTCAGGCGAGACTAAGCTGGCTAGGCAATAAGCCCAAATAATTCATAAACTAGTCCATCAAATTTCATTCCTTAACACTATCATCATTAACTAAACATATACACAATTCACATTCACATATCACCACTAATGTACAAATTCTTATCATATATACAAAACACATCTAATCCATTTTAAAGCCTTTACATTCGCTAACACATATATTCATACTCAAATTTATCAAATAATTTCATTGAACCTATTCATAAATAATTCTTTAACATACTTTAGCTTAAGGACTTACCTCGATTGTCGACGGACAACTTAGGACCTGCTTATTCGATAACTTTCGTCTTTCCCCGATCTAATTCCGTTTTTCTTTGCTCTTGATCTAAAACACATTAAATTCAGCTCATTCAAGTACATTTCAATTCAATTTAGTCCCAAAACACATAAATATGTAAATTACCATTTTACCCTAAGGTTTCACATTTTTACTATTTAATCCTAATTGTACAAAACACAAAATACACACAATTTGCCAAGACTATACAAGGGCCGAATATTCCTAGGGACTTTATAAGCCCTCTCATTTCATTTATTTTGCAATTAAATCCCTCTAAAATTTTATGTTTATAAAATAGCCCTAAATACAAAATTTCACCAAAATTTCTAATACAAAAGTTGTAAATCTTTAACACATCTTTAATCTAAAACCATCAAATATCAAAACCATAAGAACACATCAATGGCCAAACCTCATATACACATGATTCTCAAAAATTCAAGCATGGGTCGGGTAATATACGAAGCAACGATCTCAAAAACATAAAAATTATTAAAAACCGAGCTAAAATTCATACCTAATTGAGCTTGATGATGGCCGAATGTTTCAAGCCTTTAAACCCCTTTTTCTTAGCTAACTCACTAAAATGGAAGAAGAAAAACAACTAAAATGGCTTTTAATTTCATGCATTTTAACATATAATAATATTTTAATGATTTACCATTTTAACCTTTATTTAATAATAAAAACAAAATATAATATAAGGTTGATCTTGTCATAAACCACCCACTAACTTAAAAATGGGCTATTTACTCTTTTAATACCCCACTTTAAAAAGCCATCATCAAATAGACACTTTTCACTATAGTTTGCTACTTTTACCTTTTACGCGATTTAAGTCCTTTTTCTAAATTAAACACACAAACGATAAAATTTTTATATGAGACTTTCACACACATTAATTCACATGTAATAAACACAAAATATATATTAAAATATTTCTCAGACTCAGATTCGTGGTCCCGAAACCACCGTTCTGATTAGGGTCAAATTTAGTCTGTTATAGTCTCAACCATGTGTGACACATGGCCATGCGCACGGGCGTGTGGTTTGGTCGTGTGTCCCTTGCATCCTTAAAATTGAGAAACAAAATGCCCATGAATTTTTACATGGGCAGAGACACGGGCGTATGTGTAACAACCCGAATTTGGGCCTAGTAAAATTGGGCCTATTGGGCCTTGGCCATGAGAGCGTTTAAAATTTTTAGGAATAAGAAAACGACACTAATTAAAGTTGGACCTATTAGGTGAGGATTTTGAAAGGTTAGAGGCTTCTATGAAGTCCCAGGATCAAACTTGGGCTTTAGGAAAATTTTGGTTTTAGGTGAATAAAACCCTGGGAGTTAGTAAGTAGGCTTTAAGAATAAAATGTGGAGAAAAATGGCATAAAAGGAGTTGTGGTCTAGTGGAAAATAATGCCACATAGGAGACAAGGGAATGACGCCACACAAGGAAGCAAGAGGTCCAAGGTTCAAGTCTTGGCGCTTGCATTTCATTTTGATTTCTTTTTTTAAAGGAACTTAGACTTTGGCCATAGACTTATATTTAGTTGTGCATGTTCTAAGACAACAAGGAGCTAGTTGATAAAGTGGCTAGCAGTGTGGATTATGTTACAAGGGAGCCTAAGTTCGAATCCCACTGCAAGGAAAAAGAGATATTTATTTTGCTAAGTTGGGGCGGCAAGTGTTTAAGACGGAATTAAACTCTGCTGAAGGTAGGATCCCACATCGGAAAGCTAGCATGAGGGAAGGTGAGAAGCTGGCTTTAAATAGAGCAATCTATGAGGAGAGTAAGGATACCTTGGTGGGCGTTTGGGCATAGGAGTGCTCGGAGCGCAGATTAGCAGCTTCAGATTCCTATCAGGTGTGTATTTTACCCTACGCTAGCACGACAATGGTAGCCAGACGAGTGTGCGAGCGCACGTGTGGAGCTTCGACACGATAGTTGAGGCCATCATGAGTGTTCTTGTGTGTTTAGGCTATTTGAGCCTCGATGGGCCCAATGGGCTGTGGGCCCATATGAATATATTGTATGATTGTGTAGTAGATATTGGACTAGTCTATGTGAATCTCATATCTGTGGCTAGATTTGGCCTAAATGGGCCATACGAACATGTGAGTCCATTTGGGCTGAGAATGGGCTATAGGCCTATTCGCATTGTTAACTCTGTTTAGAATACCCTGGTTTGCAAAATTACCAAAATACCCCTAGTTTGTAAAATTATCGAAATACCCTTGGTTTGTAAAATTACCAAAATACCTTAGATTTCAAAATTACTAAAATACCCCTAGTTTATGAAATTACAAAAATACCCTCGATTTATGAAATTACCAAAATACCCCTAGTTTGCAAAATTATCGAAATACCCCCAGTGTGCGAAATTACTAAAGTACCCCTGGTTTGCATATATGGATTTTAATATTGAGATGGGCTTAGGCCTAGATAAATATGATATGTGACATTTGATATGGGTTAAGGCCCAGCTAAGGCTTTTATGGGCTAAGGCCCAATTGCCATCGTTATGGTAATGGGCTTAGGCCTGGATTGATTTGATGCATGCCTTATGACCTATGAGGGTTGTACGCACTGAGTTTTCGTAAACTCACCCCCTCTTTTTACTAAATGTTTTAAGTAATCCTTACTAGGCAGTTCGACGTACTGGAGGACTCAGAGGTGGCCACACTACGAGCAATTTTGAATTTAGTATTCTATTCTACCTTATTTGAATCATTTTCTTTTTGGGTTGTAATAAGGTCTCTCTTAAATTCTGGTTTTTAATTTGGGATTTTTAGTTTACTATGTTTTAAATCTGCTAAACTTGAACTCGATTTTCCCAAAACGATAACTGTTTTCTAAACACTACATTTTCGCAACTCAATTTTTGGATAACACGCCTTTGTAAATCATAAATTTAAATTAAGCTTCCACAACAATGAGGTTTTGAAGTTAATAACTTTTAATAAACGTTGATTAATAATAAGCAAACACAAACTGAGACTTTAGTTTTTTTTTAATATCAAGAAGGGTTTTTCAACGAAACCACGATTTTCGAAAAAAAACACCTCAATGTGACACGCTAGATTTGGGCCTAACTTTTATGTCGGGTTTGGGGTGTTACATTTAGTGGTATCAGAGCCCGATTGCAAAACTCGGCTATGGAATGGGTTTTGAAATTTTTCCTTAAGTGTTTAAATTTTTAACTTGGAAAGTGATAGTGTTAATGAAAGCATGGTACACCGAGTCTCTGGCATCGAATTCGTAAGTTTTTTTGAATACTTTTGTCTGTTTAGAAATTTAAATACAGTGAGTTAGAAATACAATGATTTCTTTAGGTATTGAACTATATTTTTATATTTATTTTGTATGTGTTTTGTTTGGATGTGATGTTTGAATATAGAAATTGTATGCATGTGTGATAAATATCAGTCTGCTTCTGTGGTTAGATGTTTAGTTGTGTGCAAAAGGTTTCAAGATTAAGTTAAAAGTGTATTAGTGGTATTAAGATCAGAGTGCGCAGCAGGAGTGTAGGGTGCTTGGTTAGGATGTGCGACTATTCCTATAGTTGGAAATTTCGAGGACGAAATTTCTTTAAGGGGGTAGATTTGTAACAACCCGAATTTGGGCCTAGTAGAATTGGGCTTATTGGGCCTTGGCCATGGGAGCGTTTAAAATTTTTAGGAATAAGAGAGAGGCAATAATGCAAGTTGGACCTTTTAGGTGAGTGATTTTAGAAGGTTAGGGGGCTTCTATAAAGTCCCAGGGATCAAACTTAGGCTTTAGGAAAATTTTGGTTTTTGGTGAATAAAACCCTGGGAGCCAGTAAGTAGGCTTTAAGAATAAAATGTGGAGAAAAATGGCACAAAAGGAGTTGTGGTCTAGTGGCAAATGACACCACATGGGAGACAAGGGAATGACGCTACACAAGGAAGCAAGGGATCCAAGGTTCAAGTCTTGGCGCTTGTATTTCATTTTGATTTCTTTTTTTAAAAGAACTTAGACTTTGGCCATAGACTTATATTTAGTTGCGTATGTTTTAAGACAACAAAGAGCTAGTTGGTAAAGTGGCTAGCAGCGTGGATTATGTTACTAGGGATCCTGAGTTCGAATCCCATTGCAAGAAAAAAGGGGATATTTATTTTGCTAAGTTGGGACGACAAGTGTTTGAGATGGAATTAAACTCTTCAAGGTAGGATCCCACATCGAAAAGCTAGCATAAGGGAAGGTGAGAAGCTAGCTTTAAATAGAGCAATCTATGAGAGAGTAAGGATACCTTGGTGGGCGTTTGGGCATAGGAGTACTCAGAGCGCCGGATTAGTAGCTTCAGATTCCTATCAGGTGTGTATTTTTTCGTACTCTAGCTGTAGAGCAGCAAATGCCGAAATGCCGGTCACACAGTAATGGTAGCCACACGAGCATGCTAGCGCATGTATGGGAGCTTCGATGCGATAGTTGAGGCCATCATGAGTGTTCTTGTGGGTTTAGGCTATTTGGGCCTCGATTGGCCTCGATGGGCCAGGTGGACCCAATGGGCCTGTGGGCCCATATGAATAAATTGTATGATTGTGTAGTAGATATTGGACTAGCCTATGTAATGTCATATGTGGCTAGATTTGGGCTTAATGGGCCACAGAACGTGTGGGTCCATTTGGGTCAAGAATAGGCTCTAGGCCCATTCGCATCGTTATCTTTGTTCAGAATATCCCCAATTTATGAAATTACCAAAATACCCTGGTTTGTAAAATTACCGAAATACTTTTGGTTTGCAAAATTATTGAAATACGCTTGGTTTGTAAAATTATCGAAATACCCTTGGATTGTAAAATTATCGAAATACCCCTAGTTTATGAAATTATCGAAATACCCTCCATTTACGAAATTATCGAATTACCCCTGGTTTGCAAAATTATCAAAATACCCCTGGTGTGCGAAATTACTAAAGGACCCCCGGTTTGTAAAATTTTTGAAATAGCCTCAAATTATAAAATTACTGAAATACCCCTAATTTGTGAAATTACCAAAATACCTTCGAATTGCAAAATTACCGAAATACCCCTGATTGTGAAATTATTGAAATATCCTGGAGGGTAAAATGACTAAAATACCCCTGGAGGGTAAATGACTGTACTAAAATGCTTTACATGTTATATGATTGTTATCGTATGTTTATTATGGTATGTTGCTGATCGTGTCTGTCGAGTCTTAAAAATTTATAAAAAGAATGATCGAACTTGGAAACTAACTAAGACAACAATGGAGGCAAGCACACCTATCAAACAGTAGTATAGTTTAGTGGAAAGAGTGGATTGTCAAACCCAAAAGAACCAAAAGTACTAATATTAAATCTCTTTATATTATTTAGCCTATGAATTAAGGGAATTTTTATCTAATCTAAAATTAACTAATTAAATAAACTAAAGGTGCTAAGACAAAGAAGAAATTTGGGGAAGGACTTGAGAGAAAACTGATTGATTTAGACAATACCTGAGGAAGAATCCACCTAGACTTCACTTGTTATCTAACTCTGAACTAGACGGTTTATTCACTTGACTTGATCCATAGGATTCCCTAAGTTATATTAATACCTCTCTCGAGGCTACTAACGTCTAACCCTAGGTTGATTAATTGAAATCTCTTTCTAATTAAAACCCCTAGAATTTCATTAACTCGATCTATGGACTCCTATATTAGGTTTAACACTAATCCAATAGATTTTCGTCACCCTATCTCTAGGCACGCGAGCAACTCTGCTTAACTATACTAGATCTGCTCTTAGACAGGGTCTCTTCCTCCTCTACCTAAGCACATTACACTTGAATCAATATCTCAGAAATACCAAAACAAGAATTAAGAACACATAGTTAAGAACAAATCAAGTATTTATCATACAACTCAGATAACAATAACAAGATCTGTCTTCGGTTTCATCCCCCTCAAGTATCTGAGGTTTAGTTTATAATTGTAAAAGAAAACATCTCAGAAGAAAAGATAAAACAAAACATAATAAATCCCTAAAACCCCCTGAAGGAATTGAAGGAGAGTTCCTCCGTTTTTAGTATGATTCTAGCTTCTTGAGATGAATCAACTGGCTTTCTTCGAGTAAATCCCTGAATTTAACTGCTCTAGCTCGGCTCTTTGGCCTAGCTGAACGCCCCCTAAAGGTTGGCCTCTAGGGTCTTTATATAGGCTTTTGGAATGGCTTTCTTTGCCTCTAAGTACCCTAATCTAAATAGAATTCTATTTTCCTGTGGCAGAGATAGGCCCATGGCACACGCCCGTGCAAATCGTGGCCAGGCCGTGTTCAAACTTGTTGATAAGGCACGACCGTGTTTTTAGGGTCTAGGCCGTGGTTGACTCTTCTTACGGGGCACGACCATGTGGCCTTGGGCCCGGCCGTGTGGATTTCGTACTTTGCCCCATTTTCTTTTTTGGTCATTATTCATTCTTTTCATCCTCCGGTGGTCTCTTGAATATAAAACATGAAAACAAAGGATTAGGAGCACCTATTTCCAGAATTAAAGGGAAACTTCATCCAAAAGTATGCTAAATGTGGGATTAAAATATGTTACTATTACGATTTATCAAATACCCCTACACTTAAGCTTTTGCTTGTCCTCAAGCAAAATTCTCAACTCAATATTAAAATGAACTTCCACAATTCATAATTTTCATCAATAATGTCTCATCATAATTCATAGATAATTTATACATGGATAATTCAACTAAAAGAGTCCTAAGGATGCAAACAATCAAAGTCATGAGTTTTTAGCATGAAAACATAGGCGTTTTCCCTTTATCAGAATAATTACCTTTAATTCAAAATCGATAAAAGTTGACATCCTAACTTAAGATTCACTCAAATCACTCAAGGTGTTTAAGGTTCCAAAATAAAGCACTTATAAGTCAAACATGAAAAGTTAATCCCATAGGCTTGTATGAAAATAAAATCTCCACCACTGTAAAATGAGATGATACACAAATCAAAAGGTCTTTAAAAAGGGTTGTAACGGGGCTTGGGTTAAAGGTGTGGATAAAGGCTGAATTAGAAGGGTTAATATCAAGATTGGATTGAAAAATTACCTAACTAGAAAATAAACTAATACATGCATAATTACATTGATTAAAAACTTGTAATATTAATAATACGAGCTTCTTCTTCAAGATGTTAAAATTAAATGTATAGGCTCGCTTAATCACAGAACTAATAATGAATATACTTTGATAATAATGAATATGCTTTGATTTTTTTTTAGAACAAATCAATGTAAGATACACCTTTAACACTGAAATAATATAATGAGGCAACTGATCAAAACAAATATCGATAGAAGGGTAATCAAAAGAAATGGTGATAACAAATATGAGATGGGTTCCAGGTTAATATTAGTGGGTTGAGTCAATAAAAAGGGTTTTTAGGATCAAAGGGGTTCATTAGGGGTCAATTATGAGGGTAGGCTTTTAGTGGAGTAAGTGGGTTAAATCCTAGGTGCCTTAATCATCTCTGTATATCAAATCAATAGTGTGGTCTCGACATGTATAATCGAAGCAAGTTCTAGAATAACAAATCAATGTTGACACACTTATAATCAATAAAGTGAGCACGAAAAGAATGTATGCTCTAAAAGGCTCAAAATCTCACAAAAATTATGGGTATTTTGATGTCAACCTCGTAAATTTCAAATTTCAAGGTAACAATTTAGATTCAGGTAGACAACCTAACATAATTTTTTTTGAAAATACTCTAAAAGGCTCAAAATCTCACAAAATTATGGGTATTTTGATGTCAACCTCGTAAATTTCAAATTTCAAGGTAACAATTTAGATTCAGGAAGACAACCTAACAGAATTTTTTTTGAAAATAGACTCATCATGCTTGATTCTTTAGTATCTTAAAGTTTAAATCATCATTGTACAATTATCAATGACTTAATCTAAAACATATCAATAAAAATCATGAATCAACAGGAATTTCATTCTAATTAGTGATATGAGAAAATTAATTTAAGACAGAATATTGTTCAGGGATTTGAGAATAATGCAAAAAGTTAGGCACTTTTTCTAATAAACTTTCACCCCCCACACTTAAGATGTACATTGCCCTCAATATACAAAGATATATAATAATCATATAATAAGAAAATAAAAAGAGAGGGGGAGAGGTGAAACTTCCTAAATTTTTGGATGGATTCCTTGAGTTGGAAGTGTGGAAACTTGATTCGTAGAAGAAAGGTAAGTTGGAAGGAGCGCTCTAATTCCTGTGCTAGATGAAGAAATTGGGTAACTCATGAAGAATTAGCCAAGAAATAATAATAATTTAAATTATACTAATTATATAAGTAGAGTAAATAAAGATAACAAGAAAGAAAATATGAATTAAAATAAAACTAAAAGAGAAGATGAATGGACTGGAAATGTAACATACCAAAATTTGACTCTAATCGGAACGGTGGTTTCAGGACCACGAATTCGAGTCCAAAAAATTTTTAAATATTATATTCGATGTTTATTATATGTGAATTATTATGTGGGAAAGTTTCGTATAAATATTTGAGTGTTTGTGTGCTTAATTAGACAAAAGGACTTAATCGCGTAAAGTGTAAAAGTTACAAACTATAGTGAAAGGTGCTAATATGATAGTGTCTTTTTAATATGAGGTCTTAAAAGGGCAATTGGCCCATTTTACAAGATAGTGGGCGGCAATGGTCTAAAATGACCTAAAGTTATATGTTATAAAATTTATTATATAAGGTTAATAAGGTAAATTAGTAATAAATATATATGTTAAAAAAATAAAACACAAAATGCATGCTATCATCTTTATTTTACTTAGCCAAAATTCATAAGAAAATAAGAACAAAGCTTTACATTCGGCCAAGGAGAAATTTGACGATTTAAGGTTAGTTTTTGATAATTTTTACGTTTTTGTAATCGTTGCTTCGAGAGCTTTAAAACCAATGTCTTAATTTCATGAATTGATGATGTTTGTGTAAAATGCCATGGATGTAATGTTGAGTTTCTTGATGTTTTATGGAACTAAATGATAGATATATAATTGATGAACATACTTTGTTCTTGAATTTTTAATGAATTTGGCTAAATAGGGCTAAATTGAGAAAATAAATTTTTGAGTGGTTAAAATGCAAAATGAATGAAATTTAGGTACTTTTAGGAGCATGGAGAAGATTTGGCCCTAAAGGAGTTGTTCCAAATTATGTGTAGTTTGTGTTTTGTGCAATAGGGACTAAATTGTAAAAATTGTAAATATTAAGGGTAAAATGGTAATTTTCCCATTTAAGTGTTTTTGGACTAAACTGAGATGAAATGTGATTGAATGAGATTATTTTAATTATATTTAGATCAAGAACAAAGAAAAACAGACTTGGATCGGGGAAAGGCGAAAGTTAACGAATAGCCGATTATCGACGTCCGACGATATCCGAGGTAAGTCTTTAAGCGATTATATGTCAAAAATCATTTACATAATATAATAAATGTTGAAATTTAGAAATTTTGGGAGCATAAATGTGGAATGGCCGAATGTTAGTAGTATAACCATGAATTGAATTTTTATTTGATGTAAAGTGATCAAGTTTATCCAAGTGTGATATGTGATAGTATTATGAAATATATATATGTGTGTTATATATGGTTGTGTAATAATAACTGTGCACGGAGTGGTTACTGATGTTGATATTCAGGCTTCGAGCCTAGCAGGCCTTATGCCGGTGATTTATATCTGGCTTCGAGCCTAGCAGGCCTTGTGCCGGTGATTTTTATCGGGCTTAATGCCTAGCAGGCCTTGTGCCGGTGATCTTTATTAGGCTTAATGCCTAGCAGGCCTCGTGCTTGTAAATTATATCGAACTTATTGCCTAGCAGGCTAAATGCTGGTGTTCAAACTTCGGACCTTGAGTCTAGCAGGTCTAGTGCCAGTATGTAAGATTCGGGCAAATGCCTAGCAGGTTTTATACCGGTGAGTTGAAATTCCAAGCTTAGATTATGTATTAGTAAAGCTATGAAATGAATCAAATGAGCCTAAGCATTTGAAAATGAATTTGTTAATTCGTTTACAAGGTATGTGCTATCCATATTCATGTATTATACATATGTATATGTGATGATAATAAGTAAATGAATTGGTGAAGGAAATGTGATATACAATTGGTAGATGCAATTTGTGTGTAAACTATGCCATAAGAAAATTGGTTATATGAAAGCATAAAGTGGTTAAAGGTATTCGTATAAGTATTTTGATATGAATGATACTAATTGATCCTGTATATTCAGCCTTATGCTTATGTTTACGTGATATATTGGGATTACTTTGATGCCATGTATACGAATGTATGAAATGTCAAATGGATATATATATGTGAATATATTTCCTTTTATGTGAAATTACTAAGTGTAAAGTATATACTTATTGTATATACATATATATGTGATCCTATTGAATTATGTTTATCGAAAATATGAGTAGTTGAAAAAGAATTTAATCTATATGTAAACTATATGATGAGATTATAAATTGAAGTCTAAAGGTAAAATAGTGATGATGTTAAGCTAAATGAGCTTTAGCATTCGACATTAGTAGATCATTTAAGTACTAAGCTTTGAAATATTGATATTAGATGCTCGGATATATGAGAGTTTAAATGAACATGTGTTTATGTAATTAAAGAGGTAATTCGGATGTACACGGCCCTTTACTTGTTCGAATATTTATGTGAACTTATTGAGTTTCATGTAAGTGTACTATGATTATATTATAAAGAAAGGACGTTTTATATCATGTTTTATATCTTGAATTTGAGGCAGAGTTGGTAAGTTGTATACCAATGGTAAGGAAATGATAAGTGTTATGTTAAGTGAGGTAAAAGCATTCAGTTTTGAAGGACTTTCGAGTTAAGCTGGTTTATTCAATGTTATTACTTGATTGTTTTAATATGTTAGAATGTCCAATTGGTATATTATGATTGCTTAAGACTTACTAAGCTAAATTAGCTTACTCCGTGTGTTCATCGTTCTGTTTTATAGATTTTGATCAAGCTAAGAGCTCAGGGGATCGTCTTCAAAGTCATCCACACTATCAACCTATTTTGGTACTTTTGAGTTTGGATTTTAAACTAAAGGCATGTATAGGCTAGACTAAGTTTTGAGCTATGAATTTGTTCTTGTACATATTAGCCATGCAAAAATGGCTTAACTTGAATCATTAGAATTAGACTTGGCTTCATGAATTCGTGATTGAGTGTTTAATGTGTTTGGTTATATCAATTTGATTATGACTTAATTATATGTAGTATATGATTGCTATATTTCATAAATAATGTGGTGTATGAGTTGATATATGCATATGATGGATATGGCAAGTATGTTCTAATTAGTTGTAATGGATAGTTAAAAGAATATGATATGAAGTTCAGGTATACTAATATGTATATGCGACTTAGGTGTACAATGATATGTTGTTTGTGTTTTAATGTTTCTTTTAATTTAATGGTTGAATTATGGTATTTTGGTCATTATTGCTTTCGGCCATGGCATTTAAGCACCATGGTAGTGTATTCCATAATTAGATTGTGCGTATGGCAGTAGTATGATTGATTTATGTTAAACATGCCATGCATAGGATCAAGTATTTAGCTCACATTAGAAATATATCTTATTGTATATCACGTGTGTGTTGGATATTAATATGACTTGACCGAAATGTTGAGGTGATTGACAAGTGTGGTTCTATTATGCATGTTCTGATAAATCATGAATGGAAAGTTCATTATGTAGTAGTTGGTTATATTTATGTAATTTGAAACAGTAAGGTTGAAGTTGGGAATTGATTAGTACCATATTCGAATGTGTTTGGATTAATGATTGATAAGGATTTACTGTGAAGTGATTAAATGAAACATGAATTGAAAAGATAGTATTATAACGAAATTGCATATTCAGTTATGTTCTTATAAATAAATTGAGACGTACTTTGCTAAGATGAGTTTATTTAGTTTATTTGAATATGATTGAACAAGATACCATGCAACTATACATATGTATGTTATATTTAGTGATTTCTATTTATTTTTAAGGAAAGCCATTACAAGCATGTGTATATTCGGCTAATATGGTTTAAAAGATCAAGTGGACAGTATTCACTGTTAATTATATTGATGAGTTATTTGTGAATTTCTTTAAAGGGATTAAATTTTTGTATGTTATTATCTAAGCATATTCGTGTTGTTTAATTTGCTTTCAGATGAGACTATGTGAGCAGTAATTGTCTATGGCTACTTGTGTTTTGTTCGGTAATGCCTTACAACCCAATCCGACGACGGACAGGGGTTAAGGGTGTTACATTTGATTGGTATCAGAGTTTATGGTTTAATCGATTCTAGGACTACTGTATCACGTGTGAGTCTAGCTATACATGCCTTAAATTATAATGTGATAGTGTGGTGACTTCTGACATTTGAATTGTGATTTTATATTGTAAATGGATCCCAATAGAAGCTGTAGTTGATGATATTGAGAGCATAACACTGATCCCACACATGGGTCAGCGCCGATAAACTCTCGACCTATTTCAAGTAGCCATGAGGGGGAGGCTAAGCAAGCCTTCTACTAGATGATTAACAAATGGTTTACTTAATATCTGGACTAACCCGACTGTGCAATAACCTGCACCCCCGAATAATTCATCTCCAATACCTACGGTACTTCTAATGATAAACCCGATGAGATTTAGCAGGCCTCCTGTTGATAAAATCAGGAAAACATGGGATCGAAGAGTTTAAAACTAATGATGATGATAATGATACTGAGCGGGTGAGTTGTGGTTTGATAATATTATCTGCGTGTTCGACGAGCTATCTTGTACTCTGGATAAATGTTTAAAGTGTGCCATATCTTTGTTAGGAGACAATATTGTCTTATCTGAAGCTAGAGTGCCAGTTAGAGTGTAGGCTATTCGAGCTCTAGAGGATGCCTCATCACCTGATGTCATAACTGGTACATTTGCTCTTTATGATATTTTTGTGATTGTTTTGATAGACCCTGGTTCTACGCATTCATATGTATGCATGAATTTAGTATTCAGCATGACTTTGATTGTAGAATCTTCTGAATTTGCTAGAAAAGTAACGAATTCCTTGGAAAAAGTGTTCTGGTTGATAAAGTATGCAAGAAATGCCCGTTAATGTTTTGAGATATTTGTTTTCTGCTGAGTTGATGCTTTTATTTTTTGATGAATTCGATATTATTTTGGGAAGGGATTGGTTGTTTATGCCTGATGCTGTTATGAATTGAAAAAGAAAGACTATAAATCTGAGATGTCCGAAAGATAAGAAAATACGGATAGAGTCTGATGATTTGAGTGGATTGCCTATTTTAATATCTGTTTTGAAAGCTCAGAGTTAAGTGAAAAAGGGTTACGAGGCATATTTTGCCTACGTAATTGATTCAAAAGTATCTAAGAAGAAAATTGAACCAGTGCCTATTGTTTATGAGTTTTCTAATGTGTTTCCTAAAGAGTTACTAGGTTTGCCTCTGATTCATGAAGCCGAATTTGTTATTGATTTGTTTTGGTGATTGTAGATGACATTTTGATTTATTCACACGACGAAAAGGAGCATACTGAACCTTTGAGAATTTTGTTGCAAACTTTGAGAGAAAAATAATTATATGTGAAATTCAGCGAATGAGAATTTTGATTGTACGAAGTTAGTTTTTTGAGACATATTGTGTAAGCCTTTGGAATCTGAGTAGATCCGAGTAAGTTTTCTGCTATTTTGAGTTGGAAACCTCCAAAAAATGTGTCTATAGTTTGTAGTTTTCTTGGCTTAACTGGTTATTACTGCAGGATGATAAAAGGTTTTTCAGTGATAGTTAATCCGTTGACTAGACTGCTTTAGAAAGATGTCAGATTTGAATGGTCGAAAAAGTGTCAAAAATGTTCTGATCAGTTGAAAGCCCTTTTGACTGAAGCTCCAGTGTTAGTTCAGCCTGAATCGGGTAATGAATTAGTTGTTTTTAGTGATGCTTCTTTGTGGGTTGTGTTTTGATGCAAGAAGGCAAAGTCGTAGCTTACAGTTCGAGACAATTGAAGCCACATGAAAAAAATTACCTGACACATGATTTGGAGCTAGCAACTATTATATTCGCGATGAAGATTTGGCATCATTACTTGTTCGGAGAGAAATGTCATGTCTATTCAGATTACAAAAGTTTAAAATATTTGATGACTCAAAAAAATTTGAACCTGCATCAGAGAAGATGGTTTGAGATATTGAAAGATTATGAGCTAGTGTTAGATTATCATCCAGGTAAAACAAACATTGTGGCTAATTTGGATGAGTAGAAAGTCATTGTTGCATTACAGGCTTTGAATACTCAGTTAGATTTGTCTGATGATAGTTTTATAATAGAGGAATTGAGAGCAGAACCGATGTTTTTACAACAGATATATGAAGCTCCGAAGTCTGATAATAAATTGCTAGTGAAATGAGCCCAGTGGGAAATGAAATTTGAATTTGAATTTTTAATTGTGGATGATTGTTTAAAATATCGGGATATTATCTGTGTTCCGAGAAAATCCAGGATTGACTCAATTGATTTTGAAAGAAACACATAATAGAGGTTTATCTGTTCATCGGGGAAGTACTAAAATGTACCATGATTGGAAGCAACATTACTAGTAGTCTGGTATAAAACAAGACATTTCTGACTTTAGTTTGAAATGTTTAATTGTCAGCAAGTGAAAACTGAACATCAAGCTCCGTATGGATTGCTACATCCGATCTTGGTTTCTGAGTGGAAATGAAATAGAGTAACAATGGACTTTGTTTCTTATTGACCTTGACTCTGATAAAGAAAGATGCGATATGGATCGTAATTGACCGATTAACTAAATCTACTAGTTTTATTCCGGTTAGGTCTGATTTCTCACTTGAGAGATTGGCAAAGTTTTATATTACTGAGATTGTGAGATTACACGGGGTTGATTTGATAAAGGATACAAAACACGAAGTGAAATTGATCCGAGATTGTTTGAAAGCAACATATGATCTTTAGTAGTCCTATGTAGACTTGAAACAAAAAATATATAGAATTGGAAATCGACGATAAAGTATTTCATGTTTCAATGTTTCGTAGATATCGATCCTGTAACATCCGAGATTTATGGGTCTCGCATTTTAATTTATTTCTATTTGCTAGTATGCTTTGGATGTTGTTTGAGTGTGTTTGGGGGCTTCGGGAAACCTTGGGGTTAGGTAGGAGCCTTAGTAAAAAGTTTGGGTTCAAGGCTTTAAGGGAGAGCTAGTGGTGTCAGGCCTTAAGAGATTTTATGTGGGGTTTAAGGCACAAGAAATGAAGTGGTAGAGTGGCAAGGTAACGCCTAGGGTGTAGGGGGAGTTAGCGTCTCAAAGGAAAGCAAGGGGGGAGCAGGTTCGATTCTTGCTATTGGCATTTTGTTCTCTTTTTATTTATTTATTCTTTTTGCTTCCATGCGTCACAAGGTGGAGTGTTGGGACCGATTGGGAGCCTTTAAAAGTGGAGAAGACTTGGTCTTTTCTTTTTGAATGGTTGGCCAAGAGAGGAAGGGGGGATGTTGAGCTAATCAACACTTTCAAATGGGTGAATGGGAGTGAGTTTAGGAGGAAATCAAGGAGTGGTGGCTTGTTGGGAGTGTGGTTGCCAAATTTTGAAGGATGGAGAGGGGGGTTTCGATTTAAGGGGGATATGAGGGCAAACTTTCTTTTCTTTTTCTCACTTAATCAAAGAACCAAAAGCTAGGAGGCCACTTTGTGCATTTGTTCCATTCCATCTTCTTTTCTCTCTATACATCCCTTTTCTCTTCAACCATTTTCCTCTCTTTTCATTACCTATACCAATAGCCAAAACTTCTCAACCCCAATCCTCTTACCTTTTTGTCTTATTTTCACTTGGTTAGCTTTGAGCCTTCACTCTCCAAAAGCCGAAATACCTCTCACTTGTGGAAGCCGAATATCAGTTGGACCTTAGCTGAATCTCCAAGCACCCTTACCCTTGTCTCTTCATATTTTAATTGTTTAATTCTTGGATACACTTCTTGGCCGAACCTATCTGTGGTGGTGATCCTATTTGGTTGTAAGGGTGCCGTCATTCTTCTCCTTCCAAACCTATCAAACCGTTCATATTGGTGGTGGTAAAGGTCCCCTTCTCCTTTAATCTTTTAAGTTTCTCTTCAGTTAGTTAAAGCTAAAAGCCTAACTTTGTTTCTTGGTGTGGCCGAACCTATAGTGGGAAGCAGTAGGTTTCGTTTGGCCAAGGTAAAAAGGTTATAATGGTAGGCCGAAGGCCACTTCTTTTATCTATTATGTGAGGTCAAATTTAACATTGATTCATATAGGGATTTTGACAACTTTCACATTTGAGTGAGAACCTTCGGGTTTTGGTCGATTTTGGTAAGGAATATTCCACTCTAGTATTCGTTAAGTCTATGCTAATCTTTTGATTTAACGTGTTAACCTGGGTATTCTGATTAAGTTGTTATTCGATGGAACCAAATACCAGCCAAGTGGAGGAAGGGGTCGGACATATAGTCCCTACCCCTGAGTTCAAGAAGCGATCAGTTTCGGCGGTTCGGGATTGGCCATTCGGGCGTGGGCAAGCGACTGACTTAGTTAAGTAGATCATTGTGATCTCTTCGAACGAGGACGTTAGGGAGGTCAAGAGTCTAGTTCTTCAGGTTCTCAGGTGTGTAATTAACACACTGGTTACGTATTTACTTTAATTATAATATGAAATATGTGTGGTAGCCGAAATAGTGGCTGTGGTAATGCTATTACCCATATTGGGGTAAGCCGGTACCAGGTTAGTAACTTTCTTATATTGAAATGTTGGATGGATGTATATGTATATGTGAGACTTTGGTAAGCTTATTGTGTATGCATGTCGGATATGTTCATAATGATTATGTTGTCATCTCGTCATAATATATCATGTATGTGCACGGCGACCTGGATATGTTTAATGAAGGAAAGGATGTATATTTATGTACGTGGTTTGATGTTAGCCTTGAGCTACATCGTGGTTTGATGTTGGATTTGTGCCTTATCATGGATTGGTGATGACCTCGAGTCGCACTGTGGATATTTGTGATTTTAATCACGTGGACCAGTGGCTAGACCACTAAGTGGATTTTGAGCAACATGACTGCCAAAGAGGTGTGTAGCAGATGGAGGGTCAATTTAGTAATCTCTTGGTGTGTGGTGTCAGGATATAGGGGTGTGTAGCTGTTGGTTACTAGGTTGGGGTGGGTTAACATTCTGCATCTTTACGTGTGGTGTAACACCCATAACTCATATCCGTCACCGGAATAGAGTTATGATGCATTACCGAACTAGACTCAGACCATCATAGGCATTTATAGCAATTCATACATTTATTAAATCCCCAAATTTTTAACTCAACTTTTCAATGTCCAACTAATAATTCATACCAAACATTTAGATTAAAACAAATAATCACTCAACTCAAAGTTCACATGAAGTCATTTGCATGCATATAAATGAATCTCAAATGTTTATACGATACATATATCCTTTCATTCCATTACTAAATTATCATATAGTATATAATCATTTTAAACATTTATACATAATTAACAAATACAAATACACATAATTCAAATAACTAAATAGAATAATTTAAAATTCACACATTGAACTAATAAATAACTACCTATTCGGTCACATTCATTATTTCTAACCAAATTTAATCATACCAAATTTCCTATATATATGTATATATAAACCAAAGATTCCACATTTACCAATTTCAAATGTTATTGCACGTTTTACCACAGTGGTATTAAAACTCCATCAACATACTTGAATACCAATTATAAACATAACAAATATATCATCCTTATATCCCTTGACTAATTTCATATGAATAAGACATTTTTTTTTGTGGCCTGTGGTGTCACTGCTTACAAGACCAAATTGTATCTATTACAAATATCTAGGCCATGGCCAAATATAAAGTAAGAAAATCCTTACTAATTTTGCATCACAATGACATACCCATATACAATCTAGTCATTTAAAAAGAAAATCATATATATATACTCATTATAACACAAAATAAAAGCTATGTTCATATGACTGTAATACCTATGACTAAACTTCATATTCATTTGTAAACATATTGGACATAAAGAACATGAATTCATTTAATCACAAACATACTCTCTATGCATCATACAACAACCTAAATTAGCAGATAGCAAGCCAAGAATAAATTGCCGAGCACCGAGCATGTCAAGCATTTAACTATTCATGCATATTTCCAACTAACATATCAAAGAGCACAATAACTAATATTAGTCAAAGAAATAAGCCTTTTTCGCAAGGCTAAGTTATGCTTATAAACAAGTCCCGAGTTCATGGATTTAACAACTTAGTCTAACCTATACATGCCTTTTTGATCCAAAAACCATATATATAAATACCAAAAAGAAAGGAGTTGATAGTGTGGATGATTCTTCTGACGATCCTTTGAGCCCGTAGCTTGAACGAAATCTATAAAATAGACAAGAGATACACATAAGGTAAGCTTACTAGCTTAGTAAGTCCAAGGTAAATTCGGTACTTAACTAAACATTCAAACAATACTATACATACCACCCAATATCCATTCGAGTAGGATTTTAAATACAATAATTTATCACATAAATGCTACCAAAGCCACAAGTCATGAATATCTCTTAGCAAATTAGCTAACCATCTATTATAAGCATGGAATCTCAACACTATTTGCATATTTATCACATAAATGCTATCAAAGCCGTAAGTCATGAATCTCACTTAGCAAATTAGCTAACCATCTATTATAAGCATGGAATCTCAACACTATTTGCATATTTATCACATAAATGCTATCAAAGCCGTAAGTCATGAATCTCACTTAGCAAATTAGCTAACCATCTATTATAAGCATGGAATCTCAACACTAAAATACTTTAGTATTTGTATAATTTGAAACTATTAATATAACATATTTATACCACATATGCTCATTATTCACTTATACCAATTATACATATACCGAATCTCAATTTCATAATCAAACTCATACTTCAATACACATATCATATTCATATTTCAATATGAATGAAAGTGCCCTTTAACATTTCAACAAAAGCTTGACCATACCTCAATTTACGATTCGAAAGGGTTTATATATATATATATATATATATATATATATATATATATATACCTATTTTCTTACATTTTAAGTACAACTTAGGCTTACAGAACCTTTACCTTATTGTTGTAGTTATAACCCACCTTGTAAATAATCCATGGCTTTTTTTTTCATTTATAAATGTCACCAAGATTACGCTGCTAGGCATCAAGGCCAAGTACACCGACATTAAGCTGCTAGACCCAAGGTCGAAAATCATTCCACTAAGCACAAGGCACGCTAGGCATTAAGCACGAAATAATTCAGGCACTAGGCACGCTGGGCAATAAGCGAAATAATTCACCAAGACTAGGCACGCTAGGTATTAAAGCCCAAAATAAATCATCAAGACGAAGCACGCTGAGCATTAAAGCGAAATAAATTCAAACCACGAAGCACGCTGAGGCATTTAAAGCTCGATATGTAACAAGCACGAGGCCTACTAGGCATCAAAGCCCGATAATAACTCTCGCACGAGGCCTGCTAGGCATTAAAGCCCGATTATCAAACCAATCAACATTTTCATACACATTACTTAATGCTAAAATCACATCCATCTCAGATACTTTATTTTACAATTTCATGTTAAGCGAACATAATTATTCACATCACATTCAACAAATAAATTTACTAAGATTTCATACCCACATTCGCCTACCTCTATTTTCTTGCCTTCAATACCAATTTTTATCATACACTACTTTCATAAATAATTTCTCAACATAAATTTGCTTAAGGACTTACCTCAAATATCGATGGACTGACGAAGTAGGCTATTTGATAACCTTCGCCTTTCCCGATCCAAATTCATTTTTTCTTTATTCTTGATCTAAACATATTTAAAATAAGCTCATTCAAGTACATTTCATCTCAATTTAGTCCCAAAATACATAAATGGGTAATTTACCATTTTGCCCTTATTATTTCACATTTTGCAATTTAGTCCTATTTGCTTAAAACACAAAATACACACAATTTGTATAAATACCTTAAGGGCGAATATCTATAGTACTCATACAAATCCATATATTTTGTTTATTTCACATTTAAGTCCCTCTAAAATTTTATTTTCACAATTAAGCCCTAATCTCTCAAAATCACCAAAATCCAAAAACAAAACATATCAATTTAACATATATCTTTCATAATACATCAAATAACATCATAAAACTCATGAAATCATCAATGGTACATTTCAAAATATTGATCAAAATCAAAAATTCAAGCATGGGTATTGAAGTATTCGAAGCAACGATCACAAAAACGTAAAAATTAACAAAAACCGAAATCAAACTAACCTTGATTTTTAGCTTAGAAATGCCGAAATTAAAGCTTATTTCTTCCTTCAACATTCGGCTATCAAAAGTGAAAAAAAATCATGGCTTGTTTTATATTATTTTAACATATAATAAATTATTTAACTAATTACCTATTTAACCTTTAACATATAATTTCTTAACATATATCTTAAGGTTAGTTATGACAAATGCCACCCACTAACTTAAAAATGGGCTAATTGCCCTTTTAATGCTCCACTTTAAAAAGCCATCATCAAATAGGTACTTTTCACTATAGCATGCAACTTTTACGCTTTACGCGATTTAGTCCTTTTTGTTAAATTGAACACACAAACGATTGAATTTTTCTACGAAACTTTCACAGACATTAATTCACTTATAATAAGCACAGAATATAATATTTAAAAATATTTTTGACTCGAACTCGTGGTCCCGAAACCACCGTTCCGATTAGGGTCAAATTCGGACTGTTACAACTCTCCCCCCTTAGGGATTTTCGTCCCCGAAAATCTTACCGTTAAACAAAGTCGGATATTGTTGCCTCATTGAATCTTGATCGCCATTTCTTATTTCTCAACTCCTATATCTCACGGCTAAGATATGGATCAGCTCTCTTCATATGTCATATTAGATCGGATCTACATTTGAGATGGGGCAATCCCACGTGATGATCGGTAGATATTTACTGAAATATTGAAACATGAAATACTTTGTCGTCGATCTCAAATTCTATATCTTTTGTTCCAAGTCTATAAAGGACTTTTGACGATCAAATCGCTTTCAAACAATCTCGGATCAATTTCATTTCCTGTTCTATATCCTTTATCAAACCAACCCCGTGTAACTTATTCTCACTGAGTTCAGTCTAATACAGAGGTATACGATTTAATTAATTTTTTTTTATGTCCGTACAAATCTTCATGCGGTGCCATTTTGATATTCATCGAAAACCACTATTATCGTAAAATTTTAATCAATGGTAGATCTTTGTTCCCATGAGCCATAAAACTCTAATACGCAGCACCTTAGTATATCTTTAAGAATCTAAATAGTTTGTTCAGATTGATCATCTATTTGCAATTGAAAGGCTGTACTGAAATGTAATTTCGTGCCCAAAGCTTTTTGCAAATTTCTCTAGAATTGTGATGGGAATCTCGTACCTCTATCTGACACAATAGATAGTGGTACCCCGTGCAATCTCACAATCTTATTAATATAAATCTCGGTCAATCTCTCTAGTGAGAATTTTAGACCTAACCGGAATGAAATGGGTAGATTTAGTTAATCGATCAATTTTGACCCATATCACATCTTTCTTTCTCGGAGTCAGGGCCAATCAGTGACAAAGTCCATTGTTACTTTATCCCATTTTCCACTCAAAAATCAAAATTGGCTATAATAATCCAGATGAAACTTGATGTTCGGCTTTCGTTTGTTGACAGACTAAACATTTTAAATCAAATAAAAAATGTCTCGTTTCATACCAAACCACCCGTAGTGTTGCTACAAATTATGATACATTTTAGTACTTCCTAGATGAACAGTTAAACGACTATTATGTGCTTCATTCAATCGATGGAATTAACTCTGAATTTCTCGGAATACAATCGTGATCCTGGTATCTCAGACAATCATCAAAACTTTTGAAATTCAGACTCGGAATTCACTTCACATTGAGCTCGATTCACTAACAATTTATTATCAAATTTCTGAGCTTTATATATATATGTTGTAAAAACATCGGTTTTGCTCTCAATTCCTTACAGAACTATCATAAGACAAGTCCAACTGAGTATTCAAAGCCTGTAATGCAACGATGACTTTCTATTCAGACCATTAGTCACAACATTTGTTTTGCCCGAATGATAATCTAACAATAGCTCATAAATTTTTTTTTAATATCTCAAGCCATCTTCTCTGATGCAGGTTCAAATCTTTTTGAGTCATCAATTATTTTAAACTTTATGATCTGAATAAACATGATATTTCTCCCCAAACAAGTAATAATGCCAAATCTTCATCGCTAACATAATAGCTGCTAGTTCCAACTCACATGTCAGATAATTTCTTTCATGCGACTTCAATTGTCTCGAATCGTAGGCTACGACTTTGCCTTCTTGCATCAAAACACAATCCACAAAGAAGCATCACTAAATACAACAAATTCTTTACCCGATTCAGGCTAGACTAACACTCGAGCTTCAATCAAAAGGGCTTTCAACTAATCAAAATTTTTCTAACACTTTTCTGATCATCCAAACATGACATCTTTCCAAAGCAGTCTCATTAACGTAGTAACTATCATCAGATCTAATCTGATTCCAAAAGCTGACACAATATGTCCCAGAAAACTAACTTCGTACAATCAGAATTCACATTCTCTGAATATCATATATATATTTGTTCTTTTCTCATAGTTTGCAAGAAAATTCTCAATGTTCAGTATGCTCCTTTTCATCAAGTGAATAAATAAAGGGATCATCCACAGTTTCCACAACAACTCAATAACATATTTAACTTCACAATCAAAGGCAAACCGGTAACTCTTCAGGAAATATATCAGAAAACTCACAAACAATAGGCATTGAGTAAATTTTCTTCCCAAATACTTTCAAATCAATCACGTAGGCAAAATATGCTTCATAACCCCTTTTTATATATATATATATATGTATATATAATTTTGAGCTTTCAAAACAGATATTACAGTAGTCAATCTACTCAAACAATTAGACTCAATTCGTACTTTCTTATCTTTCAGACATATCTAATTTATAGTCTTTCTTTTGCAGTTCACAGCAGTATCATGCATAACAACCAATCCCTTCCCAAAATAATATTGAACTCATTAAATGGTAAAAGCATCAAATCAGCGGGGAAACAGATATATCGAAACATTAATGGACAGTTCTCGCATACTTTATCAACCATGACACTTTTATCTAGGGTTCAATACTTTTATAGCGAACTTCGGAAGATTCAAGATCAAAGTCTTTTTGAATACTAATTTCATGCATACATACGGATATGTAGAACCAATGTTTATCAAAACAATCACAGAAGTATCATAAAGAGTAAATGTGCCAGTTATGACATCAGGTGATGAGGCATCCTCTAGAACTCGAATAGCATACACTCTGACTGGCACTCTGGCTTCAAATATGTTATTATTATTGTCTTCTAATGAAGATATGGTACACTTTAAACATTGATCCGGAATATAAGATAGCTCGTTGAACACACAAATAGTATTGTCAAACCACAACTTAAGCTGCTCCGCATTATTATCATCATAATTAGTTTTAAATTCTTCGGCCCTTTGTTTCTTGATTTTTAACTACAGGATGTCTGTACAATCTAATCGAATTCACTATCGGAGGTACCATAGGTATCGGAGTTAGATTATTCAGGGGGAAAGGTTGTTGCCAGTCGGGTTAGTCCAGATATATGGAGTAAATCATTTGTTCATCATCTAGTAGAAGGCTTACTTAGCCTCCCCTCATGGCTACTAAAGCGGATCGAGAGTCTATCGTATTTGATTTACGTGTGCGATCAGGCGCTACACTCTCTACATCATCCACTACGGCTCTATCGGGACCAAGATCCATTTACAATATAAAACACAGTTCGAAATGTCAGAAGTCACCACACTATCAAATATATACAATTTAGGCATGTATAGCTAGACTCACAAGCGCTACGGTAGTCCTAGAATCGACTAAACCGTAAGCTCTGATACCAATAAAATGTAACACCCATAACTCATATCCGTCACCGGAATAGAGTTATGATGCATTACCGAACTAGACTCAGACCATCATAGGCATTTATAGCAATTCATACATTTATTAAATCCCCAAATTTTTAACTCAACTTTTCAATGTCCAACTAATAATTCATACCAAACATTTAGATTAAAACAAATAATCACTCAACTCAAAGTTCACATGAAGTTATTTGCATGCATATAAATGAATCTCGAGATGTTTATACGATACATATATCCTTTCATTCCATTACTAAATTATCATATAGTCTATAATCATTTTAAACATTTATACATAATTAACAAATACAAATACGCATAATTTGAATAACTAAATAGAATAATTTAAAATTCACACGTTGAACTAATAAATAACTACCTATTCGGTCACATTCATTATTTCTAACCAAATTTTATCATACCAAATTTCCTATATATATATATATATAAACCAAAGATTCCACATTTACCAATTTCAAATGTTATTGCACGTTTTACCACAAGTGGTATTAAAACTCCATCAACATACTTGAATACCAATTATAAACATAACAAATATGTCATCCTTATATCCCTTGACTAATTTCATATGAATAAGACATTTTTTTTTTGTGGCCTGTGGTGTCACTGCTTACAAGACCAAATTGTATCTATTACAAATATTTAGGCCATGGCCAAATATAAAGTAAGAAAATCCTTACTAATTTTGCATCACAATGACATACCCATATACAATCTAGTCATTTAAAAAGAAAATCATATATATATATATATATCCTCATTATAACACAAAATAAAAGCTATGTTCATATGGTGTAATACTTATGACTAAACTTCATATTCATTTGTAAACATATTGGACATAAAGAACATGAATTCATTTAATCGCAAACATACTCTCTATGCATCATACAACAACCTAAATTAGCAGATAGCAAGCCAAGAATAAATTGCCGAGCACCGAGTATGTCAAGCATTTAACTATTCATGCATATTTCCAACTAACATATCAAAGAGCACAATAACTAATATTAGTCAAAGAAATAAGCCTTTTTCGCAAGGCTAAGTTATGCTTATAAACAAGTCCCGAGTTCATGGATTTAACAACTTAGTCTAACCTATACATGCCTTTTTGATCCAAAAACCACATATATAAATACCAAAAAGAAAGGAGTTGATAGTTTGGATGATTCTTCCGACGATCCTTTGAGCCCGTAGCTTGAACGAAATCTATAAAATAGACAAGAGATACACACAAGGTAAGCTTACTAGCTTAGTAAGTCCAAGGTAAATTCGGACTTAACTAAACATTCAAACAATACTATACATACCACCCAATATCCATTTGAGTAGGATTTTAAATACAATAATTTATCACATAAATGCTACCAAAGCCGCAAGTCATGAATCTCTCTTAGCAAATTAGCTAACCATCTATTATAAGTATGGAATCTCAACACTATTTGCATATTTATTACATAAATGCTATCAAAGCCGTAAGTCATGAATCTCACTTAGCAAATTAGCTAACCATCTATTATAAGCATGGAATCTCAACACTATTTGCATATTTATCACATAAATGCTATCAAAGCCGTAAGTCATGAATCTCACTTAGCAAATTAGCTAACCATCTATTATAAGCATGGAATCTCAACACTAAAATACTTTAAGTATTTGTATAATTCAAACTATTAATATAACATATTTATACCACATATGCTCATTATTCACTTATACCAATTATACATATACCGAATCTCAATTTCATAATCAAACTCATACTTCAATACACATATCATATTCATATTTCAATATGAATGAAAGTGCCTTTAACATTTCAACAAAAGCTTGACCATACCTCAATTTACGATTCGAAAGGGTATTTATATATATATATACATATTTACTTACATTTTAAGTACAACTTAGGCTTACCGAACCTTTACCTTATTGTTGTAGTTATAACCCACCTTGTAAATAATCCATGGCTTTTTTTTTCATTTATAAATGTCACCAAAGATTACGCTCGCTAGGCATCAAGGCCAAGTACACACCGACATTAAGCTGCTAGACCCAAGGTCTGAAAATCATTCCACTGGCACAAGGCCTGCTAGGCATTAAACCTGAAATAATTCATAAGCATTAGGCTCGCTAGGCAATAAGCCGAAATAATTCACCAAGACTAGGCTCGCTAGGCATTAAAGCCCGAAATAAATCACCGGCACGAAGCCTGCTAGGCATTTAAAGCCTGATATGTAACACCAGCACGAGGCCTGCTAGGCATCAAAGCCCGATAATAACACCGGCACGAGGCCTACTAGGCATTAAAGCCCGATTGTCAAACCAATCAACATTTTCATACACATTATTTAATGCTAAAATCACATCCATCTTGTATACTTTATTTTACAATTTCATGTTAAAGCGAACATAATTATTCACATCACATTCAACAAATAAATTTACTAAGATTTCATACCCCACATTCGGCCTACCTCTATTTTCTTGCCTTCAATACCAATTTTTATCATACACTACTTTCATAAATAATTTCTCAACATAAATTTTCTTAAGGACTTACCTCAAATATCGATGGACGACGAAGACCGACTATTTGATAACCTTCACCTTTCCCCAATCCAAATTCATTTTTTTCTTTATTCTTGATCTAAACATATTTAAAATAAGCTCATTCAAGTACATTTCATCTCAATTTAGTCCCAAAATACATAAATGGGTAATTTACCATTTTGCCCTATTATTTCACATTTTGCAATTTAGTCCTATTTGCTTAAAACACAAAATACACACAATTTGTATAAATACCTTAAGGGCCAAATATCTATAGTACTCATACAAATCCATATATTTTGTTTATTTCACATTTAAGTCCCTCTAAAATTTTATTTTCACAATTAAGCCCTAATCTCTCAAAATCACCAAAAATCCAAAAACAAAACATATCAATTTAACATATATCTTTCATAATCCATCAAATAACATCATAAAACTCATGAAATCATCAATGGTACATTTCAAAATATTGATCAAAATCAAAAATTCAAGCATGGGTATTGAAGTATTCGAAGCAACGATCACAAAAACGTAAAAATTAACAAAAACTGAAATCAAACTAACCTTGATTTTTAGCTTAGAAATGCTGAAATTTAAAGAACTCCAAAGCTTATTTCTTCCTTCAACATTCGGCTATCAAAAGTGAAAAAAAATCATGACTTATTTTATATTATTTTAACATATAATAAATTATTTAACTAACTACCTATTTAACCTTTAACATATAATTTCTTAACATATATCTTAAGGTTAGTTATGACAAATGCCACCCACTAACTTCAAAATGGGCTAATTGCCCTTTTAATGCTCCACTTTAAAAAGCCATCATCAAATAGGTACTTTTCACTATAGCATGCAACTTTTATGCTTTACGCGATTTAGTCTTTTTGTTAAATTGAACACACAAACGATTGAATTTTTCTATGAAACTTTCACAGACATTAATTCACTTATAATAAGCACAGAATATAATATTTAAAAATATTTCTGACTCAAACTCATGGTCCCAAAACCACCGTTCGATTAGGGTCAAATTCGGACTGTTACATGTGGTATGTGGATTGGTGTGGTTTTGGGCCAAGCCCAATTGTGGAAACATGTGGAATAATTGCACACTGAGTCAATTTGACATACTCTGTTTTCCTAAAACAATGCAGGTAATACATGATTCTTGGGCCAGGTCGGAGAGAATTTGAGGTGGCCATGCAGAAGTTGCTTTTATTTCTTTAATTATATATATTTTATATTTCCAAGTACTCTTTTTTTTGGATAGATTTCATTGTAATAAGGCCGCTTAAATTGTTTTGGGATTTTCGTTATGGTTTTTAAGTCTTAGAATTATTATTGAATTGTTATCTAAACATGGTTATAAAACATTTTCAACTCTGATATTAAAGTAAAGTTTTGAAATTTGGATTTCACATAAACAAATTGCTTCACAGAATTTCTACCAAATACTGAATCAAATGTACAAAAGAGGTTCGTTTTAAAACCCCTAAGTTTTTTATACTTCCAACTCAAATTCTTTTTGAACAACCACCTCAGTGACATTCTGGATTCGGCCGTGGGGTTTTGGGTCGGGTTTGGGGTGTTACAGTTTGGTATCAGAGCGAGGTTCAAAACTCGACTTTGAGGGTTTTTGGGCTCAAAACATTTTTTTTCCAAAGACGGGGTTTTCTAAAACATGGATTTCTATAAGCTATTTCAGGTTTATTCTGGCATGGCTTTTGTGTCTCCTACCAAGTCCGAGTAAGTACTCCTAACTATTATGTGCTTTATATGTGGAATTAATGGGTATTATGGGATTGTAGATTAGTAAGTTAGGAACTATTGAACCTTAGCATTAGCTTACTCCAACACTAAACTTCATAAGACTTAACTTATCCCACCAAACCCAGGAACAAGTCGTAGAGTTCAGGTGTGGTAACAAGCATGCGCATAGATTCAGGATGAGCTTGGTAATTAAGTAGTCCTAGTGACTCACCTCCTCTTTTCTGGAATCCTACCTGGTACGCAGTGATTGTTCACCTTAACCATGAGGACTTGTTATCGGGTCGAACCAATAATGAAAACCCAAAAGGGACCGAATACCTAATTTTGTAAAACTATCAAATTACCCCTAATTTCTAAAATTACCAAAACACCCTTATTTTGTAAAATTACCAAAATAATCCTTGACTTGTAAAAAAATTACCAAAATACCCTCGATTTATTATCGAAATACCCCTGTTTGCCAAAATTACCAAGTTACACTCTATATTTTGAAAATCACGAAAAACACTCTATATGTGTGGTGGGTATTGATGATGAATGTATGTGATTCTCTGAATTAGGACAGTGGACTTGAGATGAAAACTTTGAAATGATCGAAAGAACTACTACAAAACTTTTTTACATAAAATTGTTCGTGGGTAATTAGTGGAACAAAAAGCTAATGCATAAAATTACTTAAAATAGATTAAAACGCGACGATAGACATGAGTTCTAGGGGGCGAGGTCGTAATATGCATGGGCGTGGTAGAGGTAGGATGACTATGTCGGAACCAGTGGGGTCTGGTCATAGATCGGAGAGTGAAATGATGCCGTCAGCTATGAAAGCTGAGTTCCAAGATCAGACGGGTGGAGATGACGCGGTATCTCAGGCTATGCTATGAGTTTTGGAGAGAGTTGCGGGAACAAACATGGGTTCTAGGGATAGGAAGTCCGTGTCTGAGCGACTTCAATTGAACGGAGCTGAGGTATTCTGAGGTGTTTCTATGGTAGCTCCAAATGTGGCGGAGTACTGGTTAGAGGCAATCGAGAGAATTATGGATGATTTGGACTGCACGACTGAAGAGAAGCTGAAAGGTGCTGTATCTTTACTCCAGGATAAGGCCTACCAGTGGTGGCTTACCATCAGAGATGGTGCTCTAGCGAACCGAGTAGATTGGGGTTACTTTAAGGTAAAGTTTAAGAGGAAGTACGTCAGAGCTAGTTACGTAGACGCACAGAGGAAGGCATTCCTGAACCTAGTGCAATGGGGTAAGTTAGTAGCGGAATATGAGGTGGAGTTCTTGTAATTAAGTCGGTATGCCAGGGGGATTGTTGCTACTGATTACGAGCGCTGTGTAAGATTTGAGGATGGACTGCAAGATGAATTACGAGTGTTGATAGCTCCTTAACGGGAAAGGGACTTTGCTACTTTGGTAGAGAAAACTTGGATAGCAGAAGAGGTTAAGCAAACTAAGAGGCAGAACAGAGATAAGGATAGAGGTAGGAATAAGAGGGGTTTTGGACCATCAAGATCTTCGGGGGGTTTCTAGAAAAAGCCTAGGATTAAGAGTTCTACTCGTGCTTCTATGCCATCTACTGGGAATCAGGTCCGTCCGTGTGCTCAGTGTGGGAGGACTCATCTGAGCGAATCTTTGGGGAAAGAGTAAGGAGTGCTTCAGGTGTGGGTCCAAGGCTCACTTGGTTAAGAATTTTCTTCAGAATGTGGATAGGGCTCAGGCAGTAGGTTAGGGGTATGTGCAGCCAAGAAGGGGTGGTCCACAAATGTCGAGAGGTCGAGTGCAATCGTGGAAGGAATGGTTTTGGCCGAGGTCATGAAACACCCAAGAGGTCTTTGGGAGTTCGGATGCAAGGTAGCTGGATTGGTTTCTGTGACGGACATCGTGAGAAGGGGATGCACCGGATGTTATCACAGCATGCGTTTTCATTCTTGGGTTACCCTTTACTGCTTTGATTGATGTTGGGTCAACTCACTCGTACATTGCTAGTATGGTGTCGGGAACCTTGGATATGAACTTTGAAATTGTCTCTAGGAAGATGATTGTGCTTAGTCCTTTAGGGCAATCAGTAGTGGTAGACAAACTCTTTAGGGAGGTGCCTTTAGAGGTCCAGGGGATAATGTTCCCAGCAGATTTGATGGAGTTGCCATTCGGAGAATTTGACTTGATCCTAGGTATGGACTGGTTAGTAAGGTATCATGTGAATTTGGACTATGCTGCTAAGCGCATGTCGTTGAGGACTCCCTAGAACTATGAGGTTGTGGTGATAGGTGAGAGGAGAGACTACTTGGCTAATGTGGTGTCTGCTCTTAAGGCGGAGAAGATGGTGAAGAAGAGGTGCTTGGCTTTCCTAATGTTTGTTAGTGCTTTGGATGTTAAAGAAGCAGCTGTGGGGGAGGTCAGGACAGTGAAGGAGTTTGTGGATGTTTTTTCGGAAGAAATTTTAGGGTTACCTCCGGATCGAAAGGTGGAGTTTGGAATTGACCTATTGCCGGGAACAGTGCTAGTGCCCATCGCTCCTTATAGGATGGCACCAAAGGAGTTGATTGAGCTGAAAGCCCAAATCCAAGAGTTGCTAGATCGCGATTTTATCCGACCTAGTGTGTCTCTATGGAGAGCACCGGTGTTGTTCGTAAAGAAGAAGGACGAGTCTATACGTATGTGCATACATTACCGCCAGTTGAATAAGCTGACGATCAAGAACAAGTACCCCTGCCGAGGATAGACGACTTGTTTGACCAGCTCAAAGGGGCTGCGGTCTTTTCAAAGATAAATTTGAGGTCGAGGTATCACCAGTTTAAGGTGAAGAAGGCTGATATCCATAAGACGGTATTTCAGACTCGATACGGGAACTAAAAATTCCTTGTAATACCGTTCAGGTTAACTAACACACCGACTGCGTTCATCGATATGATGAACTGGGTTTTTCAACCTTACTTGGATCAATTCATTGTGGTGTTCATAGACGACATCTTGGTATATTCCAAGTCAGAGGAAGAGCATGATGCACATCCTCGGGTAGTGCTGCGAATTTTAAGGGAGAAGAAGTTGTACGCCAAGTTTAGCAAGTGCGAATTCTAGTTGAGTGAAGTCACTTTTCTGGGCCATGTAGTATCCGCAGAGGCAATAAGGGTGGATCCTCGGAAGATTGAGGCAGTACTGGATTGGAAACCACCTAAGTAGGTAGCGGAGATTCGCAGTTTCTTAGGGTTAGCGGGCTATTATAGGAGATTTTTCGGGGGTTTCTCTTCAATAGTGGCACCTTTGACTAAGCTGTTGAGAAAGGAGGTACCTTTTGTATGGTCGGATAAACAGCAGGAGAGCTTCGAGAAGCTAAAGAAAGTTTTGACAGAGGCTCCAGTCTTAATTTAGCCTATGGCGGGGAAAGATTTTGTGGTATATTGTGATTCTTCTCATACGGGGTTAGGTTGTGTACTGATGTAGGAAGGGAAGGTGGTTACTTATGCGCCTCGGCAGTTGAGACCGCATGAAGTTAACTATCCGATGCACGATCTGGAGTTGGCAGCAGTAGTTTTCTCTTTGAAAGTATGGAGGCATTATTTGTATGGAGAGAAGTCGGTGATCTACACGGATCACAAGAGTCTGAAGTATCTGCTGACTCAAAAGGAGATGAACTTGAGATAGCGAAGGTGGGTGGAGTTGTTAAAGGTGCTGCTATTGACGAGAATCCCTTAACAAATCTCCTATAGTAGCCTGCTAGTCCCAAGAAACTACGAACTTTTGCCACAGACTTAGGTGGTTTCCAATCCAATACTGCCTCAATCTTCCGAGGATCCACCCTTATTCCTTCAGTTGACACCACATGCCCTAAGAATGTAACTTCTTTCAGCCAAAATTTGCACTTGCTGAACTTGGCATATAGCTTCTTTTCCCTTAATACTTGCAGCACAACTCGGAGGTGCTCATCATGTTCTTCCTCAGACTTGGAATACACTAGGATATCGTCTATGAACACAACGACGAACCGATTCAGGTAGGGTTGGAAAACCCGGTTCATCATGTCCATGAATGCAGCTGGGGCATTTGTCAATCCAAACGACATTACCAAGAACTCATAATGCCCATATCTTATCCGGAAAGTGGTCTTATGGATATCTGCCTCCTTCACCTTAAGCTGATGATATCCTGACCTTAGATCTATCTTCAAAAAATCATGGCCCTTAAGTCGATCGAACAAGTCATCTATCCTTGGCAATGGATACTTGTTCTTGATGGTCGACTTATTCAACTCGCGGTAATCTATGCACATGCGCATAGTCCCGTCCTTCTTCTTCACAAATAGGACCGGTGCTCCCCATGGAGACACACTAGGTCATATAAACCCATGATCGAGTAACTCTTGGATCTGGGCTTTAAGCTCTACTAACTCCCTTGGTGCCATTCAATATGGAGCAATTGACACAGAGTGCATGCCGACAAGAAGTCAATTCTAAACTCCACTTCCCGTCAAGGGGTAACCCAGAGTGACTCCTCGTGACGGACATCCATAAATTCTCTTACTGTTCTAACTCCTCCCACAATTGCTTCCTTAGCCTCCAAGGCACTTATCAACATCAGAAAAGCTACACACCCTTTTCTCACCATCTTCTCTACCTTAAGGGCAGATACCACATTTGACAAGCAATTTCGTCCCTCGCCCATCACCACAACTTCTTCATCGTCAGAAGTTCTTAATGACATTCGCTTAGCAGCACAATCCACATTCACATGGTACTTCACTAACCAGTCCATGCCTAATATTAGATCAAATTCCTTAAATGGCAACTCCATTAAGTCAATTTGAAAATTCGCCCCTAAACTTCCAAAGGTGCGCCTAAAGGGTTTATCTAATTCTACTGATTGCCCTAAAGGACTAAGTATAGTCATCTTCCTAGGTACAGTCTCAGAGTTCACATGCAGAGTTCCAGACACCTTACTAGCAATGTATGAATGAGTTGACCCAATATCTATCAACGCAATAAAGGGTAATCCAGAGATAAGAAACATACCCATTATGACATCAGGTGCGTCACTATCCTTCCTTCGACAAACTGTATACACTAGACCCAGCTGTCTCGCCTTTGTGTTACCAACACCTCTGCCCGGTGTTCCCCGTCCTCTTCCAGAACCATTACCTCTGCCAACCGAACCACGACATCGCGGTGGTTGCTGTTCACCCCTTCCTGCCTAATTAAGACCCTGACTTACTGGTCAGCTCCCGTCTATTTTCATGGGACAGTCCCTAATCATGTGATCCTTGGACCCATACTTGAAACATCCTCCCGTCTTCTTCCAACACTCTCCCAAGTGCATCTTTCCACACTGAGCACAAGTACGGTACTGTCCTCCTGTAGCAACTTGCTGACCTCGCGACCCATCCGTTCTAGGTCTCTTTTGAACATTCTCAGATGACCCTGATGTTCCGAAACCTCTCTTTTGTCTATTCTTGCCCATGTTCTGTCTCACAAACTCCTTAACTCCTTCAGCAACCTTAGCCTTTTCTACCAACACGGCAAACCCTCGCTCCTACTGTGGAGCAATCAACAATCTCAGGTCATCCCTCAGCCCGTCCTCAAACTGAACACATCGTTCATGCTCCGTAGCCATAATACCTTGAGCATATCAGCTCAACCTTAGGAATTCGCCTCATACTCCACTACGGACTTATTCCCCTGAACCAGCCTCATAAATGCCATCCTCTGCGCATCAATATAGCTGGTTCCAATAAACTTCTTCTGATACGCCACCTTAAAATACTCCCAAGTGAGATCATCTGCTGTAGCACCATCCCAAACCGTGAGCCACCATTGGTATGACTCATCACGGAGAAGCGACACTACCCCTTTTAGTTTCTCTTTAGCAGTCAAGTCCAAATCATCCATAATTTGCTCTGTCGCCTCTAACCATTACTCAGCCGTATTGGGCGCCACACCAGATATACCACGGAAAAACTCAGCTCCATTAGCTTAGAGTCGCTCGGGTACAGATTTTCAAGCTCCCATACCTCCACCGACTCTAACCACCCTCTCAAGAACTTGCAGCATCACCTGCGATACTGCATCATCTCCCGTCTGATCATGATATTCAACACCAGCAGCTGGTGGTGGTGGCATTTCATTCTTGGACCCTTGACCAGACCTAACGGGTTCTGACACAGTTATTCGGCCTCTACCACGGCCATGCACATTACGGCACGTCATCTAAAACTCATTCTTTCGAGTTGTGTTTATCTGATTAAGAATTTTATGAATTAGTTTTTATTCCACTAATTATCCACGAACAGTTTTATGTAAAGAAATTTAGGGGTAGTTCTTTCGATCATTTCAAGGTTTTCACTCCAAGTTTTCTACCCTAATTCAGAGAAAACACATTCATTCAGTAGTATTTAAAACACACATTCATCTCTCGAACATCTCCATTCGTTCCAACCTAGGAGTATTTTCATAATTTGTCCTATAGGGGTATTTTGGTAATTTTCCAAATCAGGGTATTTTGAAATTTTACAAAATAGGGATTTTTGGTATTTTTTGGAAAATAGGAATATTTTGATAAAAGGAATTGAGGGTAGTATGGTAATTTTATAATATGACAGTATTTTTTTATAATTTTGCGGACCAGGGGCATTTCGAGAATTTTGTAACATATGGTTCCAAGTGATTTTACAAAATAAGGGAAATTTTGAAATTTTCAATTCAGGGGTACTTCGACAACTTTCCATACCGAGGGTAGCTTGATAAATTTTTTTACAAGTTAGGGGTAATTTGGTCAATTTGCAAATCAAGGGTATTTTGGTCATTTTTGAATCAAGGGTTCTTTGGCAATTTCAAAACCAAGGTTTGATTTTTAGGATTATATAAAACAAGGTGACTGGTCCCTTTCGGGTTTTAATTATTGAATTTAGCCTGTGATTGAGTCCTCTTGATTAGGGTGAACCGTCACTACGCACCAGGTAGGATTCGAGTGAAGAGCAGGTGAATCACTAGGACTGCTTAAATACCAAGCTTCCCCCTGAATCCAATCCTAGACATGCACACAATAGTTGCCACACCCTTAACTCGGCAACTCACTCACAGGCTTGTTTGGTTAGACTTTAAATTTTATGGAATTCGGTGTTGGAGTAAGCTAATCCTAGGGTTCAATAGTTCCTAATCTACTAATCTACGTCCCCATACTACTCACATACAAATCACACAATGGTTGAGGTACTTACCTGGTGGACTTCGGGCCGGAGACTCAGGTGCCATGCCAGAAAACCTGCTCATTCTTTAGTAAAACCCAACTTTTAAAATAAGAAAAACATTTTGGGCCCAAAAGCCCTCAAGGCCGAGTTTTAGATCGGGCTCTGATACCAAATTGAAACACCCCAAACTTGGCCCATAAGCCCTGACCGGATCTAGCATGCTCTTTGAGTAAAATGTAGTTAAGTCTCGTATGACATTTTGAAAATCGTGGTGGTTCGAATAAAATAGATTTGGGTTGTTCTTAAGTTAGAAATTGAGTTGTAATTTAATTTTGCACTAAATCGATAATTTCATATTTCAAAAGTTACAAGTTAAAGAAATACCAAATTTTAGAGTTTAATATTTTTGTAACTTGAAAAAAAACCCGTAAGTGATTGAGTTTCAAAACAATTGGCGTTGTTCGTATCATATCAGAAATTTAAAACACAATGAAAATAAAACAATTAAGTAATAATGGCCTTATTACATCAAAATATAACCCAAAATAAATAAATATAAATTTAATAAGAAAACCAGAAATCTGAGCTGTGCATGGCCACCGCTAAGTTCCTGCCGACCCGGTCTATATTCACTGAGTGCCATCTGCAAAAAGTTAGCCTACGAAGGGTGAGTCAACAGACTCAGTGTGTAACAACCATCACAGATTCCCAAAACATACAAGGCATAATAAGTCACATAAAATATTGGTAAACCATGATGCAACCCAAACCACCTAGATCCAACCTCTACACATCACCCGTACCTACCGATCACACCGTGGGGATTAGTAAAGTGACCCTCCATCCACTACACACCATCGAAGGCAGTCACTGCAGTCAACTGGACATCGCCCTTATAATTGTGGCATAGCCACCAGATAGTGTGACAGAGTCACCAGATTCAGATTATGTGACATAGGCACCAGATAATATGACAGAGTCACCGGATATTGTGGTAGGAACCACCAGATCACTTCCCCTTTCACATAATCACCCATATGCCCATGCAACATACATAACATGCTATTTTTCATGCGATTACCTTACCCCAAAATCATAATGGGAATCTACATATTTTCACATCAATGTTATTAAACATTATTTACAAGTGTTAAAGGGGTAACGTACCTGAATGCACTCGTACCATTGAATGGTACCGTTAGCCATATTTTCATATTTTTCCTTAACACATATCTAATGTTACCAACCTAAGGGAATTAGTGTAGGGCTACACACCTGATTATTCGTAGATCTAATTGAATTCCCGAAAATCCCTCACTAGATCCCTTTTTCCTACATTCGGCCAACACTAAGCATATTAGCAAAAAGCCATTCGGCTAAACAGTCAAATCCCGAAGGGTTATGGCAACCAAAATCCTTACCTTGCTACCGATTCGATTGCTAACCAAATCTCAAACTTTGTGATGATCCCCCTTCTTGCAATCGGCTAAACACTAGAACACTTAATCAGTTAGTTTTCGGCTTTTGAACGAATAAGAAACAGATCTAAATCACTAGAACCCTTACCACTGACTTGCCAAAAACTATTGGTAGGGAAAAGATGCTCCCGATCTACTACTTCAAACTCCTGGAAATCCTAAAAGAAACCGATTGCATGGTTGATTAGAAGTCAAGACAAATGCCAAATTTTGGCTTTTGTTCTACACATGTCGACAGAGAGGAAATAAGGAAGAATAGTGGAGATTCGGTCATAGCAGACTTACCTATTCCAAACCAATTTGATAAGAGATCAAGTGAGATCTCAACTTGGTTGATATTCGACCAAAAACTGAGAAGGAATGAGGTGGAAAGATTTCAGAAATGGCTTAGGAAAATAATGGAGATTCGGCCAAAAATTGGAAAGAGAGAATAGGAGAAGGATAAATGATATTCGGCTTTTGATTAACAGTAGAGATTGTGAGAAAAATAACAAAAAGAATGATATGGAGGCTCAATTATGATTCGGCCAGAGTGAGAAAGAAGAAGAAGAAAGAATTGAGAGAAAGAAAAGAAAAAGAAAAGTGTTGGTGAGGCTTAACCAAAAATTCAGCTTAAGGGATTTTGGTGACTGAATTTGTCATCCAAGAAGTCCCTTGGCCGGCCAACTCTCCCACTTTCCATTCAATCCCCCTTTTCACTCTACCTTAGCTGAATCTCTAAGCTACCAGACCCAATCTATACCTCCTCCATCAAAGTCCCTGTGCCGTCCACTACTGCCCTTCCTTGCTGAAAAATAAAACTCCAAAAAGCTTCCCTTGCTGGTTGAACCTAGGCCCTTCTCACTCCCTGTGGCGTCACCCTACAAGGCCCTAAGTGGGGCCTCCTTGCCACCTTACCACTGGGTTATTTGTGTTCTAAATCACACAATAAACTCTTTAAGGCCTAGCTCCCTTAGTTCCCCTTTTTGGGCTTAAAAATCCAATAACTCCTAAAGCTCCTACCTATATCCCAAGGTTTTGAAGCCCTCAAATCACATTCTAATCATACTCAAGCATGAATTCACATACATTTAAGTAAAAATGCATAACCCCTAAATCCCAAATGCTACAGGTAGTCCAGGTAACTCTTCTGGGAATACATCTGGATACTCACATACAACTGGCATGGTTTCAATCTTTGCTTCAGACCCTTGAGTGTTCAGTACAAGGGCGAGATATGACTCACGCCCTTTTCTCAAATATTTCTCAGCTACCATGGATGAAATCATCACCGGTAGACTATCTGACTCACTTGATTCAACCCGAATAACATCTCCATTTTTACACTTCAATTCAATAAATTTACTACCACAATTCACTAAAACACAATGGGCAGTCAACCAATCCATACCAAGAATCAAATCAAACTCATTAAACGGTAACAATATAAGGTTTTCCGGAAAATAATGACCCCTAATTGTCAAGGGACAGTTCCTACACTTGTCAACTAACACATGTTTACCTAGTGGGTTTGATACTTTTATCACAAATTCAGTAGACCCAATAGTCATATTCAAACTAAATGCCAATCTCATACAAATATAAGAATGGGTCGACCCCGGGTCAATCAAAGTAATAACAGAGGTGTCATAGAGAGAGAATGTACCCATTATTACATTTGGTGATGATACCTCTTCTCGAGCGCAAATAGCATAGGTTCTTGCTGGCGCCCGACCATCTGACCTCACAGTAGTATCTCGTGATACACCTCTACCACTAGTCCCACCTCCCGGGGTTTTTTGTGGCCTACCTCTAAAGGATGCACTGCTTGATCTTATCTCTTGCTTCTTCTCTTTATCATCCCTTTCAGGACAGTTTTAGATGAGATGGTCGGGGGATCCACACTTATAACAATTTTGATTGTTTCCTCAACACTCCCCAGTGTGATTTCTGCCACAACTTGGGCACTCCGGCTTGGACTTTGGATTGCCCACAGTTGCCATTGAGGTGGCCTAAACTCTTGAACCTGAATATGTGTTACCTAGCTCTCTCTAAGAATGCCCGTTTGACGTAGTCATCCAAGGGTTCACTTCCCTGGACTTCTTCGATTGAGCTTGGTATGATTTGCTCATCGGCTTCTTCCTTGCATCCCGAGCCTCAATCAAGGCTTTCCTCTTTTCCTTAATCAATTCTTTGGCCTTACTAGCCCGATCCACCAACACCACAATTTCCTTTAGCTTTAAAATCCCAACTAGAAGTTTGATGTCTTCATTCAACCCGTCCTCAAATCTCTTGCATAAGGTAGCTCCCGTGGATACACATTCTTGTGCGTACATACTGAGTCGAACAAATTCAAGCTCATATTCCGCCACAGTCATTTTTCCTTGCTTTAACTCAAGGAATTCTTTTCACTTCTGGTCTACAAATCGTTGACTTATATACTTCTTTCGAAACTCTTCCAAGAAAAAGTCTCAAGTTACCCTCTCTTTAGGAACCACTGATGTCAACATTTTCCACCAATGGTATGCCGAGCCCCTCAACAAAGATACAACGCATTTTAAGCTCTCCTCAGGGGTACAGGAGAGTTCATAAAAACCCTCATTGAGTTCTCAAGCCAGAACTCCACCCACTCAGGGTCATCATCTTTATTAGCTCGAAAATATTCAGCTCATTGCTTTCAAATTTTGTCCACCGGGGGCTTAGTTGCCCTCACCATTTCTATACCTTGGGAAACCACAGGAACTGACTGAGGTATAGGAGGAGGTGAAGGAGGTTGAGCATTGGGGTTAGCTCGTACATATTCAAGTTACCAATTGTTCATCATTTGGAGAAATGCTTCTCAAGCCTCTTCTCTTTGACCCCTAGTATCGGGTTCACTTTGCACAGGCGCGGTCCCTTGCGCAGAGAGCCAGCACATTACTAGCTGCGTCATAAGCAGCCAATTGATTAGAATCCACATTCTACATAAATTAAGTTTAAAATCATCAAAAGCCACCACACTATCATTATGCGCTTATGGCATGTATAGCTAGACTCCCACACACGTTACGATAGTCCTAGAACCGACTAAACTATAGCTCTGATACCACTAAATGTAACAGCCCTTACCCATAATCCCCGCTAAAATCGGGCAAAAAGTGTTACTGTACAAAACTACTTGATCACTATTAGGCTCACGTGACTACTCTACTTGAGTCACTACAATAACTTTATTTACGACTTATGAGACCTCACTTGTACATACGAGGCTCTCGGACTATATAGAAACTCTTACGATCCATAAAATTTCTTTCACAACTAAATAGGGAGTACATGCTCGTGTTAGAAGACACACACACCCATGTGTAGTCTCACATGCCCATGTGCTCACACCGTGCCTAAAACCCTAGAATTCTGCCAAAACTCCCACGGCTAGGGCACACGCCCATGTGAAATGGAACACGCCCGTGCACCCTCATAACATGCCCGCGGCTTAAAATCGTGGGGAGTTACTGACTAATTTAACACGGCCTGGACACGCCCGTGTAGACAGTCCGTGGTCTATTCTAACTTAAAAGGTTAACATGTAGGGGACACACGGCCAAGTCACACCCCCGAGGATGGTCTAGACACAAGCCCGTGTGCCTACCTATGTGGACAGAAAAAGGCTGTTTGGCAAGCTTCTAGCACCCTTATATCTTACACTACATGAGTTCATTCAACCAACTAATAAACATCTCATAATTCAACATGCACTCGCATTGATAACTTTGAAATTTCATAAATGATAAAATGTGCCATCATTCTTGGCAATTTACAAAATTAATGTCTTAGCAAGAGCCAATACACCTTTGGCCAAAATAACAAAATAATCTACCTAGTCTAGCCCCTATACATGCCATACACAAAATCACTAAATTTGAATATACCGAGGTGAGCAGATAGTGTGGGTGGCATCCTTGTTATCGGCGTATCCCAGCTCGACTCTTAAACTCTGTAAAATAAGGGAAAAAGAGAAGGGGGAGTAAGCTTTAAGCTTAGTAAGTTACATGTAAACAATATAACATTATAACATGTATTAAACAATTACATAGCAATACATACTAAGTGTGAAACAATCTACATTCATGGTCATGCTTACTCATTTTCTCCATTCCCACATTGTAACCATATCACAAGCTTAATGCATGCATTCATTAACAAGTTCCCCTGCACTTAGCATCACAATATCACATAGTACAACACATCACTATCTCTAATTTCATTTTTATGGTCAAATTACTCAGTGGTTTTGCACTTAGCCCACCATCAGCCTTTATTAGGTTGGTATCGCACATAGCCCACCAAAAATATTGATTATGGTGGTATGCACATAGCCCACCAAAAGATTAGTTACGATGGTATCGCACATAGCCCACCAAAAAGATATATAGACAATGGTATCGCACATAGCCCATCATAATTAAGCAACAAGGTGGTATCGCACATAGCCCACAATCAAATATTGTCAATACACATATATACGATTATTTCGTCACTCATACAATAATTATTCAAAGACTATCACATTCAGTCCACTCGAACCACATATGTTCTCAATCATGCCATACACTAATTAGTAACATAATGATTACGAGAATATATATATTGCTTACACATAAACTTACCTCAATGCAAAATGTGTTAGCTAGCGATTTACTCAATCACCTTGCCTTTCCTACAGTTAAGGTTGATTCTGCCTCTTCTTTATCTATAACAATAAAATTCATTTGTTTAGATCATTCTATGATCATAATACATCAAATTCTACATTTGGGCAAAAATTACTATTTTGCCTTTATACATTGACAAAATTACTATTTTACCTTTAGGCTCGTAATTTATTTTTCATCATATTTTTCAATAAACAAGCATAGATGAACATTTATTTCTTTTAAAAATACTCACCATGTCAACTATTTCATGCATTTATGACACAAACTAAATCTTTGGATTCAAGTCCTATTTAGGTGTTTTCATGCTAACACCTTTCACAAAAGTCGTTTCTCACCTCCCTAACATTCATTTTCTTCCATGAAAACTCAGCTAACAACATAACTACTCTCATGGTAAGTCCATAGACTTTCAACCATATCTCAAATTAGCCCCCTCATTAGCTAGTTTAAGCTTTAGAGACTCTAAAAACACAAAAAATATCAATTAACACACCAAAAATCACTTACCTGGGTGAGGACAAGTTGTTGAAATCTCAAGGCTTTCAAAACCCTTCTTTTGAGTGTAAAAATAGGTGGAAGAGGAAGAGAAGATAAAAAAAGATGATGGCCTTCCCTTATTTTATCATATTTTAGTCAACTAGTCAACAACTTTCACCAAATTTGATTAAAAATTAATGCTCTTGTCCCCCCTAGCTTCCTATGGCCGGCCATCGATAGATGAATGGACCAATCACAATTTAAAATCCTCCAAATTTACATATTATAGCTATTAGGTACCTCTACCTTATAAAATAGAACTTTCGCGCTTTATGCGAATTAGTCCTTTTTCACAATTAAGCATGCTATTGCTAAAAGTAAAGCACCAAAATTTCCATATAGCCATATATTAATACCATAACACATAAAATAATACTAAAATAATTTTCTTCAACCTCAGATTAGTGGTCCTGAGATCACTATTTCGACTAGTCCCAAAATCGGGCTGTTACATCCACAATTCAGGAAGTGTTACTTCTCCACTTCTCTTTTGATTATTTTATTACACAATTGTTTATCTATCTTTGTACATTGAGGGCAATGTACATCTTAAGTGTGGGGGGTAAAAGTACCTGACTTTTTGCATTATTCTCAAATCCTGAATTTTAGTCTTGTTCCTAAGTATGTTTCTCATATTATCAATTAAGGTGAAACTTTTAATAATTTATTAATTTTATTGATAAGCTCTTGAATAAATCATTGATAATTGTGAATTGATGATTTATACGTGAAGAATACTAGAGAATAAAGCATGATAAGTCTATTTTTTTCAAAATTAAAATTTCCTAGGTTGTTGAACCTGAATTTGAATACTACCTTGAAGCTTGAAATTTATAGGATTGATGTCAAATACCCATAATTTGTGTGAGATTTTGAGCCTTATAGAGCATATATTCTTTTTCATGCTCACTTTATTGATTATGAGTGCGTCAACACTGAATTGTTATTCTAGAACTTGCCTTGACTATACATGTCGAGACCACATTAATGATTTGATATACTGAGATGATAAATGAAACACCCACACCCTACGAGAATGGACCGGATCTGGTATGTTCCTAAAGTAAACCGGTTTCAAACACATTCGATACTTAGAGAAAAATTTGTAAATTTTAGAAAACTATTATTTGATTTGGGCTTAGATTGAAAACCCATTTATTTAATCTTGTAAATCCAACTTGATGTAACATGCCCAAAATAGTTCTTAGCAAAATATTAAAAAGTAATATAAAACAAAGAATAATCCTTTGGGCCTTATGGCCTTATTACATCAAATAAACCCAAAATAAAATTAAAAGGTATTAAAATTAAATAAAGTCCAAATTAGAATAAATTCTTCAAGTGATGCATGGCCTCCTCATGGTCTACCGCAAGCAGGTCGTCCTTTGCTCATCACCAAAAAATAATTCCCACAATGGGGTGAGTCAGCAGACTCAATGTGCACACAATACTATCAATCAATAATTCGGGCATTCACGTTTAAATCATCAAGTCCATATAATAATGAAATTATGATGCAACCCAAACCCAAACCTAATGGTCCATCCGCTACTCTCCACCGTACACGCCATTCACACCGTGGGGACTACTAAGTCAACCTCCATCCGCTACTCTCCACGTTGTGTCATTAGACACTATAATCAAATTTAAGCGTTGTGTCATTTGACCTTTGTTGTAAAAGTTACCAAAATTTCGCAATGTGACCGTAGTCAACATTTTTAGTTAGTGAGACCAAGTCAACACCTTCGTTGGTGAGACCAAGTCAACACCTGTTCTCCCCTTTCACATAAAACCCAAATGCCCCAAAACATATATATAGCATAACTTAATTAATTTCATGTTTACATACATATATTCGCATGTTATTAAATAACATTTTCACAATCCTATCAAGTAGGAAGCGTGCACAGGTACTTTTTGCCACATTTGTGGTACTTAGCCACATTCACATTTTATTCATATCATATATTAAAATATTTAGCCATAAAATATCGAAGGATAGTAAGGGTACACACCTTATTGGCTTAATAGATTCCTTGAAATCAAGAACGATCTACCGATCTAGATCTTTATCTCCTATATTCGCCAATTATTAAACATATTAACAAACCTATTTGGCTTAAAAACCAAATCCTAGTAGGATTTGTATTATTTACCTTGTTGTCGAATTGGATGATTGTAAATCAAATCCGAAATTACTAGTATCCTTTTCCTTGAAATGGCTAATACTAAATCATGTAACCATGTGAGTTTTCGACTTTTGAAATAATGAAAAATAATTCCAAATACCAAAATTAAGCCTTGGCCGAATATCACTTACCATACAAATTCCAAATCTGAAGAGAATTCCTTGCCCTATATGTCTGTCGAAATTTTCATGTTAGATCTAATCTAACATATACATCATAACCTTTAATCGAATAAATTATCTTACCTTGGATCCTTAGGTTTCCAAAGATTCCTCCTTGTATTAAGCGGTTGTAAAAAGATCCTTAATGCCTTGACCGATTGCTTCCTTGCCTAGAGTTTGAGGTTTGGTATGGAGATTTAATCGGGATCAAAAGAAAAGGTTTTGGCTTGATGATGAAGAAAAAGAAGAAGAAAAGATAGAAAGAAAATTCGGCAGAGGGAAGAGAGCAAAGGGATTTTTGGCTACTTGGAAAGATGAGAGAAAAAGACCTTGGGTTCTCCTTTTATAGCCAAATTTGCTAGGCCAAGAGTCCTTGACTTGGCCACCACTCTCCCTTAAGATAATATTATCTCTTATTATTCACATATTTATGTGAATAAAACTCCTTTATTTATCTCTTATTATTCACATATTTATGTGGATAAAACTCCTTTATTTATCTCTTATTATTCACATATTTATGTGAATAAAACTCCTTTATTTATCTCTTATTATTCACATATTTATGTGAATAAAACTCTTCCTTTTCTAGAAACCCATGCCGTCCACCTCATATACGGAAGCAAAATAAGGCCTTCATTATTTGCTTCTGGATGTCTCAAACTCAGCCCAAAAGCCTCTTGTATTTGGGCCATTTCCTAAAACCTTAGGTGGCATCTTCAGGCCACATTTCCAAGTCCGTTATTGGGTCAAATTTCATGTACTTTATATTTTAGGGTCATTTGGCCCTAAGTTCCCCTTTGGGCTCTTAAATTCGACATTTCGGGGTCAATTTTAAGTTTCCTAAAATTTTCGCGCGGCTCTGTATTTTCCAAGTTTCCAAAATGTTTAGTTTCCTATTTTGGCTTGGTTTCCAAAATGTTTAGTTTCCTATTTTGGTTTGGTTTCCAAAATGTTTAGTTTCCTATTTTGGTTTGGTTTCCAAAATGTTCACTTTCCTAATTTACTTAGGTTTCCAAAAATGTCCATTTCTATTTTAGTTTAGTTTCCAAAACTTAACATTTCTAAAGTATTTCCTTACATTTCCATACATCTCCTTACATTTCCACACATTTCCATACATTTCCATACATTTCCATATATTTCCATACATTTCCATACATTTCCTTACATGTCCATATATTTCCATACATTTCCATACATTTCCTTACATTTCCTTACATTTCCTTTCATTTCCTTACATTTCCTTACATTTCCTTACTTTTCCTTATATTTCCTTTCTTTTCCTTACATTTCCTTACATTTCCTTTCATTTTCTTTCATCTTAGGGTTCTTGAAACTCTTGAACACATCCAACACACCCATCGATCCCACTATCTCATGAATTATGCACGAACGCATAACCCTAATCTAGGATGTTACTGCTTCTACCCCTTAAAAATAATTTCGTCCTCGAAATTACTTACTATCGTTCATCCGCGGTCTAACTCACCACACTACGCTATTCTTGACTCGATCTTAAAGAACTATCATACTTTCTAGGCACATTCTCTAAGTTCACGTTCCTTAGAACTCATTTCTAACGTCGCGATTTAATCTGATTTAAAAGTTTTATGTATTAAAAAATTTTGTTTCACTGATTAACCGCGAAAAAGTTTTATGGAAAGAATTTTTAGAAGTGGTTCTTTCGTATGCACACAGTCTTTTCATTCATTCACACATCCATCAAACAAGTATGAACTTTCATTCATTTAGAGAAACGTTGTAGTTTTTGTTGTTGTTTTCCACTACCCAGGGGTATTTTCGTAATTTTGTCCTACAGGGGTATTTTCATAATTTTCGGAAGAAAAACATTCCTTGGTGTTTTTGTCAAAATTATTTGAAAATTTTGAAGTCTCGGGAAATTTGGAAAGATTCGGAGATACTGGGGTATTTTGGTAATTTTCATAAATCGGGTAAACTTGAAATTTTAATAAATCGAGGTATTTTCAAAAGTTGTAAAACTCGAGGGTTCTTTTCGAGGATTGTTCCTTCAAAATGGGGATGTTGCAAAATTTTGATATTGAGGTCATTTTGGTAATTTTGTAAGTTGGGGCAATTTTGTAATTTTTCCAAAATCAAGATATTTTGATATTTTGCAAATTAGGGTTTTTGAGGGTTTATAAAATAATAAGATTTTGGTAAAGCTGTTGAGTAGTTGAACATTTTACAAACCAGGGGCATTTTGGTAATTTTACTGCTAAGGGCATTTTTGTAATTTTCAGAATCAAGAGTTTTTCGGAAAATAATTTTCTCAGATTTAAAAGAAAGTTTTAAAAGTTTGAAAAAAAACTAAGGTTTGTTGTTTTGTTCTTCCTTTTTTTTTTTTAAAACATGGCTAGTTCCTTTCGGGTTTTAGTCATTATGTTTAGCCTATGACCGAGCCCTCTTGGTCGGGGTGAATAAAGCTACGCACTGTGCGAGGATTCGTGTGGAGAGGAGGTGAGTCACGCGGACTGCTTAAATACCAAGCTCCCACCAAACTGGTTCCTAGACATGCGCATGAGGTTGCCACACCACCGAGCCCTACGAGTTAGGGTGAGCCGAAGCTACGCACCGGGTAGGATTCTGCGAAGAGGAGGTGAGTCACTAGGATTGCTTAAATACCAAGCTCTTCGGGATCCAATCCTAGACATGTGTACAAGGGTTACCACACCTTAGCTCAGTGACTTAGCCATAGGTTGGTTTAGTACGTTAAGTCTTTATGTGTTTGTGTTTGAGTAGTCTAATCCTAGGGTTCAAATTCCTATTATTTTATTCTCGTTCCATGCCTTTTCTACCCTTATATAAATCATGTAATCACACATATAGTTGGGGTACTTACCGGTGGACTACGGTTGGAGACTTAGGGGCCATGCTGTGAAGCCACTTATTTTCAAAGAAAATCATTTGGCTCGCTTTGAAAAGCGTTTTGGGCCTTAGCCCTGGTGCCGAGAGTTTAAAGCGGGCTCGATACCAATTGAAACACCACACCCTACCCACGAGAATGGACCGGATCTGGTATGTTCCTAAAGTAAACCGGTTTCAAACACATTCGATACTTAGAGAAAAATTTGTAAATTTTTAGAAAAACTATTATTTGAGCTGGGCTTAGATTGAAAACCCATTTATTTAATCTTGTAAATCCAACTTGATGTAACATGCCCAAAATAGTTCTTAGCAAAATATTAAAAAGTAATATAAAAACAAAGAATAATCCACTGGGCCTTATGGCCTTATTACATCAAATAAACCCAAAATAAAATTAAAAAGGTATTAAAATTAAATAAAGTCCAAATTCGAATAAATTCTTCAAGTGATGCATGGCCTCCTCATGGTCTCTACTCTACTGGCCGGTTCCACCGCTCATCACTGAAAAATAATTCCCACAATGGGGTGAGTCAACAGACTCAATGTGCACACAATACTATCAATCAATAATTCGAGCATTCACGTTTAAATCATCAAGTCCATATAATAATGAAATTATGATGCAACCCAAACCCAAACCTAATGGTCCATCCGCTACTCTCCACCGTACACGCCATTCACACCGTAGGGACTACTAAGTCAACCCTCCATCCGCTACTCTCCACGTTGTGTCATTAGACACTATAATCAAATTTAAGCGTTGTGTCATTTGACACTTTGTTGTAACGAAGTTACCAAAATTTCGCAATGTGACCGTAGTCAACATTTTTAGTTGGTGAGACCAAGTCAACACCTTAGTTGGTGAGACCAAGTCAACACTGTTCTCCCCTTTCACATAAAACCCAAATGCCCCAAAACATATATATAGCATAACTTAATTAATTTCATGTTTACATACATATATTCGCATGTTATTAAATAACATTTTCACAATCCTATCGAAGTAGGAAAGCGTGCACAGGTACTTTTTGCCACATTTGTGGTACTTAGCCACATTCACATTTTTATTCATATCATATATTAAAATATTTAGCCATAAAATATCGAAGGATAGTAAGGTACACACCTTATTGGCTTAATAGATTCCTTGAAATCCAAGAACGATCTACCGATCTAGATCTTTATCTCCTATATTCGCCAATTATTAAACATATTAACAAACCTATTTGGCTTAAAAACCAAATCCTAGTAGGATTTGTATTATTTACCTTGTTGCCGAATTGGATGATTGTAAATCAAATCCCAAATTACTAGTATCCTTTTCCTTGAAATGGCTAATACTAAATCATGTAACCATGTGAGTTTTCGACTTTTGAAATAATGAAAATAATTCCAAATACCAAAATTAAGCCTTGGCGAATATCACTTACCATACAAATTCCAAATCAAGAGAATTCCTTGCCTATATATATCTGTTAAATTTTCATGTTAGATCTAATCTAACATATACATCATAACCTTTAATCGAATAAATTATCTTACCTTGGATCCTTAGGTTTCCGAAAGATTCCTCCTTGTATTCGATAGTTGTAAAAAGATCCTTAATGCCTTGACCGATTGCTTCCTTGCCTAGAGTTTGTGGTTTCGCTATGGAGATTTAATCGGGATCAAAAGAAAAAGGTTTTGGCTTGATGATGATGAAGAGAGAAGAAGAAAAGATAGAAAGAAAATTTGAGAGAGGAAGAGAGCAAAGGGATTTTGGCTACTTGGAAAGATGAGAGAAAAAGACCTTGGGTTCTCCTTTTATAGCCAAATTTGCTAGGCCAAGAGTCCTTGACTTGGCCACCACTCTCCTTAAGATAATATTATCTCTTATTATTCACATATTTATGTGAATAAAACTCATGATAAAGGCACCTAGGTTTTAACCCATTCACTCCACTAAAAAGCTTACCTACATAATTAACCCCTAGTAAACCCCGTTTGATCTTAACAACCCTTTTATTAAATTACCCACTTAATATTAACCCAAAACCCTTTATATTTGTTATCACCATTCTTTTTACTACCCTTCTATCGAGAATTGAATTGATCTAGGATGTTACAATACCAAATTAGTTTATTTCTTTTATTGAATTGATAAAGTTCTTTCTTTATTATGTATTTAATTAGTTTGTTCTTAAAAAAAAAACAAAAGTATATTCAAGTAGCAGATTAAAGGATCTTATGCATTTAAATTCCAATTGCTGAAGAAGAGCTCGTATTAAAAGTATTATCAATACTAGTATTACTAGTTTCAAAGCAATCATTTATTTTATAGTTCAGTATTCTTAGTAGGTAATTTATTAGGTCAATCTCGATGATTCAACCTTTTAATTCAACCTTTATCCACACCTTTAACCTAAGCCCTATTACAACCTTGTCAAAGACCTTTTGATTTGTGTATCATCTCATATTACAGTGGTGGAGATTTGATTTTCAGGCAAGCCTATGGGATTAACTTTTCAGGTTAGACTTATGAGTGCTTTATCTTGAACCTTAAACACTTCGAGTGCTTTGAGTGAATCTGTAGTGAGGATGTCAATCCTTATCAGTTTTGAATTAAAGGTAATTATTTAGATAAGGGGAGACGCCTATATTTTTATGCTACAAATTTATGACTTAGAATTGTTTGAATCTTTAGGAGTCTTTGAGATAAATTATCCATTTATGAATTATATGTGAATTATGATGAAGCATTGTTGATAGGAATTATGAATTAAGGAAAGTTTGTTTTAATTATAAGCTTGAGGACAAGCAAACGCTTAAGTGTGGGGATATTTGATAAACCGTAAAAGCAACATATTTTAGGCCCACATTTAGTACGCTTTTGGATGATTTAGCCCTTTTTATGTAAAAAGGTGCTCTTAATCCTTTCTTTTCATGTTTTTACTCAGGAAAACACTCGAGGACTAAAAGAATAAGAAATAAGATTAAAACGGGCCAATTTGGGCCAAAGAGGAAATTGACACGGCCTGGACTTCAAGCCACATGGCCGTGCCTCGATAATTAACTAAGACACGACCATGGCACGATTTACATGGCCGTGCCCCAATTGACAGAATCGAGACACGGCCTATAAACGATTTACACAGGCGTGTACCATGGCCGTGCCCCTGTTAAGAAAGAGAGCAATTTCACTCGGATTTGGATACTTAGAGCCAAAGAAACACTTTTCAAAGGTTATTCAAACACTGAGTAGGAAGTATACTTGAACTGGGACACTTAGAGGCCAAGCAAAGCATTCTAAAAGTCTATATAAACACCCTAAGTGCAACCTGAAAGGGGGCATTAGGCGGTGATCTAGGCCAAGGAGCCGAGCCAGGATGATCACGTTTTGTGGAATCACTCGAAGATAGCCAAGTGGATCCATCTCGAAGAGCTTAAATTCTACTCAAGACGGCTAATTTCTCCTTCAATTCCTTCAGGGGGTTTTAGGGATTTTCTATGTTTTTTTTTATCTTTTCTCTTGAGATGTTTTCTTTATTTGTTATGAACTAAACCCTTTAGATACCTGAAGGGGATGAAACCTAGATGAATTTTGTTATTGATTTTTGAATTATATGATAAATACTTAGTTTGTTCTTAATTATGCATGCTTAATCCAAATCTGATGTGCTTAGGTGGAGGAGGAATAGACCATGCTTAAGAGTAGATTAAACATAATTAAGCGGAGTTGATCGCATGCCTAGAGATAAGGTGATGAGATTTTTTTGGATTAGGGTGAAACCTAATATGGGAATCCATAGATCTATTTACTGCTATTCTAGGGGGTTATTATAAGCAAACAAGAGTTCCACTAATTAACCTAAGGTTAGATGTTAGTTGCCTCGAGAGAGGGTTTAATATACGTTAGGGAGTCTTACGGATCAATCTAAGTAAATAAAATCATATGGTTCAGTATTAAATAACAAGTGAAGTCTAGGTGGATTCTTCTTGAGGGTATCGTTGTGATCAATTGAGTTTTCTTCGAGTTAATTCCCTATTTGTTCTTTTTGTCTTTAGCTTAGAAATCATTAAACTAGATTAAATCAACCAATCACTCCATATTTTAGGCTAAATAACAAAAAGAAAGTAAGTATTAGTACTTTTAGTTCCTTTGGGTTCGATAATCCGATCTTGCCTAAGCTATACTACTATTTGATAAGTACACTTGCCTTTAATCATTGTCAGAGTTAGTCTCAAGGTTCGATCCCATTCATTATAAATTTTAAAACTTTGATTTCAGCGATCAAAAGCAATTTTGAAGAAGACCCATTGGAGAAAGCCTTGGATCTTAACCCTTTGGAGGATGAAGAAGGTGAAGAAAACATGGCTTTATTGGAAGCCAATCTGAGAAATTTTATTCAATCATGGTTTTGATGGAAGCCAATCCGAGAAATTTTATTCAATCCACACGGTTTGAACCGTTAGAGTTGGAAGTCAGAGAATTTGTGAAACCAAGTTGTCAAATGAAAAACCACCTAAACTTGAACTAAAGGTACTTCCTTTCCATTTGAAATACATTTCTTTAGGTGACTATTCTACTTTTCCTGTGATTATTTCAGCGGAAATGACGAAAGATCAAGAGGAGCAACTAATTACTGCTCTAAAGAAATTTAAGAAAGCAATTGGTTGTCCCATAGTTGATATTCGAGGTATAAGTTCTTTTTTTTGCATGAATAGAATCATTTTAGAAGAAGGTGAAAGAGCTCGAATTGATGGGCAAAGGAGGCTCAATCCTATTATAAAAGAAGTTGTGAGAACGGAAGTGATCAAATGATTAGATGCATGAATCATCTATCCTATTTCAGATAGTTCATGGGTAAGCCCGGTGCAGTGTGTGTAGAAGAAAGGTGGAATCACGATTGTTGAAAATGAGTGTAACGAGTTAATCCCAACGAGAATTGTTACCAGTTGGAGAATATGTATTGATTATAGAAAGTTGAACAAAGCCACTCGGAAGGACCATTTTTCATTGCCTTTTATGGATCAAATGTTAGCTCGACTTGCAGGTAATGAATTCTATTATTTTTTAGATGGCTATTCGGGATATAACCAAATAGTTGTAGCCCCGGAGGACCAACATAAAATAACCTTTACTTGTCCATACGGTACATTTGCTTTTAGGCGAATGCCTTTTGGTTTATGCAATGCAACTGTAACTTTTCAACGATGCATGATGGCAATATTTATTGATATGGTTGAAAATTTTGTTGAGGTTTTCATGGATGAATTTTCTATTTTTGGTAACACTTATGATATCTGTTTGAGTAATTTGTCTAAGGTACTGAAGAGATGCGAAGAGATAAATCTTGTCCTTAATTGGGAGAAATGCCATTTTATGGTCAAGGAAGGGAGAAAGGAATTGAAGTCGATAAAGCAAAGGTTGACGTAATTGAAAGATTATCGGCCCTAATGAATATGAAAAGAGTCAGAAGTTTCTTAGGCCATGCCGATTTTTACCGAAGGTTTATCAAAGATTTCTCAAAAATTTCTAAATCATTATGTTTGTTGTTAGAGAAAGATACAGTGTTTGATTTCAACAAAGCATGTTTGGAAGCTTTTGAAGATCGAAAGAAGTGGTTAACCTCAACCCCAATTATTGTTACACCTTATTGGAACTCACCTTTTGAGTTGATGTGAGATGCAAGTGACTATGCCGTTGGAGCTGTGATGGGTCAAAGAAGAAACAAATTGTTTCACCCTATTTACTATGCAAGTAGAACTTTGACGGGAGGCCAGCTCAATTATACGGTAAACAAAAAGGAACTATTCGCTATAGTTTTTGCTTTTAAAAAATTCCACTCATATCTTATAGGTACCAAAGTTACAGTATTTACTGACCATGTGGCCATTAAATACTTGCTCACGAAGAAAGATGCAAAACCAAGGCTAATTCATTGGATACTTTTACTCCAAGAATTTGACCTTGAGGTCCAAGATAGAAAAGGTGTCGAAAATCAAATTGCTGATCATCTGTCGAGGTTGGAGCAAGATGAGGTAGCTCGATCATGTGTTCCTATCAATGAGAATTTCTTAGATGAACACTTATTTAAGGTAAATTGAATTCATGAAATACCTTGGTTTGTTGATTTTGCCAATTATCTTCCATGTGGAATAATTCATTGAGAAATGACATACCAACAAAGAAAAAAATTCCTTCATGATAGTCGGTATTATGTTTGGACGGATCCATTTTTTTAAAACAATGTGCAGACAATATAATCCGAAAGTGTGTAGCTAAAAGAGAGATTGCTGATGTAACACCCCTTACCCGTTCTAACGCCGGGACAAAATATGAGGCATTATCGGACTTAACTTGCTTGAACATACATTATCGGGCTATAAAATTTCTTTTCAAACTTAAAACTTTTCATTCCTATTCATAACATCCTTATTATGGGCCTACGAGGCCCTAAACATACATCCAAAAGGTTTTGGGATTAAACCGAAAACTTTTGTTCGCTTAGAAAAATTTTGCCTAAACAGGGGCCACGCACTCCGTGTGAAATGGGACACGCCCATGTGGGCAAGACGTGTAGTCACAAACTCCCATGTCCCTTGCTAGTGTGGAATTTAATTTTTATTTTGAACCCACACAGCTGGACACACGACCGTGTCAATAGCCCGTGTCCCTCACATGGCCTAGACACACCCGTGCCCTCACCCGTGTATAAAAACCTTAGCATTCTGTTTATGATGTCAGCAACCTCTTAAGAGGCACACGGCCTAGGCACACGCCTGTGTGCTAGCTCATGTGACGAATCAAATTCTCGCAATTTGATACAGGGGACGCACAACCTATCAACACACTCATGGGGTTACCGTGTGTCACACACAACCTAGACACACGTCCGTGTGTCTACCTATGTGGACAATTATAAGGCTATTTTCCAAGCCAATTGCCACCCTAAAACATAAACACACTTATACCAACTCAAGTAACAAATAACATGGCAATAAAACACTATGAATAACAACTAATCATCATTCATACACTTCACATTTGTATAAACTTCGCTTCATTAAACTTATCATCATTTAAAACATGAGAAACTTAACAAATATTGGCCAATTCCCAATGGTCATGTACTAAAATGAGTGTATAACATTAGTAGCCCACACTTTGGCTTTCAAATATAACATATCACATAATGACCAAGTTCCTATACATGCCAAACCCAAAATAAATCAACTTTTCTATACCAAAAGAATGATTGATAGTGTGATCCGAGCTCTGACGTTCTATGATCCCTGAGCTAGCTTGGCGATACTACGAGGAAAAAGGGAAAAGAGAGGGGTAAGCATATAGCTTAGTAAGTTTGCATGAATTAATATAGTAACATAAATGCTTATGGTAAAATCCATTCGTCTCACGGAACAATAACAACATAAGCCTTGAGTGCTTAGGCAAACTTACTCGTGCTTACTCTTACCCATCACATATCATATTATGGTTTCATAACTTGTATTTTACTCATGGTACTTGTATCACTTAGTCAAATAATTTAGCACTTATGCTAACATGAACATAAAATCAAATCACCATCACCATCCTTAACATAAATGGAACACAATGTCATCCTCGTGTAATTTGGCTCTATATCTTTTTACATACTCAGCTCTATTACTCGTGAACTAATTAAAATATCAGAGGATACTCAATCTTATCATACATGTGTCACGATGCCAATGGCATATACCAGATATGGTCTTACATGGGATCACCTCTTGATGTCGATGCCATATCTCAGACGTGGTCTTATATGAGATCGTACATAGATGTCAGTGCCATGTCCTAGACATGGTCTTACACGAGATCTTCCTTTGGTGTCGAAGCGTTGTCCCAGACATGGTTTTACACGAGACCTTCCTTATTCGATGCCGATGTCATGTCCCAGGCATGGTCTTATACGTGATCTACATTCGGTGTCGATGCCACGTCCCAAACATGGTTTTATAGGGGACCTACATTCGGTACTGATGCCATGTCCCAGACATGGTCTTATAGGGGACCTACATTCGGTGCCGATGCCATGTCCCAGACATGGTCTTATACAGGACCTTCCTTATCTTATGTTGTGACGTAGGTATCCTCGTTATTCCGAAATTTCAACCAGGACTTCACTTAGCATAATTTCATCATCTTCTCATCAAGAAATCATTAATCAATTTTATAGAAATGATATGCATTCCTCAAAATACAAATAATTTAAACATAATAACACATGTAACCTTAATTTCGCATAAACTTACCTCGGTACTCAAAATGTGTGTAGATGTTCAATTTAGTCCAACACATTGTTCTTGCCTTGGTTTTAGTTTGGGATTCATGTTTCTTGATCTATAATAACAATTTCACTTGTTTAATACTCACATTGACTAAATTAACTCATGAATCATACGTTGGCAAAATTACGATTTTACCTCTAAATTTTTACATAATTACACTTTTGCCCCTAGGCTCGTAAAATAATTTTCATTTAAATTTCTTGTATTTTAAGCCTAGCCGAATCATTCTCTTAACTATAACAGACTTCAATTTCCACTATTTCACTCACGTATGACCATTTTTAGAACTTTTAAAATTTGGTCCTTTTATGCATTTTTCATAAAAATCACTTAGAAAAAGATGTTTATTCTACATCAAACTTTCATATTCTTCCATAAAATATCAAAATACATGCATGTCATACATGGGTAAATTTTTGAATATGAACACTAGCTCAAATATAGCTAGAAATAGCTAAATCGAGCTACGAGAATATCAAAAATACAAAGAACATTAAAAACGGGGCTAGGATGCACTTACTGTCAAGCTTGGAAGTTGAAGAAACCCTAGCTATGGCTCCTTAGTGATTTTCGGCCATGGGAGAAGAAGATGAACAAAATTTTGACTTTTTTCCCTTTTTTAATTCATTAATTAACCAAATGTTAAAAATGCCCTTAAGGTCCTTCCTTGAGATTTTTCCTTCCCATATCCATTTTTGTCCATCTTAACATATAATGGTCTAATTGCTAAATAAGGACTTCTAATAAATTTTATGGTGCTATTTCATACTTAAATCTTCTAAAATCTCATATTTTCTAATCTTTGCAATTTAGACCTAATGGACAATTTAATCACTAATTAATAAAATTTCTTCATGAGATTTTCACACAATCATGCATACACATCATAAGCTCGTAAAAATAATAAAACATATATTTCTACTTTAGATTTATGGTCTCACACCACTATTCGACTAGGCCCTAAATCGGGTTGTTACAGCTAAGATCTTGTATCATTGCCATTCATCTCCAAGTGGGGGACAGTTTGGTGGTTTACATATTGCAGCAAAGAATTTGCAAGTAGGTTTCTTTTGGCCTACATTATTTAAAAATGCTTATGCTTATGTGAAGAACAATGATAAATGCCAAAGGACCAAAAATATATCAAAGAGGAATGAGATGCCCTTGAAAAACATTTTAGAGATTGAATTGTTTGGCGTATGGGGCATTGACTTCTTAGGCCTATTTCCTTCTTCGTATAGGAATAAATACATCTTATTTGATGTGGACTCAAGGAGGAATGAGATGCCATTGGAAAACATTTTGGAGATTGAATTGTTTGATGTAGGGGGCATTGACTTCTTAGGCCCGTTTCCTTCTTCATATGGGAACAAATACATCTTATTTGCTGTGGACTATGTATCCAAGTGGGTTGAAGATGAAGCATACCCTACAAATGATGCTATGGTAGTCATGCGATTCCTACATAAGCATCTATTTACACTATTTGGGACACCAAGAGCTATTATTAGTGATGAAGGTTCTCACTTTGTTATCAAATGGCTTAAATGGTTGCTTGACAAATATGATGTGAAGCACAAGATTGCTACTGCCTATCATCCCCAATCTAATAGGCAAGTTGAAAGGGTGAATCGAAAAATCAAAGGTATCCTTGAAAAGGTAGTATGCCCTAGCAGAAAAGATTGGTTTCAAAGGCTCGATGATGCAATATGGGCCTATCGAACAACATTTAAGACACCGTTAGGAATGACTCCTTTTGGTTAGTCTTTGGAAAGGCATGTCATTTGCCATCAGAGTTGGAGAATAAAGCTCACTGGGCTTGAACTTTAATTTTAAGTAAGTAGGTGAGAGAAGGGTGTTACAACTTGATGAGTTGGAAGAGCTGAGGTTGTTTTCGATGAGAATGCCAAAATGTGTAAAGAAAGATCAAAGAGATGTCATGATAGTCATATACAACCCTGCGAGTTTAAAGAAGGTCAGAAGGTTTTGTTGTTTGATTCAAGGTTGAAGTTATTTCTTGGGAAGCTTAAATCTCGATGGAAAGGACCTTATACCATCTATTGAGTTTATCTTTATAAAGCTATTTAATTATACAACAATTATAGAGGTACATTTAAAGTTAATATTCAACGTCTCAAACACTACTAGGATGGTGAAGTTGAGCGAGTTGAATCGTCGTTCAAATTAACAGACCCTTAATTTTTCATGAACTCATTTTGTAAATAAATGAATAATTAGAACTTAGTTTCTTAACCTATTACATTTAATTAATTCTGTCTAAGGAGATTGGAACTTAAGTGGGACCGCTGTGACCCCTCCAACCATTCCTGGGAATTAATTTAATGTAATTTGTTAAGAATAAGTTTTCTAATTAAGATTTCAAATTTTTAAGTTTCATTTATCATGTTTAAATTTTAAATTTTTATGCTAATAAAGGGAGTCAAATTTGGCCCAAGTACTAATCAAATTTTTTTAGTAAGATACAGTCTGAGTTTGAGGCCCAAAACAACAAAAAGAAGGGGAAAATCCATGCCTTACCGTCACACCCATTGCTTTCCGCCCATGTAACCCTAATTTAGCTAAATTTTTTATACATGTTGCCCTAATTTTTCCCTATATAAACCCCTATCCATTCTACAAATTTTCATATCCATCAAAGTAATTTGCTTACACCCTAAATATCCCTAAATATCCCTTTTGTACCGTCAACCTAAAATCCCAAAAGAAACCCTAGTTCTCTTCCATTTCTATCAAAATTCCCCATTACTGTCGCAAAGATATTGCTGAAGCACCACTGTTATTGTCACACGTCGTCGTCGCCGCTGCACCATAAGAAGAGAGTATAAGAAACCAATATCCAAACCAGAAGAGAGTATAAGAAACCAGTATCCAAACCTTTTTGCTGGTAAGATTTTGAAGACGAAAATCCCTAAGAGGGAGAATTATAACAGCCATATTTAGGGCCTAGTAGGGATAGTGGTGTGAGGCCACGAATCCAAAGTGAATTTATGAGTTTTTCAAGTTTATGCCATGTTTGCACGTTAGTATGAAAGTTTTGTAAAGCAATTTTATTAAGTTGAGGTCAATTGGTCCAAAAAGGACTAAATTGGAAAAGTTACAATATATGAGTTTCTAGAAGCTTTTTGCATGAAATAGCTTTAGAACAATAATTATGAGCCCTTAAATAGCAATTTTCCCAAAAATAAAATTTTGGACAAAATTGACCTTGAGATGGTGTTAAATAGAATTTTTATGAGGAAGGGCATTTTGGTCATTTGCCTAATAAGTGTTTTAAGTGGGAAAAAGATGAGAAAAATTCACTCATCTTCTTCCTTTTGCTGCCAAAAATTTGAAGACACCATAGCTAGGGTTCTTCATTTTTTTCAAGCTCATTGTAAGTTCATCTTAGCCCCGTTTTTAATATTTTTTGTATTTTTGAAGTTCTCGTATTATGAATTAGCTAATTTTAGCTATGAAATGAGCTAAGATGCATGCTCAAAAATTTACCCTTGAATGATATGTTTGTTAAATGATGTTTTATGGAAATTTAAGAGAGTTTGATGTTAGATAAACATTCTTTCCTTAATGAGTTTCATGAAAAAAATGGTAGTAGGGACCATTTTGTAATAGTTATAAAATTTGGTCATACCTACTAGAAATAGTGAGGATTGATAATTGTTATAGAAGAGAAAATGATTCTGCTAAGCATGAAGTTTAAGAAAGTTGCATGAAAATCAATTTACGAGAATTGGGGAAAAAGTGTAAATATTAGATAGTATAAGGGAAAAATAGTAATTTTGCCAGAAAATGAGTTATGAGTTAATTTAGTCAATATGATTATTAAATGATCTATTTATGATTATAGATCAAGAAAAACGAAGCTCAGATCGAAACCGAGGCAAGAACAAAGTTGTGGACTAAATTGCATATCTACATACATTTTGTATATTGATGTAAGTTTGTATGATTTCTATGTTTTATGATTTTCATCATTAATTTGCTTAGTATAATGTACAATAATTGTATGAAATGATCATGTTATGTTCAAGCAAGAAATCATGATAATATGTACAAGCAAGTCCCGATTGAAGATGAATTTCCATAGGATACTCGATCCACCACATAAGATATCATGTAAGTCCAAGGCAAGCTTGGCATTGAGTAAGATATCATGTAAGTCCAAGCCAAGCTTGGCATTGAGTAAGATATCATGTAAATCCAAGACAAGCTTGGCATTGATCAAGTTAGCAAGCAAGTTATCATGTAAGTCCAAGATAAGCTCGGCATTGATCAAGTTAGCAAGCAAGTTATCATGTAAGTCCAAGACAAGCTTGGCATTGATCAAGTTAGCAAGCAAGTTATTATGTAAGTCCAAGGCAAGCTTGGCATTGAGTATGTTATCAAGAGCAAGACTTCATATATGTCCATGTCAAGACATAACCTTGAAACTAAGATGAGATATTCCATGTAAGACCATACCGAAGATATGGCTTTGGTATCAAGTTATGTGGGTCGAGATTTAGTATCCTCGGCTATTCGCAGAAATTCATCGAGAAAACGAGTAAGTCAAAAAGAAGATATCAAGAAACTTAAGAAAGCAAAGTTAGAATCAAGATGAAATTGAGTATTATTCATGTTATGAATAAGGAAGTAAGGACCATGATTATTATTAAAGTATACTGATCAATGTGATCAAGTGATACAGGTACCATGTTTACCTTACAAGTATGAAAATGCTATGTATCATAAGACATGTAAGAATCAAGCATCAGTAAGTAAGTTTTATAGCTGAAATTATGATACCATTATAAGCTAGATGGTTTATGTTAAGCAAGTCTATTGACATGTGTTGTACATACAAACTTACTAAGCTATATGCTTACGTTATGACTTTTTCTTACTATGCAGTCCTCCAAACTAACTAGTGGATCATTAAAGTCAGAGCTTGTAGCATACTATCAACTCTTATTTTGGTATAGCCATGCTACTTTACTAAGTATGACATGTATAGGAAGCATTCATTTTGTGTATATGCTTTAGGAAAGGCCATTGTATAAGCCATCAAGTTCATTATTCTTTTGTATTTGACTAAGTATGTATGTTTATTGAGATCAATGAAGCATGTAGTATTATTCATGAAAGATGGGTTGTTATTGCATTGTTGATTTGAGTTTATGTATGATCTTCTTTTCAGGGTGGCCAATGGCTTAGTAAATAGCCTTTAAGTGCTGGAACAGTTGAACACACAGGTGTGTGTCAAGGCCGTGTTAACCCTGCACCTTAGTATTATTAATCAGAATAGGCCATGGGCAATCCCACGGCCGTGTGTGTATGCCATGTAAGACACATGGTTTGGACATGGGCTTGTGCCTAGATCGTGTTAATTTAGTCAGTATATCAACGATTAGCACATGGTCTAAGGCCATGGGCGTGTCATGGCCGTGTGAAATTAGTCAGTAACCTCCCATGATTGGTAGACACGGGCGTGTCTAAGCAGTGTGGAAATAGTTAGTAGCCCTACACGGTTTGAGGGCATAGGCATGATTAAGGGTACATGGGTGTGTTCCAAGTCACACGAGCGTGTGAACCCTACTTCAAGAATGAGTTATTTGATTTTAATTCTAAAAGTTTTCTGACATGAGTTAAAGGTCTCGTAGGCCCTTGTTATATGTGTTGACTAAGAAAGTGAAGTTTTTAGGTTGGATCAAAATTTTATAGCCCGTAAGTACATGTTTCAGTGAGTTCAAGCATAGTAATGTCTCGTATCCAGACCCAATATCGGTCTTGGGTGCGGGGTGTTAAATTTAGTGGTATCAGAGCTGCGGTTTAGTTGGTTCTAGGACTAACGTAACATGAGCATGAGTCTAGCTATACATGCCATACATATGAATGTTTTTATAATGATAGTTTGACGACTCCTGACGACTTAAATTATGTTTATACATATAGTAAATGGATCCCGAAAGAGCTTAGGCAGATGATGTAGAACGTAATGCACCAGCTCCCGCAGAAAGAACAGTGCCGTATGAGAATGAGAATAGACCCACTACAGTGAGTCAAGAAGGAGGTGGAGAAGAGGCTAGAGAAGCCTTCCTCTATATGATGGATGCCTGGTACACGGAGTTCGTTCGAGCGAACCCAAATGGACAACCCCCTCTAGCCCCACCTGTTCCACAACCTACTCCAGTAGCCCCTCAAGTAGTAGAGGTGGTAAGAGGAGATAAACCTCCAATTGATAGGATCAGGAAGCATGGGGCAGAAGAATTCCGAGCTAGAAAAGATGATGATCAAGAAAGAGCTGAGTTCTGGTTAGAAAATACCATCAGGGTATTTGACGAGTTGTCCTGCACCTATGATGAATGCATGAAATGTGTAGTCTCTCTCTTAAGAGATTCTGCTTACTAATGGTGGAACACCCTTGTGTCGGTGGTACCAAGGGAAAAGATTTCATGGGAATTCTTTCAAGAAGAGTTTAAGAAAAAATATATTAGCTAGAGATTTGTAGACCAGCAGAGGAAAGAATTTTTAGAGCTGAAGTAAGGCAAGATGTCAGTAATCGATTATGAGCGAGAGATTGTATGACTCAGCAAGTACGCTCGTGAATGTGTGTCCACTGAGGCCATTATGAGTAAAAGGTTTTAAGATGGTTTAAATGAGGACATTAAGTTGGTTGTTGCTATCCTCGAATTAAAAGAATTTCTTGTGCTAGTGGAAAGGGCTTGCAAAACCGAAGAACTTGTAAAAGAGAAGAAGAAATTTAAAATGGGGTCTCGCAATTCTAGAAAGAGACAGTGGAACAAGTCGTTCCAATTGTCATCCAAGAAGTCAAGAGATTTCTCTACTCGAACAGCTACTTCCACTGGATTTTCAAGAAAAGACAAGACTAAGCAGTATTTGGGAAATAAAGCACAGACGACTTCAGTTGCAAGTGTTAGGAATTTTAGACCTAACAGACCAGAATGTCCACAATGTGGTGACGCCATTTGGGAGAATGCCGAGCACAAGAAAATGTATGTTTTAGATGTGGTTCCCAAGACCATTTCATAAAAGATTGCCCAGAGATGACTAAAGAAGAGAGAACTCAGAACCCAAGATCCGGAGTATGGTCAGAGGGGGACTGCAGAGAAACCCGGGAAGAGGGGCAAGTGGAAAAGGTAACCCCAGAGAGTAGGCTGTGAGACCCGAGGGTAAAGTGCCTGCAAGGACTTATGCCATTCGCACTCCCAAAGGGCATCTTCCCCTGATGTTATTACGGGTACCTTTTCTCTTTATAATACCAAAGTTATTACTTTAATAGATCCTAGATCCACACACTCTTACATTTGCATGAAATTATTACCCGGTTTGGGTGTGCCTATAGATACCACATACTTTGTGATTAAGGTGTCTAATCCTTTAGGCAAGAGTATGTTAGTTGATAAAGTTTGTAAAGATTGTCCATTAATGATTAGAGGTCATTGTTTTAAAGCAAATCTTATGTTGTTACCTTTTGATGAATTCAACCTCATTCTTGGTATAAACTGGTTGACTACTCATAATGTAATTGTAAATTGTGGGAAGAAATACATTGAGATGAGATGTGAGAATGGGGATACTCTTCATGTAGAATTAGATGAGCAAGGTAGATTGTCTGTAATCATTTCTCATATGATGGCGCAGAGATATCTAAGAAAAGGGTATGAGGCATTTTTGGCCTTTGTATTGAATGATAAAGAGACAGAGCTAAAGATTGAATCAGTGCCGATAGTATGTGAGTATGTGGATGATTTTCCGAGGAATTACCAGGATTACCACTAGTTAAAGAAGTTGAGTTCAGCATTGAGCTAACTCTCGGTACTGTACCAATATCCATTACTCCTTATAGAATGGCTCCAACAGAGTTGAAAGAGCTGAAGTTACAGTTGCAAGAGTTGACAGAGAAAGGCTTTGCAAGATCAAGTTGTTCACCATGGGGCGCTCCAGTTTTGTTTGTGAAAAAGAAAGATAGCACCATGAGATTGTGCATTGATTACTGTCAGCTTAATAAAGTGACAATAAAGAACAAATACCCATTACCTAGGATCGATGATTTGTTTGATCATTTGAAAGGAGTGACTGTGTTTTCCAAAATAGACATGAGATCAGGGTACTACCAGTTGAGAGTGAAAGATTCAGATGTATCCACGACTACCTTTCGAACGAGGTATGGGCATTATGAATTTTTAGTCATGCCCTTTGGGCTGACCAATGCTCATGCGGTATTCATGGACTTAATGAATCGCATTTTTTGACCATACCTTGACAAGTTTGTAGTTGTTTTTATTGACGACATACTGATTTATTCCTAAGACGAGAATGAACATGCTGATCATCTACGGATAGTTTTACAGACTCTTCGAGAAAACCAGTTGTATGCCAAATTTAGTAAAAGTGAGTTTTGGCTCAAGGAAGTGGGATTCCTAGGACATATTGTCTCAAGAGATGGAGTCCGAGTAGATCCAAGTAAGATCTCAGCTATAATAGACTGGAAACCACCAAAGAAAATCATAGAGATTAGAAGTTTTCTGGGCATAGCCGACTACTACAGACGATTTGTTAAGGGGTTTTCTATGATTGCAACCCCGATGACTAGATTGTTACAGAAGAATGTAAAGTTTGAGTGGTCAAAAAAATGCCAACAAAGTTTGAGAAGTTGAAAGCAACGTTGATAGAAGCTCCAGTTTTAGTACAACCTGAGGCAGGGAAAGAATTCATAATTTATAGCGATGCATCCTTAAATGGATTAGGCTGTGTACTCATACAAGAAGGTATGGTAATTGCTTATGCCTCCAGACAGTTGAAGCCTCATGAGAAAAATTATTCGATGCATGATCTTGAATTGGCTGCCATAGTCTTCGCTTTGAAGATTTGGAGACACCATTTATATGGTGAACGATGTTGGATTTTTACCTATCCCAAAAGTTTGAAATACTTGATGATGCATAAAGGGTTGAACTTAAGACAATGAAGATGGTTAAAGTTGATAAAGGACTATGAGTTGGTCATTGATTACCATCTTGGTAAGGCGAATGTGGTCGTTGATGCTTTAAGTAGAAAATCCCTATTTACCTTGAGAGCATTGAATTCAAAAATATCTTTATCCGATGATGGTTCTATTTTAGATGAGTTGAGAGCTAGACCAATGTTCCTTCAAGAGATCTTAGAGGCTCAGAAAGAAGATAGTGAGTTACCAGTTAAGAGAGCTCAGTGCGAGTTAGGCGATGAATCTGACTTTCGGATTAATTTCGATGGATATTTAATGTTTAGAGATAGAGTTTGTGTGCCATGAAAAGAGGAGCTTATTCAGAAAATTTTGCACGAGGCACATAACGGATGTTTATCTATACATCCGGGTTACACCAAGATGTATAATGATTTAAAACAACAGTATTGGTGGTTGAAAATGAAGAAAGACATTTCAGAATTTATTTCCAAGTGCATGATTTGTCAGCAAGTAAAAGCTGAGCAACAAGTACCTTCAGGTTTGCTTCAGCCCATCTTGGTCACCGAGTGGAAATGGGACCATATCACCATGGATTTCGTAACGGGTTTACCGTTGTCTTCGAGCAAGAAAGATGCTATTTGGGTAGTGGTTGATAGACTCACGAAGTCAGCACACTTTATATCTGTACGAGTGGATTACTCACTAGACAAGTTGGCAAACTTGTATGTTTCAAAAATAGTAAGACTTCACGGAGCTCCCTTATCAATCATATCAGATAGAGATCAGAGATTTACATCCAGATTCTGGAAGAAGCTGCAAGAAGCTTTGGGTACAAAATTGAGTTTTAGTATAGCTTTTCACCCTCAGACTGACGGTCAGTTAGAAAGGTCAATTCAAGTACTCGAGGACATGCTCAGATGTTGTGTTTTGGATTTCCAAGGCAGTTGGGAAAAGTTTCTCCCATTGGTATAATTCGCCTATAATAATAGCTTTCAGTCGAGCTTAAAGATGGCTCCTTATGAGGCCCTATATGGGCATAAGTGCAAAACTCCTTTGTTTTGGACTGAACTTAAAGAGAACCAAATTCATGGGGTTGATTTTGTTAAAGAAGCTGAAGAGAAAGTGAAAGTGATTTAAGAATGTTTAAAGGCCGCATTAGATAGACAAAAATCCTATTCAGATTTAAAGAGAAAGGAGATAGAGTATCAAGTTAGGGATAAAGTTTTCTTGAAAGTGTCACCATAGAGAAAAGTCCTCAGATTTGGCCGAAAAGGCAAATTAAGTCCACGTTTTATTGGACCCTACGAGATAACTGAGAGAGTTGGACCGATAGCTTACCGTTTGGCTTTGCCCTCTGAACTAGAAGAGATACATGATGTGTTTCACGTGTCAATGTTACGACACTACATACCAGATCCTTCACATGTAATTACCCCTTCAGAATTAGAGATTCGCCCCGACATGACTTATGGTGAAGAACCAGTCAAGATTTTAGCTCGGGAAGTCAAGCAACTGAGAAATAAGAGTATTGCCTTAGTAAAAGTATTGTGTAAAAGGCATGGAATAGAAGAATCTACATGCGAACCAGAAGAGAGTATAAGAAACCAATATCCAAACCTTTTTGCTGGTAAGATTTTCGAAGACGAAAATCCCTAAGAGGGGGAGAATTGTAACAGCCAGATTTAGGGCCTAGTAGGGATAATGGTGCGAGGCCACGAACCCAAAGTGAATTTATGATTTTTTCAAGTTTATGCCATGTTTGCACGTTAGTATGAAAGTTTTGTAAAGCAATTTTATTAAGTTGAGGTCAATTGGTCCAAAAAGGACTAAATTGTAAAAGTTGCAATATATGAGTTTCTAGAAGCTTTTTGCATGAAATAGCTTTAGAACAATAATTATGAGCCCTTAAATAGCAATTTTCCCAAAAATAAAATTTTGGACAAAATTGACCTTGAGATGGTGTTAAATAGAATTTTTATGAGGAAGGGCATTTTGGTCATTTGCCTATTATGTGTTTTAAGTGGGAAAAAGATGAGAAAAATTCACTCATCTTCTTCCTTTTGCTGCCAAAAATTTGAAGACACCATAGCTAGGGTTCTTCATTTTTTTCAAGCTCATAGTAAGTTCATCTTAGCCCCGTTTTTAATATTTTTTGTATTTTTGAAGTTCTCGTATTATGAATTAGCTAATTTTAGCTATGAAATGAGCTAAGATGCATGTTCAAAAATTTACCCTTGAATGATATGTTTGTTAAATGATGTTTTATGGAAGTTTAAGAGAGTTTGATGTTAGATAAACATCTTTTCCTTAATGAGTTTCATGAAAAAAATGGTAATAGGGACCATTTTGTAATAGTTATAAAGTTTGGTCATACCTACTAGAAATAGTGAGAATTGATGATTGTTATAGAAGAGAAAATGATTCCGCTAAGCATGAAGTTCAAGAAAGTTGCATGAAAATAAGTTTACGAGAATTGGGGCAAAAGTGCAAATATTAGATAGTATAAGGGCAAAATAGTAATTTTGCCAGAAAATGAGTTATGAGTTAATTTAGTCAATATGATTATTAAATGATCTATTTATGATTATAGATCAAGAAAACGAAGCCTGGATCGAAACCAAGGCAAGAACAAAGTTGTGGACTAAATTGCATATCTACATACATTTTGTATATTGAGGTAAGTTTGTATGATTTCTAAGTTTTATGATTTTCATCATTAATTTGCTTAGTATAATGTAGAATAATTGTATGAAATGATCATGATATGTTCAAGCAAGAAATCACGATAATATGTACAAGCAAGTCCCGATTGAAGATGAATTTTCCTAGGATACTCGATTTACTACATAAGATATCATGTAAGTCCAAGGCAAGCTTGGCATTGAGTAAGATATCATGTAAGTCCAAGGAAAGCTTGGCATTGACTAAGATATCATGTAAGTCCACGGCAAGCTTGGCATTGAGTAAGATATCATGTAAGTCTAAGACAAGCTTGGCATTGATCAAGTTAGCAAGCAAGTTATCATGTAAGTCCAAGACAAGCTTGGCATTAATCAAGTTAGCAAGCAAATTATCATGTAAGTCCAAGAAAAGCGTGGCATTGATAAAGTTAGCAAGAAAGTTATCATGTAAGTTCAAGACATGCTTGGCATTGATCAAGTTCGCAAGCAAGTTATCATGTAAGTTCAAGACAAGCTTGGCATTGATCAAGTTAGCAAGCAAGTTATTATGTAAGTCCAAGGCAAGCTTGGCATTGAGTATGTTATCAAGAGAAAGACTTCATATAAGCCATGTCAAGACATGGCTTTGAAACTAAGATGAGATATTCCATGTAAGACCATACCGAAGATATGGCTTTGATATCAAGTTATATGGGTTGAGATTTAGTATCCTCGGTTATTTGCAGAAATTCATCGGGCAAACGAATAAGTCAAAAAGAAGATATCAAGAAAGCTAAGAAAGCAAAGTTAGAATCAAGATGAAATTGAGTATTATTCATGTTATGAATGAGGAAGTAAAGATTATGATTATTATTAAAGTATACTGATCAATGTGATCAAGTGATACAGGTACCATGTTTACCTTACAAGTATGAGAATGTTATGTATCATAAGACATGTAAGAATCAAGCATGAGTAAGTAAGTTTTATAGCTGAAATTATGATACCATTGTAAGCTAGATGGTTTATGTTAAGCAAGTATATTGACATGTGTTGTACATACAAACTTACTAAGCTATATGCTTACGTTATGACTTTTTCTTAATATGCAGTCCTGCCAAGCTAACTAGTGGATCATTAAAGCCTGAGCTCATGAGACACTATCAACTCTTATTTGGTATAGCCATGTTACTTTACTAAGTATGGCATGTATAGGAAGCATTCATTTTGTGTATATGCTTTAGGAAAGGCCATTGTATAGGCCATCAAGTTCATTATTCTTTTGTATTTGACTAAGTATGTATGTTTATTGAGATCAATGAAGCATGTAGTATTATTCATGAAAGATGGGTTGTTATTGTATTATTGATTTGAGTTTATGTATGATGTTTTTTTAGGGTGGCCAATGGCTAAGTAAATAGCCTTTAAGTGCTGGAACGGTTGAACACACGGGCGTGTGTCAAGGCCGTGTTAACCCTGCACCTTAGTATTATTAATTAGAATAGGCCACGGGCAATCCCATGGCCGTGTGTCTATGCCGTGTAAAACACACGGTTTGGACATGGGCGTGTGCCCAGATTGTGTTAATTTAGTCAGTATATCAAGGATTAGCACACGGTCTAAGCCCACGGGCACGTCATGGTCGTGTGAAATTAGTCAGTAACCTTCCACGGTTGGTAGACACAGGGCGTGTCTAAGCCGTGTGGAAATAGTCAGTAACCCTACACGGTTTGAGGGCATAAGCATGCTTAAGGGTACACGAGCGTGTTCCAAGTCACACGGGCGTGTGAACCCTGCTTAAAAAATGAGTTATTTGATTTTAATTCTGAAAGTTTTCTGACATGAGTTAAAGGTCTCGTTGGCCCTTGTTATATATGTTGACTAAGAAAGTGAAGTTTTTAAGTTGGATGGAAATTTTATAGCTCGTAAGTACATGTTTCAGTGAGTTCAAGCATAGTAATGTCTCTTATCCAGACCCAGTATCGGTCTTGGGTGTGGGGTGTTACAAAAGGCACCTCTTACTTCTAAGTCCATAAATGAATTGTTTAATTTACCTGATGTTGAAGAAGATGAGAACTACCCTATGATGAACAATATCAATTTGGATTTTCTTCAACAAGTGCTTGATGTTGTGACAAATCCGGGATCCCAATGGATTATAAGAAAGTATGGGTGTCATTCTTGTTGAAGAGAATACTCAAAACCAATAGCAAGGGTATGGTATTATTTCGTTCGCTGGAATTTTATGCTTATCCCACATAGTTCCACCATCTCGATGGAACGGATGCTTTTGTTATATGCAATTTTAACAGAAAAGTCCATTAATGTTGGGAAAATTATCCTCAAGGATATTCACGATTGTGCTAAAAAGAAGGTAGCAATTGCTTATTTCCCATCATTAATCACTTCACTTTGCTTAAAGGCCCGTGTTAAAACACAAGCAAATTTGAAGGGTCGATATGTTCAAGGATGCATTACAAATTATGATCTTGAAAGATTAGTAGAGATGGTGCATGAGCTGAATCAAGGCGAGCAAGAAGAGCCAACTGAGCCAGATATTGAGGAGTCAACATATTGAACTGAAACTGAAGCTAATTCAGTTACAGAGACTGAAGAGGAAGAATCTGGCAAGGAACCGAACATTCCTGAACCAAGGGTTGAGCCAGAAGAAGAACCAGTCAAGCTAAGTGTTGAACCTGAATATACAACTCCCATGCCGACTTCTGCAAGTACTTCAAGGAAATCAAAGTTGTCAATTTTGATGGATATGTGCAAGTTCATGCACAAACAATAACAAACGTACTGGAAATATGCAAAAATTAAAAATGACTCAATTTGAAATACTTTTAAGAATATCTCTAATTCTTTTGTTCCTGAGTTCCTAAATGATATCTTTGAGACATGGATGAAAGATACTAACGATGCAAGATGAAGCTAAAGAAGACAAGGGGAATGAGTCAGGAAAATAAAAGGGGGGATTCTTATCTTGTTATTTATTTAATTATTTTTAGGTCCTTACGAATTTATTTCTTTCGCAATTAGGATTTAATTTCTGCAGAATAAAACATAGTAAGCATGAACAAACTTAACACTTTTTTAGAAAGAATAAGACTAAGTGATGTGGTAATGGGAATGAACATGTCTAGGATTGGGTTATTAGGGAAGACTTGATATTTAAGCAGTCTTAATGACTCACCTTTCTTTCTTTACAACCCTACCTGGTGTTCAGTTTTCATTCATTACTTTGTTCTTGCAATGAGGACATTGCTTCTTTTTAAAGGGGGTAAGGCAAATAAATTGCTCAAACTTTTAAATTTTTTTCAAGTATGTTTCAATAATTTCTTTCATAAGTATGTTTTAATAAATGAACGTTTAGAGATATTTTTTTGTTACTGAAATAGTTTGTATGCAACTATGAATGATGATTTTATCTAAGTGAAAGTATGTTATCATAAAGACTGGAATGCTTGTATGATCTTAGCCTTAGTAATGTTTGCCATGAAAACTTGGTTTCTTTTGAGATTAGACATGCATGAAGGTTTATATCTTTAGAATTGACTTAGAGTAACAGTCCGGTTTAGACCCTAGTTGGAATAGTGGTTTCGAGACCACAAATTTGAGTCAGAAAAATATTTTAATATTATTTTTGTGTTTATCATATGTGATTAAGCATGTGTTCGTGAATTAATTTTGTTGTTTGTTTGTTTAATTTGAGAAAAAGACTAAATCGCATAAAAAGAAAAAGTGCATTGATAATTGTTAAAGTGCTTTAAGGCTATGTTCTTTTAATATGAAGGCCTTAAAATGGAATTAGGCCATTGTATATTAGTATGGACAATTGTGGTCATTAATTAAAAGGTCTATACATTATTTTATGATCGATAAAATAGTAATTTTTGTCATAACATATGTTATAATAAAACAAACATTAAAATGCCATGAAAAATATGTTCATCTTGCCGAAATTAAAAGAGAAAGAAAAGAAGAAAAGAGTTTTAGGTTCGATCATTGGAAGCTTTAATCAAGGTTTGTTTCTGCTTCGATTTTTGATAATTTCTATGTTTTTGTAATCGTTGCTTCGAGTACTACAAAATCCATGCCTTAATTTTTGAATTTCATGATGATTTTAAAATGTGCCATTGATGAATGCGTGAGTTTTGTGATGTTAGTTGATGAAATATGAAATATATGTGTTAAATTAACATTTTTGTCTTTGGATTTTTGGTAAATTTGAGTAATTTGGATTAAATTATGAAAATAGTATTTTGAAGGACTAAAATGTAAAATAAATGAAATCTATGGACTTGCATGATATTGATGAAAATTCGGCTAAGCATGGGTATAAAGGAATTTTGTGTATTTGGTGATTTTGTGAAATAAGGACTTAAATGTCAAAATGTGAAAATGTGAGGGCTAATTTGTAAATTACCCTAAATGTGTGTTTTTGGATTGAGTTGAATGATTTGGTGAATAAATGAGTTAAATTTGAACATGTATAGATCAAGAACCAAAGAAAACGAATTTAGATCGAGGAAAGTCGAAAGTGAACGAGTAGTTGAATCCGTTCGTTTACTCTGAATACGAGGTAAGTCTATATACAAACAAAAGTATTTAAGTTGAATTATTCATGTACACTTAATATTAAATTGTGATGAATGGTTTTGGACAATATACGTGTGAAATCCGAGAAAGTATTGACAATGTGTCATGATCCGAAAAGCCCCGTACGAACATTAGGAATAGATAGGATTCATATGTCATGACATAGAGATTTTGATATGTGATATCATGTAAGGCCACGTCTGGCACATTGGCATTGATTTGAGATTTCATGTAAGACCACATTTGGGATATTGGCATCGATTCGAGATTTACGTGTAAGACCATGTCTAGGACATTGGCATCGTATTTGATTCGTGTAAGACCCTATCTGGGATAGTGGCATCGATATTGGATTACATGTAAGACCACGTCTGAGACATTGGTATTGTACGAGTATTTTGAGTTTTCTGAGTATCCTATTTGATTCCAAATGGTTTAACGGGCAATTCCAATAAATGAAAGACTACGTGAAATAAGTAACCGTCTCAGGTACTTTTGTGGTGTATACTATGTTTAAATATGTAAAGTAAGTATATATGAAATTGCAAAAGAGAGATATGTGCATAGATTCAATGAGATAAAATGTGATATATGTATGAATCTGTTATGATCAAAAGAGATACTTGGAAATATGATTTGTTGGTAAGAAATGGCTAAACAAGTGAGCCAAAGAAGAATCATGAATTTGCAATTGAGATATATTAATGAACTTGTATTTGATATGATAATGAATGTTTATATGTTAAGTTTATTTGTATATGGCTTACTAAGCTTTTGAAAGCTTACTTTATGTGTGTTTGCATTGTTTTATAGATCGTTAAAGCTACGGAAAGCTTACTCTATTTTGGTACCTTTTGAATGTGTACATATTTAAGTATGGCATGAATAGTCTAGTTGAAATGATTGATGTTTTGAGTTGTATATAATAGCCATGTGATATGGCTAGATAATGAAAATGATGTGAATAAGTGATTCATGCTATATGATGTATAGTTTGTTATGGTTTGATGACTAATAATTGAATTAATGAGATGGTCAAATTTATGGTAAGTTTTATGATGCAAAGTTGGTATATTATAGATGAAAAGATGTCTTAGTGAATTGGTAGTTTGTAGTTGGATTTTGCTTAGAAATGCTTGTGATGTGAATGAGATAAATGTTGCATAATTTAGTAGGTTTGATATACTCTTGAACGGTTTGAAAAGATGATCAATTTGGTATGTTTTGGTTGCATTTGATGCTTGGAATGATGATTATTTGTGTTTATAGGTATAACCCAAAGTGTGGGTGGCAAATTCGCCTTGCAAATGGCCTATAATTGCCCACACGATTGAGCACACGGACGTGTGGCTTGACCGTGTCCTTTGTGGTTACATTTCAAAATAACTCAGTTTCGACCACGAGCTGGACACATGGGCGTGTGACTGGCCATGTGGTGAAAGTTAGTGTTGACCACGGGTGAAGCACACGGGCGTGTCTCAGGCCGTGTGGACAAGTCAGTATGTATGCCCTGTTTTGCCACAGCTTAGACACATGGGCATGTCTGAGGTCGTGTGAGGCACACGGCCTGCACACACGGGCGTGTGACCTCTGTAGCTTTGAAAAATGTTTGAATTTCAAAAAAATTCGTAAGTGTTTGGTTTATTCCCAACCTCTTTCTAATTCAAGTTTAAGGTCTCGTAGACCAATTTAAGGGACACTTTGATTTGAATTGTTAAAATATGATGTGACATGTTTGTAAAATATCTGAATTGTCCGGTAAAACCTTTAACCCTAGACTGGCGATGGTTATGATTTGGGGTGTTACACTTAGTAACTTTCTTGAGGCGAAATCCTAGGAGACATAAAAATCTAAAATGATATAGGCACTATTTCTTTGGACCGTTTGAGCCTTTTGAAGCCAACCCTATGATATTAGACCACTTGAAACTGTAATTTTAAGCTTAAAGGCCTTTTTTTTTACAAAGAACCTACATTATAAGCCAATTAACATCTTTTTAAAGTTATCCTAATTTTGTGCACCTATCTTAACTAAAGTTTTCTTGGGAATCAACATTTAAGGAAATTTTCATAAAGATGTATGTGCTCATGCTTTGAAAAAAGGTTTGCTCAGTCTCCAAAAAGGAAAAATGTATGAGCTTGAGTTCAAAATAAGTTTAGGGTTGTTCCAAAGATTCACTTAAAGAAAAAGGTTGTATTACGAGAAAACCAAGACAAAGTTAAAGGCTAAGATTTCTTTTTTAAAACCAAAATGTCCCATCTCTTAAAATCCCTACCTTTAACTGAGCCCCATTACAACCTTATAAAAGACCTATTGATTTGATGATTATGTCACCTACATTAGTATAGAGGAAGACTTGAGTTCAACATATGAAGATAATAAATAAGCCTAGTGATTGTTTGCTTGATTGATATGAAATTATGTTGAATGAAGAATGTTATCTATGGCCATGACACACATGCAAACTATGATTCATGTTGGCATATTTTGAAGCTTAGTATAATCTTAAGGAATGTTTGCATATAAATTACTTATTTATAAAGAAGATCGATAAGCATGAAGTTATTAATGCATGATTATGGGACAAAGATTGATGCTGCTTACACAATTAGTAATTTTGCCTTAGCAAGACCTTTTGCTATGCATAAACATTACTTGGGACGAGCAATGATTTAAGTTTGGGGGTGTGTTTTAACATCCCAAAATTAGGCTTAGTAGGATTGGGCCCAATGGGCCTTGGGCGTAGGAATGTTTAAAATTTTTAGAACAAGAGAATGGCATTATTACAAATTGGACTTGTTAGTTAAGTGAATGTGGAGTTTACGGGGTTTCTATGAAGTCTCGGGTTTAATTGGGCCTTATGAAAAATTTGGTATTTTAGCACTTTAAGGAGAGATGGTAAGTAGCTTCAATGCTTATTGAAGTAAGTGAATAAATGGTCAGCACAAGTGAGCAATTAGTAAAGAGGTTATGGCATTAAGTGAAGTACCTTGAGGGAAGAGGTTGAAATCCCTTTGTGTGCAATGTTTGGCTAATATTTTTGCACTCTTTCCTTAAGTGTCGGCCAAGGACTATTTATGGCAAGGGTGGACTTCATTATTTTTGGTAAGGTGGCTATAAGAATAAGGCAAGGTTGAAGTTTGGGAAAGGAATCAAGATAAATAGGAATGAAAGGGGGACATGAGGATTAATTTGTGGATGGTGTTTTGGAAAGTATGGGTGGCCAAACTCCTATCCTAAGGGGGGATGCATGTGGACGGTTTTGAGTTAGATAGGTGGCTGAAAATTTTACCTTGGCATTTAGTAAGGCCTTGGTTTTGTTTTGGCGAAAAATCCTATTGCAACATTTGTGTTATCTTCTCTCTTTTGGCTACTTTCTTTGCTGAAATTTTCTAGCACAATAGTGCATTTTCTCTTATCTTGAATTGGTCACATATTCATCTTTTGTCTAATCTCCTTGATAGCCGAATATCATTGTTCATTCTCCTCCATAACTGAAACCTTTCCATCGTTCTTTCTTTCTCATTCGTTAAGCAATCGAAAAGTATTCTTTCCAATGTTTTATTTTCTTCTCTTATGACCGAATCCATACTTTGGTTTTTGGATGGTCATTTTGACCGAGACTATCACCTTACTTTCTCTCATACGAGATCGTTTTCTTCTTCATAGTGATATAGAGGGAGGCCAAATACCACAACATCGCCTAATCATCTCTAGCCATAGGACGATCGTGAGAAATGGGATTATAATCGATTAAGGCAAGGAAGATCTTTCATAGTCCATTCGATATCTCCATTTGGTTATTGAGTTAATCGGATTGAAGGTTGGCTAATTGATATTGTTGGTAGGATCGATTTATGGTGCATCGAGGGAAATCACAATCGTGGTAAGTGGAGTTAGCCTAATAAAGTGTTTCTAGTTACGATTATCGAATTTGAGACTAATCTTCTATCAACTATCAATATAGGTGTTGAAATCGGTAGAAAGTACAGCTCGTAACCAAGGTGTGTAATCCCGTACCTTTCCTAATATATGTTTGAAATGGTGAGTAAGTCTCATATCTCTTTGAAAGTTTACATGAAATATTCTGTGATTCAGTAGAAATACCGAAGAAAACCGATAACCGGCATCCGTGATCACTAGAACGTGCGTATGATCGTAGTGGTAATCATGTTTTGTAATAAAATAATTTCGGTCAGAAACAGTGACGTGTATTTGAAAAATAATGAAAAATTGGATAAAAGGAATTACAAAGTGAATAAGATATCAAATTAAAGCTTACCGTGTCTACTTTAATATGGATGAAACGGAGAAGGAAAACGAATATTATATTCTGAGATATGTTAATTTTAGTGAGACTGGTTCTGAATGACTTTGGGGTATTCTGTTCTATCTTGGAAAAATCGTATAAAATTGTAAAAAGTGAATTATGGGACATAATTTATATGTATGGATTCCTTAGTGAGCCTATTATTAATAGAGACAAGTGGAGCAGTATATGAAAATGGTACAATGAGATATTTAGATTTTGGGTAAGAGAGGTCAGAATCATTGGATAGTGAAACAAGGGAAATTTTAATAAATAAACTGTACTAAATGGTTAAGCTAAAAATTCTAGAAAAATTATAAGAGAAAGATATACGAGTCTAGTTTCAAAGAAAATTTACGGATTTAGATTTTGAGTTTTGTAACTCGAGTTATAGTCAATTTAGTCGGTATGATGCAGATGGACAGTTTCAAACTTTTATGCCCAAATTAGTAGTTAAGCCTTGGTTATGAAATTACCAATATACCCTTAGCGGGTACGATTTCCAAATTAAAAAAATGCCCTTATGGGCCGAATTATGGAAATGCCCTTATTGGGCCGATTTGTAAAGTGTTAATGGGCCGAAATACGAAATTGCATAATTGGCTAAATTGACATATCGCCTTATCGGCCGAATGGACATATTGATTAATGGGAAAATGTGATATTTGTTATATGGGCCTCATGTTCTTAATGGGTCAATTTGCTAGATTGATTAATTGGCCGAATTGCTAGATTGCTTAATGGGCCGAATTGCTAAATTGCTTAAGGAGCCGATTTGATAAATTACCATATGGGCCAAAATGAGAAATGGGCCAACTTGTAGTATAGGCCTTATGTTGAAATTATTATATGGATATTGTTATGTTTTGTATATGTACACATGATTGCATGGGTTGGGATAAAATTGAAGAGAAGTTCTAGTGGCTCTACCATAATCTAGTTCGGGTGGCTCTGCCACAATCTAGTTTGGTTGGCTCTGCCACAATCTAGTTCTGGTGGCTCTTCCACAATCTAGTTCGGGTGGCTCTGCCATAATCTAGTTCGGGTGGCTCTGCCACAAACATTTTAAATGGCTTTATGCCTGCGATTGGTGTGTTGGCGGGGTGGGTTGACTCGATCCCCACAGGTGTGCTGGTTGGTACAGGTGGTGTGTAGCGGATGGAAAACTAGGTTTGGTTGGGAAATTGCATTTCATACACATGTTATATTTGATACATTATTGTTATTGTAAATGGGCTTAGGCCCAAAATATTGCTATGTGTGTTTCGACCCAGTGGATGTTGGTAAGGGGATTTCACACTGAGTTCATGTAACTCACCCCCCTTTTCTCTTAACCCTTGTAGGTAATGCTCAGTGACGAGGACTTGGGGCCATGGATGACTAGGTGTAGGCCATACTTCAAAAATGGTTTTATTTGGACTTTAGTTTCTTACTTCGTTTACTTTATTACTTTACTATTTTGAGTTATGTGTTGTAATAAGGCCTCTGGATTATTTTATTTTGCTTTATGTTTGATGTGTTTATATTTTACTCAAATTATTTTAAATGGGATTTTCTAAAATCATAATAAAGGCTTTCCAAATTCGATTAACAAATGAATTTCAAAATAAACTTTTACAAATATTTTAATCTGAAAATTTCTCTCGAACTATCAACGATATTTCCAAAAGTCACAGCTTTATAAATTATTACTTCAAATTTAATTGATCAAACTTGAGGTTAGTAATATTTTATTAAATATCTCAAGTCAAACTTGATTTTCTTGATTTTAACAAATCAACATCTATTTTATCTGAATAAAAAGGATCTAACATTTTTATCTCATTTGACATGTTTTCTTTATCGTTATCGAAAAACTTTTTAGTGTGACACACCGGATCAATTCGGGCCTAACTTCTAGGCCGGGTTTGGAATGTTACATTTTGTGGTATCAGAGCCTAGTTACAAAACTCAGCCATGGTTTGGGTTCAAAAGCGTCTTCTAAAGCTGTTTAAAATTTTGATTTATAAATATATGTTCTGAAGGAAGTATGGCACCACGAGTATTCGGTACCAAGTCAAGTAATTATTTGTTTTCATTTTATAATTTTTGTGATGCGAAAATTCTACAAAGTAGAATACTTTAGAAGTTAGCTTTAGGAGTTGAAACTATAGAGATTGAGACTCTAGGATGCGGATTTGACTCTCGAAAATAATTTTTCTACTCATACTCCATAAAATATTGTTTAATAAATATCGAAATAGCATAAAGATTCATAAAACTCTTAATCAGATTATATCGACTTAGTAAACATGAGCGCTAGAAGACGTGGGACTTGAGTGAGCGTGAGCGTGGTAGAGGCCAAGGTGCTAGGGCTAGATCTTTGGCACCAAGGCATGTGCCCGAAAGAGAGGCGCAGACATCGTTAGTGGCTGAGATGGGGCCTCATGATCGAGTTGGGGTTGATGAGCTGACTTAGATAGTTAAGAACGTATTGAAGGAGGTTAAGGAAATTAGTGAAGTACTTCGAGTTGGGTCTGTGGACTGTAAGAAGAAAAGAGATCGTGGTTCTTTAGGGTCACAGTCTCGTTCTGTGAAGTGTGTCAAGGCACGTCCAAATTTTTTAGCTTACGATTATTGCGGAAGGTGTCATCTGGGTGAGTGTTGGAGGAGGTCAGGAACATGTTGGAGTGTGGGTCTAAGGAGCATAAGGCTCGGGATTGTTCCATCACTATCAAGTCAAGTATGTTTTGGTGGGACGTGATGTTTGAATGTAGAAAATTTTATGAATGGGCGATAAATACCTGTTTGCTTCTAGGGATTAAATATTTGATGATATGAAGAGTTTCAAAGGTTAGAGATAGAAAGTGAATTAGTGTTATTAAGATCAGAGTGCCCAGCGGAGGTGTAAGGTGCTAGGTTAGGATTTGTGATTGTTCCTATAGTTGGAAATTTCGAGGACGAAATTTATTTAAGGAGGGTAGAATTGTAACATCCCAAAATTGGGCTTAGTAGGATTGGGCCCAATGGGCCTTGGGCGTAGGAATGTTTAAAATTTTTAGAACAAGAGAATGGCATTATTACAAATTGGACTTGTTAGTTAAGTGAATTTGGAGTTTACGGGGTTTCTATGAAGTCTCGGGTTTAATTGGGCCTTAGGAAAAATTTGGTATTTTAGCACTTTAAGGAGAGATGGTAAGTAGCTTCAATGCTTATTGAAATAAATGAATAAATGGTTAGCACAAGTGAGCAATTAGTAAAGAGGTTATGGCATTAAGTGAAGTACCTTGAGGAAGAGGTTCAAATCCTTTGTGTGCAATGTTTGGCTAACTCCTCCATAAGGTAGACTTCATTATTTTGGTAAGGTAGCTATAAGAAAACCTTTCCATCGTTGTTTTGGAAAGTATTCTCATTCCTTAAGCAATCGGTAAGTATTCTTTCCAATGTTTTATTTTCTTCTCTTATGACCGACTCCATACTTTGGTTTTGGATGGTTATTTTGACCTTGAGACTATCACCTTACTTTCTCTCATACGAGATCGTTTTTCTTTCTCACTTCAAGTAGTGATATAGACTTTGGTTTTGGAGGCCAAATACCACAACATCGCCTAATCATCTCTAGTCATAGGACGATCGTGGGAAACGAGATTATAATCGATTAAGGTAAGAAAGATCTTTCATAGTCCATTCGATATCTCCATTTGGTTATAGAGTTAATCGGATTGAAGATTGGCTAATTGATATTGGTGGTAGGATCGATTTATGGTGCATCGAGGGAGATCATAGTCGTGGTAAGTGGAGTTAGCCTAATAAAGTGTTTTTAGTTTCGATTATCGAAGTTGAGACTAATCTTCTATCAACTATCAATATAGGTGTTGAAATCGGTAGAAAGCACAACTCGTAATCAAGGTGTGTAATCCCGTACCTTTCTGAATATATGTTTGAAATGGTGAGTAAGTCTCAAATCTCTTTGAAAGTTTACATGAAATATTTTGTGATTCGGTAGAAATACTAAAGAAAACCGATAACCGGCATCCGTGATCATTCGGACGTGCGTATGATCGTAGTGGTAATCATGTTTTGTAATAAAATAGTGTCAGTCAGAAATAGTAACGTGTATTTGAAAAATCACAAAAAACTAGATAAAAGGAATTACAAAGTGAGTAAGATATCAGATCAAATCTTACTGTGTCTACTTTAATATGGAAGAAACAGAGAAGGAAAAGGAATATTATATTCGAGATATGTTAATTTTAGTGAGACGGTTCGAAGGACTTTGGGGTATTCATTGCTCATCTTGGAAAAATCGTATAAAATTGTAAAAAGTGAATTAAGGGACATAATTTATATGTATGGATTCCTTAGTGAGCCTATTATTAATAGAGACAAGTGGGAGCAGTATATGAAAACTGTACAGTGAGATATTTGGATTTTGGTTAAGATAGGTCAGAATCATTAGACAGTGAAACAAGGAAAATTTTAAGAAATAAAATGTACTAAATGGTTAAGCTAAAAATTCTAGAAAAATTATAGAAGAAATATATACGAGTCTAGTTTCAAATAAAATTTACGAATTTTGATTTTGAGTTCAATTTAGTCGGTATGACGTAGATGGACAGTTTCAAACTTTTATGCCTAAATTAGTAGTTAAGCCTTGGTTATGAAATTACTGAAATACCCTTAGCAGGTACGATTGCCAAATTACGAAAATGCTCTTATGGGCCGAATTATGGAAATGCCCCTATTGGGTTGATTTGTAAAGTGTTAATGGGTTGAAATACGAAATTGCTTAATAGGCTGAATTGACATATTGCCTTATGGGCCGAATGGACATATTGATTAATAGGCAAATGTGATATTTGTTATATGGGCCTTATGTGCTTAATGGGACAATTTGCTAGATTGATTAATTGGCCGAATTGCTGGATTACTTAATGGGCCGAATTGCTAAATTGCTTAAGGAGCCAATTTGATAAATTACCATATGGGCCAAAATGAGAAATGGGCCAACTTGTAGTATGGGCCTTATGTTGAAATTATTATATGAATATTGTTATGTTTTGTATATGTATGTACACATGATTGCATGGGTTGGGATAAAATTGAAGAGAAGTTCTGGTGGCTCTACCACAATCTAGTTCGGGTGGCTCTGCCACAATCTAGTTCGGTTGGCTCTGCCACAATCTAGTTCTGGTGGCTCTGCCACAATCTAGTTCTGGTGGCTCTGCCACAATCTAGTTCGGGTGGCTCTGCCACAATCTAGTTCGGGTGGCTCTGCCACAATCTAATTCGGGTGGCTCTGCCACAATCTAGTTCAGGTGGCTCTGCCACAATCTAGTTCGGGTGGCTCAGCTACAAATATTTTAAATGGCTTTATGCCTGCGATTGGTGCGTTGGCGGGGTGGGTTGACTCGATCGCCACAAGTGTGCTGGTTGGTACAGGTGGTGTGTAACAGATGGAAAACTAGGTTTGGTTGGGAAATTGCATTTCATACACATGTTATATTTGATACATTATTGTTATTGTAAATGGGCTTAGGCCCAAAATATTGCTATGTGTGTTCACCCGGTGGATGTTGGTAAGGGATTTCTCTGAGTTCTTGTAACTCACCCCCCTTTTCTCTTAACCCTTGTAGGTAATGCTCAGTGACGAGGACTTAGGGCCATGGATGACTCGATGTAGGCCATACTTTAGAAATGGTTTTATTTGGACTTTAGTTTCTTACTTCGTTTACTTTATTACTTTACTATTTTGAGTTATGTGTTGTAATAAGGCCTCTGGATTATTTTATTTTGATTTATGTTTGACGTGTTTATATTTTACTCAAATTATTTTAAATGGGATTTTCTAAAATCATAATAAAGGTTTTCCAAAATCGATTAACAAATGAATTTCAAAATAAACTTTTACAAATATTTTTAATACGAAAATTTCTTTCGAACTATCAACGATATTTCCAAAAGTCACAGTTTTATAAATTATTACTTCAAATTTAATCGATCAATCTTCGAGGTTAGTAGTATTTTATTAAATATCTCAAGTCAAACTTGATTTTCTTGATTTTAACAAATCAACATCTATTTTTGTACAAATAAAAAGGATCTAACATTTTTTTATCTCATTTGACATGTTTTCTTTATACGTTATCGAAAAACTTTTTAGTGTGACACACCGGATTCGGGCCTAACTTCTAGGCCGGGTTTGGGGTTTTACATGTGTAAACGAAAAAATATATAGAATTTTTCCTATGTAATTTATCCCCTTTTTACTTAAATCCGTTGTTAAAACTAAGTAATTGTTTAATAAATTAATGAAATATGTGAAAATATGAAATTAGGACATAGAAATTATTAAAATGTGATTTTATGCTTTATTATATAGTTTTCATGCAATAAATGACTTATTTTATATTTGAGTATATTATATTTTTAAGACATAAAGTGAGCCATGCATGATTAAATTAAATAATAAAATATAAAATTATATTTAATAATTCATTTTAAAATATTTCATTAATAATTTGGGTTTTAATTAATTAATTAAATTGGATAAATTTTATTCTTTGGTCCTCTAACTTGTTGATTTATTTTGGACAGGTCTGATAGCTTTTTGGATTACAAAACTGTCCAAATTGGAGACTGTAACAGCCCGATTTAATGGCAAGTCGGAACAGTGGTTTCAGAACCACTAATCCAAAGATGAAGAAAATTTTTTTTATGTTATTTTATGAGTTAGAGCATGATTATATAGGTGCATGGAAATTTTGGTGCTTTAATTCTAGCGAGTTCATGCTTAATTGCAAAAAAGGGACTAAATCGCATAAAATATGAAAGTTCTATTTTACAAGCCAAAGGTGTCTAATAGCTATAGAATATTAATTGGAGGCCCTTCAAGTGCAATTAGACCCCTAGAGATATGGTGGCCGGCCATAGGAGACAAACAATGTCAAATTGGTCAAGGTGGGTGGAAATTAGGTGACTTAAATTGACTAGATATATTAAAATAAAGAAAGAAAAGATATCATCTTTTCTCCTTCACTCCTCCATCGAAAATTAGCAGCAAATAGGGTTTGAAAGCTCAAAAATTTTAGCAACTCTTCTCCTTACAAGTAAGTGTTTTAGTGATCATTTCTTGATAATATTTGTACTTTTGGAACCCTTAAAGCTTAAGCTAGTTAAAGAGGGGACTATCTTTCAAAATGGTTGAAAGTTTAGAGTTTTTCCATGTGAGATTTTAAGTTGTTTGCTGCATTTTTGGGAAGAAAATGAGTCATATTTGTTTAATAAACAACTTTTGTGAAAGGTGTTACCATGAAAACACCTAAAAGGACCTTTTTGTAAAAGTGGTAAAATAAATGATAAATGTGTGAAATAATGAGTATTGAGGGCTGCCATAAGAGTAATAAATGTTCAACTAGGCTCGTTAAAGAAAGAAATTTTATTAGAATTGATTTCCAAGCCTAGGAGTAAAATAGTCATTTTGTGAAAGCTCAAGGGCAAAATGGTAATTTTGCCAAAATTATGATTATTGTAATGTACTTATTAATGTGGCGATTAAATGAGCTAAATTGTTATTATAGATCAAGAAGAACGAAGAATTAACCTCGACTGAGGAAAGGTCAAAGTATCGGACTAGATCGACAATCTAGCCTATTTTGAAATTGAGGTAAGTTTGCGTGTAATAAGTTCAACGCTGTAACATCCTAAAAAGGGCCTATGCATTTTGGCCTAATTGTACAAAAAGACATCTTTTATGTGTTTTGGAATAAATTTGGAATGATTTTGGAAACCCGAGAATGTATGGAAATGTTATGTTGGAAATAGGAAAATGACTATTTTGGAAACCTAAGCAAATTAGGAAAGTGAACATTTTGGAAACCTAAGTAAATTAGGAAAGTGAACATTTTGGAAACTAGAACATTTTGAAACTCGAACATTTTGGAAAAGATCCAAAATGGAAACTCAACATTTTGGAAACTTGAAAATGTAAGAAAAATGGCAAGTTCTGAGCCGATCGAAAATTTTAGGAAACTTAGAAATAATGCAGGAATGTCAAATTTTAAAGTTCAAAATAGGAAATAAGGGCAAGAGGGCCTTAAAAGCAAAAGTTGGTGAAATTTGACACACAATCGGGCTTGGAAAAGTGGCCTGAAGGTGTCACTTAAGGCTTATGGAAATGGCGCCATGTGTAAGAGGAATGGGCCTGAGTTCGAGTCACTTGGAAAGCAAATATTGAAGGCTTTATTTTTGCTTCCAAGGCTAAAGGGTGGACGGCACCTATTCTCTAGAAAAGGAAGAGTTTTATTTCGGTTAAAACTTGATAAATTAAGTGTTAAGTAAAGGATTTTCTCTTAATAAGATAATTGAGGAGATATAGGATGGATTAAATACTTTTAATTTAATAAGGTGATAATTAAAGATAATATTATCACTTGTGGGGGAGAGTAGTGGCCAAGTCAAGGACTCTTGGTCTAGCAATTTCAGTTAAAGGAGGAGAATGTAGGCTATTCTCTCATCCTTTCTAAGCCTTGCCGAAATTTTCCTAAGCTCTCTCCCCCTCTCTGCCGAATTTTCTTTAAGCAAAATCCATCCTCTCTTCTTCTATTTTCTTCTCTGTTTCTACTGTCAAAGCCGAATCTTGGTTGATTCTAAGCAAAGGAGCAATCACAACATCAAAAAGAGTAAGATCTGTGGTCAATCAAATTCTATTCCTTTTCTTTTTACCAGAATCAAGATACTAATCCCTATTATTGTTCATGGCCGAATCTACAAGGATCTCTCAAGTTTTTACAATTACCAAATATAAGGATCAAGGATCTAAGGTAAGAACAATTAATTTATGTTCTTCTAATTCTTTCAATCAAGATCTAAGGAAATAACCTCTTTTATGTCTCTTGGCCGAATATCAAAGGAAGAGTTTTGGATTTGATTCAAGGAATTTAAGGTGAGGCACATTCGCCAAAGGCCAAATACTACTTATTAAAGTTAGATCGGATCTAACATATGAAGTTGTAGGGATTTGACAGCATATTAAGGAATCCTCTTGATTTGGAAATTGTATGGTAAGTGACATTCGCCAAGGTTTGATCTTGATATTTGGAATTATTTTCCATTTATTCAAAAATTAGAAACGACATAATTACGATTTAGTGGCTAGCCGATTTAAGGAAGGAATCCTATCAATTTAGGCATTTGATTTACAATCTTTTAAATTCGGCAACAAGGTAAGTAATACAAATCCTACTTGGATTTGGTTTTAAGCCAAAAAGTTTGTTAATATATTTTAATGGTTGGTAGAATATAGGAGTAAAATCTAGATTTGTAGATCGTTCTTGGATTTCAAGAAATCTATTAAGCAAATCAGGTGTGTATGCACACTAACTTTCGATATTTCATATGGCAATTATTTTTATTATATGATTATAAGTAAGTATATGGATATGGCTAAGTACCCTAATGTGGTACAAGAGTACTCAGGTACGTTTCCTACTTCTGATAGGATTATGAAATATGTTATTTTATAACATGTGAATATATGTACATGAATATGAAATTAAGTATGTTATGCATGATATATATTTTTGGGTCATTCATGATTTATGTGAAAGGGGAAGAAGGTATTGACTTCGGTCTCACCAACGTTATATGGTGACTAAGGTCACAACATTTTGAATATGGTAACTCCGGTTACAATATCTGAATTTGGTAACCGGTTACACTATTTGAATATGGTGTCTAACGACACAAATTATATGGGCGATGAGCACGTCATTGCAGCTGACGCCTTCGATGGTGTGTAGCGGATGGAGGGTTGACTTAGTAGTCCCACGGTGGTTTGGCGCGGTGTACGGTGGTGTGTAGGTGATGGACAAATAGGCTTGGGTTGGGTTGCATCATCATTTATTTTATATGAATGTAAATTTGATATGAACATGTATGCCGATTTGTTGAATGTTAGTCTTGTGTGCACATTGAGTCTGTTGACTCACCCGTTGTGGGAAATATTTTCGGTGATGAACAAGTGATGGACGGGACGGTAGACCTCGAGGTGGCCATGTTCCATTTGAAGATTTTATTCGATTTGGACTATATTATTTGTTTTGGGTTTTCTTGATGTAATAAGGCCATAAGGCCCAAATGGATTTTATTATTCGCTTTACTTTAAATTGTTATGTTACAAACTATTATGACTAAAGTTAAGTTTTTTTAAAACCTTAAAAATTATTTTGTCACCTTAATAAAATTTGGATTTACAAGATTACTTAAATGGGTTTCCAATCTAAGCCCAATCCACGACAACAATTTTTTTCCAATATTCACAAATTTTCTCTAAGTAACAAAAATCTTTGAAACCGGTTTACTTTAGGAACATACCAGATCCGATTCAGGCTCGTGGGCCGGGTGTGGGGTGTTTCAATTTGGTATCAGAGCCCAGTTTTAAACTCTCGGCCTGTGGGCTAAGGCCCAAAACGTTTTCAAAGCGAGCCAAATAATTTTCTTTGAAAATAAGCAGGCTTCTGGCATGGCCCCTAAGTCTCCAACCCATGATCCACCGGTAAGTACCCCTAACTCTATGTGTGATTCTGTGAACTGTATAAGGGTAGAAGAGGCATGGAACGTAGAATAGAATGATAGGAACTTGAACCCTAGGATTAGACTACTCAAACACAAACACATAAGACTTAATGCACTAAACAAACCTATGGCTAAGTCACTGAGCTAGTGGTGTGGTAACCCTTGTACGCATGTCTAGGATTGGATCCGGAAGAGCTTGGTATTTAAGCAGTCCTAGTGACTCACCTCCTCTTCGCAGGAATCCTACCTGGTGCGTAGCTTCGGTTCACCCTAACCCAGAGGGCTCAGTGGTGTGGCAACCTCTGTGCGCATGTCTAGGAATGGTTTCGGTGGGAGCTTGGTATTTAAGCAAGTCCGCGTGACTCACCTCCTCTCCACACGAATCCTTCACGGTGCATAACTTTAGTTCACCACGACCAAGAGGGCTCATCATAGGCTAAACAAAATGACTAAAACCCAAAGGGAACTAGCCATGTTTAAAAAAAAAGGAACAAAACAACAAACCCTAGTTTTTCAAACTTTTAAAACTTTCTTTTAAATCGAGAAAATTATTTTACAACATTTTCTGAAAAACTCCTGATTTGCGAAAATTACAAAAATGCCCTTAGGGGTGAAATTACCAAAACGCCCTTGGTTTATAAAATGTTCAACTACTCAATAGCTTTACCAAAATTTCATTATTTTTATAACATTCAAAAACCCTAATTTGCAAAATATCAAAATACCTTAATTTTGGAAAAATTACAAAATTGCCCTAACTTACAAAATTACCAAAATGATACGATTACCAAAATTTTGCAACATCCCCATTTTGAAGGAACAATTTTGAAAAGAACCTCAAAGTTTTATAACTTTTGAAATACCCTAATTTATTAAATTTACAAATTTACCTGATTTGTGAAAAATTACCAAAATACCCGAGGTCAAAAATTATCGAAATACCCCCGTATCTCAAAATTTTTCCAAATTACCCCGAGACTTAGAAATTTTCAAAATAATTTTTGACAAAAACACCAAGGAATGTTTTTCTTCTGAAAAATTACGAAAATGCCCTTGTAGGACAAAATTACGAAAATACCCCTAGGTAGTGGAAAACAACAACAACAAAAACTACAACGTTTCTCTGAATAAACGAAAGTTCATATTTGTTTGATGGATGAATGAATGAATGGAAAAGACTGTGTGTTTGTATGTATACGAAAGAACCACTCTTAAATCCTTTTTCATAAAACTCCTTCGCTGGTAAATAAGTGGAACAATGACTAATTCATAAAATTTCTTAATCAGATCTCGACGTTAGAAAATGAGCTCTAGAGGACGTGGTCGTCGTGGTCGAGGTAGAGGAAGGATGATCGTGTTGAAACCCGTTAGCTCGGGTCAAGGGTCCGACAATGAAATGCCGCCGCCACCACCCCATTTGTTAATGTTGAGCGGCAGAGCTCGACGGGGAAGATCTTGTGTCACAGTTTGTCTTTGTGAGTTTTGGAATTGGTGGCAGGTGCAGGAGGAAATTCAGGAAATCGAAAGTCTGTACCTGAACGGCTCCGAGCTAATGGAGCGAAAATATTTTGAGGAGTATCTAATGTGGCACCCAGATGGTGAAATCTTGGTTGGAAGCAACGGGCGTATCATGGATGAGATCGATCGACTCGGAGGAAAAGTTGAAAGGGATGGTGGCGTTGTTACGCGATGAAGCATATCAGTGGTGGTTAACTGTTCGGGATGGTACCACGGCTAAAAATTTAACCTGGGAGTATGTTAAAGAGGCATTTCGGAAGAAGTATGTGGGAACCGTATCTGAGATGAACAAAGGAAGGCTTTTCTAGGGTTGGTACAAGGGAGTAAGTGCATCATGAGAATATGAGGCGAAATTCTTGAGGTTGTGCCGCTATGCTCGAGGGTAGTGGCAATCGAGCAAGAACGCCGTGTGTCCGTTTGAGGATGGATGAGGGACGATCTGAGGATCGTTGATAGCACCGCATCGAGCGGAATTCTCGCTTTGGTGGAAAAGGCCAAGTGGCCGAGGGAATTAAGGATTCTATCAAGCGAACACCGATCGAAATATAGTTTGGAAAGAGGTTTTGGATTTTACGGATCATCGGGGAATAAGAGGCCTAGAACCGATGGGTAGAAGGATCGACAAGTTGGTACCAGAGGCGATATCATCCTTGTGAGCATTGTGGAAAGAAGCATTTAGGTGAGTGTTGGAGAAAACAGGAGCGGAGTCTTAAGTGTGGGTCCAAGGACCATATGCTCAAGGACTATCCAAAAATATCGGATGACAAACAACCAAGAACTCGTAATGTTAATCATTTGGTAGGGAGGATAGCGACCTCAACGAGGTCGAGGTTGAATAACAGAGGTAATGGTTCCGCCAAGGTCGTGGAGCACCAAGCGGAGGTGTTGAAGGTTGAAGCAAGGCAGCCAAGGTTAGTTTATACGATCGATCGTCATGAGGATAGTGATGCGCCAGACGAGACAACGAGTAAGTTTCTTATTTATGGATTATACTTCATTACTTTACTCGCTATAAGATTAGTTCGATCTTATGTTGCTAATGAAGTGTATGGAACCTTGATTGTGAACTTAGAGAATGTGCCTAGAAAGTATGATAGTTCTTTAAGATCGAGTCTTGTGACAATAGCGTAGTGTGGTGAGTTAGGTATGCGGATGAGCGATAGTAAGTAATTTCGAGGACGAAATTATTTTAAGGGGGTAAACTGTAACATCTGAAAAGGGCCTATGCATTTTGGCCTAATTGTACAAAAGACATCTTTTATGTGTTTTGGAATAAATTTGGAATGATTTTGGAAACACGAGAATGTATGGAAATGTTATGTTGGAAATAGGAAAATGACCATTTTGGAAACCTAAGCAAATTAGGAAAGTGAACATTTTGGAAACCTAAGTAAATTAGGAAAGTGAACATTTTGGAAACTTGAACATTTTGAAACACGAACATTTTGGAAAAGATCCAAAAATGGAAACACAACATTTTGGAAACTTGAAAATGTAAGAAAAATGGCAAGTTCTGAGCCGATCGAAAATTTTAGGAAACTTAGAAATAATGCAAGAATGTCAAATTTTAAAGTTCAAAATAGGAAATAAGGGCAAGAGGGCCTTAAAAGTAAAAGTTGGTGAAATTTGACACACAATCGGGCTTGGAAAAGTGGCCTGAAGGTGTCACTTAAGGCTTATGGAAATGGCGCCATGTGTAAGAGGAATGGGCCTGAGTTCGAGTCACTTGGAAAGCAAATATTGAAGGCTTTATTTTTGCTTCCAAGGCTAAGGGGTGGACGGCACCTATTCTCTAGAAAAGGAAGAGTTTTATTTCGGTTAAAACTTGATAAATTAAGTGTTAAGTAAAGGATTTTCTCTTAATAAGATAATTGAGGAGATATAGGATGGATTAAATACTTTTAATTTAATAAGGTGATAATTAAAAGATAATATTATCACTTGTGGGGGAGAGTAGTGGCCAAGTCAAGGACTCTTGGTCTAGCAATTTCAGTTAAAGGAGGAGAATGTAGGCTATTCTCTCATCCTTTCTAAGCCTTGCCGAAATTTTCCTAAGCTCTCTCCCCCTCTCTGCCGAATTTTCATTAAGCAAAATCCATCCTCTCTTCTTCTATTTTCTTCTCTGTTTCTACTGTCAAAGCCGAATCTTGGTTGATTCTAAGCAAATGAGCAATCAACTACAACATCAAAAAGAGTAAGATCTGTGGTCAATCAAATTCTATTCCTTTTCTTTTTACCAGAATCAAGATACTAATACCTATTATTGTTCATGGCCGAATCTACAAGGATCTCTCAAGTTTTTACAATTACCAAATATAAGGATCAAGGATCTAAGGTAAGAACAATTAATTTCTGTTCTTCTAATTCTTTTAATCAAGATCTAAGGAAATAACCTCTTTTATGTCTCTTGGCCGAATATCAAAGGAAGAGTTTCGGGATTTCAGATTCAAGGAATTTAAGGTGAGGCACATTCGGCCAAAGGCCAAATACTACTTATTAAAGTTAGATCAGATCTAACATATGAAGTTGTAGGATTTCGACGAGCATATTAAGGAATCCTCTTGATTTGGAAATTGTATGGTAAGTGACATTCGACCAAGGTTTGATCTTGATATTTGGAATTATTTTCTATTTATTCAAAATTAGAAACCGACATAATTACCGATTTAGTGGCTAGTCGATTTAAGGAAGGAATACTATCAATTTAGGCATTTGATTTACAATCTTTTAAATTCGGCAACAAGGTAAGTAATACAAATCCTACTTGGATTTGGTTTTTAAGCCAAATAAGTTTGTTAATATATTTTAATGGTTGGCCGAATATAGGAGTAAAAATCTAGATCGGTAGATCGTTCTTCGGGATTTCAAGAAATCTATTAAGCAAATCAGGTGTGTACGCACACTAACTTTCAAAATTTCATATGGCAATTATTTTTATTATATGATTATAAGAAAGTATATGGATATGGCTAAGTACCCTAATGTGGTACAAGAGTACTCAGGTACGTTTCCTACTTCTGATAGGATTATGAAATATGTTATTTTATAACATGTGAATATATGTACATGAATATGAAATTAAGTATGTTATGCATGATATATATTTTTGGGGCATTCGGGATTTATGTGAAAGGGGAAGAAGGTGTTGACTTTGGTCTCACCAACGTTATATGGTGACTACGGTCACAACATTTTGAATATGGTAACTCCGGTTACAATATCTGAATTTGGTAACTTCGGTTACACTATTTGAATATGGTGTCTAACGACACAAATTATATGGGTGATGAGCACATCGATCGCAACGACGCCTTCGATGGTGTGTAGCGGATGGAGGTTGACTTAGTAGTCCCCACGGTGTGACTGGCAGGTACGGGTGGTGTGTAGCGGATGGACAAATAGGCTTGGGTTGGGTTGCATCATCATTTATTTTATATGAATGTAAATTTGATATGAACATGTATGCCTGATTTGTTGAATGTTAGTCTTGTGTGCACATTGAGTCATTGACTCACCCCATTGTGGGAAATATTTTCGGTGATGAACAGTGATGGACCGAGGATGGTAGAGCTCGAGGTGGCCATGTTCCATTTGAAGATTTTATTCGATTTGGACTATATTATTTGTTTTGGGTTTTCTTGATGTAATAAGGCCATAAGGCCCAGTGGATTTTTCTTATTCTGCTTTACTTTAAATTGTTATGTTACAAACTATTATGACTAAAGTTAAGTTTTTTTAAAAACCTTAAAAATTATTTTGTCACCTTAATAAAATTTGGATTTACAAGATTACTTAAATGGGTTTCCAATCTAAGCCCAATCCACGACAACAATTTTTTTCCAATATTCACAAATTTTCTCTAAGTAACAAAAATCTTTGAAACCGGTTTACTTTAGGAACATACCAGATCCGGTTCAGGCTCGTGGGCCGGGTGTGGGGTGTTTCGAACGCCATGTAAGTATGATTTTAAATGTTTGATATTTGTGAAGATTTATGATATGTATATGAATTTGAATAATGGTGTTGTATGAGAAAATGATGAGAATTGTAATGTTGAAGTCTCGGTTGGACTTAAATAAATGAGAGAACAATATCATCAAGACTTGAAATGTATAAAGTCCCATATAAGACCATGTTTGGGACATGGCCTTGGCACCAAATTAAAATCCCGTATAAGACCATATCTGGGATATGGCATCGACATCGAATATAAGAATCGTATAAGACCATATCCGGGATATGGCATCGACAATCGAAATGAGATCCCGTATAATACCATATTTGGGATATGGCATCGGCATCTAGAAGTGACCCCACGTAAAACCACATCTGGGGTGTGGCATTTGCATCTTAATTATGTGATTGAGGATGATCATATATCCTTGAATATCCCAAGTGATTCAACGAAATAAATAGTTAAGCTTATGATAGAGATAAGATTAATGCTAAGACCAAGTGATGAAGTGATACAGGTATATGTAAGTAATTCACGAGAATGGTTCATGATATGTGGCATGATATGAAATTGGTAAGAGTAAGTATGAGTAAGTTATGGAGCTTAAGACTTGTGTTTTCATTCAATGCAATGGATAGATTACATTATGAGCTTTATCTTGCAATTTAATTCATGCAAACTTACTAAGCTTTATGCTTACCCCTCTTATTTCCCCTTTCCTTGTAGTTTTGCCAAGTTAGCTTGAGAATTCATCAAATGTTGGAGTTCGAAAATTACACTATCGATTACTTCTTGGTATAGCCAAATTTAGATTCATTTTGAGTATGGCATATATAGGACTTGGTCGTTTTGTTATGTCATATTTGTTAGCCAAAATGTTGGCTATTTATGTTATCAAATTCATTTTGTAAGTGGTCTTGGTAAATGGGCCAATACTCGACAAGTTTATATATTCAATGATGATGAAATTCTGGAAGTGTATGCTTGTATGGTGTCTTGATTTTGTGTCCCTATAAGTGCTTTATGGTCATGATATAGGTTCGATTGAATTGGTATAAGTATGGTTGCTGTGTAGGGTGGCATTTGGCTTGGTAGATAGCCTTTCAAATGTCCACACGGGTAGACACATGGGCGTGTGTGACACACGGTCAGCCATATGGGCGTGTTGATTGGCGGTGTGTCCCCTTGCATGCTAGGTTTACAAGTCAGTATGCTCAGTAGTAAACACACGGGCAGAGACACGATCGTGTGTCTCAACCGTGTGAGAGGCACGACCATAGACATGGGCATATGCCCAGGCCGTGTGAAGTCTGCACCTAAAATTAGAAATTTAATTCGACACACGTCTAAGGACACAGGCATGTGCCTTGGCCGTGTGACCTTATTGAGATGATGATGTCATAAATAGAAGGCCATGGTTTTTGGCACAAAGGCTAAGACACGGGCGTGTCAAGGCTATGTGAGGGACACGAGCGTGTGTCCATCCGTGTGAAAACCCCTATAGGTTTGATTTAGAAATGAAATTCAACACGGGTTAGGACTATGGGCATGTGTGACCACATGGCCTACCCACAAGGGCGTGTTCGATTTCACACGGGCGTGTGGTCCTATTTTAAGAAAAAAATTTCTAAGTGTACGAAAGTTTACAGCTTAGTCTTGAACCATTCCTTGTGTAAGTTTTGGGTTTTGTAGTCCCATAATGGTGACATTACGGGTATGAATGAAAAGTTTTAAGTTGAAACAAAATTTTATACCTCGATGTTGTATGTTTAAGCGAGTTAAGTTTGGTAATGCCTCGTATTCGGTTTTGACTTTAAACACGAGTAAGGGGTGTTACATTTAGTGGTATCAGAGCTACGGTTTAGTCGATTCTTGGTCTAACGTAGCGTAAGTATGAGTCTAGCAATACATGCCATATGTATGAGTATTTACATAATGATAGTGTGACAACTCTTGACGATTTGAATTGTGTATTTATTTAGTAATGGATCACAATCGAGCTACAACCGATGATGCTGCAAGTAATATGCTAGCTCCCGCGCAAGGGACTGTGCCAGTAGAGAGTAGACCCGAGACTTTGGGTCAGGGAGAAAAGGCTCAAGAAGCCTTTCTCCATATTATGAGCAATTGGTACATCGAGTATATTAGAGCAAATCCTAATGCTAGAGGTAGTAAGAAGAGAAAGCCCTTTGGTCGATAAGATCTGGAAATAGGGAGCCGAGGAATTTTGGGCTAGTAAGGATGATGATCTGGAGAGGGCGGGATTCTGGTTTGAGAATACCATCAGGGTATTCTATGAGTTTTCATGCACGCCTGAAGAGTGCATAAAGTGTGCGGTATCCCTCTTGAAAGATTCGGCCTATCAGTGGTGTGACATCCTTGTGTCGGTGGTACCAAGGGAGAGAGTTAACTGGGAATTCTTCCAAAAGGAATTTCGAAAGAAGTACATCAGTCAAATGTTCATCGACCAGAAAAGAAAGGATTTTTTGGAGCTAAAGCAAGGTTGAATGACGGTGGCTGAATATGAGTGTGAGTTCGTAAGGCTCTACAAATATGCTTGAGAGTGCGTATTGATAGAAGCCATCATGTAAAAAAGATTCGAGGATGGGTTAAATGAGGATGTCTATTTGTTTGTAGGTGTCCTCGAACTAAAAGAGTTTGTGGTACTGGTAGATCAATCCTGTAAGGCTGATGAACTAGTCAAAGAGAAAAAGAAAGCTAAAATTGAGTCTCGCGACTCGAAGAAGAGACTGTTAGACAAGTTATTCCAATCCTCGTCCAAGATGTCAAGAGAGTTTATTGTTTGATCAGCTACTTCAATTGGGTTTTCAATTGGGTTTTCAATAGGGTTAAGAGGTATTACCAAACATTCGAAACAATACATCACCATTTCATGACACCAAGTCACTCATCAATCTATACATAGCAATTAATAACATATGTTCCCTTATTGAGGTCTACAAGACCTTAATCACATGCTAGAAAAGGATTAGGACTAAACCAAACACTTACGAAAATTTTCAGTAATTCAACCATTCTTTAACACTATTAAGGTCACACGCCCGTGCAGTCAGGTCGTGTGCCTCACACGGCTACCATACACACCCTTGTTTCTAGGCTGTGCCAAAACAAAGCATACATACTGACTTATTCACATGGCTACCAGACACGCCCGTGTGTCATGGTCGTGTGGTAATATGCTAGCTACTGACTTGGTCACACGGCCATCAGGTACGCCCATGTGCCACGACTGTGTAACCTGTCTAGACACACTTCAAAGTGGTCTTTGAACCACATGGTGGAGGTACACGCCCGTGCCCCTTAACCAAATATGTAGTCTAGGCCAATTGTAAGGCCAAAGTGCCACCCACACTTGGGTCAACCCTACAATCAATATACCAATTCATTTCATGTACCATTGACAACCAAAAACATGTCAAATGATCAACATATCACCTTATTTAATCTCACTTCTAATCATGTCCACTTATAAACCAAATTTCTCAACTAAACACATGCATTACCAAGCATGATTCATCCATAACATCACTAAGTTACAATAGCATCAATCCATCACTAAGCTTACCATTTATAAGACATTTTCATTGCCATCAAAACATACCAAAACATACTTCACATGCCAAATCCACATATGCATATTTCCAACATTTATCTAACCACATTACATGGCTATTTACACAACTCAAATGTATTTCTAAACAACTAGCCTATACATGCCATATTTTAACTATATGCATCTTTCCAAAAGTACCAAAATAGCTTGCCGATAGTGTGATAGCGATGCTGACAATCCCCAAATCTGAGATAGCTTTACTGACACTGTAAAGTAGATAAACAAATCACACAGTAAGCTTTTCAAAGCTTAGTAAGTTCGTAGCATAACACATTAAATCAAAACAAACCATCACATAGATTATTCCACATCATATATATATCATACCATCCAAAGCTAATATGCTCATTTAACATTTCATGATCTCATTCATAGATTCATCAACCTCATAGTTTCCGAACGTACATTAACCAACACTTAGTTGTCAATTACATTTGCTACTCAATACTCACTATTTCATTTCGATCAACTTTCATCTCTTCTTCGATTCAATCGCACACTCAGTGCCCAAATAGTTAGCCAAAACTTAATTAACATCACACACATAGTGCATCCATGCCAAACCAATCTTAAATTGTTATTTCACACACAGTGCCAAACACAAAGCCGAAGCTTATATTAGTTCGCACACACAGTGCTAATAATCTCAGTCACATTTTTGAATACGCATAGTTTGTTCCACATAACTTGAACCTTCACATAGCATTCACAATTCAATAACATCATATCATTCATCTCATAACATTAAACATAGTCAAATACACGTATTATGTTTGAACTTACCTCGGATGTCGAACTATCAAAACATTCGATTAATCGAGCACTTTATCTTTGCCTCGACCTTGATCCGAACCTCTCCTTTTTTGGTCTATACACATTCAAATTTAATCCATTCAATCACCAATTCGTTCAATTTAGTCCACACACTTATTTAGGGCATTTTACAAAATAGTCCTCACATTTTCACATTTTGACACTTTAGTCCTTATTTCATAAATTCATCAAATACACATAATTTCATATCACCCATGCTTAGCCTAATATTCATGTATCTCATACAGGCCCATACATTTCATTTATTTAATAATTTAGTCCCTCAAAATATTATTCTTTCAATTTACTCCAATTTACTCGAATTCATCAAAACTCCAAAAACAACATTGTTAATCAAACACATATCTTTCATATTTTATCCTCAAACATGATAAAAATCACATGTTCATCAATGGCACATCACAAAATATTCATCAATTCACAAAATTAAAATATGGGTTTTGAAGTACTCGAAGCAACGATTACGAAAACATAGCAATTATCAAAAACCAATCATAAACACATACCCGATTTAAGCATAAACCATTGCCGAATGAAGCAAAGCTCAAACTCTTTCTTTCCTTTCAAAATTCAGTAGAAAAGATTATGCTAGTGGCTTTGTTTTCATGTTATTTTATTATAACATATATTATTAATATATTCACCAAAATATCCATTAATAAAAAATATAACACACTACATTATGGATGGTCATAAATGTCCATTACCATCCACTATCCTTTAAAAATGGCTTAATTGCCTCAAAAGTCCTCCAATTATAAAAACAACCATAATTAAACACTTAACAATCAGTACACATCATTTCACACTTTACTTTATTAAGTCCGTTCTCTTAATTTAGCACACAGTCGATAAAATTACCACACATAATTTTCACATAGGCTATATCATATATAATCAACGCCAAAAATAATATTAAAATATTATTTTGACCTCAAATTTGTGGTCTCAAAACCACTGTTCTGACTAGAGTCTAAACCGAGCTGTTACATTAATTATTTGAATGTGGATGATCATATATGCTTGAATATCTGAAGTGATTCAATGTAATAAATAGTTAAGCTTATGATAGAGATGAGGTTAATGCTAAGACCAAGTGATGAAGTGATACAAGTATATGTGAGTAATTCACGAGAATGGTTTACGATATGTGGTATGATATGAAATTGGTAAGAGTAACTATGAGTAAGTTATGGAAATGAGCTTAAGACTTGTGTTTTTATTCAATGCAATGGATAGATGACATTATGAGCGTTATGTTGCTATTTATTTCATGCAAACTTACTAAGCTTTATGCTTACCCCTCCCATTTCCCTTTTCCTTGTAGTTTTGCCAAGTTAGCTCAAGAATTCATGGAACGTCGGAGTTCAGAAATCACACTATCGACTACTTTTTGGTATAGCCAAGTTAGATTCATTTTGGGTATGGCATGTATAGGACTTGGTTGTTTTGTTATGTCATATTTGTCAGCCAAAATGTTGGCTATTTATGTTATCAAATTTAGTTTGTAAATAGTCTTGGTAAATGGGCCAATACTAGACAAGTTTATATATTCAATGATGATGAAATTCAAGAAGTGTATGCTTGTATGGGTATCTTTATTTTGAGTCCCTATAAGTTCTTTATGGTTATGATATAGGTTGGATTTAATTGGTATAAGTATTGTTGCTGTGTAGGGTGGCATTTGGCTTGGTAGGTAGCCTTTCAAATGTCCACACGAGTAGACACATGGGCATGTGTCTAGGCCATTGTGACTCACGGTCAGCCCTATTGGCATGTTGATAGGCCATGTGTCCCCTTGCATGCTAGGTTTACAAGTTAGTATGCTCAGTAGTAAACTCACGGGCAGTGACACGACCGTGTGTCTCAGCTGTATGGGAGGCACGGCCATGGACATGGGCGTGTGCCCAGGCCTTGTGAAGTCTGCACCTAAAATTAGGAATTTGACACACGGTCTAGGACATGGGCGTGTGCTCTGGCCGTGTGACCTTATTGAGATGATGACGTCATAAGCAAAATGCCATGGTTTTTGGCACATGGGCGTGTCAAGGTTGTGTGAGGGACATGGGCGTGTGTCCAGCCATATGAAAACCCTTGTAGGCTTGATTTAGAAAATAAATTCCACACGGGTTAAGAACATGGGCGTGTGTGACCACACGACCTACCCACAAGGGCGTGTTCCATTTCACACGGGCATGTGGCCTTATTTTAAGGAAAAAATTCTAAGTGTACAAAAGTTTCCAGTTTAGGCTCAAACCATTCCTTATGTAATTTTTGGGTTCCGTAGGCCCATAATGTAGACATTATGGGTATGAATGAAAAGTTTTAAGTTGAAACAAAATTTATGGCCCTATGTTGTATGTTTAAGCGAGTTAAGTTCGGTAATGCATCGTATCTGATTTCAAATTTGAACACGAGTGAGGGGTGTTACAGAGACCAAGTAAACCCAATATTTGGCCACACATGGCTATCCATTTAAACCATTCTTTGGTTTAATTACACAAGGTCCTCGCAGTGTTGAAGAAATTAGAGATTTGGCCAAAGATTTACAATTGACCGAGTCTCAGTCCTGAGTTGTGTGGCATCTAAATTTGCTTAAAAATTAAGCAAAAATCAAGTCAAATTCCACTAAGCATGGTCGGCCACAATTTTAGGAGATTTGAAGAGGTTACCATCCACTATTTTTAGCAAACTATCCCCTCTCCTCACCTATAAACAAGACCCTCTCATTCCCTCATTCATCATCCCTCAATCATTCCTTATTCATTCTCATCATTCATCATTCTCTCTTCTCTCCAAATTCTCTTAGCCTTTTCCATTCCCACACCTAGAATCATCTCTTCATAGAGATTTTAGTAATTAAGCCTCTTAAAGAACCCTTGGTCGGCCACCTTGGAGAGCCATCAGTAAAGGAGCAAAGGAAATGAACGAAGGAGCCTCGTCAATCAGTGCCTTGGGTGACAGCCACTCTAAATTGGGTTTAATCTTCCTTTTCTTTAATTTAATCTAAAGATGTTTGCTATGTGTTTTCTATTCTTGTTTACAACAATGTTAGCTTAATTTTATTTAAGCTAGGATGATTGCTTTGATTAAATAATATTTATTTGATTCATGCTTATAATGTTTGTGCCTTAATTGATCATGTTTTCAATTAAAATCAAGTCTGTATTTCATTCATACGTGATTGAAATGCACTTGAATTAGCTAAGCGATCTTGATCAGACGATGGCTAATAGACACATAATTGAAATGTGCATGCTCAATTTAGATCCTGACTCGATTAAATTGTAGGTTGCATAACAACTCTGACCAAGGTCTGTTATTTGCATAGTTTTTAGATTTGTGTGATTAAACTATTCAAACTTGACACGTCCCTATTACCTCACACAAATTCTAAGAAACCCTTAGTAAATAAGGATTAGTAAAATGCGTATTTACTAAGTAAAGGATTCTGAAAGGACCTAATGTGGTTTCTAAACTCATGAAAGATCATGGAATGTTTTTTTGAATGTTATTAAGCATGTTGATAATAAATTGAGTTTAATTAAAGTAATTGTCCTAGTTTATTTATGTTATAATTGTTGCAAATTGTGTTTAATTTTACTAAAATCTATTTCATTCATATAGTTTGTATACTTAGGATAATTTGCATTAAGGATCATTGCATTTAGTTTAATAAATTTTAATCACCACTTCTCAACTATATTGTGTTTTATTTACCAAATTGTTAACATAATTTTACAAATTAAGTGACATAGCACAAATACAATCCCTGTGGAGACGATATCTCGATACGTACTTATTACTTGATAACGACTGTGTACACTTGCACAAACCTACGTGTTACAATTGTAACAGCTCGACTTAGACTCTAGTCAAAACAGTGGTTTCAAGACCACAAATTCAAGGTTAGAAAAATATTTTAATATTATTTTTGGTGTTTATAATATGTGATTGAGCATGTGTGAAAGTTTTGTGTGAAAATTTTATCGATTGTGTGATTAATTTGCAAAAAAGACTTAATTGCATGAAATGTAAAAGATATGTGCTAATTGTTAAAGTGCTTAAATGTCATGTTTTATTAAAGGAGAGGTCCTTATGTTGACATTACACCATTAAATAGTTAATGGATGATAATGGCATGGCATTGGTTGATATTATTAATATTCATTAAGGGCAAATTGGTAAACTATGTATAAAGTTAATGTTAAATAAAATAAAGTTTAAAATTAGAAAAAAATCATCTTGTTCTTACCAAAATTGTTGATGAAAATAAAAGAAAAATAAAACTAGGGTTTGTCACACTCTTGATCTTGATTAAGGTATGTTTCAAGCTCAGTTTTTGATAATTTCAATGTTTTTATGATCGTTGCTTTGTGCTCTAGCTAGCCCATGCTTTAGTTTTAGAATTTGATGGTGATTTTGAGATATTCCATTGATGAATGTTTGAGCTTTGTGATAGTTGGTGATGAAATATAATAGATATGTGAAAGATTAACATACTTTGTCTTTGAATTTTTGGTGAATTTGAGTAATTTGGGCTAAATTGAGAAAAGTGTAAATTGAGGGACTAAAACATGAAATAAATGAAATATGTGGGCTTTTATGAACACAAGGAAAATTTAGCTAGGCATGTGTGAAAAGAAATTTTGTGAATTTGATGATTTTATGAAATAGGGACTAAAGTGTCAAAATGTGAAAATGTGAGGGCTATTTTGTAAAATGCCTTAATTATGTGTGTTTGGACTAAATTGAATGAATTGGTGATTGAATGAGCTAAATTTGAATGTGTATAGACCAAGAAAGGAGGGATTCGGATTGAGATCGAGGCAAATATAAAGTACTCGATTAATCGGCTAGTTTGATATTTCAACATCCGAGGTAAGTTCTGATATAATACGTGTATTTAAATATCTTTAAATATTATGAAACATTTGGTTATGATGTTATTAAATTATAAATGCTATGTGAGAAATCGAGCTATGTGGCATTAAGTGTGCATATTCAGAAATGTGACTGAAGTAAATAGCACTGTGTGTGCAAAGTAATAAAAGCTTCGGTTTTACTAAATGGCATTGTGTGTGCGATACCAAATTAAGTTTGGCTTAGTATCGAGCCACTAAGTGTGTGATGTTAATTGAGCTTCGGCTATGATTTGGGCACTAAGTGTGCGATTGAGTTGGAAAATATCAAGCAATAAATGAGGTATGGTATCAAGCATCGAATAGCAAGAAAGTTTGTTAACTAAGTGTTGGAAAAGGTATGTTTCAACTTATGTGGTTGATAATAGCTTTAAAGGTTGAATGAATGGATATTTGAGCATATGGTTGAGGATGATAATGTGTTTAATTGTGCATCTATCTATGTGATGGTTTAATTATGTATTGATGTTGCAATATTGAGAAGTATGTATTATATTACTAACTTACTAAGCTTTTGAGCTTACTGGGTGATATGTTTCTTTGTGTTATAGTGTCAGTAAATCTAGTAGGATCTGGGGATCGTCATGCTACTCAATCACACTATTGGCAATCTATTTTGGTACTTTTGAAATATGTGTATATGTGGTATATGGTATGTATAGGCTATTGAATGTGGTATGTTTAAAGGTTGAATAATGTAGTAATATATGTGTGGGATAAGTGTATGATAAGTATGGTTTGTTTAAGTTAAATTTGGTCGTTGAGAATGAGGTTTAATGCGAAATTATGATGGAAATTGTATGATGCTTGTTGTACATGATTTAGGATGTGAAATTTGTTTTTAGATGGATTTTATTTGAGATGAGTTTGAGCATAGATATAGATGGTATGGTTAATGATGGATTGGTGTTTGTATTGGTATGTTTAGTTGCATTTTGAGACATTAATTGGTTTTGAATTGAGGCTTGTAGGTAATTCAAGGTGTAGGACGGAAGATTGGCCTTGAAAATGGCCTATAATTGCCCACACGGTTGAGCACACGGGCGTATGGCATGACTGTGTTGTTTAAGTTTTCTAAGTGAAATAAGATAGGCTCGACCACGGGCTGAACACACGAGCGTGTGACTGGCTGTGTGGGGCAAGTCACGCTACACCATGGGTGAGGCACACGGGCATGTCTCAGGCTGTGTGGACAAGTTAGTAGGTATGCCATGTTTTGCCACGGCTTGGACACATGGGCGTGTCGGAGGCCGTGTGAGGCACACAGCCTACCCATATGTGACCTCTGTCACTTAAAAAAATGTTTGAATTTTGAAAATTTTTGTATGTGTTCAGTTTAGTCCCGACCTCTTTCTAACATGTGTTTATGGTCTCGTAGACATCATTAAGGGACTATATGATTAAGTTTGAATATGATTGAATGATAATTGACTTTGTGTTATGAAATGGATATGAAATGTTTTGATTGTCCGGTAATGCCTCTTAACCCTATTCTGGAGACAATTACAGGCTAGGGGTGCTATATTTTATTGGTATCAGAGCTACAATTTAGTCAAATCTCGAACTAACGTAGCATGTGTGAGTGTAGCTATACATGCCATATATATAATTGTGATAGTGTGATGAATCCTAATGGTTACAAATGTGTTTTCATATAGGAAATGGATCTCGATCGAGCAGTTGCTGACGATGTGGAGAATAATGTGCTTGCTCCCGCTCAAGGGACAGCACTGGCCACATCTAGGCCAAATGATAGTAGCCAAGAGGGGGAGGCTAAGCAAGCCGTTTTCATTATGATGAGTGAGTGGTTTTCGAAATTCATTCAAACGAATTCGGTTGCTCCACAACGTCCACCCCCACAAGTACCTGTTGTGCCACAAATCGTCGACCCGATCCTATTGAATAAACCTCCTATGGATAAGATCCAAAAGTATGGGGCTGAAGAGTTTAGGGCCATAACTGATGATGATACGAGAGAGCTGAGTTTTGGCTCAAGAATACTATTCGAGTGTTCGACGAAATGTCATTGGCTCCCGATAAATGTATTAAATGTGTTGTTTCCTTGTTGAGAGATATTGTATATAATTGGTGGAAACCTTTGATTTCAGAGGTTTGAGAGAGAGAATCACTTGGGATTTCTTTCAAGTTGAATTCAGAAAGAAGTATATAAATCAACGATTCATAGATCAGAAATGTAAAGAGTTTCTAGAGCTGAAACAAGGCCGTATGTCAGTTACAGAGTATGAACGAGAGTTTGTAAGATTGAGCCAATACGCGCGAGAATGTGTTTCAACTGAATATACTATGTGTAAATATTTCATTGAAGGGCTAAATGAAGACATTAAATTTTTGGTTTGAATACTTAACATAAATGAATTTATTGTATTAGTGGAAAGAGCCTGCAAAGTCGATGAGCTTAGTAAAGAAAAGAAGAAAGCTAATTCTGAGGCTAGAGATGAAAGAAAAGATTGATGAGTAAGTCATCCCAACCTTCGATGAATAGATTTAGATATGCGAGCAATCGTTCAAATGCTTTGTTTGGACATTCAGGTGGAGATCAAGCGAGACAAAGTGTTGGTTCGAGAACTTAAGCTCCAATTAAATCAAGTGTTAGTAGTGTTAAAAGTAACAAACCTGAGTGTAGACAGTGCGAAAAAAGACATGTTGGAGAATGTTTGGGCAAGTACAATAATCAAACTTGTTACAATTGTGGATTACAAGATCATTTCATACGAGACTGTCCAAAGTTAGCTGAGGAAGAAAATGTTCAGAGTGCAAGACCAAGTAATATAACAGCTAGGGGTAGACCACCCAGAAACACCAGGAATGTGAGTGGAAGTCAAAGAGTAACTACGGATACAGTTGTGAGATCCGAGGTGAGAGGACCTACTTGAGCCTATGCTATACGTGCACAAGAAGAAGCGTCATCTCAGACGTCATTACTGGTACTTTTAGTCTATTTGATACTGATGTGATTGTATTCATAGATCTAGGTTCTACTCATTCTTATGTGTGTGTGAACCTAGTATCAAGTAAGACTTTACCTGTTGAGTCTACTGAATTTGTAATTAGTGTATCGAACCCCTTAGGCAAGTGTGTTTTGGTGGATAAAGTGTACAAGAACTGTCCATTGATGTTTCGCGATATATACTTTTCGGCTAATTTGATGTTACTACCATTTGATGAATTTGATACCATTCTGGGTATGGATTGGCTCACTTTGCATCATGCTATTATGAATTGTAAACGAAAGAGTATTGATTTGACAAGTCAGAATGGCAAGATAGTTCGAATTGAATCCAGTGAGTTGAATGGGTTACCGGCTATTATATCTTCGATGAAAGCTTTGAACTATTTGAAAAAGGGTTGCGAAGCTTATTTAGCATATGTGATTGATATAAAAGTAACTGAAAAGAAAGCTGAATTAATGCCTGTGGTTTGTGAATTCCCTGATGTGTTTCCTGAAGAACTATCAGGATTACCTCTAATCTGGGAAGTTGAATTTGATATTGATTTAGTACCAGGAATGACTCCTATCTCAATAGCTTCGTATAGAATGGCACCAACATAACTGAAAGAGTTAAAGTCTCAGTTGCAAGAGTTGACAGACCAAGGATTTGCACGACTGAGTTTCTTGCCCTGGGGTGCTCCTGTGTTGTTTGTGAAAAAGAAAGATGGCACTATGAGAATGTGTATTAACTACCAGAAGTTGAACAAAGTGACGATAAAGAATAAATATTCGTTGCCTCGTATTGATGATTTGTTTGACCAGCTGAAAGGAGCTATAGTGTTTTCGAAAATAGATTTGAGATCAGACTATTATTAGTTGAGAGTTAAAGAATCAGATGTGCCAAAAACTGCTTTCAGAATGAAGTATGGACATTATGAATTCTTAGTTATGCCATTTGGACTAACGAATGCTCCTGCAGTGTTTATGGATTTAATGAATCGAATATTCAGACTGCACTTAGATCACTTTGCTGTGGTATTTAATGATATTCTGATTTATTTCTGTGATGAGATGCAACATGCCAAGCATTTGAGAATTGTGTTACAGACTCTGCGTGAGAAACAATTGAATGCAAAGTTCAGCAAATGTGAGTTTTGGTTGCTTGAGGTTAGTTTTCTGGTGCATATTGTATCAGTTGCGGGAATACGAGTTGATCTGAGTAAGATCTCAGCTATTCTAGAATGGAAAGCTCTAAGAAATGTGTCAAAAGTCCGTAGTTTTCTGGGACTAGTGGGATATTATAGACGGTTTGTGAAAGGCTTCTCGATGATTGCAACTCCATTGACAAAGTTGTTAAAGAAAGATGTTAAATTTGAGTGGTCAAAAAAGTACCAGCATAGTTTTGAATAGTTGAAAGCATTATTGACAAAGGTGCCTGCGTTAGTTCAACCTAAGTTCGGTAAAGAATTTATAGTTTATAGTGATGCATCGTTGAATGGTTTGGGATGTGTGTTGATGTAAGAAGGCAAAGTCATTGCTTATGCTTTGAGGCAATTAAAGCTGCATGAAATGAGCTATCCGACACATGATCTTAAATTGGCTGCAATTGTATTTGCACTGAAGATTTGGTGATACTACCTATTTGGTGAGAAATGTCATATTTATACTGATCATAAGAGTTTGAAATATTTGATGACTCAGAAAGAAATGAATTTACGATAGAGAAGATGGTTAGAATTGTTGAAAGACTACGAACATGTGATTGATTACCATCCGTGCAAAGTTAATGTTGTTGCTGATGCCTTGAGTCAAAAGTCTATATGTACTTTGTGCTGTGAGTACACGGATAGATCTATGTGAAGATGATTCAATTCTAGCTGAATTGAAAGTGAGATTGATGTTCGTACGTTAGATTTGTGATGCCCAGATGGCTAAATGAGATCGGTGTGGATTGAATGTCGATTCGAAATATCAAGTTGATAGTGATGATTGTTTGAGATTCAGAGATTGAATTTGTGTTCCCAAGAATTTAGAGTTGATTCATTGATTTTGAACGAAGCTCACAACAGTCGTTTAGCTTGTCACCCGAGGAGCACAAAAAATGTATAATGATCTGAAACAGTTTTATTGGTGGCATGGTATGAAAAGAGATATCTCTGACTTTGTGTCGAAATGTTTAGTTTTTCAGAAAGTTAAAGCTGAACATTAGGTTCCATCCAGTTTGTTACAACCAATAATGATTCTTGAGTGGAATGACATAATCTGGGTGATAGTTGACAGATTGACAAAATCAGCTCATTTTGTTCCGGTGAGAACATATTATTCACTTGATAAATTAGCTAAATTATATATCGATGAGATTATGAGATTGCACGGGGTACCACTATCTATTGTATCTGACAGAGATCCAAGATTTACTTCGTGATTTTGGAAGAAATTGCAAGAGGCGTTAGGCACAAAGTTTCATTTCAGCACTGCATTTCATCCGCAAGCAGATGGTCAATCCGAGCGGGTCATTCAAGTTCTTGAAGATATGTTGAGATGTTGTGTTCTCGTGTTTGAAGGTACATGGGAAAAACATTTACCATTGATTGAATTTGCATACAATAATAGTTTTTAATCTAGTATTAAAATGGCACCGTATGAGGCTCTTTATGGTAGAAAATGCCTAACTCCATTATATTGGACCGAATTGAGTGAGAACAAGATTCACGGGGTTGATTTCATAAAAGAGACTGAGCAAAAAGTGAAAGTGATTCGTGACAGTTTGAAAGCAGCGTCAGATCATCAAAAGTCTTATGCAGACTTGAAATGGAAAGATATCAAATTTTAGGTTGGTGACAAAGTATTTTTGAAAGTGTCCCCTTTGAAAAAGATAATTCGATTTGGATAGAAGGGCAAGTTGAGTCCGAGATTCATAGGGCTGTATGAGATCATCGAAAGAATTGGACTAGTTGCTTATAGATTTCAGTTGCCACTTGAATTAGAAAAGATTCATAATGTATTTCACGTATCGATGCTTCGATGATACATATCTGATCCATCACATGTGATTTCTCCTACTAAAGTTGAGATTCAGTCAGATTTGTCGTATATTGAAGAATTGATTCGAATTCTGATGCGAGAGATTAAAGACTTGAGAAACAAAAGCATACCTTTGCTGAAAGTGTTGTGGCACAAACACGGAGTTGAAGAAGCTATGTAGGAGCCTGAAGATGTTATGAGAGAGGAATATTTGAACCTATTCACTGGTAAGATTTTCAGGGACGAAAATCCCTAAGGGTGAGAGAGTTGTAACAGCCCGGTTTAGACCCTAGTCGGAACAGTGGTTTCAAGACCATAAATCCAAGGTCAAAAAAATATTTTAATATTATTTTTGGTGTTTATAATATGTGATTGAGCATGTGTGAAAGTTTTGTGTGAAAAGTTTATCGGTTGTGTGATTAATTTGCGAAAAGGACTTAATCGCATAAAATGTAAACGTTGTGCGCTGATTGTTAAAGTGCTTAAATGTCATGTTTTATTAAAGGAGAGGTCCTTATGTTGATATTATACCATTAAATAGTTAATGGATGATAATGGCATGGCATTGGTTGATATCATTAATATTCATTAAGGGCAAATTGGTAAACTATGTATAAACTTAATATTAAATAAAATAAAGCTTAAAATTAGTGGCAATCTATCTTGTTCCTATCGAAATTGTTGAAAAAAATAAAAGAAAAAGAACACTAGGGTTCGGCACACTCCTAATCTTGATTAAGGTATGTTTTTCAGCTCGGTTTTTGATAATTTCAACGTTTTTGTGATCATTGCTGTGTGCTCTAGCTAGCCCATGCTTTAATTTTAGAATTTGATTGTGATTTTGAGATATTTCATTGATGAATGTTTGAGCTTTGTGATAGTTGTATGAAACATAATAGATATGTGAAAGATTAACATACTTTGTCTTTGAATTTTTGGTGAATTTGAGTAATTTGGGCTAAATTGAGAAAATTTAAATTGAGGGACTAAAATGTGAAATGAATGAAAAATGTGGGCTTGTATGAACACAAGGAAAATTTGGCTAGGCATGTGTGAAAATAAATTTTTTGAATTTGATGATTTTATGAAATACGGACTAAAGTGTCAAAATGTGAAAATGTGAGGCTATTTTGTAAAATGCCCTAATTATGTGTGTTTGGACTAAATTGAATGAATTAGTGATTGAATGAGCTAAATTTGAATGTGTATAGACCAAGAAAGGAGGGATTCAGATCAAGATCGAGGCAAAGATAAAGTACTCGATTAATTGGCTAGTTTCGATATTTCAACATTCGAGGTAAGTTCGGATTTAATAGTGTATTTAACTATGTTTAAATGTTATGAAACAATTGGTTATGATGTTATTAAATTCTAAATGCTATGTGAGAAATTGAGCTATGTGGCACTAAGCATAACACCCCAAACCAGGCCTAGAAGTTAGGCCCGAATCCGAAATATCACATTAAAGGCACAATTCAAAACAGTTTTGCTAATTAAAAGTTTAAGGCCCAAAAGCCCAAAGATCTATGAGTCTTATTAAGTAAAGATAAAAACCCGTTTCATTACTTTAAGTGTTTCGTAAACCAAGTTTAAACATAAGAGCTTACTTAGGTTTAATAATTACATAAACAATTAACCTCAAAACCCAAAATAAATTTGAAGTCAAAATGGAGTACAAGGCCTTATTACATCCACCAAAAATTAAGCAAATAAAAACATGTATTTTAAAACAAATAAATGAAAATTCAAACATCTTGTAGTGTGGCCATCTCTGAGTCCTCTCCCACGTCGAGCCATCTATTTAGGATCACCTGAAACATTAAATTAAAGGGTGTAAATTTCGAAAATCAGTGTGTACAACCCTTGGCAATCCAAATCAAATACTAACATTCACGTTGGGCCTAAGCCCTATCAAAATCGGTGGTCTTGGGCCTTAGCCCACAATGACCTCATACCATACAATAACGTATCACATAAAAACAAGATAATGCAAAAACCTACCCCCAAATTCCATCTGCTTCACACACCATTTCCCTTTTAACCTTATGACCCTGTGGTGAATTCTAGCTCGACCCACCCCTCCGCTACACACCAAGGGAAGCCCGGTTGCAGTACTACCAAACGTTGCAGCAAAGCTACTAATCATATATTGGGCTTAAAGCCTCCGGTGGATCCATACCATACGGCCATGTGATCCTTAAATGTTCCTCCGTACCATAATTCCCACCCAATGCATCCTAAGTAGAATATCATATGAATGCATCAAACACACGAGTAACATCCATAAACTCATATTCGTCACATAGGGGTATTCTCGTCATTTCACTACCCAGGGGTATTTTTCAATTCTACCCTACAAGGGTATTTTGGTAACTTGGAAAAATAGGGGTATCTTGGTAATTTTACAAAACATGGGTATTTTGGTACTTTTGCAAAATAGGGGTATTTCGATAATTTTACAAATATAAGGGTATTTTAGTAATTTTAAAAATATAAGTGTATTTTAGTAATTTTACAAATATATGGGTATTTTAGTAATTTTACAAATATATGGGTATTTGGTCTCTCTCGAGTTTTAGTGATGAACTTTGGCCCATCAACAAGTCCTTGCGGCTAAAGTGAACAGACACTACGCACCAGGTAGGATTATAGATAAGTGGAGGTGGGCCACTAGGACCGCTTAAGTACCAAGCTCTCCCTAGATCTAATCCTAGGCATGCGTATGCCTGTTGCCACACCCTAACCTAGTGACTTGTTCATGGACATGTTTAATTAATTTAAGTCTTATGAAATTTAAGAGTTGTTCAAACTAGGCCTAAGTCCATAAACCCTAATATATTTGTCTACGTCCCCATAAAGCCCATCAAACCCAAATTCCAACCTTAAGGCCCATTAGGCCCAAATCTTATCAAATGGACAATTAGGCCCAAAATAAATCCAGATCATGTATCATGCATGACTAACTCAATTTGTATAACAAACCAAACCATTCCATCAAACATAGCCTCATGGCCCACCGGCCCATTTAGTCACTTTTGGCTTTTCAACTTTTCAGCATTGTCGATTTTGTGTGTGTAGTGTTTGTACACACCTGGTAACCTCGCATGCTGAAAACCCCATTACTAGCGATTAACCAAGGTTTTAACACATATTTATCAAAAATTGAAACCTCACCGTACCCTTACCGTGTGCTTCACTTTCTAGTAGCCCTTCCTTTGCTACTATTTGCGATTACACTCTAGATCTGCACCCAAACACCTATATCGTCAAAACCAAGTGACCCATATTGATCATAAGTCACCCCTATGAGCCACAGTAGATTTGGCCATTTACTAAATCGTGACTAAGTCGAGAATACTTGTTGCCTTGATAACAATCCTTACTTACCACGCTTGCAATTGTTGAGCAACACCCTTATTAATACATGTTAATGGCAAAGAGGGGTTAGATAGACCTTTGGTTTTCAATAGATCACACTAAAAATTCAACTAAGCTCTTACTGAAATCTTCCTTTGATCCTGCGGCTTAAGTCCGACTTTTACAATTAGCAAGGTGACAAAAACAATTCGGCAACACTAGGGAGAATCAAAAAGAGCTGATTTGGCTAGAACCAAGTGGTGAACAAAAAGGAAATTTGGGAAGGGAGAGTATGAAGGATTTGTCTTTGGCACACTTAGAGAAAAAATGTCTGAGCCTCTCACAAGTGAAGAAATTTGGCCAGAAGGAAAGCAAAAATTTGGCATTAACCTAGGAACTTAATTAGGCATCCATATATATAGCCCCTAGTCGAAACATTCCCTCCTTCAGAGTCCAAACTGGCACCACTATATCCACCTCCCAATCCCTATCTTTTCTCCCTTATCTTCCCCTTAAATTTCTCTCCTGAACACACCTTTTCAGAGTCCCCTCCAACGCCAACTCATTTTGTTCAGGCACAAAAATAAAACTCCTCAATTTTCCCCTCCTAGACCTCAAACCTAGGACCTCCTTAACTGCTCAACACGCCACCTTATAGCCCCTATATGACGCCACTTTCCACTGGACCACAAGCCCATTTGTGTCCTCTCTTCTCTTAATCTGCTTATGAGGCCTCATGCCTAAGACTAGGGTCCACTAAGTAAGAAAAATAAATTTTCCCTATGGTCACCCCTAACTGTAAGGCTTCAAATAATCCCGATACTACTTTAATAATATTATTTTAAGTGCTACACATACATATGTTCAAAAATTAAGGTTTTAGGATTTTTAGGGCGTTACAATTCTACCCCTCTAAAATAAAATTTCGGCCTCAAAATTTACCTAGTGGAAACAAATGAGGGTATTGTCGACGCATTGCCTCCATAGGTTCCCAAGTAGCCTCCTCAGCATTATGGTTACGCCAAAGCGCCTTGACTAAAGGAACGGACTTCCTTTTTAGTACATTGACATCTTGATCAATTATCTGAATTGGCTCCTCCTCAAAAGTGAGATCTACTCTAACCTCGATCTCCTCGACTGACACAATGTGAGAAGGGTCTGAGCGATAATGCCTTAGCATTGTCGCATGGAACACATCGTGTATTTGGCTCAACCCCGAAGGCAATTCCAGCTGATAGGCTACTGGCCCAACTCACTTCAACACTCGGTAAGGCCCAATGAACCTTGGGCTTAATTTGCCTTTCCAACCAAACCTTAACACCTTCTTCCAAAGGGAATCCTTGAGAAAAACCATGTCCCCCATAGCATATTAGATCTCTTTTCGCTTGAGGTCAGCATACGACTTTTGCCTATCTGCCATCGCCTCCTTCAACCGATCTAGAATCAACTTTACCTTATCTTCTGCGTTTGCTACCAACTCCGGACCCAAAATTTGTCGCTCCCCCAACTCAGTCCAACATGTCAGAGTATGACATCTTCATCCATACAGTGCTTCATAAGGTTCCATTCCAATACTTGCCTGATAACTATTGTTATACACAAATTCAGCTAACGGCAAGTAATCCTCCCAACTTCCTCAAACTCAATCACACACCTTCTAAGCATATCTTCCAAGAATTGAATTACCCTTTCCGATTGACCATCAGTCTGAGGGTAAAATGCAGTACTGAAATCCAACCTCGTACCTAGCGCTTCATGCAGCTTCTTCCAAAAGTGAGATGTAAATCGAGGATCTATATCAGATATGATTGAGACTGGAACTCTATGGAACCCCATAATTTTTGCCACATACAACCTTGCCAATTTTGTAGTGAGTATTCAGTGCGTACCGGTATGAATGGGCAGACTTAATTATCCGATCCACAATGACCCACACAGAGTCCTTATTAGCAGGCGTCAAGGGTAGCCCACTAACAAAATCCATAGTAACTCGCTCCCACTTCTATTGTGGGCTCTTAATTGGTGAAGTAATCCTGATGGCAGCTGATGTTCGCCTTCACTTGCTGACATAACCCACAAACTTCGTAACCTCGAGTTTCAATCCTGGCCACCAATAAAGATCTCGTAAATCTTGATACATCTTGTTACCTCCGGGGTGTATAGCATAGGAACTACTATACATTTCCCGTAGTATAGACTTCCTTATCTCTTCGTCCCTTGGCACACAAATTCTAAACGAAAACATAATAACCCTTCACCATTCATTCCAAAATCTACCATTTCCCAATTCTCAACTTACTTGAATCGAGAACTCAGAGTTTCATCTAATGACTATTTAGCTTTAATCTGCTCAACCCACAGTGGTCTCACTTGCAATTCGGCTAACAAACTCCCATCATCATAGAGACTCAACCTAGCGAACATTGCCCTCAAATCCAATATAGTCCTACGGCTTAGTGTATCAGCCACTACATTTTCTTTGCCCGGTTGATATTCTATCATGCAATCGTAGTCCTTTAATAGCTCAATCCACCTACTCTGTCTCAAGTTCAACTCCTCTTGATTCAAGAGGTATTTCAGACTCTTGTGATCCGTATAGATGGTGCACTTCTCTCCATACAAGTAATGCCTCCAAATCTTGGGCGTGAAGACTACTGCTACCAATTCCAAATTGTGGGTTGGGTAATTTCTTTCATTCATCTTAAGTTGGCATAATGCATAAGCAACCACCTTCCCTTCCTTCATCAAAACACAGCCCAAGGCCACGTGCAACACATCACTATAAACCGTAAACTCCTTCCCATGCTCTGGCTGAATTAGAACAGGAGCCTCCGTTAAAACATTCTTAAGCTTCTCAAAACTTTCCTGCTGCTTATCCGTCCATTCAAATGTCACCCCCTTCCGTAGCAGCTTGGTCAAAGGTGCCGCGATTAGGGAAACCCCCTCAACAAATCACCTATAGTATCCTTCCAGGCCTAGAAAACTCCGAATCTCTAACACTGTCTTAGGTCGTTTCCAATCCAACACCGCTTCTACCTTCCGAGGGTCAACTCTAATTCCCTCAGTGGAGACCACATGTCCTAAGAAACTGACTTCCCTTAGCCAGAATTCGGACTTGCTAAACTTGGCATATAGTTGCTTCTCCCTTAGAACTTGCAACACAATCCGTAAGTGTGCATCGTGATCCACCTCCGTTCTAAAGTATACCAGGATGTCATCTATGAAGACTACTACAAACCGGTCTAGATACGATTGAAAAACCCAGTTCATGAGATCCATAGAGCGGTAGGTGCGTTTGTTAGCCCAAACGGCATCACCAAAAACTCGTAATGACCATAACGAGTTCTGAAGGCTGTCTTATACACATCGGCTTCATTAACCCTCAGTTGATGGTACCTCAAACGCAAATCAATCTCCGAGAAAACCAAGGCTCCCCTAAGTTGATCGAAAAGGTAATCTATCCTAGGTAGAAGGTATTTATTCTTAATGGTTAACTTGTTCAATTGACAGTAATCGACGCGCATCCTCATAGACCCATCTTTCTTCTTTACGAATAATATTGGGGCTCCCAATGGAGATGCACTTGGTCTAATAAACCCACAATCCAACAACTTCTAAATCTAAGCCTTTAATTCCACTAGTTTCTTTAGTGCCATCCTATAAGGTGCGATAGACATTGGCACCGTACCCGATAACAACTCTATTCCAAACTCCACCTCTCTATTGGGGGGTAATCTTGGAAATTCCTCTAGGAAAATGTCAGGGAATTCTTTTACTATTTCCAAATCATTGACAGTGACTCTTCGATTCTGAATCACTGATATAAGCTAAGTAAGCTTCATAGCCCTTCCTTACCAACTTTTCTACCCTTAAAGCTAAAATTGCGTTTGACAAATAATCACGTCGTTCCCGATCACTGCCACTTCATCACCTTCCACATTTCTTAATACCATCCGCTTCATAGCACAGTCTAGAGTTGCTTGGTGCCTCATTAACCAATCCATGCCTAAAATAAAGTCGAACTCACCAAACGACAATTCCATCAAATCGTTAGAAAAATAACCCCTTGAACCATCAATGGTACATCCCTAAACCGCTTACTAACTTTCACCTACTACCCTAAAGGACTTAATATAGTCATTTCAATCTCAACTATTTCAAACTTCACCCCTACAGTTTCAGTCCTATTACAAGCAATGTACAAGTGTGTCTACCCCACATCAATGAGCGCAATATAGGGTAGCTCACAAATAAGAAACGTACCCGTTATCACATCTAGCGCATCACCTTCCTCTCTACGACGAGCAGCATAGACCAATGCTGGCTATCTTGCCTCTGCCTGACCTACACCTCTGTCGGTGCCCCACATCCTCGTCCTGCAACATTTCCACCTCTGGCTTGATCACTGCCCCTTGGTGGTTGTTGTCCACCCCTCTGGGGCTGAAAATTGCCTCTACCACCGGCTTGCTCTTGATGTAGCCTTCTCGGGCACTGCCTAACCCCATGCTCCATCGACCCACAGCCCAAACATGCTCCCATCCTTCTCCAACATTCATCCGGATGCCTTCTCCCACATTCTACACAACGTGGTACTCTGTTATTAGCAGCGACAGCAGGGGCCATATCTCTAACTGGCCCATTCACTCTGGCCCTCCTCATGGGCCTTTGTCTGGTTCCTATGGGTGCCATACTCCGCTTGTTCTTGCCCTTCTCTTTCTCTCGATTGCGGGGTTCTGTGCTCTTTACCTCTTCTGTTATTTTTGTTTTCTTCACCAAAACTATAAAATCTCACTCCCTTTGTGGAGCTATCAGTACCCTAAGGCTATCCCTTAATCCATCCTCGAATCCTACGTACTTTTAATACTCAGTTGCTATTATCCCTTTGGCGTATCGACTGAGGCGTAAAAACTCAGCCTCTTACTCTGCTACTGACTTATCTCCCTGAGTCAGACTCAAAAACACCTTCCTTCGAGCATCCACATAGGCTACTCCAATGTTTTTCCCCTAAAATACCGATTTAAAGAACTCCCAAGTAATCTACTCCGATTGGTTGCCCTCCTTTACGGTCAACCACCACTGGTAGGCTTCTTCCCTAAGTAGGGATATTGCTCCTTTCAGCTTTTGTTCAACCATGCAATCCAGGTCATCCATTATTCTTTCAATAGCTTCAAACCAATACTCTGCCACATTCGAGGCCACCCTCGCTACTCCTTTGAAAATCTCAGCCCTATTAGCTCGGAGTCGCTCTACGATTGACCCACGACTCCCCGTACCATTATTAGGCCCAACGACCCTTTCCAAGATTCTCAACATGGCCTGTAATACAGCATCTTCTGTAGCGGTAGCCCATTCATTTGCTCCTCTTTCAACTGGTGAGGCTGGAGCCTCCCTACTCTTACATTGGGCATATGGCCGGACTCAGATGATCTTTCCCTAACACCTCCACGGCCTTTGTTGCAGCCTCTTCCACCTAGCCTAGCGCTCATCGTTGCGTAGCTCTGGATTAAGAATTTTATGTAATTAGTACTTAGTTCCACTTGTTTAAAACACATGTCTTATGTAAGTAATAACAATTTTCTTAAAGTTATTCCACGATCGAGAAATCACTACAGGCTTAGGTCCCCTACAAGATTTAGCCTCTAAAAGCCTATCTTTAAGTAGCCCATTATCTACACAGTTCAGTAATTTAAGCAAATGTAGTATAGAGAACTTACTTGGCTCGACGTTGAGGGCTCGGTGAACCACACCTCAAGAATCATACAAAAACTTTTTAAAACCCAAAATCTAAGGCCCATTACCACTAAAGGTAACACCCCAAACTTGGCCTAGAAGTTAGGCCCGAATTCGGAATGTCACATTAAAGGCACAATTCAAAACAGCCTTGCTAATTAAAAGTTTAAGGTCCAAAAGCCCAAAAATCTATGAGTCTTATTAAGTAAAGATAAAAACCTGTTTCATTATTTTAAGTATTTCAGAAACCAAGTTTAAACATAAGAGCTTACCTAGGTTTAATAGTTAAATAAATAATTAACCTCATAACGCAAAATAAATATGAAGTCAAAACGGAGTATTATGTCCGTATTACATCCACCGAAAATTAAGCAAATAAAAACATGTATTTTGAAACAAATAAATGAAACTTCAAACAACTTGCAGTGTGGCCATCTCCGAGTCCTATACCACATCGAGCCATCTATTCAGGATCACTTGAAACATTAAATTAAAGGTTGTGAGTTTCAAAACTTAGTGTGTACAACCCTTGGCAATCCAAAACACATACAAACATTCATGTTGGGCCTGAGCCCTATCAAAATCGATGGTCTTGGGCCTTAGTCCACAATGACCTCATATCATACAATACACATCACATACAAACTTGATAATGCAAAACCCACTCCCAAAATCCATCCGCTACACACACCATTTCCCTTCCAACCTTATGACTCCTTTGGGAATTCTAGCTCGACCCACCCCTCCGTTACACACCAAAGGTAGCCCGGTTGCGGTACTACCGAACATTGCAGCAAAGCTACTAATCACATATTGGGCTTAAAGCCTCTGGTGGATCCATACCATACGGCCATGCGATCCTCAAATCTTCCTCCGTACCATAATTCCCACCCATATGCATCCTAAGTAGAATATTATATGAATGCATCAAACACACGAGTAACATCCATAAACTCATACTCGTCACATAGGGGTATTCTCTTCATTTCACTACCTAGAGGTATTTTTGTAATTCTACCCTACAAGGGTATTTTGTTAACTTGGCAAAATAGGGGTATCTTGGAAATTTTACAAAACATGTGTATTTTGGTACTTTTGCAAAATAGGGGTATTTTGGTAATTTTACAAATATAAGGGTATTTTAGTAATTTTACAAATATAAGGGTATTTTAGTAATTTTATAAATATATGGATATTTAGTAATTTTACAAATATATGGGTATTTTAGTAATTTTACAAATATATGGGTATTTGGTCCATCTCGGATTTAGTTATGAACTTTGGCCCATCAACAAGTCCTCGCGGCTAAAGTGAGCAGACACTACGCACCACGTATGATTCCAGGAGAAGAGGAGGTGGGCCACTAGGACTGCTTAAGTACCAAGCTTTCCCTAGATCCAATCCTAGATATGCATATGCCTGTTGCCACACCCTAGCCCAGCGACTTGTTAGCGGACATGTTTAATTAAGTTAAGTCTTATGAAATTTAAGAGTTGTTCAAACTAGCCCTAAGTCCATGAACCCTACCATATTTGTCTACGTCCTCATAAAGCCCATCAAACCTAAATTCCAACCTTATGGCCCATTAGGCCCGAATCTTATCAAATGGCCTATTAGGCCCGAATCTTATCAAATGGCCTATTAGGCCCAAAACAAATCCAGATCGCGTATCATGCGTGACTAACTCAATGCGTATAACAAACCAAACCATTCCATCAAAGTTAGCCTCAACGCCCACCAGGCCCATTTAGCCACTTTTAGCTTTTTGACTTTTCGGCATTGCCGATTTTGTCTATGTAGTGTTTGTACACACCTGGTAACCTCGTGTGTTGCAAACCCATTACACACAAACCTACAATTGACATTACTAGCGATTAACCAAGGTTTTAACACATACTTATCAAAAACTGAAACCTCATCGTACCCTTACCGTGTGCTTCACGTTCTAGTAGCCCTTTTTTTACTACTATTTACGATTACCCTCTAGATCAGCACCCAAACACCTATATCATCAAAACCAAGTAACCCATATTGTTCATAAGTCACCCCTATGAGCCACAGTAGATTCGGCCATTTACTAAACCATGACTGAGTCGAGAATACTTACTGCCTTGATAACAATCCTTACCTACAACTTTTACGATTGTTGAGCCACACCCTTGTTAATACATGTTAATGACAAAGAGGGGTTAGATAACCCTTTGGCTTTCATTAAATCACACTAATAATTCAACTAGGATCTTACCAAAATCTTCCTTTGATCTTGCGGCTTAAGTCTGGCTTTTGCGACTAGCAAGGTGATAGAAGCAATTTGACAACACTAGGGAGAATCAGAAAAGAGGTGATTCAACTAGAACCAAGTGGTGAACCAAAAATGAAATTTGGGAAGGGAGAGTATGAAGGATTTGGCTTTGGCACACTTAGAGAAAAAATGTTTGAGCCTCTCACAAGTGAAAAAATTCGGCCAGAAGGAGAGCAAAAATTTAGAATTAACCTAGGAACTTAATTTGGCACCCATATATATAGCCTTTAGTCAAAACTTTCCCTCCCTCAAAGTCCAAATCGGCACCACTATATCCACCTCTAAATCCCTATCTTTTCTCCTTTATCTTCCCCTTAAATTTCTCTCCTGAACACACCCTTTCAAAGTCCCCTCCAACGCTAACTCCTTTTGTTGAGGCACAAAAATAAAACTCCTTAATTTTCCCCTCTTAGGCCTCGAACCTTGGACCTCCTTAACTACTCAACACACCACCTCACAACCCCAATATGACACCACTTTCCACTGGACCACAAGGCCATTTGTGTCCTCTCTTCTCTTAATCTGCTTATGAGGCTTCAAGCTTGAGACTAGGGTCCACTAAGTAAGAAAAATAAAATTTTCCCTATGGTCACCCCTAACTCTAAGGCTTCAAATAATCCCGATACTACTTTAATAATATTATTCTAAGTGCTACACATACATTTGTACAAAAATTGGGGTTTCAAGATTTTTAGGGTTTTACACTAAGTGTGCGTATTCAAAAATGTGATCAAAGTAAATAGCATTGTGTGTGTGAAGTAATAGAAACTTGACTTTACTGATTGGCACTATGTGTTCGATACCGAATTAAGTTCGATTTAGTATCGTGTCACTAAGTGTGCGATGTTAATTGAGCTTTGGTTATGATTTGGGCACTAAGTTTGCAATTGAGTTGGAAAAATATCAAGCAGTAAATGAGGTATGGTATTGAGCATCAAATAGCAAAAACGTTTGTTAACTAAGTGTTGGCAAAGGTATGTTTGAACCTATGTGGTTGATGATAGCTTTAAAGGTTGAATGAATGGATATTTGAGCAAATGGTTGAGGGTGATAATGTGCTTAATTGTGCATCTATCTATATGATGGTTTAATTATGTATTGATGTTGCAATATTGAGAAGTACGTATTATATTACAAACTTTCTAAGCTTTTAAGCTTATTGTGTGATGTGTTTCTCTATTTTATAGTGTCAATAAAGCTAGATCGGACCCGGGGATCATCAGGTGACTCAATTACACTATCGATAATCTATTTTGGTACTTTTAAAATATGTGTATTTGTGGTATATGGCATGTATAGGCTATTGAATGTGGCATGTTTTGAGTTGTGTAAATATTACCATGAGACATGGTTTAAAGGTTGAATAATGTAGTAATATATGTGTGGGATAAGTGTATTGTAACATCCTAAATTAGGGGCTATGCATTTGTGTGTTTGTGTGTGAATGTTATGTTTGTCATGCTAGTTTAGGGTGCTTTGGGGTCCAAGAATGACTTAGAGGTAAGCCAGAGCCTTAGTAAAAATTTTACTTTTTGGGCACTTTAGGGGAGAGCTGATTGGGATAGGACTTAAGGGTTGGTGTTTGTGTGTTTTGACACAAGAAGTTTATTGGTGAAGTGGCAAGGAGGTGCCACTTAAAGCTCTAGAAGGTGATGCCTCAGAGAAGCTGGCAGGGAGCAGGTTCGAGCTGCGTAGATCCCCTTTGAGGGATTTCTTTTTTATGCCAAGGTGGGAGAGAGTTGCTCTCAGCTTGGACTCTGATGGATGAGTGTTGAATGGGTCAACACATTTGAATAAGAGGAAGAGAGCAATTCAAGGAGGAAGAAGGGGTCAAGAAGTTTGAATGGAGAGTGGAGAGTGATTGGTGGAGAGAATCATGGGATTAGGAGAGAGGGAGTGTGTGTGTGTGGGTGGGTGGGTTCGATTTAGTGTTGTTAAGGGGGTGGCCAAATGTTAGATGATGGCATTAGGGGTGTTGAGAATTTTAGCTAGTTAGAGAAACCAAAAGCATTTTTGTTTAGCTCTTTTTGTCAAAATCAAAACATTATACCACTTTGTGCATTTTTGGCTTTTCTCTCAAATATCAAAACACTCTCACACTTTTTTTTTTTTGCATTTTATTTTCTCCTATTCACCAAAGCCGAAACACCTCCCAACATTCTTCATATTTTCTCCTTCTCTTGTGCTTGGTCAAAACTCACATTACCATCCACTCTCTACTCCCATTTCATTTTCTTTGCCATAAACACCAAAGCCAAAACCCTATAAAGCCTCATCTCCTGTCATAGCCGAATCTCCTTTGGTAGATAGCACCTTTCTTCTCCATCTTATTCTTTGCAAGAGCAAAACATTTTTGGCATACGGTAAGTTCTTTTTGGTTTAGCCAAATCTTTCTAAACATCTACTCACTCTTTTTCTCCCTTTTTTCTTTGAAAGGAAGCCGAATTCCTCTGACATTCATATCCTTTTCTTTTGGTTTTGTTCCAATGGATTGTCGTTACCTGTTCTTCACCACTCCCAATCAGTTTCTCTAGTGTTGTGGTAAGTGTTTTCATTTTGGTTCAATCATCTCTTTTCTTGGTGGAGTCTCGAAGGCAATAGTCGTACTCTTTAACTCTTGGCCAATTGTAAGGGGGTTCACTTCGCGTTCTTTCACTTCTAGATTGCGATTGGAGTGTGTTAAGGAACAATCGGTTCTAGTCCATTTAGATTCTTAATCTTTGGGATTTGTGGATCTAGGTAAGGACCCTTAGCTTTGAGTTTCTATTCACTTTTATTCAATTTCGCTGCTTTAATCCGGTTTAGTGACCAAGGTTGTTCATGGACTCAAATGTCAGCCAAGCAAAAGAAGGGGTTAGACCCGCGGTCCTAGCCCCTAAGTTCAAGAAGCGCACGGTATCTGCTATTCGGGATTGGCCACCAAGTTGTGGGCTGGCTTCTTAGCAGAATAAGAGACATATAGTAGTAGTCTCCAATAGTGATAGTATCGACATAGATAGTATAGTACTGTTCATATCCAGGTGTGTAAGATTTACACACATTAATATTATTATTATGTGTTATTAATTTCTTTGGGGCTGAAAAGCCACAATGGATAGATGAATAAGCGTTATGCCATTATGGGCATGGCTGATGTACAAGGTAAGTATCCTGCTATTTATGTACATGCTAATAAAAGTATGCCATCATAATATTATGCATTTGATAGTATGTTGCATTCGGTTGACATTTGTATGCATGGGTTGGATATGATATGAAAGGGGAAGTGTAAGACTGTCATTAGTGGTTTGGTACCACACGTGGGTGGCCCCATATTCTTAATTCGTGCCTAAGTCTCAGTGGTTTGGAACCACCAGTGGTTTGGTACCACATATTGATGATTTCGTGACTTGTCCCAGTGGTTTGGTACCACAGTGGGTTGGCCCCACATATATGATTATTCAGGATTGTCACTAGTGATTTGGTACCACAAGTTGGTTGGCCCTACATATGATATTTTATGATTATGTCACCAGTGGCTAGGTGCCACATATGGAGTGTAGCGGATGGAGGGTTGATTGTAGAAATCTCCACGGAGTGATCGGCTGGTACGGGTGGTGTTTAGAGGATGGAAATCTAGGATTGGGCCGGGTACATTATATCCATTTCTGTACATGCTATTTTTGAGTGGGCTAAGGCCCAATATGTGGTTGTGGGCTTGAGGCCATTTATGATGTTTTAAGGGGGAACTTACACACTGAGTCTTGGTGACTCACCCCCTTTGCTTAATCTTGTAGGTGATCAGTAAGACGTGGACTTGGGGGCCGAAGAGACTCGAGGAGGCTATAGCTTGTTAGTTTTAGTAAACTTAGTTTTTTTTAGACTTTTTAATTTGGGATTTTAATTGTTGTAATAAGGCCTTTCTAAATTGCTATTTGGTTTTTCATTTTAAATTCCACTTTGATACAACATTATTTTACGACTTAAACTTAATTGTTAAAAAGAAGTTTTCTAAATAACTACAACCTAAATATCTATTTTTCTCAAAAGTGCTAACATAGATAGTAAATGAGCGGTTAATCCAACTTGGAAATTTTTTTTAAGTGGCAAACCACTATTTTCAAAACATCACCTGAAATAAAGAGTTTCAAACTTTCAGTTTCCATTAATATCCCCAATGTTTCTTTTCAACTTTTACCCTGTGATATACCATGTCTGGTCGTAACGTCTAGATCGAGTTTTAGATGTTACAATTTTGGTATCAGAGCCTAGGTTGCAAAACTTACTGTGAAAATGGGCTTAACGATGTTTTATTAAGTTGGTCTAAATGATTTTTGGGAAGAATGGTTTGGTTGGAGCATGGCATCTGAGTCCGATGGCACTCAGTCCACCCAGGTAAGTGTTTTAAAATTTTTGGTAGGGTATGCATGGAATGATTGTTAATATGGTTGTATTCTTTAGGAGACTCAGATTATAGAGACTGAAACTTTGATATGTGTTGCGAAACTACTCCTTGAGACTATTCTTCCATAAAATTCTTTGATACTAAAAAGTGAAGAAATAACTAACTCATAGAACTTTTTAATTAGATTAATCGCAAATGTTAGTTATGAGCACTTGAGGTCATGGACGTAATGTACGAGGTCGTGCTAGGGGTAGGACTACTGTATCGGAACCAGTAGGATCGTGTCATGGGTCAGAAAGTGAGATCCCAGTGCCGCCAGTAGTGGAAGCAGAATTTTAGGACCAAACAGGCGGGGATGACGCGGTGTCGGAGGCAATGTTGTGGGTCCTGGAGAGAGTGGCTGGGGCAGGCATGGTTATAAGAGCTCTAAAATCGGTGTCTGAGTGACTCCGAGCCAATAAAGCTGAGATGTTTAGGGGTGTTTCTGGTGTAGCTCCTAATACAGCTGAGTATTGGTTAGAAGCGAGTGAGCGTATAATGGATGATCAAGACTTCACGGAAAAGGCAAAGTTAAAAGGGGTAGTGTCTCTCCTGCGAGACGAGGCATATTAGTGGTGGCTCACGGTTAGGGATGGTATAGTGGCTGAGCATATCACCTGGGATTTCTTTAAGACTACATTCAAGGGGAAGTACGTAGGGTCGAGTTATGTGGATGCAGCAGCGTAAGGCATTTCTAAATCTGGTTCAGGGGAGTAAGTCAGTGTCCGAGTATAAGGTAGAATTCTTGCGGCTAAGTTGTTATGCTTGGGATATTGTGGCCACAGATCACGAGCATTGTGTTTGGTTCAAGGATGGGTTGAGAGATGATTACGTGTGCTGATAGCCCCACAATGAGAGAGGAAATTTGTTGTTCTTGTGGAAAAAGCTAAGATAGCCGAGGAGGTGAAGCAGTCTGAAAAGTAGAATCTGAAGAGGAATAGGAACAAGAGGAATTTTGGTTCGTTAGGATCAGTTGGGCGGTTTCAGAAGAGGTCTAGGGTTGAGGGGCCGAATCGTGTTGTGAGACCTGTTATTGATAGTCGGCCTTCAAGGTGTACCCAATGTGATAAATTTCATTTTGGTGAGTGTTGGGTTGGTAATAGAGGTTGTTTCAAGTGTGGGTCTACAGAGCATCGTATAAGCCATGAGAGAGGGGCAAAGCGCAATCAACGGGTCAAGGTTATGTTCAGTCAGGTAGAGGTGGCTAGCAACCACAGAGAGGCCGAGGTCTGGTCAGAGGAGGTAATGGTTTCGGTCATGGTCGTGGAGCACCAGGCAGAGGTGCTGGGGACAGTGATGCAATGAGACCTGGGCTGGTCTATGCAGTCAGGCATCGAGAAGAGGGAGATGCACCAGACGTCATAATCGGTACGTTTCTTATTTATGGGTTGCCTTATACTGCCTTGATTGATATAGGATCAACACATTCGTATGTTGCTAGTGGGATATCTGGAATCCTAGGAATAGACTCTAAGATTGCCTCTAGAGAGATGACCGTAGTTAGCCCGCTAGGATAATCGGTAGTGGTAAACATACTTTATGGGGGTGTACCTCTAGAAGTTCAAAGGATGGTTTTTTTGGTTGATCTGATGGAACTATCGCTCAGAGAGTTTGACCTGATCTTAGGCATGGATTGGCTAGGAAAGTATCAAACGAATCTGGATTGTGCCGCCCGACGCATGGTAGTGATAACTCTCGAGGATGAAGAAGTGGTGGTAGTAGGTGAGAGGAGGAACTATTTATCTAATGTGATATCTACTTTAAAGGCTGAGCGAATAGTGAAGAAGGGCTCTGAGGCGTTCATAGCTTTGGTTTGTGCCTTGGAGGGCAAGGATCTATCTATGGAGGATGTTAGAATAGTGAAGGAGTTTTCTGAAGTTTTTCCAGAAGAGCTTTTAGGTTTGCATCCGGACCGAGAGGTGGAATTTGGTATTGATCTTTATCGGGGACAGCATCTGTTTTGATTGCCCCATATAGGATAGCGCCCAAGGAGTTGGTGGAGTTGAAAGCTCAGATTCAGGAACTGCTGGATCGAGGTTTTATCCTACCGAGTGTATCACCTTGGGGAGCACCGGTGTTATTCATCAAGAAGAAGGACGGATCGATACATATGTGCATTGACTACCGTCAATTGAACAACCTGACCATTAAGAATAAGTACCCGCTACCAAGGATAGACGACTTGTTCAATCAACTAAGGGGGCTTCAGTCTTTTTGAAGATAGATTTGCGGTCAGGGTATCATCAGCTTAAGGTCAGGGAGGCAAACATTCATAAGATGGCATTTCGAACTTACTATGGCCACTACGAATTCCTGGTGACGCCATTTGGTTTGACCAATGCACCAGCAGCATTTATGGACATGATGAATCGAGTTTTCCAACCCTATCTGGACCGATTTGTCATTGTACTCATAGAAGATATCTTGGTCTATTCCAGATCAGAGGAGGAGCATGACTCGCATCTTCGTGTGGTCTTACAAATTTTGAGGGAAAAGTAGCTGTTCGCCAAATTCAGTAAGTGTGAGTTTTGGCTAAAAGAGGTTACCTTTTTGGGTCATGTTGTGTCTGCTGAGGGGATTAGGGTTGATCCCCGGAAGGTCGAAGCTCTACTGCAGTGGAAACCACCTAAATCTGTGCCTGAAATCTGAAGTTTTCTTGGTCTAGCTGGGTATTATAGAAGATTCATTGAGGGGTTCTCCTTGATCGTGGCTCCATTAACCAAGTTGCTACGGAAAGGGGTTCCGTTTGTTTGGTCAATAAGCAACAGGAAAGTTTTGAGAAGCTAAATAGGATTCTGACAGAAGCTCCAGTGTTGATTTAGTCAGAGGCCGAGAAAGAGTTTGTGGTTTACTGTGATGCGTCACACATAGGTTTAGGATGTGTGTTGATGCAAGACGGAAAGGTTGTCACGTATACGTCTCGACAGTTAAGGCTACATAAGTTGAATTATCCCACACATGACTTGGAGTTGATGGCGGTGGTTTTTACTCTAAAAATCTAGAGACATTATTTGTATGGGGAGAAGTCCATTATTTATTCAGATCATAAGAGCTCAAAGTATCTCTTTACCCAGAAGGAATTGAATTTAAGACAGAGGCGATGGGTTGAGTTGTTGAAGGATTACGATTGTTCAATCAAATACCACTCGGGTAAAGCTAACGTGGTGGCAGATGCATTGAGTTGTAGGGTAATCCTCGATTTGAGGGAAATGTTTGCACATCTTACCTTGTATAATGATGGGAGTTTGTTGGCTGAGCTTCAGGTGCAACCGACGTGGATAGATCAGATCAGAGAGAAGCAATTGTTGGATGAGGTCTACTAGACTACTTCAAGTTTAGAGTGGTGAAGTAAAGGATTATAATATGGGCAGTGAGGGAGTTCTGTGTTTCTGAGGAAGGATTTGCATGCCGAAGGATTCGGAGTTGAGGCGTAAGATTTTGCAGGAAGTGCATAGAGCCCATACGCTATGCATCCTGGAGGAAGTAAGATGTATCGAGATTTGGGAACAATTTTGGTGGCGGTGCAGGCGAAATGACCGAATATGTGAGTAAGTGTTTGGCGTGTCGCCAGTGAAAGCAAAGCATCAGTTGCCTTCGGGTTTGTTGCAGTCGGTGAAGATTTCGTAGTGGAAGTTGGAAAGGATCACAATGGATTTTGTTAGTGGGCTTTCTCTTACACCTACCAAAAAGGATTTGATTTGAGTAGTGGTTGCTCGTTTGATGAAGTCTACTCATTTCATATTGGTGTGAGTAGACTACTCTCTTCAAAAGTTAGCTAAATTATATATAGCAGAGATTGTAAGGTTGTATGGGGTGCCAGTGTCGATCATCTCGGACAGAGACCCTAGGTTTACATCAATATTTTGGAAGGCATTGCATCAAGCGTTGGGCACAAAGTTAGATTTCAGTACAACATTTCATCCATGATTGGATGGACGATGAAAGGGTAATCCAAATCTTGGAAGATATGCTAAGAGGCTGTGTCATGGACTTCAGAGGTCGTTGGGAAGAGTTCTTACCATTGGCAGAATTTGCATACAATAACAACTACAAATCGAGTATCCAGATGGCACCGTATGAGGCATTGTATGGTTGAAAGTGTCGCACTCCCACTTGTTGGACAGAGTTGGGTGAACGTCAGATGTTGGGTCCAAAATTGGTCTCTAAAACGGAAGACAATAATAAGCTAATTAGGGCTCGGTTAAAGGAATGTTCGGACAAACAGAAGCCCTACGCTGATTTAAAGCGTAAAGAGATAGAGTTTGAGGTGGGTGATTAGGTGTTCTTAAAGGTGTCACCATGGAAGAAAGTGGTTAGGTTTGGACGGAAGGGTAAGCTAAGCCCCAGGTTTATCGGGCCTTATCGGATAGTGAAGCGTTTGGGACCAGTTGCCTATCAACTCGACTTACTTACAGAGTTAAGTCAGATTCACGATGTGCTTCACGTGTCGATGCTAAGACGTTATCGTTCGGATCTATCTCACGTGGTGTCCATGGAAAAGATCGAAGTGAGGCCTGATCTATCCTTTGAGGAGGAACCAGTTCAAATTTTGGATCGTGATGTCAAAGTATTATGCAAAAAGATGGTTCTGTTGGTTAAGGTTTTGTGGTGGAATCACGGTTCTGAGGAAGCTATGTGGGAACCCGAGGAATTAATGCGACAGCAATACCCTCATCTCTTTTGACCAGGTATTTTCGAGGCCAAAATTGTTTTAAGGGGGGTAGTACTGTAACATCCAAAATTAGGGGCTATGCATTTGTGTGTTTGTGTGTGAATGCTATGTTTGTCATGATAGTTTAGGGTGCTTTAGGGTCCAAGAATGACTTAGGGGTAAGCCGGAGCCTTAGTAAAAATTTTGCTTTTTGGGCACTTTAGGGGAGAGCTGAATGGGATAGGACTTAAGGGTTGGTGTTTGTGTGTTTTGACACAAGAAGTTTATTGGTGAAGTGGCAAAGAGGCGCCACTTAAAGCTCTGGAAGGTGACATCTCAAGGAAGCTGGCAGGGAGCAGGTTCGAGCTGCGTAGATCCCCTTTGAGGGATTTCTTTCTGACGCCAAGGTGGGGAAAAGTTGCTCTCAGCTTGGACTCTGATGGATGAGTGTTGAATGGGTCAATACATTTGAATGAGTGGAAGAGAGCAATTCAAGGAGGAAGAAGGGGTCAACAAGCTTGAATGGAGAGTGGAGAGTGATCGTGGAGAGAATCATGGGATTGGGAGAGAGGGAGAGTGATTGGCCGAATGTGGGAAGTGTGTGTGTGTGGGAGAGGGGGTTCGGTTTAGTGTTGTTAAGGGGGTGACCGAATGTTAGATGATGGCATTAGGGGTGTTGAGAATTTTGGCTAGCTAGAGAAACTAATAGCATTTTTGTTCAACTCTTTTTGTCAAAACCAAACATTATACCACTTTGTGCATTTTTGGCTTTTCTCTCAAATATCAAAACACTCTTACACTTTTTGTTTTGCAATTTTTTCTCCCATTCACCAAAGTCGAAACACCTCCCAACACTCTTCATATTTTCTCCTTCTCTTGTGCTTGGCTGAAACTCACATTACCATCCACTCTCTACTCCCATTTCATTTTTTTTGCCGTAAACACCAAAGCCGAAACCCTCTGAAGCCTCATCTCCTGCAGACACTCTGGCATTTTCTTCTCTTTTCTCTCAAACATCATAGTCGAATCTCCTTTGGTAGATAGCTCCTTTCTTCTCCATCTTATTCTTTGCAAGAGCAGAACATTTTAGCATTCAGTAAGTTCTTTTTGGTTTAGCCGAATCTCTCTAAACATCAAGTCACTATTTTTCTCCTCTTATTTTCTTTGGAAGGAAGTCAAATTCCTTTGACATTCATCTCCTTTTCTTTCAATTTTTGTTCTAGTGGATTGCCGTTAACTGTTCTTCACCACTCCCAATCGGTTTCTCTAGTGTTGTGGTAAGTGTTTTCATTTTGGTTCAATCATCTCTTTTCTTGGTGGACTGCCGAAGGCAATTGCCATACTCTTTAACTCTTGGCCAATTGTAGGGGGTTCATCTTCGTGTTCTTCTGGCTTCTGGATTACGATTGGAGTGTGTTAAGGGACAATCGGTTCTAGTCCATTTAGATTCTTAATCTCTGGGATTTGTCGATCTAGGTAAGGCTTAGTTTTAAGTGTCTATTCGCTTTTATTCAATTTCACTGCTTTAATCCAGTTTAGTGACCAAGGTTGTTCATGGACTCAAATGTCAGCCAAGCGAAAGGAGGGGTTGGACCCACGGTCCTAGCCCCTAAGTTCAAAAAGTGCGTGGTATCTGCTGTTTGGGATTGGCCACCAGGTTGTGGGCGACTTCTAAGCAGAATAAGAGGCAGATAGCAGTAGTCTCGATAGTGATAGTATCGGCATAGATAGCATAGTGCTGTGCGTATCTAGTGTGTAAGATTTACACACTTTAATATTATTATTATGTGTTTTTAATTTCTTTGGGGCTGAAAAGCCACAATGGCTAGATGAATAAGCGTTATGCCATTATGGGCATGGTTGATGTACCAGGTAAGTATCCTGCTATTTATGTATATGCTAATAAAAGTATGCCATCATAATATTATGCATTTGACAGTATGTTGCATTCGGTTGACATTTGTATGCATGGGTTGGATATGATATGAAAGAGGAAGTGTAAGACTTCACTAGTGGTTTGGTACCACACGAGGGTGGCCCCACATTATTGATTCGTGACTAAGTCTCAGTGGTTTGGAACCACCAGTGGTTTCGTACCACATATTGATGATTTTGTGACTCGTCCCAGTGGTTTGGTACCAAAGTGAGTTGGCCCCACATATATGATTATTCGGGATTGTCACTAGCGGTTTGGTACCACAAGTGGGTTGGCCCCACATATGATATTTTGTGACTATGTCACCAGTGGCTAGGTGCCACATATGGAGTGTAGTGGATGGATGGTTGATTGTGGAAATCCCCACGAAGTGATCGGCTGGTACGAGTGGTGTGTAGAGGATGGAAATCTAGGATTGGGCCGGGTACATTGCACCCATTTCTGTACATGCTATTTTTGAGTGGGCTAAGGCCCAATATGTGGTTGTGGGCTTGAGGGCATCTATGATGTTTTAAGGGGGAACTTACACACTGAGTCTTGGTGACTCACCCCCTCTGCTTAATCTTGCAGGTGATCAGTGAGACGTGGACTTGGGAGTCAAAGAGACTCGAGGAGGCCACAGCTTGTTAATTTCAGTAAACTTAGTTTCTTTTTTAGACGTTTTAATTTGGGATTTTAATTGTTGTAATAAGGCCTTTCTAAATTGCTATTTGGTTTTTCATTTTAAATTCCACTTTGATACAACATTATTTTACGACTTAAACTTAATTGTTAAAAAGAAGTTTTCTAAATAATTGCAACCTAAATATCTATTTTTCTCACAAGTGCTAACATAGATAGTAAAAGAGCGATTAATCCAACATGGAAATTTTTCTTAAGCGGCAAACCATTGTTTTTAAAACATCACTTGAAATTAAGAGTTTCAAACTTCGGTTTCCATCAATATCCCCAACATTTCTTTTCAACCTTTACCTCGACATACCTAGATCTGGTCGTGACGTCTAGACTAGGTTTGGGATGTTACATGTATGATAAGTATGGTTTGTTTAAGTTAAATTTGGCTATTGAGAATGAGGTTTAATTTGAAATTATGATAGAAATTGTAAGATTCTTGTTGTGCATGATTTAGGATGTGAAATTTATTTTTAGATGGATTTATTTGAGATGAGTTTGAGCATAGCTATAGATGGTATGGTTACTGATGGATTAGTGTTTGTATAGGTATGTTTGGTTGCATTTTGAGACATGAATTGGTTTTGAATTGAGGCTTGTAGGTAATTCAATGTGTGGGAGGCAAGATTGGCCTTGAAAATAGCCTATAATTGCCCACACGGTTGAGCACACGGGCGTGTGGCTTGACCGTGTTGTTTAAGGTTTTTAAGTGAAACAAGTCAGGCTTGACCATGGGCTGAACACACGGGTGTGTGACTAGTTGTGTGGTGTAAGTCAGGCTCGACCGCGGGTGAGGCACACGGGCATCTTAGGCTGTGTGGACAAGTCAATAGGTATGCCTGTTTTGCCACGGCTTGGACACATGGGTGCGTCCGAGGCCGTGGGCCTACATGAGTTTGTGACCTCTGTAACTTAGAAAAATGTTTGAATTTCAAAAATTTTTATATGTGTTCGATTTAGTCCCGACCTCTTTCTAACATGTGTTTATGGTCTCGTAGACCTCATTAAGGGACTATATGATTAAGTTTGAATATGATTGAATGATAATTGACTGTGAGTTGTGAAATGGATATGAAATGTTTTGATTGTTTGGTAATGCATTTTAACCTTATTCCGACGACAATTACGGGTTAAGGGTGTTACAACAATAGGCACTTATAACCATCCAATTTCAAGCCAAAATCATATACTATCAATACCAAAAACCAAAATGCTCATAAGCATCCCAAATGGCCAATCAAATTCATACCAAATTTCACAACAAAAAATTACCTAAATGATCAAACTCACCTATTAGACTTTGTGCCTCAATCAACATGCATAATACATTCTCAAATTCAACCATTTGCTACCTTCAATACCAAATCTCAACAAGACATTCACATAGCAATTATAACCACATATCAAAGGGCCATTTACACATATTTTCATAACCAAGTATACCAAAATAAGCCAAATCACATTGCTATACACCTAACCAAAACATACATTATTTACAAGACAAATCAATTTGATATATACATTACAAACATATAGGCCATATTAACCACAACACCTATACATGCCATATAACCAAGTACACAAGTTCAAAAGTACCAAAACGACAGTTGGATAGAGTGATGAGATCTCCGAAAACTCCCAATCCGAGCAAGTTTCGAAATCACTATAAAACACGGAAAAGTAAACAGAGTAAGCTATTAAGCTTTGTAAGCTCGTATGGCTAATAAGTACAACTTACCATTTAATCACAATTTAAGTAAGTAAGCATGACATAATGAAACTCAATTTTATCCACAAGTCTAACACAAACTAATCCACATGGTTAGACATGAAGTTCACAAATTTCTTAGATTTAATGCTTATAAGATTCACGTACATACTTGTACCGATACGTATCAATCACTTACTCTTTCATATTGTAACAACCCATCTTTAGTGAGATCGGAACAGTGGTTTCAGGACCACAAATGCTAGTTAAAATAAATTTTTATTTTATTTTATTTTATGGTTGCTATTATGATAGGAAGGTCACATGAAAATTTTGATACAAAAAATTTATCGATTGTGTGGTTAATTAGGTAAAGGACTGAATTGCATAAAATGCAAAAGCTGGATTCTAGTAGCTATAGGTATTAAATAGCTATGGAATTCAAAACTTAAGATCCTTATATGGCAATTGGACCATTTAAGAGTAGTTAGTAGATATTTTAATGACTCATCCATGGAAAAATTAGAAAAGGTAAGGGACTAAATTGGAAATCACAAAAATTAAACGAGGTTAATTAAATAAAAAGAAATAATCATCTATTTTCATATTATCTTACCTAATTTTTCTATGGAAACCTTAGGAGAGAGGAAGAAGGCTTTTCAAGCTTAAAATGGTATGAAATAAAGTCTCGTTTTTAATGATTTTTATATTTTTAGAATCGGGATAATCTAATCTCTATATTTATAGGATTAATTTGAAAAGTTATCAAGGTAAGCCATTTGGGTCATGGATGAATATGCTGAAAATTAGAAATTTATGGTAGAAAATGAAAGGTTTTTCATAGATAAACAACTTTTACAAAGCAATTTTTGATGAAAACTTGATTTAGGGACTAAAATGAAAAAGTGGTAAAACCTATAGAAAATTCTAAAATTTTTGAAATGCGTGTGCTGTAAAAATTGTTATTAAATTTAGGTTAGGGTTGGAAATATGACTAGATTGCATGAATTTCATTTTCCGAGCCTAGGGACGAAATTAAAATTTTTGAAAAAGAATAGGGGCAAAATGGTAATTTTGCCTAGGATATAACTGAATGCAAATGTTTATGAAATGTGATAGATTAATAGTTAAATTTATTCATATAGATCTGGAAATACCAACTAACAAACTAGATCGTAGGAAACAAAAGGTTTCGGATTAGTTGAAATTCAAAAATGAACCATTTTCAAGGTAAGTTCGTGTAACTTAAATATGTATGTTAAATGCTTGAATTGACTTGTATGATTGTCTTGATATGTATGAGATGATATACATAATGAAATAATCATAAGTAGTGAATGAGGACAAATTGTCATGTTCCGGTTGAACGTTGAGATTCGACGGAGTAAGGTGATATCCTCAGACGAGAATAACATTACACATGTTGTATAAAGGATTTAGCCCGAACGGATAATCCTAATGTAAGCCCTCTTGAGCATATAATATAGATTGGATTTAGCCCGGACGGGTAAGCTCTCTAGAGCATATGCTACGGATTGGACTTAACCTAGACTAGTAATCTTGTTATAAATATGTGGCTCAAGAGTGTACCTTTATTTATGTGCCCTAATGGGTTCAACGGAAAAGACTCTTGAAATATTGAAAGGTAGAATTAATGGAAGTTTGTATGTAATGAGCTCATCTATGTCTACTTGATATTCTTATGAGATTATGTGACTAACTTGTTTGAATAAGTGTATGTGCTTAGGTAACTTACCCAAAATTTGATGGACTGTGTTTTATGTATGCTTGTATTAATAAATATAACCGATTAGTTTATTTACCATTATACAAAATTACTAAGCATGAAAATGCTTACCCTATTTAATTTTCCCTTGTTTTATATTGCTTGTAAGCTCGCGAAGGTTGGAGGATCGGTCGGAGCATAATCACACTATCCACTATCTCCTTTTTGGTATATTTAGAAATCTCATTTTGGTATAATGGCATGTATAGGCTTATTTGGCCAAATGATGACTTGTAAGTGATGTTTTGTAATCTAGCCATTGGAATGGCTAGTAATGATTTGTTTGGTATGTTTATAAGTTATCTCATGATTAATGCTTATGTGTTAAATGTGGATGAATAGAGTATGTTTATCATGAATATGCACTAAAATTATGATTATAAACATGAAATGCATGTGATATTATGCCATGTTAGATGTTAGTTTAGGCTTTGTTTTAATGCTTGATTTGGCTGGTATGTATATGCAAATATTGGTGGAGGTTGTTGGCAAAATTGGGTGAGAAATTGAAGCTAAGAAATGGATTCCTTTTTTCCACACGGTCGAGTACATGGGCATGTAGCCAAGCTGTGTGTATCTTGTACCTAAAAATTTTTAGAAACAGAATGCTCAGAATCGAGCACACAAGCAGAGACACGGGCGTGTGTCTCAGCTGTGTGGGAGACACAACCGTGTGAACATTGCACCTAATTTCAAAAATACAAATTTGTCACACAGGCGTGTGACTTCAATTTCTTCATGCCTTAGAAGTCAGAGAGTTACACGGGTTAAGGACACGGGCGTGTGTAGTCACACGGCCCAACCAAACGGGCGTGTCCCCAAACCACACGGGTGTGTGGGCACTGTACTAAGAAAATTTTTGGAATTTCATGAAAAATTCCCTGAGATCCCGATTTAGTCCTGGTTTGTTTCTAATGCTCATAATGGGCATCAATGGCCCATTTAAGGGATGTTGTGTATAACTTGGTGATGAATAGTGATTAACATGAAATGTCTGTAAATGTTCTAAAAATTTTTGGTAACGCTTCGTAACCCTATTTTGGCGACGGATACGGGTTAGGAGTGTTACATTTAGTGGTGTCAGAGCTACGATTTAGCAGATTCTCGGACTAACGTAGCAACTACGGGTCTAGCTATACATGCCAAGCTAAGTGCACTGCTCAAGCTTCTGTGTAATGAGCCGCAACCAGTAGTAGTAGGAGGCTTATTCCTGAGGGCCGTGAAGAGGTAAAAGCTACCTTCTTTGAAATGATTGATGAATTGTTTAGTGAATATATAAGAACACGCCCTGCTGCTCAACAACGTCCCCCGCCTGGTCCACAACTCGATAAAACACCACAGGGTACTAGACCTGTTAGGATTGGTAAGGCTCCGGTTGATAAGATTAAAAATATGGGGCTAAAAAATTTAGGGCTACAACCAACGATGATCCAGAGAGGGTCGAGTTTTGACTGGAAAATACTATTTGGGTTCTCGATGAATTGTCATGCACTCTCGCTGAATGTTTGAAATGTGCGGTATCCTTGCTGAAAGATACAACTTATCATTGGTGGAAAACCATATCTTTTACTGTACAACGGGAAAATGTTACATAGGAATTCTTCCAAACAGAGTTTAGAAAGAAATATATTAGTCATAGGTCATCAAAAAAAGAAGGAATTTTTAGAACTCAAATAGGGAAATATGACAATAGTCGAGTATGAATGAGAGTTTGTTAGAATGAGCAAGTATGCTACTAAATGGGTTCAGACTGAAGCCAATATGTGCAAACAATCTAAAGAAGGGCTAAATGAAGATATTAATTTGTTGATTGGGATTCTGGAATTAAGGGAATTTGCAGTATTGGCTAAAAGAGCCCACAAGATCGAGGAATTAAGTAAAGAGAAGAAGCAAACCAAAAGAGAAGCTCGGGTTCGAGTAAAAGATTTATGAGCAAGACGCAATCATCTGCCTCAAAGAATTCAAAAGTTACTAAGAATGTTCTGCCTCATCAGTGAGATATTTGAGAAAGGAAAGAAGTTCTAAACACTCCAACCCGAGGTCTTCATCTCCACTAGCAACCAGTGTTGGAAACCCTAAGCCACGATGCGATGTCTATAACAAATTGCATTTTGGAGAGTGTCGAATGAGAAGTGGGGCATGTTTTAAATGTGGTTCTCTCGACCATTTTCTTAAGGACTACCCGAAAAGGGTTGAGAAAGATGTTGAACATACCTCGAAGCTGAGTATCTTGTCTCGAGAGGTAGACCACTACAGTATCCCAAAAATGCTGGTGGTAGTCATAGTGCTGCAAAGGACTCAACGATTAAATCTGAGGTACGGGCTCCGGTGAAGACATATGCCATATGTGTAAGGGAAGATGCTCCGGCACCAGATGTTATCACCAGTACATTCTCTTTACTTGATACTGATTTTATTGCTTTGATTGTTCCTGGTTCAATGCACTCATATATATGCACAAAACTTGTGATTGATAAAAGTATGATTGTTGAATTCACCAAATTTGTGGTTAAAGTTTCAAACCCCTTGGGTCAGCATGTTATGGTGGATAAAAGCTATAAGAGTTTTCTGTTGATGATAGAGGGTCATTGTTTTCTGGATAATTTGATGCTATTACCTTTTGATAATTTTGATGTGATTTTGGGAATGGATTGGTTAAAGCAACATGATACAGTAGTAAATTGTAAATGTAAATATATCATGTTGAAGTGTCAAAATGGTGAACTACTTTGGGTTGAATCTGAAAAACTAGATGGGTCATCTAATTTGATTTCAACAATATCAGCACAGAGATATATTAGAAAAGGGTATAAGGCTTATCTTGCTTATGTGCTAGATACCAAAGTGTTTGAGTTGAAAATCCAGTCAGTGCCGGTTGTTTGTGAGTTTCTTGATGTATTTCCATAGGAATTGCCCGATTTTCCACCAGCTAGAGAGGTGGAATTTTCTATAGACCTTGTACCAGGGACGACATAGATATCGATAGCACCATATAGAATGGCTCCTACTGAATTAAAGGAGTTGAAAGTGTAGTTGCAAGAATTAATTGATAAAGGACTTGCTCGACCCAGCTTTTCACCGTGGGTATTGTTTGTAAAGAAGAAAGATGGGTCATTGAGGTTATGCATTGATTACAAAATGCTTAATAAAGTCACAATAAAGAATAAGTACTCGTTGCCTCATATAGATGATTTGTTTGATCAATTAAAAGGTGCCACTGTATTTTCAAAAATTAATCTATGATCTGGTGACTATCAACTACTGGTAAAGGATTCAGATGTGTTGAAGACAGCTTTCAAAACTAGATATGGGCATTATGAATTTTTGGTGATGCCATTTGAATTAACGAATGCCCCGACAGTATTTATGGACTTAATGAACAGAATTTTTAGACCATACCTGGACAAGTTCGTGGTTGTTTTTGTTCATGATATCTTGGTTTATTCTCGAGATGAAAATGAGCATGCTGAGCATTTGAAAACTGTATTGTAAACTTTGCGTGAGAAGAAATTGTATGCCAAGTTTAGTAAATGTGAATTCTGGTTAAAGGAGGTTAGTTTCCTTGGACATGTTGCATTTGCAGAAGGTATTTGGGTGGACCCGAATAAAATTTCAGCTATTGTAAGTTGGAAGCCACCGAGGAACGTTTTAGAAGTCTAAAGTTTTTTGGGGCTAGCCAGATATTATTAGAGATTCGTTAAAGGGTTTTCAATGATAGCTTCTCCGGTGACTCGATTACTGCAAAAAGGATGTGAAATTTGAGTGGACTGATAAATGCCAACAATGTTTCGATAAATTGAAAGCCTTACTAATAGAAGCTCCTGTATTAGTTCAATTTGTGTATCAGGTAAAGAATTTGTAATCTATAGTTATGCCTAATTGAATGGTTTGGGTTGCTTATTGATGCAAGATGGTAAAGTTATAGCTTATGCATCTAGACAGCTGAAGCCACATGAAAGGAATTACCCGGTACATGACCTTGAGTTAGCAGCCATTGTGTTTGCTCTAAAGATATGGCGACATTATCTCTTTGGTAAAAAGTGTCATATCTTTACGGATCATAAAAGTCTAAAGTATTTAATGACACAAAAATAATTGAATATGAGACAACGTAGGTGGTTCTAATTATTGAAGGATTATGATCTTGTTAATGATTACAATCCAGGGAAAGCTAATTTAGTGGCAGATGCCTTGAGTAAAAAATCTTTGTTTGCTTTATGGGCATTGAACGCCCAATTGTCATTATCTGATGATGATTCAATCATAGCTGAGTTAAAAGGTAGACCAATGTTTCGACAACAAATCTGTAAGGTTTAGAAAGATGATGATAAGTAACAGGCCAAATGAGTGGAAAGTGAGTTAGATCCTGATTCAGAGTTTCAGATTGATTCAGATGGTTGTTTGTTGTTCAGAGACAGAATATGTGTACCAAAGAATTGAGAACTAATACAAAAATTTTACATAAAGCGCATAATAGTATTATGTCTGTGCATCCCGATAGCAACAAAATGTATAACGACTTGAAGAAAATGTACTGGTGGTCGGGAATGAAAAGAGATATTTCTGAATTTGTATCTAGATGCTTGATATGTCAACAAATAAAGGCTGAACACCAAGTGCCTTCGGGGCTATCGCAACCAATTATGATTCCAGAATGGAAATGGGAAAGGATTACCATGGACTTTGTATCGGGATTTCCCTTGTCGCCAAAAAAGAAAGATGCTTTATGGGTAATTGTCGATCGTTAGCGAATTTAGCATACTTTATCCTGGTACGTATGGATTTTTCTTTGGATAGGTTGGCAGAATTATATGTCTCTGAAATTGTAAGATTGCATGGAGTACCAACCTCCATTATTTTAGATAGAGATCCTTGATTCACCTCCCAATTTTAGGGTAAATTACAAGAAGCTCTAGGCACTCAGTTACATTTTAGTACTGCATTCCATCCTCAAACAAATGGATAATCGAAACGTATGATACAGATTTTGGAAGATATGCTTCTATGTTGTGTACTTGAATTTTGGGGTAACTAGGAAAAGTATCTACCTTTGATTGAATTTTCTTACAATAATAGTTATCATTCCAGTATTAAAATGGCACTGTATGAGGCTCCTTATGGTCACAAATGTAGAACTCCATTGTATTGGATAGAGTTAAGCGAGAAAACAATACATAGAGTTGACTTGATCCGTGAAATCGAAGAAAATGTGAAGATAATTCGAAACAGTTTGAAGGCCGCCTCAGACCATCAAAAGTCCTATGCCGATTTGAAGAAAAAAGAGATAGAGTTTTAGGTTGGTGATAAAGTGTTCTGAAAGTATCACCATGGAAGAAAGTCCTCTGATTCAATCGTAAAGGGAAATTGAGTCCATGGTTCATCGGACTATATGAAGTCATTGAAAGAATCGGGCCGGTTGCATATCGGTTAGTATTGCCACTTAAGCTTGATAATATTCACAATGTTTTCCATGTATCCATGTTATGATGATATCAATCAGAACCTTCACATGTTATTCGTCTAACAGAAGTTGAAATTTAGCCTTATATGACCTACAATGAAGAATCGATCAAAATACTTGCATATCAGACAAAAGAGCAAAGAAATAAAAAGGTGGCATTGGTAAAGGTGATATGGCAACGGCGTGGTTTAGAGGAGGCTACCTGGGAGCCGGAGGATATCATGAGGAGGCAATACCCTAACCTCTTTTCTGGTAAGAATTTTCGAGGATGAAAATTTCTAAAGGGGGAGAGTTGTAACAGCCCATTTTTGGTGAGATCAAAACAGTGGTTTTGGGACCACAAATCCGAGTAAAAAATAAAAATTTATTTTATTTTATGTTGGTATTATGATAGGAAGGTCACATGAAAATTTTGATACGAAAATTTTATCGATTGTGTGGTTAATTAGGAAAAGGACTAAATTGCATAAAATGCAAAAGTTGGATTCTAGTAGCTATAGGTATTAAATAGCTATGGAATTCAAAACTTAAGGTCCTTATATGGTAATTGGACCATTGAAGAGTAGTTAGTAGATATTTTAATGACTCATCCATGGAAAAATTAGAAAAGCCAAGGGACTAAATTAGAAATCACAAAAATTAAAAGATGTTAATTTATAAAAAGAAATAATCATCTATTTTCATATCATCTTACGCAATTTTTCTATAGAAACCCTAGGAGAGAGGAAGAATACTTTTCAAGCTTAAAAAGGTATCAAATCAAGTCTCGTTTTTAATGATTTTTATATTTTTAAAATTGATATAGTCTAATCTCTCTATTTATGGGATTAATTTGAAAAGTTATCAAGGTAAGACATTTGGATCATGGATGAATATGCTAAAAATTAGAAATTTATGGTAGAAAATGAAAGGTTGTTCATAGATAAAAAACTTTTACAAAGCAATTTTTGATGAAAACTTAATTTAGGGACTAAAATGAAAAAGTGATAAAACCCATGAGAAAATCTAAAAATTTTGAAATGTGTGTACTGTAAAAATTTTTATTAAACTTAGGTTAGGCTTGGAAAGTGGACTAGATTGCATGAATTTCATTTTTCGAGCCTAGGGATGAAATTGGAATTTTTAAAAAAGAGTAGGGGTAAAATGGTAATTTTGCCTAGGATATAAATGAATGCAAATATTTATGAAATGTGATAGATTAATAGTTAAATTTATTCATATAGATCCGGAAAGACCAACTACAAAACTAGATCGAGGGAAACAAAAGGTTTCGGATTAGTTGAAATTTAAAAACGAACCATTTTTAAGGTAAGTTCATGTAACTTAAATATGTATGTTAAATGCTTGAATCAAATTGTATGATTGTGTTGATATGTATGAGATGATATACATAATGAAATAATCATAAGTTGTGAAATGAGGACAAATTGTCATGTTCCGGTTGAACGTTGAGATTCGACGGAGTAAGGTGATATTCTCAGACGAGAATAACAATACACATGTTGTATAAAGGATTTAGCCCGAACAAATAATCCTAATGTAAGCCCTCTTGAGCATATAATATAGATTGGATTTAGCCCGGATGGGTAATCCAAATTAAGCTCTCTAGAGCATATACTATGAATGGGATTTAACCTGGATTGGTAATCCTGTTATAAATATAATGCTCAAGAGTGTGCCTTTATTTATGTGCCCTAATGGGTTCTTTTGCAAATTAAAATACTACTCAAACATCCATTGAAATCTCATTTGTTCAACGGAAAAGACTATTGAAATATTGAAAAGTAGAATTAATGGAAGTTTGTATGTAATGAGCTCATCTATGTCTACTTGATATTCTTATGAGATTATGTGACTAACTTGTTTGAATAAGTGTATGTGCTTAGGTAACTTACCCAAAATTTGATAGACCGTGTTTTGTGTATGCTTGTATTAATAAATATAACCGTTAGTTTATTTACTATTATACAAACTTACTAAGCATAAAAATGCTTACCCCATTTAATTTTCCCTTATTTTATACTGCTCGTAAGCTCACGAAGGTTGGAGGATCGATCGGAGCATAATCACACTATCCACTATCTCCTTTTTGGTATATTTAGAAATCTTATTTTGGTATAATGGCATGTATAGGCTTATTTGGCCAAATGATGACTTGTAAGTGATGTTTTCTAATCTAGCCATTGGAGTGGCTAGTAATGATTTGTTTGGTATGTTTATAAGTTACCTCATGATCAATGCTTATGTGTTAAATGTGGATGAATAGAGTATGTTTATTAAGAATATGCACTAAAATTATGATTATAAACATGAATTGCATGTGATATTATGCCATGTTAGATGTTAGTGTAGGCTTGGTTTTAATGCTTGATTTGGATGGTATGTATTTGCAAATATTGGTGGAGGTTGTTGGCAAAATTGGGTGAGAAAATGAAGCTAAGAAATGGATTCATTTTGTCCACACGGGTAGACACACGGGCATGTGCCTAGGCTGTGTGTGACACACGGTCGAGTACATGGGCGTGTAGCCAGGCCGTGTGTATCCTACACCTAAAAATTTTTAGAAACAAAATGCTCAGAATCAAGCTCACAAGAAGAGACACGGGCGTGTGTCTCAGCCGTGTGGGAGACACGGCCTTGAACACGGGCATGTTACATACCTAATTTCAAAAATAAAAATTTGCCACACGGGCGTGTGACTTTATAATAGCTCGATTTTGGGACTAGTAAGAATAGTGGTTTCAAAACCACTAATTTGAGACCAGAGAAATTATTTTTAATATATTTATATGTGTTATATCATGATTATATGAGTGCACGAAAATTTTGGTGCATTAATTTTGGTGATTGCATGCTTAATTGCGAAAAAGGACTAAACCGCATAAAGTGCAAAAGTTTTATTTTACAAGCTAGAGGTGTCAAATAGCTATAGAATTTTAATTGGAGGTCCTAAATGTACAATTAAGCTTTTTTAAAGGCAAATTCGGCCATAGGGGGACAAAAGATTTAATTTATTCAATGTTTTGTGGATTAGGTGAAGCCTGCCATGTAAAATCCTGAATTTGAGCCTAGTAGATTTGGGCCTATTGGGTTGTAACGCCCTAAAAATCTCAAAACTTTTAATTTCTGTCCATGAGAGTTAATATATATGTGTAGCACTTAGAATAATAATATTAGCATATTATCGGGATTATTTGAAGCCTTAGAGTTAGGGAGACCATAGGAAAAATTTATGTTCTTATTTAGTGGACCCTAGTCTCAGGCATGAGGCCTCATAAGCAGATTAAGTAAAGAGAGGACACAAAAATGGGCTCAGGTTTGGGTTGAGGCCCTAATTAAGTTTTCTATTTGGGCACTATAGGGTTAAAAGGGTAGCATCTGTGTTTAAAACACCAAAGTGGGTTGGTGGCCCAATATTAAGTGACGCTGCAAGGGAGCTAGAGGGTGGTGTCACTAGCAGTTGAAGGAGGCCCAAGTTTGCCCGCAAAGAGCCCATGTCTTTGGGCCAATTTCGGCACTTAAAAGAGCAAGGAGGAATGGACGGCATTAAGGCTTATTTTTAGGAGGGATTTAATGATAATATTGTGCTGATAATAGAAGAAAGTGGTGGTGTTATCTAGGAGTCTTTTGAAGGTGTGAAGAGATTTAGATAAAGGAGAAAAATTAGGAGCTATCTGCTGAGAGCAGAGTTGGCTAAAATTCCATCACCTAGAGGAGTAAAGAAATCAGTTTCTAATTGCCATAGGGGGTTGGGATAGCTCATCAATTTCGGCATTTGAACCCTGCTCTTTTCTTCTTCCTTTGTGCTGAAAATCTGAAAGCCATCTTAGTTGTTTTTATTTTCTCATCTTTTCTCTTCCAAAAGCCAAAAATCACCACCTCCCTCACGCTTTTCTTTTTCTTTGAAACCTCTTTCTAGCCAAATCTTTTGATCCCCATTGTTATTCTTCTCCCATTCACTAAAAGCCAAAACTACGTTCTTGTTTGTTCTTGTAGCCGAAATCTCTAAGCCTTTCCTTGATTTCTTTTTACTTTCTTTCTATGCCAAAGCCGAAACACTTTACTTAGACCTTTTAAAAGTTGAAAGAGCATTAGTTCATCTTTTTCAGGATTTTCATAAAAGCTAAAATCCCAAGATCTCATCTCCTATGTTTGTTGAATTCTCTCTGAGGTGTCTGCTTGTACCGAATCTTGAAGAAAACTTAGGGTAAGTGTCGATTCATAAGATTATAATCTTTTTGGCTTTTTAGAGACTCTAGCCGAATGGCTATTTAGAAACTAATCTCTTATTTCTCTTATTTGCGGCGTTCCGGATTTGAAGAGGAGTCAATCGCTTAGATCTCTAAGTCGGGGTTCAGTAACACTCGAATCGTGTTGCTTTTGGGATTTCAAGGTAAGGAGATCTATTAGTTTTAACGTGTAAATTCGGGTATTATTAACCCTTGGCCGAATGTAAGGGAGGCCAAACCTTCGTGGTTTTTCAGTTTTTCTTAAACCAAGTTATAGATTGAGGATAGTAGATTCGGATAGCAGGGATATCAACTAAGAGTATAGTACTACGCGATATCAGGCATGTAACTTTTCACACCATTAGATTGTCTGTTAATATGTGTTAATAAATCTACTTATATTCTGTTAAATGGTGAAATCCGGCATAACGTTCGAAACCCGAGGAGGGTAAAAGCGAATCACCAGGTTAGTGATCTCTGTCATTCTTTAGTGAATGTTCCTATTAAGATGATATGTTTTATAAGTATGCCGATTTCTGTGATTGCACGGGGTTGGGTTTGATGAAAGGGGAAGTGTTCTGTGTAGTGGCTTTTGCCATGATCATTGTAGTGGCTTTTGCCATGATGCATTGTAGTGGCTTTGCCATGATCATTGTAGTGGCTATTGCCATGATCTGATGATGAGCAGCATGACTACCATCAATGGCGTGTAGCGGTGTGGGTTGATTGTAGAAATCTCCAATGGTGTGAATGGCAAGTAAGGGTGGCATGTAGCGGATGGAAACCTAGGATTTGGGTTGGGCTTGCATAATTTTTGTTATATATATATATATATATTAATCTGTTATTCTATTCTGTGGGACTAAGGCCCAAATCTAATGGTGCATGAGGGTTGCACACTGAGTCTTGCGACTCAACCCATTATTTAACATTTTTAGGAAGCACCTAGTGCTTTGGACCGGGCTGGAGAGGAGCGCAAGGTGGCCATGCAAAAGAACATTTGGATTTCAACTTCCATAAGACTTTAGTTTATTATTTTATATTTTTATTTAATGGGTTTTAAATTTCAATGTAATAAGGCCATGGGCCAGTAGACTTTATCATTTTTGGTTTTATGTTGGGTTTTATTGTTAGTAAACATTTAAATTTTATGTTTAAATTAAGACATGTGATAAATTACTAAATTTTCGGTATAAATGTTTAGACCTGATAATTGTTTTTCCAAAGTGCCACAAGTTTTATAAAATCTCCTTAGTGGCATACCAGATCCGGTTGTAATGTTTGGGCCGAGTTTAGGGTGTTACAAATTGGTATCAGAGCCCGGTTCAAAACTCGACTTTGGGGTTTTTGGGCTAAAAATGTTTTCTAAAGATGGGTTTTAGAAACATGCATGTTTATAAATAGTACAGGGTTATTTTCTCGGCATGGCACCTGTGCCTCCAGCCTAAGTCCGCCAGGTAAGTATTCTGAACTCACTATGTGATATATATATCTGTATGTGGGCTTGATGGGCTTTAAGGGACGTAAACTATCTTAGCTAGAACTTGATAAACTTTAGGCCTAGTTTACATCATACTTTTCAACTTCCATAAAACTTAAACTAATTAAACAAACCCGGGAATAAGTCGCTGAGCTATGGTGTGGCAACAGGCATACGCATGTTTAGGATTGGATTCAGGGAGAGCTTGGTATTTAAGCAGTCCTAGTGACTCACCTCCTCTTCGCTGGAATCCTACCTGGTGCATAGTGACCGTTCACCCAAACCATGAGGACGTGTTGACAGGCCAAAACTTATAATTAAAACCCGAAAGGGACCAGCCACCCTGTTTTGTAAAATCCTAAAGTAAACCCTAGTTTTTAAATCACAAAATTACCCTTGACTTGTAAAAATTTCCCTAGTTTTGTAAAATCACCAAATTACCCCTGATTTGTAAAATGACCAAAATACCCCTGGTTTGAAAAAAAATTAACAAAATACCCCCGATTTGCAAAATTATCAAAATACCCCTGATTTGTAAAATTACTGAAATACCCCCAAATTGTGAAATTACCCAAATAACCTTATTTTAAAACATCACCAAGATACACTATTTTGAAAAAAAATTACGAAAAATACCTCTGTAGGTAAAATTTTGAAAATACCCCTGGGTAGTGAAACAACGAAAATACCCCTAGGTGGTGAATGTAAGTTTATAAGGCTATTTTTATGATTGATGTGTGCTAAATGTTGACTGAAGGTGAACTCTAGGACAAGGAAGTATCGACTTGAGAACTAAACCCGTAGATAGAATTCGAATTCGAAAGAACTACTATCGAAATGATTTTACATAAGATCGTTAGCGGTTAATAAGTGGGAAGAATTAATTATTCATAAAATTCTTAATCAGATAAACGTCGATAGAAAGAATGAGAACAAGGGGACTAAGAACTCCAGATGCGAATAATGGTGCATACCCTACTGTAGTATATTGAGTGTTTATTTTTATTTTTTTTAAATTAGAGTGCGCAGCAGAAGCGTAGTGATGAGACTTGGGTAGTACAATTGATAGTTAGTTAAAAATTTCAAGGACGAAATTTCTTTAAGGGGGTAGAACTATAACATCCCAAATTTGGGCCTAGTAGATTTGGGCCTATTGGGTTGTAACGCCCAAAAATCTCGAAACTTTTAATTTTTGTACATGGGAGTTAATATGTATGTGTAGCACTTAGAATAATAAGATTAATGTATTATCGGGATTATTTGAAGCCTTAGAGTTAGGGGACACCATAGGAAAAATTTATGTTCTTACTTACTGGACCCTAGTCTCAGGCACGAGGCCTCATAAGTAGATTAAGAAAAGAGAGGACACAAAAATGGGCTTAAGTTTGGGTTGGGGCCCTAATTAACTTTTCTGTTTGGGCACTATAGGGTTAAAAGGGTAGCATCTATGTTTAAAACACCAAAGTGGGCTGGTGGCCCAATATTAAGTGACGCTGTAAGGGAGCTAGAGGGTGGCGTCACTAGTAGTTGAAAGAGGCCCAAGTTTGGCCACAAGGAGCCCATGTCTTTGGGCCAATTTCGACACTTAAAAGAGCAAGGAGGAATGGACGACATTAATGCTTATTTTTAGGAGGGATTTAATGATAATATTGTGCTGATAATAGAAGAAAGAGGTGGTGTTATCTAGGAGTCTTTTGAAGGTGTGAAGAGATTTAGATAAAGGAGAAAAGTTAGGAACTATCTGTTGAGAGCAGAGTTGGCCGAAATTCCATCACCTAGAGGAGTAAAGAAATCAGTTTCTAATTGCCATAAAGGGTGCTTAAATTTCTATAAATAAGGGGGGATAGCTCATCAATTTCGACATTTGAACCCTACTCTTTTCTTCCTTCTTTGTGCCGAAAATCTGAAGGCCATCTTAGTTGTTTTTCTTTTCTCATCTTTTCTCTTCCAAAAGCAAAAAATCACCACCTCCGTCACCCTTTTCTTTTTCTTTGAAACCTCCTTCTAGCCGAATCTTTTGATCCCCATTGTTATTTTTCTCCCATTCACTAAAAGCCGAAACTACATTCTTGTTTGTTTTATAGCCGAAATCTTTAAGCCTTTCCTTGATTTCTTTTTACTTTCTTTCTAAGCCAAAGCTGAAACACTTTACTCAGACCTTCTAAAAGTCAAAAGAGCATCAGTTCATCTTTCTCGGGATTTTCATAAAAGCCGAAATCCGTAGATCTCATTTCTTGTGTTTACCTAATTCTCTCTGAGGTGTCTGCTTGTGTCAAATCTTGAAGGAAACTTAGGGTAAGTGTTGATTCGTGAGATTTTAGTCTTTTCTAGCTTTTTAGAGACTCTAGTCGAATGGCTATTTAGAAAGTAATCTCTTGTTTCTCTTATTTGCGGCATTCCAGGATTTGAAGAGGAGTCAATCGCTTAGATCTCTAAGTTGAAGTTCAGCAACACTCGAATCGTGTTACTTTCGGGATTTCAAGGTAAGGATATCTATTAGTTTTAACGTGTAAATTTGGGTGTTTATTAACCCTTGGCGAATGTAGGGGAGGCCCAATCTTTGTGTTTTTCGTTTTTCTTTAACCAAGTTATAGACTGAGGATAGTAGATCCGGATAGCAGGGATATCGACTAAGAGTATAGTACTACGCGATATCAGGTGTGTAACTTTTCACACCATTAGATTGTCTGTTAATATGTGTTAATAAATCTGCTTATATTCTGTTAAATGCCAAAATCTCGACATAACGTTCGAAACCCGAGGAGGGTAAAAGTGAATCACTAGGTTAGTGATCTCTGTCATTCTTCAGTGAATGTTCCTGTTAAGATGATATGTTTTATAAGTATGCTGATTTCTGTGAGTTCACGGGGTTGGGTTTGATGAAAGGGGAAATGTTCTGTGTAGTGGCTTTTTCCATGATCTGTTGTAGTGGCTTTTGCCATGATCTGTTGTAGTTGCTATTGCCATGATCTGACGATGAGCAGCATGACTGCCATCAATGGCGTGTAGCGGTGTGGGTTGATTGTAGAAATCCCCAATGGTTTGAATGGCAGGTAAGGGTGGCGTGTAGCGGATGGAAACCTAGGATTTGGGTTGGGCTTGCATAATTTTTGTTATATATATATATATTAATCTGTTATTTTTTTCTATGGGGCTAAGGCCCAAATCTAATGGTGCATGAGGGTTGCACACTGAGTCTAGCGACTCAACCCATTATTTAACATTTTTCAGGCAGCACCTAATGCTTCGGATCGGGCTGGAGAGGGCGTAAGATAGCCACACAAAAGAACATTTGGATTCAGAAAAAAAAAAGACTTTAGTTTATTATTTTATATTTTCATTTAACGGGTTTTAAATTTAAATGTAATAAGGCCATGGGCCAGTAGACTTTATCATTTTGGGTTTTATGTTGGGTTTTATTGTTTGTAAACATTTAAATTTTATGTTTAAATTAAGTTAAGACATGTGATAAATTACAAAATTTTTGGTATAAATGTTTAGACCTGATAATTGTTTTTCCAAAGTGCAACAAGTTTTATAAAATCTCCTTAGTGACATACCAGATCCGGTTTTAATGTTTGGGCGGGTTTGGGGTGTTACAAATTGGTATCAGAGCCCAGTTCAAAACTCAGCTTTGGGGTTTTGAGGCTCAAAATGTTTTCTAAAGATGGGTTTTAGGAACATGCATGTTTATAAATATTACAGTGTTTTTTTCTCGGTATGGCACCTGTGCCTCCGGCCCATGTCCGCCAGGTAAGTATGCTGAACTCACTGTGTGATATATATATATATATCTGTATGTGGGCTTGATGGGCTTTAAGGGGCGTAGACTATCTTATCTAGAACTTGATGAACTTTAGGCCTAGTTTACATCATACTTTTCAACTTCCATAAAACTTAAATTAATTAAACAAACCCGAGAATAAGTCACTGAGCTAAGGTGTGGCAACAGGCATACGCATGTCTAGGAATGGATTCAGGGAGAGCTTGGTATTTAAGTAGTCCTAGTGACTCACCTCCTCTTTCTTTGGAATCATACACAGTGCGTGAGCGACTGCTCACCCAAACCATGAGGACGTGTTGACAGGCCAAAACTTATAATTAAAACCCGAAAGGGACTAGCCACCCTGTTTTGTAAAATCCTAAAGCAAACCCTAGTTTTTAAATCACAAAATTACTCTTGACTCGTAAAAATTTCCCTGGTTTTGTAAAATCACCAAATTACCCCTGATTTTTAAAATGACCAAAATACCCCTGGTTTGAAAAAAATTAACAAAATACCCCCGATTTGTAAAATTATCGAAATACCCCCGATTTGTAAAATTACTGAAATACCCTTAGATTGTGAAATTACCAATATACCCTTATTTTGAAACATCACCAAGATACACTATTTTGAAACAAATTACGAAAATACCCATGTAGGTAAAATTACGAAAATACCCCTGGATAGTGAAACAACGAAAATACCCCTAGGTGGTGAATATAAGTTTATAAGGCTATTTTTATGATTGATATGTGCTGAATATTGACTGAAGGTGAACTCTAGGACTAGGAAGTATCGACTTGAGAACTAAACCCATAGATAGAATTCGAATTCGAAAGAACTACTATCGAAATGATTTTACATAAGATTGTTCGCGGTTAATAGGTGGGAAGAATTAATTATTCATAAAATTCTTAATCAGATAAACGTCGATCGAAAGAATGAGTACAAGGGGATGAAGACGCTCCAAATGTGAATAATAGTGCGTACCCTACTATAGTATATTGAGTGTTTATTTTTATTTTTTTAAATTAGAGTGCTCAGTGAAAGCGTAGTGATGAGACTTGGGTAGTACAATTGATAGTTAGTTAAAAATTTCGAGGACAAAATTTCTTTAAGGGGGTAGAACTGTAACATCCCGAATTTGAGCCTAGTAGATTTGGGCCTATTGGGTTGTAACGGCCCAAAAATCCTAAAACTTTAATTTTTTTGCGTGGGAGTTAATATGTATGTGTAGCACTTAGAATAATAATATTAAGGTATTATCGGGATTATTTGAAGCCTTAGAGTTAGGGGAGACCATAGGAAAATTTTATGTTCTTACTTAGTGGACCCTAGTCTCAGGCATAAGGCCTCATAAGTAGATTAAGAAAAGATAGGACACAAAAAACGGGCTCAGGTTTGGGTTGAGGCCCTAATTAAGTTTTTTGTTTGGGCACTATAGGGATAAAAGGGTAGCATCTATGCTTAAAACACCAAAGTGGGCTGGTGGCCCAATATTAAGTGACGTTGCAAGGGAGCTAGAGGGTGGCATCACTAGCAGTTGAAAGAGACCCAAGTTTACCCACAAAGAGCCCATGTCTTTGGGCCAATTTCGGCACTTAAAAGAGCAAGGAGGAATGGATAACATTAAGGCTTATTTTTAGGAGGGATTTAATGATAATATTGTGCTGATAATAGAAGAAAGAGGTGGTGTTATCTAGGAGTCTGTTGAAGGTGTAAAGAGATTTAGATAAAGGAGAAAAGTTAGGAGCTATATGCTGAGAGCAGAGTTGGCGAAATTCCATCACCTAGAGGAGTAAAGAAATCAGTTTCTAATTGCCATAAGGGGTGCCAAAATTTCTATAAATAAGGGGGGATAGCTCATCAATTTCGGCATTTGAACCCTACTCTTTTCCTCCTTCTTTGTGCCGAAAATCTGAATGCCATCTTAGTTGTTTTTCTTTTCTCATCTTTTCTCTTCTAGAAGCCAAAAATCACCACCTCCCTCACCCTTTTCTTTTTCTTTGGAACCTCCTTCTAGCCGAATCTTTTGATCCCTATTATTATTCTTCTCACATTCACTAAAAGCCGAAACTACATTCTTGTTCGTTCTTGTAGCCGAAATCTCTAAGCCTTTCCTTGATTTCTTTTTACTTTCTTTCTAAGCCAAAGCCAAAACACTTTACTCAAACCTTCTAAAAGCCGAAAGAGCATCAATTCATCTTTTCTGGGATTTTCATAAAAGTCAAAATCCTAAGATCTAATCTCCTATGTTTGCCTAATTCTCTCTGAGGTGTCTGCTTGTGCTGAATCTTGAAGAAAACTCAGGGTAAGTGTCGATTCATGAGATTTTAGTCTTTTCCAGCTTTTTAGAGACTCTAGCCGAATGGCTATTTAGAAACTAAACTCTTGTTTCTCTTACTTGCGGCGTTCCGAGATTTAAAAAGTAGTCAATCGCTTAGATCTCTAAGTCAGGGTTCAGTAACACTCGAATCGTGTTACTTTCAGGATTTCAAGGTAAGGAGATCTATTAGTTTTAACGTATAAATTCGGGTATTTATTAACCCTTGGCCGAATGTAGGAGAGGCCAAATCTTCGTGTTTTTTCAGTTTTTCTTGAACCAAGTTATAGACTGAGGATAGTAGATCCGAATAGCAGGGATATCGACTAAGAGTATAGTACTACGCGATATCAGGTGTGTAACTTTTCACACCATTAGATTGTCTATTAATATGTGTTAATAAATCTACTTATATTCTGTTAAATGCCGAAATCTTGGCATAACGTTCAAAACCCGATGAGGGTAAAAGCGAATCACCAGGTTAGTAATCTCTGTCATTCTTTAGTGAATGTTCCTATTATGATGATATGTTTTATAAGTATCTTTGATTTACGTGATTGCACGGGGTTGGGTTTGATGAAAGGGGAAGTGTTCTGTGTAGTGGCTTTTGCCATGATCTGTTGTAGTGGCTTTTGCCATGATCTATTGTTGTGGCTTTTGCCATGATCATTGTAGTGGCTATTGCCATGATCGACGATGATGACATGAGCGCCATCAATGGCGTGTGTAGGTGTGGGTTGATTGTAGAAATCTCCAATGGTGTGAATGGCAGGTAAAGGTGGCGTGTAGTGGATGGAAACCTAGGATTTGGGTTGGGCTTGCATAATTTTTGTTATATATATTAATCTTTTATTCTGTTCTGTGGGGTTAAGGCCCAGATCTAATGGTGCATGAAGGTTGCACACTGAGTCTCGCGACTCAACCCATTATTTGACAATTTTCAGGTAGCACCTAGTACTTCAGATCGGGCTGGAGAGGATCGCAAGGTGGCCATGCAAAAGAACATTTGGATTTAGAAAAGAAAAGACTTTAGTTTATTATTTTATATTTTTATTTAATGGGTTTTAAATTTCAATGTAATGAGGCCATGGGCCAATAGACTTTATCATTTTGGGTTTTATTGTGGGTTTTTTTGTTAGTAAACATTTAAATTTTATGTTTAAATTAAGTTAAGACATGTGATAAATTACTAAATTTTTGGTATAAATGTTTAGACCTGATAATTGTTTTTCCAAAGTGCCACAAGTTTTATAAAATCTCCTTAGTGACATACCAGATCCGGTTGTAATGTTTGGGCCAGGTTTGGGGTGTTATAGGCAATATGGGTTTTTGAAGCTCAAACTTTCAGCCAAGCTATCCTCTTGCAAATAAGTGATTATGAAGGTTATTTTTGATGATTTTTGTGTTTTTAGAACCCCTAAAACTTAATCTAGCTAATGAGGAGACTATTTTGCAAAATGGTTGAGAGTATAGGGATTTGCCATGTGAACATTTGTGTTGATTGATGAAATTTTATGGAAGAAAATGAATCTTAGTGGGTTAAAGAACAACTTTTGTGAAATGATTTTTGCATGAAAACACCTAATAGGACTACTTTGTAAAAGTTATAAAATAAATAATAAGCATGTGAAATAGTTGAAATTGGGAGCTCCTATAGGAGAGAAAATGAATCAGCTAGGCTTGGATATGTGAAAAATGAACACATTTCATTTTACTAACCTAGGGGAAAAAGTGTAATTTTGTGAAAGTATAGGGGTAAAATAGTAATTTGCCAAAATAGAAATTTTGAAATGTTTTCAATAATGTGGTGATTTAATAAGTTAAATATGTCATTATAGATCAAGAAGAATGTGGAATCAACCTTGACCGGGGAAAAGGCAATGTTACGGACTAAATTGCAAACTGACATATTTTATATCGAGGTAAGTTTATGTGTAAACGATACATCCTTATTACATATGTTTTTACCTATTAATGTATTGTGTGGATGTAAATGCTTATTGGTGAGATTTATTAAAAATGGTAGAAAATGAGGAAATTCTCGGATGAACCTTCGGGATAGGAATATGGGTATAGATAAATATTCGTAAATATGTAATTATTGGTGGGCAGTGTGCGATACCACTGTAATTATTATTGTTGGTGGATCATGTGCGACTCCACCTTGTTATTTATTAACGATGGTCTATGTGTGATACCATCGTATTTATTATCATTGGTGGGTTGTATACCACCGTGAACATGTAATTATCGATGGGCTATGTGCGATACCACCTTGTTAGTTATTAAATGGTGGGCTATGTAACGAAACCACCAAGTATCCAACAATATTCCGAAGTGTTCATCGAGTGACTTGTCTAAGTGAAATCACATGTGACTTTTTGGTGATAAGTGTAGGGTATAAGTGCAAGTAAATGTGAGCAATGTCTATGATATGTGTTTGGGATGTGGTAAAGTTTGAAATGAGTAAGCATGATTATGAGGATATGAATTGTTTTTATATAGTATGTAATGTTTTTGATTGATAAGTATGTGTATGATGCTTATTGTTTACATATAGACTTACTAAGCTTAAAGCTTACTCCCTTCTCTTTTCCCTTATTTTATAGTGTCGAAGAGCCAGCTCGGGATACGGAGATAATCAGAGGATCACCCACACTATTAACACATCTTGGTATAGTTAGATTTAGCATTTTGAGTATAGCATATATAGTGACATAGTTTTAGTTGAATGTCATATTGTTTTGGCCAAATGTGTTGGCTCATTTCAGGATGAATTCTTTTGTATAAGGCCATAGTTAATGGCTTTTCTTATTAATTTATGAAATGATGAGGTTATTCATGAATGTGCAAGTTGTATGGTTGTTTAATTGGGGTATTTATGTATGAATAAGTTGGTTGTTTAATGTAGTTTATAATGGTGTAAGTAGGGATGGCAGTAAGGTTTTGGTAAATGGCCTTGTTCTTGTCCACATGGGTAGACACACGGGTGTGTGTCTAGGACGTGTGACACACGGCCAGCCTCATGGGTGTGTAGTTAGGCCGTGTGTCCATCTGCATGCTAAGTTGGCAGGTTAGTATGCTCAGTAGTAACCACATGGGCGGAGACACGGCCGTGTGTCTCAACCATGTGGAAGACACAACTATAGGACATGGGTGTGTGCCCAGGCCATGTGAAGTCTGCACATGAATTTAAGAATTTAATTTGCCACACGGTCTAAGGACACGGGCGTGTGCCTTGGCCGTGTGACCATAGTAGGATGATGATGTTAGAAATAGAATGTCATGTTTGTTGGACACGAGCTAAGACACTGGCGTGTCTAGGCCGTGTGAGGGACACGGGCATGTAAAAACCTCTGTATGTTCAGAATGAAAAAAAATCCATATAGACTAGGGACATGGGCGTGTGTGACCACACGGCCTGCCCACACAGGCGTGTCCCCCATCACACGGGCGTGTGGTCCTCTTTTGTGTAAAAATTTTTTAAGTGTTCAAAAGTTTCCAGTTCAGTCTCGAACCACCTTGTAAGTATGTTTAAGGTCCCGTGGACCTATAAGAGGGATGTTATGAACTCGAATGAAAAGTGTTAAGTTGAAGCAAAATTTTATGGCCCAATGTTGTATGTTTGAGTAAGTTAAGCACGGTAATGCCTTGTACCCAGTTTCGATGTTGATTACAAGTAAGTGGTGTTACAATTAGTGGTATTAAAGCCAGGTTTAGTCGGTTCTCAAACTGCCATAGTGTGTGTGAGAGTCTAACTATACATGCCATAAATATATTATGATAGTGTAGTGACTCTTGACAATTTTAAACTGTGTTTTCATATAGTAAATGGATCCCGACCGAGCTGTAGCTAATGATGCTACTAGTAATACGCTGGCTCCCACACAAGGGATCGCGCCAGTAGAAATTAGACCCAAGACATTGGTTCAAGGAGAAGAGGCTTGGGAATCTTTATCCACATCATGAGTAACTGGTATACCGAATTTGTCAGAGCAAATCCTAATGCTCAACCTCCTCCACCCCATCTTATACCTCAGGCAGTCTCCGTATCTCCTCAAGGTATAGATTTAGTAAGAATGACTAAACCCCCGGTCGATAAGATTAAAAAATAAGGGGCTGAGGAATTTAGAGCCAACATAATGATGACCTTGAGAAAGTAAAGTTCTGGCTAAAAAATTCTATGAGGGTGTTTGATGAACTTTCTTGTACACCCGAGGAAAGCTTAAAATGTGCTGTGTCATTACTGAGGGACTCGGTATATCGTTGGTGGAAAAACTAACATCTTTAGTTCCAAGGGAGAGAGTGACATGGGATTTCTTCTTAGAAGAGTTTCGGAAGAAATACATAAGTTAGCTGTTCATTGATCAAAAATGGAAGGAGTTCCTAGAATTGAAGCAAGGTAAAATGTCTTTGGCAGAGTATGAGCGTAAATTTGTCAGACTCAACAAGTATACTCAAGAGTGTGTGTCTGCTAAAGCTATTATGTGTAAAAGATCCGAAGATAGGCTAAACGAGGATATTAGATTACTAGTTGGAATCTTGGAGTTGAAAGAATTCGTGGTGTTGGTCGATATAGCTTGCAAGGCTGAAGAGTTGAATAAGGAAAAGAGAAAAGCTATGATTAAGGCCCAATATGCAAGGAAGAGGCCAATGAGTAAGTCATTCTAAACTCAATGAAAAGGTCTAAAGAAACAAACCCTCGGTCGACCATTTCAACTGTGCATTCACACCGGGACCGTGGTAACACATATTCGGGCTCTAAAGTTCAAGCCACCTCGATGGCAAGTGTGTGCAATACAAAGTCAAATAAACATGAGTATCAAAATTGTGGTAGACAACATACTGGGGAGTGTTGGGGAAACAATCAAATTTGCTACAAGTATGGCTCACCAGACCACTTCATTCAAAATCGTCCTGAAAAGGATGAGAAAGATAGAAAAAATAAGTAAGAGCGAGCAATGTACCTTTGAGGGGTAGACCATAAAGGAACCCAGGAAGTGGGACTAGTAGTAAAGATGCACCTAGAGACTCTGCTGTGAGATCAGAGGGTAGAGCACTTGCAAGGACTTATGCCATTTGCGCTTGCGAAAAGGCATCATATCCAGATGTGATAATGGGTACTTTTTCTCTTCATGATATCTTTGTTGTTGCTTTGATTGATCCAGGGTCTACCCATTCCTATATTTTTATGAAATTGGTATCTAGTATGAATATTATTGTTGAGTTTATAGAATTTGTGATAAAAGTGTCAAACCCGTTAGACAAGCATGTGCTAGTTGACAAAGTGTGTAGAAATTGTCCCTTGACAATTAAATGTTATTATTTTTGGCTAATCTCATGTTGTTGCCGTTTGATGAATTTGACCTAATTCTTGGCATGGATTGGTTGACTGGTTATAATGTTTTAGTAAACCATGGTAGTAAGTTTATTGAATTGAGATGTGTAAATGGAGATATCATTCGAGTTGAATCAGGTAAATCAGATAGTTTGCCTGTAGTGATTTTGTCTATGGTAGCTGAGAAATACATGAGAAAAGGGTATGAGTCCTATCTCGCATTCGTGTTGAATACCCAAGAGTCAGAAGTAAAGATTGAATGAGTGCCTGTAGTATGCGAGTATTCGGACGTGTTTTTGGAAGAGTTACCTGGATTGCCTCCAGTTAGAGAAGTCGAGTTTGGAATTGAGTTATTTTCGAGTACGGCACCTATTTCAGTTTCCCCATATAGAATGGCACCATTGGAGTTAATAGAGTTGAAGGTTCAACTACAAGAGTCAACAGATAAGGGTTTTGCAAGACCAAGCTATTCACTGTAGAATGATCCGTATGTTTTTGTAAAGAAGAAAGACGGGTCAATGAGACTGTGTATAGACTACAGACAGCTCAACAAGGTGACGGTGAAGAATAAGTATCCTTTGCCAAGGATCGACGATTTGTTCGACCAATTTAATGGAGCCACGGTGTTTTCAAAAATAGACCTAAGGTCTGGCTATTACCAGTTGAGAGTTAAGGAGTAAGATGCACCGAAAACTACATTTCGGATGAGGTATGGCCACTATGAGTTCCTCGTTATGCCCTTTGGCTTAACAATTACTCCTGCGGTATTTATGGATTTAATGAACCGTGTTTTTCAACCATACTTGGATAAATTTGCAGTTGTTTTTATTGATGACATACTAATTTATTCTCAGGATGAGAGTGAGCACGCGGAGCACCTGAGAACTATTTTGCAGACTCTAAGAGACAAGCAGTTGTACGCTAAGTTTAGCAAGAGTGAGTTTTGGCTCTGAGACACTGGATTCTAAGGACACATCATGTTAGGTGATGGAATTACAGTTAATCTGAGTAAGATCTCAGCTATTGTTGAGCGGAAACCTCCAAGGAATGTGTCAGAGATTAGGAGCTTTTTGGGCTTAGTGGGTTACTACAAACGGTTCGTTAAAGGGTTCTCCATGATTGCTACACCGATGATGAGATTGATACATAAGGATGTTAAGTTTGAATGGACCGAGAGGTGCAAACAGAGTTTCGAGAAGCTAAAAGCATTATTGACTAAAGCACCGATTTTCGTACAACCTAAGTTGGGAAAAGAGTTTGTGATCTATAGTGATGCATCATTAAATGGTCTGGGTTGTGTGTTGATGCAAGAGAGTAAAGTAATAGCTTATGCCTCGAGACAGCTAAAACTGCATGAAAAGAATTATCTAACTCATGATTTGGAGTTGGCTATTATCGTTTTTTGCTTTGAAGATTTGTCGTCATTATTTATATGGTGAAAATTGTCGAATCTTTACCTATCACAAGAGTTTGAAATACTTGATGAACCAAAAGGATTTGAATTTGTGACAACGGCGGTGGCTCAAATTATTGAAGGATTATGAGCTAGTAATCGATTACCATTTGGGGAAAGCGAATGTGGTTGCGGATGCCTTGAGCAAAAAATCCCTATATGCTTTGAGAGCTATGAGTACGAGCTTAGCATTGTTTGATGATAGTTCTATATTGGCCTAGTTGAGGGCTAGACCATTATTTCTTCAGAAGATTTGTGAAGCTCAAAATAATGATAGTGAAATGCAAGTTAAGAGAGATCAGTGTGAATCTGGAAATAACTCTGATTTTTAGGTTGGTTCAGATGATTGTTTGATGTTTCGTGATAGAGTTTGTGTACCTAAAGATGATGAGTTGATTCGGAGGATTTTACATGAGGCACACAATGGTTGTTTGTCACTACATCTAGGCAGCACAAAAATGTATAATGATTTAAAAAAGTTGTATTGGTGGCCGGGTATGAAAAGAGATATCTCCAAATTTGTTACAAAGTGTTTGATCTGTCAACAAGTGAAACCCGAGCATCAAGTACCTTCTGGATTACTTCAACCAGTGATGGTTCGAGTGAAAGTGGGACCGAATCACAATGGATTTTGTAACGGGGTTACCTATGACTCTGAAAAAGATAGATGTTGTGTGGGTTATCATTGATAGATTAACGAAATTGGCTCACTTTATACCGGTACGTGTTAATTACTCACTTGACAAGTTGGTTGAGCTGTATATTGCTGAAATTGTAAGATTACATGGGGTGCCTATATCCCTTATCTCGGATAGAGATCTAAGGTTTACTTCAAGGTTTTGGAAAAAGTTGCAAGAAGCCTTGGGTACGAAATTAAAATTTAGTATAGCGTTCCATCCGCAAACTGATGGCCAATCCGAAAGAATGATTCAAGTTCTTGAGGATATGCTCCGATGTTGTGTTTTAGAGTTCGAAGGTAGTTGGGAATAATATCTACCTTTGGTTGAATTTTCCTACAAAAATAGTTATCAATCGAGTACACGGATGGCACCGTACGAAGCATTATATGGTCACAAGTGACGGACTCCATTGTATTGGACCGAGCTTAGTGACAAGAAAATACACGGGGTTGATTTGGTTAAAGAAACTGAAGAGAAAGTGAAAGTGATCCGTGATAGTCTGACAACTACTTCAAATCGACAAAAGTCATACACGGATTTAAGAAGGAAAGAAATTAAGTTCTAGGTGGGCGATAAGGTATTCTTGAAAGTATCCCCATGGAAGAAAATATTGAGATTTGGTCGAAAGGGCAAATTGAGCCCGCGATTCATAGGACTATATGAGGTTATTGAAAGGATTGGACTAGTAGCTTACTGGTTACCTTTGCTGGCAGAGTTAGAGGAAATACACAATGTGTTTCATGTGTCGATGTTGCGACGATATCATTCTCATCCTTCGCATGTGATTCCTCCGACCGAAATTGAGATACAACTAGATATGACATATGAAGAGGAACCAATTAAGATTTTGGCTCAAGAGATTAAACAATTGAGGAACAAAAGTATAGCCTTAGTGAAAGTGTTGTGGCAAAAACATGGTGTAGAAGAGGCTACGTTGGAACCGAAAGAAGCCATGAGAGAACAGTACCCAAAACTCTTTATCGGTATGATTTTCGGGGACGAAAATCTCAAAAGGGGATGAGTTGTAACAGCCCAATTTTGGGGCTAGTTAGAACAGTGGTTTCGAAACCACTAATCTGAGACCAGAGAAATTATTTTTAATATATTTATATGTCTTATATCATGATTATATGAGTGCACGAAAATTTTGGTGCATTAATTTTGGTGATTGCATGCTTAATTGCAAAAAAAAGGACTAAACCACATAAAGTGCAAAAGTTTTATTTTACAAGCTAGAGGTGTCAAATAGCTATAGAATTTTAATTGGAGGTCCTAAATGTGCAATTAAGCCTTTTTAAAGGAATAGCCAGCCATAGGGGGAAAAGAGACTTAATTTAGTCAATGTTTGGTGGATTAGATGACTTAATTGAATAAAATAAGAGAAAAACAAGAAAGCTATCATCTTTTTCATTCTCCTTCATCCTCCACCGAAATTTTCAGCAAGAAATAGGGGTTTTTGAAGAAAACTTTTAGCCAGCTATCCTCTTGCAAGTAAGTGATTATGAAGGTTATTTTTGACGATTTTTGTGTTTTTGGAACCCCTAAAGCTTAATCTAGCTAATGTGGAGACTATTTTGCAAAATGGTTGAGAGTCTAGGGACCTACCATGTGAACATTTGTGTTGATTGCTAAAATTTTATAGAAGAAAATGGATCTTAGTAGGTTAAAGAACAACTTTTGTGAAAGCATTTTTGAATGAAAACTCCTAATAGGACTACTTTGTAAAAGTTATAAAATAAAAAGTAAGTGTGTGAAATAATTTAAATTATGAGTTGCTATACGAGAGAAAATGAATCAGCTAGGCTTGGATATGTGAAAAATGAACACATTTCATTTTACGAGCCTAGGGGCAATGGTGTAATTTTGTAAAAGTATAGGGGAAAATGGTAATTTTGCCAAAATAGAAATTTTGAAATTTTTTGAATAATATGGTGATTTAATAAGTTACATATGTCATTATAGATCAAGAAGAACGTGGAGTCAACCTTGATCGGGGAAAGGGCAAGGTTACGGACTAAATTGCAAACAAACATATTTTGTATCGAAGTAAGTTTATGTAAACGATACATCCTTATTACGTATATTTTTGCCTATTAATGCGTTGTGTGGATGTAAATGCTTATTGGTGAGATTTATTAAAAATGGTAGAAAATGAAGAAATTCTCGGATGAACCTTTGAGATAGGAATATGAGTACGAATAAATATCTATAAATATGTAATTATTGATGGGTTGTATGCAATACCACTGTAATCATTATTGTTGGTGGACCTTGTGCGATACAACCTTGTTTTTATTAACGATGGGCAGTGTGCGATACCATCGTATTTATTATCATTGGTGGGCTGTGTGCGATACCACATTGTTAATTATTAAATGGTGGGCAGTGTGCAAAACCACCAAGTATCCAACAATATTCCAAAGTGTTCGTTAAGAGACTTGTCTAAGTGAAATCACATGTGGCTTTTTGGTGATAAGTGTAGAGTATAAGTGCAAGTAAATGTGAGCAATGTTTATGATATGTGTTTAGGATGTGGTAAGGTTTGAAATGAGCAAGCATGATTATAAGGATATGAATTGTTTTTACATAGTATGTAATGTTTTTGATTGATAAGTATGTGGTATGATTCTTATTGTTTACATATAGACTTACTAAGCTTAAAGCTTACTCCCTTCTCTTTTCCCTTATTTTATAGTGTCGAAGAGCCAGCTCGAGATACGGAGATAATTAGAGGATCACCCACACTATCAGCACATCTTGGTATAGATAGATTTAGGATTTTGAGTATGGCATGTATAGGGACTTAATTTTAGCTGAATGTCATATTGTTTTGGCCAAATGTGTTGGCTCATTTGAGGATGAATTCTTTTGTATAAGGCCATAGTTGATGGCTCTTTCTTATTAATTTATGAAATGATGAGGTTATTCATGAATGTGCAAGTTATATGGTTGTTTAATTGGTGTATTTATGCATGAATAAGTTGGTTGTTTAATGTAGTTTATGATGGTGTAAGTAGGGGTGGCAGTAAGGGCTTGGCAAATAGCCTTATTCTTGTCCACATGGGTAGACACACGAGCATGTGTCTAGGCCGTGTGTTACACGACTAGCCTCATGGGCATGGGGTTAGGCAGTGTGTCCGCCTGCATGCTAAGTTGGCAAGTCAGTATGCTCAGTAGTAACAACACAGGCGAAGACACGATCGTGTGTCTCAACTGTGTGGAAGACACGACCATAGGACATGGGCATGTGCCCAGGCCGTGTGAAGTCTGCAGATGAATTTAAGAATTTAATTTGCCACAAAGTCTAAGGACACGGATGTGTGCCTTGGCCGTGTGACCATAATAGGATGATGACGTCAGAAACAGAATGTGAAGATTTTTGCACACGGACGTGTCTAAGCATTGTGAGGGACACAAGCGATGGACACGGGCATGTGTCCGGCCATGTGAAAACCCCTGTAGGTTAGAAATGAAAAATAAAATCCAAACAGACTAGGGACATGGGCGTGTGTGACCAGACGTTCTACCCACACGGGCGTGTCCCTCATCACACGGACGTGTAACACCCCATACTTGAATCCGGCGTGGAAACGGATACGAGGCATTACCATGCATAAATTTGTCTAACAGCATAGTTACAAGCAACAACTTTTGTTTTGAATTAAAACCTTTCTTTAGTTATCTTGGCGTTCATATAATGGGCCCCCAAGGCCTTACACATACACCCAAAAGTCTTCAAGACTCAACCGGGAACTTTCACTCCCATTGAACATTTTTATCCTAAACAGGGGCCACACGCCTGGGGTTTAGTGACATGCCCGTGTGCCCTTGAGACATACCCGTGTTTGACACCCATGGTCTACACTGACTAAATCACACGACCTAGACATGCCCGTGGCCCTGGCCCATGTACCAAACCTTAACATTCTGACTTATCCACACGGCTTGGGCACACGCCCATGTGCTAGCCGTGCCATCCACACGGTCTAGACACATGCCTATGTGGCCAATTAGCAGGCTATCTACTAAGCCCTTTACTAGCTTACATTACACACATGCAAGCTTATACTGATCAAGCAACTCCTAACATAACAACGGTTCTGTAACTTCTATATCATCATTCATTTCATTCCTATTTATACTTAATATCATACACACGTATTCATCTCTTTAAACAAATCAACATTCACATGAATGTGTTAACATTAGCCAATTCATCATGGCCCATTTACAAAACGAGTGTGAAATATTAATAGCCAACTATTTGGCCTTTCAACAAGATATGACACAAAATGAACAACTTCCTATACATGCTATACTCATAATGAAACTTGTCTTTACTATACCAAAAAGTAGTTGATAGTGTGATTTCGAACTCGACGTCTAATGATCCTCGAGCCAACTTCATAGAGCTACAGGGAAAAGGGAAAAGAGTGGGGTAAGCATATAACTTAGTAAGTTTGCATGAAACTCAAGAATAACATATCTATTCAAACTATATTCATTCATGTCATGAAGTAATGGCAACATAGTCTCGCTAAATAAAAGTACTTACCTGTACTTGTTCACACTTATTCTTACCCATCTCATGTCACATAATCTAGTAACTTTTACTTACTCGTTTTTTTTCCTGTATCATTGGGTCACATAATTTAACACATATGCCAACATAACAATATATCCACATCTTTATTATCCATATCATGAACATTACTCATGGCCATACATAAATAGGTTTGGATGAAGTCAAACTCACATACTTACCTCTTTCATTTATGAACAAATTTGATCATTTTAAGTTATTCAAGCATAACATGCATAAGATTTGATTCCAACTCCATATCCCGGATATTGTCTTACATGGGATCTTTCCTTAATGCCGATGCCATATCCCAGATATGGTCTTATACGAGAATCTCATAACTCGATGTCGAAGCCATGTCCCAAACATGGTCTTATACGAGATCATACATAGATGTTGATGTCATATCCCAGATATGGTCTTATACAAAATATTTCGTTGGTGCCGAGGCCATGTCCTAGACATGGTCTTATACAAGACCTTTCCATTCTTATATGCATACATAAGAAGTAAACTTATTCCGGAACTATAACTGGAACTATAATTTATTCTGTTCTCACCATTTACTCGTCGAGACTTCATAGCTCGATTTTTGTTCACAAAATCATGCATTAAAGTAATAATTACTGTTTCAATTATCGAACATCATGAAATACTAATTTCATACACACTTACCTCGATTTCTCAAAAAGTGCCTCAATGCTCGATTTAGTCCTCGATTTTGTTTTTTGCCTCAGTTTCGATCCGAGCTTCGTGTCTCTTGATCTATAATAACAAATTTCTATTATTAAATGCATGTATTAACTAAATGGACTCATATATCATATTTTGGAAAAATTATAATTTTGCCCCTAAACTTTCACATAATTACACTTTTGCCCCTAGGCTCGTAAAATGATTTTCATTCAACTTTCTTGCATTTCAAGCCTAGTCGAATCATTTTTGAACTATAGCAACATTAAATTCCCACTATTTCACTCATGTATGACCATTTCTATAACTTTACAAATTGGTCCTTTTCATGCATCTTTCATCAAAATCACTTAGAAAAAGATGTTTATCATACATCAAAATTTCATATTCTTCCATAAAACATCAAAATACATGCATGTCATACATGGGTAAATTATTGAACATAAACCCTAGCTCAACATATGGCTAGAAATAGCTAAATCGAGCTACGATGGTTTCAAAAATATGAAGAACATTAAAAACGGGGCTAGGGTGCACTTACTTTGAGATTGAAAATTGTCAAAAAGCTAGCAATGGCTTCTCCCCAAATTTTTGGCACAAAGTTTGAAGATGGAGATGATTTTTGTGTTCTTTTTACCTTTTTATTCTTTTATATACTAAAGGACAAAAATGCCCTTAATGACTATTTCTTAAGATTTTTCCTTCCCATGTCCATTTTTGTCCATCAAAAAATATACTAGTCTAATTGCTAAATAAGGACCTCTAATAATTCTCATAATTCTATTCCAAACTAGAACATTTTAGAATCTCACATTTTCTATTCTTTGCAATTTAGTTCTAATGGACAATTTAACCTCTAATCAGTAAAATTTCTTTATGAAATTTTCACACAACCCTATAATCACTTCATAAGTCTTATAAAAAATCATAAAACTCACATTTTTATTATTATTTTTATTTCAGATTTGTGGCCTTGCACCACTATTCCGACTAGGCCCTATGTCAGGCTGTTACAGGGGGTATGGTCCTGTTTTGTGTAAAAATTTTCTAAGTGTTCAAAAGTTTTCGGCTCAATCGAACCACCCCGTAAGTATGTTTAAGGTCTCGTGGACCTATAAGAGGGACGTTATGAACTCGAATGAAATGTGTTAAGTTGAAACAAAATTTTATGGCCCGATGTTGTATGTTTGAGTAAGTTAAGTCCGATAATGCCTCGTACCCAGCTCGGTGCTGATCACGAGTAATGGGTGTTACAGACTTGGTCGTGTGACTTCAATTTCTTCATGCCTTAGAAGTTAGAGAGTTACACGGGCTAAGGACACGAGCGTGTGTAGTCACACGGCTCGACCACATGGGCGTGCCCCCAGACCACACGGGAGTGTGGGCACTGTATGTAAGAAATTTTTTTGAATTTCATGAAAATTCCCTGAGATCCCGATTTAGTCCCAATTTGTTTCTAATGCTCATATTGGGCCTCGAGGGCCCATTTAAGGGATGTTGTGTATAATCTCGGTGAATAAATAGTGATTAACATGAAATGTCTGCAAATGTTTTGAAAATTTCTGGTATCACTTCGTAACTCTATTCTGAAGACAAATACGGGTTAGGGTGTTACATAAATCCTCTTTATACCCGTTGAACCATTTGGAATAATATCAGATACTCAGGAATCTTGCACCCTAAGTGCCAATACATGGTCGAAACCATCTCAATCTCATATCTCATATGTAAATGCTCATCTTGAGCTATCATCGGGTCTGCTCACACAAGCTAATGGTCAAGAAGTAGCTACACGGTGTTGCTCACACAAGTTGACGAGTAATCGAAACACATGCCGAAAAACTCAGCCACTAGTAGAACGTACGGAAATAGGTCATTTGTATCCTATCTATTTCGAATGTTCAACCTGGATTTCACACATCGCTAAATCTTCGTCAAACATTTTTGTAAAGTTGTATTCATCAATAATACAATTATAAATCATTTAAAGCACAATTACATTAATGCTTATTAACATACAAGCTTACCTCGAATTTATACGGAGAGAATTGAGCTATCAATAAACTATTTTGTTTTTCCTCGATCTAATTTCGAACGTTTCTTTTCTTGATCTATATATAATAAAATTTAACTTATTCAAAATAAATTCTATTCAATACAGTCTAAAAATCATGTTTTGGAAAATTACACTTTTTGCCCCTTAAATTTTAAATTCTTTACAATTTAGTCCCTATCTCATAAAAATGAAAAATTCATGTAACTTAATCTAGACCCATGCTAGCTGAATTTCATACAAGCTTATAACAGACATACATTTCATTATTTCACACATTTACCACATAATTTTCACATTTCTTAATTTAATCCCTATTTGACATTTTCAACCAAAATCACTTTACAAAACTTGTTTATCTAACAACAACCATTTATTTTATACTATCAAACATCAAAACCCATACACATTCAACAATGGTGAAACCCTAATACTTTAACAGTTTCACAAATTAGTCCCTGGGTTAGCTAGATTAAATTACAACAACTCCAGAAACATAAAAATCATTAAAAATCGAGGAAAATTGCAATTACATGCATTAGAAATGTTGGATAAATGCTACAAACCCTAACCATGGCTTTTTAACCTTAAATTTCAGTGGTGTTTTGCTTTTGAGAAGATGATACCTTAATTTTACTTATTTTAATTTTAAGTTATTTGGCTATTTACTAATTTAACCTTAACATATAACCTTTATAATTTCATTTTAATGGTCATAAAAGTCCACTCATAATAAAAATTGTATAATTTCATTTTAGAATTGTGGGATTCACTCGAAGAAAGCCAGTTGATTCATCTTAAAAGCCGGAGTCATACTCAAGACTGAGGATCTCTCCTTCAATTCCTTCAAAGCGTTTTAGGGTTTTCTTTATGTTTTTTTTATATTTTCTTCTGAGATGTAATCTTTTATGATTATGAACTAAACCCCTCAAATACCTAAGGGGGATGAAACCTAAGACGAATCTTGTTACTATTTTCTGAGCTATATGATAAATATTTGATTTGTTCTTAACTATGGGTTCTTAATTCTTGTTTTGATATTTCAGGATATTGATTCAATCATTTATGCTCTTAGGTAGAGGAGGAATAGACCCTGTCTAAGAGTCGATCTAGCATAGTTAAGCGGAGTTGATTGCAACCCTAGAGATAGGATGACGAAAATCTGCCGGATTAGGGTCAAACTTAATATGGGAGTCCATAGATCGAGTTAATGCAATTCTAGGGGTTTTAATTAGAAAGATATTTCAATTAATCAACCTAGGGTTAGAAGTTAGTAGCCTCGAGAAAGGTATTAATATATATTAGGGAATCCTACGGATCAAGTCAAGTGAATAAATCGTCTGGTTTAGAGTTAGATAACAAGTGAAGTGTAGGTGGATTCTTCCTCGGATATTGTCTTAATCAATTGGTTTTTCCCTCAAGTATTATCCCCAATTCCTTCTCTATGTCTTAGAATCTTTAGCTTAGTAGTTAGTTAATTTTAGATTAAACAACAATTCCTTTAATTCTTAGGCTAAATAATAAAAAGAAAGTTAGTATTAGTACTTTTGATTCCTTTGGGTTCGATAATCCGGTCTTGCCACTAAACTATACTACTGTTCGATAGGTACACTTGCCTCAAGTCGTTGTCACTTTTAGTTTTTAGGCTATATCATTCATATTATAAATTTTTAAGACTCTAACACACAATCAAGTTTTTGGCATCGTTGCTGGGGAATTGAAATATTAACAACGCTCAATTTTTATTTTTACCTTAGCCATATTTTATTTTTGCAATTAAATTTTTTTTACTTTTCTAATTTTCTTTTATTCTTATCTGTTCCTAGCAGGTACCTCTAGCTTATGACTAGAAGGAACCCGACGGGACCCTTGATTTACAACAGTGATATTGAAGGTATGGTTCGCAGAAATCGTACAGAAATAAGGCGAAGCTTAAACTACATACAAGAAGAGCAAGAGAACGAAATTAATACTACTGAATAGATGGCTGAGAATAAATTGCTACCTCCAGAGGTGGCCGAAAGTCATGCTCCTCGAGCTATGTATGATTATGCTAAACCTAATTTAACAAGAACTGAGTCAAGTATTGTTAGACCTGCTATAGCTGCCAATAATTTTGAATGAAACCTAACACTATACAAATGATACAACAATTTGTTCAGTTTGATGGTTTGCAGGATGAAGATCCAAATAATCACTTGGAAAATTTCTTAGAATTTTGCGATACTTTCAAAATTAATGGCGTTTCTGATGATGCCATCCGTCTTGATTATTTCCCTTTTCTTTGAGGAATAAAGCTAAACAGTGGCTGAATCCTCTTCCACGAGGATCAACACTACATGGGAACAAATGATCGAAAAATTTTTATTAAAATATTTTTCGTCACCAAAATAGCCAAATCAAGGAATGATATCTCTTCTTTTGTGCAGATGGATTCAAAAACACTATACGATGCATGGGAGAGATACAAAGATCTATTGAGAAAGTGCCCACACCATGGATTACCTTTGTGGCTACAAGTCCAAACTTTTTACAAAGGTTTCAATGAGACAACTGATTAATTCAACAACCGACGGAACCCTAAATAACAAAACTCCTGAGGTGACCTATGAGTTTATAGAGGAGATGTCACTGAACAATTATCAGTGGCAAGTTACAAGGATAAGGCCAACAAAAACAACCAGAGTTTTCAACCTCGACGCAGTCACCATTCTATCAAATCAGGTAGAGATGTTAAGTAAAAAGATTGATGGTTTGTGTGGTTCCTCTTAGGTACACCCAGAATGCAATGTGATTCAAACATAGGAGGTGTGGCGAATCATGAGTACCCACCCTACAATCCTGGCATGGAAAGCGAACAGATAAACTATATGGGTAACAATTTCAGACCTCAAAATAACCCTTATAGTAATACTTATAATCTAGGTTGGAAGAACCACCCCAATTTCTCATTGGGTGGTCAAGGAAATTACAGACAACAACTTCCTCCAAACTTCCAACAATAGCCCTACACACAGGAAAAGAAGTCGAATCTTGAGGAGATGCTGACAAAATTTATAGCGGTGTCAGAAACTCATTTCCAAAACACCGAAACAACACTTAAAAACAACAAGCATCGATTAAAGGGACCGAGAACCAGTTAGGCAACTCACTAAGCTGATCTTCGAACGATCAGAAGGTAGCTTGCCAAGTAACACTAAGACTAACCCAAAAGAGCAACTTCAAGCTATAACCGCTCAGAATAGTGAAGGGTTAGTAGATTTTGAACCAGAGCTAAGGAAATAACCTGTGGTAAGTGAAGGTAAGGTTGAGGTAAGCCAAGAAAATCCAAAATCGGTAATTAAAGAATACCAACCTCGTATACCATATCCGATGCGATGAAGAAAGACAATTTAGATGAATAGTTTAATAAGTTTCTTAAACTTTTAAAGAAATTACATATTAACTTACCATTTCTTGAAGCTCTTTCGCAGATGCCAGATTCAAGGAAATTTTTAAAAGAGCTTTTGATAAATAAGTGAAAGTTAGACGAGGAGCCGCATGTGGAATTAAACGCAGTGTGCTCAGCAATGTTGCAAAACAAACTACCATGAAAATTAGAAGATCCAGGGAGTCTTACAATTCCATGTTTAATTGGTAGTTTAACTATTAATAACGCGTTAGTGATTTAGAGGCAAGCATAAATGTTATGCCTTATAAAATGTTTAAACAACTAGGTCTAGGGAAACCCAAACAAACTAGGATGAGTATTCAATTAGCTGATAAGACTATTCAAATTCCTAGGGGTATAATTGAAGATGTACTTGTTAAAATTGACAAATTCATATTCCCCATAGACTTTGATGTTTTAGATATGGATGAGGATAATACGGTTCCTTAAATCTTAGGAAGGCCCTTTTTACCAACTGCCAGATCTAAAATTGATGTTAGTACAGGTGAACTCACATTTCATGTAGGTGACGAATCAATCAGTCTTCAAGCTCTCGACTCAACTAGGACATCGAGTGATAAAGGTGAGAACGTAAACTCTATTGATAATCATTTAGTTCAACTTTCTTTTCAGTAAGCACAACTAAATCACATAACTGAGCCATATCTTAGACCTAGTACAGATAAAGAAGAAATTTATGAGGAACAAAGGCTTCAGATTGATGAACTAGATGAGTGGAAGGCATATTTAAAGGAGAAATCAAAACCACACGAAGTGAAACCGAAGGAACCCCCAGACGAGCTTACAGGAACATCAAATCACTTCAAAATAGGAGATTAGGTACTGTTAGATAAAATAGACCCTCGAATCACCACTTCAGATGTCAAGACAAACGAAGAGATCCCTTTTAAGGTACTTAATGTCTTCCTATACGGGACAGTCGAGGTAAGCAATCCTATATTTGGTACTTTTAAAGTAAACGCTACTCGACTCAAATTATATATTGATAATCGAATTGATAGCATGAGAAAGGATTTTCACCTCCACAAACCACCATGATTATGCAAATGAGAGGTATATCTAGGTTAAGACTTTAAACAAGCACTTCTTGGGAGGCAACCCGAGCACTAACTTCACTAATGTCATATTTTCGATTTTTAGCACCTAGCTACAAACTAACCAATTTAATAAAGCGTAGGTTTCCCTACCACACGGCCTTGCACATGGGCGTGGCCGTGTGGATACCACGAGCAAGCACAAGGGGCATGGCGGAGATCATGCAGAAATAGGATGAAAATTTTCCCCAAGACACGGGCTCCGACTAAACGCCACAGCCGTACGATGCGACCGTGGTCAAAACTGCCTAAAGAACACGAGTTGAGATAAATACACACGACCGTGTGAGGCGGCTGTAGTGGACATTACCAGCTTTTTTCCATATCACCGCCACCACCACCTCGAGATCACTACAATAATGAGGACCTTTGAGTCCTTTTATTATTATTATTATTATTATTATTATTATTATTAAGTATAATCTGATTTCTTTTATCTCTAGCTGTTTAACTCTCAAGTAACTATAACAAACGTCCATTAAATAAGAACTCCCTAAAAACTTTACTGATGACTTCGCAATTTAAAAAGGTTCAAGGTGCCACTCAAGGAACGAGCACACCACCGGAGTATTCTCCACCACCATCACCTATACCTAGTCATCATTGATCATCCTCTAAGGATTTCATCCATAATTCAGAAAGTTTCACTTCTCCATATCTTTTGATTTTCTCACTATAATGTTATTATCTATCTTTGTACATTGAGGGCAATGTACATATTAAGTGTGGGGGGTGAAAATTTATTTAGAAAAGTTCCTAACTTTTTGCATTATTCTCAAATCCCTGAATGATATCTTGTTTTAAGTAATTTTCTCATATCACTAATTAGAATAAAATTCCTTATGATTTATAATTTTTATTGATATGTTTGGATTAAGTCATTGATAATTATACAGTGATGATTTAAACTTTAAGATACTAGAGAATCAAGCATGATGATTCTATTTTCAAAAAATTAAAATTTTGTTAGGTTGTCTACCTGAATCTAATTATTACCGTGAAGTTTAAAATTTACAAGGTTGTCATCAAAAACCCATAATTTTTGTGAGATTTTGAACCTTTTAGACCATACATTCTTTTCATTCTCACTTTATTGATGATGAGTGTGTCAACATTGATTTGTTATTCTAGAACTTGCTTCGTTTATACATGTTGAGACCACATCTTTGATTTGATATATTGAGATCATAAAGGCACTTAGGATTTAACCCATTTACTCCACTAAAAGCCTACCCTCACAATTAACCCCTAATGAACCCCTTTGATCCTAACAACTCTTTTTATTGATTCACCCACTAATATTAATCCAAAACCCATCTTGTATTTGTTATCACCATTTTTTTACTACCCTTCTATCGAGACTTGATTTGATCAGTTGCCTAATTATTTTATTTCAGTAGTTGAATTCTTTTTATATTATGTAAATATTTGATTTGTTCCTAAAAAAAATTTGAAGAATATTCATTATTAGTTTCATGATTATGTGAGCTTATACATTTAAATTCAATATTGTGAAGAAGAAGCTCGTATTATTAGTATTTCATGTTTTCAATTGATGTAATTATTCATGATTAGTTCATTTTTCTAGGTAGGTAATTTGTCATTTAATCTCGATTCTAACCCTCTAATTTAGCATTTATCCACAACTTTAACCTAAGCCCCATTACAACCCTTTAAAGACCTTTTGATTTGTGTATCATCTCATTTTATAGTGGTGGAGATTTGATTTTCAAGCAAGCCTATGGGATTAACTTTTCATGTTTGACTTTTGAGAGCTTAATTTTGAACCTTAAACACTTCGAGTGATTTGAGTGAATCTTTAGTGAGGATGTCAACTCTTGTCAATTTTGAATTAAAGGTAATTATTTAGATAAGGGGAAACACCTATATTTTTCGTGCTACAAACTCGTGACTTTGATTGTTTGAATCTTTAGGACTCTTTGAGTTACATTATCCATGTATAAATTATCTATGAATTATGATGAAACATTATCGATGAATATTATGAATTGAGGATGTTCGCTTTAATTGTGAGTTGAGAATTTTGCTTGAGGACAAGCAAAAGCTTAAGTATGGAGGTATTTGATAAACCATAATATACATGTAACACCCCAAACCTACAAGATACGTCATTACTAGATCGGTATGCTCTGTGTTTAATTCTTGAAAACTTTGCTTGATGGGTTTTGAAAATTTCAGTTTATTTAGTCATTATTTAAAAAAATAAAAGAAACTTAAACTTTTATGTTGAGTAGATTTGAAAAGCCCATTTGTCACTCCATTTTATTATTAAGACTTTGGGCAGTGTAGGTTTATAAACATGTGACATATTAAAGTAAAATAAAGTAAAACAAGTAACAAATAAATTGGAAACCTAAGTTATGGGGCCTTATTACAAAAATATTCCCAAAAAAAAAACAATAATAATAATCCATAATGATAATGAAAGTCTTGATGGCCCCTTGAGACTGCCTCGGCTCCCGTGTCCACGGTCTACTGCTCATCTGTAGAGTGGGAAAAATAAAAGGGTGAGTCACCAAGACTCAGTGTGCAAAACTTGAAAACACATAAAAGCCTAGGGCCCACAAACACATTATGGGCCTTGGCCCTCATGCAATGGTAACAAAATATGTCATGCATCATGGCCCATCCCAAAACCTAAGATCCTTCCTCTACATACCCCCGTACCAACCGTTACACCGTGGGGATTTCTACAATCAACCCTCCATCTGCTACACACCACATGGCAATTTGTCTTTTCATCATATAGATCGATAAACTACGCGAACCTCAGAAATACATTATAGTATTCGACAACTATGCTGCTTGTCATATAGACCGATCGCTTACGCGAACCTCAGAAATACATTATACTATTCGACATCTATGCTGCCCATGGCAAAGCCACGATCGCCTCGCGACCCTACTCCCCTACCATAAATCCATGAATCAATCCCATCCCATGCATGCATACATACAAGAAACAAGTCATCAAGTCATCTAACAGATCTCATACTTTCACATGCTACGATTCACATAGAAAAGTTTCTATGGTTACGTACTTGGCATCCCATGCCTACCCCTTCTGGGTAGTACGACTATTCATACAGCCTTTCTTTTCGGCTTTTAGCCTTTATCATACATATAATATATCAATGCTTATGTGTTAAGAATCTACACACCTTATTATGGTTATGACGATACCCTCTATGTCGACAACCTTTGTCGATACGTCGTCGCTATCGCCTAAGATGTTATTCGAAGTCGGTCCACAACCCGACGGCCAATCTTGAACAGTGGACACTACTCATTTTTTAAACTTAGGGATTGGGTTTACGGACCCAACCCTCTTCTTTGCCTGATCCATATTTGATTCCATTCAAAAAGTCCTTGTCAAAACTACTATAGCGAAATAGGGTTAAACCATATCATATGAGTTAATATCTCAATTATGATAGCAAATCTTAATAGGAATCTAAAGAAATCCCTTATGTAACACCCCAAACCCGGTCAACACACCACGACCGAATCTGGTATGTTACAGGGAAAAAGATTTTAAGAGGTTTAGGTTGAAGTTTAGATGTTTGATGAAAACACTTCGCTAAATTGTGTATTTTGATGAAAAACTCGAGTAGGCTTGATTAAAATCTGATGATGTATTTGAAAACCCGAATTTTGAAACTTACTCCGATGTGTAGGTAAAACAAGTTTATCTCCTTTAGAAGTTTAAGTTGTTTCTTACTATTACTAAAACATTTTGACTTAGTAGAAAATCGTGTTTAAGTTAGAAAACATTTTGAGTTCACTTTATCCCAAATTATAGTGTGTTACCCGATGGTTTAGTTTGAAAATATCGCTTTTGTAGTTTTAAAATCGTTATCTTTCCAAGTTTTAGCACCTTTTAACCCAATTAATTTGTTTAATGCATATTATAAATCTACTTTAAGCATAAACATAACAAAATATAATTTTAAAGGCCTTTTACAAACCAAAATAACCAAATAGAAATAAATAAGCTAAGGTACCAAGCTTTATAAGAGTCTCATAATTCCTTATTTAAGCATGGCATGAGCACCTCGAGTCCATCCGGCTCCATGTCGCGTCTAAGTGTCACTGAAAAGTCAAAGGAGAGAGTGAGTCGCGAGACTCGGTGTGTAAATCCCTCTCCCGGTATAACATGCCAACACACATCATAACAAATTAATGCAAGTAATGCACCCGATCCTAACCAACCATATCACCTTTTCTACCCGTGTGGTACCAAACCCTTGGTGGTGCCAAACCACTGGTGACCCAAAGTCACGAAATCCATAATGTGGTGCCAAACCACTGGTGACCCGAAGTCACAAATAATCCAATGATGGGGCCAACCCATCGTGTGATACCAAATCACTAGCGACAATCCCGTATCTCATAAGTGGGGCCAACCCACGGTGGTCTCAAACCACAGGGACGAGTCGCAATGAGGTGCCAAACCTCTGGTGTCCCAAAGACACAATGTGATACCAAATCACTGGTGACCGTAGTCACAAATCCGATGATGGGGCCAACCCATCGTGTGATACCAAATCACGGCGTCAATCCGTATAATCAAGCGTGGGGCCAACCCTTCGTGGTACTAAGCCAACTGGGACGAGGCGAGGTGCCAAACCTCTGGTGACCCAAAGTCACAAAATATGTGGTACCAAACCACTGGAGGTGCCAAACCTCTGGTGTCCCAAAGACACAGTGTCCCAAAGACACGGATATCATACTCCCCCTCCTCTCATATCACCCAATAGCATATCATACTAAATGCAAAATCGTGCAATCATGCTATCATGCTCACATGTTTAATATGGCATCTCAAAGTATATACATCAACAATCATGATATCACATATCATCACATATCTCATAATGAAACGGACTTACCCGAATCCGTATCCATACCTCAATGGGTATCAAAATAGTCAACCACACTGTTTCATTTACACAACAGGTTATCACATTACTCAGTTAAGAAAGTGTGTTGGTTTACACACCTGAAATAGCAAAGATGTTAATCCTAAGAACGGGTCAAAGTCCCTTGATCACCTCGACAACCCTGAGCCTACATTCGGCCAACAAGGGATTAGCACTTAACTCATTCGGCCAAAACCATTTAATCCAAAGGGTATATTGATTAACCCTTACCTTGCAAATGTTTGGTTTCCTACCAAACCCGAATCGACAATGGTTCCTCTTTTAACAATCAATGAGACCCTATTACAAGAATAGTTAATCCATTGAACTTTGGCTTATAGAACTCTAAAAGAATAGACTTAAGGATAACCTCTTACCCTACTTACCACCACTTACCGATCGCTTATCGGAGAAAGAAAGCTCCTTCTTGCTTGCATCCGAACTCCAACGGCCTTATCTGAAAAATGATTACCAAACTAAACATTAACTCCTTATAACGATGCCAAAATCGGCCCTTAAGCAAAGCTAAAATCGGCAAAGCAACAAGAAAGGAAGAAATGGCCATTCGACCAACCACCTACCTCTTACTAGGCCGATTGAACAAGACTCCAACAAGGTTTCACTCCTTTTCTTATTTACGGCAATGAAGAACTATAGGAAGAAAGAAAGAGATTGACCAAAGTGCAAAACTACAAGAAAAGGGTCCGCCAAGGTGTTTAACACGCCTATGTTCGACTTTGAGTGGAAAGAAAATGGAGAATAGAGGTGAGATTGAGAGGGTTTGACTTAAGAGAAGTGGAAAGAAACAGATGGTGACAATAGGCTAAGGCTAAAGGAAGATTCGGCTAACACCCTTAACAACAAGAAGAAGAAGTTTCTGCTTCACACAAAGAAAGAAAACTGAAAGAAAAGGGAAGGAAGAATGTTGATATTCTACCAATTCTTTGAGGAGGTGTGGTTTGACAGCACAAAGAAAAAGGAAAAGAGAGATGGGAGGGTGAATAGTTCTACTAAAACAAAGAGAAAGAAGAAAAACAAAAAAAAAAGAAGAAAAAAATGTTTAAGAATTCAAGAGGACATTCGGCTACTAGCCAAAATTAAGAGAAAACAAGGCAATTTTTGGCTAAGTATGTTTGCTTGAAGCTTTCAGTTTCAAGGAAGAATAATGAGAGACTTACTTTGAAAAAAAAAATCGGCTTGACATACTAGACTAAAGCTGACCAAAACATCACTAAGCCTAAGAGAGTTTCGGCACTCCCCACACCTACCACAAACCGGCCATTCTCCCCAAAAAATCTCCTAAAAATTGGCCAACTTCCCCCAAATACTCCCAAGCCACTAATTCAAACTAGTTTGAACTAGTCAAATCCCACAATTCACTCCTTGCCATCCATTCCTCCTATTGACTTGGTCCAAGGCAGAGTTCGAACTGCCTACAACTCTCCTCTCCTTGGCGTCAAAAGGATGCAAAAACAGGGGATTTCGCAGCTTGAACACAAGACCTCCTCCCTTGCACTTGACGTCACACCCAAGGTCTAAGTGGCGCATGCTTTGCCACTTTGCTAGCTCATCTCTTGTGCTCAAGAACACCAATTAAAATATATAAGACCCAGCTCCTTGACTCCTATCCCCTAAAGCCCAAAACTAAAATTTTCCTCCTACTCAGGCACACTCCTAGCCTTCAACTAAGCCCCGAAACCTCACAAACAACAACATAGCAAGCCATTAACATGCAAACAATGCCCAAAACAAAATAGCCCTTAACCCGGGATATTACAGTTCTACCCCCTTAAAATAATTTCGACCTCGAAATTACAGTGTCAAGAGTTGCGGGTATTCTTTGTCTCATCGTATCCTCGGGTTCCCACGCCGCTTCTTCCACGCCATGATTCCGCCTAAAGAACCTTAACCAAAGGCACGGACTTCTTACGCAGAACCTTCACATCCCGATCTAAAATCGGATAGGCTCTTCCTCCATGGTCATATCTGGGTTTACCTCAATCTCTCTCCTCGCCACTCGTGTGACGGATCAGAATGATATCGCCTAAGCATCGAAATGTGGAACACGTCATGAATCTGACTTAGCTCTGCTGGCAACTCGGTGATATGCAACTGGTCCCACTCGTCTCGATTACCTATACGGCCCAATAAACCTCGGACATAGCTTGCCTTTCCTCCGAACCTTGGCGTGAACCTCGGATCCCTATCCAAGATGATCGTCTGGCACCCGTGCGTCTCACTATCTCGACACATACGACCGCCAACCTCGAAGTGAGTAATCCACCCTCACGGAATAAAGTGAGTGATTTAGTCACCGATCCACAATTACCCAAACCGAATCCTTCTTGCTCGGTGTAGCGGTAATCCAGCCGCGAAATCCATAGTTATCCTTTCCCACTTCCACTGGGATCTTCTTTGGTGAAGCAACCCGGATGGCAACCGATACTCACCTTGACTGGCGACATGTCGACACTTCCCTACAAACTCTGTCACTTCCTTTTTGGACACAGCCACGAACTATTTTTGAGATCTCTATACATTTTGCTACCTCCGGGATGCATAGCGTGAGAGGGTCTGCTATGGGCATCTGAAGAATCTTACCTTAACTCGGTGTCTCTCGGCATACAAGCCTTCCCCGAAAACACAGAACCCCATCACTAGACAAGCTATAACCCTTGACCCATCATTACGCACTTGTGTCCTCTGCGTGCTCAAAACCTCATCAACAATTTGCTTTTCTACGATCGCTCAACCCAAGTAGGCAACTTTGTAGCTCTGCCGAATGCTCCGTCGTCATACAAACTCAAGTGAGCAAACATCGCTCTTAGATCCGACACAACCTTACGGCTCAACGCATCTGCCACAACATTAGCCTTGCCCGGATGATACTCAATTGAGCAATCGTAGTCTTTCAGCAGCTCAATCCATCTGCGCTATCTCAGATTCAAGTCTTTCTGAGTCAGAAGGTACTTCAGACTCTTATGATCCGTGTAGACTATTGATCTCTCTCCGTACAAGTAATGCCTCCATATCTTTAAGGCAAAAACTACACCGCTAACTCCGGATCATCGTTGGATAATTTACCTCATGTGGCCTCAAGCTGCGAGATCGTAAGCCACAACCTTCCTTCTTGCATCAAGACACAACCCAAACCCATATGTGATGCATCGCAAGACTCGTGAATTCCTTACCGACCTCAAGTTGAATCGAGGCGGAGCTTCATCAAAATCTTCTTCAACTTATCGAAGCTCTCCTGCTGCTTCTCGGTCAAATAAGCGGAACCCCTTTTCTCAATAATTTAGTCATCAGTGCTGCGATCAATGAGAAACCCTCTATAAATCTTCGGTAGTATCCCGCCAAGCCCAGAAAACTCCGAATCTCAGCTACTGACTTAGGCGGCTTCCAATCCAAAATGGCCTCTATCTTACGAGGGTCCACTCTAATCCCCTCAGCCGAGACTACATGACCCAAGAACGTCACCTCCCTAAGCCAGAACTCGCATTTGCTAAATTTCGCATAAAGCTGTTTCTCCCTTAGAATCTGCAATACCACCCGCAAATAAGCATCATGTTCCTCCTCAGTCCTTGAATATACCAAGATGTCGTCGATAAAAACCACTACGAACTGATCCAAATACCGTTGGAACACCCTATTCATTAGATCCATGAAGGCCGCCGGCGCGTTAGTCAACCCAAACGGCATAACTAAGAACTCAAAGTGCCCATACCGAGTACGAAATGCCGTCTTACAGATTTTCGCCTCCTTTACCCTTAACTGGTCATACCCAGACCTTAAGTCGATCTTTGAGAAAACCGACGCGCCCTTCAGCTGATCAAACAAGTCATCTATTCGAGGCAGCGGATACTTGTTTTTGATCGTCAGCTTATTCAGTTGGCGGTAGTCTATACACATCCGCATAGTACCGTCCTTCTTCTTGACGAAGAGTACCGGCGCTCCCCAAGGCGAAACACTTGGCCTAATAAAGCCTCGGTCCAACAACTCCTGGATTTGAGCCTTAAGCTCCACTAACTCTTTAGGTGCCATCCTGACGGAGACAATAGATACCGGGCGCAGATTCAAGAATGATCTATTCTGAACTCTACCTCCCGATCTGGTGGTAATCCCAGAAGCTCCTCAGGAAACACATCAGCAAATTCCCTAACTGTCCGTACCGTCTCCACAGCAGACTCCTTAGCCTCCAAGGCATACACATGTACCACATATGCTTCACAGCCCTTTTTGACCATCTTCTCGGCTTTCAGAGCAGATACCACATTGGTCAGATAATTACTCCTATTACCGATCAGAACTACCTCATCACCCTTACATTTTTGAACCATGCGCTTATAGCGCAATCCAACTTCGCCGGTACTTAACCACCAATCCATTCCGAGAATCGGATCGAACTCCCAAAAGGTAGTTCCATCAAATCGACCACGAACACTACCCCTTGGAGTTCTAGAGTGCGCCTCTGTCTGACTTATCTACAACTACTGAGTGGCCTAGAGGGCTTATTACGGTCATCTGCCTAGAAGATATCTCGAGTCTAAATCCATGGTCTTTACTATGCTACTTGCAATATATGAATGTGTTGAACCCACATCAATTAAAGCATAAATGGAGAACCAAAGATTAAAAACGTCTGCGTAATGACGTCCAGGTCGTCGCCTCCTCTCGGCGCCTGCAACATACACCAACCCTATTTGTCGGCCTCGAACTACACGCACCTCTCGCAGGTACTCCCAGGCCCCACCAGAACCATTACCTCCTCTGCCATTACCTCGGCCCTCTGCGGTGGTGGTCCGTTATTCCTATCTTGAGTCGTACGACTCTCGGCGAATCCTAGCCAATTTTGTGAGCAGGTCCCTCACACGGTGGTCCGTGAGCCACACTCAAAGCGACCTCTACCATCGGTCCAACATCCTCCCCAATGAGCCTTTCCTAGCGGTTACTGCGGCGGTCCCTCGCCTAGCAAAGCAACAAACCTACCCGATTGATTCGGCCCACTCGGTCTAGCCCTTTTCTGCTGATTCCCTAACGACCCAGAAGATCCAAAACTCCTCTTTTGTCGGTTCCTATCCATGCCTTGCCTCACAGACTCTTTAATACCCTCACCACCTTTGCCTTTTCAGCGAACCGAATTCACGCTCCTGTTTGGCGCAATCAACAATCTTAATTTGTCTCGAGCCATCCTCGAAACAAACGCACCTCTCATGTTCAATAGCCACCATACCCACGCATACCGACTCGGCCTAAGAAATGCGCCTCAGACTCGACGCATTTGCTCCCTGAACTAACCTCGAAATGCTTTTCACGCTCATTAATGTAGTTAGCTCCTACGTATTTTTCTCGATAGCGCCCGAAATAGTCCCAAGTCGATCTTCATTGCGGTCTTTGTCGACGATGAGCCACCAGGTATGACTCATCTCGAGAATGATCGATCCCTTTAACTTTTCTTGTGATCGAGTCGAGTCGTCCATGATCCGCTCTGTCGCTTCCACCAATATTCAAAGTCTTTGGAGCAACACCCGAGACACCTCAAAAACTTCACCCGTTTGTTCAAGTCGCTCAAGCCGATTTTCTAGCTCCTACGCCTCCACCTACTCCAGCTACCCTTTTTAGAACCCGCAACATCACTGCGACAACTGCGTCGTCCTAGTGCATTCTGAAACTCACCACCTCCGGTGGTGGCGGTGCCGTATCTCATTCTCGAACCACGACTGAACCTACGGGCTCGAAGCGTCATCCATCTGCGACCACGCCCACGACCACGTCCACCTCGGTACTCATGACTAAATCTCGTCGATTTAAAGAATTTTATGTATCGATAATTATTCCAATTGTTTTAAAGCAAAGTCTTATGAATATTAAAGAGGCTTTTGTTTTCATGAGTCCACGAGTCCTATCGGCCAGGTCTCTAAGGTAGTCTTACTATCACTATCCATTCCATCACATCAATATCATTATCACAAACAATAATCTGAGGTACTCACAGGCGGATTGGTCTTGGGAGACTCGGTGCCATGCCTTTCAAACCATACTTTTAAAGCGAATACTCAAAACTATAGTTTTAAAACATTTTGGGCCTCGGGCCCACAGTGAGCCTTTGAACTTAGCTCGATACCATAATTGTAACACCCAAACCCGGTCAACACACCACGATCGAACGGTATGTTACAGGAAAAAAGATTTTAAGAGGTTTAGGTTGAAGTTTAGATGTTTGATGAAAACACTTCGCTAAATTGTGTATTTTGATGAAAAACTTCGAGTAGGCTTGATTAAAATCGATGATGTATTTGAAAACTTCAATTTTGAAACTTACTCCGATGTGTAGGTAAAACAAGTTTATCTCCTTTAGAAGTTTAAGTTGTTTCTCACTATTACTAAAACATTTTGACTTAGTAGAAATCATGTTTAAGTTAGAAAACATTTTGAGTTCACTTTATCCCAAATTATAGTGTGTTACCCGATGGTTTAGTTTGAAAATATCGCTTTTGTAGTTTTGAAATCATTATCTTTCCAAGTTTTAGCACCTTTTAACCCAATTAATTTGTTTAAGGCATATTATAAATCTACTTTAAGCATAAACATAACAAAATATAATTTTAAAAGGCCTTTTACAAACCAAAATAACCAAATAGAAATAAATAAGCTAAGGTACCAAGCTTTATAAGAGTCACATAATTCCTTATTTAAGCATGGCATGAGCACCTCAGGTCCATCCGGCTCCATGTCGCGTCTAAGTGTCACTGAAAAGTCAAAGGAGAGAGTGAGTCGCGAGACTGGGTGTGTAAATCCCTCCCGGTATAACATGCCAACACACATCATAACAAATTAATGCAAGTAATGCACCGATCCTAACCAACCATATCACCTTTTCTACCCCGTGTGGTACCAAACCCTTGGTGGTGCCAAACCACCGTGACCCAAAGTCACAATATCCATAATGTGGTGCCAAACCACTTTGGTGACCAAGTCACAAATAATCCAATGATGGGGCCAACCCATCGTGTGATACCAAATCACTAGCGACAATCCCAGTATCTCATAAGTGGGGCCAACCCACGGTGGTGTCAAACCACGAGGGACGAGTCGCAATGAGGTGCTAAACCTCGGTGTCCCAAAGACACAATGTGATACCAAATCTTTGGTGACCGTAGTCACAAATTCGATGATGGGGCCAACCCATCGTGTGATACCAAATCATCTGGCGTCAATCCCGTATAATCAAGCGTGGGGCCAACCCTTCGTGGTACTAAGCCACTGGGACGAGACGCTGAGGTGCCAAACCTCTAGTGACCTAAAGTCACAAAATATGTGGTACCAAACCACTGGAGGTGCCAAATCTCTAGTGTCCCAAAGACACAGTGTCCCAAAGACACGGATATCATACTCCCCCTCCTCTCATATCACCCAATAGCATATCATACTAAATGCAAAATCGTGCAATCATGCTATCATGCTCACATGTTTAATATGGCATCTCAAAGTATATACATCAACAATCATGATATCACATATCATCACATATCTCATAATGAAACGGACTTACCCGAATCGTATCCATACCTCAATGGGTATCAAAATAGTCAACCACACCGTTTCATTTACACAACAAAGTTATCACATTACTCGCTTAAGAAAGTGTGTTGGTTTACACACCTGAAATAGCAAAGATGTTAATCCTAAGAACGGGTCAAAGTCCCTTGATCACCTCGACAACCCTGAGCCTACATTCGGCCAACAAGGGATTAGCACTTAACTCATTCGGCCAAAACCATTTAATCCAAAGGGTATATCGATTAACCCTTACCTTGCAAACGTTTGGTTTCCTACCAAACCCGAATCGACAATGGTTCCTCTTTTAACAATCGGTAGACCCTATTACAAGAATAGTTAATCCATTGAACTTTGGCTTATAGAACTCTAAAAGAATAGACTTAACAGGATAACCTCTTACCCCTACTTACCACCACTTACCGATCACTTATCGAGAAAGAAAGCTCCTTCTTGCTTGCTTAGAACTCCAACGACCTATCTGAAAAATGATTACCAAACTAAACATTAACTCCTTATAAGCGATGCCAAAATCGGCCTTAACAAAGCTAAAAATCAGCAAAGCAACAAGAAAGGGAAGAAATGGCCATTCGGCCAACCACCTACCTCTTACTAGGCTGATTGAACAAGACTCTAACAAGGTTTCACTCCTTTTCTTATTTACGACAATGAAGAACTATAGGAAGAAAGAAAGAGATTCGGCCAAAGTGCAAAACTACAAGAAAAGGGTCCGGCCAAGGTGTTTAACACGCCTATGTTCGACTTTGAGTGGAAAGAAAATGGAAAATAGAGGTGAGATTGAGAGGGTTTCGACTTAAGAGAAGTGGGAAGAAAGCAGATGGTGACAATCGGCTAAGGTTAAAGGAAGATTCGCTAACACCCTTAACAACAAGAAGAAGAAGTTTCGCCAAGACAAAGAAAGAAAACCGAAAGAAAAGGGAAGGAAGAATGTTGATATTCTACCAATTCTTTGAGGAGGGTGTGGTTTGACAGCACAAAGAAAAAGGAAAAGAGAGATATGGGAGGGTGAATAGTTCGGCTAAAACAAAGAAAAGAAGCAAAACAAAAAAAGAAGAAAAAAAATGTTTAAGAATTCAAGAGGACATTCTACTACTAGCTAAAATTAAGAGAAAACAAGGCAATTTTGGCTAAGTATGTTTGCTTGAAGCTTTCGGTTTCAAGGAAGAATAATGAGAGACTTACTTTGAAAAACATCGATTGACATACTAGACTAAAGTCGACCAAAACATCACTAAGCCTAAGAGAGTTTGGCACTCCCCACCTACCACAAACCGCCATTCTCCCCAAAAATCTCCTAAAATCGGCCAACTTCCCCAAATACTCCCAAGCCACTAATTCAAACTAGTTTTACACCTTACCTTGAGATCCTAAAATCGATAGGATACTAGAGATTAATGGTTTTTAGCTTTTTGAGATCTGGATGATTCGATCTACTATGATTTCCCTGAGTGCCGCCCAAAAGAACATGTGATTAATGAAAAAGTCAAACTAAAGATAGCCTATCAATCTACTAGCCATTTGGTTATAGTCTCAAAACCGAAAGAGAAAAGAATTTAGTTCTTACCTTTACAGAGAAATCAACACTTCAAGAAAATCCGGTTTATGGAGAAATCAGCACAAGAGGAAAAGAATGGAAAAGAAAGTGAATTAAGAGGTTTCGGCTTTTAGTAGAGAAAACGACAGAGAGAAAAAGGAATAGGCAAAGGTATTTAGTTATGGAGATGAGAAGAAAGTTGAGAGCTTTCGACTTTTGGAAAAGAAAAGAGAATAGAGAGTGTAGAGAAGGACTGAGAATTTCGGCATAAAGAATAGGGTTCAGATGCCAGAATTTGAAGAGATACACTCCTATTTATAGGGAATTTCGGCACTTACCTATCAAATGCTAAAATTGTCCTCTTCTAAAAACCTAGACTAATTGACAAACATGAGGAATTTTGGCACCCCTTATGCCATATCAAAACTGATTCTTCCTCCCCTCAGAGTTGGAATTTGACCAACTCGCTTCTGCAGATAACTCCCATCTTTTATCCTTAATCTACTCATAACTAATATCAGCACAATTATTTATATTATTCAATAGATAAATCTCCCTATTTTTAAGCCTTGTTTCCGTCCAACCTTACCCACCTATATGCCAAAATTTAGCTAATTAAAATTAAAGGAATTGGGCTTCATGCCCCTTGAGTTTGGGCCTCTGCAGTTGACGCCACCTCATTGCTCTCTAAGTGGCACCATTTTGCCACTGGGCCACAAGCCCACTTGTGTTTAAAACACAGATAACATCTTTTAAACCCTCTGGTGTCCAAACAAAAAATTTAACCAAGGTCTCAACCCAATCTGAGCCCCTTAAATACTCTAATTAACACATTGAACGTAATACACATCAAATGCAAAGGCCCATTAATTTAGGATGTTACAATACACATATTTTAATCCCACATTTAGCATACTTTTGGATGATTTATCGCTTTAATTATGGAAATAGGTGCTCCTAATCCTTTGTTTTCATGTTTTATAATCAAGAGAGCACCGAAGGATGAAAAGAACGAGAAACGAGCCGAAAATGGAGAAAATGGGCCAAATTACGAAATCCACATGGCCTGGTCCCCGAGTCACATAGTCGTGCCTCTTTAGCAGGACTGACCTCGACCTATAACTCGGATTACACGGGCGTGCCACACAGGTGTGTCCCTGATATAGCAAAGAAGAGTTTCATTCGGATTAGGGTACTTAGAGGCAAAGAAAGACATTCCAAAAGCCTATATAAACACCCTAGAGTCCAACCTTCAAGGGGGCATTCAGCTAGGCTAAAGAGCCAAGCCAGAGGGGCCGAATTGTGGGATTCACTCGAAGAAAGCCAGTTGATTCATCTCAAGAAGCCGGAGTCATACTCAAGACTTAGGATCTCTCATTCAATTCCTTCAGGGGGTTTAAAGGTTTTGTTTATGTTTTGTTTTCTATTTTCTTCTAAGATGTACTCTTTTATGGTTATGAACTAAATGCCTCAAATACTTGAGGGGGATGAAACCTAAGACGGATCTTGTAATTGTTTTCTGAGCTATATGATAAATATTTGATTTATTCTTAACTATGTGTTCTTAATTATTGTTTTGATATTTCAAGATATTGATTCAAGCATCTATGCTCTTAGGTAGAGGAGGAATAGACCCTGTCTAAGAGTAGATCTAGCATAGTTAAGCGGAGTTGATCGCAACCCTAGGGATAGGATGACGAAAATCTACCGGATTAGGGTCAAACCTAATATGGGAGTCCATAGATCGAGTTAATGCAATTCTAGGGGTTTTAATTAGAAAGAGATTTCAATTAATCAACCTAGGGTTAGACGTTAGTAGCCTCGAGAGGGGTATTAGTATAAATTAGGGAATCCTATGGATCAAGTCAAGTGAATAAATCGTCTGGTTCAGAGTTAGATAACAAGTGAAGTCTAGGTGGATTCTTCCTCGGGTATTGTTTTAATCAATTGATTTTTCCCTCAAGTATTTTCCTCAATTCCTTCTTTGTGTCTTAGCATCTTTAGCTTAGTAGTAAGTTAATTTTAGATTAAACAATAATTCCTTTAGTTCTTAGGCTAAATAATAAAAAGAAAGTTAGTATTAGTACTTTTGGTTCCTTTAGGTTCGACAATCCGATCTTGCCACTAAACTATACTACTGTTTGATAGGTGTGCTTGCCTCAGGTCATTGTCACATTTAGTTTTTAGGCTAGATCATTCATATTATAAATTTTTAAGACTCTGACACACGATCACCCTCAAACAATAAAACACAGTAATGAAACATATCTTCGAGATCCTGAATCACTCTCTTGGATTGACCATCGGTTTGAGGATGGAATGCTGTACTAAAATGTAGCCGTATACCCAAAGCCTCTTGCATTTTCTTACAAATTCGTGACATAAACCACAGATCTCTATCCGAAATAATGGAGACTGGCACCCTGTGCAATATAACAATCTCAAAGATGTACAATTCAGCAATGTATCAAGTGAAAAGTATATACATATCAGAATGAAATGTGCAGATTTTGTCAGTTGATGAACAACAACCCAAATAGCATCTTTCTTTTTCAGAGATAGGGGAACCTTGATACGAAATCCATCGTTACTCTATCCCATTTCCATTCTGGTATCATCACTAGCTATAACAGTCCCAAAGGCACTTGATGTTTGGCTTTGACTTGTTGAAAACCCAAGCATCTCGACACAAATTCTGAAATGTCATGTTTCATGCCCGACCACTAGTACATCTATTTTAGATCACTGTACATCTTAGTTTTCCCTGGATGTACAGATAAACAACCTCTATGTGCTTCATGTAGAATTTTCTGAATAAGCTCAAAATTTCTCGATACACAAATTCTACCTCAGAATAGCAAACAATCATCGGATCCGATCTGATATTCTGAATCAGTAGTCGACTTGCATTGTACTCTTTTAGCTTACAATTCATTATCACATTTTTTATCTTCATAGATTTGCTGAAGAAATAACGGTTTCGCTTTTAACTCAGCTAAAATTGAACCATCATCAGACAAGGTTAACTATGTGTTCATCGCTTGCAAAGAAAACAAAGATTTTTTACTCAGAGCATCCGCAACTATGTTAGCTTTTCCCGGATGATAATCAATCACCAACTCAGTCTTTCAACAACTCGAGCCATCTTCGTTGTCACAATTTCAAATCTTTTTGAGACATTAGATACTTCAAACTCTTGTGAGCGGTAAATATATGACATTTTTCACGAAACAAATGATGTCGCCAAATTTTCAATGCGAAACAATAGTGGCTAACTCTAAATCGTGTGTTGGATAATTCTTTTCATGCGGTTTTAACTATCTAGAAACATAAGCTATCACTTTGCCTTCTTGCATTAAAACACATGACGCATCACTGAAATCACAAACCATTTACCTGACTTAGGATGAACTAAAATTGGTGCTTCAGTTAACATTACTTTCAACTGTTCAAAACTCTGTTGGCATTTCTCAAACAACTCAAACATCACATCTTTCTATAACAATCAAGTCATCGATATAGCAATCATCGAGAAACCTTATACAAAAAATTGATAATAGCCAACTAATCCCATAAAACTTCTAACTTCGGATACATTTCTTGGTGGTTTCCGGTCACAACTACTGAAATCTTATTCGAATCAACTCAGATGCCTTCCGCCAAAACTGTCTCAAAAATCCAACTTCTTGGAGCCAAAACTCACATTTGCTAAATTTAGTAAATAGTTGCTTATCTCTCAATGTTTGTAACACAATCTTCAAATGCTCAGATTCTTCTCAAGAATGAATCAAAATGTCATCAATGAATACAACTACAAATCTGTCCAAATACGGTCTAAAGATTCTATTCATCAAATCCATAAAAATTGCAGGAGCGTTAGTTAATCGAATGGCATTATAAGAAATTCATAATGTCCCTACCTGGTTTTGAACCCATTTTTCGGCACATTCAAATCTTCACCCCGCAACTGATAATAGCTAGATCTTAGATCAATCTTCGAGAATACTACTTCTCCTTTAAACTGATCGAACAAATCATCAAATCTCGTCAAAAGATACTTATTCTTAATCGTAACTTTGTTAAGCTGACGATAGTCAATGCACAATCTCATCGATCCATCTTTCTTCTTTACGAATAGTACTGGTGCACCCTATGGCAAAAAACTAGGTTGCGCAAAACCTCTATTTGTTATCTTTCAACTCTGTTGGAGCCATTCTTACAGAGCTATCGATATTGGTGATGTTCCCGGTACTAACTCACTAGCAAATTCAACCTCTCTGATCTGTTGTAACTCGGGTAACTCTTCTAGAAACACATTTGGATATTCACAAACCACTAACACTGATTCAATCTTCGATTCAAACACTTTTGTTTCAAGTACATACGCAAGGTAAGCATTGCAACCCTTTCTCACATATTTCTATGCTAGCATCGTCGATATCATAATAGGCAACCCATTCGAATCATTAGATTCAATATGAAGAATTTCACTATTCTGAAATTTTAACTCAATAGTCTTCTGCTTACTGTTTACAATAGCATCATGCAAAGTCAACCAATCTATACCCAAGATCACATGGAATTCATCAAACGGTAAAAGCATCAAATCAGCCAGAAAATAGTAACCCCGAGTCATCAAAGGAAAATTCTTGCAAACTTTATCAACTAAGACATACTGACCTAAGGGGTTCGATACTTTGATCACGAATTTAGTTGACTCAACAAATAAATTCTTACTAGACACTAAATTCATAGAGACATATGAATGAGTCGATCCAGGATTAATCAAAGCAATTACATCAGTGTCATAAATAGAAAATGCACCGGTGATAACATCTAGTGACGACGCATCTTTGCGAGCGCGTATAGCGTAGGCTCTAGCTGGCGCTCCAGCCTCAAGTATCATAGTAAAGTCCTTTGTCAACTTTTTCCACTAGTCACATTTCCAGTATTTCGAGGTGGTCTCACTCTGGCAGCTGTAATACTCGGCCTTGTATTCAGAAATTTATCTTTCTTAGGTAACTCAGGACAATCCCAAATAAAATAATCTTGCGAGCTACATCTAAAACAGGCTTTAGTATTCACCCAACAGTCTCTAAAATACCATCCTCCACACTGCTGACACTTAGGTTTGTTTATTTTGACACTACCAACACTCGATTCTAAAATAGCTTAAGCTTTTGGACTCGTATGTTGCTTCCCACAATCTCTGTTATAATACCCCACTGAAGCTATCGAAAGGTTATAGTAATCTCTTGATTTCTTTAAAGAAGAATGATAAGGTTTACCCATTGACCTCTTTTTCGAATCTCTAGCTCAGAATCGGCTTTTCTCTTTTCTTTGCTAAGCTCTTTAGCTTTGCAAGCTCTGTCTACCAAAACAAAAAATTCTTTTTGTTCAAGAATCCTAACTAGAAGCTTAATGTCTTCATTCAACCCATCTTCGAACCGCTTACACGTAACATATTCAGTAGAAACACACTCTCGAGCATACTTAACCTTAGAAATTCTCTTTCATACTCGGTCACAGTCATACGACCCTATTTCAATTCCAGAAATTCTTTGCATTTTTTATCAATAAACCATTGGCTTATGTATTTCTTTCTGAACTCAGTCAAAAAGAATTCCCATGTGACTCGTTCTCTCAGCACCACAGATATTAAAGTGTTCCACCACTGGTATGCAGTATCTCTCAGAAGAGATACGGCACATTTAACACATTCTGCTGGCGTACAAGACTATTCATCAAAAACTCGAATCGTATTCTTAAGCCAAAACTCGGCTCTCTCAAGATAATCATCAACTGTAGCATTAAACTCTTCAGCCCCGTACTTCTAAATTTTATCAATAGGTGGCTTACTCATATGTAAAGTTTCCAAACCTTGAGGAGCTACGGGAACCGATTGGGGAATAGGTGGGGGTGAAGGTTGCTGAGTAGTTTGATTCATTCGAAAAACTTAGAAAACCACTCATTACTCATTTAGAGGAAGGCTTTCTTGGCCTCTCTTCCACATCCTTCAGATATGGGTCTCAATTCAGACGACGCTACTTCGTGAATGGAGGCTGACACATGACTTTCTACATCATCAAAAATTACTCGATTGGGATCCATTGCTATATGAAAACATGATTTCAAACTGTCAGAAGATATCACAATATCACATGTTAAATATGGCATATATAGCTAGACTTACACACACTACGTTAGTCTGAGAATCAACTAAACCATAGCTCTGATATGAATAAATGTAACACCCCTAACTTGTATTTGTCTCTAGAATAGGGTTTCAGAGCATTACCGGACATATCAATTAAACAATCATACATTTCTCATATCCAAACAAATACCATTCAAATACAATTATATAGTCCCTAATACAAGCCATTGAGGCCTAAAACAAGCATTAGAAGTAGTTTAGAACAAAACTAAGAACTCAGGAAAATTTTGAAAAAACATAGAAAATTTTCAAAGTACAGGGGATACACGCCCGTGTGGCCTAGCGGTGTGTCTCACACGGCTAAAGACATGCCCGTGTTGCCTGGCCGTGTGTCTTACATGGCCAACGACATGCCTGTGTGGCCTTGCCGTGTGTCTCACATGGCTAAATACACGCCCGTGTGGCATGGCCGTGTGTCTCATACGGCCAAAGACACGCCTGTGTCACAGGCCGTGTGGACATTTGAAATGGGATCACATGGCCGTGTCCTAGCCCATGTCCGACCCAGTGTAACTCACTGACTTGGGTCACACGGCCAACCACACGCCCGTGTGACTAGCCCGTGTACTCTTCGAAATGGCCTCACATGCCCGTGTGCCAGGCCATGTGAAAACTGGAGGGTATACTAACTTATGCCACACGGCCAAGCCACATGCCCATATGCTAAGCCGTGTGAAGCTATTGACTTGATTTCTAAATAAGCATCAGCGAACACACGGCTATATTACCTTACCGTGTGTCACACACGGCTGAGATACATACCAATTCCTCTACCTGTGTGGACAAAAATAGGCTATGTTTCAAGCCACATTTCTCACCCAAACTATTGTCAACCTAGGTTCAACAATGCACAAACAACCAATGCATAAATAGGCACTTATAACCAACCAATTTCAAGCCTAAATCATACACTATCAATACCAACAACCATAGCCATTCAAGTTCTTACCAAATTTTACAACCAAAAATCACCTAAGTGATCAAACTCACTTATTAGACTTTGTGCCTAAATCAACATGCATAACACATTCTCAAGTTCAACCATTTGCTACTTTCAATACCAAATCTCAACAAGACATTCACATAGCAGTTATGAACCACATATTAAATGGCCATTTACACATATTTACGTAACCAAGTATACCAAAATAAGCCAAATCATATGGCTATACACCTAACCAAAACATACATTATTTACAAGCCAAATCAATTAGCTATATACATTACAAACATATAGGACATATTAACCACAACACCTATACATGCCATATAACCAAGTACACAAGTACAAAAGTACCAAAACGATGGTTGGATTGTGTGATGAGATCTCCGACAACTCCCAATCCAAGCAAGCTTAGAAATCACAATAAAACATGAAAAAGTAAACAGAGTAAGCTATTAAGCTTAGTAAGCTCGTATGGCTAATAAGTATAACTTACCATTTAATCACAATTTAAGTAAGTAAACATGACATAATGCAACTCAATTGAATCCATAAGTCTAACACAAACTCATCCACATGGTTAGACATGAAGTTTATAAATTTCTTAGATTCAATGCTTACAAGATTCACGTACATACCTGTACTAATAAGTATCAATCCTTTACTCTTTCATATCCTCTATATACCCGTTGAACCATTTGGAATAATATCAAAAACTCGGGAATCTTCACCCTCAGTGCCAATACATGGTCGAAACCATCTCAATCACATATCTCATATGTAAAGGCTCATCTTGAACTATCAAGGGTCTGCTCACACAAGCTGACGGTCAAGACTCGGGAATCTCAATCACATATCCTCTATATACCCTCTATATACCCATTGAACCATTTGGAATAATATCAAAAACTCGGGAATCTCGCACCTTCAGTGCCAATACATGGTCAAAACCATCTCAATCACATATCTCATATGTAAAGGCACATCTTGAACTATCATCGGGTCTGCTCACACAAGCTGACGGTCAAGACAGAGCTACACGGTGCTTCTCACACAAGCTGACGAGTAACTGCAACACATGCCGAAAAACTCAGCCACCGGTATAACGTATGGACCAGCACCCAAAACACAATAACCTCTAAGGACATGTCATTTGTATCCTATCTATTCCTAATGTTCAACTAGGATTTCACACGTCACCAAATCTTCGTCGAACATTTTCGTAAAGTCGTATTCACCAATAATACAATTATAAAGCATTTAAAGCACAATTACATTAATGCTTATTAACATACGAACTTACCAAGAATTTATACGGAGAGAATCGAGCTATCAATCAACTATTTTGTTTTTTCCCCGATTTAATTTCGAATGTTGCTTTTCTTGATCTATATATAATCAAATTTAACTTATTCAAAATACATTCTATTCAATTTAGTCCAAAAATCATGTTTTGGAAAACGTACACTTTTTCCCCTTAAATTTTGATTTCTTTACAATTTAGTCCAAATCTCATAAAAAATGAAAAACTCATGCAATTTAATCCACACCCATGCTAGTCGAATTTCATACAAGCTTATATCAGCCATACATTTCATTATTTTATTCATTTACCATATAATTTTCACATTTATCAATTTAATCCCTATTTGACATTTTCAACCAAAATCACTTTACAAAACTTGTTTATCTAACAACAACCATTTATTTTCTACCATCAAACATAAAAGCACATACACATTCAATAATGTTGAAACCCTAATACTTTAACAGTTTCATAAGTTAGTCCCTGGATAGCTAGATTAAGTTACAACAACTCTAGAAACATAAAAATCATTAAAAATCGAGCAAAATTACACTTACATGCACTGGAAATGTTGGCCGAGTGCTTCAAAACCTAACCATGGCTTATCAACCTTCAATTTCAGTGGTATTTTTCTTTTGGGAAGATGATACCTTAATTTTACTTATTTTAATTTTAAGTTATTTGGCTATTTACTAATTTAACCTTAACATATAACCTTTATAATATCATTTTAATGGTCAAAAAAGTCCACTCATAATAACAATCGTATAATTACCACATAAATCTCTTAACTACTTAAATTCATAGCCATTTAGTATTTGAACTTATAGAACTCCAGTTTTGTACTTTACGCGATTTAGTCCTTTTTATCAAATTGAGCATGCAAACTATTAAATTTCTTAAAGAAATTTTCATATGACTCAATTAACATGCTATAGACACTAAAAAAATAATAAAATAAATATTTTTGCCTTAAATTTAGATTCTCAAAACCACTGTTCTGATTTTACTAAAAACTGGCTGTTACACTCCTCCTACTCCTCAACTAGTTTCTGATATGCCACAAGGTGTTAAATCTATTAGAACTGAAAATCCTCTGGTAGATAAAATTTGTAAATATGAGGTAGAAGAATTTAGGGCTACTACTGAAGATGATTCGAAAAGGGCTAAATTCTGGCTAGAAAATACCATCCAGGCTCTGGATAAATTATCTTGCACGCCTGACGAATGTTTGAAATGTGCTATATCCCTGCTAAAAGCTTCAACTTATCAATGATAGAATACATTGGTTTCTGTTGTACTGAAGGAAAATGTTACATGGGAATTTTCCAAGTAGAGTCTAAAAAGAAGTATATTAGCCAAAGATTTCTTGATCAGAAAAGGAAAGAATTTGTAGAGCTCAAACAAGGGAATATGACTGTATCTAAGTACAAAAGGGAATTCGTTCGATTAAGTTAATATGTTAGAGAATGTACCCCGACTGAATTTGCCATGTGTAAACGTTTTGAAGAGCGATTAAATAAAGATATTAAGTTATTAGTTGGGATTCTGGAACTGAAAGAATTTGTGGTACTCGTTGATCGGGCACATAAAGCTGAAGAATTAAGTAAAGAAAAGAGGCACGCAGAGATGGAAGCCCAAACTTCAACTAAAATATTTATGGAAAAATCACAATTGTCGACTTCAAAGAAATCGAAGAAATACCATGATCGTTCTGTCACATCTACGGGGTACTCTAGTAGAAATTGAAGTATGCAATGCTTTAATCCGAGATCTCCGTCCCCATCCGTAACTAGTGTAGGAAGTGTCAAAAACCCCAAACTAAGATGCAAACATTGTAATAAATCTCATTTCAATGGGTTTCATATCAGAAGTGGAGCCTGCTTTAGATGTGGTTCTCTTGATCATTATTTTAGAGACTGCTCAGAAAAGCCTGAAAAAGATACTATTCAAACTTCAAGGTCGAGTAATCCTACCTCAAGAGGTAGACCGCCTCGTAACCCCAGCAATATCAGTGGTAGCCGATGTGTGACTAAAGATTCAATTGTCAAATCTGAAGCATGAGCACCAGCAAGGACATACACTATACGTGCACATAAAGATGCCTCTACACCTGACGTAATTACTGATACCTTTTCTCTTCTTGATATTGATATTACTGCTTTGATTGATCCTGGTTCAACACATTCATATATATGCATGAATTTAGTGTCTGTTAAAAATTTACCTGTCGAGTCCACTGAATTCATGGTTAAAGTTTCAAACCCCCTGGGCCAGTATGTGAGGGTAGATAAAGTTTGTAAAAATTGTCCGTTAATGGTACGGGGTTATTGTTTCTCAACTGATATGATGTTGTTTCCATTTGATGAATTTGATGTAATTCTGGGAATGGACTGGCTAACTCAACATGATACAGTGGTAAATTATAAACAGAAGTATATTATGTTAAAATGTCATAATGGTGAAGTGCTCCGTGTTGAATCTGATAAACTGGATGGGTTATATAATGTGATTTCAACTATATGAGCACAAAAATATATCAGAAAAGGGTATGATGCTTATCTTACTTATGTGATGGACACTAAAGTATCTGATCGAAGATTAAGTCAGTGCCAATTGTTTGTAAGTATCTTAATGTGTTTCCAAAGGAATTACTCGGATTACCACCGGTCAGAGAAGTGGAATTTTTTATAGAACTTATTTCGGGAACAATTCCTATATTTATAGCACCATACAGAATGGCCCTTACAAATTTAAAAGAGTTGAAAAAATAGGTGCAAGAATTGACTGACAGAGGTTTTGCTCGACCTAGTTCTTCACCTTGGGGTGCATCAGTTCTGTTTGTTAGAAAGAAAGATGGATAATTGAGATTATGTATTGATTACCAATAGCTCAACAAAGTCACAATAAACAACAAGTATCCATTGCCTCGTATTGATGAATTGTTTGATCAATTAAAAGGTGCCACTGTATTTTCGAAGATTAATCTTCATTCCAGTTACTATCAGCTACGGGTGAAAGATTCAGATGTGCCAAAGATAGCCTTCAGAACCAGGTACGGGGACTATGATTTTCTTGTGATGCTGTTCGGCTTGACTAATGCACCTGCGGTATTCATGTATTTAACGAATAGAATTTTTAGACCGTATCTGGATAGATTTATTGTGGTGTTTATTGGTGATATTCTGGTATACTCCCAAGATGAAAATGAACATGTTGACCATCTAAAAATTGTGCTGCAAACTCTGCATGAAAATAGTTGTATGCTAAATTCAGTAAATGTGAAATCTAGCTTTGAGAAGTTGGTTTTCTTGTACATATAGTATGTAACACCCTTTAACCCTTAACCATCGCCAGAATAGGGTATGGAGCATTACCAGACATTTCAGATCAAATATGAACATTGCATAAATATTTTACATACATATTATAATTAAATCATATTATCCCTTTTATGAGCCCTCGAGGCCCAAAATACACGTAAAAAATTGAGACTACATCAAACATTCAGGAAATTTTTTGCGAAATTTAAATTTTTTCTTAGAAACAGGGCACACACTATCGTGTGGACCTGGGACATGCCCGTGTGGCCATAGGACACACCCGTGTCTCAGTCCGTGTCCTACCTTGTGTAACTCTTTGACTTAGGTCACACAGCCAGCCACACGTCTGTGTCCTAGGCCAGTGCCACACACAGCTGAGACACACGCCTGTGTGTAAATTCTGGGCATTTTGTTTTGAAAATTTTAAGTAGCAAGGGGCACACAGCCAATTCACACGCCCATGTGTTAGCCTTGTGGACTCACTTTGAGCCTTAAACATTAAGGTTGTCATTCCCTGTAATCTTATACATCAAGCAACTCAAAACCATTGATTCAACCAATTTAAAACTCAGTTAAACACACTCTAAACATGTCAAAATAGACATTCTAAGTACTTAACCAATGTACCTTTGATAGGCACTCTACCTAATTTATTAAAACACGTATGTGCAAATTTTTACTAAATAATCTTCTTGAAACCAATTATCATATACCTATATGTTTACACACAGCCAATATGCCTGATAAACCATAATATATACATATTTTAATCCCACATTTGGCATACTTTTGGATGATTTAACCCTTGAATTATGGAATTCGATGCTCCTAATCCTTTAATTTCATGTTTTACACTTAGGTGAGCATAGGAGGATGAAAAGAATGAGAAATAGGCCAAAAATGGATAAATTGGGCCAAAGAGAGAAATCAACACGACCAGGAGTTCACCACACAGTCGTGTCACTTTAGCAGACTTGAACACGGCCTAGGCTCAATTTACACGGGCGTGTCCCTGCCGCAGCAAATAAGAGTTTCATTTGTATTAGGATACTTATGGGCCAATAGAGGTGTTCCAAAGCCTATATAAACACCCTAGAAGGTAATTTAAAGAGATAGTTCGACAGGATGTCGAATAAAACCGAGTAGAAGGAGAAAATACTCCAAGACATCCGTTGGGATCAGCTTAGGAGAAGGATCTCCATCAAGACTGAAGACCTCCCATCAAGTTCTTTAGAAGTTTTTGAGGTTTCTTACGTTTTGTTATTTTTCCTCTTTTATGATGTTTTCCTCTTTTAGTATGAACTAAATCCCTTAGATACCTAAGGGGATGAAACCTATGACAGATCTTATTATTATTTGATTTATGAGATAAATACCTGTGCTTATTCTTAATTGTGAGTTTTATTCTTATTTTGATAATTCAAGTTATTGATTCAAGTCAAATGTGCTTATTCAGTGGAGCAAAAGTCCATGTTTAAGAGTAGATCAACACAATTAAGCGGAGTTGATTGTAACCCTAGAAATAGGGCAACGAAAATCTGTCGAATTAGGGTCAAACCTAATATGGGAATCCATAGATCGAATTAATGTGACAATAGGGGTTTTAATTAGAAAGAGATTTCAATTAATCAACCTAGAGTCAGTTTTTAGTAGCCTCGAAAGAGGTATTAATATAATTCAGGGATTTCTACGGATTAAGTCAAGTGAATAAATCACATGAATCAAAAGTAATAAGTGAAGTCTATGTGGATTCTTCCTTAGGTGTTGTCCATCTCATATAAGTTGTCGAAAGTATTTTCCCAGTTTACTCCCTGTCGAGTTCATAAGTTAGTTAAATTAGTTAGTTAAATTTTAGATGAAAAACAAATCCCTTTTAATTATTAGGCTAGATAATAAAAAGATAGTTATTACTAAGTAATCTTAGTCCTTGAGGTTATGATATTCTGGACTCAACACAGCTAGACTACTGTTCGATAGGTGCACTTGCCTTTGTCGAAATAATAGTTGTTTTGAGCTTCCATCAAGTTTTTGGCGTCGTTGCCGGAGACTAAGATATTAGGAAAACTTAATTTTTATTACTTTAGCCATTTTATTTATTTGCAATTTATATTTATTTTATTTTTGAACTTTACTAACTTTTCTTTTATTTGTTTCTGGCAGGTACCTCTAGTTTATGACTAGAAGGAACCCAACAGGACCCTTGATTTTTGACAATGATATAGAAGGTACCATTCACAGAAATCGTAGGGAAATAAGGCGAAGCCTATAGTACATAGAAGAAGAGCAAGAAAATGATCCTGATACTACCAAAGAGATGGCTGATAATAATTCACTACCTCCTGTGGTGGCAGCAAACCCAGTGAATCAAAATCCTACTCCTCGTACTATGTATGATTATGCTAAACCTAATTTAACAGGAACTAAATCTAGTATTGTTAGACCTGCTATTACTGCAAATAATTTTGAACTGAAACCTAACACTATACAGATGATTCAATAGTTTGTTCAGTTTGATGGTTTGCAGGATTAAGATCCAAACAATCACTTAGCAAATTTTTTGGAATTCTATGACAATTTCAAAATAAATGGTGTTTCTAATGATGCCATTTGTCTTCGGTTGTTTCCCTTTTCATTGAGGAATAAAGCTAAATAATGGTTGAACTCGTTTCCACGAGGATCAATCACTTCGTGGGAACAAATGACTGAATTTTTTTTATTAAAATATTTTTCACCAGCTAAAACGGATAAGTTGAGGAATGATATCTCTTCTTTTGTGCAGATGGATTTAGAAACACTTTACGATGCATGGGAGAGATACAAGGATCTATTGAGAAGGTGCCCTCACCACGAGTTACCATTATGGCTACAAGTTTAAACTTTTTACAACAGTGTGAACCCCTCAACTAGGCAATTAATCGATTCAGCCGCCGGCGGTACCCTGAACAACAAAACACCTGAGGCTGCCTACAAATTCATTGAAGAGATGTCACTAAATAATTATCAGTGGCAAGTTATGAGGACAAAGCCAACAAAAGCCGCCAGTGTCTTCAACCTCGATGCAGTAACCATGCTACCAAATCAAGTAGAACTGTTAAATAAAAAGATTGATAGTTTGTGTGGTTCTTCGCAGGTACACCCAGTGATGCAGTGCGATACATACGAAGGAGGGACAAACGCTACAGAATACCCACCCTACAACCCTGGCATAGAAAACAAACAGATGAACTATATGGGTAATAATTCTAGACCCCAAAATAACTCTTATAGTAACACTTACAATCCAAGTTGGAGGAATCATCCAAACTTTTCATTGGGTGGCCAAGGAAATCAGAGACAACAACCCCTCCCAGGCTTTCAATAGTAACCCTACTCGCAATAAAGTAAGCTGAACCTTGAGAGATGCTAACAAAATTCATCGCGAGTGTCAGAAACTCATTTCCAAAACATCGAAAAAACACTTAAAAATCAACAAGCATCAATTCAAGGGATCGAGAACCAATTAGGACAACTTGCTAAGCTAATCTCTGAACGACTACAAGGTAGCTTGCCAAGCAACACTGAAACAAACCCAAAGGAGCAAATTCATGTCGTTATCGCTAAAAATAGTGAAGGGTTGGTGGAATCTGAATCTAATCCAAGGCATAAGCTTGTGGTAAATAAAGGTAAGGCTGAGGTAAGCCATGATAAACTGAAATTGGTAACTACAAAGTACCAACCTCGTGTGCCATATCCCAATATGATGAAGAAAGACAACACAGATGAACAATTCGGTAAATTTCTTAAACTTCTAAAAAAATTACATATTAACTTACGCTCCTTGAAGCTCTTTCGCAGATGCCAAATTCAAGGAAATTTTTAAAAGAGCTTTTGACAAACAAACGGAAATTAGACGAGGCGTCGCATGTGGAGTTAAATGTAGTGTGCTCGGCAGTTGTGTAAAATAAACTACCATGAAAATTAAAAGATCCAGGGAGTTTTACAATTCTGTGCTTAATTGGTAGTTTATCTATTGATAATGCTTTAGCTGATTTAGGGGCAAGCATAAATGTTATGCCTTATAAAATGTTTAAGCAACTAGGTCTTGGGAAATCCAAACAAACTAGGATGAGCATTCAATTAGCTGATAAAACTATTAGAATTCCTAGGGGTATAATTGAGGATGTACTAGTAAAAAATGACAAATTCATATTCCCGATAGACTTTGTCATTTTAGACATGGATAAGGACAATAATATTCCTTTGATTTTAGGAAGACCTTTTTTAGCAACATCTAGAACTAAAATTGATGTTGGTACAGGAGAACTTATACTTCGTGTAGGTGACGAGATGATCACTCTTCAAGCACTTGACTCGGCTAGGACATCAAGTAATAAAGGTGAGAACATAAATTCGATCAATGACCATTCGGTTAAACCTTCTTTTCAGGAAGCACCACAGAACTACACGACTGAACCAGACCCTATACTTCACGCCAAAAAGGAAATAACTCATGAGGTATGGAGGCTTCAGATCGATGAACTAGACAAGTGGAAGACGCATTTCAAAAAGAAACTAGGAATATACGAAGCAGAACCGAGGAACCACAATAAGTCAAACCAATTTAAAATAGGAGATCAGGTATTATTGGATACGAAAGATCCTCGAATCACCACTTTAGACATTGATACAAAACAAGAGATCCCTCTCATAGTATTCAACATTTTTCCATATGGAATGGTTGAGGTAACTCACTCTAATCGTAGCACTTTCAAGGTAAATATCACTTGAGTCAAACCATACAATGTTAATAGAATTGATAATGAGAAAGAGGAGCCTCGACTCCACAAACCACCGTGAAAACATGAATGAAAGGTAAGTCGAGCTTAAGACTTTAAACGAGCACTTCTCAGGAGGCAACCCGAGCACTAACCCTACTAATTAGTTTAGTTTAATTCTTTTCATGTTTAGGCGCAGGTTTTCCATACCCACACGGCCTTACACACAGCCGTGGCCATGGCCGTGAGTGCACCATAGGTAGATACATAGGATAAAAGTTTCCCCAAACACGAGCTGCGATAAAATACGACGACCGTGCGATATAGCCGTGGCCAACACTGATTAAACCACACAGACACACAGGCATGGGAGAAATGAACGAGCCACCACACGGTCCGTACGACATAACACACCCATGACACACGGGCGTGGGAATGTACTAGATCTCAGATTTCAATTTAAAACCCCCCCTCTTCTCACCTATTCCCCAATTTCCTCTTCTTCCATACCCCTTGAAGCTTTCCCATCTCATTTTCCTTCATTTTTTTCCTTCCCCTCACTCTTTATCTACACCGTCATCCCCATGTCGAAGAAGCGAAAGGATCCTAGCACAGTTTCCCTGTGCGAGACCGATCTACATAAGTTCATGACGGCCGCTTCATTAACTCGACAATAAAAGGACCTTTGAGTGCATTTAGTTTTTCTTTTTCTTTTCTCTTCTCCTTTATTTTCCTTCTTTATATTTTTTTCTTTAAATACATATTTAGTATATTTTGAATTATTCTTCTTATTTCCTGGTTATTTCTTCAAGAGTTCGTAATTTCTTCATCTGGCGTAGTGATTGTTGGCAGCCACCATACCACCACCAGAGATGCCTCCTCCAACTCATCTTTTACCTTCGAATCAAGTTTCCACACTCCTAACTCATGGATTCTAGCCAAAATTCAGGAAATTTCACTTCTCTCCCTCTCTTTTGATTTTCTTACTATGTGGTTATTATCTATCTTTGTACATTGAGGACAATGTACATCTTATGTGTGGGGGGTGAACTTCAAAATTTCCTAACTTTTTGCATTATTCTCAAATCCCTGAATGATATCTTGTCTTAAGTAATTTTCTCATATTACTAATTAGAATGAAACTTCTGTTGATTTATGCTTTTTATTAATATGTTTTGGATTAAGTCATAGTTAATTGTGCATTAATGATTTAAACTTTAAGATATTAGAGAATCAGGCATGATAAGTCTATTTTCAAAATTAAAAAAAATTGGCTAGGTTGTTTTCCTAAATTTGAATATTAATTTAAAATTTGAAATTTGCAAGGTTGACATCAAAAACCATAATTTTGTGAGATTTTGAGCCTTTAGAGCATATATCTTTTCGTGCTCACTTTATTGATTATGAGTGTGTCAATATTGATTTGTTGTTCTAGAATTCACTTCAATTATACAGGTCGAGACCACACATTTGATTTGATATATTAAGATGATAAAGGCACCTAGGATTTAACCCACTTACTCCATAAAAAGCCTACCTCCATAATTAACCCCTAGTGAACCACTTTTTAGCCTAATCAACCATTCCTTGAATTACCACTAATATTAACCCAAAATCCCATTATTAACTTGTTTATCCCATTTTCTTGACTCTCTTTTTGTTGAGATTTGATCTGATCGGTTCCTAATTATAGTAGTTGAATTCATATTTTATTATGTACTTATTCTTTAAAAAAGTTAGAAAATCTATTCATCATTAGTTCTATGTTCTATGAGCTTAAATAGTTAAATTCACATCTTTAGAAGAAGCTCGAGTTATTGATGTAATTATTCATTATTAGTTTATTATTTCTAGTTAGGTAATTTGTCAATTCAATCTCGACTCTAACTTTCTAATTTAGCCTATATCCACACCTTTAACCCAAGCCCCATTACAACCCTTTTAAAAGACCTTTTGATTTGTGTATCATCTCATTTTACAGTAGTGGAGATTTGATTTTCATGCAAGCCTATGGTAATAACTTTTCATGTTTGACTGATGAGTGCTTTATTTTGAACCTTGAACACTTTGAGTGATTTGAGTGAATCCTTAGTGAAGATGTCAATCCCTGTCAGTTTTGGATCAAAGGTAATTATTTAGATAAGTGGAAACACCTATGTTTTCGTGCTAAAAAAATAAGTTAGATTGTTTGAATCTTTAGGACTCTTTGAGTTAAATTATCTATGTATGAATTATCTATGAATTATGATGAGACATTGTTGATGAGAATTATGAACTGAGGGAAGTTAGTTCTAATTGTGAGTTGAGAATTTTGCTTGAGGACAAGCAAAAGCTTAAGTGTGGGGGTATTTGATAAACCATAATATATACATATTTTAATCCCACATTTGGCATACTTTTGGATGATTTAGCCTTTGAATTATGGAATTTGATGCTCTTAATAATTTAATTTCATGTTTTATACTTAGGTAAGCATAGGAGGATGAAAAAAATGAGAAACGGGCCACAAACGGAGAAATTAGGCTAAAAAAGAAATCAACACGGCTTGTAGTTCATCACATGGCCGTGTCACTTTAGTAGACTCGAACACGGCCTGGGCTCGATTCACACGGGCATGTCCTTGCCATAGAAAAGAAGAGTTTCATTTGGATTAGGATACTTGTGGGCCAATAGAGATGTTATATAATATCCTAAAATAGGGGTTATTTGTGATTGAATTGTTTTGCATGAGTGTGGTTGTTGTGTTGTTGTTTGAGGTGTTCTAGAGGCTAGTTATAAGCCAAAGGTAGGCCTGAGCTGTAGGAAAAAAATTATTTTTAAGTGTTAGTTAATGGGAGCTAAAGGAGCTAAGGGTTAAGTATAATTCGTGGGGGATTTAAGCACAAGATTGGGCTTGGAAAAGTGGCAAGGAGGTGCCACTTAGGTCCCTGTGATTAACACCACATGTAGGGAAGGGAGAACTCAGGTTCGAGTAGCAGAAATTCCATTTTCTGCTTACCATTTTGACGCCAAGGGGGAAGAGTTATGCTCAGCACAAACTCTATCAGATAAGCATAGATTAGTTCAAACTCATTTGAATGATTGGCCAGGAGTGATTCAAGGAATTTTGATGAAATCTGAACTCTTGATGGAAGAGGAGTGAACGGTTGGGAAGCTGAGTAAGGGGGGCCAAATTTTCTTAGGCACCTAGTTGTGCATTTTCGGCTAGCCTTTGTTTGGTGTTTCAAAAGCCGACAACCCTTTTTAGTAGTGCCGATTTCTCTTTAGTGTACCATAGTGAACCAAAAGCCGAAAAGACCATAGGTGGTTGTCGATTTCTTCCTTAGGCACTTGGCTGAATCTCCACTTGAACTCCCTCTCATCTTTTATCTTTCTTAGAAACCGAAAGCATCCCTCTCCCATTCTATTTTTTTTCTCTCCATTGCCGAATCCTTCCTCTCCTATTTTCACTTTTCTTTTCCTTTCTCTTTCTTCACTCTAGCTGAATATTGATTGCTTTTCTCTTCCATCCACCATACTCTGTGCCAAAATCTCCTTGGTTTCTCCTAGTGTTATTTTGGCTGAATCTCAAACAAGGGTGGATCTCTTTTGGTTTTTCTTCAATCGGTTTGAAAAGGGGTAAGGGTTCTTAACCGAAACATCATTCTCACTTTCTCTTTTTCTCTGTCGACATGTGTAGACAAAAGTCAAACTTCGGCATTTGTGGATGTTTTGCTAACCATCTATAAGAACCGATTTCTCCTAGGTTCTTCGGGACTTAGGAAGCAGTGGATCTGAGCCATTATTTCTCTGTCAAGCAATTCATTAAGGCTATGGTAAGGATCTATAATAGTTTAATCATTCTTTAAGTTATTTGGAAAAGCAGAAGGCTTTTGAGGCTAAGTTGTATTGGTAGCCGATTGTAGGGGGAAGATCAGTCTCGCGTACCTTGTGTTGGGATTAGCATTCGTAAGGCAAAAAGGTAAGGAGGATTGTGTTAGTTATGTGTTATCTCGTGTTTCAGAATTTGTTGGGATGGCCGAATGGCCTTATTAATGGTTTGGTGGTTTGGCTGAATGTAGGGCAAGGAGATCTAGTACGGTAGATCGAGTCTTCGAGATTTAGTGCTTATGTTGGTGACAGGTGTGTAACTTACACACTTTATAACTAAGTAAATATATTAATAACCTGAATATGTTAAAAGCCAAAAATTGTGTAGATCTTCACATGATACCGTAAGGGTTTGAACAAGGATTAGGGTAAGTCTGTTTCAATATGATTTGCTATATGATGCTTAATACCATGATCTGTGATGTATTTGCTATATGATTCATAACAAAGCATGATGGCATGATTTTCATAAGTTTTGCATTGTGATGGGTGATATGAGAGGAGGGGGAAGATGCTATCCGTGGCTTTGGGTCACTAGAGGTTTGGCCCCTCTAGTGGTTTGGTACCACAGATTATTTTGTGACTTTGGGTCACCATAGGTTTGGCACCTCATAGCGACTCGCCCTAGTGGCTTAGCACCACAGTGGGTTGGCCCCACAGTTGATTATCGGGATTGTCGCCAGTGATTTGGTATCACACGTGGGTTGGCCCCACACTTGGATTATTGATATTCGTGACTTTGGGTCACCAGTGGTTTGGCACCACATTATTATTAGATATCATGACTTTGGGTCACTAGTGGTTTGGCACCACCAGTGGTTTGGTACCACACGGGGTGGAAACGGAGTTATGGATGGCTAGGTTTGGTGCATTATATGTATTGCTTGGTTATGATTTGTGTAAGTATGTTGCATTAATCGGGAGGAGGATTATGCGCTGAGTCTTGGTGACTCACCTTCTCCCTTATCTTTTCAGGTGATTCGTAGATCGCGGATGAGGAGCCAGATGGACTCGAGGTGGCCCATGCATTAAAACATTTGGTTTTACTTGGATTTTGAATTGGGCAATTATTTTATATTTCATTTTTTATTATTTGGGTATTTTAATAAGGCCTTTTTAAATTATGTTTTGAATTATTTATATGTTTTGGATTTGATTTCAAACATGGTTAAGTAAATTATTTGATTAATTTAATAATGTGGGCGCAAGGTTTTCTAAACTACAAAACGCAAGGGTTTTCAAAACCTTACCATCGGGTAATACAAATCACTTGATAACAAATGACAACTTAATTGTTTTCGACAACTCAAACGGTTTCCAAACTTAAGTTTCCAAATTCAAATAGAAACGATTTTCAAATTAATCATTTGGGTTTCTTTTAAAATTACAAAAAGGTTTTCTAAGCTATGGATCGGCAACTAAGTTTTAAAGATTTATTTTCGGGATTTCAAAGTAAACTATCAGTTTTTAACTAATCATGCACCTGATTTCTACAAACATAGAGCAACAAAGAGTTTTCCACATAATTTAACCGGTAAACTCGATTTTCTTCAAAACGTTGTCCTCTGTGACATGCCAGATTCGGTCGTGGTGTGTTGACCGGGTTTGGGGTGTTACATTTTTGGTATCAGAGCTAAGTTCAAAGGCTCAGCTGTGGGCTCGAGGCCCAAAATGTTTTAAGGTGTGGTTTTAAAATGTTCTGGGTTAGAAATATATAGTTTGAGAAGCATGGCACCGAGTCTCCGGCACCAATCGCCTGTAAGTATTTACATCACAGCGAATATATGTGGGGAAAGGGGAATCCCGGGATCGTAGACTAGTAGAATAGGAATTATTGAACCCTAGGAATAGCTTACTCCAACACAAATTGCATAAGACGTAATGATCCACTAAACAAACCTGTGAGTATGTCACTAAGCTAATGGTGTGGCAACCATTGTGCGCATGTCTAGGAGTGGATTCAGGGGGGAGCTTCGTATATAAGCAGTCATAGTGACTCACCTCCTCTTCACTCGAATCCTACCTGGTGCGTAGTGACGATTCATCCTAACTGAGATGACTTATTCACAGGCTAAATTTAATAACTAAAACCCAAAAGGGACCAACTATTTTGTGTTGAAACACTTTAAACCTTAGTTTTGAAATTACCACAGTACCCCTAATTTGGAAAAAGACCAAAATACCCCTGATTTGAAAAATGACCAAATTACCCTTGACTTATAAAATTACCAAAATGCCCTTAGTATAGAGAATTGCCGAAATACCCTTGAATTGAAAATTTTCAAAATACCTTTATTTTGTAAAATCACCTGGAACCATATTTTGAAAAAAAATTTGAAAATACCCCTGGTTTATGAAATTACCAAAATGCCCCCAATTTCTAGGATTTTTGAAATATCTATGATTTGTAAAGGTTTCCAAATTAACTCTATTTTATTACTAAAATACAATGATAGGCTAATTACAAAAATACCCCCAGTAGTAAAATGACGAGAATACCCCTACAAGTGGAGTGAGGGTAGGAAATTGAACTGAAAACTATGTGATGATCGAAAGAACCACTACCAAATCTCTTTACATAAAACTTATTTATGGGTAATCAGTGAAACAGAAGCTAATTCATAAAATTCTCTTAAACAGATAAATCGCAACTATAAACATGAATTTTAGAGGACGTGGTTGTAATGTGCGTGGCCGTAGTAGAGGCTGAATGACCGTGTCAGTGCCCGTTAGGTCTGATCAGGGGTTCGATAATGAAATGCCACCACCACCAGCCGCTGATGTTGAGTATCAAGATCAAATGGGGGATGATACAGTGTCGCAGGCGATGTTGCGAGTGTTGGAAAGAGTGGCTGGAACAGGTGGGGGTATGGGAGCTCGAAAATCTGTATCTGAGTGACTCCGAGCCAATAGAGCTGAGGTATTTGTGGCTCCCAATACGACTGGGTATTGGTTAGAGGCGACGGAGCGAATCATGGATGACCTAGATCTGACTGCTGAGAAAAAACTAAAAGGGATAGTGTCACTTCTTCGGGATGAGTCATACCAGTGGTGGCTCACAGTTCGGGATAGTGCAGCAGTTGATGATCTCACTTGGGACTATTTTAAGGTAGCTTATCAGAAGAACTATGTCGAGGCCAGTTATATTGATGCAGAGCGGAAGGCATTTCGAAGGTGGTTCAGGGGAGTAAGTCTATCTCTGAGTCGAGGCAAAATTTTAAGGTTGAGTCGGTATGCTAGGGGCATCGTGGCTCTGAGAATATGAACGATGTGTCGGGTTTGAGGATGGATTGAGAGATGAGTGAGATTCTTGATCGCTCCACAGCAGGAGCGAGAGTTTCTTGTCTTTGGTGGAAAAGGCCAAGGTAGTGAAGGGTAAAGGAGTGCATAAGATGTAATTTGGATAGGAATAGACATAAGAGAGGTTTTAGATCATCGGGGTTGGCCAGTAATCCGTAGAAAAGGGCTAGACAAAGTGGGCTGAATCAATCTAGAAGGCCTACTGCTACTAATCAGGGATCAGCACAGTGTAATCAATGTGGGAAATCTCATTGGGAGGATGTTAGGTGGTGAAAAAGATGTTTTGAGTGTGGTTTCTTTGGATCATCGTGTGAGGGATGCCCACATAAGTTAGCGAGATTGATCGAGGTCGTGGTCGTGCTTAGTTTAGAAATGAGGGACCACCACCACAGAGGGGTCGTGGTACCGGTAGGGGAGGTAATGGCTCTGGTAAAGGCTGCGGAGCACCAGGTAGAGGTGCAGGCAACACTAAAGCAAGACAGCCTGGGTTGGTATATGCAGCGAGACGTCGAGAGGAGGCGACACACCGGACGTCATAACCGGTGCATTCTTAATATTTGGATTATTGTATATTGCTTTGATTGATGTGGGTTCGGCGCATTCGGATGTTGCTAGTAGTAGAGTAGAGACCATGACCTAGACTTTGAAACTACTTCTAGGGAGATGACAGTAATTAGCCCTCTAGGTCACTCTATAGAAGTAAATAAGCGGTATAGGGATGTAACCCTAGAACTCCAACGGGTAATATTTATAGCTGATCTGATGGAACTACCATTTGGGGAATTCAATCTAATTCTTGGGATGGATTGGCTGGTGAAGTACCAGGCTAGTTTGGATTGTGCGGCTAAGCGCATGGTTTTAAGAACAGCTGAGGGTGAAGAAGTGGTGATGATAGGTAATAGAAAAGATTATCTATCCAACGTAGTATCAACGTTGAAAGCTGAGAAGATGGTCAGGAAGGGTTGTGAGGCAATTTTGGTTCGTGTGTGTGCTTTGGAGGCTAAAGAGTCTGCTGTAGAGGATGTCCAGACATTAAAGGAATTTGCTGATGTATTTTCAGAGGAACTTTTGGGTCTGCCTCCGGATCGAGAAGTTGAATTTGGTATAGATTTATTACCCGGAACTGCGCTAGTGTCTATTGTCCCGTATAGAATGGCGTCGAAGGAATTGGTAGAGCTGAAGGCTCAGATTCAGGAGTTGTTGGATCGAGGTTTTATTCGGCCAAGTGTTTCGCCTTGGGGAGCACCGGTACTCTTTGTCAAAAAGAAAGATGGTACAATGCGGATGTGTATAGACTACCGCTAGTTGAACAAGCTGACGATCAAAAACAAGTATCCGTTGCCGAGGATAGATGACTTGTTCGATCAGGTTAGGGGGCATCAATTTTCTCAAAGATTGATTTAAGGTCTGGGTATCATCAGCTAAAGGTGAAAGAGGCTGATATTCACAAGACGGCATTTCATACCCGATATGGGCATTACAAGTTTCTGGTGATGCCGTTCGGGTTAACCAATGCACCGACAGCATTCATGGACTTGATGAATCGGGTGTTTCAGCAGTACTTGGACCAATTTGTCGTAGTATTTATAGATGACATATTGGTGTACTCAAGGACGAAGGAGGATCATGATGCGCATTTACGAGTAGTGTTACAGATACTGAGGGAAAAATAGTTATTTGCCAAGTTCAGTAAGTGCGAGTTCTGGCTTTGGGAGGTGACTTTCTTAGGTCACGTAGTGCCCGCTGAAGGGATTAGAGTGGACCCTTGCAAGATTGAGGCAGTGTTGGATTAGAAACTGCCTAGGTCGGTTGTGGAAATTTAGAGTTTTCTAAGTTTGACGGGGTATTATCGGAGATTTGTGGAAGGATTCTCTCTGATTGCGACCGTTGACCAAGCTATTGAGGAAAGGAGTTCCATTTGTGTGGACGGAGAAATAGCAGAAGAGTTTCGACAAGTTGAGGAAGATTTTGACGGAAGCTCCGGTTCTGGTACAGCCTGAAGCAGGGAAGGTATTCACGGTCTATTGCAATGCATCACATACTGGCTTGAGATGTGTGCTGATGCAGGAAAGGAAAGTTGTGGCATATGCGTCTCGACAGCTGAGACCGCATGGGGTTAACTATCTGACACATGACTTGGAGTTAACTGTAGTGGTTTTTGCCCCGAAAATATGGAGACACTATTTGTACGGAGAGAAGTCGATAGTCTACATAGATCATAAGAGTCTGAAGTATCTTTGACTCGGAAGGATTTGAACTTGAGACAATGAATATGGATTGAACTATTAAAGGACTACGACTACTCGATTGAGTATCATCCGGGCAAGGCTAATGTGGTGGCAGACGCGTTGAGCCGTAAGGTAGTAGTGGACTTAAGAGCGATGTTTGCTCATCTTAGCTTGTATGACGATGGGAGTCTTTTGGTGAAATTACAGGTTAAGCCCACTTGGGTTGAGCAAATCAAGGAGAAACAGTTAGCGGATGAGGGCTTGAATGCTCAAAGGTTGCAAGTGCAGAATGGTGGTGTAGAGGGTTATAGTGTTTCCAGTGATGGAGTATTGTGTTTCCAAGGGAGAGCTTGTATGCCAAAGGATGTTGAGTTAAGGCAGAGGATTCTTTAGGATGCACATAGCAGCCCATACGCTATGCATCCTGGAGGTAGCAAGATATACTAGGATTTGCCGAAGTAGTTCTGGTGGCTAGGGCTGAAGCGAAAAGTGACTGAGTTTGTGGGTAAGTGTCTGACATGTCAGTAAGTCAAAGCTGAGCATCAGCTGCCGTTAGGTTTACTTCAGCCGGTAAAGATTCCTTAATGGAAATGGGAAAGGATTACCATGGACTTTGTCAGCGGGCTACCCCCTCACGCCTGGTAAGAAAGACTCAGTCTGGGTGATTGTGGATCGTTTGACCAAATCAACTCATTTCATACCAGTGAGGGTTGATTATCCGCTTGAGAAGTTAGCTAAGTTGTACATGGCTAAGATAGTAAGGTTGCATGGTGTGCCAGTATCCATTATCTCGGATGGGGATCCAAGGTTCACGTCGAGGTTCTGAAGAGCTTTGCATTAGGCTTTGGGAACAACGTTGGATTTCAGCACATCTTTTCACCCGCAGACTGATGGGCAATCGGAAAGGGTTATACAAATTTTAGAGGACATGTTGAGGGGTTGTGTCCTGGACTTCAGTGGTTGCTGGGAAGAATTTCTACCGTTAGCTGAGTTCGCATACAACAATAGTTATCAGGCAAGCATAAAGATGGCACCATATGAGGCGTTGTATGGTAGGAAGTGTCGCACACCTACATGCTGGACAGAGTTGGGTGAGCCTCAGATGTTGGGACCAGAGTTGGTGGCAGAGACTAAGACTAAGGTTAAGTTGATTTAGGCTCGTCTGAAGGAAGCTTCGAATAGGCAAAAGTCATATGTTGACCTTAAGCGGAGAGATATAGAGTTTACCGTGGGTGACAGGGTCTTTTTGAAGGTCTCGCCCTGGAAGAAAGTGTTGAGGTTTGAAAGGAAAGGTAAGTTAAGTCCAAGGTTTATTGGCCCATATAAGGTGTTGAGACGAGTGGGACAAGTAGCCTATCAGCTTGAGTTGCCAGCAGAGCTGAGTCAGATACATGATGTGTTCTATGTCTCCATGCTCAGGCGTTATTGTTCAGATCCATCGCATGTTGTCGCAGTGGAGGAAATTGAGGTAAGTCCTAATTTGACCAGAGATGAGGAACCAGTGCGGATTCTAGATCAAGATGTGAAGGTTTTGCGCAAGAAGTCGGTCCCATTAGTGAAGGTGCTGTGGCGGAATCATGGCGTGGAAGAGGCTACGTGGGAACCAGAGGATGTGATGAGACAGCAATACCCCCAACTCTTTTGACCAGGTAATTTTGAGGTCGAAATTATTTTTAAGGGGGGTAGAATTGTAATATCCTGAAATAGGGGTTATTTGTGATTGAATTATTTTGCATGAGTGTGGTTGTTGTGTTGTTGTTTGAGGTGTTCTAGAGGCTAGTTATAAGCCAAAGGTAGGCCCGAACTGTAGGAAAAAATTTGTTTTTAAGTGTTAGTTAAAGGGAGCTGAAGGAGCTAGGGGTTAAGTATAATTCGTGGGGGATTTAAGCACAAGATTGGGCTTGGAAAAGTGGCAAGGAGGCACCACTTAGGGCCCTATGATTGATGCCACATGTAGGGAAGGGAGAACTCAGGTTCGAGCAGCAGAAATTCCATTTTCTGCTTACCATTTTGACGCCAAGGGGGAAGAGTTGTACTCAGCACAAACTCTGTCAGATAAGCATTGATTAGTTCAAACTCATTTGAATGATTGGCCAAGAGTGATTCAGGGAATTTTGACAAAATCTGAACTCTTAATGGAAAAGGAGTGAATGGTTGGGAAGCTGAGTAAGGGGTGCGAGCTTTTCCTTAGGCACATAGTTGTGTATTTTTCGCTAGCCTCTCTTTGGTGTATCAAAAGTGAAAACCATTTTTAGCGATGTCGATTTCTCTTTAATGCACCATAGTGAACCAAAAGCGGAAAGACCATAGGTGGTTGTCGATTTCTTCCTTAGGCACTTGGCCAAATATCCACTTGAACTCCCTCTCATCTATTATCTTTCTTAGAAGTCGAAAGCATCCTCTCCCATTCTATTTTCTTTTTTTCTCTTCATTGTCGAATCCTCCTCTCTTATTTTCACTTTTTTTTCCATTCTCTTTCTCCCTCTAGTAGAATATTGATTACTTTTCTCTTCCATCCACCATACTACGTGTCAAATCTCCTTGGTTTCTCCTAGTGTTATTTTGGCGAATCTCAAACAAGGGTGGATCTCTTTTGGTTTTTCTCAATCGATTTTGAAAAGGGGTAAGGGTTCTTGATCGAAACATCATTCTCACTTTCTCTATTTCTCTATCGACATGTGTAGACAAAAGCTAAACTTTGGTATTTGTGGGTGTTTTGCTAACATCTATAGGAACCGATTTCTCCTAGGTTCTTTGGGACTTTGGAAGTAGTGGATCTGAGCCATTCTTTCTCTTTCAAGCGATTCATTAAGGCTGTGTTAAGAATCTATAATAGTTTAATCATTCTTTAAGTTAATTTGAAAAGCCGAAGGCTTTTGAGGCTAAGTTGTATTGGTAGCCGATTGTAGGGGGAATATCAGTCTCATGTACTTGTGTTGGGATTAGCATTCGTAAGGCAAAAAGGTAAGGAGGATTGTGTTAGTTATGTGTTATCTCGTGTTTCAAGATTTATTGGGATGGCCGAATGGCCTTGTTAATGGTTTGGTGGTTTGGCCGAATGTAAGGCAAAGAGATCTAGTGTGGTAGATCGGGTCTTCGAGATTTAGTGCTTGCGTTAGTGACAGGTGTGTAACTTACACACTTTATAACTAAGTAAATATATTAATAACCTGAATATGTTAAAACCCAAAAATTGTGTAGATCTTGACATGATACCGTAAGGGTATGAATAAGGATTCGGGTAAGTCTGTTTCGATATGGTTTGCTATATAATGCTTAATACCATTATCTATGATGTATTTGCTATATGATTCATAACAAAGCATGATGGCATGATTTGCATAAGTTTTGCATTGTGATGGGTGATATGAGAGGAGGAGGAAGATGATATCTGTGACTTTGGGTCACCAGAGGTTTGGCACCTCCAGTGGTTTGGTACCAGAAATTATTTTGTGACTTTGGGTCACCAGAGATTTGGCACCTTATAGCGACTCGTTCCAGTGGCTTAGCACCACAGTGGGTTGGCACCACAGTTGATTTATCGGGATTGTCGCCAGTGATTTGGTATCACACGTGGGTTGGCCCCACACTTGGATTATTGATATTCGTGACTTTGGGTCACCAGTGGTTTGGCACCACATTATTATTGGATATCGTGACTTTGGGTCACTAGTGGTTTGGCACCACTAGTGGTTTGGTACCACACGGGGTAGAAACGGAGTTATGGATGGCTAGGATTGGGTGCATTATATGTATTGCTTGGTTATGATTTGTGTAAGTATGTTGCATTAACCAAGAGGAGGATTATGCACTGAGTCTTGGTGACTCACCTTCTCCCTTATCTTTTCAGGTGATTCGTAGATCACGGATGAGGAGCCGGATGGACTCTAGGTGGCCCATGCATTAAAACATTTGGTTTTACTTGGATTTTGAATTGGGTAATTATTTTATATTTCGTTTTTTTATTATTTGGGTATTGTAATAAGGCCTTTTTAAATTATGTTTTGAATTATTTATATGGTTTAGATTTGATTCCGAACATGGTTAAGTAAATTGTTTGATTAATTTAATAATGTGGGCGCAAGGTTTTCTAAACTACAAAATGCAAGGGTTTTCAAAACCTTACCATCGGGTAATACAAATTACTTGATAACAAATGCAACTTAATTATTTTCGATAACTCAAACGGTTTCCAAACTTAAGTTTCTAAATTCAAATAGAAACAGTTTTCAAATTAATCATTTGGGTTTCTTTTAAAATTACAAAAAGGTTTTCTAAGCTATGGATCGGCAACTAAGTTTTAAAGATTTATTTCGGGATTTCAAAGTAAACTATCAGTTTTTAACTAATCATGCACCTGATTTCTACAAACATAGAGCAACAAAGAGTTTTCCACATATTTTAACTGGTAAACTCGATTTTCTTCAAAATGTTGTCCTCTGTGACATGCCAGATTTAGTCGTGGTGTGTTGATCGGGTTTGGGGTCTTACATATTTGGAATCAGAGCCAAGTTCAAAGGCTCAGTTGTGGGCCTAAGGCCCAAAATGTTTTAAGGTGTGGTTTTAAAATGTTCTGGGTTAGAAATATATGGTTTGAGAAGCATGGCACCAAGTCTCCGCACCAATCCACCCAGGTAAGTACTTTTGACTGTTGTGTGAATATATGTGGGGAAAAGGGAATCCTGGGATCGTAGGCTAGTAAAATAGGAATTATTGAACCCTAGGAATAGCTTACTCCAACACAAACTGCATAAGACATAATGATCCACTAAACAAACCTGTGAGTACGTCACTGAGCTAACGGTGTGGCAACCATTGTGCGCATGTCTAGGAGTGGATTGGGGAGCTTCAGTATTTAAGCGATCCTTGTGACTCACCTCCTCTTCACGAATCCTACGATGCGTGAGTGACGGTTCATCCTAGCTGAGACAACTTATTCACAGGCTAAATTTAATAACTAAACCCGAAAGGGACCAGCTATTTTGTGTTGATGCACTTTAAACCTTAGTTTTAAAATTACCACAGTACCCCTGATTTAGAAAAAGACCAAAATGCCCCTGATTTGAAAAATAACCAAATTACCCCTGACTTGTAAAATTACCAAAATGCCCTTAGTATAGAGAATTGCCGAGGTACCCTTGAATTGAAAATTTTCAAAATACCTTTATTTTGTAAAATCACTTGGAACCATATTTTGAAAAAAAAATTCAAAAATACCCCTGGTTTATGAAATTACCAAAATGCCCCCGATTTTTGGGATTTTTAAAATATCTATGATTTGTAAAGGTTTCTAAATTAACTCTATTTTATTACTAAAATACCCTGATAGGCTAATTACAAAAATACCCCCGGGTAGTAAAATGACGAGAATACCCCTACAGGTGGAGTGAGGGTAGGAAATTGAACTGAAAACTGTCTGATGATCGAAAGAACCACTACCAAATCTCTTTACATAAAACTTATTTATGGGTAATTAGTGAAACAAAAGCTAATTCATAAAAATCTCTTAAACAGATAAATTGCAACTATAGACATGAATTCTAAGGGATGTGGTCGTAATGTGCGTAGCCGTGGTAGAGGCCGAATGATGAGTGTGAGCCCGTTAGGTGCAGTCGGGTCGAAAATGAAATGCCACCACCACCAACCGCTGATGTTGAGTATCAAGATCAAACGGGGGATGATGCAGTGTCGCAGGCGATGCTGCGAGTGCTGGAAAGAGTGGCTGGAGCAGGTGGGGGTATGGGAGCTCAAAATTCGTATCTGAGCGACTCGAGCCAATGGAGCTGAGGTATTTCGAGGTGTCTCTGGTGTGGCTCCCAATACAGCTGAGTATTGGTTAGAGGCGACGGAGCGAATCATGAATGACCTGGATCTGAGTGCTGAGGAAAAATTGAAAGGGATAGTGTCGCTTCTTCGGGATAAGTCATACTAGTGGTGGCTCATGATTTGGGATAGTGTAGCAGCTGATGATCTCACTTGGGACTATTTTAAGGCAGCTTATCAGAAGAAGTATGTCGGGACCAGTTATATTGATGCGTGCGGAAGGCATTTTGAGGCTAGTTCAGGGGAATAAGTCTGTCTCAAAGTACGAGGTAAAATTTTTAAGGCTGAGCCGATATGCTAGGGGATCGTGGCTACAAAACATGAACGATGTGTCAGGTTTGAGGATGGATTAAGAGATGAGCTGAGATTGCTGATCGTTCCATAGTAGGAGCGAGAGTTTGCTGTGCTGGTAGAAAAGGCCAAGGTAGCTGAAGGGGTAAATGAGTCTGTAAGACAGAATTTGGATAGGAATAGACTCAAGAGAGGTTTTAGATCATCGGGGTCGGCCAGTAATCCGCAGAAAAGGGCTAGACAGAGTGGGTCGAAATAATCTGGAAGGCCTACTACTACTAATCAGGGACCAGCGTAGTGTAATTGATGTGGGAAATCTCATTGGAGAGGATGTTGGACTGGTGGAAAGGGATGTTTTGAGTGTGGTTCACTGGATCATCGTGTGAGGGACTGTCCACATAAGTTAACCAGGATTCAGTCTGAGGGTCAGGGTCGTGCTTAGTTCAGAAATGAGGGACCACCACCGCAGAGGGGTCGTGGTACTGGTAGAAGAGGTAATGGCTCTGGTAGAGGCCGCGGAGCACCAGGCAGAGGTGCAGGCAACACTGAAGCAAGATAGCCTAGGTTGGTATATGCAGCGAGACATCGAGAGAAGGGCGACGCATCGGACGTCATAACTGGTACGTTCTTAATCTTTGGATTATCGTATATTGCTTTGATTGATGTGGGTTCGTCGCATTCGTATGTTGCTAGTAGCATAGTAGAGACCATGAACCTAGACTTTGAAACTACTTCTAGGGAGATGATAGTAATTAGCCCTCTAGGTTACTCTGTAGAAGTAAATAAGCTGTATAGGGATGTACCCCTAGAACTCCAAGGGGTAGTATTTGTAGCTGATCTGATGGAACTACCGTTTGGGGAATTCGATCTGATTCTTGGGATGGATTGGCTGGTGAAGTACCAGGCTAGTTTGGATTGCGCAGCTAAGCACATGGTTTTGAGAACAGCTGAGGGTGAAGAAGTGGTGATGATAGGTAATAGAAGAGATTATCTATCCAACGTAGTATCGGCGTTAAAGGCTGAGAAGATGGTCAGGAAGGGTTGTGAGGCAATTTTGGTTCGTGTGTGTGCTTTGGAGGCTAAGGAGTCTGCCGTAGATGATGTCCGGGCAGTAAAAGAATTCACTGACGTATTTCTAGAGGAACTTTCGGGTCTGCCTCCGGATCGATAAGTTAAATTTGGTATAGATTTGTTATCCAAAGCGCGGTGTCTATTGCCCGTCTGAATGGCGCCGAAAGAATTGGTAGAGTTGAAGGCTTAGATTCAGGAGTTGTTGGACCAAGGTTTTATTTGGCCAAGTGTTTCACCTTGGGGAGTGCCGGTACTCTTTGTCAAAAAGAAAGATGGTACAATGCGGATGTGTATAGACTACCGCCTATTGAACAAGCTGACGATCAAAAACAAGTATCCGTTGCCGAGGATAGATGACTTGTTCGATCAGCTTAGGGGGCATCAATTTTCTCAAAGATTGATTTAAGGTCTAGGTATCATCAACTAAAGGTGAAAGAGGCTGATATTCACAAGAGGACGTTTCGTACTCAGTATGGGCATTATGAGTTTCTGGTGATGCCGTTCGGGTTAACAATGCCGTGAAAGATTCATGGACTTGATGAATCGGGTGTTTCAAAGAAGCTTGGACTAATTTATCATAGTATTTATAGACGACATATTGGTGTACTCAAGGACGGAGGAGGATCATGATGCGCATTACGAGTAGTGTTACAGATATTGAGGGAAAAGCAGTTATTTGCCAAGTTCAGTAAGTGCGAGTTCTGGCTTTGGGAGGTGACTTTCTTAGGTCACGTAGTGTCCGCTGAAAGGATTATAGTAGACCCTCGCAAGATTGAGGCAGTGTTGGATTAGAAACTGCCTAGGTCGGTTGTGGAAATTCAGAGTTTTCTAGGTCTGGCAGGGCATTACTGGAGATTTGTGGAAGGATTCTCTCTGATTGCGGCACCGTTGACCAAGCTGTTGAGGAAAGGAGTTCCATTTGTTTGGACAGAGAAACAGAGGAGAGTTTCGACAAGTTGAGGAAGATTTTGATGGAAGCTCCGGTTCTGGTACAGCCTGAGGTAGGGAAGGTATTCACGGTCTATTACGATGCATCACATACTGGCTTGAGATGTGTGCTGATGGAGGAAGGGAAAGTGGTGGCATATGCGTCTCGACAGCTGAGACCGAATGAGGTTAACTATCCGACACTTGACTTGGAGTTAGCTGCAGTGGTTTTCATCTTGAAAATAAGGAGACACTATTTGTACGGAGAGAAGTTGATAGTCTACATAGATCATAAGAGTCTGAAGTATCTTCTGACTCAGAAGGATTTAAACTTGAGACAACGAAGATAGATTGAACTGTTAAAGGACTACAACTGCTCGATTTAGTATCATCCGGGCAAGGCTAGCATGGTGGCAGACGCTTTGAGCCGTAAGGTAGTAGCGGACTTAAGAGCGATGTTTGGCTATCTTAGCTTGTATGAAGATGGGAGTCTTTTGCAGAATTACAGGTTAAGCCAACTTGGGTTGAGCAGATCAAGGAGAAATAGCTAGCGAATGAGGGCTTGAATGCTCGGAGGTTGCAAGTGCAGAATGGTGGTGTAGAGGGTTATAGTGTGTCCGGTGATGGAGTATTGTGTTTCAAGGAGAGCTTGTATGCCAAAAGATGTTGAGTTAAGGCGGAGGATTCTTCAGATTTTTATAGCGGCCCATATGCTATGCATCCTGGAGGTAGCAAGATGTACTAGAATTTGCGAAGTAATTACAGTGGCAGTGAAGTGGGAAGTGGCGAGTTTGTGGGTAAGTGTCTGACGTGTGGCGGGTCAAAGTTGAGCATCAGCTGCCATCAGGTTTACTTCAGCCAGTAAAGATTCCTCAATGGAAATGGGAAAGGATTACCATGGACTTTGTCAACGGGCTACCCCCTCGCGCCTGGTAAGAAAGACTCAATCTGGGTGATTGTGGATCATTTGACCAAATTAGCTCATTTCATACCAGTGAGGGTTGATTATCCGCTTCAAAAGTTAGCTAAGTTGTACGTGGATGAGATAGTAAGGTTGTATGGTGTGCCAGTATCCATTATCTCAGATAGGGATCCAAGGTTCACGTCAAGGTTCTGGAGAGCTTTGCATCAGGCTTTGGGAACGAGGTTGGATTTCAGCACAGCTTTTCACCCGCAGATTGATGGGCAGTCGAAAAGGGTTATACAAATTTTAGAGGACATGTTGAGGGGTTGTGTTCTGGACTTTAGTGGCAGTTGGGAAGAATTTCTACCGTTAGCTGAGTTCGCATACAACAATAGTTATCAGGCAAGCATAAAGATGGCACCATATGAGGCGTTGTATGGTAGAAAGTGTCGCACACCTACATGCTGGACAGAGTTGGGTGAGTGCCAGATGTTGGGACTAGAGTTGGTGGCAGAGACTGAGGCTAAGGTTAAGATGATTCAAGCTCGTCTGAAGGAAGCTTCAGACAGGAAAAAGTCATATGCTGATCTTAAGCGGGGAGATATAGAGTTTGCCGTAGGTGACAGGGTCTTTTTGAAGGTCTCGCCCTGGAAGAAAGTGTTGAGGTTTGGAAGGAAAGGCAAGTTAAGTCCAAGGTTTATTGGCCCATATAAGGTGTTGAGATGAGTGGGACCAGTAGCCTATCAGCTTGAGTTGCCAGCAGAGCAGAGTCAGATACATGATGTGTTCCATGTCTCCATGCTCAGGCATTATCGTTCAGATCCATCACATGTTGTCGCAGTGGAGGAAATTGAGGTAAGTCCTAATTTGACCATAGAGGTGGAACCAGTGCGGATTCTAGATCGAGATGTGAAGGTTTTGCGCAAGCAGTCGGTCCCATTAGTGAAGGTGCTGCGGCAGAATCATGGCGTGGAAGAGGCTACGTGGGGACCAGAGGATGTGATGAGACAGCAATACCCCCAACTCTTTTGACCAGGTAATTTCGAGGTCGAAATTATTTTTAAGGGGGGTAGAACTATAATATCCTAAAATAGGGGTCATTTGTGATTGAATTGTTTTGCATGAGTGTGGTTGTTGTGTTGTTGAGGCTAATTATAAGCCAAAGGTAGGCCCAAGCTGTAGGAAAAATTTTGTTTTTAAGTGTTAGTTAAATGGAGCTGAAGGAGCTAGGGGTTAAGTATAATTCGTGGGGGATTTAAGCACAAGATTGGGCTTGGAAAAGTGGAAAGGAGGCACCACTTAGGGCCCTGTGAATGACGCCACATGTAGGGAAGGGAGAACTCAGGTTTGAGCAGCAGAAATTCCATTTTCTGCTTACCATTTTGACACCAAGGGGGAAGAGTTATGATCAGCACAAACTCTGTCAGATAAGCATTGATTAGTTCAAACTCATTTGAATGATTGGCCAAGAGTGATCCAGGGAATTTTGACAAAATCTGAACTCTTGATGGAAGAGGAGTGAACGGTTGGGAAGCTGAGTAAGGGGGGTGCTGAATTTCCTTAGGACATAGTTGTGCATTTTCGGCTAGCCTTTATTTGGTGTATCAAAAGCTGAAAACCATTTTTAGCAGTGCCGATTTCTCTTTAATGCACCATAGTGAACCAAAAGCCGGAAAGACCATAGGTGGTTGTCGATTTCTTCCTTAGGCACTTGGCCGAATCTCCACTTGAACTCCCTCTCATCTTTTATCTTTCTTAGAAGCCGAAAGCATCCCTCTCCCATTCTATTTTCTTTTTTTATCTCCATTGCGAATCCTCCTCTCCTATTTTCACTTTTCTTTTCCTTTCTCTTTCTCCCTCTAGTAGAATATTGATTGCTTTTCTCTTCCATCCACCATACTCGTGCCAAAATCTCCTTGGTTTCTCCTAGTGTTATTTTGGCGAATCTCAAACAAGGGTGGATCTCTTTTGGTTTTCTCTATTTGATTTTGAAAAGGGTAAGGGTTCTTGACCAAACATCATTCTCACTTTCTCTTTTCTCTGTCGACATGTGTAGACAAAAGTGAACTTTGGCACTTGTGGGTGTTTTGCTAACCATCTATAGGATCCGATTTCTCCTAGGTTCTTTGGGACTTTGGGCGGTGGATCTGAGCCATTCTTTCTCATCAGCGATTCATTAAGGCCGTGGTAAGGATCTATAATAGTTTAATCATTCTTTAAGTTATTTGAAAAAACCGAAGGCTTTTGAGGCTAAGTTGTATTGGTAGCCGATTGTAGGGGGAAGATCAGTCTCGCATACCTTATGTTGGGATTAGCATTCGTAAGGCAAAAGGGTAAGGAGGATTGTGTTACTTATGTGTTATCTCGTGTTTCAGGATTTATTGGGATGGCCGAATGGCCTTGTTAATGGTTTGGTGGTTTGGCCTAATGTAGGGCAAGGAGATCTAGTGTGGTAGATCGGGTCTTCGGGATTTAGTGCTTGCGTTGGTGACAGGTGTGTAACTTACACACTTTATAACTAAGTAAATATATTAATAACCTGAATATGTTAAAAGCCGAAAATTGTGTAGATCTTGACATGATACCGTAAGGGTATGAATAAGGATTCGGGTAAGTCCGTTTGATATGATTTGCTATATGATGCTTAATACCATGATCTGTGATGTATTTACTATATGATTCATAACAAAGCATGATGTCATGATTTGCATAAGTTTTGCATTGTGATGGGTGATATGAGAGGAGGGGAAAATGATATCCGTGACTTTGGGTCACGGAGGTTTAGCACCTCCGGTGGTTTGGTACCACGATTATTTTGTGACTTTGGGTCACGGAGGTTTGGCACCTCATAGCGACTCGTCCCGGTGGCTTAGCACCACGTGGGTTGGCCCCACAATTGATTTATCGGGATTGTCACGGTGATTTGGTATCACATGTGGGTTGGCCCCACACTTGGATTATTGATATTCGTGACTTTGGGTCACCAAAGTGGTTTAGCACCCATTATTATTGGATATCGTGACTTTGGGTCACGGTGGTTTAGCACCACCGGTGGTTTGGTACCACGGGGTAGAAAGCAGACTATGGATGGCTAGGTTTGGGTGCATTATATGTATTGCTTGGTTATGATTTGTGTAAGTATGTTGCATTAACCGGGAGGAGGATTATGCACTGAGTCTTGGTGACTCACCTTCTCCCTTATCTTTTCAGGTGATTCGTAGATCGCGGATGAGGAGCCGGATGGACTCGAGGTGGCCCATGCATTAAAACATTTGGTTTACTTGGATTTTGAATTGGGTAATTATTTTATATTTCATTTTTTTTTATTATTTGTGTATTGTAATAAGGCCTTTTTAAATTATGTTTTGAATTATTTATATGTTTTGGATTTGATTTCGAACATGGTTAAGTAAATTGTTTGATTAATTTAATAATGTGGGCGCAAGGTTTTCTAAACTACAAAACAAAAGGGTTTTCAAAACCTTACCATCGGGTATTACAAATCACTTGATAACAAATGACAACTTAATTGTTTTCGACAACTCAAACGGTTTCTAAACTTAAGTTTCCAAATTCAAATAGAAACGGTTTTCAAATTAATCATTTGGGTTTCTTTTAAAATTACAAAAAGGTTTTCTAAGCTATGGATCGGCAACTAAGTTTTAAAGATTTATTTTCGGGATTTCAAAGTAAACTATCAGTTTTTAACTAATCATGCACCTGATTTTTACAAACATAGAGCAACAAAGAGTTTTCCACATAATTTAACCGGTAAACTCGATTTTTTTCAAAACGTTGTCCTCTGTGACATGCCAGATTCGGTCGTGGTGTGTTGACCGGGTTTGGGGTGTTACATGTTCCAAAGCCTATATAAACACCCTAGAAGGCAACTTAAAGAGAGAGTTCGATAGGATGCCAAATAGACGCCGAGTAGAAGGAGAAAATACTCCAAGACAGTGTTGGGATGTAACATCCCAAAATTGGGACTAGTAGAATTAGGCCTAATGGGCCTTGAGTGTAAGAGTGTTTAAAAATTTTTAAGAACAAGAGAATGTCATTATTTCAAGTTGGACTTATTAAGAAGGTGATTTTGGAAAGTTACGGGGTTTCTAGGAAGTTCTAGGTTCAAGTTAGGCTATAGGAAAATTTTTGTGTTTAAGCACTTTAGGGAGAGAAGGTAAGTGGCATCAAGGCTTAAGGAAATAAGTGCATATTTTGCTAGCATAAATGAGCATATGGCAAGGAGGTTATGGTGTCAAGTGGAGAGCATGGAGGGAAGGGGTTCAAATCTCATCTTTTGTAAATTTTGGATTTATTTTTTTGTACTCATATCCCAAGTGTCAGCCATGGTCCTATTTATGGTAGGGGAGACTTTTTAATGATGGAAAGGAGGCTAAAGATAAGGTTAAAAGAAAGAAAGAGATGAATGAAAAGGAAAAAGAAGGGAACATGTTGGCCCAACCTAACAATCCATCCGCTACACACCCCCATACCAGCCGAACACACCTGTGGGGACCGAGTCAACCCACCCAGCCCAACACACCAATAACATAGCCGAGTTGCCAGAATATAAGTAGCTTTAAGCCATCAGTAGGTCCACAGTTTGTCTCGGGTGACTCGTACAATCCTAACAATCAAATCAGTGGGTCCACAATCATCTCGGGCGACCCGTGCGACCCTTAACAGATCAATCACTTCCTCCAATTACAAAATCCCAACACAAATGCAAAGTGTCGTCACATAATAATTCAATATATGCAAGAATATAAAATCATAACAGTTAAACAGACTACACACAATCATACTAATTAACCCATAAGGGCATAACAGAAATCTTACCCTCCAAGGTTATTTAGGTAATTTTACCCACTAGGGGTATTTCTATAATTTACCCTTTAGGGGTATTTCAATAATTTTACTCAACAGGGGTATTTCAATAATTTACCCTCCAGGGGCATTTCAGTAATGTCACATTTAACGGCCTTTTCGAAGGCCTACTGTCACCTCGAGCGACACAGAACCCTTTATGGGTCTCTACGGAACTATTGGGCCTAAAATCCATTTTAGGCCAAAACAGGACCCACATGCTCGTGTGGCCAAAACATATGGTTTTGATTTCAGATTTGCAGATTTCACATTCGAGCCTATCATTTGCTAGTTTTTGAATAGTATTGCCCAGGTGGGTCAGATAGCCCATTAGGCCCACTTGGTCCGTTTCGGCTCGATCAGGCCCATTACAGCCTCAATTTTGCGAGAGTCCTCGTGACACTCTCAATTACTTATCGTCATTATTCGTATTTCGATTTACCATAACGAGCGCTCGCACGCTCGAGTGGTAACAGTTGCTGACCTTTCGGCTTTTTGGCTTTTGGCCAATTCTCAAATCACAAGCATTCATCATCGAAATGGGTGTGAGATTACACAACTGACTTGGATTTGTAGGAAGAACTACCCCTTGTTCCCCCTAAGATAATAATGATCCATAGTTAATCTTACTTCTCAAAGAATTCATAACCCAAATTTACCACACTACTCAAATCACTTACCACAAGATGTGATCCCCTCTTACAGAATACCAATATCCGACTTTAGTTATTGGCTATGAAATGAGTTCCTAAAACAATTAATCGATGAACCCTAAAAGGTAAGCCTCAAATCAACATTCGGTCCCTCCACCAGAGTGAAGGAAAACGGTGTCATCTTCACCAAATAGGGTCATAAGAAAAACACTTATCATCGAAATTTAAGGGGTATATGAGCAACTTCACCCTCACCGAAAACAATGTTAACGGTCTCCACCCTTTGCTTGCTAGAGAATTTGGCCTAGCCCCCCTAAGAAGAGTGTTTTGGCTTAGCTTAATAGAAGAAGAAGTAAGATGTGATGAGAATGAAAGAATGTTACGTTCGGTCCAGGAAGAAAAGAAAAAGTGAGGGAGAAAGAAAGAGTGAATGCAAGGACTTACCAAATTCGGTCAAGAGAGGAGACGTAGGTAATCCACCTAAAACAATCAGGAGAAAAGATCGAGAAGGAGATGCACGAGTGGTTAGTTTTCTACAGATCCGGTTGAGACTAAATTGAGGAAAAAATGAAGAAAAAGAGTGTACGAAGGGAATAAAAGAGAATGTACAAAACAAAGAACCCAAAATGCCTAAGGATAATGCCTAAAATGAAAAAAAATGCTAAGAACCTCTAGAGAATTTCAGCACACACCAAAAGGTTTCGATTTTTCTTCTTTGCTACCCACCAAATGCCGAATTTCCTTGCCAAAATCAACCCCTAGCCAAATTTCTCCTCCCAACACACCCCACATTCAGCCAACCAGTACCTCTCACCCTCAAATCCCTTGATTTACTCCACATTTTGCTCCCCAACATCGTCTGCATCACCAATTCAAACGATTTGACCAAGTCACCAACCTCCAAGGCAGAGTTCTGACTGAACTTTACTTCTTCCATCCAGCTAACACAAAAATAGAAGCCTTGATTTGCCAACTGTGGGATTCAAACCTCCAACCTCCTTGCAATTTCTTTGATGCCACACCACCTTGCCGTATGCCCCACTTGAGTCTTAAAACATGCACAACTAAAGATAAGTCTTTGGCAAAAGTCCAAATCCATTTAAAAAATAATCTAAAAGAAATGCAAGTGCCAAGACTTGAACCTTGGATCCCCTTGCTTCCCTGTGGCGTCACTTAGCCATTACACCACAAGATCTTTTTGTGACATTTCTCTTCATATTTTATTCTTAAAGCCTACCTACTAACTCCCAGGGTTTTATTCACCTAAAACCAAAATTTTCCTAAAGCCCAAGTTTGATATCGGGACTTTATAGAACCCTCCTAACCTTCCAAAATCACTCACCTAATAGGTCCAACTTGCAATAATGTTGTTCTCATGTTCTCAAAAATTTTAAATGGGCCTATGTCCAAGGCCCAATTAGGCCCAATTCTCCTAGGCCCAATTTCATGGTGTCACAAATCTACCCCCTTAACAAATTTTCGTCCTCGAAATTTCCAACTATCTAATAATCACACAACACAGGTTACATCATTACGCTTCTACTGCACACTCTGATTTTTATTTCAAATTAGGTAAATAGTAAACTATGGGTAATGTATGTACCAGTATTCACAGCGTCCTTGTCTTCTCGGCAACGTGCTTCATAGACTAAACCTGGTTGCCTCGCCTCTGTATGACTAGTACCTCTGCTTGGAGCTCTACAACCCAAACCATTTCCCCCTCTAGTGTGGCCATGGCCTCCTAACGGACTGCTGACCACCCCTCAGCGGCTGCACATTACCTCTACCCGTGGTTTGCATCCAGTCTGACCTTCTAGGACATTCTCTAACACATTGCTCCACCGATCCGCAACTCAAACAAGCTCTCATCCTCCTCCAGCATTCACCCACATGGCGTCTTCCACAATTAGCACAAGGTGGCAACCCAAAAGTGCCAAAGGGGTCCAGATCGGACTAGCCCATCAATTTTGGCCCTTTTTCTGGGCCTCTACTTGGAACTGGTGGGTTCTACACCCCTTCTATTTTTCCTTTGTCTTCCTCACGATTCTGGTGCATTGCACGCTTCATCTCCTAGCAATCTTAGCTTTCTCTACTAACGTAGAAAAATCCCTCTCCCTTGTGGAGCTATCAACACTCAGAGACTGTCTCTGGGGCCGTCCTCAAACCAAATAGAACGTTCGTACTTTGTTGCCACAATTCCTTGAGCATCGGTTAAGTCACAAAAATTCTGCCTCATACTTAGCCACAGACTTGTCACCTTGGACCAAGTTTAGAAATTCTTTCTTACGAGCGTCGACATAACTAGTGCCCACATACTTCCTTTGAAATGTGGTCCTGAAGAATTCCCAGGTCAATCGATCAGACGAGGTACCCTCTTTTACCGTAAGCCACCACTGGTAGGCTTTATCCCTCAGCAAAGACACAGCACCCTTCAACTTTTGTTCTGGCATGCAGTCAAGGTCGTCCATAATTCTTTCGGAGGCCTCTAACCAGTACTCTGCCACACTTGGGGCCACCCCAGAAACTCTTCTGAAGATCTCTTCTCCATTAGACTGGAGTCGTTACGTAACCAACCCACGGCCCCTAATAGCGGTGTTGGGCTCAATAGACTCAACAACTCTTTCCAAAATACGAAGCATTTCCTGAGATAGTGCGTCATCCCCAGCAGCTCAGTCGAACGACCTTGTCTCGGTTACTGGTGAAGCCGGAGCCTCTCTCGCTTCCATGTTGGGCATATGGCCTGATGCCGAAGATCAAGCCCTCACACTACCACGACCACTACCACGGCCTCTACCACGGCCTCTTGCACCTCTTCTGGCAGTTACCTCGACGTAACATATTAATCTATTTAAGAGTTTTATGAATTAGTCTATAGTTCCAATGTTTATTAACAAGTGTTTTATTGAAAATAGGTATAAGAGTTATTTTTGCGGATCAAATTCCATACTGTTTCAGTCTCTATAGTCTTAATTCCTATAGCTAACACTTTCAGTACACTACCACTAACTCTAGTAGTTTTCTTCCTACAATCATTTCACCATATCACCAGGTATAAAGTAAGGAGACTTACGGATTTGGTGCCGGAGACTCATGGTGTCATACTTCCAATACATAGGTCTATATTTTCTAAACCATATTTCAAATAAACTTTGTGGAACATTTTTTGAACCCATTCCACAGTCGAGTTTTACAACTAGGCTCTGATACCATAAAATGTAACACCCCAAACCCAGCCTAGACATTATGACCAGATCTAGCATGTCACATAGAAGGGTTGTTTAAAAACCTGCGCGTTCATTTAAAAGTTCGTATTCTCTTTGAAACTTTGAGCTTTGTTGTTTGTGAAAATTCGATTTGTCTTTATGTTTGTATTGTAAAAACTTTATTGTTATTATTTTCAAAAACTTGTTTACAATATAAATCAGATTCATTGAATTGCGAAGATGTGATATTTTAAAAATAGTTATTATCATTTCATGAAAACCACGTATTTATAAGTTTAACAGTTATTAATGAAAACTTAAAGGAAAATAAACCAATGGCCTTATTACAAAATATTAACCCAAAATAAATAAACTTGAAATAAGGTAAAACTGAATTTACTAAGTTCGTGAGAAATATTCCCGATGCATGGCACCACAGAGCCCTCTGCCGCTCCAAATCCTCTAACACTGGGGATCACCTGCAAGTTTAAAGCAGAGGGGTGATTTACGAGAACTCAATGCGTAATCCCCTAATCAATCACTAACTGGGCCTAAGCCCATACAAAAGCAGACTGGGCCGCAGCCCTATTCAGTAACAATCTAGGCCTTAGCCCTATAACCATGCCCATGCAAACAAAGTATGCAGCCCAACCTAACAATCCATCCGCTACACACCCCGTACCATTCAACACACTGTGGGGTGAGTCAACCCACCCGAATTTAACACACCAATACTTGTGAAAGTGCCGAATATAAGTGGCTTTAAGCCATTGGTAGGTCCACAGTCGCCTCGGGCGACTCGTGTGAGCCTAACAATCAAATCGGTGGGTCCACAGTCATCTCGGGTGACTCGTGCGACCCTTAACAATCAATCACTTCCTCCAATTACGAAATCCCAACACAAATGCAAAGTGTCGTGACATAATAATTCAATGTATTCAAGAATATAAAATCATAATAGTTAAACAGACTTCATACAATCATACTAATTAACCCATAAGGGTATAACAGAAATCTTACCCTCCAAGGGCATTTCGATAATATTACCCACCAGGGGTATTTCGATAATTTACCTCTAGGGATATTTCGATAATTTTTCATTTAATGGCCTTTTCGAAGGCCTACTGTTGCCTCAAGTGACACAGAACCTTTTATGGGTCTCTACGAAACTATTGGGCCTACAATCCATTTTAGGCCCAAATGGGCCCACATGCTCGTGTAGCCCAAAACACATAGTTTCGATTTCAGATTTGCAAATTTCGCATTCGGGCCTATCATTTGCTAATTTTCCAACAACTTTTCCCAAGGGGGTCGGATAGCCTATTGGGCCCACTTGGCCTATTTTGGATCGATCAAGCCCATTATAGCCTCAGTTTCAGGAGAGTGCTCATAACACTCTCCACGACTTACCATCATTATTCGTATTTTGATTCACCACTACGAGTGGTTGCACGCTCGAGTGGTCACAGTTGCCAACCTTTCGGCTTTTCGGCTTTTGGCTGATTCTCAAAACATCACAAGCATTCATCATCGAAATGGGTGTGAGATTACACACCTGATTTGGATTTGTCGAAAAAACTACCCCTTGTTGCCCCTAAGATAACAATGATCCATAGTTAATCTTACTTCTCAAAGAATTCATAACCCAAATTTACAACACTACTCGAATCACTTACCACAAGATGTGATCCCCTCTTACAGAATACCAGTATTCGGCTCTAGTTCTTGGCTATGAAATGAGTTTTGAAAACAATTAATCGATGAACCTTAAAAGGTAAGCCTCAAATCAACATTCGGTCCCTCCACCGGAGTGAAGGAAAACGATGTCATCTTCACCAAATAGGGTCATAAGAAAAACATTTATCATCAAAATTTAAGGGGTATATGAGCAAATTCACCCTCACCGAAACCAACATTAACGGTCTCCACCCTTTGCTTGCTAGAGAATTCGGCCTAGCCCCTTAGAAAGAGTGTTTCGGCTTAGCTTAATAGAAGAAGAAGTAAGATGTGACGAGAATGAAAGAATGTTACGTTTGGTCCAAGAAGAAAAGAAAAAGTGAGGGAGAAAGAAAGAGTGAATGCAAGGACTTACCAAATTCGGTCAAGAGAGGAGGCGTATGTAATCCACCTAAAACAATCGGGAGAAAAGATCGAGAAGGAGATGCATGAGTGGTTAGTTTTCTACAGATTTGGTTGAGACTAAATTGAGGAAAAGAAATGAAGAAAAAGAGTGTACGAAGGGAATAAAAGAGAATGTGCAAAACAAAGAACCCTAAATATCTAAGGATAATGCCTAAAATGAAAAAAAAATGCTAAGAACCTCTAAAAAATTTCGGTACACACCAAAAGGTTTCTATTTTTCTTCTTTGCTACCCACCAAGTGCCAAATTTCCTTGCCAAAATCAACCCCTAGCCGAATTTCTCCTCCCCACACACCCCACATTCGGCCAACCACTACCTCTCACCCTCAAATCTCTTGATTTACTCCACATTTCGCTCCCCAACATCCTCTGCATCACCCATTCAAATGATTTGACCAAGTCACCAACCTCCAAGGTAGAGTTCTGACTGAACTCTACTTCTTCCATCCAGCTAACACAAAAATAGAAGCCTTGATTTGCCAACTGTGGGATTCGAACCTCCAACCTCCTTGCAATTCCCTTGACGCCACACCATCTTGCCGTGTACTCCACTTGAATATTAAAACATGCACAACTAAAGATAAGTCTTTGGCAAAAGTCTAAATCCATTTAAAAAATAATCTAAAAGAAATGCAAGTGTCAAGACTTGAACCTTTGATCCCCTTGCTTCCCTATGGCGTCACTTAGCAACTACACCATAAGATCTTTTTATGACATTTCTCTTCATATTTTATTCCTAAAGCCTACCTACTAACTCCTAGGGTTTTATTCACCTAAAACCAAAATTTTCTTAAAGCCCAAGTTTGATACCGGGACTTCATAGAAGCTTCCTAACCTTCCAAAATTGCTCATCTAATAGGTTCAACTTGTAATAATGTGTGGCCTATGCCCAAGGCCCAATTAGGCCCAATTCTCTTAGGCCCAATTTCAGGGTGTTACAAATCTACACCCTTAAAAAATTTCGTCCTCAAAATTTCCAACTATCTAATAATCACACAACACATGTTACCACCTATGGGTAATGTACGTACCAAGATTCACGTCCTTATCTTCTCTGATGTACTTCATAGACTAAAGCTGGTTGCCTCGCCTCTGTATGACCAACATTAGCTCTACAACCCAAGCTGTTTCCTCTCGGTGTGGCCATGGTGGTTTGCATCTACCCGTGGTTTGCATCTAGTCCGACCTTCTAGGACATTCTCTAACACGGTGCTCCATCGATCCGCAACCCAAACAAGCTCTCATCCTCCTCCAGCATTCACCCACATGGCATCTTCCATAATCAGCATAAGGTGGCAACCCAAAAGTGCCAAAATGGGGCCCAGATCTGACTGGCCCATCAATTTTGGCCCTTTTTCTGGGCCTCTACTTGGAACTGGCGGGCTCTGCACCCCTTCTATTTTTCCCTTTGTCTTCCTCACGATTTTGGTGCTCTGCACGCTTCACCTCCTCAGTAATCTTAGCTTTCTCTACTAACGTAGGAAAATCCCTCTCCTTTTGTGGAGCTATCAACACTCAGAGACTATCTCTGAGGCCATCCTTAAACTAAGTACAATGTTCGTACTTTGTTGCCACAATTCATAGAGCATCGGCTAAGTCGCAAAAATTCTGCCTCATACTTAGCGACAGACTTGTCACCTTGAACCAAGTTTAGAAATTCTTTCCTACGAGCGTCAACATAGCTAGCGCCCACATACTTCCTTTGAAATGTGGTCCTGAAGAATTCCCAAGTCAATCAATCAAATGAGGTACCCTCTTTTAGCGTAAGCCACCACTGGTAGGCTTCATTCCTCAGCAAAGACACGGCACCCTTCAACTTTTGTTCTGGCCTGCAGTCAAGGTCGTCCATAATTCTTTCAGAGGCCTCTAACCAGTACTCTGCCACACTTGGGGCCACCCCAGAAACTCTCCTGAAGATCTCTTCTCCATTGGACCGAGTCATTTCGTAATCGAACCACGGCCCCCAGTAGCGGTGTTGGGCTCAATAGAATCAACAACTCTTTCCAAAATACGAAGCATTTCCTGAGATAGTGCGCCATCCCTAGTAGCTCGGTCGAACGACCTTGTCTCGGTTACCGGTGAAGCCGGAGCCTCTCTCACTTCCATGTTGGGCATATGGCCTGATGCTGAAGATTAAGCCCTCGCACTACCACAACCACTACCACGGCCTCTACCGCGGCCCCTTGCACCTCTTCTAGCAGTTATCTTGATGTAACGTATTAATCTATTAAAGAGTTTTATGAATTAGTCTATAGTTCCAATGTTTATTAACAAGTGTTTTATTGAAAACAGGTATAAGAGTTATTTTTGCAGATCAAATTCCCTACTGTTTCAGTCCCTATAGTCTTAATTCCTATAGCTAGCAGTTTCAGTATACTACCACTAGCTCTAGTAGTTTTCTTCCTACAATCATTTCACCATATCACCAGGTATAAAGTAAGGAGACTTACGAATTTGGTGCCGGAGACTCATGGTGTTATACTTCCAATACAGAGGTCTATATTTTCTAAACCATATTTCAAATAAACTTTGTAAAACATTTTTTGAACCCATTCCATAGCCGAGTTTTACAACTGGGCTCTGATACCATAAAATGTAACACCCCAAACCCAGCCTAGACGTTATGACCAGATCTAGCATGTCACATAGAAGGGTTGTTTAAAAACTTGCGCGTTCGTTTAAAAGTTCGTATTCTCTTTGAAACTTTGAGCTTTGTTGTTTGTGAAAATTCGATTTGTCTTTATGTTTGTATTATAAAAACGTTATTGTTATTATTTCTGAAAACTTGTTTCTAATAGAAATCAGATTTAGTGAATTGCGAAGATGTGATATTTTGAAAATAGTTATTATCGTTTCATGAAAACCAAGTATTTATAAGTTTAACTGTTATTAATGAAAAGTTAAAGGAAAATAAACCAATGGCCTTATTACAAAATATTAACCCAAAATAAATAAACTTAAAATAAGGTACAACTAAATTTACTAAGTTCGTGAGAAATATTCCCGATGTATGGCACCACAGAGCCCTCTGTCGCCCCAAATCCTCTAACACTGGGGATCAACTGCAAGTTTAAAGTAGAGGGGTGAGTTACGAGAACTCAATGCGTAATCCCCTAATCAATCACTAACTGGGCCTAAGCCCATACAAAAGTAGACTGGGCCACAGCCCTATTCAGTGACAATCTGGGCCTTAGCCCTATAACCATGCTCATGCAAACAAAGTATGCAACCTAACCTAACAATCCATCCACTACACACCCCCGTACCAGCCCAACACACCTGTGGGGACCGAGTCAACCCACCCAGCCCAACACACTAATAACGCAGCCGAGCTGCCAGAATATAAGTGGCTTTAAGCCATTGGTAGGTCCATAGTCACCTCGGGCGACCAGTGTGACCATAACAATCAAATCGATGGGTCCACAGTCATCTCGGGTGACCCGTGCTACCCTTAGCAGATCAATCACTTCCTCCATTTACGAAATCCCAACACAAATGTTAAGTGTCATGACATAATAATTCAATGTATGCAATAATATAAAATCATAACAATTAAACAGACTACATACAATCATACTAATTAACCCATATAGGTGTAACAGAAATCTTACCCTCCAAGGGCATTTCGATAATTTTACCCACCAGGGGTATTTCGATAATTTACCCTCTAGGGATATTTCGATAATTTTGCATTTAACGGCCTTTTCGAAGGCCTACTGTTGCCTCGAGTGACATAAAACCTTTTATGGGTCTCTACGGAAATATTGGGCCTACAATCCATTTTAGGCCCAAACAGGCCTACACGCTTGTGTGGCCCAAAACACATGGTTTCGATTTCAGATTTGTGGATTTCGCATTCAGGCCTATCATTTGCTAATTTTCCAATAGCTTTGTCCAAGTGGGTCGGATAGCCCATTGGGCCCACTTGGCCTATTTTGGATCGATCAGGCCCATTATAGCCTCAGTTTCGCGAGAGTGCTCATGACACTCTCCACGACTTACTGTCATTATTTGTATTTTGATTCACCACTACGAGTGCTCGCATGCTCGAGTGCTCACATTTGCCAACCTTTTGGCTTTTCGACTTTTGGCCGATTCTCAAAACATCACAAGCATTCATCATCGAAATGGGTGTGAGATTACACACCTGATTCGGATTTGTCGGAAGAACTACCCCTTGTTGCCCCTAAGATAACAATGATCCATAGTTAATCTTACATCTCAAAGAATTCATAACCCAAATTTACCACACTACTCAAATCACTTACCACAAGATGTGATCCCCTCTTACAGAATACCAGTATTCCGCTTTAGTTCTTGGCTATGAAATGAGTTCTGAAAATAATTAATCAATGAACCCTAAAAGGTAAGCATCAAATCAACATTCGGTCCCTCCATCAGAGTGAAGGAAAACGATGTCATCTTCACCAAATAGGGTCATAAGAAAAACACTTATCATCAAAATTTAAGGGGTATATGAGCAACTTCACCCTCACCGAAACAAATGATAACGGTCTCCGCCCTTTGCTTGCTAGAAAATTCGACCTAGCCCCCTAGGAAGAGTGTTTCAGCTTAGCTTAATAGAAGAAAAAGTAAGATGTGACGAGAATGAAAGAATGTTACGTTCGGTCCAGGAAGAAAAGAAAAAGTGAGGGGGAAAGAAAGAGTGAATGCAAGGACTTACCAAATTCGGTCAAGAGAGGAGACATAGGTAATCCACCTAAAACAATCGGGAGAAAAGATTGAGAAGGAGATGCACGAGTGGTCAGTTTTCTACAGATTTGGTTGAGACTAAATTGAGGAAAAGAAATGAAGAAAAAGAGTGTACGAAGGGAATAAAAGAGAATGTGCAAAACAAAGATCCCAAAATGTCTAAGGATAATGCCTAAAATGAAAAAAAAATGCTAAGAACCTCTAGAGAATTTCGGTACATACCAAAATGTTTCGGTTTTTCTTCTTTACTACCCACCAAATGCCAAATTTCCTTGCCAAAATCAACCCCTAGCCGAATTTCTCCTCCCCACACACCCCACATTCGGCCAACCACTACCTCTCACCCCTAAATCCCTTGATTTACTTCACATTTTGATGCCCAACATCCTCTGCATCACCCATTCAAATGATTTGACCAAGTCACCAACCTCCAAGGTAGAGTTCGGACTGAACTCTACTTCTTCCATCCAGCTAACACAAAAATAGAAGCCTTGATTTGCCAACTATGGGATTCGAACCTTCAACCTCCTTGCATTTCCCTTGACGCCACACCACCTTGCCGCATGCTCCACTTGAGTCTTAAAACATGCACAACAAAAGATAAGTCTTTGGCAAAAGTCTAAATCCATTTAAAAAATAATCTAAAAGAAATTCAAGTGCCAGGACTTGAACCTTGGATCCCCTTGCTTCCCTTTGGCGTCTCTTAGCCATTACACCACAAGATCTTTTTGTGACATTTCTCTTCATATTTTATTCTTAAAGCCTACCTACTAACTCCCAGGGTTGTATTCACCTAAAACCAAAATTTTTCTAAAGCCCAAGTTTGATACCGGAACTTCATAGAAGCCTCCTAACCTTCCAAAATCACTCACCTAATAGGTCCAACTTGCAATAATGTCGTTCTCATGTTCTCAAAAATTTCAAACGGGCCTATGCCCAAGGCCCAATTAGGCCCAATTCTCCTAGGCCCAATTTCAGGGTGTTACAAATCTACCCCCTTAAAAAAATTTCTTCCTTGAAATTTCTAACTATCTAATAATCACGTAACACAGGTTACATCATTACGCTTCTACTGTGCACTCTTATTCTGATTTCAAATTAGGTAAATAGTACACTATGGGTACTGTAGGTACCAGTATTCACAGCGTCTTTGTCTTCTCGGCGACGTGCTTCATAGACTAAAGCTGGTTGCCTCGCCTCTGTATGACCAGTACCTCTGCTTAGAGCTCTACAACCCAAACTGTTTCCCCCTCTAGTGTGGCCATGGCCTCCCAACGGCTACTGACCACCCCTTAGCGGCTGCACATTACCTCTACTCGTGGTTTGCATCCAGTCCGACCTTCTAGGACATTCTCTAACACGGTGCTCCATCGATCTGTAACCCAAACAAGCTCTCATCCTCCTCTAGCATTCACCCATATGGCGTCTTCCACAATCAGCGCAAGGTGGCAACCCAAAAGTGCCAAAAGGGGGCCCAGATCTGACTGGCCCATCAATTTTGGCCCTTTTTTTGGGCCTCTACATGGAACTGGCAGGCTCTGCACCCCTTCTGTTTTTCCCTTTGTCTTCCTCACGATTCTGGTGCTCTACACGCTTCACCTCCTCAGCAATCTTAGCTTTCTTTACTAACGTAGCGAAATACCTCTCCCTTTGTGGAGCTATCAACACTCAGAAACTGTCTCGAGGCCGTCCTCAAATCGAATACAACGTTTGTACTTTGTTGCCACAATTCTTTGAGCATCGACTAAGTCGCAAAAATTCTGCCTCATACTTAGCCACAGACTTGTCACCTTGAACCAAGTTCAGAAATTCTTTCCTACGAGCGTCGACATAGCTAGCGCCCACATACTTCCTTTGAAATGTGGTCCTGAAGAATTCCCAAGTTAATCAATCAAACGAGGTACCTTTTTTGCCATAAGCCACCACTGGTAGGCTTCATCCCTCAGCAAAGACACGGCACCCTTCAAATTTTATTTTGGCCTGCAGTCAAGGTGGTCCATAATTCTTTCGGAGGCCTCTAACCAGTACTCTGCCACACTTGGGGCCACCTCAGAAACTCTCCTGAAGTTCTCTTCTCCATTGGACTGGAGTCGTTTCGTAACCGACCTACGGCCCCCAACAGCGGTGTTGGGCTCAATAGACTCAACAACTCTTTCCAAAATACGAAGCATTTTTGAGATAGTGCATCATCCCCAGTAGCTAGGTCGAACGACCTTGTCTTGGTTACCGGTGAAGCCGGAGCCTTTCTCGCTTCCATGTTGGGCATATGGCCTGATGCCGAAGTTCAAGCCCTCGCACTACCACGACCACTACCACGGCCTCTACCGCGGCCCCTTACACCTCTTCTGGCAGTTATCTCGATGTAACGTATTAATCTATTAAAGAGTTTTTGGAATTAGTCTATAGTTCCAATGTTTATTAACAAGTGTTTTATTGAAAACAGGTATAAGAGTTATTTTTACGGATCAAATTCCCTACTGTTTCAGTCTCTATAGTCTTAATTCCTACAGCTAACAGTTTTAGTATACTACCACTAACTCTAGTAGTTTTCTTGACAATCATTTCACCATATCAACAGGTATAAAGTAAGGAGACTTATGGATTTGGTGCCGGAGACTCATGGTGTCATACTTCCAATACAGAGGTCTGTAATTTCTAAACCATATTTCAAATAAACTTTGTAAAACATTTTTTGAACACATTTCACAACTGAGTTTTACAACTAGGCTCTGATACCATAAAATGTAACACCCTAAACCCAGCCTAGACGTTATGACCAGATCTAGCATGTCACATAGAAGGGTTGTTTAAAAACTTTCGCGTTCATTTAAAAGTTCGTATTCTCTTTGAAACTTTGAGCTTTGTTGTTTGTGAAAATTCGATTTGTCTTTATGTTTGTATTGTAAAGACATTATTGTTATTATTTTCAAAAACTTGTTTATAATAGAAATCAGATTCAGTGAATTGCGAAGATGTGATATTTTGAAAACAGTTATTATCGTTTCATGAAAACCACGTATTTATAAGTCTAACAGTTATTAATGAAAAGTTAAAGGAAAATAAACCAATGGCCTTATTACAAAATATTAACCCAAAATATTCCCGATGCATGGCACCACAGAGCCCTCTGTCGCCCCAAATCCTCTAACACTGGGGATCAACTACAAGTTTAAAGTAGAGGGGTGAGTTACGAGAACTCAATGCGTAATCCCCTAATCAATCACTAACTGGGCCTAAGCCCATAGAAAAGTAGACTGGGCCGCAGCCCTATTCAGTGACAATCTGGGCCTTAGCCCTATAACCATGCTCATGCAAACAAAGTATGCAGCCTAACCTAACAATCCATCCGCTACACACCCCCGTACCAGCCCAACACACCTGTGGGGATCGAGTCAACCCACCCAGCCCAACACACTAATAACACAGCCGAGCTGCCAGAATATAAGTACCTTTAAGTTGTTGGTAGGTCCATAGTCACCTCGGGCGACCAGTGTGACCATAACAATCAAATCGATGGGTCCACAGTCATCTCGGCGACCCGTGCTACCCTTAGCAGATCAATCACTTCCTCCAATTACGAAATCCCAACACAAATGTTAAGTGTCATGACATAATAATCCAATGTATGCAATAATATAAAATCATAACAGTTAAACAGACTACATACAATCATACTAATTAACCCATATGGGTGTAACAGAAATCTTACCCTCCAAGGGCATTTCGATAATTTTACCCACCAAGGGTATTTTGATAATTTACCCTCTAGGGATATTTCGATAATTTTGCATTTAACGACCTTTTCGAAGGCCTACTGTTTCCTCGAGTGACACAGAACCTTTTATGGGTCTCTACAGAACTATTGGGCCAACAATCCATTTTAGTCCCAAACGGGACCATACGCTCGTGTGGCCCAAAACACATGGTTTTGATTTTAGATTTGCGGATTTTGCATTCGGGCCTATCATTTGCTAATTTTCCAATAGCTTTGCCCAAGTGGGTCGGATAGCCCATTGGGCCCACTTGGCCTATTTTGGATCGATCAGGCCCATTATAGCCTCAGTTTCGCGAGAGTGCTCATGACACTCTCCATAACTTACCGTCATTATTCATATTTTGATTAACCACTACGAGTGCTCGCAAGCTCGAGTGGTCACAGTTGCCAACCTTTCGGCTTTTCGACTTTTGGCCGATTCTCAAAACATCACAAGCAGTCATCATCAAAATAGGTGTGAGATTACACACCTGATTTGGATTTGTCGAAAGAATTACCCCTTGTTGCCCCTAAGATAACAATGATCCATAGTTAATCTTACTTCTCAAAGAATTCATAACCCAAATTTACCACACTACTCGAATCACTTACCATAAGATGTGATCCCCTCTTACAGAATACCAGTATTCAGCTTTAGTTCTTGGCTATGAAATGAGTTCCTAAAACAATTAATCGATGAACCCAAAAAAGGTAAGCCTCAAATCAACATTCGGCCCCTCCACAAGAGTGAAGGAAAACAATGTCATCTCCACTAAATAAGGTCACAAGAAAAACACTTATCATCGAAATTTAAGGTATATGAACAACTTTACCCTTACTGAAACCAACGTTAACGGTCTCCACCCTTTGCTTGCTAGAGAATTCGCTTGGCCCCTTGGGAAGAGTGTTTTGGCTTGGATTAATAGAAGAATAAGTAAGATGTGACGAGAATGAAAGAATGTTACGTTCAGGCCAGGAAGAAAAGAATAAGTGAGGGAGAAAGAAAGAGTGAATGCAAGGACTTACCATATTTGGTCAAGAAAGGAGATGTTGGTAATCCACCTAAAACAATAGGGAGAAAAGATCGAGAAGGAGATGCACGAGTGGTCAATTTTCTACAGATTCGGCTAAGACTCAAATGAGGAAAAAAATGAAGTAAAAGAGAGTACGAAGGGAATAGAAGAGAATGCGTAAAACAAATAACCCGAAATGTCCAAGGAAAATGCCTAAAATGAAAAAAAATGCTAAGAACCACTGGAGAATTTTGGCATACACCAAAAGGTTTCGGTTTTTCTTCTTTGTTACCCACCAAATGCTGAATTTCCTAGCCAAAATCAACCCCTAGCCGAATTTTTCTTCCCCACACACCCCACACTCGGCCAACCACTACCTCTTACCCTCAAATCCCTTGATTTGCTCCACATTTTGCTCCCCAACTTCCTCTCTATCACCCATTCAAATGGTTTGACCAAGTCACCAACCTCTAAGGTAGATTTCTGACTGAACTCTACTTCTTCCATCCATCTAACACAAAATTAGAAGCCTTGATTTGCCAACTGTGGGATTCAAACCTCCAACCTCCTTGCGATTCCCTTGAAGCCACACCACCTTGCCATATGCTCCACTTGTGTCTTAAAACATGCAGAACTAAAGATAAGTCTATGGCCAAAGTCTAAATCCATTTAAAAAATAATCTAAAAGAAATGCAAGTTCCAAGACTTGAACCTTGGATCCCCTTGCTTCCCTGTAGCATCACTCCCTTACTCCCTAAGTGGCGTCACTTAGCCACTACACCAGAAGCTCTTTTTGTGACATTTATCTCCATATTTTATTCTTAAAGCCTATCTACTAACTCCTAGGGTTTTATTCACCTAAAACTAAAATTTTCCTAAAGCTAAAGTTTGATCTTGGGACTTCGTAGAAGCCTCCTAACCTTTCAAAATCACTCACCTAATAGGTCCAACTTGCAATAATGCCGTTCTCATGTTCTCAAAAATTTCAAACGCTCCTATTCCCAAGGCCTAATTAGGCCCAATTTTGGGGTGTTACAGAAGTAAGTTGGTACTTAGTACCTCATCGAATTTATCCAAAGTAACAATTGGACACCCAGTTCTCATCGACTCGCTTAGTACCTCATCGAATTTATCCGAAGTAACAATTTGACACCCAGTTCTCATCGACTCAAAGCCAAAGTATCCCTGAACTCTTCCAATCCTATGGCATGCAAACTATATCCGACTCAACTCGATATCATTAATAGGGTTTCAATTCACTTTTCAATAGCCATAATTATTCAAATATCACGATTCCACATACATTCAATTCAATAACAATCAATATCCATTTACCATTATTTTCATGAATTTCATGTATATTTATTTGAATAACAATTCATAATCATGAATATACATAATTATCAGACAAGTTTCATATACCTGAATTTTACATGTCACTAACCAAGTTTTTCCAAATTGGAGAACGACTACGGATATGAGTACATCGTTTTCTTTGTGCCATAACCTGTTTATTGTCTTTTCATTAAAATGCCATAGCTTAGCAATGGTCTTACATTTAAACATTGCCATGGTCCAACCATGGTCTTATCCGTTAATTCATCCTTTGCCACAAATCATGGTACTCAATTTCCACGTTCCATTTAACCCGAACATTCACTTTAAATTCATTGTATAATAATATTTCATATTTTTACCAAATAGTATAAATAAATACATAATACCATCCATCAAGTCAATATAATTATCAAAGTTTAACCATACGAACTTACCTGGGGTAAATTGTGGAAGTTGTAGTAATTTAGAGACTACTTGGCTAATTTATCTTTTTCATGTTTATCTTAAGATTCTTGATATGGTGCAAAAAGATGAAAACCCAACTTAGAGGACCTCCTATGGCATTTTGCTGAAGTTTTTTGAGGAGAATTTGTCTAGAATTCTCTTGTAATTTCAATTTCTAATTTTAATTTTGCAAAATTTCCAATTTTACCCCTTATTCACACAAATTTTTATCATTTCTTGTACACACATGCTGTCTAGCCTTATAATAATAGTATATTTTCCTTTTTGGTTCTCCTTTACTTACTATTTAAAGTATTTAATCATTTTAACAAGTTTTGCACCTTTTTCAATTCAATCCTTTTTAATTAATTGACTATCCAAATGTTAAAATTTCCTAACGAAACTTTAATACTAACTCAATAACACTCCGTAAATATTCTGCTCGGTTTATGAAATCGAGGTCTCAATACCTCATTTTCGAGACTAATTAACCTAATAATTCCTTTAAACCAAAATATTCATTAATTCAAGAATATTTCTAAAATCACACTTGACTCATAAATAATAATTTTTTAAAATTTTAAACTCAATCGTCGGATTTAGTTGTCGCGAACGACTATTTTCTGCACCACAAAAAAATTGGGTTGTTACATAGTATCTGCTGAAGGCATTAGGGTGGATCCGAATAAAATTTCAGCAATTATTAACTAGAAACCACCGAAAATTGTGTCTAAAGTCAGAAGTTTTCTGGGATTAGCCAGTTACTATCGGAGATTTGTAGAAGGGTTTTCGATGATAGCTTCGCTAATAACACGACTATTACATAAAGATGTGAAATTTGAATGGACAAACAAATGCCAGCAAAGCTTTGATTGGTTGAAAGCCTTGTTGTTCGAAGCACCAATTTTGGTTCAACCTGAATCGGGTAAAGAATTTATAAATTATAGTAATGCATCATTAAATGGCTTGGGTTGTGTATTGATGCAAGAAGGTAAGGTAATAGCCTATGCTTCTAGATAGCTAAAACCACATGAAAAGAACTACCCGATACATGACCTGGAATTAGCAACTATTATATTTTCTTTGAAAATCTGGCGACACTACTTGTTTGGTGAAAAATGTCACATATTCACAGATCATAAAAGCTTAATGTATTTAATGTCGCAAAAAGACTTGAATCTGAGACAGCGTAGGTGGCTTGAGTTCTTAAAAGATTATGATTTGGTTATTGATTATCATCCGGGGAAAAGCCAATGTGGTTGCAGATACTTTGAGCAGAAAATCCCTGTTTGCCTTGCGAGCAATGAATACCCGATTGTCATTGTCTGATGATGGTTCAATCATAGCTGAATTAAAAGCTAAACCGACATTTCTTCAGCAGATCTATGAAGCTTAGAAAAATTGTAACACCCCATACCCGAGTCCGAGGCCTAGACCGGATACGAGACATTACTATACTAGAACTTGCTTAATCATGGCATTACGGGCTATAAAATTTTGTTCCTGATTAAGAACCTTTCTCTCTCAAACAATTCATACATCACATGGGCCTACAAGGCCTTAAACTCATGTTCGAAAACTTTCGAAACTTAATCGAAAAATCGTTCTTGGAAGTAGGGGTCACACGTCCATGTGGTTTGGGGCACGCCCGTGTACCACTAGACACGCCTATGTCCTCCAACCATGAGGAGTTACTAACTATACTCACGCGGCCTTGATGCGCCCATGTCTTCTACCCGTGTGGAGTTACTGACTATACTTACACGGCCTTGACACGCCTGTGTCATCCGTCCGTGTACTACACACGGCCCAAACGAACGGCCGTGGGATTCACCCATGGTCTATTCTGACTTAAAATACAAAGGTACAGGGTGCACACAGCCTAGACACACACCCGTGCATCCATCCGTGTGGGCACTTAGAGGCTATTTACCAAGCCAAATGCCACCCTAAAATCAAGATCAAATTCATGCTCGATTCAATACATTTCATACCTCATCACATAACTACACATAACATCAATATTACTCTTGAATTAAAGACGTTTAATCATAAAAGAAATAAATTCTTCAGCCCATATACTAGGGAGAACTATTTCTCGTGTAATTACAAACAACTTAGGCCTTCATCTATGGCAATATACTAACAAAACATAAGTTCCCTTAGGCCAACACAATTTGGCTACATCAACAATGACTTAATCAACCTTAATTACTAGCCCTAAACACGCCATGATTCATAAGGACTTGAAACCTCATACCAAGTGTTTGATCGATAGTGTTAAAACATCTCCAGCAGTCTCCAACCTGAGATAACTAAATTAAACTATAAGAGACGAAAAAGGTAAAGGAGTAAGCAATAATGCTTAGTTAATTCATCTACATATAACTGATAAGCACTGATATTCATTAAATATACACAATTACAAGGCATTTCAACAAGTTTTTCTCAATAACACATGGTTGCTTACTCAACCATTCTTAAGGCTTACTCACTCCATCTCTTACCGCATTCTAACCATGCCACAAGCCAAATGCCCATTTAATTAACATACATTCCTGCACTGATCACCACATGATCATATAAAAACAACACATCAAGCATTTTCAATAAGCCACTCATACTACTAAACTCTCGGTGGTTACGCACTTAGCCCACCATTGAATCTCTTATAGGGTGGTAATGCACACAAACCACCATTCATTTATACCTATGGTGATTTTGCACTTAGCTCATCAATCATTCATAAGCGATGGTATCGCACACAGCCCATCAATTTCTAATTAATCAAAGTATCGCATTTACCCACCGATAGTAATATGGTTGATAGTAATATGGTTGAACTAATAATAATATATTAGGTGGTATCGCACACAGCCCACCGATATATACATTCACAAATATCTATCCTCATACATTTCTCTAATTCAAATGTTCATCTATAAACATCCTCACTCACTATCATTCTTGCTTAACTTTCTATGATTCTCATTCGCATTCACGCAATGCATTAACAAATCTATCTCATGCAACTAAGGTGCATTAAATATACATATCCCACTAGGGTTCATCATATATTGAATTCATATCAATTCAATTCTAACACATACTTGTGCTTCTCGTGGTACAATTACATACATTCAACATATGTGTTGAATCATTCAAATTATTAAGTAACTATCTTGAGTTTCATATATATAGTTCTCATTGCCATCATATCCCATTAGGGTCTTACACACATTAACATGCCAATTCCATGTCACTGGCATGGTCTTATACGAATTCTTACGCTAAGACTATATTCCAATAGGGTCTTACACGAAACTATAACTATCATCATATAATGCTATATCCATTTCCCATTACTCCCAAATTCAATTCTCTTGACATCTCTTTGAAAGATATTTCATACAACATTGGAATACTAAATTATACATAATTGCCACATTCACACATGAACTTACCTCGATGTTGAAATGGCCGAAAGGGACTTTTTGCCCACATTTCTCTTTTCACTCGTTCTAGGTTTGAATCTCGTTTTCTTTGATCTAGAATAATAAAATTTACTGATTTAATCACTTATAATTGATAATTCACCATAAACTACACTTTAGGCAAAAATGACTATTTTGCCCCTACACTTTGGCAAAATTATGAGTTTCCCCCTAGGCTCGTAAATGAATTTTCATCATACTTTCTTGTTAAACAAACTTAGCTGAACATTTAATCCTCTTAAAACTACTCACAATTCCAACTATTTCATGCCTTAATGAACAAATTACAACTTTTTCATTTTAGTCCCAATTAGGTGTTTTCATAACAACACCTTTCACAAAAGTTATTTCTCATCTTCCTAACATTCATTTTCTTCCATAAAAACTCAACAACTAGCATAAAATCTCCCATGGCAAGTCCCTAGACTCTCAACCATGTTGCAAATTAGTCCCCCCATTAGCTAGCTTAAGCTTTGGGGACTCCAAAAGTACAAATATTATCAAGAAGGATCATCAAAATCACTTACTTAAATGGAGTAAAGCTTGCTAAAAATTTGAAGCTTTCAAACCCCTCCCATGGCTAATATTTTTGGTGGAAAGAGAGAAGAAATAAAAAAGATGATAGCTTTTTGCTTATTTCATCTTATTTTATTCTTTTTAATCACCAAACATGACCAACATTTAATGCCCTTGTCCCCTAACTTTCCTTGACTGGCCAACTCACTTAATAAGGCCAAATTGCACATTTGGGACCTCCAATTTCATAGATATTTGGCACCTCTAGCAAATAAAATAAAACTTTTGCACTTTATGCGATTTAGTCTTTTTTCACAATTTAGCTAGAAATTGCCAAAATTAAGGCACCAAAATTTTCATGCACCTTTATAAACATGTTATAACACATAAAATAACATGAACATAATTTTCTCTATCCTTGGTTTAGTGATTCCGAGATCACTGTTCTGACTAACCATAAATCGGGCTGTTACAATTCTCCCTCTAGGGATTTTTGTCCCCGAAAATCTTATCAGGAGGAGTTGCTACTCACCTCCTTAAATCGTTTCCATAAAATCTTCGAAATCAAAATCCAATTATCCTCAAGTTCTCTTGTCAACAACCTTTAAGGTATCATTCACAAGGTCTAAGCATCACTTGCGACCTAGGTATTTCTTCCTCCAAAGCGTATACTCAGTAATCCAATCCACTAATTTAGAACTCTGTACACGTCCATATGATCATTCGGATCCTTACCAGTCGATTTATGACAATTCGAATGGTATTCCCCTTCTTGGGAATTTTGTCATGCCAAATTTGAAATCAATAAGGTTTTATCTCACTTCCTCGTTAAAGTATTCACCAACTTTAATACTCTTGACTTGTACACTTTTTTTGAACTCCTTTACTCAAAAAGGAAGACTCGTTCTAGTCGTTAACCTTGCTGAAACTAGGATATTACCAACTAAGATCCACCGAGTAACTAACTCACTTTACTTAACATGGATCTTTCATTCAACACCTATACTTTGTCTACTATCTAAGAAGTATTACAATAATTGTACTCTTCATTGTAATAACTCAAGCCCTTTCCACTATTTCATTTTCAAGATCTTCTGTAGCATAAGATACCCCCCACTCATTAAAATTCAGAAAGTACACATCAAGTTTCCCACGAATCATTTCATAACACCTAACTCACAACACAGACACAAAAGTGATCGTCTCTAGATCACTAACCGGTCAACTCTTTTTCTCGATTTAGACTGAACTCACTATTAGAACTTTCAACTAATAGTTCCTTCTATAGCTTTCAACGCAACCAGCACGATTTGAACATTTTGATGAGCATATCCTCATATCATGCTATCTACTCTCGTGCACATAGAATTTTATTCTCTTTATTGATTTACGCCCAATTATACACAGAACTTGAATCACATCTCACGATAGCAGGGACATCTCTATCAAATTCGTTAACTCTGTTCGGCTTGCCCGAAAACTCATCATACAATGCAAAACTCATGATTTCACTTCTTATACTAGAATCATTCCCAACTTTTCCCTCTAAGCACTCGAATAGGGTTACAAGGAGATAAAGAAATGTTGATTTCAATTAACTAAATCAACAACCACTTAGTCTGATTTCTCAATCAGCTAACATTCTCGCATGATCTCGATTTATGAGATAAACAACTACATCGCTCCTGGAAGGCAAAAGATATTAACGCATAATACCTAAAGACGTCATTATAATCCATACAACTATGGTTATCATAATTGAACACTTTCACAGTTCAAACATTGTTTCTTTAACCATTCCGTCCTCAAACTCCTTAACAATTCTTTTCATCAATGAACATCAATTTAAGAAGATCTCGATAAACATATATCTTAGGCTTCCTACTCACTCGAGTCAAATAGCCTAGGCTAACTTTCTTTTTGTTCTTAACATTGTATAAACAATACAATCGTCAAAGCATTTAGACATACTCACTTATAATTGCCTCTAATGAGCACATACCGTGCCACACTCCATACTCATTTCCTTGCGACTTGTTCATGAGTGCTTGTATTCACTCATTCCTATGACTTTAGTACATTCCTCCCTTCTACCTCTAGGCTCATCTATCAGTCCTAATGATCATTAGGGATACTTAAAAATGCATAATATCATCATTAAAACAAGTTCAGAGCCAATTTTACATTCTAGAGGTAATCTTATATGAAATCACTTCTAAATGCCAATGCCAATGCCATATTTAAAATATGGTCTTATATGGATTGCCACATCAAGTATCGATGCCATATTCTGAATATGGTCTTATATGATTCTCCTATTCCTTACCGAGGCCATATCCCAGATATGGTCTTATACGGGACCTTATCTATTTCATATCTCACTAATAACCTTTTTCATTTTAGTCCTCTAAGACTTCAACCTCATGTTCAACAATAATCACTCTATCTGGTAGAGTATTATGTATCAATGTGATACAAGGCATTCTGAATTGTGCTATCATAAATATTGTATTATTCACACATATCAGCATACTTTGATATGGTAAACATAATCTCAACTTCATCATTCATAACATGCGTATACACTTAGTCAGCTCTAACTAGAATAACTTAATAACAACTTTACTCACTTGACTTCTCTGCTTTCGTATTCAATCTTCACCCTTTTGCCCGATGAATTACTATGTATGACTGAGGATACTGAATCTCATCTCACATATATTTCAGTGCAAATGCTATATCCTAGGTATAGTATTACATGGGATCTCTTAACTCACCCTCAATGCCATGTCTTGACATGGACTTACTTGGTATCTTTGCCTGTTTCCTGATGCCATTCCTTAGCTTGGTCTTATACTGACTCTCTCGTCTCATGTGAGTGATTGAGTATCGTAAGTAATTCAACTTCAATTGAGACTTTCTCATACTCATGTTCTACATTAACATCTACTCAAGTACTCAACATTTCACTCTAATTCCTCTTACTATTACTAATCAATCAAAGAATGTCTTATGGGTTTGAGTATGTCGTTTACTCGATTGCCATAGTCCAACTATGGTCTTGCTCGTATCACAACGTCATAGCCGAACTATTACTTTACTTGTCATCACGATGCCATAGCCTCGCTATGGTCTTACACGAAATCTCATATCAATACCAATGCCATATCCCATATACAGTCTTGCATGGGAATTCATGTTGATGCCAATGCCATATCCTTGATATGGTCTTACATAGGATCACATATCGTCACCAATGCAATGTCCCAGACATGGTCTTATATGGGATCACATGTATAGCCATGGTCCAACCATGGTCTTATTCATCATTTTATCATTGAACGACCGTACTCATCCCCTGCATTCTATTTAGTCAAACTTCCCAGTTTAACTCTCACACCATAATACTCATAATTTCATACAGAGTCACAAAATAAAACATTATACATCATCTACTGTAACTGTCGCACATGATATTCAACTATGTGGACATATTAATCATACATCATTCAAACAATTGTACATACACATATACCCCATTCTCTGGGTAAATTTACTCACTATATGCACCTAACCCAATAAGTTGAATATATAACACCTTATGCACATCCAACCAATACAGATAAGCTTATCATTTTATAACTCTCATTTCATGCATTATCACACACATGTCAAATACTTTTATTCATACCTATTCGAATCTCATCAATGCATAAGAGCATTTCAGTTACCTCATTATCACTTACAACATTATTGGATTTAGCTCGGTTGGGAACCATCCCTATCTTAACAAAACAATTTCGTTAGAGCTGGGAGATGTAACACTATCACAGTCCACCTATGACATGTATAGCTAAACTCTTACTTATACTAGGTTAGTCCGAGAACTAACTAAACCATAATCTGATACCACTAAATGTAACACCCCATACCTGAGTCCGAGGCCTAGACCGGATACGAGACATTACTATACTAGAACTTGTTTAATCATGGCATTACGGGCCATAAAATTTTGTTCCCGATTAAGAACCTTTCTCTCTCAATCAATTCATACATCTCATGGGCCTACGAGGCCTTAAACTCACGTTCGAAAACTTTCAAAACTTAATCGAAAAACCATTCTTGGAAGTAGGGGTCACACGCCCATGTGGTTTGGGCACGCCTGTGTACCCCTAGACACGCCTATGTCTTCCAACCGTGGGGAGTTACTAACTATACTCATACGGCCTTGACACGCCCGTGTCTTCTACCCATGTGGAGTTACTGACTATACTCACACGGCCTTGACATGCCCGTGTCATCCATCAGTGTACTACATACGGCCCAAAAAACGTCGTGCGATTCACCCATGGTCTATTCTGACTTAAAATACAAAGATACAGGGTGCACACGGCCTATACACACGCCCGTGTGTCCATCCGTGAGGGCACTTAGAGGCTAATTACCAAGCCAAATGCCACCCTAAAATCAAGATCAAATTCATGCATGATTCAATACATTTCATACCTCATCATATAACTACACATAACATCGATATTACTCTTGAATTAAAGACGTTTAGAAATAAAGTCTTCATCTCATATACTAGGGAGAACTATTTCATGTATAATTACGAACAACTTAGGCCCTCGTCTATGGCTATATACTAACAAAACATAAGTTCTCTTAGGCCAACACAATTTGGCTACATCAAAAATGACTTAGTCAACCTTAAGTACGAGCCTTATACACGCTATGACTCATAAGGACTTAAAACCTTATACCAAGTGTTTGATCGATAGTGTTAAAACATCTCCAGCAGTCTCCAACCCGAGCTAACTAAATTAACCTATAAGAGACAAAAAAAGAAAAGAAGTAAGCAATAATGCTTAGTAAGTTCATCTGCATATAACTGATAAGCACTGATATTCATTAAATATACACAATTACAAGGCATTTCAACAAGTTTTTCTCATTAACACATGGCTGCTTACTCAACCATTCTTAAGGCTTACTCACTCCATCTCTTACTGCGTTCTAACCGTGCCATAAGCCAAATGCCCATTTAATTAACATACATTCTTGCACTGATCACCACATGATCATATAAAAACAACACATCAAGCATTTTCAATAAGCCACTCATACTACTAATCTCTCAGTGGTTACGCACTTAGCCTACCATTGAATCTCTTATAGGGTGGTATCGCACACAGCCTACCATTCATTTATACCTATGGTGATTTCGCATTTAGCTCACCAACCATTCATAAGTGATGGTATCGCACACAACCCATCAATTTCTAATTAATAAGGTGGTATCACAAATAGCCCACCGATAGTAATATGGTTTATGGTATCGCACACAGCCCATCAACTAATAATAATATATCAGGTGGTATTGCACACAGCCCACCGATATATGCATTCACAAATATCTATCCTCATACATTTCTCTAATTCAAATGTTCATCCGTAAACATCCTCACTCACTATCATTCTTGCTTAAATTTCTATGATTCTCATTCGCATTCACATAATGCATTAACAAATCTATCTCATGCAACTAAGGTGCATTAAATATACATATCCCACTAGGGTTCATCATATATTGAATTCATAACAATTCAGTTCTAACACATACTTGTGCTTCTCGTGGTACAATCACATACATTCAACATATCTGTTGAATCATTCAAATTATTAAGTAACTATCTTGAGTTTCATATACATAGTTCTCATTAACATCATACCCCAATAGGGTCTTACACAGATTAACATGCCGATGCCATGTCACTGACATGGTCTTATACAAATTCTTACACCGAGACCATATTCCAATAGGGTCTTACACGAAACTATAACTATCATTATATAATGCTATATCCATTTCCCATTACTCCCAAAGTCAATTCTCTTAACATCTCTTTGAAAGATATTTCATACAACATTAGAATACTAAATTAACTTATACATAATTGCACATTCACACATGAACTTACCTCGATGTCGAAATGGCCGAAAGGGACTTTTTGCCCACATTTCTCTTTTCACTTGTTCTAGGTTCGAATCTCGTTTTCTTTGATCTACAACAATAAAATTTACTGATTTAATCACTTATAATTCATAATTCACCATAAACTACACTTTAGGCAAAAATAACTATTTTGCCCCTACACTTTGGCAAAATTACAATTTTGCCCCTAGTCTCGTAAATGAATTTTCATCATACTTTCTTGTTAAAAAAACTTAGCTGGACATTTAATCCTCTTACAACTACTCAGAATTCCAACTATTTCATGCCTTGATGAACAAATTACAACTGTTGCATTTTAGTCCCAATTAGGTGTTTTCATGACAACACCTTTCACAAAAGTTGTTTCTCATCTTTCTAACATTCATTTTCTTCCATAAAAACTCAAAAAATAGCATAAAATCTCTCATGGAATGTCCCTAGACTCTCAACCATGTTGCAAATTAGTCCCCCCATTAGCTAGCTTAAGCTTTGGGGACTCCAAAAGTACAAAAATTATCAAGAAAGATCATCAAAATCACTTACTTGAATGGAGTAAAGTTTGCTAAAAATTTGAAGCTTTCAAATCCCTTCCATGGCTAATATTTTTAGTGGAAAGATAGAAGAAATAAAAAAGATGATAGCTTTTTGCTTATTTCATCTTATTTTATTCTTTTTAATCACCAAACATGACCAACATTTAATGCCCTTGTCCCCTACCTTTCCTTGACTGGCCAACTCACTTAACAAGGCCAAATTGCACATTTAGGACCTCCAATTTATAATTCATAGCTATTTATCACCTCTAGCAACTAAAAAAAAACTTTCACACTTTATGTGATTTAGTCCTTTTTCACAATTTAGCTAGAAATTGCCAAAATTAAGGCACCAAAATTTTCATGCACCCTTATAAACATTTTATAACACATAAAATAACATGAAAATAATTTTCTATATCCTCAGTTTAGTGAATCTGAGATCACTATTCTAACTAACCCCTAAATCTGGCTGTTACAAAAATAATGATGAACTACAAGCTAAATAGGTTCAATGTGAGTTAAATTCTAATTCAGAATTTTAGATTGGGCCTGATGATTGCTTGTTATTCAGAGATAGAATATGTATACCGAAGAATTCAAAACTTGTACAGAAGATTTTACACGAATCTGTTAGTGGTACTATGAGTAGTAATAAAATGTACAATGATTTGTAGAAGATGTACTAGTGGCCGGGAATGAAACGCGACAATTCTAAATTTGTATCTAGATGTTTGATATGTCAGCAAGTTAAAGCTAAACATTAGGTACCTTCAGGACTGTTACAACCAGAGACGATATCAGAATGGAAATGGGAAAGAATTACCATGGATTTTGTGTCATGATTACTCCTATCTCTGAAAAAGAAAGATGCCATTTGGGTAATCATCGACCGTTTAACAAAATTTGCACACTTTATTCCGGTACGTACGGATTTCTCCTTGGATAGATTGGCTAAGTTATATGTTTTTAAGATTGTTAGATTACACGGTGTGCCAGTTTATATTATTTCTGATAGAGATCCAAGGTTCACATCTCGATTCTTGAATAAATTACAAGAAGCTTTAGGTACTCAATTTCATTTCAGTACTACATTCCATCCTCAGATAGATGGTCAATTCGAATGTGTGATACAGATTTTAGAAGATATGCTTCGGTGTTATGTTTTCAAAATTCGAAGGCAATTGGGAAACGTATCTGCCTTTAGTTGAATTCGAATATAATAATAGTTATCAGTCAAGTATTAAAATGGTATCGTACGAGGCTCTATATGATCGTAAATGTAGAATTCTGTTGTATTGGATTGAGCTCAAAGGGAAAAAGATACACGGAGTTGATTTAATCTGTGAGACTGAAGAACAGGTGAAGGTGATTCGGGATAGTTTGAAAGCAGCTTCTGATCATCAAAAGTCTTGTGCCAATCTTAAATGAAAAAAGATAGAACTTCAAGTCAAAGACAAGGTATTTTTGAAAGTATCACCTTGGAAGAAAGTTCTTCGATTTGGCCGCAAAGGAAAACTGAGCCCACAGTTCATCGGACCATATGAGATCATCGAAAGAATTCGATCTATTGCATACCAATTGGCTTTACCACCAGAGCTTGACAGAATTCATAACGTTTTTCATGTGTCCATGTTGCGAGGATATCGGTCAAATCTTTCACATGTTATTTCTCCAACAGAAGTTGAGATTCAGCCTGACATGACTTACAGTGAGGAGCGGATCAAAATTCTCACACGGGAGACAAAAGAACTAAGAAATAAAAAGGTAGCTCTAGTATAAGTTCTTTGCCAACGACATGGATTAGAATAAGCTACCTAGGAACTGGAGAAACAATAAGAAAACAATACCCGAACCTCTTTACTAGTAGGATTTTCGACGACAAAAATTCTTTAAAGGGGGAGAGTTGTAACAGCCCGTTTTCAGTGAAATCGAATCAGTGGTTTCAGGACCACAAATTCGAGTCAGAAAGAAAAATTATTTTAATATTATTGCATGGTCTGCATTATGATAGGAATAACGTGTGAAAATTTCGTTAATTTTTTTTACCAATTTCATGTTTAATTAAGAGGAAAGGACCAAATTGCATAAAGTGAAAAATTTGAATCCTAGTAGCTAGAAGGATCAAATACCTATGTAATTCAAAATTTGAGGTCTTTATAAGGCAAATAGACCATTAAGAGAAGTTAGTAGATATTTATGATGATTCATCCATAGAAAATTAGAAAAAGGAAAAGACAAAATTGGAATGTTGAAAAATTAATGGATGATAAGTTAATTAAGTGAATAAAATAATTTCATATCATCATCTTCCCCAAAATTTTCTATGGAAACCCTAGCTAAGAGAGAGAATTTCAAGCAAGCTTAATTAGGTAAGCAATCTTGTCTCGTTTTTAGTAATTTTTACATTTTCGAGATCATAATAACTTAAACTATTTTTGGGGATTAATTTGCAAAGTTATTAAAGTTTTAAAATTTTACCATAGATGAGTATGCTGAAATTTTGAAATTTATGGTAGAAAATGAAAGGTTGTTGATAGGTAAACAACTTTTGTAAAGGAAATTTTCATGAAAACTTTTGTAAAGGAAATTTTCATGAAATTGTGATTTAGGGACTAAATTGAAAAGATGTAAAATTCATAGAAAATTTTTTATTTTTGTTAAATAAATGAGCTGTAAATGTTATATGTAAAAATTGGCTAGGCTTGGAATAATGGCTAAATTGCACGAATTTCATTTTCTGAGCTTAGGATTAAATTGGAATTAATTAAAAGTATAGGGGCAAAATGGTGCTTTTGCCTAAGATGTGAATTGAATATGAATTGTATTAAATTGAGTTAAATTTACTCATATAGATCCAGGTAGACCTAGTGCAGAGTTGTATCGAAGAAAACAGAAAGTATTAGATTAGTAGATTCTCGTATACAAACAAGTGTCGAGGTAAGTTCGTGTAACTAAGTTGTGTGTATTTGTATGTTTAAATTAAATGTTGTATATGTAAAATTGTATAATTTTCATAATGTGAAAGTGATTAAATATCCGAAAATGCCTGATAATTGCTAAGTTCCATTTGAACAAATGAAAATCGATAGATACAAGTTTCCCGTATTGGTTGAAGTCTTGCATATGTTGTGGACACACCATAGCTCGGAAGAGCATCCTATTATAAGCCCTCTCGAGCTGCCCGTTATATGGTTCATGCAAGTATCCCGATCGATATTGATCCTGTATCTGTTGCAGATATACCGCAGCTCTTTTTGAGCGTCCTGTTATATGATCGGTATTGATCCTGCATGTATTGCAGACATATCGTAGCTCTTTATGAGCGTCCTAATATAGGCTCTTTGAGAGCTTCCTGGTATGGCTCGCTTGAACTTCCTGTTATATGGCTATATAGAGCTTCTTGATAATAACTTTTCAGAGTTATCCCGTTAAGCTCGTATGAGCTTTCTATTTTAAACTCTTATGAGTTTCCTGTTATTAAACCCGGATAAGCTTCCTATTACATGGCTCACATGAGCTTCTTGTTATATGACTTGAAAGAGTGATTCCTGATTATGTGTTCTAATGAGTACCCCTGAATATGAACTGATGGATTACAATTTTGTACACTTTAAGTATACTATATCTGTATCCATCGATATTTCAATCAAATTCAACTGGCAAAGTTCTGACATAGCTAAACTAAACTTGAGATGATTTATCATAGAAATGTATATGTTATATGGAAATATGATAAGAAAAGTATATGTGTATGAAAGTTATAACACGATGAGCTTATTCATGTTTCTTGGAAATTGTGTGAATTATAATGAATAACATGTTTTGATGAAGCTGGGTGTTTAGGCTATTAGCCAAACTTAGTTGATGCATTTTGCATGTTTATTTTAATGCAAATAAATGGTAAGTCAAATTTTCAATTATACGAACTTACTAAGTAGTATATGTTTATTCTATTTATTTTCCTCTGTTTTATAGTACTCGGAAGCTCGTAAAGGTTGGAAAGCCGGTCGGAGCATCATCACTCTATCCTTTAGCTTGTTTTGGTATAAATAGCAAACTTATTTTGGTATAATGGCATGTATAGGTTAAATTTCCAAATGATGGCATGTATATGGTTGGTTGTAACTAGCCATTGGAATAGCTAGTGATAGTATATTTCATGTTTGTGTAGGAGATTATATCATTTTTAATATATATGTTCTTGGTATGATAGATTGAAATTTTGATAAACTTATATGATTATACAAATAGGTAAGTTTGAATACTTAAATACATGTGATGATATATCTTGTATAAGATTAGTTTTGGCTTACTTTTAATGTCTTGAATTGGTTGGTGAATGTATTTAAGTGTTGTTGTAGGTTGAAGGCAAATTTGGGTGAGAAAAGTGGCCTTGAAAATGGCCTATTTTTGTCCATATGGGTAGACACACGGGCGTGTGTCTCAACTGTGTGTGACACACAACCATGCGCACTAGCGTGTGGTTTGGTAGTGTGTCCCTGCATCCTTAAATTGAGAAACAGAATGCCCAGGAATTTTCACACGGGCAGAGACACGGGCATGTGTCTCAGCCGTGTGTGACATACGGCCTAGCACACGGGCTTGTGGCTTGGCCGTGTGAACCCTACACCTAATTAATGCAAGTTAGTATGCTCACACGGGTTTGTGGCTTGGCCGTGTAACCCAAGTCAGTAGCCACCCTAATTTTGAGAACGGGCTAGGACATGGACGTGTGCCTTACATCGAATGCCCACACAGCCTAAGACACGGGCATGTCACTTGGCCGTGTGAGCCACACGGCCTACCCACACGGGCATGTGTCCCCTGCATCTAAGAAAAAAATTAAAATTTTGTGAAAAATTCTCTAAGTTTTTGATTTAGTCCCAACTTGTTTCTAATGCATAAATTGGGCCTCGAGGGTCCATTTAAGGGACAATATGATTGAATATGATTGGATTTGGATATGAATAGTAAATGACATGAATTAGTAATATTTGTTCTATAAATTCCAGTAATGCTCGTAACACTATTCCAGGAATGAATATAGGCTAGGGGTGTTACAAAATAGGTGCTCAACCACTCAAATCTCATTTCTAAGCTTAGATTTCAACTTCATATATCCTAAATACAATTTAATTGCATACCTAAACCATTAATTTTATTCAATTACATCGATCTAATTTTTCCAGAAAAATCACGTTCATTTTTATCTCAATAAGAAAAATCATTTGATTCATGCAAAATCTTTAAGGGTTTGTTAAATCAAGGCTATAAACCTTTTAATTAGATCAAATGAGTTAAAAATCACTTTAAAATAGTAGCTTAACCAAGTAATACGAGGTGTACCATTTTCAAGCCAAAAATCAACTTAAAATCAAGTTATCTATTAAGATCTTGATTAAATCATTCAAATCTCAAATTGAAATAACAACTCACTTAGTTTAATCATAAATAGTTAGAATCTCACCTTAATTTCACAAAATCGACGAGCTATGGAGCTAAATCAAGCTAAAACATCTGAAGACCTCTTGAGGATTTGAAGATGAAAACGTGATTAGATTCTATGCTTGAAGAGCTTAGAAATCAAAAAACGATTAGCTAATTTCGAGAGAAAAGCTTTAATTTGGTGTTTGGCAAAGTTTTGAGAGAGATGTAGAATAGGAGTGAAGGAGACGGTGGGTGGTTTAAATAACCAACCAATTTTTAAAATTTTGGCTTTTGTCCCTTTGACGACCTATAGTTTCCTTCCTTTTCCAAATTGGTCCTTAGTTTCAATTAAAACTTATTTCTAAATTATTTTCAAATTTGATCTCGTTTTTAAAATTCGTTTTAACCAACTTAATTCTTGGACACCTAATTTTAATTTCTTAACCTAAAATTTTTCATTCTAATTATTTTAAAATTTTACTTAATTAATTCCTAATTATTTAATTATTTACCTAATTACAATTTTTGGTTCACCAATCTAATCCTATTTTTCTAATTTTACTAATCCAATTTTTGGGGTGTGATAAAATGCACTATCATGGATTAAAATTGATTTGCAAAATTGAAATTTAAATTCAAAACATATTTAATTTTAATAGTGGTTATATAAATCAATTATGTTAAAATTTTGAGATTATATAATAGTATTAATAATAATTTTCAATTAATATTAGAACTTTAGGTCACATAACACACCCAATGAAATGAATAGGGTTATCGTCAATCAAGCAGCAAGGACCATTGGTGGGACTTGATCGGAAGCACAATAGTTGTTAAAAAAGACGGCAAAATATGAGCCATATATATGCTAGCTAGCCCCATTGTCATATATTGTACCGATTACTTTATATTTGTATGTGTAGCACAATCCCCTTCCCCCGACCACATGATCGTAGTTTGATACATCTGTACTAGGATCTCATTTGGCAACCACACCCAGCTCTGTCCAGGGATAACTACGAATCAATCGAAGATTTTCAAGTGTATGGTCCAAGTTGAGACACCACCATGTGTCATTATGAACATAACATTTTGCTTTCCAATTCATAGGATTTTGCAAAAATCAAGATACAGATTGTGAAATATACGTGTCACAAACTTTGCATATACATTTGATTTGATATGATTTGGTTTTAGCAGCAGCTATATATGTAGATATATAGATCCATTAGTTTGGGTGGTGCAAGAAATTAAGACGTGAGGGAAGGGGGTAATAGTGACTATTGAGATGAACCGTGACAAAGCGAAAAGACACTGGTTTAACAGAAATTTTGGACATATTTTAAAATGTTTGCAGGTAAAAACAACCTACTTTTTAATTTGGGTTTTGTCAAGGCTCTATAGGATTAAGACATGTCTTAAAAAGGTGGGTGTTTTATTAACAGACGGTGAAGATCGCAATCTATGTCTGAGACAATAGACAAAGTTGCTTTCGATGTGAAGGTACTTTTCGCGAAGTAACCTTTACGGTCTTTCAATGCATGTGCATTTCACGTGTCATTGACTAGGTTTTATTTTTCAAAATTTGGGTGAGCATCATTGATAATAGTGATTAATTCTCTTGTCACAGGTGTTCTTTGAAGAGGTAAATGACTAGTAATAAAATGTACTCCATTCTATAGACAGGATTGAACCCCCAACTTTATTGTTAAAGGATGAGATGAGCAACTACTAGATCTATCCATGAGTCAGACAACCCGACCTATCCTGATGGCCCACCCAAAAAGTAGGAGGGTTTAGATAAAAATATATGTCTAAAAAAATAGACTTGGGCAAAAAACTAAAGCCCTTTAGAAAAATGGGTCGTGCCTCGGATAAGGTTTTTTTTGCCCGAGCCCGACCTGATCCAAATTTGCAAAAAGAAAAAAAAAAAACTACTGAGACGTTTTTTATTATTATTATTTTGCTGCCATTTTGTTGTTTTCTCACAATTTTGCTACAATTTTACTACTATGTTGCTACTATTTTGTAGCTATTGTTTAGATATTGTAAAACTCTTATTTTATTATTAATTTTATTACTATTTTAAAGTCATTTGCTTGTTAAGTTATACCTATTTTAGTATTATTTAAGTATACATATTTTTTAAATTTATTTTCAATTTGTCAAGAAATATTTATTTTAATATTTTTAGTATTTTTATGTATTATATATTTTAAAAAAAGAATTATATAAAAAAATTAATATGGGCAGCCCAAGTGTAACACCCTTAACCCATATCCATCACCGTATTAGGGTTAAAGGCGTTACCGGACAGATCAGAAACTTTTACATACATTTCATACAACCATTTTCAATTTCAATCAAAGTGTCCCTTTTTATAGGTCAACGAGACCTTAATCATACTTTAGAATAGGGTAGGGACTAAATCGAACACATATAGAATTTCTAAAAAATTTAAAACTTTTCTAAGTTATAGAGATCACACGCCCGTGTGAGCAGGTCGTGTGCCTTCCACGTCTACTAGACACCCCCATGAGTCTAAACCATGCCAAAACAGAGCTTGTATACTGACTTTTCCACACGGCTACCAGACACGCCTGTGGGTCTTGGCCGTGTAACATTAGGCTAGTTACTGACTCACTCACAAGGCTAGCAGGCACACCCGTATACCATGGCCGTGTACACTTAGGCTGGCTACTGACTTATATCCATGGCCACTAGGCACACCCGTGTAGGTAAAACAGACCACTTGTAAGATCAAAATGTCACCTATACTAAAGTCCATTTCTACAAGCAAATTATCATCTCATTTCATACACACTTGTCATCCAAAAACAAGTCAAACAATCAACATATCGTCATTTACAAACTCATTTCCGATCACACTACTTTACCCAACTAAAAACACATATAAATTCAAACATGATTTATCCACATTTACTTCTCATATAACCATTTCTTTTCTCAAACATGTATTCTCATAATGCATTCATATGCTTACCATAGCCTTGGCAATTCTATTAGCTATCTAGCCATACCAAACATACATCATGTATCATATTTACTCACACATAATACTAACATTTACCTGGCCACATCACATGGCCAATTACACCTCTCAAGCATAACTCAAAGTGACTAGCCTATACATGCCATATCTAGCTATATACACATTTCAAAAGTACCAAAATGAGTTTGAGTAGTGTGATGATAGTCCTTGATAGTCTCGAGTCGTCATTAGCTTTGACGATCTATAAAATAGAGCAAATACACACAGAGTAAGCTTTCAAAAGCTTAGTAAGCCATATGCAAATAAACTTAGCATAAAATGCACATAACCATATGGTTACTATGATTTTAATGGTTTTAATAACAAATTCATCACATATATTTCTTTGGCTCATTTGCTTAACCATATCTTACCACATTCTCCAACTCAAATATCACATATACACATAACTCTTTTAAGCATCTCTTCACATATTATTCTATCATTTCATTTCACATATCCACCTTAGTAAGTTCATGTAGATACTTACCTTTCATACACACTTAGTATACATAATAAGCATACCTGAAACGAAAATTACAAATCACATAGTCATTTGTATCTAGATTTGCCCGTTGAACCATTCGAAATCTAATAGGATATGCAGAGTGCCCGTAATAGTCATACAATGCCAACTTCCCAAACGTGGTCTTACATGTAATCAGATATCGATGCCATTGTCCCAGATAGGGTCTTACACGAATCAATCCGATGCCAATGTCTCGAACATGGTCTTACACGTAACCAAATATAGATGCCACTGTACCAGACAGTGTCTTACATGGATCTCATATCGATGCCAACGTCCCAAACGTGGTCTTACATGAAATCACAAATCAATGCCAACGTCCCAGACGTGGTCTTACATGTTATCACATAACAGACACCTATGTCATGACATAGACTACTCTATCCATTCCTAAGTTCAAACGGGACTTCTCGGACATTGTTACTATGTCAATTCTATCTCGGAATTCTTTTATACATCATCTCATATTTATTTATCATTATAAAAAGTCATAAGAACATAGATAATTCAATACAAATACATTTATTTGTATATTGACTTACCTCGGATTCGAATATTCGTTTGAACTTGATTATTCTACTACCTTCGTTTTCCCGCGATCTAAGTCTGTTTTCTTCGGTTCTTGATCTATACATATTCAAATTTAACCCTTTCATTCATCAACTTATTCAATTTAATCCAAAAATATACATTTAAGGCAATTTGTAATTTAGCCCTCCCATATACACATTTGGACAATTTAGTCCCTAATTTACAAAACATCAAATATTCAAAATCACTATATACCCATGCTTAACCGAATACCCATGTATCTCATGCAAGTCCAAACATTTCATCAAATTTACAATTTAATCTCTCAAATAATCATTTTTCTCAATTGATTCCAATATACTCAAATTCAACAAAACTCCAAAGACAAACTATGATAATCATATACTTATCTTTCATATTTCACTATAAAACATTAAAAATCACATGAGTTCATCAAAGGCTCATTTCATAAACATCATCAATACTCAAAATTAAGACATGGGTTTTGAAGTAGATGAAGCAATGATTGCAAAACATAGAAATTATCGAAAACCAAAGTCAAAACTTACCTAAATCAAAGCTTGCATGTGCTGAAGCCTAGCTTAACTTTCTTTCTTTTCTCCTTTCAATATTCGGCTAAATGGATAAACATTATAGCCATTTATAAGCTTTTGTTTTACTTAATTATCTTTGATTTACCAATTTACTCATTTACCCTTATTATACACATATAAGACAAACAAACATTAAGGTTATTTGGTCATTTGTCCATCCACTAACCTTAATATTGGCTTAATTGCCACATAAAGCCTTCACACTTCTAAAAACATGACAAATAAGTATCTTTTCATGAGGCATGCAAATTTGCATTTCAATGCAATTTAATCTTTTGTCAAATGAAACACACAAATGATTAAATTTTCATACAAGGCTTTCACGCATGCTTAGTCACATATCAAAGGCACAGAAGATAATATTAAATATTATTCAGACTCATATTTGTGGTTCCAAAACCATTGTTCCGACTAGGGTCTAAACCGGACTGTTACAATTCTCCCCTTTAAGGATTTTCATCCCCCTAAAATCTTACCTTTAAACAGATTCAGATTTTTCTATTTCATTGCATCTTCAGGCTCCCACGTAGCCTCTTCCACTCCGTGTCGATGCCACAACACTTTCACTAACGAAATTTTCTTGTTTCTCAATTGTTTCACTTCACGAGCTAAGATACTGATCGATTCTTCCTTGTATGTCATATCAGATCAGATTTCAATCTCAGACAGAGTAATCACATGTGAAGGATTAGAATGATATCTACAGGGCATCGAAACATGAAATACATTATGAATCTTTTCTAGCTCAGGTGGCAACAATTATTTGTATGCAACTGACCCAACATGCTCAATAACCTTATATGGATCGATGAATCTCGAACTCAACTTGCCTTTACACCCAAATCGGAGTACTTTCTTCCATGGAGACACTTTTAAAAACACTTTGTCACTGATCTAAAATTCAATCTCTTTTCGTTTCAAGTCCGCATAAGACTTCTGACGATCAGATGCTGATTTTAGACTATTTCGGATTACTTTTACTTTCTGTTCAGTATCTTTTATCAAATCAACCCCGTGCAGCTTATTTTCACAGAGCTCGGTCTAATAAAAAAATGTTCAACATTTACGTCTGTACAAAGCTTCGTAAGGTGCCATTTTAATGCTCGACTGAAAACTGTTATTATACGCAAATTCAATCAATGATAGGTACTATTCCCACGTACCATTAAACTCAAGAATGCAGCATCTCAACATATCGTCGAGAATCTGAATAATCCACTCAGACTGACCATCTATTTGCGGATAAAATATAGTACTGAAATGCAATTTTGTGCCTAAAGCTTCTTGCAATTTCTTCTAGAACCTTGAAGTAAACCTCGGATCTCTATCAAATACAATAGACAACACTACCCCGTGCAATTTCACAATATCAGAAATATAAAGCTCAACTAATCTATAAAGTGAGAAATCAAATCGTACCGAAATAAAATAAGCGGATTTCATCAATTTATCAACTAGGACCCAAATTGCATCTTTCTTTCTCAGAGTCAAAGGCAATTCCGAAACAAAATCCATTGTCACTCTATCCCTGTAACATCCTGAATAGGGCCTATGCATTTCCAGTTTAATTGTATGAAATGACAAGTTTCAAGTACTATGAATAAATTTTTGATACTTTTGGAAACCTAGAAATGCATGAAAATGGAAATGAAAATGGAAATGAAAATGGAAATGGAAATGGAAATGGAAATGGAAATGGAAATGGAAATGGAAAGGGAAAGGGACATTTTTGGAAACTTAGACATTTTTGGAAACCTAATGGAATTAGGAAAGTGAACATTTTGGAAAACCAAACCAAAATAGGAAACTAAACATTTTGGAAACCAAACCAAAATAGGAAACTAAACATTTTGGAAACCAAGCCAAAATAGGAAACTAAACATTTTGGAAACTTGGAAAATACAGAGCAGCTGAAAATTTTAGGAAACTTAAAATGACCTTTAATGTCGAATTTAAGAGCCCAAAGGAAGCTTAGGGCCAAGTGACCCTAAAATATAAAGAACATAAACTTTGACCCAATAACGGACTTGGAAATGTGGCTGAAGATGCCACCTAAGGCCTAGGAAATGGCCCAAATGCAAGAGGTTTTGGGCACTGAGTTTGAGTCATCTAGAAACAAATAAAAGAAATAAAATTTTGTCTCCATGAGTGGAGGGTTGGACTAAGCACAAGGAGGAGGAGTTTCTATTCAATAAAAACTCTTGGCTAATTAGGAGATTTGATGGAGTTTCATATTGATAAAACTAATCCTTATCACAAGTGAAGAATTGGTGAACTAGGGACTCTAAGGATAATAGATTCTACCAAAGAAAGAAAAGAAAAGAGCCATTCTCCTCTCTTCAACATCTTGCGAAACCTTCAAGAGAAAGTAGCAACAATCTTTCCTCTTCTCTTTAATAGAAATTCCCTTGTCAAAAGCTCTCTCCATCTTTTCTTTCTTTTCTTTTCTTCTACTATTCAACCACAAAAGCCAAAGCTTTGAGATCCACAATAGTGCCATAGCCGAATAGCATAAGGGATCTTCCGGATTAGAAAACAAGGTAAGTACCTCATTATACAATCGGCAAAAAAAATCCCTCCTTGATTAAGTAATAGATCAAATCTAACAAGTGATTTGGCAGAATTTGAAATAAAGATCAACTGGATTTGAGGTAAGTGAGTCTATACATTCGCCAAGGCCAAATCTCGATCAATTAGATTAAATTGATCAAAACTAATCTATTAGAGATCTAGGAAGTTTGCGATTACAAAGAAAAGGGAGGTGAAGTTTCGGATTTTAAAATCCATAAGGTAAGCCCATAAAGGTATTCGACCAAAGATATGTGATTACTAAGATTAGATCCGTAATTATTAAAAGCGAAAACTAATTTATGTTGAGGTTTCAAGGTTGGCGAATATCAAGTGAAGGAAAACAAAGATTCCGGATTTGAATAAACATCAAATCGGCATCAAAGGTAAGCCTCTTTACAAATCCTACTAGGATTTGGATATTATAACTCAAAATAGAATTCATGCTAAGTAATATTTGATAAACCAAATGTAGGAATTAGGATCTAAACACTAGATCTTGCTTTGAAATCTCAAGGAATCGCTAAACAAATCGGTGTGTATTCCACACTATTCTTAATAGTTTTATGGTTTAAATATGCTATATATGTTAATGTGAAAGTGAAAGAGAGTGGCTAAAGTGCCATATTATGGTACAAAGTGCTAAGGCACGTTTTCCTACTTCTACTAGGATTACGAAATAAATGTTATATAAGTGAAAAGTGATGTGAAAGTGAAATAAAAATATGTTATGCATGATATTTATAATTTGGGGCATTCTGGATTTATGTGAAAGGGAAGAAGGTGTTGACTACGGTCTCACCAACGTTATAAGTGAAAGTGATGACTTGGTCTCACTAAGTGAATGTGATGACTTGGTCTCACTAAGTGAATGTGATGACTTGGTCTCACTAAGTGGTAACCGGTTACATTACGGTGGTGGCTATGCCACAATATTATCGATGGGCGATGAGCACATCGATTGCGATGATCGCCTTCGATGGAGTGTAGCGGAAGGAGGGTTGACTTAGTAGTCCCCACTATGCACAAAGTTGGTACGGGTGGAGTGTAGCGGATGGCATATAGGTTTGGGTTGGGTTTGCATCATGATTTTGAATTTTTTTGTATGCATATGATTTTTATGGTGTGCCTAATTCTATTATGTTTAGTGTTGGTTACACACTTGAGTCTATCGACTCACCCGTTGTAGGGAATATGTTTGGTGATGAGCAATAATGGATAGGGAGACGAGAACTTGTGGTGGCCATGATCGACTTGAAGTTCAGTTTAATTTGAATATTTATTTTATTTTAAAGTCTTGTACAATTTACTATTTTGGGTTTCATTTTATGTAATAAGGCCACCGTGATTTAATTTTTATTTCTACTATAATTACTATGTTATGAGTTTAGGGCTTTATAAAGAGTAAGCCCACTTAATATGAAATGAGTTTAAATATTTTGTCACTTGAAATAAATGGGTTTTGTTATAAAAATAAAATTTGTTTTCAACTCAAGCCCAACCCACAACGAGCTATCTTCCAAAACTCACAGTTTTCAAAATATTCGAATGAATTTGGACCGAGTTACTTCGAGGAACATACCAGATCCAGTCCATTCTCGTGGGCCGGGTTTGGGGTGTTTCAATCCCATTTCCATTCGAGAATCAAAATTGGTTGTCGCAAACCAGAATAAACCTGATGTTCAGCTTTTACTTGCTAATAGATTAGACATTTCACAAAGTTAAAGATATCTCGTTTCATTCTAGACCACCAATAGTATTGCTTCAGATCATGATACATTTTACTACTTCCCGGATAAACAGATAGGCGACTATTATGTGCTTCATTTAAAATCAACTGAATCAACTCTGGGTTTCTCAGAACATAGATTCGATCTCAAAATCTCAAATAATCTTCATTATCAACTTGAAATTTAGAATCAGAGTTCGGATCACACTGAGCTCATTTCGTTATTATTTCATTATCAACTTTTTGAGCATCACATATCTATTGTAGAAACAATGATTTTGCTTTCAATTCAGCTATTACTGAACAGTCATCAAACAAATCTAATTGATCATTTAAAGCATGTAATGCAAATAGTGATTTCTGACTCAATGCATCGACAACGACATTAGCTTTACCCGGATGATAATCTATTACAAGTTCATAATCTTTCAATAACTCTAGCCACCTTCTTTGACACAGATTCAAATCTTTTTGGGTCATCAGATATTTCAAACTTTTATGATTAGAAAACACATGAAATTTCTCACTGAATAGATAATGCCGCTAAATTTTTAATGTGAACACAATCGCAGCTATCTCAAGGTCATGTGTCGAATAATTATTTTCATGCGGATTCAATTGTCTTGCAGCATAAGCTATTACTTTACCTTCTTGCATCAAAACACATCCCAGACCATTTAACAAAGCATCACTGTAAATTACAAACTCTTTACCTGATTCTAACTGTACTAAAATTAGAGCTTCAGTCAAAAGGGCTTTTAACTGATCAAAACTTTTCTGACATTTATCGGACCATTCAAACCTTACATCTTTCTGAAGTAATCTAGTCAACGGAGTTACTATCATCGAAAAGTCTTTTACAAACTGACAATAATAACCAATAAGTCCCAGAAAACTACGGACTTTAGATACATTCTTTGGAGGTTTCTAATCCAGAATAGCAAAAATCTTGCTCAGATCAACTCGTATTCCTGAGGCCGATACCATATGTCCCAGAAAATAGACTTCATGCAACCAGAATTCACATTTACTGAATTTTTCATATAATTACTTTTCTCGCAGAGTTTACAACACAATCCTCAGATGCTCGGTGTGCTCAATCTTATTACGTGAATAAATCAAAATGTCATCAATGAATACAAAAACAAATCGATCTAAGTACGGTCTGAAAATTCTATTCATTAGATCCATAAAAACAATAGGAGCATTCGTTAGTCCTAAAGGCATAACTAAAATTTCATAGCGCCCGTACTTTGTTCTGGAAGCAGTTTTCGGAATGTCTGAGTCTTTCACTCTCAATTGATAGTATCCCAATCTTAGATCAATCTTTGAAAACACAGTGGCTCCTTTTAGCTGATCAAAAAAATCGTCAATCCTAGGCAACGGATATTTGTTCTTTATAGGTACTTTGTTCAACTGACGATAATCAATGCACATTCTCATCGTGCCATCTTTCTTTTTTCACAAATAGAACAGGAGCACCCCAAGGTGAGAAACTTGGTTTGGCGAACCCTCTGTCAGTTAACTCTTGCAATTGTGACTTTAATTCTTTCAACTTTGTTGGTGCCATTCTATAGGAGCTATCGAAATAGGTGTAGTACCAGGTAACAAATCAATACCAAATTCAACTTTACGTATCGGAGGTAATCCTGACAATTCTTCAGGGAATACATCAAAAACTCACAAACAACTGGCACTAATTTAACTTTCTTTTCAGACACTTTCGAATCAATCACATAAGCAAAATAAGCTTCGTGTCCCTTTTTCACATAACTCTGTGCTTTCAATATAGATATCACAGCAGGTAATCCATCCAAATCATTAGACACAACCCGAACTATTTCATTATTCGAACATCTCAAATCAATGGTCTTTCTTTTGCAATTCACAATAGCATTATGCAATGTCAACCAATCCAAACCCAGAATGGCATTAAACTCGTCAAAAGGCAACCGCATCAAATCAGCAGGGAAATAGATATCACGAAACATTAACGGACAGTTCTTGCATACTTTATCAACTAGTACACTTTTACCTAAGAGATTCAATAGTTTTATAACAAACTCAGTCGACTCTACAAGCAAAGTCTTACTGGATACTAAGTTCATGCATATATACGAATGAGTAGAACCAGGGTCTATCAATGCAATCATAAAAGTATCATGAAGTATAAAAGTGCCCATTATAACATCTGGAGATGAAGCTTCTTCACGAGCTCGTATAGCATACACTCTGGCAGGTGCTCTAACTTCAGATCTCACAGCAGTATCTATCAAAGTTCTCCGACTACCACTAACATTTTTTACATTTCGTGAAGGTCTACCTCTCACTGGAGCATTATCAGATCTCGAATTCTGAGTAGCTTCTTGTTCAACAGACTCTGGGAAATCACGAATAAAATGATCTAATGATCCACATTTGAAGCAGGCTCGATCATTTAATCTACAACTTCCCGGATGCCTTTTTCCATAATGCTTACATTCAGGTTTCTCGGATCAAACATTTTCAACACTTGCTATTGAAGTTGCTGGAGTTTTGGAGCTCATTTGTGATCTAGCTCGATCTCTATTTGAATATCCCACATTAACCTTTTATTTCCAAAATCCCAACTAGCAAGTGGATATCTTCATTAAGGCCGTCTTCGAATCTTTTCCACATTATTGCCTTGGTGGATACACATTCATGAGCATACTGACTCAGTCTCACAAACTCTCGTTCATATCCTGTAACAGTCATACAGCCCCGTTTTAATTTTAGAAGTTCCTTTTGTTTCTGATCAATGAATCTCTCACTGATATATTTCTTTCAGAACTTGGACTAGAAGAAATCCCAAGTGACTTGTAACACCCCAAACCCAGCCTAGAAGCTAGGTTTAAGTCTGGCATGTCACTTTGAAGAGTTTTTTGAAAACCATGCTTTCATTAGAAACCCTTATTAAAGAATTTAAAACATTCTTCCATGTAAAACCTCAGACTTCATTTGCTTATCTTCAAAACGTAGTTCATTAAAAGTCATTATCTTGTAAAACATTATTATCTTTAAAGCCTTATTTGTTCCAAAAGCTTAATTTGAAATAAAAAATTTACAAAAAAGATTCAGTCACGAAACCATTTTGAAAATATGATGTTTAAAAAAAATGAGTTGTAGAAGCATTTTGAAAACGTTGCGAAAACGTAGTGTTTTGAAAATAGTTACCATTTTAGAAATTGTATTCCACTTTTAGCAGTTAGAAAACATCATAAATAAATATCAGAAATAATAATTTTAAAAATAAACAGGCCTTATTACAAGATTATTAACCCAATAAATTAAAATAAAATGAAATAAAGTTGCTAAGTTTATCTTTAAAGCATATCTGACATATGGCCACCTCCGAGTCCCTCGTAGCTCCCAATCCTTTAAGGCCAAGGATTACCTGCACAGTTAAAAGAAAAGGTGAGTTATGAGAACTAAGTGTGTAATCCCCTATATAGTCACAGTTTAGGCCTGAGCCCTTATGGTGTCAGTTTGGGCCTAAGCCCTATTCGGTAACAAGCTAGGCCTAAGCCCCAAATCATATCAATGTAATGGATATGTACCCACCCCACCCCAATCCTATCCAACCAACTAACTCTCCACCCGTACCAACCAACACACCATGTGGGGACCATGTTGACCCACCCAGCCAAACTCTCCAATAGTGCAGCCTAGCTACTAGTATATATATACGGCTCTAAGCCTTTAGTAGTGGTATTATAGTTGGCACAAAGACATCAGTAACTGTATTATGTTTGGCACATAGCCATTAGCGACGATAATATAATTGGCACACATCCTTGGGTAAATGTAACATCCTAGAATTAGGGGTTCTGTATTTTGCACTAGTTTTTGTGTTTGGCTCATTAAGCATGTTATTTTGGTGTGTTTGGGGGTCCTGGGGAGGCTCAGGGTCAAGCTAGAGTCTTGGTCAAATTTTAGTTTTGGGCACTTTAGGGGGAGAGATGGTTGAAGCAGGCCTTAAGAGTAATTTCTTGTGTTTGTTCACACAAAAAGAGTGTGGTGTGGTGGCAAGGTGACGCCACTTAAGGAGTAGGGGAGTGGCATCACAAGGGAGCAGGAGGGGGAAGGAGTTCGAGTCTCGTCAGTATTATTTCGGAGCTTATTTTTTTGTGCTTAGGGAGGTAAGGTGTTGGCATTCGACTGGACTCTACTTGGTGGTTGTTGAAGGAGTCAAAGCATTTGAAATTAGTGGACATAAGGAGTTGGTGGAGTTTGAATTGGTCAAACCAATTCAAATAGGTGTTGAAGAGTGAAAGTAGGAGCAAAACAAGGGATTTGGTAAAGGTGAAGGTGATGCGAATTTGGGGAGCTTGGAGGGAGAAATTTCTACTATGTGTTGTTGTGGCTAGGGAGTGATGGCATTGGGTATGTATGTTAGCAAAATGGAAAGCTTGGAAGAGTGTGTGCCGAATTTCTCTTATGTTCTTAGTTTTTTCCTTTTGACATTTTAGGCTTTCATCTTAAGTCATTTTAGGTCCTCTGTGTTGTACAGTTCCTACTATTTCCTTTTGAGTATTTCTTTTCTTTTCTCCCTTTCATTCACCTATTTTCTTTTGATTTTCGATTCCCCTTGCCAAAATTACTAGCTACTATTTCCCTTTTCGTCTCATCTTTCTCTTGTGCACAGTGTTGCCGTATCCTCTTCTACTCCCTAACTCTTCTCTTTTCTCTGTTAGATAGCCACCATATATCCTTGTGGCCATTTGTTTGAGGGGTCAAACCTTTTCTTTGAATCTCTTTTCATCTATTCCCATCTTATTCCTCTCATCTCTTCTTCTTGTAATCTCCATAGCTGAATTTTACCGAATCTTGAGAATCAAATAGATACGTCTTTATTGTCTACCCGGAGGTTCCTTTGCATTCGGTATTTGCTAGTTGTAAGGTAATGTTTTTCTTAATCTCCTTGTCAGCAGTTCTTATTTTTTTCCTTTCTATCTTCTTCGCTCTTAAGGCTGATAGTCTTACTCTATTTCTTCTTCCTAAAGCCGAATCTATTGAAGTGCAAGCATGACCTTCTTGCCTCTACTTAGCTTTGGGATCTCGTAAGGTGGGTGGTAAGTTGTTATGGCTGAATGAGGTGAAGGCCCTCCTTCATATTCCGTTTAGGCCGCAGGTCATTTCTTCTTTATTTTGGGAACACCATTTTCTAACTTGTGAGTTGTTTAGAGGTTCACCTGGAATTGCAAGTTGAATCCGCTGGTGCGATTCCTTAGTAGTCAAGGTAAGGAGTTCTTCTTTTATTCTTTTCGGCAAGATTCTATTCATTGTACTCTGCCTAAATCAAATCTTTTGGTTAGACAACCAACGTTTCTTTTTGAGTAACTGATCAAGGCTCTCTTCATGAATGCAAGTGCCGGACAATCTAAAGAGGGGAATGAACCCGTAATCTTTGCTTCTAAATTTAAGAGATGTGCTGTGTCGGTGGTTCAAGACTTTTTGTCAGGCTGTGGTAGAGAGCTGACGTTTACTTGGGATAGTCAAATAGCTGTTATCCCTGCTAGCAAGAGCGTTGACGTAGAGAGTCTAGTTTTACGCATAATCAGGTGTGTAATGCTTACACTTGTTCTTTATTGTTTTGTGTAAATAACTGTAATGGATGGAAGCTGAAACGATGATGCAATCGATCGAGATACCCTTGTGGGTAAGGTTGAGGACACCATGTAAGTATCGTTGTAGTTGCTTTGCATATATTATGATTATGTATGACATGATTAACTGTTGTACGTGGATAATATGTTTGCATCGGGTTTTAGGATGTGAACAAAAGGAGAAGTGTGATTCAGTGACTATTGTCATAGTGGTTATGATTATGTATGACATGATTAACTGCTGTTGTACGTAGATAATATGTTTGCATCGGGTTTTGGGATGTGAACAAAAGGAGAAGTGCGATTCAGTGACTATTGTCACAGTGGTCTGGGACCACAGTGGTTTGGAACCACGTATACATATGTTTATCAGTGACTTGTCTCAGTGGTCTGGGACCATAATAGGTTGGCCCCGCATATACTTATCAGAGATCGTTACAGTGGTCTAGGACCACAGTGGGTTGGCTCCACGTTCATATATTTTGTGACTTTGTCACAAGTGGTTTGGGACCACAGTGGCTTGATGCCACGGGTGTTTGGCTGATTTAGGAGACCTAAAGGATGGAAAACTAGGTTGGGATGGGCTTCATTGCATACATGTTAATATGCTATATTATTTGGGCTAAGGCCCAATGGGCATCTGTGGGCTGAAGGCCCAGATTGCGTTATAGGGGGATTTACACACTGAGTCTTGGTGACTCACCCCTCTACTTAATTTTGCAGGTAATCCCTAAATCATAAATTTGGAGCCGAGGTGGACTTGAGGTGGCCATGCAATATTTTTCTTGTAAATTCATTTTCTTTAGTTAAACTTGTTTTTAATTGGGATTTTGTTATGTAATAAGGCCCCCTAATCTTTAATTTGGGTTTTGGTTTTTATGCTATTATAACATATCTTATGAGATGCCAAATATGGAGTTTTCTAAAGTATAATTGTAAATAATTAGTTTTTAAAGTATTAATAAAAGGTGGCAAGCATTAAATAACTAAATTCAGAAATTTTTCTTAAAGCTACAAACACTGATTTCAAAACATCACGATTCGAAATGCCACTAGTTTTTGGTCTTCGTACCATGAAACCCGATTTCAACTAACGGTTCTTTTTAATAGGAGTGGGTAAGATACTCTCATCCTAAACATTCTTTTCAAGATAGAAACACAAAATGAAAAGTTTTCACAATGGCGATGTTTCTTTAAAATTCTAAATTTCATTTAAACAACTTTTTCCTTTGACCTACCAGATCCAGTCATGTCGTTTAGGCGAGTTTTGGGTGTTACAATTATGGTATCAGAGCCAGGTTTACAAAACCCGACTGTGGGTTTGGGGTTCAAGATGTTGTTAAAAGTTAGTGTGAAAAATGGTTTAGAAAAATATATGTTTTCTAGAAGTATGCACTTGAGTCTCCGGCACCAATCCGCACTATAAGTTTTCTGATTACTACTTGAATTCTTATGAAATATTGTGATGGATAGTTTTGAGAAATACAACTCTAAGGATAGAGACCTTTAGAAATATTTCTTGCAAAAACCTACTTCTAATGTCATTTTGATAAGACTGTCGGGTAATAAATAGTGGAAGAAATACTAACTCATAAACTTTTTAATCAGATTAAGTCAAATTCGTAGTCATGAGCGCTAGAGGACGTGGACATGGTATGTGCGAACGTGGTAGAGGCCGGGATGTTAGGGTTGAACCTTCGAAATCAGGGCATGGGCTGGAAGGTAAAGTGCCTACATCACCAATTACGGAAGTGGGATTTCAGGACCAAATTGGTGGAGATAATGCTATGTCCCAAGCTATGTTGTGTGTTCTGGAGCAGGTTACTAGAGCAGGCACGGGATCAATAGCTTGAAAATCTATTTTGAGTGAATCCGAGCTAATGGGGCTAAGATATTTAGGGGTATTTCTAGTGTGGCTCCTAACATAGCTGAGTACTGGCTGGAAGCGGTGGAACGAATCATGGATGATCTTGATTGTACCGCAGAAGAGAAATTGAAAGGGGTAGTATCTCTCTTCAAGACGAGGCATACAAATGGTGGCTGACGGTAAGGGATGGTACAGCAGCTGACCGCATTACCTGGAACTTCTTTAAGGCAGCATTCGTGTAACATCCTGAAATTTGCATTTTTGTGTTTTAGAATTATGTTATGTGTTAGGCTGCTTTGTGTGTTGGTTGTGTGTGTTTGGAGGTCCTAGAAAGGCTGGGGATCGAGTCGAGGCTTGCTAAAAATTTTTATGTTTGGGCTTAAAGTGGAAGAAGGTAAGTGGCGTTAGACATAAGGGATTAAGTGGATAAAATGCTAGCACAAGTTGAGCAAGTGTAAGGGTGGTGTGAGCAAGTGTAAGGGTGGTGTGGCGTCATTTGCAAGAGCTAAAGGGGAGGAATTTGAATCCCACCTGCAGCACAATCTCTTTAATTTTTGTGTTGATCAGGTGAGGGTGGGAGAGTTCGACTGGGACTTTATTGGAGGAGTTAAAGACTCATTCAAACGCATTTAAATGAGTGGAGAAGAGGGGATTAAGGAGTGAATCAAGGAGGAAATATGGGATTGAGGTAAGAAGGGGAGTTGGCCAAATTTTGGGAGTGTTGGGGGAGGAAATTTGGTCAAAGTGAAGTCTTTTGGAGGGAGAGAACATTTGGTTTTGGTAGGGGGTAGGTGCCAAAAATTCTTAAGGGTGTTTGCAAATTTTTAGTGTGTATAGAGTTTTCTCTCTTTTTGGGCAGTGTGTGCTTTCGGTTTCTTTCAACTTTTTCTCTATTTGCCAAAAATTCCCAAGACTATTTGGTTCATCTTTTATTGGGTAAAAGCTGAAACCTTTTTGGCACTCTTTTTCTTTCTCTTCTTTTCTATTTTCCTCTGATTAACTTCATTTCTCAAGCTTCCATCCCTTTTTCAATTCTCATAGCTCCCATCTCCCTTTTCGTTTCATCTCACACATGTGTCTTGTGTTGCCGAATCCTCTTCTACTCTCTAACCCTTCTCTTTTCTTTGTTGCATAGTCACCATTTATTTCTATGGCTGTTCGTTTGGAAGAGGGCCAAACCATTTCTTCTTTCTGCGTTAGTAGTTGTTGTTAGAAAGGTAAAATACTCTTATTCTCCCTGTCAGCGGATTTTCTCTTTTCTCCTATCTTCTTTGCTTTAATAGCCGATAGTCTTACACTATCTATTCTTCTTAAGGCCGAATCTGTTGAGTGCAAATACACCTTTATGACTCATCCAATCGGCATTCCCTTGTTCTGGTAAGGATTCTTTTACTTCTATTACATTTTATTCTTTTCACTACTCTTGTTGTTTGTTAAACCAAAGAGGGTTCTCTTTCGTAACTGATTACCTTGTTCTTTGTGCGTAACACATTTTTCATCTCTTGTCCAAGCTGAATATCAAGAGGAGAAGTGTTGAAACTCTTTCCTAAGCGGTCTTGTTTGCTCACGTTAGTAGCAAAGGTAGGGGGATTTCTCTTTAGTTTTTCGATTGACCTCTTTTTTGGTTGTTCTCAACTTTAGTTAGATATCGATGTTAGATAACCCTTGTTTCCAATTGAGTACGGTATTGATCAAGAATTCTTTCATGGATGCGACTGCCAGTCGTTCAAAGGAAGAAAGTGTACTCGTAGTCCCGGTTCCTAACTTTAAAAGGCGTGCGATGTCGGCAGTTCAAGATTTCCTGCTCGGTGTGGTAGAGAGCCGACATCGGCTTGGGATAGGTAGATCGCTCACTTACCTACAAGTGAGGGTGTCAATGACGTTGAGAGTATAGTTCTTCGCGTATTTAGGTGTGTAATTCTCACACCTTTCTTCCATTTTTTTTTTACGTTTATATGCATTATTAATGCCGAAACTTCAGCATTGGCTGTTGATTTACTCATGGAGGGTAAAATCAAGACATCAAGTTAGTGACTTCTGACTATGCTATATATGCGGTTCTACTGACATGATTATATGTACACTCTGAACATCTGAAATATCTTGATATATGTTGCATTCATATACAATGATTTCATGTTCGAATAGGGATGGGTATATGTTATGAATGAAAGGGGAAGTGTATCTGGTGACTATGTCACATTAATCTGATGGCTTTAGCCATAATCGAATCTGGTGGCTCTGCCACACTCTATTGTGGTGGCCATGCCCCACAGTCTGGTGACTTTGTCACAATTTGATGATAAGCTGCTAACTGCAGCATGACTGCCATCGCTGTTGTGTAGCGGCGAGGGTCGATTGTAGAAATCCCCACTGGTGTGTTTGGCAGGAATGTGTGGTATGTAGCGGATGGATAATTAGGTTGGTTTGGAATTTGCATCATATTGCATTGATATCTGATTATCTGCTATTCTCGACTAAAAAGGGCTAAGGCCCAGTCTGATTCTGTATGGGCTTCACCAAAGTGATTTGTAAGGGCTAGGGCCCAGTTATGGTTAATGGAAAGTAATTGAACACTAGGTTTTTTTGACTCACCCACAGCTTGAATGTTTGCAGGTGGTTCTTAGCTCGGCAGACTTGGGCTGGGATCGACTCTGAGGTGGCCATGCACTTTATGTTTAGTAAAATATTACTTTTCTTCTCTTTAGACTTATTTACTTAAAATTGGGATTTTTTTTTTTGATTTAGTAATAAGGCCACTACTAAATTAATATGGTTTAATTTTTCTTACATGCACTAAGTTGAGAATTAATTGGTATAGTGATTTTCCTAATACAATATGAATGACTATTTTTCTAAAACGTAACAAATAATTTTCAAACAATAATAAGAAATTAATAATTCCAAGGTGTCACCTAACGGCAATAGAGCAAACACGTTTTCTATAACAAAGACGGTATCTAAGTTGATTACAAGTTCAAGAAAAATGAACACTAAGTTTTATAACAACCAACCTAGACTCAAAATTTCAAAAGATCTCAAAGTTTACCAATCGTACAATTTATGTAATCCTTCTATGTGATATGTCAGATTCGGTCGTAACATTTAGGTCGGGTTTGGGGTGTTACAATTATGGTATCAGAGCCTAGGTTGTAAAACTCGACTTTGGGGTTTTGGGTTTAAAAATGTTACCAAAAGTTTTGTTTTGAAAATAGATGTACATGGTTTATTTAAAGTATGGCACCCGAGTCTCCAGCACCAAGTCCGTAAGGTAAGTCTTCTGACTATTGGGTGATTAGCATGAAGTGAATATATTATGTGAAAATATTATGCTGTCGATGCTAGAAGTTAGAAACCCAACTTTAGAGATTGAAACTTTTAGGTATGTATTGTGTATTGTGAAAAACTACTTCTCAACTCTATTTCATATGACTATCTGGTAATAAACAGTGAAAGAAATGCTAATTCATAAAATTTACGTAATCAGATTAAGACAAGTTAGTAGACATGAGTGCTAGAGGACGTGGACGGGGCGCACACGATCGTGGTTGATGCCGAGAGGTGGAGGCTGAATTCTTAGAAGCAAGACATGAGACAGAAGGTGAGGTGCCAACATCTCCTGTAGCAAAAGTGGGATATCAAGATCGAACTGGTGGGGACGATGCTTTGTCCCAAGCGATGTTGCGTGTTTTGGAGTGGGTTGCTAGGGCAAACACTGGAACGGTAGCTCGAAAGTCCATTCCTGAGCGACTTCGAGCAAATGGGGCAGAGATATTCAGGGGTATTTTTGTCGTGGCCCCAAGCATAGCTAATATTGGTTGGAGGTAGTTGAACGGATTATGGATGATTAGGACTGTGCAGTTGAGGAGAAATTGAAGGGGTGGGTGTCTCTTCTCCGAGATGAGGCATATCAATGGTGGCTCACAGTAAGAGAAGGTGCTTCAGTGGATCGTATAACTTGGGATTTCATCAAAACGGTGTTTTAAGGAAAATATGTTGGAGCAAGCTACGTAGATGCCCAGGGAAAAGTATTTTTAAATTTGGTTCAAAGGGGTAAATCCGTGGTTGAGTACGAGGTAGAATTTCTGTGACTGAGCCACTATGCCCGAGGGATAGTTGTGACTGAATATGAACATTGCGTATGTTCGAGGATGGGTTACGAGATGAGCTGCGGGTACTGATATCTCTGCAGCGGGAGAGAGATTTTTCCACTCTGGTTGACAAAGCTAAAATAGCTAAAGAGGTTAACCGGACTGAGACTCAAAAAAAGGAGAAGGATAAGGGTAAATATAAGAGAAGCTTTGGGTAATCGAGATTGTCTGGAGGTTTCCAAAAGAGGTCTAGATTTGATGGGCCAGCTCGAGTTGTGAGGCCTGCGGCGATGGGCTAGTTTCGATCAAGTGCTCTGTATGGGAAAATGTATTCTAGTGAGTGTAGGAGGCGAACCAGTGGATGTTTCAAGTGCGGAGCTATAGATCATATGGTTAAAGATTGTCCACAAGTAGATCAAGTACGACCAGTTGGACAGGGTTCTGATCAGTTCAAGAGGGGTGGTCAGCAACCACTGAGAGGTCGTGGCCCAGCTAGAGGAGGAAATGGTTTTGGTAGGGATCGAGGAGCACCGAGCAGGGGTGTCAGTAATGTGGATACAAGATAGTCGGGATTAGTTTATGCAGCTCGACGACGAAAGGATGGCGACGCACTGGACGTCATAACCGGTAGGTTTCTCATAGTTGATAAACTGTTTATTGCTTTGATTGATATTGGTTCGACTCATTTGTATGTTGCTAGTACTGTGTTTGAGACGGTGAGCCTTAAATCTAAACTTGCTGCTAGAGAAATGACTGTGGTTAGCCCTTTAGAATAATTCTTAGTAGTAAACAAATTGTTTAGAGATGTGCCTTTAAAAACTCAGGGAGTAGTGTTTTCGACAGACTTGATGGAGTTACCATTGATGAGTTTGACTTTATTCTAAGCATGGATTGGCTAGTGATGTACCGTGCAAATCTAGATTGTGCTGCTAAGCATATGGTGTTAAGAACTTCGGGGAACAATGAAGTAAATGTGATAGGGGAGCAAAGGAATTATTTGTCCAATGTGGTTTCCGCATTAAAGGCTAGTAAGATGGTGCGAAAAGGGTGCAGGGCGTTTATAGCTTTCATCAGTGCATTGGACGCAAAAGGAGTGTCAATAGGAGATGTCAAAATGATGAAAGAGTTCTCTGATGTTTTCCAAAAGAGCTTCCAAGTTAACTCTGGACCGTGAAGTGGAATTTAGAATTGAACTACTTTCGGAATGGCTCGGTGTCCATTTTCCCATATAGAATGGCACCGAAGGAGCTAGTAGAATTCAATGCTCAGATTCAAGAGTTATTGGACCGTGGTTTTATCCAACCCAGTATATCACCGTGGGGAGCGCTGGTGTTGTTCGTGAAAAAGAAGGATGGGTCAATGCGTATGTGCATTGACTATCATCAGTTGAACAAGTTGACGATTAAGAACAAGTACCCGTTGCCAAGAATTGATGATCTATTCGATTAGTTAAAAGGTACAGCGGTGTTTTCGAAGATAGATCTGAGATCCAGGTATCACCAGCTCAAGGTCAAGGAGGCGGATATCCATAAGATGGCTTTTCAAACTCGCTATGGTCACTATGAGTTTTTAGTGATGTCATTCAGGTTAACGAATGCTCCAGCTGTGTTCATGGATATGATGAACCAGGTTTTCCAACCTTATTTGGATCGATTTGTTATGGTATTTATAAATGGCATCTTGGTTTATTCAAGTACGGAAGAAGAGCATAATTCGCATCTCCGGATTATTCTGCAAGTATTGGGAGAAAAGCAACCGTATGCAAAATTCAGCAAGTTTGAATTTTGGTTGAAAGAAGTCACTTTCTTAGGGCATCGTCGCTACTTTGAAGGATTAGGGTTGATCCCTAAGATTGAAGCTATTCGACTGGAAGTCAAGTCTGAAGCAAGTAAATTTAAAGTTTTTTTGGGTTAGCTAGATACTATAGAAGATTTGTCGAGGGTTTCTCATTGATTGTTGTGCCCTTAACCAAGTTATTGCAGAAAGGGATACCATTTGTTTTGGTGATAAGCAACAGGAGAGCTTTGAGAAGTTAAAGAGGATTTTGATTGAGGCTCCGGTATTGATTCAGCCTGAGGCTGGAAAGGAGTTTATTGTTTATTGTGATGCTTCGCACAGGGGTTGGGGTGTGTATTAATGCAAGAGGGTAAGGTAGTTGCATATGTGTCTCGACAATTAAGACCGCATGAGATTAGTTATCCTACTCATGACTTGGAGTTAGTTGCGGTAGTGTTTGCCCTGAAGATTTGGAGACACTAATTGTATGGAGAGAAGTCAGTAATCTACACGGACCATTAGAGTCTAAAATCTCTCCTTACCCAAAAGGAGTTGAATTTAAGGCAGCGGAGGTGGATTGAGCTGTTGAAGGATTATGACTGCTCGATTGAATACCACCGAGTAAAGATAATGTTGTGGCAGATACATTGAGCCGTAAAGTGATATCTGATTTGAGAGCCATGTTTGCTCATCTTAGTCTGTATGAGGATGGTAGTCTACTAGCCAAACTACAAGTAAAGCCGAAGTGGGTAAGTCAGATTAAAGAAAAATAGCTTCTGGATGATGTGCTAAGTTCTCGATTTCGGCAAGTACATAATTGTGAGATGGGGGATTTTAGCCTGAACAATGAAAGGGCATTGTGTTGTCATGGGAAAATTTGTATGCCAAGGGACTCCGAGTTGAGGCAGAGGGTTCTGAGTGAAGCGTAAAGTAGCCCATATGCTATGCATCTCGGTGGAAGTAAGATGTACCGAGATTTGTGTGAGTAATTTTGTTGGCCAGGTCTCAAGCAATAGGTTATTGAGTTCGTGAGTAGATGCTTGACGTGTCAGCAAGTAAAGGCAGAACATCAGTTTCCTTTGGGGTTATTACAGCCGGTAAAGATTCCACTGTAGAAGTTGGAAAGGATAATGATGGATTTCATTAGTGGACTACCATTTTCGCCTAGTAAGAAGGATGCTGTATGGGTAATTGTCGATCGATTGACAATGGCTGCTCACTTTATCCTTGTTCGTGTCGACTATTCATTGCAGAAGTTAGCTAAGCTATATGTAGCAGAGATTGTAAGGTTGCACGGGGTACTAGTGTCCATCATCGGATAGAGACCCTAGGTTCACATCGCGGTTCTGGAAGGCTTTACATTAGGCATTGGGTACGAGGTTAGAATTCAGTATGGCGTTTCATCCACAAACTGATGGTCAGCCGGAGAGAGGTTGTGTTATTGACTTCGGAGGTAGTTGGAAAGATTTTCTTCCATTGGTAGAATTTGCATACAACAACAGTTACCAAGCCAACATTCAAATGGCACCTTACGAAGCACTATATGGTCATAAGTGTCGTACTCCTACCTGTTGGACAGAATTGGGTGAACGGTAGTTGTGGGGTTCAAAAATGATCTCAGAGACTAAGGAAAAGGTTAGGTTAATACAAACTCGGTTGAAAGAAGCCTCCGACAGGTAAAAATTATACGCAGACTTAAAGCGTAAGGGCATAGAGTTTGTAGTGGGTGACCAAGTTTTTTTAATGTCTCACCCTGGAAGAAGGTCTTAAGGTTTGGTCGAAAAGGCAAATTGAGTCCCAGGTATATCGAGCCTTATCGGGTGTTGAGACGTATAGGACCAATAGCTTATCAGCTTAAGTTGCCTCTGGAATTGGGTCAGTTGCACGATGTATTCCATGTCTCAATGCTAAGTCGTTATCATTCGGATCCATCTCACATAGTACCCGTGGAAGAAATTGAGGTATCACATAGTACCCGTGGAAGAAATTGAGGTAAGGCTAGACCTGTCTTTTGAAGAGGAACCAGTGCAAATCTTGGACCGAGACGTTAAGGTATTAAGAAGAAAATCAGTTCCTTTAGTCAGAGTGTTACGACGAAATCACGATGTAGAGGATGCCATGTGGGAACTGGAAGATGTGATGCGATAGCAATACCCTCACCTCATTTGACAAGGTAAATTTCGAGGCCAAAATTTCTTTAAGGGCGTAGAATTGTAACATCTTGAAATTCAAGTTTTTGAGTTTTGGCATTATGATATGTGTTAGGTTGCTTTGTGTGTTGGTTGTGTGTGCTTAGGAGTTCTAGGAAGGCCGGGGATTGAGTCGGGGCTTGCTTAAAAATTTTGTGTTTGGGCTTAAAGTGGGAGAAGGTAGGTGGCGTCAGACATAAGGGATTAAGTGGATAAAATGCTAGCACAAGTTGAGCAATTGTAAGGGTGATGTGGCATCATTTGCAAGTGAAACACCCCAAACCTGGCTCACGAGCCTTGACCGAATCTGGTATGTTCCCCGATGTAAACCGTTTCAAATTCTTTTGTTATTAGGAAAAACTTGTGTGTTTTTAAAGATAGTTTGTTTTGGGTAGGGCTTGAGTTGAAAACAGGTTTATTTCGTTATTACAAATCCTTTTGATTTAGGTGACAAAACGTTGGGCTTTAAATTAAATTAATTTTACTTAATCTATTAATAAATATAAAGATTGTATGCTCAATAAATAAAAGTAAAGTAAACGCTACTACGACCTTATTACATCAAATAATTTCCCAAAATTAAAACCAAAATAAACTATAAATTACTTAAAATTAAATAAAAGTCCAAGTCGTAAATTTCTTCTTTGTGCATGGCCATCCCTAAGCTTCATTGAACCCGATCCATCTTCGTCGTCACTGAAACATGTTCCCACAATGGGGTGAGTCAATGCACTCAATGTGCACACAAACACTAAGTTTAACAAATTCGGGCATAACAAATCATATTCATGCATGTCATAATTTCACATTTAATGATTCAAGATAATGATGCAACCCAAACCCAAACCTAGATGCCATCCGCTACACATCCCCGCACTCAACCCGCACACCGTGGGGACTACTAAGTCAATCCTCCATCCGCTACACACCATCGAAGGCGATCATCGCAATGACGTGCTCATCGCCTATATAAAATTCGTGGCATAGCCACCAGATAATTGTGTCATAAGACACCACATTCGATAATGTAACCGAAGTTACCACATTCAGATAATGTGACCGAAGTCACCACATTCAGATAATGTGACCAAGTCACCACATTCAGATAATGTGACCGAAGTCACCACATTCAGATAGTGAGACCGAAGTCATCACATTCACTTCCCCTTTCTCAAATAACCCGAATGCCCCATATTATTCATATCATGCATATCATACTTAAATTCACATTCATGTCACTTTTCACATGTTAAGTATAACATATTTCGTAATCCTAGTAGGAGTAGGAAAACGTACCTGAGTACTTTGTACCATAACATGGTACTTTAGCCACATTCTTACACTTTCATATTAACACATTTAATTTAAAACATAGCCATGAACGTATTAAAACTTAGGGTAGGGTGCACACCTGATTCGCTTAACGATTTCACTTGAAATCCCGAAATCCGATCTACTACCTTAGATTTTTAATGCCCGCATTCTACCAACATGGTAATATTTAGCAAAGGCCTATTCGCCATAAAACCAAATCCTAGTAGGATTTGTGTACTTACCTTAATGCCGATTGAATAAAAAATCAAATCCCGAAAACTTGTATTCTTCCCCCTTTGAAATCGGGTACTCACTAGATCCCTTGAATCGGTTAGTTTTCAGCTTAAAACACATAATAATAGATCTACTACAAAAATAGGGTCTTGGCCGAATATTCATAGTCACTTACCTTAAGGATCTTAAATCCCGAAATTCATCGAATAACTAGGGAACACGCGGCCTATGGTGTACCTTTGGGAAAAAAAACTTCTTCTTCCATGATTCGGCCAAGATTAATAATCGAAATTAGTCCCTAAATTTTGATAAGTCTAAAATATAAAAGAATGGAAACTAAACTTGGATCTTACATTTATTTGAAGGAATCGATTGCACCTTCACTTCAACCTTCGAGATTCGGCTATGGCTAAATGATGCTCTCACAACTTTCGCTTTTGGAGGATTAGAAAGAAAAGAGAAGGAAGAATAAAACTGAGGAATTTCGCAGAGAGAGGAGAATTTGCTTAAGAAATTCGACAAAGGAAGAGTGAATGAATGAATGAATGGCCTTCTTTCCTTTTATAGCCGAAATTACTAGGCTAGAGTCCCCTACTTGGCCACCACTCTTCCTATGTGATAATTATCACTTTATCAAAAGAATTAATCCAACAATTATCTCCTAATTAGCCAAAATTCTAAAGGAAATAAAACTCCTCTTTAAGAGCCCACATGTCGTCCACCTCTCGCTCTTTGTAGCAAAATAAAACTTCTTTTATTTGCTTCCTAAGTGACTCGATCCTGGGCCCAAATACACTTGCATGTGGCGCCATTTCCAGAGGCCCTAAGTGGCTTCTTCAGGCCACTTTCCAAGCCTGCTTTGTGTGTCAAATTTCACATACTTTTTCTCTTAAGGCCACCTTGCCTTAATTTCCTCTTTAAACTTTAAAACTCGACATTTCTAAGTCATTTCTAAGTTTCCAAAATTTTCGTTTGGCTCTTTAAACTTGACATTTCCTTACATTTCCAAGTTTCCCGAAATGTTTACTTTCCTCTTTTGAATCATTTCTAAATCATTTTCCTAGTTTCCATAAATGTTCACTTTCCTCTTTTGAATCATTTCCAAATCATTTTCCTAGTTTCCATAAATGTTCACTTTCCTCTTTTTAACTTAGCACTTCCAAAATGTTCACTTTCCTCTTTTAACTTAACATTTCCAAGTTTCCAAAATGTTCACTTTCCTCTTTTTGAAACTTAACATTTCTAAATCATTTCTTACATTTCCGTGACATTTCCTACATTTCCTTACATTTCCTACATTTCCTTACATTTCCATACATTTTCATACATTTCCATACATTTTACCTTACATTTCCATACATTTCCTTACATTTCCATACATTTCCATACATTTCCATGCATTTCCATACATTTCCATACATTTCCATACATTTCCATGGTTCTAAAATGCACACCACATATCACAAGAACATGCTATTAAGCAAAATGCACACAATGGGATTCGAACCTCTTCCTCAAAGTACTTCACTTGTTGCCATAACCCTTGCACCTTAGGTGGCATCCTTGCCACTTTTCCACATCACTTCTTGTTTTAACTTAAAACCAATAATTGTCCAAAGCTTTCTTCCATCCTAGGATTTTAAAACCCTTAATTCACTTCCAAACACCGCCAAAACCTACTACTCATGAATTATGCACAAACACATAACCCCTAATCTAGGATGTTACTGTTCTACCCTCCTTAAAAATAATTTCGTCCTCAAAATTACTTACTAACAACAGACAATCCTTCTCACCGACTTATGCTTACTGTTGCAAGACTCGATCTTAATAGAACAATCATACTTTTCGGGCACAATCTCTAAGTTCCGCCCTTCGTAACTCATTTCTAACGTCGCGATTTAATCGATTAAGAAGTTTTATGTATTAAAAAATTTGTTTCACTAATTAACCGTGAAGAAGTTTTATGGAAAGAATTTTTTAGAAGTGGTTCTTTCGATTCATACATGCACAGTCTTTACATTCATACATCCATCAATCAATTATAAACTTTCATTCATTCAGAGAAATGTTGTAGTTTTCATTGTTGTTGTTTTTCCACTACCCAGGGGTATTTTCGTAATTTGTTGAAATAAGGTCCCTTGGTGATTTGGTTAATAATGGTATTTTGGTAATTTTTGAGATCCCGGGGTATTTCAGAAATTTTGAAATTACAGGGGTATTTTAGTAATAAACTAGGGTAAATTTATAAGTCTGAATAAATCAAGGGTATTTCAAAATTTGCAAAACTTGAGGGTTCTTTTTGAGAATTTATTTTCCAAATCGGTGTTGTTGCAAAAATTTTGAAAATCAGGGGTCGTTCTGGTAATTTTGTAACTCGGGGGTATTTCGATAATTTGTAGGGTAGGGGTAATTTCGTAATTGTTTTTAAAATTAGGGTATTTTGTCATTTTGCAAATTAGGGTTTTGGACATTTTATAACGTAATGAAATTTTGATAGAATCGTGGGTATTTTAAAATTTCATAAACCAAGGGCATTTTGTAATTTTACCATTAGGGGTATTTTGTAATTTTATAAATCTGAAATATTTCAAAAAAATTAAAAATAATCTTTTTCAAATCAAGAAAATAATTTAGAAATTTTAAAACTAGGGTTTCCATAAAATACGGCTAGTCCCTTTTGGGTTTTAGTTAGGGGTTTAGCCCGTGTATAAGTCCTCTTGGTTAGGGTGAACCAAGGCTACGCACCAGGTAGGATTCGAGTGGGGAGGAGATGAGACACGCGGACTGCTTAAATACCAAGCTCCCACTGAAACCAATCCTAGACATGCATACCATGGTTGCCACACCCTAACTCGGCGACTCAACCACAGGTTTGTTTAATTAGATATTTAAGTCTTATATATTTGTTGGGGTATACTAGTCCTAGGGTTCAAATACTTATCAGACTAATCTATGTTGCCATAAAAGCCCATACATTCCACATATTCAAATCACTTGTAAGTCAAGTACTTACCGGTGGATCATGGTCTGAGACTTGTGGGCCATGCCAGAAAATCCTACTTAATTCACAAAAATTCTTTTTGGGCTTAACTTTAAAATGTTTTGGGCTTTAAACCCAAGGCCGAGAGTTTAAAATTGGCTCGATACCAAATCGAAACACCCCAAACCCGCCCACGAGCCTTGGACCGGATCTGGTATGTTCCCGGTGTAAACCCTTTCAAATTCTTTTGTTACTTAGGAAAACTTGTGTCTTTTTAAAGATAGTTTGTTTTGGGTTGGGCTTGAGTTGAAAACAAGTTTATTTCGTTATTAAAATCCTTTTGATTTAGGTGACAAAACGTTGGGCTTTGAATTAAATTAATTTTACTTAATCTTTTAATAAATATAAAGATTGTATGCTCAATAAATAAAAGTAAAGTAAACGCTACTACTACCTTATTACATCAAATAATTTCCCAAAATTAAAACCAAAATAAACTATAAATTACTTAAAATTAAATAAAAGTCCAAGTCATAAATTTCTTGTGCATGGCCATCCCTAAGCTTCGCAGAACCCGGTCCATCACGTCATCACCAAACATGTTCCCACAACGGGTGAGTCAATGCACTCAATGTGCACACAAACACTAAGTCTTAACAAATTCAGGCATAACAAATCATATTCATGCATGTCATAATTTCACATTTAATGATTCAAGATAATGATGCAACCCAAACCCAAACCTAGATGCCATCCGCTACACAACCCCGTACCAACCTGCACACCGTGGGGACTATTAAGTCAAACCTCCATCCGCTACACACCATCGAAGGGTCATTGCTAATCGATGTGCTCATCGCCTATATAAAATTCGTGGCATAGCCACCAAATAATTGTGTCATGAGACACCACATTCGAGATAATGTAACCGGGTTACCACATTCGATAATGTGACCAAGTCACCACATTCGGATAATGTGACCAAGTCACCACATTCAGATAGTGAGACCAAGTCATCACATTCACTTCCCTTTCTCAAATAACCCAATGCCCCATATTATTCATATCATGCATATCATACTTAAATTTACATTCATGTCACTTTTCACATGTTAAGTATAACATATTTCGTAATCCTAGTAGGAGTAGGAAAACGATTCGAGTACTTTGTACCATAACAGGTACTTTAGCCACATTCTTACACTTTCATATTAACACATTTAATTTAAAACATAGCCATGAACGTATTAAAACTTAGGGTAGGGTACACACCGATTCGCTTAACGATTTCACTTGAAATCCCAAATCGATCTACTACCTTAGATTTTAATGCCCACATTCTACCAACATGGTAATATTTAGCAAAGGCCTATTCGGCCATAAAACCAAATCCTAGTAGGATTTGTGTACTTACCTTAATGCCGATTGAATAAAAAATCAAATCCCGTAAACTTGTATTCTTCCCCCTTTGAAATCGGGTACTCACTAGATCCCTTGAATCGGTTAGTTTTCACTTAAAACACATAATAATAGATCTACTAAAAAATAGGGTCTTGGCAGAATATTCATAGTCACTTACCTTAAGGATCTTAAATCCCAAAATTCACCGAATAACTAGGGAACACGCGGCCTATGGTGTACCTTCGGGAAAAAAACTTCTCCTTCCATGATTCCGCCAAGATTAATAATCGAAATTAGTCCCTAAATTTCAATAAGTCTAAAATCTAAAAGAATGGAAACTAAACTTGGATCTTACCCTTATTTGAAGGAATCGATTGCACCTTCACTTCAACCTTCAGAGATTCGGCTATGGCTAAATGATGCTCTCACAACTTTTGGCTTTTGGAGGATTAGAAAGAAAGAGAAGGAAGAATAAAGCAGAGGAATTTCAGCAGAGAGGAGAATGCTTAAGAAATTTGGCAAAGGAAGAGTGAATGAATGAATGAATGGCCTTCTTTCCCTTTTATAGCCAAATTACTAGGCTAGAGTCCCTACTTGGCCACCACTCTTCCTATGTGATAATTATCACTTTATCAAAAGAATTAATCCAACAATTATCTCCTAATTAGCTGAAATTCTAAAGGAAATAAAACTCCTCTTTTAATAGCCCACATGTTGTCCACCTCTCTGCTCTTTGTAGCAAAATAAAACTTCTTTTATTTGCTTCATAAGTGACTCGATCCCTGGCCGAAATACACTTGCATGTGGCGCCATTTCCAGAGGCCCTAAGTGGCATCTTCAGGCCACTTTTCCAAGCCTGTTTGTGTGTCAAATTTCACATACTTTTTCTCTTAAGGCCACCTTTCCTTAATTTCCTCTTTTAAACTTTAAAACTCGACATTTCTAAGTCATTTCTAAGTTTCCAAAAATTTTCGTTTGGCTCTTTAAACTTGACATTTCCTTACATTTCCAAGTTTCCCGAAATGTTTACTTTCCTCTTTTGAATCATTTCTAAATCATTTTCCTAGTTTCCATAGATGTTCACTTTCCTCTTTTGAATCATTTCCAAATCATTTTCCTAGTTTCCATAAATGTTCACTTTCCTCTTTTTAACTTAGCACTTCCAAAATGTTCACTTTCCTCTTTTAACTTAACATTTCCAAGTTTCCAAAATGTTCACTTTCCTATTTTTGAAACTTAACATTTCTAAATCATTTCTTACATTTTCAGGACATTTCCCTACATTTCCTTACATTTCCCTACATTTCCTTACATTTCCATACATTTCCATACATTTCCATACATTTCCTTACATTTCCATACATTTCCTTACATTTCCATACATTTCCTTACATTTCCATAAATTTCCATACATTTCCATACATTTCCATACATTTCCATACATTTCCATACATTTCCATGCATTTCCATACATTTCCATACATTTTCATGGTTCTAAAAATGCACACCACATATCACAATAAACATGATATTAAGCAAAAATGCACACAATGGGATTTGAACCTCTTACCTCAAAGTACTTCACTTGTTGCCATAACCCTTACACCTTAGGTGGCGTCCCTTGCCACTTTTCCACATCACTTCTTGTTTTTAACTTAAAAACCAATAATTGTCCAAAGCTTTCTCTTCCATCCTAGGATTTTATAAACCCTTAATTCACTTCCAAACACTGCCAAAACCTACTACTCATGAATTATGCACAAATGCATAACCCCTAATCTAGGATGTTACAACAAGAGCTAAGGGGGGAGTTCGAATCCCACCTACAAAAGAATCTATTTAATTTTTATGCTGATCAGGTGAGGGTGGGAGAGTTCGGCTGGGACTATTGGAGAGGTTGAAGACTTATTCAAACGCATTTGAATGAGTGGAGGAGAGGGGATTAAGGAGTGAATTAAGGAGAAAATATGGGGAATGAGGTGAGAAGGGGAGTTGGCCAAATTTTGGGAGTGTTGGGGGAGGAAATTCGGTCAAAGAGAAGTCTTTTGGATGGAGAGAACATTCGGTTTTGGTAGGAGGTAGGTGCCAAAAATTCTTAAGGGTGTTTGCAAATTTTTAGTGTGTATAGAGTTTTCTCTCTTTTTGGGCAGTGTGTGCTTTCGGTTTCTTTCAACTTTTTCTCTGTTTGCCAAAAATTCGCAAGACTATTTGGTTCATCTTTTATTTGGTAAAAGTTGAAACCTTTTTTGGCACTCTTTTTCTTTCTCTTATTTTTTATTTTCCTCTCATTTACTTCATTTCTCAAGCTTTCATCCCTTTTGCCGAATTCTCATAGCTCCCATCTCCCTTTTTGTTTCATCTCATACTTGTGTCTTGTGTTGCCGAATCCTCTTCTACTCCCTAACCCTTCTCTTTTCTTTGTTGCATAGTTACCACTTATCTCTGTGGCCGTTCATTTGGAAGAGGTCCGAACCATTTCTTCTCTTTGCGTTAGTAGTTGTTATTTGAAAGGTAAAATACTCTTGTTCTCTCTGTCAGTGAATTTTCTCTTTTCTCCTATCTTCTTTGCTTTAATAGCTGATAGTCTTACACTGTCTGTTCTTCTTAAGGCCGAATCTGTTGAGTGCAAATACACCCTTTTGACTCATCCAATCGGCATTCCTTTGTTCTGGTAAGGATTCTTTTCCTTCTATTACATTTTATTCTTTTCACTACTCTTGTTGTTTGTTAAACCAAAGAGGGTTCTCTTTCGTAACTGATTACCTTGTTCTTTGTGCGTAACACGTTTTTCATCTCTTGTCCAAGCCGAATATCATGAGGAGAAGTGCCAAAACTCTTTTCTAAGCGGTCTTGTTTGCTCACGTTAGTAGCAAAGGTAGAGGGATTTCTCTTTAGTTTTTTGATTGACCTCTCTTTGGTTGTTCTCAACTTTAGTTGCATATCGATGTTAGATAACCCTTGTTTCCAATAGAGTATGGTATTGATCAAGAATTCTTTCATGGATGCAAGTGCTAGTCATTCGAAGGAGAAAAGTGTACTCGTAGTCCCAGTTCCTAACTTTAAAAGGCATGCGGTGTCGCTAGTTCGCGATTTCTCGTCGGGGTGTGGTAGAGAGCCGACATCGACTTGGGATAGGTAGATTGCTGTGTTACCTATGAGTGAGTGTGTCAATGACATTGAGAGTATAGTTCTTTGCGTATTCAGGTTTGTAATTCTCACACCTTTTTCCAGTTGTTTTTATTACGTTTATATGCATTATTAATGCTGAAACTTCGGCATTGGCTGTTGATTTACTCATGGAGGGTAAAATCAAGACATCAAGTTAGTGACTTTTGACTATGCTATATATGCGGTTTTGCTAACATGATTATATGTACACTTTGAACATCTGATATATGTTGATATCTATTACATTCATACACCATGATTTCATGTTCGCATAGAAGATGGGTATATGTTATGAATGAAAGGGGAAGTGTATCTGGTTACTATGTCATATTAATCTGGTGGCTTTAGCCACAATCGGATCTGGTGGCTCTGCCACACTCTGTTCTGGTGGCCATGCCACACACAGTCTGGTGACTCTGTCACAATTTGATGATGAGTAACTAACTGCAGCATAACTGCCATCACTGATGTGTAGCGACGAGGGTCGATTGTAGAAATCCGCATTGGTGTGTTTGGCAGGAATGGGTGGTATGTAGCGGATGGATAATTAGGTTGGTTTGGGATTTGCATCATATTGCATTGATATCTGATTATCTGCTATTCTCTGCTAAAAAGGGCTAAGGCCCAGTCTGATTCTGTATGGGCTTCGCTGAAAGTGATTTGTAAGGGCTAGGGCCCAGTTATGATTAATGAAGAGTAATTGCACACTGGGTATTTTTGACTCACCCCATTGCTTAAATGTTTGCAGGTGATTCTTAGCTCGGCGAACATGGGCTGGGATTGACTCTGAGGTGGCCATGCACTTTATGTTTAGTAAAATCTTCTCTTTAGACTTATTTACTTAAAATTGGGATTTTTTTTTTATTTTGTAATAAGGCCACTACTAAATTAATATGGTTTAATTTTCTTACATGCACTAAGTTGAGACTTAATCGGTATAGTGATTTTCCTAATACAATATGAATGACTATTTTTCTAAAACGTAACAAATGATTTTCAAACAATAATAAGAAATTAATAATTCCAAGGTGTCACCTAGCGGTAATAGAGTAAACTCGTTTTCTATAACAAAGACAGTATCTAAGTTGATTACAAGTTCAAGAAAAATGAACACTAAGTTTTAAAACAACCAACCTAGACTCAAAATTTCAAAAGATCTCAAAGTTTACCAATCGTACAGTTTAAGTAATCCTTCTATGTGACATGTCAGATTCGGTCGTAACATTTAGGCCGGGTTTAGGGTGTTACAGTTTCGGGGAAAGAATATTGGCGAGCTATGTGGACGCTCAGAGGAAGGCATTTCTAAACATGGTCCAAGGGAAAAAGTCAGTGGCTGAGTATGAGGCAAAATTCCTGCGTTTAAGCCGTTATACCTGGGTATCGTTACAACAGATCACGAGCGTTGTATCCGATTTGAGGATGGTGTGAGGGACGAGCTGCGAGTACTAATAGCTCCGTAGCGGGAAAGAGAATTTGCTATTCTGGTTGAGAAGGCTAAGATAGCCAAAGAGGTGAAGTGATCTAAAAGGCAGAATCAGGATAGGGATAGGGTTTGGAATAAAAGGAATTTTGGGTCGTTAGGATCCACTGAGAGTTTCCAAAAGAGGCCTAGGTTTGATACGCCAAGTTGTGTTGCGAAGCCTATTACCGTTGGTTGATCTCAATCATGTATTAGATGCAGGAACTATCATTCGAGGAGTGTCAGACAAGAAATAGAGAGTGCTTCAGGTGTGGGTTTGTAGATCATCTGGTCAGAGACTGTCCATAAGAGCCAAACAGAGCACGGCCAGTCAGGGATATGCTCAGGTCGGAAGAGGTGGTCAGTAACCGCTGAGAGGTAGTAGTCCAGCCAAAGGAGGAAATGGTTTTGCCCGAGGGTGAGGAGCACTGGGTAGAGGTGCTGGGAATACAGATGCGAGATAGTCTGGGTTGGTCTATGTAGCTAGATATCGAGCGGAGGGCGATGCACCGGACGTAATAACCGATATGTTCCTTATTTTTGTTTTGCCCTTTACAACACTAATTGATATTGGGTCTACACTTTCGTATGTTGCTAGTACTATGTATGGAACTTTAAACATAGGATCTGAGGTTGCTTCTAGAGAGATAACTGTGATTAGCACTTTAGGACAATCTGTAGTGGTAAACAGACTCTTTAGGAGTGTGCTTTTAGAAGTTTAAGGGATAGTCTTCCCGACTAACTTGATGGAGTTGCCATTCGACGAGTTTGATTTGATTTTAGGCATAGATTGGTTGGTTAAGTATCGAGAAAAGTTAGATTGTGCTGCTAAGCGCATGTCATTGAAGACTCTCGAGGATAAGGAGGTGTTGGTGTTAGGGGTGAGAAGAAATTACCTGTCCAATGTGGTGTCTGCTTTAAAGGCTGAGAAGATGGTGAGAAAAGGGTGTGAGGCTTTCCTAGCTTTCATTTGTGCTCTGGAGGCCAAAGAGTTGACTGTCAAAGGATGTTAGAATGGTGAAGGAGTTCATAGACATCTTTTCAGAAGAGCTTTCAAGGTTACATATGGATCGCGAAGTAGAGTTTGGCATTGATCTTCTTTTGGGAATAGCTTCGGCGTCCATTGCCCTGTATAGGATGGCGTCGAAGGAGCTGGTGGAACTTAAAGCCCAGATTCAGGAACTGTTGGACTGGGGATTTATTCGACCAAGTATGTCTCCATGGGGAGCACCGGTGTTATTTGTTAAGAAAAAGGATGGGTCAATGCGGATGTGCTTTGACTATAGGCAATTGAACAAGTTGATGATTAAGAATAAATACCCGTTGCCAAGGATTGATGACTTGTTCGATCAACTGCGAGGCACTTTGGTCTTCTCGAAGATAGACTTTAGGTTAGGTTATCATCAGCTTAAGGTCAAGGAGGCGGATATTTTTAAGACATCTTTTCGAACTCGTTATGGTCACTATAAGTTCTTAGTAATGCCGTTTGGGTTGACGAATGCACCAGTTGCGTTTATGGACATGATGAACTGGTATTCCAACCCTATTTGGATCGATTTGTCGTAGTGTTCATAGATGATATTTTGGTATATTCAAGGACAAGAGAGAAGCATGATCCGCATCTTCGGATTGTTCTACAGATTTTGATAGAGAAGCAATTGTATACCAAATTTAGCAAGTGTGAATTTTGGTTGAGGGAAGTTACTTTTCTGGGGCATATTGTGTCTGCGTTGAGGGGATTAGGGTTAATCCTCGAAAGATTGAAGCTGTTTTAGATTGGAAACCACCGAGGTTAGTAGCAGAGATTCGAAGCTTCCTTGGGTTAGCTGGGTACTATAGAAGGTTTGTGGAGGGATTCTCATTAATCGCTGCACCTTTAACCAAGTTGTTACAGAAAGGGGTACCATTTTTATAGGCAGATAAGCAACAGGCAAGCTTTGAGAAGTTGAAGAGGATTTTGACTGAGGCACAGTGTTGATTCAGCCTAAAGCTGGAAGGGACTTTGTCGTCTATTGTGATGTGTTGCATACAGGGTTAGGATGTGTTTTGTTGTAAGAGGGGAAGGTAGTAGCATATGCGTCTCAATAATTGAGACCACATGAAGTGATCTATCCCACACATGATCTAGAGTTAGCTGCGATAGTGTCTGCTTTGAAGATTTGGAGGCACTACTTGTATGGAGAGAAGTCAATTATCTACACCGACCATAAGAGCCTGAAATATCTCCTTACCTAGAAGGAGTTGAATTTAAGGCAGCAGAGGTGGATTGAATTGTTGAAAGATTATGACTTCTCAATCGAGTATCACCCAGGTAAAGCTAATGTAGTGGCGGATGCATTAAGCTATAAGTTGATATCAGATTTGAGGGCAATGTTTGCTCATCTCAGTTTGTATGATGATGGAAGCTTTTTAGCTGAACTTCAAGTGAAACCTTCATGGGTAAGTTAGATTAAAGAGAAGCAGTTGTCAGATGAATCGTTGAGTTCTAGATTTTAGCAAGTGGAAGGTGGTGAGACAGAGGATATTAGTGTGAACATTGATGGGGTATTGTGCTTTCATGGAAAGGGTTGTATGCCAAAGGATTTTGAGTTAAGACAGAGGATTTTGTAAGAAGCACACAGTAGTCTATACGTAATGCATCCCGATGGGAGTAAAATGTATCGAGATTTGTGTGAGCAATTTTGGTGGCCAGGTATGAAGCAAGAAGTTACCGAGTATGTGAGTAAGTGCTTGACGTGTCAGCAGGTAAAGGCGGAACATCAGTTGCCTTCAAGGTTGCTATAGCCAGTTAAGATTCCACTTTGGAAATGGGAGAGGATAACGATGGACTTTGTTAGTGGGCTACCTCTTACCCCTACTAAGAAAGATTCAGTGTGGATAATTATCGATCGGTTGACGAAGTCTGCTCACTTCATACCGGTTCGAGTTGATTATTTACTACAGAAGTTAGCCAAGCTGTATGTAGCAGAGATTGTGAGGTTGCATGGGATACCAGTGTCTTTCATATTAGACAGAGACCCCAGGTTTACATCGCGATTCTGAAAAGCGTTACATCAAGCGTTGGGTACAAGACTAGATTTCAGCACAGTGTTTCATCCACACACTGATGGTCAGTCAGAGAGGGTAATTCAGATTCTGGAAGACATGTTGAGAGGTTGTGTTATCGACTTCAGAGGTAATTGGGAGGATTTCCTATCGTTGGAAAAGTTTGCATACAATAATAATTATCAATCCAGTATTAAGATGGCACCCACGAAGTGTTGTATGGTCGCAAGTGTCGTACCCCTACCTACTGGACAGAGTTGGGTGAGCGACAGTTGTTGGGTCTGAAATTTGTTTCAGAAATGGAGGAAAAGGTTAAGTTGATTCGGGCTCGATTAAAGGAAGCTTTTGACAGGCAGAAATCATATGCGAATCTGAAGTGTAAGGAAATAAAATTTTCAGTGGGTTATCGTGTTTTTCTAAAAGTCTCACCTTGGAAGAAGGTCCTGAGATTTGGACGAAAAGGCAAGTTGAGCCCTAGGTTCATCGGGCCATATCGGGTGTTGAAACGTGTGGGACCGGTAGCTTATCAGCTTGAGTTACCTCTGGAATTGAGGCAGATACATGATGTATTCCATGTCTCGATGTTGAAGCACTATCGTTCAGATCCATCTCACATAGTGTCGGTGGAAGAAATTGAAGTAAGACTTGATTTATCTTTTGAAGAAGAACCAGTTCAGATATTAGATCGAGACGTTAAAGTATTAAGAAGGAAGATAGTTTCGTTGGTCAAAGTTTTGTGGCGAAATCATAGTTTATAGGAAGCCACGTGGGAGATAGAGGATTTGATGTGACAGCAATACCCTCACCTCTTTTGATCAGGTAAATTTTGAGGTCGAAATTTCTTTAAGGGGGTAGAACTGTAAATCCTAGAATTAGGGGTTCTACATTTTGCACTATTTCTTGTGTTTGGCTCGTTAAGCATGTTATTTTAGTGTGTTTGGGGGGTTCTGAGGAGGCTCAGGGTCAAGCTAGAGTCTTTGTGAAATTTTGGTTTTGGGCACTTTAGGGGGGAGAGCTGGTTGAAGCAGGCCTTAAGAGTAATTTCTTGTGTTTGTTGACACAAAAAGAGTGTGGTGTGGTGGCAAGGTGACGCCACTTAAAGAGTAGGGGAGTGGTGTCACAAGGGAGTAGGAGGGGGAAAGAGTTTGAGTCTCGTCAGCAGCATCTGGGAGCTTATTTTTTTGTGCTTAGGGAGGTAAGGTGTTGGCATTCGACTAGACTCTTCTTGGTGGTTGTTGAATGAGTCAAAGCATTTGAAATGAGTGGACATGAGGAGTTGGTGGAGTTCAAATTGGTCAAACCAATTCAAATGGGTGTTGGAGAGTGAAAATAGGAGCAAAACAAGGGAATTGGTAAAGGTGGAAGGTGTTGGCCGAATTTGGGGAGCTTGGAAGGAAAATTTTGGCTATGTGTTGTTGTTGCAAGGGAGTGGCGGTATTGGGTGTGTATGTTAGCAAAACCAAAAGCTTGGAAGAGTGTGTGCCGAATTTCCCTTATGTTCTTAGTTTTCTCCTTTTGACATTTTAGGCTTTCATCTTAAGCCATTTCAGGTCATTTGTGTTGTATGGTTCCTACTATTTCCTTTTGAGCATTTCTTTTTTTTTCTCCCTTTCATCCACTTGTTTTCTTTTGAGTTTCCATTCCCCTTACCGAAATCACTAGCTACCATTTACCTTTTCGTCTCATCTTTCTCTTGTGAACAGTGTTGTCGAATCTTCTTCTACTCCCTAACTCTTCTCTTTTCTCTGTTAGATAGCCACCATATATCCTTCTGGCCTTTTGTTTAGGGGGAAAACCTTTTGTTTGAATCTCTGTTCATCCATTCCCATCTTGTTCCTCTCATCTCTTCCTCTTGTAATCTCCATAGCCGAATTCTGCTGAATCTTGAGAATCACATAGATACGTCTATGTTGTCTGCCGCAGGTTCCTCTGCATTTAATATTTGCTAGTCGCAAGGTAATGTTTTTCTTAATCTCTTTGTCAGCGGTTCTTGTTCCTTTCCTTTCTATCTTCTTCCTTCTTAAGGCTGATAGTCTTACTTTGTTTCTTCTTTCTAAGGCAGAATCTATTGAAGTGCAAGCACACCCTTCTAGCCTCTGCTTAGCTTCGGGATCTCGCAAGGTGGGTGGTAATTTGTTATGGCCGAATGAGGTGAAAGCCCTCCTTCATGTTCCATTTAGGCCGTAAGGCCTGTTTCTTCTTTATTTTGGGAACATCATTTTCTAACTTGTGAGTTGTTTAGGGGTTCACCTGGAATTGCAAGTCGAATCCGCTGGTTCGATTTCTTAGTAGTTAAGGTAAGGGTTCTTCTTTTATTCTTTTGGCAAGATTCTATTCGTTGCACTCTACCTAAATCAAATCTTTTGGTTAGACAATCAGCGTTTCTTTTTAAGTAACAAATCAAGGCTCTCTTTATGGATGCAAGTGCTGGACAATCTAAAGAGGGGAGTGGACTCGTAATCTCTACTCCTAAATTTAAGAGACGTGCTATGTCGACGGTTTCAGACTTTCCGCCAGCTGTGGTAGTGAGCCGACGTCTACTTGGGATAGACAAATAGCTATTATCCCTGCTAGCGAGAGCATTGACGTAGAGAGCCTAGTTTTACATGTAATTAGGTGTGTCATGCTCACACTTGTTCTTTATTGTTTTGTGTAAATAACTGTGATGGATGGAAGCCTAAACGACAGTGCAATCGGTCGAGATACCCTTGTGGGTAAGGTTGATGACATCAGGTAAGTATCATTGTAGTTGCTTTTTATATATTATGATTATGTATGACATGATTAACTGCTGTACGTGGATAATATGTTTTCATTGGGTTTTGGGATGTGAACAAAAAGGGAAGTGTGATTCAGATAGTGGTCTGGGACCATAGTGGTTTGGAACAATGTATACATATGTTTATCAGTGACTTGTCTCAGTGGTCTAGGACCACAGCGGGTTGGCCCTGCATATACTTATCAGAGATCGCCACAATGGTCTGGGACCACAGTGGGTTGGCCCCACGTTCATATATTCTATGACTTGTCACAAGTGGTCTGGGACCATAGTGGCTTGATGCCACGGGTGTTTGGCTGATTTAGGAGACCTAGAGGATGGAAAACTAGGTTGGGATGGGCTGCATTGCATACATGTTAATATGCTATATTGTCTAGGCTAAGGCCCAATAAGCATCTATGGGCTTGAGGCCCAGATTGCGTTATAGGGGGATTTACACACTGAGTCTTGGTGGCTCACCTCTCTGCTTAATTTTACAGGTTATCCCTAGATCGCAGATTTGGAGCCTAGGCGGACTTGAGGTGGCCATGCAATATTTTTTCTCGTAAATTCGTTTTCTTTAGTTAAACTTGTTTTTAATTGGGATTTTGTTATGTAATAAGGTCTCCTAATCTTTAATTTGGGTTTTGGTTTTTATGTTGTTATAACATATCTTATGAGATGCCGAATATGGAGTTTTCTAAAGTATAATAATAAACAATTAGTTTTTAAAGTATTAATAAAAGGTGGCAAGTAATTAAATAAATAAATTCAAAATTTTTCTTAAACTTACAAACACTGATTTCAAATCATCACGATTCGGAATGCCACTAGTTTTTGGTCTTCGTACCATGAAACCCGATTTCAACTAACAGTTCTTTTTAATAGGAGTGGGTAAGATACTCTCATGCTAAACATTCTTTTCAAGGCAGAAACACAAAACGAAAAATTTTCACAATGGCGATGTTTCTTTAAAATTCCAAAATTCATTTAAACAACTTTTTCCTGTGACATACCAGATCTGGCCGTGTCATTTAGGTCGGGTTTAGGGTGTTACAGTAAATATGATCGAAACAGAGTCATCGATAATCATAATCGGCACAAGGCCTAAGCAAATACGTTTGGCACACAGCCATAATCAAGATGGCACATAGCCATGTTTAGGTTGGCACAGAGCCATAATCAGATTACGTGGCGATGCCACTATAACGGTGTGTGGCAATGCCAGTATAACGGTGAGTGGCGATACCACTATAACGGTACTTCCTCCAAATTAGCAAACCCAACCCAGTGCAATATGTTATGTATGTCATGCTCAATCATTACACGTGTATTCAAAATGGCCATGCTCGGTAACAATCATTTCAACACATATTAACAGCATACCAGACACACACCCAAAGTCAAGTCGGTTAAACCAAAGTCATACAATCACAGTCAAATCGGTCAAACCATAGCACAAGTCAATCATTTACCCACAAGGGCAAATCAGTCATTTTACCCTATAAGGGTGGTAATCCTAGCCCTTATGGGTATTTTGATAATTCTACCCTACGGGGTAATTTAGAAATTCTACCCTATAGGGGTATTTCGGTAATTTTACAAACCAAGGATATTTCGATAATTTCACAAATTAGGGGTATATCGATAATTTTACAATCTGAGGGTATTTCGATAATTCTACAAATCAAGGTTATTTCGATAATTCCACAAATTAGGGGTATATCGATAATTTTGCAATCGAGGGTATTTACGACCCAATAGGAGGTCCACCATCGCCTCGAGCGACTTAGGAAAACTAAATTGGCTTAACGGTGAAAATGGGCCTAAGGCCCATTACCCTACCCAAGTGGGCCCACACACTCGTGTGGCCTATTTAGCCTAGAAACAACCACGGATATGCAATAGCACAACCCAAATCATTAACTTATCACATCACGGACATTTCATCTATGTGGGCCCACAAGCCTATTGGGCCTACACGGCCCCCTTTTGGCTTTACGCGGCCCAAAACACCAAAGTCATGTACACGACATGATAAGCCTATCTATTTCCCATTTAACAGTCTAATCTTGCATTCGTTGACCCTACGGCCCATTGGCCCATCGAGGCCCATTCCATCCCAAGTGACCCACTACGGCCCAAGCCCATGAATTCGCTCATAGTGGCCTTTCTCATCACACGCTCACGCTCTGTGAGCTCGGTTCACCATACGTGCAATCACACGCTCATATGGCATCGTTCGCCGGTACTTTGGATTTCGACATTCTAGCTTTTAGCCAATTCACAAATCATAACATTAACAGAAAGAATAGAGGTGTGCGATTACACACCTTATGACATGGAGTACTAAATAATCACGAGCGCCGTCACCTTCACTAGAATGATCAAACTGCGATTTGTCCAGTTAAACCAAAGTAATCTAAATAGAGATAATTATGCGAATGGGCTTAAGGCCCATTCTCACCAAATGGACCCACACGCTCGTGTGACCCATTTAGCCCAAATCTAGCCACAGATATAAGATTCACATAGACTAGTCCAATGTCTACTATACAATCATACAATTTATTCATATGGGCCCACGAGCCTATTGGGCCCATATGACCCCTTTTGGGCCATTGTGGCCCAAATAGCCTAAACCCACAAGAATACTCATGATGGTCTCAACTATCACGTTGAAGCTCCCACACGTGCGCTCATACGCTCGTGTGGCTACCATCGCCGTGTGATCGACATTTCGGCATTTGCCACTCTACAGCTAGAGTAGTGCGAAATACACACCTTATAGGAATCTGAAGCTGCTAATCCACGCTTGAGCACTCTTATGCCCAAACGCCCACCAGGGTATCCTTACTCTCCTCATAGATTGCTCTATTTAAAGCCAGCTTCTCACCTTCCCTCATACTAGCTTTCTGATATGGGATCCTACCTTCAGCAGAGTTTAATTCCACATCAAAAACTTGCTGCCCCAACTTAGCAAAATAAATATCCCTTTTTTATTGCAATGGGATTTGAACCCTTTCCCTCTCCTATGCTCTAGATGCTACATGCCACCACAATACAAGCTCCTTTTGTGTCTTAAAACAAGCACAACTAAATATAAGTCCATGGGCCAAAGTCTAAGTTCATTTAAACAGAAATCAAAAAGAATTTCGGGTGCCAAAACTTGAACCTTAGACCCCTTGCTTCCTTTATGGTGTCACTTCAGTGTCTCCAATGTGGCGTCATTTGCCACTCGACCACAACTCCTTTTGTGTCATTTTCCTCCACATTTTATTCTTAAAGCCTACTTTCTAACTCCCAGGGTTTTATTCACCTAAAACCAAAATTTTCCTAAAGCCCAAGTTTGATCCCGGGACTTTATGGAAGCCCTCTAACCTTCTAAAATCACTCACGTAATAGATCTATCTTGCATTAGTGCCGTTCTCTAGTTCTCAAAAATTTTAAACTCTCCTACGCCTAAGGCCCAATAGGCCCAATTCTACTAGGCCAAAATTCGAGACGTTATAGACCTGTTCCTTTGGAACCATAGAAATCAAAATTTTCCACCACTAGTAAGATGCATCTCGTCGCAGTGAAACAACACATTTAATAATTTCTTTTGGAGTCAAGGACATCTCATCGAATACTCTGATGGTGTTTTCTAACAAGAACTCGGCTTTTTCGGCATCATCATCATTAGTGGCCCTGAACTCTTCAGCCCCATACTCACGAATTTTGTCAACCGGAGGCTTGTTCATCAGATTTAGATTCATAGTTGAAGGCATAGTAGATGTCTAAGGGGGATTAACCTGGGGCGGAGGTTGTGAAACAACCGGATTATTTCTCATAAATTGAGTGAACCATTCACTCATCATCTGAAAGAAAGCTTGTTTAGCTTTTCCCTCTTGACCGCTCATAGCCGGTCTCAAATTAGAGGGTGCTATCCCTTCAGCGGGAGCAGGCACATTTCTTTCTACATCGTCAGCTACAGCTCTTTCGGGATCCATTACAATACGAAAATCACATTTTACACGTCAGGATTCATCACACTATCGCAGTTCAGATATATGGCATGTATAGCTAGACAATGACATGCTACGTTAGTCCGAGAATCGACTAAATCGTAGCTCTGATACCAACCAAATGTGACACCCCTAACCCGTATCCATCACCGGATTAGGGTTAAAGACGTTACCAGACAGATCAAAAACTTTTACATACATTTCATACAACCATTTTCAATTTCAGTCAAAGAGTCCCTTTTTATAGGTTAACGAGACCTTAATCATACTTTAGAATAGGGTCGAGACTAAACCGAACACATATAGAATTTCTCAAAAATTTAAAACTTTTCTAAGTTACAGAGATCACACGCCTGTGTAAGCAGGCCATGTGCCTTCCATGTCTACTAGACACCCCCATGAGTCTAAACCGTGCCAAAATAGAGCTTGTATACTGACTTTTCCACATAGCTACCAGACATGCCCGTGGGTCTTGGCCATGTAACATTAGGCTAGTTACTGACTTACTCACATGGCTACTAGACACGCCCATATGCCATGGCAGTGTACACTTAGGCTGGCTCTGACTTATATCCACGACCACTAGGCACGCTCGTGTGCCACGACCGTGTAGGTAAAACAGACCACTTGTAAGGTCAAAATGTCACCTACACTAAGGTCTATTTCTACAAGCAAATTATCAACTCATTTCATACACACTTGTCATTCAAAAACAAGTCAAACAATCAACATATCTTCATTTACAAACTCATTTCTGATCATACTACTTTACCCAACTAAAAACACATATACATTCAAACATGATTCATCCACATTTACTTCTCATATAACCATTTCTTTTCTCAAACATATATTCTCATAATGCATTCATATGCTTACCATAGCCTTGGCAATTCCATTAGCTATCTAGCCATACCAAACACACATCATGTATCATATTTACTCACATATAATACCAACATTTACCTAGCCACATCACATGGCCAATTACACCTCTCAAGAATAACTCAAAGTGACTAGCCTATACATGCCATATCTAGCTATATACACATTTCAATAGTACCAAAATGAGTTTGAGTAGTGTGATGACAACCCTCGACAGTCCCCAAGCCTTCAGTAGTTTTGACGATCTATAAAACAGAGCAAATGCACACAGAGTAAGCTTTCAAAAGCTTAGTAAGCCATATACAAATAAACATAGCATAAAATGCACATAACCATATGGTTACTATGATTTTAATGGTTTTCATAACAAATTCATCACATATATTTCTTTAGCTCATTTGCTTAACCATATCTTACCACATTCTCCAACTTAAATATCACATATACACATAGCTTTTTTAAGCATCTCTTCACATATTATTCTATCATTTCATTTTACATATCCATCTTACTAAGTTCACGTAGATACTTACCTTTCATACACACTTAGTATACATAACAAGCATACCTGAAACAGAAATTACAAATCACATAGTCGTTCGTATCTCAAATTTGCCCGTTGAACCGTTCGAAATCTAATAGGATACGTAGAGTGCCCGGAATAGTCATACAATGCCAACGTCCCAGACGTGGTCTTACATGTAATCAAATATCGATGCCACTGTCCCAGACAGGGTCTTACACGAATCAATACGATGCCAATGTCTCGGACATGGTCTTACACGTAACCAAATATTGATGCCACGGTCCCAGACAGGGTCTTACACAAATCTCATATCGATGCCAACATCCCAGACGTGGTCTTACATGTTATCACATAACAGACACCTATGTCATGACATAGAATACTCTATCTATTCCTAGGTTCAAATGGGACTTCTCAAACATTATTACTATGTCGATTCTATCTCAGAGATCTTGTATACATCATCTCATATTTATTTATCATTATCAATAGCCATAAGAACATGCATAATTTAATACAAATACATTTATTTGTATATTGGCTTACCTTAGATTCGGATATTCGTTCGAACTCGATTATTCTACTACCTTCATTTTCCCACGATCTAAGTCTGTTTTCTTCAGTTTTTGATCTATACATATTCAAATTTAACCCTTTCATTCATCAACTTATTCAATTTAATTCAAAAACATACATTTAGGGCAATTTACAATTTAGCCCTCCCATTTACACATTTGGACAATTTAGTTCCTAGTTCACAAAACATCAAATATTCAAAATCACTATATACCCATGCTTAGTCGAATACCCATGTATCTCATACAAGTCCAAACATTTCATCAAATTTACAATTTAATCTCTCAAATAATCATTCTTCTCAATTGAGTCCAATATACTCAAATTCAAAAAACTCCAAAGACAAACTGTGATAATCATATACATATCTTTCATATTTCACTATAAAGCATTACAAATCACATGAGTTCATCAAATGCTCATCTCATAAACATCATCAATACTCAAAATTAAGACATGGGTTTTGAAGTAGACGAAGCAACGATTGCAAAAACATAGAAATTATCGAAAACCAAAGTCAAAACTTACCTAAATCAAAGCTTGCATGTGCCGAAACCTAGCTTAACTTTCTTTCTTTTCTCCTTTCAATATTCGGCTAAATGGATGAACATTATATCCATTTACAAGCTTTTGTTTTACTTAATTATCTTTGATTTACCAATTTACTCATTTACCCTTATTTTAAACATATAAGACAAACAAACATTAAGGTTATTTGGTCATTTATCCATCCACTAACCTTAATATTGGCTTAATTGCCACATAAAGCCTTCACACTTATAAAGACAGGACAAATATGTATCTTATCATAAAACATGAAAATTTGCATTTCAATGCAATTTAATCCTTTTTTCAAATTAAACACACAAATGATCAAAATTTCATACTAGGCTTTCACACATACTTTTCACACATGCTTAGTCACATATCAAAGGCACAGAAAATAATATTAAATATTATTCAGACTCGGATTTGTGATTCAAAAATCACTGTTCTGACTAGCGTCTAAACCGGATTGTTATATCGAGTGAGGCCTGAGTTTTAACATTTTTTATCTAGACCGAGCCCAATAAACTAGCCTAAGATTTTGATTGGACCTGACCTGATCCATGAACACATCTAACAACCATCACATCAATTGCTATTCACTAGTGACTCAACATATTTGCCCGTCACCCTTGCGTGTAATGTAATTGAAAAGGTTTAGTTTAAGCAAGAATTTAAGTTGAGACCAAAGAAGAAGGATGAGATGTCCAAAATTGTTCGCTGGTTATAAGGACTACTAACAAACATAGAGAGGAAGGGACAGCCTCTTTCAATGTGTTTTCCACTTATTAGAGTTGAAAGTCTTACCTGTATGTGTTTTTGCTTGTTTTAGGTTGGTGCATCTGACTGAGATAACTGCCCTCACTTAGATTTTGAAGCCTAGACCAGCTAAGCTGGATTTCTAATAGCAAAGGATAGCCAGTTTTTTGTTGTTTATTATATTTATGGTAGCCTATTTGGGACACCTGCTCATGTTCTTTATTTGTACTTATCGAACAGGCTAGATAAAAGCAACCAATCCATGTTCCACTATTTTAGCTTCCTGCTGTTTCACCTAGCGCTTCTAGTATTCCAAAATATATTGTATAATTTAGCAATTACTTCATCCTTTGCCGACATGTTTCGTCACCATCTATTATATATACTTCTCTTTCTAAACTAAGGTTCAGTATGGTGGATAATGCACTGTTTTCTTTTTATCTATACAATGTTAGAGGATAGAGTAATACGATTCAAATTCCTATTAAATAATTGTTTAATAAAAATTTTAAATACTGTTTTATTCAAATTAAGGCTTTTTTTTTTATATTTTGTGTATTGATTTTTTTTGTTCAGTCCAATAAAATAAGTCAAGAAAGACGACCAAATCACCAACTCTTTCAAGAACAACAATAATATAACAATAATACAACTAATAGCCAGATACAAAAACCTCCGCACAACAAGTACAAGAATGCGTTTAGCAAATTCACCATGAGACTTTAAAAAAATGAATATCTCAATATACTTGCTTTCGCCAAAGCATCTGCCATACCATTACTTTGCCTATGAATAACCGCGATTTGAAATTGAGCCAATTGCTTAGTGCCACGGTCGATGTCCCCAAATAATTTCCGTAACGACCACGATCTATAACTCTTATTTGTCAGCCATTCCGAAGCAACAAACGAGCATAATTCAATTATTAATGGAACATGCGCCTTCTGACTCGATCTAATAAATATCTACTACTTTTTTAATTGTCATTATTTCTGCCATTTCTGTTCCCCTAGCTTCAATCTGCCCCAAAAATAACGCACAAACCACTCTTTTATCATCTCTCAAAATTCCACCACAACCCGTTTTATCCTCTAAAACAATACTAGCCACATTGAATTTCATCCACCTGAGAGGAGGTGGCTCCCAATAATAAAGAGTCGTTTGTCATGTTTTGAATTTTGATATGTATGTTTTCTTTTTGTTTTCAATGTTTTTAAATATATATATATATATATATATATATATATACTTTTAAATGTAAAATTTAAATTTATTAAAAAATAACTAAGTGTTAATCTAAAATATCACATACAAGCTGGGATACACTAATACAAACTAAAATTAATTAAAGCAAATCAAAAACATTAGAATTTTGATAGAAATGAAACTTAAATTATTTCGCATTAATTCAAAATCAAAACAATCGTACCAATTCGTATGATTAAGATAATATGATTAGGGGCGAAACTAAAATAGTTTTTGGAGAATTAAATTATAAATTTTTAAGATATTAAAGTATAATTTTATCATGTATTAATATTTTTAAAGAACTAAATAATTTTTTTATATTTAAGGAACCAAATAATAATTTTATTTATAATTTTATTATTGGGAGTAAAATAAAAATTTTCGGGAGAGCCAAGCCATGCTAGCCTCCCCTAGTTGTCCCTCTTGAGTATGATATCGGTTACCATGCTTGATATGCTCGATGGCTTTCAAGATTCCTTAGACTTCCTTCGACAGTTTAGAAAAAGACATTGCCACTGAGTATGATATTAGTTACCATATGCTTGATATGCAAAATGTCTTTCACATCTCCTTAGAGTTCCATGGACAGTTTAGAAAACGCAACTGCCGTGGACATGTCTCTATTCAGAAACCTGTAGAGCTGTCAGTATATCTATAATATTTATAAAGTTTTTTATTGAGTCGGTTTCATTTGTAAATTAAATTTCAATTTAGTTAATAAATTGTAAAAATTATTTTATTTGTAAAATAGATTATATGATTATGAGGGTATTTTTTTTTATAAATCAATAAAATTTGTTCATAATGAGTATTGAACTAAAAATACCATGCATATAATTTTTTTTTTACCATTTAAACTAAAGTAACTTTTAGTTTTTTATATGAAACTTCAATATATATATATATATATATATATATATATATATGTTATTTTAAGCACACCTTTATGTTCTAAAGATATGATTTCTACATGCATAAACATGTAATAAAATTTCTAATATCTATACAAATTAAATATTTGATTGAATTAATGTCATTTATCAATCGAATAAGGGCAAAGTTAAAATTTTATATTAAAAGAGGTCAAAATAAACTTAAAAATTCTTTGGAGCTGAAAGTATAAATTTTAAATTAAAAAAACAAACAATTTAATTAAATTATAATTTTTAGAAGGTCTGACATAGCAATGGGACCAAGGCCCTGCCTGCATTATTGGATTCACTTTTGGAATTGAGTACTAACTCAATTGGAGTTATTTTTATTAAAAATATTTTTTTATGATTTTATATTTTATATAAAATTAATAAAGAATGACATATAATAATATTTAAACATAAAATATAATAATTTGTATCTATTGAACCTTACAATATAAATTTCTAATTTTTTTTTATAAGTTTTGTAACACGTCACCTTATCTTAAGGAGGATTCGGGATTGGCGTGTCACTACCTTAAGATCATTTTCTTGAAAACCATATTTGACGTATACTACTTTATATTACAGTTTAATTTAGTATAAAATATGAACTTTTTTATCATTCAAGAATAAATAAGATAGCGTCCTTTGAAAACCATAAATAACTTATTGAAACATCATTAGAACCATAGGTTCATGATCATGAGTTAGATACAAATTAAATTCTTCAAAATGTAAACGTCTCGACACCGCCCCAATGTCATGAATAATACAAAATATAATAAGTCTCACGACGACAATAGTCCTCTGGCGTAGTCTTCAGAGATTCCTTTACTTCGTTAGTAGGCCAGAAACGGAAAGGTAATTAAGTAAGTTCAAAGAACTTAATGAGTTTCGAAGGAAAACAATGCAATAATCACACATAAATCGAGTAAACCTTTTTAAATCAACACAATCACACAGTTTGCCAGTTGGCGAATACCAAACATAGATAGACTATACACCCGACATTGTTCTTTTGGCGTGTACACTATGCCCATGCAATCATACAAACAACCTTCTTCGTGTTAGCCAAAAACATTGGTCCTTGTTCAAAGTCATGTCATTCGTTCATTCCTTTTTTCCTTTGTCATGATTTGTCAATCTGGTTTGTAATAAAACTTGCTCTACCAGAGGCTACATGACCGTTTTCATGTATCGTGATCTGCCAATTCAATGCTCATTTCATTGAAGGCATCGCCATGAATTCATTTCCTTTGTCATTCAAATCGTATAATTCATTTCAGAGTCAACAGGTAGTGGCTTAGGCACAAAGAAAGGTTCTTACATCTTTAATATGAGCATACCAAACTATACTATTAACAACAAACACCGTCACTTTTGCACAAACATTTCATCTTCACAGAATGGTATACTTACCTTAACCCAAACATAAACAAAAGCATTACACACGTATAGAGTAAGAAGGAACTCACCAGAAAAATGTAGCAAATGTTAAACAACAGGACCTTTTCCCTTATCTCGGGAGCCTTCGGGAGTATCTTGAGCTATAATATAGGTAGTTAACTTATTAAATCGTTTCACTAGAAAATTAAACAAGTTTACAAGAACAATAACATGAAACCCAAAATCTAGAAGTTTCTTTCATTACACTTAAAACTAATGCTTAAATGCACAGCCCTAAAGTCACCTCAATTCCTACGACTAAAATTTTTCTATCTCATCATAAATACGAGTCTTATCGGCTACAATAACTTAGCTCTATTCTAACCAATTCTCATTTGTCTAACTAAATTGTTCAACCAAAATAATAATATAATAATATAATAAATGGTTCTATCAAACTGAGGACTTAACATATTCATCTAACAGCTAGAGTGGTGTATAGTCTTTAGAAGAGTCCGCCAAACCATTAAGCTTGCCTATCAAAGGCTTTGCCCTAGGGCACACTCACAGACTTACATACTTAATCACAATTAATGCCTTACCCACTCATAAATTGCTCTAAACACCATACTTCAACAAACAGTAATTGAATCACTAGGACTACGGCAGGTGGGATGTTACAATTTTTTACCTAAATTAGCGTTTATTAAAAAAATAAGACACAACAGGATTATATAGTGAATTGTGACATCTACGCCAATAGTCCATAAAAACAAGATTATCTATTTGTAGAATTAATATATAGGAGGACTAATGTATCATTTGATATTTAAGTTTGGTTTTAAGGTCTAATTTGGTATTCAGATCAAACGATATCATGTTACTTAATAAATGTTTGACACATGTGCTATAGCAAACAAACATAGGTAATTAATTAAGAAAAAATCAGTAACAAACTGAGCATTAAAACCAAACTCATGTACTAAATTGAGACAAAAAAATCCTTAAGTAGCAAAATGGAAAAAAAAAATTACGATACCAAACTAAATATGGAAACCAAACTTAGGTACCAAAAGAGTATATTAACATATATATAACCATTTACACTAGTGTAAAACTTGAGTGGTTTTACATCTTTTCATAACTTTTTATAAAATTAATATTTTATCAATCCAATCATTGAATTTATTAAGAGATTTGTATTTGTCTTCCATGTAAATTTTTTAATCGATCTGATGTATCTATCGTATCGATATAAAATGTTGCTGTCACACACCAAGTATTTATTGTCTGCGATTTGGTTGGTTGACTAAGTGAGGTTGGTGATGAATCATGTATGAGCTTCTCAAATTCGTGATAATTAACTTGTTTCTTTTGGCAAAGTTTCTCTTGTGAAATGTTCTGCTAGGTTCTGCCATCTTATTGATTCCTATTCCACATTTGGTGAGCTTTTTCGTTGTAAACCCGCCATTGGCGAGTTCAAATGTGGCAAATAGGTTAGTTGTTTTAGAATTCACAATTGGTAGGACATGTATAAGAAACATGTCAAGTTTTATAGAGGAAATGTGTCATTTTCCATGACACCTGTAGAGCCTCGTTAATGGTGATTGATTAGTGGAATTGTGGTTGATTAGTGGAATCGTATGTGCATGTAAAGTGATTAGGTAACCCGTTATAGTGTAATTGTGGACAAATTCCTCTATAGATAGGATGAAAGCTTAACGGATAAGAACTTTGTGTTTTGTTTCTCTATTCATCCTTGTTCTTTTAGAAGAAACCTAGTGTGTTTTTCGCTGTGTGAAGAAGGTACCAGCTTTTAGCTTGATTCGTAACTGACTTTTTCAGCTGCTGGTAAATTCTTGAGTCCTTCTTTTGTTTAATATCAGGAAATGATAAGGTTGCAGAAACCACTTATATAAGTTTCTACTGGAGGTCAGAGGGAATGGAACTTTCTTCGAGTTAACGCTTGCATGTTTTCAGTTCTTGCTTAGTTTTTTTTTTTTTTGTGCTCAATAGAGTGTTTAATTTTATTTAGCTAAAGAAACTAGAGAAGGCCCTAATACAAAAGAGAAAGAACTGTAAAATGATCAAGGCTTTTCCTAGAAGTCTGTGGTTCCTTTCACTTTTATTCCTGTTAAATCCCAGCTAATTTCATGATAATGTTGTTTGTCGGGAAAGTAAGTTTGTTTGAAACCAACTGTGCATGTCTATGTTAACAAACTAAAATCATAACATTATATTCATGAATGGTTGTAAATGGACATTCTTTCTTGGCACACAAGCTCCGTATCCAAAATGGTGGAAGGGGGAAATGGTGGAAACTGTTGATATGTGGTGGGAGAAATGTATGGAGATTATGATATGATATAAGATTTATCTCTAGTAAGACATGTAAATGCAAACAAAAATTGGTGAATACCCCGACCATGTTGGGGAACACATAAGTGTTCTAATTAACAAGGAGGATTTGAGGAGATTTGGTTGGATATATGAAATACTAGCTTAATAGAGAAATATTGTGAATACGAAACTGTGGATTTTCGAAGTGATATGTGGATCAGAAGCTAATGCAAGAAAGCGGTCAATGAATAGTCCATGCAAAGAATGCAAGTGGTACATAAAGTTAATGCACAAGAATAGTGCTTAGATGAATGGGTATCCGTGTGATTGGTGCTTAACAATGAAAACTATCCGCATGTGAACTAACCTTGGTTGTGGTGTGAAATTTTCTATGTTCTGTGATCAGGCATGACTGATATTCGCATGAAAAATAAGTTATTGGACTTTTGGAGGGACTATTTTAGGATCTATAGAGAAAGTGGACTTTTGAAGGGACTCAACTTTCTAGCTAACTTTTTTGTGAGTCATTCATTGTTCTGTTGTAACATGTATATCAAATCGAGGTGGCTTGTGGTCTAAGTGTCTTGAAACGGAATTACGTAAAAGTGGATTTGAATTTCTTTTATATACTTGTTTGTATGTAATGAATGATAGCACTTCACTAGTATATTAACCTTTATGTTATGTGAATTAAGGCTTACTCTAATTTTCCCTCAATTTGTGCCTTAATTCTTTTAAACCATCGTATAACATTTGGAACATATATTATTGTTTTCTTTTGGTCTTGTTTTAAAACTACTACTTTGCTAAACATCATTTTAATATTATTTTATTAAAATCGTATTGATTGTATTAACTATTAAAAGAAAAGTTTTTGTCGCTACGAAATGTTTTTTATTTTTTGGCAATATCATTATTCACTTGCCAAATGGTTGAATTAGGGTGTTAAAGTTTTATTGGTATTAGATATTCGGTTTAGCCGATTCTCGGAATACTAAATTTAGTAACAGGCCTCGATATACATGTTACAGGTCTCTGGCTAGTCCCTTATTGAAATACTAATTTCAGTTTGTGTTTTGTAGTTAATATTGATCTAATGTCGACAAATCTTGAGCTACTATCGGTAAATAGATAAAGAGCAATTCCCCTTCACAATCTAGAGGTTTTGGCCCTCAAAGAGTTGGGGAGCAGTACGTGGTAAAGCCCGTAAAAATGATGGTGCAATGGTTTGATTGATTCGTAAATGTTGTTCCATCCTCCACTCCTCAAAGACATACTGAAATGAAACAACTAGTGGCTCGTACACCTCCTGCTCCATCCATGAACCCGTATTAGGAAGTCTCTATAAAGGAAATGTGAAAAAAGGGAGCTAAAGAGTTCAATGGAGGAAAGGATGATGATCTTGTTGTGGCAAAGAATTGGCTTTCAAGAGTCTATCGGGTAACCAAAAAACTACAATGTACCCCATCCAACAGTCTCCGTTGTACAGTCTCTTTGCTTGAAGAAGAGGCTTACCAATGCTGGCATACTGTGATAAGCATAATCCTTCAGGATCAGGTGAATTGGGAATTTTTTCTGAATAAGTCTCGTGAGAAGTACATTAATCAACTCTTCATCAAGAAAATAAAGAGAGAATTTTTAGAGCTCAAGAAAAAAAGGATGACAGTCTTGGAGTATGAACGCGAATCATTAGATTTAAAAAGTACTACCGAGAGATGGTACCAAAAAATGAAGACCTTTTTATTAAGTTCGAATGAGGTTTAAATAAATAACTCAGAGTGTTGTTGTCTGCACTAGAGATTAGGGGCTTTTTTGTTTTGACGGCTATGGCCTAAATGAGGGAGATGACGATCTATGAGAGGAATAAGGTCAGGGATCGCGAGAGGAATAAACGTGGGGCAACTAGCTCAATTTTTACGATTGGATTAAGAGGCCCATGGATGTAAAGAGCTTTTCTCATGCACCTTCTAAAAACCTTCAGACAATTTGATTCGATCGAGATCGAAGTGTTCGACAAGCCACTTCCATGGCGAGCACTAATGGCTCCAAGAAGGCAAAGGCTCCTACTTGCAACACTTGTAGGTGGAGTCATGTTGGGACTTGTTGGAAAATGGATGACGCCTATTATGAATGTGGATTACTTGATCATTTTGTCAGGGATTGCCCAAAAAAAGGTGAAAATATTGAACAATCATTGCAAATAGTTCGCGAAGCCCAACCTAGAAAGAGACCAAGAGTAGCCGTGAAGTCTGGTACCACTCAAAGATTTCAAAGAAGGACTGCAGTGAACTCAACTTTAAAGGCCTCTGTTAGAGACTATGTGATGCAAGCCAAGGAAGATGCAGATACTCTAGATGTGATAACTTGTAATTTTACTTGATTTTGCATTAGCATTCATATATTAATAGATCCACGGTCAACCAATTCGTATATTTGCACTAAGTTTGTAAATGATAAGAGTTTCAAAGTAGTCCCAACTAAGATAAGTGTGTTGGTTACCAACTCCCTAGGTCATATTACTATTGTTAATGGAGTAATTCAGGATTGTCTGTTGGAATTGGTGGAAACATCTTTCCGGTAGATTTGTTATTGTTGAGCTTCCATGAGTTCGATGCCATCCTAGGCTTGGATTGGCTAGATAGACATGATGTGGTTATTGACTAACGTGCCAAGGGTGTACAATTGGTAGCTAGGGAGGGTAATGAAGTGCTTATTTCTGGAGTAAGATGTGACATTAGAAACCATGTGATTTTTGCTGTGACCGCTTGAAGATTGTTTTTAAGAAAAGAGGATACCTATTTAGCTAAAATTTTGGATTAAACAGTGGCAAGGAAGGATATAGATCGAGTCCTAATTGTGAGTGAGTTTTTAGATGTGTTTCTAGAAGAACTTTTGGACGTACCATCAAATAAGGATGTTGAGTTTTCGATTGAAGTCACAACTGATATCGCTCTTAGTTCATGTGCTCCTTATCGTATGACACCTCTAGAACTAAGAGAGTTGAAGGCTCAACTATAAGAATTTTTGGATAAGGATTTCATTAGACCTAGTGTCTCTCTAGGGGGTGCATCGATACTGTTTGTGAAGAAGAAGGATGGGACACTTTAGTTATGCATAAACTATCACAAGTTAACTAAGGTGATAGTTAAGAATAAGTATTCGATACCAAGAATTGAAGACTTGTTTGATCAACTAAAAGGTGTAAAACTATTTTCCAAGATTGGTCTCTAATTCGGATACTATTCAGTCAATATTATGGGTGATGATGTTCCAAAGACCGCTTTCCACTCCCGTTGCGAGCATTATGAGTTCTTGGTAATGCCTTTCAATTTGATGAATGCTCTTGTGGTGTTTATGGATTTGATGAATGAGGTTTTTTAACCTTATTTGGATAAGTTTATGGTTATCTTCATTGATCATATTTTAGTGTACTCCAAGAGTGAAGTTGAGCATAAGGAACACTTGCAAGTAATATTGAATATCCTTTGAAAGAATCAAATTTTCACCAAATTTAGAAAATGAGAGTTTTGGCTAAGCAAAGTCCAATTTTGGGCCATGTTTGTAACACCCCTAACCTGTATCCATCGCCGGAACAGGGTTTTAGAGCATTACAAGAATTTACAGATCATTTAACAAAAATTTCACTTCAAATAATATTCATACATGAAATCAATCAAATTTAATCATAATGTCCCTTATGTGAGCCATCGAGACCGAAATATTTATCGGGACTAAATCGAAACTCAAAATTTTTTTTGGAAATATTTAAATTTTTCAACACTACAGAGATCACACGGGCGTGTCATTTGCCCATGTGTCACTCACGGCTGATATATACACCCTGTGTCTCTACCTGTGTGGATGAAATAGGCCATTTTTCCTAGCCTCATTTCTTGCCCAACTTGACATCAAACTAACCAAACATTTTAGAACATCAATATTATAAAGCAGATTATGCATATACCAAAATACCAAAACACATATAGGCGAATATTTAATCAAAATAACCTATACATGCCATTACAAGCAGAATCAGATTATCCAAAATTACCAATAGAACTGATGGATAGTGTGATATAGCTCCAACAAGCTTCCAATCCATTCGAGCTTCCGATAATTTGTAAGGTAAAAGAAAACAATTACGTAACCAATGAATGCTTAGTAAGCTCGTATAATCTTTGATCATAATACTTCTTTTCATATATGAAATTTATACATTTTAAGAATAATCCATTATTGATTCCACAATACTTATGGAGCTATATTCATCAACTCACAAGGTGAATAATTTCACAGTATCACTTATACATACTATCTTAAACTTAGTAGGATTTTATATAACTTTATCTCTTCCAAGTTTCTTTATTTTTATTTGCATTTCTTTCCTTTCCACATTTATTTCATATGCATGACACTCAAGTCATAAGCATATCATTCAACCATCAGCTTGACACTTGTCTAAGCATCAAACAACTTTGCACATATTTCATATAAATTCAACATTGATATACTTATTTTCTCGACATGTTACACTTGAGTTTAATACTCGTCTCAACTTACATAATTTTCTTTTATCAACATATTAAAGATAATCTTATATGTACATGTCATGATACATATCATTCTCTTACCATTTCTTCAATAACATATATCATTCATTTCATTATATCAATATTTCATGTACCATAATTTCCATGTATTTCATGTATATTTATTCCAATAATGGTTCAAATCGAACTTAACATTAATCAAATTCCATGTACATATACTTTCCACATCATGTGTCCATATAACATGTACAAATCATTATATATATTTCAGGCATATACGGGTAATAATTCATTTCATACTCATATTGTTTCACATTAGAATTTTGCACATTAAATTAATTAAATTATCATTGACTCAAAGTTTACAAATCTATAACTGTAACACCCCAAACCCGGTCTATGCGTTAAGACCAGATTTGGTATGTCACGCAAAACGAACATACTTCTAGCAGTCTTATGATTTAAAGAAAATAGATCCTTAAAACTATTTTGGAAATGGATTTTATTAAAAGCGAGATTAATTTTTAGAATTTATGATTTAAGGCGATGAGATTATAAATTGAAACTTAGAAATTTATTGGTTAAAATTTTTACGAGAAGTTTAAAAGAGTTTAAAAGAGATTTGAAACAAGATTCTTAAAAGAATATTTCTAAAATTTACAAGATAACATATTTAAGAAAAACCCATTTTTGCACGAAAATTTTAAGAAATCATTTATAAAAAATAAAAGTCCCATTTAAGTATCTAAACAAAATTAAAATCCATCCACGAGTAAAAACCCATAAAATAATACTAGAGGACTTATTACATCATAACTGAAATAGTAATTAAAAAAAATACTTTAAAGAAGTTAAAAGTTTATATAAACCATCATTCGTAGTATGGCCTCCATGAAATCATTCCCGGCCCAAGCCTCCACTATTGATCGTTACCTAAGAAGGGTAAAGAAAACGGGGTGAGTTACATAGAACTCAGCGTGTAACCCACTTACCATAGTCCAGTGGGCCAAGTCCATTTAAGCATTTACTTGAGATAGAGCCCATTTACAAATGTAACAATATAATAAATATAAAATGCATGTGTTATGCAATTCCCAACCAAGCCTAAATTTCCAACCACTACACACCACCTATACCAACCAGCACACCTGTGGGGAGCTTTAGTCACCCACCCCGCCAACACACCAACTGGGCATTAAGCCATAAATTAAACTGGGCACGAAGCCATTAACTGGACACGAAGCCATTAACTGGGCACGAAGCTATTAACTGGGCATGAAGCCATTAACTAGGCACGAAGCCATCTTCTCTTCATCAAATATCCCAACCCATGCAATCATGTATTTAAAATGCATAACTATTCATTCATATGATAATTTCCAACATAAGGCCTGTAAAATAATTATTATAGTCTGGCCTATATTACACTTTGGCCCATTTCACAATTTGGCCCATTTTACATTTTGGCCCATATCATCTCATAACACACTTGGCCAATTTTATCAAATAACTCATATGGCCCATTTATCACATGGGGCCCAAAATATCACTTTTTAACATATTAGTCCATTAATGGCGATTCCGTAATTTTCACGATTTAATACCGATTTCATGCACTTAACACTAAAGTGTTAATATACCATATTTTTTGATTTCACCAACTTTGCGATTTTTAGTGTAATGCTTAATTTCGGTATAGTCATCTAACCCATGAGATAAGTGTGAGATTACACACCTGATTACGGTGAGGACTACACTTTCTCGATCGTCGATACCTAAATATGTATCACGCTTGATTAGTATACTAACACTTAAATTAAATCTATGCTAAAGTAGGCGATCTAGATTTTTACCCTCAGAATCTCGAACAACAACTATTTGTCGGTTCTCCCCGGTTGATGGTTCACAACCTGGTGGAAAATCTTGAATAGTTAATGGCTGTAAACTACAAACAACTTTGAATAATTGATTCTCCCCGGAAGAGGGTCCACAAGCCGGTGGAAATTCTCGGATTGTCGAAACAGCCCTTCGCTTGAATCTAGAGAGAATAGCAAATCCACCCCTCTTTTAAACACTATTCACCACCCTTTTCGACCCGATCTTGTTTGCCTCCATTGACAGAAGAATATTAGTTCAACTAATATTTCAAAATTTTAGTCTATAAGTTTTTAAGGGCGAAAACGGCTTACCACGAAATCTTACATTTCACGGAATGAAAATCAAGCTATAACGTCCCCAAGATAAAATTGATTAGTAACCCATCTTTGACAAAATAACGAGTAATATGGGAGTCCTTGATAGAAACCCTTACCTTAACACTTTGAACCGAATCTTAGCAATTCACGATAATTACAAACACTTCCAAGTTTTAGCCTTCTCTATATCATTATAAAGACGAAAAAGATTGTCTAAGAGAAAGATAGAGGATACTTTCGGTCAAAAGACCCTCCCAAATCAAAAGTAAATTCGACAGAAGAAAAGAAGAAAGAAAAATAAAGAATCAAAGAGGGTTCTTACCGATTAATCAAAACAAGTACAAAGAAAACGATTGATAAGAAAATATATATAAAGAGGGAGGTTCGGCCAAGAAGAAAAATGGAAGAAAATCATACTAGTAACATTCGGCCATGGAGGAAAAGAGAAGGGAGAAAATGTGTTTGTGAGAATGAGCAAAAGAGGAAGAAAGAAATAGTGGGTGAGAGGTTTGTGTTTCGATTTTTCAAACATGAGAAAGGAGCAAAGAGAGAGATTTGGGACAAGGGAGCATTCGGCAATGGTAACAAATAGAAAAAGGGAAAAATGGCTTCTATGCTTTGATGTTTTCGACACTAGGGAAAAAGAAATTGAGAGGTAAAGAAAATTATGACCAAATGGTTAAAAGAAATGACCAAAAGAAGAAAACAAAATGTTCACTAATGCACAAAAATGCATTCGGCTAGGGAGAGAAAAAGATGAGAAGAAAAGCTTTTGTAAAAAGCACCAAATGATCAAATCAAAGAGACTAAACTTGCTACACATCCTTACAAAAGCTTCCAACAATATTCGGCCACCCCCTAGACCCCAAAATCGTCTAAGTTCATGGAAAAAGTTTGGCCATTCCAAACTTTCCAAAACACATTCCCTTAAAAGTGCCTTATGTCCCCCCTACATTCCATAAGTTCATGATTTCTTTCCCTATGTTCAAAGCTTACCTTAACCCATTAGCCACCTTGCCATAAAAAAATAGTCCAACCTTACCAAAAATAAAGCTTGGTCGACACATGCTAGAAGAGTGCAAAAATTAAAGTCACAAAATGCATACTATGTGATTCGAACCTCTTCCCTCAAGCAACACTTATGGCGCCAACTCCACTTTATAACTAGCTTATCTTATGCTAGCTTTTGCCACTTAATTACCTTAAACATTAAGATCACTTGTTCCACCTCAATAAAGTACTCCTTACCAAAATTTATTCTAATTTCAAATAAATCCCGAGCCTTCTCAAGACTATATAATAAACACACAAAATAAATCATTCTCTAGCTAAGCACTGAAATTATGCAACATGTTGATACTAAATTTTTAGGATGTTACAATTCTACCCCCTTAAAGAAAATTTCGTCCTCAAAATTTACCTGGTTAAAAGAGTTGAGGATACTGTTGCCAAATTGCATCCTCAGGCTCTCACATAGCTTCCTCCGCTCCGTGATTATGCCATAGAACCTTAACCAACGGTACTGACTTCTTTCTTAGCACCTTAACATCACGGTCTAAGATTTTCACTAGTTCCTCCTCGAAAGACAAGTTCGGCCTTATCTCCACTTCTTTACCGGTATTATGTGAGACGGATCCGATCTATAATGCCTCAGCATAGAAACATGGAAGACACTATGAATCTGACTCAACTCCAGAGGTAATTCAAGCTGATAGGCCACTGGTCCTACACGTTTCAACACACGATACGGTCCAATGAACCTAGGGCTCAACTTTTCCTTCCTTCCAAATCTGAAAATCTTCTTTCAAGGTGAGACTTCCAGAAAGACCTGATCTCCCACTGCAAACTCAATATCCTTACGCTTCAGATCCGCATACGACTTTTGTCTATCCGAAGCTTCCTTTAATCGTACTCGAATCACCTTTACCTTTTCTTCCGTCTCAGATATCAATTTAGGACCCAACAACTGCCTTTCCCCCAATTCAGTCCAACAAGTAGGGGTACGACACCTACGACCATATAACACTTCATAGGGGGCCATTTGGATACTGGATTGGTAACTGTTATTATATGCAAACTCTGCCAACGGTAGAAAATCTTCCCAATTACCTCTGAAGTCAATCACACAACCCCTTAACATGTCTTCCAAAATATGGATTACTCTTTCCGACTGAGGATGAAAAGTCCGTACTGAAGTTTAACTTTGTTCCCAAAGCCTCATGCAAAGCTCTCCAAAATCGTGATGTAAAACTAGGATCCCTGTCCGATATAATAGACATTGGTACCCCATGCAACCTCACAATCTCTGATATGTACAACTTAGCCAGCTTCTGCAGCGGAGTAATCCCATATAATAACAGTTACCAATCCAGTATCCAAATGGCACCCTATGAAGCGTTATATGGTTGTAGGTGTCGTACCCCTACTTGTTGGACTGAATTGGGGGAAAGGCAATTGTTGGGTCCTGAATTGATATCTCAGACGAAAGAAAAGGTAAAGGTGATTCGAGCACGGTTAAAGAAAGCTTCGGATAGAAAAAAGTCGTATGCGGATCTAAAGCGTAAGAATATTGAGTTTGCAATGGAAGATCAGGTCTTTTTGAAAGTCTCACCTTGGAAGAAGATTTTTAGATTTGGAAGGAAGGGAAAGTTGAGCCATAGGTTCATTGGGCCGTACCGTGTGTTGAAGCGTCTAGGACTAGTGGCCTATCAGCTTGAATTACATCCGGAGTTGAGTCAGATTCATAGTGTCTTCCATGTTTCTATACTGAGGAGTTATAGATCGGATCCGTCTCACATAGTACCGGTAGAAGAAGTGGAGATAAGGCCGGACTTATCTTTCGAGGGGGAACTAGTGAAAATCTTAGACCGTGATGTTAAGGTGCTAAGAAAGAAGTCGGTACCATTGGTCAAGGTTCTATGGCGTAATCACGGAGTAGAGGAAGCTATGTGGGAGCCTGAGGACGCAATTCGGCAATAGAATCCTCACCTCTTGTAACCAGGTAAATTTTGAGGACGAAATTTTCTTTAAGGGGGTAGAATTGTAACATCCTAAAAATTTAGTATGGATATGTTGCATAATTTCGATGCTTAGCTAGAGAATGATTTATTTTGTGTGTTTATTATAAAGTCTTGAGAAGGCTTGGGATTTATTTAGAATTATAATAAATTTTGGTAAGGAGTACTTTATTGAAGTGGAACAAGTGAACTTGATGTTTAAGGTAATTAAGTGGCAAAAGCTAGCATAAGATAAGCTAGTTGTAAAGTTGAGTTGGCGCCATAAGTGTTTCTTTAGGGAAGAGGTTAGAATCCCATAGTATGCATTTTGTGACTTTAATTTTTGCACTCTTCTAGCATGTGTAAGCCAAGCTTTATTTTTGGTAAGGTTGGACTATTTTTTTATGGCAAGGTGGCTAATGGGTTAAGGTAAGCTTTGAACATAGGGAAAAAAAATCATGAACTTATGGAATGTGGGGGGGACACAAGGCACTTTTAAGGGAATGTGTTTTGGAAAGTTTGGAATGGCCAAACTTTGTCCATGAACATGGACGGTTTTAGGGTCTAAGGGGTGGCCGAATATTGTTGGAAGCTTTTGTAAGGATGTGTAGCAAGTTTAGTCACTGACTTCAGTGGTTTCCAATCCAACACAGCCTCTACCTTCCGAGGATCAACTCTGACACCTTCAGCTGACACCACGTGACCCAACCTTCATCCAAAATTCACACTTACTGAATTTAGCATAAAGTTGCTTGTCCCGCAGTATCTGCAACACTGTGCGCAAATGCGAGTCATGCTCTTCTTCATTTCTCGATATACCAAGATGTTATCTATGAACACCACCACAAACCGGTCTAGATAGGGTTGAAAGACACGATTCATCATGTCCATAAATGCAGCTGGTGCATTGGTCAAACCAAATGGCATCACCAAAAACTCATAATCCCCATAACGAGTTCGGAATACCATCTTATGAATATCTGCCTCCTTAACCTTGAGTTGATGATGACCCGATCTCAAATCAATCTTGGAGAAAACTGAAGGTCCTCTCAATTGATCAAATAGGTCATCGATTCTCGGCAATGGATACTTATTCTTGATTGTCAATTTATTCAACTGCCTATAATCAATGCACATGCGCATCGACCCATCCTTCTTCTTGACGAACAAAACCGGTGCTCCCCACGGAGACACACTCCATCGAATAAATCCCCGATCCAACAATTCTTGAATTTGAGCTTTAAGCTCCGCTAACTCCTTTGGCGCCATTCTATAAGGAGCAATGGACACCGGAGCCGTTCTGGGCAAAAGCTCAATGCCAAATTCTACTTCTCGATCTGGAGGTAGACCCGAAAGTTCTTCGGGAAAGACATCTGGAAATTCTTTCACCATTCTCACACCTTCCACTGATAATTCCTTAGAATCTAAAGCACTAATGAAGGCTAAGAACGCTCCATACCCTTTTCGCACCAACTTTTCTGCCTTTAAAGCAGATACCACATTTTAGGTAATTCCTTCGTGCGCCTATCCTCACAACTTCCTTATCTTCCAAAGTCTTGATTAACATTCACTTTGCAGTACAATCCAGTTGCGCCTAGTGCTTTACCAACCAATCCATGCCCAAAATAAGATCAAACTCACCGAAAGGCAGTTCCATCAAATCTGCCAGAAATATTTCTCTTTGAATTTCTAAAGGCATGTCTCTAAACAATTTATTCACGATTACCGACTATCCTAAAGGACTAATTACCATCATCTCTCTATCGATAACTTTAGATCTGATATTTAGGTTCCCAGATATGGCACTAGCAACATACGAGTGAGTAGACCCGATATATATCAAAGCAATAACAGGTACATCAAAGATGAAGAACGTACCAGTTATCACATCGGTTGCATCGCCATCCTCCCGACGCCTGACCGCGTAGACCAACCCCAACTATCTTGCCTCCGTGTTACCTCTAAAGCCATTACCTTGACTCGGTGTACCTTGACCTCGTCCAGCGCCATTACCACCACGACCTGGTCCACGACCCCTCGGTGGCTGTTGAGCGCCATGAGCTGGCTGTGCATCGGGGTTACGAGCTTCTTGAGTCGGATCAGTCTGTTGAGGACAATTCCTAAACTGGTGGTTCTTAGAACCGCATTTAAAACAACCACCGGTTCTCTTCCAACATTCCCCAGGATGTCGTCTCCCACAGTCAGCACATTTTGAATCTGATTGGTATCCACAGGTGCTCTAGCTTGAGCTGGCTCATTATTCCGAGGCCTCTTTTGGAACCTTTTAGAAGAACCCGAGTACTTAAAGTCCCTATTGCCTCTAACTCTTTCCTGGTTCTAGCATTTTGAGTTCTTAGCCTCTTCGGCTATCTTGGCTTTCTCCACAAGCGTGGAAAAAATCCTTTCTTACTGCAGGGCTATGAGTACTCGCAACTCATCATTTAGCCCATCCTCAAAGCGTACACAGCGCTCATGATCAGTTGGCACTATTGCACGAGCATAACGGCTCAAGCGAAGAAATTCTGCCTCGTAAGCTGCCACCGTCTTATTTCCTTGGACCAAATTCAGGAATTCCTTCCTCTGGGTATCCACATAGCTTGCCCCGACATACTTCCCTTGAAAAGCAGCTTTGAAGAAATCCCAAGTAACTCGTTCAGCCTGGGTGCCCTCTTGAACAGTAAGCCACCATTGATACGCCTCGTCCCTCAACAAAGACACGGCTCCTCTTAGTTACTCGGCAGTACACTCAAAGATACCTGGGTCGTCCATAATCCGCTCTACAGCCTCGATCCAATATTCCACAACATTTGGGGCTACTCTAGAAATACCCCTAAAAGTCTTGGCACCATTGGATCTGAGCCTCTCAGATATTGATCCTAGAGCTACTGGCCTCGATCTAGCCCCAACGACCCTTTCCAAAACTCACAACATTGCCTGGGACAAAGAAATGTCTTCCCTCATACGGTCATGGGATCCATTATCTGACACAGGTGATGCCCGGGCATCCATTTTGACATATGTCCCGATGCCTCAGACACGGCTCTAGCACCTCGGCCTCTACCACGACCACGTCTACCACGTCCACATCCTCTAGTGCTCATAATGACTAATTCGGATTAATCTGATTACAAATTTTATGAATCAGAATACTATTTCAGTGTTTATTAACGATATTTTATGAGATATGAGAGAAAATTATTTTCAGAATCACATCCTATAGTCACAATCTCTATAGTTTCAACAACTAAAACTAGAAGTTATAGAGTGTTCCTATGATCATATCACAATAATAATCATTCAGTATACAAATACTTACTTAACTTGGTGCCGGATGCTCGTGATGCCATACTACCTTTAAAGCATAAATTCTATAAATTCAAAATAGTTTTCAACGAAAATTGTTGTTGAACCCAAACCACAGTCGAGTTTTGAAACCCGACTCTGATACCATAAAATGTAACACCCCAAACCCGGTCTATGCGTTAAGACCAGATTTGGTATGTCATGCAAAACGGACATACATCTAGCCGTCTTATGATTTAAAGAAAACAGATCATTAAAACTATTTTGGAAATGGAGTTTATTAAAAACCGAGGTTAATTTTTAGAATCTATGATTTAAGGCGTATGAGATTATAAATTGAAACTTAGAAATTTATTGGTTAAAATTTTTACGAGAAGTTTAAAGAGTTTAAAAGAGATTTGAAACAAGATTCTTAAAATAATATTTCTGAGAAAATTTATGAGATAAAATATTTAAGAAAAACCCCTTTTGCACGAAAATTTTAAGAAATCATTTATAAAAAATAAAATAGTCCCATTTAAGTATCTAACCATAATTAAAATCCATCCATGAGTAAAAATCCATAAAATAATACCAGAGGCTTTATTACATCATGACTGAAATAATAATTAAAAGAAAATACTTTAAAGAAGTTCAAAGTTTATATAAACCATCATTCGTAGTATGGCCTCCACGAAGTCATTCCCGGCCTAAGCCTCCACTATTGATCGTTACCTGAGAAGGGTAAAGAAAACGGGGTGAGTTACATAGAACTCAGTGTGTAACCCACTTACCATAGTCCACTGGGCCAAAACCATTTAAGCATTTACTTGGGCTTGAGCCCATTTACAAATGTAACAATATAACAAATATAAAATGCATGTGTTATGCAATTCCTAACAAAGCCTAAATTTCCAACCGCTGCACACCACCCGTACCAACCAGCACACCTGTGGGGAGCTTTAGTCACCCACCCCGCCAACACACCAATTGGGCATTAAGCCATAAATTAAACTGGGCACGAAGCCATTAACTGGGCACGAAGCTATTAACTGGGCACGAAGCCATTAACTGGGCACGAAGCCATCTTCTCTTCATCCAATATCCCAACCTATGCAATCATGTATTTAAAATGCATAACTATTCATTTATATGATAATTTCCAACATAAGGCCTGTAAAATAATTATTACAGTCTGGCCTATATTACACTTTGGCCCATTTCACAATTTGGCCCATTTCACATTTTGGCCCATATCATCTCAGAACACACTTGGCCAATTTTATCAAATAACTCATATGGCCCATTTTTCACATGGGGCCCAAAATATCACTTTTTAACATATTAGTCCATTAATGGCGATTCTGTAATTTTCACAATTTAATACCGATTTCATACACTTAACACTAAAGTGTTAATATACCATATTTTTCGATTTCACCAACTTTGTGATTTTTAGTGTAATGCTTAATTTCGGTATAGTCATCTAACCCATGAGATGAGTGTGAGATTACACACCTGATTACGGTGAGGACTACACTTTCTCGATCGTCAATACCTAAATATGTATCACGCTTGATTAGTATACTAACACTTAAATTAAATCTATGCTAAAGTAGGCGATCTAGATTTTTACCCTCGGAATCTCGAACAACAACTATTTGTCGGTTCTCCCCGGTTGACGGTTCACAACCTGGTGGAAAATCTTGAATAGTTAATGGCTGTAAACTACAAACAACTTCAAATAATTGATTCTCCCCGGAAGAGGGTCCACAAGCCGGTGGAAATTCTCAGATTGTCGAAACAGCCATTCGCTTGAATCTAGAGAGAATAGCCAATCCACCCCTCTTTTAAACACTATTCACCATCCTTTTCGACCCTATCTTGTTTGCCTCCATTGACAGAAGATTATTAGTTCAACTAATATTTCAAAATTTTAGTCTATAAGTTTTTAAGGGCGAAAATGGCTTACCACGAAATCTTACGTTTCACGGAATAAAAATTGAGCAATAACGTCCCTAAATAAAATCGATTAGTAACCCATCTTCGATGAAATAACGAGTAATATGGGAGTCCTTGATAGAAACCCTTACCTTAACACTTTGAACTGAATCTTAGCGATTCACGATAATTACGAACACTTCCAAGTTTCGGCCTTCTCTATATCACTATAAAGACGAAAAAGATTGTCTAAGAGAAAGATAGAGGATACTTTCAGTCAAAAAACCCTCCCGAATCAAAAGTAGATTCGACAAAAGAAAAGAAGAAAGAAAAATAAAGAATCGAAGAGGGTTCTTACCGGTTAATCAAAACGAGTGCAAAGAAAATGATTGATAAGAAAATATATATGAAGAGAGAGGTTCAGCCAAGAAGAAAAATGGAAGAAAATAATACTAGTAACATTCAGCCATGGAGGAAAAGATAAGGGAGAGAATGTGTTTGTAAGAATGAGCAAAATGGAGGAAGAAAGAAATAGTGGGTGAAAGGTTTGTGTTTCGATTTTCAAAGGTGAGAAAGGAGCAAAGAGAGAGATTTGGACAATAGAGCATTTGACAATGGTGAAAAATAGAAAAAGGGAAAAATGGCTTTTGTGCTTTGATGTTTTCGGCACTAGGGAAAAAGAACTTGAGAGGTAAAGCAAATTATGACCAAATGGTTAAAAGAAATGACCAAAAGTAGAAAACAAAATGTTCACTAATGCACAAAAATGCATTCGGCTAGGGAGAGAAAAAGATGAGAAGAAAAGCTTTTGTGAAAAGCACCAAATGATCAAATCAAAGTGACTAAACTTGCTACACATCCTTACAAAAGCTTCCAACAATATTCGGCCACCCCCCAGACCCTAAAACCCTCCAAGTTCATGGACAAAGTTTGGCCATTCCAAACATTCCAAAACACATTCCCTTAAAAGTGCCCTATGCCCCCTACATTCCATAAGTTCATGATTTCTTTCCCTATGTTCAAAGCTTACCTTAACCCATTAGCCACCTTGCTATAAAAAAATAGTCCAACCTTACCAAAAATAAAGCTTGGACGACACATGCTAGAAGAGTGCAAAAATTAAAGTCACAAAATGCATACTATGTGATTCGAACCTCTTCCTTCAAGCAACACTTATGGCGCCAACTCCACTTTACAACTAGCTTATCTTATGCTAGCTTTTGCCACTTGATTTCCTTAAACATCAAGATCACTTGTTCCACTTCAATAAAGTACTCCTTACCAAAATTTATTCTAATTCCGAATAAATCCGAGCCTTCTCAAGACTATATAATAAACACACAAAATAAATCATTCTCTAGCTAAGCACCGAAATTATGCAACATAACGATACTAAATTTTTAGGATGTTACAATAATCATAGATGAACTTATTCATCAAACAAATTCTATGTTCATATAGCATTATTTCATTCTTCTATATATTATGTTATCAACATTGTAACATACTTAAATAGGGGCTATTATGTTTGAACTATTTGTATGTGTATGGCTTGAGTTGCATTTCTAATTGAGGTGTTTTAGGGTCTAGATATAAGCCAAGGGTAGGCTCGAACTATAGGAAAAATTTTATTTTCAAGCATTGGCTCAGGGGAGCTGAAGGAGCTAGGGGTTAAGTGTATTATGTGGTAAACTTTAGCACAAGAAAGGCCTTGGTAAAGCTGAAAGGAGGTGCCACTTAGGGCCTTAGTCAGTGATGCCACAAGCAGAGGAAGGGAGCTGAGGTTCGAGCTGCAACAATCCCTCTTTGAGGATTTCTTTTTGATGCCAGAGAGGGGAAGAGTTGTGCTCAGCTTAAACTCTGATGGATAACTGTTGAACAAGTCAACAGATTTAAATGGATGGAGAAGAGAGAATTTAGGAGTATGAGAAATTCAAACTCGTTTGAACGAGTGGACAGGAGGGGTTTGAGTAGTTGGCCGAATATTGAATTGTGTAAGGAAGAGTGATCGGTTGAAAGACTTAGGAGGAGTGCTGAAATTCCTTAGTGGCATTTTTGGCTAGTCAAGCTTTGGTACATTCAGTTGAGAAGCAAAACCGAAACCTCTTTTGGCACTTTTTGAATTCCCTTTTGAAGCACCTAGCCGAATCCTAAAGAAGAACCATTTGAGTTTTCTTTCTTTTCCTCCTTTGAAACCAAAAGCGGAAGCACTTTAGGCTCTTACCGATTTCTTTCTTTGGTATTGAGCCGAATCTCCATTTGAATTCCTCTCTTATTTCTTTGAAGCCGAAACACTATTCTCCCTAAATCTCATCTCTTTTTGCTCTCTATTCTTATTGGTTGGCCGAACCTTCTTCTTTCTCAAGCCACTCTCTTTTCCATTGATTCTTTCATCTTCTTCTCACCATCTTTCAAATCGAATATTCCCCTTTCATTCTCTCATTTCATGTTGGCCGAATCTCCTTTGATTTCTTTTCTTAAGCCATAGCCAAATTCACCTTGAGTATTCCATCACCATTGCCGAAATCTCTCTCTACTCTCCTCTTCTCATTCTAACTTTTGGCCGAACATCAATCAAGCATGGATCTCTCTTGTCTTCTTATCTAATCAATTTTCGTGTGGGTAAGTTGTCAAGGCCAAATCTCTTCTATCTTCTTTTCTTTCTCTGTTGACTCATATGGAGCAAAAACTGAATTTAGGCATTTGTCATGATTCTTAATCATCTATGAAATCAGATTCTCTTAGGTTCTTTGGGATTTTGAGGCAGTGGATTGTGGTCATCTACTCTCTATCAATCGGGTTCGTTCAAGACTGTGGTAAGGTTACATGTCAAATTAACCTTTCTCTTATTGTTATGAAAAGTCGAAGGCTATTACTCCATGTTGTTTAGTGTTGGCCGATTGTAGGGGAAGGTTCATCGTAGTGGGCTTCGGGATTTGTTGGAGTACGAAAGGAATCAAGGAAGAGGGGATCTAGTGCGTTAGATCATGATCTACGGGATTCAGTAGTCATGTTAGTAACTAGGTGTGTATCTTACACACTTCATAATCTGTGTAAACTTGTTAATAACCTGAAACTTTGTTAAAAGCGGAAACTGTGTAGATTTCGATTTGGTACCCTTATGGGTATAAGCAAGGATTCGGGTAAGTCCGTTTGATAAGTTTAATATATTTGATTTTGATGAAATCGCATATGCTATGGTTTACTATATGTTTAATGATTAAGCATGTTGGCATGATATGTATATGCATGTGCATTATTGTGGGCAATATGAGAGGAGGGGGGAGATTGATATCTGTTACTTTGGGTCACCAGTGGTTTGGTACCACAGTTAATATTCATGACTTTGGGTCACCAGAGGTTTGGCACCTCATAGCGACCCGTCCCAGTGGCTTAGCACCACAGTGGGTTGGCCCCACATTTGATAAAACGGGATTGTCGCCAGTGATTTTGGTATCACAATGTGGGTTGGCCCCACATATGGATTATTCGTGACTTTGGGTCACCAGTGGTTTGGCATCACATTATTATTGATATCAGTGACTTTGGGTCACCAGTGGTTTGGCACCACCAGTGCTTTGGTACCACATGGGGTAGGAAAAGGAGTTGTGGATGGCTAGGTTTGGGTGCATGATATGTTTTCTTGATTATGACCTGTGTAAGAATGTTTCTATAATCAGGACGGGGATTATGCACTGAGTCTTGGTGACTCACCTCTTCCCTTATCTTTTCAGGTGGTTCATAGATCATGGATGAGGAGCCGGGTGGACTCGAGGTGGTCATGCGTTACTTGTTTTCGGTATTACATGGATTTTTAACTTGGGTACTTTATCTTTATATTTTGGTCTTATTTTGGTTTGTAATAAGGCCATTAGTATTTTTATTTTGGGTTTTATTATATCTGCTTTAATTTTCTAAATGTTGCTAAGTACACTGTTTAACATGTTTTAAATAGCCTGATAATCAAGTTTTCGAAATTATGCTATGCAATGGGTTTTTAAACGTTACCATTGGGTAATAAAACACATAAGGTGATAATTAAACTAACTTAAATGATTTTCAAATCTAAGTTTTTCCAAAGCTCCAATACAAACGGTTTTAAAGTAACTGAGTCTAATCCATTCGGGTTTCATTAAACTTGAACATTTTCTTAAGTAATGAATGACACACGAGCTTAAAAAAAAAACCCTTTTGGGATTTCAAGCAACTAAACGTTTTCAACTATACATGCACCGGATTTCTGCAAACACAAAGCAAACAAAGAAGCTTTTTCACTGAAATTAAACCAGCAACTTGTTTTCTTCGAAATGTTTTCACTCTGTGACATGCCAGATTCGGTCATGGTGTGTTGATCGGGTTTGGGGTGTTACAAACATTTTCATATGTTTCAGGAAGATACATGTAAAAACCCATTTCTTTTAATGTCAGGATTTTACTTGTTGAATTACTAAAAATATTGATGGATACTCAGGAAGTACACACAAAGTGTACAAATCAGTAAATCTGTCAATTCATATTCTGAAATACCCATTAGGGCACTTATTCAGAGAGCATACTCTCGAGCCACATATCATACAACAAGATTAGTAATCCAGGCTAAATCTTGTCTGTAACATAAACTCTAAGAGTTTTGTCAGGATTACCAGTCCAGGCTAAATTCTTTTTGTGGCAAATATTCTATAGAGCTTAAGGATTACCATTCCAGGGTAAATCCTTTCTGTAACATTAATCTGGATTACCAGTCCAGGCTAAATCTAGACTATAATATATGCTCAAAAGAGCTTAATTAGGATTACTAATCAAGGCTAAATCCTAATTGAAACATTTGCTCGAGAGGCTTATATCAGGATTAGCTATTCGGGCTAAATCCTATATGGAATGAGGTCAATAGGATTACTCGTCTAAGCTAAATCCCATCAGCAACAAATGCAGGACCTTATTCATTTCGGGAAATCACCTTTATCCATCGATTTTTTCATTTATTCAAATGAAATTTGACATTTATCAGTCAATTGTTGGATATGTGATGAATCTCATATTTTTATGCATTTATGCAATTCATATGTTCACATTCAACTCAAGCATAAAAATAACATTTTTATCATTTATCACTTATCGGGTATTACATTTATTTAAGACACTTTCATTTATCGAGATTTAACGAATATGTGATCATTTCACATATTTATGGCATTTATACAATTTACATACACAAGATTCAATTCAAGCATATAAATATATACAATTTAGTTATACGAACTTACCTGGCTAAATTGCAGAAATACCAAGATTCAAGGGTATTTTGGTAATTTTTCATTTCCCTATTTTTCATCCAATCTTGATCTAAATTAATAATCTCATTCAATTTATTAATTTAGACAATAAACAATTAATTTCCCTCAATGTGGTCTTTTTAACATTTTTACAAAATTGCCCCTAAAGTTTTACTTTTATTCAATTTAGCCCCTGAGCCTAAAACATACAAATTAGCCATTTTTAATATAAACTCATGCTAGATGAATATTCATAATTTTTCCTCCTCCTCTCCATTCCACATATTTAATATATATACCATGCTTATAAGTAACATTATCTATAATTCCTCTATTTACTTAAATATTCATTCAAAGTCGTTCACTTGAGACATAGTCACTAAATTATTTAAATCTTGAGCTACAGAATTCAAAATTAAGATTCTCTTTATGGTTTTAAAACTAGACTCAAATATCTATCTACCATAAAAATTTCAAAATTTATAATTTAGCCAATAAGTACAGTAAAATCTTTAAATTTATCTACTGTTCTGCTGTTTGACAGCTTCACCCTTTCTTTACTAAAAATTAATTATCTTTTAGTATGAGATTTGGATGATGTTCTTGTTTATTTCTCTTGAAAATATACTCATTAAAAATTTAAACAAATAAATTTAAACCCACAAGTATTTTTACACAATTTTAATTATTTTCCAAATTCAGAATAGGGGAACTGGAAATCATTCTGACCTTGTCTCACAAAAATTTATTATATCTCATAATTCACAATTCCATTGCTTATATCATTTCTTATATGAAAAACTAGAATCAATAAAATTTAATTTCATATTTTATTCAACCTCTAATTCAATTTTCACAATTTTTGGCAATTTTTCAAAGTTAAACTACTGCTGTTGTCCAAAATTATTTTAGTACAAAATGTTGATTACCAAGTTTATAACACCCCTATTCCCTTTCTCTATAATATTTCCCATCACTTTCTCTTATTTCCCTTCACTAACATATCAAGAATATAGAACCTTATATAAGAAAACTCTACTCGTAACAGCCCGATTTTGACCCTAATTGGAATAGTGGTTTTGGGACCACAAATCTGAGTTAGTAAAATATTTTAATATTATATTTGGTGCCTATGATTTATGATTGAGCATGTGTTAAAATTTTGTGAGTTAATTTGACTGTATGTGTGTTCAATTTAAGAAAAAGGACTAAATCGCATAAGTGGTAAATGTAATATCCCGGGTTAGGGGCTATTTTGTTGCTGCATGTTATTGCATGTGTTTAGTGTCTTTGTGTTGCTATTTGGTGTTTTAGGGGCTTAATTGTAGCCTAGGGTGTGCTTGAGTGAATGGGAAAATTTTGGTTTTGGGTGTCAAGTCGGGAGCTGTTGGAGCTAGGGTATAAGGGTTTTCTTTGGTATTTTATTGCACAAGTGAAGAGTGGCAGAGTGGCAAGGGAGGAGCTTGGTGTGGCGTCATCCACATGTGAGGGAGGTCCAGAGTTCAAGCAGAGAGTCCCTTTTGTCACTTATTTTGGGCTGCATAGGAGGGAGGAGTTGTGGGTGATTTAAACTCCACCTTGGACTTGGTCAAGTGGTGACTTGGATGGTGGAGAGCAAAGTGTGGAGGAGGACTTGGTCCACTCATTTCAAATGAGTGAATGGGAGCTTTGGGGATTGTGGCGAAATTTAGGGGAGTTGGAGGGGAAAGTGGCGGCTTAGTGTGGGAGAGGGAAGGCAGAATATGCCTTTGCATCTTTGGTGCATTTTCGGTCATTTTGGTAAGCTAAAGTCCTCTCTTTTGTCAAAAAAACAAACCAATTTTCTTTGTAGAAATTCTCTCATTGTTGTTCTTTCTTGCATCTATTGGAACCAAAACTCAAGCCTCTAAAAACATTTCTCTTTCCCATTTCTTCTTTTGTAAACCGAAATTCTTCTTCTCTCAAAAGCAATGAAACTTTCCAAGTAAATTCCTCCATCTTTCCTTCGTGAAGTCAAAGCCTAGTTGTCAATTTGTTTTATTTTTCTTCAAACTCCTTGATAGCCGAATGTGCTCATTCATCACTTTTTCTTTTTCAATTGTGTGGCAAACCTATATCCCTTCTTCTCACATTTTCTTCCTCTTTCTTTAATTGTACAAAGCCGAAAGTAGGGGTGTTAAGCACTCAAGCGAACCCTTCTCATTTGTTGGCGATTCCTTCTCATCTCTTAAACCATTTTCCTCTGTTGTACTTACGAGTTTTAAGCGGAATACCTCCCTTCTCTTAGTGTTTTGATTGGCCAAATTCTTTCCTTCTTTTGATCAAGGTGTTGGCGAATCTATCCCTCTTCTAGTGGTTGTCTTGGCGAGTATCGGTGGTGTTTGGAGGCCTTCCTTCCATCGGTTGGAATTGGTAAGTCCTTGGCGAATGGTCATCTCCTTTCTCTCCTTATACTTTGTCAAGGTTGGTTGATTAAGGGCGAAAAGGGTCATCTTTGGAAGGATTCTAATCTCTTTGTTATAGGGTCTTTGGAGTGTGAAAGCAAGCAAGGGAATCGTTATTCTTTTGTTAATCGATTGGTAAGTAGGGGTAAGTACATGGTATTGTTATTATTTCAATCTTTTTAGGTTCGATTAAGGCAAAGTAACAAAAGATTAACTGTTCATCTTTTATGGTGTAGCCGATTGCTAAGGAGAATCATTGGGTGATTCGGATTTGGTAGGAAACCAAATCATCTTAAAAGGATCTAGTAATCGAGGGACTTAGATCATTTTCGTTGGATTCTAGACTCGTATTTACCGGTGTGTAAACTAACACATACATTTAGTAATATGATTGATAACTTTGTGTGATGATTAATGAAACGATGATGATTGATATGATACCTAATGGGTATGATTACGGACTCGGGTAGGTCAAGATTATTATTATGAGTTTCTTGATGATCTATATGATACCATGGTCGTGGATATATGTGACATGGGATATGAGATTAGACATATTAGCATGATATGCATGATTATATGATATGCATGATTACATGAGTGTGGTATGTTGATGGGTGATACGAGTGGAGGGAGCGGTGATATTTTGTCTTGTGAGCACCGGTGTTTTAGTAACACACTTTGTGACTTTGGGTCACGGAGGTTTAGCACCTCCGGAGGTTTGGTACCTCGGCGTCTCGTCCTGTGGTTAACACCACCGTGGGTTGGCCCCACTTGTGAGATATGGGATTGACGCGCGGTGATTTGGTATCACACGATGGGTTGGCCCCATCAGCATTTGTGACTACGGTCACGGTGCTTTAGTAGCACAATTGTGTCTTTGGGACACGGAGGTTTGGCACCTCATTGCGACTTGTCCTGTGGTTTAACCACCGTGGGTTGGCCCACATGAGATATGGGATCGTCGCTAGTGATTGGGTATCACACGATGGGTTGGCCCCATCATTGGATTTGTGACTTCGGTCACTAGTGCTTTGGTAGCACAATTGTGTCTTTGGGGCACCGGTGGTTTGGTACCACATTGACGGATATTGTGTCTTTGGGACACCAGTGTTTTGGTAACACATTGTGACTATATGTCACCAGTGGTTTGGCACCACCAGTGGTTTGGTACCACACGGGGTAGAAAAGGTGATATGGATGGTTAGGATCGGGTTGCATTAATTATGTTGCTTTGTATGATGTGTGTTAGCATGTTGTTCTTCGGGAGCGGGATTTACACACTGAGTCACTCGACTCACCCTCTCCTTTGACATTTCGGTACTCGTGAAGCGGACATGGGCAGGGATGGACTCGGGTGCACATGCCATGCTTTAATAAAAGTGTTGCTCGGACTATTGAATTGGTACTTTAGCTTATTTAATTTACTTGGGTTTTATATTGGATTTGTAAAAGGCCTTTAATTTATGTTTTGTGATGTTTATGTTTTAATTAGATTTTTAATATGCCTTAACAAAACAAGTTGGTATGAATTTTACTAAAACTTGGAAAGATAATGATTTCAAAATTATAACGCAATGTGTTTTTAAACCATACCATCGGGTATCACACTATGTCTTTATAGTAAGCAAATTCAAATGATTTTCAAATCAAACTTGTATTACTCCTAAGTCTAAAAGGTTTAAGTAACACTAAGAAACTATTAAGGTTTAAATGGTTTAAACTCGTTTAACCACACATTACAGTTAAGATTTCAAAATCTCGGGTTTCAAATACACCATCGATTTCAAACAAGTCTACTCAAATTGTCTTCAAAATACCTTTGTGTTTTCACTTTCGGCTTTTAACGAAAAATTTAACCTCTCACAAACATGTTTCCCGTAACATACCGATTCGGATGTGGTGTCTTGTCCGGGTTTGGGGTATTCTGATAAAAGTAGCCTTTTATTTGATTAAGTGATTAAATTGATGTGTCTTTATAAAAAATGAGACCTTATGTGGTAAATTATCCTTTTTGTAAGTATAGTGGACGACAATAGGCATATAATATGCTTTAAAATGTTTATTTTATTAAGTTAAAAATGATAAAATCACATTATAATATTATAATAAAATAAAACCAAAACAAAACATGCATTTGCTTCATATTTCTTGATCGAATGCCAAAGAAAGGAGAAAAGAAAACTTAAGCTACATTCGGCACTTGAAATCTTTGATTAAGGTATGGTTTCGTTTCAGTTTTTGATAATTTTTACGTTTTTGAGATCGTTGCTATGTGATTTAGCTAGCCCATGCTTGAATTTTTTATTTGGTTGTGTATTTCGTGTATTTCCATTGAAGAAAGCTTGTTGTTTTTTTGGTTTGATGATGGAATATTGATTATATGTGATAGATTAACAAGTTTTGTTCTTGAATTTTGATGAAATTGAGTGAGTTGGATTAAATTGCAAAAATAAATTTTTGAAGGACTAAAATGTGAAATAAACGAATTGTATGAGCTTGTAATAAGATGATGATGATTTGCCCCTAAAGAAATGTAGTCAAATTTTGAATATTTTGTGTTTTGTGCAATAGGGACTAAATTGTAAAAAGTGCAAGATGTTAGGGGTAAAAATGTAATTTGCTCATTTATGTGTTTTTGGACTAAATTGAATGAAAATATGTTGAATGAACTTAATTTGAAATTGATTTATATCAAGAACCAAAAGGATCGGGATTGGATCGGGGAAAGGAGAAGTTAATTGAATAGTCGAAAAACAAAGTCCGTCGATACTCGAGGTAAGTTTGTAAGCAACTGGGTTGAATTGAATTTTTATCTATAATTATGTACATGAATTTAATAGAGGTAAATACGTACAATATGTTAATGCCGAATGTAGTATTGGTTGGAAGATGAATTTAGTTGAATGCGAAGTATAAGTATATGTTAATAATATAGCTTTGTGTGACATTGATTTAAGAGATAAATTTGGCCGGATGTGATGTATATTTGTATAACATTAGTATTGCCTAATGTGATGTATATTTGTGTATAATTAGTAAAGCCGAATGTGAAGTTGACATATAGATGTAATAAGCTAAATTATATGTATATATATAAGTGGTTATTGAAGTGAGTAACAAGTTTAATTAAAGCACTAAGTGTGCGAATCTTAATACCGAGCACTGTGTGTGCGAAATCGGTCATTTGACACTAAATTTGTGCAATATTAATGTAATGGCACTAAATGTGTGATACATTACATGTATTTGGCACTATGCGTGCGATATGTTAAGGTGACGGCACTAAGCGTGCGATACGTTACATGGTTCAGCACTGAGAGTGCGGGTTTATGGATTTTCCAAGGATACCGGTTAGTGAAATAAGTTAAAAATAAATAAATAATCAGGTATGTGATTCATGATGGTTTGAAAATTAAGTACAAATTTAGTAAGTGATATTTGTATATGAAATTAAAGAAATGTGATGTATATTTGCTTATGAATTTGTTTTGAGATTAGAAAATGGTTTATATTTCAAGGTGCAACCTTGTAACACCCCAAACCCGGCCCATGTGTCCTGACCGGATTTGGTATGTCACGGAGTAAAATAATTGGAATCGTGTTGAGTGTCTGGTGAAAACTTGTTAAAAATGTGGCTAAGGTATTAAAACGGGGTTTGATAAAACTCAGTTGGGATTATTTTTATAAATATAGTTGGGTTGATAAACCCTTTGAAAACGTTTGATCATGTAACAATTTAAAATCGTCAAAGTTATAGTTGACTTGGTTTATTTTTGTTACCCGATGGTAACATCTTTAAAACCCGTAGACTTTATTAAGTTTGAAAAGTTACTTTTAACCGTTTACATAACATTTGTAAATTCATTTGTAGTATAGCATAAGTAAAGTAAATTGACTATGTAAACATCCAAATAAATATTAGCGGCCTTATTACAACCCAAACTAAAAACTTAGAAAAGAAAATAAATAAACTCAATGATAATAAATTAAATTCAAATCCATCGAATAAGCATGGCCGCCTCGAGTCCTCTCCGCTCCATCTCGCGATCTACTCATACGCAAAATAGTATGGGAAGGGTGAGTCACCAAGACTCGATGTGTAAATCCCCACCCGGAAATGTAACTCATACACAAGATATTAATAAACATGCAATTATGTAACCCAACTAACCATCCATACTCCTTTACTACCCGTGTGGTCAAAACCTTTGGTGGTCAAAACCACTCGGTGACTAAAGTCACAAATCAAATGATGGGGCCAACCCATCGTGTGGTCAAAACCATCGATGACCATAGGTCACAAAATATCATAATGTGGTCAAAACCATGGTGGTACCAAACCACCGGGACTTAGTCACAATTATCATCGGTGTGGTCAAAACCACGGTGACCGAAGTCACAATAAATCGATGGGGCTAACCCATCTTGTGGTCAAAACCATGGTGACGATCCATAAAATCATCCCCTCCTCTCATCAATCCCACCATCATCATGCTTACATAACAATATCATAATCCCATATATCATGCATAGCATTAAACAGCATATGATGGCATACTCAATCATATATCATAGACAAAGTAATAGGGGACTTACCCGGAATCCATGCTTAAGCCCACAAGCATATCTCATAGATCACTACCATAATTATTAACAAGGCAACAATATAGCAAAGTTTACTAATAAAGTGTGTAAAGAGTTTACACACCTGTTACTAACGCGTATCCTAGATCCCGAAGATTCGATCTACGATGCTAGATCTCTTGACCTATATTCGGCCAACAATAGGGTTAGGGACTTTGGCCTATTCGGCCAAACCAAAAAATACCAAAGGCTCTTGCGGCACTTACCTTAAACGGATTTGATTTCCCAACAAATCCCGAAGTCTTAACTAGCCCCTAAATCCATGGCACATATTAATTTCGGCATTCAAACATAAACTTTTTAACAAATGGCCCTTGGCCGAATGATGTATAAGCCTTACCATCACTTACCAAAATAATTTGAAATCCCGGAATTATCACTTGACTTGTCGAGATCCCTACCAAAACACTTGCTAGAATCGGCTATAAGTAAATCTATGGAAAGTGGCCTATGGCTGAATGTCATAACCCACACACCATGCTTACCTTAAATCCCGAAAGACCTCTCAATGCTCCTTAACGCTGGCTTCTAGTGAGGGTTACCAATCTGAGACCCTGAATAGGTTCGGTTATACACAAAAATTCAGTGTTAAACCTCATGGTTTCGGCTGACCAAAACAATAATAAAAGAATTAAACTTAGAGAGATCCCTTACCACACTATTAAAATCAGCAGCACCCTACCTTAGGGGGATTCGGCTAACACAAGATGGAGGGGTTGGAAATTCTTGAGTGGAAGAGGGGGTAGGTTCGGCTAATAGGAATAAGGAAAAGAGAAGGAAGAGATGTAGGGAATTAATGGTGGTTTCGGCTTTGTAAAAGAAGAAAGAAAGTAGATGGGAGATGAGGGAGATTCGGCCAGCAACCAAATGAAAAGAAGAAGAGAACTTGCTGATTGATTTTCGGCACACCCTTGCTTAACACATAGCCGAATATGGATGGCCCTAAGGAGTCCCAAAATCGGCCATCACCCCTCTCTTTTGTGATAATTTCCAGCTTAATTATCACCCAAAAAAATAATATTTATCTCCTATCCACCTCTTCAACAATTCAAATGAAAATAAACCACTACACACACCCTTCCAGCCGATATTAATGTGCAAAAATTAGACTTATCCTCATCACCTTAAGAGTCCATAATCGGGCCATCACTCATTCTCCCATTCATGCCGGCTTCCAAAAAATAAAATAAAAACCAACTGCAGTTTCTTTGGTTCGAACCCAGGACCTCACTGCCACAGCCCTCCTTATAACGCCCCATGCCATTCCTCCCAATTGACTTTCATGTCATAACACCTTACCATTTAATTATAAGGCCTTCCTAGGCCGATCACCCCAAAAATAAAATGCCAAAACGCCACTCCAGCAGCTCGAACCTATGACCTGCGTCTATCTTCTCATCCAACTCTTAAGTGGTGCATGAAAGCCACTTAGCCAATTAGTTCTTTGTGTCATGCTTCTCCCGAATTTTTACTTAAGCCCTATCTCACCTAGCTCCCTCCTTTTAAACACTTAAAAAGAAATTTTTAGTTCTAAATTTGACCTAGTTCGGGGCTATGACTAGACCCTAATATATGTCTAGCAAACGTAGAATTCATTTCTTCAAGCACACATATGAATAAAATTAAATTTTTAACAACCCCTAATTTAGGATGTTACAGTTCTACCCCCTTAAAAGAATTTCGGCCTCGCAATTACCTGGATCAGAAGAGCTGGGGGTATTGCTGCAACATCACATCCTCGGGTTCCCATGTGGCCTCCTCCGTACCATGATTCCGCCATAACACCTTCACCAAGGGCACGGACTTCCTACGAAGAACTTTGACATCCCGATCCAAAATCTGTACCGGCTCCTCCTCGAAGACAAGTCTGAGTTCACTTCAATTTCCTCAACCGGCACAACGTGTGATGGATCTGATCGATAGCGCCTCAGCATCGAAACATGGAAGACGTCGTGTATCTGGCTCAATTCTGCTGGCAACTCAAGCTGATAAGCTACCGGTCCCACACGTTTCAACACTGTGTACGGTCCGATGAATCTAGGGCTTAGCTTGCCCTTCCGGCCAAACCTCAGCACCTTCTTCCAAGGTGATACCTTCAAGAAGACCTTATCACCCACTGCATATTCAACCTCTCTTCGCTTAAGATCAGCATAGGATTTTTTCCTGTCCGACGCCTCCCTAAGATGATCCCGAATTACTCTAACCTTATCCTCCGTCTCCGCTACTAACTCTGGACCCAACATCCGACGTTCTCCTAGTTCCGTCCAACATGTAGGAGTACGACATTTCTGACCATACAGCGCCTCATACGGTGCCATCTGAATACTTGCTTGATAACTATTGTTATAAGCGAACTCTGCCAAAGGTAGATACTCCTCCCAACTACCACGAAAGTCCAAAACACAGCCCCTCAACATGTCTTCCAACACTTGAATAACCCTCTCAGATTGTCCATCAGACTGTGGGTGAAAAGCCGTGCTGAAATTCAACTTTGTGCCTAACTCCTAATGTAGAGCCTTCTAGAATCTTGATGTAAACCGAGGATCTCGATCTGAGATAATGGACACAGGTACTCCATGCAATCGTACTATCTCTACGACATAAAACTTGGCTAACCTTTGAAGCCAATAGTCAACCCTTACCGATATGAAATGGGCCGACTTAGTCAACCGGTCTACTACCACCCAAACTGCATCTTTCTTACTGGGCTTAAGGGGAAGCCCACTTACGAAATCCATAGTAATCTCCTCCCACTTCCACTATGGGATCTTTACCTATATGTAACCACGATGGCAATTGATGCTCAGCCTTAACTTGCTGGCATGTCAGACACTTGCCCACTAACTCGGTTACTTCCCACTTCAAACCCGACTACCAAAACTGCTCCCTTAAATCCCGATTCATCTTGCTGCTTCCCGGGTGCATAGCGTATGCACTGCTATGAGCTTCTTTAAGGATTCGCTGCCTCAGCTCATCATCCTTAGGCATGCATACTCTCCCCTGAAAGTACAACACTCTATTGCTACCCAAATTGAAACCCTCGGCCTCTCCATTCTGTACTTGCAACCTTCAAGTATTCAAAGCTTCATCAGTCATCTGCCTTTCCTTAACCTCATTAATCCAAGACGGCTTCACTTGTAACTCGCCAAAAGGCTCCCATCCTCATAGAGACTTAGATGAGCAAACATTGCTCGTAAATCGCTACCCCTTTCGCTCAATGCATCGGCTACCACATTAGCCTTCCCGGATGGTATTCGATTGAGCAGTCGTAGTCCTTCAACAACTCAATCCACCTTCGCTGCCTCAAATTTAAATCTTTCTGAGTCAGGAGGTATTTCACACTTTTGTGATCTGTGTACACCACTGACTTCTTCCTATACAGGTAGTGCTTCCAAATCTTCAAGGCAAATACCACAGCAGCCAATTCCAAGTTATGTGTCGGGTAGTTAGCTTCATGAGGCCTCAACTGCCGTGACGCATAAGCGACCACCTTCCATTCTTGCATCAATACACACCCTAAACCAGTATGTGATGCATCACAGTACACCGTGAACTCCTTTACGCCTCAGTGAATTAGACCTAGTGCTTCACAAGATCCTCTTGACTTATCGAAACTCTCTTCGCTTCTCAGACCACACAAACGGAACCCCTTTTCTCAACAGCTTAGTCAACGGTGCCGCGATTAAGGAAAAATTTTCCACAAATCTTCGGTAATATCCTGCCAACCCCAGAAAACTTTGAATTTTCGTAACCGACTTTGGTGGCTTCCACTCCAATACCACCTCAATCTTATGGGGATCCACCGTAATTCCCTCGACTGAAACAACATGCCCTAGAAAAGTTACCTCCTTGAGCCAGAACTCACATTTGCTGAATTTGGCGTACAACTGTTTCTCCCTTAGAATTTGCAGAACCATATAAAGATGTGCATCATGCTCCTCTTCCGACTTCGAGTACACCAAAATGTCGTCTATGAAGACCACGACGAACCGATCCAGATAGGGTTGGAAAACCTGGTTCATCATGTCCATAAACGATGCCGCGTATTCATCAAACCAAAAGGCATTACCAGAAACTCGTAGTGTCCATACCGAGTACGGAATACCGTCTTGTGGACATCAGCCTCCTTCACCTTAAGCTGATGGTAACCTGACCTAAGGTCAATCTTAGAGAACACCAATGCTCCTTTGAGTTGATCGAACAGATCGTCAATCCTGGGTAAAGGATACCGGTTCTTTATTGTCAACTTGTTCAGCTACCGATAGTCTATACACATCCTCATTGTCCCATCCTTCTTCTTGACAAAGAGCACTGGAGCTCCCCAAGGCGATACACTTAGTCGGATGAACCCTCTATCCAACAGTTCCTGAATCTGCGCCTTCAACTCTACCAATTCTTTCGGTGCCATCCGATACGGAGCTATAGATATTGACGGTTCGGGTAACAAGTCTATACCAAATTCAACCTCACAGTCCAGAGGTAGACCCGGAAGTTCCTCTGGGAACACATCAACATAGTCCCTTACAGTCCGGACATCTCCCACAGCAACATCCTTAGCTTCCAAGGCACAGACATGCACCACATAAGCTTCACAACCCTTTCTAACCATCCTTTCCGCCTGTAATGCCGAAACCAAATTAGATAGGTAATCTTTCCTTTTACCTATCATCACCACCTCATCACCTTCCATCGTTTTAATACCATGCGCTTAGTTGCGTAATCTAGGCTAGCTCGATACTTTACTAGCCAATCCATCTCGAGGATTAGGTCGAACTCCCGCAATCCATGGTAGTTCCATCAAGTCGACCAAGAACACGACCCTTGGAGTTCTAGGGTACATCCTATAAAGTTTACTTACTTCTACTGAGTGACCTGAATGGGGGCTTAATACGGTCATCTTCCTAACTAAGTAAGCTTAAGAATTGATGATAAGAAGTTCGGAGTTTAGATGCGAGTTTCCACTCGCTACTAGCAATGTACAGTGGGTTAAGCCAATGTCAATCAAAGTATTATAGGGTACACCAAAGATCGTAGTCATTTTGGTACATTTTCACTTTTGATTAGCCTCAATTGCTTGAACCAAACACAACCTTCTTTCTCTCATTTAGTTTTCATTTTGAAACCAAAAACCACAAAGATTAAGCACCATTATTCTTCTTCATTTTCTCTCCTCTTCTGCCGAATGTATCTAAGCTCCATAGTCAATCTCTCTTCTCTTTGATCCTATTCTTTTTATTTTCTTTTCATCTTAATTTTTTCTCTTATCTTTCTCTCATTCGAAATCACCATTATCATTCTCTTCTCTTTCTTTACTTCCTTCTCCTTTCATTCTCTTTCCTCTTTCCCTTCAAAACCGAAACCATTATATTGAAGCCACCATTTTTATTCTTTTATTTTGTGAAGGCCGAATCATCATTTTCTTTTCTTCTTTTTCAAAGTCGAATCTTCAAGTGATCAAAGTAAGATGCTATCAATTATTTTCATCACTTCCTTTCACTTGAATAAGTTTGGAAATCATAATCTTTTATTTCTCTCTTAGGCCGAATCTCTTGAAAAGATTTTGAGAGGAACTTTGTTGAAGACAATCTTAAGTGACCATTCGAATCATCAAGGTAAGACTACTATTTTGGATAATATCAATTTCTTTAGATGGATTACTAATCTAAGTTATCTTTAGGAGCGATCTAAGATCATCAAGATAGGTAAGAAAAGAGCCGTCAAGTGTTTGGAAGAGGAGGTATTCTTTACCATCGAACTACAAACGAAGAGTAGTATCGGGGTTAGAGACTTTCCACCGGTTGTGGACCCTCTGCAACGAGGATCGATTATTCAAGTAAAGCGCATAACCCGAACCACTTTACGTTGGTGGAATATCGACGGGTTTTGATCCATCTAGTGGAGAAAACCGCAAATAACTGGTCATTCGTGAATCCAAGGGTGTGGACGAGCTAGAGTATTGTTCTCACTGTTACTAGGTGTGTAACCATACATTAAAAACTTCCATAGATTTATATTATTAAAAAGTGATTATATGATAGTATGTTTTGACCTGTGGATACCAATTATTGGTATACAAAATTGGAGTATGTTACCCAATATTCCGTTTATTTTGATATATGCATCAATATGAAATAAGCATGACTATATTATGATTTGTGGGTACATAGCATGAAAATCGATTTGATATGTATGTGCATGGGCATATGGGTATGTTTAATAAAGGAGGAAGTATTCGGTGGTTTTACCACACCACTGTGACTTGGTCACATATGTGAAATTGGTGGCTTGGTCACATATTTGACTCCGGTGGCTTTGGTCACATATTTGACTCGTGGCTTCGATCACATATTTGACTCCGTGGCTTCGGTCACATATTTGACTCTGGTGGCTTCTTGGCCACATATTTGGACTTCGTCGTGACTTGGTCACATCTGTTTTGGTGGCTTTGCCACAATAAGGGCGATGCATGTTGATGCAAGAATCGCTTCGATGGTGTGTAGCGGATGGAGGGTCGATTTAGTAATCCCACGGTGTCTGGTTGGTACGGGGTGTATAGCGGATGGATATTTAGGTTGGCGCTGCTTATTCAATCATATCCTCAACATTGAACTATGATGTCTTTTTTTTTTTTTTTTTTTTTTTTTTTTTTTTTTTTTTTTTTTTTTTTTTTTTTTTTTTTTTTTTTTTTTTTTTTTTTTTTTTTTTTTTTTTTTTTTTTTTTTTTTTTTTTTTTTTTTTTTTTTTTTTTTTTTTTTTTTTTTTTTTTTTTTTTTTTTTTTTTTTTTTTTTTTTTTTTTTTTTTTTTTTTTTTTTTTTTTTTTTTTTTTTTTTTTTTTTTTTTTTTTTTTTTTTTTTTTTTTTTTTTTTTTTTTTTTTTTTTTTTTTTTTTTTTTTTTTTTTTTTTTTTTTTTTTTTTTTTTTTTTTTTTTTTTTTTTTTTTTTTTTTTTTTTTTTTTTTTTTTTTTTTTTTTTTTTTTTTTTTTTTTTTTTTTTTTTTTTTTTTTTTTTTTTTTTTTTTTTTTTTTTTTTTTTTTTTTTTTTTTTTTTTTTTTTTTTTTTTTTTTTTTTTTTTTTTTTTTTTTTTTTTTTTTTTTTTTTTTTTTTTTTTTTTTTTTTTTTTTTTTTTTTTTTTTTTTTTTTTTTTTTTTTTTTTTTTTTTTTTTTTTTTTTTTTTTTTTTTTTTTTTTTTTTTTTTTTTTTTTTTTTTTTTTTTTTTTTTTTTTTTTTTTTTTTTTTTTTTTTTTTTTTTTTTTTTTTTTTTTTTTTTTTTTTTTTTTTTTTTTTTTTTTTTTTTTTTTTTTTTTTTTTTTTTTTTTTTTTTTTTTTTTTTTTTTTTTTTTTTTTTTTTTCCCCCCCCCCCCCCCCCCCCCCCCCCCCCCCCCCCCCCCCCCCCCCCCCCCCCCCCCCCCCCCCCCCCCCCCCCCCCCCCCCCCCCCCCCCCCCCCCCCCCCCCCCCCCCCCCCCCCCCCCCCCCCCCCCCCCCCCCCCCCCCCCCCCCCCCCCCCCCCCCCCCCCCCCCCCCCCCCCCCCCCCCCCCCCCCCCCCCCCCCCCCCCCCCCCCCCCCCCCCCCATAGGGTACACCAAAGATCAGAACATACCGATTATAATGTTCGGTGCATCGCCCTCCTCTTGACACCTCATGGCGTAGACCAAACCAGGTTGCCTAGCCTCAGTACCACCGGTACCTCCCCTCGGTACCCCACAACCTCTGCCAGTACCATTACCTCATCTTCCTGCACCACGACCTCTCTGGTGGCTGTTGGTTATCCTTCGTTCGATGCCCGATCCCGACCCTGACAGTTGCCCATCCTCGAATCTAACACATCGTTCATGCTCGGTACCCACAATACCATGAGCATACCTACTCAACCGGAGGAATTCAGCCTCATACTCTGCCACTGCCTTATTGCCTTGAACCAGGTTCAAGAAAGCCTCCCGCTGTGCATCTACGTAGCTAGTTCCAATATACTTCTTTTGATAGGCATCTCTGAAGAATTCCCAGGTGAGATTTTCTTCCACCGTTCCATCCCTTACGGTGAGCCACCACTGGTATGACTCATCCCGAAGCAAAGAGATAATACCCTTCAATTTCTCCTCAGCTGTAAAATTTAGGTCATCCATGATCCTTTCTATTGCTTCCAACCAAGATTCCAAGACTGGTGCCACTTTGAAAACTCCTCTAAATACTTCTATCCGTTAGCCTGGAGTCGTTCAACCACGATTTACGTGCTCTCTGCGACCAGGCCACCTCGTGAACTCGCTCCAACACTCGTAGATCTGGGATACTACATCGTTACCACCGGTCCGATCTTGAAATTCAATTTTTGCACGGCAGATTCGCATCTCATTTTCGACCCATGTTGGACCTCTGGCTCGGACAAAGCCATCCTACCCTTCCACGGCCACGGAGCGAACGCCCTCGACCTCTTGTACTCATTTCTAACGATTCAGTTTATCTATTTAAGAATTTTATGCATTAGTACTTGTTTCACTTGATTATCCATGAAGGAATTTTATGATAAGAGTTTTAGGAGTGGTTCTTTCGTAATCATACATGCAACGCTTTCCATTCATTCATTCAAAGAGGCGTTGTAGTTTTCATTGTGATTGTTTTTCCACTACCGGGTATTTTCGTAATTTGTCCTATGAGGGTATTTTTGTAATTTTTCAAAATAAAAGTTCTCGGATGATTTGTCAAAAGTATTTTGGAGTCATTAAATTTCGGGGTATTTTGAAAAATTTTGGAATCAGTGGGTATTTGTAATTTTGGACCTGGGGATATTTTGGTAATTTTTCACAAATCACCATTTTTATTCTTTTATTTTGTGAAGGCCGAATCATCATTTTCTTTTCTTCTTTTCAAAGCCGAATCTTCAAGTGATCAAAGTAAGATGCTATCAATTATTTTCATCACTTCCTTTCACTTGAATAAGTTTGGAAATCATAATCTTTTATTTCTCTCTTAGGTAGAATCTCTTGAAAAGATTTTGAGAGGAACTTTGTTGAAGACAATCTTAAGTGACCATTCGAATCATCAAGGTAAGACTACTATTTTGGATAATATCAATTTCTTTAGATGGATTACTAATCTAAGTTATCTTTAGGAAGCGATCTAAGATCATCAAGATAGGTAAGAAAAGAGCCGTTCAAGTGTTTGGAAGAGAGGAGGTATTCCTTTACCATCGAACTACAAAGCGAAGAGTAGTATCGGGGTTAGAGACTTTCCACCGGTTGTGGACCCTCGCAAGCGAGGATCGATTATTCAAGTAGTGCGTACAACCGAACCACTTTACGTTGGTGGAATATCGACGGGTTTTGATCCATCTAGTGGAGAAAACCGCAAATAACTTGTCATTCGTGAATCCAAGGGTGTGGACGAGCTAGAGTATTGTTCTCCTTTGTTACTAGGTGTGTAACCATACATTAAAAACTTCCATAGATTTATATTATTAAAAAGTGATTATATGATAGTATGTTTTGATTGTGGATACCAATTATTGGTATACAAAATTGTGTATGTTACCCAATATTAGTTTATTTTGATATATGCATCAATATGAAATAAGCATGACTATATTATGATTTGTGGGTACATAGCATGAAAATCGATTTGATATGTATGTGCATGGGCATATGGGTATGTTTAATAAAGGAGGAAGTATTCGGTGGTTTTACCACAATTCGGTGACTTCGGTCACATATGTGAAATTGGTGGCCGGTCACATATTTGACTCGGTGGCTTCGGTCACATATTTGACTCGGTGGCCGATCACATATTTGACTCGGTGGCGGTCACATATTTGACTCTGGTGGCTTGGTCACATATTTGGACTTGATCGGTGACTTGGTCACATCTGTTTTGGTGGCTTTGCCACAATAAGGCGATGTGCATGTTGACTGCAAAGAAGCGCCTTCGATGGTGTGTAGCGGATGGAGGGTCGATTTAGTAATCCCACGGTGTCTTTGGTTGATGCGGGGTGTATAGCGGATGGATATTTAGGTTGGTAGGGCTTGCATTTCATTTCATATACATATCCATGTAACATTGTATGATTATTATATGATCTGCTATAAAATGGGCCTTTGGGCTAAATTTGAGTAAAATGGGCCTTTGGGCTAGATTTGAGCTAAAATGGGCCTTTGGGCCAAATATTTGATTAAATGGGCCTATGGCCATATGTGAAAATTTTGGGTTTGAAAGCATTACATAAAATGGGCTTTTTAGTGTATGTGTTATACATTGAGTTTATGACTCACCCATTTTATGGGATAACTTTTCGAGATAACTTCGTAGTGCGATGGATCGGAATGACAAGGATTTCGAGGTGGCGATTGCTCGTAATAAGTATTGTGGAGATTTTCCAACTTAAACTTTTAAGTTAATTTTATAATTTAGACTTTATTTTGGGTTTGCCAAATTTTATGTAATAAGGCCACTATAAATTATCTTTAATTTTGTGTTTGGATTTATTTTAAATTACGCCATGAATAATTATCAAATATCTAAATGGTTTTCGATAAATTATTTAAAATGTGTTTATTACTATTATATAAATGTTTTCAAAGAAATTTTCTTAAGTTTGGTTTCCTTTTGATTTAATTAATTCCTTTCAAAAATAATGTTTCCGCTAAAGTTTTACTTGAGGAACATACCAAATCAGTTGGGCTTTTTGGTAGGGTTTGGGGTGTTTCATAACCTCAGTACCAATTTACCTCCCTCGGTGCCCACGACCTCTGCCAGTACCATTGCCTCCTCTTCCTGCACCACGACCTCTCTGTGGCTGTTGGTTATCCCTTCTGTTTGGTGCCCGATCCTGACCTTCTGATCTCAGTCTAGCTGCCTTCTTTGGACAATCTCTAACTCGATGCTCCAAGGACCCACACTCGAAGCATCCCCGATTACCATTCCAACACTCCCCCGTGTGAGACTTGCCACACCGAGCACACCGTGGCGGCCATTGAGGATTAGCAGTAGTAGGCCTAGCAGCTTGATCTAACCCACCAAACCTTGTCTTCTTCTGCTGATTACCCGAGAACCTTGAAGGTCCCGAGCTCCTCTTATTCCAATTCTAATCTTGGTTCTGTCTAACCGACTGTCTTACCCCTTCAGCAACCTTCGATTTCTCCACTAAGACAGCAAACTCTCATTCCTGTTGTGGAGCTATCATCATCCTCAGCTCATCTCTCAGCCCATCCTCGAATCTAACACATCGTTCATGCTCGGTACCCACAATACCACGAGCATACCTACTCAACCGGAGGAATTGACCTCATACTCGCCATCGCTTTATTACCTTGAACCAGTTCAAGAAAGCCTCCATTGTGCATCCACGTAGCTAGTTCCAATATACTTCTTTTGATAGGCATCCCTGAAGAATTCCAGGTGAGATTTTCTTCCACCGTTCCATCTCTTACGGTGAGCCATCAATGGTATGACTCATCCCGAACCAAAGAGATGATACCCTTCAATTTCTCCTCAGCTGTAAAATTTAGGTCATCCATGATCCTTTCTATTGCTTCCAACCAAGACTCACAAGACTGGGTGCCACTCTGAAAACTCCTCTAAATACTTCTGCTCCGTTAGCCCGGAGTCGTTCAACCACAGATTTACGGGCTCCTGCACCCGCGCCAGCCTCAGCAACTCGTTTCAACACTCGTAGCACTACTTGGGATACTACATCGTTACCACCAGTCTGATCTTGAAATTCAGTTTTTACCGCCGGCAGATTCGGCATCTCATTTCCAGACCCATGTTCGGACCCTGCTGGCTCGGACAAAGTCATCCTACCCCTTCCACGGCCATGGGCGGACGTCCTCGACCTCTTGTACTCATTTCTAACGATTGCGTTTATCTGTTTAAGAATTTTATGCATTAGTACTTGTTTCACTTGATTATCCGCGAAGGAATTTTATGATAAGAGTTTTAGGAGTGGTTCTTTCGTAATCATACATGCACACAGTTTTCCATTCATTCATTCAAAGAGACGTTGTAGTTTTCATTGTGATTGTTTTTCCACTACCCAGGGGTATTTTCGTAATTTATCCTACAGGGGTATTTTTGTAATTTTTCAAAAATAAAAGTTCTCGGATGATTTGTCAAAAAGTATTTTGGAGCTGTTAAATTTCTGGGGTATTTTGAAAAATTTTGGAATCCGTGGGTATTTCGGTAATTTTGGACCTCGGGGATATTTTGGTAATTTTTCACAAATTAGGGTGAATTTGTAAAATTTAACAAATCAGGGGTATTTCAAAAGTTGTAAAACTTTGAGGGCTCTTTTTGATAATTGCATTTTCCAAAATAGTGATGTTGCAAAATTTTGAAGATCAGGGTCATTCTGGTAATTTTGTTGGTTATGGGCATTTTTGTAATTTTCCTAATCAGGGCATTTTCATAAAAAGGTTTTCAAAATTTGGTTCTAATTGATTTCACAAAAGAAGGATATTTTGGAAATTTTTCATATGGAGGGTATTTTGGTAATTTACAAGCCAGGGGTATTTTGGGCATTTTTCAAACTGAGGGGTATTTTGGTCATTCTTTTTTTAAGTAAGATTTTAATTACTTCAAAAACAAATGGCTAGTCCCTTTCGGGTTTTAGTTATCGAGTTTAGCCTGTGGGTGTCGTCTCAGCTAGGATGAACCGTCACTACGCACCAGGTAGGATTCGAGTGAGTAGGAGGTGAGTCACTAGGACTGCTTAAATACCAGGCTCCCACTGAATCCAATCCAAGACATGCGTATAACGATTGCCACATCCCTTGCTCAGTGACAACTCATAGGGTTGTTCAAGAAATTATTGGGGTATGCATTGTTTGTTGGGGTATGCTAACCTTAGGGTTCAACAATTTCTATTCTAATAGTCTACGTTGCCCATTTACCCTTCTACCCCTCATCAAATATTCACAAAGAAAATAGACAGAATTACTTACGGGCGGATTGGTGCCGGAGACTCGGTGCCATGCTGTTCAAGCCAAAAATAATTTCAAAACATTCCAATAAGGCCTACTAACATAAACAAAACATTTTGGGCCTTGGGCCCCCACAGTCGAGTTTTGAACCGGGCTCTGATACCAAAAATGTAACACCCCAAACTCGACCCATGTGTCCTGACCGGATCTGGTATGTCACGGAGTAAAATAATTTGAATCGTGTTGAGTGTCTGGTGAAAACTTGTTAAAAATGTGGCTAAGGTATTAAAACGGGGTTTGATAAAACTCAGTTGGGATTATTTTTATAAATATAGTTGGGTTGATAAACCTTTTGAAAATGTTTGATCATGTAACAATTTAAAATCGTTAAAGTTATAGTTGACTTGGTTTATTTTTGTTACCCGATGGTAACTTCTTTAAAAACCCGTAGACTTTATTAAGTTTGAAAAAGTTACTTTTAACCGGTTTACAAAACATTTGTAAATTCATTTGTAGTATAGCATAAGTAAAGTAAATTGACTATGTAAACATCCAAATAAATATTAGCGGCCTTATTACAACCCAAACTAAAAACTTAGAAAAGAAAATAAATAAACTTAATGATAATAAATTAAATTCAAATCCATCGAATAAGCATGGCCGCCTCGAGTCCTCTTCGGCTCCATCTCCACGATCTACTCATCTGCAAAATAGTATGGGAAGGGGTGAGTCACCAAGACTCAGTGTGTAAATCCCCCACCTGGAAATGTAACTCATACACAAGATATTAATAAACATGCAATTATGCAACCCAACTAACCATCCATACTCCTTTACTACCCCGTGTGGTCAAAACCACTGGTGGTCAAAACCACTGGTGACTAAAGTCACAAATCAAATGATGGGGCCAACCCATCGTGTGGTCAAAACCACTGATGACCATAGGTCACAAAATATCATAATGTGGTCAAAACCACTGGTGGTACCAAACCACTGGGACTTAGTCACAATTATCATCGGTGTGGTCAAAACCCTTTGGTGACCGAAGTCACAATGAATCGATGGGGCCAACCCATCTTGTGGTCAAAACCACTGGTGAAAGTCCATAAAATCATCCCCCTCCTCTCATCAATCCCACCATCATCATGCTTACATAACAATATCATAATCCCATATATCATGCATAGCATTAAACATCATATGATGGCATACTCAATCATATATCATAGACAAAGTAATAGGGGACTTACCCGGAATCCATGCTTAAGCCCACAAGCATATCTCATAGATCACTACCATAATTATTAACAAGGCAACAATATAGCAAAGTTTACTAATAAAGTGTGTAAAGAGTTTACACACCTGTTACTAACGTGTATCCTAGATCCCAAAGATTCGATCTACGATGCTAGATCTCTTGACCTATATTCGGCCAACAATAGGGTTAGGGACTTTGGCCTATTCGGCCAAACCAAAAAATACCAAAGGCTCTTGCGGCACTTACCTTAAACAGATTTGATTTCCTAACAAAACCCAAAGTCTTAACTAGCCCCTAAATCCATGGCACATATTAGTTTCGGCATTCAAACATAAACTTTTTAACAAATGGCCCTTGGCCGAGTGATGTATAAGCCTTACCATCACTTACCAAAATAATTCGAAATCCCGAAATTCTCACTTGACTTGTCGAGATCCCTACCAAAACACTTGTTAGAATTGGCTATAAGTAAATCTATGGAAAGTGGCCTATGGCCGAATGTCATAACCCACACACCATGCTTACCTTAAATCCCGAAAGACCTCTCAATGCTCCTTAACGTTGGCTTCTAGTGAGGGTTACCAATCCGAGACCTTGAATAGGTTCAGTTATACACAAAAATTCAGGGTTAAACCTCATGGTTTCGGCTGACCAAAACAATAATAAAAGAATTAAAATTAGAAAGATCCCTTACCACACTATTGAAATCAAGGCAGCACCCTACCTTAGGGGGATTCAGCTAACACAAGATGGAGGGGTTGGAAATTCTTGAGTGGAAGAGGGGTAGGTTGGCTAATAGGAATAAGGAAAGAGAAGGAAGAGATGTAGGGAATTAATGGTGGTTTCGGCTTTGTAAAAGAAGAAAGAAAGTAGATGGGAGATGAGGGAGATTCACGAGCAACCAAATGAAAAGAAGAAGAGAACTTGCTGATTGATTTTCGGCACACCCTTGCTTAACACATAGCCGAATATGGATGGCCCTAAGGAGTCCCAAAACCGGCCATCACCCCTCTCTTTTGTGATAATTTCCAGCTTAATTATCACCCAAAAAAAAAATAAACACCAACTACAGTTTCTTTGGTTCGAACCCAGGACCTCACTGCCACAGCCCTCCTTACAACGCCCCATGCCATTCCTCCCAATTGACTTTCATGTCATAACACCTCACCATTTAATTATAAGGCCTTCCTAGGTCGATCACCCCAAAAATAAAATGACAAATTGCCACTCCAGCAGCTCGAACCTATGACCTGCGCCCATCTTCTCCTCCAACTCTTAAGTGGCGCATGAAAGCCACTTAGCCAATTAGTTCTTTGTGTCATGCTTCTCCCAAATTTTCCTTAAGCCCTATCTCACCTAGCTCCCTCCTTTTAAACACTTAAAAAGAAATTTTTAGTTCTAAATCTGACCTAGTTCGGGGTTATGACTAGACCCTAAAATATGTCTAGCAAACGTAGAATTCATTTCTTCAAGCACACACATGAATAAAATTAAATTTTTAACAACCCCTAATTTAGGATGTTACAAACCTAATATTGAATGTTTGAGTATTCGGTCTTAAGTCTATGAATTATGATTGTTTATGATTGGTGTTATGATCTTTACCTATGGTTATTAATCTTAGTGATGATTGAAATAATATTGACCTAGTTAGTATATGTTAAATTGTATACTTTTACAATTGCGTATAACTTACTAAGCTCTTAAAGCTTACTTGGTCCTTGGTTGTTCTCGTGTTTTAGATTTCTTTTGATTGATCGTCATGTGCTCAATGATTGTTGTTGAAGCTCGTCACACTATCGTCAATATTTTGGTACCTTTTTGAAAATGAACTCAAAGTCAATGGCATGTATAGGCTATGTTTCTCTTTTGAATTTACTATGAACATAATGTGTATAATGCCATGCAAAAATGGCTAAATCTTGATATTATGGATATTATGTGAAGTCAGTTTTGGTAATAGTTTATAATGGTAGCATATTACATGATGTATTTATATGCTTGTGGTTGGAGTTATGGCGTGATAATAATGATATATATATAATACTATGGATGTTGGATGTTCTTATAATTTGTTTGAACTATTGGGGTAGTTAATATATTTGAGTAGTATAATGTGTATAATTCTTCGGTACATATGATAGTTGAATAAGTAATGAGTGAATTGATTGGTTATAAGTATTCCGTATAAGGTTTAGACATGATATTTGACTTGAAAACCATATATGCTATTATTTATCATTTGTGACCTAAAATGATTAAAGGATTTATTTTGATAAGTGTTTAAAGTGGTAAGTATAAGATTGTATTGGACCATTTGATAATGTTGGCAAATATCACATAAATGAATGTTATATGATAAACCGTAAAAGTAATATATTTTAACCCAATATTTAGTATGCTTTTGGATGATTTAGCCCTTGATTTATGTAAAAAGGTGCACTTAATCCTTTCTTTTCATGTTTATACTCAGGAAAGCACCTGAGGATGAAAAGAACAAGAAACGGGCTTAAAATGGGCCAATTTGGGCCAAAGAGGAAATTGACACGGCCTGGACTTCAAGCCACACGGTTGTGTCTCATCAAAGGCCTGAATCCTGATCTACACGGCCGTGGCTAAAATGACAGAATCGAAACATGGCCCAACCACGACTTACACGGCGTGTGCCATGGTCGTGCCCCTATTACGGGAGAGAGTAATTTCACTCGAATTTGGATACTTAGAGCCAAAGAAACACTTTCCAAAGCTTATTCAAACATTAAGTAGGAAGCAGATTTAAATTAGGACACTTAGGGACCAAGTAAGGGATTCTAAAAGTCTATATAAACACCCTAAGTGCATCTTGAAAGGGGGCGGTGCGCTAGGCCAAGGAGCCAAGCCAGGAAGATCATGTTTTGTGGGATCACTCGAAGATACCCAAGTGGATCCATCTTGAAGAGCCGAAATTCTACTCAAGATGGTGAATTTATCCTTCAATTCTTTCAGGGGGTTTTAGGGATTTTCTATGTTTTGTTTTATCTTTTCTCTTGAGATGTTTTCTTTATTTGTTATGAACTAAACCCTTCAGATACCTGAAGGGGATGAAACCTAGATGAATTTTGTTATTAATTTCTGCATTATATGATAAATACTTAGTTTGTTCATAATTATGAATGCTTAATCCAAATCTGATGTGCTTAGGTGGAGGAGGAATAGACCCTACTTAAGAGTAGATTGAGCATAATTAAGTGGAGTTGATCACACGCCTAGAGATAGGGTGACAAGATTTTGTCGGATTAGGGTGAAACCTAATATGGAAATCCATAGATCGATTTACTGCTATTCTAGGGGGTTATTATAAGTGAATGAGAGTTCCACTAATTAACCTAGGGTTAGATGCTATTCGCCTCGAGAGAGGGTTTAATATATGTTAGGGAGTCTTATAGATCAAACTAAGTAAATAAATCATATGGTTCAGTATTAAATAACAAGTGAAGTCTAGGTGGATTCGTCCTGAGGGTATCATTGTGATCAATTGAGTTTTCTTCAAGTTGTTTCCCTATTCGTTTTTTTGTCTTTGTCTTTAGCTTAGAAATCATTAAACTAGATTAAATCAACCAATCACTCCATATTTTAGGCTAAATAATAAAAAGAAAGTAAGTATTAGTACTTTTAGCTCCTTTGGGTTCGATAATCGGGTATTGCCTAAGCTATACTATTGTTCGATAGGTACACTTGCCTTTAATCGTTGTCAGTGTTAGTCTCAAGGTTCGATCTCATTCATTATAAATTTTAAAGCTTTGATTTCAGCGATCAAGTTTTTGGCGCCGTTGCTGGGGAACTGAAATCTTAAGAAAGCTCTATTTTTATTACTTTAGCCACTATTTTTATTATTTTAGTATATTTTGCTAATTTTATTTCTTCAAAATTTTTTCCTAGTAGGTACCTCTAGTTTATGGCTAGAAGGAACCCGGCAGGACCTTTAGAATACGATAGTGAAATTGAAGCTACCGCTCGAAGGAGTTGTAGAGAAATTAGGAGAGCCCTAAATTACACAGAAGAAGAGCGAGAAGACAGATCCAATCCCACTGAAGGGTTGGATAAGAATAATCCACCACGAGATATGGAAGAAAACAATGCTCGCGTACTATGTATGATTATGCTAAACCTCATTTAATAGGAGCTGAATCTAGTATTATTAGGCCTGCTATAGCTGCTAATAATTTTGAATTAAAGCCTAACACATTACAAATGATTCAACAATTTGTTCAATTTGATGGTTTGCCGAACGAAAACCCAAACACTCATTTAGCTAATTTTTTAGAGTTCTGTGATACTTTCAAAATAAATGGCATTTCTGATGATGCCATTTGTCTTCGATTATTCCCCTTTTCATTAAGAAATAAAGCCAAACAGTGGTTGTACTCATTACCGCGAGGATCAATCACTACATGGGACCAAATGACTGAAAAATTTTTATTGAAATATTTCCCACCGGCCAAAATGGCCAAATTACGGAATGATATCTCTTCTTTTGTGTAGATGGATTTAAAGACATTATACGATGCATGGGAGAGATAAAGGATCTCTTGAGAAAGTGTCCACACCATGGTCTACCCTTGTGGCTACAAGACCAAACTTTCTATAATGGTGTAAATCCCTCAACGAGGCAACTAATCGATTTAGCTGTCGGTGGAACCCTGAACAACAGAACTCCTGAAGTCGCCTACGAGTTCATTGAAGAGATGTCACTGAATAACTATCAGTGGCAAGTTACAAGGACAAAACCGACAAAATCAGCCAGAGTTTACAACCTCGATGCAGCGACCATGCTGTCAAATCAGGTAGAGTTGATGAATAAAAAGCTTGACAGTTTATGTTCCTCGCAGGTATACCCAGTCATGCAGTGCAATACAAGTGGAACTATGGCAAATCCTAAGTACCCACCCTACCAATCAGATGCAGAAACTGAATAGACAAACTATATAGATACTAATTTCAGATCCAATAACAATCCTTATAGTAACATTTACAATCCAAGTTGGAGGAACCACCCAAATTTTTCATGGGGAGGCCAAGGAAATTAAGGGAATCAAAGACAACACCCTCCTCAAAACTTCCAAAATCAGCCATATCCACAAGAGAAAAAGCCAAGCCTCGAAGAGATGCTGACAAAATTTATGGAAAACACAGAAAATCGGTTCCAAGAAACTGAAAAAATAATTAAAAGTAACGAGAACCAAATGGGGGAACTTACGAAGTCAGTGAAGGAAGCAACTAATGCAGTCGAACAACTTGTAAAGCTACTGTTAGAACGACCACAAGTACGTCTACCAAGTAACACAAAGATCAACCCAAAGGAGCAAATTCAAGCCATCTCAGCTAATGACAGTAAAGGGTTAGAGGAACCCATTCTAATACAAGAAAATAAAGTAGACGAAGATAAGGTAGAGGTAACACAAGAAAAGCCAAAACTAGTAATCAAGGAGTACCAACCTCGCATACCTTATCCCGAAGCAATAAAAAGAGATGATTCAGAAGAATAGTTCAATCAGTTTCTTAAACACTTAAAGAAATTACATATTAACTTACCACTTCTTGAAGCTCTTTTTCAGATGCCAGGCTCGAGGAAATTTTTAAAATAGCTCTTGACTAACAAACGCAAATTAGACGAAGAGCACCACATGGAATTAAATGCAGCATGCTCAGCAATGTTACAAAATAGACTACCATGAAAGCTAAAAGATCCAGGGAGTTTTACAATTCCATGTTTAATTGGTAGTTTAGCTATTGATAACGCGTTAGCTAATTTAGGGACAAGCATAAATGTCATGCCTTATACATTATTTAAACTACTAGGTCTAGGGAAGCCCAAACAAACTAGGATGAGTATACAATTAGCTGATAAAACTATTAGAATTCCTAGGGGCATTATCGAAGATGTTCTTGTAAAAATCGATAAATTTGTTTTCCTAATAGATTTTGTTGTTTTATATATGGATGAGGATAATACGATCCCCTTAATTTTAGGAAGACCTTTTCTAGCAATTGCCAAGACTAAAATTGATGTTGTTGATCATGTCAAACAATCGAGTTTTAATATTTATAAAGAATGATCGAACCTATAGACTGACTGCGACAACAATAGAGGCAAGTGCACCTATTGAATAGTAGTATAGCTCAGGAAAGAATATCTTATCGAACCCAAGGGAACTTAAAAGTACTACTACTCACTTTCTTTCTATTATTTAGCCTAAAATATGGAGTGATTGGATTATTAAACTAACGAAATACTTAAACTAAATGCAAAGATAAAAGAATGAATTGGAGAAAGACTTTAAGAAAACTCAGTTGATAAAGACGATACCCTCAGGAAGAATCCACCTATCACTTCACTTATTATTTATTCCCCAAACCATATGATTTCTTTACTTAGCTTGATCCGTGAGACTCCCTAGCCTATATTAAACCCTCTCTCAAAGCGAATAACGTCTAACCTTAGGTTAATTAGTGGAACTCTCGTTCTCTTATAATAACCCCCTAATGAAGCAGTAAATCGATCAATGGATTCCCATATTAGGTTTCACCCTAATCCGATAAAATCTCGTAACCCTATCTCTAGGCGCTCGATCAACTCCGTTCAATTATGCTACATCTACTCTTAGGTAGGGTCTATTCCTCCTCCACCTAAGCACATCAGATTGAATTAAGCAACATAATTAAGAACAAACCAAGTACTTATCATATAATTTAGAAATCAAATAATAAAATCCATCATAGGTTTCATCCCCTTCAGGTATCTGAGGGGTTTAGTGCATAACTAAATATGAAAACATCTCAAGAGTAAAGAATAAACAAAACATAAAAACTCCCTAAAACCCTATGAAGGAATTGAAGAAAAGATCATCCATCTTGAATGGAGTTTTGACTTCTTGAGATGGATCAACTGGCTATCTTCAAGTGACTCCCTAAAAGATGAATGCTTCAGCCAAAAAGCCTCTGCCAAAAAAGCTCCCTTTAATGTCTGCCTTGGGTTGTTTATATAGGCTTTGGGATGCTATACTTGGCTCCTAAGTATCTCCTTCAAGTAGAATTACTATTATGGTGTTTGAGTAGACTTAGGAGTATGTTTCTTTGGCTTCAAGCATCCAATTCTGAGTGAAATTGCTCATTCCCGTGGTAGGGGCACGCCCATGGCACACGCCCGTGTAATTTTAGGGTTGGGCCGTGCCTTGATTCTGTCATTTTGGGTATAGCCATGTAGATCACCAGGCACGCTCGTGTGTGGTAATGAGATGATGCACGGCCGTGCAACTCGTGAGTTGGGCCGTGCTCTAGGTAATCATCAAGACACGATCGTGCAGGTTTTGGGTAAGGCCGTATTGGTTTCTTGCTAAGGCCCAATTACTCTGTTTTAAGCCCGTTTTTGCTCTTTTTATCTTTGGGTGCTTTCCTAAGTATAAACATGAATAGAAAGGATTAAAAGCACCTTTTTACATAAATCAAGGGCTAAATCATCCAAAAGAATACCAAATATGGGGTTAAAATATATTGCTTTTACGATTTATCAAATACCCCCACACTTAAGCTTTTTCTTGCCTCAAGCAAAATTCTCAACTTACAATTAAAACAAACTTTCCATAATTCATAATTCATATCGACAATGTCTCATCATAATTCATAGATAATTTATACATGGATAATTCAACTCAAAGAACCCTAAAGATTCAATTACGATAAGTCACATTTTTATGGAATGAGAACATAAGTATCTCCCCTTATCTAAGTGATTACCTTTAATTCAAACCCAACAAGGATTGACATCCTCACAAAAGATTCACTCAAATCACTCAAAGGTGTTCAAGGTTCAAGAATAAGCGCTCTAAGTCGAACCTGAAAAGTTAATCCCATAAGCTCGCTTGAAAATCAAATCTCCACCACTTTATATGAGATGATACACAGATAAAAAGGTCTTTAATCAAGGTTATAATGGGGCTAGGGTTAAAAGGTGTGGATACATGCTAAATTAGAGGTTATAATCGAGATTGAATTAACTAATTACCTAATCTAAAAATAATGAGCTAAATATGAATATTTACATCCAATGAAAAACTAACAATATCTACTATTGATAATTACTCTATAATAAGAGTATTTTCATCACTCAAATTTTGAAAATACTTTAATATGAGCTTTTTCTTCAACAATTTGAGTTTAAATGCTCTAAGCTCTTTTATATACTACTAATATTGAATATACTTGGATTTTTTTTAGAACAAACTAAAATAAACATAATAGAAGGAACTTTGAAATAACCTAATTCGACAATTGATCAAATCAATTCTCGATAAAGGGGTAGTCAAAGGAATGTTGATAACAAATACAAAGGGATTTTGGGTTAATATTAGTGGGTGAGTCAATAAAAAGGTTGTTAGGATTCAATGGGGTTCACTAGGGGTTAATTTGTATGGGTAGGCTTTTTAGTGTAGTGAACGGGTTAAAGCCTACGTGCCTTTATCATCTCAGTGTATCAAATCATTAATGTGGTCTCGACATGTATAAACGAGGCAAGTTCTAGAATAACAGTTCAAAGTTGACACACTCATAATCAATTAAAGTGAGCACGAAAAAGGGTACATGCTCTATAAGACTCAAAATCTCACAAAAAATTATTGGTGTTTTAACATCAATCATTATAAATTTTGAACTTCAAGGTGATACTCAAATTAGGTTCAACAACCTATCAATTTTAATTTTTAGAAAGTAAACTTATCATGCTCGATTCTCTAGTATTCTTCAAATTTAATTATCAATGCACAATTAACTAAGACTTATTCTAAAACATATTAATAAAAATCATAAATCATTAGAAATTTCATCATAATTAATAATATGAGAAAAATACTTAAGATCAAGACTAATTTCAGGGTTTTGAAAATTATGCAAAAAGTTAGGCACTATTACCCCCACACTTAAGATGTACATTGCCCTCAATGTACAAAGGTAGATAATAAAATTTATGTGCCAAATCAAAAAGATAAGTGGGGAAAGTAATACTCCCTGAAATCTGGATGACCCTTGGCATCTTTGGTGGCGGTGATAGTGTTTTCTATGGGCTCGGTGGAGTGGCTACCGAAAACCAATTTGCTAGATGAAGAAATTGGGTAGCCTGTGAAGATATAGCCAAGAGATCTAGGGTAATAATAATATTATACTAATAATATAATTAAAGATTAAGGAAATAAAATGAAGGAGACTAAGAAGAAAATTGAAATTAAAAGAAAATACTAATGGACTAATGAGTCCTTATTGTTGGATGGTTGCGAGGTGGATGTCACCTCGAAGGCTATGGTGCGTGATTCCCAAGTAGCCTTTAGATCCTAAAACCAAGAAACTAATATGAAATAAATTAATTTAAGTAGGAAATAAGTAAAGATAAGGAAAATAAAGGAGACGAGAAAAGAAAAATAGAACCGAAAAGGTTTCCGAGACCCTTGGCGTGTCAATTAATTGAAGCTACCGGCATGAACTAATGTTGAGGTCTCCTTTGAGGAGATGATGCTTACGTTTCTTCGGCATGATCTTTGTGTTGCTCAAGTGCCTTGGATCTTTTCTATGAATAGGAAGAAAAATTTGAAATAAAAGAGAAAGAATGAATAAGAAAGAAGATGGGACAAAGAGGACGGGCTGTGGGGATTTAAATAGGATTTCAAATCTGGCACATTCCCACGCCCGTGTATCGAGGGTGTGTCGATTCACATGGCCGTATCACACGGTCGTGTTATGGGGTGTGTTGTCCTTCCCCGCCCGTTTAGTTGGTTTGCACGCCCGTTCCTAAAAAGCCAGTATAGGAGCACGGTTGGACTGCACGGGCGTGGTCTGCCCGTGCTAAATAAGTCAGTATCTTAGCACGGTTGTGAGGCACGACCGTGCTATTTTTTCGATGTCCGTACTGTGGGTGGTTGGATCTGTGACATTGGGGGTGGTTGGACTGACTTGCACGGCTCTACTCTATCAGTGTGGTAGTGTGGTGGTCCACACAGCCACGGGCACAGCCGTGAGTAAGTCTATGTGGCCTGGAAACCTGCATCTTTGTTTTAATTGTGGAGAGAGAAGAGAGAAAAGAAAGGAAAAGAAAAATAATTTTGAGAAATAAAAAGTGTTAGCGCTCGGGTTGCCTCCCGAGAAGCGCTTGTTTATAGTCTTAGGCTAGACTGTCTTAGGCTTTGAAAATTTAGGGAGGTTTAAAGGTTTGAATATTTTCCCTCTTACTGACAGTTTTATTTTCATGAAAAAGTTTAGGTCGAGAAGAGTTTACCTTGAAATGGTTGAACATTGGATTGCTTACCTTGACTATTTCATGTGGGAAAGCATCATGTACCTGAAGGAGTATTTCTTCCTGTTTCTTCAGTTCTGTTGAACTGATGTAAGGATCGACTTTATCTAACAGCACTTGATCTTCTATTTTAAAGTGATTTGATGTCCCTATGAGCTATTCTGTGGTTCCTTAGGTTTTATTTCATGTGGATCCAGCTTTTCTTTGGTGTGTATCTTCTGCTCTTCTAAATTATTGATCGTACGATTTTGTGTTGGCTCAGTTTTGATGCTTTGTGATGTTTCCTATGATGAAGGTTGAATAATTTGATTATCTATTGAAACAACTTTCTTACCTTCATCTTATGTGGTTCTGGATGAGTCGAGAGCTTGAAGATTGACTGATTCATCTCCTACACAAAGTATGAGTTCTCCTGTGCCAACATCAATTTTAGTCTTAGCAGTTGCAAGAAAAGGTCTTCCTAAAATTAAAGGGATTGAATTTTCCTCATCCATATCTAAAACAACAAAATCTACTGGGAAGACAAATTTATCAATTTATACTAAAACGTTTTCAATAATGCCCCTAGGAATTCTAACAGTTTTGTCAGCTAGTTGGATACTCATCCTAGTTTGTTTGGGCTTCCCTAGACCTAGTTGTTTAAACAGTGTATAAGGCATGACATTTATACTTGCCCCTAAATCAACTAACGCATTATCAATAGTTAAACTACCAATTAAACATGGAATTGTAAAACTCCCTGGATCTTTTAATTTCTATGGTAGTTGGTTTTGTAGCATTGCTGAGCATGTTGCATTAAGTTCCATATGGTGCTCTTCATCTATTTTGCGTTTGTTTGTTAAGAGCTGTCTTAAAAATCTCCTTGAGTCGGGCATCTGTAAAAGAGCTTCAAGAAGAGGTAAGTTAATGTGTAATTTCTTTAGAAATTTTAGAAACTTACTGAATTGTTCCTCTGAATCATCTCTTTTCAATGCTTCGGGATAAGGTATTCGAGGGTGGTACTTTTTAATTATCGATTTTTCTTGTGCTACCTTTATTTTACCTGTTTCTTCTATCGTTTCTTGTACTGAGGTGGGCTTGTCTACCTTTGTATCCTCTTGAGATGTGGCGGATTGTATCTGTTCTTTTGGGTTTATTTCTATGTTGCTTAGTAGACATCCTTGTTGACGTTCTGAAACAAGCTTTGTGAGTTGTCCCATTGACCTAGTGATTTCCCCGACTTGTTCCTTGATTTATTTGATCGATATTCCTTGGTTATCTAGTGTTGTATCAGTTCTTTGGAGACGGGCATCTGTGTCTGCCATGATCTTTTTCAGCATCTCTTCAAGACTCGGCTTCTTTTTCGGTGGATAAGGTTGATTTTGGTAATTTGGAAGAGGTTGCTACCTTTGATTTCCTTGTCCTCCCCACGAAAAATTTGGGCGATTCTTCCAACTTGGATTGTAAGTGTTACTATAAGGATTATTATTAGATCTAAAATTGTTACCTATATAGTTTGTCTGCTCATTTTTTGCTCTTGGTTGGTAAGGTGGGTACTTAGAATTCGCCACATTCCCACTCGCTTCGCATTGCATGACTAGATGTACCTGTGAAGAACATAAATTATCAAGCTTTTTATTCATTAACTCCATTTGTGTTGACAACATTGTCACTGCGTCTATGTTAAAAACTCCGGCTGATTTTGTCGGTTTAGCCCTTGTAATTTGCCATTGATAGGTGTTCAACGACATCTCCTCAATAAAATCGTAAACCACTTCAGGAGTTTTATTATTCAGAGTTCCACTGGTTGATGAATCAATCATTTTCCTAGTTGGAGAATTCACACCATTGTAGAAAGTTTGGACTTGAAGCCACAAAGGTAATCCATGGTGTGGGCATCTCCTTAGGAGATCCTTATATCTTTCCCATGCATCATATAATGTATCTGCGTAATTCTACGCAAAAGAAGATATATCATTCCTAAATTTAGCCGTTTTGGCTGGTGGAAAATATTTTAAAAGAAACTTTTCGGTCATTTGATCCCATGTGGTGATTGACCCTCGTGGTAACGAGTTCAACCACTGCTTTGCTTTGTTCCTTAATGAAAAAGGAAAGAACCAAAGATGTATAGCATCATCAGAAATGCCATTTATTTTGAAGGTATCACAGAATTCTAAAAAATTAGATATATGAGTGTTTGGATCCTCATCCTGCAAACCATCAAGTTGAACGAATTGTTGAATCATTTGTATTGTGTTAGGCTTTAATTCAAAATTATTAGCAGCTATAGCGGGCCTAACAATACTAGATTTTGCTCCTGTCAAATTAGGTTTAGCATAATCATACATAGTACGTGGAGCATTCTGTTCTTGCATATTTGGTGGATTGTTCTTGTCCATCCCTTCAGTAGGATTGGATCTTTACTGTTCTTCTCTTTGATAGTCTAAGGCTCGTCTTATTTCTCTGCGATTTCTGCGAGTGGTAGCCTCAATGTCACTTTTGTATTCTAATGGTCCTCTCAAATTTCTTCTAGTCATAAACTAGAGGTACTTGATATGCAAAGAAAGAAAGAAATTTAGAAAAGCAAAAAAAAAATAATATATGTATAAAAGAGAAATTTAAAAATAAAAATAATGGCTAAAGTATTAAAATTGAGCTTTCTTAATATTTTATAAGTCCCGGGCAACGGTGCCAAAAACTTGATCGTGTCAAACAGTCGAGTTTTAATATTTATAAAGAATGATCGAACATGTAGACTGACTGTGGCAACAATAGAGGCAAGTGCACATATAGAACAGTAGTATAGCTCAGGCAAGAATATCTTATCGAACCCAAGGGAACCTAAAAGTACTACTATTCACTTTCTTTCTATTATTTAGCCTAAAATATGGAGTGATTGGATTATTAAACTAACGAAATACTTAAACTAAATGCAAAGACAAAAGAATGAATTGGAGAAAGACTTTAAGAAAACTCAGTTGATAAAAACGATACCTCAGGAAGAATCCACCTATGACTTCACTTATTATTTATTCTTCAAACCATATGATTTCTTTACTTAGCTTGATCCGTGAGACTCCCTAACCTATATTAAACCCTCTCTCAAGGTGAATAATGTCTAACCTTAGGTTAATTAGTGGAACTCTCGTCCTCTTATAATAACCCCCTAAAGAAGTAGTAAATCGATCAATGGATTCCCATATTAGGTTTCACTCTAATCTGGCAAAATATCGTAACCCTATCTCTAGGCGCCCGATCAACTCCGCTTAATTATGCTAGATCTACTCTTAGGTAGGGTCTATTCCTCCTCCACTAAAGCACATCAAATTGAATTAAGGAACATAATTAAGAACAAACCAAGTACTTCTCATATAATTTAGAAATCAAATAACAAAATCCATCATAGGTTTCATCCCCTTCAGGTATCTAAGGGGTTTAGTGCATAACTAAATATGAAAACATCTCAAGAGTAAAGAATAAACAAAACATAAGAACTCCCTAAAACCCCTTGAAGGGATTAAAGAAGAGATCCTCCATCTTGAATGGAGTTCGACTTCTTGAGATGGATCAACTGGCTATCTTCAAGTGACTTCCTAAAAGATGAATGCTTTGGCCAAAAAGCCTCTGCCACAAAAGCTCCCTTTAATGTCTGCCTTAGGTTGTTTATATAGGCTTTGGGATGCTATACTTGGCTCCTAAGTATCTCCTTCAAGTAGAATTACTATTAGAGTGTTTGAGTAGACTTAGGAGTATGTTTCTTTGGCTTCAAGCATCCAATTCTGAGTGAAATTGCTCATTCCCACGGTAGGGGCACGCCCATGGCACACGCCCGTGTAATTTCAGGGTTGGGCCGTGCCTTGATTCTATCATTTTGGGTACGGCCATGTAAATCACCAGGCACGCCCGTGTATGGTAATGAGATGATGGACGGCCGTTCAACTCGTGAGTTGGGTCGTGCTCTAGGTAATTGTTGAAACACGATCGTGCAGGTTTTGGGCCAGGCCGTGCTGGTTTCTTGCTAAGGCCAATTGCTCCGTTTTAAGCTCATTTTGTGTTCTTTTTATCCTCGGGTGCTTTCCTGAGTATAAACATGAAAAGAAAGGATTAAATGCACCTTTTTACATAAATAAAGGCTAAATCATCCAAAAGCATACCAAATATAGGGTTAAAATATGTTACTTTTACGGTTTATCAGTTGCCACAAGAGAACTCATACTTCGTGTAGGTGATGAATCAATCAGTCTTCAAGCTCATGACTCAGCCAAGACAACAATCGATGAAGGTATGAAAGTTAATACAGATGATAATCAAATTGTTCAACCTTTATCGCAGGAAACACCACAAAGGCACAACCCTGAGTCGACTCATAGATCCCAAAGCGACGAAGAGGAATCACATAAGGAACAAGACCTTAGGATCGACAATTTAAAAGAGCAGAGGACACAAGGCAAAAAAGAATCGGAACCACACGAAGTAAAACTAGAGGAACCACTATAAGAACTCGTAGGAACATCAAACCACTACAAAATAGGACACCAGGTATTGTTAGACAAAGCAGATCCACACATCTTCACAACAAACCTGAAGGCAAAGGGAGAAAACCCTCTTAAGGTGCACAATATCTTCCTACATGAAATAGTAGGGGTAAGCAACCCAACATTCAACACTTTCGAGGTAAACACTTCTCGACGTCAACTTTGTCAAGAAAATAGAACTTTAAACAAGAGGGGGTATTCAAAACTTTAAACCGTCCTGATTCAAGTACAAGGAAAATTCTAGCTTAAGACTATAAACGAACGCTTCTCAAGAGGCAGCCCGAGCACTAACCCTACTTCTTTTTACATTTTTATCTATTTTATTTTTTCTTTCGCTTTCTCTTTATAGATTAAACAAAAAGCAGATTTCTAGGACACATTGCCTTACACACGGCCGTGCCCGTGGCTGTGTGGACCACTGGAATCTTTATACTGACATAGTAGTGGCGTGCGAATCAAATCCCAACCACTTTCGACGTCACGGATCCAATAACTCTCCCATAGGAACCAAAAAATTGGCACGGCCGTGCTCCAAGGCTATGTGAATCTACTGTCCTATTAGACATAGGAAACACACGCCCATGCCGCCCAACCATGCTAAAACACTGCCAATTTAGGAACAGGCGTGGCATTATGACAAACGGCCGTGGCATACCAACACACCCAGAACACGGTCGTGCGATGTGACCGTGTGAAAACACTGACTTATCAGCCATGAGTATTTTACTTCTAAGCACGGCCGTGCGATGCGGCCGTGTAAAGTAACACGCCCTAGATAAGCGGGCGTGGGATAGTGTTAGAGGCTAAAATCTATTTAAACCTCACAGCCCTTACCCCTTTCCTTATTTTCTTTTCTCATTTTTTCTTCCTTCTTTTTCTTTCTTTCCTTAGAAAAGGTTTCCATGACTCGTGAGCTACACTAAAGTCATGCCACAGAAGCGTAAAAGGCCAACCACAGTTTTCTCGAAGGAGACCGATTCAAATGAGTTCATCTTGCAGACTTGACTATTCGATCACGCCAAGGGTCTCGAAACCTTTTCGATTCTATTTTTCCTTTCTCTTCTCTTTTATTTTCCTTATCTGTACTTCTCTTCTGCTTAATTTAATTTCCTTCATTTTAGTTTCTTGGTTTTAGGTTCTAAAGGCTATTAGTGAATCACTCCACTTCAGCCATCACCACCACCAAAGACACTGCCTTCGAAGTATCCGCCACCACCACGACCAACGATAACTCCCGAAATCATCCAAAATTTAGGAAGTGATAATTTCTCCCCGTCTCTTTTGATATTTTATAACTGTTATTATCTATCTTAGTACATTGAGGGCAATGTACATCTTAAGTGTGGGGGGGTAAAAGTACCTGACTTTTTGCATTATTCTCAAATCCTGAATTTTAGTCTTGTTCCTAAGTAAGTTTCTCATATTATTAATTAAGGTGAAATTTCTAATGATTTATGATTTTTATTGATAAGCTCTTGAATAAGTCATTGATAATTGTGCATTGATGATTTATACGTGAAGAATAATAGAGAATCAAGCATGATAAGTCTATTTTTTCAAAAATTAAAAATTTTCTAGGTTGTTGAACTGAATTTGAATATTACCTTGAAGCTTGAAATTTCCAGGATTGATGTCAAATACCCATAGTTTTTTTGTGAGATTTGAGCCTTATAGAGCATATATTCTTTTCATGCTCACTTTATTAATTATGAGTGTGTCAACACTGAATTGTTATTCTAGAACTTGCCTTGATTATACATGTCGAAACCACATTAAATGATTTGATATACTGAGATGATAAAGGCACCTAGGTTTTAACCCATTCACTTTACTAAAAGACCTACCATTACAAATCAACCCCTAGTGAACCCCGTTGATCCTAACAACCTTTTTTTTATTTACCTGCTAAATTTTAAACCCAAAACCCTTTATATTTATTATCACAATTCTTTTTAACTACCCTTCTATCGAGAATTGATTTGATCAATTATCGGGTTAGTTTAATTCAGTTGATAAAGTTCTTTCTTCATTATGTTTCTATTTTAGTTTGTCCTAAAAAAAACCCAACCAAAGCATATTCAAGCAATAGTATATGATTAAAAGAGCTTATGTGTTTAAATTCCAATTGTTGAAGAAGAGCTCGTATTATTAGTTTCAAAGTTTCAATCATTTACTTTCTAGTTCAGTATTCTTAGTAGGTAATTTATCAGGTTAATCTTGATGATTCAACCTTCTAATTCAGCCTTTATCCACACCTTTAACCTAAGCCCTGTTACAACCTTGTCAAAGGCCTTTTGATTTGTGTATCATCTCATATTACAGTGGTGGAGATTTGATTTTTAGGCAAGCCTATAGGATTAACTTTTCAGGTTCGACTTATGAGTGCTTTCTCTTGAACCTGAAACACTTCGAGTGCTTTAAGTGAATCTTTAGTGAGGATGTCAATCCTTGTTGGTTTTGAATTAAAGGTAATTATTTAGATAAAGGGAGACGCATATGTTTTTATGCTACAAATTTATGACTTAGAATTGTTTGAATCTTTAAGAGTCTTTGAGTTAAATTATCCATGTATAAAATATCTATGAATTATGATAAGGCATTATTGATAGGAGTTATGAATTATAGAAAGTTCATTTTAATTATAAGTTGAGAATTTTGCTTGAGGACAAGCAAAAGGTTAAGTATGAGGGTATTTGATAAACCGTAAAAGTAACATATTTTAACCCCATATTTAGTATGCTTTTGGATGATTTAGCCCTTGATTTATGTAAAAAGGTGCTTTTAATCCTTTCTTTTCATGTTTATACTCAGGAAAGCAATTGAGGACAAAAAGAACGAGAAACGGGCTTAAAACGGGCCAAAGAGGAAATCGACACGGCCTGGACTTCAAGCAACACGACCGTGTCTCATCAAATTTTGAGACACGTCCTGAATCCTAATCTACACGGTCGTGCCTAAAATAACAGAATCGAAACATGGCCCAGCCATGACTTATCGAACGTGTACTTTGGCCGTGTCCCTGTTACGGAAGAGAGTAATTTCACTCAGATTTGGATACTTAGATCTAAAGAAACACTTTCCAAAGCTTATTCAAACATCGACTAGGAAGCAAATTTAAATTAGGACACTTAGGGACCAAGTAAGGGATTCTAAAAGTCTATAAAAACACCCTAAGTGCATCTTGAAAGGGGAGCGGTGAGCTAGGCCAAGGAGCCAAGCTAGGAAGATCACGTTTTGTGGGATCACTCGAAGATACCCAAGTGGATCCATCTCGAAGAGCCAAAATTCTACTCAAGACGACGAATTTATCCTTCAATTCCTTCAGGGGGTTTTAGGGATTTTCTATGTTTTGTTTTATCTTTTCTCTTGAGATGTTTTCTTTATTTGTTATGAACTAAACCCTTCAGATACCTGAAGGGGATGAAACCTAGATGAATTTTGTTATTAATTTCTGAATTATATGATAAATACTTAGTTTGTTCTTAATTATGTATGCTTAATCCAAATCCGATATGCTTAGGTGGAGGAGGAATAGACCCTGCTTAAGAGTCAATTGAGCATAATTAAGTGAAGTTGATCGCACGCCTAGAGATAGGGTGACGAGATTTTACTAGATTAGGGTGAAACCTAATATGGGAATCCATAGATCGATTTACTACTATTCTAGGGGGTTATTATAAGCGAACGAGAGTTCCACCAATTAACCTAGGGTTAGACGTTATTCTTCTCGAGAGAAGGTTTAATATACGTTAGGGAGTCTTACAGATTAGACTAAGTAAATAAATCATATGTTTCAGTATTAACTAACAAGTGAAGTCTAGGTGGATTCTTCCTGAGGGTATCGTTGTGATCAATTGAGTTTTCTTCAAGTTATTTCCATATTCATTCTTTTTGTCTTTGTCTTTAGCTTAGAAATCATTAAACTAGATTTAATCAACCAATCACTCTATATTTTAGGCTAAATAATAAAAGGAAAATAAGTATTAGTACTTTTAGTTCCTTTGGGTTCGATAATCTGGTCTTGCCTAAGCTATACCACTGTTCGATAGGTACACTTGCCTTCAATCATCGTCAGAGTTAGTCTCAAGGTTCGATCTTATTCATTATAAATTTTAAAGCTCTGATTTCAGCGATCATTATAATATAGGTGCTTGGTTATGAATCGAAATAGGTTTGCTTATTAACTAGGTATTCAAATAAAATGAATGAAATGTTTGTTTGTGCTGATCATTATGTCCATTAAATGTAAGTATTTTTAGCTTGATGCATGTTAGTTGGTTTCTATATTTGATAGATAACTGATATGTATATGTTTTAAATTGAAAGCATGGATTGTTTATGTACTAGTAGTAATAAAACATGATTGGACTTTGTTGGTTAAGTGATCTATGTGCGATATAATAATTACTATGAGTGTGCTGAATTGTGGTTAGTTTGGTAATGCCTTGTAACCCTAATCCGGTGATGGTTGTGGGTTAGGGGTGTTACAATTTTATTGGTATCAGAGCTACAGTTTAGTTAGTTCTCGGACTAACGTAGCGCGTGTAAGTCTAGCTATACATGTTATAATTTTTATTGTGATAGTGTGATGACTTCTGAAGTGGAAATATGTTTGCTTCTTTCTTATAGTAAATGGATCCTAATCCCGAACAAATCGTGGCTAAGGATGTCGAGAGTGCGACACATGCTCCCGTGCAAGGGATTATGTCGGTTGAATCTCGACCAGCTACAAGTAATCATGATGAGGGGGCTAAACAAGCCTTCCTTAGTATAATGAATGATTGGTTCAATCAGTACATACAGAGCAATCTGACTATTTAACAACCCCGAATTTGAATAATCCACATGTAGTTCCTGTGGTACCTCCGATCATTAATCTTGAGAGATTAAACAAGCTTTGATTGACAGAATCAGAAAATACGAGTGAAGAGTTTAGAGCCACATCTACTGATGATGCTGAGCAGGCTAAATTTTGGCTTGATAATACTATACGTGTCTTTGATGAATTATCCTGTACGCCTAAGAAATGCTTGAAATGTGCTATTTCCCTACTACGAGATTCGGCCTACTATTGGTGGAACACTGTGGTTTTAGTTGTTCCGAGGGAATGGGTCACTTGGGATTTCTTTCAGGTAGAGTTTCACAAAAAGTACATTAGTCAGTGATTCATCTATAAAAAATGCAAAGAATTTCTTGAGCTTAAGTAAGGTCGTGTGACCGTATCTGAGAATGAACGCGAGTTTGTAAGACTCAACCGATATGCCCGCGAGTGTGTTTCATTTGAGGCTGCTATGTGTAGAAGATTTGAAGAAGGGTGGAATGAAGACATAAAATTGCTCGTTGGTATACTTGAAATAAATGAGTTCATGGTACTAGTTGAGCGAGCCTGCAAAGCCAAAAAACTAGGAAAAGAGAAACGAAAAGCTAATTTTAAAGCTAGAGATTTTCGTAAAAGATCAGGGGAAAACCTTCTCAATTGGTATTGAAGAAGTTCAAAAATGACAGTAGCCGATCTAAGACTAATGCTGGTATTTCCATTTGAGAGCGACCACCAGTGAGTTCATGAGCTACCTCGATTGTTAGTGTTGGCAATACACGACCGAACAAACCCGAGTGTCAACAATGTGGTAGGCGACATTTTGGTAAATGTTGAGACAAGTCTAACAATCGAACCTGCTACAAGTGTGGTTCGTAGGATCATTTAATTCGAGATTGCCCAACGTTAGCTGAGAGGGATAATGCTTAGAGTACGAGACCAAATGGTGCTACAGCTAGGGGTAAACCACCTCAAAATGCGAGAGGTAAAAGCGGTACTCAGAGAGGGATTTTGGATGCAGCTGTTCGATCTGAGGCTCGAGTGCCTGCCAGAGCCTATGCCATTCGTGCTCGAGAAGAGGCTTCATATCCAAATGTCATCACCGGCATATTTACTCTCTTTAATACTAGTGTAATTGCTCTGATTGATTCCGGTTCAACTCATTCCTATGTGTGTGAAACATTAGTATTCAGTAAGACTTTACCTGTTGAGTCTACTGAGTTTGTGATTCGAGTTTCGAACCCCTTAGGCGGTGTGTGCTAGTTGATAAGGTGTGCAAGAATTGCCCTTTGATGATTCGAGGATTCATATTTCTCGGTTGATGATGTTGCTACGATTTGATGAGTTTGATATTATTCTCAAAAAGGATTGGTTAACCGTACATGATGCTGTAGTTAATTATAGATGAAAGACTATTGATTTGCGGTACGGGAATAATGAGATCATTCGAATTGAGTCTACTGAATTAAATGGATTACCAGTAGTGATATCCTCAATGTTGACTAGGAGGCTTATGGAAAAAGGTTGTGAAGCTTACTTTGCTTATGTAATTGATAGTAAAGTAACTAAAAAGAAGATTGAGTCTATACCAGTTGTATGTGAGTACCCGGATGTGTTTTCGAAAGAATTGTCGGGTTTGCAACCTGTTCAGGAAGTAGAGTTTGGTATTGAGTTAGTGCTAGGGACGACTCTGATTTTGATAGCTCCGTATAGAATGGCACCGATTGATTTAAAAGAATTGAAAGTGCAGTTGCAAGAGATGACGGATAGATGTTTCGCTCGACCAAGTATCTCTTCCTGGGGTACGCCAGTATTATTTGTGAAAAAGAAAGATGGAACTCTTAGAATGTGTATTGACTACCACCAGCTTAAAAAGTGACCATAAAAAATAAATACCCATTGTCGAGCATCGATGATTTATTTGATCAACTAAAGGGAGCCTCAGTATTTTTGAAGATCGATCTAAGATCAGGTTACTATCAGCTACGAGTTAGAGACTTAGATGTACCTAAGACTACTTTTCGGATGAGATATGGCCATTACGAGTTCTTAGTGATACCGTTCGGACTCACTAATGCCCTCATGTTTTCATGGATTTGATGAATTGGGTATTCTGATAGTGTTAGGATCAATTTTTTGTTGTGTTTATAGATGACATTCTGATCTATTCGATTGACAAAACTGAGAATGTCGAACATTAAGACTTGTGGTATAGATTTTGCGTGATAAGCAGTTATACGCGAAATTTAGCAAATGTGAGTTTTGGTTACGTGAAGTTAGCTTACTGGGGCATCTTGTTTCAGCATCAGGTATTCGGGTTGATCTAAGTAGATCACGGCTATACTTGATTGGAAACCCCCGTAGAATGTTTCTGAAGTTTGGAGTTTTTTGGGACTTGCCAATTATTATAGACTTTTCGTGAAAGGTTTCTCGATGATTGCAGCTCTGATGACAAAGCTACTTCAAAAAGATGTTAGATTTGAGTGGACGAAAAAGCGTCAGAAGAGTTTTGATCAGCTGAAAACCTTGTTAACGAGAGCTCCAGTGCCTGTTCAGCCAGAGTCGGGTAAGGAGTTCGTTACATTTAGTGATGCATCCTTGAATGGTTTGGGTTGTGTTTTGATGCAGAAGGGTAAGGTTGTAGCCTATGCCTCAAGACAGTTAAAGCCGCACGAAAAGAACTATCTGACGCATGATCTTAAATTGGCTGCTATAGTCTTTGCTCTGAAGATATGGCGCCACTATCTATTCGTGAAAAATGCCATGTCTATTTTGATCATAAAAGCCTAAAATGCTTAATAACTCAGAAGGATCTGAATCTGAGACAACGACAATGGTCGGAATTGTTAAAAGACTACAAGCTTGTGATTGATTATCACCCAAGAAAAGCTAATGTGGTTGCTGATGCTTTAAGCCAAAAATCACTGTTTGATTTACGTGCAATGAACGCAAATATGGCCATAATTGATGATGGCATGATTATTGCAGAATTGAAAGCAAGACCATTATTTGTTCAACAGATTTGCGAAGCTCAACAGGTCGATAAAGATTTAATAGCAAAAAGGGATCATTGTAGTTTGAATACTGATTTAGAATTTCAAGTTGATGCTGAAGGATGTTTGCGGTTCAGAAATCAAATATGTGTACCAAAAGATCCTAAGTTGATTCAGATGATTTGTAACGAAGCCCATAATAGTAGATTGTCTATTCACCCGGGTAGCATAGAAATGTATAATGATCTGAAACAACATTATTGGTGGCACGGTATGAAATGAGATATTTCAGATTTTGTGTCAAAATGTTTAATATGTCAGCAAGTAAAAGCCAAGCATCAAGTGCCATTGGGATTACTTCAGCCGATTATGATACCCGAATGGAAATGGGAAAGAGCCACGATGGATTTCGTGTTTGGGTTACCATTGACACCTAGTAAGAAAAATGCAATCTGGGTTATTGTTGATAGATTGACTAAGTTGGCTCACTTTATTCCAGTCCGTATAGATTACTCGCTCGATAAGCTAGTTGAATTGTATATCTCTCAGATCGTACAATTACATGGAGTACCTATTTCTATTGTTTCGGATAGAGATCCAAGGTTTACATCACGGTTTTGGAAGAAACTGCAAGATGCATTAGGTACTAAATTGCATTTTAGCACAACTTTTCACCCCCAGACGGATGGTCAATCCGAGAGAATTATTCAAATACTCCAGGATATGTTGAGATGTTGTGTTCTCGAGTTCGAGGGTATGTGGGAACGAGATTTGCCTTTGATTGAATTTATGCGTACAATAATAGCTTTCAATCGAGTATCAAAATGGCACCTTACGAGGCTTTGTACGGTTGTAAATGCCGTACACCTTTGTATTGGACCAAGCTAAGGGAAAGCAAGATACACGAGGTTAATCTAAATAAAAAGACTGAACAAAAGTAAAAGTGATCCGCGAAAGTTTGAAAGCTGCGTTAGACCGTCAGAAATCCTATGCGGATTTGAAATGTAAAGAGATAGAGTTTCAGGTTGGTGATCGAGTATTTTTGAAAGTCTCGCCGTGGAAGAAAATAATTAGATTTAGTCGCAAAGGAAAGCTAAGTTCGAGATTTATTGGACCATACGAGATTATTGAGTGTATCGGGCGGTTGCTTACAGATTGATGTTTCCACCTAAGCTAGAAAAGATCCACAATGTTTTTCATGCATCGATGCTTTGACAATATAGATCCAATCCTTCTCATGTGATTACTCCGTCAAAGATTGAGATTCAGTCTGATTTGACCTATAAGGAAGAACCAATTCATATTTTGGCTCACGAAGTGAAAGATTTACGTAATAAGAAAATCTCGTTGGTGAAAGTACTGTGGCATAAGCACAGGGTTGAGGAAGCAACTTGGGAGCTTGAGGAGTCAATGAAAGAACGCTACCCAAATTTATTCATCGGTAAGATTTTCGAGGACGAAAATCGCTTAAGGGGGAGAGTTGTAACAGCCCGATTTTGACCCTAATTGAATAGTGGTTTTGGGACCACAAATTTGAGTTAGTAAAATATTTTAATATTATATTTGGTGCCTATGATATATGATTGAGCATGTGTTAAAATTTCGTGAGTTAATTTGTCTGTTTGTGTGTTCAATTTAAGAAAAAAGACTAAATTGCATAAGTGGTAAAATAGCCTTTTATTTGATTGAGTGATTAAATTGATGTGTCTTTATAAAAAATGAGACCTTATGTGGTAAATTCTCCTTTTTGTAAGTATAGTTGACGGCAATAGGCATATAATATGCTTTAAAATGTTTATTTTATTAAGTTAAAAATGATAAAATCACATTATAATATTATAGTAAAATAAAACCAAAAACAAGACATGCATTTGCTTCATCTTTCTTGGCCAAATGCCAAAGAAAGGAGAAAAGAAAATTTAAGCTACTTTCGGCATTTGAAAGCTTTGATTAAGGTATGATTTGGTTTCGATTTTTGATAATTTTTACATTTTTGAGATTGTTGCTATGTGATTTAGCTAGCCCATGCTTGAATTTTTGATTTGGTTGTGTATTTCGTGTATTTCCATTGAAGAAAGTTTGTTGTTTTGTGGTTTGATTATGGAATATTGATTATATGTGATAGATTAACAAGTTTTGTTGTTGAATTTTTGATGAAATTGAGTGATTTGGATTAAATTGCAAAAATAAATTTTTGAAGGACTAAAATGTGAAATAAATGAATTGTATGAGCTTGTAATAAGATGATGAAGATTCGGTCCTAAAGAAGTGTGTCAAAATTTGAATATTTTTGTGTTTTGTGCAATAAGGACTGAATTTTAAAAAGTGCAAGATGTTAGGGGTAAAAATGTAATTTGCTTGTTTATGTGTTTTTGGATTAAATTGAATGAAAATATGATTTGAAATTGATTTAGATCAAGAACAAAAAGATCGAGATTGGATTGGGGAAAGGAGAAGTTAATTGAATAGTCTAAAAACAAAGTGCGTCGATACTCGAGGTAAGTTTGTAAGCAACTGGGTTGAATTGAATTTTTATCTATAATTATGCACATGAATTTAATAGAGGTAAATATGTACAATATGTTAATATCGAATGTCTGGAAGATGAATTTAGTTGAATGCGAAGTATAAGTATATGTTAATAATATAGCTATGTGTGACATTGATTTAAAAGATAAATTTGGCCAGATGTGATGTATATTTGTATAACATTAGTATTGCTGAATGTGATGTATATTTCTCTATCATTAGTAAAGCCGAATGTGAAGTTGACATATAGATGTAATAAGCTAAATTATATGTATATATATAAGTGATTATTGAAGTGAGTACCAAGTTCAATTAAAGCACAAAGTGTGTGAATCTTAATACCGAGCACTGTGTGTGCGAAACCGATCATTTGGCACTAAGTGTGCGGAATATTAATGTAATGGCACTAAGTTTACGATACATTACAAGTATTTGGCACTATGTGTGCTATATGTTAAGGCGATGACACTCTATGTGTGCTATATGTTAAGGGGATGACACTAAGTGTGCGATACGTTACATGGTTTGGCACTGAGAGTGCGGGTTTGCAGATTTTCCAAGGATACCAGTTAGTGAAATGTGTTAATCAAAATAAATAATCAGGTATGTGATTCATGATGGTTTGAAAATTAAGTACAAATTCGGTAAGTGATATTTGTAAATGAAATTAAAGAAATGTGATGTATTTATTTGCTTATGAATTTGTTTTGAGATTAGAAAATGGTTTATATTTCTAGGTGCAACCTAATATTGAATGTTTGAGTATTCGGTCTTAAGTCTATGAATTTTGATTGTTTATGAATGGTGTTATGATCTTTACCTATGGTTATTAATCTTATTGATGATTGAAATAATATTGACCTAGTTAGTATATGTTAAATTGTATACTTTTACAATTGCTTATAACTTACTAAGCTATTAAAGCTTACTTGGTCCTTGGTTGTTCTCGTGTTTTATATTTCTTTTGATTGATCGTCATGTGCTCGGGGATCGCTGTTGAAGCTCGTCACACTATCATCAATATTTTGGTACCTTTTGAAAATGAACTCAAAGTCAATGGCATGTATAGGTTATGTTTCTCTTTTGAATTTACTATGAACATAATGTGTATAATGCCATGTGAAAATGGCTAAATCTTGATATTATGGATATTATGTGAAGTTGGTTTTGGTAATAGTTTAAAATGGTAGCATATTACATGATGTATTTATATGCTTACGGTTGGAGTTATGGCGTGATAATGATGATATATATATGATAAATTATGGATGTTGGATGTTCTTATAATTTGTTTGAACTATTGAGGTAGTTAATATATTTGAGTAGTATAATGTGTATAATTATTAAGGTAAATATGATAGCCGAATAAGTAATGAGTGAATTGATTGGTTATAAGTAATTCCGGTATAAGGTTTAGACATGTTATTTTACTTGAAAACCATATATGCTATTATTTATCATTTGTGACCTAAAATGATTAAAGGATTTATTTTGAGAAGTGTTTAAAGTAGTAAGTATAAGAATGTATTGGACCATTTGATAATGTTGGCTAATGTCATATAAATGAATGTTATAATATAGGTGTTTGGTTATGAATTGAAATAGGCTTGCTTATAAACTAGGTATTCAAATAACATGCATGAAATGTTTGTTTGTGCCGATGATTTTGTCCATTAAATGTAAGTATTTTAGCTTGATGCATTTAGTTGGTTTCTAGATTTGATAAATAACTGATACGTATATATTTGAAATTGAAAGCATGGATTGTTTATGTACTAGTAGTAATAAAACATGATTGGACTTTGTTGGTTAAGTGATCTATGTGTGATATAATAATTAATATGAGTGTGCTGAAGTGTGGTTACTTTGGTAATGCCTTGTAACCCTAATACGGCGACGGATGCGGGTTAGGGGTGTTACACTACTATAACATCATTTCTATGCTTTTTTAATAATATCAAACTTAAAAATATATTGAAATCTTGATGTTCTTACCTTGTCCTATTGATTTCAACCTTTAACTTTATTTTCCCTCTCCTCTAGCTTCTATTTCTTGAATCTAATTTAATATTCTAGCTCCCCATAGTCTCCTTAATATTTTTCTCTCTTGGTAGCTATGAAAATTCTTTTAATTTCTAAGTGAAAATGGTGAATTTTTGGTAAAATGACCAAATTGTAAAGAAAAGAAAGTTTCTTTCTTTCTTTTCTCTCCATACGTTGGAATGCATGGGAAGAAGATGATGATTCTTCATCTTTATACTAAATAAAATAATAATAAAATAATAAAATATCATTTAAAAATCAAATCAAAATATTTTTAAACTAATATTTATTTATTTAATTAATATAAAATATCTGCAACATCATCATTACCTTCTATATTTCTCTCTCTTTCTAATTGACCATTTTGCCCTTTATGATCTTTTAAAATTCCATCCTTGAGTTACACTTAATTTGGTAAAATTATGATTTAGTCCCTTATAATTATTCACCTATTCAATTTGGTCCTAATTCATCCATTTTCCTTCATTTCTAGATCATTCCACCCTAAAAATATTTGCACTATTGGTCCTTCAAATTTTTTATATTTACACTTTAACCCTTCAAGTTTTGAGTATTTACTCTTAGGCAACAAAACTTTTCTCACTTTTACAATTTAGTCCTTTCTTGAATTAATATATCATAATATACTTCCCAATGTTGTCATAACTCAAAATTTCCCTTTTTGTCACTTTATTTCCTTATTTTACTATATCAAAGATAATATCTTACTACAGTAATTTTCGGGGTATTACAATGTTATTTCTGCTAATGGTATCAAAGTGGAACCTGAGAAGATTAGAGTTGTTTTGGAATAGAGTCCACCAAAGAACATCACTAAAGTGATAAGCTTTCTAGGATTGGTGGGTTATTATAGAATACTTGTAACAATGTTTTCTATGCTAGCGGCACTTATGATACAACTTTTAAGGAAAAGTGATAAGTTTTTGTGGAGTGAATGTAACACCCCTTACTCGTGTCCGACGATGGGACCAGATGTGAGGCATTACCATATTTAACCTTACTTGAGCATATAATCACGGCTATAAAATTTCATTCAAAACCCATTTCTTACCCATTCTTAGCCTACATGGCCCTAAACTTACCTCCAAGAGTTTTCAGGATTTAACCAGGGACTTTTACGAACTTGAAAAACTTTCATCAAAATAGGGGCCACACATTCGTGTTGAACTAGGGACACACGCTCGTGTGCCCCTAAGACATAACCATGTCTTCCACCCATGGTCGTGTAACACCCCAAACCCGGCCTATACGTTACGATCAAATATGGTATGTCACAAGGTGAAGTAAAATCAAGTCTTAGTTATACTTACGAAAAATCGGAGATTTGAAAGAAAAATTTTTTTCTTATTACTGCGGTGTTTTGGAAACATCAATGTGTAGATTAATGAAACTCCACTTTTACTTTAATATTTAAACTGCTGTGGTGTCTAATTTGATATAAACAATAACTAATAAAAACCAAAGTACAACTTTGAAAGGCCTTATTACATAACAAAAGTCCCAAATCAAAATAAACTTATAGTAATACTGAGACTATAAAAGAAAGAAAAACAGAATTATAGCCTCCACGAGTCCGCCTCGGCTCCCGCATCCACGAGCTACTGCTCACCTGAAAAGTTAAGGAAAGGGGTGAGTCACCATGACTCAGTGTGTAAATTCTCCCACATTATACATACGGCTTGTAGCCCACAGTCACATATCAACATACAACATATGAATGTAATAAGCCCAACCCAAACCTAGTTTTTCCATCCTCTACACACCAACCCATACCAGCCCATCACACCGTGGGGATTTCTACAATCAACCCTCCATCCGCTACACTCCATTTCAATAGTCAGGCTACCAATTATACACGATCACTAGGTGACCAATAATACATCGTGGCACAGCCACCGATAACTATGTGACCAAATAAAATATATATATATATCGTGGCAAAGCCACCGATCATAGTGTGACCAAAAATAGTGTATGAACATATATATATATCGTGGCAAAGCCACTGATCACAATGTGACCAATTAATCATGCACTTCCCCTTCATATCAAACCCATACCCCATGATCTACATACAAATCCTAACAAATGCAACATGCTATTCATAACATATCATTTTGCCATACATACATTTGGCCATGCAAAGAAACGATACGATCACGTACATGGCAATCCTAGCCTTACCCCTAAGGGCATCACGCCTGTCTACATAGCCCTTTTCCGCTTTTCAGCCCACACAAATGTTAGCACAGATATAGTATAGTGTGTGAAGGTTTACACACCTGGAAACACGCAAAACGACACTCTCTATGTTGACACTATCACTAGTCATCACAACTGCTATCTGCCTACTATTCTACTCAAAAGTCGGCCCATAACCCGATGGCCAATCTTGAATAGCAGACACCGCATGATTCTTGAACTTTGGGGCTAGGACTATGGATCCAACCCCTTCTTTCGATTCAGTGACATTCGAGTCCATGAATGATCTTGGTCAGAAGGTACAATATTGAAACAATGATCGCTTAACGAAACATTAGGTTAAGATACGAATAACGAAAGGAAAACCGATCGAACAACTTAGAGAGAATTAAAACCCTACCTTGAGATCTCAAATGAAGTGATAGGATTCACTTGATTCCTTGGCTTGGAGTTCGATTGCTTCAACTAATCAGGATTTCCCGGAGTAGGCGCCCCAAAGAAAGTGTAAACACACAAGACATTCACTGAGTCAATTAGCCATTCGGCTTTGGCTATCAAAAGCTGAAAGACAAATAAAGGAATAAGAGAACGCTTCTTACCTTATCACAGCAGATTCGAATAACACTTAGGGGAATTCGACACTAGCCCAACAGTGAACAGGATTCGGCAATGATTAAAGTAGAAAAGAACTAGAAGAGAGAGCCGCAAAGAAAAATAAAGATACTTCAAATAGAGGCTTAGGCGTTTCAGTTTTAGAAGAAATAGAGAAGAGATTTGAGAACAAGATCATTCGGCCATAGCATGAAAGTGGAGATGGGAATAGAGTTAGGAGTTTTTGGTTTTGGCAGAAAAAGAGAAGAAGAATCCCTCAATTGCCAAAAATAGGAGGAGAGAAAGAAACAATGCTCTTAGAAAAATAATGGAAATTTGGCACACCCTTAGCCACATCTAGCCGATTTCCCTTCTTGCACTCAGTGTCCCACATTCGGCCACCACCTACACTCAAATCCTATCCCATATTTTCCTCTTATCCTTATCTTCCTATCTTCTGACTCAATCCACACTCACTCCTTTAGAATCCTAGCCGAAGCCACCTCTCAACTCCTCAGTGCATATAATAAAAAATCACTCCCTTTATGCTTGACATGGGATTCGAACCTGCTCCCTCACCACATCCTTATGGCGTCACTTACCTATTCCCTTAGTGGCGCCTCCTTGCCACTTTACTAGTTAGATTTTTGTGTTAATTTTCCCACTCTAGTACCCTTAAGGCCCACTTCACCTAGTTCTCCCTTGTAGTGTCTGGAAGCAAAATTTCTACCAAGGCTCAGGCTTCACCTCAAGCCTTCCCGAAAGCTCTAAACACACCAAACACACACACATCATAGTATGCACACACAACGTATCACAAATGCAGAGCCCCGAATCTAGGATGTTACAGTTCTACCCCCTTAAAAGAATTTCGTCCCCGAATCACCTGATCAAAGGAGATGAGGGTATTACTGTCGTATAACATCCTTCGGCTCCCATAGCTTCTTCCGATCAGTGATTTTGCCACAGAACCTTAACCAAATAAACCGATGTTCTTCGCAAAACTTTAACATCCCGCTCCAAGATCTGAATTGGTTCCTCTTTAAAAGTTAAATCAGGCTTTACTTCGAGTTCCTCCAATGGTATCACATGAGATGGGTCTGAACGGTAACGTCGCAACATTGAAATATGGAACACATCATGAATCTTACTTAGCTCCGAAGGTAGCTCAAGCTGATAAGCAACTGGTCTTACACGATTCAACACTCGTTAAGGCCCGATGAACCTAGGGCTTAGCTTACCCTTCCGTCCAAACTTTAGAATTTTCTTCCACGGTGATACCTTCAAGAAAACCTGATCACCCACTGCAAATTCTATGTCCCTTCGCTTCAGGTCAGCATTGGACTTCTGCCTATCCGACGCTTCCTTCAACATAGCCCGAATCAACTTAACTTTATTCTCTGTTTCCAATACGAGTTTCAGACCCAATAACTGTCGTTCACCCAACTTCATCCAACATGTAGGAGTACGACACTTCCGCCCATACAATGCTTCATATGGTGTCATCGAATCACTGGACTGGTAGCTGTTATTATATGCAAATTCTGCCAATGGTAGGAATTCTTCCTAGCTACCTTTGAAATCGATAATGCAACCTCTCAACATGTCTTCCAAAAGCTGAATCACTCTTTTTGACTGTCCGTCCGTCTGTGGATGAAACGCCATACTAAAATCTAACTTTGTACCCAACGCTTGATGCAATGCCCTCCAGAATCTTAATGTAAACCTAGGATCTCTGTCTGAGATGATGGACACTGGTACTCCATGCAACCTCAGAATCTCCGTTATATACAACTTAGCCAACTTTTGCAGAGAGTAATCAACTCGAACCGGTATAAAATGAGCGGACTTCGTCAATCGATCAACGACTACCCATATCAAATCCTTCTTAATAGGCGTAAGGGGTAGCCCACTAACAAAATCCATAGTGATTCTCTCCCATTTCCATTGTAGAATCTTCACTGGCTGCAATAACCCTGAAGGCAATTGATGCTCCGCCTTTACCTGCTAACATGTCAAACATTTACCCACAAATTCGGTTACCTCTCGCTTCAGACCTGGCCACCAAAATTGTTCTCATAAATCTCGATACATTTTACTTCCTTCTGGATGCATAGTAATGGGCTACTATGCGCTTCCTGAAGAATCATCCACCTCAATTCCACGTCCCTCGACATACAAACTTCCTTTCAAAAACATAGAACCTCGTTATCATTCAGATTATAGTCCCCTACTTCACCATGTTACACTTGAGATAGCCGGGCACTCAAGTCATCATCCTGCAACCACTTCTCTTTAATCTGATCTATCCATGTCGGCTTTACCTGAAGCTCAGCTAATAAACTCCCATCTTTATACAGGCTCAGATGAGCAAACATCGCCCTCAGATCTAAAATTACCTTTTGACTTAGCGCAACCGCCACCACGTTAGCTTTACCCTGATGGTATTCAATCGAACAATCGTAATCCTTTAGTAGTTCAATCTACCTCCTCTGCTTCAAGTTCAACTCCTTTTGGGTGAGGAGATATTTCAAACTCTTATGATCTGTATAAATGACGGACTTCTCTCCATACAGATAGTATCTCCAGATCATCAAAGCAAAAACCACCATCGCCAACTCCAAATCGTGGGTAGGATAATTTAGTTCATGAGGTCTTAACTGTTGAGACACATAAGCAACCACTCTTCCACCTTGCATCAACATACATCCTAAACCGGTGTGTGAAGCGTCACAATAAACCATGAACTCCTTTCCAGCCTCCGACTGAATCAATTCTAGAGCTTCCGTCAACACCTTCTTCAGCTTTTCTAAGCTTTCCTGTTGCTTGTCACCCCACACAAAAAGTACTCCCTTCCTCAACAACTTGGTTAAAGGTGTCGCGATCAAGAAGAACCCATCAACGAACCTTCTGTAATAACCAGCAAGACCCAGAAACTTTGACTTTCTTTCATAGACCTGGGTGATTTCCAATCCATGATAGCTTCAACTTTCTGGGGATCAACTCTGACCCCTTCTACTGACACAACGTGTCCTAGAAAAGTAACTTCACTTAACCAAAATTCGCACTTACTGAATTTTGCGTACAATTGTTTCTCCCTCATGATTTGTGCTACCACTCGTAGATGTGAATCATGCTCCTCCTCCGACCTTGAATATACCAGGATATCATCTATAAATACTACCATGAACTGGTCCAAATAGGGTTGGAACACCCGGTTCATCATATATATAAACGTCGCTGGCGCATTGGTCAACCCAAACGGCATTACCAAGAATTCGTAATGACCATAATGGGTCCTGAAAGCTGTCTTATGAATATCCGATTCTTTGACCTTAAGCTGATGGTATCCTGATCTCAAATCTATCTTTGAGAACACTGACGCCCCTTTCAGTTGATCGAACAAGTCATCATTCCTTGGCAATGGATACTTGTTCTTGATAGTCAACTTGTTCAGCTGACGGTAGTCAATGTACATACGCATTGATCCATCCTTCTTCTTGACAAATAACACTGGTGCTCCCCAAGGCGATACACTTGGTCGAATGAAACCCCAATCCAACAATTCCTTAATCTGGGCTTTCAGTTCCACCAACTCCTTTGGCGCCATTCTATATGATGCAATGGATACTGATGTTGTTCCCGGAAGAAGATCAATTCCAAATTCTACCTTACGATCCGAAGGTAGTCCGAGAAGTTCTCCTGGGACCGTTTTAATATTCTCCACGATTGAATCTTGGACCTCCAAAGCACAAACAAAGGCTACAAACGCCCTACACCCTTTTCTCATCATTCTTTCAGCCTTTAGAGCGGATACTACGTTAGACAGGTAGTCCCTCCTTTCACCTATTACCACTACCTCATCCTCCTGACTAGTCTTTAGTACCATACGCTTGGCTACACAATCTAGATTCGCTTGATATTTCACTAACCAGTCCATACCTAAGATCAGATCGAACTCCCCAAAAGGTAGTTCCATTAAATCGCCAAAAAACTACCCCTTGCACTTCTAGAGGTATATCCCTATACAGTCTGTTCACCACTACAGACTGACCTAGCGGGCTAATTACTGTCATCTCCTTAGGAATAATCTCAGAGTCTATACTTAAGGTTCTAGATACTATACTAGCAACATAAGAATGTGTCGATCCAATATCAATAAATGCAGAAAAAGACAAACCAAAAATCAAGAACGTACTGGTTATGACATCTGGTGCATCCCCTCCTCTCGACGTCTTGCTGCATAGACCAACCTCGACTGTCTTGCATCGGTGTTCCCTGCACCACCCCGATCCTGTGGACAATCCTTCACCTGATGATCCGAGGACCCACACCTAAAACATTTCCTGTCACCTATCCAACATTCACCGAATGAAATTTATTACACCGGCCACACCTCTGAGGTTGACCATTACCTCTAGATCTCACACCCTGACTCGGCCCATCCATCTTAAGTCTTTTCTGGAAACTCCCCGTTGACCCCGACGTCCCAACACTCCTCTTATTCCTATCCCTGTCTCTATCATTATTCCACTTCTCAGATCGCTTAACTTCCTCGACTATCTTAGCCTTTTCCACTAAAATTGCAAATTCTCGCTCTCGTTGTGGTGGTATCAACACACGCAGATCATCCCTCAGGCCATCCTCAAATTAAACACAATGCTCATGTTTCGTGGCCATTATCCCTCGTGCGTAACGACTCAAACGCAGGAATTCTACTTCATATACAGACTCCGATCTATTTCCCTGGATCAGATTTAGAAATGCCCTACGCTATGCATCCACATAACTCGATCGATGTACTTACTCTGGAATGCCGACTTGAAGAAATCCCAAGTAAAGCGGCCAGCCAACGCACCATCCCTGACCGTAAGCCACCATTGGTATGCCTCATCCTAGAGAAGAGACACCATTCCTTCAGCTTCTCTTCCTCTGTGAAGTCGAGATCATCCATTATACGCACCACTGCTTACATCCAATACTCAGCTGTACTAGGAGCTACACTGGAAATTCCCCTAAACACTTCTGCCTCATTGGCTCTAGGTCGCTCTAGTACAGATTTTTGAGCTCGTACCCATGCCTGCTCCCGCAACTCTCTCCAACACTCGGAGCATCGCTTGAGACACCGCATTGTCTCTGCCCGTTTGGTCCTGATACTCTGCCTCCACAGCTGGTGGCACTGGTATCTCATTTTCTGACTCATGACCAGACCTTACCGATTCTGACACAGTAATCCTACCTCTACCTCGGCCACGCACGCCATGCCCCCTATTGCTCATTTCTAACATTCACGATTTATCTTATTAAAAATTTTATGGATTAGTAATTTCTTCCACTGATTAATAACGAACAATCTTATGGAAGGTAGTTTCAATAGTAGTTCTTTCGAATTCGAAATTATATCTACAAGGTTCAGTCTCAAGTCTGTATCACCTAGTTCTAGAAACCACATACATTAAGCAACCATATGCATTCCCAAATAGATTATCACATAAATGTATCAAACACGAAAGTAACATCCATAAACTCACCTTTGTCACACAAGGGTATTTTCGTCATTTCACTACCCAGAGGTATTTTCATAATTTTACCCTACAGGGGTATTTTTATAATTTCGTAAAATAAGGTATCTTGGTGATTTTACAAAATAGGGGTATTTAGGTCTTTTTGTAAAGCAGAGTATTTTGGTAGTTTTGCAAACTAGGGGTATTTCGGTGATTTCCACAAACCAAGGTATTCTGATAATTTTCACAAACCTAGGGTAGATTAGTAATTTTACCAAAAATAGGGTATTGGTCTCTTTTGGGTTTTAGTTATGAACTTTGGGCTGTTAACAAGTCCTCGTGGCTAAAGTGAGTAGACACTACGCACCAAGTAGGATTCTAGTGAAAAGGAGGTGGGCCACTAGGACCGCTTAAATACCAAGCTCTCCTTAAATCCAATCCTAGACATGCGTATGCCCGTTGCCACACTCCAACGCAGTGACTTATTCACGGACATGTTTAATTAGAGAAATTAAGTCTTATGGATTTTAAGATTTGTTTAACTAGGCCTAAGGTCCATAAACCCTAGCATACTTGTCTATGTCCCCATAAAGCCCATCAAACCCAACATGCATACCTTATCAAGAGTTAGAATACTTACCTGCGTGGATCGGTTGTCGGTAGACTCGAATGCCATAATTCGATCAACCAAAAGTATTTTTGTTAAATTCACGTCAATCTACAAAACCCTATTGGACCCATTTCACAGTCTGAGTTTTGCAACTAGGCTCTGATACCAAAAATGTAACACTCCAAACCCGACCTATACGTTACGACCGAATCTGGTATGTCACAAGGTGAAGTAAAATCAAGTCTTAGTTATACTTAAGAAAAACCAGAGATTCGAAAGAAAACATTTTTTCTTATTACTACGATGTTTTGGAAACATCGATGTGTAGATTAATGAAACTCCACTTGTACTTTAATATTTAAACTACCGTGGTGTCGAATTTGATATAAACAGTACCTAATAAAAACCAAAGTACAACTTTGAAAGGCCTTAATACATAACAAAAGTTCCAAATCAAAATAAACTTATAGTAACACTGAGACTATAAAAGGACGAAAAATAGAATTATGGCCTCCACGAGTCCGCCTCGGCTCCCGCATCCACGAGCTACTGCTCACTTGAAAAGTTAAGGAAAGGGGTGAGTCACCATGACTCAGTGCGTAAATTCTCCCACATTATACATACGGCTTGTAGCCTACAGTCACATATCAACATACAACATATGAATGTAATAAGCCCAACCCAAACCTAGTTTTTCCATCCTCTACACACCAACCCGTACCAGCCTATCACACCGTAGGGATTTCTACAATCAACCCTCTATCCGCTACACTCTATTTCGACAGTCAGACTACCAATTATACACGATCACTAGGTGACCAATAATACATCGTGTCACAGCCACCGATCACTATGTAACCAAATAATATATATATCGTGGCAAAGCCACCGATCACAGTGTGACCAAAATTAGTGTATGAACATATATATATATATATATCGTGGCAAAGCCACCGATCATAATGTGACTAATTAATCATGTAATTCCCCTTCATATCAAACACATACCCCATGATCTACATACAAATCCTAACAAATGCAACATGCTATTCATAACACATCATTTTCCATACATATATTCGGCCATGTAAAGAAACAACAAGGTAACGTGCCTCGCAATCCTAGCCTTACCCCTAAGGGCATCATGACTGTCTACATAGCCCTTTTTCTGGCTTTTCAGCCCACACAAGTGTTAGCACAGATATAGGATAGTGTGTGAAGGTTTACACACCTGGTAACACGCAAACGACACTCTCTATGTCGACACTATCACTAGTCATCACAACTACTATCTACCTATTATTCTGCGCAGAAGCCAGCCCACAACCCAGTGGCCAATCTCAAACAGCAGACACCGCACGCTTCTTGAACTTTGGGGCTGGGAATATGGATTCAACCCCTTTCTTTGATTCACTGACATTTGAGTCCATGAATGATCTTGGTCAGAAGGTACTATATTAAAACAATGATCGCTTAACGAAACATTGGGTTAAGAAATGAATAATGAAAGGAAATCTGATCGAACAACTTAGAGACAATTGAAACCCTACCTTGAGATCTCAAATGATGTGATAGGATTCACTTGATTCCTTGACTTGGAGTTCGATTGCTTCAACTAATCAGGATTTCCAGGAGTAGGCGCCCCAAAGAAAGTGTAAACACACAAGTCATTCACTGAGTCAATTAGCCATTCGGCTTTGGCTATTAGAAATCGAAAGACAAACAAAAGAATAAGAGAACGCTTCTTACCTTATCACAGCAGATTCGAATAACACTTAGGGGAATTCGACACTAGCCCAATCAGTGAACAGCACTTGGCAATGATTAAAGTAGAAAAGAACTATAAGAGAGAGCTGCAAAGAAAAATAAAGATACTTCAAATAGAGGCTTAGGCATTTCAATTTTAGAAGAAACAGAGAAAAGATTTGGGAACAAGATCATTCGGCCATAGCATGAAAATGGAGATGAGAATAAAGTTAGGAGTTTTTGGTTTTGGCAGAAAAAGAGAAGAATAATCCCTCAATGGCCAAAAGTAGGAGAAGGGAAAGAAACTATGCTCTTAGAAACACAATGGAAATTTGGCACACCCTTAGCCACATCTAGCCGATTTCCCTTCTTGCACTCAGTGTCCCACATTCGGCCACCACCTACACTCAAATCCTATCCCACATTTTCCTTTTATCCTTATCTTCCTATCTCTTAACTCAATCCACACTCACACCTTTAGAGTCCCAGCCGAAACCACCTCTCAACTCCTCAAGCACATATAATAAAAAAACACTCCCTTTTTACTTGACATGGGATTCGAACCTGCTCCCTCACCACCTCCTTATGGCGTCACTTACCTATTCCCTTAGTGGTGCCTCCTTGCAACTTTACCAGTTATATTTTTGTGTTAATTTTCCCACTCAAGTGCCCTTAATGCCCACTTCACCTAGTTCTCCCTTGCAGTGTCTGAAAGCAAAATTTCTACCAAGGCTCAAGCTTCACCTCAAGCCTTCCCGAAAGCTCTAAACACACCAAACACACACACACATCATGGCATGCACACACAACGCATCACAAATGCAGAGCCCCTAATCTAGGATGTTACAGGTCGACACTGACTAATTTCACACAGCCTTGACATGCCCGTGGCCCTGGCCCATATGCCAAACCTTTGTATTCTAACTTATCCACATGGCCTATACACATGCCCGTGTGCTTTAGCTGTGCGGCAATTTAAATTCCAAGTGTAAGGTGCAGACTTCACACGGCCAAGGAATACACTCATGTGCTAGTTGTGTCTCCCACACGATCTAGACACACACCCGTGTGTTTACCCATGTAGACAATTGGCAGGCTATCTACCAAGCCCTTTAGTCACCCTTACTAGGAAACGTTTATACACCATCACATAAAGTTCTATTTTATCAAACATAACTCTTGAATTATCACATTTAAACTATAAAAGGAAGTCTTCATCTCATACACGAGGGAGAACTATTTCTGGTATAATTACAAACGACTTAAGCCATCATCTATGGCTATACACAATCAAACTTTAAACTCTCTTAGGCCAACACATTTGGCTATATCAACTATGACTTAATCAACTTCAAATACTATCCCTACACATGCCATAACTCATAAGGACTTGAAACCTCATACCAAGTGCCTGCTCGACAGTGTGAAAACATTTCCGGTGATCTCCAACCCGAGCTAGTTAAGCAAACCTATAAGAGATGGGAAAAGAAAAGAAGTAAGCAATAATGCTTAGTAAGTTCATATGCAAATACTAATCAATTATTGATACTCATTATTTATACACCATCTCAAGGTATTATAATGATTTTTACTCATAAACTCATCGTTACCAATTCAATCATTTATAATGCTTACTCATTTCGTCTCTTACCACGTTCTAACCATACCTCGAGCTTAAGGCTCACATTCATTAACTTACATTACTACACTTAACACCACATAGTCACATGATGCAACACATCGTATCTTCTCAATGACTCATTCATACTACCAGTCACTCGGTGGATTTTCACTTAGCCCACCATCAATCTCTAATAGGGTGGTATCTCACATAGCCCACCATCAATTTCTAATAGGGTGGTATCACACATTGTAACACCCTAAACCCAGCCCATACGTTAAGGCCAGATCTGACATGTCATATGAGAAAAGTATTTTAAGATCTTTTCATCCGTACGTAAATAAGTATTGATTTGGTAAAATCAAGTAAAATAATTTTCAATTGAAGTATTTGATAAAATATTACTAACCTCAAAGATTGATTGATAAACAAATAAGTTTGAATTAATGATTTTACAAACCGTGACTTTTGAAACATTGACGAAAATTTGAGAGAAAATTTTCGAGTTAAAATATTTGTAGAAGTTTATTTTAAAATCCATATTTGAATCCATTTTAGAAAAATCTTTATTTAAGTTTTTAGAAAATAATCCTATTTAAAGTAATTTGAGTAAACTATAACTACGTCAAACATAAAGTAAAATAAAATAATTCAGAGGCCTTATTACAACATTTAACCCAAAATAGTAAAGTAATAAAATAAACGAGGAAAAAGTGTAAAGTCTAAATAAACCATTTCTGAAGTATGGCCTCCACCGAGTCATTCATGGCCCAAGTTCACGTCACTGAGTATTACCTGAAAGGAATAAGGAAACAGGGTGAGTTACTAGAACTCAGTGTATAATCCCCATACCATTGGTCACTAGGCCTGAACCCATTTAGCAAAAACTTGGGCCTGAGCCCATAAAGCATAATCTCGGGCTGAAGCCCATTTACAAAATAGAACATATACATTTACATAAAATAAACAATGTATGTAACCCAACCCATCCTAATAATCAATCCGCTACACACCACCCGTACCATCCCATCACACCTTTGGGGATCAAGCTAACCCACCCCGTCAAACACACCAATCGCAGGCATTTTGCCATTTATAACATTATGATTTGGTCAGAATCATAGTGAATCATATTAACAAACATTTTTGTGGCAGTGCCACTGGAACTTCTCTTCATCATATTTTCCCATCCCATGCATAATCATGTCAATGCATCATACAAAGCAATCATGGTATTTACAAATAATTAATTCAGAGATTTATTACAAAAATTTTGGCCCATTGTAACACTTGCAAATCAGCCCATTAAGGCAATATATCAATTCAACCCATTAAGGCTATATATATATATATGTCAAATCGGCCCATTAAGGCTAAATATATCAAATAGGCCCATTAAGGCAATTTCGTAATTTGGCCAAGTAGGGTATTTTTGTAATTTTCATAGTGTTAATATCGATTTTGTCAACTTAATCAAAATAGTGAAATATAGGCAAGTTTTCTTGGTTTATACCATTTTACGATTTAAAACATAGCGACCTATTTTCCAATATGATATCAATCTTTAACCCACGAAAAAATGTGTGAGAATACACACTTGATTCTGATAAGTATTAGGCTTTCTTGATCTTCGAAACCTAAGATATCGTAACACTCGATTAATTGACATACGTGATTTTAATAATCAAACTCTAAAATAAATGATCCAAAGTGTTTACCCTCGGAATCGCGAATAACCACGATTTGACGATTTTCTTCGGATGACAGTCCACAACATATCGCCATTCGTTTGAATTTAGGAGTAGGTATCACAAATTTGCTCCTTTTTTTTTATCTCCAATCACTATCCCTTTCGATTCGATATTGCTTGTCTCCATTAGAAACAAATATTAGTCAAAACTAATATTACATTGATATGAACGATTGATTAAGGAGAAAGGTCGGCTTACCACTAGATCCATATGATCACAAGATGATAGATCGAGTGATTTAATCCCTAAAACATGTAGTCGATTAGCCAACCTTCAATCCGATTAACATAATAATCAATGGAGTTATCGAATGGACTATGAAAGAACTTCCTTACCTTAAACAATGATAATCCCTTTTCACATGATCGCCCTATGGCTAGAGATGATTAAGCGATGTTGTGGTATTCGGCCTCCGCTATACCACTACAAAGAAGAAAATGATCTCATTTGAGAGAGTGGAATAAAATAATGGTCTCAATTAATATGACCATCCCAAACCAAGGCATAAATTCAGCATTAAGGGAAAGAAAGAAAAAAATAAAAGGTTTGAAAAGAACCACTTACCAATTGATCAAAGGAGTAAGTGATAAATCAAATGAAGAAGAAATATTAATGAAGAGATGAACGGTTTCGGCTATGGGGGGAAAATGGGCAAAATATTTGGCTATGGTGGTAAGGATTAGAGAAGAAGAAAAAATGTTTGAAGAATTTTGTGAAAAAGAAAAGGAAGAGGAAGAAGAGTGTTTGTCTAGTTTCGGTTTAAGAGAAAATGAGTGAACAATTTTGGTCACAATGGTTTGGTACTTTTGGCATACAATAAGGAAACGAAGAAACAAAATGCACACTCAATGCTTGAAGATTCGGTAAGGAGGAGAAAGAATTTAGAGAGAAAAGAAAATAACACAAAGGTTGCAAGTAGGAATTTTGGCCAAAACAAACACAAAAACTTTTACCAAAAGACAAAGAAAAAATTCGGCTAAGCCCTTCCTATGCCAATACCATGTAGTATTTTTGACATTAAGGTCAAAATTTTGGCCAACCAAACTTGTAACATCCTAAATTAGGGGCTTTACATTTAATATGTTTCAGTGGGTAGGCTAACCTCTGTGTGTTAATTTGGTGTGTTTAAGTTGCCTTATTTATTGTTTGGGTATGTTTGGGGTCCCCGGGAAGGCTTGGGGTTAAGCCGAAGCCTTGGTCAAAATTTTAATTTTTGGTACCTTTAAGGGAAAGCAAGCAGAGGCAGGTCTTAAGTAATTTTTACTTGTGGTTGAAGACACAAGAGTTGCAGTGGTAAAGTGGCAGGGAGACACAACCTATCATGCAGAGAGGTGGCGTTAGAAGAGAAGCTGAGAGGGAGAGGGTTCGAATCTCTTGGAAAGCAGGGGGTATTATTTTTGGCTCAAGCAAGGGAGGTAGCCAGATAGTAATCAAACTCTGGAGGAGAGAAACAAGACATGGTCAAATAAGTCAAACTAGTGGTGGAGAGCTATTTAGGAGATTGGAATTATTTAAATTGTTTGAATATGTGAACCAAAGTGAAACTAGAAGGAAAACATGGGATAGCATATGGGTGACGGTGGTGGCCAAATCTTGGACACTTGGGGTAGGGAAGGGGAATCGATTTTGGCTGGTTGTGGGTGTGCTGAAAGTCTAGAGGTCTTAGGCTTTGTTGCTTGGTTGTCATTTGTGCATTTTTGGTTGTTAGGGGTGAGTGCCGAATGTACTGAGTCAACTTCTTTTCTCCCTTCTTTTGCTTTCTAGTCGAATTGGTGAGATTCTTGGTGCACCTTTTTTTTCTTCTTCACTTTCTCTTTTCACAAAAGACTTCTAAGCCGTAACCTTTTCTATCCTCTATAGAATCTCTCCTTCTCTCCACTCATACTCTTAAGCCTCATAGCCGAAAGCACCACACTGATTTCTTTTTTCCATGATTCCCTTATTACTTTTTTTCTTTAACTCTTCTCCAAAGCTGAAACTTACTTCCCATTCTCTTTGTGGTGGATTGTTCTTTCACTATAGCCAAAACTAGCCCCATTTCAATTTCTTTTTCATTCTTTAATCACTCACTCTTTTCTTTCTTTTGGATCACCGCCCATTATTCTTCTGGCCTTCTCATTCGGCTTCTTCCTAAGTGTGGTAAGATTCTTCTCCTCTTTCGATATTTCTTCTTCTTGATTAGTTGTTAGGCCAAAGGGATGAACCTGGTTCCTTGGTGTTTTGGCCAAATGTAGGTAGGGTTCTGTCTTCATATTTCTCCGGTGTCTGGCCATTGATTGAAGGGGGGCTTGAGGGACAATCGATTGCTATTGAATTAAGGTAAGAGGGACACTGTCATCTCTTCTTTTTGTTCTTTCGATTTTGGTAGCCAAAGCCGAATGGCTAATTGGCTTAGTGATGCTATTGTTGTGATTTCCACTCTTTTGGCTATGCCGGGAAATCTTGTTAAGCCGAATCAATTGAATTCCTAGTCAGAGAATCAGTCGAATCTTATCCCCCCATTCGGGAGCTCTAGGTAAGGGTTTTTCTCTAGTTATTCAATCGGGTTTTCCTTTTGTTATACGCTATCTTAACCCAATGTTACGTTAAGCAATCACTGTTTCAATATAGCATCTTCTGACCAAGATCGTTCATGGACTCAAATGCCAGCCAATCTAAGGAGGGGGTTAGACCTATAGTCCCCGCCCCTAAGTTCAAAAAACGATAGGTGTCTGCAGTTCAAGATTGGCCACCAGGTTGTGGACCGGCTTCAGAACAGAATAGTAGGCAAATAGCAGTAGTCTCGATTAGTGATAGTGTCGACATAGAAAGCGTCGTATTACGTGTTATCAGGTGTGTAAACTTCACACTTCTTGATTATTTGTTTGTTTGAACTATTTACTATTTAGGCTGAAAAGCCAGAATGACTGAGAAGCAGTCGTAATACCATTGTGGATAGAAATGGGAATACCAGATATGTGATTCTATTAATCTCTTGATGGGTATGGAATAAGCATTGTAATATGTATGTGCATTCATATGATTGTAAGTTCTGCATGGTTTGGGAAATGATGTGAAAGGGGAAGTATTTGAGACTGTCACGGTGGTTGTTACCATGGTGGGTTAGCCCCATGGATACATATATGATAATAGTGACCATGTCTTGGTGGCTTGGTGCCACGGTGGTTTAATACCACAATTATATGTGACTAGTGACTCGTCCCAGTGGTTGTTACCAAGTGGGTTGGCCCCACGTATATTCATCAGGGATTGTCATGGTGGTTGTTACCACGGTGGGTTGGCCCCATGTATATTAATAGTGACTTTGTCACGGTGATCTAGTATCACGGTGGTCTAGAACCACGAGTGGCCTAATGCCACGTATGAGGTGTGTAGCAGATGGAGGGTTGATTGTAGAAATCCCCATGGTGTGATGGGCTGGTACGGGTGGTGTGTAGAGGATGGAAAAACTAGGTTGGAATGGGACACATATTGCATAACATAACTGTGTATGATATTATGAGTGGGCTGAGGCCCAATATGTGATTGTGGGCTTGAAGCCAAGTGTGTGACATAAAGGGGATTTACACACTGAGTCCCGGTGACTCACCCCTCTGCTAAATCTTGCAGGTAATCAGTTGATCATGGATCAGGGAGCCGGGGCAGACTCGTGGAGGCCATAAAGTATTTCTTTTCGTAAAGACGTTTATTTTCTAGTAATTATTAAATTTGGGAATTTTGTTATGTAATAAGGCCTCTCTACGATAGTTTTTGGGTTTTATTATTTTATTATTTATTTAAGTATGATATTAGTACATTATAACATGATAATAAAATTGGAGTTTTCAAAACCAAAGCAACATTACGCAATCGTTTTCTCAAACCTCGCCTAAGTTAACAAATGGAATTCGGCTTAAATCTTAAATTTTCATTAAACATTAGACCACTAGTTTTCAAACCTCACCCTAGACGAAAAGTTTATCAAACTACAATATTTTCTTATGATTTTAAAAAGTTATTTTTTTCAACCTTTCCCTATGACATTCGAGATCTGGTCGTAACGTCTAGACCGGGTTTGGGGTGTTACAAAACTTTCCAAAACAATTCCCTTGAAAAAGGCCACTTGTCCCCCTATCTTACCTTTTTCTTATGATTCCTTTCCTTACCTTCACCCTTTCCTTGTTTCCTTAGCCATCATACCATAATTAAAAAGTCCACCATTCCCTTAAATACTTCCTTGACCGACACTTAGAGAAAGAATGCAAAAATAATAGTAAAAAATTATACATTATGGGATTTGAACCTCCTTCCTCAAAGTTCATCATATGGTGCCATATCCTTTTTACCAATTGCTCATTTATGCAATCACTTAAATCATTTATTTCTATAAGTCTTGAAGCTACTTACCATCTCTCCTTAATAGACTTAAACACTAAAACTTTTACTAGAGCCCAAATAAACCCTAGCCTTCTCAAAACCCCTAACATACACCATTACAATTTTATCAAGCTTAACACAAGCAATAATGCAACAATTAAAATTCCAATTTTTTTTTATTTTTTTGGGATGTTACAATTCTACCCTCTTAAAGAAAAGTTCATCCTCGAAATTTACCTAATTAAAATAGGTGAGGATATTGTTGCCGAATCGCGTCCTTAAGCTCCCATGTAGCTTCCTCCGTTCGTGATTGCGCAAAAATACTTTGACTAACGATACCAACTTTTTTCTCAGCACCTTAATGTCCCGATCTAAAATTTGTACTGGCTCCTCTTGAAAGACAAGTCAGGTCTTATCTCAACTTCCTCTACCGGTACTATATGAGATGGATCTGATCGATAACACCTTAATATTGAGCCATGAAATATACTATGTATCTGACTCAACTCCGATGGTAGTTCAAGCTGATAAGCCACTGGCCCAACACGTTTCAATACTCAGTATGGTTCGATGAACCTAGGGTTCAACTTGCCCTTCCGTCCAAATCTAAAGATCTTCTTCCAAGTTGAGACCTTTAGAAAAACCTAATCTCCCACCACAAACTCGATATCCTTACGCTTCAGATTCACATACGATTTTTGTCTATCCGAAGCTTCCTATAATCGAGCCCGAATTACCTTTAATTTTTCTTCCGTCTCTAATATCAATCAGGACCCAATAACTGACGCTCCCCCAACTTAGTCCAGCAAGTAGGAGTTTGACACCTACGACGATACAACGCCTCGTAGGGTGCCATCTGGATGCTGGATTGGTAGCTATTGTTGTATGCAAACTTAGCCAACAGTAAGAAATCCTCCCAACTACCACTGAAGTTGATCACACAGCCCCTTAACATGTCTTCCAGAATTTGGATTACTCTCTCTGACTGACATCTGACTGCGAATGAAATACCATGCTGAAATTTAACCTTGTTCCGAAAGCTTCATGTAAAGCTTTCCAAAACCGTGATGTAAACCTAGGGTCCTTGTCCGATATAATAGACACTGATACCCTATGTAACCTCACGGTCTCTGCAATGTACAACTTGGCCAACTTCTTTAATGACTAATCCATACGTACAGGTAGGAAATGAGCAGTCTTCATCAACCGATCCACTATTACCCAGATAGATTCTTTCTTAGTAGGCGATAAGAGTAACCATCCATAATGGAATTTTCACCGGTTGTAGTAATCCCGACGGAAATTGATGTTCCACCTTCACTTGTTGACATGTCAAGCACTTACTCACGAAATCAGTAACCTCCCGTTTCAACCCTTGCCACCAATACTGCTCACGGAGGTCTCGGTACATCTTATTTCCCGGGGTACATAGCATAAAGGCTACTATACGCCTCACGCAGAATCATTTGTCTCAATTTTGAATCTTTGGGCAAACAAATTCTTCCTCGAAAACACAATACTCCATCACTATTCCATCCAAAATCCCCTATCACACCACCTTCCACTTGTTGAAGTAAAGAACCCATAATAACTTATTTTCCTTAATCTGGCTGACCCATGCAGGTTTTACTTGAAGTTCAGCTAGTACGCTACATCTTCATATAGGCTAAGGTGAGCAAATATTGCTCTCAAATCTGATATCACCTTTTGACTTAACACATCAACCACCACGTTAGCCTTCCTAGGATGATACTTGATTGAGAAGTCATAATCTTTCAACAGTTCTATCCACCTTCATTGTTTAAATTCAACTCCTTCTAGGTAAGGAGGTACTTCAGACACTTATGATCCGTGTAGATAATCTACTTCTCATCGTACAGATAGTGTCTCCAAATTTTCAGAGCAAACACCACTACCGCCTACTCTAAATCATGAGTAGGATAATTCACTTTCGTGCGACCTTAACTGATGAGATACATAAGCCACCACTTTTCCACCTTGCATCAACACACATCCCAAGCCCGTGTGTGACGCATCACAATAAATAATAAACTCTTTTCCAGCCTCAGGTTGAATCAACATTGGCGCTTTTGTTAGAATCTTCAATTTCTCAAAGCTCTCTTGCTGATGATCTGACCACACAAATGGTACTCCTTTGCGCAGCAGTTTAGTTAGGGGTGCAGCAATCAACGAAAACCCTCAACGAAACATCTATAATAACCAACCAATCCTAGGAAACTCTAAATTTCAGCCACTGACTTTGGTGGTTTCCAATCCAACACAGCCTCTACCTTCCGGGAATTAACTCTAATTCCTTCGGCAGACACAACATGCCCCCAAAAGGTCACTTCCTTTAATCAAAATTCACACTTACTGAATTTGGCATAAAGTTGCTTTTCCCGTAATATCTGTAGTACTACCCGCAGATTTGAATCATGTTCTTCTTCATTCTTCGAGTATACCAAGATGTCATCGATGAACACCACCACAAACCGATCTAAATAGGGTTGGAAGACCCGGTTCATCATGTCCATAAATGCAGTTGCTGCATTAGTCAACCCAAACAACATCACCAAGAACTCATAATGCCCATAACGAGTTCGAAATGTATTCTTATGAATATCCCCCTCCTTGACCTTAAGTTGGTGATAACCCGATCTCAAATTTATCTTTGAGAAAACTGAAGCTCCTCGCAGTTGATCAAACAGGTCATCGATTCTCGACAATGGATACCTATTCTTGATCGTCAACTTATTTAACTATCTATAATCGATGCACATATGCATCGACCCATCCTTCTTCTTGACGAACAAGACCGGTGCTCCCCACGGTGACACACTCGATCGAATGAATCCCCGATCCAACAACTCCTGAATTTGAGCTTTAAGCTCCACTAACTCCTTCAGCGCCATTCTATAATGAGCAATGGACACCGGAGCCGTTCCTGGCAATAGCTCAATGCCAAACTCTACCTCCCGGTCCGAAGGCAATCCTGGAAGTTCCTCGGGAAAGATGTCTAAAAACTCTTTCACTGTTCTAACACTTTCCACCGACAATTCCTTGGCATCCAAAGTACTAATGAAGGCTAGGAATGTTCCACACCCCTTTCGCACCAACTTTTCTGCCTTTAAAGCAGATACCACATTAGACAGGTAGTTTCTTCTTTCACCTATCATCAATATTTCCTTATCCTCCGAAGTTCTTAGCAACATCTATTTTGCAGCACAATCCAAATTCATGCGGTGTTTTACCAACCAGTCCATGCCCAAGATAATGTTGAACTCGTCGAATGGCAGTTCCATCAATTCCGCTAAAAATATTTCTCCCTGAATTTCTAAACGCAAATTCCTAAACAACTTATTTACTATCACTAACTGTCCTAGAGGACTAATTACAGTTGTTTCTCTAGTAGCAATCTCAAATTCAATGTTCAGATTTCCAGATATAGCACAAGCAACACACGAATGAGTGGATCCGATATCTATCAAAGTAGTAACAGGTACTTTAGATATGAAGAACGTATCAGTTATTACATCAAGTGCATCGCCATCCTCTCGACGTCTGACCACATAGACCAACCCTAGCTGTCTCGCCTCCACGTTACACCTATTGTCAGTACCTCTACCTAGAGCTCCCTGACCCCATGCTACGCCATTACCACCTTGACCTGGCCCACGGCCTCTCGATGGCTGCTGAGTGCCTCTTGCTGGCTGTGCATCAAAGTTACAAACATCTTGAGTCTGAGAAATCTGTCGAGGGAATCGCTAAGCCTATAGTCCTTAGAACCACATTTGAAACAACCACCGATTCTCTTCCAACATTCACTTGGGTGTCGTTTCCCGTAATTTGCACATGGCTGTAACTGATTGGTAGCAGCTGGTACTCTAGCTCGAACTGGCTCCTCATTCTTGGGCCTCTTCTGAAATCCTCTAGCAAGACCCGAGTACCCCGAGTCTCTCTTATTCCTGCTCCTATCTCTGTCTCAGTGTTGTCTCTCTGAGTGTTTAACCTCTTCAGCTATCTTGGCTTTCTCCACCAGTAGGGCAAAATTCCTTTCTTTTTGTGGAGTTATCAGTACCCGCAACCCATCCTCAAAATGCACACAGCATTCGTAGTCAATCGGCACTATTCCTCGAGCATACCGACTCAGACGCAAAAATTTTTCCTCGTATGCTGCCACAGTCTTACCTCCTTGGACCAGATTTAGGAATTCCTTCCATCGGGCATCCACATAGCTAGCTCCGACATACTTTCCTTGAAAGTCATCTTAAAGAAATCCCAAGTAATACGATCAACCTGAGTGCCTTCCCGAATAGCGAGCCACCATTGATACGCTTCGTCTCTCAACAATGACACAACTCCTTTTAGCTTTTGTTCGGTGGTACAATCCAGATCGTCCATGATCTACTCCACAGCCTCAATCCAGTACTCCGCTACGTTTGGAGCCAAACCCAAGATACCCCTAAAAACCTCAATACCATTTGATCTGAGTCGCTCCGAAATTAACCCATGTGCTGCTATCCCAGTTCTTGCCCCAGTAATCCTTTTCAAAACTCGTAACATTGCTTGGGATACAGTGTCGTCCTCTCCCATACGATCATGTGACCCAGCTTCAGTCACAGGTGATGCAGGTGCGACCATTTCAAGCATATGCCCCGACGCCTTAGAAACAACTCTAGCGCCTCGGCCTCTACCACGGTAACGTCTACTGCGTCTATGTCCTCTAGTGCTCATATTGACTAAGTCATTTTAATCTAATTACAAGTCTTATGGATCAGTACTTTATTCGATATATATTAATCCATATCTTATGAAGTATAAGAAGTAAAGTTATTTTCGCAAACGCATCCTATAGTGTCAATCTCTATGGTTTCAATATCTTAAACTAAAAAGTCTAGAGTATTCCTACAGTCATATCATAACAATCATAATCATACAATGATAACATATACTTACTTGGCTTGGTGCCGGAAACCCGTGGTGCCATACTTATTTTCAAACATGCATTTTTAGTTTAAAATTTGAATAGCGTTGGAAAAAGTTTTTAAACCCAAACCACGTCGAGTTTTGAACATGGCTCTGATAACATAAAATGTAACATCCCAAACCCGGCCCACGCGTTAAGGTCAGATCTGACATGTCATATGAGAAAAAATATTTTAATATCTTTTCATTCGTACGTAAATAAGTATTGATTTGGTAAACTCAAGTAAAACAATTTCCAATTGAAGAATTTGATAAAATATTACTAACCTCGAAGATTGATTGATAAACAAATAAGTTTGAATTAATGATTTTACAAACCGTGACTTTTGAAACATTGACAAAAATTTGAGAGAAAATTTCCGAGTTAAAATATTTGTAGAAGTTTTTTTTAAAATCCATATGTGAATCCATTTTAGAAAAATCTTTATTTAAGTTTTTAGAAAATAATCCTATTTAAATTAATTTGAGTAAACTATAACTACGTCAAACATAAAGTAAAATAAAATAATTCAGAGGCCTTATTACAACATTTAACCCAAAATAGTAATGTAATAAAATAAACGAGGGAAAAGTGTAAAGTCTAAATAAACCATTTCTGAAGTATGGCCTCCACTGAGTCATCCATGGCCCAAGTTCACGTCACTGAGTATTACCTGAAAGGAATAAGGAAATGGGGTGAGGTACTAGAACTCAGTGTATAATCCCCTTACCATCGGTCATTGGGCCTGAACCTATTTAGCAAAAACTTGGGCCTGAGCCCATAAAGCATAATCTCGGGCTGAAGCCCATTTACAAAACAAAACATAAACATTTACATAAAATAAACAATGTATGTAACCCAACCCGTCCTAATAATCCATCCACTACACACCACCCGTACCATCCCATCACACATGTGGGGATCAAGTCAACCCACCCCGCCAAACACACCAATCGTAGGCATTTTGTCATTTATAACATATTATGACTTGGCCAGAATCATAGTGAATCATATTAACAAACATTTTGTGGCAGTGCCACCGAAACTTCTCTTCTTCATATTTTCCCATCCCATGCATAATCATGTCAATGCATCATACATAGCAATCATGGTATTTACAAATAATTAATTCAGAGATTTATTACAAAAATTTCGGCTCATTGTAACACTTGCAAATCAGCCCATTAAGGCAATATATCAATTCGGCCCATTAAGGCTATATATATATATATATATATCAAATCAGCCCATTAAGGCTATATATATCAAATCAGCCCATTAAGGCAATTTCCTAATTTAGCCCAATAGGGCATTTTCGTAATTTTACCCTTTAGGGGTATTTTGTAATTTTCACAGTGTTAATACCTATTTTGTCAACTTAATCAAAATGGTGAAATTTAGGAAAGTTTTCCTAGTTTACACCATTTTACGATTTAAAACATAGCGGCTTATTTTCAAATATGGTATCAATCTTTAACCCACGAAAAAATGGTGTGAGATTACACACCTGATTACGGTAAGTATTAGGCTTTCTTGATCTTCGACACCTAAGATATCGTAAATCTCGATTAATCGACATATGTGATTTTAATAATCAAACTCTAAAATAAAAGATCTAAAGTGTTTACGCTAGGAATTGCAAACAACCACGATTTGATAATTTTCTTGGATGACGGTCCATAACCCGGTGGAAATCTCGAACCGCCGATACCACCCTTCATTTGAATTTAGGAGTAGGTATCTCAAATTTGCTCCTTTTTTGATCTCCAATCGTTATCCCTTTCGATTCGATATTGCTTGTCTCATTAAAAATAAATATTAGTCAAAACTAATATTACATTGATATGAACGATTGATTAAGGAGAAATGTTGGCTTACCACTAGATCCGTATGATCACAAGACGATAGATCGAGCAATTTAATCCCTAAAACATGTAGTCAATTAGCCAACCTTCAATCCGATTAACACAATAGCCAATGGAGTTATCGAATGGACTATGAAAGAACTTCCTTACCTTAAACAATGATAATCTTGTTTCTCACGATCGTCCTATGACTAGAGATGATTAAGCGATATTGTGGTATTCGGCCTCCCACTATGCCACTATGAAGAAGAAAATGATCTCATTTGAGAGAGTAGAATAAAATGATGGTCTCGATTAAAATGACCATCCCAAACCAAGGCATAATTTCGGCATTAAGGGAAAGAATGAAAAAAATAAAAGGTTTGAAAAGAACCACTTACCAATTGATCAAAAGAGTGAGTGATAACTCGAATGAAAAAGAAATATTAATAAAGAGATGAACGGTTTTAGCTATGGGGGAAAAATGGGCAAAATATTCGGCTATGGTGGTAAGGATTAGAGAAGAAGAAGAAATGTTTGAAGAATTTTGTGAAAAAGAAAAGGAAGAGGAAGAAGAGTGTTTGACTAGTTTCGATTTAAGAGAAAATGAGTGAACAATTTTGGTCAAAATGGTTTGGTACTTTCAGCATACAAGAAGGAAAAGATGAAACAAAATGCACACTCAAGGATTGAAGATTCGGCAAGGAGGAGAAGGAATTTTGAGAGAAAAGAAAATAACACAAAGGTTGCAAGTAGGTATTTTGGCCAAAACAAACACCAAAACTTTTACCAAAAGACAAAGAAAAAATTTGGCTAAGCCCTTCCTATGCCAAAACCATGTAGTATTTTTGACATTAAGGTCAAAATTTTGGCCAACCAAACTTTCCAAAACAATTCCCTTGAAAAAGGCCACTTGTCCCCCTATCTTACCTTTTTATTATGATTCCTTTCTTTACCTTCACCCTTGCCTTGTTTTCTTAGCCATCATACCATAATTAAAAAGTCCACCCTTGCCTTAAATACTTCCTTAAACGACACTTAGAGAAAAAAAGCAAAAATAATAGTAAAAAATTATACATTATGGGATTTGAACCTCCTCCCTCAAAGTCCATCATGTGGCGCCATATCCTTTTTACCAATTGCTTATTTATACAAGCACTTAACTCATTTATTTTTATAAGTCTTGAAGCTACTTACCATCTCTCCTTAATAGACTTAAACACTAAAATTTTTACTAGAGTCCAAATAAACCTAAGCCTTCTCAAAACCCCTAACATACACCGTTACAATTTTATCTAGCTTAACACAAGTAATAATGCAACAATTAAAATTCCAACTTTTTTTTTCTGGGATGTTACACACATAGCCCACCATTAGTTAATAAACTCGATGGTATCGCATGTAGCCCATCGATAACAAAGGATAAGGTAGTAATTTACACATCTCACCATTAATAATTTTGTTGATGGTTTTGCACACAGCCCATCACTAACAATTAATAAGGTGGTATTGCACATAGCCCACCGTTATTATATATTCATGGATATTTATCCACATGCATTTCCCTATTTCAAATGTTTATCCGGGAACATCCTCACAAGCTATGATTCTTACTTAGATTTCTACAATAATCATTCTACAACAATCATTTGCTTTCATGCAATGCATTTATAAATAAAACATATGCAATTTGGAAGCATCATTTACACATGACCCACTACAGGTTCATCATATACCAAATTTACGTCAATTTAGTTCCAATGTAACAGCCCGGTTTAGACCCTAGTCAGAACAGTGGTTTGAGACCACAAATCTGGGGTCAGAATGATAATTTAATATTGTTTCTGTGAGAATAGTATGTGATGTAGCCTATGTGAAATTTTTGTGTGATAATTTTATCGACTGTGTGTCAAATTGTGAGAAAGGACTTAATCATGTAAAGTGTTAAAGTTGTGTGTTGGTTTATAAGTACCTAAGTGTTGTTGTCTTCTTAATAGGATGGCCTTAAGAGGCAATTAAGCCATTATTAAAGATAGTTGATGGCTAAATGACATATTAGCCTTAATATATATTTGTTTTATATGTTTAATAAAAGGGCAAATGAGTAAAATGTTTAATAATGTATTATTAATAAAAAATGAAAGAAAACATGGATGTTATCATCTTTGTGAGTGTCGAATGTTGAAGAAAAATAAGAGAAGAGAGCTTTAGGGTATTCGGCCAATATTTGAGCTTGATTGAAGGTATGTTTGAGCTCAGTTTTTTATAATTTCTATGTTTTTGTAATATTTGATTCGTGCTCTAGCTAACCCATGTTGTAAATTCGTGAATTGATGATGTTTTTGTGATGAGTCATTGATGAATACTTTAGCTATATGTTAGTTGATAGTAAAATATGAAAACTTGGTATGGCTAACATAGTTTGTATTGGGATTTTAAGTGAAATTGAGTATTTTGGGCTTAATTGAGAAAATAAGAAACTGAGGGACTAAAATGTGAAATAAATGAGATGAATGGATTTGTTGAGTATAGTAAGAATTCGTCTAAACATCGGTGATATGAAATTATGTGAATTTGATGAATTTATGAAAAAAGGACCAAAGTGTCGAAATGTGAAAATGTGAGGGCTATTTTGTAAAATGCCCTAAATATGTATGTGTGGATCAAATTGAATGAATAGGTAATTGAATGAGTGAATTTGAAGATGTATAGACCAAGAAAGGAGAGGTTCGGATCGAGATCGAGGTAAAGACAAAGTGCTTGAGTAATCGACCGTTTTGGTATATCGACGTCCGAGGTAAGTTCGGATATAATATGTGTACTTAGTTATGTTTAAATGTTGTGAAACAAATGGTTATGATATTATTGAATTATAAATGTTATGTGAGAAATGAGTCTATGTGGCACTAAGCGTGTGTATTTGGTAATATAATCGAGAAGATTAGCACTGTTTGTGCAAGTTAATAGAAGCTTCGGCTTTGTGATTGGAACTGTGTACAATACCGAATTGAGTTTGGCTTGCATTAATGTACTAAGTATACGATGTCATTTAAGCTTCGGCTATGAATTGAGGCACTAAGTGTGCGAAACAAGAGAAGCTACGACTTTAATGAATAGCACTGTGTGTGCGAAACAAGAGAAGTTTTAGCTTATTGAAATGGCACCATGTGTGCGTTACCGATATAAATTCAATTTAACAGATTGGCACTAAGTGTGCGATGACAATTAGGCTTTGGTTATGAAATTGGCACTAAGTGTGCGATGACAATTGGGCTTCGGTTGTGAAATTGGCACTAAGTGTGAAAATTTATTTGAGTAATAGCAAAGGTTGAACGAGAGGTAAAATCGAGAAATTGAGTTGTATGAATGGTGAGTAACTATGTGTTGATCAATGTATGTTTGAACCTATGTGGTTGATGATAGATTTAAGAGTTGAATGAATAGATATTTGAGTATGTGGTTGAGATTGATAATATGCTTAGTTGTTTTATTATCTATGTGATGGTTGGGTAGTATAGTGAGTGAGTAACTAAGTGTTGGCATAGGTAGGTATGATACCTATGTGGTTGGTGAAATTGAAAATAAATGAATGGAATGCTATGTGAATATTGGATAAAGTTGAACTTGTCTACCATTGGTAAATTATCCATGTGATGGTTAAATGTGTATATTGAATTGGTTCATTGAGTTAATTGTTTTATAATTCGAACTTACTAAGCTTTGGAAAGCTTACTGTGTGAATTGTTTCTCTACTTTGCAGTGTCAGCAAGGCTAGCTCGGATCCGAGGATCGTCGGCATCTCTATCACACTATCGACAATCTATTTTGGTACTTTCTAAAGATGTACATAGTTGAAATATGGCATGTATAGGCTAGATATGTAAATTATGTATGAGATGTGTAAATAGCCATGTGAGGTGGCTAGAAAAATGTTTGAATTATGCTTGTGTGGATTTGGTATGTGAAGTGAGTTTTGGTATGTTTTGATAGCAATGGATATGTCTTATAAATGGTAATCTTGGTGACAAATTGATGCTAGTATGATCTAGTGAATTTGAGGAGGAATCATGTTTGGTATTGAATGTGTTCAAGTGGTGAATTTTAGTTTATAAGTTAACATGGTTATAAATGAGATTGTATGAGATGTTATGTGAGATTGGTTGCCAAATTGTGTGTGGGATTATGCTTAATTGTTCTTGCAGGATTGACCCTTGTGTGGGTGGAAAATTGGCCTTGCAAATGCCTGTTTTGCCTACACGGTCATGGCACACGGGCGTGCCTAGTGACCGTGGGGTAAAGTCAGTAGCTAGCTTTAGAGCACACGACCTTAGCACACAGTGGTGTATGGTAGCCATGGAGCCAAGTCAGGATTGACCACGGCCAGGGTACACAGGCGTGCTTGGTGGCCGTGGAGTTAAGTCAGATTCAACCATGAGGAAGACACATGGGCATGTCTAGCAGCCGTGGGAGGCACACAGTCTGCCCACACGGGCGTGTAACCCCTGAAACTTTGAAAAGTTTTAAATTTTTGAGAATTTTTGTATGTGTTCCGGTTTAGTCCTGACCCCTTTCTAACACATTTTTAAGGTCTCAAAGACCTCAATAAGGGACTATATACCTGTGATTGAATATGTTTGATTGATGTTTGACTTTGTGTCGTGAAATGGTAGTGAAATGTTCTAAATGTTTAGTAATGCCTTTTAACCCTATTTCGGCGAAGATGCGGGTTAGGGGTGTTACATCTAACACATACATATACCTCTCGTGGTATAACCACATACTTTCTCATTTTCAACATATCTGTTGAATCACTCAAAATGTTAGATAACACTCTTGCCTCGCATACACATAACATCACATTGACATCACACCCTCGATGGGGTCTTATGCTAATTATCATATAGATGCCATTTCCCTAGCATGGTCTTATTCAATATCACACACCGAGGCCATATTCCAATATGGTCTTACACGGGACCTTAACTATCATCATATCATGCTATTTGCTTTTCCCATTATTCTTAGATTCAATTCTCTTGGAATCTCGTCAAAACATATTTAATACATTCATAAAGTAAATATACATTCCATAAAACATTGGAATATTAAATAACTTGCACATAATTGCAACATTTTGCACGAACTTACCTCGATATTGGAAAGGGTAGAAAGGGACCTATTTGTCTATATGTCTCTTTTCTCCCATTCTAGGTCCGAATCTCATTTTCTTTGATCTAGAACAATAGAATTTACTCATGTAATCACTTATAAATCATAATACATCATAATCTACACTTAGGCAAAAATGACTATTTTGCCCTCATACATTGGCAAAATTACGATTTTGCCCCTAGGCTCGTAAATCACTTTTCATCACATTTTCTTATTAAAAAAGCCTACTTGAACATTTAATCCTCTAACAACTATCCACAATTCCAACTATTTCATGCATTAATGAACAAACTACAACATTTGCATCTTAGTTCCAATTAGGAGTTTTCATGACAACACCTTTCATAAAAGTTGTTTCTCATCTTCTTAACATTCATTTTATTCCATAAAAACTCTGCAACCAACTTAAACTCTCTCATTGCAAGTCCCTAGACTCTCAACCATATTGAAAATTAGTCCCCTTATTATCTAGCTCAAGCTTTGGGGACTCCAAAAGTACAAAAATTATCAACTAAAACCATCAAAATCACTTACTTGCAAGAGGATTGCTTGGCTGAATGTTTGACCTTCAAGAACCCCCATTCTAGCTTGTATTTTCGGTGGGAGAAGAGAAGAAAATAAAAAGATGATAGCCTTTTGCTTATATCATCTTATTTTATTCTTTTATTCAACTAATATCACCAACTTTTGACCAAAAATAAATGCTCTTGTCTTCCTTGTCCACATGGCCGGCCAACCCTTTATTATTGGCCTAATTTCACTTTAAACACCTCCACTTTAACATTCTATGGCTATTAGGTACCTATACCTTGTATAATAGAACTTTTTCACTTTATGCGGTTTAGTCCTTTTTCGCGATTAAGCATGAAATTGCTAAAATTAAAACACCATAATTCTCATGTCTCTTTATAAAATTTTATAACATGTAAAATAACATGGAATAAATTTCTCCAACCTCATATTAGTGATCTCGAGATCACTGTTCTGACTAGCCCCTAAATTGGGCCATTACAATTCTCTCCCCTTAGAGATTTTCTCCCCAGAAAATCTTACAAGAAGAAGTTGTTTCAACATCCCTAAAACGTTTCCACCAACTCTTCAAAATCACAGATCGATTTATCCTCAAATTTCTATCGCCAACAACCTTTAAGCTATAGTACACAAGGTCAAAGCACAACTTTGAAACCTAGATTACTCTTTCTACAAAGCACATATACTCAGTAATCTGACAATTATGAACTTTGCACATGCCAAAATAATCATTCAAATCTTTGTCGCATAACTCACTGCAATTCGGATGACATCCCTCTCCTTGGGACATCATGTCAATCTAAATTCAAAATCTATAGTACTCTATCACACTTTCTCCTTCGAATAATCACCCACTGTAATAGTCCCAACTTTGAACACTCTGATAATTCAGATTTTACTAGTCAACTACTTCCAAACATAAACTCAATCATATCATGAAGTGTACTCAGTTGTCAAAAACATATATACATATATCAGTACATTCTCTTATTCTTGCATGTGTAGACCTGCTACTACTAAGTCTCATACCAAAACTTCTTCATAAGTTCTCAATTCATCAACATACAATTTCTATCTCTAGGTAACATCAACAACGAAAATCTTATCCACCCCTGAATTTTAACATCTTAGTCAAACTCACTCAAAGCTTATTTAAAATACTATCCATGATCTCATTTCTGAACTCTTTTGTCTCGAAGGAAAACTCGCTCTAGTCATTAACCTCGCTGAAACTAGGATATCACCAACTAAAGTCAATCGAGTAATTAACTCGCATTGCTTAAACAAGGATTTTCCTCTAGACATCTGTACTATGTCTTCTATCTAAGAAGTATTTCAATAACTATACACACCATTGTAATAGTTCAAGCCATTTTCATTAACTCACATTCAAATTTTTTGTAGAATTAGAAACGCCATCTCATCAGAATTCAGAAAATACATGACGGTTTTCCACAAATCATATTATAACCTCTATTTCACAACTCAGACACAAAAGTGACCGTCTCAGGATCACCAATCCAACGATTCTTTCTGATGCAACACTAATCACCCAAAAATGTAAACTATACCTTTACACACTAGTATCAAGACACTTTTCACCCAATTCGGCTGAACTCGATACTAAAATTTTCAATTAATAGTACCTTTAATGGCTTTCAACTTAACCATCATGGTTATAATATTTTAATAAGCATACCTTTGTATCGTGCTTTCTACTCATGTAGACATGGAATTTTATTCTTTTTATTGATTCATGATTATATACACATAACTCAAATCATATCTCTATACATTAATCTACTATTTCCTCCATACTGAGAATAAATTTTGGACGTACTCCTGTTTGAGTTCCTCTTGATATGTTAATCTAAAACATTTACTATCGTCTTATCTCAAGATAGCAGGGCATCTCAATTGAGTACATTAACTCTATTTGGCTCACCTGAAAACCCATCGCACATCGTGAAAATTGTGATCTCACTTTTTATACTAGAATTATCACCTTTCTATGATCAAATCAAAAGTGCAGTTATAGTAGATATAAATATCACAACTCAATAAACACACACTTTAAAGACAACCATGATCAGTGGAATATAATACAAATCTCACATAAAGTTTCATCACCAACTTCCTCCTTAAAGTACTAGAATAAGATTACAAAGAGATAGAGGAATGTCGATCTCAATTAACCAAATCAAAAACCGTTTTGTTTGATTTTACAGTCAGCTAACCTTTTCACGCGATCACAATTTCATAAAAAGAACAACCACATAACCCATAAAAGAAAACAAATATTTATACATAATACTCAGAGAGATCATTATAATCCATTCAACTATGGTTGTCATATTTAACCACTCTCACGATTCGAATATGGTTCCTCTAACCATTTCTTTCATCATGAACCTCTCTATTACTCCTTAATTAATGAACATCGAATTGGGAGGATCTTGATAAGTACACCTTAGGCTTCCTACTCAATTGAGTCAATTAGTCGAGGCCAACTTCCTCTTTGGTTGTAACTTTGTAAAATTAGTACAATCTATGAAACATTTAGATATTCTTCCCAAACTATTCTCAACTTTCAACTACTTTCATCTCTATACACATTACTGATTGTTTCACCACTAAACTCTTTTATTTTGTACTCATGAGCTTATTCAACTTGACTCTCGTAAAGAAAAATATCATTTCTACTTCCAAACTCATCAACTTATCCCATTAATCACTAGGGATATTCAAAGACGCATAATCGTTGTCATTGATGTAGGTACGAAACCAATGTCACATCCCTAAGGTGGCCTTACATGGAGTCACCTCTAAATGCCAATGCCATATCCCGGATATGGTCTTATATGGGCTTTCACACCAAGTATCGATGCCATATCTCGAATATGGTCTTATACGATTCTCATAATCATTATAGTCCACTAAGGCTTCAACATCATATTCAACATCAATTTCTCAATTTAATGGAGTATCATGCATCAATATGATACCAAGCATTCTCAATTATGCTAACATAAATGTTGAATCTATCACGTACAAACTTTCTCTGATGACTACATACATATGATTTAACATTCATCATTAATGAATTATCATTGTAATTGCACAACTCACTACAAGTGAGTTTTTACACTTACTCAAGCTCCATATTAATATTTATTCAAGTATTCAACATTCAACTCCGGTTCCTCTTACCATCACTTATCAAATTAAAGAAGGTCTTACGAGTTTGAGTATGTCATTTACTTGATTTCCATAGTCCAACTATGGTCTTATGCGTATCACAACATCATTGAATGACCGTACTCATCACCTACATTCTACTTAACTTAACTACTCTAGTTTAACTTCTATACTATAATAACTGTTATGGCTCCATACCAGTCATAAAATAAAACATTGTACATCCTCTACTTTACAGTTGCACATGAGATTCAACTATGTGGACATACTGATCATACATCATTAAATCAGTTATTGTAACATCCTAAATTAGAGACTTTGCATTTAACGTGTTTTGTGTATATCCTATGCTTTATATGCTAGTTTAGGGTGTTTTGGGGTCCAGGAATGGCTCAGGGTTAAGCCGAAGCCTTGGCCAAATTTTCCTTTTTGGGGCACTTTAGAGGAAAACTGGATGGGATAGGACTTAAAGGTTGTTGCTTGTATGTTTTGACACAAGTAATATAGTGGTAAAGAGGCAAGGAGGCGCCACTTAAGGTTCAAGCAGGTGACGCCTCAGGAGAGCTGGCAGGGAGTAGGTTCGAGTTGTGAGGTTTCCCTTTTGAGGATTTCTTTTTGATGCCAAGGTGAGGGAGAGGTGGTTTCGGCTTGGACTCTAGTGGATGAGTGTTGAATGGGTTAACACATTTGAATGCAGGAAGGAGAGGGATTCAAGGAGGGGGAATCGATCAACATTTTTGAATGGGGAGTGGAGAGTGAACAGTGAGATAGAATTATGGGATTGGGGAGAGGAGGAGAGTTTGGCCGAATGTGGGAAGTGAGGTGTGTGTGTGTGTGTGTAGTTTAGTTGGTTTGGGAGGGTGGCCAAACTTTAGATGGTAGCACCTAGGGGGTCGTGGTGAGCATTTCGACTAGCTAGAAAGCACTTAAAGCATTCTTTTGCCTCATTTCTTATTAATCAAAACCGAAACACCCTCACACCATTTTGTTTACTTTTTCTTTTCTCTCAGTTACCAAAATCGAAACCATCAGCTTGGCTATCACTTTTGGCATTTATTCAAGAGACCGAAGCTGGCACTCTATTGTTTTCCTACTTAGCCGAATCTTTCCTTACCCTTCACCCTTCACATTTGTTTTCATTCTCTTTTGCCATTATCTTCAAGCTGTAATCCTCTGAAGCTACCCCTCCTGCCGAAACTCTGTCATCTTCTTTATCCTTCTCCTTAACACCTTAGCTAAACCTTTCCTGGTAGATAGCACCTCTCTTCTTCATTCTTCTCTTGATTTCTTTAAAAATAAAAGCCAAAACTTATCATCTTTTCTAGGCAATTATGTTAGCCGAATCTCTCAGGTATTCATATCCCTTCATTTTATCATTGTTTTGGTGGATCGATGTTACTCATCTTCCTCTACCCCAATCAAATTCTCTCCTAACCATGGCAAGTATTTCCCCTTTTCATTTCAATTCGCTTTTCTCTCTTTTCTGTTTGAATGCCGAAGACATTAATTTTATCCTATGATTCTTGGCTGATTGAAGGGGGCTTTGTTTTTGCATTCTTCCAGCTTCTGGTCTGCGTTTGAAGTGTGTTAAGGGACATTCGGTTCTAGTTGACTTAGGTATTCAGTCAGTGCAGGATCCAAGTTTTTTTTAATCTCCGGGATTTTTCGATCTAGGTAAGGAACCTTAGCCCTTTGAGCGTCTATTCTCATTCGTTTCGATTTCAATACCTTAATTCGGTCTATTGACCAAGGTCTATTTCATGGACTCAAATGTCAGCCAAGCGAAGGGAGGGGTTAGACCCTTGATCCCAGCCCCAAAGTTTAAGAAGCGTTCGGTGTCTACTATTTGAGATTGGCCACCGGGTTGTGGCCCAGCTTTTGAGTAGAATAGTAGGTAGATAGCAGTGGTTCCTGCTAGTGATAGTGTCAACATAGATAGCATAGTGCTGCGTGTAATCAGGTGTGTAAAACTTCACATTTTAATATTAATATGTGATACTAATCGTTTAGGGCTAAAAAGCCGAAGTGACTACATGGATAGTCATTACGCCTCTACAGGTATGGTTGAAATACCAGGTAAGTACCTTGTTGTATGTATGAGGTAATAAATGTATGCCATAATGATATTGTTCATTCAAATAGCATGATACTTTCATTGGTTTACATATGTTACGCATGGGTTGGATATGATGTAATGAGGGGATGAAACACCCCAAACCTGGCCCACAAGTCCCGACCGGATCTGGCATGCTTCTTGGGTAAAACCATTCAAAACTTATCTGTTACTTTGGAAAAATCGGGGTGGTTTGGAAGATAATTTGATTTGCGTTGAGTTCAAATAGAAAACAGTGTTGTTTTTGTAATCAATAGGATGAAAGTATAGCTGGATTTTTAGAGGTTAACCTTACATTGAAAATCAATGGTTGCTTAGGTGTCAAAACATTTAGAATTTATTTTTAAGAGAAATTTGCTTAACCTTTGATTTGATAATAATCGTAACGTAATAAACCGAGCAAAAATGCATGCATAAACAGTTAATCGTAATGGCCATATTACATCAAATAAAACCCGAAATAATACCAACATACTTAAATATTAAACCCAACGAAAATAAAATAGCACTGAGCTGAGCATGGCCACCACTAAGCTCCTGCCGACCCGGTCCATTTACTAAGTGTCACCTGAAAAGATATCCCACAACGAGGTGAGTCAAACGGACTCAGTGCATAACCACCAACATAAAGTCCCAATGATTTAGGCATATTAGTTCATACATATATATATTGCAATTATAGATAATGATGCAATCCCGAACCCAAACCTAGATAACCATCCGCTACACATCACCCGTACCAACCATCACACCGTGGGGACTACTAAGTCGACCCTCCATCCGCTACACATCATCGAAGGCGATCATTGCAGATGATCGCACATCGCCCTTATAAATTGTGGCATAGCCACCAGATAATATTTTGTGACATAAGTCACCACATTCAGATTACGTGACATGAGTTCGTGGTAAAAACCACCAAATCACTTCCCCTTAAAATAACACCCATATGCTCCATGTCATACAAATCATACAAATATCATACTTTATGCCTTATCTCACATTCTTATCAATATTCACTTATGTGCGATATTTCACATGTTCATAACATTTATTGACGTAATATTAAAGATTACGTACCTAAATGTTCTGTACCATTGTGTGGTACCTTTAGCCACGTTCACATACTTTTATTAACACATATATTAAAACATTACCATAAATCTATTAAGATTTAGTGTGGGGCTACACACCTGATTTACTTAACGAGTTCACTGAAATCCCGAAAATCCTTGTACACCACTGTCGACTTCCCTAAATAACCATAGTTAGATTTGGCTAACATCAATAGATAGAATGGCCTAAGGCTGAATATCATAACCCACTTACCTTGCTTATCTTAATCCCGGAAACTACCACTTGTCTATGGAGTTGATGAAATCCCTGCTTAACAACTATTAGAATCGGCTTAATACATGAAATCTAGGAAAATGGCCCTTGGCCGAATACTACATTGCTTACCTTGATGAATTGAATCCCGAAAGAATCCTTAGTGTTTCCTTCCTTTGGCTACACACAAAAGAACACTTATTATGGCACTATGAACATTCGGCTATCCCTAGAAATCAAGGCCAACCCTTTATTTCGGCACTCCAATGGAAAAGAACCCATAACTAATTGCTAGGATAGAAAATACTTACCACTCCTAAAGCACCCTCAGAAAATTGGCTTCAAGATTCCAAGGAGAAAAGTTTCGGCTAATCCACCAGAAGTGTTTCGGCTTCCAAAACTTGCGACAAAGAAGAAAGAATAAGGTTACCTTGAGATTCGGCTATGGCTCCAAATGGGGATGGGATATTCGGCTATCTCAAGAGTATTTCGACTTTAAGGATCACAAGAAAAGAAAGAAAAGAATCGATAGTTGACCCTTACCCTTATTGCAGAAATCGACTGCTCCTTGTGGAACCCATAGAGGTGTTCGGCCTTAGCAATTGGGAAAGAAAAGAGATGAGATTTACAAGGGTTCGACAATGGTGGTATTTTGATCTAGGAATTTCGGCAATGATGAACATTTGGGAGGAAGAGGTTCGGCCTAAGTAGGATGGGAAGAAAAGGTGAGAAGAGAAAGATAAAGAGATCAGCTATGCTTGCTTGTGTTTTCGGCTTTGACAAAGTAAAAGAAAAAGAGAAGATTTGCTAGAGAATTCGGCAGAGGCACAAAAGAGAAAAGAATGAAGAATGGCCTCACTTCTCCCACCTTGCCAAAAATACTACACCTAGACCCCTCCAATCCGCCAACTCTCCTTCTCCCTATCTCATCCCTTCCTTTTCTCCTATTTTCTCTCCTTTTTGCACATTCAAAATAATTTAAAAATAAATTAACATTTATCTTTTATCTTAGTTGAATTTTAAAAGGGGTTGACCAAGTCCAATCCTCATCTAAATAAAGTCCCTATCTCAGTCCACTCTCTTTTCCCCATTCTTAGTAAAATAAAAGCTACTTTTTTTTCCTTCCTTGTTGCTCGAACCCAAACCCTTCTCCATTGCTTGTGGCGTCACTTACCAAGGCCCTAAGTGGCGCCTACTTGCCACTTTGCCAAGCTGATTTTTATGTCCAATTCCCTCTACATATTTTCTTAAGGTCTATCAAGCTTAGCTTCCCTTTAATACTTAAAATCGATTATTTTCTAAGGCATTTACCTACACTTTGAAGTTCTCAAAAGCTTATATAACACATTCAAACACACATAGGCATGTTACTTCATACAATTAAGCAAAAATGCACAAGCCCTAATTCCCGGATATTACAGTCCTACCCCCTTAAAATAATTTCAACCCTGAAATTACCTGGCTAGAATAGGTGGGGGTATTGCTATCACATTCGCTTCTTTTGGCTCCCAAGAAGCTTCCTACGATCCATGATTACACCACAGCACCTTGACCAGAGGGACCAATTGCCTCCGTAACACTTTCACATCTCGTTCTAAGATCAGAATCGGCTCTTCCTCGTAGGACAAATTTGGCCTTAGCTCCACCTCTTCAACCGGAACTACATGAGATGGATCCGATCGGTATCGACGTAGCATAGAAACATGGAATACATCTTGCATCTGCTATAATTCCAAAGGCAACTCCAACTGGTAGGCCACTGGTCCAACTCGCTTTAATATCTGATAAGGTCCTATAAACCTAGGACTTAACTTCCCTTTGCGACCAAATCTCATTACCTTCTTCCACGGCGAGACTTTAAGAAACACCGAATCTCCTATGGTAAACTCAATCTCCTTCCGCTTAAGATCTGCGTATGAGTTCTACCTGACAAATGCCTCCTTCAACCATGTCCGAATTACCTTAACCTTTTCCTCCGATTCTGCCACAATTTTGGACCCAAAATCTGATGTTCTCCCAATTCAGTCCAACATGTAGGAGTGCAACACTTCCGTCCATATAGTGCTTCGTATGGTGCCATCCAAATACTTGCTTGATAGCTGTTGTTATACGTAAATTCCGCTAAAGGCAAATATTCTTCCCAACTTCCTCTGAAATCTATCACATAGCTCCTCAGCATATCCTCTAACACTTGGATCACTCGTTCAGATTGGCCGTCCGACTGCGGATGAAATGCCATACTAAAGTCTAATCTGGTGCCCAAAGCTTGATGTAGCGCCTTCCAAAACTGAGACGTAAACCTCGGATCCCTATCCGAGATAATCGATACCGACACTCCGTGCAACCTCACAATCTCGCCACATACAACTTTGCTAACCTTTGTAAAGAATAGTCAACCCGCACTGGAATGAAATGCGCGGACTTTGTCAGCCGATCCACTATCACCCATACCGAGTCTTTCTTAGTCGGCATAAGGGGAAGCCCACTAATGAAGTCCATGGTAATTCTCTCCCACTTCCACTGTGGTATCTTAATTGGCTGAAGCAACCCTGACGGAACCTGGTGTTCAGCCTTGACTTGCTGACATGTTAGGCACTTTCCTACAAACTCTAAAACTTCCCTCTTAAGACCAGGCCACCAAAACTGTTCCCTTAGATCTTTGTACAACTTACTACCTCCAGGATGCATAGCATAAGGGCTACTATGCGATTCCCGAAGAATTCTCCGCCTTAACTCCTCGTTCTTTGGCATACAGATCTTACCCTTGAAACACAATACTCCATCGCCATTAATACCATTATCCTTCAACTCCCCATTCTGCACTTGTCGTAGCTTAGTACTGAAATCATCATCTGCAAACTGTCCCTCTTTCACCTCATTCAGCCATGTCCGCTTCACTTGTAATTCTGCTAATAAACTTCCATCATTATAGAGGCTTAAATATGCGAACATTGCCCTTAACTCCGTCACTACTTTTCGACTTAGGGCACCCGCCACCACATTCGCCTTGCCCGGTGATACTCTATAGAGCAATCATAATCCTTCAATAATTCCACCCACCTTCGCTGTCTCAGGTTCAGCTCTTTCTAAGTCAGCAAATACTTCAGACTCTTGTGGTCCGTGTAGACCACTGACTTTTCTCCATATAAGTAGTGCCTCCACACTTTAAGAGCAAAGACCACTGCTGCCAATTCCAAATCGTGCGTCGGGTAGTTAACCTCATGTCGCCTTAATTGTCGAGACGCATAAGCCACTACCTTCCCGTCTTGCATAAGGACACCTCCCAATCCTATATGGGAAGCATCACAATATACCACAAAATCCTTCCCTGGCTCAGGCTGAATTAAAACCGGAGCTTCAGTCAAGACCCTCTTAAGTTTCTCAAAGCTCTCTGTTGCTTATCGGTCCATATGAGCAGTACCTCCTTTCTTAGCAACCGTCAAAGGAGCGGCTATTGATGAGAACCCCTCTACGAACCTTCTATAATAGCCTGCTAAACCCAAGAAACTCCGAACTTCCACCACAAACTTAGGTGGCTTCCAATCCAACACTGCCTCAATCTTCCGAGGATCCACCCTTATCCCTTCAGCAGATACCACATGCCCTAAGAACGTAACTTCCTTCAGCCAAAATTCGCACTTGCTGAACTTGGCATACAACTTTTTCTCCCTTAACACTTGCAACACGACTCGAAGATGCTCATCGTGATCTTCCTCAGACTTCGAATACACCATGATATCGTATATGAACACAATAATGAATCAGTCTAGATAGGGTTGAAAAACTGGTTCATCATGTCCATGAACGCGATTGGGGTGTTTGTCAATCCGAATGGCATTACCAAAAACTCATAATGCCCGTACCTTGTTCAAAAAGCTATCTTATGGATATCAGCTTCCTTCACCTTAAGCTGATGATATCCAGACCTTAGATCTATCTTCAAAATCTGCGGCTCCCTTAAGCTGATCGAACAAGTCGTCTATTCTTGTTAAAGGGTACTTGTTCTTGATGGTCAGCTTATTCAACTGACGATAATCTATGCACATGTGCATAGTTCCGTCTTTCTTCTTCACAAACAAGATCGATGCTCCCCATGGAGACACACTGGGTTGGATAAACCCATGATCAAGAACCTCTTGAATTTGAGCCTTGAGCTCAACCAACTCCTTTGGTGCCATTACATGACGGGCAATTGACACGGGAGGCATGCAGACAAGAAGTCAATTCCAAACTCTACTTCCCTATCGGGGGTATTCCAGGTAACTCCTCCGAAAAACATCTACAAATTCTCCTACTATTCTAACTCCACCAACTCCCCCTTCCTTTGTATCCAACGCACTAACAAAGATCAAAAATGCCTCGCACCCTTTTCGAACCATCTTATTAGCCTTTAAAGTAGAAACTACGTTAGACAAGTAGTTTCTTCTTTCCCCTATCATAACTACTGCCTTATCCTCTGGCGTCGTTAACTCCATTCGCTTAGCTGTGCAATCCAATACAGCCTGATGTTCCACTAGCCAGTCCATTCCAAGGATAAGATCAAATTCTCTGAAGGGTAATTCCATCAAGTCGGCAGGAAATACCACTCCCTAGAGCTCTAGAGGTACACTCCGAAATATCTTATTCACCACTACAGTTTGACCTAATGGGCTCACCACAGTCATCTCCCTATTAGACAGTTCAGAGGCTATGCCTAGTGTTTCAACTACTCTACATGCAATATAAGAGTGGGTGGATCCAACAACAATTAGAGCAAAGTAAGGCTTGTCAGCTATAAGGAACGTACCGATTATGACGTCCGGTGTGTCTCCATCCTCCCTCCGGTGAACTGCATACACAAGACCCGGCTATCTTGCCTCTGTATTACTGACACCTCTGCTCGTTGTTCCCCATCCTCTACCAGAATCGTTACCTCTGTCAGCCGAACCACGACCTCGCGGTGGCTGCTGTCCTCCTCTTCCAGCCTGATTAGAACCCTGACCTACTGGTCGGCCCCCTTCTGTTCTCATAGGATAGTCCTTAATCATGTGGTCCTTGGACCCACACTTAAAACATCCCCCTGTCTTTTTCCAACACTCTCCTAGATGCATCCTTCCACAATGAGCACAAGTACGATACTGCCCTCTAGTAGCAGCCTGTTGACCTCGTGGCCCATCAACTCTGGGCCTCTTTTGTATATTCCCAAATGACCCTGCTGATCCAAAACCTCTCTTTTGCCTATTCTTATCTGTATTCTGTCTCACAGAGTCCTTAATCCCTTCGGCTACCTTAGCCTTCTCCACCAACACAGTAAACTCTCGCTCCTGCTATGGAGCTATTAATAACCTCAAGTCATCCCTCAGTCCGTCCTCAAACCGGACACATCGCTCATGTTTCGTAGCCACTATACCTCGAGCATATCGGCTCAACTTTAAAAATCCTACCATGTATTCTGCTACGGACTTATTTCCCTGAACCAGCCTCAAAAATGCCTTCCTTTGCGCATCAACATAACTAGTTCCAATGTATTTCTTCTGATATGTCGCCTTAAAATATTCCCAAGTAAGATCATCAGCGGCAGGACCATCCCAAACTGTGAGCCACCATTGATATGACTCATCACGGAGTAGCGACACTACCCCTTTCAGTTTCTCCTCGGCAGTCAGGTCCAAATCATCCATAATTCGCTCCTTCGCCTCTAACCAATACTCAGCCGTATTGGGTGCCACACTAGATATGCCACGGAAAAACTCAGCTCCACTAGCTCGAAGCCACTCAGGTACCGACTTCCGAGCTCTCATACCTCCACTTGCTCTAGCCACCCTTTCCAAAACTCGCAGCATCGCCTGTGATACTGTATCTTCCCCCGTCTGGTCCTAATATTCCACATCAGTGGCTGGTGGTGGTGGCATTTCATTTTCGAACCCTTGTCCTGACCTAACGGGCTCCGACACGGTCATTCGACCTCTACCACGGCCACGTACGTTACGACCACATCCCTAAAGTTCATACTTCCGAATCGCGTTTATCTGATTAAAGAATTTTATGAATTAGTTTTGTTCCACTGATTTATCACGAACAGTCTTATGTTTAATAGTTCTAAGGAGTAGTTCTTTCGAATTTATACACACACAGTCTCAAATTCATTCATTCAATCATCACATTCATGAACTTGTGTTCATCAGAGAAAAATGTTGTAGTTGTTATTGTTGTTGTTTTCCCACTACCTAGGGGTATTTTTGTAATTTTGTCCTACAGGGGTATTTTGGTAATTTTTAAATTAGGGTATTTTGAAATGTTGCAAAATAGAGATTTTTGGTATTTTTACAAAATTGAAATACCTGGTAAGAAAATTTCAAGGGTAAAATGGTAATTTTATAAATTGAGGGTATTTTTATAATTTTTCAAACCAGGGGCATTTCGATAAATTTTTTTTCTTTTTTTTCGCAAAATATGGTTCCTGGTGACTTTTCAAAACAAGGGTATTTTTAGAATTTTTTTCTTTTAATTTGAGGTACTTGATAACTTTCACACCGAGGGTATTTTGGTTATTAGTACAGTTAGGGGTAATTTGGTCAATTTTATAAATCAGGGTATCTTGGGTCATTTTTAAATCAAGGGTACTTTGAAATTTTAAAATCATGGTTTGACTTTAGTATTTCACAAAACCAGGTGACGGGTCCCTTTCGGGTTTTAATTATTGAGTTTAGCCTGTGACTGAGTCCTCTTGGTTAGGGTGAACCGTCACTACGCACCAGGTAGGATTCGAGCGGTGAGGAGGTGAGTCACTAGGACTGCTTAAATACCAAGCTCCCCCTGAATCCAATCCTAGACATGCGTACAACGGTTGCCACACCTTTAACTCGGTGACTCAAACACAGGTTTGTTTGGTTAGACTTTAAGTTTTATGTATCTTGGTGTTGAAGTAGGCTAATCCTAGGGTTTAATTCCTAATTTACTAATCTACGTCCCTATAATTTCCCACATACAAATCACAAAAGAGTTAGGAGTACTTACCTGGTGGACTTCGGGTCGGAGACCCAGGTGCCATGCCAGAAAACATGCTCATTTCTTAGTAAAATTCAATTTTAAAAGAGAGAAAATGTTTTGGGCCCAAAATGCCCTCAAGGCCGAAGTTTTGAACCTGCTCGATACTAAATCGAAACACCCCAAACCCGGCCCACAAGTCCCGACCGGATCTGGCATGCTTCTTGAGTAAAACCATTCAAAACTTATTTGTTACTTTGGAAAAATCAAGGTGTTTGAGAAGATAATTTTATTTGCATTGAGTTCAAATAGAAAACAATGTTGTTTTTGTAATCAATAGGTTGACAGTATAGCCAGATTTTTAAAGGTTAACCTTACATTGAAAATCGATGGTTGCTTAGGTGTCAAAACATTTACAATTTATTTTTAAGAAAAATTTTCTTAACATTTGATTTGATAATAATCGTAACGTAATAAACCGAATAAAAATGCATGCGTAAATAGTTAATCGTAATGGCCATATTACATCAAATAAAATCGAAATAATATCAACATACTTAAATATTAAAACCCAACAAAAATAAAATAGCACTGAGCTGAGCATGGCCACCACTAAGCTCCTGCCGACCCGGTCCATTTACTAAGTGTCACCTGAAAAGATATCCCACAACGGGGTGAGTCAAACGGGCTCAGTGCATAACCACCAACACAAAGTCCCAACGATTTAGGCATATTAGTTCATACATATATATATTGCAATTATAGATAATGATGCAATCTCGAACCCAAACTTAGATAACCATCCGCTACACATCACCCGTACAAACCATCACACCGTGGGGACTACTAAGTCGACCCTTCATCCGCTACACATCATCGAAGGCGATTCTTTTGCGACGGCACATCGCCTTTATAAATTGTGGCATAGCCACCAGATGATATTTTGTGACATAAGTCACCACATTCAGATTACGTGACATGAGTTCGTGGTAAAAACCACCAGATCACTTCCCCTTAAAATAACACCCATATGCCCCATGTCATACAAATCATACAAATATCATACTTTATGCCTTATCTCACATTCTTATCAATATTCACTTATGTGCGATATTTCACATGTTCATAACGTTTATTGACGTAATATTAAAGATTACGTACCTAAATGTTCTGTACCATTGTGTGGTACCTTTAGCCACATTCACATACTTTCATTAACACATATATTAAAACATTATCATAAATCTATTAAGATTTAGTGTGGGGCTACACACCTGAATTACTTAACGAGTTCACTAAAATCCCGAAAATCCTTGTACACCACTGTCGACTGCCCCTAAATAACCATAGTTAGATTCGGCTAACATCAATAGATAGAATGGCCTAAGGCCGAATATCATAACCCACTTATCTTGCTTATCTAAATCTCGAAAACTACCACTTGTCTATGGAGTTGACAAAATCCCTGCTTAACAACTATTAGAATCAGCTTAATACATGAAATCTAGGAAAATGGCCCTTGGCCAAATACTACATTGCTTACCTTGATGAATTGAATCCCTAAAGAATCCTTAGTGTTTCCTTCCTTCGGCTACACACAAAAGAACAATTATTATGGCACTATGAACATTCGGTTATCCCTAGAAATCAAGGCCAACCCTTGATTTCGGCACTCCAATGGAAAAGAACCCATAATCGATTGCTAGGATAGAAAATACTTACCACTCCTAAAGCACCCTCAGAAAATCGGCTTCAAGATCCCAAGGAGAAAAGTTTCGGCTAATCCACCAGAAGTGTTTCAACTTCTAAAACTTGCGACAAAGAAGAAAGAATAAGGTTACCTTGAGATTCGGCTATGGCTCCAAATGGGGATGGGATATTCGGCTATCTCAAGAGTATTTCAGCTTTAAGGATCACAAGAAAAGAAAGAAAAGAATTGATAGTTGACTCTTACCCTTATTACAGAAATCAATGCTCCTTATGGAACCCACAGAGGTGTTCAGCCTTAGCAATTGGGAAAGAAAAGAGATGAGATTTACAAGGGTTCGGCAATGGTGGTATTTTGATCTAGGAATTTCGGCAATGATGAACCTTTGGGAGGAAGAGGTTAGGCCTAAGTAGGGTAGGAAGAAAAGGTGAGAAGAGAAAGATGAAGAGATCGGCTATGCTTGCTTGTGATTTTGGCTTTGACAAAATAAAAGAGAAAAGAGAAAATTTGCTAGAGAATTTGGCAGAGGCACAAAAGAGAAAAGAATGAAGAATGGCCTCACTGCTCCCATCTTGCCGAAAATACTACACCTAGACCCCTCCAATCGGCCAGCTCTCCTTCCCCCTATCTCATCCCTTCCTTTTCTCCTATTTTTTCTCCTTTTTGCACATTCAAAATAATTTTAAAAAAAATCAACATTTATCTTCTATCTTAGCCGAATTTTAAAAGGGGTTGACCAAGTCCAATCCTCATCCAAATAAAGTCCCTATGCCGTCCACTACTGCTCCCCATTGCCGCAAAATAAAAGCTCTTTTTTTTTGCTTCCCTTGTGGCTCAAAACCAAACCCTTCTCCATTGCTTGTGGCGTCACTTACCAAGGCCCTAAGTGGCGCCTCCTTGCCACTTTGCCAAGCTGATTTTTATGTCCAATTCCTTCTACATATTTTCTTAAGGCCTATCAAGCTTAGCTCCCCTTTAATACTTAAAATCTATTATTTTCTAAGGCATTTACCTACACTTTGAAGTTCTCAAAAGTTCATATAACACATTCAAACACACATAGGCATGTTACTTCATACAATTAACCAAAAATGCACAAGCCCTAATTCCCGGATATTACAGGGGAAGTGCTTAAAACTGTCACTAGTTGTTTGGTACCACAAGTGGGTTGTCCCCACATTCTTGATTACGTGACTAAGTCTCAGTGGTTTGGAACCACCAATGGTTTGGCACCACATGCATATGATTTCGTGACTTGTCCCAGTGGTTTGGTACCATAGTGGGTTGGCCCCACATGCATGATTATTATGGATTGTCATTAGTGGTTTGGTACCACAAGTGGGTTGGCCCCACACAGGATATTTTGTGACTCTGTCACCAGTGGCTAGGTGCCACATAAGGTGTGTAGCGAATGGAGGTTTGATTGTAGATATCCCCATGGTGTGATGGGCTGGTATGGGTGGTGTGTAGAGGATGGAAAATCTAGGTTGGGCTGGGTATACTGCATTCATATTTGTGTATGTTATTTTAACTGGGCTAAGGTCCAATATGTGATTGTGGGCCTGGAGCCATTTATGTAACTTAAGGGGGATTTACACATTGAGTCTTAGAGACTCACCCCCTCTGCTTAACCTTTCAGGTGATCGGTAAGACGTGGATTTAAGAGCCGAGACGGACTCGTAGAGGCCATAGCATGTCATTTTTCGTAAAGTCAGTTTCTTTCTAAAAACTACTTTAATTTGGGGATTTTAGTTGTTGTAATAAGGCCTCCTTAAACTAATATTTGGGTTTCAATAGTTTGCATTTACTTTTGCTACGACATTAACATGTTTTCTTTTAAGTCGAAAGTAAACTAAAGTTTTCTAAACATCAATAACATTAAATGATCATTTTCCCACAAGTGCTCACAAAGATAACAAATTAACAATTAATTAAACTCGAGAATTTTTCTTAAGCTACAAACCAGCTGGTTTCAAAACATCACCTAAAAAAAGAGATGCAAACTTACGGGTTTTCTTCAAAATTTCAAAGTCGCTTTACAAATCTTTCCCTGTGACACACCAGATCTGGTCGAACGTCTAGGCCGGGTTTAGGGTGTTACAGTTATACATACACATATCTCGTTCACTGTGCAAGTTTACTCACTGTATGCACTTAACCCAATTGGTCGAGTATATAACACCATAAGCATATCAAACCAATATAGATAAGCTTAGCACTTCATAACTCTCATTTCATTCCTTATCACCCACACGTCATAAACTTCTATTGATACCTCTCTGAATTTCAAAAATGCATAAGCACATTTCAATTACCTCATTATCACTTACAACATCTTTGAAGTTAGCTCGATTGGGAATCATCTCTATCTTAACAAAATAATTTCGTTAGAGCTGGGAGATATCACTCTATCACGGTCCACATATAGCATGTATAGCTAGACTCTTACTCACGCTAGGTTAGTCTAAGAACCGACTAAATCATAGCTTTGATACCATTAAATATAACTGATCATATGTCAAAGTCTTAAAAATTTATAATATGAATGATCTAGCCTAAAAACTAACTATGGCAACAACTTGAGGCAAGCTCACCTCTCGAACAGTAGTACAGTTTAGTAGCAAGAATGGATTGTCGAACCTAAAGGAACCAAAAGTACTAATACTAACTTTCTTTTTATTATCTAGCCTAAAAATTAAAGGAATTGTTATCTAACCTAAAATTAACTAACTACTAAGCTAAAGATGCTAAGACAAAGAGAATGAATTGGGGAAATACTTGGGAAAAACCAATTGATTGAGACAATACCCGAGGAAGAATCCACCTAGACTTTACTTGTTATTTAACTCTGAGCCAGACGATTTATTCACTTGACTTGATCCGTAGGATTCTCTAATTTATATTAATACCTCTCTCGAGGCTACTAACGTCTAACCCTAGGTTGATTAATTGAAATCTCTTTCTAATTTAAACCCTAGAATTGTATTAACTCGATCTATGGACTCCCATATTAGGTTTGACCCTAATCCGGCAGATTTTCGTCATCCTATCTCTAGGGTTATGATCAACTCCACTTAACTATGCTAGATATACTCTTAGATAGGGTCTATTCCTCCTCTGCCTAAGAGCATAAATGCTTGCATTAATATCTTGAAATATCAAAACAAGAATTAAGAACACATAGTTAAGAACAAATCAAGTATTTATCATATAGCTCTGAAAACAATAATAAGATCCGTCTTATGTTTTGTTCCCCTCAGGTATTTGAGGTATTTAGTTCATTATCATAAAAGAATACATCTCAGAAGAAAATATAAATGATAAACCATAATATACACATATTTTAATCTTGCATTTAGCATATTTTTGATTGATTTATCCCTTTTATTGTGGAATTTGGTGCTCATAATCCTTTGATTTCATGTTTTATACTTAGGAGAGCACTGAAGGATGGAAAGAATGAGAAATAGGCCAAAATGGAGTAAATGGACCAAATTATGAAATCGACATGACCTGGGCCCAATACCACACGGCCTTTCCTCATTAACAAACCCAACCACGGCCTGGCTTCAATTTACACGGGCGTGTCCCTAATGTGACCTATTTGAATTCTATTCGGAATAGGGTACTTAGAGGAAAATAAAGTCATTCCAAAAGCCTATATAAATACCCTAGAGGCCAACCATAAAGGGGGCATTCATCTAGGCCAAAGAGCCAACCCAGAGGGGCCGAATTGTAGGATTCACTCGAAGAAAGCCAGTTGATTCATCTCAAGAAGCCAGAATCATACTCAAGACTGAGGATCTCTCCTTCAATTCCTTCAGGGGGTTTTAGGGTTTTCTTTATGTTTTGTTTTATATTTTCTTCTGAGATGTATTCTTTTATAATTATGAACTAAACCCTTCAAATACCTGAGGGGGATGAAACCTAAGATGGATCTTGTTATTGTTTTCTAAGCTATATGATAAATACTTAATTTGTTCTTAACTATGTGTTCTTAATTCTTTTTTGATATTTCAGGATATTGTTTCAAGCATTTATGCTCTTAGGAAGAGGAGGAATAGACCCTGTCTAAGAGTAGATCTAGCATAGTTAAGCATAGTTGATCGCAACCCTAGAGATAGGATGACAAAAATCTGTCGAATTAGGGTCAAACCTAATATGAGAGTCCATATATCAAGTTAATGCAATTCTAGGGGTTTTAATTAGAACGAGATTTCAATTAATCAACTTAGGGTTAGATGTTAGTAGCCTCGAGAGAGGTATTAATATAAATTAAGGAATCCTACGAATCAAGTCAAGTGAATAAATCGTCTGGTTAGAGTTAAATAACAAGTGAAGTCTAGGTGGATTCTTCCTCGGGTATTGTCTCAATCAATTGGTTTTTCCCCCAAGTATTTCCCCAATTCCTTCTCTTTGTCTTAGCATCTTTAGCTTAGTAGTTAGTTAATTTTCAGTTAAACAACAATTCCTTTAATTTTTAGGTTAAATAATAAAAACAAAGTTAGTATTAGTACTTTTGGTTCCTTTGGGTTCAACAATCTGGTCTTACCACTAAACTATTCTACTGTTCGATAGGTGTGCTTGCTTCAAGTCATTGTCACAGTTAGTTTTAGGCTAGATCATTCATATTATAAATTTTTAAGACTCTGACACACGATCAATAAAACAAAACATAAAGAAAACCCTAAAACCCCCTAAAGGAATTGAAGGGGAGATCCTCAGTCTTGAGTATGATTTGGCTTCTTGAGATGAATCAACTGGCTTTCTTCGAGTGAATCCCACAATTCTGCCCCTCTGGCTTAGATCTTTGGCCTAGCTGGACACCCCTTGAAGGTTGGCCTCTAGGGTGTTTATATAGGCTTTTGGAATGTCTTTCTTGCCTCTAAGTACCCTAATCCGAATAAAATTCAAACAAGTCACGTCAGGGACACACCTATGGCACACGCCCGTATAAGTCGAGGCCAGGCCATGTTCGGGTCTATTAATGAGGCACGACCGTTCGAACCGGGGTCCAGGCTGTGTGGATTTCATACTTTGTCCCATTTTCTCTATTTTCAGCCTATTTCTCATTCTTTTCATCCTCCGGTGCCCTCCTGAGTATAAAACATGAAAAAAAAAAAGGATTAAGAGCACCTATTTCCATAATTAAAGGGATAAATCATCCAAAAGTATGCTAAATGTGGGATTAAAATATGTGTATATTATGGTTTATTAAATACCCCCACACTTAAGCTTTTGCTTGTCCTCAAGCAAAAATCTCAACTCACAATTAAAATGAACTTCCTCAATTCATAATATTCATTGATAATGTTTCATCATAATTCATAGATAATTTACACATGGATAATTTAACTCAAAGAGTCCTAAAGATTCAAACAAACAAAGTCATAAGTTTATAGCACAAAAAATATAGGTGTTTCGCCTTATCTAAATAATTACCTTTAATTCAAAATTGACAAGAGTTGACATCCTCACTAAAAATTCATTCAAATCACTCGAAGTGTTTAAGGTTCAAAATAAAGCACTCATCAGTCAACAAGAAAAGTTATTACCATAGGCTTGCATGAAAATTAAATCTCCACCACTATAAAATGAGATGATGCACAAATCAAAAGGTCTTTAAAGGGTTGTATAGGCTTAGATTAAAGGTGTGGATAAAGGCTGAATTAGAGGGTTAGAATCGAGATTGAATTGACAATTTACCTAACTAGAAAAATGAACTAATCTTGAATAATTACATCAATTGAAAACTTGAAATACTAATAATACGAGATTCTTCTTCAAGATGATAAATTTAAACGTATAAGCTCACTTAATCATAGAACTAATAATGAATATACTTCAAATTTTTTTAAGAACAAATCAAATAATAAGAAAGAACTTTAACAACTAAAATATAGAACATAGTTAGACAATTGCTCAAAATCAAATCTCGAGGAAAAGGGAGCCAAGAAAGATGGTGATAACAAATACAAGATGGGTTTTGGGTTACTATTAGAGGGTGAATCAATAAAAGGGTTGTTAAGATCAAAAGGGTTCACTAGGGGTTAATTGTGAGGGTAGGCTTTTAGTAGAGTAAGTGGGTTAAATCCTAGGTGCCTTTATCATCTCAGTATATCAAATCAATGATGTGGTCTCGACATGTATAATCGAAGCAAGTTTTAGAACAACAAATCAATGTTGACATACTCATAATCAATAAAGTGAGCACGAAAAGAATGTATGCTCTAAAAGGTTCAAAATCTCACAAAAATTATGGGTTTTTTTATGACAACCTTGTAAATTTTAAACTTTGAGGTAACAATTTGATTTACGTAGAAAACCTAACAAAATTTTAATTTTTGAAAATAGGCTCATCATGCTTGATCCTCTAGTATCTTAAAGTTTAAATCATCTCTGTATAATTATCAATGACTTAATCTAAAACATATCAATAAAAATTATAAATCAACAGGAATTTCATTCTAATTAGTGATATGAGAAAATTACTTAAGACAAGATATCATTTAGGGATTTAAGAATAATACAAAAAGTTAGGAACTTTTCTAAATAAATTTTCACCCCCCACACTTAAGATGTACATTGCCTTCAATTATAAAGATAGATAGTAATCATATATTAAGAAAATTAAAAGAGAGGGAGAGAAGTGAAACTTCCTAAATTTTTGGATGGATTCCTTGAGTTGGAAGTGTGGAAACCTGATTCGGAGGTGAAAGATAAATTGGAAGGGGCACCTCTAATTCCTGCGCTAGATGAAGAAATTGGGAATATCGTGAAGAGTTAGCCAGGAAATAATTTCATGGATGCAGTGTAAATTAAGAGTTTGGAAGATGAAGAAGGAGGAAATGAAAAGGGAGGAGAGTGTAAAAGTTGTGGAAGAAGGGGATGGAGAGTAGATGGGAAGGGGTAGGTGGTTTAAATAAAATTTTTAGCTCTGGTACATCCCCACACCCATGTTTCATGCGAGTGTTGTATCACACGGCCATATCGCACGGCCGTGCAGTGGTTCATTCGTTTCTCCCACGCCTATTATTTAGGTCACCATGCCCGTGTTGATAAAACAGTGTCGGCCACGCCATGGACTGTGGTGTTTAGTTGGAGCCCGTGGCTTGAAGATATTTTTCGTTTGGTTTCGTACTATCTCTGTCATGCCAGTACAAAAATCTGTAGTATCCACACGGCCACGACCACGACCGTGTACAAGGCCATGTGGTGCAAAAATCTGCACTTCATTAACTTGGTTAGTTGTAGTTAGGTGCTAAAAGAAATAGAATAAAAATAAATAGGGTTAGTGCCCGGGTTGCCTCTTGAGAAGTGCTTGTTTAAAGTCTTAAGCTAGAATTACCTCTCATTCGCACATTCATGGTGGTTTGAGGTGTGAAAAATCTTTTCTCATGCTATCATTATATAGGTTGAGTCGAGTGGCATTTACCATAAAAGTACCGAATGTAGAATTGGGTATCTCGACTGTGCTGTATGGGAAGACATTGAGTACCTTAAGAGGGATCTCTTCATTTGTATTTAGGTTTGACATGGTGATTCTTGGGTCTGTTTTATCTAACAGTACCTGATCTCCTATTTTGAGGTGATTAGATGTTCCTATAAGCTCGTCTGGGGGTTCATTTGGTTTCATTTATTTAGTTCCACTTGTCTAGTTCATTGATAAACCGTAAAAGTAACATATTTTAGGCCCACTTTTAGCATGCTTTTGGATGATTTAAGCCTTCAACTATGTAATTTGATGCTCTTAATCTGTTGTTTTCATGTTTTATACTTAGGAGAGCACCGAAAGATGAAAAGAACGATAAACGGGCTGAAAACGGACCAAAATGGGCAAAAATAGAAATCGACACAGCCTGAGCTCATGACCACACGGTCGTGCCTCATTGATAGACTAGAACACAGCTTGAGCCCCGAAACACACGGCCATTCCTCATCATCAAACTCAACCACGGCCTGCAATCAAAGTACACGGGCATGCCACACGGGCATGTCCCTCCTGCAGGAAAGAAGAGTTTCAGTCGATTTAGGGTACTTAGAGGCAAAGAAACATATTCCAAAAGCCTATATAAAGACCCTAGAGGCCAACCTTGAGGGGTACGTTCGGATAGGCATCTGGTTAGGCTGAAGAGGGCAGATTTCTGGAGATGACTCAAAGATAGCCAGTTGATTCAACTCAAGAAGTCAAAATTATACTCAAGACGGCGGATCTCTCCTTCAATTCCTTCAGGGGGTTTTAGGGATTTCTTATGTTTTGTTTTATATTTTATTTTGAGATGTTTTCTTTTACAATTATGAACTAAACTCTCAGATACCTAAAGGGATGAAACCTAAGATGAATCTTGTTATTGTTTGCTGAACTCTATGATAAATATTTGGCTTGTTCTTAATTATGTATTCTTAATTCTTGTGTTGATATTTACGGGATATTAATTCAAGTATGATGTGCCTAGGTGGAGCAAAAGTCCCTGCCTAAGAGTAGATCTAGCATAATTAAGTGGAGTTGATTGTGCGCCTAGAGATAGGGTGACGAGATTTTGCTGGATTAGAGTGAAACCTAATATGGGAGTCCATAGATCGAGTTAATGTAATTCTAGGGGTTTTAATTAGAAAGAGATTTCAATTAATCAACCTAGGGTTAGACATTAGTAGCCTCGAGAGAGAGATTAATATATGTTAGGGAATCTTACGGATCAAGTCAAGTGAATAAATCGCGTGGTTCAGTGTTAGATAACAAGTAAAATCTAGGTGGATTCTTCCTTGGGTGTCGTCTTAATTAATTGGTTTTTCCTCAAGTTATTTTCCAAATCTCATTCTTCTTTGTCTTAGAGTCTTTAGTTTAGTAGTTAGTTAATTTAGATTAAACAACAAATTCCCTTAATTCTTAGGCTAAATAATATAAAGAGAGTTAGTATTAGTACTTTTGGTTCCTTTGGGATTCGACATACCGGTCTTGCCTAAACTATACTACTGTTTGATAGGTGCGCTTGCCTCCATCATTGTCTTAATTAGTTTCCAGGTTCAATCATTCTTTATATAAAATTTAAGACTCGACAAAACAACGATCAAGTTTTTGGCGCCATTACCGGGGAATTGAAATATTAAGAATGCTTAATTTTTATTACTTTAGCCATATTTTATTTTTGCAATTAAATTTTATTTTTGCTTTTCTAAATTTTCTTCTTTCGCTCCTTTCAGGTACCTCTAGTTTATGACTAGAAGGAAACCGACAGGACCTCTACTTTACGATAGCGACATCGAAGGTACTGTTCATAGAAATTGCAGGGAGATAGGGCGAAGCTTAAACTACATAAAAGAAGAGCAAGAAGGCGAAACTAATCCTACTGAAAGGATGGCCAAGAATAATCTACTACCTCCAAAGGCGGCAGAACATCATGCTCCATGTACTATGTATGATTATGCTAAACCTAGTTTAACAGGAACTGAGTCAAGTATTGTTAGGCCTACTATTGCTGCAAATAATTTTGAGCTGAAACCTAACACTGTACAGATGATACAACATTTTTTCAGTTTGATGGTTTGCAGGATGAGGAACCTAACACACACTTAGTGAATTTTCTAGAATTCTGTGATACCTTCAAAATATATGGCATTTCTGATGATGCCATCCATCTTCGGTTATTTCCCTTTTCTTTGAGGAATAAAGCCAAAAAGTGGTTACATTCTCTTCCATGAGGATCAATCAGTACATGGGATCAAATGATCGAGAAATTTTTATCAAAATATTTTCTGCCGGCCAAAACGGACAAGTTAAGGAATGATATCTCTTCTTTTGTGCAGATGGATTTAGAGACACTTTATGACGCATGGAGAGATACAAGGATTTGTTGAGAAAGTGTCCACACCACGGATTACCATTATGGCTATAGGTGCAGAATTTTTACAATGGTGTGAACCCCTCAACGAGGCAACTAATCAATTCAGCCACTGGTGGAACTCTGAATAACAAAACTCCTAAAGCAACCTACGAGTTTATCGAGTAAATTTCACTGAATAACTATCAGTGGCAAGTTACAAGGACAAGGCCAGCGAAAGCAGCTGGAGTTTTCAACCTCGATGCAGTAACCATGTTATCAAATCAGGTAGAATTGCTACATAAAAAATTTGATGGTTTATATGGTTCTTCGCAGGCACATCCAGTTATGCACTGCGACACAAGTGAAGGAGTAGTGAATCCTGAGTACCTATCCTACAGACAGGGCATGGAGAGCGAACAAATGAACTATATGGTAATAATTTCTGATCTAACAATAACCCTTATACTAATACTAAAACATCCCAAACCCGACCCATTCGTTACGACCGAATTTGAAATGCCACTGCGGAAAATGTTTGAAATATTCTTACCTAAAAGTGAAAACCGTTAAAAATTTGTTGCCTTTAATAAATCATTTTCGTAATTTAAAATATGCTAAGTAAAAATTAAGTTATTATAAAAAAATACCGGATTCAAAACTTTATTATGACTTTTGAGATTTAAATAGCTTTTAAATTTAAACTTACAAAATATTAACTCAATTATAAATCTAACTTAAACATAACAAAATTCAAATACTTTAAGGCCTTTATTACAATAATCCTTTACTAAAAAAAATACTAAATTTAATAAATTCTATTATATATTGAAAACAACTTCTTCTGCATGGGCCACCTCGTATCCACTCCAAACCCGGTCCAAACATCACCTGCGATGTTGATAAAATTTTGGGTGAGTCATACAGACTCAGTGTGCAATTAGACCATTGAATTCCACCCACGTGTCAAACCACATATTTACCCACATGTCAGATATTAATGCAACATTATTCACATGAGTTCACTTATTGGGCTTGGCCCATATTCACATCAATAGAGTTCACATATTGGGCTTGGCCCATAACCATATCACATTCTTATAATAGGGTAATTAACCACATGTTTCCACATACTGGGCTTGGCCCATTACCACATTAATCCATATCACATACTGGGCTTGGCCCATTTCCACATTTATTCATATCACATGTTGGGCTTGGCCCATTTTCCACATATATTCACATATTAAATTATGCAATTATGAAACCCAACCCAGCCTAGGGTCCATCCTCTACACACCCCCTTATCCAGCCTACCACACACCAGGGGATTATTAAATCACCCTCTCCTTTTTACTCCAATAAGGCAACAAATGCCGTCCACGTGAACTTAATCGCAAATAATCCACAACGTGACCTTAGTCAACGCCAATCCATGATGTAGCCGTAGCTAACATCAAAACCATGATGAGCACAAAGCCATCAATAACCACGATATGGCACATAGCCTATATCAATCACGATGAGGCACAGAGCCATTCATCAAACCACGTACTCGAAGTACACCCTGTCCTTCTTTCATATCCCACCCATGCACATGCAACATAAAATAGTGCCATGATGATAATGCATGTACATGTTATTTAGCATATCACACTTATACACATTAATAACCACATCACATTCAAATTTAGGACTTACCGGATTGTTGACATACCCCTTGAGGGTATCCATATCACAAATTACCACTGCACTGGTTAGCACATTCATAACATATACACATATCACATACAATCATATATCCCGGAAAATGGTAGTCTAACTACACACCTGATCACTTGAAGAACTACGCTTTCGATACTGATGCTATCACTAATCGACACTACGGCTATTTGCCTACTCTCCTGTTCTGACGCTGGCCCACACCCTGGTGGCCAATCCTGAACGGTAGAAACCGATCTTTTCTTAAACTTCGGGATAGGGACTATCCCTTTACCTTCTCGACTGGCATCCATGTCCATCAACGAACACTTAAATCAAAACCGATTAATACGAACTCTTAAACAAATAACCAAATCACAACTTAACAATCTTACCAAAAATGGATCCAAAACCCTAAAGCTTCCTTTGTTCTTGTTGGTTTGGCCGTAAACATCATAGTTAGAAACGGCTAACTTTAATACCAACTATGGCCTATGGCTGAATACCATGAATCACTTACCTTACTTATCGAAATTCAAAAGCATCACTTGATCCTTGAATGGTCAAAATCCCTATCTAGCAAATGTTAGAATCGGCTAACTTTATTAACCAATAAAGCTTATGGCCGAATAGCACATATCACCTTACCTTGAGGAAACGAATCCCGAAAGACTCCGTAAATGCTTCTTAACATTGGTTACCTTCACAGAAACATATCATAAAACTTAAAGCATATTTGGCCACTCCTAAGGTCTGACCACAAGATTTCGGTACACTACTAGAAAAGAGAAACAAACTGATTGCTTAAAGAAGAATCTACTTACCACCACCTACGTTTGGAAGAGCCAGAGAGAGTAGTCGACAAAAAGAGACAAAGTGCTTGATTTTCGGCTTTTAAGACTTGCGGCAAATAAGAGAATAAGGCACCCTGAGGTTCGGCTAAGCCTTACAAAGGGTGAAGAAATATTTGACTATCAAAAGTACAAGTATGGAGTTGAAGAAAAGAAGAATAAATGAATGGGAGAGGCCTAGGAGAATTGAAATGATAATTAATAGTAGAGGGTTTGGCATTTGTCAAAAGAGAAAAAAGTTGAGTTCCTATGGTTTTGGCACAAAGAAAATTAAAGAAGCAAAGAGATGTCAAAGATGATCACTCCCCTTATAAAGAATTTGGCTACTACCCCCCTTCATGGTTGAATTTACCAACCCCAAGAGACCCATATTCGCCACTTCATCCTTTCCTATCAACATCCACATTTTTTTCTCCTTTATTATCTTAACAAAAAAATAAAATAAATCATCACATTATCCCATATCAAACTCCTATATATTCTCTTATCACCTATTAAACTAAAATAAATAAAATAAAATCCCATTATCCTATTCTTAGCGAATTTTAAACAAAATAACAAAGCTTATCTCATCCTTCAAAATCCCAATTGTCCGTCAACTCTTTTCCACTCTTTTGATTGTAACACCCCAAACTGGCCCATTCGCTACTTAATCGAATTTGAAATGCCACTTCTGAAAAACGTTTGAAAAACTTTTGACTTAGAGTTAAAAACATAAAATTTAGTTTTTTGTAAAATATTGTGTATTTAAAAGACTATAAAATTTAGTTGTTATAAATTCTTGATTTAAAACTTTAACATGTATCTTTTAGATAAGAGTTGCTAAAATTAAAACATTTCCAAATAATAATAATCGTCAATCCACTTTAAATATAATAATAAACCTCAAATCCCTTAAAAGGCCCTTATTACAATAAACATTACTTAAAAATACTGAAAATATAAAATATATAAATAATTAAAAAACATCTTCTGCATGGGCCACCTCGTATCCACTCCAACCCAGTCTAAGCTTTATGCATCACCTGCGATGTTGGTAAAAATTTGGGTGAGTCACACAGACTCAGTGCATAGTTATTTCACATGCCTCCACACATGGGCTTGGCCCACATCCACACATCATTACATATCAGATGATAAGGCAATATATCCACATAATTCCACATATCGGGCTTGGCCCATATCCACATTGATCCACATAATTAGTCATGCAAAATGCATAAATATGCAACATGAAGCCCAACCCAACCTAATGTCTATCCGTCACACCTACCTTGGCAGACCCGCTGCCCAAGGCCGTGGCTAATCCACCGATCAACCAAGTGATCCACATATCTTACCTTGGCAGACCTGCTGCACAAGGTCGTGGCTGAGCCACCGATCACATAAGTGATCCCACATATCAATCAGTCAACGGTGATGCACACAGCTATCAACCGCCGAGATGTGGCACCTAGCCAACCCCTCCTTTGATGAGACACATAGCCAACATCAAGTGCCAATGTAGCACAAGGCTAACATTAGACCACGTACATAAAGTACACCCTTTCCTTCGATAGTCACATCCCAAGTCCCATGCATACATATATATCATGGCAACATATCACTTGAACAATTATGCATCACATGCCATCACATTTCATACATATATCAAATGTAAATCAACGTCATAAAATACTGACCTGGTTGAACGATTACCCATCATGGGTATCCACCATTTTAGCCTTTACTTCGGCTACCATTCATATCATGTCACATATACATAAATATAACACATACACACAACAAGAGAACAGTGCTTTGACACAGTCAACTAAATCTCAAAACCCACGTCTAACGATTTGTACCCTTGCAATTGTTGAACTCCCTCCTTACGGATCTAAATCCCGAAAACCACCACTTGCCTTAAAAGCTGTCGAAATCCCCTTGATCACTTCAAATCCTGGATGACTCCTTCAATGCTCCTTAATATCGGCTACATACAAAAGAAACAATATTATGATACTACCATATTCGGCCATGCCTTAACCAAAGCCTAACCACTAACGATCAACTTCCCAAAATTACCTTCCTAGGTTCTGCCACAAAAGAGAAACTAAATTTGGCCCTTAAATTTTGGCTTTGAAGAGTAAAAGAAGTGATAGGGAGATTCAAATAAAGATTCACTATGGCTCATCAAATAAAGTTGAAATATTAAGCAATGGTGAATAATGGGGAGAGTTTTAGGTTTCAAATGAAAAGGAAGGAAAAAGGAGAATTTGCTCAAAATTTGGCAAAAGAAAATAAAATAAAGAAAAGAATAGCCAAAAATTTGGTCACCCCTATTTATGCTACCCAAATTCGGCCATCCCTCCTTAGACCACAAAATCGTCCATGTTCATGGACAAGTTGGCCATGAAATAATTTCCAAAACATTCACCTTAACATATGCCTTGTAATCCTCTACTTTCCCAAGGTTTCAGAAATTCTATCCCTTATTTCCTCCTAATCTTCCTCCTTATCCCTTTCAAAGTTCAACCAACCCCTCTAGCCCCAAAAATCGACCAGGTTTATGGCCAAGAAAGTCAACATTTGCCAACTATTCTATCCATAACACATTTCCTCAATTCAAGCCTTATGTCCCCTTATCATACCATATTTTCTTGATTCCATACCTTAACTAATAACTTGCCTTATTCTTTTAGTCTACTATCCATAAATGATAAAGTCCAATCTTATCTTAATTAGAGTTGACCGACACATGCCATACACATGCAAAAATAAAAGCCACCTTATTGCCATTCATGGGATTTGAACCTCTTCCCTCATGCAATTACTCATGCGCCAACACCACTTTACTACTAGCTCATTTATGCTAACATTAAACACTTAAATTAACTTAAGCATCATAATCACTTGATCCACTTCACTAAATTCTCCATACTAAAAATTATTCTAAACCAATTAATTCCAAGCCTTCTCAAGACTATATTAGGCATACAACAAAATCATATCCGAGCTAACACAATCAACAAGATGATACTCAAATTTTTCCTAAAGCCCAAGGCCCAATCGGCCCAATCCTATTAGGCCCAATTTTAGGATATTACAATTCTACCCTCCTTAAAAATAATTTCATCCTCGAAATTGCTTACTAACGAACAATTGTACGTCCTAACTCACCACACTACGCTACTGCTGCGCACTCTGATCTTAATAAAAGTAGCACATTACGACCACGTCCCCTAGAGCTCATGTCTACTATCGCGATTTAATCTGATTAAAGAAATTTTATGAATTAGCATTTGTTCCACTGTTTATCCGCGAATAATTTTATGAAAAGAGCTTAATAGTAGTTATTTCGATCATTCAGAGTTTTCATTTCAAGTTTTCTACCCTAATTAAGAGAAACACACACATTCAATGATATCCATCACATACACATTCACATTCATCCATAACATTCACTTCACTACTTTGGGCATTTTGACCATTCCCGACCCAGGGGTAATTTCGTCATTTTCCCTACAGGGGTATTTTCGTAATTAATCGGGGTCAACCTTAAAATAATCTTTACAAATCAAGGCATTTTGAAATCTCAAAGTCTCGAGGGTATTTTGGAAAATATTTTTCGAATAAAGAGTATTGTAGAAATTTTGGAAATCGGGGTTATTCCGGTAATTTTGAAAGTCAGGGCATTTTAGTAAATTTCCCAATTCAGGGTATCTTAACATTTTACAAAATAGGGGTTTTGGTATTTTTGTAAAGTAAGAATATTTTCATAAAAGTCGAGGGTAACATGGTAATTTTATAAACCAATGGCATTTTCGTAATTTTACAGCTCGGGGGTATTTTAGTAATTTTGTAAATCGGGTGTATTTTGGAAAATTTTCAAGTCTAAAAGGATTTTATAAATCAGAGGGGTAATTTGGTAAATTTAAAACTAAGATCTTTATGAAACAGTATGGCTAGTCCCTTTCGGGTTTTATTTATCGGGCTAAGCCCGTGAATAGGTCCTCTTGGTTAGGGTGAACCGTAGCTACGCACCAGGTAGGATTCGAGTAAAGAGGAGGTGAGTCACTAGGACTGCTTAAATACCAAGCTCTTACTGAATCCACTCTTAGACATGCGTACAATGGTTGCCACACCCTAACTCGGCGACTTACTCATAGGTTTGTTTAATTAAGCTTTAAAATTTTATGCAATTCTGTGTTGGAGTAAGCTAATCCTAAAGTTCAATAACTTAATACACTAATCTACGTTCCCATCATGCCCACATACCAATCATATAATAATTCACACAACAATTAAAGGTACTTACCTAGTGGACTTTGGGTCAGAGATACAGGTGCCATGCCCGAATAAACCTGAAAAATTTATGAAAGCCCAAATCTTTGAAAAGCCCACCTTAAAAATAATGTTTTTGGGCCCAAAACCCTCAAAGTCGAGTTTTGAACCAGGCTCTGATACCAAAATATAACACCCCAAACCCGGCCCATTCACTACGACCGAATTTGAAATGCCACTGCGGAAAACGTTTGAAAAACTTTTGACTTAGAGTTAAAAACATAAAAATTTAGTGTCTTTTGTAAAATATTGTGTATTTAAAAGACTATAAAAATTTAGTTGTTATAAATTCTTCGATTTAAAACTTTAACATGTATCTTTTAGATAAGAGTTGCTAAAATTAAAACATTTCCAAATAATAATAATCGTCAATCCACTTTAAATATAATAATAAACCTCAAATCCCTTAAAAGGCCCTTATTACAATAAACCTTACTTAAAAATCTGAAAATATAAAATATGTAAATAATTTAAAAAACATCTTTCAGATGGGCCACCTCGTATCCACTCCAACCCGGTCCAAGCTTTATGCATCACTGCGATGTTGGTAAAATTTGGGTGAGTCACACAGACTCAGTGCATAGTTATTTCACATGCCTCCATACATGGGCTTGGCCCACATCCACACATCAGTACATATCAGATGATAAGGCAATATATCCACATAATTCCACATATTGGGCTTGGCCCATATCCACATTGATCCACATAATCAGTCATGCAAAATGCATAAATATGCAACATGAAGCCCAACCCAACCTAATGTCCATCCGTCACACCTACCTTGGCAGACCCGGTGCCCAAGGCCGTGGCTAATCCACCGATCACATAAGTGATCCCACATATCAATTAGTCTACGGTGATGCACACAGCTATCAACTGTCGAGATGTGGCACCTAGCCAACACCTCCCTTGATGGGGCACATAGCCAACATCAAGCGCCAATGTAGCACAAGGCTAACATTAGACCACGTACATAAAGTACACCCTTTCCTTCGATAGTCACATCCCAAGTCCCATGCATACATATATATCATGGCAACATATCACTTGAACAATTATGCATTACATGCCATCACATTTCATACATATATCAAATGTAAATCAACATCATAAAATACTGACCTGGTTGAACGATTACCCATCATGGGTATCCACCATTTTAGCCCTTACTTCGGCTACCATTCATATCATGTCACATATACATAAATATAACACATACACACAATAAGAGAATAGTGCGATAACTATGCACCTACTTTGACACAGTCAACTAAATCCCGAAACCCACATCTAATGATTTACACCCTTGCGATTGTTGAACTCCCTCCTTACGGATCTAAATCTCGAAAACCACCACTTGCCTTAGAAGTTGTCGAAATCCCCTTGATCACTTCAAATCCTGGATGACTCCTTCAATGCTCCTTAATATTGGCTACATACAAAAGACACAATATTATGATACTACGATATTCGGCCATGCCTTAACCAAAGCCTAATCACTAGATTCGGCACCCTTGTGAAAAGAATCCAAAATCGATTGCTAAAGAAAGAAAAACTTACCACTACTCGTTGCTTACCACTAACGATCAACTTCCAAATTACCTTCCTAGGTTCACCACAAAGAAAACCGAATTTGGCCCTTAACTTTCGGCTTTGAAGAGTAAAAAGAAGTGATAGGGAGATTCAAATAAAGATTCGGCTATGGCTCATCAAATAAAGTTGAAATATTCGGCAATGGTGAATAATGGGGGAGAGTTTTCGGTTTCAAATGAAAAGGAAGGAAAACGGGAGAATTTGCTCAAAATTTCGACAAAAAAAAAATAAAATAAAGAAAAGAATAGCCAAAAGCTGGTCACCCCTATTTATGCTACCCAAATTCGGCCATTCCCCCTTAGACCACAAAATCGTCCATGTTCATGGACAAGTTGGCCATGAAATAATTTCCAAAACATTCACCTTAACACATGCCTTGTAATCCTCTACTTTCCCAAGGTTTCAAAAATTCTATCCCTTCTTTCCTCCTAATCTTCCTCCTAATCTTCCTCCTTATCCCTTTCAAAGTTCAACCAACCCCTCTAGCCCCAAAAATTGACCAGGTTCATGGCCAAGAGAGTCAACCTTTGCCAACTATTCTATCCATAACATATTTCCTCAATTCAAGCCTTATGTCCCCTTATCATACCATATTTTCTTGATTCCATACCTTAACTAATAACTTGCCTTATTCTTTTAGTCTACTATCCATAAATGATAAAGTCCAACCTTATCTTAATTAAAGTTGACACATGCCATACACATGCAAAAATAAAGCCACCTTATTGCCATTCATGGATTTGAACCTCTTCCTCATGCAATTACTCATGCGCCAACACCACTTTACTACTAGCTCATTTATGCTAACATTAAACACTTAAATTAACTTAAGCATCATAATCACTTGATCCATTTCACTAAATTCTCCATACTAAAAATTATTCTAAACCAATTAATTCCAAGCCTTCTCAAGACTATATTAGGCATACAACAAAATCATATCCGAGCTAACACAATCAACAAGATGATACTCAAATTTTTCCTAAAGCCCAAGGCCCAATCGGCCCAATTCTACTAGGCCCAATTTTGGGATATTACATTGATGCCAAAAAAAAATCAAAAATAAAACCATACTCCTATGCTGCCCAAGTGATTCGAACCTGAGACCTGCTGGAGTCACCACACGCTACCAGCCACTTCGCTGCTAGCTTCTTTGTGTCATAAACCCCCAACAATTCTTTTTAAGGCCTTCTTCTCCCTTAGCGCCACTTGGAAAAATAAAAACACGCTTATGCTGCCCACAGGACTCGAACTCCTTCCCTTGGATCCCCTGCTGGCGCAATTCTCCTAGCACCTTAGGTAGTGTCCCAGACCACTTTGCTAGGGTGCTTTTTGTGACATAATGCACCCATAATTTCTTTTAAGACTTACTTAGCCCAGTTCTCTTTGTCTTAGCGCCAAAAGAAAAATAAAATCACACTACTTGCTGCCAAGGTGATTCGAACCAAGGCCCTTATCCCTCTGCACATGGCGTCCATTGCCACTTTACCACATGATTTCTTGTGGCATAAATCCCATGAAAATTTCCTTAAGGCCTCTTTTCCTAGTTTCCTTTTTTTTTTCACTTAAAATTCTAATATTTTCCAAGCATTTCCCCTTCACCTAAAGTTCTCAAAAACTCTTAAAACACATCCCAACACACTCTAAGCTTACTAACACATGAATTATGCACTAAATGCATAACCCCTAATCTAGGATGTTACAAATACTTATAATCCAGGTTGGAAAAATCACCCTAATTTCTCATGGGGCGGCCAAGGAAATCAAAGGCAACAACCATCTCAAAACTTCCAACAACAGCCTTACCCACAGGAAAAGAAGCCAAACCTTGAAGAGATGTTGACAAAATTCATAGCATCTTTAGAAACACATTTCCAAAAGGTAGAAACAAAACTTGAAGTATTGTCACAAGAGCTCAAGGACCAAATAGGGCAACTTGATAAGCAGATTTCTGAGAGACCACAAGGAAGACTACCGAGCAACACCGAGACTTACCCAATGGAGCAAATCCAAGCTATAACAGCTCAAGATAATAAAGGGTTAGACGAGCCCAAGTTAAGAGAAAAGGGTGCGGTAGAAGAAGGTAAGGTTGAGGTAAAACCAAAACAGGTAATTAAGGAGTACAAGCCTCGAGTACCATACCCACAAGCAATGAAGAAGGACAACACATAGGAATAGTTCGGTAAGTTTCTTAAACTTCTAAAGAAATTCCATATTTACTTACCATTCCTTGAAGTTCTTTTGCAGATGCCAGACTAGAAATTTTTAAAGAATCTATTGACAAATAAGTGGAAGATAGACAAGGAATCACATGTAGAATTGAACGCAGTATGCTCAGTAATATTGCAAAATAAACTACCACAAAAACTAAAAGATCCAGGGAGTTTTAAAATTCCATGCTTAATTGGTAGTTTATCTATTTATAATGCATTAACTGATTTAGAGGCAAGCATAAATGTCATGCCTTATAAATTGTTTAAACAACTAGGTCTAGGGAAGCCCAAACAAACTAGGATGAGTATTCAATTAGCTGATAAAACTATCAGAGTTCTTAGGGGTATAATTGAAGATGTACTTGTGGAGATTGATAAATTCGTATTCCCGGTAGATTTTGTCGTTTTAGACATGGATGAGGACAAAACGATACCCCAAATTTTAGGAAGACTATTGTTAGCAACTGCCATGACTAAAATTGATGTCGTCACAGGTGAACTTATACTCTGTGTAGGTGACGAGATAGTTACTCTTCAAGCCCTCAATTCAGCCAAAACATCGAATAACTAAGGTGAGAAAGTAAATTCTATTGATAACCATTTGGTTAACCCTTCTTTTCAGGAATCACCACAAAAGAATGCAACTGAGTCCGATCCAAAACCCTGTGCCAATAATGAAATAACTCACAAGGAACAAGGGATTCATATCGATGAACTAGAAGAGGAGAAGACGCGTCTTAAAGAAGAACTAGGGATACACGAAGCAGAACCAAAGCCACTTCATGAGGCAGACAAGTTCAAAATCGAAAATCATGTACTATTAGACAAAGCAGACCCACAAATATCTCCACCTGATCCTAACACAAGTAAGGAAATCCCTTTTAAGGTAATTAATGTATTCCCATACGAAACAGTCGAGGTAAGTAATCCCATATTGGCACTTTGAAAATAAATGCTACTCATTTTAAACTCTATCATGATAATGGAACTGCTAACACGAGGAAGGATTTTCAACTCCTCAAACCCCCTTGAATATGTAAATGAGAGGAAAGTCGAGCTTAAGACTTTAAACAAGCGCTTCTCGGAAGGTAACCCGAGCACTAACCCTATTTATTGTTACAATTTTTCTTTTCCTTTCTTCTCTTTTCTTCTTCTTTGGTAGATTTTCATGCCATATGGCCTTGCACATGGCCGTGGTCGTGTGGATGCATCGAATCTCCATACTGACATAGTAGAGATGGTACGAGTCAAAATGAATCAATTTTCAAGTCACGGACCCAACTACCACGCCACGGCCGTGCGATGCAGCTGTGGCCGACATTATGGGTTCATACACTGTAGTGGAAAACTAAACATGGGCGTACGAGGCGACCGAGGTCGACACTAACTTACCAAGCAGGCGTGTGAAGAGGCCATGTGACTCAACACGCCCATGGTACACGGGCGTGGGGAGGCATCAAAGTTGAAAATCTATTTAAACCACCACCCCCTCCTCCTCTCTCCACTTACTCTTGAACCCCTCTTTCTACACCTTTTTGGTTATCACTTTCATTTTCATTCACATTCATCTTTCAAAACCCTTGACCACCACATCTATACTTCTTTTTGGACTACATAAGTTCATGTCAGTCGCTTCATATAATCGACAAGCCAAGGGTCTTTGAGACCTTTTCGGACTTATTTTTCTTTAATCTTTTCCTTTATTTTCCTTATCTATACTTCTTTTCTGCTTAATTCATTTTATTTTCTTTTAGTTTCTTGGTTTTAGGTTCTTAATGCTACTAGGGAATCACGCACCACGGCCTTAGAAATCACACCTACGTCACGAACCATCTTACACTAAAGACGTTTCAATCCATATACCTTTTCTTATAAGTTTATTTTATTTTTTATTGCCCTTCACTTTAGCTTGCTTTTCTTTAAATATTTATTTCATATATTTTGAATCTTTATTATTAATTCCTAGCTAATTCTTCACGAGCTCCCCAATTTCTTAACCTAGCGCAGAGCTCGTTAGTAACCACCACACCAAAAGATGACACCTCTAAAGTACTTTTCACATCCTCCAAGGAATTCATCCATAATTTAGGAAGTTTCACTTCTCCCCATATCTTTTGATTTTCTTATTATATAAATATTATTTGTATTTGTACATTGAGGGCAATGTACATCTTAAGTGTGAGGGGTGAAAGTTTATGCCTAACTTTTTGCATTATTCCCAAATCCCTGAATGATATCTTGTCTTAAGTAATTTTCTCATATTACTAATTAGGAGGAAATTTCTATTGATTTATAATTTCTATTGATATGTCTTAGATTAAGTTATAGTTAATTGTACATTGATGATTTAAACTTTAAGATACTTGAGAATCAAGCATGATAAGTCCATTTTTCAAGAATAAAAAATTTTCTAGGTTGTTGAACTGAATTTGAATATTACCTTGATGTTTGAAATTTACAAGGATTGATGTAAAAAACCCATAATTTTTGTGAGATTTGAGCCTTATCGAGTATATATTCTTTTTCATGCTCACTTTATTGATTATGAGTGTGTCAACACTGAATTATTATTCTAGAACTTGCCTCGATTATACATGTCAAGACAATATTTTTGATTTGATATACTGAGAAGATAAAGGCACCTAGGTTTTAACCCACTCACTCCACTAAAAAACCTACCTACATAATTAACCCCTAGTGAACCTCTTTGATCCTAACAACCCTTTTTATTGATTTACCCACTAATATTAACCCAAAACCCTGCTCGTATTTGTTATTACCATTCCTTTTGACTACCCTTCTATCGAGACTTGATTTGATAAGTTGCTCAATTATATTATTTCAGTTATAAAAGTTCTTTTTTATGTAATCTGTGCTAGTGTTAAAAAAATGAAGTATATTCATTATTAGTTCTATGTTCTAAGAGCTTGTGCGTTTAAATTCAACATCTTGAAAAAGAAGCTCGTATTATTAGTATTTTAAATTTTCATGTGATATAATTATTCAGGTCATTAGTTCATTTTTCAAGTGAGGTAATTTGTCAGTTCAGTCTTAATTCTACCCTTCTAATTCAGCCTTTATCCACACCTTTAACCCAAGCCCCGTTACAACCCTGTTAAAGACCTTTTGATTTGTATATCATCTCATATTACAGTGGTGGGGATTTGATTTTCAGGCAAGCTTATGGGATTAACTTTTTAGGTTCGACTTATGAGTGTTTATTCTTGAACCTTAAACACTTTGAGTGTTTTGAGTGAATCTTTAGTAAGGATGTCAATCCTTGTTAGTTTTGAATCAAAGGTAATTATTTAGATAAGGGGAGACACCTATGTTTTCGTGCTGCAAATATATGACCTAGAATTGTTTGAATCTTTAGGAGTCTTTAAGTTAAATTATCCATGTATGAATTATCTATGAATTATGATGAGACATTGTTGATTAGAATTATAAATTATGGAAAGTTCGTTTTAATTGTAAGTTGAGAATTTTGCTTGAGGACAATTAAAAGCTTAAGTGTGGGGGTATTTGATAAACCGTAAAAGTAACATATTTTAGGCCCACATTTAGTATGCTTTTGGATGATTTAAGCATTGAATTATGTAATTTGTGCTCTTAATCCTTTGTTGTCATGTTTTATACTCAGGAAAGCATCGAAGATGAAAAGAACGAGAAACGGGCTTAAAATGAACCAAATTGGGCCAAAATAGAAATCCACACGTCCTGGGCCCATGACCACACGGTCGTGCCTCATTGATAGACTAGAACACGTCCTGAGACCTGAAATGCATAGCCATGCCTCATCATCAGACTCGATTACAGCCTATAATTGAAGCACACGGGCGTGTCCCTACCGCAGGAAAGACGAGTTTCATCGATTTAGGGTACTTATAGGCAAAAAAATTATTCCAAAAGCCTATATAAAGACCGTAGAGGCCAACCTTGAGGGGTACGTTCGGATAGGCGTCTTGTTAGGCCGAAGAGGGAAGATTTGTGGAGATTACTCGAAGATAGCCAATTGATTCAACTCAAGAAGCTAGAATTATACTCAAGACGGTGGATATCTCCTTCAATTCCTTCAGGGGGTTTTAGGGATTTCTTCTGTTTTGTTTTATCTTTTCTTTTGAGATGTTTTCTTTTACAATTATGAACTAAACCCTTAGATACCTAAAGGGATGAAACCTAAGATGAATCTTGTTACTGTTTGTTGAACTATATGATAAATATTTGGCTTGTTCTTAATTATGTGTTCTTAATTCTCGTGTTGATATTTCTGGGATATTAATTCAAGTATGATGTGCTTAGGTGGAGGAGAAAAAGTCCTTCCCTAAGAGTAGATCTAGCATAATTAAGCGAAGTTGATCGCACGCCTAGAGATAGGGTGACAAGATTTTACCGGATTAGGGTAAAACCTAATGTGGGAGTCCATAGATCGATTTAATGCAATTCTAGAGGTTTTAATTAGAAAGAGATTTCAATTAATCAACCTAAGGTTAGACGTTAGTCGCCTTTTAATATATGTTAGGGAATCTCATGGATCTAGTCAAGTGAATAAATCATCTAGTTCAGTGTTAGATAACAAGTGAAGTCTAGGTGGATTCTTCCTTGGGTATCATCTTAATCAATTGGTTTTTCCTCAAGTTATTTTCCAAATTTCATTCTTCTTTGTCTTAGAGTCTTTAGTTTAGTAGCTAGTTAATTTAGATTAAACAACAAATTCCCTTAATTCTTAGGCTAAATAATAGAAAAAGAGATAGTATTAGTACTTTTGGTTCCTTTGGGATTCGACATACCGGTCTTGCCTAAACTATACTACTGCTCGATAGGTGCACTTGCCTCCATCATTGTCTTAGTTGGTTTCCAAGTTCGATCGTTCTTTATATAAATTTTAAAACTCGACAAAACAATGATCATTCATCAATCTGAAGCCTTCGTTCCTCGTGACTTTCTTCTTTATTGGCACGAGGTTTATGATATGGCTAAGATATGTAGCTTCGTGGTGATTTCTGTAAACAAGATTGAACCGAATGATTATCAATAGAATTTATGTTCTCACTATTATCACTCGATGTCCTAGCTGAGTCGAGAGCTTGAAGGATGATTAATTCGTCACCTACACGAAGTGTGAGTTCACCTGTACTAACATCAATTTATGATATGGCGGTTGGTAAAAAGGGTCTTCCTAAAATTAAAGGAATCGTATTATCCTCACCCATATCTAAAACAACAAAGTCTACAGGGAATATAAATTTGTCAATTTTAATGATACGACTTCAACTATACCCCTAGAAATTCGAATGGTCTTATCAGCTAATTGAATACTCATCCTAGTTTGTTTGGGTTTCCCTAGACCTAGTTGTTTAAACATTTTATAAGGCATAACATTTATGCTTGCCCCTAAATCAGCTAACGCGTTATTAATAGTTAAACTACCAATTAAACTTGGAATTGTAAAACTCCCTGGATCTTTTAGTTTTCATGGTAGTTTGTTTTGCAACATTACTGAGCACACTGCGTTTAATTATACATGTGACTCCTCATCTAACTTTCGCTTATTTGTCAAAAGCTCTTTTAAAAGTTTCCTTGAATCTGGCATCTGCAAAAGAGCTTTAAGAAATGGTAAGTTAATATGTAATTTCTTTAAAAGTTTAAGAAACTTACTGAACTGTTCATCTGAATTGTCTTTCTTTATCGCATCGGGATATGGTATACGAGGTTGGTATTCATTAATTACCAATTTTGGCTTTTCTTGGATTACATCAACCTTACCTTCACTTACCATAGGTTCTTGCCTTGGCTTCGGTTCAGAATCTACTAACCCTTCACTATTCTGAGCAGTTATGGCTTGAAGTTACTCTTTTGGGTTAGTCTCATTGTTACTTGGCAAGCTACCTTGTGGTCGCTCGGAGATCAGCTTAGTGAGTTGCCCTAACTGGTTCTCGATTCCTTTAATAGATGCTTGTTGATTTTTAAGTGTTGTTTCGGTGTTTTGGAAATGAGTTTTTGACACCGCTATGAATTTTGTCAGCATCTCCTCAAGGTTCGGCTTCTTTTCCTGTGGATAGGGTTGTTATTGGAAGTTTGGAGGAAGTTGTTATCTCTAATTTCCTTGACCGCCTATGAGAAATTGGGATGGTTCCTCCAATCTAAATTATAAGTATTACTATAAGGGTTATTTTGATATTTGAAATTGTTACCCGTATAGTTTATCTATTTGCTTTCCATGCCAGGATTGTAGGGTGGGTACTTTGGATTTGCCACACCTCCTAGATTTGAATAACATTGCATTACTGGGTGTACCTGCGAGGAACCACACAAACCATCAATCTTTTTATTTAACATCTTTACCTGATTTGATAGCATGGTGACTACATCGAGGTTGAAAACTCCGACTATTTTTTTTGGCCTTGTCCTTGTATCTTGCCACTGATAGTTGTTCAGTGACATCTCCTCTATAAACTCATAGGCTACCTTATGAGTTTTGTTATTCAGGGTTCCGCTGGCTGCTGAATCAATCAGTTGTCTCGTTGAAGGGTTCACACTATTGTAAAAGGTTTGGACCTGTAGCCACAAGGGTAATCCATGGTGTGGGCACCTTCTCAATGATCTTTGTATCTCTCTCATGCATCGTATAGTGTTTCTAAATCCATCTGCACAAACAAGAGATATCATTCCTTAATTTGGCCGCTTTGGCCTTAGGAAAATATTTTAATAAAAAAATTTCGATCATTTGTTCCCATGTAGTGATTGATCCTCGTGGAAGAGAATTTAGCCACTGTTTAGCTTTATTCCTCAAAGAAAAGGGAAATAATTGAAGATGGATGGCATCATCAGAAATGCCATTAATTTTGAAAGTATCGTAAAATTCTAGGAAATTTTCCAAGTGATTATTTGGATCTTCATCTTGCAAACCATCAAATTGAACAAATTGTTGTATCATTTGTATAGTGTTAGGTTTCAGTTCGAAATTATTAGCAACTATACTAGGTCTAACAATACTTGACTCAGTTCCTATTAAATTAGGTTTAGCATAATCATACATAGTTCGAGGAGCATGATTTTCGGCTACCTCTGGAGGTAGCGGATTATTCTCAGCCTTATCTTGATAATATTAATTTCGTTCTCTTGCCCTTCTTTTATGTAATTTAAGTTTCGCCTTATTTCTCTACGATTTCTATGAACCGTACCTTCGATATCACTGTCGTAAATCAAGGGTCCAGTTGGGTTCCTTCTAGTCATAAACTAGAGGTACCTACCAGGAAAAGAAAAAGAAAAAGAAAATTAGAAAAGTAAAAATTAAATTAAATTGAAAAAATAAAATAAAATAAAATATGGCTAAAGTAATAAAAATTGAGGTTTCTTAATATTTCAGTTCCCGACAACGGCGCCAAAAACTTGATCGTATGTCAAAGTCTTAAAAATTTATAATATGAATGATCTAGCATAAAAACTAACTGTGACAACGACTTAAGGCAAGTACAACTCTCGAACAGTAGTACATTTTAGTGGCAAGACCGGATTGTCGAACCCAAAGGAACCAAAAGTACTAATACTAACTTTCTTTTTATTATCTAGCCTAAGAATTAAAGGAATTGTTATCTAACCTAAAATTAACTAACTACTAAGCTAAAGATGCTAAGACAAAGAGAATGAATTGGGGAAATACTTGGGAAAAACCAATTGATTGAGACAATAGCCGAGGAAGAATCCACCTAGAGTTCACTTGTTATTTAACTCTAAACCAGACGATTTATTCACTTGATCCGTAAGATTCCCTAATTTATATTAATACCTCTCTCAAGGCTACTAACGTCTAACCCTAGGTTGATTAACTGAAATCTCTTTCTAATTAAAACCCTTAGAATTTCACTAACTCGATCTATGGACTCCCATATTAGGTTTGACCCTAATCCGGCCGATTTTCATCATCCTATCTCTAGGGTTGCAATCAACTCCACTTAACTATGCTAGATCTACTCTTAGACACGGTCTATTCCTCCTCTACCTAAAAGCATAAATGCTTGGATCAATATCCTGAAATATCAAAACAAGAACTAAGAACACATTGTTAAGAACAAATCAAGTATTTATGATACAGCTCAGAAAATAATAACAAAATTCGTCTTAGGTTTCCTCCCCCTCAGGTATTTGAGGGGTTTAGTTCATAATCATAAAAGAAAACATCTTAGAAGAAAATATAAAACAAAACATAAATAAAACCCTAAACCCCTGAAGGAATTAAATGAGAGATCCTCAGTCTTGAGTATGATTCCGGCTTCTTGAGATAAATCAACTGGCTTTCTTTGAGTGAATCCCACAATTCTGCCCCTTTGGCTTGGCTCTTTGGCCTAGCTGAACGCCCCCTTGAAGGTTGGCCTCTAGGGTGTTTATATAGGCTTTTGGAATGTCCTTTTTTGCCTCTAAGTACCCTAATCTGAATATAATTCAAATAGGTCATGTCAGGGACACGCCCATGGCACATGCCCGTGTAAGTCGAGGCCAGGTCGTGTTTGGGTCTATCAATGAGGCATGGCCGTGCGACTCGAGGTCCAGGCTGTAACAGTCTGAATTTGACCCTAATCGGAATGGTGGTTTTGGGACCATGAATCCGAGTTTGAAATATATTTAAATATTATATTTTGTGTTTATTATATGTGAAATAATGTGTGTGAAAGTTTCGTAGAAAAATTTCATCGTTTGTGTGTTCAATTTAACAAAAAGGATTAAATCGCGTAAAGTGTAAAAGTTGCATACTATAGTGTAAAGTGCTAGAATGATGATGGCTTTTTAATATGAAGTATTAAATGGATAAATAGCCCATTTTTAATGGTAGTGGGCGGAATATGTCAAAAATACCCTTATATGTATATGTTAACCTTATATTATAAAAAGGGCATTATGGTACATTAGTTTAAATTCTAATTATATCTTAAAATAAAGCATAAAATATAGCTTGGTTCTTCATTTCTTCAACACCGATTATAAGAAAAAAAGAATAACGGAGAGGGTTTGTTCATTAGGCCAACATTCAAGCTTAAATCGGGTATGTATTTTAGTCAGTTTTTGATAATTTTTACGTTTTTGTGATCGTTGCTTCGTATACTATCCGACCCATGCTAAAATTTTTGAGATTAGTGTGTATATGACATTTGGCCATTGATGTTTTCATGAGGTTTTTGATGTTTGATGATTTTAAATTAAAGCTATGTTAAAGATTAGTATGTTTTGTATTAGAAACTTTAGTGAATTTGAGTATTTTGGGCTAAATTGCAAAAATGAGATTTTGAGAGGACTAAAATGAAAAATAAATGAAATAAATGGACTTGTATGGTCCTTGTGAACATTCGGCCCTAAGGTGTTGTAGTGAAATTTTGTATATTTTGTGTTTTGTGCAAATAGGACTAAATTGTAAAAATGTGAAACCCTAGGGGTAATATGGTAATTTGCCCATTTATGTGTTTAGGGACTAAATTGAAATGAAATGTACTTGAATGAGCTGAATTTTAATGTGTTTAGATGAAGAACAAAGAAAAAAATGGATTTGGATCGAGGAAAGACGAAGGTTATCGAATAGTCGGTCTACGCGGTCCGTCGACAGTCTAGGTAAGTCCTTAAGCAAATGTATGCCAAAGAATTAATTATGAGTATAGTATATGATAAAATTTGGAAATTTAAAGTACTAAAATATGTGTTGGCCGAATATGGGGTATAATATTGTATTGAATTTATTTTTGTTAAATGTGATGTGATTGAGCATGTTTGGTTTAATATGTGAAAGTAATATGTTGTATACGAGATGGTTTTGATCTTAGCACTAAGTAAATTGTGTTTGAATGTTGAAAATGTTGAAATTTTGGGCTTTGAGCCTAGCAGGGCTTGTGCAGTGAATTGTATCGGGCTTTGAGCCTAGCAAGCCTTGTGCCGGTGATTTATTTTAGGCTTAATGCCTAGCAGGCCTTGTGCCGGTGAATGTATCGGGCTTAATGCCTAGCAGGCTAAATGTCGATGTTTTAAATCTTAGATTTTAAGTCTAGCAGGCAAGGTGCCGGTGTATACGATTGGAACTAGTGCATAGCTTGTTATATGCTGGTGAGTTTTCAATTTCTGAAATTTAGCTACGAAATGGTAAAGGTATGAAACAAACCATGGAAGTTTATGTTTATGAAAGGGAAATTGTGAGTTCGACTATAAGGTATGTATTAAGCATAATTTAAGGTTATGTTTATATGCTATGATGATAATTAAATGAATTGATGAAAGATAGTGATATACATATGATTGATGGAATTTGATTATATGTGTACTATGAGTGAATTGATTATAGAAAAGCTTGAAGGAAATAAGTAATCGTACCAGTATAAAATTATGCATAAGTGAGTCATTATTTATTTGGTACAAAATAAACTATGGTAGAGAGGTGAAAGTTGATATATGTATATACAATGAAAAGGGATATTCGGTTTTGGTACATTAAATATTAAGTCATGAATGTTTATTTAAATACTTGTATACTCGAATGTTACATCAAAGTTGCTTAAAACTTACTAAGCTAGCAAGCTTACCTTGTGTGTACCCTTTGTTTGTTTTATAGATCTCGTTCAAGCTATGGGCTCATAGGATCGTCAGAAGAATCATCCACACTATCACTCCTTTTGGTATTTTTCAAGATAGCCATTTAGCATCAAAGGCATGAATAGGCTAGCTAAGTGTGTGTGAATGATGTTTTGTCTATATATATATATATATATATACAACATAGCCATGCGAAAATGGCTTGAATATGATACAAGTTTGGTATGTATATAATCGGTCATGTTATAAGTTCATTTGGTGACTATATTATATGGCTTATGTGGATAATGTTTTGAGTTTATGGCTTGATTTGGGAAATGATGCAAATGGCTTATAATTATCTCGTTTTTGATAATCTTGATGCTTGGTATGAGTTGGCTTGAAGTATGGTTATAAACTCACTTAGTAATAGGATATAAGGTATATAATTATACTTGAATTTGCGTTAGTCGTCTAGATTCATTTGTAAGGAAAAATGTATGCACATATATATGCTTAAATGATTTGCAAATTTAGATACAGTTGGCAAATGCATTAATAATGAATAAATTCTATAAGTATTTGTGACTCAATTATGTGCAAGTAAAGAATTAACGTGTGCATTGGTGCCAATGCGTGTGGGATCTATTGAATTTGGTATGAGCAATGTAGGTGTGATTTTATATATATTTAGTTAAATGCTATGATTATTACATAGATAAGATCTGATTGTGGACATATGGATTTTCGATTAAGGTGATACAAATTACTAAATGAATAGGACTATTTTGTCAGTCGTTGCAATGATCCATCTATAGTATATCTGTGAACAAATTTTATAATAGCTGGTTAATTGAATGAAATATGTTTTAAATCTTATTCTATAGGTTTTGTTAGAATAGTTATTTGAGTATGTAGTAAATAATTAAAGATACAATAATTGGGGTTTATGTTAATTACAATGTTATGTGTATGAATAAAAGTTCATTGTATGTTCAATTTATGTTCTTTGATTTCTATGCCGTATATGACTTAAGTTTAGCATGGTAAGTATGTTTTAAGATACCGAATGTTTTACACATTTACATGCATATGTGATCATTTTAATTTAAATGTATTTTATATAAGTATGTTTATTTATGACTTAAATGATTGATTGAAAGATATGACATAACTGGTAATGCCCCGTAACCCTAATTCGATGATGGATACGGGTTAGGGGTGTTACACAGGCCGTGTGGACATTGTACTTTGGCTCATTTTCTCTGTTTTCAACCTGTTTCTCGTTTTTTCATCCTCCAGTGCCCTCTTGAGTATAAAACATGAAAACAAAGGATTAGGAGCACCTATTTCCATAATTAAAGGGATAAATCATCCAAAAGTATGCTAAATGTGGGATTAAAATATGTGTATATTATGGTTTGTCAGTAACACCCCTTACTCGTGTCCAATGATTGGATCGGATACGAGGTATTACCATATTTAACCTTTCTTGAGCGTGTAATCACAGCTATAAAATTTTGTTCAAAACCAATTTCTTGCCCATTCTCAGCCTACGTGGCCCTAAACTTACCTCCGAGAGTTTTTGGGATTTAATCGGGGACTTTTACGAACTTGAAAAACTTTCATCAAAACAGGAGCCACACGCCCATGTTGAACTAGGGACACCCTCGTGTGCCCCTAAGACATGCCCGTGTCTTCCACCCATGGTTGACACTGATTAATTTCACATGGCCTTGACATGCCCGTGGCCCTGCCCCGTGCCAAACCTTGGTATTCTGACTTATCCATACGGCCTATACACACGCCCGTGTGCTTCAGTCGTGTGGCAATTTAAATTCCAAGTGCAAGGTGAAAACTTCACATGGCCTAGGCACACACTCATATGCTAGCCGTGTCTCCCACACGGTCTAGACACATGCCCGTGTGTCTACCCATATGGACAATTGGCAGGCTATCTACCAAGCCCTTTAGCCACCCTCAATTGTTAGCATTGATACACCGTCACATAAACTTCTATTTTATCAAACATAACTCTTGAATTATCACATTTAAACTATAAAAAGAAGTCTTCATCTCATACACGAGGGAGAACTATTTCTGGTATAATTACAAATGACTTAAGCCATCATCTATGGCTATACACAATCGAACCATAAACTCTCTTAGGCCAACACATTTGGCTATATCAACTATGACTTAATCAACTTCAAATACTATCCCTATACATGCCATGACTCATAAGGACTTGAAACCTCATACCAAGTGTCTGCTCGATAGTGTGAAAACATCTCCGGTGATCTCCAACCCGAGCTAGTTAAGCAAACCTATAAGAGATGGGAAAAGAAAAGGAGTAAGCAATAATGCTTAGTAAGTTCATTTGCAAATACTAATCAATTATTGATACTCATTGTTTATACACCATCTCAAGGTATTATAATGAGTTTTACTCGTAAACTCATCGTTACCAATTCAATCATTCATAATGCTTACTCATTCCGTCTCTTACAACATTCTAACCATACCTTGAGTTTAAGGCTCGCATTCATTAACTTACATTCCAGAACTTAACACCACATAGTCACATGACGCAACACATCGTAACTTCTCAATGACTCATTCATACTACCAGTCACTCGGTGGTTTCACACTTAACCCATCATCAATCTCTAATAAGGTGGTATCGCACATAGCCCACCATCAATTTCTAATAGGGTGGTATCGCGCATCACCCACCATTAGTCAATAAACTCGATGGTATCGCACACAACCCATCGGTAAAAAAGGATAAGGTAGTAATGCACACAGCCAACGATTAATAATATTGTTAATGGTATCATACAAAGCCCATCACTAACAATTAATAAGGTGGTATTGCACATAGCCTATCGTTATTATATATTCACAGATATTTATCCACATGCATTTCCCTATTTCAAATGTTTATCCGGGAATATCCTCACACACTATGATTCTTACTTTTTCTACAATAATCATTTGCTTCCACGCAATGCATTTATAGATACAACATATGCAATTTGGATGCATTATTTACACATGACCCACTATGGGTTCATCATATACCAAATTTACCTCAATTTAGTTCTAACACATACCTGTACCTCTCGTGGTATAACCACATACTTTCTCATTTTCAACATATCTGTTGAATTACTCAAATTGTTAGATAACACTCTATTGAGTCGCAAACACATAACATCACATCGACATCACGCCCCCGATAGGGTCTTCCGCTAATTATCATATAGATGCCATTTTCCTAGCATGGTTTTATTCAATATCACACACCGAGGCCATATTCCAATATGGTCTTACACGGGACCTTAACTATCATCATATCATGCTATTTGCTTTTCCCATTATTCTTAGATTCAATTCTCTTGACATCTCGTCAAAGCATATTTAATACATTCATAAAGTAAATATACATTCCATACAGCATTGGAATATTAAATAACTTGCACGTAATTGCAACATTTGCACACGAACTTACCTCGATATCGGAAAGGGTAGAAAGAGACCTATTTGTCCATATGTTTCTTTTCCCCCGTTCTAGGTCAGAAGCTCATTTTCTTTGATCTAGAACAATATAATTTACTTATGTAATCACTTATAAATCATAATACAGCATAGTCAACACTTAGGAAAAATTGACTATTTTGCCCTTATACATTGGCAAAATTACGATTTTACCCCTAGGCTTGTAAATCACTTTTCATCACATTTTCTTATTAAACAAGCCTAGTTGAACATTTAATCCTCTAACAACTATCCACAATTCCAACTATTTCATGCATTAATGAACAAACTACAACATTTGCATCTTAGTCCCAATTAGGTGTTTTCATGACAACACCTTTCATAAAAGTTATTTCTCATCTTCTTAACATTCATTTTCTTCCATAAAAACTCAGCAACAAACTTAAACTCTCTCATGGCAAGTACCTAGACTCTTAACCATATTGCAAATTAGTCCCCTCATTAGCTAGCTTAAGCTTTGGGGACTCCAAAAGTACAAAAATTATGAACTAAAACCATCAAAATCACTTACTTGCAAGAAGATTTCTTGGCTGAATGTTTGAGCTTCAAGAACCCCCATTCTAGCTTGTATTTTCTGTGGGAGAAGGAATAAAATAAAAAGATGATAGCCTTTTGCTTATATCATCTTATTTTATTCTTTTATTCAACTAATATCACCAACTTTTAACCCAAAATAAATGCTCTTGTCTCCCTTGTCCACATGGCTAGCCAACCCTTTATTATTGGCCTAATTTCACTTTAAACACCTCCACTTTAACATTCTATGGCTATTAGGTACCTATACCTTGTATAATAGAACTTTCACACTTTATGCGATTTAGTCCTTTTTCGCAATTAAACATGAAATCGCTAAAATTAAAATACCAAAATTCTCATGCCTCTTTATAAACATTTTATTACACATAAAATAAGATGGAATAAATTTTTCCAACCTCGGATTAGTGATCCCGAGATCACTGCTCTAACTAACCCCTAAATCAGGCCGTTACAAAAGCATGTGAAGAGAGTTTTGACAAGTTAAAGATGATTCTGACTAAAGCCCCAATTTTATCTCAGCTTGAATTCAAGGTGGAGTTCATGGTTTGTATCGATGCATCCTTTAATGGCCTTGGATACGTACTCGTGCCAAGTGGAAAGGCATCTCTTATGTGTCACACCATCTTAAATCGCATGAGAAGAACTATCAAACGCATGATCTAGAATTGGTCACTGTTGTTCTTACTTTAAAATTTTAGAGGCACTACTTGTATGGGAAGAAGTATCGCATATTCTCTTATCATAAGAGCCTGAAGTATCTATTTACTCAAAAGGATTTGAACCTACAGCAGTAGCATTGGATGGAACTGCTACAGGACTATGACTTGATGATTAAATACGATCCAAGAAAAGTAAATGTAATGGCAGACAGGTAGAATAGAAAGTCAATAATAGATTTGGCTTCTTTGCACGTGAGAGTTCACCTAACGGATGATGGGTTGTTGCTCACTAAATTAATGGTACGACCTATTTTCCTTTCCCAGATTGTGGAGTTGTAGTCAAAGGATTCAAGATGTTGAACCTTAAAGTAGTGATATTAAATGAAGTCAATATGCTCCATAAGTTCTTACACGGGGGCGTGTGGCTGACCGTGTGATACAAGTCAATATACCCCTAAATGGCACACGGCCTAGCACACAGGGGTGTGACTTGGCCGTGTTACATAAGTTTGTATACCCTACAAGATTGGCACGGCCTAGTACACAGCCTGACAAATGGGAGTGTAGAGCCAATTCAAATAGCACACGGGCTAGACACACGAGTGTGTGGTCAGCCGTGTGACCCAAGTCAGTATGTTTGCCCTGTTTCCACACGACCTGTGACACGGGTGTGTCTGAAGCCATGTGAGGCACACGGCTTGTTCACACAAGCGTGTGACCCTGAATGATTGAAAAATTTCTAAGTCTTCCTAGAATTTTATATGTTATCAGTTTAGTCCCGAACCACTTCTAAAAGTATATTTAAGGCCTCATAGCCCTTATAAGGAACGATGTGGTTATGTTGAGAGATTTATGAGAATGAATGCTTTATATTTAATAAATGTATACTATATATTATCAACTGATCGGTAATACCTCGTAACCCTATTTTGATGGTGAATACAGGTGAAAAGTGTTCCATTTATTGGTATCAGAGCTACGATTTAGTCAATTTTAGGACTAACGTAGTGTGTGTAAGAGTCTAGCTATAATGCCATATATACTCTGCGATAGTGTAATGATTCCTGACAGCTTAAATTGTGTTTTTGTATAGTAATAGATCCCGAACGAGTAATAACTAATGATGTAGAGAGTAATGCTCCCGCTCCCGCTCAAGGGACAACGCCTATTGAATCTATACCCGTGTCGAGTAGTCACGGAGGTGAGGCTAAAGAAGCCTTTTACCAGATAATGAACGAGTGGTTCACTCAGTATGTCCAAACAAATCTTTTGTTCAACAACCTCCACCCCTACCTATTCCTCAATAAATCCTTGTTGTTTCTCAAATTATAGATCTGATAAGGTTTAATAAATCGCTAGTAGATAAGATACGTAAACATGACGCTGAAGAGTTTTGTGCTACTGTTGATGATGATTTTGAGAGAGCTAAGTTTTGGCTCAAAAATACGATTCGGGTATTCGATAAATTGTCTTGTACTCCTAATGAATGTATTAAATGTTTTGTATCTTTGCTAAGAGACACCACCTATCAATGGTGGAACACATTGATATCTATGGTTTCGAAAGAACGGGTTACCTGGGAATTCTTTCAGACGGAGTTCCAAAAGAAATATATAGGTTAGCAATTCCTTGTTCAAAAGCATAAAGAGTTTCTGGAATTAAAATAGGGCGACATGACTGTCACTGAGTATGAATGAGAATTCGTATTGTTAAACAAGTATGCTCGAGAGTATGTTTCTACTGAAGAGGCTATGCATAAACGATTAGTTGATGGGTTGAACGAAGATATAAAACTATTAGTCAGAATTCTAGAGTTGAAAGAATTTGTTATTTTGGTTGAAAGGGCTTGTAAAGCCGAGGATCTTAGAAAAGAAAAGAGAAATGCAAATTCAGAAGCTAGAGACTCGAGAAAAAGATCAATGAGTAAGCTATATCAATCTTCGTCAAAGAAATCAAGAGATTTGTACGCTCGTCCAAATGCTTCAAATGAATATTCGAACAGGGATCGTAGAGAACAATACTCTGGTCCTAAAGCTCAAGCTACTCCAATATCGAGTGTTGGCAATGTGAGAGACAATAAACCCGAGTGTCAGCATTGTGAGAGACGACACTTCGGAGAATGCTGGAATAAAAGTACTAAAGCTTGCTTCAAATGTGGGTCACTGGATCATTTTATTAAAGACTGTCCTAATATGGGTGAGAAAGATAGACCTCAGAATGTGAGACCGAGTAATACGTCGACTAGAGGAAGACTACCAAGAAATATTGGGAATGTGAGTGGTAGTCGAGGGGCGACGAGAGACTCTGCCGTGAGATCTGAGGCCAGAGCACCTGCTAGATCCTACACTATTCGTGCTCGCGAAGAAGTGTCATTCCCAGATGTTATCACTGATACTTTCACTCTTTATGATAATAATGTGATTGCATTGATAGATCTAGGATCAACTCATTCTATATATGCATGAATTTAGTATTTAGTAAGACTTTTCCTGTAGAGTCTACTGAATTTGTGATTAGAGTATCGAACCCATTAGGCAAATGTGTTTTGGTTGACAAAGTCTGCAAGAATTGTCCATTAATGTATCAGGATTTCTATTTTTAGCTAATCTGATGTTGTTGCCATTTGATGAATTTGATATGATTATGGGTATAGATTGGCTAATGATGCATGAGGCTATAGTGAATTGTAGACGAAAGACAATTGAATTGAAATGTTAGAATAATGAGACTATTAGAATTAAATCAGATGATTTGAATAGTTTGCTAGTTGTGATCTCATTTATGTTAGCTCAGAGATTTGTGAGAAAAGGGTATGAAGCTTATCTTACATATGTACTTGATACGAAAGTGACAGAAACAAAAACTGAATCAGTACCAGTTGTGTGCGAATATCCAAATGTATTTCTTGAAGAGTTACTGAGTTTACCACCCATCAGAGAAGTTGAGTTTGGTATTGAATTAGTATCGGGAACAACACTGATAACGATAGCTCTGTACAGAATCGATCCAATAGAGTTAAAAGAATTGAAAGCTCAGATGCAAGAATTAAAGGATAGAGGTTTTGCTAGATGAGTTTCTCTCCCTGGGGTGTACCGGTGTTATTTGTGAAAAAGAAAGATGGCATGATGAGAATGTGTATAGACTATCGACAACTCAACAAAGTGACGATCAAGAATAAATATCCTTTGCCACGAATAGATGATTTGTTTGATCAGTTAAAAGGGGCAACAGTTTTTTCAAAAATTGATTTGAGATTGAGTTATTACCAGTTGCAAGTTAAAGACTCTAATGTGCAAAAGACTGCATTTAGAATGTAATATCCGGATTTATGGCTTATGCATTAATGCTAAATTGTATGAAGTAGCATGCCTATGTGTGTTCTGATTGTGTTGTACGAATTTTGTGAACTTCAGAGTGTAGATAAATGCTTTAAAAATTATTTAATTTTAAGTTTCAAAGAGGGAGATAAGCTTAAGAGGCTTTAAGAAAATTAGTAAGGGAAATATGACACGATAATCAGCTTGGTAAAGTGGCTGCAAGGCGCCACTTAAGGCTTGGAAGGTGACGCCACAAGCAATGGGGAAGGGCTAGGTTCGAGTTGCAAGGGAAGCAAATAAACGAGTTTTATTTCTTTCGCAAGATTGAGCGATGAGTGGACGACAATGGGGCACTAAGGGATGAGTTTAAGATGTGGTCTAATCCTTTTAAAATTTCGGCTAAAGTAAGGGATAATTGATTATTTATTTTGAATTTTTTTAAAATGGGTAAAGAGAGAGAAAAGAGGAGAAAAATGAGGAAGCTGATAAGGGAAGGAGAGTTGGCCAGCCTAGGGACTTTCTTGATAGCATTTTTGGCTAGAGATAGCTTAGGGGTGCCGAAACTTAGTTCTCTCTTCACTTAATTCATTTGTGCCGAAAATCTTTAGGAGTTTAGCTAGCTTTCTCTGCTTTCTTCTTCCTTTCCTCTTCATTTGACCAAAGCTGAATATTCCTTTCTCAAAACCCACTATTGCCGATTCTCTCTAAGTCTCATACACTCTCTTCTCTTTTCCTTTTAATTCTTCAAAAGCCAAATCTCAAGGTACCCTAGCCGATTTCTTCATAGCTTCAAAAGCCGAAACTTGTTGATCACTACCTAGCCTTCATAGCCGCACATCTCTGTGGATTTAAGTAAGGGTGCCATCGACTATAGTATTAAGGGTAAGATCAATTGTTATTCGATCTTCAATCTTTTTCTTCTAGCCGAAAGTTAAGGACTAATCCCATTAATATTCTTGTTTGCCGAAACTTAGAAGGTGAATTTCGGGATTTCTAGTGTAGTCGACTAAAAGGAGGATATCTTTGGGATTTCAATAGCCAAGGTGAGTCATGTGATATTCAGCCAAGGGCCACTTATTGTGATTTGAATGTTAGAATTGGATCTAACATGTACCCTGTTGGATTTCAACATCTTCTTAGCCAATAGACTACTTTCGGGATTTAAAATCGCAAGGTGAGTGTACATGTACATTCAGCCAAGGCCATATTTAGTGATTCGGATCTGTGTCTTAATTGTTCAAAAGCTGAAACTAACCAGTTAAAGTGATCTAGTGTTAGCCGATTGCAAGGGAGAAACACTACGAAGTTTCAGGATTTGATTAGTAATCAAATCGACAGCAAGGTAAGGATTTAAGTTATGATAATCCTTCGGGATTTGATTATCTAGTCGAATGGCTTTTTGCTAAAACACTAAGTGATTGGCTGAATGTAGGAACTAAGGATCTAAAGCATTAGATCGGGATTTTCGGGATTTCAGTGAACTCGTTAAGTAAATCAGGTGTGTAGCCCTAACCCTAAGTCTTAATAGATTTATGGTAATGTTTTAATAAATGTGTTAATAAGAATATGTCAAATGTGGCTAAGGGTACCATGCAATGGTACAAAGTACTCGTGCACGTAAACCTACTACTCTTGTGGTTATAATATTATGAATATCTCATTATGGCACACATGTGAAGTCAGAATGAATGTGAATAAGGCATAAGATAAGCTATTGGCATGATTTGAATGACATGGGGCATATGGGTGATATGAAAGGGAAGTGATCGGTGGTTTATACCACAATATCTCGAATGTGGTGACTCATGTCACGAAATCGAATGTGGTGACTTACATCACAAAATATTATCGGTGGCTATGCCACAATTTATAAGGCGATGTGCAAGTAAATGCAGCGACTACCTTCGATGATGTGTAGCGGATGGAGGGTCGACTTAGTAGTCCCCACGGTGTGATGGTTGGTACGGGTGATGTATAGCGGATGGTTATATAGGTTTGGGTTCGGGATTGCATCATTATCTATATTTCTGCTATATGTACATGTATGAACCGATATGCCTAAACTGTTGGGACTTAGTGACGGTGGTTATACATCGAGTCCGTTTGACTCACCTCGTTGTGGGATATGTTTGGTGACACTTAGTAATGGACTGGTCACAGGAGCTTAGTGGTGGCCATGCTCATTTCATTAATTTATTTTATTTTGGACTTTCTATACTTAAGTATTTAGGATTTATTAGGGATTTGTTTTGATGTATTTATGGCCATTATTATTAAGCTGTTTTAAGTAAGTGTTTAAAATTGGTTTATTATGATAAGGTTATTATTAAATTGAGACTAAATAAATTTTCTTAAAAATGTAAACAAACGTTTAAATGTTTTGACACATAAACAACACTGTTTCCAATCTGAACTCAACACAAATCAAATGTTCTTCAAAACCATCCAAATTTTCCAAATCAACAAACAAGATTTGAAAAGTTTTTACTCAAGGAACATACCAGATCCGATCAAGGCTCGTGGGCCGGGTTTGGGGTGTTTCAATTTTGGTATCAGAGCCCGGTTCAAAACTCGACCTTGAGGGCTTTTTGGGCCTAAAATGTTTTCTTTCTTTTAAAATTGAATTTTACTAAGAAATGAGCAGGTTTTCTTGCATGGCACTTGAGTCTCCGGCCCGAAGTCCACCAGGTAAGTACTCCTAACTCTTTTTTGATTTGTATGTGGGATTTATAGGGACGTAGATTAGTAAATTAGGAATTAAACCCTAGGATTATCCTACTTCAACACCAAGTTACATAAAACTTAAAGTCTAACCAAACAAACCTGTGTCTGGGTCACCGAGTTAAGGGTGTGGCAACCGTTGTGCACATGTCTAGGATTGGATTCAGTGGGAGCTTGGTATTTAAGCAGTCCTAGTGACTCACCTCCTCTCCGCTCGAATCCTACCTGGTGCATAGTGACGGTTCACCCTAATAAAGAGGACTCAGTCGCAGGCTAAACTCTATAATTAAAACCCGAAAGGGACCCGTCACCTTGTTTGTGAAATTCTAAAGACAAACTGTGATTTTAAAATTCCAAAAGTACCCTCATTTTTTTAAAAAAATGACCAAAATACCCTTGATTTGCAAATTGACCAATTTACCCCTAACCTGTACAAATAACCAAAATACCCTTAGTGTGGAAAGTTACCAAAGTATCCTCAAAATTAAAATTTCTAAAATACCCTTGTTTTGAAAAGTCACCAGGAACCATATTTTGCAAAAAATTACTGAAATGCCCCTAGTTTGAAAAATTACAAAAATACCCTCAGTTTATAAAATTACCATTTTACCCTTGGAATTTTCTTACCAAATATGTATATACCAAAAATCTCTACTTTGTGAAATTTTCAAATACCCTAATTTGAAAAATTACCAAAATACCCCTATAGGATAAAAATTTTGAAAAATACCCCTAGGTAGTGGAAAACAAAAAAAATAACAACTATAACACTTTTCTGTAATGAACGCAAGTTCATGATTGACTGAATGAATTTGAGACAGTGTGTGTACATGAATTCGAAAGAACTACTCCTTAGAACTATTACACATAAGACTGTTCGTGGTAAATCAGTGGAACAAAACTAATTCATAAAATTCTTAAATCAGATAAACATGATTCGAAAGCATGAATTTTAGGGGATGTGGTCGTAACGTGCGAGGCCGTGGTAGAGGCCGAAGGACCGTGTCGGAGCCCATTAGGTCTGGACAAGGGTCCGAAAATGAAATGCCACCACCACCAGTCGCTGATGTGGAATATCGAGGATCGACGGGGATGATGCGATATCCTGAGCGATGATCGTAGGTTTTGAAAAGGGTGGTGGAGCAGGTGGAGGCATGGAAGCTCGAAAGTCGGTACCTAAGTGACTTCGAGCCAATGGAGATGAGTTTTTCTGTGGAGTATCTGGTGTAGCGCCCAATACGGCTGAGTATTGGTTAGAGGCGACGGAATGGATTATGGACGATTTGGACCTGACTACCGAGGAGAAACTGAAAGGGGTAGTGTCGCTACTCCGTGATGAGTCATACCAATGGTGGCTCACAGTTCGAGATGGTCTTTGCCGTGATGATCTTACAGGAATATTTTAAGGCGGCATATCAGAAGATGTACATTGGAACTAGTTATGTGGATGCGCAAAAGAAGGCATTTTTGAGGCTGGTTCAAGGGAATAAGTTTGTGGCGGAATACGAGGTAAAATTTCTAAGGCTAAGCCATTATGCTCAAGGTATTGTATCAACGGAGCATGAGCGATGTGTCCGGTTTGAGGACGGACTGAGGGATGATCTGAGGTTATTGATAGCCCCACAGCAAGAGCGAGAATTTGCTGTGTTGGTAGAGAAGGCTAAGGTAGCCAAATGAATTAAGGACTCTGTGAGGCAGAACACGGATCGGAATAGGCAAAAGAGAGGTTTTGGACCATCAAGGTCATCTGGGAATGTGCAAAAGAGGCCTAGAGTTGATGGGCCGCGAGGTCAGCAGGCTGTGACAGGAGGACAATACCGTACTTGTGACCAGTGTGGGAAGATGCATTTAGGAGAATGTTGGAAGAAGACGGGAGGATGCTTTAAGTGCGGGTCTAAGGATCACATGATTAAGGACTGTCCGATAAAGATAGACGGGAGTTGACCATCGTGTCGGGCTATAATCGAGGTGGAAGAGGTGGACAGCATGACCTCGGTGGCCGTGGTCCGGTTGGTAGAGGTAATGGCTTTGGTAGAGGATGGGGAACATCGGGCAGAGGTGTTGGTAATACAGAGGCAAGACAGCTGGGCCTGGTGTATGCAGTCCACCGGAGGGAGGATAGAGATGCACCGGATGTCATAACCAGTACGTTCCTTATATTTGGCAAACCTTACATTGCTTTGATAGATGTTGGCTCTACCCACTCTTATGTTGCATGTAGAGTAGTTGAAACACTAGGCATAGCCTTTGAACTATCTAATAGGGAGATGACTGTAGTAAGCCCATTAGGTCAAACTAAAGTGGTGAATAAGATATTTTGTAGTGTACCTCTAGGGCTTCAGGGAGTGGTATTTCCTACCGACTTGATGGAACTACCCTTCGGAGAATTTGATCTCATACTTGGTATGGATTGGCTAGTAGAACATCGGGCTATATTAGATTGTGCAGCTAAGCGAATGGAATTAAGAACCCTAGAGGACGAGGAGATAATTATGATAGGAGAAAGAAGAAACTACTTGTCTAATGTAGTCTCTGCTTTAAAGGCTAATAAGATGGTTCGGAAAGAGTGCAAGGTATTTTTGGCCTTTGTTAGTGCGTTGGATGCAAAAGAAGGGGGCATTAGTGGAGTTAGAAGTGTAAGAGAATTTGTGAATGTCTTTCCAGAGGAATTACCTAGAATACCCCGGATAGGGAGGTGGTGTTCAGAATTGATTTGCTGCCAGGAACAGCTCCTGTGTCAATTACCCCGTACAGAATGGCACCGAAGGAGTTGGTTGAGCTCAAAGCTCAAATCCAGGAGTTGCTTGATCGTGGGTTCATTCGACCCAGTGTGTCTCCTTGGAGAGCACCAGTCTTGTTTGTGAAGAAGAAGGACGAAACTATGTGCATGTGCATAGACTATCGTCAGTTAAATAAGCTGACCATCAAGAACAAGTACCCGTTGCCAAGGATTAATGACTTGTTCGATCAGCTTAAGGGGGTAGCTGTATTTTCCAAGATAGATCTATGATCTGGATATCATTAGCTTAAGGTGAAGGAGGCAGATATCCATAAGACGACTTTCTGAACAAGATACGAGCATTATGAGTTCTTAGTAATGCCATTTGGATTGACGAACGCCCCAACTGCGTTCATGGACATGATGAACCGGGTTTTCAACCCTATCTGGACCGGTTCGTTGTTGTGTTCATAGACGATATTTTGGTGTATTCAAAGTCTGAGGAAGAACATGATGATCACCTCCGAGTTGTGTTGCAAGTGTTAAGGGAGGAAAAGCTATATGCCAAGTTCAGCAAGTGCAAATTTTGGCTGAAGGAAGTTACATTTTTAGGACATGTGGTGTCTGCAGAAGGGATAAGGGTGGATCCTCGGAAGATTGAGGCAGTGTTGGATTGGAAACCACCTAAGTCTATGGCGGAAGTTCGTAGCTTTTTGGGTTTAGTAGGCTATTACAGAAGGTTCGTAGAAGGGTTCTCATCAATAGCTTCTCCTTTGACGAAGTTGCTAAGGAAGGAGGTACCTTTCGTATGGACTGGTAAGCAACAGGAAAGCTTTGAGAAGCTTAAGAGAGTCTTGACTGAAGCTCCAGTTTTAATTCAGCCTGAGGCAGGGAAGGATTTTGTGGTGTACTGTGATGCTTCCCATACAGGCTTGGGAGGTGTCCTTATGCAAGACGGGAAGGTAGTTGCTTATGCGTCTCGACAACTAAGGTCGCACGAGGTTAACTACCCGACGCACGATTTAGAGTTGGCGGCAGTGGTCTTTTCTCTTAAGGTATAGAGGCATTATCTTTATGGAGAGAAGCCAGTGATCTACACAGACCACAAAAGCCTTAAGTATCTGCTGACTCAAAAAGAGTTGAACCTGAGACAGCGAAGGTGGGTGGAATTATTGAAGGACTACGATTGTTCCATAAAGTATCACCCGGGCAAGGCGAATGTGGTGGCTGATGCCCTAAGTCAGAAAGTAGTGACGGAGTTAAGGGCAATGTTCGTACATTTAAGCCTCTATGATGATAGAAGTTTGATGGCAGAGTTGCAGGTCAAGCCGTCATGGCTGAATGAGGTGAACGCAGGACAGTTGGCAGATGATGATTTAAGTGTTAAGCTACGGCAAGTGCAGAATGGGGAGTTGGAAAACTATAGTGTTAACAGTGAAGGAGTGCTGTGTTTTCATGGTAAGGTTTGTATGCCTAAGGATAAGGAGTTAAGGCAGAAAATTCTTCAGGAATCGCATAGTAGCCCTTATGCTATGCATCCTGGAGGTAAGTTATACAGAGATCTTAGGGAACAGTTCTGGTGGCATGGTCTTAAGCGGAAAGTTATAGAATTCGTTGGCAAGTGCTTAACGTGTCAGCAAGTTAAGGCTAAACACCAAGTTCCATCAGGATTGCTTCAACCGATAAAGATTCCGCAGTGGAAGTGGGAGAGAATCACCATGGACTTCGTTAGTGGGCTTCCCCTTACGCCTACTAAGAAGGACTCAGTATGGGTGATAGTGGACCAATTGACAAAGTCCGCGCATTTCATTCCCGTGCAGGTTGACTATTCCCTACAAAAATTGGCAAGGTTATATGTAGTTGAGATTGTGAGGTTGCATGGAGTGCCGGTGTCGATTATCTCGGATAGGGATCTGAGGTTCACATCCCGATTTTGGAAGGCGCTACATCAAGCTTTAGGCACCAGATTGGACTTCAGGACGACTTTTCATCCACAGTCAAACGGGCAGTCTGAACGAGTGATCCAAGTGTTGGAGGATATGTTGAGGGGCTGTGTGATAGACTTCAGAGGAAGTTGGGAAGAATATTTACCTTTAGCAGAATTTGCGTACAACAATAGCTATCAGTCAAGTATTCGGATGGCACCGTACGAAGCACTGTATGGACGAAAGTGTCGCACTCCCACATGTTAGACGGAATTGGGAGAACGTCAGATTTTTGGTCCGAAAATTATGGCGGAATCAGAGGAAAAGGTTAGGGTAATTCGGACATGGTTGAAAGAGGCATCTGACAGGCAGAAGTCATACGCAGATCTTAAACGGAGGGAGATCGAGTTAGCTGTGGGAGATTATGTGTTTCTTAAAGTTTCGCCTTGGAAGAAGGTGATGAGATTTGGTCGCAAAGGGAAGTTAAGCCCAAGGTTTATAGGACCTTATCGAGTATTGAAGCGAGTTGGATCAGTGGCATACCAGTTAGAGTTGCCACCAGAGTTGAAACAGATGCACGACATGTTCCATGTCTCGATGCTACATCGATACCGATCGGATCCATCTCATGTAGTTTCGAATGAGGAGGTGGAGTTGAGACCAGATCTATCTTATAAGGAAGAGACAATTCAGATTCTGGAACGAGATGTGAAGGTGCTTCGGAGAAAATCAGTTCCTCTGGTCAAAGTGTTGTGGCGTAACCATGGATCGAAAGAAGCTTCTTGGGAGCCAGAAAAAGCAATGCGACAGTAATACCCCCCACCTATTCTAGCCAGGTAATTTCGAGGTTGAAATTATTTTAACGGGGTAGAACTGTAATATCCGGATTTATGGCTTATGCATTAATGCTAAATTGTATGAAGTAGCATGCCTATGTGTGTTCTGATTGTGTTGTATGAATTTTGTGAACTTCAGAGTGCAGATAAATGCTTTAGAAATTATTTAATTTTAAGTTTCAAAGAGGGAGCTAAGCTTAAGAGGCCTTAAGAAAATTAGTAAGGGAAATATGACACAACAATCAGCTTGGTAAATTGGCTGCAAGGCGCCACTTAAGGCTTGGAAGGTGACGCCACAAGCAATAGGGAAGGGCTAGGTTCGAGTTGCAAGGGAAGCAAATAAACGAGTTTTATTTTCTTTGCAAGATTGAGCGATGAGTGGATGACAATGGGGCACTAAGGGATGAGTTTAAGATGCGATCTAATCCTTTTAAAATTTCAGCTAACGTAAGGGATGATTGATGATTTATTTTGAATTTTTTTTAAAATGGGTAAAGAGAGAGAAAAGAGGAGAAAATTGAGGAAGCTGATAAGGGAAGGAGAGTTGGCCGGCCTAGGGACTTTCTTGATAGCATTTTCAGCTAGTGATAGCTTAGGGGTGCCGAAACTTAGTTCTCTCTTCACTTAATTCATTTGTACCAAAAATCCTTAGGAGTTTAGCTAGCTTTCTCTGCTTTCTTCTTCCTTTCCTCTTCATTTGACCAAAGTCGAATATTCTTTTCTCAAAATCCACCATTGCCGATTCTCTCTAAGTCTCATACACTCTCTTCTCTTTTCCTTTTGATTCTTCAAAAGCCGAATCTCAAGGTACCCTAGCCGATTTCTTCATAGCTTCAAAAGCGAAACTTGTTGATCACTACCTAGCCTTCATAGCCGCACATCTCTGTGGATTTAAGCAAGGGTGCCATCGACTACAGTATTAAGGGTAAGATCAATTGTTATTCGATCTTCAATCTTTTTCTTCTAGCCGAAAGTTAAGGACTAATCCCATTAATATTCTTGTTTGCCGAAACTTAGAAGGTGAATTTTGGGATTTCTAGTGTAGTCGACGAAAAGGAGGATATCTTTGGGATTTCAATAGCCAAGGTAAGTCATGTGATATTCGGCCAAGGGCCACTTATTGTGATTTGAATGTTAGAATTGGATCTAACATGTACCCTGTAGGATTTCGACATCTTCTTAGCCAAGAAACTACTTTTGGGATTTAAAATCGCAAGGTGAGTGTACATGTACATTCGGCCAAGGCCATATTTAGTGATTCGGATATGTGTCTTAATTGTTCAAAAGTCGAAACTAACCAGTTAAAGTGATTTAATGTTAGCCGATTGCGAGGGAGAAACACTACGAAGTTTCGGGATTTGATTAGTAATCAAATCGACAGCAAGGTAAGGATTTAAGTTGTGATAATCCTTCAGGATTTGATTATCTAGCCGAATGGCTTTTTGCTAAAACACTAAGTGATTGGCCAAATGTAGGAACTAAGGATCTAAAGCATTAGATCGGGATTTTCGGGATTTCAGTGAACTCGTTAAGTAAATCAGGTGTGTAGCCCTAACCCTAAGTCTTAATAGATTTATGGTAATGTTTTAATAAATGTGTTAATAAGAATATGTAAAATGTGGCTAAGGGTACCATGCAATGGTACAAAGTACTCAGGTACGTAAACCTACTACTACTGTGGTTATAATATTATGAATATCTGTTATGGCACACATGTGAAACTGTAACGAATGTGAATAAGGCATAAGATAAGCTATTGGCATGATTTGTATGACATGGGGCATATGGGTGATATGAAAAGGGGAAGTGATCTGGTGGTTTATACCACAACATCTGAATGTGGTGACTCATGTCACGAAATTTGAATGTGGTGACTTACGTCACAAAATATTATCTAATGGCTATGCCACAAATTTATAAGGGTGATGTGCAAGTAAATGCAATGGCGCCTTCGATGAAGTGTTGCGGATGGAGGGTCGACTTAGTAGTCCCACGATGTGATGGTTGGTGCGGGTGATGTGTAGCGGATGGTTATATAGGTTTGGGTTCGGATTGCATCATTATCTATATTTACGCTATATGTACATGTATGAACCGATATGCCTAAACTGTTGGGACTTAGTGATGGTGGTTATACATTGAGTCCGTTTGACTCACCCTGTTGTGGGATATGTTTGGTGACACTCAAGTAATGGACCGGTCGGCAGGAGCTTAGTGGTGGCCATGCTCATTTCGGCGTTTATTTTATTTTGGACTTTCTATACTTAAGTATTTCAATTTATTCAGATTTGTTTTGATGTAATTATGGCCATTATTATTAATTGTTTTAAGTAAGTGTTTAAAATTGGTTTATTATGATAAGGTTATTATTAAATTGAGACTAAATAAATTTTCTTAAAAATGTAAACAAATATTTAAATGTTTTGACACATAAACAACACCGTTTCCAATCTGAACCCAACACAAATCAAATGTTCTTCAAAACCATCCAAATTTTCCAAATCAACAAACAAGATTTGAAAAGTTTTTACTCAAGGAACATACCAGATCCGATCAAGGCTCGTGGGCCGGGTTTGGAGTGTTTCATAGAACCAGGTACGGACACTACGAATTTCTTGTTATGCCTTTCGGATTAACAAATGCACCTGATATTTTTATAGACTTGATGAACCAAATTTTCAGGCCATACTTAGACCGATTCATAGTTGTGTTTATTGATGATATTTTCATTTACTCTCATGGTCAATCTAAGCATACCGAACATTTAAGAATCATATTAAAAACTTTGAGAGATAAATAGTTGTTTACAGAGTTCAGCAAATGTGAGTTTTGGTTACGAGAGGTTAGTTTTTAGGGACATATAGTTTCAGCTGAGGGTATTCGAGTTGACCCGAGCAAAATTTTTGCAATTATGGATTGGAAACCTTCGAGAAATGTATCCGAAGTCTATAGTTTATGGGACTAGCTGGCTATTATAGATGATTTTTGAAAGGCTTCTCGATGATCGCAACTCCGATGACAAGATTGCTTCAAAAAAATGTTAAATTTGAATGGTCAAAAAAGTATCGACAGAGCTTCGAATAGTTGAAAGCATTATTAATAGAGGCACTAGTGTTAGTTCAGCCTGAGTCGTGTAAAGAATTTGTAGTTTTTAGTGATGCATCGTTAAATGGCCTAGGTTGTGTTTTGATAAAGGAAGGAAAAGTTGCAGCTTATGCCTCGAGACTGTTGAAGCCACATTAAAAGAATTACCCGATGTACGATCTTAAATTAGCCGCGATAGTGTTCGCATTGAAAATTTGGCGCCATTACTTGTTTGGTGAGAAATGCCATATTTATACTGACCATAAAAGTTTGAAATATATGATGACTCGGAAAGATTTGAATTTGCGATAATGGAGATGGTTAAAATTGCTAAAAGACTATGAATTAGTGATTGACTATCATCCGAGGAAAGCTAATATGGTTGTTGATGCTTTGAGTCGAAAGTCCTTATTTTCTTTACATGCATTGAACACACAAATAGCTTTTTCTGATGATGGCTTGATAGTAGCCGAGTTGAAAGCGAGACCGTTGTTTCTACAATAGATTTGTGAAGATAAAAAATTTGATAATGAATTGCAAGCAAAAAGAGCTCAGTGTGAGTCGACTTTTGATTTAGAGTTTTGAATAGGGAATGATGATTATTTGATGTTTCGTGATAGAATATGTGTACCAAGAAATTCTAAACTTATTTGGAAGATTCTAAACGAAGCACACTGTAGTTGTTTATCAGTACATCCGGGAAGCACAAAAATGCATAACGATTTGAAATAGCATTACTGGTGGCGCGGCATGAAACGAGATATCTCAGAAATTGTTTCAAAATGTTTGATTTGTTAGCAAGTTAAAGCTGAACATCAAGTACCATCAGGTTTGCTATAGCCTATTTTGATTCTCGAGTGGAAGTGGGATAGAGTAACAATGGACTTTGTATCGAGTTTGCCTTTATCTCCGAGAAAGAAAGATATGAACTAGGTTGTTGTTGATAGATGGACGAAATCAGCTCATTTTATTTCAGTACGTACAGATTTCTCACTTGATAAATTAGCTGAGTTGTATATCTCAGAGATTTTTCGATTGCACGGAGTGCCACTATCTATTGTTTCAGATAGGGATCCGAGATTCACTTCATGATTTTGGAAGAAATTGCAAGAAGCTTTAGGTACAAAGCTACATTTTAGCACTGCGTTTCACCCACAAACAGATGGACAATCTGAACGAATTATTCAAATACTTGAAGATATGTTGGGATGTTGCATTCTTGATTTTAAAGGTAGCTGGGAGAAATATCTACCACTGATTGAATTTGCTTATAATAATAGCTTTCAATTGAGTATAAAGATGGCACCATACGAACCTCTATACGATCGTAAATGTCAAACACTGTTGTACTGGAGTGAGCTTAGTGAGAATAAGATTCACGGGGTTGATCTGATTAGAGAAACAAAAGAAAAAGTGAAAGTGATTCGTGATAGTTTGAAAGCAACTTCAGATTGACAAAAATCATACGCAAACTTAAAACGGAAAGATATTGAGTTCCAGATCGGGTATAAAGTGTTCTTGAAAGTTTCGCTGTGGAAAAAGATATTGCGGTTTGGTCAAAAAGGAAAACTGAGTCCGCGATTCATCAGACCGTATGAGATTATTGAGCAAGTTGGACTAGTGGCATATCGACTGTCCTTACCGTCTAAATTAGAGAAGATACATAATTTGTTTCATGTATCGATGCTACAAAGTTATCAATCACACCATTCACATGTTATTTCTCTAACTGAAGTTGAAATACAGTTAGATTTATCATACAATGAAGAACCGATTCAAATTCTAGCTCGTGAGATCGATGAGCTGAGAAATAAGAGAACCACATTAGTGAAAGTATTATGGCATCGAAACGGGGTTGAAGAAGCTATATGGGAACCCGAGGATGCTATGAGAAAACACTGCCCAAACCTATTCACTGGTAAGATTTTCGGGGACGAAAATCCCTAAAGGGGGAGAGTTGTAACAGCCTAGTTTTAGCTAAATCAAAACAGTAGTTTCAAAATCACAAATTTGATGCCATAAAATTATTTTAATACTATTTCCTATATTTGCAGCATGTTATTTGATATGTGTGAAAATTTTGTGAGCTAATTTTATCGTTTAATTGTTTAATTTGATAAAAGGACTAAATCGCGTAAAATGCAAAAGTTGCATTCTACTTGTTAAAGGTGTTAAATGGCTATGAAATTAAATTGTGGGGGTCCTTATGTTGATATTATACCATTATAAGGTTAGTGGACATTTATGTCCATGGTTTAAGTGATATATTAATGTTTTATAATAAGGTTAAATGTGTAATTTAGTTAATTAAGTTAATAAAATATAACAAAAACATATTTTGGGTGCTATCATCTTCTCCTAGCCAAAACTAAGAAAAGGTTTCAAAGGTTCAACCAACTATTAGCTTGATTAAGATACGATTTTTGCTCGATTTTTAATGATTTCTATGTTTTTGTAATCATTGCAGCTCAATCTAGCTAGCATGTACCTTTAATTTCAAAACTGTTAAAGATTTTAAGAGCTACCATTGATGAGCTTATGTGTTCTTTGGTGTTTGAGGATGAAATATGATTTTTTGATGATAGATTTTCATGTTTTGTTAAGTGATTTTTTATGAAAATGCATAATAGGGATTTAATTATGAAATATGCAAATTGAGTGGTTGTAATGTGAAATAAATGAATGTTTTGGGCTACTAGGGGCACTATGGTAATTCGGCTAAGCTTGGGTTTAATAAAATTATGTGAATTTTGTGTATTTGTGAAAGAGGGACTAAATTGATTAAATGTGAAAGTTTAAGGGCTAAAGTGCAAATAGGCTTAAATGTATGTTTTGGACTAAATTGAAAGAATATATGATTAAATGAATTAATTTTGAATACATATACATAAAGAAAGAAAGAATTCAGATTTAGATCGGGGGGAAAGCAAGGTTATCGAGTAGTCGATCCGATCCTCAATTCTGAATATGAGGTAAGTTTGTATGTGGAAATTTCATTATAAATATATGTTAAATGCTTTGATATCGAATAAACTGTGCTTATGAGATACGGATAATGTTTGAATTGTGAATACGACTCTATGGATATGTTTGACAATTAAATTGACAAGTGTAAATTCTGTTGAACCTTAGGAATAGTTTAGAATGCTAGTGACATGTCATTAGGTTATTGTGTTGGCTTCGGGCAACGATATCAGCACTATGGGTGTGAGTGATACCTTGATTTGGCTACGGGCCATGGTATAGGTATTTCAGAAAGGAGTTACCTTGATTTGGCTACGGGCCATCGTATGGGTACTTTGGGATAAGTTACCTTAATTTGGCTTCAAGCCATGGTATAGGTATTTATCGATTGAGATCCTAGAGTATCCGGCTTCTATTTCGAATGGTTCAATAGATAAATGAATGATGTGGTTGAGAAAGAGTTAGTACAAGGCGATACAGGTGCGTACAGAACCTATTCGAGTATTAAATAGAGAAAGTTCGATGAGATGGTATTTGATCATGTTTTGAGACATGAGAAAGGTTTGTAGTTAATGTGTATATGGTGATGTTATGTTTAATTGGTTGATTTGTATTTATATGATAAATTAAGTTATTCACATACGAGCTTACTAAGCTATGAAGCTTACTTTGTGTTATTTTTCTATGTTTTATAGTGAATCAAGGCTAGCTCAGATCTGGGAGTTGTTAGGGACATCATCGCACTATCAAATATCTAAGTGGTACTTTTGAGTTGTATAAATATGGTATATGGCATGTATAGGCTACTTATGGTATTTTTGTTGTGAATATAGCCATGAGAGTTGGCTTGTAAATGATGTTAATATGGTTGTGTGTTTAGCTAATACAAATGGCTTGTAAATGCATATGTTTTGGTTGTATATATAGCCATGAGTGATGGCTTATTTTAACATGTTTAGTATGAAAATGGTTATGGTTTTATAGTTTCAAATGGTTAAATGACTTGTGAAGTATAAATGCTTGAGAAATGCTTTGATGAAGTATGATTTTAGAAGTTGAGTTAATAAAGTATTTGATAGGTAAATGGCATTGAACTGAGTATTGAAATTGGTTGAAATTGATATGGTATTTATGTATTTGGATGATGATTTTGGTTGCTCAGTTGTGTGATGAAATGGTGCTATTTAAGCTTGGATAGGTATGTGCATAAAGGGTGGCAAATTGGCCTTGTAAATGGCCTATTTTTGTCCACACGGGCAGAGAAAAGGACGTGTGTCTCAACCGTGTGCGACACACGGTCATGTTACATGGTCGTGTGTCCCCTAGTATTGATATTAAATGAAGTTAGTATGCTCCACACGGTCTCACACACTGGCATGTGACCGGCGGTGAGGTACAAGTCAGTATACCCCTAAATGGTACATGGCCTAACACACGGGCGTGTGACTTGGCCATGTTGCAGAAGTCAGTATACCCTATAGGATTGGCATGGCCTAGTACATGGCCTGACACACAGGCGTGTGGTCGGCCGTGTGATCCAAGTCAGTATGTATGCCCTGTTTCCACAAGGCTTGTGACACGGGCGTGTCTGAAGCCGTGTGAGGGCATGGCCTATTCACACGGGCGTGTGACCCTTGAATGATTGAAAAATTTCTAAATTTTCCAAAAATTTTGTATGTTATTGGTTTAGTCCCGAACCACTTCTAAAAGCATATTTAAGGCCTTGTAGCCCTTATAAGGGACAATGTGGTTGTGTTGAGGGATTTATGAGAATGAATGCTTTATATTTAATAAATGTATACTATATGTTGTGAACTGATCGGTAATACCTAGTAACCCTATTCTGATGGTGAATACGAGTGAAGGGTGTTACATGGCATCCCCTTGTTTATCGTATCTGACCAAGATCCAAGGTTTATATTTAGGTTTTGGAAACAACTACAAGAATCCTTGGAAACCAAAATTTGTTTCAACACAGCCTTCCATCCATAGACAGACGATCAGCCTAAGAGAGTGATACAAGTCTTAGAGGACATGCTTAGAAGCTTAATAATTGATTTTGGAATGAACTAGGAAAGATATTTTTCATTGGTAGAATTCGCCTACAACAATAGCCATCACGCCAACCTTAGCATGTTTTCTTCTAAGGCCTTGTATGGAAGAAAGTGTAGATCTCCAATATGCTGAATGAAGCTCAGTGAAAGAAAACTAGTTGGCCTTGATATAGTTCGTAAGATAAAAGGAAAAATTCTAATTGTCAGAAACCATTTGAAGTTGTCTTAGGGTCGCCAAAAGTCTTATATGGATTGTAAAAGAAAGGACATCTTCTATGAAGTTGGCAATAAAGTTTTCTTTAAAGTCTCACCCTAAAAGATCATCCATTTTTGGTTTGAAAGGTAAGCTTAGCCCAAGATTCATCGAGCCATACAAGATCTTGGAACGTGTAGGGCCTGTTGCGTATCATTTAGCCCTTTCACCTAAATTATTCAAGATTTATAATATTTACCATGTATCGATGTTGAGAAAATATTGTTTGGATTCAAGTCATCTGGTACAACTAGAGACCCTAGATGTGAAGCCAAACATATCTTATGAAGAAGAATCTACCCAAATTTTAGATATGGAAGTAAAAAAGTTAAGAACAAAAGGATTTATTTGGTGAAGGTTCTTTGGAGAAATCATAAAGTGGAAGAGGCCACGTGGAAAGAGAAAGCATTATGAAATAGCAATAACGTTATCTCTTCGCAGGTAAGAAATTTTGGAGAAGAAATTCTCTAAGGGTGGGAGAGTTGTCATGTCTTAAGTATTTCTTGTCTGCTTTTTATTGGTTGACTAAGTGGGGTTGGCAATGACTCATGCATGACCTAGTCAAATTCACGAGAATTGACTTGTTTCTTTTGGTGAAGTTTCCCTTGCAGAATGTTCTGCTAGGTTCCTCCATCTTACGGATTCCTATTCCATATTTGGCAAGATTTTCCATTGTAAACCCGCCATTGATGAGTTCAAAAGTGGCGCATCAGTTTGTTGATTTAGAATCCGCAATTGATAAGACACGTATAAGACACGTGTTAAGTCTTATATAAGAAACGTGTCATTTTAGATGACATCTATAGAGCCTTGTAAATGGTGTTTGATTAATGGAATTGTGATTGATTAGTGGAACCATGTATGATTAATGGAATTGTGTATGCATGTAAAGTGATTAGGTAACTCGTTATAGTGGAATTATAAACTAATTTCTATATAAATAAGATGAAAGCTTAATGGAGAAAGACTTTATTTTTCATTTCTCTATTCATGTTTATTCTTTAAGAAGAAACCTAATATATTCTTCACTATGAGAAGAAGGTACCAGCTTTCAACTTGATTCATATCTGACTTTTTCAAGCCAACTGCTGGTAAATTCTTGATTCATTCTTTAGTTTAATACCATGAAATGATAGGGTTGCAGAAACCATTTATATAGGTTTCTATTGGAGGTCAAAGGGAAGGGAACTTTCTTCGAGTTAACGCTTGCATGTTTTCAATTCTTGCTTTTACATTAAAAGTTTAGTTGTTTTTGTACTTAATAGAGTGCTTAATTTTGTTTAGGTAAACAAATGGAAGAAGGCCCTAGTGCAAAAGGGAAAGAACTTATAGAATAGGCAAGGCTTTTTCCTAGAAATCTCTGGCAAGTTCCTTTCACTTGTGTTCCTGTTAAATCCTAGCTAATTTCATGATAATGTTGTCTATCAGGTAAGTAAGTTTGTTTCAAACCAACTGTGCATGTCTGTATTAACAAACTAAAATGATAATAGTATATGCAAGAATGGTTGTATATAGACACTCTTCCTTGGTGCACAAGGTCTATATCCAGAATGATGGAAGGGGGAAATGGTGGAAACTATTGAGATGTGATGGGAGAAATGTATGGAGATTATAATATGATATGATATTTACCTTTTAGAGGTCATGTAAATGCAAATCGAGATTGTTGAATATCTCGGACTTGCGAGGGAACACGTAAATGTTTGAATTAATAAGGAAGATTTGTAGAGGTTTAGTTGGATATATGGAATACTCGCTCAATAAAGCAATACTCTAAATTCGAAATTGTGGCTCTTTAAAGCGATATGTGGATTAGAAGCTAATGCAATGATGTAACAGCCCGTTTTTTCAGTGATGTCGAAAACAATGGTTTTAGGACCACAATTCTAATGAGAGAGTTCATAGATATATTTAATTAATAATTATGATTTAAATATATTATAATAGTAAATCGTGATTTAAGTTTTTATTAATTGGTCAGTTAGTCAAGGTACAAGTGGTGTGTATCGAAATTCAAGTGATTTTGGAAAATGAGGTATAAGGACCTCATTTCTGTAAACTAAACTCGTGAATATTTTTATTACATATTTACGGAGCTATTATACAGGTGAATTGAAATTTGGTCCAAAAATTTTAGTGTTTGGATGGTTAATTAAGGAAAAAAAAGGCTAAATTGTAAAAACCGTAAAAGTTAATCGTTATTGTTTTTTATTAGCTAAAATGTATTATTAATGATTGTTCAAGGGTTTAAATGAAAATTAACCCTTATTCAAGTGTAATGAACGGTTAGTGCTTATTAATTAGCCATTTACATGTTAATTTTTTTAATGTTAAAATATTAATTAAAAGGTAATAAAATATAAAACAAATGTATTATCTTTTCATTTCTTCTTTTTCACCAAAAAATCACCATGGATAAGTGAAGGAGAAGCTTCAAGCATTATTAGACATTCAGCCTTTCGCATGATCAAGTATTGAATTGTACAAAGGAAAATCGGGGAAAAAGGCAAAATTATTGAATAATCCCTACGAACAAATTGGTTTGTTGTTTGTGTTAGGTAAATTCATAGCATATTAAAAAGTGTTGTACATATTGTTTGCTGTTGAATTATGTTTATATTGTTATTGGTATTGTGAGTTGACATGGAAAATGTAACAGACCAAATCTGACCCTAATCGGAAAGGTGGTTTCGGGACCACGAATCGAGCCCGATAAATATTTAATATTTATATTTTGAGTTTATTATATATGAATTTATGTGTGTGAAAGTTTCAGAGAAAAATTTTATCGTTTGAGTATCGAATTTGACAAAAAGGACTTAATCGTAAAAGGTAAAAGTGGCATACTAGAGTGTAAAGTGCCTATTTGAGCATGGCTTAATATGAAGCATTAAAAGGTAAATAACCCATTTTTAGAGTTAGTGGGTGGCTTATGTCAAAATAACTTTAGTATATATGTTAGTTTTATTTTATATTAAAGGTTATATTAGTAATTTAATAATTTCTTTATTATATGTTAAAATAACATAAACAAAAGCCATAATATTATTCATTCTCTCAAGGCGAATGTTGAGAAAGAAAAAAAGGGTTGTGTTCTTTAAATTTCGCAATTTGAGGCTTGATTTCAAGGTTAGTTTGATTTCGGTTTTAATAATTTTTACGTTTTGAAATCGTTGCTTGAAATATGAAGACCCATGTTGTAATTTTTGAATCTAAGCATGCTTGATGCTCGCCATTGTTGTGTTCATGTGGTTTTGATATTTGATGATTTTAGATGAAAGATATGTAAAAGATTAGTATGTTTTGCATTGGAAGTTTTGATGAAATTGAGTATTTAGGGCTAAATTGTAAAAATAAAATTTTAGAGGGCCTATTTGCAAAATAAATGAAATGTGAGGACTTGTAAAGTCCCTAGGAATATTCGCCCTTGTATAGTTTTAGCTAATTTGGTGTATTTTGTGTGTTATGCAAATAGGACTAAATTACAAAGTTGTGAAATACTAGGGTAAAATAGTAATTTGCCCATTTATATGCTTAGGGACTAAATTGAGATGAATGGTGCTTGAATGAGCTAAATTTTAATGTGTTTTAGATCAAGAGCAAAGAAAACGCAGTTTAGATCGGGAAAGACGAAGGTTCTCGAATAGCCGATTTGTACGGTCTATCGACAACCGAGGTAAGTCCTTAAGCAAGTATAGGTTATCGAATTATTTATGAATGTGTTAAATGATAGTATTCAATAGAATTTTGAATAAAACCTTGTGTTAGCGGATGTGAAAGTATTGGTATGGATTGGTTGGAATTTTATTCAAAGTGATGTGAATAAGTGTTTTGGTTTGTTATTCGATATAATACGTGAATTATAAGTGATAGTGAATTTGAAATGAAATGTCGTTACATCTTTAACCGAGTTGGTATGTTAAAGTGATTTGAATAATGTGTGATTTATGTTATTTTGGGCAGCATTCTTTGTAATGTGTATGAGATGATAATAATTTGAAATGAAATGTCGTTACATCTTTAACCGAGTTGGTATGTTAAAGTGATTTGAATAATGTGTGATTTATGTTATTTTGGGCAGCATTCTTGTAATGTGTATGAGATGATAATAATATTGTATCGGGCTTTGAGCCTAGCGAGCTTAGTGCCGTGACATATTCGGCTTGGTGCTTAGGTGCTTAGTCTTGGGTGACATATTCGGGCTTGGTGCCTCAGCGGCTTAGTCTTAGGTGACATATTCGGCTTGGTGCCTAGAGCTTAGCTTAGTGATGATATATTCGGGCTTCGTGCCTAGCGGTGCCTTGTGCTGGTGATTTATTTCGGCTTTAATGCCTAGCGTGCTTTATCTTGGGTGATGTGTTTACAAAGGAGAACCGAATTGTTGTTCAAGGTAAATCGTAGCTAATGTGTCTAGTTAAAGGCTCTGTAAGTAAGTAAGGTATGATATGTTTAATGTTACTAGAGTTTCACTAATATTACGAGCACGTGTTATGTACATTTGAGATTACGATTGATGTGCACAAGTATTATATGAGTGAGTTTGAGTTTGAATGTACTATCATGGAGATTCGGTTTTCAAATAGTAGTGCTAAAGGTGAAAGAAATTTTAATATGATAACATGGTTGAGTTGAATGATTTAAATGTTTAAGTAATTGAATGTAGTATTATTATGAGCTTGGGACTTACTAAGTTAGTAAACTTATTTGTGTGTAATGTTCTCCTCATTTTATAGATTAGGTAAAAGCTACCGCTCAGCTGGATCGTCAAGACAGTCAACCACACTATCGATCTAATGTTGGTACTCTTTCATTTTGGTTTTTGGATAGAGGCATGTATAGGAAAGACTTTGTTTTTGTTTGATGAAAACTTTTGGTTCATGTATATAATAGCCATGCGAATATGGCTAAAGTTTTAGTTAAGTATGCTTTTGTGCTTTTGATACAATGTCGGTTTATGTTGGTAATGTTAGTGCATTTTAGTGAAGTTTAATCGTTTTTGGTAAGGAAGTGTATGTTTACGAAATGAACCTTTGAATTAGGATATTATGTGAATGTTTTAGGTATAAGTTAATTTGCATAAAGGATTTAAAATGCATGGACAGTATGAGTTGTATGTGGGTATGTTCGATTATAAATTAGTAAATCATATTTTGCAATGAAATAGTTTTAGTTAGCAGCAGAGATGTTATTTTGAAAAATCACCAAAAATAGGATAAATTTAATTAGAAAGTGAATAAAATATAGAATTAAAGCTTATTGTGTCTATTTTTATATGAAAGAAACAGAGTAGGCAAAGGAATTATATATTATGAGATATTTAAGTTTTAGTGAGACTTGTCCTGAATGAATTCGTGAGTCCCTGTTCTGTCTTGGAAAAATTGTTAAAAATTGTACAAAAATAATTATGGAGCATAGTTTACATGTTTAGAATCCTTAATGAGTCTATTTTTGATTGGAATAAACAAGAACATTATTGAAATTTTTTACAATGAAATAACTGAGTTTTTGTAAAGATAGGTCAGAATTCTCAAACAGTGAAATAGGGGTAACTTTGATGAATAAACTGTACTAATTGGCCACCTGAAAAATTCTGGAAAAATTATGGTAAAAATTTATATGAGTTTAGTTTCAAGGAAAATTTACGGATCTAAATTTTGAGTTCTGTAACTCGAGTTATGGTCAATTTAGTCAGCATGATGCAGTTGGACAGCTTTAAATTTTTATGCCTCAGATTAGTAGTCAAGTCTTGTAATGCCACATACTCGACTCCGACAAAGGTTTCGGGTAAGGGGTGTTACAGAAAATGTTATATATAATTGCTAATGTGAGTATGGACTAAATTGAGAAATGTTAAATACTGGTGAAATATGAATTAGATGGATTTTTGAATGAACATGAATTGCTATAGCATATGCATTGATAATGTGAAAGTGCCTCTGATTATTAAATGCTACGAAATATTGTTTAAATGCCCAGTTGAATGTAGTAAACGATTACAATTGGTAACCCATATATCATCACGTAGCAGGGTTCTGAAGCATTACACGAGTTCTGATTTAAAAATAATTTACACATATCATTCACTATTCATAACAAAATCAAACATATTCAATCATAATGTCCTTTGAATGGACCCTCGAGGCTCAATTTATCCAATAGAAACAAGTTGGGACCAAACCGAGAACTCAGAGAATTTTTCACAAAATTTCAAAAATTTTCGCAGGTGCAAGGGACACACGCCTGTGTGGCCAGGCCATGTGGCTCACACACCCAAGTGGCACGCCCGTGTTTCAGGCCGTGGGGGCATTCGATGTGAGGAACACAGCCGTGTCCTAGCCCATATCCATACCCGTGTAACTCTCTGACTTAGGTCACATGGCCAACCACACGCCCGTGTGCTAAGCCATGTGAACAAATTTAATTTTCAATAATTAAGTGCAGGGGTCACACGGCCAAGTCACACACCCGTGTGCTAGGCCGTGTGACACTATGACGGCCCAAAATTTTAATTTTTGATTTCGCGTATGTGTGACACACAATGTCTATCTGCTTCAGTGGTTATGTGTTCTAGGTGTGTGTAAGTGGTCCCAAATTCAAGCATTACTTGGGCAAATTTTGGTATTTTTATAAATAAAGCCTTAACCTTATATAAAGGGATTAAGTTTAATTGTTGGTAAGTTTATATCAGAACGGCCCTGCTAGTCTGGTGGTTAAGTGGAGCATTGGAGTCTTGGAGGTCCTGTGTTCAATTCTCTATGATGGCGTGGAGACAGTATTTTTCTCCAATTTCGGCTAAGAGTTGTGTTGGGGCAAAATTCTGAGTAGTTGTGTTTTAGTGGGTTAACATGGAGTGATTTTAGGAGATAATTGGGGAGAGGTTATCAGAAAATAATATGATTATCTTTTTGTTGAAAAAAAATTGAGTTTTGATTTTCTCTCCAATTTCCTAAACTTTTTCTAATGTTTTCTTCTTCTTCTTTTTCCCTCCTTTGTCGATTCTTTCCCCTAGTTGCTGCCAAAATTTACATTATTTTTTTCCCTTCCGTTTCTTTCTCTCTCTTTTTCCAACTGATTCGGTTGTTCATCGTTGGTTACACGCGTTCAGTAAGTAATGGTTTTGTCTATTGTTAATCATTCTTGGTTAATATCTAAAAGGGGGATTCCTTCTTTGTGTTTAGGAGTTAATCAAGGGGCTAGTGGTTTTGAATTGACGATGTGATTGTGTGAAGTCATAGTCACTCAAGTGAGGTAAGGGTTTTGCTAGGTTTTTAGTCGAGTTTCTTCCGAAATTGGTTGATTAAAAACGAATTAAGTGATTAATCTGGAGATATGTTGGTCGATTTTTAGGTTTTGGAGGCTTAGGAATGCTTACGCATTAGAAACAATACAAGGTGTGTACCCGGAACATAGAAAACAGGGCTCGGTGAAAAGTCAAAATTACTTTCCGTCAAAAAATAAGAGAAATAAGAGAAAATGATGCGAAAAATTGTAGAAAAGGAAATAAGAGTGTTATAAACTTGGAAAACAACATTTTGCACTAAAATAGTTTTGGACAATAGCAGTAGTCTAAATTTAAAATATCATAAAAAATAGTGAAAATTGAGTTAGAGGTTGAATAAAATATGAAATTAAAGTTTATTGAGTTTAGTTTTCCATAGAAGAAACAGTGTAAGCAATGGAATTGTAAATCATGAGATATAATAAATTTTGTGAGACAAGGTCAGAATATTTTTGGGTTCCCCTGTTCTGACTTAGAAAAATCATCAAAAATTGTAAAAACATAATTATAGGCTTAAATTTATATTTTTAAATCCTTAATGAGACTATTTTCAATAGAAACAAACAAAAATATCATCTAAATTCTGTACTGGGAGATAAATAATTTTTAGTAAGAAAAGGATGAAGCTGTCAAACAATGAGAATAGGGGTAACTTTAAAGATTTTACTGTACTTATTTGATAAACTATAAATTCTGAAATTTTATAGTAGTAAGGTATTTGATTCTAGTTTCAAAAAAATCAAGCAAATCTTAATTTGGAATTCTTTAGCTCAAGATATAAATAATTTAGTGATAATGAATCAAGTAGACAACTTTGAATGAACATATAAGTAAATAGTGAAAACATATATGAGTATTGAGCTAGCATGGGTTACTTTAAAAATGGATCACATGGTCAAGGCCAATTTGGATCGAGTGGCCACATGGGCGTGTGGGCCCACACGAGCAGATTACATAGGCGTGTGAGCCCATTTTTACCGAAATGTTTTTAAGGTTGCACGGGTCGCCCAAGTTGACTGTGAACCTACTGTAGGGTCTATAAGCGCTACTTAGACCCCTAAATGTTTGAAATTGACTGAATGATATTTGTACTGGGCATGTTTATATCTAAACTGAATATATGTACTGAGATTGCATAATAGCATGTCATCCACTGTGTGTTGCATTGCATTGGGTTGGGGGTTGTTATTTGGAAGAAGTGTACTGAAAGGCTTTAAGCCTAATTTACTGGCAGCTTAGCTACAAACTACTGTATTGTGCCTCATTCGATACTACTTGGAGTGTAGGGATAGGTGGGTTGATTATATCCCCACATAGAGTGTAGGGTTGGACAGAGATGGTCTGTAGAGGCTGGTTGGGTAGGATTTTGCTACTACATAACTATTCACGCATCGATCTTGTGATGGGCTAAGGCCCTCTTGCATTTTGACCTTTGTCTTGAGATGGGCTAAAACCCAAATCACATCGATCTTGAAAAGGTCTTAGGCCCAAGACTATTCAATTGTGCACTGTGAATACTGATTGTTTGTTTGTTTCTGTGGGATTACACACTGAGTTTATGTAAACTCACCCTTTTTGTTTAATGTGCACATGTAATCCCTAGACTTAGACGGATCGGTGCGACCGAGGATTCAGCGGTGACTATAGTAAATTTTGGACTTGATGTTTTCAATTTACGATTTTTTATTTGATTATTTGGGTTGTAATTTAAGGACCCCTGTGACTTTGGTTTTAAATTTGGGTTTTTATTTATTTATTTTACTTAATGGATTTATACTTGCTGGTCGTAGGAAATTTAGTTTTTAAAAAGTTAAAGTAATTTCTAAATGTATGATCACCTAGACTATTTTATTAAAGCTTCCACAACGAGGGATGTTTCAAAAAAATATTTTAAATGAATAAATACGACTTCCTAAGTTCTAAAAAAGGTTTACTAAAGATAATAACATGGAATGTTTTCATCGTAACAACGAGGTTTCAAAAATACTATCATGTGACATTGCCAGATACGGCCATAACGTCTAGGCCGGGTCTGGGGTGTTACATTTAGTGGTATCAAAGCCAGGTTGCAAAAATTGACTGTGGATTATGGGTTTTATAAAAAAAATGGGCTTTCAAAAAATTGATTGATTTCCAAATGATTTGAAATGTTTTTACTGAGTAAGTAGTACACCAAGTTTCCGGCGCCAATCCTGTAAGTATTCTGAACTGTGATTTGTTTTAAACTAAAACTATTATGGATAGTATATTCTGAAACTACTATAGGTAGTAAACTGTACTGAAAATACTCTAGTTAGTGTATACTAAAAATTGTAGAGAAACTAAAAACTATAGTGAAACTATGATTTTACGAAAATGAACTCTGAATAATCGATACTATTTTACATAAAACATTTGTTAATAAACACTGGAACTATAACCGATTCATAAAACTGCTAATACAGATAAATGTGATTAGACAATGAGCGCATGAGGTATCCTCGGAAGGGGTACTAGAGGCCAAGGTAGAGGCCTTAGAGGAGCTCAAGCTAAGTCCTCTTCACTAGATAGCATACCAAATTTGGATACAAGTGAGACCCTAGTGTCGCCTTGTACTGAGACTGGGTCTCAAGATCGCATGGCTGGGGACGATGCATTGTCCCAGGCTATGCTAAGGATTTTGGAGAGGGTCGCTAGGCCCAATACTAGATCTGGGGGCCGAGGGTCGGTTACGGAATGATTCCAGTCCATTGGAGCTGAACTCTTCAGGAGTGTCACTGGATTTGCCCCTAATGTGGTCGAGTACTGGATTGAGGTCAAGAGAGGATTATGGGTGAATTAGATTGCACCCCAGAGCAAAAATTAAAGGGTGCAGTCTCACTGTTGCGAGATGAGGCTTATCAGTGGTGGCTTACTATTAAGAAGGGCACTCAGCCTGAACATTTGATCTGGGAGTTCTTTAAGATCACCTTCCACGGAAAATATATGGGAGCCAATTATATGGATACCCGTAGGAGGGAGTTTCTGAATCTGGCATAGGGAGATAGATTAGTGGCCGAGTGTGAGGCCGAGTTTCTGAGACTGAGCCGCTATGCGCGAGGTATGGTGGCATCGGAGTATAAGCAATGTGTTCACTTTGAGGATGGCCTCAAGGATAACTTGAGGGTTCTGATAGCTCTGCAGAGGGAGCAAGATTTTTCTGCCTTGGTCAAGAAGGTGAAGATCACTGAGGAGGTTAAGCACACTGAGCATCAAAACCATAATAGAGAGAGAGGTAGGAACAAGAGGGATTCAGAGCCCTCGAGTTCCATACAGAGGCTAAGAAAAAGGCCAGAGCTAATGAGCTAGTTAGAGCTGGGCCTCTTGTTGCTAATACTGGATAGCAGCTGTGTGTTGGTTGTGGTAGATGCCACCAGGGCGAGTGTTGGAAGAGGACTGAGGCGTGTCTGAGGTGTGGATCATTGGATCATCATATCAAGGAGTGTCCACTAAGGGCTGATCAGATGCAAGCTCAGGGTATGTAACGACCTAAAATTGTGCTTAGTAGAATTGGGCCCAATGGGCCCTGGGCATAAGTGTTTAAAATTTTTGAGAACAAAAGAATGGCATTACTTCGAGTTGGACTTATTAAGAAGGTGATTTTGGAAAGTTACAAGGCTTCTAGGAAGTTCCGGGTTCAAGTTAGGCTATAGGTAAATTTTTGTGTTTATGCACTTAAGGGGAGAAGGTAAGGGGCATCAAGACTTAAGGAAATAAGTGTGCATTTTGCTAGCATAAGGAGTCTATTGGTAAAGGTGGAAATTGGCGTGTGGAATGTACTAATGGTCTGAGGTTCGAATCCCATCTATTGCATTTTTGAGTAATTTTGTTCTTCTCTTCCATGTGTAGGTCATGACTTTATTATGGTAAGGAAGACTTTTTATTGATGGAAAGATGGCTAAGAAATATGGTAAGGAGGAAGACTAGGGAAAATGAAGGAAAGAAATGAAGGAAAAAGGTAAGAGAAGGGAGCATGTTGGCTGGATTTTAGGAGTTGCCAAGGGAAGGAATTTTTTTTTTTGTTAAGATGCATCTTTTTGGCAAAGATGAAATCGGTTTTGGTAAGGAGGTGTGCCGAATTTTGTTAGGCATTTTGAGGAGCTTTTGATTTCTTTTTGAATATCTTTTCTTTTTTCATTTGGTACCTCTTTTTCCTTGCCTATAACCGAGACCATTTGAGAGTAATTCTCCTTTCTTCTTTTCATCTTTGCCATAGCTATCTTTATTCTTTTAACATTTTGGTGCTTACCTTCCAATCTTTTCCCTTGGTTACCCAAAAACAAGTCCCTCTTGTTGTTCATCTCCTTCATGGTATTAGCCGAAATTTTGACACTTCTTAGGACCATCTCTTCTTTTCCTTCCTTACTATTTCTCCAACCCTACTCTCATTTTTCTTTAATCGATTTTACATAGAGGCCGAATCATCCTTGTTCTTTTTCTCCAATAGCCGAACCACATAACACTATGAAACACCCCACACCCGGCCCACGAGAATGGACCGGATCTGGTATGTTCCTCAAGTAAACCGGTTTGAAAATTCTTTTGTTACTTAGAGAAAAACTTGTGTGATTTTGAAAAAAGATTGGTTTGGGTTGGGCTTGTGCTGAAAACCAATTTATCCAACATTAAAATCCATTTATTTAAAGTGACAAAACATTTAGGTTTTATTTTAAAAATGTATTTGCTTGATCTTTACTTAATAAAAATCCGTAAACATAATAATTAAAAGTAAAAAGAAATAAAGAAATCCAACTTGGGCCTTATGGCCTTATTACATCAAGTAAAACCCAATAATAAAATTAAATGTACTAAAAAGAAATAAAGTCCAAAATAAATAAAATCTTCAAATTGATGCATGGCCACCTCAAGGTCTCACCGTCCCGTTAAAGTCATTGTTCATTACACGAAAATAGTTCCCACAACGGGTGAGTCAACAGACTCAATGTGCACAAGACTAACATTCAACAAATCGGGCATTCATGTTCAAATCATCAAGTCCATATAATAACGAAATTGTGATGCAACCCAAACCCAAAACCTATAAGCCATCCGCTACTCTCCAATTGCACCAACACCTTGCACAGTGGGGACTACTAAGTCGACCCTCCATCCGCTACTCTCCACGTTGTGTCATTAGACACTATTGTAACCGAAGTTACCAAAATTTCGCAATGTGACCGTAGTCGACATATTTAGTTGGTGAGACCAAGTCAACACCTAAATTTCGCAATGTGACCGTAGTCAACATATTTAGTTGGTGAGACCAAGTCAACACCTTCGTTGGTGAGACCAAGTCAACACTGTTCTCCCCTTTCACATAAAACCCGAATGCCCCAAAAACATATATACAAAGATAACTTAATTTCATGTTCATATTCATATATTCGCATGTTATTAAAATAACATTTTCACAATCCTATCAAGTAGGAAGCGACAGGTACTTTTTGCCACATTTGTGGTACATAGCCACATTCACATTCTTATTCACAATCATATATTAAAATATTTAGCCATAAAATATTGAAGGATAGTAAGGGTACACACCTTTTTCGCTTAATAGGTTCCTTGATATCTCGAGAATCCCGATCTAATTTTTAGATCTATTAATCCTATATTCGCCCACCAATTAAAACACATTAATAAAGCGCTTTTAGATGTAACCAAATCCTAGTAGGATTTGTATTATTTACCTTGTTGCCGAATTGGATGATTGTAAATCAAATCCAAATTACTAGTATCCTTTTTCCTTGAAATCGGCTAATACTAAATCATGTAACCATGTGAGTTTTCGCTTTTGAAATAATGAAAATAATTCCAAATACCAAAATTAAGCCTTGGCGAATATCACTTACCATACAAATTCCAAATCAAGAGAATTCCTTGCCCTATATGTCTGTCGGAAATTTTCATGTTAGATCTAATCTAACATATACATCATAACCTTTAATCGAATAAATTATCTTACCTTGGATCCTTAGATTTCCCGAAAGATTCCTCCTTGTATTCGACAGTTGTAAAAAGATCCTTAATGCCTTGACCGATTGCTTCCTTGCCTAGAGTTTCAGGGTTTCGGCTATGGAGATTTAATCAGGGATCAAAAGAAAAAGGTTTTGGCTTGATGATGAAGAAAGAGAAGAAGAAAAGATAGAAAGAAAATTCGGCAGAGGGGAGAGAGCAAAGGGATTTTTGGTTACTTGGAAAGATGAGAGAAAAAGACCTTGGGTTCTCCTTTTATAGCCAAATTTGCTAGGCCAAGAGTCCTTGACTTGGCCACCACTCTCCCTTAAGATAATATTATCTCTTATTATTCACATATTTATGTGAATAAAACTCCTTTATTTATCTCTTATTATTCACATATTTATGTGAATAAAACTCCTTTATTTATCTCTTATTATTCACATATTTATGTGAATAAAACTCTTCCTTTTCTAGAAACCCATGCCGTCCACCTCAGCCTTCTGGAAGCAAAATAAGGCCTTCATTATTTGCTTCCTGGATGTCTCAAACTCAGGCCCAAAAGCCTCTTGTATTTGGGCCATTTCCTAAGGCCTTTGGTGGCATCTTCAGGCCACATTTCCAAGTCCGTTGTTGGGTCAAATTTCACATGCTTTATATTTTTAGGGTCACTTGGCCCTAAGTTCCTTTGGGCTCTTAAATTCAACATTAGGGGTCAATTTTAAGTTTCCTAAAATTTTCATGTGCTCTGTATTTTCGTGTTTCCAAAATGTTCAAGTTTCCCAAAATGTCTAGGTTTCCAAAATGTTCAAGTTTCCAAAATGTTCAAGTTTCCTAAATGTTCAAGTTTCCAAAATGTTCAGGTTTCCCAAAATGTCTAAGTTTCCAAAAATGTCTAAGTTTCCAAAATGTCTAGGTTTCCAAAATGTTCATTTCCATTTCCATTTTCATTTTCATTTCCATTTCCATGCATTTCTAGGTTTCCAAAAGTATCAAAATTTATTCATAGTACTTGAAACTTGTCATTTCATACAATTAAATTGAAATGCATAGGCCCTATTCAGGATGTTACGATTCTACCCCTTAAAAATAATTTAGTCCTCGAAATTACTTACTATCGTTCATCCGTATAGTCTAACTCACCACACTACGCTATTGTCACAAGCACTCGATCTTAAAGAACTATCTTACTTTCTAGGCACATTCTCTAAGTTCATAATCAAGGTTCCATATACTTCATTAGCAACATAAGATCGAACTAATCTTATAGCGAGAAAAGTAATGAAGTATAATCCATAAATATGAAACTTACTCGTTGTCTCGTCTGGCGTCACTATCCTCATGACGGCCATCGCATAAACTATCCTTGGCGCCTTACTTCGAACCTTCAACATCTCCGCTTGGTGCTCCCGTCCTTGGCGAACCATTACCTCATTACTCGAACCACGACCCGTTGAGGTGCATTGTCCTTCTCTACTGCATCAGCTAGCATTCGAACTCTTGGTCGGCTCTCATCGATTGTTTGGGACAATCCCTAAACATATGGTCCTTGGACCCACACCTAAAACATGCTCCTATCTTTTTCCAACACTCCCTAGATGCCTCTTTCCACAATACTCACAAGGATGAATCACTTTGTACCGACTTGTTGATCCTTTGGCCCATCGGTTCTAGGCCTCTTATTCCCGATGATCCAAAACCTCTTTCCTACCTATTTCGATCGTTGTTACGCTTGATGGAATCCTTAATTCCTCGGCCACTTTAGCCTTATCCACCAAAGCAGAGAATTCCGCTCGATGCGGTGCTATCAACGATCTTAGATCATTCTCGGTCCAGTCCTCAAAGCGGACGCGTTCATGCTCGATTGCCACTACCCCTCGAGCATAGCGGCTCAACCTCAGAAATTCGCCTCATATTCTGCGACGGACTTACTCCCTTGTACTAACCCTAGAAAAGCCTTCCTCTGCTCATCCGTATACCTGGTTCCCACATACTTCTTTTGAAAGGCCTCTTTAACATACTCCCAGGTCAAATTTTCAGCTACGGTACCATCACGAACAGTCAACCACCATTGATACGCTTCATCGCGTAACAATGCCACCATCCTTTCACTTTTCCTCCGAGTCAAATCAAGCTCATCCATTATACGCTCGTTGCTTCCAACCAAGACTTCGGTGTCTTGGGTGCCACATTGATACTCCTCGAAACATTTCCGCTCCATTAGCTCGAGCCGTTCAGTACCGACTTTCGATTTCCTCCATTTCCTCCCGCATCACCACCAATTCCAAAACTTCATGAGCGACTGCGACATGACCTCTTCCCCGTCGAGCCTGCCGCTCAACATTAATGTTGGGGGTGGTGGTGGCGGTGGCATCTCATTGTCGGACCTTGACGACCTAACGGGTTCAAACATATCATCCTTCCTCTTCCTCGACCGCTGACGACCACGCCCTCTAGAGCTCATTTTCTAGCGTCGGGATCGATTAAGAAGTTTTATGAATTAGTTATTTGTTCCACTTATTTATCGTGAAGGAGTTTTATGAAAAGGGATTTTAGAGTGGTTCTTTCAGTATCATACAACACACGTCTTTTCCATTCTTCCATTCATTCATCCATCAAACAAGTATGAACTTAGTTCATTCGGAGAAACGTTGTAGTTTTTGTTGTTTGTTGTTATTTTCCACTACCCGGGGTATTTTCGTAACTTTGTCCTCTGAGGCATTTTCGTAATTTTGTCAAAATAAGGTTCCTTGATTTTTGTCAAAATTATTTTGAAAACTCCACAGTCTAGGGGTAACTTGAAAAATTTTAAAACCGGGGTATTTGGTAATTTTGACCTCGGGGTATTTTGGTAATTTTCACAAATCAGGTAAATTTGAAAAATTAATAACTTTGGGGTATTTCAAAAGTTGTAAGACTTTGACGGTTCTTTTCGAAAATTGTTCCTTCAAAAATGGGGATATTGCAAAAATTTTGAAATTCAGGGTCATTTTGGTAATTTTGTAAGTTAGGGGAAATTTTGTAATTTTTCCAAAATCAAGGTATTTTGATAGTTTGCAAATTAGGGTTTTATACTTTTATAACATAATGAAATTTTGGCAAAACTATTGAGTAGTTGGACATTTTATAAACCAAGGGCATTTTGTAATTTTACCACTAGGGGTATTTTAGTAAATTTGTAAATCGAAATATTTAGGAAAATTTATAAAATATTCTTCTCAAATCAAGAGGGTAATTTAGAAATTTTAAAATTAGGGTTTCCATAAAATACTGGCTAGTCCCTTTCGGGTTTTAGTTATTGGGTTTAGCAGTGACTAAGTCCTCTTGGTTAGGGTGAGCGGTTACTACGCACTGTAGAATTCGAGTAAAGAGGAGGTGAGTCACTAGGACTGCTTAAATACCAAGCTCTTCTTGAATCCACTCCTGACATGCGCTGTGCATTACCACACCTAGCTCGGTGAATTAATCACGAGTTTGTCTAGTGTATTAAGTCTTATGTATTTGTGTTTGAGTAGACTAATCCTAGGGTTCAAATTCCTATCATTCTATTCTACGTTCCATGCCTTTTCTACCCTTATATAAATCACAAAATCACACATATAGTTAGGGGTACTTACCTGGTGGACTGCGGGTCGGAGACTTAGGTGCCATGCCATCAAATCATCTACTTTCGAAATATTTTCATAAAACTCTTTTGGGCTTGTTTTGAAAATGTTTTGGGCCTTAGGCCACAGTGAGATTTTAAAGCGGGCTCGATACCAATTGAACACACCACACCCGCCCACGAGAATGGACCGGATCGGTATGTTCCTCAAGTAAACCGGTTTGAAAATTCTTTTGTTACTTAGAGAAAAACTTGTGTGATTTTGAAAAAGATTGGTTTGGGTTGGGCTTGTGCTGAAAACCAATTTATCCAACATTAAAATCCATTTATTTAAAGTGACAAAACATTTAGGTTTTATTTTAAAAATGTATTTGCTTGATCTTTACTTAATAAAAATCCGTAAACATAATAATTAAAAGTAAAAAGGAAATAAAGAAATCCAACTTGGGCCTTATGGCCTTATTACATCAAGTAAAACCCAATAATAAAATTAAATGTACTAAAAAGAAATAAAGTCCAAAATAAATAAAATCTTCAAATTGATGCATGGCCACCTCAAGGTCTACCGTCCCGGTCCGTCATTGTTCATTACCTGAAAATAGTTCCCACAACGGGGTGAGTCAACAGACTCAATGTGCACACAGTACTAACATTCAACAAATCAGGCATTCATGTTCAAATCATCAAGTCCATATAATAACGAAATTGTGATGCAACCCAAACCCAAAACCTATAAGCCATCCGCTACTCTCCACCCGTACCAACCTGCACACCGTGGGGACTACTAAGTCGACCCTCCATCCGCTACTCTCCACGTTGTGTCATTAGACACTATTGTGTAGAAGTTACCAAAATTTCGTAATGTGACCAGTAGTCGACATATTTAGTTGGTGAGACCAAGTCAACACCTAAATTTCAGAATGTGACCGTAGTCAACATATTTAGTTGGTGAGACCAAAGTCAACACCTTCGTTGGTGAGACCAAGTCAACACTGTTCTCCCCTTTCACATAAAACCCGAATGCCCCAAAACATATATCTGACATAACTTAATTTCATGTTCATATTCATATATTCGCATGTTATTAAAATAACATTTTCACAATCCTATCGAAGTAGGAAGCGCACTGGTACTTTTTGCCACATTTGTGGTACATAGCCACATTCACATTCTTATTCACAATCATATATTAAAATATTTAGCCATAAAATATTGAAGGATAGTAAGGGTACACACCTTTTTCGCTTAATAGGTTCCTTGATATCTCGAGAATCCCGATCTAATTTTTAGATCTATTAATCCCTATATTCGCCCACCAATTAAAACACATTAATAAACGCCCTTTTAGACAGAACCAAATCCTAGTAGGATTTGTATTATTTACCTTGTTGCGAATTGGATGATTGTAAATCAAATCCAAATTACTAGTATCCTTTTCCTTGAAATCGGCTAATACTAAATCATGTAACCATGTGAGTTTTGCTTTTGAAATAATGAAAATAATTCCAAATACCAAAATTAAGCCTTGGCGAATATCACTTACCATACAAATTCCAAATCAAGAGAATTCCTTGCCCTATATGTCTGTCGAAATTTTCATGTTAGATCTAATCTAACATATACATCATAACCTTTAATCGAATAAATTATCTTACCTTGGATCCTTAGATTTCCAAAGATTCCTCCTTGTATTCGACAGGTTGTAAAAAGATCCTTAATGCCTTGACCGATTGCTTCCTTGCCTAGAGTTTGAGGGTTTGACTATGGAGATTTAATCGGGGATCAAAAGAAAAGGTTTTGGCTTGACAGATGAAGAAAAAGAAGAAGAAAATATAGAAAGAAAATTGGCGAGAGGGAGAGAGCAAAGGATTTTGGTTACTTGGAAAGATGAGAGAAAAGACCTTGGGTTCTCCTTTTATAGCCAAATTTGCTAGGCCAAGAGTCCTTGACTTGGCCACCACTCTCCTTAAAATAATATTATCTCTTATTATTCACATATTTATGTGAATAAAACTCCTTTATTTATCTCTTATTATTCACATATTTATGTGGATAAAACTCCTTTATTTATCTCTTATTATTCACATATTTATGTGAATAAAACTCCTTTATTTATCTCTTATTATTCACATATTTATGTGAATAAAACTCTTCCTTTTCTAGAAACCCATGCCGTCCACCTCGGCCTTACGGAAGCAAAATAAGGCCTTCATTATTTGCTTCTGGATGTCTCAAACTCAGCCCAAAAGCCTCTTGTATTTGGGCCATTTCTAAAACCTTTGGTGGCATCTTGAGCCACATTTCCAAGTCCGTTGTTGGGTCAAATTTCTGTGCTTTATATTTTTAGGGTCACTTGGCCCTAAGTTCCCTTTGGGCTCTTAAATTCAACATTCGGTCAATTTTAAGTTTCCTAAAATTTTCATGGCTCTGTATTTTCAGGTTTCCAAAATGTTCAAGTTTCCCAAAATGTCTAGGTTTCCAAAATGTTCAAGTTTCCAAAATGTTCAAGTTTCCTAAATGTTCAAGTTTCCAAAATGTTCGGGTTTCCCAAAATGTCTAAGTTTCCAAAATGTCTAAGTTTCCAAAATGTCTAGGTTTCCAAAATGTTCATTTCCATTTCCATTTTCATTTTCATTTCCATTTCCATGCATTTCTAGGTTTCCAAAAGTATCAAAATTTATTCATAGTACTTGAAACTTGTCATTTCATACAATTAAACTGGAAATGCATAGGCCCTATTCAGGATGTTACACACTATATCCCTTTTTCTTTTTTTTTTTCTTTTGGGTGTTGGACACTCTCTCTTCCTTGGCCGAATCAGTAGAGTGTTAGCTTACACTCTTGTCATCTTTCTAGCCTTTGGCTTTCGGAAGAGGGTTGGTAAGTAGAATCTCGAAGTACTTTATCAGAGGGACAATCGATCACCTATCCCTCGTAATAAGAGACTTGGATTGTTGGTAAGTGATATAGATTGTTAATCAATCGCAATACTTGGATGAAGTTGTAAATTGGGTTTTGGACTAATTGTTGACCGATTGTACCTTTAGGTGTCGTGGAGAGTATCGTGTTACGGATTCGAATAAGGTGTGTAATCATGTACCCTTCTGAATACATGTTTGAAATGATGTGTAATCTCACACCTCTTTGAATCTTTGCATGAAATGTTCTATGATTCGGTCAACATACTGAAGGAAATTGGAAACCGGCATCTGTGACCACTCGGGCGTGCGTATGTTCATAGTGGTAACCTATTTTGCAATGAAATAGTTTTTGGTTAGCAGTAGTGATGTGATTTTCAAAAATCACAAAAAATAGGAGAAAGGGAATTAAAGAGTTAATAATATATGAAAGAAACAGATGAGGAAGAAAAATTTTATATTCTGTGATATTTTAATTTTAGTAAAACTGGTTGTGAATGAGTTTGTGGTTCCCTGTTCTATCTTGGAAAAATCATTCAAAATTTTACAAAGTGAATTATGAGTTATAATTTATATGTATAGATTCCTTAGTGAGCCTATTTTTAATAGAAACAAGTGGGAACAACATATGAAAACCGTAAAGTGAGATATTTGGATTTAGGGTAAGAGAGGTCAAAACCATTGGTCAGTGAAACAAGAGAATATTTAATGAATAAACTGTACTAAATGGCTAGGCTAAAAATTCTGGAAATATTGTAGTAAGAAGATATATGAGTCTAGTTTCATGAAAAATTTACGGATCTAAATTTTGAGTTTCCTAACTCGAGTTATAGTCAATTTAGTCAATATGACTCGGATAGACAGCTTCAATTTTTATGCCCCAAATTAGTAGTTAAGTCTGGGGTTGCAAAATTACGAAAATACCCTCGATGGGTAATATTACAGAAATACCTTTGGGTTGTGAAATGTATCGAAATGTCCCTATGGGCCGAATTATGAAAATGCCCCTATGGGCTAAATTACCGAAATGCCCTTATGGGTCGAATTATGAAAATGCCCCTAATGGGCCGATTTGCTTGAATGCCTTAATGGGTCGAATTACTATTGCTTAAATGGGCCGATTCACCGAAATGAATTCTTATATTAATGATTGTTGTTTATGTATGTGAATATTATGTTATTATATATGTTGCATCTCTACATATTGCAAGGGATGGGAAAATTGAATGAAGAGAAGTGTGGTCTGGTGGCACTGCCACAATTTCTGATAATGGCTATGTGTCAAATTAAATATGGCTTTGTGCCATCGTGATTAAGGCTGTGAGATGGTTATATTACCGTATATATTATTTTGGTGGCCTCGCCACAAATTCTGATCATGGCTATGTGCCAAATTAAATATGGCTTTGTGCCATCATGATTAAGGCTATGTGCCGATTATATTACCGTATATGATTCTGGTGGCTCAACCACAAATACTATAAATGGAAACTTTCCTGCGATTGGTGTGTTTAGCGGGGTGGGTTGGCTTGATCCCCACAATTGTGATGGGATGGTACGGGTGCTATGTAGCAGATGGATTACTAAGATGGGTTGGGTTGCATACATTGCACATATATATACTGTTATGTACATGGGCTTCGGCCCAAGATTATCCTATATGGGCTCAGGCCCAAGATGTTGCTTTACGGGTTCAGACCCAGTAGATTACGGTAAGGGATTATACACTGAGTTCTTGTAACTCACTCATTCTTAATCCTTACAGGTAATGCTCAGTGATGAGGACTTGGGCTATGGATGACTCGGTGGAGGCCATACTTCAGAAATGGTGTTTTGAACTTTAAATTTCTTCTCTGTTTGTTTTATTACTTTTACTATATGGGTTTTAAAGTTGTAATAGGGCCTCTGGGATAAACTTTAATTTGCTTTATGTTTAGACGTATTTATTATTTTTCTTAAGTTATTTTAAATAGGGATTTTTCTAAAATCTTAAATAATAGTTTCCAAAATTTATTGGATTAACAAATGGATTTTATAACAAATATATTTATAAATAATTTAACTTGGATTTACTTTCATATTATCGACGCCATTTTCAAAAGTTACAATTTTAAAAGATCACTAGTTCAAATATCGATTCTTCAATCAGCCTTTCAAAGATTAGTAGTATTTTTATCAAATATTTCTAATAAAACTTGTTTTCTTCAATTACACCTATTTTAGTATGAATCACAAGATCCTTTATACGTTTTCTTCATTGTGGCACACCAGATTCGGGCCTAACTTCTGGGCCGAGTTTAGGGTGTTACAGGGTATTGGTAATGCACAGCCACAAAGGGTAGTACAATAGCGATAGAGAGGCCGTGGTCAGGGTAGGGGTGGTAATGGCATGGGCCATAGGCAGAGAGCACCAGACAGAGGTGCTGGACAAACTGAGGCAAGGCATCCAGCTCTAGTATATGTTGTACATTGTACATTTCGAGAGGATGGAGATGCTCCAGACATCATCACGGATATGTTTCTTATTCATGATGTACCTTATATTGCATTGATAGATATTGGATCCACTCACTCCTATATAGCCTGTACTGTGTCTCGAAACTTGTGGATTTCAGTTGAGAGCACTACGAGTGAAGTTACGGTACTGAGCCCTTTAGGGCAATTTGTTAGAGTTAGCAAATGGTATATGGACGTTCCTTTAGAGGTACAATGGGCAATCTTCTTAGCTGATTGATTGAACTTTCATTTGAGGAGTTCGACCTAATTCTGGGGATGGACTAGTTGGTCAAGCATCATGTTAGCTTGGAATGTGTGACTAAGAGGGTCGTACTAAGGACTGAGGAGGATAAGGAGGTAGTCATGATTGGAGAATGCCAGAATTACTTATCTAATGTGATCTCTGTATTGATGGTAGAGAATATGGTTCGTAAGGGATGTGAGGCATTCTTGGCCTACGTAAGTGTTTCGGATTCTGGGGATTCTACAGCTAAGGATATCAGAACGGTAAAGGATTTTTTAGATGTTTTTCCTAAAGAGCTACCGAGGTTACCTCCAAATCGCGAGTTGGAATTTGGGATTGAGTTACTTCCAGGTATAGCTCTAGTGTCCATCGCTCCCAATCGAATGGCACCGAAGAAGCTTGTGGAGCTTAAGGCTCAGATTCAAGAGCTGTGCTATTGATTTTCGAGGTAGTTGGGAGGATTATCTACCGCTAGCAGAGTTCACCTATAATAACAGTTTCCAGTCTAGCATCCAGATGGCACCTTATGAGGCACTGTATGGTTGTAAGTGTCACACTCCTTTATATTAGACTGAGTTGGGGGAGCGACATGTTCTGGATCCTAAGTTGGTTTCTAAGACAGTGGATAAGGTTAGGCGATTGGGATTGGTGAAAGCGGCTTCGATGCATGAAATCCTATCACGGACTGAAGCGACATGAGATTGAGTACTCAGTGGGGTACTTTGTATTCATTAAGGTCTCACCATGGAAGAAGGTGCTGAGGTTTGGTCATAAGGGCAAGTTGAGCCCTAGGTTTATTGGACCTTATGGTATTTTGAAGTAAGTGGGACCAGTTGCTTATCAGTTAGAGCTACCTCCAGAGTTGGACCGTATCCATGACGTGTTCCACGTCTCGATGTTGAGGCACTACCGCTCTAATCCTACTCACATCGTTTTTGTTGAGGAGATTGAGGTTAGGCCAAACTTAACCTTTAAGAAGAATCTGGTTCAGATTTTGGATCGAGATGTAAAAGTATTGAGGAGGAAATCTATTCCACTGGTTAAGGTTCTTTGGCGTAATCATAGCACTGAGGAGGCTACGTGGGAGCCTGAGGATACGATGCGTCAGCAATATCCTCATCTGTTCTGACTGGGTAGATTTTGAGGATGAAATTTTCTTTTATGGGGTAAAATTGTAACGCCCCAAAATTTTAATTTTTGATTTCGTGTATGTGTGACACACAATGTCTATCTGCTTCAGTGGTTATGTGTTCTGGGTGTGTGTAAGAGGTCCCAAATTCAAGCCTTACTTGGGAAAATTTTGGTATTTTTTATAAATAAAGCCTTAACCTTGTGCAAAGGGTTTAAGTTTAATTGTTGGTAAGTTTATATCAGAATGGGCCTGCTGGTCTGGTGGTTAAGTGGAGTTTTGAAGTATTGGAGGTCCTGTGTTCGATTCTCTATGATGACGTGGAGGCAATATTTTTGCTCCAATTTCACTAAGAGTTGTGTTGGGGAAAAATTCAAAGTAGTTGTGTTTTAGTGGGTTAATAGGGAGTGATTTTTAAGAGATAATTAGGGAGAGGTTATCAGAAAATAATTTGATTATCTTTTTATTGCAAAAAAAAGAGTAGAGTTTCAGTTTTCTCTCCAATTCCCCAAACTTTTTCTGACGTTTTCTTATTCTTCTTTTTTTCCCTACTTTGCCAATTATTTCCCTAGCTACTTCGAAATTTCCATTATGTTTTTCCCCTTCTATTTCTTTATCTTTCTTTTCTAATTGATTCGGTTGTTCATCATTGGTTGCACGTATTCGGTAAGTAACAGTTTTGTTTATTGTTAATTGTTCTTGGTTAATATCTAAAAAGGGGATTCCTTCTTGGTGTTTAGGAGTTACTCAAGAGGCTGGTGGTTTTGAATCGATGCTGTGATTGTGCGAAGTCATGGTTACTCAAGCGAGGTAAGGGTTTTGCTAGGTTTTTAGTCGAGTTCCATCCGAAATTGATTGATTAAAAATGAATTAAGTGATTAATTTGGAGATATGTTGGTCGATTTTTAGGTTCTACAGGCTTGGGAGTGTTTATGCATCAAAAACGATACCAGGCGTGTACTCGAAATGTAGAAAACGAGATTCGGTGAAAAGTTGAAATTGCTTGCTATCGAGAAATAAGAAAATAAGAGAAAATGATGCGAAAAATTGTAGAGAAAGGAAATAAGGATGTTATAAACTTGGAAATCAACATTTTGCACTAAAATAGTTTTGGACAGTAGCAGTAGTCTAAATTTGAAATATCATAAAAAAAATAGCGGGAATTGAGTTAGAGGTTGAATAAAATATGAAATTAAATTTTATTGAGTCTAGCTTTTCATGGAAGAAATAGTGTAAGCAATGAAATTGTAAATCATGAGATATAATAAATTTTGTGAGATAAAGTCAGAATGATTTCAGGTTCCCCTGTTCTGACTTATGAAAATCATCAAAAATTGTAAAAAAATAATTAGGGGCTTAAATTTATATGTTTAAATCCTTAATAAGTTTATTTTCAAGAGAAATTAATAAGTTTATTTTCAAGAGAAACAAATGGCAACATCATCTATATTTCGTACTAAGAGATAAATATTTTTTAGTAAGGAAAGGATGAAGCTGTCAAACAGCAGAATAGGGATAACTTTAAAGATTTTACTGTACTTATTTGATGAACTATAAATTCTAAAAATTTTATGGTAGAAAGGTATTTGAGTCTAGTTTCAAAAAAAATCAAGCGGATCTTAATTTAGAATTCTATAGCTCAAGATATAAATAATTTAGTGATAATGACTCAAGTGGATAGCTTTGAATGGACATATAAGTAAATAGTAAAAACATATATGAGTATTGAGCTAGCATGGGTTACTTTAAAAATAAATCACACAACCAAGGCCAATTTGGACCGAGTGGGCCGACACGGGCGTGTGGGCCCACACGGGCAGATCACATGGGGTGTAGGCCTATTTTACCAAAATGTTTTTAAGGTTGCACGGGTTGCCCAAGTCAACTATGAACCTATTGTAGGGTCAGTAAGCGCCACTTAGACCCCTAAATGTGTGAAATTGACTGAATTATATCTGTAATGGGCATGTTAATATCTGAACTGAATATATGCACTGAAATTACATAATAGCATGCCATCCATTGTGTGTTGCATTGCATTGGGTTGGGGGTTGTTATTCGGAGGAAGTGTACTGAAAGGCTTTAAGCCTAATTTACTGGCAGCTCAGTTGCAAACTACTATATTGTGCCGCATTCGGTATTACTTGGAGTGTAGGGATGGGTGGGTTGATTATATCCCTACATGGAGTGTAGGGTTGGACGGAGATTGTGTGTAGAGGCTAGTTGGGTTGGATTTTGCTCTTGCATAAGCATTATTATTATCGATCTTGTGATGGGCTAAGGCCTACTACATTTTGACCTTTGTATTGAGATGGGCTAAGGCTCAAGCATCCTTCGCATTGAAAAGAGCTTAGGCCCAAGCCTGTTCAACTGTGCAATGTGAATACTGATTGTTTGTTTGTTTCTACGGGATTATACACTGAGTTTGTAACAGCCCGATTTTGGGGCTAATCAGAATCGTGGTTTCAGGACCACTAATCCGAGGATGAAGAATTTATTTTGATATTATTTTATGTGTTATGGAATTAATATATGGCTATATGAAAATTTTGGTGTTTTAATTTTAGCAATTGTATGTTTAATTGTGAAAAAGGACTAAATCGCATTAAGTGCGAAAGTTCCATTATAGGTGTTAGAGGTGTATAATAGCCAAAGAATATCAAATTGGAGGTCCTTAAAGTGAAATTAGGACATTTGATGTGTAATGGCCAGCCATATAGCTTAGGGGGGACAAGAGCATTAATTTTAGTCAAAATTTGGTGACATTAGGTGATAAAAGATGAATAAAATAAGATGAACAAAAGAGTTGTCATCTTTTACTAAATACACTTCTTCTCCACAGAAAATTTAAGAGAGAATAGGGGTTTTTTATGTTCAAATTTTCATATACATTTCATCCTTACAAGTAAGTCATCTTGATGATTATTTTTTATTATTTTTGTACTTTTGGAATCCCCAAAGCTTGAGCTAGCTAATGAGGGGACTAATTTATTAAATGGTTGAAAGTTTAGGGACTTTCCATGAGAGAGTTTATGTTGCTAGCTGAGTTTTTATGGAAGAAAGTGAATGTTAGGGAGATGAGAAACAACTTTTGTGAAAGGTGTTGTCATGAAAACACCTAAATGGACTATGTTGTGAATGTTGTAATTTGGTAATAAATGCATGAAATAGTTGAAATTTTGAGTAGTTGTAAGAGTAATAAATGTTCATCTAAGCTTGTTTAATGAGAGTATGTGATGAAAAATTATTCACGAGCCTAGGGAAAAATTCGTAAATTTTGCCATATTACAAGGGCAAAATGACCATTTTACCTAAGTAGAGATTATGACGTATTATGATCATAAAATGGTTGATGAGTGAATTTTTGTTATTATAGATGAAAAGAGCGCGGAATCAACCTTGACCGAGGAAAAGGCAAGGTTACAGATTAGACCGTTGATCAATACGATTTGCATCGAGGTAAGTTTATGTGTAACCGATGCATCTTAAATACACATGTTGTTACTTATTGGTGCATTGTATGATTGAGAACATATATGATTCAGATGGATTGAATTTGGTAGATAATGAATAATTTCCTTGTGAATGTTGAATTAGATATGTAAGTGTGGAATATTAGCCGTAGTAATTAATGGTGGGTTGTGTGCGACACCACCTTAATTATTCTTGTTGGTAGGCTATGTGCGATACCACCTTATTATTTATTTACGATGGGTTGTGTGCGATACCATCGTTTATATTATCATTTGGTGGGCTATGTGTGATACCATCGTAAATATTCTTGTTGGTGGGCTATGTGCGATACCACCTTGTTAAAGATAAATGGTGGGCTACGTATGAAACCACCGAGTGTTTGGTATTACTAAGAATGGCTTATTGTGTAATTGTGATGTGTTGTTTTATGTGATCATGTGGTGATTAAGTTCAGGAATGTATGTTAAATAATAAGAGCATTTGGTTTGTGATATGGTTGGAGTGTGGTAAGAGATGAATGAGTAAGTATGAGCTTGGATTGTGAAATTCTATTTATTAATTAGCACATGTTATGATGATTATTGTTTACATGTAAACTTACTAAGCTTAAAGCTTACTCCCTTTCTTTTCCCTTGTTTTATAGTGTCAAAGAGTCGGGTAAGGATACGAAGATAATTAGAAGATCACTTACACTATCAGCTCATCTCGGTATATCTAAAATTAGCATTTTGAGTGTGGCATGTATAGGGGCTAGACTAGGTGAATTGTTTTGTTATTTTGGCCAACTGTGTATTGGTTCCCTATAGATGAATTCTTTTGTATATGGCCATAGTTAATGCCTCAATACTATTATTCAATAAAAAGAAGAGGTTATTCATGATTGTGTAGAGCATATGATTGGGTTGTTTGGTTGTGAATATGCATGAATGAATTGATGGTGGAGGGTGAATTATGCTTGAGTGAGTAAGGGTGATGAAAGAGCTTGGCAAATAGCCTTGTTCTCGTCTACATGGGCGTGTGTCTAGGCCGTGTGTGACACACCATCAATTGCATGGGTGTGTGATCAGGCCGTGTGTCCCCTTACATGCTAGAAATGTAAGTCAATAAGCTTAATAGTAAAAACACGGGTAGAGACACGGCCGTGTGTCTCAACCGTGTGGGAGGCACGGCTTGGACATGGGAGTGTGCCCAGGGCATGTGCCCTGGGTGTGTGAAGTCTGCACCTTGAAATTGGAATTTAATTCGACACACGGTCTAAGGACACGGGCATGTGACTTGGCCATGTGGCCTTAGTGAGATGATAACGTCATAAAAAGAATGCCAAGGTTTTGGCACACGGGCTAAGACATGGGCGTGTCGAGGGACACGGGCAGGGACACAGGTGTGTGTCCAGTCATGTGAATTAAGTCAGTGTCGACCACGGGTGTGGAGCACGGGCATGTCTCAAGAGCACAAAGGGCGTGTGGGCCTGTTTAGGTAAAATTTTTCTAAGTGCATAAAAGTTTTCGATTTATTTCCAAAATCTTCCAGAAGTATGTGTAGGGCCTCGTAGGCCCATTATAAGGATGTTAGATATGTGAATGGAAAAGTTTTAATTGGGAATGAAATTTGATAACCCAAAGTTTTATGACCATGTGAGTTAAGTACGATAACACCTCATACCCGGTTCCAGCGTAGAATACGGGTAAGGGGTGTTACAGAGTTTACGTAAACTCACCCTTTTTGTTTAATGTGCACAGGTAATCCCCAAACTTAGACGGATCGGTGCGACGGAGGACTCAGCGGTGACCAAAGTAATTTATAGACTTCATGGTTTTCAATTTACGATTTATGATTTGATTATTATTTATTCTTTGGGTTGTAATTTTAGGACCCTCTGTAACTTTGGTTTTAAATTTGGGTTTTTATTTATTTATTTTACTTTACGGATTTATACCTGCTGGTCGTAGGAAATTAGGTTTTCAAAAAGTTAAAGTAATTTCTAAGCGCATAATCACTTAGACTGTTTTATTAAAGCTTCCGCAACGAGGGGTGTTTCAAAACAAATGTTTTAAATGAATAAAGATGACTTCCTAAGTTCTAACAAAGGTTTACTAAAGGTAATAACATGGAATATTTTCATTGTAACAACGAGGTTTCAAAAACACTATCGTGTGACATTGCCAGATACGGCCATAATGTCTAGGCTAGGTTTGGGGTGTTCCAAACACACACGACTAAGACACACACCCGTGTGAGCAATTCAATGCATTTTGTTTCTCAAATTTAAGATGCAGAGGACACATGGCCAAACCACACGCCTATGCGCATGGCCGTGTGTCACACACAGCTGAGACACACGTTCGTGTGGACAAAATAGGTCATTTTATAGGCCACTTTTCTCACCCAAATTGTCTTTCACCTACAATAATCATTTAAGCACATTCACAAGCCAATTCACAACTCTCAAACCGAGTCAATATATAATTCTTTTACATGAAATATCATCACATTTGTCGAAGTATTTAATTTTACCTAATTGACCATATAAACATATATGTATGTATTTTACCAATTCTTGAAATTCTTAACATACTTATATAACTTCAATCATTTAACCATTTCAATACGCACAACAAACATGATAAGGCCTTATATATTTACATCAAAATATGCCAAACACTAGCCATTCTAATGGATAGTTACAACCAAAACATTATTATGCCAACATTGCTAGTTAACCTATACATACTTTTCCATTTTATACCAAAACGAGCTAAAGGATAGTGTGGTTTTGCTATGACACGCTTCCAACCTTTTCGAGCTTTTGAGTACTATAAAATAGAAAAGATAATACAAAGTAAGCATTTACCGCTTAGTAAGTTCGCATAACTACCGCTTAGTAAGTTCGCATAACTGGAAATTTAACTTACCATTCACTTTCATTAAATAAACATATAAATTGTATCCAAGAAATTTTGGCTTAAAGCCTAAAACACACAACTTCACCAATCATGTTAGTCAAGTAATTCACATAAATACCAAGAACATGGATGAGCTCATCATATAATAACTTTCATATACATTTGCTTTCCATATCATACTTCCATATTACATGTACATTTCCATGACAAATAATTTCAAGTTCAGTTTAGCCATGTCAGAACTTTACTCGTTGAATTTATTTGAAATATCGATGGATACGCTCATGTAGTGTACAAAACTAAAAATCCATCAATTCATATCCAAGGGTACCCATTAGGGCACATAATTAGGAAGTACTCTCTCGATCCATATAACAGGATGCTCATGTGAGCCATTTAATAGGAAGCTTATCCGAGCTATAATCAAAAACTCATAAGACTTTAAAATAGGAAGCTCATTAAGCTTAACAAGTAACTCTGAAGAGTTATTATCAGGGAGCTCCGGATAGCCATATAACAGGAAGTTCAAGCGAGCCATATTAGGAAGCTAAAAAAGAGCCTATATCAGGATGCTCATAAAGAGCTGCGTTTGTGTCCACAATATATGTAGGATCACAACCGATTATACAATAGAACGCTCACAAAGAGCTGCGGTAGTCTACAACACATGCTGGATAACTACTGATCAGGGTACTCGCAGGAACCATATAACGGGAAGCTCAAGAAGTCTTATAACAGGATGCTCGTAAGAGCTATGGTGTGTTTGCAACATATGCTGAATCACAACCGATACGGGAAATCCTGTGTAACATCCTAAAAAGGGCCTATGCATTTCTAGCTTAATTGTATGAAATGACAAGTTTCAAGCACTATGAATAAAATTTTGATACTTTTGGAAACCTAGAAATGCATGAAAATGGAAATGAAAATGGAAATGAAAATGGAAATGGAAATGAAAATGGAAATGGAAATGGAAAATGGAAATGGAAATGGAAATGGAAATGAAAATGGAAATGGAAATGGAAATGGAAATGGAAATGGAAATGGAAATGAAAATGGAAATGGAAATGGAAATGGAAATGAACATTTTCGGAAACTTAGACATTTTGAAACCAAACCAAAATAGGAAACTAAACATTTTGGAAACCAAACCAAAATAGGAAACTAAACATTTTGGAAACCAAGCCAAAATAGGAAACTAAACATTTTGGAAACTAGGAAAATCTGAAATGGTGAAAATTTTAGGAAACTTAAAATGACCGGAATGCCGAATTGAAGAGCCCAAAGGGGAGCTTAGGGCCAAGTGACCCTAAAAATATAAAGAACATAAACTTTGACCCAATAACGAACTTGGAAATGTGGCTGAAGATGCCACCTAAGGCCTAGGAAATGGCCCAAATGCAAGAGGTTTTGGGCACGAGTTTGAGTCATCTAAGAAACAAATAAAAGAAATAAAATTTTGTCTCCATGAGTGGAGGTTGGACGGCACAAGGGGAGGAGTTTCCATTCAATAAAAACTCTTGACTAATTAGGAGAGTTGATGGAGTTTCATATTGATAAAACTAAACCTTATCACAAGTGAAGAATTGGTGAAATAGGGACTCTAAGACTAATAGATTAGGCTAAAGAGAGAAAAGTAAAAGCCATTCTCTTCTCTTCATCATTCTTCTAGAAACCTCCTAATCAAAGCAACAACAATTTATTTTTTCTTTTCTTAGCGAATCCTCCTTGTCAAGGTCTCTCCATCTCTTTTCCTTTCTTTTCTTTTCTTCTCTTGTTCCTCCACAAAAGCCAAAGCTTTGAGATCCCAAATAGAGCCATAGCGAATATTAAAAGAGATCATCAAGGATTCAAAGCGAGGTAAGAACATCACCATACATTCGGCTAAAAGGTTCTTTCCATAGTTAAATAATAGTTCAAATCTAACAAGTGATTTCGACAGGAATCAAATCGACTTCGGGATTTAAAGGTAAGTAAGACATTCGGCCAAGGCCAAACCATTAGTCAATTAGATCGATTGATCAAAAGCTAACCTATTCAAAAATCTAGGTTGGCCGATTACAAGGAAAAAGGAGGTGAAGTTTCGGGATTTTAAGAATCCATAAGGTAAGTCCCCAAAAGGTATTCGGCCAAAGTTTTGTGATTACTAAGATTAGATCTGAAATTATTAAAAGCCGAAAACTAATTTATGATGAGGTTTCAAGGTTGGTAGAATATCAAAGGAAGGAAAACAAAGATTAGGATTTGAATAAACATCAAATCGGCATCAAAGGTAAGCCTCTTTACAAATCCTACTAGGATTTGGATACTATAGCCCAAAATAGAATTTATGTTAAGTAATATTTGACAAACCAAATGTAGGAATTAGGATCTAAGCGCTAGATCTTGCTTTGAAATCTCAAGGAATCGCTAAACAAATCGGTGTGTATTCCACACTATTCTTAATAGTTTTATGGTTTAAATATGCTATATATGCTAATGTGAAAGTGAATGAAAGTGGCTAAAGTGCCATATTATGGTACAAAGTGCTAAGGTGCGTTTTCCTACTTCTACTAGGATTTGAAATAAATGTTATACAAGTGAAAAGTGATGTGAAAGTAAATTAAAAATAAGTTATGCATGATATTTGTAATTTGGGGCATTGGGATCCATGTAAAAGGGAAGAAGGTGTTGACTACGGTCTCACCAGCGTTATAAGTGAAAGTGATGACTTGGTCTCACTAAGTGATTGTGATGACTTGGTCTCACTAAGTGAATGTGATGACTTGGTCTCACTAAGTGGTAACCGGTTACATTACGGTGGTGGCTATGCCACAATATTATCGATGGGCGATGAGCACGTCATTATGATCGCCTTCGATGGAGTGTAGCGGAAGGAGGTTGACTTAGTAGTCCCCACGGTTATGAGTTGGTGCGGGTGGAGTGTAGCGGATGGCGTATAGGTTTGGGTTCGGGTTTGCATCATGATCTTGAAATTGTTATATGCATATGATTTTTATGGTGTGCCTATTTCTATTATGTTTAGTGTTGGTTACACTTGAGTCTATCGACTCACCCGTTGTGGGAATATGTTTGGTGATGAGCGGTAATGGACGGGATGGCGAGAACTTGTGGTGGCCATGATCGACTTGAAGTTCAGTTTAATTTGAATATTTATTTTATTTTAAAAAATCTTGTACAATTTATTATTTTGGGTTTCATTTTATGTAATAAGGCCACCGTGATTAATTTTTATTTCTACTATAATTACTATGTTATGAGTTTAGGGCTTTGTAAAAAGTAAGCCCACTTAGTATGAAACAAGTTTAAATATTTTTGTCACATAAAGCAAATGGGTTTTGTTATAAAAATAAATTTGTTTTGAACTCAAGCCCAACCCACAACGAGCTATCTTCCAAAACTCACAGTTTTCAAAGCAGTTTGTATGAATTTGAACAGGTTACTTGAGGAACATACAGATCCGATCCATTCTCGTGGGTAGGGTTTGGGGTGTTTCAATTTGGTATCGAGCCAGTTCAAACTCTCCTACTGTGGCCTAAGGCCCAAAACATTTTCTTTTAACAAGGCCAAATGAGTTTTATGAAAGTATTTTTACAAATGGGCAGTATAAAGACATGGCCCTAAGTCTCAAACCATGATCCACGGTAAGTACCCACAACTCTATGTGTGATTACATGAATTTTATAAGGGTAGAAAAGGCATGGAGCGTAGAATAGCATGATAGGAACTTGAACCACAGGATTAGTGTACTCAAACACAAACACATAAGACTTAAGGCACTAAACCAACCTATGGCTAAGTCAATTAAGCTAGGGTGTGGCAACCGTAGTACGCATGTCAGGAGTGGATCTGAAGAGCTTGGTATTTAAGCGGTCCTAGTGACTCACCTCCTCTTCTTGAATCCTACAGTGCGTAGCTTCGGTTCACCCTAACCCAGAGGACTTAGTGGGTGTGGTAACCCCTGTACGCATGTCTAGGAATGGTTTCAGTGGGAGCTTGGTATTTAAGCAGTCCGCGTGACTCACCTCCTCTTTACTCGAATCTGCACAGTGCGTAGCATTGGTTCACCACGACCAAGAAGGCTCGGTCATAGGCTAAACTCAATAACTAAAACAGGAAGGAATTAGCCATTTTTTAAAACTTAATATTAAAATTCTTAAATCAATTTCTTTCTCTTATCCTTAATTCACGAAAACTATTTACGTACACAATTATTTTGAAAAATTTTGATCCATAAAAATTACAAAATGCCCTTAGTTTATAAAATGATTCAACTATTCAACAGTTTACCAAAATTCCATTATTTTATAAATATTCAAAACCCTAACTTGCAAACTATCAAAAATATCTTGATTTTGGAAAATTACAAAATTACCTCGACTTACAAAATTACCAAAATGACCACGATTTTCAAAATTTTTGCAACATTCCCATTTTGAAGAAACAATTTTGAAAAGAACCCTCGAGTTTTACAAACTTTTGAAATACCATGATATATTAAATTTTACAAATTTACCTGATTTGTGAAAAATTACCAAAATACCACGAGGTTAAAACTAAAATAACCCCGATTTAAAACTTTTCCAAATTACCCTAGACTTCAAAATTTTTCAAAATAATTTTGACAAAAACACCAAGGGCGTGTTTCTTACGAAAATAACGAAAATGCCTGTAGGACAAAATTACGAAAATACCCCGGGCAGAGGAAAATAACAACAACAACAAAAACTACAACATTTCTACGAATGAGCGAAAGTTCATACTTGTTTGATGGATGAATGAATGAATAAAAAAAATGTGTGTTTGTATGAATCTGAAAGAACCACTCTTAAATACCTTTCCATAAAACTTCTTCGTAGATAAATAAGTGGAACAAAGACTAATCCATAAAATTTCTTAATCGATCTCGACACTAGGAAATGAGTTCTAGAGGACGTGGTCGCCAAGGTCATGATAGAGGAAGAATAAGCGTGTCGAACCCGTTAGATCGGTCAAGGTTACGACAATGAGTTACCACCGCCACCACCACCCCATTTATTAATGTCGAGCGGCGAGCTCAGACGAGGGGGATGAGGCCGTGTCATGAGCCATGTTGCGAGTATTGGAAATGGTGGTGGCGGGTGGAAATTCGAGGAGCTCGAAAGTCTGTGCCGGCGACTCAGCGACTCTGAGCCAACAGGCCGAGGTGTTTCGTGGAGTGTCCGGTGTGGCACCAGATCTGTAGAGTATTGGATGGAAGCAATGGCGTATTATGGATGAACTCGACTGACCCCGAGGAGAAGTTGAAAGGAATGGTAGCCACCTACGTGATGAAGCATACCAATGGTGGCTAGCTGTTTCGTGATGGTGCCACGGCGGAGGATCGGCGTGGGAATATGCTAAAGAGGCATATCGAAAGAAGTATGTCGGCTTTTCGGTATATTGATGAGCGTGAAAAGCTTTTCTAGGACTAGTTCGGGGAACAAATCGGTGGCGGCATATGAAATTTGAATTTACGAGGTTAAGTCGATATGCTCGAGGAGTAGTCATGTTGAACATGAACAAGCATGTCCGTTTGAGGACGGATTAAGGGATGACCTAAGGTTGCTGATAGCTCCACATCGGAGAGGAGTTCTCACGTTGGTTGAAAAGGCTAAGGTAGTGAAGGAATCAAGGACTTGACTAGGCGAATCACAGCGAGAATAGACCCAAGAGAGGTTATGGATCGTCGGAAATGTGCGAGAAAAGGCCAGGCGAGGGGTCAAAGAATTGACAAGTTGATACCAGAGGCGATGTCGGTCTTGTGAATATTGTGGAAGGAAGCACTCAGGTGAGTGTTGGAAAAAGATAGGAGCATGTCTTAAATGTGGGTCTAAGGATCATATGCTCAAGGATTGTCCAAAGATATCAGATGATGAATGACCAAACAACACGAGAATGCTAATCGGCGGTAGGGAGGGAATGACCTCAGCGAGGTCGAGGTTCGAATAACCGAGTTAATAATCTTTGGCGGAGAGGGCGTGGCGGAGGTGCCACCAATCTTGAGGCAAGGCAGTAGGGTTTGGTTTATGCGGTTCGTAGAAGGAGGATGAAGATCGTCGGACGTCATAAGCAGACGTTCCTCATTCATGGTAAACCCTATTATGCTTTAATTGATGTGGGCTCGACCCATTCTTATGTTACTGTAGTGTAGTTGAGACACTAGGCCTAGACTACGAACCTTCCGGATAAAGAGATGACGGTAGTAAGCCCATTAGGTCAAACTATAGTGGTAAATAAGATCTTTGGAATATACCCCTAGAAATTGAGGGAGCGAGCTTTGGGCCGACCTAATGGAATTACCCTCGGGAATTTGACCTTATACTTGGTATGGATTGGTTAGTAGAACATCGAGTAGTGTTGGATTGTGCGGCTAAGCGAATGGAACTAAGAACCCCGAGGATGAGGTGGTCATTATGATAGGAGAAAGAAGGAATTATTTGACTAATGTAGTTTTTGCTTAAAGGCGGAAAGGATGGTGCGTAAAAGTGCAGGCGTTCTTAGCCTTTGTAAGTGCATTGGATGGAAATGAGGAGGGTGTCAAAGTAGTCGAGCGATAAAGGACTTTGAGGATGTGTTCCCGGAGGAATTACCAGAATACCCCGGATAGAAGTTGAATTTGGAATAGACTTACTACCAGGAGCAGTACTGTGTCGATTGCTCCACAAGAATGGCGCCAAAGGAGTTAGTGGAGCTTAAGGCTCAAATCCGGAATTATTGGATCGAGGGTTTATTCGCCCATGTGTCTCGTGGGGAGCACCGGTCTTGTTTGTGAAGAAGAAGGGCGGAACTATGCGTATGTGCATAGACTATCGTCAACTAAATAAGTGACCATCAAGAACAAGTATCCCTTGCCAAGGATCGATGACTTGTTCGATCATTTGAAAGGAGCCATGATGTTTTCGAAGATCGATTTGGTCGGGATACCATCAGTTGAAGGTGAAGGAGGTGATATCCATAAGACCGCTTTTAGGACAAGATATGGTCACTTTGAGTTTGTGGTAATGCCGTTTGGGTTGACAAACGCTCCGGTAGCGTTCATGGATATGATGAATCGAGTGTTCCAACCTTACTTAGACAGGTTTGTTGTGGTGTTCATCGATGATATCTTGGTATACTCTAAGTCGGAAGAGGAGCATGATGAGCATCTCGAATTGTGTTACAAGTATTAAGGAGAAGAAGCTTTATGCCAAATTCAGCAAGTGTGAATTTTGGCTTAAAGAAGTTGCTTTCTTAGGACACGTGGTGTCTGCCGAGGAATAAGGGTGGATCCTAAGAAAATTGAAGCGGTGTTGGATTGGAAACCACCTAAGGCGGTGGCGAGATTCGTAGTTTTTAGGGTTGGCGGCTATTACCGAAGGTTCGTGGAAGGATTCTCGTCGATAGCAGCGCCATTAACAAAATTGTTGAGGAAGGAAATACCCTTCGTGGACGGATAAGCAACAAGAGAGTTTTGAAAAACTTAAAAGGTATTAATGAAGCTCGGTGTTGATTCAACTTTGAGGCGAGAAAGGATTTTGTGGTATCTTGTGATGCGTCGCATCTGGGGTTAGGATGTGTTCTTATGCAAGATGGCAAGGTAGTCGCTTATGCGTCCCGCGATTAAGGCCGCATGAAGTGAACTACCCAACCCATGACTTGGAATTGGCGCGGTGGTTTTCGCTCTCAAGGTGTGGAGGCATTATCTCGTATGGAGAAAGATCGGTGATCTACACAGACCACAAGAGTCTCAAGTATCTGTTGACTCAAAAGGAGTTAAACTTGAGGCGTGAAGGTGGGTGGAATTACTAAAAGACTATGGTATTCGATAGAATATCATCCGCAAGGCGAATGTAGTAGGTGATGCTTTAAGTAGGAAGGTGGTGTGATTTAAGAACAATGTTCGCTCATTTAAGCTTATATGAGGATGGAAGTTTCTTGGTGAGTTACAAGTCAAGCCAACATGGTTGAAGGAAGTAAAGAGGGACGGTTGGTTGATGAAGATTTGAATGTTAAGCTACAAAAAGCACAGAGCGGAGAGTTGGAGGACTATGAGATTAACGATGAAGGAGTATTATGCTCTGGAGGAAAGTATGTATGCCAAGAGACAAGGAGTTAAGGCGGAAGATCCTTGAGAAGCGCATAGTAGCCCTTATGCTATGCATCCGGAGGCATTAAGCTATGAGAGACTTAAGAGAACAATTTTGGTGGCGGATCTTAAAAGAAAAGTTTGAGAATTTGTGGGAAGATGTCGAGCGTGTCGACAAGTTAAATTTGAGCACCAAGTTCCATCGAGATTGCTTGACCAATCCAGTTCCACGATGGAAGTGGGAAAGAATTACCATGGACTTCGTTAGTGGGCTTCCCTTACGCCTACTAAGAAGGACTCGGTATGGGTTATAGTAGACCGTTTGACTAAGTCCGCACATTTTATCCCGGTGAGAATAGACTATCCTCTTCAAAAGCTAGCCAAGTTATATGTGGCGAAATTGTGAGGTTACATGGAGTGCTAATGTCGATCATCTCGATAGAGATCCAGGGTTTACGTCTCGATTTTGGAAGGCACTTCATCAAGCTTTAGGCACCAAGTTGGATTTCACTACGACCTTTCATCCACAATCGGACAGGCGGTCTGAGCGAGTAATACAAGTGTTGGAGGATATGTTGAGAGGATGTGTGATGGATTTTCGAGGAAGTTGGGAGGACTACTTACCTTTAGCGAGTTCGCCTACAACAACAGCTTATCGGGCTAGCATTCGAATGGCACCATATGAAGCATTATGCGGACGAAGGTGTCGTACTCCTACTTGTTGGTGAGTTAGGAGAATGTCGAGTTTTGGGACCGGAGATAGTGGTAAGCAGAGGAGAAGGTTGAAATAATTGAACACGGTTAAAAGAAGCCTCGGATGAGACGAAGTCTTATCTGACCTCAAGCGGAAGGAAATAGAATTTGAAGTAGGAGACCAAGTGTTTCTAAAAGTCTCACCATGGAAGAAAGTGATGAGGTTTGGTCGGAAAGGGAAGTTAAGCCCAAGATTCACCGGGCCCTATCGGTACTAAAGCGAGTGGGACCGGTGGCATACCACTAGAGTTGCCACCGAGTTGCAACAAATGCATGGCGTGTTCCACGTGTCCATGCTACGTCGTTCTGATCGGATCCCTCTCACATAGTACCGAGAAGAAGTAGAGCTAAGGCGGACTTAACCTACGAGGAAGAGCCGATTCAGATTACGGGCGTGGCGTGAAAGTACTACGAAGGAAGTCCGTCCCTCTAGTTAAAGTATTATGGCGCAACCATGGATCGAAAGAAGCTTCGTGGGAGTCGGAGGAGACCATGAGACAACAATACCCTCAATTGTTTAGTTAGAAAATTTCGAGGACGAAATTTTGTTTAAAGGGTAGAAGCGTAACATCCTAAAAGGGCCTATGCATTTCTAGCTTAATTGTATGAAATGACAAGTTTCAAGCACTATGAATAAAATTTTGATACTTTTGGAAACCTAGAAATGCATGAAAATGGAAATGAAAATGGAAATGAAAATGGAAATGGAAATGAAAATGGAAATGGAAATGGAAAATGGAAATGGAAATGGAAATGGAAATGAAAATGGAAATGGAAATGGAAATGGAAATGGAAATGAAAATGGAAATGGAAATGGAAATGGAAATGAACATTTTAAACTTAGACATTTGGAAACCAAACCAAAATAGGAAACTAAACATTTTGGAAACCAAGCCAAAATAGGAAACTAAACATTTTGGAAACTAGGAAAATCTGAGAGCCATGAAAATTTTAGGAAACTTAAAATGACCCCGGAATGCCGAATTGAAGAGCCCAAAGGGGAGCTTAGGGCCAAGTGACCCTAAAAATATAAAGAACATAAACTTTGACCCAATAACGAACTTGGAAATGTGGCTGAAGATGCCACCTAAGGCCTAGGAAATGGCCCAAATGCAAGAGGTTTTGGGCACGAGTTTGAGTCATCTAAGAAACAAATAAAAGAAATAAAATTTTGTCTCCATGAGTGGAGGTTGGGACGGCACAAGGGGAGGAGTTTCCATTCAATAAAACTCTTGACTAATTAGGAGAGTTGATGGAGTTTCATATTGATAAAACTAAACCTTATCACAAGTGAAGAATTGGTGAAATAGGGACTCTAAGACTAATAGATTCGGCTAAAGAGAGAAAAGTAAAAGCCATTCTCTTCTCTTCATCATTCTTGCGAAACCTCCTAATCAAAGCAACAACAATTTATTTTTTCTTTTCTTAGCGAATCCTCCTTGTCAAGGTCTCTCCATCTCTTTTCCTTTCTTTTTCTTTTCTTCTCTTGTTCCTCCACAAAAGCCAAAGCTTTGAGATCCCAAATAGAGCCATAGCGAATATTAAAAGAGATCATCCGGATTCGAAACGAGGTAAGAACATCACCATACATTCGGCTAAAAGGTTCTTTCCATAGTTAAATAATAGTTCAAATCTAACAAGTGATTTGACAGAATCAAATCGACTTCGGATTTAAAGGTAAGTAAGACATTCGCCAAGGCCAAACCATTAGTCAATTAGATCGATTGATCAAAAGCTAACCTATTCAAAAATCTAGGTTGGCCGATTACAAGGAAAAAGGAGGTGAAGTTTGGGATTTTAAGAATCCATAAGGTAAGTCCCAAAAGGTATTCGCCAAAGTTTTGTGATTACTAAGATTAGATCTGAAATTATTAAAAGCGAAAACTAATTTATGATGAGGTTTCAAGGTTGGTAGAATATCAAAGGAAGGAAAACAAAGATTCCGGATTTGAATAAACATCAAATCGGCATCAAAGGTAAGCCTCTTTACAAATCCTACTAGGATTTGGATACTATAGCCCAAAATAGAATTTATGTTAAGTAATATTTGACAAACCAAATGTAGGAATTAGGATCTAAACGCTAGATCTTGCTTTCAAATCTCAAGGAATCGCTAAACAAATCGGTGTGTATTCCACACTATTCTTAATAGTTTTATGGTTTAAATATGCTATATATGCTAATGTGAAAGTGAATGAAAGTGGCTAAAGTGCCATATTATGGTACAAAGTGCTAAGGCATGCGTTTTCCTACTTCTACTAGGATTTGAAATAAATGTTATACAAGTGAAAAGTGATGTGAAAGTAAATTAAAATAAGTTATGCATGATATTTGTAATTTGGGGCATTCGGGATCCATGTAAAAGGGAAGAAGGTGTTGACTACGGTCTCACCAGCGTTATAAGTGAAAGTGATGACTTGGTCTCACTAAGTGATTGTGATGACTTGGTCTCACTAAGTGAATGTGATGACTTGGTCTCACTAAGTGGTAACCGGTTACATTACAGTGGTGGCTATGCCACAATATTATCGATGGGCGATGAGCACGTCATTGCAATGACGCCTTCGATGGAGTGTAGCGGAAGGAGGTTGACTTAGTAGTCCCCACGGTGTGCGAGGTTGAGTGCGGGTGGAGTGTAGCGGATGGCGTATAGGTTTGGGTTGGGTTTGCATCATGATCTTGAAATTGTTATATGCATATGATTTTTATGGTGTGCCTATTTCTATTATGTTTAGTGTTGGTTACACTGAGTCTATCGACTCACCCGTTGTGGGAATATGTTTGGTGATGGCGGTAATGGACGGGACGGCGAGAACTTGTGGTGGCCATGATCGACTTGAAGTTCAGTTTAATTTGAATATTTATTTTATTTTAAAATCTTGTACAATTTATTATTTTGGGTTTCATTTTATGTAATAAGGCCACCGTGATTTAATTTTTATTTCTACTATAATTACTATGTTATGAGTTTAGGGCTTTGTAAAAAGTAAGCCCACTTAGTATGAAACAAGTTTAAATATTTTTGTCACATAAAGCAAATGGGTTTTGTTATAAAAATAAATTTGTTTTGAACTCAAGCCCAACCCACAACGAGCTATCTTCCAAAACTCACGATTTTCAAAGCAGTTTGTATGAATTTGAGCAAGGTTACTTGAGGAACATACGAGATCCATCCATTCTAGTGGTAGGGTTTGGGGTGTTTCATCCTGTATCCATCGAATTTGAATATTTCAAATGGGACTTAACATTTATCAGGAACTTTCATATATATAATCAATTTCATGTACATAATAATTGCACAATTTTTATATATACAACATTCAATTCAAACATATAAATGTACAGAATTTAGTTACACGAACTTACCTTGGCAAGTGTTCGTATATTTGAATCTACTAATCTGAAACTTTTTCTTTTCCTCGATCTAACTTTGTATTTGAGCTATATGAATCTATACGAATGAATTTAAAATCAATTCAATACAATTCATATTCAATTCAATTCAATTTACATCTTAGGCAAAAGTAACATTTTACCCCTATGCTTTTGATTAATTCCAATTTTGTCCTTAGGTTTGGAAAATGAAATTCATGCAATTTAATCATTATTCCAAGCCTAACCAAAATTTTCATATAACATTTACAGCCCATGTAATTCATAAAATTTTCCATGAATTTTACATCTTTACAATTTAGTCTCTAAATCATAATTTCATCAAAATTCACTTTACAAAAGTTGATTATCTATCAACAACCTTTCATTTTCTACCATAAATTTCATAATTCATGCATATTCATCCATGGAAAAACCCTAGTACTTTGATAAATTTACAAATTAATCCCCGAGATAGCTAGATTAAGTTATTACAATCTTGGAAATATAAAAATTACTAACAACGGGGCTTGAATACTCACCTAATTTGGCCAAATAAGTTTTCTCTTTCTTCCAGTGTCCATGGATAGGGTTTCTAAACATTTTATTTAGGAAAGATGATATAAAAGATGATATTTTCTTATTTTATTTATTTATCATCTTTTCATCTTTTAATTTCAAACTTCATCCTTTTGTTTAATTAAATTTCCATGGATGACTAATCATCCTTATCTACTAACCCCACTAATTGGTCTAATTACCATATAAGGACCTAAAATTTTGAATTTCATAGCTATTTGATCCTTCTAGCTATTAGAATTCAACTTTTGCACTGTATGCAATTTGATCCTTTTCTCCTAATTAAACATGAAATCAATAAAATTTTCTTATCGAATTTTCATACGTCATTTCTATCATAATGCAAACCATAAAATAATATTAAAATAAATTTTCTTTCTAACTCAAATTTTTGGTCCCGAAACCACTGTTTCGATTTCACTAAAAACGGGCTGTTACATGCCAATTGGGTTGGAATGCACTACAGTGCTTCTGATAACACTACGGTGCTCTCTAGTATGGTGTAGTTATCCGATTATCCAAATTATTTTGTTATAGGTCATCGGGATATCTGTTAAAGAAAGTATATGTATTGACTTCCTGAATTGCTTGGAAATGATGTGTTTATATGACTATTGAAATATTAACTGTTGAAATTGAATGTATGATGAATATGTTTTTAAAGGTTGTTTTGAAACAATATCACAATTCTTGTAAAGTTTATAATTATATGTATAAAACACTCATTTTGTAAATGTAATATATGATGACAGAGCTATATGTTTAAAATAAATGGTATATACATGTGAATATGAAATGTCGTGATCAATTGGTTAATATGATTTATATGTTGGATCTTTCTTTTTGAACGATATAGAAGCATGTCGAATTGAGTTATTGAGAGATTATACGATCAATACGTGAAATGCTCACCTTGTTATTTTAAATGTCTTGACAGGAAATTGTATTACATTATTTATATTTGTTTACTTAATTGTAAACTAAGGTAAGAGTTTTGTGTAAGTACTTATGAACTTACTAAGCTATATAAGCTTACTCTGTTTCATTTCCTATTTTCTGTAGTTGGCATTTTGCAGAACTAGGCAACCGGATCAATTGTCAAGGCTCACACTATCAAGCTTCAGTCTTGGTAGATTTTGACTCGTTTATTATGTTTTTGTGGCATGTATATAGGTTATCTTTGGGTTGTTGGTTTAAAGCTATAAGTAGAAGTTGTAATTTTCCTTCTATAATGTTGAATTTAAATATTTTTATGGTATGCTTATATAGCATGTGATGAATACATGTGTGGTGATGATTCGCTTGATCTTGGTTCATGAAATAGTTGGGAAATGGTAAATCTTGAATAAAACGTATAGTATATGTGTTAATTGATAATTGTGATATATACATTTATTTGTTTAAGTTGTTTCATTGATATGGTAAGCTTTGAATATGTATATAGGTAATTGTATGTTTTAGATATACATATACGGTCAACTTTGGTAAAAGATAGATATGTTTTAGGTTGATAGAAAGGTATGGTTTGGAATACACTTATGGTAAAATGCACATTGGTGTTTATATATATATATATATATATATATATATATATTCTAGTATGAATGGTTAGGTTGTGTAATTTGTGGCATATTTTATTTGATTTGAATAGGTTGAAGAATGATTTAATAGTTACTTGTAGAGTAACAGAACTTAAGGTTTTGTAACTTATTTGAAAAGGCACTTATAAGTACACATGGCCTATAACATGGTTTGACACATAGTTACATGCCTTACATTGGTATTTGTCACAGTCGTGTGGTCTGTATAATTTAGGTGACAATTAGTTCACACAACCACAGTTAGTTAGATGACCTGGCGACATGGTCGTGTGACGTTGAAGTACTCTGTATCAATTTGTTACACGGTTTGTGTAACACCCCAAACCCGGCCTAAACGTTACGACCGGATCCGGCATCACATGAAAGAAATGTCTAAAAACTGTGCGTTCATTAAAAAGTTCGTGTTCTTTATAGTTGTTGTGAAAAATCGAGTTTAAGTAATTTTGAATAAGAAACGGCTTATTATCATTTTAAGAAAATCCCATATTGATCATTTAATAATAAGCAGTAACCAAATTGAAAGCTGAAACCAAGTAAAATACCCAAGGCCTTATTACATAACAAAAACCCAAATAAAAATAAGTCCAAATAAAAGAAATGAATTTACGAGTAAACATATGTATGGCCTCCACAAGTCCACCTCAGCTCCCAAATCCGCGATCTAATGATTACCTATAAAATTTAACTAAGGGATGAGTCATCGAGACTCAGTGTGTAAATCCCCATCCAACGGGTGTTAAACCCTTACACAATTTCATATGAAAATATGCATGTCATGCAACCCAAAACCTAACCATCCAAACTCCCGATTCTACCCGTGTGGTACCAAACCCTTTGGTGGTGCCAAACAATGGTGACCCAAAGTCACCGATATCAATAATGATGTGGTGCCAAACCATTGGTGACCCAAAGTCACGAATAATCCATATGTGGGGCCAACCTACGTTGTGATACCTAATCATGGCGACAACCCGTTTTATCAAATGTGGGGCCAACCCATTGTGGTGCTAAGCCCTTTGGGACGAGTTCTTATGAGGTGCCAAACCTCGGTGACCCAAAGTCACGAATAACATATGTGGTACCAAACCCTTTGGTGGTGCCAAACCCTTTGGTGACCCAAAGTCACAGATATCAATCTTCCCTCCTCTCATCATACCGTGCAATATGACATAATAATTGTCTATGCACGTTATGTCATGTATGCTAGACATACATCAAATATATGTATAACATGAATTACCATCATAATCGGATAGACATAAAACAACATAATCATGCTAATCAACCTCTAAGGGTATAACAGTAATTTTACCTACCAAGGGTATTTTAAGTAATTTACCCACCAAGGGTATTTTCATAATTTACCCACCAAGGGTATTTTGTAATTTACCTTTCAAGGGTATTTTGGTAATTTACCCACTAAAGGTATTTTCGTAATTTCGTACTGGAATGGCCTTTTGAAGGCCCGATGTCGCTGTAAAGCTACTCAACTACCATTTTCGGTCTTTCTCGGATTGTTGGGCCTAAAACACGATTCGGCCCATTCGGGCCCCACACTCGTGTGGCCCACCTAACATAAATCTAGCCACGTATATAAGTTCCACCTAGTCTAGTTCACTATATACTCCATCATCATACAATTTATTCTATTGGGCTCACGGCCCATTGGGCCTACTTTGACCCATCGCGCCCAAGCATTTCAACCCACAAGAATACTATTGATGGCCTCAACTATCGCGTCGAAGCCCTACCGTGCGCGCGCCGCTCGCTCGTGTAACTACTATTGCCGTGGAATGACTTCGGCATTTGCCTCTACAACTAGAGTAGAGAGTTACACACGATAGGAGTTTGAAGGCGCTAAATCGCGCTCACGAGCACTCGTCGTCCAACGCCAACCGGTATGTTAACTCTCCTCCTAGAATGCTCTTTATATAGCTAGCTCTTCACCTTCCTTCTTTGTATCTTTCCGATGTGGGATCCTCGTCGAAGAGAGTTTAAATTCAATGAAACTCTTACAGTCAATCCATAAAATAAATACTCCTTGCTTCTCACGAGATTGAACTCGGGCTCCCTTATAACATAATCCACGCTGCTAGCCACTTTACCCACTAGCTCCTTGTGTCTTAAACCATGCGCAACTAAATATAACCCTATGGCCAAGGTCTAAATTCATTTGATAAAAATAATCTAAAAGGAATGCAAATGCTACAACTAGAACCTTGGACCTCCTTCCTTCCTTGTGGCGTCATTCCTTGTCCTTAAGTGGCGTCACTTTGCCACTACACAAACACTCCACTTGTGTCATTTTCCTCCACATTTTATTCTTAAGGCCTACCCGCCAACCTCCGTGGTTTTTTCACCTAAAACTAAAATTTTCCTAAGGCTAACTTGAACCCGGACTTCATGAAGCCCCCAACCTTCAAACTCACTTATCTAATTGGTCCAACTTGCATTTAAGCCGATCTCTTATTCTCAAAAAAAATTTAAACGCTACTACGCTCAAGGCCCATTGGGCTCAATTCTCTTAGGCCCGATTTTAGGATGTTACAGTTTGGGGACACAATTATGTGGTTTAGCTCCATACGGCCATGTGGCCTATGTTGTACATTTTTACCATACTTTTCTTAAATGTTTCAAATTAGTTATTGTTTTGTTTTGAATTGTTTTAGAGCTTCCATAAGCTCGATTAAGCCTCGATAATGTATGAATAACATGTTTTTACTATATGATTGATGATAAAAGTTTGTTTAGAGAAATTTGAATTGATATAGCATGATTTTGTTATGTTGTGTGCGGTAGCATCCCATAAATCCGATGTCAAAGACGGGTGAAGGGTGTTACAAAGAAAGGGGTCCATGAACAGTCCATGCAAAGCATGCAAGTGTTACGTAAAGTTGATGCACGTGAACAATGCTTCGATGAATGGGTATCCGCATGATTTGTGCTTAACAGTGAAAAGTATCCGCATGTGAACTAACCTTGGTTGTGGTGTGAAATTGTCTGTGTTTTTTGATCAGGCATGACTAATATTTGCATGAAAATTAATTATTGGTGACTGCATTTTGCAACAGATAGTATCCGCCAATGAACCCTAATTGTTTGGTGTTATGAATCCGCCAACATATCGTACGCAACTATATTGGGTATCTGTAGTAATTATCGGTATTACTAAGTGTTGTAAAAGCCTGGCTTAATTTTACTTCTTGAGAACCTTGTTCGAAAGTATATTATTTATCGTTGGAACTCACTAAGTTCATTATGAACTTATCTAGTTTCCCTTATCATTTTAGGATTTGTAGAGAAAGTGGACTTTTGAAGGGACTCAGCCTGCTAACGGATTCTTTTGTGAGCCATTCATTATTTTTTTGTAACATGTATATCAAATTGCGGTGGCATGTGGTCTAAGTCTCTTGAAATGGAATTATGTAAATGAAGATTTGAATTTCTTCTATATACTTATTTGTATATAATGAATGATGGCACTTTGTCAGTTTATTGTTTTTCATAACGGTTAGATTTTTTTTTTAACACATAATTTTTTATGTAAGCTTTGTTAGGGTGGCATGTCATAAATTTTTCTTGATGAGAAAGTTAGACAATGAATTAGTTTAATAATTGGATTTGAGAGTAGGTGATGTTAATGTTGTTGCTGGAGCAATAAGATATTATCTATGAATAGCTTGTTTTTACACAATTACATAATTCTACAAGTTTTAAGTTTTAAGTACTAGAAAATGAGAAAACAATTGTGTTTTAAGTTTTAAGTTTTAAGCTTTAGAATAATGAATTGAAGTTGTAGCAACTAAAAAATGAGAAAACAAGCAACAATTGTGTTTTTCCATCTTTTTTATTATTATTTTAGATTGAATAAGTTGAAAGGATAATTTGGAAAATAACTTTTAGGCCAATTATTAAGAAAATCAATTTTCATTGCTGGTGATAAAAGTAACTTCAATAGAAAACATTCTAATAAAAGTAAATTAATTTTTTCATCCCAAATGTTAGAATAGCATTCTAACCAATACGTTCCTTGAAAAGTTATAACTTTCTATACCAAAGCCTCCCTAACTGTTGCCTTTGGAAATTGAAAAAAGAAATGAAAAGTGAGACGATCAAAACCTTATTGCGGTTAAATAAAATTACATAATATTATCCATATATAGTGGGGACGTAGGTCAGGAAACATTGATATTTCTAGAGAAAACATCGAGATATAGACATCTTAAATCTTACCATAAATATCTAACAACTGGTTGCCAAATAAGGATAGTATATAATCTCAGATTGAACCATCATAAATTGTGCGATTATCATTTCATCTGCGCCTAGGCTGCACTTTGACCTTAAGAGGATTAGCCATTTCGCAGGAGAGCCTAAGCCTTTCGGTGAGATCAACTGGATTAGCATCCGATTGCACCCACTCGAATTCATGCAATAAGGATCCCACCCAAAAGTTAACAGTGGCCAAACCCAATGTCTTACCTGGGCAAGTCCGACGGCCTGATCCGAATGGCGCCAGCCTGAGGTCTGACCCTAACACCGAGAATTCCACATCAGTACTACTGTCCTTGGACAAGAATCTCTCTGGCATGAACTTGTGAGGGTCCACCCAAATTTCTGGGTCCCTGGTGATGGCCCACATGTTAACCATGGCTGTGGTCCCAGCAGGCACGTGATATCCATCAATAGTAGCGTCTGTGATTGCCAACCGGGCCCATGATAGAAGTGGGCCAGGTGGGTGCATCCTCATAACCTCCTTCACTACTGCATGCAGGTAAACCATCGATTGAATATCTGATTCCATCAACGCTCGTGATTTCCCCACAACTTCATCAAGCTCCGCCTGCACTCTTGACTGGATTTCCGGGTGAAGCACCATTCTCGCTAGTATCCACTCTATTAAAACCGCCACAGTGTCCGTTCCTCTAAATATCATCTCCTGCATAATTAGGACAAAGCAATTAATTGTACTTAAGAGCTAAGAAAATGTACATATTATCGTAATCTAATCATCAAACTGATCCAAGATTCCATCTGCGATTCTTTTCCCATCACAGCTAGAAAGCAAAAAAACCATGCCTATAAAAAATTAAAATAAAATTGCTTGCTTTGTTGCTTACCCAAAGTACGGCAATCATATCGTTGTCCGAGAGTCTATCAGGTCCAGTGAGAGAAAGTAAAACGTGCACGAAATCATGGTTTGTTGTCTCAGGTTGCAGTTTATGTTGTTGAATGATTCTACTAACAAACTTGTTCACTTTGGGAACAAGTTGGGTGCATCGAAGCCGGATTTTTTGGAGGTCTAAACCAGCAAGCCATGAGAGATGATCAGACCAATTGAGCTTCCCTAATAGGTCGTAACCTTCTTCGACAAGCTGGCTGAGTTGTTCAGTTTCAGTACTTGACGAACCAAGTTGATACTTGCTGCCAAACACCGAGCACATCATGTTGTTAAGAGATGCTTTCTTGAGTATATCCCGTACGGAGATTTCTCCGGTTCCACCACGACATGCTATTATAGAACGCATTTGAAAGGCGATATCAGACCTCTGTGCCTCGGTGAAGCTGATTTGTTTAGGACAAAATAGATGTGTGGCAGCAATTCTTCTGAGGGTTCGCCAGTAAACCCCGTAAGGAGCGAAACCAATGGCTCTGTTGAACATTAAACTGTACGCCGACTCTTTCACTGGACGATCAGCAAAAACGGAACTGTTAAGAATCTCTTTGGCTACATCAGGGTTGCATGTAACCATAACCCTTGTATCACCCAAGCTAAAGGCCATGAGCCGTTTAGCATCAAAACACTTAGCTGCTGCAGAAATTTTATGGTGAGCCAGGTTAATCATGATGTTCATGCTTCCCAGCACTGGGAAACCTCGTGGCCCTGGAATGATGTTATTGTGCTTCGTAGCACCTCTCTTGCGCAGCCAATGATACTTACCCCAGGCAGGACCTCCAGGGTACAACCAGAAACAGAGGGTCATACCCAGCCAACCCATGCAAAGTAAAAGAAGAAGCCAAATGGAGTTTTCAGAGGAGAAAGTTTTGCATTTGGAAGCAATAAACAAAAGCCAAAAGCAACCAGAGTTGGTTTCCATGGAGATCAGGAAAATGGCGGATGATATTTTGTTTGTTTGTTTGTTTCCTCTTCTGGTTGAGAATATGAAATGAGAGCTTTACTTATATAGAGATTTTTATTTATTTATTTATTTATTTATTTATTTATTTATTTATTTTTTTGGTGGACTACAAGATTAACGGTTAAACAGAAGCATTATGAGATATGCTACACGGATCGGCATATATCAACATTATAACGGAATTAAACAAAATCGAAAAGTTAAAATCGATATCATTGTGCGCCGCCACTAGCAAAACTGAAAACGAGGCTTCATGAGCATGGGGCCCCTTGCATTCCCCACGCTCGTTTCTGCTCGTGGGGTTCATTTTCTTGGAACACGTAATCCCCTAGCTGCTACCATTGTATCTTTTTCGATCCACAGCTATCAAACCAATAATATCAAAGGCTAGTAGCAGTATATTACTGGTAATAATTGAACAATGCAGCCATTCCGATTCGCTATGTTAATGAACTTGGCATCGCTCTCAGAATTTAGGCATCGGCGGTGTATGTGGTGGTCCTGAGCGAGCCCTCCACTTCCAGGCCAGATTAATCAAATATCATTTTTTTTCATACCCAATCATGTCGATGTAGTATCTTTCTCTTCTTTTTATTTCTTTTTTATATTCTCATGGACACAAAACTTTTACATGGTTATAAAAAAAAAATTCATGAAAGTAACTCTTAAGTTTTTCAAAAAAGAAATTAAAAGAACAAGAATCATTAAAACAAACTAGTAGCGGGATTGGTGAATGTTAATTAGTATTTGATTAAAATTAGCAAAAATAAACAAGCATTTTTAAGGCAGTTATATATATAGGGTGAGTTTGGAGGGTGATGGGGTGCGCGTTTAGTATACTTTTTGTTTCACGCTATAATATTATTATAGTATTTAATATCACCATCACCGTTATTTTTATACTAACCACATATAAACGCATCACTCATTCAAACCTATTCATAATGATTAACTCAAGTGAGACCACCTTAAAAAAGAAGAAATTATAATATCCCTTTAATTCTCTCCTCATGCAGTTTAATTGTCTCCTCAGGTAGAATTTGTTTTCAGCATCGTCCCCACGACCAGACACAATGGAGTTATTTCCCTCGATTTGTCAGAAAAATACTCTTCCAGCTGAAGGTGTGCGTATCACCTTCCCAAAATTTCCAGAACGGACTAAACCCAGCACTTATCAAATATTTTTGGAAATCAAAATTGTAGGACGGGATTCAAGACTTAAGAATTGTAACAGGTATGCTATGCCAAAAACACAGACCACTCTTCTTTTTGGTCATTAAAACAAGCACTGCCTTTTAGTTACAAAGCCTTAAATCAAGAAACTTCCTTAATCATTAGCATTATTGATACCTTTGATTAGAGTTTAATATTTCTGATGTGCAGGATCATGTATATGGCAAGCACAGAGCATACTCTATTTGAACTCATAGTTAACTCATAAGCTCAATCTTATCTTAAAAGGAAATCTAGAGAGAAAGTAGAGAATTTAGAATGCCATAGATAGAAAACACTCCATGTATATAACTCTCCTCATATAGATGGAGAGGCTTACAAACAGAAAAACTTATGGTACAAATATTTTACATAAAGCAAACAGTAAAAGTGAGATTCTCTTTTTTAATCATAGTCGGTGGATTCATTTGACGTGAGATTAAGATTAATGATACGATCCTGCTTTTCTTGCTTTTTCTGATATATTTCCATCTAGAGACCATCATACCATGCATCTGGATCAAAATCTTCATTTTTTCTTCATTTTATCTTCATGTTCATCTTTATCTTCATGTTGTGGTTGAGAATCTTGGATCCTTATCTTGTCAAGATTGATTTCACTATAGTACCAAGGATAATATTGAGACCATTCTGTTGGATCTGGAATACTATCATGATATTCTTGGATAGCATTCAAAATTTCTTCATGATAAGGTTTATTCTGAATTGGCCAAGTATCGCATGGAGCAGTGCCATTAGGACGAGACCATATTTCAAATGGAATGACCTTGTTAAACTGGAAAAGAAATTTTTGAATATTTCTATAATGGCTGTCAGAATTTCAGATATCATCAGGGAAAATTGTAACAGTCCAATTTCGGTGAGATCGGAACAGTGGTTTCAGAACCACAAATTCGAGCACAAAAAATATTTTATTTTATTTTATTTTATTTTATGGTTGGTATTATGATAGGAAGGTCACATAAAAATTTTGACATGAAAATTTTATCGATTGTGTGGTTAATTAGGTAAAGGACTAAATTGCATAAAATGCAAAAGTTGGATTCTAGTAGCTATAGATATTAAATAGCTATGAAATTCAAAACTTAAGGTCCTTATATAGTAATCAGACCTTTGCAAAGTAGTTAATAGATACTATAATGACTCATCCATGGAAAAATTAGAAAAGACAAGGGACTAAATTGGAAATTAATAAAATTAAAAAGATTATAGAAAAATAAAAAGAAATTATCATCTTTTCTATTCATCTTCTTCCCCAATATTTCTATGGAAACCCTATGAGAGAGGAAGAGAACTTACCAAGCTTGAAAAGGTATGAAATCAAGTCCTGTTTTTAATGATTTTTATATTTTTAGAATCGGGATAGCCTAATCTTTCTATTTATGGGATTTATTTGAAAAGAAAATAAAGTGTAGAATTTTTCCATGGATGTAAATGCTGGAAATTTGAAATTTATGGTAGGAAATGAAAGATACTTGATAGATAAACAACTTTTACAAATCAATTTTTCATGGAAACTTAGTTAGGGACTAAAATGAAAAAGTAGTAAAAACCCATGGAAATTGCTGAAATTTGTGAAATGTGTGTGCTGTAAAAATTGTTATTAAGTTTCGGTTAAGCTTGGAAAGAGGATTAGATTGCATGAATTTCATTTTTCAAGCTTAGGGACTGTAACACCCCTCACCCGTGTCCAACTCTGGAACAGGGTTTGAGGCGTTACCGTACTTCAACATTCACAAATCTTAAACATTCACAATCATACAAATCAGGTTACCAAATTTTGCCCAAAATTAAAACTTCTCAAACACATGCATTTGACCTTGTCATCTATTTAATCACTTATACCACATAACAAGACATTAACACATACCATGGACAAATAAGCTTACAAACCAAAATCATTATAAGCCACATCTCATGGTTATAATCAACAAATCAATATAAGCTAATACATTTGGCTAATCACAACAACATTCATCATAAAAAAAAAAAAAACTAAGTCCCTATACATGCCACTCACTTGAAAACATTTAACATACACATGCCAAAACTCCAAGGATAATGGCTCGATAGTGTGATACTGCCTCCGACGATCTCCAACCCTGAGCTAACCTGACAAAACTAAAAGAAATGGAAATGAGGGAGTAAGCTTTACACTTAGTAAGCTCGCATGAAACTAATAAGCAATGTGATAACATGCTATTTTCATATTCTTCCTATTTATTCAAATTCAAGTTAAGCTGTTTTCTTGAGTTACAGTCATTAAATTATTTATATCTAGAGCTACAGAATTCCAAATTAAGGTCCGTTAATTTTCCATGAAACTAGAATCACATATCTTATTATCATAAAATTTCAAGAATTTTTAGTTTATCCAATAAAACAGTTTATTCATTAAATATTCCCTATTTTACTGTTCAACTATTCTGACCTCTCTTCAATACAAATCAATTTTCTCCTCGTACAGAGTTCATATGATGATATAATTTATTTAATTTGAAAATAGACTCATTAAGGATTTCAATCATATAACTTATACCCCGTAATTATTTTTTTACAATTTATAATTATTTTTCCAAGACAGAACAGGGGATCAAGTAACCATTCTGAACCAGTCTCACAAAAATTCAAATATCTCAAAATATACGAATCATTTGTTTGCTATGTTTCTTTTATATGAAAATAGACTTAATAAGATTTAAATAAATACCTCATCCAACTTATAATTAAATCTCTACTATTTTTAGTGATTTTTCAAACTCATGTCACTGCTGCTGTCCAAACAGTTTTATTGTAAATTTTTGCTCGCTTTCACTTTAGTTGTGTTCATCACTTACTTATACCAACCTTTCCAATTTCTGATTACATATCGAACATATTGTTCATACGTACATTTGCCACATTTTTCAATTGGTCACGTTCACACTTGCACTTATTCATAACATGATCGCACCAATCATCATTAGTAAATTATCTCGTTGAACCCCTTCAAAAAACGCCCGATACTCGGTGGTCTCAGCACATAGCTCCACCACACATAATTCGGATTTCTTGTACACATGGTGAAGGTCCCTTATCACCCATGTGAACTAGTCATTCCATCTCGTAGCTTTCTTGTCTACATGGTGCCCAAAACTAGGAACCACTCATGTGACCTAGCTACTCATAACCCGTTAACTTTCTTGTACACATGGTATACATACAGTATTACACATGTGACCTAGTTACATATGAAATTATTATCCCGTAGCTTTCTTGCACACATGGTGAAAGTCCCTTATCATCCATGTGGCCTAGCTACATATCAAATTTTGCCATCTAGTAGCTTTCTTGTGCACACGGTGAAGGTCCCATATCACTCGTGTGACCTAGCTACATATTGTCCCTATCTCTCGATTTTCCGAAGGTTCAATCGAGAATTTCCCATTCCATTCATTTTCATATTTTAGTTATCACCCAATGATTTCCATAATATCTAGAAAAATAATTATTGTACAAGTAAAATAAATACATTATTTACATATAAACTTTCTTGTCGAAATCTTGTCAGGTACAACAGTGTAGCAACTCATACAACTCATGTAATATTAATTTAACATTCAATTCCTGTAACATTAATTTGCCATTCAATTTCACATGACACAATAAACATCAAATTTTTCATACCATACATACCATCCATCAACTTCTCCTAAACACATTAAATCATACAATTTATGCCATATCAATAGAAAATTACAATTCAAGCATGGTATTTCATTATTATTAACACACAAACTTACCTCGAATACCGAAACAGTCATTTTACCAACATTCTCGATTTTTGATTTTCCTCCAGTTCTAGGTCCAAATCTCATTTTCGAGGTCTAAAACATCACATTTCACTTATTTAATTAATGTACTACTCAAAACAGTCCCTAACTCAAACTTTGGAAAAATTATAATTTTGCCCATAAAATTTTGCATAATTACAATTTTTCCCCTAGGCTCGAAAATTAAACTTCATCCCTTATTCTTATGTTTTATAACATGCTGAACATTTTTCCCTTCTATAGCAACATCAAATTCTCACTCTAACATGTACTTATGAACATTAGGTATTTTTACCGATTATGTCGTTTTACTCATTTTCACGTAAAATCGCTTAGCAAAAATTGTTTAACATAATTTCAGCCTTCATATTCTATCATAAAATATCAAAATAAACACATTTCACCTATGGGTATTTTTTCAAATATGAACCCTAGGTTAAACTATTGCTAGAATAAGTTAAACCAAGTTACCAGGATTTCAAAAACGTAAAGAACATTAAAAACGGGGCTTGGAATCACTTACTATGGAGATTGGAAGCTTGAAACAAACCCTAGCTATGGATAACCCTTGTAATTTCGTCCTAATGAAGAAGATGGACAAATTTGGCATTTAAATTTTGTTTTTAATTCATTTAATTCACTAAATTACCAAAATGATCCTTAAAAATCTTTTGAAACAACCCATCCATGTCCATTTTTGTCCACCAACTTAACCAATGGTCTAATTGTCATTTAAGGACCTCCAATTTAAAATTTCATAACAATTGGACACCTCTAACATGTAGAACTCAAATTTTACACTTTTTACAATTTAGTCCTTTTAACTAAATTGAGTGCCCAAACGTCGAAATTTTTGAACGAAATTTTCATGAAATCTTTCTGTGAAAACATAGACCATAAAAATATAATAAAAATAAAATTTTCATCGTTGGATTTGTGATCTCGAAACCACTGTTTCGACTAGGCCCTAATTCAGGAGTTACAGGGGCAAAATTGGAATTTTTGAAAAGAGTAGGGGCAAAATAGAAATTTTGCCTAGGATGTAGTAGAATAAAAATGTATGTAAAATGCGATGAGTTAATCATTAAATTTGCTTATATAGACTCGGAAAGACCAACTACGAAATTAGATCGAGGGAAACAAAAAGTTTCGGATTAGTTAGAATTCAAACACGAACAATTGTCAAAGTAAGTTCGTGTAACTTAAATATGTATGTTAAATTGCTTGAATTGAATTATATAATTTTAATGATATGTATGTGATGATAAACATAATGAAATAACTATAATTTGGAAAATATGGATAAAATGTCATGTCCCGGTTGAACATTGGAATTCGATGGATTATGGTGATTTCTTGAAATTAGTAGGATATGACAGATGTTAAAAATAGGATTTAGCCCAGATGGGTAATCCTGAATTAAGCCTCTCAAGCATATGTTATAGATTAGGTTTAGCCCGGACGGGTAACCCTAATTAAGCTCTTTAAAGCGTAGGTTACTGATAGGATTTAGCCTGGACTGGTAATCCTAAATAACTCTTGTGAATGTCAGTTCAAAATCGGGATTTAGCCTGGACTGGTAATGCTGTGGTAAAATACGTGGCTTAAGAGTGAACTCTTTGAACTTATGCCCAATGGGTAATAATGAATATGAATTGACGGATAATTTATATGTATACTTTATGTACATCACCCGAATGTCCATCGAAATTTCATTAGTTCAACGGAAAAGACTCTTGAAATGTGGAAAGATGGAATTAATGGAAGTTTGTATATAATGAGCTCATCTTTGTTTACTTGATATTTATATGATGTTATGTGACTAACTTGCTTGATCAAGTGTATATGTTTAGGTGAACTACGTATAATGGATGAAATGTATGTTTATGTATGCTTGTTTGAATAGACATAACCGATAAGTTTATTTTCCGTTATACGAACTTACTAAGCATGAAAATGCTTACCCCATTTACTTTTCCCTTGTCTTATAGTGCTTGTAAGCTTGCGAAGGTTGGAAGGTCGGTCGGAGCATAATCACACTATCCACTATCTCCTTTTGGTATATTTAGAAATCTCATTTTGGTATAATGGCATGTATAGGCTTATTTGGCCAAATGATGACTTGTAAGTGATGTTTTATAATCTGCCATTGGAATGGCTAGTAATGATTTATTTGGTATATTTATAAGTTATCTCAAGTTAAATGCTTGTGTTAAATGTGGATGAATAGAGTATGTTCATCTTGTATATGCACTAAAAGTATGATTATAAACATGAATTGCATGTGAAATTACGCCATGATAGATGTTAGTTTAGGATTGGTTTTAATGCTTGATTTGGCTAGTATATACATGCAAGTATTGGTGTAGGTTGTTGGAAAAATTGGGTGAGAAAATAAAGCTAAGAAATGACTTCATTTTGTCTATACGGGTAGACACACGGGTGTGTGTCCATGGGCGTGTGGCCTGGCCATGTGTTCCCTTCTTCTTAAAAATGAAAAACAGAATGCTCATAATTGGGCACACGGACAGAGACAAGGGCTTGTGTCTCAGCCATGTGGTTGACATGGCCTTGGACACGGGCGTGTTACACGGGCGTGTGAAAACTGTACATTAATTTTGAAAATTAAATTCGCCACACGGCTTAGCACACGAGCATGTGATTTGGCCGTGTGACTTCAATTTCTTCATGCTTGCAAGTCAGAGGGTTACACGGGTTAGGACACGGGCGTGTGTGACCACACGGCCTGATCACACGGGCATTTGGGCACTGTTCATAAGAGAAATTTAGAAATTTTATGAAAAATTTATGAGATCCTGATTGAGTTCTGAATCGAATCTAATGTTCATATTAGGCCTCGAGGGCCCATTCAAGAGACAATAAGAAAATTTTTAAGTACGAATGGTATTTTACTATAATTTGCATGTGAAAGTTTTGTGAACTCCGATAATACTTTGTAACCCTATTTCGACGACGGATACGAGTTAGGGGTGTTACATTTAATGGTATCAGAGCTACGATTTAGCTGATTCTCAGACTAATATAGCGAGGATGGGTCTAGCTATACATGCCATTATATAAATCATGATAGTGTGATATCTTCTGGCCACTTTTAAATGTATTTTTATACAGTAATGTCATCCAACCAAGCTGAGGAAGCTGAGAGCACTGCTCAAGCTTCTGTCCAACGAGCAGCAACTAGTAGTAGTAGGAGGCCCATGTTTGAGGGCCGTGAAGAGGTGAAAGTAGCCTTCTTTGAAATGATGGATGAATGGTTTAGTGAATATATGAGAACACGACCTGCTGTTCAACAACCTCCCCCACCTGCTTCATAACCTGATGAAGCACCACAGGGCAGTAGTCCCGTTAGAATTGGTAAGGCTCTAGTTGATAAGATTAGAAAATATGGGCCTTAAGAATTTAGGGCTACGACCGACATGATCTAAAGATGGCCAAGTTTTGGCTGGAAAATACTATTCGGGTTGATAAACCATAATTTATACATATTTCAACCCCCTGCTTGCCTTATTTTTGGATGAATTTTCATTAGATTTGATGAATTTGATGCTCCTAATCCCTTAATTTCATGTTTTATACTCAAGTGAGCTTAGAGAGTCGAAAAGAATGATAAACGAGCCAAAACGGGACAAAATGGGCTTATCTATGAAATCAACACGGCCTGCAACAATGAACACGGTCGTGTGTTACTAACAGGATTAAACACAGCCTGGATCAACGTACACGGGCAGACAACACAACCGTGTGTGGCGAGCAGAAGCGAGTACGGTCTAAGGAATCATACATGGGCGTGTCACATGGGCGTGTCCCTACGGTATCAAAGTTTAATTCTATTTTAAATAGGCCACTTGTGGGCCAAGAGAGGTGTTCCAAAGCCTATATAAACACTCTAGGGGGCAACCTGAATGAGAACGCTGAATAGAAGGCAGAAAATACTCGAAAACAGCCGTCGGGAGTAACTCGGAAGAAAGATCTCCATTATGACTAAAGATCTCCCATCAAATTCTTTAGAAGTTTTTGGGTTTTCTTATGTTTTGTTGTTTTCCTTATTTTAAAATGTTTCCCCCCATTAGTATGAACTAAATCCCTTAGATACCTAAAAGGATGAAACCTAATACGGATGTAATATCCGAGATTCAGGGGTTGTGTATATTTTAATGTGTATCTGTCTGTTTATATGCTCTGTATGATGTTTGGAAGTGTTTGGGGGTTTTGGGGAAACCTTGGACTTGGGTAGAAGTCATAGGAAAATTTTGTTTTAACTTGAGGAGGGGAAACTAGGGGAGCTAGGCTTTAAAAGAAATTATGTGTGGAACATGACCAGTAAGGTGGCAAAGGAGGCGCCACTTAGAGCTTAGGGAGTGACGCCTCAGGAGGCATGAAGGACCTAGGTTCGAGCAGTAAGGAAAGCGTTTGGAGTTTTTATTTTTGCAGAAAGGAGGATCAGTGGTGGGTAGCATTTGGACTCGGTTGGATGAGGTGTAGATTAGGTCCGTGACTTGAAGATTGGCTAAGTAGGAGGGAAACAAGGGATAAGGAGAGAGAGAAGCAAAGTGTCGAATGTGGGACTCTAAGGGGTGAGAGTTGGTCGGCAGTGGGGCTCTTGGTGATGGCATTTTCGGTCAAGATAGGGGGGAGAGGCCGAATTTGTTAGTATAGTGTTAGGTACCCTTTTTGCGATTTTTCTCTTCCAAAGAACTCATTTGTCTCTTATTCCTATTGTGACATCTTTACTTCTTCTCTAAACCAAATCTATTTCTCCTTCCCAACCTCTTTTCTTTTTCTTCTTTTCTGTTCTCTCCATAACTCTCTATAGCCGAACCCTATAGTTCCTCATTCTCTCTTCTTTTTCACAAATCCTTAAAGCCGAGACACCAAAGCCGCAACTCTCCACACTCGATTTTCTCTTCTTCTTCTTTTCTTTGTTCATTGGTGCCATCACTTTTTCCGAAGTCTTTCTTCTTCCCTGTCGACTTGTTAAAGCCGAATCTCTAAGGGTGATGCCATCGACTACTCTCTCTTAATCTTTTCAATCGTGTTTGGTGGTAATTGTTTATCCTCTTTAGCAATTGGGTTCATATCTTTTTTTATTGGTGTGCCAAAACCGAATGGTTGGCTTTGGTTTTAGGGATGGTCGAACCTTAGGAGGCCCTTAATCTTGTATTTCTTTGGTGCGTAGCCAGCGTAAGGGAGCGTTAAGGATTCTCTTGGGATCGACTACTCTAGGTAAGGGAATAGTGATCGGCCAAAGGCCATTTTCATAAACTTTATGTAAGTAGAATCGACTTGGGTTGTATAGGGATTTCGACAAGTGGGAAGTAAAGCAAAGGCCTTCGGGTTATCAGGTGTGTGATTATTATGCAATTTCCCGAGTATGTATAAAATATTGTTTGTGTTCTAAGTGTGATGATTAGTGCAGTGGCAATAATGAGATGGATACCCTTAGTGGGTATGTTGATAATCAGGTCAGTGTTAAATGCCAATAAAATTGTGGTTATTGTTGTATATATGTGTTGTATGTTTGATTAATATGTTCATGCATTATTTCATCACATCACTATCGTATGTTTCATAAGCATTGGGCGAGATTTGTATATATGAAAGAAGGATAGGGTGTACATTTATGTACGTGGTTTAGTGATGGCTACAAGCCTCACATGGATTGATGATCGGCTCAGTGCCTCATCATGGTTGGTATCGGCTTTGTGCCATATCGTGGTTGGTGATGGCTATGTGCCTCATCATGGATTGACGTTGACTACGGTCACGTTGTGGATTATATTGTGACTTGATCACATGAACCAGTGGCTCGACCACTTGGTGGATGGCATGACTTGCCGAATTGGTGTGTAGAGGTTGGAGGGTCAATTTAGTAATCCCCTGGTGTGTGGTGGTTGGATACAGGGGTGTGTAGAGGATGGACCCTAGGCTGGGTTGGGTGCATTTTGCATTATTCCCTGTTATGTGGATTGGTGTGGTTTTGGGCTAAGCCCATACGTGGGAATCTATGGACTAATTACACACTGAGTTGGTTGACTCACCCAAATTTTTACCAAACAATGCAGGTGATTCGTGATGTTTGGACCGGGCTTGGATGGGATTCGAGATGGCCATACAGACGCAGTTTTTATATTTAGAAACATATACTTTTAATTTCGGTTGAATTGGGTTGTTTTATTGTAATATGGCCATTTAATCATTTTGGGTTTTCATTATGGTTTATGCTAGACTAGACATGAATTAGTAATTGCAAACTATTTCAAATAATGACATTTGATGATTTTAAAAAAACATAACTAAGGTTTTCTAATTGAGATTCTCGTAATTACTCGGATTCTTTTAAAGATTTCAAAAGGACCCATTTTCAACTAACCTTAAACTTCAAATTGTTTTTCAAATGAAACGTCTCTCTAAGAAATTGAATCCTGTTTTAAAACCTAATCATTAAGGATTTAGTTTAGCACTTGTTTTCATGCCGACCCTAACACTGCTACAAGCAAGTTTTATCATCACTTAGCCGATTTCAACCTAAGGTTTTCCAGTAGCATTTCAAATTCGGCCACAGTGTTTTGGGCGGGTTTAGAGTGTTACAAATTGGTATCAGAGCCCAGTTTCTACACTCGGCCTATGGATTTTGAAGCCCATAAACATTTTCATTTTGTGTTTTAGTGGAAAAAAATTTCAGGAAAAAGGGTTTTGTGAAGCATGACACTCGAATCGTCCGGCCCGAAGTCCACCAGGTAAGTACCCCTAATTTTTGTATGATTGTGTGTGGGTATTACGGGATCGTAGATTAGTAGATTAGGAGTTAATGAACCCTAGGAGTAGCTTGCCCCAACACAGAGGTACATAAAATTTAAAGCCTAATCAAACAAACCTGTGAGTAAGTTACCGAGTTAGGGTGTGGCAACAATTGTGCGCATGTCTAGGATTGGATTCGGTGAGAGCTTGGTATTGAAGCAGTCCTAGTGACTCACCTCCTCTTCACTTGAATCCTACCTGGTGCGTAGTGACGGTTTACCCTAACCAAGAGGACTTATTCACAGGCTAAACTCGATAACTAAAACCCGGGAGGGATTAACTACACTGTTTTATAAAACCTTAGTTTTACAAATCACCAAACTATTCCTTTGATTTGTAAAAGTAATTTTTGGTTTTGAAAAAAAATTTGAAATATTCCCAGTTTACAGAATTACCGAAATACCCCGGTTTGTAAAATTACTAAAATACCCTCAGTTTACAAAACTGTCATATTACCCTCAACTTTTATCAAAATATTCCATTTTACAAAAATACCAAAAACCCCTATTTTGATAAATATCAGGATACCCTAATTTGGAAAATTACCAAAATACCCCTATAGGACAAATTACAAAAATACCCCTGGGTTGGAACGGATGAAAATGTTTGAGTGGTGAATGGGTGTAGTAGGTACTACTGAATGGATGAGATTCTCTGAATTAGGGTAGAAAACTTGAAACAAAAACCCTGAAATGATCGAAAGAACTACCACTAAACTTCTTTACATAAAACTTGTTCGTGGGTAATCAGTGGAACAAAAACTAATGCATAAAACTTTTTAAAGCAGATTAAATCACAAACATAGACATGAGTTCTAGGGGACGTGGTCATAATGTGCGAGGGCGTGGTAGAGGCAGAATGACTGTGTCGGAACCAGTTGGGTCTGGTCGGGGTTCCGAAAATGAAGCACCGCCATCGACTGTAGAGGTAGAGTTTCAAGAACAGACAGGAGGAGATGACGCAGTATCGCAGGCTATGCTGCGAGTTTTAGAGCGAGTGGCTGGAGCGAGTATGGGAAATGGGGCTCGAAAGTCGGTATCTGAGAGACTTAGAGCTAATGGAGCTGAGGTTTTTAGAGGAGTATCGGGAGTAGCTCCGAATGTGGCGGAGTACTGGTTAGAGGCAGTCGAAAGGATCATGGACGATTTAGATTTCACTGTTGAGGAAAAGCTAAAGGGTATTGTTTCGTTGCTCTGGGACGAGGCTTACTAATGGTGGCTCACAGTCAGGGAAGGTACCCCTGCAGACCGAGTGGATTGGGGTTATTTTAAGATCAAGTTTGAGGGAAAGTACGTAGGAGCTAGTTATGTAGATGCACAGAGGAAGGCGTTCCTCAATTTAGTGTAAGGTAGCAAGTTAGTAGCTGAGTACGAGGCAGAATTTCTACGATTGAGTCGGTATGCTCAGGGCATCGTGGCTACTGATTATGAGAGGTGTGTCCGATTCAAGATGGAATGAGAGATGAGTCATGCAGTGTTGATTGCTCACAGAGAGAGAGGGACTTTCTTTGTTCTAGTCGAGAAAGCTCGGATAGTGAGGAGGTCAAGAGGGTGAGAGGCGAAGCAGGGATAGAGATGGAAACCAAAATAAGAGGAGTTTTGGGCCGTCAGCATCATCTGGGGGTTTCTAGAAAAGACAAGGGTTGAGAATTCTGTTCGTGCACCAGTACCAGTTGCCGGGAATCAAAGTCGTCCATATGCTAAATGCGGGAGAGCTCATGCAGGAGAGTGCTGGGGACAGAGTAAGGAATGTTTCTGGTGTGGGTCCAAGGCCCATTTGATTAGGAGTTATCCTCAAGAGATGGAAAGGGCTCGGACAGTAGGCTAGGGATATGTGCAGTCGGGCCAAGGTGGTCAGTAGGCGACGAGGGGTCGTGGTTCAAACCATGGAGGGAATGGTTTCGGCCGAAGTCGTGGAGCACTAGGCAGAGGTGCTGGGGGTTCAAAGTAGAGACCCGGGGTTGGTTTATCTGACCAAGCGTCGTCGCGAGGAGGGGGACGCTCCAGATGTAATCAAGGTACGTTCCTTATTGCTGGATTACCCTTTATTGCTTTAATAGGCATCGGGTCAACTCATTCTTATATTGCTAGTGAAGTATCTGGAACTCTAAATGTACACTTTGAGATTGTACCTAGGAAGATGACTGTACTTAGTCCTTTAGGGCAATCAGTAATAGTAGACAAACTCTCCAAGGAAGTGCCTTTAGAGGTTCAGGGAGTGAAGTTTTCGGCTGATTTAATGGAACTCCCATTCGGGGAGTTTGACCTAATATTAGGCATGGACTGGCTGGTGAGGTATCATGGGAATCTGGACTGTATTGCTAAGCGCATGTCGTTGAAAACTTCGATGACAAAGAGATTGTAGTGATAGGGGAACGTAGAAATTACTTGTCGAATGTAGTGTCTGCTCTTAAGGCAGAGAAGATGGTGAGGAAAGGATGTGTGGCTTTCTTGATGCTTTTTAGTGCCTTTGAGGCTAAGGGAGCAGCGGTAGGTGAGGTCAGGACAGTGAAAGAGTTTGGGGATGTTTTTTTGGAGGAACTGCCGAGGTTGCCTCCAGATCGCGAGGTGGAATTTGGATTGATTTGTTGTTGTGCTGGCCAAAGTATCTATCGCTCCGCATGTAATGGCACCAAAGGAGTTGGTTGAGCTCAAGGCTCAGATCTAGGAGTTGCTTAATCATGGGTTTATCCGACCCAGTGTGTCTCCATAGGGAGCACCAATTTTATTCGTAAAGAAGAAGGACGGGTCTATGCGGATGTGCATAGACTATCAGCAGCTGAATTAGCTGACGATCAAAAACAAGTACCCGCTGCCGAGGATAGACGACTTATTTGATCAGCTTAAGCGGGCTGCGGTATTTTCGAAAATAGATCTAAGGTCGGGATACCACCAACTCAAGGTGAAGGAAGCGGATATCCATAAAATAACTTTTCAGACTCGATACGGGCATTATAAATTCCTAGTAATGCCGTTCGGGTTGACGAACGCCCCAGCTGCGTTCATGGATATGATGAATCGGGTTTTCCAACCCTACCTAGATCGATTCGTCGTTGTGTTCATATACGACATCCTGGTGTATTCCAAGTCTGAGGAGGAACATGATGAGCATCTCCGGGTGGTGTTGCAAGTGTTAAAGGAAAAGAAGCTGTATGCCAAATTCAACAAGTGTGAATTCTGGCTGAGGGAGGTTACTTTTCTGAGTCATGTGGTGTCTGCGGAAGGAATAAGGGTAGATACTAGGAAGATTAAGGCGGTGTTAGATTGGAAATCACCTAGGTCGGTGGTAGAGGTTTGCAGTTTCTTGGGATTAGCAGGCTACTACAGGAGATTTATAGAAGGGTTCTCGTCTATAGCAGCACCTTTGATAAAATTGTTGAGAAAGGAGGTACCTTTCATGTGGATAGACAAGTAGTAGGGAAGTTTTGAGAGATTGAAGAAGATTTTGACTGAATCTCTGATTTTAATTCAGCCTGAGGCAGGAAATGACTTTGTGGTGTATTGTGATGCTTCTCACACGGGATTGGGATGCGTTACGATGCAAGAAGGAAGGTTATTGCCTATGCGTCTCTCGCAGATTAAGGCCTCATGAGGTTAATTACCCGACACATGACACAGAGTTGGTCATTGTGTTTTTGAGCTAAAGGTGTGGAGGCACTACTTATATGGAGAGAAGTCGGTGATCTATACGGACCACAAGAGTCTTAAGTATCTGTTGACCCAGAAAGAGCTGAATCTGAGACAGCGAAGGTGGGTGGAGTTGTTGAAAGATTATGATTGTTCTATAGAGTATCACTCGGGCAAGGCGAATGTGGTGGCAGATGCCCTAAGTTAGAAAGTAGTGTCGGATCTGAGGCGATATTGGCATATCTTAGCCTGTATGATGACGGAAGTTTGCTAGCAGAGTTACAAGTAAAGTCGACATGGTTGAGTTAGGTGAAAGAAAGACAGTTGGTAGGCGATGATCTAAGTGTTAAGCTACGACAAGTGCGGGATGGGGAATTGGAAAGTTATGGGGTGAACGGTGATGGAGTGTTGTGTTTCAAGGTAAGGTCTCAGATGTCAAGGATGAAGAGCTTAGGCGGAGGATTCTTCAGAATCACATGGTAGCCCTTATGCTATGCATCTGGAGGAAGTAAGTTATCTGAGATCTACGAGATCGCTTTTGGTGGCTTCGGTCTTAAGCGGAAGTTCTGAGTTTGTAGGGAAGTGCTTAACGTGTCGACAAGTCAAGGTGAACACGGTACCTTTGAGTTACTTGACCAATAAAGATTTCGCAGTGGAAGTGGGAGAGAATCACCATGGACTTCGTTAGTGGGCTTCCCCTTACGCCTACTAAGAAAGACTCGGTATGGGTGGTAGTAGATCGATTGACAAAGTCTACACATTTCATCCCAGTGCGGGTTGACTATTCTTTGTAGAAGTTGGCGAAGCTGTATGTGGCAGAAATTGTGAGACTGCATGGAGTACTGGTGTCGATCATCTCGGATAGGGACCCAACGTTTACATCCCGATTTTGGAAGGCACTACATCAGGCATTAGGCACTAGGTTAGACTTTAGTACGGCATTTCATCCACAGTCGGACGGCCAGTCTGAGCGAGTAATCCAAGTATTAGAGGATATGTTGAGGGGATGTGTGATAGATTTCAGAGGAGGCTGGGAGGAGTTTTTGCCTTTAGCGGAATTTACATAAAATAACAGCTATCAAGCGAGTATTCGGATGGCACCGTATGAAGCACTATATGGACGGAAGTGTCGTACACCTTCATGTTGGATAGAATTGGGGGAACGTCAGGTGTTGGGTCTGAAGATTGTAGTAGAATCCGAAGAAAAGGTTAAGATAATTTGGGCACGGTTGAAGGAGGCATCTGATAGGCAAAAGTCATAAGCAGATCTTAAGAGAAAAGAGATAGAGTTTGCAGTAGGTGACTATATGTTTTTAAAGGTTTCGCCGTGGAAGAAGGTAATGAGATTTGGTCACAAGGGAAAGCTGAGTCCCAGGTTTATAGGGCCTTATCAGGTTTTGAAATGGGTTGGACCAGTGGCATATCAATTGGAATTTCCTTCGGAGTTAAAATAGTTGCACGATGTATTCCATGTCTCGATGTTATATCATTACCGATCGAATCCATCTCACGTGGTTCCAGTTGAAGAAGTGGAGTTGAGACCAGACTTGTCCTACGATGAAGAACCAATTCAAATTTTAGAGCGGGATGTGAAAGTCATGCGTAGGAAATCAGTTCCTTTAGTTAAGGTGTTATGGCGTAACCATGGATCGGAGGAAGCTTTATGGGAACCAGAGGAAGCAATGCGGTAGCAATACCCTCACTTATTTTGATCAGGTAATTTCGGGGTCGAAATTATTTTTAAGGGGGTAGAACTGTAATATTCGAGATTCGGGGGTTGTTCATATTTTAATGTGTATCTGTGTGTTTATGTGCTCTGTATGATGTTTGGAAGTGTTTGGGGGTTTTGAAGAAACCTTGGACTTGGGTAGAAGTCATAGGAAAATTTTTGTTTTAACCTGAGGAAAGGGGAAACTAGGGGAGCTAGGCTTTAAAAGAAATTATGTGTGGAACATGACGCAAGAAAGGAAGCAGTAAGGTGGCAAGGGAGGTGCCACTTAGAGCTTAGGGGAGTGGCGCCTCAGGAGGTATGAAGGACCTAGGTTCAAGTAGTAAGGAAAGCGTTTGGAGTTTTTCTTTTTGCAGAAAGGCGGAGCAGTGGTAGGCAGCATTTGGACTCTGGTTGGATGAGGTGTAGATTAGGTCTGACAGCTTGAAGATTCGGCTAAGTAGGAGGGAAACAAGGGATAAGGGAAAGAGAGAAGCAGTGGTCGAATGTGGGACTCTAAGGGGTGAGAGTTGGCCAGCAGTGGGGCTCTTGGTGATGGCATTTTCGGTCAAGATAGGGGGAGAGGCCGAATTTGTTAGTATAGTGTTAGACACCCTTTTTGCGATTTTTCTCTTCCAAAGAACTCATTTGTCTCTTATTCTTGTTGTTACATCTTTACTTCTTCTCTAAACCGAATCTATTTCTCCTTCCCAGCCTCTTTTCTTATTCTTCTTTTCTGTTCTCTCCATAACTCTCTATACCCGAACCCTATAGTTCCTCATTCTCTCTTCTTTTTCACAAATCCTTAAAGCTGAAACACCAAAGCCGCAACTCTCTACACTCGATTTTCTCTTCTTCTTCTTTTCTTTGTTCATTTGTGCCATCACTTTTTTCGGAGTCTTTCTTCTTCTCTGTCAACCTGTTAAAGCCAAATCTCTAAGGGTGATACCGTCGACTACTCTCTCTTAATCTTTTCAATCGTGTTTGGTGGTAAGTGTTTGTCCTCTTTAGCAATCGGGTTCATATCTTTTTTTATTGGTGTGCCAAAACCGAATGGTTGGCTTTGGTTTTAGGGATGGCCGAACCTTAGGAGGCCCTTAATCTTGTATTTCTTTGGTGAGTAGCCAGCGTAAGGGAGCATTAAGGATTCTCTTGGGATCGACTACTCTAGGTAAGGGAATAGTGATCGGCCAAAGGCCATTTTCATAAACTTTATGTAGAAGCCGAATCTGACTTGGGTTGTATAGGGATTTCGACAAGTGGGAAGTAAAGCAAAGGCCTTCGGGTTATCAGGTGTGTGATTATTACGCAATTTCCGAGTTTGTATAAAATATTGTATGTGTTATAAGTGTGATGATTAGTGCAGTGGCAATAATGAGATGGATACCCTTAGCGGGTATGTCGATAATCAGGTCAGTGTTAAATGCCGATAAAATTGTGGTTATTGTTGTATATATGTGTTGTATGTTTGATTAATATGTTCATGCATTATTTCATCACATCACTATCGTATGTTCCATAAGCATTGGGCGGGATTTGAATATATGAAAGAAGGACAGGGTGTACATTTATGTACGTGGTTTAGTGATGGCTACGAGCCTCACATGGATTGATGATAGGCTCAGTGCCTCATCATGGTTGGTATCAGCTTTGTGCCATATCGTGGTTGGTGATGGCTAGGTGCCTCATCGTGGATTGACGTTGACTATGGTCATGTTGTGGATTATATTGTGACTTGATCACGTGGACCAGTGGCTCGACCACTTGGTGGATGGCATGACTTGCCGAATTGGTGGGTAGAGGTTGGAGGGTCGATTTAGTAATCCCCTGGTGTGTGGTGGTTGGATACGAGGGTGTGTAGAGGATGGACCCTAGGCTGGGTTGGGTGTATTTTGCATTATTCTCTGTTATGTGGATTGGTGTGGTTTTGGGCTAAGCCCATACGTGGGAATCTGTGGACTAATTACACACTGAGTCGGTTGACTCACCCAAATTTTTACCAAACAATGTAGGTGATTCGTGATGTTTGGATCGGGCTTGGATGGGATTCGAGATGGCCATGCAGACGCAGTTTTTATATTTAGAAACATATACTTTTAATTTCGGTTTAATTGGGTTGTTTTATTATAATATGGCCATTTAACTATTTTGGGTTTTCATTATGGTTTATGCTAGACTAGACATGAATTAGTAATTGCAAACAATTTCAAATAATGACATTTGATGATTTTAAAAAAACTTAACTAAGGTTTTCTAATTGAGATTCTCGTAATTACTCGGATTCTTTTAAAGATTTCAAAAGGACCCATTTTCAACTAACCTTGAACTTCAAATTGTTTTTCAAATGAAACGTCTCTCTAAGAAATTGAATCCTATTTTAAAACCTAATCATTAAGGATTTAGTTTAGCACTTGTTTTCATGCCGACCCTAACACTGCTAAAAGCAAGTTTTATCATCACTTAGCCGATTTCAACCTAAGGTTTTCCAGTAGCATTCCGAATTCGGCCGTAGTGTTTTGGGCCGGGTTTGGGGTGTTACAACGGATCTTATTATTATTTGATTTATAAGATAAATACTTGTTATTATTCTTAATTGTGAGTTTTTATTCTTGTTTTGATAATTCAGGTTATTGATTCAAGTCGAATGTGCTTATTCAGAGGAGCAAAAGTCCCTGTTTAAGAGTAGATCAACATAATTAAGCGGAGTTGATTGCAACCCTAGAAATAGGGCGATAAAAATCTGCCATATTAGAGTCAAATCTAATAAGGGAATCCATGGATCGAGTTAATGCGAGAATAGGGTTTTTAATTAGAAAGAAATTTCAATTAATCAACCTAGAGTTAGTTGTTTTTAGTCTTGAAAGAGATATTAACATAAATCAGGGGTTTCTACGGATTAAGTCAAGTGAATAAATCAAATAAATCATAAGTAATAAGTGAAGTCTAGGTGGATTCTTCCTTAGGTATTGCCTTTATCATATAAGTTGTCTAAAAGTATTTTCCAAATTCGTTCTATGTCGTGTTTTTAATTAAGTTTTTAGTTTAAAAGAAATCACCCCAATTTTTAGGCTAGATAATAAAAAGATAGTAATTACTAGTACTCTTGGTCCTTGTGGATACGATATTACTGGTCTTACCATAACTATACTATTGAACGATAGGTGCGCTTGCCTTTATTGTGATCGTAGTTAGTTAGAGACACATCACGGGTTCTTGATGAATTGTATGTACTCCCTCTGAATGTTTGAAATGTGCGGTATCCTTGCTGAAAGATATAGCTTATCATTGGTGGAAAACCATATCTTCAATTGTACTGCGAGAAAATGTTATGTGGGGATTCTTCCAAACTGAGTTTAGAAAGAAATATATTAGCCAGAGGTTCCTAGGTTAGAACAAGAAGGAATTTTTAGAACTCAATCAGGGAAATATGACAGTAGCCGAGTATAAACGAGAGTTTGTTAGACTGAGCAAGTATGCTACTGACTGGGTTCAGACTGAAGCCGATATGTGCAAACGATTTGAAGAAGGGCTGAATGAGGACATTAAGTTGTTGATTGGGATTTTGGAATTAAGGGAATTTGCGGTATTGGCTGAAAGATCCCACAAGGCTGAGGAATTAAGTAAAAAGAAGAAGCAAGACGAAAGAGAAGCTCAGGTTCCGAGTAAAATATTTACGAGCAAGACGCAAACATCTACCTTAAAGAAACCAAGAAGTTTCCAAGAATGTTTGTAACACCCCTTACCCGTATTCGAAACCAGAACCAAGTTTGAGGCATTACCTAACTTATCTCACTAAAACATATCACATTGAGCTATAAAATTTTATTTAAGCCCATCTCTTACTCATTCACAACCTACGAGGCCCTAAACATACCATCAAGAGGTTTCGGGATTTAACCGGGAACTTTTACGAACTTTGAAAACTTTTCATAAAAATAGGGGCTACACGCCCATGTATGTAACACCCCTTACCCGGATTCTACATCGGAACTAGTCTTAAGGCATTACCTTAACAAAATCCTCATGTTCGCCACTCAGGCTCATCGACTTCTCTCAAAATCATCTCAACAATGAGGCCTCATTCATAAATACGAGGGCTCTCAAGACTATTCCAGAACTTTTTCAAATCTTAAAAATTTTTCTCTTTTGTATAGGGCTAACACGCCCGTGTAAGAAGAGACACGCCCGTGTGTAGTCACACATGCCCATGTGTAGTCACACACGCCCATGCCTTCAACCCGTGGTAAACATTAACTTCACCCACACGGCCTAAAAGCTTAGTCACATGCCCGTGTGACTAGCTCGTGGTCTATCCTAACTTAAAAGATCAACCTGTAGGGGACGCATGGCAAGAGCACACACCCGTGTACTGACTGTGTGTCACACATGGTCTAGACACACGCCAGTGTATCTATTCACATGGACAAGAACAAAGCTATTTGCTAAGCTCTTCTCACCCCTATGGCATTCACAACATGAACTCATACAACACATCCATAATCAACTTAAATTTAAAAGAAATCTCACATAGAAAACTACATCTTTTCATATCATATGATAGCCAACAACTATGGCATTATACAAAATTCACTATCCATCTAAAGGCCAACACATCTTACCCATTTACAACAAAAATTCACTAACTTGTCTAGCCCCTGTACATGCCATATACAAAACATTGAATCTCATATACCAGAGTGTGTTGATATGTGGGTTATCTTCTAATGATCCTTGTATCTCGATTCACCACTTTTACTCTACAAACAAAGGAAAAGAAAAGGGAGTAAGCTTTGAGCTTAGTAAGTTTACACATAAACAATTAAGCATCATAGTATAAGCTAAACAACAATTAGCATTATACTAACATATAATGTACAACTATGCTTACTCTTTCTATTCCTTACCACATTTCCAACACTTTATGAATCACATAATCATAACCATTGGTATGCACCCCTGCATTCAATATCACAATTACACAATATACAACACATCGTCATTTCTCGATAACACATCCACACAGATATACTATTCACTACTATCACCACACAGCTAATCAACACAGCTAAATCACACAGCTAATCCATACAACTAATGTTTCGATGGTTTCGCACCTAGCCCACCACAATCAATTAATATGGTAGTATCGCACTTAGCCTACCGCAAAGGGAACCATAGTGGTCTCGCACTTAGCCCACTAGACGATATACCTAACGATAGCATTGCACATAGCCAGCTCATCGTTAATATGCATTAGGATGGCATCGCACTTAGCCCACCATCTAGCATTATCAATACACATTCACATGTTTACTTACTCTATCATTCATTCACAAATTCTAACACATTTATCCCACATAGGTTCTCAATCATTCTCAATCATTCTCAACCATTCTCAATCATTCTCAATCATTCTCAATCATGCTACACACTAGCTAGCATAAATAAATTTGTAAGTATAAATGCATTGTTTATGCATAGACTTACCTCGATACTCAAAAGTATAGAAACGTGCAATTTAGTCCACCACCTTGCTCTTGCCTCGATTTCGATCTGGGCTTTGTCTTTCTTGATCTATAATAAATAAATCAACTTATGCAATACACACATTGACTAAATTGACTCACATCTCATACTTTAGCAAAATTTCTATTTTGCCCTAAAACTTTCTCATATTTACACTTTAGCCTCAAGGCTTGTAAAGTAATTTTATTCAACTTTCTAGCCTTTCATGCTAAACCGAACCACTTACTCAACTAAAGCATTCATCAATTCTCACTAAATCATACATGTATGACCAAACTAAAGTTTTTCACAAACTAGTCCCTACATGCATTTTCATGGAAAAAATCACTTAGCAAAAGATGTTTCTACTACATCAAGCTTTCATATTCTTCCATAAAACATCAAAATACATGCATGTCATACATATGTACATTTTTGAACATCCATCATAGCTCACCAAATAACTAAAAATAGCTTGCTCATGCTACTAGGACTTCAAAAATACGAAGAATATCAAAAACCGGGCTTAGGAGCACTTACCACCAAGCTTGAAAAATTTGAAGAACCCTAACAATGGCTATTGAAATTTTTAGTAGCTTATGGGAGAAGATGAATGAATTTTTATCATCTTTTCACCTATTTAATCATTTAAATTACTAAATGACCAAAATGCCCTTTTGATAAACTTACTATTTTAACTCATCTAAGCCCAATTTTGTCCAAAACCTAAAAATTGGGAAATTATTCATTAAAGACCTCTAATTGATATTCTAAAGCAATTTCACACAAATAGCTTCTAGAACATCACATTTTGTAACTTTTGCAATTTAGTCCTTTTATACAATTTAATCGAAATTTCTCAAAATTGCTTCATGAAACTTTTACACTAGCATGCATTCATAGCATAAACCTCAAAAACTCATTCATAACCCTCGGATTTATGGTCTCGCACCACTATTCTAACTAGACCCTAAACTGGGATGTTACAACTCTCCCCCTTTAAGAGATTTTTGCCTTCGAAAATCTTACTAGTAAAGAGGTAAGGATGTTGTTCTCTCATAGTTTCTTCTGTTTCCCATGTAGCTTCTTCCATACCGTGTTTCTGCCATAACACTTTCACTAGTGCTATGCTCTTATTTCTCAACTATTTCACTTCTCGAGCCAAGATCTTAATCGGCTCCTCTTCATAAGACATATCCGATCTTATCTCAATTTCCATTGGAGGAATCACATGTGAAGGATCGGAGCGATACCGTCGTAACATTGATGCATGGAACACATTATGAATCTTTTTCGACTCGACCGGCAAAGCCAACCGATAAGCTACTGGCCCAATTCTGTATGTAATCTCATACGGCCCTATGAATCTTGGACTCAATTTCCTTTTTTGTCCAAACCTCATAATCTTCTTCCACAGAGACACCTTCAAAAACACTTTATCACCCACTTCAAACTCGATCTCTTTTCTTTTTAAATCCGCGTACGACTTCTATCGGTCCGAAGCAGCTTTCAGACTATTACAGATTACTCTCACTTTCTCTTCAGTTTCTTTCACTAGATCAACTCCATGGATTCATTTCTCACTAAGCTCGGTCCAATACAAGGGAGTTCGACACTTACGACCATACAAGGCCTCATACGGAGCCATCCGTATACTTGACTGATAACTGTTGTTGTAGGCAAATTCGACCAAATATAGATATCTTTCCCAACTACCCTCGAATTCTAAAACACAGCACCGGAGCATATCCTCAAGAACTTGGATCACCCTCTCAGACTGGCTATCAGTTTGCGGATGGAACGCAGTACTGAAATTCAACCTCGTACCCATGGCTTCTTGCAACTTCTTTCAAAACCTTGAAGTAAACCTTGGATCTCCATTCGATATAATAGACATAGGTACACCATGCAATCTTACTATCTTTACCATATACAACTCAGCTAATTTATCTAGTGAATAATCAACACGTACTGGGATAAAGTGAGCTAACTTTGTTAACCTGTCCACAACAACCCACACAACATCCTTCTTTCTCAGAGTCATAGGCAACCCCGTCACAAAGCCTATGGTAACCCGATCCCATTTCCATTCAGGAACCACCACTGGTTGAAGCAATCCCGAAGGCACTTGATGTTCAGCTTTCACTTGTTGACAAATCAAACACTTTGCCACAAACTCTGAAATATCTCTTTTCATACCCGGCCACCAATAAAACTTCCTTAAGTTATTGTATATTTTTGTACTGCCCGAATGTATTGGCAACCATCCACTATGGGCCTCATGCAAAACTTTTCGAATTAATTCTTCATTTTTGGGCACAAAAATACTCTCACGATACATCAAACAACCATTCGAGTCCACTCAAAAATTAGGGTCAATTTCTGATTTGCACTTAGCTCTCTTGGCTTGCATCTCATTGTCATTCCTCTGAGTCTCACATATCTGTTGAACAAATAGTGGCTTAGCTCTCAACTTTGCCAAAATAGCACCATCATCAGACAATGCTAAACTCGTACCCATAACTTTTAGAGCACACAAGGATTTCCTACTCAGGGCATCTGCAACCACATTCACTTTTCTCGGGTGGTAGTCAATAACTAACTCATAGTCTTTCAACAACTCCAGCCACCGCCTCTATCTCAGATTCAGATCCTTCTGATCCATTAAATATCTTAAACTCTTATGATCTGTAAAGATTTGGTATTTCTCACCATACAAATAATGTCGCCAAATCTTTAATGCAAAAACAATCGCTGCCAACTCCAAATCATGGGTTGGATAATTCTTCTCATGCGACTTTAGCTGCCTTGAGGCGTAAGCGACTACCTTACCCTCTTGCATCAATACGCAACCGAGACTATTAAACGATGCATCACTAGAAACCACAAATTCTTTCCCTAATTCTGGCTGAACCAAAATCGGTGCCTCTGTCAACATTGTTTTTAGTCTCTCAAAACTCTGTTGACATGTCTCAGACCATTCAAACTTGACATCTTTATGTAGTAGTTTCGTCATTGGGGTAGCAATAATAGATAACTCCTTCAGAAACATATGTAATATCCTGCTAATCCCAATAAGCTTCAACCTCTGACACATTCCTCGGCTGTTTCCAATCCACAAGCCGAAATCTTACTTGGGTCAACTCTGACACCATCACCCGACACAATGTCTCCCAAAAATCTGACCTCTCTAAAGCAAAACTCGCTGTTGCTAAACTTAGCATACAACTACTTATCTCTTAAAGTTTGCAAGACAATTCTCAAATGCTCCTCATGATCGTTCTTATTCCGAGAATAGTTCAATATGTTGTCAATGACATAAAAATTGCAGGTGCATTTGTCAAACCAAACGACATAACCAAAAACTCATAATGGTCATACCTTGTTCAAAATGCAGTCTTCAACACATCTTGCTCTTTCACTCTGAGCTGGTAATAGCCCGACCTCAGGTCTATCTTAGAGAACACTGTAGCTCCTTTCAATTGATCAAAAAGATTATCAATCCTTGGTAAAGGATACCTATTCTTCACCGTCACCTTGTTGAGTTGTCTATAGTCTATACACAGCCTCATAGACCCATCTTTCTTCTTCACAAATAATACCGGAGCACCCCACGGTGAGTAACTCGGTCTTACGAAACCCTTATTTGTCAAATCTTGCAACTATATCTTCAGCTCTTTTAACTCTACAGGTGCCATTCTATAAGGAGCAATAGAAATCGATGCCGTTCCTAGAATCAATCCAATCCCAAACTCTACCTCTCTCATTGGAGGTAATCTGGGTAATTCTTCCGGGAATACATCTGGATACTCGTATACCACTGGCACTGTTTTGAACTTTACCCCACTCTCTCGAGTATTCATCACAAAGGAGAGATAGGACTCAAAACCTTTTCTCTAACATTTCTCCATCACTAAGGAAGAAATCATCACAGGTAAACTATCTGTTCCACCTGATTGAACCCAAACCACATCTCCACTCTCACATTTCAACTAAATGTACTTACTACCACAGTTCACTAACATTATGGGTAGTTAACCAATCCATACCTAGGATTAAATCAAACTCATCAAACGGTAACAACATCATGTCTACTGAAAAACAATGATTCTCAAACATCAAAGGACAATTTTTACACACCTTGTCCACCAACTCATGCTTTCCTAACAGGTTTGACACCTTAACCACAATATTTGTAGACTCAACGGTCATACTCAAACTAGATGCTAATCTCATGCAAATATAAGAATGAGTAAACCCTGGATCTATTAAAGCAATAATAAGGGTGTAAAAGAGAGAAAAAAGTACCTGTTATCACATCTGGGGAGGATGCCTCTTCGCGAGTGCGAATAGCATACGTCCTTGCAGGTGCCCGACCCTCCGGTCTCACAACAGAATCTTTAGACGTACCTTTACCATAAGCCCCACCTCTTGGGTTCCTTGGTGGTCTACCCCTTGTAGACACGTCACTGGGTCTCATCTCTTGCTTCTCTTCTTTATCATCCCTTTCGGGGCAGTTTCGAATAAAATGGTCGGGGAAACCACCCTTATAACATTTTTGACTATTTCCCCAACACTCTCTGGTGTGATACCTACCACAATTGGGACACTCCGGTTTACTCTTCGTATTGCCCACACTTTCCATCTAGGTAGCTCGGACTCTCAAACATGAATGAATATTGTCCGAGTCTCGATGCGAATATCCCACTGAGGCTATCGTCTGAAGATTCACTTTCTTGGACCTTTTTGACTGGGCTTGATACGACTTGCCCATCGACCTTTTTCTAACATCTCGGGCTTCACTCATAGACTTTTTCTTCTCTTTACTCAACACTTCAGCCTTACTTGCCCTTTCCACTAGTACCACAAACTCTTTCAACTCCAAAATACCCACTAGGAGTTTGATGTCCTCATTCAGTCCATCCTCGAACCTCTTACACAATATGGTCTCCGTTGACACACATTCTTGAGCGTATTTTCTAAGCCTAACAAACTCATTGAAACACCCCAAACCCGGCCCACGAGCCTTGACCGGATCTGGTATATTCCTTGAGTAAAAAATTTTCAAATCTTGTTTGTTGATTTGGAAAATATGGATGGTTTTGAAGAACATTTGATTTGTGTTGGGTTCAGATTGGAAATGATGTTGTTTATGTGGCAAAACATTTAAATGTTTGTTTACATTTTTAAGAAAATTTATTTAGTCTCAATTTAATAATAACCTTATCATAATAAACCAATTTTAAACACTTACTTAAAACAATTAATAATAATGGCCATAATTACACCAAAAACAAATCCCGAATAAATCTGAAATACTTAAGTATAGAAAGTCCAAAATAAAATAAACACTGAGCTGAGCATGGCCACCACTAAGCTCCTGCCGACCCGGTCCATTATTGAGTGCCACCTGAAACATATCCCACAACGGGGTGAGTCAAACGGACTCAGTGTATAACCACCATCACTAAGTCCCAATAGTTTATGCATATCAGTTCATACATGTATATATAGCAGAAATATAGGTAATGATGCAATCCCAAACCCAAACCTATATAACCATCCGCTGCACATCACCCGCACCAACCATAACACCGTGGGGACTACTAAGTCGACCCTCCATCCGCTACACATCATCGAAGGCGATCGTTGCGGGCGACTTGCACATCACCCTTATAAATTGTGGCATAGCCACCAGATAATATTTTGTGACGTAAGTCACCACATTCGATTTCGTGACATGAGTCACCACATTCAGATATTGTGGTATAAACCACCAGATCACTTCCACTTTTCATATCACCCATATGCCTCATGTCATACAAATCATGCCAATAGCTTATCTTATGCCTTATTCACATTCGTTACCGTTTCACATGTGTGCCATAACAGATATTCATAATATTATAACCACAATAGTAGTAGGTTAATGTACCTGAGTACTTTGTACCATTGCATGGTACCCTTAGCCATATTTTGCATATTCTTATTAACACATTTATTAAAACATTACCATAAATCTATTAAGACTTAGGGTTAGGGCTATACACTTGATTTACTTAACGAGTTCATTGAAATCCCGAAAATCCCGATCTAATGCTTTAGATCCTTAGTTCCTACATTCGGCCAATCACTTAGTGTTTTAGCAAAAAGCCTTTCGGCTAAATAATCAAATCTCGAAGGATTATTACAACCAAAATCCTTACCTTGCTGCCGATTTGATTACTAATCAAATCCTGAAACTTTGTGATGTTCCCTCTTGCAATCGGCCAACTCCTAAATCACTTAACCGGTTAGTTCGACTTTTGAACGAAATAAGAAACAAATCTAAGTCACTAAATATAGCCTTGGCCGAATATCACATGCACTTACCTTGTGGATCTAAATACTGAAATATCACTTATCCTTGGTCTCTGTCGAAATCCCTACAAGCACTATGTCAGATCCAATTCCAACATTTGAATACATGGCCTTCGGCCTAATCTTTCACCTTACTTACCTTAGGTCTGAAATCCCGAATGATCTCCCTAGAAGTTGGCTACTATGGAAATCCCGAAAGATCTTTCCATGTTTCGGCCATGAACCAAAATGGATTAGTCCTTAAGTTTCGGCTAAAAGAAGTGAGAATCGAATAACAACTAATCTTACCCTTAATACTGTAGTCGACTGTACTCTTGCCTGACACCACTTGAGAGATTCGGCTATAGCTAGATGTTGATCAACAATTTTTTGGCTTTTGGGGTGTAATGGACAATCGGTTGGGGTTATTCTCTTGATTGAGTTTGCAAAAGAAGAAGAAGGTTGATGATGGAGATTCGACTAGAACACAGGGTATTTCGGCTTTGACAAAGTAAAAGAGAAGAGAGGATATTTGCTAGAGAATTCGGCAGAGGTACAAAAGAAAGAATAATGGTCTTACTCTCCTTCCTTGGCCGAAAATACCACCAAAAGAGCCCCCCCAATCGGCCAACTCTCCTTCCCCTATCCAATCCCCTATTTTCTCTCCTCTTTACTCATTTACAATTAATTCAAATAAATCATCAATTATCCTTTACTTTAGCCGAAATTTTAAAAGGATTAGACCACATCTTAAACTCATCCCTTAGTGCCCCATTGCCGTCCACTACTGCTCAACCTTGCAGCAAAATAAAACTTTTTTATTTGCTTCCCACGTTGCTCGAACCTAGGCCCTTGCACCCTGCTTGTGGCGTCACATATTGAGTCCCTAAGTGGCACCTCTAAGCCACTTAAACAAACCCATTTTTGTGTCATATTTCCCCTACTAATTTTCTTAAGGCCTCTTAGGCTTAGCTCCCTCTTTGAAACTTAAAATTAAATAATTTCTAAAGCATTTATCTACACTCTGAAGTTCACAAAATTCGAACAACACAATCAGAACACACATAGGCATGCTACTTCATACAATTTAGCATTAATGCATAAGCCATAAATCCAAATATTACAGTTTTACCCCCTTAAAATAATTTTGATCTCGAAATTACCTGGCTAGAATAGGTGGGGGTATTGCTATCGCATTGCTTTTTTCGGCTCCCAAGAAGCTTCTTTCGATCCATGGTTATGCTACAACACTTTGACCAGAGGGACTGACTTCCTCTGAAGCACCTTCACATCTCGTTCGAATCAATCGGCTCTTCCTCATAGGGATGATCGGTCTCGGCTCCACCTCCTCAACCGGTATTATATGAGTTGGATTCGATCAAGAGTAACGTAGCATAGAAACATGGAACACGTCGTGCATCTGCTTCAACTCGTGGCAACTCTAAGCGGTATGCCTTGGTCCAACTCACTTTAATACCGATAAGGTCCTATAAACCTTGGGCTTAACTTCCCTTTGCGACCAAATCTCATCACCTTCTTCGAAGGTGAAACTTTGAGAAACACTTGATCTCCCACAGTAAATTCTATATCCTTCCGTTTGAGATCTGCATATGACTTCTACCTGTCAGATGCCTCCTTCAATCGTGTCTGAATTACCCTAACCTTTTCCTCCGATTCTGCCACAATTTTCAGACCAAAAATTTGAAGTTCTCCCAATTCCGTCCAACATGTGGGAGTGCGACACTTCCATCCATACAGGCATTCAGACGGTGCCATCCGAATACTTGCCTGATAGCTGTTGTTGTACGTAAATTCTGCTAAAGATAAATATTCTTCCCAACTTTCTCTCAAGTCTATCACACATCCCTCAACATATCCTCCAACACTTGATCACTCTGCTCGATCGCCTGTCGATTGTGGATGAAAAGCCGATCAAGTCCAATCGGTGCCTAAAGCTTGATGTAGCGCCTTCCAAAACTGAGATGTGAACCTCAGATCCCTATCCGAGATAATCGACACTGGCACTCCGTGCAACCTTATAATCTCAGCTACATACAACTTTGCCAAATTTCTGTAGAGAATAGTCAACCTACACCGGTATAAAATGTGTAAATTTCGTCAGCCGATCTACTATCACCCATACCGAGTCCTTCTTAGTAGGCGTAAGGGGAAGCCCACTAACGAAGTCCATGGTAATTCTTCCCCACTTCCATTGCAGAATCTTTATCGGTTAAAGCAACCCTGACGGAACTTGGTGTTCAGCCTTAACTTGCTGACACGTTAAGCACTTTCCTACAAATTTGGTAACTTCCTGATTAAGACCAGGCCACCAAAATTGTTCCCTTAGATCTTTGTACAACTTACTACCTCCAGGATGCATAGCATAAGGGCTACTATGCAATTCTCGAAGAATTCTCTGCCTTAACTCCTCGTTCTTTGGCATACAGACCTTACCCTTGAAACACAATACTCCATCGCCATTAATACTATAATCCTTCAACTCCTCGCTCAGACTTTTGTCAAGCTTAGCACTTAGATCATCATCCACCAACTGACCCTCTTTCACCTCATTCAGCCATGTCGGCTTAACTTGCAATTCTGCTAATAAGCTTCCGTCATCATACAAGCTAAGATGTGCAAACATCGCCCTCAGATCCGACACTACTTTCCAACTTAGGGCATCTGCCATAACATTCGCCTTGCCCGGGTGATAGTATATGGAACAATCGTAGTCCTTCAATAATTCCACCCACCTTCGCTGTCTCAGGTTCAACTCTTTCTGAGTCAGCAGATACTTAAGCCTTTTGTGCTCTGTGTAGATCACTGACTTCTCTCCATAAAGATAATGCCTCCATACCTTAAAAGCAAAGACCACTGCCGCCAACTCTAAATCGTGCGTCGGGTAGTTAACCTCGTGTGGCCATCAACTCTAGGCCTCTTTTACACATTCCCAGAAGACCCTGCTGATCCAAAACCTCTCTTTTGCCTGTTTCAGTCCATATTATGTATCACAGAGTCCTTAATCCCTTCAGCTACCTTAGCCTTCTCCACCAACACGGCAAACTCTCGCTCCTGCTGTGGAGCTATTAACAACCTCAGGTCATCCCTCAGTCTATCCCCAAACCGGACACATCGCTCATGTTCCGTAGCCACTATACCTTGAGCATATCGGCTCAACCTTAGAAATTTTGCCTCGTACTCCGCTACAGACTTATTTCCCTAGATCAGCCTCAAAAATGCCTTCCTCTGAGCATCAACATAACTAGTTCCAATGTACTTCTTCTGATATGCCGCCTTAAAATATTCCCAAGTAAGATCATCATGGCAAAGACCATCCCGAATCGTGAGCCACCATTGGTATGACTCATCATGGAGTAGCGACACTACCCCTTTCAGTTTCTCCTCGGCAGTCAGGTCCAAATTGTCCATAATCCGTTCCATCGCCTCTAACCAATACTCAGCCGTATTGGGCGCCACACCAGATACTCCACGAAAAAAACTCAGCTCCATTGGGTACCGACTTTCGAGCTCCCATGCCTCCACCTGCTCTAGCTACCCTTTTCAGGACTCGCAGCATTGCCTGTGATACTGCATCATCCCCCGTCTGATCTTGATATTCCACATCAGCGGCTGGTGGTGGTGGCATTTCATTTTTGAACCCTTGTCCAGACCTAACGGGCTCCGACACGGTTATTCGGCCTCTACCACGACCACGCACGTTACGAACACGTCCCCTAGAATTCATGCTTCTGAATTGCGTTTATCTGATTTAAGAATTTTATGAATTAGTTTTGTTCCACTGATTTATCACGAACAGTCTTATGTGTAATAGTTCTAAGGAGTAGTTCTTTCGAATTCATACACACACACAGTCTCAAATTCATTCAGTCAATCATGAACTTGCTTTCATTATGGAAAAGTGTTGTAGTTATTATTTTTGTTGTTTTCCACTACCCAGGGGTATTTTCAAAATTTTTATCCTATAGGGGTATTTTGGTAATTTTCAAATTAGGGTATTTGAAAATTTCACAAAGTAGAGATTTTTGGTATTTTTACAAAATTGAATTACTTGGTAAGAAAATTTCAAGGGTAAAATGGTAATTTTATAAACTGAGGGTATTTTTGTAATTTTTCCAAATCAGGGGCATTTCGATAATTTTTGCAAAATATGGTTCCTGGTGACTTTCAAAATAAGGGTATTTTAGAAATTTTAATTTTGAGGATACTTTGGTAACTTTCCACACTGAGGGTATTTTGGTCATTTGCACAGGTTAGGGGTAATTTGGTCAATTTGCAAATCAAGGGTATTTTGGTCATTTTTTTTAAACGAGGGTACTTTTAGAATTTCAAAATCATGATTTGTCTTTAGAATTTCACAAAACAAGGTGACGGGTCCCTTTCGGGTTTTAGTTATTGAGTTTAGCCTGCGACTGAGTCCTCTTGATTAGGGTGAACCGTCACTACACACCAGGTAGGATTCGAGCGGTGAGGAGGTGAGTCACTAGGACTGCTTAAATACCAAGCTCCCACTGAATCCAATCCTAGACATGCACACAACGGTTGCCACACCCTTAACTCGACGACCCAGACACAGGTTTGTTTGGTTAGACTTTAAGTTTTATGTAACTTGGTGTTGAAGTAGGCTAATCCTAGGGTTTAATTCCTAATTTACTAATCTACGTCCCTATAAGTCCCACATACAAATCACAAAAGAGTTAGGAGTACTTACCTGGTGGACTTCGGGCCGGAGACTTAGGTGCCATGCCAGAAAACCTGCTCATTTCACAAAAATTTTCACAAAATTCATTTGGGCTTGATTTTGAAAATGTTATGGGCTTTAAAACCCAAGGCCGAGAGTTTAAAACTGGGCTCTAATACCAAAACTGAAACACCCCAAACCCGTCCCACGAGCCTTGACCAGATCTGGTATGTTCCTTGAGTAAAAACTTTTCAAATCTTGTTTGTTGATTTGGAAAATATGGATGGTTTTGAAGAACATTTGATTTGTGTTGGGTTTGATTGGAAACAGTGTTGTTTATGTGTCAAAACATTTAAATGTTTGTTTACATTTTAAGAAAATTTATTTAGTCTCAATTTAATAATAACCTTATCATAATAAACCAATTTTAAACACTTACTTAAAATAGTTAATAATAATGGCCATAATTACACCAAAACAAATCCGAATAAATCCAAAATACTTAAGTATAGAAAGTCCAAAATAAAATAAACGTTGAGCTGAGCATGGCCACCACTAAGCTCCTGCCGACCCGGTCCATTACTGAGTGTCACCTGAAACATATCCCACAACGGGGTGAGTCAAACGGACTCAGTGTATAACCACCATCACTAAGTCTCAATAGTTTAGGCATATCAGTTCATACATGTACATATAGCAGAAATATAGGTAATGATGCAATCCCGAACCCAAACCTATATAACCATCCGCTACACATCACCCGTACCAACCATCACACCGTGGGGACTACTAAGTCGACCCTCCATCTGCTACACATCATCGAAGGCGATCGGCTGCAGACGACTTGCACATCGCCTTATAAATTCGTGGCATAGCCACCAGATAGTATTTTGTGACGAAGTCACCATATTCGATTTCGTGACCGAGTCACCACATTCGAATATTGTGGTATAAACCACCGATCACTTCCCTTTTCATATCACCCATATGCCCCATGTCATACAAATCATGCCAATAGCTTATCTTATGCCTTATTCACATTCGTTATAGTTTCACATGTGTGCCATAATGTATATTCATAATATTATAACTACGGTAGTAGTAGGTTAACGTACTGAGTACTTTGTACCATTGCATGGTACCCTTAGCCACATTTTGCATATTCTTATTAACACATTTATTAAAACATTACCATAAATCTATTAAGACTTAGGTTAGGGCTACACACCGATTTACTTAACGAGTTCATTGAAATCCTCGAAAATCCCGATCTAATGCTTTAGATCCTTAGTTCCTACATTCGCCAATCACTTAGTGTTTTAGCAAAAAGCCTTTCGCTAAATAATCAAATCTCAAGGATTATTGTAACCAAAATCCTTACCTTGTTTGTCGATTTGATTACTAATCAAACTCAAACTTTGTAATGTTCCTCTTGCAATCGACCAACTACTAAATCACTTAACAAGTTAGTTCGACTTTTGAATGAAATAAGAAACAGATCTAAGTCACTAAATATAGCCTTGGCCGAATATCACATGCACTTACCTTGTGGATCTAAATCCCGAAATATCACTTGTCCTTGGTCTCTGTCAAAATCCCTACAAGCACTATGTCAGATCCAATTCCAACATTTGAATACATGGCCTTCGGCCTAATCTTTCACCTTACTTACCTTAGGTCTAAAATCCCGAATGATCTCCCTAGAAGTTGGCTACTATGGAAATCCCGAAAGATCTTTCCATGTTTTGGCTAAGAACCACAATGGATTAGTCCTTAAGTTTCAGCTAAAAGAAGTGAGAATCAAATAACAACTAATCTTACCCTTAATACTGTAGTCGACTGTACTCCTGTCTGACACCACTTGAGAGATTCGGCTATAGCTAGATGTTGATCAACAATTTTTGGCTTTTGGGGTTTAATGGACAATCGGCTAGGGGTTATTGGTATATTCGGCTCTTGATTGAGTTTGCAAAAGAAGAAGAAGGTTGATGATGGAGATTCGGCTAGAACACAGGGTATTTCGGCTTTGACAAAGTAAAAGAGAAGAGAGGATATTTGCTAGAGAATTCGGCAGAGGTACAAAAGAAAGAATAATGGTCTTACTCTCCTTCCTTGGCTGAAAATACCACCAAAAGAGCCCCCCAATCGGCCAACTCTCCTTCCCCTATCCAATCCCCTATTTTCTCTCCTCTTTACTCATTTACAATTAATTCAAATAAATCATCAATTATCCTTTACTTTAGCTGAAATTTTAAAAGGATTAGACCACATCTTAAACTCATCCCTTAGTGCCCCATTGCCGTCCACTACTGCTCAACCTTGCAGCAAAATAAAACTCTTTTATTTGCTTCCCACGTTGCTCGAACCTAGGCCCTTGCACCCTGCTTGTGGCGTCACATACTGAGTCCCTAAGTGGCGCCTCCAAGCCACTTAAACAAGCCCATTTTTGTGTCATATTTCCCCTACTAATTTTCTTATGGCCTCTTAGGCTTAGCTCCCTCTTTGAAACTTAAAATTAAATAATTTCTAAAGCATTTATCGCACTCAAGTTCATAAAATTCGTACAACACAATCAGAACACCCATAGGCATGCTACTTCATACAATTTAGCATTAATGCATAAGCCATAAATCTGGATATTACACTCACGTTCGTACTCTGCTACTGACATTCTTCCTTGCTTCAACTCGAGGAATTCTTTCCTCTTCGATCTGTAAATCGTTGGCTTATATACTTTTTCTGGAACTCTTCCAGAAAGAAGTCCCACGTCACCCGCTCTTTCGGGACCACTAACGTTATTGTCTTCCACCAATGGTATGCCGAATCTCTCAACAAGGATACGGCACACTTCAAGCTCTCTTCAGGTGTACATGAGAGTTCATCAAACACTCCCATCGAGTTCTCTAACCAGAACTCCGCCCTCTCAGGGTCGTCATCTACCTTTGCTCTAAACTCCTCGGCTCCGTACTTCCTAATCTTATCCACTTGGGGGTTCGATATCCTCACTACATCAATACCTTGCGGAGCCACTGGGTTTGGCTAAGGTATAAGAGGAGGTGGAGGAGGTTGAGCATTAGGGTTCACTCGAAAAAAGTCCAAGTACCAATCGCCTATCAACTGGAGAAAAGCCTCTCGTGCCTCTTCCCCTTGACCCCTAGCCTTGGGTCCACTTTGTACAGGCACGGTCCCTTGCGCAGGAGCCGGTACATTACTAGCTGCTTCATCAATAGTAAATGGATCGGAATCCATATTCTATAATAAACAAGATTTAAAATCATTAGAAGCCACCATATTATCATTGTACACTAATGGCATGTATAGCTAGACTCTTTACACGTGTTATGGTAGTCCTAGAACTGACTAAACCATAGCTTTGATACCACTAAATGTAACACCCCTTACCTGGATTCTACGTCGGAACCAGTCTTAAGGCGTTACCTTAACAAAATCCTCACGTTCACCACTCATGCTCATCGACTTCTCTCAAAAGTCATCTCAACAACCTCATTCTCAATTTATAAGGCCTCATTCATAAATACAAGGGCTCTTGAGACTATTTCGAAACTTTTTCAAATCTTAAATTTTTTCTCTTTTGTACAGAGCTAACATGCCCTTATAAGAAGAGACATGTTCGTGTGTAGTCACACGCGCCCATGCCTTCAACTCGTGGTAAACACTGACTTCACCCACACGACCTCAAAGCTTACTCACACGCCCGTGTGACTAGCCCGTGGTCTATCCTGACTTAAAAGATTAACCTGCAGGGGACGCACGGCCAGAGCACACGCCTGTGTACTGACCATATGTCACACATGGTCTAGACGCACGCCCGTGTATCTATTCACATAGACAAGAACAAAGCTATTTGCTAAGCTCTTCTCACCCCTATGGCATTCACAACATGCACTCATACAACACATCCATAATCAACTTAAATTTAAAAGAAATCTCACATAGAAAACTACATCTTTTCATATCATATGATAGCCAACAACTATGGCATTATACAAAATTCACTATCCATCTAAAGGCTAACACATCTTACCCATTTACAACAAAAATTCACTAACTTGTCTAGCCCCTATACATGCCATATACAAAACATTGAATCTCATATACCAGAGTGTGTTGATATGTAGGTTATCTTCCAATGATCCTTGTATCTTGATTCACCACTTTTACTCTACAAACAAAGGAAAAGAAAAGGGAGTAAGCTTCAAGCTTAGTAAGTTTACACATAAACAATTAAGCATCATAGTATAAGCTAAACAACAATTAGCATTATACTAACATATAATGTACAACTATGCTTACTCTTTCTATTCCTTACCACATTTCCAACACATTATGAATCACATACTCATAACTATTGGTATGCACCTCTACATTCAATATCACATTTACACAATATACAACACATCGTCATTTCTCGATAACACATCCACACAGATATACTATTCACTACTATTACCACACAGCTAATCCACATAGCTAAATCACACATCTAATCCACAAAGCTAATCCATACAGCTAATGTTTTGGTGGTTTCGCACCTAGCCCACCACAATCAATTAATAAGGTAGTATCGCACTTAGCCTACCGCAAAGGTAATCATAGTGGTCTCGCACTTAGCCCACTAGACGATATACCTAGCGATAGCATTACACATAGCCAACTTATCATTAATATGCATTAGGATGGCATCGAACTTAGCCCACCATCTAGCATTATCAATACACATTCACACGTTTACTTACTCTATCATTCATTCACAAATTCTAACACATTCATCCTACATAGGTTCTCAATCATTCTCAACCATTCTCAATCATTCTTAATCATTCTCAATCATGCTACACATTAGCTAGCATAAATAAATTTGTGCATTGTTTATGCATAGACTTACCTCGATACTCAAAAGTTTGGAAACGTGCAATTTAGTCCACCACCTTGCTTTTGCCTCGGCTTCGATCCGGACTTTGTTTTTCTCGATCTATAATAAATAAATCAGCTTATTCAATACAAACATTGACTAAATTGACTCACATCTCATACTTTAGCAAAATTTCTATTTTTCCCCAAAACTTTCTCATATTTACACTTTAGCCCCAAGGCTCGTAAAGTGATTTTTATTCAACTTTCTAGCCTTTCATGCTAAATTGAACCACTTACTCAACTAAAGCATTCATCAATTCTCACTAAATTACACATGTATGACCAAACATATTTATATGCATGTCATACATATTTACCTTTTTGAACATCCATCATAGCTCACCAAATAGCTAAAAACAGCTTGCTCATGCTACTAGGACTTCAAAAATACAAAGAATATAAAAAACCGGCTTAGGAGCACTTACCACCAAGCTTGAAAAATTTGAAGAACCCTAACAATGGCTATTGAAATTTTTGGCAGCTTAGGGGAGAAGATGAATGAATTTTTATCATCTTTTCACCTATTTAATCATTTAAATTACTAAATGATCAAAATGCCCTTTTTGATAAACTTCCTATTTTAACTCATCTAAGCCCAATTTTGTCCAAAAACTAAAAGTTAGGAAAATTGTTCATTAAGGACCTCTAATTGATATTCTAAAGCAATTTCACACAAATAGCTTATAGAATATCACATTTTGCAACTTTTGCAATTTAGTTCTTTTGGACAATTTAATCGAAATTTCTCAAAATTGCTTCATGAAACTTTCACACTAGCATGCATTCATAGCATAAACCTCAAAAACTCATTCATAACCCTTAAATTTGTGGTCTCGCACCACTATTTTAACTAGACCCTAAATCGAGATGTTACAGTGTGCCCCTAAGACATGCCCTGTTCACCACTCGTGGTTGACATTGACTCATTTCACACGGCTAGACACACGCCCATGTCCCTCACACGACCTCGACACGCCCGTGTCTTAGCCTGTGTGCCAAAATCATTGGCATTCTATTTATGACATCATCACTTTACTAAGGCCACACGGCCAAGGCACACGTCCATGTCCTTAGATCGTATCAATTAAAATCCACATTTAATGTGTAGACTTCACACCTGGGCACACCCCCATGTCCTAGGCCTGCCTCCCACACGATTGAGGCACACAACCGTGTCTCTACTCGTGTGTTTACTACAATGCATACTGACTTGCAATTCTAGCATGCCAGGGGACACATGGTCGATCAACACGCCCTTGGGGCATGTAACATCCTGAATTAAGGCCTAGTCGGAACAGTGATTTCGGGACCACAAATTTGACAAAAGTAAATTTATTTTTATTATATTTTTATGGACTAAAGTTTTACAGAATGAATTCGTGAAAATTTCGTTCAAAAATTTTGACGTTTGGCCACTCAATTTAGTCAAAAGGACTAAATTGTAAAAAGTGCAAAACTTGAGTTCTAGAAGTTTGAGGTGTCAAATTGTTATGAAATTTTAAATAGAGGTTCTTAAATGGTAATTAGCCCATTGGTTAAATTGTTGGATAAAAATGGATATGATATATGTTAGATAAGATATTTTTTTGTAAGGGCATTTTGGTCCTTTTTCAAATTAAATGAATTAAAAACAAAATTAAAATGCCAAATTTGTCCATCTTCTTCATATGGACGAAATTTACCAAGAGAAGACATGCCTAGGGTTTTCCAAACTTTCCAAGCTCATGGTAAGTCCGTTCTAGCCCCGTTTTTCAAGTTATTTACAATTTTGGAGTCCCGGTAGCTCGATTTAGCTTATGCTACCAATAATTCATGCTAGGGCTCATCTTTGGAAAATTACCCATAGGTGAAAAGTGTGTATTTTGATGTTTTATGGTAGAATATGAAGCTTAAAATTATGTTAAAGAACTTTTGTTAAGCGATTTTAAGTGAAAATGAGTAAAACGATATAATCGGTAAAAAAACCTAATGTTCATAAGTGTATGTTAGAGTAAGAATTTGATGTTGCCATAGAAGGGAAAACTGATCAGCATGTTATAAAACATAATAATAAGGGATGAATTTTAATTTTGAGTATTGGGGAAAAGTGTAAATATGTAAAAGTTTAGGGGCAAAAATGTAATTTTGCAAAAGTTGAGTTAAGGACTGTTTTGAATATTAAATTAATTAAATAAGTGAAATGTGATGTTTTAGACCTTGAAAATGAGATTTGGACCTAGAAGTGGAGGAAAATCGAAAATCGAGAAAGTTGGTAAAATGGTCGTTTCGGCATTCGAGGTAAGTTCGTGTGTTAATAATAATGCAATACCATGCTTGAATTGTAATTTTCTATTGATATGGTATAAATTGTATGATTTAATATGTTTAGGAGAAGTTGATGGATGATATGTATGGTATGGAAAATGTGATGTTTATTATGTCATGTGAAATTGAATGGCAAATTAATGTTACAGGAATTGAATGTTAAATTAATATTACATGGGTTGTATGAGTTGCTACACAGTTGTACCTGACGAGATTTCGAAAAGAAAGTTTATATGTAAATAATGCATTTATTTTACTTGTACAATAATTATTTTGCTAGATATTATGGAAATCATTGGGTGATAACTAAAATATGAAAATGAATGGAATGGGAAATTCTCGATTGAACCTTCAGAAAACCGAGAGATACGGACAATATGTAGCTAGGTCACATGAGTGATAAGGGACCTTCACCGTGTGCACAAGAAAGCTACTAGATGGCAAATTTTGATATGTAGATAGGCCATATGGATGATAAGGGACTTTCACTATGTGTGCAAGAAAGCTACGGGATAATAATTTCATATGTAACTAGGTCACATGTGTAATACTGTGTGTATACCATGTGTACAAGAAAGTTACGGCTTATGAGTAGCTAGGTCACATGAGTGGTTCCTAGTGTTGGACACCATGTAGACAAGAAAGCTACGAGATGGAATGGCTAGGTCACATGGGTGATAAGGGACCTTCACCATGTGTACAAGAAAGTCAATTATGTGTAGGTGGAGCTATGTCTTCGAGACCACCGAGTATCAGGCTTTTCCAAAGGGGTTCAACGAGATAATTTACTAATGATGATTGGTGCGATCATGTTTTGAATAAGTGCAAGTGTGACTGTGACCAATTGAGAAATGTGGAAAATGTACGTATGAACAATATGTTTGATATGTAATCGGAAATTGGAAAGGTTGGTATAAGCAAGTGATGAACACAACTAAACTGAAAGAGAGAGCAAATATTTACAATAAAATTGTTTGGACAGCAGCAGTGATATGATTTTGAAAAATCACTAAAAATAGTAGAGATCTAATTATAAGTTGGATGAGATATTTATTTAAAGCTTATTGAGTCTATTTTCATATAAAAGAAACATAGCATACAAATGATTCCTATATTTTGAGATATTTGAATTTTTGTGAGACTGGTTCAGAATGATTACGTGATCCCCTGTTCTCCCTTGTAAAAGTCATTAAAAATTGTACAAAAAAATTGTGGGATATAAATTATATGCCTAAAATCCTGAATGAGTCTAATTTTAAATCAACTAAATAAGAAGGTCATATGAACTCTGTACGAGGAGAAAATTGATTCGTAGGGAAGAGAGGTCAGAATAGTCAAAACAGTAAAATAGGGGAATATTTAATGAATAAACTGTATTTATTGGATAAACCAAAAATTCTGGAACTTTTATGGTAAGAAGATATGTGAGTCTAGTTTGAGGGAAAATTAACGGATCTTAATTTGGAGTTCTGTAGCTCAAGATATAAATAATTTAGTGACTGTGACTCGAGTAGATAGCTTGAGATGAACATGAATAAAAAGTGGAACTATGTTCAATTATGATCGTATTATCTTGAGAACATATTGTGAAGATTTATAAAAGCCTGTTAATAAATCACTTATTATTTACATACTTACTTGCTAAGCTTTGTAGCTTACTTCCATTCATTTCCCATATCATATAGGGTTGAATGCTAACTCGAGTTGGAGATCGCCGGAGATGTAATCACACTATCAAGCTATCATCGTGGGGTAAAAGTGAATACAAACCTCTTAAGTTTATGGCATGTATAGGAGACTTAGTCATTTGTATATGTCATAATTGGTTTGGCCTAAAATATTGGCCTTTAATATTTAGCAGTTCATTTTGTATAATTTGGATGAAATTTTATGACTCAGTTTAATACGTTTTCAAGTGTATGTGTTTTGGTAATGCCTCGTACCCTATTTTGGCGTTGAATATGGGTAAGGGGTGTTACAGGGCTGACCGTGTGTCACACACGGCCTAGACACACACTCGTGTGTCTACCCGTGTGGACAATTAGATGGCTATCTACCAAGCCATTGCCACCCTAACAAGATTTCATACTCAAACCGAACAACTCATAACTCAAAGATACATCTAAGAACTAAATTTATAACAATCACACAAACATAAACTTCATAATTCAATCATCATTGAATATATAAAGTATCAAGTATTGGCCCAATTCTAATGACCATTTACAAAATGACTTTGATACATATTGTAACACCCCGAATTTCTGGGCCTAGTAGAATTGGGCCTATTGGGCCTTGGGTATGGGAGCGTTTAAAATTTTCGAGAATAGAAGAACAACACTAATGCATGTTGGACCTATTAGGTGAGTTATTTTGGAAGGTTGGGGGGCTTCCATGAAGTCTAGGGTTCAAACATGGGCTTTAGGAAAAATTTTGGTTGTAGGTGAATAAAACCCTATGAAACACCCCAAACCCGACCCACAAGCCCTGACCGGATCTGGCATGCTTCTAAAGAAAATCCATTCAAATCTTGTTTGAAACTTTGCTAAAAACTTGTGTATTTTTGAAAACTCTTTAATTTGGGTTGGGCTCAAATTAAGAACCCGTGTTGATAAGGTGTTAAAAATAATTTGATATTTATACTTAAGAAAAATTTTACTTATAACTTTAATATGACAAAAATTATATCATACTAAGAACCTTAGTAGCACATATAAACAATTTAATACTGATGGCCTTATTACATCAAATGAAAACCCGAAATAATTCAAAACTTGGAAATCTTAAAACTATAAAAACAAAATATAACGATCGTCGAATTGAGCATGGCCACCCCTGAGCTTCTCTCGACCCGGTCCATTACTGATCATCACCTGAAAAATAGTCCCACAAGGGGTGAGTCAAACAGACTCAATGTGTACAACCAACACCAAACTCAAATAAATTCAGGCATATCAAATCATACATAATCGTATAGCATTAAATAAAATGATGCAATCCCGAACCCAAGCCTAGTTGTCCATCCGCTACACGTCACTCGTACCAACCATCACACCGTGGGGACTACTAAGTCAACCCTCCATTTGCTACACACCATCGAAGGCAGTCGCTGCAGTCGACGTGCTCATTACCCTTATAATTTCTTGGCATAGCCACCATATACATATTCGTGACATAAGTCACCACATTCATATATTGTGACATAAGTCACCACATTCGGATATTGTGACATAAGTCACCACATTCACATATTGGGTTATAAAACCACCAATTCACTTCCCCTTTACATATCACCCATATGCCCCATGTCATGCAAAACATGCAAAAAAAATTATGCCTTATGCTTTATTCACATTCTTATAGTTTCACTTATGTGCCATAATAGATCGTATTATATTCCTAGTAGGAGTAGGAAAAACGTACCTAAGTACTTTGTACCATCGCATGGAAACTTAGCCACATTCACATTATTATAACATATATATTAAATATTGCCTTACATCTATTAAGAGATAGTGTGGAGTACACACCTGATTTACTTAGCAAATTCACTCCAAATCCCGAAAATCCAATCTACTGCTTTAGATCTTTACTGCCTATATTCGGCCAACCCCAATCTTGTTAGTAAAAAGCCATTCGACTATAAAACCAAATCCTAATAGGATTATTGTAATCAAATTCTTACCTTGGTGCCGATTTCACTACTAATCAATTCCCGAAACGTTGAAATCCTTCAACCTTGTATTCGGCTAAAATCCTTCAACCTTGTATTCGGCTAACATTAGATCACTTAAAGGGTTAGTTTTCGGCTTTTGAATAATTATGAAATAGATCTATGACACCAAACATGGCCTTGGCCGTATACATAGACCCACTTACCTTGCAAATCCCAAATCCCGAAAGCACCACTTGGTTATGGAGATGTCGAAATACCTATACATATGTTAGATCCGATTCTAACATTAAATCAAAAGTAGATAGCCCTTGGCCAAATATACACATGTCTTACCTTGAATCTTTAAAATCCCGAAATATCCTTCCTTGAAGTCGACAACACCTAGATCCCGAAACTTCCTTATGGTCGACTAGAGACAGATCCCGAAAGAGTCCTTCATGGTTTCGGTCAAAGACATTAATAGAGTTAGATTCCTAGTTTAAGAAAAAGAATGGGAACCGAATGACAATTGGCCCTTACCCTTAATACAAAAGTCGACAGCACCTTTGCTTGAAGCCCCTCAAAGATTCAGCTATGAAGACTAGCTAATGCTCAAAAGATTTTGGCTTTTGGGACTTAATGGAGTAATCGGCTTCACAAGGATGAAAAGAGAGAGAGGTATGAGCTTTAGGAAGAATCGGCAATGGTTATTTTAAGGAGGGGTTTCGGCTTTGATTGATTTTGCAAAAGAAGAAGAGTATGTCGAAGGTTCACTTTTGGAGAATCAAAAAGGAAAAAAGAATAATTGGCAAAGAGAATTCGGCAGAGGAAAAGAAAGAATGAAGAGTAGCCACCCTTTTCCCCTTTTTGCCGAAATTAGTTTACCTAGAGACCCTTATTCGGCCAACTCTCCCTATTCTGATAGCTTTATCTCTCAATTATCACCTTATTCAAATTAATAAAATTAATCCAACATTTATCCCTTATCTAGCCAAATTTTAAAAAGGATTAAACTCCTCCCTTGAGTTCTTTAGTGCCGTCCACCTCTCTGCTCCTTGCTCTACAGATAATGCCCCAAGCCACTTTTCCAAGGCGTTTTTTTGTGACATGACTCATGTGGAATTTTTTTAAAACCTCTTTCGCCAGGTGCCTTCTTGACGCAAAAATAAACGCTCCTTCCTGCTTCCTTTGCAACTCGAACCAAGGCCCTTATCCCCACTGCACATGGCGTCTATTGCCACTTTACCACATGATTTCTTGTGGCATTAATTCCCTAAAAATTCCTTTAAAGCCTCCTTAGCCCAGTTCCCCTTTTTGACACAAAAATAAAAGTCTCTAATACTTCCCACGATACTCGAACCTCTTCCCTTCCTCCTAGCCTATGATGTCATGCACCAAGGCCCTAAGTGGCGCCTTGTAGCCACTTTACCAGGCCCACTTTCATGTCCATAAACTCCTAAGATTTTCTTTAAGGCCTCATTCGCCTAGTTTCTCATTTTGGACTTAAAATCCAACATTTTTCCAAAGCTTTCCCCTTCATCATTGGGTTCTAAAAACTCCTAAAACATACTCAACCACACTTAAAGCCTACTAACACTTGAGTTATGCTCCAAACGCATAACCCCTAATTTAGGATAATACACCCTAGGAGTAAGTAAGTAGGCTTTAAGAATAAATTGTGGGAAAAAAATGACACAAGGAAGGGAGTGGTCTAGTGGCAAGGCGCCATTAAAGGTGTAAGGGAGAGCTTGGGTTCAAGTCTTGGCACTTGCAATTCATTTTGATTTCCTTTTAAATGAATTTAGATTGCCCATAGGCTTATATTTAGTTGTTCTTATTTTATTACACAAGGAGCTAGTTGGTAAAGTGGCTAGCGGCGTGGATTAAGTTACAGGGGAGCCTGAGTTCGAATCCCATTGCAAGCAAAAAGGGATATTTATTTTGCTAAGTTGGGACAGCAGGTGGTTGCGATGGAATTAACCTCTACTGAAGGTGAAATCCTACATCGGGAAGCTAGCATGAGAGTAGGGGAGAAGCTGGCTTTAAATAGAGCGATCTATGAGGAGAGTAAGGATACCTTGGTTGGCATTTGGGCATAGGAGTGTTCAGAGCGCGGATTAACTCTAGATTCCTATCAGGTGTGTATTTCATACTACTCTAGTTGTAGAGCGGCAAATGCCGAAATACCGGTCACACGATGATGGTAGCCACACGAGCGTGTGAGCACACGTGTGGGAGCTTTGACGCGATAGTTGAGGCCATCATGAGTGTTCTTATGGGGGCCACGATGGGTCGAAAGGGGCCATGCGGGGCCAATGGGCTTGTGGGCCCAATCAGATATGAAACACCCCAAACTTGGCCCATAAGCCCTGACCGAATCTGGCATGCTTCTAAAGAAAATCTATTCAAATCTTGTCTGAAACTTTGCTAAAAACTTGTGTACTTTTTTTGAAAACACTTGATTTGGGTTGGGCTAGAATTATGAACCCGTGTCGATAAGGTGTTAAAAATAATTTGATATTTATACTTAAGAAAAATCTTACTTATAAATTTAATATGACAAAAATTTATATCATACTAAGAACCTTAATAGCATGTATAAATAATTTAATACTGATGGCCTTATTACATCAAATGAAAACCCGAAATAATTCAAAACATGGAAATTTTAAAACTATAAAAACAAAATATAACAATCGTCGAATTGAGCATGGCCACCCCTGAGCTTCTCTCGACCTGGTCCATTACTGATCATCACTTGAAAAATAGTCCCACAAGGGGTGAGTCAAACAGACTCAATGTGTACAATCAACACTAAGTCTCAATCAGATTTAGGCATGTCAAATCATACATATTTATATAGCATTTAAATAAAATGATGTAATCCTGGACCTAAGCCTAGTTATCCATCTGCTACACGTCACCCGTACCAACCATCACACCGTGGGGACTACTAAGTCAACCCTCCATCCGCTACACACCATCGAAGGCAGTCGCTGCAGTTGACGTGCTCATCGCCCTTATGATTTCGTGGCATAGCCACCATATATAAATCCGTGACATTAGTCACCACATACTTATATTGTGACAAAAGTCACCACATTCTTATATTGTGACATAAGTCACCACATACTTATATTGGGGTATAAAACCACCAATTCACTTCCCTTTTTCATATCACCCATATGCCCCATGTCATACAATTATGCATTAATCATATCAAATTCCTTATTCACATTCTTATAAATTCATGTATATGCCATAGCAAAACTTATCATACTCATAGTAGGAGTAGGAAAACGTACCTGGGTACTTTGTACCATTACATGGTACCTTAGCCATAATCTTACACTTTTATATTAGCACTATAATAAAATTAAAGCCGTAAATCTATCAAGATTTAGTGTGGGGTACACACCTTATATACTTAGCAAATTCACTAAAATCCCCAAAACTCGTTCAATTGCTTTAGATCTTTAATTCCTATATTCGGCCAACCCTAACATGTTAGTAAAAAGCCATTCGGCTATAAATCCAAATCCTAGTAGGATTGTTGTAATCAAATTCTTACCTTGGTGCCGATTGATTAAAATCAAACTCAAACTTTGAAATCCTTCTACCTTGTATTCGGCCAACATTAGATCACCTAAAGGATTAGTTTCGGCTTTCTAAACAAATAAGAAATAGACTTAAAACATCAAATATGGCCTTGGCCCATTGTACTCATGCACTTACCTTACGATTTTCAAATCCCAAAAAGTATCACTTGACTATGGAGATGTCGACAGCCCTATACACATATGTTAGATTTAATCTAACACTAAAACATAATAGAATGGCCTAAGGCCGAATTTCACTTATGGCTTACCTTGGGTTCTTAAAATCCTGAAGATCCCCTATTGTAGCCGACTTTACTAAAAAATCCCGGAAGATCCTTCCAAATTTTGGAAAACAAAATATTAATGGGATTTGTCCCTGAATTTCAACAAGTCTAAAAGAAATAGAATGGAAATCAAACTTGATCTTACCCTTAGTCACCAAGTTGACAGCACCTTTGCTTGACTCCTCAAAGGAATTTCGACTAAGGCTAGAAGGGACTTATTTTCGGCTTTTGGAAGATTATGAAAAGAAGAGAATAAGTTGATCACTTTCGGCAATGGAGATGGTTAAAGTTTCAGCTATCACAAGGGTATTTCGGCTTTTGGAAAAAAATAAAAGGAGAAGAGGAGATGCACTAGAGAATTCGGCAAGGGTAAGAGAAGAAAGAATGAATGATGAATGGCCTTATTTTCCCCCCTTCAGCCGAAATTACTAAGCCTAAAGAGTCCCCTATTCGGCCAACACTTAGTTTTTCTACCTTAGCCGAAATTCCAAAAGAATTTGACCTCAACTTAAACTCCTAAAGTCTAGCCTTGGTGCCGCCCAACTCCTTACCTTAGGAGTGCCAAATTTTAACCCATTATTTTGGGCTTCATGTGGCCATACTAGGCCCAAGTCATCCCCCCTAAGTAACGCCACTCTCATGCCCATTTTAGCATTACTAAATTTTTGGGTCGCAAGCCCAACTTGCTACTAATTTAATAATCCAACATCAATTACTACTAACACTTATTTATCACCACTTAACCTGTGTTTTAAAGTCCAAACTGAGCCCAATTATATGTCATATTTCCCTTATTTATTTTCTTAAGGCCACCTTGCTTTAGTTCCCTCTTTTAGACTTAAAACTCGATATTTTTCTAAGGCATTTTCCTTATGTTTCAAAATTCTAAAATTCACATAACACATTCATAACACATAAGACATGCTATTTCATATAATTTAGCAATAGTGCGTAAGCCCTAATCCGGGAATTACAGTTCTACCCCCTTAAAATAATTTCATCCTCGAAATTACCTGACTAGAATAGGTGGGGGTATTGCTGTCGCATTGCTTCTTCTGGCTCCCACAAGGCTTCCTCCTATCCATGATTTCGCCACAATACCTTGACCAAAGGGACCGATTTCCTTCGTAGCACTTTCACATCTCGTTCCGTAATCAATTGGCTCTTCCTCATAGGGATGTGTCCGCCTTAGCTCCACCTCTTCAACCGGAACTACGTGAGATGGATCCGATCGGTATCGATGTAGCATGGAAACATGGAATACGTCATGCATCTGCTTCAATTCAGGAGGCAACTCTAATTGGTATGCCACTGGTTCGATTTGCTTCAATACCTGATAGAGTCCTATAAACCTTAGACTTAGCTTTCCTTTTCGACCAAATCTCATCACCTTCTTCCAAGGCGATACTTTAAGGAACACTTGATCTCCCACATCAAATTCAGTCTCCTTCCGTTTGAGATCTGCGTACGACTTTTTCTATCGGATGCTTCCTTCAATTAAGCTCAAATTATCCTAACCTTCTCCTCTGATTTTGCTACTAACTCCGGACCTAAAATTTGACGTTCTCCCAACTCCGTCCAACACGTAGGAGTGTGACACTTTGACCATACAATGCCTCGTACGGTGCCATTTTAATACTGGCCTGATAGCTGATGTTGTATGCGAATTCGCTAGAGGCAAATATTCTTCCCAACTTCCTCTGAAATCTATCACACAGCCTCTTAATATATCCTCTAACACTTGAATCACTGCTCAGACCGCCATCCATTTGTGGATGGAAAGCCGTGCTAAAATTCAATTGTGTGCGTAAAGCCTGATGTAGTGCTTTCCAAAACCTAGATGTGAACCTCGGATCCCTATCCGAGATAATTGACATTGGCACTCCATGCAGCCTTACAATTTTTGCCACATACAACCTTGCCAACTTTTATAGGGAGTAGTCAACCCGTACTGGAATAAAATGTGCGACTTTGTCAGCCGATCCACTATCACCCATATCGAGTCCTTCTTAGTAGGCATTAGGGGAAGCCCACTAACGAAATCCATGGTAATTCTCTTCCATTTCCATTGGGGAATCTGTATTGGCTGAAGCAATCCTGACGGAACTTGGTGTTTAGCCTTAACTTGCTGACACATCAAGCACTTCCCTACAAATTCGGTCACTTCCCGCTTAAGGTTAGGCCACCAAAATTGTTCCCTTAAATCTCTGTACATTTTACTACCTCCGGGATGCATAGCATAGGGGCTACTATGCGATTCCCGAAGAATTCTTTGCCTAAGTTCCACATCCTTTGGCATACAAACCTTACCCTTAAAGCACAATACTCCCTCGTCATTAACACCATAGTCCTCCAACCTCTATTCTGCGCTTGTCGCAACTTAACACTTAGATCCTCATCCACCAACTGTCCTTCTTTTACTTCATTCAACCACGTTGGCTTGACTTGCAACTCTGCTAGCAAACTTCCATCGTCATAGAGGCTTAGATGTGTGAACATCGCCCTTACATCCGTCACTACCTTCCGACTTAGGGCATCCGCCACTACATTTGCCTTGCCTGGGTGATATTCTATGGAACAATCGTAGTCCTTCAATAGTTCCACCCACCTTCGTTGTCTCAGATTCAACTCCTTCTGAGTCAGCAGATACTTAAGGCTTTTATGGTCTGTGTAGATCACCGACTTTTCTCCATAAAGATAATGCCTCCACACCTTAAGGGCAAAGACCACTGCCACTAATTCTAAGTCATGCGTTGGGTAGTTAACCTCATGTGGCCTTAGTTGCCGAGACGCATAAGCGACTACTTTTCCATCTTGCATAAGGACACCTTCCAATCCTGTATGGGAAGCATCATAATACACTACAAAATCCTTTCATGCCTCGGGTTGAATCAAAATCGGAGCTTCAGTCAAGACTTTCTTAAGCTTTTCAAAGCTCTCTTGTTGCTTATCGTCCATATGAAAGGCATTTCCTTCCTTAACAACTTTGTCAGAGGCGCGGCTATCGACGAGAACCCTTCCACAAACCGTCTATAATAGTTGGCCAATCCTAAGAAACTCCAAACTTTCGTCACTGACTTAGGAGGTTTCCAATCCAAAACTGCCTCAATCTTTCAAGGATCCACCCTTATTCCTTCAGCAGATACCACATGTCCTAAAAATGTAACCTCCTTAAGCCAAAATTCACACTTGTTGAATTTGGCGTAAAGCTTCTTCTCCTCAACACTTGTAACACAACTCGGAGGTGCTCATCGTGTTCTTCTTAGACTTCGAGTATACTAAAATATCGTCTATGAACACGACAACAAACCGATCCAAATAGGGTTGGAAAACCGATTCATCATGTCCATAAATGTGGCTAGGGCATTTATCAAATCGAACGGCATTACCAAGAACTCATAATGCCCGTACCTTTTTCGAAAAGCTGTCTTATGGATATCAGCCTCCTTCACATTAAGCTGATGATATCCAGATCTTAGATCGATCTTCGAGAATACTGCGGCCCTTTTAAGCTGATCGAACAAGTCGTCTATCCTTGGCAATGGATACTTGTTCTTGATGGTCAGCTTATTCAACTGACGATAATCTATGCACATGCGCATAGATCTGTCTTTCTTCTTCACAAATAAGACCGGTGCTCCCCATGAAGACACACTGGGTTGAATGAACCCACGGTGAAGCAATTCCTGGATCTAAGCCTTGAGCTCCACCAACTCTTTTGGTGCCATTCTGTACGGGGCTATTGAAACAGGAGCTGTTCCTGGCAATAACTCGATTCCAAATTCCACCTCTCTGTCCTGGGGTATTCCGGGTAATTCCTCTGGAAAGACATTCTCATATTCCTTTACAGTTCTTACTTCACTAACTCCCCCTTCTTTCGTATCCAAAGCACTAATGAAGGCCATAAATGCCTTACACCCCTTCCGAACCATCCTATCAGCCTTTAAAGCCGAAACTACGTTAGACAAGTAGTTTCATCTTTCTCCTATCATAACTATCACTTCATCCTCTAGGGTCCTTAACTCCATTCGCTTATCGCACAATCCAATCTGACCCGATGCTCCACTAGCCATTCCATACCAAGTATCGATCGAATTTCCAAGGGTAATTCCATTAATTCATGAGAAATACCGCTCCTTGAAGTTCCAAAGGTACTTTCCGAAACAACTTATTCACTACTACAGTTTGACCTAGGGGGCTTACTACAGTCATCTCCCTACTAGAAGGTTCAGAGGCTATGCCTAGAGTTTCAACTACTCTACATGCAACATAAGAATGGGTCGAGCCCACATCAATTAAAGCAACATAGGGTTTGCCAAAAATAAAGAACGTACCGGTTATGACGTCCGGTGCGTCACCATCCTCCCTACGGTGAACCGTATACACCAAGCCCGATTGTTTTGCCTCTGTATTACCATCACCTCGGCCCGGTGTTCCACGTCCTCTTTCGGCACCATTTCCTCTGTTATTCGGACCACGACCCCACTGAGGCTGCTGTCCACCTCTACTAGCCTGATTAACATTCTGAGCTACTAGTTGTTTCCTCTCTGGTCTCATCAGACAGTCCTTAATCATATGGTCCTTTGACCCACACTTAAAACATCCTCCCGTCTTTTTCCAACATTCACCTAAGTGCTTCTTCCCACATTGTTCACAAGTAGGGTATTTCCTTCCAAGCGACTTGTCGACCTCATGCCCTTCAACTCTAGGCCTCTTTTGCTCATTCCTAGATGGCCTTGACGATCCAAATCCTCTCTTCTGCCTATTTCGATTGGAGTTCTGCCTCACGAACTCCTTGATACCCTCGGCCACTTTGGGCTTTTCCACCAACACACAGAAATTCTCGCTCTATTATGGGCTATCAATAACCTTAGGTCATCTCTTAGTCCGTATTCAAACCGGACACACCGCTCATGCTCAGTAGACACTATGCCCCGAGCATAACGGCTCACCCTTAAGAATTCAACAGATTTCGCCACGGACTTGTTCCTTGAACCGACCCTAGAAAAGCCTTTCTCGGGCATCAATATAATGAGTGCCAACATACTTCTTCTGGTATGCTGCTTTAGCATACTCCCACGTGAGCTCCTTAGCTGTAGCACCATCCCGCACCGTGAGCCACCATTGATATGACTCATCGTGGAGAAGCGACACCAATCCTTTCAGCTTTTCCTCATCAGTTAAGTTGAGCTCATCCATAATCCGCTCAGTCGCTTCCAACCAATACTCTGCGGTATTGGGTGCTACACCTGATACACCACGAAACACTTCAGCTCCGTTGGCTTAGAGTCACTCAGGTACCGACTTTTGAGCTCCCATGCCTCCACCTGCTCCTGCCACCCTTTCCAAGACCCGCAGCATCGCTTGTGACACTGCGTCATCCCCCGTCTGGTCCTGATATTCCACATCAGCGGCTAGAGGTGGTGGTGGTGGCATTTTATTCTCAGATCCTTGACCCGATCTAATGGGTTCAGACACGGTCATTCAGCCTCTTCCACGGCCATGCACGTTACAACCACACCCCCTTGAATTCATACTTCCGCTTTGCGTTTATCTGATTAAAGAATTTTATGAATTAGTTTTGTTCCACTGGTTTATCACGAACAATTTTATGTTTAATAGTTTTAAGAAGTTGTTCTTTCGATTCATACACATACAGTCTCACATCATTCATTTAGTCACACACATGAACTTGCGTTCATTACAGAGAAATATTGTAGTTGTGTTGTTTGTTGTTTTCCGCTACCGGGGTATTTTCGTAATTTTATCCTATAGGGGTATTTTGGTAATTTCAAATTAGAGTATTTGAAAATTTCATAAAGTAAAATTTTTTGGTATATAGTTTTTTTTTCAAAATTGAAATACTTGACAAGAAAATTTCAAAGGTAAAATGGTAATTTTATACACTAGGGGTATTTTTGTAATTTTACAAGCCAGGGTCATTTCGATAATTTTTTTCACGAAATATGGTTCTTAGTGACTTTTTAAAACAAGGGTATTTTGAAGGTTTCTAATTTGAGGGTACTTCGATAATTTTCCTTCATCGAGGTATTTTGTCATTTTTCGGGTTAGGGGTAATTTGGTCATTTTGCAAATCAGGGGTAATTTCGTAAATTTTCCAAATCAGAGTATGTTAATATTTTGTAAAAATAGAGTTTTTGGATATTTGTAAGGTAAGAGTATCTTGATAAAAACGTGGGTAGTATGGAAATTTTATGAACCAAGGGCATTTTAGTAATTTTTCCAATCGGGTTATTAGGATAACTTTGTAAATCAAGAATATTTTGGGAAAATTTTCAAAATATTTTCCTACACATCAAAGGGATAATTTGGTGGTTTTTAAAACTAGGTTTTTATAAAGATATGGCTAGTCCCTTTCGGGTTTTAGTTATTGGGTTTAGCACATGGTCGAGTCCTCTTGGTTAGGGTGAACCGTCGCTACGCACCAGGTAGGATTCGATTGGAGAGGAGATGAGCCACTAGGACTGCTTAAATACCAAGCTCCCACCGAAACCAATCCTAGACATGCGCACAATGGTTGCCACACCCTAGCTCGGCGACTTAGTCACAAGTTTGTTTAGTTAGGCATTAAAGTTTTATGTAATTGTTGGAGTAAACTAGTCCTATAGTTCAAGTACTTATCATACTAATCTACGTTCCATTTCTACCCTTCTACAAATCATATGATAATCCACACAATAGATAGGGGTACTTACCTGGTAGACTTCGGGCCGGAGACTCAGGTGTCATGCCAGAAAACCCGCTTAATTTCTTATAAAACCCAATTTCAAAAGAAAGAAACATTTTGGGCCCAAAAAGCCCTCAAAGTCGAGTTTTGAATGGGCTCTGATACCAAACTAAAACACCCCAAACTGGCCCATAAGCCCTGACCGGATCTGGCATGCTTCTAAAGAAAATCCATTCAAATCTTGTCTGAAACTTTGCTAAAAACTTGTGTATTTTTTTTGAAAACACTTGATTTGGGTTGGGCTAGAATTATGAACCCGTGTCGATAAGGTGTTAAAAACAATTTGATATTTATACTTAAGAAAAATCTTACTCATAACTTTAATATGACAAAAATTTATATCATACTAAGAACCTTAGTAGCACGTATAAATAATTTAATACTGATGGCCTTATTACATCAAATGAAAACTCGAAATAATTCAAAACATGGAAATTTTAAAACTATAAAAACAAAATATAACGATCGTCGAATTGAGCATGGCCACCCCTAAGCTTCTCTCGACCCGGTCCATTACTGATCATCACCTAAAAAATAGTCCCACAATGGGTGAGTCAAACAGACTCAATGTGTACAATCAACACTAAGTCTCAATCAGATTTAAGCATGTCAAATCATACATATTCATATAGCATTTAAATAAAATGATGCAATCCCAGACCCAAGCCTAGTTATCCATCTACTACACGTCACCCGCACTCAACGATCACACCATGGGGACTACTAAGTCAACCTCCATCCGCTACACACCATCGAAGGCGTTCATTGCAATGACGTGCTCATCGCCTCTTATGATTTCATGGCATAGCCACCATATATAAATTCGTGACATAAGTCACCACATACTTATATTGTGACAAAAGTCACCACATTCTTATATTGTGACATAAGTCACCACATACTTATATTGTGGTATAAAACCACCAATTCACTTCCCCTTTTCATATCACCCATATGCCCCATGTCATACAATTATGCATTAATCATATCAAATTCCTTATTCACATTCTTATAAATTCATGTATATGCCATAGCAAAACTTATCATACTCATAGTAGGAGTAGGAAAACGTACCTAGGTACTTTGTACCATTACATGGTACCTTAGCCATAATCTTACACTTTTATATTAGTACATATAATAAAATTAAAGCCGTAAATCTATCAAGATTTAGTGTGGGGTACACACCTGATATACTTAGCAAATTCACTGAAATCCCGAAAACTCGTTCTATTGCTTTAGATCTTTAATTCCTATATTCGGCCAACCCTAACATGTTAGTAAAAAGCCATTCGGCTATAAATCCAAATCCTAGTAGGATTGTTGTAATCAAATTCTTACCTTGGTGCCGATTGGATTAAAAATTAAATTCTGAAACTTTGATATCCTTCTACCTTGTATTCGGCCAACATTAGATCACCTAAAGGATTAGTTTTGGCTTTCTAAACAAATAAGGAATAGACTTAAAACATCAAATATGGCCTTGTCCGATTGTACTCATGCACTTACCTTAGATTTTCAAATCCCAAAAAGTGTCACTTGACTATGGAGATGTCGACAGCCCTATACACATATGTTAGATTTAATCTAACACTAAAACATAATAGAATGGCCTAAGGCCGAATTTCACTTATGGCTTACCTTGGGTTCTTAAAATCCCGAAGATCCCCTATTGTAGCCGACTTTACTGAAAAATCCCGGAAGATCCTTCCAAATTTCGGCAAACAAAATATTAATGGGATTTGTCCTTGAATTTCGACAAGTCTAAAAGAAATAGAATGGAAATCAAACTTGATCTTACCCTTAGTCACCAAGTTGACAGTACCTTTGCTTGACTCCTCAAAGGAATTTCGACTAAGGCTAGAAGGGACTTATTTTCGGCTTTTGGAAGATTATGAAAAGAAGAGAATAAGTTGATCACTTTCGGCAATGGAGATGGTTAAAGTTTCGGCTATCATAAGGGTATTTCGGCTTTTGGAAAAAAAATAAAGGGAGAAGATGAGATGCACTAGAGAATTCGGCAAGGGTAAGAGAAGAAAGAAAGAATGATGAATGGCCTTATTTTCCCCCTTCAGCTGAAATTACTAAGCCTAAAGAGTCCCCTATTCGGCCAACACTTAGTTTTCCTACCTTAGCCTAAATTCCAAAAGAAGTTAACCTCAACTTAAACTCCTAAAGTCTAGCCTTGGTGCCGTCCAACTCCTTACCTTAGGAATGCCAAATTTTAACCCATTATTTTGGGCTTCATGTGGCCATACTAGGCCCAAGTCATCCCCCCTAAGTAACGCCACTCTCATGCCCATTTTAGCATTACTAAATTTTTGGGTCGCAAGCCCAACTTGCTACTAATTTAATAATCCAACATCAATTACTACTAACACTTATTTATCACCACTTAACCTGTGTTTTAAAGTCCAAACTCGAGCCCAATTATATGTCATATTTCCTTATTTATTTTCTTAAGGCCACCTTGCTTCAATTCCCTCTTTTAGACTTAAAACTCGATATTTTTCTAAGGCATTTTCCTTATGTTTCAAAATTCTAAAATTCACATAACACATTCATAACACATAAGACATGCTATTTCATATAATTTAGCAATAGTGCATAAGCCCTAATCCGGGATATTAGAAGATAAGTTGTATGATTGTGTAGTAAATATTAGACTGGACTATATGAATCTCATATCTGTGGCTAGATTTGGGCTAAATAGGCCACATGAGCGTGTGGGCCCATTTGGGTCAAGAATGGGCCCTAGGCCCATTCGCATCGTTATATCTGTTTAGAATATCATGGTTTAACTAGGCAAATCGTAGTTGATCGCTCTAGTGAAGGTGACAGTGCTCGTCATATTTTAGTACTCTACGTGATAAGGTGTGTATATGTATACACTATTCTGATTGTTAATCGGTTGAAAAGCCAAAGATGCGTATATTATACTATCTTGACTGTTGATCGGCATTATGCCGAAAAGACGAAACACCTGCGAATGATGCCATACGAGTGTGCGATCGCGTGTGTGGTGAACCGAGCTCACGGGGCGTGGGCGTATGAAGAGAAATGCCACCATGAGTGAATACATGAGCTTGGGTCGTAGTGGGTCACTTGGGCTAGAATAGGCCTCGATGGGGCCAATGGGTCGTAGGGCCCACGAATGCATGTCACACTGTTAAATGGGAAATAGATAGGCTTATCATGTCGCGCATATGACTCAAGCACTTTGGGCCACGTAAGGCTGAGAGGGGGCCGTGTGGGCCCACACAAACGAAATGTCTGTGATGTGATAAGTTATTGATTTGGGCTGTGCCGTTGCATAACCGTGGTTGTTTTTAGGCTAATGGGCCACATGAGTGTGTGGGCCTACTTGGGCAGGGTAATGGGCCTTAGGCCCATTTTCACCATTAAGTCAAATTAGATTTCCTAAGTCGCTCAAGGCGACGGTGGACCTTTTGTTGGGTCGTTAATACCTTGGTTTACAAAATTATTGAAATACCTCCGATTTATGAAATTACTAAAATACCCTCAGTTTTCAAAATTACTAAAATACCCTCGATTTGCAAAATTACTGAAATACCCTTAGTTTGCAAAATTACTAAAATACCGTTAGTTTGCAAAATTATTGAAATACCCTCGATTTGTAAAATTATTAAAATACCCTCGGTTTGTAAAGTTTGCAAAATTACTGAAATACACTTAGTTTGCAAAATTACTGAAATACCCTTAGTTTACAAAATTACTAAAATACCTTTAGCTTACAAAATTACTGAAATCCCCTTAGTTTGCAAAATTACTGAAACACATTTAGCTTACAAAATTACTGAAATACCCTCGATTTGTAAAATTACTGAAATACCCTCGATTTGTAAAATTACTAAAATACCCTCGATTTGTAAAGTTACTGAAATACATCTAATTTGTGAAATTATTGAAAGACCCGTGATTTATGAAATTACTAAAATACCCTTGGTTTACAAATTACCAAAATACCTCGATTTGCAAAATTACCAAAATACCCTGATTTATGAAATTACTGAATTACTCGTAGGGTAGAATTACTGAATTACCAGCTGTAGGGTAGAATTACTAAATTACCCCGTAGGGTAGAATTACCGAAATGCCCCTATAGGGTAGAATTATCAATTACCCCTGTAGGGTAGAATTTCAATTACCGCTGTAGAGTAGAATTACTGGAATACCACTGAAGGGTAGGATTATCGAAATACCCTTATAGGGTAAAATGAATAATTTGCCTTTGTGGGTAAATGACTGACTTGTGCTATGATTTGACCGATTGGACTGTGATCGTATGACTGTGTTTTAACTGACTTGACTGTGGGCGTGTGACTGATATGCTATTAATATGTGTTGAAATGACTGTTACTAAGCATGGCCATTTTGCATACATGTGTAATGATTGGGCATGACATACACGACATATTGCATGGGGTTGGGTTTTATATTTTGGAGGAAATACTGTACTGGTGGCTATGCCACGTTTTACTGATTTAGTGGCTTTGCCACGTATACTGATTCTAGTGGCTCAGCCACGTATACTATTATTAGTAGCATTGTTGCGTTGATACTAGCAGCTCGACTGCGTTATTAGTGTGTAAGGCTGGGTGGGTCGACTTTGTCCCCACATGGTGTGTAGGGTTGGTACGGGTGGTATGTTGGCTGGATTGGGTGGGGTGCATCCTCATACTATTGCATATCTGTTTGTGAGATCTGTCATTGTACTGGGTTTGGGCCACTTGTTCTGATGTTGGTTTGGGCTAGGCCCAATTGATTCTGTTATAGGCTGTGACCCAAATGATATTGTAATGGGCTTTGACTTATGTATGCTTTGAAATGACAATACTATTACTCTTAAAGGGCTTTGGCCCATCGCGATTTGGCCAGTCAGATCTCGATTGTTACTCTAGTAAGGGATTACACACCGAGTTTTCATAAACTCACCCTGCTTTTAATCTGATGTAATTCTCAAATTTTAGATTTAATCAGAGCTACGAGGGACTTGGAGAAGACCACACACTGTTTATGCTTGCTGTTTTGATTATTTACTTTTAAATATTTTTATTTGGGTTGTTATAAGGCCTCTCTAATTTACTTTTAAATATTTTTATTTGGGTTATTATAAGGCCTCTCTAATTTTAACTTATTATTTTTTATGTTCATTTATGATGTTTTCTTCCAAAGATAACTATCTTTAAAACACTACGTTTCTACAACGTTTTCAAAATGCTTCTGCAACTTAATTTTTACACATCACATTTTCGTAAATTGTTTATTTTAAATATGCTTTTGCAACAGAAAAGGTTTTAAAAGTAATTACGTTTTCAAGTGGATAACAATTGCTTAAGTATTTTGAGTTTTAACAAAGAAGCTTTAACTCTTAAACAAGTTTTAACTACAAGAGATATGATTTTGAAAAACACTTTCATATGACACGCCGATTCGGGCCTAACTTCTAAGCCAATTTTGGGGTGTTACACATATATAGCCAACACTTTGGCTAACAATTACGACCTAACAAAATACCCAAGTTCTATACATGTCATACCCAAAATAAGTCTAAATAGTTATACCTAAGTGATGCCGATAGTGTATTTTTGAACTCCAACGCTCCACGTTCCTCGAGTTATATTGGCAATACTACAAGGAAAAAGGGAAACGAAAAGGGGTAAGCATAAAGCTTAGTAAGTTTGCATGGAAATAAATAGCAACAATAAGCTCATAATATAATCCATCCATGGCATTAACTAACCATACACAAGTCATAGTTGCCCTTATTTAGCACATACCATACCACATATCGTAATCGTTTCTTTGTGACTCATTCACGAGTACTTGTATTAACTCATTCACATGACTTTAGTAAAAATCTCATTTCTACTTCTAAACTCATCTACTTATCCCATTAATCACTAGGGATAATCAAAGACGCATATTCGTCATCATCAATGTAAGTACGAAGCCAATGCCACATCCCTCGAGGTGGTCTTACATGGAGTTGCCTCTAAATGCCAATGAAATATCCCAGATATGGTCTTATACGGAATTTCACATCAAGTATCGATGCCATATCCCGAATATGGTTTTATACGATTTTCATATTCATTACTGAAGCCATGTCCCGGACATGGTCTTATACGGGACTTTATCCATTTCATTTCTCAATGATAGTATTTTCATATTCAATATGGTCTACTAGGACTTCAACATCTCATTCAACATTAACTACTCAATTTAGTAGATCCAATCTATTGCAGACTTGTCGGTCGGTTTTAGGACGCCTCACCACTAAACACCAGCTTCACAGGTGAGTTTCTCACGCCACACATAGGGAGTAAAAACCCCTTTTTGAGGCTCTGGTTTCTCGTTCTATCTCAGAGTATCCATTCACTCGAAACTGATCCGCCTCCATTTCTACTTTCCGTAAGCGGGCCCGGGCCAAGCATTCTCATACATACTAACATAAATGTTGAATCTATCACATACAAACTTACCTCGATCTCGAAATGAGCTAGCTCGTCGGTCTAATCCGAGATTTTATTCTTTCCCTGATCGAGATGAATTATTGGGGCTCCTTGCTCTATTATAGCAAATTTAGCTCATTTTAATTATCACATAAAGAAAAGCATTTTAATAAACATGCTTTGGCAAAATCACTATTTTGCCCCTAGACTTTGGCAAAATAACCATTTTGCCTCTAGGCTCAGAAATTAATTCTAATCATCTTTCTACCTTCAACAAGCCTAGGTGAACATTTAATACTCTTATGGCTATAATCAAAAATCAACTTTTCACACATTTACTACAATTTTTATAACCTTTACTATAAGGTCCAATTAGGTGTTTTTATGGCATCACCCTTCACAAAAGTTGTTCATCTAACAACCAAGACCTATTTTCTCCCATAAAAATGCAGCAAACAACTTAAAACCTCACATGGAATATACTTTTCACCATAATGCAATATAGTCCCCTCTTTAGAAACCTTAAGCTTTAGGGGTCTCAAAAGTACAACTATCGTCAAGAAAAATCATTAAAATCACTTACTAGGATAGAGGAGAGCTTGATGAAAATTTGAGCTTTCAAAACCCCTATTTTTCTTGCTATTTTCAGTGGAGAAAGATGGAGAGAAAGATGGATATCATCTTTTCTTTATTTTATTAATACTAGTCAAATTAGTCACCAACTATTACCAACTTTGACCAATTTTGTCCATCTTTGTCTCCTAACATCTCCTATGGCCAGTCAACTATCTATCAAAGGGTTAATTTCCTTTTAAATACCTCTAATTTACAATCCATGGTTATTTGGCACCTTTATCCAATAGAATGGAACTTTCACATTTTATGCAATTTAGTCCTTTTTCACGATTAAGCAATAAATTGATAAAATTAAAGCACAAAAATTTTCATTCACTAATATAATCATGTTCTGACTCATAAAATATCATGAAAATGATTTTCTCTAACCTCGGATTAGTGACCCCAAGATCATTGTTCTGACTAGCCCCTAATTCAGGCTGTTACAATTCTCCCCCTTAAGGATTTTCGTCCCCGAAAATCTTACCAGTGAAAAGGTTTAGATATTGGTTCCTCATAGTTTCCTCAAGCTCCCATGTAGCCTCTTTTATTCCATGCCTTTGCCATAACACTTTTACAAGGGCTATACTTTTGTTTCTCAACTATTTGACCTCTCACGCCAAAATTTTAACTGGCTCTTCACCATAAGTCAAATTCGGCTGTATCTCTACCTCTGTTGGTGGTATGACATGTGAAGGGTCTGAACGGTATCAGCGCAACATGGATACGTGAAAGACATCATGAATCTTTTCCAGCTCAGGTGGCAAAACCAATCGATAAGGTACAGGCCCTATCCTCTCGGTAACTTCATAAGGTCCAAAAAAATGTGGACTTAATTTGCCCTTCCACCAAATCTGAGGACTTTTCTCCGAGGTGATACTTTCAAGAACACTTTATCATCGACTTTGAATTCAATCTCTTTTCTTTTTAAATCGAATAGGAATTTTGCCTATCTGAGGCAACCTTCAGACAGTCATGTATTACTTTTACCTTCTCTTCAGTTTCCCTAATCAAATCAACCTCATGTATCTGTTTCTCTCTGAATTCTGACCAATACACGGGCGTTCAACACTTACATCCATACAATGCCTCATAGGGCGCCATCTTCAAACTTGACTGAAAACTGTTGTTGTAGGCAAATTCCACCAACGGTAAATATTTCTCCCAATTACCATCAAATTCCAAGACACAACATCGAAGCATGTCTTCAAGTATCTGAATTACCCTTTCCGACTGTTCATCGGTTTGTGGATAGAAGGTTGTACTAAAACTCAATTTTGTGCCCAAGGCCTCTTGCAACTTTTTCCAAAATTGTGACGTGAATCTCGAATCTCTATCTGAAATGATCAACAACGGTACACCATGAAGTCTCACTATCTCTGCCACGTACAAGTCTGCCAACTTATCAAGCGAATAATCGACTCGCTCTGGTATGAAATGAGCTAACTTTGTGAGTCTATCAACCAATACCTATACCTCATCTTTCTTTTTCGGAGTCAACGGTAAGCCTATCACGAAGTCTATGGTAATACGATCCCATTTCTACTAAGGAACCATAATGGGCTGAAGTAAACCCAAGGTACTTGTTGTTCAGCCTTCACTTGCTGACAAATCAAGCATTTCGATACAAACTCGAAAATATCTTTCTTTATACTAGGCCACCAATACCATTTTCTCAAGTCGTTGTACATTTTTGTGCTACCGGGTGCACTGTTAAACATCCGCTATGTGCTTTATTCAAAATTCTACGAATAAGTTCATCATTCCTGGGTACACAGACCCTATCTCGAAACATCAAACATCCATTAAGATTTAATCAAAAATTTGGCTCAACATTTGACTCGCATAAAACTCTTTTGGCTTGCAAGCTGTTATCTTCTTTCTAAGCTTCACAAATCTCTTGGAGGAATAATGGTCTAGCCCTCAACTCGGCTAAAATGGAACCATCATCCAATAAAGAAATCTGAGTATTCATGGCTCTCAGCGTGAACAATGATATTCTGCTCAAGGAATCGGTGACTACATTCGCCTTTCCCGGATGGTAGTCAATCACCAATTCATAATCCTTAATCAGCTCCAACCACCTTCTTTGCCTCAAATTCAATTCTTTTTGAGTCAACAAATATTTTAGACTTTTGTGGTCAGTGAAAATCTGACACCTTTCACCATACAAATGGTGTCTCCAAATCTTTAACGGAAACACAATTGTGGCCAACTCTAAATCATAAGTCGGGCAATTCTTCTCATATGGTTTTAATTGCCTAGAGGCATATGCAATCACCTTACCCTCTTGCATAAGCACACAACCCAATCCGTTTAGGGATGCATCACTGTAAACCACAAATTCTCTTCCCGATTCAGGTTGCACCAAAACAGGAGCATCAGTCAATAGCATCTTCAGTTTCTCAAAACTATGTTGACACTTTTCTGTCCAATCAAACTTCGGCTCTTTTTACAACAATCTCATCATCGGGGTACCTATCATGGAAAACCCCTTGAAAAAATGCCTATAATAGCTAGCTAGGCCTAGAAAACTCCTTACTTAAGTTATGCTCTCGGCAATTTTCAATCAACAATTGCTGAAATCTTTCTCATGTCTACTCTAATTCCATCTCCCGAGATAATGTGCCCCAAAAATCCTACTTTCTTAAGCCAAAATTCACTCTTGCTGAATTCAGCATACAATTATTTTTCTCTCAAAATTTGCAGAACCATACTCAAATGCTCGGTATGTTCGTTCTCATCTTGAGAGTAGATTAGAATGTCGTCGATGAAGACTACGACAAATTTATCCAAGTATGGCCAAAAATGCGATTCATCAAATCCATGAAGATTGCAGGGGCATTTGTTAGACCAAAAGGCATGACCAAAAATTAATAGTGGCCATACCTAGTCCTAAATGTGATTTTTGGTACATCTGAGTCCTTGACTCTCAGCTGATAGTACCCAGATCTCAAATCTATCTTGGAAAACACTGTGGCTCCCTTCATTTGATCGAATAAATCATTGATCCTTGGCAACGGGTACTTGTTTTTCATAGTTACCTTGTTGAGCTATCGATAATCGATGCATAATCTCATAGAAACATCTTTCTTCTTCACAAATAAGACGGGAGCACCCCACGGAGAAAAACTCAGCCTTGTGAAACCTTTATCCATTAGTTCTTGTAACTGGGCTTTCAACTCCTTTAGCTCGGTTGGAGCCACTCAATATGGAGCAATGGAAATAGGGGCAGTACCCGGAGCCAATTCAATCACAAATTCAATCTCTCTAACCGGAGGCAGCCTTAGCAACTCTTCTAGGAAAATATCTGGGTACTCACATACTATGGGTACCGACTCAATTTTCAAATCAATCTCTTTAGTGTTCAGCACAAAGGCAAGGTAAGCATCATAACCCTTCCTTAAATACCTCTGAGTCGGCAAGGATGATATCACTACTGGTGATCTATCTTGATTATCTGATTCAACACGAATAAAATCCCCATTTTCATTTTTCAACTCAATATGTTTCTTTCCACAATTTACAACTACACCATGAGTAACTAACCAATCCATCCCGAGGATGACATCAAACTCATCAAAAGGCAATAGTATAAGATCGACCGGGAAACAATGACCCTTAATCATCAAAGGGCATCATTTTGTATACTCTATCAACCAACACAAACTTACCTAGTAGATGCTAAAGACTAATTTCATGCTAGAGACTAATTTCATGCATATGTATGAGTGAGTAGATCCCGGATCAATTAAAGCTATAACACGAGTATCATAAAGAGAAAATGTACCCGTGTATACTTCGGGGGAAGATGCCTCTTCACGAGCACGAATGGCGTATGTCCTTACTGGTGCTCTACCCTCGACTCTTGTAACTTGCTCTCTGGATGGATTCTTGTTACCCACTTCATTTCTCGGGTTTCTCTGTGGTCTTCCCCTAGCAGTACTTCCCAGTCTTGCATTCTGAGACTTCTCTTTCTCACCCACCTCGGGGTAATCTCTGATAAAATGGTCTAAGGACCCACATCTAAAACAAGCTTTCTCATTTGCTCGGCATTCACCAGAATGGCACCTGCCACACTACGGGCATTCTGGTCTACTTGGTCGAACGTTGCCCACACTAGCACTTGATGTGGTTTGCCCTTTAGACCCCAAAAATTGCTTGCCCTTACTTCAGTTTGAAAACCTAGCTGAGGTGTCTGATCGGGTAGCGAAATCCCTCGATTTCTTAGATGAGGATTGGAGTGACTTATTTAGTTGTCTTTTCCTCGAGTCACGAGACTCATTCTTAGCTCTTCTTTTCACCTTAGCCAACTCTTCATCCTTGCAGGCACTATCTACCAACACTACAAATTCCTTTAGTTCGAGGACTTCCACATATAAATAAATATCTTCATTTAACCCGTCCTCGAATCTCTTGTACATAATGGCCTCGATAGACATGCACTCTCGGGCATACTTGCTAAGCCTTATGAACTCTCGTTTGTAGTCAATCACTGACATACGGCATTGCTTCAATTCTAAGAACTCTTTTCTCTTGTGGTCAATGAACCTCTGGCTGATATACTTCTTCCGGAATTCCTCTTGGAAGAATTCCCAGCTAACTCTCTCCCTTAGTACCACTGACACTAGGGTATTCCACAACCGATAGGCTGAATCTCTTAAGGGGGATACTGCACACTTTAAGCACTCCTCAGGCGTGTAGGATAACTCATCGAATGCCCTGATGGTATTCTCGAGCCAAAATTCCGCTCTCTCTGAATCATCATCTTTACTAGCCTGAAATTCTACAGCTCCTTGCTTCTGGGTCTTATCAACCAGAGGCCTTTCTTTTCTCACTACCTCAACCACTTAAGGAGCTACAGGAGCAGGTTGAGGAATAAGTGAGGGTGTAGGGGGTTGAGCATTAGGATTTTCTCAGGTATACTCAGTATACCAGTCGCTCACCATATGAAGAAAGCCTTCTCGGGCTTCTTCTCCCTGACCCAAGGTCTCAGGTCTACTATTCGATGGTGCGATCCCTTAAGCGGGAGTTGGCGCATTACTCGCAGCATTATCACCGATTTGGTTTGGATCAGAATCCATATACTACATAAGACATAATTTTAAACGTTAGGAGCCATCACACTATCATTACACATATACTCTTACATATGGCATGTATAGCTAAACTCATACTTACACTATGTTAGTCCTAGAATCGACTAAACCGTAGCTCTAATACTAATAAATGTAACACCCCTTACCCGTATTCGAAACCGAAACTGGGTTTGAGGCATTACCTAACTTATCTCGCTAAAACATATCACATTAAGCTATAAAATTTCATTTAAGCCCATCTCATGCTCATTCTCAGCCTACGAGGCCCTAAACAAACCTCCGAGAGCTTTCAGGATTTAACCGTGAACTTTTATGAACTTTGAAAACATTTCATAAAAATAAGGGCTACCCACCCGTGTGTCCCTAAGACATACCCGTGTTCACCACCCATGGTTGACACTGACTTATTTCACACGGCCAGACACACGCCTGTGTCCTTCACACGGCCTCGACACGCCTGTGTCTTAGCCCGTGTGCCAAAAACCTTGGCATTTTATTTATGATGTCATCACTTCACTAAGGCCACACAGCCAAGGCACACGCCCGTGTCCTTAGACCATGTGTCGAATTAAAATCCACATTTAATGTACAGACTTTACACGGCCTGGGCACATGCCCATGTCCTAGGCCGTGCCTCCCACATGGTTGAGGCAAATAGTCGTGTCTCTGCCCGTGTGTTTATTACAATGCATACTGACTTGCAATTCTAGCATGCCAGGGGACACACGGTCGATCAACACGCCCATGGGGCTGACCGTGTGTCACACACGGCCTAGACACATGCTCGTATGGACAATTAGATGGCTATCTACCAAGCTATTACCACCCTAACAATATTTCATATTCAAACCAAACAACTCATAACTCAAAGATACATCTAAGAACTAAATTCAGAACAATCACACAAACATAAACTTCATAATTCCATCATCATTGAATATATAAAGTATCAAGTATTGGCCCAATTCGAATGACCATTTACAAAATGACTTTGATACATATATAGCCAACACTTTCGCTAACAATTATGACCTAACAAAATACCCAAGTTCTATACATGCCATACCCAAAATAAGTTTAAATTGTTATACCAGAGTGATGTCAATAGTGTGATTTTCGAACTCCAACATTCCACGTTCCTCGAGTTATCTTGGCAATACTACAAGGAAAAAGGGAAATGAAAAGGGGTAAGCATAAAGCTTAGCAAGTTTGCATGGAAATAAAGTGCAACAATGAGCTCATAATATAATCCATCCATCGCATTAACTAACCATACACAAGTCATAGGATTTTTCCATACTTATTCACACTTGCCCTTATTTAGCACATACCATACCACATATCGTAATCATTTCTTCATGACTCATTCACGAGTACCTGTATTCACTCATTCACATGACTTTAGTACAAGTCTCATTTCTACTTTTATACTCATCTACTTATCCCATTAATCACTAGGGATAATCAAAGACGCATATTCGTCATCATCAATGTAAGTACGAAGCCAATGCCACATCCCCGAGGTGGTCTTACATGAGTCGCCTCTAAATGCCAATGCCATATCCCGGATATGATCTTATATGGAATTTCAAATCAAGTATCGATGCCATATCCCGGATATGGAATTATATGATTTTTATATTCATTACCGAAGCCATATCCCAGATATGGTCTTATACATGATCTCAACTCGGTGCCGAGGCCATGTCCCGGACATGGCCTTATACGGGACTTTATCCATTTCATATCTCGATGATAGTATTTTCATATTCAATATGGTCTACTAGGACTTCAACATCTTATTCAACATTAACTACTCAATTTAGTAGTGTATCATGCATCGATATAGTGCCAAGCATTCTCATACATGCTCGTTGGTCTAATCTGAGTTTTTTTATTTCCCATATCGAGGTGAATTCTTGGTTCTTCTTGCTCTATAATAGCAAATTTAGCTCATTTTAATCATCACATAAATAAAAGCATTTTAATAAACACATTTTGGAAAAATCACTATTTTACCCCAAGACTTTGGCAGACCATTTTGCCCCTAGGCTCAGAAATTAATTCTAACCATATTTCTACCTTCAACAAGCCTAGGTGAATACTCTTATGGCTATAATCAAAAATCAACTTTTCACACATTTACTACAAATAAGGTCCAATTAGGTGTTTTTATGGCAACACCCTTCACAAAAGTTGTTCATCTAACAACCAAGACTCTTTTTCTCCCATAAAAATGTAGCAAACAACTTAAAAGCTCACATGGAAAATCCCAAGACTTTTCACCATAATACAAGATAGTCCTTTCTTTAGAAAGCTTAAGCTTTAGGGGTCAAGTACAACCATCGTCACGAAAAACCATTAAAATTACTTACTAGGATGGAGGAGAGCTTGCTAAAAATTTGAGCTTCCAAAACCCCTATATTGCTTGTTATTTTTGGTGGATAAAGATGGAGAGAAAGATGGATATCATATTTTCTTTATTTTATTAATACTAGTCAAATTAGTCACCAACTATTACCAACTTTGACCAATTTTGTCCATCTTTGTCTCTTAACATCTCCTATGCACGGTCAACTATCTATCAAAGGGCTAATTTCCTTTTAAAGCCCTCCAATTTACAATCCATGGTTATTTGGCACCTTTAGCCAATAGAATGGAACTTTCACACTTTATGCGATTTAGTCCTTTTTTGCGATTAAGTAAGAATTTGATAAAATTAAAGCACCAAAATATTCATGCACTAATATAATCATGCTTTGACTCATAAAATATCATGAAAATGATTTTCTCTGTAACATCCCCAAACCCGGCCCATTCACTACGACTGAATCTGGTTATGTTATTGCGGAAAGACGGTTGAAATTCTTCTTGATTTAAAATAAAACGTCGTAGTTTGCTGAATTTTGGAAAACATATCTTTGGAGTAAAACTTTGCTATTTAAAACTCATTCATTTTTAAAACTTTAGTTTATAATATCCAACTTGAATAAATAGGTTGCAAACCATAAATCATTTTCCCATAGCAATTTAATTTAAATAAACCATAGTTAAAGTAATACCAAAAACATAAAATGGCCTTTGTTACAACCCAACAAATTCAAATAAAATAGTTATATCAAAACAAGCATAATATAACAAATCTTCATCTTGGCATGGGCCACCTTGTCCTCTCCGATCCGGTCGACTTTATGCACTACTCGAAAATGTTAAAGGAAAAAGGTGAGTCACCAAGACTCAAGCAAGCTACCCTTTTTCCTGATTAGCAAAATATCACATTCAAACATAATCATGATCATCATGCATCCAAATCATATGCACCCAATCCTAACCGTCCATACACCTTTTCTACCCCTGTGGTACCAAACCACCGGTGGTGCCAAACCACTGTGACGATAGTCACGTATGTGATGCCCAATCACCGAAGGTGCCAAACCTCCGTGTCAGAAGACACGAAGTGTGTTACTAAAACACCGGTGACCGAAGTCACAAATCAATTGATGGGGCCAACCCATCGTGTGATACCAAATCACCGCGACGATCCGTGTCTCAAAAGTGGGGCCAACCCACGGTGGTGTTAACCACGTGGATGAGTCGCTATGAGGTGCCAAACCTCCGGAGGTACCAAACCTCCGTGACCGTAGTCACAGGTGTGTTACCAAAACACGGTGCTCACAAGACAAAACATCACCGCCCTCCACTGTATAACCCACATAGATAATGATATGCATTTTAACGGACTTATACCCACATGCTTGATTAGTAACATACATATTATTTATCACCAACCAATATCATAGCACACGTAATGTATACATTATGCTTACTAAAAGCATCATAACGAGGACTTACGACCCGTGCCTATACCATAATGGTATTCAATCCACCTTTCCATGGAACCAACCACACACATCATATATATAAATACCATAACCGATAAGTGTGTAAGTATACACACAATTTAATAAGCACATAAATTACTAGAAGAGTGTGTGTGTGTGTACACACACCTGTAAGCCTTAACCAAAGAATCGATCTAACAACCTCGCTCCTACACGCCTTGCACACTAGCCCACCACCAAGTGCTCTTGCTTCACTTGCCTACAATCGACAACCAACTAAAAGTAATAGCCTACGACTTACCAATACCAAACGAATAGACCGATAAAGCAATCCCTTACCATCACTTACCCAACGATCAACCAAAGAACCGAGGCTACGCTTGATCGCTTCAATCCGGATATCCTATGACAAAACGATTCCAACCAAATTAACACGCCATCAAACAAACACCAAAACCAACACTTACCCTTGAAAATGACGACAGAGAATGTAAGGAAGACCATAAGCATTCGGCCTTACCTATAAACCTTCTCCAACGATTGGAAATGAAACCCCAAAATGATCCACACCACACCTTCTATTTGGCCAAGGAGCGTAACTAAAAGGAAAGGGAGATTCGCCAATATTTTAGTCACAAGGAAGAGAATCGGTTTTAAGTGCTTAACATACCTATGTTCGGTTTGAGTGGAAGAACAGAGAAGATGAGAAGTGAAGGCAAGGTTTTGGTACACAAGAAATAGGAGATAAATATTAGAAGTAAGGAGAGCAAATTGGTTAAGAAACAAATGAGAGATTCGGCACAAATGGGTTAAGAGGAAAGAAATGGAAATATGACAAGGAAAGGTAGCTAGTTTGACAACAAAAGAATTAAAAGAACAAAACACAAAATCGGTTAGAAGTATATGCTTTTAGGAATCTCTGGTTTCAAAGATAACATCAAAGGAAAAAAAATTGGCTTTCGCACCAAAAACAAGACCGGCCAAACTCACACAAAATGCCAAAAAAGAAATTCTACCTACCCTCCCTTCTCAAATACCAAAACCGACCACTCCCAAAACTTACCAACATTCTACCACCACCTCAAAAGCTCTCGCCACTAAATTCAAAATAATTTGAATTAACAAATCTCCTAATTCACTCCCACCAACCACTAAAAATCAATTCAAAATACAACAATATCCCACCTTTATCCTTTAATAAAAAAACAAAATCAAACCATTATCCCACCGAATAAATACAAAGCTCATCCTAATCTTCCAATTTAATCTACATGTGCCGTCCATCGCTTCAATTTGCTGCAAAATCAAAAAGAATAAAAATAAAACTCAACGCCACTCTCGTGTTCGAACTCAGGACCAAACCGCCGCAAGCCTTACCCCCAACGCCTGTGCCACTCGGCCACCTTGATTTTATGACAAAGACCCCATCATTTAATCTTAACCTTCCTAGCCCAAACCCCATAACCGCATAAAATAAAATCACGCCTAAAAATGTTGCTCCAGCACTCGAACTCGCGCCCGCCTCCCTCCAACTCCTATGTACCGCACGAGAACCACCTGGACAAGCTGCTTCTTGTGCCCAATACGCACCCCAACTCTTTTAAGGCTTTCATCCCTGTAGCGCCATAATCCAAAAATTAAAACCCAACTGCTGCCTTCTTGGATCGAACCTAAGACCCTCAAAGGCGCTACCTCCAGCCCCCTTAAGCTGCGCTCACAAGACGCCACCTTGCCAAAGCCTTACTTGTGCCATAAATTACCAAAAATAATTCTTAAGGCCTACCTTGGCCCGATTCCCTTACCACACTAAAAATCCAAAATTTTTTTCAAAGCCTTCCTTTCATCCAAACATTCTTAGAACCACCAAAACTCATCCAAGCACTCCCAAAAACCTACTAACACTTGAATTATACCCAACATGCATAGCCCCTAAACCAGGGTGTTACAAAGAAATCCTTGGCTAAGTGGTTCCATGCGCCACTTGAGTGTTGGGGGTGCGATCATACCAGCACTAATGCACTGGATCCCATCAGAACTCTGCAGTTAAGCGTGCTTGGGCGAGAGTAGTACTAGGATGGGTGACCTCCTGGGAAGTCCTCGTGTTGCACACCTATTCCTATTTTATTTGTAACACCCCAAACCCAGTCAATATGCCACGACCGAATCTGGTATGTCACTAAGGAAAATAATTTTTGAAAGAATCGAATTAACAATTAAATTTTGTGAAAAACTCTTTGTAATTCTTTATTTGTCGAAAATAAGTTAAAATTGAAATTTACTTCAAATTACATAAAACTTTAAAACTTAGTTGATAAATCATATGATAGAAAACATTTATATCTTTTAAGAAAATTGAAATATCATTTTGGAAAATCCGTTTGCAATTGAGTATAGAAACTTGAATTTTGGAAATCACTTAATCTGTTGAAAACATTTAACTTGTAATTTTACTATTGAACTATTCATGTTACCCGATGGTAAGATTTTTAAAACCATTGTTAGTTTTAGTTTAGAAAACTTTGGGCTCAATTATTAAATTAACCAAGTAATTTAAAAGCTATATTTTAAACATATTCAAAACATAAAATAATCCAAAACATAATTAAACAGCCTTATTACAAATCCATAAAAATATGAAAACCAAATTAAAATAAAGTACCCAATTGGAAATTCATGTAAAACCAAATTTTATTGCATGGCCTCCTCGAGTTCATCCGGCTCCTCATCCGCAAACTCACGAATCACTGAAAAGATAAGGAGAAGGTGAGTCACCAAGACTCAAGTGCATATTCCTCTCGTGGTAAGTACCACATACTTACACAAATTATAACAAAGCAACATATATGTATAATGCACCCAACCTAGCCATCCATAACTCCTTTTCTACCCCTGTGGTACCAAACCACCGGTGGTGCTAAACCACCGGTGACGAAGTCACGATATAAATGTGATACTAAATCACTTTGGTGACCAAAGTCACGAATAATCCATTTGTGGGGCCAACCCACGTGTGATACCAAATCATGGCGGCGATCCCATATCTCAAAAGTGGGGCCAACCCACGATGGTGTTAACCACGTGGACGAGTCGCTATGAGGTGCCAAACCTCCGTGTCCAAAGACACGAATGTGATACCAAATCACCGGTGGTGCCAAACCACCGGTGGTGCCAAACCACCGTAACCAAGTCACGAATCATCAAGTTGTGGGGCCAACCCACGTGTGATACCAAATCACCGGCGACGATCCCATATCTCAAAAGTGGGGCCAACCCACGGTGGTATTAACCACGTGGACGAGTCGCTATGAGGTGCCAAACCTCCGTGTCCAAGACACGAATGTGATACTAAATCACCGGTGACCAAGTCACGATATCAATCTTCCCTCCTCTCATCATATCCGTGCAATATGACATAATAATTGTATGCAGATGTCATGTATGCTAGACATATATCAAATATAAGTATAACATGAATTACCATCATAATCGATAGACATAAAACAACATAATCATGCTAATCAACCTCTAAAGGTATAACCAGTAATTTTACCTACCACGGGTATTTTCGTAATTTATCCACCAAGGGTATTTTCGTAATTTACCCACCAAGGGTATTTTCGTAATTTACCCACCAAGGGTATTTTTGTAATTTACCAACCAAAGGTATTTTTGTAATTTACCTACCTAGGTATTTTTGTAATTTACCCACCAAGGGTATTTTCAGTAATTTACCCACCAAGGGTATTTTCATAATTTACCCACCAAAGGTATTTTTGTAATTTACCAACCAAGGGTATTTTTGTAATTTACCTACCTAGGTATTTTGTAATTTACCCACCAAGGGTATTTTCGTAATTTACCCACCAAGGGTATTTTGTAATTTACCCACTAAGGGTATTTTCGTAATTTTGTACCGGAATGGCCTTTCTAAAGGTGCAGTGTCGCCTTGAGCGACTCAACTACCATTTTCGGTCTTTACCTGGGACTATTGGGCCTAAAACCCGATTTTGGCCCATTCTAGCCCACACGCCGTGTGGCCCACCTAACCAAATCTATCCACGATATAAGTTCCACCTAGTCTAGTTCACTATATACTATATCATCATACAATTTATTCCAATTGGGCTACGAGCCCATTGGGCCCACTTTGGCCCATCACATCAAGCAAATTTCAACCCACAAGAATACTACCGATGGCCTCAACTATCGCGTTGAAGCCCCACACGCCTTCACGCGCTCGTGTGGCTACTATTGCCGCGGACTGCACTTCTGCATTTGCCGCTCTACAACTAGAGTAGAGAGTTACACACCGATTGGACTCGGTGCTAAACTGTATTGCGACCACTCCCCGTGCTCAACGCCCACCAAGGTATGTTAACCCTTCTCCGGCATGCTCTTTATATAGCTAGCTCTTCATCTTCATTCCTTGTATCTTTCCGATGTGGGATCCTTTCGTCAGTAGAGTTTAAATTCAACTGAAACTCTTACCGCCCACTCCGCAAAATAAATACTCCCTTGCTTCTCATGAGATTCGAACCCAGGCTCCCTTATAACATAATCCACGCCGCTAGCCACTTTACCAACTAGCTCCTTGTGCCTCAAACCATACGCAACTAAATATAACCCTATGGCCAAGGTCTAAATTCATTTAATAAAATAATCAAAAGGAATGCAAACGCTACAACTAGAACCTTGGACCTCCTTCTTTCCTTGTGGCGCCACTTTGCCACTACACCACACACACCACTTGTGTCATTTTCCTCCACATTTTATTCTTAAGGCCTACCCGCCAACCTCCAAGGTTTTTTTTCACCTAAAACCAAAATTTTCCCAAAGCTAATATTTGATCCCGGACTTCATGAAGCCCCTAACCTTCCAAAATCACTTATCTAAAAGGTCCAACTTGCACTTAAGCCGATCTCCTATTCTCCAAAAATTTTAAACGCTACTACGCCTAAGGCCCATTGGGCTCAATCCTACTAGGCCTAATTTCAGATGTTACATTCTCTAACCTCGCATTAGTAACCCGAGATCACTGTTCCGACTAGCCCCTAATTCGAGCTGTTACAATGTTTTTCCTCATCAGTGGGATATTCAGGAAAGGAAAGAAGTTCTTAATGCTCCAACCCAAGGTCTTCATCTTTGCTAGCAACCAGTGTTGGGAGTGTTGGGAACCCTAAGCCACGATGCAATTTCTGTAACAAATTGCATTTTAGAGAGTGCCGGATGAGAAGTAGGGCATGTTTTAAATGTGGTTCTCTCGACCATTTTCTTAAGGATTGTTGAAAAGAGTTGAGAAAGATATAAAACAAACCCCTAACCTGAGTAATCCCGTCTCAATGGTTAGACCACCACAATATCCTAAAAATGTCAGTGGTAGTCGCACTACTGCAAAAGACTCAATGGCTAAATTAGAGGCACAGGCCCCAGTAAAAACAAATGTCATACGTGCAAGGGTAGACGCCTCGGCACCAGATGTTATCACTGGTTCATTCTCTTTACTTGATACAGATATTATTACTTTGATTGATCCTAGTTCAACGCATTCACATATATGCACGAAACTTGTGACTGTTAAAAATATGTTGGTTGAATTAATCAAATTTGTGGTCAAAGTTTCAAATCCATTGGGCAAGCATGTTATGGTAGATAAAATTTGTAGGAATTTCCCGTTGATGATAGAGGTTATTATTTTCTGGCTAATTTGATGTTGTTACCTTTAGATGATTTTGATGTGATTTTGGGAATGGATTGGTTAACCTAACATGATGCAGTAGTTAATTATAAACGTAAATATATCGTGTTGAAGTGTCAAAATCGTGAATTACTTTGGGTTGAATTTGAAAAACTAGATGGGTCATCTAATACGATTTCAGCAATATCACACAGAGATATATTAGAAAAGGGTATGAGACTTATCTTGATTATGTGCTGGATACCAAAGTGTCTGAGTTGAAATCCAGTCAGTTCCAGTTGTTTGTGAGCTTCCTGAGGTATTTTCAAAAGAGTTACCTGGTTTACCTCCAGTTAAAGAGGTGGAATTTTACATAGACCTTATGCCAATGATGACACTGATATCTATAGCACCATATAGAATGACTCCAATCAAATTGAAGGAACTAGAGGTGCAGCTGCAAAAGTTGATTGATAGAGGATTTGCCCTACCTAGCTTTTCACCATTGGGTGCACCAGTACTGTTTGTAAAGAAGAAAGATAGAGCATTGAGACTATGCATCGATTACAGATAGCTTAATAAAGTCACAGTAAAGAATAAGCACACATTGCCTTGTATAGATGACTTGTTTGATCAATTAAAAGGTGCCACTATAATTTTAAAAATTAATCTACGATCTAGATACTATCAACTATGGGTAAAGGATTCAGATGCGCCAAAGACAGCTTTTAGAACCAGATATGGGCATTATGATTTTTTGGTGATGCCATTCGGATTAACGAATGCCCCGACGGTATTTATGGATTTAATGAACAGAATATTCAGACCATACCTAGATAGGTTCGTGGTTATTTTTATTGATGATATTTTGGTTTAATATTGGGATGTGAATGAGCATGCTGAGCATCTGAGAATTGTGTTACAAACTCTATGAGAGAAACAGTTGTATGCTAAATTTAGTAAATGTGAATTCTGGCTATGGGAAGTTAGTTTCGTTGGACATATTGCATCTGCAGAAGGTATTCAGGTAGATCCAAATAAGATTTCAGCTATTGTAAGTTGGAAGCCTCCGAAGAATGTTTCAAAAGTCTGAAGTTTTCTGGGGCTAGTCGGATATTATCGGAGGTTTGTTAAAGGGTTTTCAATGATAGCTTCTCTGATGACTCAATTGCTGCAAAAAGATGTAAGACTCGAGTGGACTGATAAGCGCCAGCAAAGTTTTTGATAAATTGAAAGCCATATTGACGAAAGCTCCCATATTAGTTCAACCTGAATCGGGTAAAGAATTTGTAATCTACAGTGATGCCACATTGAATGGGTTGGGTTGTGTAATGATGCAAGATGGTAAAGTTGTAGCTTATGCATCTAGACAGCTGAATCCGTATGAAAGAAATTTCCTGGTACATGATCTTGAATTAGCAACCATTGTATTTGCATTGAAAATATGTCGACATTATCTTTTTGGTGAAAGTGTCACATCTTTACGGATCAAAAAAGTCTAAAGTATTTAATGTCACAAAAAGAGCTGAATTTGAGACAATGGAGATGGTTGGAATTATTGAAAGATTATGATCTCGTTATTGATTACCATCCGGGGAAAGCTAATGTGGTTGCGGATGCCTTGAGTCTAAAATCTTTGTTTGCTTTGCGGGAAATGAACGCCCAATTGTTCTTGTCTGATGATGATTCAATCATAGCCGAGTTAAAAGCTAGACCAATGTTTTGACAACAAATCTGTAAGGCTCATAAGGATGATGATAAGTTACAGGCCAAACTAGTACAAAGTGAGTCAGATCTTGATTCAGAGTTTCAGATTAATTCAGATGGTTGTTTGTTATTTAGAGATAGAATATGTGTACCGAAGAATTCAGAACTAGTACAGAAGATTTTACATGAAGCACACAATAGTATTATGTCTATGCATCCTGATAGCAACAAAATGTATAATGACTTGAAGAAAATGTATTGGTGGCCGGGAATCAAAAGAGATATTTCTGAATTTGTATCTAGATGCTTGATATGTCAACAAGTAAAGGATGAACACCAAGTGCCTTCAAGATTACTGCAGTCAATTACGATTCCATAATGGAAATGGGAAAGGATTACCATGGACTTTGTATCAGGGTTACCCTTGTCGCCAAAAAAAAAAAAGATGTTGTATGGGTAATTGTCGATTGTTTAACGAAGTCAGCACACTTTGTCCCGGTACATATGGATTTTTCTTTGGATAGGTTGGCTGAATTATATGTCTCTGAAATTGTAAGATTGCATGGAGTGCAACATCCATTATTTCAGATAGAGATCGTCGGTTCACCTCCCGATTTTGGAGTAAGTTGAAAGAAGCTCTGGGCACTTGTTTACACTTTAGTACTGCATTCCATCTTCAATCAAATGGACAATGTGTGATACAAATTTTAGAGGACATTCTTCGGTATTGTGTACTTGAATTTGGAGGTAACTGGGAAAAATAATTGCCTTTGATTAAATTCGCTTACAATAACAATTATCAGTCCAGCATTAAAATGGCACCGTATGAGGTTCCATATGGTCACAAATGTAGAACTCCCTTGTACTGGACAAAGTTATGTGAGAAAAAGATCCATGGAGTTGACTTGATCCGTGAAACTGAAGAGAAAGTAAAACTAATTCGAAACAATTTGAAAGTAGCCTATGACCGTCAAAATTCCTATGCTGATTTGAAACGGAAAGAGATAGAATTTCAGACGGTGATAAAGTGTTCTTGAAAGTATCACCATGGAAGAAGGTTCTCCGATTCGGCCTTAAAGGAAAACTAAGCCCATGATTCATCGGGCCATATGAGATCATTCAAAAAATTGGGCCTGTTGCGTATCGGTTAGCATCACCACCTGAGCTTGATAAGATTCACAATATTTTTCCATATATCCATGTTACGACGATATAGATTATATCCTTCACACGTAATTCATCCAACAGAAGTTGAGATTCAACCAGATATGACCTACAATGAAGAACCCATCAAAATACTTGCACATGAGACGAAAGAGCTAAGAAATAAAAACATGGCATTGGTAAAAGTGCTTTGGCAACGACATGGTTTAGAGGAAACTACCTAGGAGTCTAAGGATACTATGAGGAAGCAATACCCTAACCTCTTTTCTGGTAAGAATTTTCGAGGACAAAAATTTTTAAGGGGAGGAGAGTTGTAATAGCCCAATTTCGGTGAGATCAGAACAGTGGTTTCGAGACCACAAATTCGAGCCCAAAAATTTTATTTTCTTTTATTTTATTTTATGGTTGTTATTATGATAGGAAGGTCACATGAAAATTTTTACACAAAAATTTTATCGATTGTGTGGTTAATTAGGTATAGGACTAAATTGCATAAAATGCAAAAGTTGGATTCTAGTAGCTAGAGGTATTAAATAGCTATGGGATTCAAAAATTAAGGTCCTTATATGGTAATTAGACCATTGAAGAGTATTTAGTAGATATTATAATGACTCATCCATGGAAAAATTAGAAAAGGCAAGGGACTAAATTGGAAATCAATAAAATTAAAAAGATGATAGAAAAGTAAAAAGAAATTATCATCTTCTCTATTCATATTCTTCCCCAATATTTCTATGGAAACCCTATGAGAGAGGAAGAGAACTTACAAATCTTGAAAAGGTATGAAATCAAGTCCCGTTTTTAATGATTTTTATATTTTTAGAATTGGGATAGCCTAATATTTCTATTTATGGGATTTATTTGAAAAGATAATAAAGTGTAGTATTTTTCCATGGATTTAAATGCTTAAAATTTGAAATTTATGGTAGGAAATGAAAGATTGTTGATAGATAAACAACTTTTACAAAGCAATTTTTCATGGAAACTTAGTTAGGGCTAAAATGAAAAAGTAGTAAAACCCATGGAAAATGCTGAAATTTGTGAAATGTGTGTGCTGTAAAAATTGTTATCAAGTTTTAGTTAGGCTTGGAAAGAGGATTAGATTGCATGAATTTTATTTTCCGAGCCTAGGGACGAAATTGGAATTTTTGAAAAGAGTAGGGGCAAAATAGTAATTTTGCCTAGGATGTAATAGAATGAAAATGTATGTAAAATGCGATGAGTTAATAATTAAATTTGCTTATATAGACCTGGAAAGACCAACTACGGAATTAGATCGAGGGAAACAAAAAGTTTTGGATTAGTTGGAATTCAAACACGAACAATTGTTAAAGTAAGTTCGTGTAACTTAAATATGTATGTTAAAGTGCTTGAATTGAATTATATAATTTTAATGATATTTATGTGATGATGAACATAATAAAATAACTATAATTTGAAAAATATGGATAAAATGTCATGTCCCGATTGAACATTGAAATTCGATGGATTATGGTGATTTCTTGAAACGGGTAGGATATGACAGATGTTACAAATAGGATTTAGCCCGGATGGGTAATCCTGAATTAAGCCTCTCGAGCATATGTTATAGACTGGGTTTACCCCGTATGGGTAATCATAATTAAGCTCTTTTTGGAGCATAGGTTACTGATAGGATTTAGCCTGGACTGGCAATACCAAATGACTATTGTGAATGTTAGTTAAAAATCGAGATTTAGCCTGGACTGTAATCCTATTGTAAAATAAATGTCTCAAGAGTGAACTCTTTGAACTTATGCCCAATGGGTAATAATGAATATGAATTGACGGATAATTTATATGTATACTTTATGTACATCACCAGAATATCCATCGAAATTTCATTACTTCAACAGAAAAGACTCTTGAAATATAGAAAGGTGGAATTAATGGAAGTTTGTATGTAATGAGCTCATCTTTGTTTACTTGATATTTATATGATGTTATGTGACTAACTTGCTTGATTAAGTGTATATGTTTAAGTGAACTACCTATAATTGATGAAATGTATGTTTATGTATGCTTGTTTGAATATATATAACCGGTAAGTTTATTTTCCGTTATACGAACTTACTAAGCATGAAAATGCTTACCCCATTTACTTTTCCCTTGTCTTATAGTGCTCGTAAGCTCGCGAAGGTTGGAGGATCGGTCGGAGCATAATCACACTATCCACTATATCCTTTTTGGTATATTTAGAAATTTCATTTTGGTATAATGGCATGTATAGGCTTATTTGGCCAAATGATTACTTGTAAGTGATGTTTTGTAATCTAGCCATTGGAATGGCTAGTAATGATTTATTTGGTATGTTCATAAGTTATCTCAAGTTAAATGCTTGTGTTAAATGTGGATGAATAGAGTATGTTCATCTTGTATATGCACTAAAAGTAGGATTATAAACATGAATTGCATGTGAAATTAAGCCATGATAGATGTTAGTTTAGGCTTGGTTTTAATGCTTGATTTGGCAGGTATATGCATGCAAGTATTGGGGCAGGTTGTTGGTAAAATTGGGTGAGAAAATGAAGCTAAGAAATGACTCCATTTTTTCCACACGGGTAGACACACGGGCGAGTGTCTCACACATGGCCCACCCCATGGGCATGTGGCTTGGCCGTGTGTCCCTTGATTCTTAAAAATGAAAAACAGAATGCTCAGAATTGGGCACATGGGCAGAGACATGGGCTGTGTCTCAGCCATGTGGTTGACACGGCCTTGGTCACAGGCATGTTACATGACCGTGTGAAAACTACACCTTAATTTCATAAATTAAATTCACCACACGGCCTAGCATATGTGCATGTGATTTGGCTGTGCAACTTTAATTTCTTCATGGTTGCAAGTCAAAGAGCTACACGGGTTAAGGACACGGGCGTGTGTGACCACACGGCCTGATCACACGGGCATTTCCCTAGACCACACGAGCGTGTGGGCACTGTTCATAAGAGAAATTTGGAAATTTTGCAAAAAATTTTATGAGATCCCGATTGAGTTCAGAATCGATTCTAATGTTCATATTGGGCCTCGAGGGCCTATTCAAGGAACAATTAGAAAAATTTTGAGTACGAATGATATTTTACTACAATTTGCATGTGAAAGTTCTATGAACTTCAGTAATACTTTGTAACCCTATTCCGGCAACGGATACGGGTTAGGGGTGTTATAAAAATTCTGAATTCAAGCAGTAGGAAAAGATCCTAGTTGAGTTGGTTTTCCACATTGCATGAAATATTGAGGTTTATAAAAGATAAATATTGTAACATCCCTTACCCGTATTCAACACCGGAATAGGGCTCGAGGCATTACCGAACTTATAACATGAGCATTAATAGAAATCGAATCATAAAATTCGTGTCCAAATCAAAACCATACACACTCAACCATAAATCCCTAATACGAGGCTACGAGGCCCAAAACATGCATTGGAAGTGGTTTAAGACTAAACCGAGAACTTTAGATATTTTTTATGTTACAGGGGTCACACACCCTGTGTAGTTCAAGGGACACGCCCCTGTGACCCTGAGACACGCCCGTGCCACAGGCTGTGTTCAAGTTAGGGTGCTCTATGACTTGTGCCACACGACCGTGCCATATGTCCATGTGCTAGGCTGTGTGGTCAATTTAATTTTCATAATTTTTAATAGAATAGGTGCAAACTTCACACAGCCAGGGCACATGCTCGTGTTCAAGGTCGTGTAGCACACGCGGTTGAGACACACGCCTGTGTCTCTACCCGTGTGCTCAAATATGGACATTATGTCTTGAAACAATTAAGGTACAAGGGACACACAGCTGAAACACATGCTCGTGGGGCAGACCATATGTCACACACGGACGAGACACATGCCCGTGTGTCTACCCGTATGGACAAAAATAAGGCTATTTACCAAGCCATTTGCCACCCTTATTTACACCTTCACTTACACCAATTCAATAACACAAATCATAGCATACTTAGGCAAACAAAACATCCACAACCAAGGTATTAACATCACATCCACATGCTTACATCTAACATGCTTCAACATCATAATTTATCGACATAATTCATGTAAGTTTTCATATAATGAATGGTATCAACATATGAATATACTTATAACCAACATTAGCCAACTTACATGGCCATATACAAAATGAAACCATTAACCATTATAAGCCAAAACATTTGGCCACATTACCAATGTCACATATAACAAAATGATCAAGTCCCTATACATGCCATACATTCAAAATGCTAAGACCATTAATACCTAAAATGAGAGTTTGATAGTGTGATCCGAATCTCTGACAATCTTCGATTTCGAGTTAGCTTGGCGGCACTATATAAACATGGAAAATAAATAGAGTAAGATATATAGCTTAGTAAGCTCGTATGCAAGAAATTAGCAACCCTACCATGCACATAACATTCAAATAACATAACATAATTAAATGTGAACCTACCATAGTTTCATAATCACAATCTAACCCATCACAAAACTTACCTCATATTCATCATTTCACACATTTAATAAGCATAAGCTTTACATACATACATGAGCCATCTCAAAATGAATGTACACATACTTTCATCTTTGACATACCCGTGAACAACTTAGAATAACAATGCCGGATGCTTGGGAAACTTTGCACACTAAGTGCCACATATGTAGCCAAAGATACCTAAGTCTCATATCACATAATTGCTCACTCTTGAGCTATCGACGATTCTGCTCACACAAGCTATCAGTCAAGACGTAGTTACACGGTGCTGCCTACACAAGCGGTCAAGTATCTTGAACATATGCTGGTATACTCAGCCATTGGTAGAACGTACCAGACTAGCACCCTGATCACATAGTCACATACCACTTAATGACCCTAGTGACATGTCACTTATATCCTATTCTATTCATAAAGTTCAAACGAGATTTCTTGCTTGTCGATTCGTATTCGGACTCGTTCGTAGGATTATACTCATTCACAAAATCAAACATACAATTCATGCAATATTAAGGCAATTAGATACAATTATTCTAAAGCTTATTTTTAACATACGAACTTTCCTCGTTACAAAATGGATAATTGTTTAATTTAGTCTACAATCTTATTCTTTCCCCGGTCTAGGTCAGAACCTTGTCTTTCTTGATCTATAATATCAAATTTAGCTTATTCAATTATCACATTATTCAATTTACTCCCAAAAACACCTTATGGCAAAAATTGCATTTTTACCCCTAACTTTTTAGCTTTTTACATTTTAGTCCCTAAGCTCGTAAAATGAAATATAGTCAATTTCTTCAATACTGAGGCCTAGCTGAATCTTTTTCATGCTCATAACAGCCCACATTTTTCATTTATTCACATTTTCACACTCATTTTACAACTTTTACAAATAGGTCCTTTTAGGCATTTTCATCAAAAATCAATTAGTAAAAGTTGTTTATCTAGCATTAAACATGCATAATCTACCATTAGACATCACAATACACAAATATATAACATGGGTAAAATTTTTGACTTTGATTTTCTTTCAAATTAGTGCTTGAAATAGCTAAATTAGGTTACAAGGATCTCAAAAACATAAAAATCATTAAAAATGAGACTAGAACAGACTTACAATCGATCTTGAAAGATGGCCAAACCCAAGATATGGACTCCTCTTCAAATTTCGGCACTAAGGATAAAACTGAAGAAGATGACATCTTTTATTTTAGTTATTTTGGCTTTATTTACCAAATGACCAAAATGCCCTTAATGCCTAACTTCAAAATTTCACCTAACCATGCCCATTTTTGTCCATATTAGAGTATAATGGTCTAATTACTACCTGAGCACCCCTAATTTAAGATCTCATAGAAATTGGACACCTATAGCTTCTAGAACACACATTTTGCACCTTTTGCAATTTAGTCCCTTTAACTAAATTGAGTGTCCAAACGTCAAAATTTTTGAATGAAATTTTCACGAAATCATTCCATAATATTGTAAACCATAAAAATATAATAAAAATAAATTTTACTGCATCGGATTTGTGGTCTCGAAACCACTATTCCAACTAGACCCAAAATCGAGCTGTTACAACTCTCACCCTTTAGGGATTTTCGTTCTCGAAAATCTTACCAAAAAGGAAGTTTGGGAATTGTTTTCTCATAGCTTCCTCAAGTTCCCATGTAGCCTTTTCGACCTCGTGTCTTTGCCATAAAACTTTCACTAGAGCTATACTTTTATTTCTCAACTGTTTGACTTCCCGAGCCAAAATCTTTATCGATTCCTCACCATAAGTCATATTGGGTTGGATCTCAACTTCTGTCGGAAAAATCATATGCGAAGGGTCTGATCGATAATGTCGTAACATCGACACATGAAATACATTGTGAATCCTTTCCATCTCTGTCGGCAAAGCAAACCGACATGCCACTGGCCCTATTATTTCAATAACCTCATACTACCCAATGAAATGCGGACTCAACTTGCCTTAGCGACCAAATCTCAGAATTTTCTTCTACGGGGATACTTTCAGAAATACTTTATCACAAACTTGAAACTCAATCTCTTTTTTTTTTCAAATCCACGTAGGATATCTGTCGATTCGAAGCTGCTTTCAAATAATCGCGAATTACCTTTACCTTTTCTTTGGTTTCTCTAACCAAGTCAACCCCATGAATCTATTTCTCACTAAGCTCAGTCTAGTACAATGGAGTTTGACAGTTGTGGCCATACAATGCCTCATATGGTGCCATCTTTATACTCGATTGAAAACTGTTGTTATAAGCAAATTCGACTAAAGGTAGATATTTTTCCCAACTACCTTCGAACTCTAATACACAACAGTGAAGCATATCTTCGAGTACCTGAATCATTCTCTCAGATTGACCATCGGTTTTTGAATGAATTACGGTGCTAAAATTCAACTTTGTACCCAAAGCTTCTTGCAACTTTTTTCCAAAATTGATACGGAAATCTCTGATCTTTATCCGAAATAATAGAAATAGGCACTCCATGTAATCTCACAATTTCAACAATGTACAATTTAGCTAGCTTATCAAGTAGTTGGTACATACCGGAATAAAATGAGCTAATTTCGTCAATCTATCAAACATAACCCATACGACATCTTTTTTTTTCAGAGTCAAAGGAAAACCTGTTACAAAATCCATCGTAATTTTGTCCCATTTCCACTCGGGTACTATTACTAGCTGAAGTAAACCCGAAGGTACTTGTTTTTCGCCTTTTACTTGTTGACAAATCAAACATTTTGATACAAATTCAAAGATATCTCGTTTCATACCTGACCACCAATACAGTTTCTTCAAATCATTATACATCTTCGTACTTCCCGGATGAACAGGCAGACAAGATTATGCTTCTCATGAACAATTTTTGAATAATCTCATCATCTTTTGGTACACATACTCTATCTCAGAACATTAAGCAATCATCAGAACTGATCCGAAAGTCTGAATCACTACTCGATTCACACAGAGCTCTTTTGGCTTGCAATTCACTATCACTTTTCTGAGCTTCATAAATTTACTGAAGAAACATAGTTCTAGCTCTCAAATCATCTAGAACAGAACCATCATCGGATAAAGTCAACCTCGTATTCATATCTCCCAAGGCAAACAAGGACTTTCTGCTCAAAGCATCTGCAACTACGTTCGCCTTTTTGGGATGGTAGTCACTTACTAGCTCGTAATCTTTCAGTAGCTCAAGCCATCTCCGTTGTCGCAAATTCAAATCCTTCTATGTCATCAAGTACTTTAAACTTTTATGATCCGAAAAGACATGACATTTTTCACCATATAAATGATGTCTCCAAATCTTCAAAGCAAACACTATGGTAGCCAATTCTAGATCGTACATCGGATAATTCATCTCATGCAGTTTCAACTGTCTCGAGGCATAGGCTATCACTTTACCCTCTTGCATCAATACACATCCTAATCTATTTAATGACGCATCACTATAAATCACAAACTCTTTTCTTGATTCAAGTTGCACTAAAATCGGCGCCTCAGTCAATAATGCTTTAAACTTCTCAAAACTTCGCTGACATTTTTCAGACCATTCAAACTTAACATCTTTTTCCAGCAGCTTAGTTATAGGAGTAGCAATCATCAAAAAACCCTTAAAAAATGTCTATAATAGCTGGCTAACCCCAAGAAGCTTCTAACTTTCGATATATTTCTCGGTGATTTCCAATCAACAATTGCGAAAATCTTACTCGGATCAACCCGAAAACTATCTCCCGAAATAATATGTCCCAAAAATCTAACTTCTCGGAGCCAAAACTCACTTTTGCTGAACTTAGCAGCAATTTCTTATCTCTCAAAGTCTGCAACACAATTCTTAAATGTTTGGCATGCTTAGTCTCATCCCGAGAATAAATCAAGATATCATCAATAAACACAACCATGAATTTGTCTAAGTATGGTCAGGAGATTCGATTCATCAAGTCCATAAAAATAGTAGGAGCATTAGTTAGTCCGAAAGGCATGACAAGAAATTCATAATGCCCATACCTTGTTCTGAAAGTAGTTTTCGGTACATCGAACTCTTTAACTCTCAACTAGTAGTAGCCAGACCTCAAATAAATCTTCGAGAACACTGTTGCCCCTTTCAACTGATCAAACAAGTCATCAATTCTTGGCAAAGGATACTTGTTCTTTATTTTTACCTTATTGAGCTATCGATAATCGATACAAAGTCTCATAGATTCGTCTTTCTTCTTCACAAATAATACTAGTGCACCCCAAGGAGAAAAACTCGGTCTCGTACAACTTTTATCTATCAACTCTTGCAACAGAGCTTTTAATTCTTTCAAATTGGTCGGAGCTATTCTACATGGAGCAATCGATATCGGTGAAGTCTCTGGTATTAAATCAATACCAAACTCCACCTCTAACCGATGGTAATCCTGGCAACTCTTCTGGGAACACATCCGGATATTCAAAACTACCGGTACCAATTCAATCTTTATTTCAGTCACTTTTGTATTCAATACATACACAAGAAATGCTTCACAACCCTTCCTTACATACCTTTGAGCCAACATCGACGAAATCACAATAGGCAATTCACCCAACTCATCTAATCCAACCTGAAGAATTTCATTGTTTTGACATTTCAATTCAATAACTTTTCGCCTACAATTCACTACTACATCATGTAGAGTCAACCAATCCATTCCAAGTATCACATCAAACTCATTAAATGGAAAAAGCATTAAGTTATCCAGAAAATAGTGACTCTGAATCATCAAAGGACAACCCTTGCAAACTTTATCGACTAGAACATATTTGCCTAAGGGGTTCGACAACTTAATCACAAACTTAGTAGACTCAATAGGTAAATTCTTACTAGATATCAAATTCATGCAAATATAAGAATGATTCAATCTAGGATCGATTAATGCAACTACATTAGTATCATGAAGCGAAAATGTACCAGTGATCACATCAGGGGAGGACGTATCCTCGTGAGCACGAATGGCATAAGCTCTAGCAGGTGCTCTAGCTTCCAATCTCACAGCTGGATCTTTGGATACACCTCTGCTACTGGTCCTATTCCCCGTATTTCTCACTGATCTCCTTCTAGTAGTAGTGTTACTCAATCTTGCATTCTAAAAATTATCCTTTTCAACCATTTTAGGGCAATCCCGAATAAAGTAATCTTGGGAGCCACATTTAAAACAAGCCCGGTTGTTCATCCTACATTCACCGGGGTGTCACCTACCATAGTGTTGGCATTCAGGCTTATTAGACCTGGTGTTACCAACGCTCACTATAGACATAGTCTGGGCCTTAGTACTCGAATATTGTTTCCATGATCTCTGTTGGGATACCTAGCTAAAGCATTCAAATAAGTATGCATATCCCTTGATTTCTTTGACGAAGACTGAAATGACTTATTCATTGGCTTCTTTCTCGAGTCCCTAGCCTTAAACTTAGCTTTTCTCTTTTCTTTTCTCAACTCTTCGGCTTTGCAAGCTCGCTCAACTAGAACAAATTCTTTCAGTTCCAGAATCCCAACTAACAGTTTGATATCCTCATTCAAACCATCTTCGAATCTCTTACACATGATAGCCTTTGTTGAAACACATTCTCAAGCACACTTATGAGTCTAGCAAACTCTCGCTCGTATTTAGTCACAATTATTCGACCTTGTTTCAGCTCCAAGAACTCTTTGCGTTTCTAATCAATAAAATGTTCGCTGATATATTTCTTTCTACACTCCTCTTGGAAAAAGCCCCAAGTAACTCTTTCCCTTCGTACTACCGATACTAAAGTGTTCCACCAGTGATATGTCAAATCCCTCAGAAGTGATATAGCACATTTCAAGCACTCCTCGATGTGCAAGAAAGCTCATCAAATACCGGATAGAGTTCTCAAGCCAAAATTCTACCCTCTAGAGATCATCATTGGCATTTGCTCTAAATTCTTTAGCCCCTTGCTTTTGAATCTTATCAACTGGAGGCTTATTCAGTCTTATCAATTCCACACCTTGGGGTGTTATGGGAACCGGTTGAGGGTTAGGTAGGGGTGAAGGATGTTGAGCAGCCAAATTTGTCCGAACAAACTCGACAAGCAACTCATTCAACTTTGGAAGAAGGCTTCCCTAGCCTCTCCTCCTTGACCAATTGTCACTAGTCTACTTTCGGATGGTGCGGTCCCTTGAGCGGGAGTCGGCGAATTACTTTCAACGTCATCAGCCACTTCTCGGTTGAGATCCATTTACTATATGAAAACATAGTTTAAATTGTCAAGAGTCGTCACACTATCAAAATTTATATATGGCATGTATAGCTAGACTGTTATACACGCTACGTTAGTCTAAAAATCGACTAAACTGTAGCTCTGATACCATTAAATGTAACACCACTTACCCGTATTTAACACTAAAACAGGGCTCGAGGCATTACTGAACTTATAACACAAGCATTCACACAAATCGAATCATAAAATTTGCGTCCAAATTAAAACCAAACACACTCAATCATAAAGTCTCTAATACGAGCCTACGAGGCCCAAAACATACATTGGAAGTGGTTCGGGACTAACCGAGAACTTTAGAAAATTTTTCATGTTACAGGGGTCACACTCCCGTGTGGTTCAAAGGATACGCCCGTGTGATCCTGAGACAGGACCGTGCTACAGGCTGTGTTCAAATTAGGGTGTTCTCCAACTTGTGCCACACAACCATGCCACACGCCCGTGCTCTAGGCCGTGTGGCCAATTTAATTTTCATAATTTTTCATAGAATAGGTGCAGACTTCACACGGCCGGGTACATGCCCTTGTCAAAGGTCGAGTAGCACACACGGCCTAGACATACGCCCGTGTCTCTGCCCGTGTGCTTAATTCTGGACATTCTATTTTGTAACAATTCAAGTGTAGGGGACACACTGCTGAAACACATACCCGTGAAGGGCAGACCTGTGTCATACACGGCCTAGACACATGCTTGTGTGTCTACCCGTGTGGACAAAAATAAGGTTATTTACCAAGCCATTTGCCACCCTTATTTACACTTTCACTTACACCAATTCAATAACACAATTCATAGCATACTTAGGCAACCAAAACATCCACAGCCAAGGTATTAACATCACATCCACATGCTAACATCTAACATGCTTCAACATCATAATTTATCGACATAATTCATGTAAGTTTCCATATCATGAATGGTGTCAACATATGAATACACTCATAACCAACATTAGCCAACTTACATGGCCATATACAAAATGAAATCATTAACCATTATAAGCCAATACATTTGGCCACATTACCAATGACATATATAACAAAATGACCAAATCCCTATACATGTCATACATTCAAAATGCTAAGACCATTAATACCCAAAATGAGAGTTTGATAGTGTGATCCGAATCTCTGACGATCTCTGATTTCGAGTTAGCTTGGGGACACTATAAAAACATGGAAAATAAACGAAGTAAGCTATATAGCTTAGTAAGCTCGTATGCAAGAAATAAGCAACCCTAGTATGCACATAACATTCAAATAACATAACATAATTAAATGTGAACCTACCATAGTTTCATAATCATAATCTAACCCATCACAAAATGTATCCCATATTCATCATTTCACACATTTAATAAGAATAAGCTTTACATACATACTTGAGCCATCTCAAAATAAATGTACACATACTTTTATCTTTGACATACCCATGAACCACTCGAAATAACAATGTCGGATACTCGGGAAACTTTGCACACTAAGTGCCACATATGTAGCCAAAGCTACCTAAGTCTCATATCACATAATTGCCCGCTCTCGAGCTATCGACAGGTCTGCTCACACATGTTATCAGTCAAGACGTAGCTACATGGTGCTGCTCACACAAGCTGTCAAGTATCCGCAGCATATGCTAGTATACTCAGCCATCAGTAGAACGTACGAAACCACCAGCCAGATCACATAGTCACATAACACATAATGACCCTAGTGACATGTCACTTGTATCCTAACCTATTCCTAAGGTTCAAATGGGATTTCTTGCTTGTCGATTCATCTTTGGACTCGTTCATAGGATTATACTCATTCACAAAATCAAACATACAATTCATGCAATATTAAGGAATTTAGATACAATTATTTTAAAGCTTATTTTTAACATACGAACTTACCTCAGTACAAAATGGATAATTGTTCGATTTGGTCTACAATCTTGTTCTTTCCCCGGTCTAGGTCAGAACCTCGTCTTTCTTGATCTATAATATCAAATTTAGCTTATTCAATTATCACATTATTCAATTTAATCCCAAAAACATATTATGGTAAAAATTACATTTTTACCCCTAACTTTTTAACTAGTTACATTTTAGTCCCTAGGCTCGTAAAATGAAATATAGTTAATTTATTTGAAACCCAAGCCTAGCCAAATCTTTTCATGCTCATAACAACCCACATTTTTCATTTATTCACATTTTTACACTCATTTTACAACTTTTACAAATAGGTCTTTTTAGGTATTTTCATCAAAAATCAATTAGTAAAAGTTGTTTATCTAATATCAAACATGCATAATCTGCCATTAGACATCAACATACACAAATATCTAACATGGGTAAAATTTTATACTTCTATTTTCTTTCAAATTAGTCCTTGAAATAGCTAAATTAGGTTACAAGGATCCTAAAAACATAAAAATCATTAAAAATGGGGCTAGAACGGACTTACAATCGAGCTTGAAATATGGCCAAACCCTAGTTATGGACTCCTCTTCAAATTTTGGCACTAAGGATGAAATTGAAGAAGATGACATCTTTTATTTTAGTTATTTTGGCTTTATTTACCAAATGACCAAAATGCCCTTAATGCCTAACTTCAAAATCTCACCTAACCATGTCCATTTTTGTCCATACTAAAGTATAATGGTCTAATTACCATCTAAGGACCCCTAATTTAAGATCTCATAGCAATTGGACACCTATAGCTTCTAGAACACACATTTTGTACCTTTTGTAATTTAGTCCCTTGAACTAAATTGAGTGTCCAAACGTCAAAATTTTCAAACAAAATTTTCATGAAATCATTCCATAAAAATGTAGACCATAATAATATAATAAAAATAAATTTTACTACGTCAAATTTGTAGTCCCGAAACCACTATTCTGACTAGACCTAAAATTGAGCTGTTACAATTATCATGTAAAACCCCAACTTTTCATGGTAAGAATGGTTTATAATATTCAACCATTTTTGTAAAGGATGAAAAAAGTAAATAAATTCTGATGTTGAGATTCAATATTTCCTCAAACAGCTTTTGTTAAGTAGTGAAGAAGATCAGGAACAAAGAACTAAATGGCAATATGGTAAAGATGAGTAATATATCATAAAAACCATTTTAGCTCTTATGGTTTTTCAACAAACTCAAACCTTATTGGGTGTATAAATGGGTATTCTGGATGTATACCCTAAGGTTTAAGAATAAGACCTCCAAAATTTTTAAAGACTTGAAATTGATATTCAAACATCATTTCTTTAGCCTTTTGATGTAAGGTTTTTTGATGAAAAAGGTTCATTACTTCTGCTGGAAGTTTTGGGTTGAGGTAAGGGGTGATTGGGTAAGAAATAGGTAAGGTTGAAGATGATGAGGATGGCCTATTCATCATTATAGGCTTGGGCCAACTAGATGAGGTTTTTTTTAAAGCAAAAATTTTAGTCTTTGGCCTAGAAAGGAAATCAGCAAGAATATTTTCCTTTCCTTTGATATGTTTAGTGTCAAAAGAGAATTTGGAAAACCATTCAGCCTACCTAAGGAGCTGAGGGTGTGGGACTATCTTTTGCTTAAACTTGAGCATTTGAGGAAAAGAAGACATGTCCATTTCAACAAGAAATGAGATCCTGCAAGATGAAATTGAAACTTTGAGATGCCTTTCTTAACTGCCAAAATTTCCTTGAAAGTGGAATGGTAATGGATTTCAACTTCAGAAAATCTTCCACTTTTGGATCCCCAAAGGTGTCTTTTTTATTATTTTTCTTCAAATAGTACTGCACTCCAATATTTGTCATTGGCATCTGTCTGTAGGATTCCTTTTCCATCAGAGGGAATTTAGAGTGAAGGCAAATTCTGCAACATCTCTTTTAGGCATTGTACAAGTATTGTTTGAGGAGATGACCATATTAGAGATTCCTTCTTAAGCATCTTTCTTACAGGGTTAATATACTTCGAAACCTTATGAATATGGTCTCTAAGATAATTTACAATCCCTAAGAATTGTTGAACTTGTTTTTAGACAAATTTTCATTTGGGAACTTAAGAAGTTCTTGTGCAATATGTGGTCCTAGAGAGTACTGTCCATCTTTCAGTGTCATTCCCAGAAATTCAATTTCTGGTTTGTTGATTTGCATCTTCTTTCCTGAAAGCATTATCTTATGTTTGAGAATGAGAGATTTAAATTTTTCCATGAGCTGAATATGGGATTCTTCATTTGGACTATAAAGCAGGATGTCATCAATATAGATCAACGTATTTTCCATGAGAGGTTGGAAAATCATTCTTATCGCCCTTTGAAATAATGAAGGAGCAGCTTTTAATCCAAATGTGTAACAGCCCAAGTTAGACCCTAGTCAGAATAGTGGTTTTGAGACCACAAATTTGAGGTTAGAAAAATATTTTAATATTATTTTTAGTGTTTACAGTATGTGATAAAGCATGTGTGAAAATTCTATGTGAAAATTTTATCGTTTGTGTGACGAATTGTGAAAAAGGACTTAATCGCATAAAATGCAAAAATTGTGGGCTAATTGTTAAAGTGCTTAATTATCATGGCTTATTACATGAGAAGTCCTTATATTGTAATTAGACCCTTGATAGTGGGGATGGACAATTATGGACATTAGTTAGTGGAATTTTAATGGTTATATTAAGGTTAAATTTGTAAAATGGTTATTAATATTAATTATAATAAAACAAACATGAAAAAATAAGCCATTATCATCCTCGTTTATCAAAAATTGAACAAGAATAAGGGTTAGAAGATTTTTCACATTTAGCATGGTCTAAGCTCAATCAAGGTATGTTTTGAGCTTGATTTTTAATGATTTTTATGTTTTTGTGATTGTTGCTTAGTATTTTATTAAGCCCATGCCCCAATTTTTTATTTGGATGAAGATTGTGAGTTAAGCCATTGATGAATTCATGAGTTTTGTGATGTTTGATGATGAATTTTGCAAATTTGGTGATTGATATACATGTTTTATAAAGTGATTTTTGATGAATTTGAGTATTATGGGTTAAATTGTGAAAACTATAAATTGAAGGACTAAAATATGAAATAAATGAAATATATGGGCTTGTATGAGCTAGGAGAAAATTCGGCTAAGCTTGTATAAAATGAAATTATGTGTATTTGGTGATTTTATGAACTAGGGACTTAAATGTTAAAATGTGAAAATGTGAGGGCTACTTTGTAAAATGCTTAAAATATGTGTATTTGGATTGAATTGAACGATTTGGTGAATGAATGAGCTAAATTTGAATATGTATAGATCAAGAAAAGAGAAATTTGAACTTAGATCGAGGCAAGAACAAAGCGCTCGATTAATCGAGTTGTATCGTTGTTTCTATGTTCGAGGTAAGTTCGTGTATAATACAGATTGTTTAAGCAATGTTCATCTATTATGAAATAAATAGAAATGTGATTGTGGAATTAGTATTGTGAATTGTGAATTTAAAGAAATGTAGCATTAAGTGTGCGTAATTATAATGGTTATTACAACGAATTACACTAAGTGTGCGAGATAAAGGAATGCATCGACTACATTAGTTAGCACTATGTGTGCGATACTTTTGTAGCTTTGGCTAATTAAATGGCACTAAGTGTGCAAGATTATTGAATGTTTTAAAGAGATTCGAACGAATTACGACATTGAGTATTGAGTGATAGGTGTGATTGATAGTTACGTGATGATACAGGTATGTACAGAACCTATGTGGTTGATGATATTGTTATGGGTTAAATAATGATTATGTTTGTAATATCTATGGAGAGATTGAGTATTAATGTGAATTGAACTATATGATAGTTAACTTTGTATATTGAATTTGAATTGTTGAGTTAAAAGTGTTATATTGTGAACTTACTAAGCTTTAAAGCTTACTATGTGAAGTCTTTCTCTGTTTTACAGTGTCATTAAAGCTAGCTCGGATTCAAGGATCGTTAGCGACTCAATCACACTATCGATTATCTATTTTGGGTACCTTTTGAAAATGTACATATTAAAGTATGGCATGTATAGGCTAGAGAACTTAAGTTATGTTTTGATATGTGTAAAAATAGCCATGTGATATGGCTTGTTAATGAATGTGTTTATGGATGAGTTTTGCTCTTATTTTATGATGCATAAGTTGGATTGTTTTGATGTACTCATAAATGGCCAAATGAGATTATCTATTTTGATAAGTTCATGGTTGATTTGGAATATTGATATGATGAGAGATGCTAAGAATTGGTAAGGACTAAATGATTTATGGAATACATGTTTTTGATGTGAAGTTCATACTTTGGATTGGTATGCTTGAGTTGGAATTGACTATGGAAATAAATGATATAGTTAAAGGTTAAATGGTGCATGTTTTGGTATGTTTTGGATGCATTTGGGATATGAATTTAGAATGGCTTGATGCTTGTAGGTGTGACAAAAAATTTGGGTGGCAAATTGGCCTTGCAAATGGCCTATATTTGCCCACACGATTGAGCACACAGGCGTGTGTCTCGATCGTGTCTCTTAAGGTTGCATTTTGAAATAAGTTAGATTCGCACACGGGCTAGACACACAGGCATGTGACAAGCCGTGTGAATTAAGTTAGTGTTGCCCACGGGTCAAGCATATGGGTGTATCTTCGACCGTGTGGACAAGTCAGTATGTATGCCCTGTTTTGCTACGGCTTGGACACACGGGTGTGTCTGATGCCCTGTGTGAGGCATACGGCCTACCCATACAGGCGTGTGACCTCTGTAACTTTTAAAAATGTTTAAGTTTCTAAAAAAGTTTATATGTACTCGGTTTAGTTTAGACTCCATTTTAAAGTATGTTTGGGGTCTTGTATCCTTTTTAAGGGACTTCGTGGTAATTATTAATTATGTTTTAATGGTGTATAAGATATGGTTGATTAAATGTTATAATTTGATCGGTAATACCTTGTAACCCTAGTCTGGTGTTGGATTCGAGTTAAGGTTTTATATTTTAACAATATCAGAGCTACAGTTTAGTCGATTCTAGGATTAACGTAGCATGTGAGAGTCTAGCTATACATGCCATATATATACCTGCGATAGTGTGATGATTCCTAACATTTAAAAATACGTTAAATGGATCCCGTTCGAGCAGTTGTTGATGATGTTGAGAGTAATACGCCTGCTCCCGCTCAAGGGATAGCGCCGTCTAAATCTAGGCCGATTACTAGTAGCCATGAGGGAGAGGCAAAACAAGCCTTCTTCCAAATGATGAGTGAGTGGTTTACGGAGTTCATTCAAAAAATTTAGCTGCTCAACAACCTCTACCCCTGCAAGTTGTTTCATTGTTGAGAGATACGACATATCATTGGTGAAAAATAGTAACATCTGTGGTTCCGAGAGAACAAATCACCTGGAACTTCTTTCAAGCTGAATTTTGAAAGAAATATATTAGTCAACGATTTATAGATCAAAAATGTAAAGAGTTCCTTGAGTTGAAACATGGCCATATGTCTATTACAGAATACGAGCGGGAATTTGTAAGATTGAGTCAGTATGCACGAGAATGTGTTTCGACAGAAACTACTATGTGTAAACATTTCATTGAAGGGTTGAATGAAAACATTAAACTTCTGGTCGGAATTATTGATTTGAATGAATTTGTAGTATTGGTTGAAAGAGCCTACAAAGCCGAGGAGCTTAGTAAATAAAAGAAGAAAATGGATTCAGAAGCTAGAGACGAAAGAAAAAGGTCAATGAATAAGTCATATCATTCTTCGTCAAAAAGATTCAGAAATGCAAACATTCACTCAAATGTTTCGTTTGGACATTTGAGTAAAGATAGTGTGAAACAAAATACTGGTCCTAAAACTCAAACTCCAATGGAATCAAGTGTCGAAAGTGTCAGAAGGAATAAGCCTGAGTTTAGATAGCGTGGGAGACGTCATATCGGATAATGCTGGGGCAAGTACAATAATAGAGTTTTCTATAAATGTGGATCACAAGATCACTTTATTCGGGATTGCTCGGAGTTAGCTGAGAAAGATAATGTTCAGAGTGCAAGACCAAATAACACAACAGCTAGGGGTAAACCACCCAAAAACACTGGAAATGTGAGTGGTAGTCAGAGAGGAACAACAGATACAGCTATGAGATCTGAACCGAGAGCACCTACCCAAGCCTACGCTATTCGCGCTCGAGAAGAAGTGTATCTCTAAATGTCATTACTGGTACTTTTACTCTTTTTGATACGGATGTGATTGAGTTGATAGATCCAGGATCTACTCATTAATATGTGTGTGTAAACCTAGTATCTAGTAAGACTCTACCTGTTGAGTCTACTGAGTTTGTAATTAAAGTATCGAACCCCTTAGGCAAGTGTGTTATGGTTAATAAAGTGTGCAAGAATTGTCCGTTGATGTTTCGAGATATTTTTTTAGCTAATCTGATGCTATTACCCTTTGATGAATTTGATATAATTCTCTGTATGGATTAGTTAATTTTTCATAATGCTATTATGAATTGCAAACGGAAGAGTATTGATTTGAGAAGTCAGAATGGTGAGATAGTTCGAATTGAATCCAGTGATTTGAATGGGCTACCGGCTGTAATATCTTCAATGAAAGCTTTGAATTATGTGAAAAAGGGGTGTGAAGCTTATGTGATAGATACCAAAGTGACAGAAAAGAAAGTTGAATCTGTGCTAGTGGTTTGTGAGTTCCATGATGTGTTTCCTGAAGAACTATCGGGATTACCTCCGATATGAGAAGTCAAGTTTAGTATTGACTTAGTATCAGGAATGATCCTATCTTAATAGCTCCGTATAGAATGGCTCGACAGAATTGAAAGAATTGCAACCTCAATTGCAAGAGTTGACAGATAGAGGATTTGCACGACCAAGTTTCTCGCCCTAGGGTGCTCCTGTGTTGTTTGTGAAAAAGAAAGATGGTACTATGAGGATGTGTATTGATTATCGACAGTTGAATAAAGTGAAAATAAAGAATAAATATCCTCTACTGCGAATTGATGATTTGTTTGATCAGTTGAAATGAGCAGTGTTTTCAAAAATAGATTTGAGATCTGGATATTATCAGTTGAGAGTCAAAGAATCAGATGTGCCGAAAACTAATTTTAGAATGAGGTACAGACATTATGAATTTTTAGTTATGCCTTTCGGACTAACGAATGCCCCTGCAATATTTATGGATTTGATGAACCAGGTATTCAGACCGTATTTGGATCAATTTTTCGTTGTGGTTATTGACGATATTTTGATTTTTTCTTGTGATGAGACGCAACATGTTGAGTATTTGAAGATCGTGTTACAGACTCTGCATGAGAAGCAATTGTATGGAAATTTTAGTAAATGTCAGTTATGGTTGCGTGAGGTTGGTTTTTGGGACATATAGTGTAAGCTGCGGGAATATGAGTTGATCTGAACAAGATTGTAGCAATTTTAGATTGGAAACCTCCGAGAAATGTTTTGGGATATTATAGACGGTTTGTGAAAGGCTTCTCGATGATTGCAACTCGTTGACGAAATTGCTACAGAAAGATGTTAAATTTGAGTGGTCAAAAAAGTGTCAGCAGAGTTTTGAACAGTTGAAAGTATTGTTAATGGAAGCACCAATGTTAGTTCAACCTGAACCGGGTAAAGAATTCATAGCTTATAGTGATGCATCGTTGAATGGTTTAGGCTGTATGTTGATGCAAGAGGGAAAAGTTATAGCCTATGCTTCGAGACAGTTAAAACCGCATGAAAAGAACTACCCGACATACGATCTTAAATTAGCAACTATTGTATTTGCATTAAAGATTTGGCATGACTATTTATTTGGTGAGAAATGTCACATTTATACTGATCACAAGAGCCTGAAATATTTGATGACTCAGAAAGAATTGAAATTGAGACAGTCGAGATGGTTAGAATTACTAAAAGACTATGAATTAGTAATTGGCTATCATCCGAGAAAAGCTAATGTTATTGCTGACGCTTTGAGCCGAAAGTCTTTATTTGCTTTACATGCAATAAGTTCTCAGACAGATTTGTGTAATGATGGTTCGGTTTTAGCTGAGTTGAAAGTGAGGCCAATGTTTATACGTCAGATTTGTGATGCCCAGAAAATTGATACTGAGATGATGGCAAAACAAGCTCAGTGTGGTTTAAATTTTGATTCAAAATTTCGAGTTGATAGTGATGGTTGTTTGAGGTTCCGAGATCGGATTTGTATTCCAAGAAATTCAAAGTTGATTCAATTGATTTTGAAAGAGGCTCATAATAGTCGTTTGTCTGTTCATCCGGGAAGTACGAAAATGCACAATGATCTGAAACAGTTTTATTAGTGGCATGGTATGAAATAGGATATCTCAGAGTTTGTTTCGAGATGTTTAGTTTGTTAGCAAGTCAAAGCTGAACACCAGGTTCCATCCAGTTTGTTACAACCGATCATGATTCCTGAGTGGAAATGGGAGAAAATCACAATAGCCTTTGTGTCGGGGTTACCTTTATCTCTGATAAAGAAAGATGGAATCTGGGTGATAGTTGATAAATTAACGAAATCAACTCATTTTATTCTAGTGACAACAAATTATTTTCTTGATAAGTTAGTTGAATTGTATATTTCTGAGATTGTGAGATTGCACGGAGTACCATTATCTAATGTGTCTGACAGAGATCCTAGGTTTACTTCGCGATTTTGGAAGAAACTGCAAGAAGCTCTAGGTACGAAGATTCATTTTAGTACTAAATTTCATCCGCAAACGGATGGTCAATCCGAGAGGATCATTCAGATTCTCGAGGGTATGTTGAGATGTTGTATTCTTGAGTTAGAAAGTACATGGGAAAAGCATCTACCATTGATTGAATTTGCGTATAATAATAATGTTCAATCAAGCATTAAAATGGCACTATATGAGGCTCTTTACGGTCGTAAATGCAGAACTCCATTGTATTGGACTGAGCTTAGTGAGAATAAGATTCACGGGGTTGATTTGATTAAGGAAATTGAGTAGAAAGTGAAAGTGATTCGTGACAGTTTGAAAGCAGCGTCAGATCGTTAGAAGTCTTATGCAGATTTGAAACGAAAAGATATTAAATTTCAGATAGGTGATAAAGTATTTTTGAAAGTGTCTCTTTGGAAGAAAATACTCCGATTCAACAGAAAAGGCAAATTGAGTCTGAGGTTCATCGAGCCGTATAAGAGTATTGAACGTATCAAGCCTGTTGCTTATAGATTGTTGTTGACACCTAAGCTAGAGAAGATTCATAATGTGTTTCACGTATCGATGCTTAGACAATACAGATCCAATCCATCACATGTGATTGCCCCTACTGAAGTTGAGATTAAGTCTAATCTATCGTATAACAAAGAATCGATTCAAATTCTAGCTCGTGAGATCAAAGAATTGAGAAATAAGAAAATTTCTTTAGTGAAAATGTTGTGGCAAAAACACGGAGCAGAAGAGGCTACGTGGGAGCTTGAAGATGTTATGAGAGAGCAATATCCGAATCTATTCACTGATAAGATTTTCGGGGACGAAAATACTTAAGGGGGGAGAGTTGTAACAGCCCGATTTAGACCTAGTCAAAATAGTGGTTTCGAGACCATAAATTTGAGGTCAAAAAATATTTTAATATTATTTTTAGTGTTTATAGTATGTGATAAAGCATGTGTAAAAATTCTGTGTGAAAATTGTATCGTTTGTGTGCCGAATTGTGAAAAAGGACTTAATCGCATAAAATGCAAAAGCTGTGTGCTAATTGTTAAAGTGCTTAATTGTCATGGCTTATTAAATGAGAAGTCCATTTGTTGTAATTAGACCCTTGATAGTGGGGATGGACAATTATGGACATTAGTTAGTGGAATTGTAATGGTTATATTAAGGTTAAATTTGTAAAATGGTTATTAATGTTAATTATAATAAAACAAACATGAAAAAAATAAGCCATTATCATCCTTTTTTAGCAAAAATTGAACAAAGAATAAGGGTTAGAAGCTTTTTCACATTCGGCCTTGTCTAAGCTCAATCAAGGTATGTTTTGAGCTCGATTTTTAGTGATTTTTATGTTTTTGTGATCGTTGCTTAGTATTTTATTAAGCCCATGCCTCAATTTTTGATTTTGATGAAGATTGTGAGTTAATCCATTAATTAATTCATGAGTTTTGTGATGTTTGATGATAAATTATGCAAGTTTGGTGATTGATATACATGTTTTATAAAGTGATTTTTGATGAATTTGAGTATTATGGGTTAAATTGTGAAAATGAGAAATTGAAGGACTAAAATGTGAAATAAATGAAATATGTGGGCTTGTATGAGCTAGAAGAAAATTTGGCTAAGCTTGTATAAAATGAAATTATGTGTATTTGGTGATTTTATGAAATAGGGACTTAAATGTTAAAATGTGAAAATGTGAGGGCTACTTTGTAAAATGCTCAAAATATGTGTATTTGGATTGAATTGAATGATTTGGTGAATGAATGAGCTAAATTTTAATATGTATAGATCAAGAAAAGATAAATTTGATCTTATATCAAGGCAAGAACAAAGTGCTCGATTGATCGACTTGTATAGTTGTTTCTACGTCTGAGGTAAGTTCGTGTATAATACAGATGGTTTAAGCAATGTTCATCTGTTATGAAATAAATAGAAATGTGATTGTGGAATATGTATTGTGAATTGTGAATTCAAAAAAATGTATCACTAAGTATGCATAATTATAATGGTTATTACAATGAATTGCACTAAGTGTACAAGATAAAGGAATGCATCAACTACATTAGTTAGCACTGTGTGTGCGATATTGAGGCATCTTCGGTTTAATGTGCTAGCACTAAGTGTGCGATACTTTTGGAGCTTCGGCTAATTAAATGGTACTGAGTGTGCGAGATTATTGAATGTTTTAAAGAGATTCGAAAAAATTATGACATTGAGCATTTAGTGATAGGTGTGATTGATAGTTACGTGATGATACAAGTATGTACGAAACCTATATGGTTGATGATATTGTTATGGGTTAAATGATGATTATGTGAGTAATATCTATGGGTGAAATTGAGTATTAATGTGAATTGAACTATATGATAGTTAACTTTGTATATTGAATTTGAATTGTTGAGTTAAAAGTGTTATATTATGAACTTACTAAACTTTAAAGCTTACTGTGTGAAGTCTTTCTCTGTTTTACAATGTCATTAAAGTAGCTCGGATTTGGGGATCGTCAGCGACTCAATCACACTATCGATAATCTATTTTGGGTACCTTTTAAAAATGTACATATTAAAGTATGGCATGTATAGGCTAGAGAACTTAAGTTATGTTTTGAGATGTGTAAAAATAGCCATGTGATATGGCTTGTTAATGAATGTGTTTATGGATGAGTTTTGCTCTTGTTTTATGATGCATAAGTTGGATTGTTTTGATGTACTCATAAATGGCCAAATAAGATGGTCTATTTTGATAAGTTCATGGTTGATTTGGAATATTGATATGATGAGAGATGCTAACAATTTGTAAGGACTAAATGATGTATGGAATACATGTTTTTGATGTGAAGTTGATACTTTGGATTGGTATGCTTGAGTTGGAATTGAATATGGAAATAAATGATATAGTTAAAGGTTAAATGGTGCATGTTTTGGTATGTTTTGGATGCATTTGGGATATGAATTTAAAATGGCTTGATGCTTGTAGGTGTGACCAAAAATTTGGGTGGCAGATTGGCCTTGCAAACGGCCTATATTTGCCCACACGGTTAAGCACATGGGCGTGTGTCTTGACCGTGTCTCTTAAGGTTGCATTTTGAAATAAGTCATATTCGCACACGGGCTAGACACACAGGCGTGTGACAAGCCGTGTGAATTAAGTCAGTGTTGTCCACGGGTCAAGCACACGGGCGTGTCTTCGGCCGTGTGGACAAGTCAGTATGTATGCCCTATTTTGCCATGACTTGGACACACGGGTGTGTCTGATGCCGTGTGAAGCACATGGCCTACCCACATGGGCTTGTGACATCTGTAACTTTGAAAAATGTTTAAGTTTTTAAAAAAAAATTTATGTGCTCGGTTTAGTCCCGACTCCATCTTAAAGCATGTTTGGGGTCTCGTAAACCTTCTTAAGGGACTTCGTGTCAATTATTAATTTTGTCTGAATGGTGTATGAGATATGGTTGATTAAATGTTATAATTTGATTGGTAATACCTCGTAACCCTAGTCCGGTGTTGGATACGGGTTAGGGGTTTTAGAAAACAGCATGACTTTCCACTGAAAGTGCTTGTTAGGAATACAAAACCCTATTTTAGCTCTGTCATCTGGATGGATTCCTAACTGCCAAAATCCTACTTTGAGATCGAACTTTGAAAATACTCTTGCTTTAGCCAGACTGGAGAAAAGAAAATTTCTATTGGGCAATAGAAATTTGTCATCTTGGAGGAAATGGTTAAGATGTTGGTAATTAATAATCAAGCTTAACTTTCCTCTAATTTGCTCAGATCTTTTATTTACATAGAAAGCTTTGCATGCCCATTGAAAATTTGATGGCTAAATTAGATCTTGTTGTTGAAGCTCTTTGCATTCTTGTTCTGCTAACAACAAATGATCCGGACTCATACCTATGTGACTGGCTTTTTTTAGGTTTATGTCTTCATTTTTCTTAGAAGGGTAATAAAGGATTCAGAATTTTTCCATAAAGGATTTGGACATTTGAGCAGGAATTCTGAATGAGAGTCTGCACAAGATTTTTCTTTTAGCTCTTGAACAATTTGGAGAATTTTTCTTGACTGGATAGAGAAAAGTTTGGTGTAGAGACAAAAGGTTGAAATAAATTTTTCAGGAAGGATTCTTAAGTGTTGAGCTTTTTTGTAGAGGTCAAAACCTACTACAATATCTTTTCTCGAAAGTTTTGAACCCAATACTATAGTTCTAACACAACAACCTAGAAAGAATTGAATAGTAATGGGCTTACTAACCAAGTGGGTAGCAAAAGGATGGTCTGCAGTAGAATTAAAATACCTGACATCTAGCTTCCACCAATCTATAGATACAACATCTGGGTTCATAATGGTTTCAGCTGCTCCAGTATCAATAAAGACAATTATAGTAATGGGCCTTCTATATTTGTCTAAATAGATTTTAACAGGAATATGGGGACTGAGTATCATGCTGTCATGGCCTTTTTGGACTTTGGGCTTGTAACATATGAACATCTGAATATTCTGATTCTGATTCTGGAGTTTCATCAGAATATGCAGGAATAGCGCAAATAGTCCTGTCTGAAGGTTCATCTTCAATGGAACAGACAGACTCAACATCATCTTCTTTTTTATCTTTATTCCTGATTGTTGAATCAATTGTACAATCTTTTTTGCCCTCTTCTTATTTTTTGGGCAGTCTCTTGAATAATGTCCTTTTTGCTTACAGATGTAACAGCGGTCAGACTGTTGATTCTCGCTTCTTTCTGAGATATCTCCATTGTGGCTTTGTCCTTTTCTTCCATCTTGAAGTTGTGTTCTTTGAAAAAGAATATTTTTTGAAATGTTTCTTTTTCTTAGAACGACAAACACAAGATTTGTCTTCAGGGCACTTGTATTTTAAATAGAATTCATCGCATGCACGATCAATTCTCTTATTACCATGGAGATAGTCTTCGAATATTTTTCTCTGCCTATGGATGATTAACTGCAACTTGAAGAGGATCTAGAAGAGATGAAAGAATTACTGGCTTCAGATTTGAATTGAGACCTAAAGCACAAAATAATTTGGTCATTATTTTAAAATGCTTTGCTAGATCTCTCTTGCCATATGACCAACATTTTCTTTTATAAAACTCCCGTCTTTTGAGAGTTAAAAGATCATCTGGGTTGCCCACAAAATGATGATGAAGGATTAGTATTGGCTGAACAAGGTCTTGAAGGACCAAAACTTGCATCTGATCTTGTTGGCTAATTGAATTCCACCAATCTCGCAATATTCCAGTAAACCTGGATACAAACTCCATAAGGATATTATAATTGCTTTCTTCAGTAAGCTTGCGAGTCTCCAGCCAGGAATGGAATTCTTGAATTCTATCTGGCCATTTTTTCTTGTGGAATATCATCAAGAGTAAAGGTGGTTCTACCAATAGAAGTTTTCTGTGTAGAACGATGTTGTGATGAAGATGATTCTGGTGCTTCTGCCATTTCGTCATCATCTGATTGTTCTACCTTTGGTTGAGTTTGTAAAACTATTGAAAATTTTTCTCCCTCCGGTTGACTTTTTGATGATGGGTCTGATGATGAACTTGAATCTGACCAATCAATTTCAATGTCTAATTGTTGCTTTAGAGCTGTAAGGCTGAAATCTTTGGGATCATCGATTCTTTATAATCCTTTAAAAATTTTGTCAAAGGATTTTGATTCTGATTTTGTTGGATCATTAGAGACTTAGAAACTTGTTTTGGAGGAGGTGATTTTGGAGGAGATTTGTCTATCATTGGCCTTTTGCCAAGTCTAATTTCTTCTTGATAGGCTTCTTCTTTTTCAGCTACTTTAGTTTCTTCAATAGCCTTTTTGTTCTTTTTCTTTTCAGCTTTTTGTTTTTTGATTTCCAGAAATATTTCATAAGTGTTGGGTTTAGTCCGTTCTGGAAATTTTTGGAAGGTGATACGCACACCTTCAGGTGGAAGAGTATTTTTCTGACGAATCGAGGGAAATAACTCCACTGTGTCTGGTCGTAGGGATGATGCTGGAATTTTTCCCGTTTCTTGTAGTACTTCGACCTGTTCTTTGAGATTTTGGATTTCTTTTTCTCTTTGAGCTAAATGAGAAAAGAAATCTTGTCCTAGGGCAGCTGGTTCTTTAGCCACAGCATCTAATCTTTTTTGCAAAAGATTGGTAAGGTCTTTTACCATTTTTGTATTGTCATCTACTTTGGCTTCAACAGTTGAGATCTTTGAATCAATTCTTTTCAAAGTGTGATTTTGAGCTAAAGCATTTTCAGTCTGCCAATTGAGAGTGGCTTCTGCAACGCTTATTTTTGCAGGTGCACCAGAAATGGCAGTTTGGAGCTTGTAAGGGATCTTTGGTGCATGAGTATAATTCTTTTCAGAGAATTCCTCAAGAGGTGGAAATTCTTTGTCATATGATGTTTTTGAAGAAGATTGTAACATACATACGACAGGGATTAGCTTTTGTTCAGGTAAAGGATTTTTCTGAACCCATTTATTGATCTTTTTGTAGCATGGTTAGGGAAAACGTTTTGGATTTTTTATTCTTTTCCCCCGGTTTTGAGGCTGAAAGATCCATACTATCGATCCATGCACTGAACTATCATTAGCACATACTTCACATGAACAATTTAAAGCCCAAGGACAGTGTCCAGTTTTCTCATCTTTAAACATGTACAAAGGTTTTCCATCAGCAGAAGAACTCTGTACTAGATTCTTTCTGGACCAGGTTTACAAAGATCACAGCAACATTCTATATCTTCATTGTTTTGACCTAGGAAGCACCGACACGGCAAAAATCCTCTCGTACCGGTGTCGTACCCGTGTCCGACACGGACACGCCGCCGACACGGCCGGATACGTACCGGACACGCCTTGAAGCGTGTCAAAAAATGACACTCATAGTAAATGTGAAAGGAAAAAAGGAGTAAATGGGGAAGAAAAAAAAGGGCTGCATAAAAAGATAAAAAGAGAGTTAATCTGAAAAAAAGTTAATGCTTAATGTTGAAAAAAAAGTTAATGTCTAAAATTAACGCTGTGTAAAAAAAAAAAAAAATTAATGTTGTGAAAAAAATTAATTAATTTATTGTTTTATATAATTATAAATTTATAATGAAAAGAATTAATTATATATTAATGAAAATATCAATATTTTTATTTACATTGAGTATTTTAATATAAATATATATATAATAAAAATATTTTTTATTGCCGTATCCTACCGTACCGTGTCCTCATTTTCTAAAAATTACCGTGTCGCCGTATACGTATCGTGTCGTACCCGTATTGCGTGTCCGTGTCCATGCTTCATAGGTTTTGACCCACCGTTGGATTTTCTGTAGGTTGCATCATCAATTGTGTGGGAAAGATAGAAGGACCTTTGGGGCTGTGAAGATGACTATGATCAAATTTTATTTCCATGGTTCCAGCTTCCTTGGATATAATCTGACTTTTAGTAGACTGGATGGGCTGACTATGTTCATGGAGCTGTTCATAGTTGGTGACCGATTTTTCCAGGAGAAGTTTGATGCGTTCCTTCTTGGGAATTTGTTTAGGAACATGAACACAATGAGGTTGATCATTGGTGTTGACAGTGATTAAAAGAGTCTCCTGTACCATGTCGTGAGAGATTAAAAGCATGGTCTTGAACTCTGCAGACAATTTAATAGAGCAAAGTAGCCACTATTGTAGATGGCACTTGAGGTGCTCCAATAATCTAAATTTGAACTTTAAGAGCTGTAAGCAGATTTGGATCTGCCAGTGCCATAGTAAAATTTGGGAAAAGAGTAACCATGACAAGACCAGAGTTTAAGATGGCTTCAATAGTAGCAATACAAGCATGCTGGTATTCCAAATATATGGAATCTAGCAGAGCAATTCTTGCTACAACAGGTTTGCCTTTTGCACCATAGTAGTTTAGTGCAAGACGAATTGCTCCAAAATGGATATGAGAGTAACCTACTTGCATCCATTCTCTGGGAAATTCTGATAGAATTTCAAGAGTAACAAACTGTTCAGAGGCAGAAATAGGATAACTATCAAACCTGGAGGCTTGAATATACTTTTTTACTTACTTAGAAGTACTATGAATTAGAGTTTTTATAGACCTAATAGGAGAAAAAAAAGCTTTTTTATAAGTAGAATAAGGTTTTATAGTGGGAAGATCTGTAGGTAGAACCTTATCCTCTTCTCTAAGATAGTCTATTTCGTACAAATAAGAGATTTTCTTTGCAGAATGTGACTTTTAGGGAATAATAGGTGTTGACAAAGAAGTGAAGAAGTAGAAGGTTGTGACAGTATTTTATCAGCCATGATTAAAAAGATTGAACGACACGCATTAGGAAATGAGAGTGGCCGAAAGATCTTGACGGCCCAACAAAGATCTTTGATGCTAAAGTAATAGTTTTTTTTCTTGTTTATTTTACAACAGAAGAAAAATCTTATGCGGGTGAGCTGAATAAAAGTTACTTGACGCTAACACGTGTGGAGACGTTGCTATCATGCCCTTGAAATTGAAATGAACCCACGAATCTGGGTTGGATTTAGGCCGTACCCCACTATTGCGAGTAGCCGAAGCCCACCCCACCCTACCCTCCATGCCCCATCACCACGTGTTCCTTGCATTCTCTATTTATCCTCTTTCATGTTCGTCGCTAGCTCCAGTGGTTTCTAAGGTCCCAATGAAATGGCTTTGGGCTTTTAGGACAACCACCCCCACTCAAAGGCGGATCCTTACTGCTCCTCCAAAATTTTGATTTTTTTTTTTTTATTTTTCTCAAACTTTTTCAAATATTTTAATTAGGCTTTCTCTAAAATTTTTGAAAGTTTTTATTTCTTTTTGAAAGTTTTTAAAAAGTTTTAATTAAATTCCTAATTTTTTTAAAAAATTCTAATTTAATTGTAATATCCTAAATCCGACTTAGACTTTGCGACCAAATTTTAGAGGTCACATTGACCACCGAAATGACTAAATAAAAATGATCAAATCTTTTGAAATTTATTTTTAAAGCGTTTTCTTATTTTTAGAAAACTGTAGTGACTTTATTTTATAAAAAAGCTAGTGTTATTGAGTTTAAAATTAGATCCAACCAAACATAAGTTCTTATTAATTTTGGAAACATATTTGACTTATAATTTACTTTTCAGAAATTTAAGTACGAATTTTGTGGTAGGAAAAATGATGACTTTAATTTAAATCGAGTAGCATGCATTGTTCGGTTTCAAAATAAGCATCTAAATCCAATCAATGAGATGAGTATGCATGCATTAAAACCCCAAAACAAAGAGAAAACCCAAACCACAGACCAAATAATTTATAGTCCAAAAACCAAATAAATTTAGGAAAAACATAAGCAAAATAATTTATAAGTCCGAAGTCCATCGTATGTCCACATGCCGTGTCTGATCTTAGTCTCGAGCATTACTTGAGATGGTTGAAACTATGGGGTGAGCTAACTAGCTCAATGTGAGTCTAAACAATAGGAACATTCAAATATCATTCACCATTAATAACATTGTAACACAAACATAGCATAAACATTACAATTCAAAAGTGTCATGGACATAACATAATGCATGATGATTTCCTACCCCAATTATCCGCTACACACAATGAGTTTCCCATAACTTATCTGCCAAAAGCTCCATACATTGCGAGCTGAGTTTGATGTGGTTAAACCACCATTATACGTAATGCAAATATACTAACATTCAAAATAAATGCGATATAATTGTCCTGGTGCAGTGCATTGACAACATATATGCAGACTTAATATGCCGCCATTACTCCACGGAACTCCTCCGTCATCCACAAAATCCCAACCCATGCACATGCGATATGTCATATAAATTTCAATCAAAATCATGTTTCCATTACATTCTCATTTCAATAGCATGTTTTACATGCTCTCATAACAACATTCACTTCCATTCAGTAATAACATTTATCAATCATTTAGTTTCACCATCAATACGGTTACATTCTAACATGCCATAGTTTCATTATCATTCATAAGCAAATTTCCAATGCAAGTGTAGTAGTCTTTCATTCAATATATTTCACAACATTTAACACAAACATACATTTCATTCTCATTCTAATACATGCTACTTATACAATTTCATTCTCATTCTAATACATGCTACTTATACAATCAACATGCATTATATCCCAAAACAATTCATATCAATTCATACCAATACCAGACATTCAAACATTCAATCACTCATGCAACCTTGCAAACATGCCATGCAACCTTGCAAACATGCCATTTAACTAGAGCTCGAAACATACCTGATTCGGCCACCTTAAAATCACTTAGCCATTAAACTACGTCTGACCAGCAACCTTAACCATTGTTCTAAGTATTAAAAAACATTATTTAACATTTAAATTTTATAGGTTAGAACCCACACCTTATTTTCGCACAACTGTAGCACTACTTTTGAAACCCACAATTCCTCCTTTAGACTTAGGGTGGGTTTGGATGGGCGGTGCGTTTACTTGTGGTTAGTGTAAAAACAACGGTGGCGGTGAGATTAGATACTATAGCAATACTGTAGCGTAAGACAAAAAGTAAACTAAACGCACCGCATCGCACTCAATCGCCCATCCAAACTCACCCTTAAACTGAACCTAAATTAAAATACAATATTTATCAAGTTAAAACATTGTCAAATCAACCCTAAAACACCCTCTTAAAGTTTCAATAAAATCAACATTACCATAATAATTTTCAGATCCAAATTGACTAGGCTACTTACACTAATTTGATGCGAAACATACACGCGAACTAGATCTGTTGTCACTGTTGATCCAGGACGTTTAAATCATCACCTAAACATAATTAATCCTCAAAAATCAGTAACCAAAAACCCAATTCAAACATTAATGCAATCGGCCAAAGCAAAAATTATTAACAAAGAAAAACAGTGTAAGATCTCACACAAGTTCGCACTTTGCACTACCCATTACCCATATCAGAGTTGTCGAATGAACGTCTTAGTTAATTAATCAATTAGGAACATCTAAATCAAATCCAAATAGAGGGAAAAATCCAAAAACTTACAATATTAGAGCGACTAGGGGTGAGCAAAACTCTATTCGATTCGAAAAATTCGAAAAAAAATTTGAATTTTGAATTATTCGAATCGAGTTAATCAAGTTAATCGAATTAATAGAATCAACTCGAATTTTGAGTTTCGAATTTTGAGTTTGAATCGAGTTGAATTTTCGAATTCGAATAATTCGAATAAACCGAATATAGACTATATATTTGAAACACCCCACACCCGGCCCACGAGCCTGAACCGGATCTGGTATGTTCCTAGAGTAAACCGATTTCAAAAATCATTTCGATACTTAGAGAAAATTGTAAATTTTTGGAAAAACTATTATTTTCAGTTGGGCTTAGATTGGAAACCCATTTATTTGATCTTGTAAGCCCATTTAATGAAATACATCCAATAAAGTTCTTAGTATGAAACTTAACAATAAGCAAACATAAAGTATAATCCACTGGGCCTTAAGGCCTTATTACATCATGTAAAACCCAAAATAGAATAAAAGTAACTAAAAAAAATAAATTAAAATTTAAGTTCAAACTAAATGAAATTTATCGCATGTAGCATGGCCTCCTCTTGGTCCACCGGCCGGTCAAATCTTTGCTCATCACGAAAAATAATTCCCACAATGGGGTGAGTCAACGGACTCAATGTACACCATACTATCATTCAATAAATCGGCATTCATGTTCAAATCATTAAGTCCATACAATAATGAAATTATGATGCAACCCAAACCCAATCCTAATTTGCCATCCACTACACTCCCCGTACCAACTTTGTAACAGTGGGGACTACTAAGTCAACCCTCCATCCGCTACTCTCCACGTTGTGTCTTATGACACTATAATCAAATTTAAGCGTTGTGTCATTTAGACCTTTGTTGTAAAAGTTACCAAAATTTCGCAATGTGACCGTAGTCAACATATTTAGTTAGTGAGACCGAAGTCAACACCTTCGTTGGTGAGACCAAGTCAACACTGTTCTCCCCTTTCACATAAATCCGAATGCCCCAAAAATATATATATTGCATAACTTAAATTCATGTTCATAATCATATATTCGCATGTTATTAAATAACATTTTCACAATCCTATCGAAGTAGGAAACGCACAGGTACTTTTTGCCACATTTGTGGTACATAGCCACATTCACATTATTATTCATATCATATATTAAAATATTTAGCCATACAATATCGAAGAATAGTAAGGGTACACACATTTCGCTTAATAGATTCCTTGAGATCTCGAGAATCCCGATCTAATTTTAGATCTATTAGTTCCTATATTCGGCCCACCAATTAAAACACATTAATAATCCCTTTTTGGCTTAAACAAAACCAAATCCTAGTAGGATTTGTAAAAAGATACTCACCTTTGCCGATTTGGTGTTTACACAAATCCCGAAAGTTTGGTTTTTCCTCTTCTTGATATTCGGCCAACCTTGTAGTTCAATATGGCTAGTTTTCGGCTTTTCAAAAATTAAGGAATTGATTTAGATACTCTCACAACCCTTGGCCGAATATTTTAGAGACTTACCTTAGAGATTCCAAATCCCGAAAGTTCCCTTTTTGTCTTGAATATCTGTCGAAATCCCTAAAGATCATAGGTTAGATCTGATCTAACTTTAAATAGTTGTAATTGGCCTTTGGCGAATATATCTTACCTTAATTCCTTGATTTTGAAATCCGAAACTCCCCTTTGTATTCGCCATGAGACATAGAAAAGGTTATTTCCTTGTTCTTGATTAAAAGATTTAGAAGAACAAAAATTAATTATTCTTACCTTAGATCCTTGCTCTTTATAATTGATGATGGTAGAAACCTAAGTGGTCATGGTGGATTCGACCATGAACAAGAATGGGATTAGTATCTTGATTTTGGTAAAAGAAAAGAATAGAAGTTGACTAATCACAGATCTTACCCTTTTGATGTTGTGGATGATTTCTCCTTTACTTAGAATCGTGAGGATTGGTTTTGATAGAAGAAAGCAGAGGAGAAGAGAAGAAAAGAAGATGGTATTTTGCTCAAGGAGAATTGGCAAAAGGGAGGAGAAGAAAGCTATGAAAATTTTGGCACACACTAGGAAAGATGAGAGAATGGCCTTGATTTTCCTCTTTTAAGCTGAAATTGATATGCCAAGAGTCCTTGACTTGGCCACCACTCCCCACAAGTGATAATATTAACATTTAATTATCACTTTAATTAAATTAGAGTATTTTATCCATCCTTTATTTCCTTAATTATTTTATTAAAAGAAATCCCTTTACTTAACACTTAATTAAACAAGTTTTAACCAAGTAAAACTCCTCTAATTTCAAGTAGCTTGTGCCGTCCCACCTTTTGGCCTTGGAGGCAAAATAAAGCCTTCATTATTTGCTTCTGGATGACTCAAACTCAGCCCAAAACCTCTTGTATTTGGGCCATTTCCTAAAACCTTAGGTGGCATCTTGAGCCACATTTTCAAGCCCGATTGTGTGTCAAAATTCACCAACTTTTTCTTTTAAGGCCCTCTTGCCCTTATCTCCTATTTTGGGCTTTAAAATTTGTCATTCCGGCCTTATTTCTAAGTTTCCTAAAATTTTCATGCTCAGTAACTTGCCATTTCCTTACATCTTGAGTTTCCAAAATGTTTGAGTTTCCAAAATGTTTAGGTTTCCAAAATGTTCGGGTTTCCAAAATGTTTAGGTTTCCAAAATGTTCAGGTTTCCAAAATGTTTAGGTTTCCAAAATGTTTAGGTTTCCAAATGTTGAGTTTCCAAAATGTCCATTTCCATTTCCATTTTCATTTCCATTTCCATGCATTTCTAGGTTTCCAAAAGTATCAAAAATTTATTCATAGTACTTGAAACTTTGTCATTTCATACAATTAAACTGGAAATGCATAGGCCCTATTCAGGATGTTACAGTTCTACCCCCCTTAAACAAAATTTCGTCCTTGAAATTTCCTAACTAAAATAGTTGAGGGTATTGCTGTCTCATCGCCTCTTCTGGCTCCCATGAAGCTTCTTCTGTTCCATAATTGCGCCATAGCACTTTGACTAGAGGAATTTTCTTCTTTCGTAGTACTTTCACATCACGTTCTAAGATCCAAATTGGTTCTTCCTCATAGGATAAGTCTGGCCTTAGTTCCACCTCTTCAACCGGTACCACATGAGATGGATCCGATCGATAGCGACGTAACATGGACACATGAAATACGTCATGCATCTGCTGCAATTCTGGTGGCAACTCTAATTGTTATGCCACTGGCGCAACTCGTTTTAGTACTTGATAAGGCCCTATAAATCTTGGGCTTAACTTCCCTTTGCGACCGAACCTCATAACCTTCTTCCAAGGCGAGACTTTTAGGAATACTTGGTCTCCCACTTCAAACTCTATTTCCTTTCGCTTAAGGTCTGCGTACGACTTTTGCCTATCAGAGGCTTCCTTCAACCGTGCCCGAATTAACTCAACCTTCTCTTCAGTTTCTACCACCAACTCTGGACCCAAAACTCGGCGTTCTCCTAACTCGATCCAACAAGTAGGCGTTCTACACTTCCTTCCATACAATGCCTCGTATGGTGCCATCCGAATGCTGGCTTGATAGCTATTGTTGTAGGTGAATTTAGCTAAAGGCAAGTAATCTTCCCAACTTCCTCGAAAATCCATTACACAGCCTCTCAACATATCCTCCAACACTTGTATAACCCGTTCAGATTGCCCGTCGATTGTGGATGAAAAAGTAGTGAAGTCTAGCTTAGTGCCTAAAGCTTGATGAAGTGCTTTCCAAAATCGAGGCGTAAACCTTGGGTCTCTATCGGAGATGATCGACATTGGTACACCATGTAACCTCACAATTTACGCCACATACAACTTAGCCAACTTCAAGAGAATAATCCATTACATTTGGGATAAAGTGTGCGGACTTGGTCAAGCGGTCCACAATCACCCATACCGAGTCCTTCTTAGTAGGCGTAAGGGAAGCCCACTAACGAAGTCCATGGTAATTCTTTCCCACTTCCATTGGGAATTTCGATTGGTTGAAGCAATCTGATGGGACTTGGTGTTCACCTTAACTTGCGACATGTCAAACATTTCCCACAAATTCGGTCACTTTCGCTTGGTCGACCACCAAAATTGTTCCTTAAATCTCTATCTGACTTGATGCCTCCGGATGCATAGCACAAGGGCTACCATGCGCTTCCGAAGAATCTTTGTCTCAACTCCTTATTCTTGACATCTGAGACTTTACCCTTGTAGCACAATACTCCTTCATTCTCGACATCATAATCCTCTAATCCCCTTCATTGTACTTGTTGCAACTTAGTACTTAAGTCATTATCGATAGCTGTCCCTCCTTCACTTCCTTTATCCATGTGGGCCGACTTGCAACTCGCCAATGAGCTTCCATCATCATACAAACTTATATGAGCGAACAAAGCCGTAGATCGATACAACCTTCCGACTTAGGGCATCGGCTACTACATTCGCCTTGCCGGATGATACTCTATTGAGCAGTCGTAGTCCTTTAGCAATTCCACCCACCTTCGTTGCCTCAAGTTCAACTCTTTACGAGTTAATAAATACTTAAGGCTCTTATAGTGCAATGTAGATGGTGACCTTTCTCCATAAAGGTAGTGCCTCCAAACCTTAAGGCGAAAACCACATTGCTAGCTCTAAGTCATGAGTTGGATAGTTAAGCTCATGAGGCCTTAGCCGCCAAGACGCATAAGCAACCACTTTGCCATCTTGCATTAGCACATAGCCTAACCCCGTGTGCGAAGCATCACAATTACCTACAAATTCCTTTCACGCCTCCAATTTGAATTAACTGGAGCCTCTCACAAGACCTTCTTAAGCTTTTCAAAGCTCTCTTGCTGCTTATTAGTCTATTCGAAGGTACTTCCTTTCTTAGTAACTTGGTTAAAGCGCGGCTATTGGCGAGAATCCTTCCACGAACCTTCCGTAATAGCACGCCAAGCCTAAGAAACTTGATTTCACCACAGACCTAGGTGGTTTCCAATCCAACAACGCTTGATCTTCCTAGGGTCCACTCTTATTCCTTCTGCGGATACCACATGCCCTAAGAATGCCACCTCCTAAGCCAAAATTCGCACTTGCTGAATTTGGCATAAACTCTTCTCCTTAGCACTTCCAACACGACTCGGAGATGCTCATCATGCTCCTCCTCCGACTTGAATACACCAAATATCATCGATGAACACAACAACGAATCTATCCAAGTAGGGTTGGAAAATCCGATTCATCATGTCCATGAACGCGGTTGGGCGTTCGTTAACCCAAACAGCATCACCACAAACTCAAGTGACCATATCTTGTCCTAAAAGCGGTCTTATGGATATCACCTCCTTCACCTTCAATCGATGGTATCCCGACCAGTAAATCGATCTTCGAAAACATCTGCGGCTCCTTGGTGATCGAACAAGTCCTCGATCCTTGGCAAGGGATACTTGTTCTTAATGGTCACTTATTTAGCGACGGTAGTCTATGCACACACGCATAGTTCCGTCCTTCTTCTTCATAAATAAGACCGGTGCTCCCACGGAGACACACTGGGTCGGATGAACCCACCGTCCAGCAGTTCTTGTATCTAAGCCTTGAGCTCCACTAACTCCTTTGGTGCCATTCGGTATGGAGCGATTGACACGGGAGCTGTCCCCGGTAGCAAATCAATCCCGAATTCCACCTCCCTGTCTGGGGGTATTCCCGGTAACTCCTCTGAAAACACATCCACAAAGTCCCTTACCATTCTAACTCCATTAACACCTTCCTCCTTCCCACCTATCGCACTTACAAAAGCTAAGAACGCTTTGCAACCTTTCTTAACCATCTTCCGACCTTGAAGGTGAAACTATATTAGATATATAGTTCCTCCTTTCTCCGATCATTATCACTACTTCATCTTCTGGGGTTCTTAGTTCCATACGTTTAGCCGCACAATCCAACACGGCTTGGTGCTCTACTAACCAATCCATTCCGAGTATAAGCTCAAACTCTCCAGAAGGTAACTCCATTAAGTCCGCTCGAAAGTTCACTCCACGAATCTCTGGGGTACATTCGAAAGATCTTGTCTACCACTATAGTTTGGCCTAATGGGCTTACTACGGTCATCGCCTATCGAGAGTTCGAGTCTAGGCCTAGTGTTTTTACTACACTACTTGCAACATAGGAATGGGTCGAGCCCACATCAATCAAAGCAAAGTAGGGTTTGTCAAAATAAAGAACGTCTGGGTTATAACATCCGTGGCGTCTCCATCTTCCTTGACGAACCGCATAAACCAAACCGGTTGTCTTGCATCAGCATTAGCATTAGTACCTCGACCACATGTGCCACGGCCTCTGCTGCACCACTACCACGGTTACTCGAACCACGACCCGTTGAGGTTCTTTGTCGCCTCTACCGGTCAGCTAGCATTACGAACTACCTGGTCGGCTCTCGTCGATTGTTTGGGGACGATCCTTAAACATATGGTCCTTGGACCCACACCTAAGACATGCTCCTAACTTTTTCCAACACTCCCCTAGATGCCTCTTTCCACAATATTCACAAGGACGAATCTGCCCGCCTGTACCAGCTTGTTGATTTCGTGGCCCGTCAACCCGAGGCCTCTTGTAACCCTTTCCTGATGACCCAAACCCTCTTTTGGCCTTATTCTTATCCACGGTCTGCTTAGTAGCATCCTTAATCCCTTCGGCCACCTTGGCCTTTTCTACCAAAACAGAGAATTCCCGTTCCTGATGCGGTGCTATTAACAGTCTTAAATCATCTCTCAGCCCGTCCTCAAAACAGACACAGCGTTCATGTTCAGTTGCCACTACCCTCGAGCATAGCGGCTCAACCTCGAAATTCGCCTCATATTCCATGACGGACTTACTCCCTTGTACTAACCCTAGAAAAGCCTTCCTCTGCATCTCGTATACGGTTCCTACATACTTCTTCCGAAAGGCCTCTTTAACAAATTCCCGGTCGATTTTCAGCTATGGTACCATCACGAGCAATCAACCACCATTGATACGCTTCATCGGCGTAACAATGCCACCATCCCTTCGACTTCTCCTCCGAGTCAAATCAAGCTCATCCATTATCGCTCGTTGCTTCCAACGAAGACTCGGTTTGTATTGGGTGCCACATTGGATACTCCTCGAAACATTTACGCTCCATTAGCTCGGAGCCGTTCGGTCTACCGACTTTCGATTTCCTCCATTTCCACCTGACCGCCACCAATTCCAAAACTCACGAGCGACTGCGACCACGCCTCTTCCTCATGCGAACTGCCGCTCAACATTAACGGTGGGGGTGGTGGTGGCGGTGGCATTTCATTGTCGGACCTTGACCCGACCTAACGGAGTTCAAACACGGTCATCCTTCCTCTTCCTCGACCACGGCGACCACGCCCTATAGAGCTCATTTTCTAACGTCGAGATCGATTAAGAAATTTTATGGATTAGTCAATGTTCCACTTGTTTATCGTGAAGAAGTTTTATGAGAAGGGATTTTAGAGTGGTTCTTTCGTATCATACAAACACACGATCTTTTCCATTCATTCATCCATCCATCAAACAAATATGAACTTCCGTTCATTCGAGAAACGTTGTAGTTTTTTGTTGTTTGTTGTTGTTTTCCACTACCCGGGGTATTTTCGTAATTTTGTCCCTGAGGTATTTTCGTAATAATTTTTTTTGAAATAGGGTTCCTTGGTGATTTTGTCAAAAGTATTTTTTCAAAATCTCGAGGTAATTGGAAGAATTTTGAAGTCAGGGTATTTCGATAATTTTTTGACCTCGGGGTATTTTGGTAATTTTCACAAATCGGGGTAAATTTGTAAAATTTAATAAATTTTGGGTATTTCAAAAGTTGTAAAACTTTGAGGGTTCTTTTCAAAAATTGTTCCTTCAAAAATGGGGATGTTGCAAAAATTTTGAAAATCAGGGTCATTTTGGTAATTTTGTAAGTTGGGGGTAATTTTGTAATTTTTTCCAAAATCACGGTATTTTGGTATTTTACAAGTTAGGGTTTTTGAATGTTTATGAAATGTTGAAATTTTGGTAAAGCTGTTGAGTAGTTGAATGTTTTATAAACCAAGGGCGTTTTAGTAATTTCACCCCTAAGGGCATTTTTGTAATTTTCGTAAATCAGGAGTTTTTCAGAGAATGTTGTAAAAATAATTTTCTCACATTTAAAAGAAAAGTTTTAAAGGTTTGAAAAACTAGGGTTTGTTGTTTTGTTCTCTCTTCTCTTTTCTTTTTTTTTTTAAAAACATGGCTAGTTCTCTTTCGGGTTTTAGTCATTATGTTTAGCCTATGACCGAGCCCTCTTGGTCGTGGTGAACCAAAGCTACGCACTGAGGCGGGATTCGTGTGGAGAGGAGGTGAGTCACGCGGATCGCTTAAATACCAAGCTCCCAAAACCATTCCTAGACATGCGTCAGAGGTTGCCACACCACTGAGCTCTACGAGTTAGGGTGAACCGAAGCTACGCACCAGGTAGGATTCCTGCGAAGAGGAGGTGAGTCACTAGGACTGCTTAAATACCAAGCTCTTTCTGGATCCAATCCTAGACATGCGTACAAGGGTTACCACACCTTAGCTCAGTGACTTAGCCATAGGTTGGTTTAGAACATTAAGTCTTATGTGTTTGTGTTTGAGTAGTCTAATCCTAGGGTTCAAGTTCCTATCATTCTATTCTCGTTCCATGCCCGTTCTACCCTATATAAATCATGTAATCACACATATAGTTAGGGGTACTTACCGGTGGATTGGTTTGAGACTTAGGGGCCATGCCAAAAGCACCTTACTTTTAAAAAAATCATTTGGCTCGCTTTGAAAGCGTTTGGGCCTTAGCCCACGTGCCGAGAGTTTAAAAGCGGGCTCGATACCAAAGCTGAAACACCCCACACGGACCACGAGCTGAACCGGATCTGGTATGTTCCTAGAGTAAACCGATTTCAAAAATCATTTCGATACTTAGAGAAAATTGTAAATTTTTGGAAAAACTATTATTTTCATTGGGCTTAGATTGGAAACCCATTTATTTGATCTTGTAAGTCCATTTAATGAAATACATCCAATAAAGTTCTTAGTATGAAACTTAACAATAAGCAAACATAAAGTATAATCCTTTGGGCCTTAAGGCCTTATTACATCATGTAAAACCCAAAATAGAATAAAAGTAACTAAAAAATAAATTAAAATTTAAGTTCAAACTAAATGAAATTTATCGCATGTAGCATGGCCTCCTCTTGGTCCATTGGCCCCATTCAATCATCGCTCATCACACGAAAAATAATTCCCACAATGGGGTGAGTCAACGGACTCAATGTGCACACCATACTATCATTCAATAAATCAGGCATTCATGTTCAAATCATTAAGTCCATACAATAATGAAATTATGATGCAACCCAAACCCAATCCTAATTTGCCATCCACTACACTCCCCCGTACCAACTCAGTACATCATGGGGACTACTAAGTCAACCCTCCATCCGCTACTCTCCACGTTGTGTCTTATGACACTATAATCAAATTTAAACATTGTGTCATTTAGACCTTTGTTGTAACAAAGTTACCAAAATTTCACAATGTGACCGTAGTCAACATATTTCGTTGGTGAGACCAAGTCAACACCTTCGTTGGTGAGACCAAGTCAACACTGTTCTCCCCTTTCACATAAATCCCGAATGCCCCAAAATATATATATTGCATAACTTAAATTCATGTTCATAATCATATATTCGCATGTTATTAATAACATTTTTCACAATCCTATCGGAGTAGGAAGCGTGCACAGGTACTTTTTGCCACATTTGTGGTACATAGCCACATTCACATTATTATTCATATCATATATTAAAATATTTAGCCATACAATATCGAAGGATAGTAAGGGTACACACTGTTTCGCTTAATAGATTCCTTGAGATCTCGAGAATCCGATCTAATTTTAGATCTATTAGTTCCTATATTCGCCCACCAATTAAAACACATTAATAATCCCTTTTGGCTTAAACAAAACCAAATCCTAGTAGGATTTGTAAAAGATACTCACCTTTGCCGATTTGGTGTTTACACAAATCCGAAAGTTTGGTTTTCCTCTTCTTGATATTCGCCAACCTTGTAGTTCAATATGGTTAGTTTTTGGCTTTTCAAAATTAAGGAATTGATTTAGATACTCTCACAACCCTTGGCGAATATTTTAGAGACTTACCTTAGAGATTCTAAATCCGAAAGTTCCTTTTTATCTTGAATATCTGTCGAAATCCCTAAAGATCATAGGTTAGATCTGATCTAACTTTAAATAGTTGTAATTGGCCTTTGGCGAATATATCTTACCTTAATTCCTTGATTTTGAAATCCCGAAACTCCCCCTTTTGTATTCGGCCATGAGACATAGAAAAGGTTATTTCCTTGTTCTTGATTAAAAGATTTAGAAGAACAAAAATTAATTGTTCTTACCTTAGATCCTTGCTCTTTATAATTGATGATGGTAGAAACCTAAGTGGTTATGGTGGATTGACCATGAACAAGAATGGGGATTAGTATCTTGATTTTGGTAAAAAGAAAAGAATAGAAGTTGACTAATCACAGATCTTACCCTTTTTGATGTTGTGGATGATTTCTCCTTTACTTAGAATCGACAGGGATTCGGTTTTGATAGAAGAAACAGAGGAGAAGAGAAGAAAAGAAGATGGTATTTTGCTCAAGGAGAATTCGGCAAAAGGGAGGGAGAAGAAAGCTATGAAAATTTTGGCACACACTAGGAAAGATGAGAGAATGGCCTTGATTTTCCTCTTTTAACTGAAATTGATATGCCAAGAGTCCTTGACTTGGCCACCACTCCCCCCACAAGTGATAATATTAACATTTAATTATCACTTTAATTAAATTAGGAGTATTTTATCCATCCTTTATTTCCTTAATTATTTTATTAAAAGAAATCCCTTTACTTAACACTTAATTAAACAAGTTTTAACCGAAGTAAAACTCCTCTAATTTCAAGTAGCTTGTGCCGTCCCACCTTTTGGCCTTGGAGGCAAAATAAAGCCTTCATTATTTGCTTCCTGGATGACTCAAACTCAGGCCCAAAAACCTCTTGTATTTGGGCCATTTCCTAAGGCCTTAGGTGGCATCTTCAGGCCACATTTTCAAGCCCGATTGTGTGTCAAAATTCACCAACTTTTTCTTTTAAGGCCCTCTTGCCCTTATCTCCTATTTTGGGCTTTAAAATTTGTCATTCCGCCTTATTTCTAAGTTTCCTAAAATTTTCGGCATGCTCAGAACTTGCCATTTCCTTACATCTTGAGGTTTCCAAAATGTTCAGTTTCCAAAATGTTTAGGTTTCCAAAATGTTCAGTTTCAAAATGTCCATTTCCATTTCCATTTTCATTTCCATTTCCATGCATTTCTAGGTTTCCAAAAGTATCAAAAATTTATTCATAGTACTTGAAACTTTGTCATTTCATACAATTAAGCTGGAAATGCATAGGCCCTATTCAGGATGTTACAATATTTTTTTATTTTTTTTAAATTTTAAGCTTTTACCCATTTCTCCCCAAGCCCATCAGCACTCAACCCAAATTTTTTCCCCAAAAGTCCAAAACCCAAGTTCCCAACCCAATTCCTCTTCCTCCCCCAAAGCAAACCCCCAAGCCTAATAGCCTTTGCCCTTAAGAATCCACCCCGATTCTTATTTTCTTCTTCTCCCCCAAAGCAAACCCCCAAGCGGCCAAGCCTAGCTGCAGGTAAAAATTTTCATCGTGCACTGCTGCAGATTCTTCTTCTCCAAACCCCAAAAATTTCATCGTGCACTGGTAAGTTGTCTAATTTTCTTCTTCTCTGTTCTACTCTTCAATTCTTCTTCCTGCTTTACTGGTTTTAATATACTATTTTCCATTCAAAGTTTTTTGTTTTTACTGTGAGGGTTTTAACATACTCGTGATTAGTTTTGCAAATAAACTGAACAATCGGAAAAAACTGACACATAAAGAACAATAGTTGATTTTAAATAGCAAGTAAACAGTTTAATTGCAAGCAAACAAAGCTAAAAACATTGTAAATAGCTGATTTCTCAGCGTTTGCCACCATCGCCCAGATGAAGTATCGAAAAGGGTTGGGCAATATAGCATAGTAGATGTAAAACCCATAATTTAATTGGTTCAGGGTATTCACCTATCAAAACAATTTGTTTCAGGCTGAAATGTCAAATAACTTGGATCCCTTCTGCTATACCTTTTGATAAACTTTTCTATGATTAGCTTCCTCCTTTGAAAACATGTGCTGATGCTGCTATTGCATTTTATTTTCCTTCCAACTATATTAATTCTTTTAATATAACCAAAGGAAAAAGAGACGTTGCAGCCTTACATGTGCATGATATAAGTTTATGGGGACCTAAGACCAGCCACCCTATTATCTTTTTGTTCACTTCTATTCTTCTACGTGGTATTGCTGATGAAGTTTGATGTTGGTGTTGTGTAATTTTATAAGTATATTTTTTTCATTATTATGTAGAGATATTTATTCATCCAATATCATGAAAGGGACTTGTTACTGTTCTTTTTTGAGTTCATATTTTATTTTGTTTTAGTTGATCATTCATATGAGATTGGAATAAAGACTATTATTAAGTTTGGGTTCCAATTTCCAAAGATATTTCTTAATGATGATGTTAAATCTAGTCTCTGATTCTCTTTTTATGTTGATCATTGCATGCACTTTTTAAAGAAGACAATGTGCCAACCTAATTTGCCTTGGAATGTCTAAAAACCTTTCTGCAGATGGGTTACTAATAAAGATATGCGTATTTATATTGTACGTGATATATTTTAATGTCATAACTCATAATTGTGTTTGAAGTGATAACCCCATAATAATTCGGTCGATGTTATGTTGCTTTTATTTAGGTTGATGTTTGAAGTGATAACCTATATTGTTTATTTAGGTCGATGTTATGTTGCTTTTATTTATTCACTTATTTACTTCAATTTTTTGTTGTATGATCATGTTTAAAAACTTTAAAGAAAACTATTTTTTGAAAAATTACATAAAATAAACAACACTAAAGTCATTTTTTTAATATTTAATTCGAACAAATATATTCGATTCGAATTTCGTCTCACTCGACTCGGTTCGAAAAAATTTAAAATTAAGTTAGATGATAAAATACGATTTGAAAATTCGATTAACTCGAAAATTTTCGATTCGATTCGATTCGATTCGATCGAATGCTCACCTCTAAGAGCAACAACTAAAGAGAAACGAAAGTCCCAAAACAATGATGTTCTAAGGGGGATGGCAATACCACTTGAAGAGACAGAAAAGGTGAATCTGGAGTGGCACAATGAGGGATCTTTGGAAAGCAAAAAGAAAAATTTTAAGGTCTGGAATGATGATTTATTGACTGTAAAAATAGCAGCCAAAAATCGACACACGAAGCACAACAACAGTGAAAGAAAAATAGGACTTATCGACACTGATACGAACAAGAGAGAAGGGGCGGCAATGGAAAGTAAAGGTAGCTATTAGGAGTGGCAAAAATGGAAGGTTAGGGCAGTAAATAGGGCTGGTTTAGGGGGCTTGGACATTCAATAGGGTGGCTGGAAAAAAAAAAAAAAACTCTAACAATGGGGGACACAACTGTGATGAAATCCCAGTGAAAGAAAGAAACTATGAGAGAAAAAAAAAAAAAAAAAGGGGAAAGGAGAACAAGAAGGGTAGGAGAAAAATTGACTTAAGGCTAAAAAATAAGTGAAAAAATGATTTAATACCTAAGTTAAAAGGCATGTGGCACAAAAATAGGGGAAGAAGAAAAATTAGCAAAATTAAGCTATTTTGTTAAAGAACCGAACTTAGGTTTCTAAGCAAGTTGCACTATCTCCTTGCTTTCTCTTAATCATTAGATTAATTACTCATTATTGAAATAATTTTACCAACTTTAAACCAAAAATTTGGGATATTTTAGTTTTGAAGCAAAATTTGCAAAATAATAAAAATGGTGCAAGGGAGGAATTGAACTTGGGTTTTAAGGAAAATTTCAACAACACTTAAACAACAGACTTGTAACTCATTTTTTTCCCTAAAAATATATAGATAATCTAAAAAATTAGGGCGTGACCTTTCTCTCGATTCACAAACCCAATTTTATTAACCCTTAATTTTTGAGATGTGACATAAATTCTTAAACTTTTTAAAAATTTTACTAAACCCCTTAAAGCTTAATTTCAATATCTACCAATGTACATGTTTCTCCATTGTTTGGTTTCTCTTTGTGTTCAAACATGCGGCCTTAACGACAAGGGACACTATACTTGTTGCCATATAAGATAATGGCACGGTGCAAAAAAATTATGTTAACAATAAAATTTTTTGAAGTATGAGTAAGAGTGGGTCCTGCTTGAAGTCTACCACATAGATCGTTAATTTTATGTGGTTAAAATTCAAGCTTGACTTATTTTACTTTTCAATTTTATAAAAAAGATTATTTTAGTTATATACTTAATTTTTGGGTAATTATTTTAAAAATATCAAAAAAATAAAAAAATTATGGAATTGGGCCGTTTTTTAGAAAATTTACGAAAATGGCGTTTCCTTCAAAACGCGCCCACGTCGGTGCGTTTTGAGGAAATGCCAAGAAGAGTGTCACAGGGGCGCTCTTTGTATCCATGTCAAAAAACGCCTACGTGGGACGCGCTTTTTGTCGACGTGACACAAAGCACGCCCCAGTACGCGCTTTTGAAAAATTTATTTTAATTTAAAACTAAATTATAAAAAAAAAAAAAAAAATAACTTTTATCTTTTAAAATATTAAAACTAAATTATAATAAAATAAAAAAACATCTTCTTATTTTATTACATATATTAAAATTAAATTACAATAAAATAAAAATAAAGAAAACTTCTTATAGTTTTAAAAATAAAGAAAACTTCTTATTTTATTACATATATTAAAATTAAATTACAATAAAATAAAAATAAATAAAATTTCTTATTTATTTAATATATTAAAACTAAATTACAAAAAAAAAAAAAAGAAAACTTCTTTGCTTGTAAATAATCATTCCTTGCTTTTCCTTGTAAATAATCATTCTTTACTTTTCCTTGTCAAATTAAATTTAAAAAAATTAAACAAATTCTATTTAATAAAGGATATTAAAATTAAATTACAAAACATATAAGTAACTATTATTTTATTAAAAAATAAAAAATCTTATTTATTAAATATATTAAAACTAAATTACAAAAAATAAAATTAAAAAACTTCTTATTTTATTAAATATATTAAAACTAAATTGTAAAAATAAAAATTAAAAATAACTTCTAATTTTATTACATATATTAAAATTAAATTACAATAAAATAAAAATAAAGAAAACTTCTTATTCATTTAATATATTAAAACTAAATTACAAAAAATAAAAAAGTAAATTTCTTTCCTTGTAAATAATCATTCTTTACTTTTCCTTGTAAATAATCATTCTTTACTTTTCCTTGTCAAATTAAATTTTCCTTTTCCTTGTAAATAATCATTCTTTTCTTTTCCTTACTACAGTAGTCTGTCGCAATCCTTACACTATAAATCAGCCAAATTTCATTCTCAGGTTGCATAATAGAAATTGAGGCAAAAGAAAAATAGAAACTGCAAATGAGTGAACGTATTAATGCCGTTATTTACTACGATGGTGAGGTTTGTGACATCGAAAATGATGTTGTTTTTTTATCGAAGAACACAGCGCGACTGGGTTTTAATCGGAATGTAGATTTGTTAGAACTTCGCAAAATAATTAGGCGCAAAATCTTCGGAATAATGCCAATGAAAGTTCAGTCTATTATGTATAGATTTTGCGCTTCGGTTGATCCGGTGAGATATGAATCACTCGACATCAAAGGTCCTCGGAGCCTTAAGGCAATGGTGGAGACTCATCTTGCTAGTGGATCACCCTATCTTGAGGTATATGTACAATTTTTATCGCCAAGTGATCTTTCTTCGACCTCAACATCTACTTCTGTTCGAGGGGAATACATGACCCCAAGCCGACACTCTATTAGTGGGAGGCAGAATATAGAAGTGCCTGTGTTTTGTAACACCCCTATCCCGTGGCCGTCGCCGGATTAGTGTTAGAAGTGTTACCGGACAGATCGAAAACATTTACAGAATTTCGCACAATCATTCATCAATATCATTCATAATGTCCCTTAAATAGGTCAACGAGACCTTAAACATGCTTATGAACCGAGTCGGGACTAAATCGAAACACATACAAAATTTCATGGAAAAATAAAAACTTTTCTAAATACAGGGGATACACGCCCGTGGGGGTAGGCCGTGCCTCACCCACGGCTACTTGACACACCCATGTGCCCTCCCCGTGGTCATATACTGCCAAAACCAACACGGCTACCAAGCACGCCCGTGTGCTAAGGCAGTGTCCTACAAGGTCATATACTGCCATTTCTCACACGACCTCTAGGCATGCCCATGCCATGACTATGTACTTCTTAAGCTAACTACTGATTTTACCCCACGGTTATTAGGCACACCCGTGTGCCAAGACCGTGTGACATTATAGGTCATTTGCAAGACCAAAATGCCACCCAAATGGGTTATACCTACAAGCAACCATTCTCATAACATGTCATGCATATATGGCAACCAAATACATACCAAAATGACCATTTCATATGCATCAAGCCATACCAAAACATAAATCATATGAATCATTCATTCAAACATTAAAACAACCCAAAAATTGCCAAAACACATGGCTAAGTCACTTCTTAAACATATACACATATCTAGCCTATACATGCCATAATTAGCTATATACATTTTCAAAAGGGTACCAAAATGAGTTTTGTAGTGTGATGACGATCCTTGATGGTCCCGAGCCTTCAGTAGCTTTGACGACCTATAAAACAGAGAAAAACACACACACACAGAGTAAGCTTTACAAAGCTTAGTAAGTCATAATACAAATAAACTTAGCATAAAGGCATATACGCATAAATTACATTGACACATAACATTTACTTAGCAAACTATCACATATTGGTTTGGTTCATATACTTGGACACAATTGCGACATTCATTCATACAAGAATCATATGTATATATATACAACTCTTTCTTAAAAATTCTTGCATCACAATCTTGTTCTAATATTCAATCATACATTTCTTTAAATCAAAGTTATATAGGTACTTACTTTTATACACACTTAATGTACATGCCAAATGTATTTGAAACGAATATACATTCTCGTAATTGTTCATAGCTCAGATTTACTCATTGAACAGTTTGGAATCTAATATGATACTCGGAAACTCAGAATGATTGTACAATACCAACGTCCCAGACATAGCTAAAATACTCATTCACTCATTCATAGCTTGTTTATAACTCATCAACCACAAAGGTTCAATACATACCTTATCTAACACATAATTATTCAACTTCCAAGTTATTCAATGCTCGATATTACATGTCAATCGTCCTTTAATATTCATTCAACTTAATCGCTTTTCGATTGCTATATACATAATTGAAGCATATTAATCATTGCACACTTAGTGCCTATTCTTTTAATAGACTTGTCTTGATGTCGCACACACAGTGCCAATTCAATAAGCCGAAGCTTTCATATCATCGCACACACAGTGCTATTCATTTCTTATAATCGTACACTTAGTGCCTATTCTTTTAATCGACTTGTCTCGATGTCGCACACACAGTGCCAATTCAATAAGCCGAAGCTTTCATATCATCGCACACATAGTGTTATTCATTTCTTGTAATCGCACACTTAGTGCCTATTCTTTTAATCGACTTGTTTCGATGTCGCACACACAGTGCCAATTCAATAAGCCGAAGCTTTCATATCATCGCACACACAGTGCTATTCATTTCTTATAATCGCACACTTAGTGTCGTGATTCATTGTCGAAACTTAATTCATTGTCGAAACTTAAATGACATCGTACACTTAGTGCATTAATACAAAACCGAACTTAATTTGACATCGCACACACAGTGCCAATCATAAAAGTCGAAGCTTCCATTACTTCGCACATACAGTGTTATTTAACTCCATCATAACTTCAATTACGCACACTTAGTGCTCATTTCTCAACATCATACAAGTAGCATTTCTAATTCAATAACTATCATTCAATTCCCATCACATAGATATAAACTAACAACTTGTATTATATCCGAACTTACTTACTATATTAAACTTATCACGGAATTTATATGCATAATCCTCTCATAAGAATCCATTATCAACATTAGTCATATAAACAATTACAATTTCATGCAAGTACGTTTATTTGCATAGTGACTTACCTCGGATTCGGTTTATCAGAATGAAAATGGCTACTCGGTTACTTTCTCTTTCCCGCGATCTAAGTCCGTTTTCCTCGGTTCTTGATCTAAACATATTCAGAATTAACCCTTTTATTCACTTATTCATACAATTCAATCCATGGACACACATTTAGGGCTATTTGCAAATTAACCATCATATTTTCACACTTTATCAATTTAGTCCCTTTTTCTCAAAACATCAAATTCACAAAATTCACACATACACATGCTTAGCCGAATGCATATACATCTCATAAAAGTCCATATTTTCCATCAAATTTGCTATTTTGTCCTTCAAATTACCATTTTCTCAATTTAGCCTTATTTAGCTAAATTCATCAAAAATTCAAGAACAAAGTATAATCATCTAATTCATATCTTTCATTTAACACCAAAAATCATCAAAAAGCTTAACATATCATCAATGGCATCTCGCACAAACATTATCAATTCATCAAATTGAGACATGGGTTTGATAGCTCTCAAAGCAACGATTACAAAAACGTAGAAATTATCGAAATCAAAAACACATACCTGATTTAAGCTTGAACTTTGGCCGAATGAAACAAAGTCTAACCCTTTCTTTTCTTTTCTACATTTGGTGGATGAACACCATTGAAATGGCCACCATTTTCTTTTTATTAAATTATAATAACATTATTAAACACTTTACCAATTTACCATTAATGAAAACCATTATAATTCATATAATCTATGGCTATTTTTGTCCTTTAATAAGCCACTAACTTATAAATGGTTTATTTTCCATTTAAGCCTCCACCTTTACAAAGCCACAACACATTGGTACTTTAACAAATAGCATGCTAGTTTTGCATTCAATGCAATTTAATCCTTTTGTAAAATTAAACACATAGACGGACAAATTAGCTCACAAAAATTTACCACATGCTTAATCACATATCAACGGCACTGAAAATAATATTAAAATATTTTATAGACTCAGATTTGTGGTCTCAAAACCACTGTTCTAACTAGGGTATAAACCAGACTGTTGCATGTTTAGTGGTAGTATGAAAAATATAACCCCCGCACGATACTCGGTTGGTGGATGGGACATGCATATCCTTCCTTCGATGTCCGATGATAGAAATACGTATTAGAAAACGTCATCAACTTATAGTGGTTGGCAATCCACATATGATTGGGAATGTTATGAAAGATGTTTAAGGAGGGATAATGTACTCCCCACGATATCCACCGGCGAGGGCCCCTCGTTCGTTGCAGATTATGGTGGATCGGATGATGAGTCGGATGTGGATCTACCTCGAGAGCCCGGACTCGATAGTGGAGAAGTTGAATTATGTTTTGAACCGGAGCCTATTCCAATAGTACCTGAAGATGTTGAGGGCGGTTCAGACGAAGAAGAAGAAGATCCGCTATTCAGGGCGTACTCGCCTCCAACCCACATGCACAATGTCGATCTATCCCAAGACGATGCATTAAAGTTTCCTGAACTACCACATCGGACGCGTGACCGTACAACTTCGTCATTAGATTCGGGCAAATTAGAAGTTGGTAACGAGTTTTCCAACAAAGATGTTTTTCTTGCTGCATTGAAATAATACAGCATCAAGAATGGGGTTAACTACATCGTGATTAAATCTAAGCTCGATAAGTACGAGGCGAAGTGTGCAGTACAAAATGGTACGTGTTCATGGAAAATCATGGCCTCGTTGAGGAAAAGGACAGGCTTGTGGGAGATCAAAAAGTACAAAGGTCCACATACATGTCTTTCCGATACAGTATCATGATGTCTTCAATGTTTTTGAATAATACTAATATTACGCAATGTTGCATTATTTAACGTACTTTATTGACAGGTGTTACACAAGATCATCCGAAGATGGATTCAGACATGTTGGCTGACTTAATAATGCCGACGGTGAAGGTTGATCCCAATACTACAGTGTCAGCCGCCAATTGGGGTACACGTCCTCTTACAGAAAGGCTTGGATAGCCAAGCAGAAAGTGTTGGAAAAGTTGCATCGTCGATGGGACGCTTCATATAATGAAGTGTGGCAGTGGTGTCAGGTGCTGGAGAGATATGTCCCAGGCAGCATAACAGACCTTGAAATGGAACCGGCGTACTACAACGATCGTTTGCTCCGTGGATGCGCAGTGTTCAAGCGTCTTTTCTGGACATTTAAGCAATGTCGAGATGCATTTATATACTGCAAGCCATTGGTACAAATTGATGGTACCTTTATGTATGAAAGATATACGTATCGACTATTGCTAGCTTTGGCATAGGACGGCAGTGGGAGAATCCTCCCGATTGCATTCGCAATAACACCGGAGGAGTCAGCTGATGACTGAGATTTCTTCCTATCTAGGTTAAGGAGGCATGTTTGCCCCAACCTGATATATGCGTTATATCGGATCGGGGCCCTAGAATACTAGTCGTAATAGAGCGCTAGGGAAGCCTGTGGCATCGCACACACCATCGATATTACCTAAGGCATGTTGCATCCAACTACTACGGCCAACATCGATCTAAAAGACATTAAGGGCAAGTGATCGATATGGGTATGTAATATCTATTAATATAATTTTGTTTGTAATATTCAATTTATTCTCAATTGAAGAGTGGTATGTAATATTCGCTATCAACGTATATTGGTAGGGTACGAGATCAAAAAGGACCGTTTTCAGGAGATGTTGGTGAGTTTACGATCAGATAAAGAAGAAGGCGCAAACTACCTGTGCAATATTCCTTTTGAACAGTGGACACAAGCATATGACGACGGCCTACTATATGGTCATATGACCACAAACCTGGTAGAATGCATAAATTCTGTTCTAAAAGGAACGCGTCATCTGCCGATAACATCGGTTGTGTGAGAGATATATTTTCGTTTAGTGGCACTATTTTTGAAGCAAGCAATGAGTTATAAAGGTGAGATGCAAGGAGGCCATGTATGGAGCGCGAAGGTCTTGCGAGAAATTAACAGGGGGAAGGCACGGGCCAACACCATGCCCACAGTGTGTCACGATTGCGATAACCTATGGTTTCGTGTGACGGAGTTTGACAGACCGAACCAAGGTATTGTTGGCGGGCAATATCGTTTACACTTGAGGAATAGGACCTGCGACTATGGGATATTTGATGCACTTCGTTACCCATGCGCTCATGTACTTGCGACTTGCCAGAATCTCCGTCTTGATCCAATGAGCTATGTCGACGAAGTGTATAAAATAGAAAGCATGTACAATGTGTAGAGACACGTATTCCTACCAGTTCCAGATGAACGTAGGTGGCCGTTGGTATCGCTTGCACCGTATAAGCTGTTGTCGGATAGACAACTGAGGCGCAAACCAAAAGGTCGACCTTGCTCGACTAGAATATGCAACAATATGGATATCCGAGAAACGTCCAACCAACGTAGGTTGTGTGGATGGTGTAGGAACCCAGGCCATACATCTCGCTCGTGTCCAAATCAGAATAGTTGACAGTCTGCTAAACTTTTTCTATCTCTTTGTGTCAATGTAAATTCTATTTATTTGTTTGATGAAAACAGTGAACTTTTGTAGGACTAATTTGAAAAAAAAACCTTTAACTTACAATAAAATTAAAAATATTGGTCTTTTATTTTTAAAATTAAGTTTTAATATATTTAATAAATAAGAAGTTTTTTTTGTAATTTAGTTTTAATATATTTAATAAAATAATAAGTTTTTTTATTTTTTGTATTTTAGTTTTAATATATTTAATAAGTAAGAAGTTTTTTGTAATTAAGTTTTAATATATTTAATAAATAAGAAGTTTTTTTTGTAATTTAGATTTAATATATTTAACAAATAAGAAGTTATTTTTTATTTTTATTTTTTGTAATTTAGTTTTAATATATTTAAAAATAAGAATTTTTTTATTTTTAATAAAATAATAGTTGCTTATATGTTTTTGTAATTTAATTTTAATATCTTTTATTAAATAGAATTTGCTTAATTTTTTTTAAATTTAATTTGACAAGGAAAAGTAAAGAATAATTATTTACAAGGAAAAGCAAAGAATGATTATTTACAAGCAAAGAAGTTTTCTTTTCTTTTTTTTTTTTATTTTTTATAATTTAGTTTTAATATATTAAATAAATAAGAAGTTTTCTTTATTTTTTATTTTATTGTAATTTAATTTTAATATATGTAATAAAATAAGAAGTTTTCTTTATTTTTATTTTTTTGTAAATTAGTTTTAATATATTAAAACTATAAGAAGTTTTCTTTATTTTTATTTTTTGTAATTTAATTTTAATATATGTAATAAAATAAGAAGTTGTTTTTTATTTTTATTTTATTATAATTTAGTTTTAATATTTTAAATAGATAAAAGTTAATTTTTATTTTTATTTTTATAATTTAGTTTTTAAATTAAAATAAATTTTCAAGAAGCGGCATACTGGGACGCTTTCTTGCATTCCTCAAAAGGAGCTGATGTGGGCTGCGTTTTGAGGGGAAACGGCACTTTTCCGTACATTTTCTAGAAAACGGCCCAATTCCTTAATTTTTTTATTTTTTTGGTATTTTTAGGATAAATACCCTAATTTTTAAATCTCTCGCCTTTTTAAGCTATTGAATTTATATTATTTTTAAATAGTCCCCAAAAAATGAAAAATTAGTGTATTTTTAATTATATTGATGTCACACCCACGTATGTATCATATTAGCAATTAATTATTTTTAAAATTTTTTAAAATATTTTTTTCAATTTTTATTTTTATTTTTAAATAATTTTTAATTTCTTAAAAATAATTAATTGCTAACGTTACATCTATGTGGCAATGCATGTGTATGTCACGTTAGCAAATTTGTTAACTTTTTCATTATTTTGAGATTATTTAATAAATAATGCAAGTTTAAGAGTTAAAAGAAGTGAACAAGTTAAATAGAGTTAATATATATATTTGTAAAATTGAAGATTGAAATAAATCCTTATAACTATTATTTTAGTTTGTTTAGATTTCGTCATAATATTATCCCATTAATCTTTTTTCTCCTTTTTTTTTTTTCGTTTTGTTCAAAAAATGCTTAAAATTGAATTGTTCTGAACAAGTATATTCTAAGGGTTTTTTTTATGGATAAATGTTGATTTTGAAGAAAATTTATGGATTTAGATTGATTTTTTCAAAATTTAGGGAAATAGGTCGTTTATGCAGGAAAAAAAGACCAAAAAGCCTTCTTCAAGGAGCGTTTTCAACTACGTGGCAGGATGGGAGGCTGAAAGCGCATCCCTCATTGTGCGCTTATGAAAACCCATAACCCTAACCCTAAATCCTAAACTCAAGAATCTCGTGTTAAAATTTTTTAAACTCGGGAATCCCAAGATAAAATTTACATCTCATCCTATCTTTTCCAACAAAACATGAATCTTTTTAAAACTTTTCAAAATTTTTTTGCTAGAAGTCTTTTTTTGGGTTGTCCTGTCCAATCTTTTCTAACATTTTGAAATTATGTTTCATATTCGGTGATAGAGTTTCCTTTAAAATGAAGACATTATGTGGAGAGGTTTTCATAGTCCAAATTTTGAGCAGATTGTTTTCATAAATAAATTTGCATAGGTAGAAGATTGTCGATGTTAATAATCTACTATTCAAAAACCCAACAAAGTAAATTAGTTCAAGTAAGTGTCATTTGAATTTGGATAATGAGTATTTATTTTTTTGTATAATTTTTTCATTTTAAACATGTGAAACAGGTTTTTGGGGCGAAGATGAGTAGATGAATTAGAGCAGTTATTTATTAGACAACCCATTTTTGGTAGTTTTGGGTCCACAAATTCGAAGCTAAAATATTTATTTTATTATTAAATTATGGTATACAACATGAATTATGATGGTTTGAAATTTTCGTTAAGATATTTTAGCGTTTGGTTGCTCAATTTGATAAAAAGGGTAAAATCGCGTAAAGTGCAAAAGTATTGTTCTATTAGTTAAAAGTGTCTAATAGCTATGAAATCTTAAAGTTAACGTACTTAAGTTGTAATTAGACCATTTTGATGGTAAGTGGACAATATTGGAAATCAAATGGATGATTTAAATGATTTATAGAAAAAGGTTAATTTAGTAATTTAGTTAATTAAATAAGTAAAGTAACAAAACCACAAAGCGGTCATCTTTTTCCATGTTTTCATCCATCGAAAATTAAAAGAAGAAGAAGCCATGGAAGCATTCCAGGGTTTGGTCACTTTAAAAGTTAAATTGGTGAGTGATTTTTATTCCGTTTTTGATGATTTCTATGTTTTTGTGATCGTTGCAACTAGTACTAGCTAACCCAAGGACTATTTTGCAAAATTGTTAAAGATTTTGAATGTTTCCATTGATGAATAAACATGTATTTTGAAGTTTCTTGATAGATTATGAATGTTGATTGTGAGTCATACAAGTTTTGTTAAGTGATTTTTAGTGAAAATGCAAAATAGGGATTAAATTGGGAAATGCATAAATTGTGTGGTAGAAATGTGAAATAAATGAAAATTATGGGCTGCTAGTGGTATAATGGTAATTTGGCTAACATGGGTTAGTCTGGAATTTCATGAATTTGTGATTTTGTGCAATAAGGACTAAATTGTAAAAATGTGAAAGTTTAGGGGCAAATGGTAAAATAGCTCAAATGTATATTTTGGATGGAATTGAATAATTAGAAGAAAAATAAGCTGATTTTCATTATTTATAGATCAAGAAAAGAGGAATTCAGACTTAGATTGGGGAAAAAGCAAAGTAAATTAATAGTCGGTCTGTTTCGTCATTTTTGTACACGAGGTAAGTTCATATAATTGAACTTAAATGTGTATTTATTTAATTGAAGGATGGTAATGTGATTGTATTTATATTCTTGGTTAAATTTGGAAGATTTTGAATTAAATGTACGGTTCAAGTAAGAAGAATTGCTAAATAAGACCATAGATGGGCTATGGAAAATTGGAAAATAAGACCATAACCGGGTTATGGCATGTGGATGTAAGACCACAGCAGGGCCATGGCATTGTATGTGTAAGGCCATATATGGACTATGGCATCGAAAAATCAATGTACTCGTACCATAAGCATTTATAAACTCGAATGATTTTGATAAGTGAATTGGTGAGAAATAGATACATATCAATATAGGTATGTACGGAAAACTATTCGAATAACGAGCTAATGGAAGTTGAGAACTTTATGTTAACTTAGTGATTGATGCATTAATGCAATTTATGTTATCTATTTAGAAATGTTAATAAATGATGAGATTACTTCATTTTATAAACGAACTTACTAAGCTTTATAGCTTACTTTGTTTATTTTTCCATGTTTTATAGTATTTCGAAGCTAGATCGGATATGGGGATTGTCAGAGACTTCATCGCACTATCGGACATCTATTTTGGTACTTTTAAAGTTGTGTAAATATGGTATATGGCATGTATAGGCTTGATTCATTTTGGTATGTTTGGTGAACATGTATTTTGGCCATTTGAGTTGGCTTATGATGATGAATTTAATGATGTTTATAAATGTGCAAATGATTCCATTTTGAGTTTAGTAATTGAACTATATTGTGTGATTGAGGTTGGATTTATAATGCTTAATGATATTAGGTAATTTGATTGCTAAAAGGGGTGATAATTTAAGAAGTTAAGTGCTTGTGAATTGGTGAGTGATAATACATGTTTGGAATGGTTTAGAAAATTGAATTGTATATGTGAATTAGGTATATAGTTAGATGGAAAATTGTGACATATTTGTGACTTGTATGGTTAGTAATGAAATGGTATGAATTAAATATTGGTTGATGATATTTGGTTGCTTATTTGTGTCTTGAAATGGTACCATTTGAGTTATGTAGGTACATGCAAATTTGGGTGGCAAATTGGCTTAGTAAATAGCCTATTTTCGTCCACATGAGTAGAGACACAGGCCTGTGTCTCATCCGTGTGTGACACACGATTATGTTACACGGCCGTGTGTCCTCTGGTGTTGAAATTGAAGTGAAGTTAGTATACTCCACATGGTCTCACACACGGACGTGTGATCCGTGTGGTACAAGTCAGTATACCCCCTAATTGACACACGGCCTAGCACACAGGCGTGTGACTTGGCTGTGCTGCATAAGTCAGTATACCCTATAGGTTTGACACGGCCTAGCATACTGCCTGGCACACAGGCTTGTGTGGCACTTTGAAGGGCACACGAGCTAGACACACGGGCGTGTGGTTGGTCGTGTGACCCAAGTCAGTAAGCTCACTTGTTTGGACATGGGGTAGGACACGGGCTGGGACACGGCCATGTGTTCCCATTTCAAATGTCCACACGGCCTATGACACGAGCGTGTCTAGTGGCAATGTGAGACACACGGCCTGGCCACATGGGCGTGTGTCCCCTATATTGAGAAAAATTTTAAAGTTTCGTAAAAGTTACTTGAGTTATCGGTTTAGTCCCAAACACTCCCAAAGTATTAGGGCCTCGTAGTCTCATAATAGGGATCATGTGATTGAAATTGATTGATGATTGCTTGTAATGTAAAAATTTATGCAGTTTTGAATGTTTAATTGTTTTATAAGTCCTGTAATACTCCGTAATCCTATATCAGTGATGAATACGGGTGTGGGGTGTTACATTTATTGGTATCAGAGCTACGATTTAGTTAATTCTAGGACTAAATTAGCATGTGTAAGAGTCTAGCTATACATGCCATATATAAACTGTGATAGTGTGATGACTCTTGAAATTTTAAAATGTGTTATTTATATAGCAAATGGATCCCAATCAAGCTATAGCTGATGAGGTTGAAAGTAATGCGCCCGCTCCAGCTCAAGGGACAGAACTGTCTGATTTAAGACCCGTAACGGACAGCAAGGGAGGAGAGGTTAAAGAAGCCTTCTTCCAAATAATTAATGAGTGGTTTGTAACATCCTAAAAAGGGCCTATGCATTTTCGGTTTAATTGCATGAAATGACAAGTTTAAGCACTAAGAATAAATTTTGATATTTTGGAAACACGAAATGCATGAAAATGGAAACACGAACATTTTGGAAACACATACATTTGGAAACCCGAACATTTTGGAAACACGAACATTTTGGAAACTTGAACATTTTGGAAACTTGAACATGTAAGAAAAATGGCAAGTTACAGAGCCGATCGAAAATTTTAGGAAACTTAGAAATAATGCAGGAATGACAAATTTTAAAGTTTAAAATAGGAAATAAGAGCAAGATGGCCTTAAAAGAAAAAGTTGGTAAAGTTTGACACACAAACAAGCTTGGAAAAGTGGCCTAAAGGTGTCACTTAGGGCCTATGGAAATGGTGCCATGTGCAAGAGGAATGGGCCTAAGTTCGAGTCACTTGGGAAGCAAATAATGAAGGTTTTATTTTTGCTTCCATAAGTAAGAGGGTGGACGGCACAAGCTTCTAGAAATAGAGGTGTTTTAATTCCATTAATACTTGATAAATTAAGTGATAAATAAAGGATTTTTCTTTAAAGAGTTAAAGGATAGATTAAATACTTTTAATTTAATTAGGTGATAATTAAAGGAGATAATATTATCACTTATGAGGAGTAGTGGCCAAGTAGGGGACTCTCCTATTGATAATTTCGGCTAAAGGAGGAGAGTTAGGCTATTCTCTCATCTTTTTCCTAAGTGTGCCAAAATTCTCTGGCAAAATTCTCTCTGCCGAAATTCTCCTAAGCAGAAATCCTCTCCTTTTCTCTATTAGTCGGCCAAATCTACCTTTCTCTTTCAACCTTTCTCTAGTTATTCGAAAGACTCCATAGCTGAATCTTTGTAACTCCAAGCAAGAGGTGTAGTCGACTGAGGCATTAAGGTAAGAACAATTAATTCTTGTTCTTCTAATTCTTTTAACCAAGATCTAGGAAATAACCCTTTTTATGTCTCTTGGCCGAATATCAAAGGAAGAGTTTTGGATTTGATTCAAGGAATTTAAGGTGAGGCACATTCTACCAAAGGCCAAATTTTAATTATTAAAGTTAGATCGGATCTAACATAAGAATTTTAGGAATTTCGACATCACTAAGGGAGCAAGGAATCGATTTTGGGAATCTCATCATAAGGTGAGTAGTTATAATCGGCCAAGGTCTCTCTTAAATGTCTAGATCTATTTGTTTTAACGAGACTAATCAAATCGATGGATTTAATGGTTAGCCGATTTCAAGGAGAAGAACACAAATCTTCGGGATTTGATTATCAATCAAATCGGCAAGCAAGGTAAGTATTAGTAATACCATTCCTATTAGGATTTGGTTTTAAAAGCGAAAAGGCTATTAATGTGTTTTTGTATGATGGGCCGAATATAGGATCTAAAGTTAGATCGGGATTTTCGGGATCTCAAAGAGTCTATTAAGCAAATCAGGTGTGTACCCATACTAACCTTCAATACGTTATATGGCAATATTAACTATATGATTATACATAAGAATGTGAATATGGCTAAGTACCCTAATGTGGTACCAAAAGTACTCAGGTACGTTTCCTACTTCTGATAGGATTATGAAATATGTTATTTTATAACATGTGAAAATATATATATGAATGTGGAAATAAGTATGTTGTGCATGATATAAAATTTATGGGGCATTTGGGATCTATGTGAAAGGGGAAGAAGGTGTTGACTTCGGTCTCACCAACGGAATATGGTGACTACGGTCACAAAATTTGAATATGGTAACTCTGGTTACATTATCTGAATTTGGTAACTTCGGTTACGTTATTTGAATATGGTGTCTAATGACACAAATTATATGGGCGATGAGCACGTCGACTGCAGCGACTGCCTTCGATGGTGTGTAGCGGATGGAGGGTTGACTTAGTAGTCCCACGGTGTGTGATGGGAAGTACGGGTGGTGTGTAGCGGATGGACCATTAGGCTTGGGTTTGGGTTGCATCATCATTTTATATGAATATGAATTTGATATGAACATGTATGCGATTTGTTGAATGTTAGTATTGTGTGCACATTGAGTCATTGACTCACCCGTTGTGGAAATGTTTTCGGTGATGAAAAAGTGATTTAACCGGACGGTGAGACCTTGAGGTGGCCATGTTCCATTTGAAGATTTTATTTAATTTGGATTTTATTTCTTTTTAGTACCTTTAATTTTATTTTTTGGGTTTTGCTTGATGTAATAAGGCCATAAGGCCCAGTGGATTTTTCTTATTCTGCTTTACTTTAAACTATTATGTCACGAACTACCTATGACTAAAGTTAAAGTGATATTTTTTTTTTTATAAACCTTAAAAATTATTTTGTCACCTTAATAAAAATTGGATTCACAAGATTAATTAAATGGGTTCCCAATCTGAGCCCAATCCACAACAACAATTTTTTTCGAAAAATTTTACAAATTCTCTCTAAGTAACAAGAACTTGAAAATTGGTTTACTTAAGGAACATACTAGATCTGGTTCGGGCTCGTGGGCGGGTGTGGGTGTTTGACTTGGTATCGAGCCCAGTCTTAAACTTTCGGCCTGTGGGCTAAGGCCCAAAACGTTTTGAATTGAGCCCAAATGATTTTCTTTGAAAATAAGCGGAGTTTCGGCATGGCACCTAAGTCTCAGACCCATGATCCACCGGTAAGTACCCCTAACTCTATGTATGATTACATGATTTATAAGGGTAGAAAAGGCATGGAGCGTAGAATAGAATGATAGGAACTTGAACCCAGGATTAGACTACTCAAACACAAAACCACATAAGACTTAATGCCTTGAACAAACCTATGGCTAAGTCTTGAGCTAGTGGTGTGGTAACCTTTGACGCATGTCTAGGATTGGATCAGGAAGAGCTTGGTATTTAAGCGATCCTAGTGACTCACCTCCTCTTGCAGAATCCTACAGTGCGTAGCTTCGGTTCACCCTAACTCGGAGGGCTCGGTGGTGTGGCAACCTCGTGTGCATGTCTAGGAATGGTTTCGGTGGGAGCTTGGTATTTAAGCAGTCCGCGTGACTCACCTCCTCTCCACACGAATCCTGCCTAGTGCGTAGCTTTGGTTCACCCTGACCAAGAGGGCTCGGTCATAAGCTAAACATAATGACTAAAACCCGAAAGGGAACTAGCCACGTTTAAAAAAAAAAGAGAGAACAAAACAACAAACCCTAGTTTTTTCCAAACTTTTAAAACTTTCTTTTAAATCTGAGAAAATTATTTTTACAACATTTTCTGAAAAACTCCTGATTTGTGAAAATTACAAAAATGCCCTTAGGGGTGAAATTACCAAAATGACCCTGGTTTATAAAATGTTCAACTACTCAACAGCTTTACCGAAATTTTATTATTTTATAAACATTCAAAAACCCTAAAATATCAAAATACCTTGATTTTGGAAAAATTACAAAATTGCCCCTAACTTACAAAATTACCAAAATGACTCGATTTCCAAAATTTTTGCAAGATCCCCATTTTGAAGGAACAATTTTGAAAAGAATCCTCAAAGTTTTACAACTTTTGAAATACCCTAATTTATTAAAATTACAAATTTACCGATTTGTGAAAAATTACCAAAATACCACGAGGTCAAAATTATCGAAATACCCCGGATTTCAAAATTTTTCCAAATTACCCTAGACTTCAAATTTTCAAAATAATTTTGACAAAACACCAAGGAACTTTTTCTTCTAAAAATTACGAAAATGCCTCAGAGGAAAAAATTACGAAAATACCCCAGGTAGTGGAAAACAACAACAACAAAAACTACAACATTTCTCCGAATGAATGAAAGTTCATACTTGTCGATGGATGAATGAATGAATGGAAAAGACGTGTGTTTGTATGAATCTGAAAGAACCACTCTTAAATCACTTTTCATAAAACTCCTTCGCTGGTAAATAAGTGGAACAATGACTAATCCATAAAATTCCTTAATCAGATCCCGACGCTAGAAAATGAGCTCTAGAGGACATGGTCATCGTGGTCGAGGTAGAGGAAGGATGACCGTGTCGAAACCCGTTAGATCGGGTCAAGGGTCCGACAATGAAATGCTTCCGCCACCACCACCCCATTTATTAATGTGGGCGAAGAGGCTCGAGACGGGGAAGATCTGGTGTCGCAGTTGTCTTTGCGAGTTTTGGAATTGGTGGCAGGTGCAGGAGGAAATTCAGGAAATTGAAAGTCGGTACCTGAACGGCTCCGAGCTAATGGAGCGGAAATGTTCCGAGGAGTATCTAATGTAGCACCCAGTACAGCTGAGTACTGGTTGGAAGCAACGGAGCGTATCATGGATGAGCTCGATCTGACTCCAGAGGAAAAGTTGAAAGGGATGGTGGCATTATTACGCGATGAAGCGTATCAGTGGTGGTTAACTATTCGAGATGGTACCACGACTGAAAATTTGACCTGGGAGTATGTTAGAGAGGCATTTCAGAAGAAGTATATGGGAACCAGGTATACAGATGAACAAAGGAAGGCTTTTCTAGGGTTGGTACAAGGGAGTAAGTGCATCGCAGAATATGAGGCGAATTCACGAGGTTGAGCCGCTATGCTCGAGGGTAGTGGGCCCGAGCATGAACGCCGTGTCCGTTTGAGGATGATGAGGATGACCTAAGGCTGTTGATAGCACCGCATCAGGAGCGGGAATTCTCGGCTTTGGTGGAAAAGGCCAAGGTGGCTAAGGGGATTAAGGACGCTACTAAGCAGACTGTGGATAGGAATAAGGCCAAAAGAGGATTTGGGCCATCTGGAAAGGGTCACAAGAGGCCTAGGGTTGACGGGCCACAAAATCAACAGCTGGTACGGGCTGGCAGAGTAACGCCCTTGTGAGCATTGTGGAAAGAAGCACATGGGAGAGTGTTGGAGAAAGACGGGAGGATGTTTCAAGTGTGGGTCCAAGGACCATATGCTTAAGGATTGTCCCAAGCAATCGATAAGAGCCGACCGGCAGTTCAGAATGTTAGCCAGACTGGTAGAGGCGGACAGTAGCCTCAACGGGGTCGTGGTTCGGGTAACCGAGGTAGTAGTGTTGGCAGAGGTCGTGGAACATAGGGCCAAGGTACTACTAATGTCGATGCAAGGCAACCGGGTTTGGTTTATACGGTTCACCGAAGGGAAGATAGAGACGCACCGGATGTTATAACCGGTACGTTCTTTATTTTTGATAAACCCTATTTTGCTCTGATTGATGTGGGCTCGACCCATTCCTATGTTGCATGTAGTGTAGTGGAAACATTAGGCCTAGACTCTGAACTTTCTGATAGACAGATGACTGTAGTAAGCCCATTAGGCCAAACTGTTGTGGTAGATAAGATCTTTCGAAATGTGCCCTTAGAAATTCAGGGAGTGAACTTTCGGGCAGACTTGATGGAGTTACCCTTCGAAGAATTTGAACTTATACTCGGAATGGATTGGCTAGTAGAACACCGAGCTGTGTTGGGTTGTGCGGCTAAACAGATGGAACTAAGAACCCCGGAGGATGAAGTGGTAGTAATGATCGGAGAAAGGAAGAACTACTTGTCTAACGTAGTTTCGGCACTGAAGGCTGAGAAGATGGTTAAGAAAGGTTGCAAGGCATTCTTAGCCTTTGTAAGTGCGATAGGTGGGAAGGAAGAAGGTATTAATGGAGTTAGGATGGTAAAGGACTTCGTGGATGTGTTTCCAGAGGAATTACCGGGAATACCCCCAGACAGAGAGATGGAATTTGGGATAGATTTGCTACCGAGAACAGCTCCTGTGTCAATCGCTCCATACTGAATGGCACCAAAGGAGTTAGTGGAGCTCAAGGCTCAAATACAAGAACTGTTGGATCGTGGGTTCATCCGACCTAGTGTGTCTCCGTGGAGAGCACCGGTCCTATTTGTGAAGAAGAAGGACGAAACTATGTGTATGTGCATAGATTATCGTCAGTTGAATAAGCTGACCATTAAGAACAAGTATCCTTTGCCAAGGATTGATGACTTGTTTGATCAACTGAAGGGGGCCGCAGTATTTTCAAAGATCGACTTAAGGTCGGGATATCATCAGTTGAAGGTAAAGGAGGCTGACATCCATAAGACCGCTTTTAGGACTAGATATGGCCATTTTGAGTTCGTGGTGATGCCATTTGGGTTGACGAACGCTCCAGCCGCGTTCATGGATATGATGAATCGGGTTTTCCAACTCTACTTGGATAGGTTCATCGTGGTGTTCATCGACGATATTTTGGTGTACTCAAAGTCGGAGGAGGAGCATGATGAGCATCTCCGAGTTGTGTTAGAAGTGTTAAGGGAGAAGAAGCTTTATGCCAAATTCAGCAAGTGCAAATTTTGGCTTAATGAGGTGGCATTCCTAGGACATGTGGTATCTGCAGAAGGAATAAGAGTGGATCCTAGGAAGATTGAAGCAGTGTTGGATTGGAAACCACCTAGGTCCGTGGCTGAGATCCAAAGTTTCCTAGGCTTGGCAGGCTATTACAGAAGGTTTGTGGAAGGATTCTCGTCAATAGCCGCGCCTTTAACAAAGTTACTAAGGAAGGAAGTACCCTTCGAATGGACGAATAAGCAGCAGGAGAGCTTTGAAAAGCTTAAAAGGGTGTTGACGGAAGCTCCAGTGTTAATTCAGTTGGAGGCAGGAAAAGATTTTGTGGTGTACTGTGACGCTTTGCATACGGGGTTAGGTTGTGTGTTAATGCAAGATGGCAAAGTAGTCACTTATGCGTCACGACAGCTAAGGCCTCATGAGGTTAACTACCCAACCCATGATTTAGAGCTAGTAGCAGTGGTTTTTGCCTTAAGGTTTGGAGGCACTACCTTTATGGAGAAAGGTCGGTTATCTACACAGACCACAAGAGCCTTAAGTATTTATTGACTCAGAAAGAGTTGAACTTGAGGCAACAAAGGTGGGTGGAATTGCTGAAGGACTATGACTGTTCGATAGAATATCATCCGGGCAAGGCGAATGTGGTAGCCGATGCCCTGAGTAGGAAGGTTGTGTCGGATCTACAGGCTTTGTTCGCCCATTTAAGTCTCAGATGATGACTAAGCTTTGTTGGCGAGTTGCAAGTCAAGCCCACATGGCTAAAGGAAGTGAAGGAGGGCCAGTTGGCAGATAAGGACCTAAGTACTAAGTTACAGCAAGTACAGCAAGGAGGATTAAAGGACTATGGCATCAATGAAGAAGGAGTATTGTGCTACAAGGGAAAGGTCTCGTATCTTGGGGATAAGGAGTTGAGGCAAAGGATTCTTCGGAAGCGCATGGTAGCCCTTATGCTATGCATCCGGAGGCATCAAGTCATATAGAGATCTAAGGAGCAGTTTTGGTGGTGCGATCCAAACGAGAGGTGACTGAATTTGTGGGGAAATGTTTGGCGTGTCGACAAGTTAAGGTGAACACCAAGTTCCATCAGATTGCTTCAACCAATCGAAGTTCCCCAATGGAAGTGGGAAAGAATTACCATGGACTTCATTAGTGGGCTTCCCCTTACGCCTACTAAGAAGGACTCGGTATGGGTGATAGTGGACCGTTTGACCAAGTCCGCACACTTTATCCCAGAGAAGAATGGATTATTCTCTTCAGAAGTTGGCTAAGTTATATGTGGCAGAGATTGTGAGGTTACATGGAGTACCAATGTCGATCATCTCTGATAGAGACCCAAGGTTTACGTCTCGATTTTGGAAGGCACTTCATCAAGCTTTAGGCACTAAGTTAGACTTCACTATGGCTTTTCATCCACAATCGGACGGGCATTCTGAACGGGTTATACAAGTGTTGGAGGATATGTTGAGAGGCTGTGTAATGGATTTTCGAGGAAGTTGGGAAAATTACTTGCCTTTAGCTGAATTCGCCTACAACAACAGCTATCAAGCTAGCATTTGGATGGCACCGTACGAAGCATTGTATGGAAGAAAGTGTAGAACACCTACTTATTGGACCGAGTTAGGAGAACGCCAGTTTTGGGTCCGTAATTAGTGGCGGCGAAGAGAAGGTTGGGTTAATTAAGCACAGTTGAAGGAAGCCTCGATAGGCGTAAGTCGACGCAGACCTTAAGCGGAAGGAAATAGAGTTTGAAGTGGGAGACCAAGTATTCTGAAAGTCTCGCCTTGGAAGAAGGTAATGAGGTTGGTCGAAAAGGAAGTTAAGCCCAAGGTTTATAGGTAGTGTCGAGTCTTGAAACGAGTTGGGCGATGGCATACCAACTGGAGTTGCCACGAATTGCAGCAGATGCACGACGTATTTCATGTATCCATGCTACATCACTACAGATCGGACCCATCTCATGTAGTACCTGTTGAAGAGGTGGAACTAAGTCCAGACTTATCCTACGAGGAAGAGCCGATTCGAATCTTGGAACGTGATGTGAAAGTATTACGAAGGAAGATAGTGCCTCTAGTTAAAGTGTTATGGCCCAATCATGGATCGGAAGAAGCTTCGTGGGAGCGGAAGAGACCATGCGACAAACAATACCTCAACTATTTTAGTTAGGAAATTTCGGGACGAAATTTTGTTTAAGGGGTAGAAGCGTAACATCCCGAAAAGGGCCTATGCATTTTCGGTTTAATTGTATGAAATGACAAGTTTAAGCACTAAGAATAAATTTTGATATTTTTGGAAACCCGAAATGCATGAAAATGGAAACTGAACATTTTGGAAACATTTTGGAAACGAACATTTTGGAAACCCGAACATTTTGGAAACTTGAACATTTTGGAAACTTGAACATGTAAAAAAATGGCAAGTTCTGAGCCGATCGAAAATTTTAGGAAACTTAGAAATAATGTAGGAATGACAAATTTTAAAGTTTAAAATAGGAAATAAGGGCAAGATGGCCTTAAAAGAAAAAGTTGGTAAAGTTTGACACACAAACAGGCTTGGAAAAGTGGCCTGAAGGTGTCACTTAGGGCCTATGGAAATGGCGCCATGTGCAAGAGGAATGGGCACGAGTTCGAGTCACTTGGGAAGCAAATAATGAAGGTTTTATTTTTCTTCCATAAGTAAGAGGGTGGAGGCACAAGCTTCTAGAAATAGAGGTGTTTTAATTCCATTAATACTTGATAAATTAAGTGATAAATAAAGGATTTTTCTTTAAAGAGTTAAAGGATGGATTAAATACTTTTAATTTAATTAGGTGATAATTAAAGGAGATAATATTATCACTTATGAGGAGTAGTGGCCAAGTAGGGACTCTCCTATTGATAATTTCACTAAAGGAGGAGAGTTAGGCTATTCTCTCATCTTTTTCCTAAGTGTCAAATTCTCGGCAAAATTCTCTCTAGAAATTCTCCTAAGGTAAATCCTCTCCTTTTCTCTATTAGTCGGCCAAATCTACCTTTCTCTTTCAACCTTTCTCTAGTTATTCGAAAGACTCCATAGCTGAATCTTTGTAACTCCAAGCAAGAGGTGTAGTCGACTGAGGCATTAAGGTAAGAACAATTAATTCTTGTTCTTCTAATTCTTTTAACCAAGATCTAGGAAATAACCCTTTTTATGTCTCTTGGTCAAATATCAAAGGAAGAGTTTCGGGATTTCAGATTCAAGGAATTTAAGGTGAGGCACATTCGGCCAAAGGCCAAATTTTAATTATTAAAGTTAGATCAGATCTAACATAAGAATTTTAGGAATTTCGACATCACTAAGGGAGCAAGGAATCGATTTTGGGAATCTCATCATAAGGTAAGTAGATATAATCGGCCAAGGTTCTCTCTTAAATGTCTAGATCTATTTGTTTTAACCAGAGACTAATCAGATCGATGGATTTAATGGTTAGCCAATTTCAAGGAGAAGAACACAAAACTTTGGATTTGATCATCAATCAAATCGGCAAGCAAGGTAAGTATTAGTAATACCATTCCTATTAGGATTTGGTTTTAAAAGCGAAAAGGCTATTAATGTGTTTTTGTATGATGGGCCGAATATAGGATCTAAAGTTAGATCGGGATTTTTGGGATCTCAAAGAGTCTATTAAGCAAATCAGGTGTGTACCCATACTAACCTTCAATACGTTATATGGCAATATTAACTATATGATTATACATAAGAATGTGAATATGGCTAAGTACCCTAATGTGGTACCAAAAGTACTCAAGTACATTTCCTACTTCTGATAGGATTATGAAATATGTTATTTTATAACATGTGAAAATATATATATGAATGTGGTAATAAGTATGTTGTGCATGATATAAAATTTGTGGGGCATTCGGGATCTATGTGAAAGGGGAAAAAGGTGTTGACTTCGGTCTCACCAATGGAATATGGTGACTACGGTCACAAAATTTGAATATGGTAACTCGGTTACATTATCTGAATTTGGTAACCGGTTACGTTATTTGAATATGGTGTCTAATGACACAAATTATATGGGCGATGAGCACGCCGTCATTGCAATGATTGCCTTCGATGGTGTGTAACGAATGGAGGGTTGACTTAGTAGTCCCACGGCAGATTTGGCGTGTACGGGTGGTGTGTAGCGGATGGACCATTAGGCTTGGGTTGGGTTGCATCATCATTTTATATGAATATGAATTTGATATGAACATGTATGCACGATTTGTTGAATGTTAGTCTTGTGTGCACATTGAGTCTGTTGACTCACCCGTTGTGGGAAATGTTTTGGTGATGAACAAGGATTTGACCGGGACTCAGTAGACCTTGAGGTGGCCATGTTCCATTTGAAGATTTTATTTAATTTGGATTTTATTTCTTTTAGTACCTTTAATTTTATTTTTGGGTTTTGCTTGATGTAATAAGGCCATAAGGCCCAGTGGATTTTTCTTATTCTGCTTTACTTTAAACTATTATGTCACGAACTACCTATGACTAAAGTTAAAGTGATATTTTTTTTTATAAACCTTAAAAATTATTTTGTCACCTTAATAAAAATTGGATTCACAAGATTAATTAAATGGGTTCCCAATCTAAGCCCAATCCACAACAACAATTTTTTTCGAAAAATTTTACAAATTCTCTCTAAGTAACAAGAACTTGAAAACCGGTTTACTTAAGGAACATACCAGATCCGGTTCAGGCTCGTGGGCCGGGTGTGGGGTGTTTCATGGTTCACTCAATATATTCGAATGAACCCGGCTGCTCAACAACCCCCACCCCCACCAATTCCTCAACCAATTCTCATAGTTCCTCAAGTTATTGATCTTATACGCTTGAACATGCCACCAGTTGATAAAATTCGTAAGCATGGGGCCGAAGAGTCCAGGGATACAGTTGATGATGATCCTGAGAGAGCTGAATTCTGGCTTGAAAATACAATTAGAGTATTTGATGAGTTGTCGTGTACACCTAAAGAGTGCATTAAATGTGTTGTATCCTTATTGAGAGACACTGCGTATCAATGGTGGAATACTTTGACACCAGTGGTATCGAAAGAACAAGTTATGTGGGATTTCTTTCCATCTAAGTTAAGAAAAGAAATATATCAGCCAGAGTTTCATAGTTTAGAAACACAAAGGGTTTCTAGAATTAAAATAGGGTCGTATGTCCGTGACAGAATATGAACAAGAATTCGTGAGGCTCAGTAAATATGCCCGAGAATGTGTTTCAACGGAAGCTATTATCTGTAAAAGATTTGAAGATGGATTGAACAAATATATCAGATTATTAGTCGAAATTCTAGAGTTGAAAGAGTACATGGTACTTGTCGATCATGCTTGCAAAGTTGAAGAACTGGGCAAAAAAAAGAGAAAGGTTGATTTTGAAGCTAGAGATTCGATAAAGAGATTGATGAATAAACCCTATCACTCTTCATCCAAGAAATCACGAGAAGTTTATAGCTGATCAAATGCATCAAGGAGTACTCTAATAGATATCGTAGGAAGCAATTTACAAGTTCAAAAACTCCAACTATGTCAATGGCAAGTGTAGGTAATGTTAGACCAAATAAACCTAAATGTGGACGATGTGGAAAATGACATTGTGGAGAGTGTAGAATGAATGACAAAGCCTATTTTAGATGTAGCTCACACGAACATTTCATTCGAGATTGTCCTGAGTTAGATGAGAAAGATAAATCTAAGAATGCAAGACCAAGCAATACGATTGCGAGAGGAAGACCACCCCGTAATGCTGGAAATGTGAGTGGTAGTAGAGGTGCAACATGAGATATTGCTATAAGATCTAAAGCTAGAGCACCTTCCAGAACCTATGCTATTCGCGCTCATGAAGAAGCGTCATCTCCAGATCTTATTATCAGTATATTCTCTCTTTATGACACCGATGTAGTTGCATTGATAGAGCCCAGATCAACCCATTCATATATATATGTGTGAATTTAGTGTCTAGTAAGAATTTACTTGTTGATTGTACTGTGTTTGTTATAAAAGTGTCGAACCCCTTAGGCAAATATGTCCTGGTTAACAAAGTTTGCAAAAACTGCCCGTTAATGACTGGGGGTTACTATTTCATAGCTGATTTGATGTTGTTGCTGTTTGATGAGTTTGATGTAATTTTGGGTATAGACTGGTTGACATTAGTAAATTGTAGGCAAAAAACAATTGAGTTGAAATGTCAGAATAAAGAGACTCTGCGAATCGAATCAAATGATTTGAGTGGTTTACCAGCTATAGTTTCAGTAATGTTAGCTCAAAAATATGTGAAAAAGGGATGCGACACATATCTTGCATATGTACTTGATACAAATGTGTCAAAATCAAAGATTGAATCAGTACCAGTTGTTTGCGAGTATCCAGATGTGTTTCCAAAAGAGTTACCTGGTTTGCCACCAATCAGAGGTTGAGTTTTCTTTTGATTTAGTACCGGGAACTTCACCGATATCGATAGCTCCGTATAGAATGGCTCCAACAGAGTTAAAAGAGTTGAAAGCTCAGTTGCAAGAATTAACTGATAGAGGATTTCCACGACCAAGTTTCTCACCCTGGGGTGCACCAGTGTTGTTTGTAAAGAAAAGGATAGTTCTATGAGAATGTGTATAGACTATCAACAACTCAACAAAGTGACAATCAAGAATAAGTATCCGTTGCCAAGAATAGGCGATTTTTTTGATCAGATGGAAGGTGTAACAGTGTTTTCAAAGATTGATTTGAGATCTGGTTATTATCAATTGTGAGTTAAAGACTTAGATGTACTGAAAATTGCATTCAAAACGAGGTACGGACACTATGAATTCCTTGTTATGCCTTTTGGACTAACTAATGATCCTGCCATTTTTATAGATTTGATGAATCAAATTTTTATACCGTATTTATACAGATTCATTGTTGTGTTCATTGACGACATTCTGATCTATTCACAATGAGTCTGAGCATGCTGAGCACTTGAGGATTGTATTGCAAACCTTAAGAGATAAGAAATTATTTGCAAAGTTCAGTAAATGTGAGTTTTGGCCTTGAGAGGTTGGATTTCTGGGACATATTGTTTCAGCCGAAGGTATTAGAGTTGACCTGAGAAAGATTTCTGCAATTATAGATTGGAAACCTCCGAGAAATGTATCTGAAGTTCGAAGTTTATGGGACTAGTTGGCTATTATCGATGTTTTGTGAAAGGATTGTCTATGATTGCAACTCCGTTCACTCGATATCTTTAGAAAGATGTAAAGTTTGAATGGTTTAAAAAGTGCCAGTAGAGTTTCGAACAGTTGAAAGCATTATTGACAGAGGCATCAGTTTTAGTACAGCCTAAGTCGGGTAAAGAATTCGTAATTTACAATGATGCATCGTTGAATGGTCTGGGTTGTGTGTTGATGTAGGATGGCAAAGTAATAGCTTATGCATTTAGGTAGTTGAATCCGCATGAAAAGAATTATCTGGCACACGATTTAGAGTTGGTTGCGATTGTGTTCGCATTAAAGATTTGGCGACATCACTTGTTTGGTGAAAAATGCCACATTTATACAGATCACAAGAGCTTGAAATATTTAATAACACAGAAAGACTTGAACATGCAACAACGAAGATGGCTTGAATTATTGAAAGTCTATGAGCTATAATTGATTATCACCCAGGGAAAGCAAATGTAGTTGCTAACGCTCTGAACAGAAAGTCATTATTTGCTTTACGTGTGATGAGCACATAGTTAGCTTTGTCTGATGACGGTTTGATTGTAGCTGAGTTGAAAGAGAGACCGTTATATATTCAACAAATTTGCAAAGCTAAAAAATGTGATGGTGAATTGCAAGCTAAAAGAATGCAAAGTGAGTCAACTAGTGATTTAGAGTACCAAATTGGAGCTGATGTGTAACACCCCAAACCCGACCCAGACTCTATGGATGGATCTAGCATGTCACATCAAAAGGAACTTGAAAAGCTAAGCATTCATTAAAAACGTTACATCTCTTTCTAAAACTCCGAGTTTCGTTGTTTGTTTTCAAAACATGATTTTCTTAATGACTATTTTTGTAAAGTTTCCATTATTTAAAAAAAACTATTTTTGTTGTGAAAATCGAACTTGAGTAGTTACGGAAACGTGATATTTTGAAAAAATAATTTTTAACATTTTAAGAAAACCCAGTATTTAAACATTTAGTAATTTAATAATAGCCAAAATTAAAGATTAAACGGAAAAATAAATCCAATGGCCTTATTACAAAATATTAACCCCAAAATAAATAATCTTAAAATAAAGTAAAAACTAGATTTACTAAGTTTCGTGAGAAATAACTCCGAAGTATGGCTACCACCAAGTCCTCCACAGCTCCAAATCCTCTAACACTGGGGATTACCTGCAAGGTTAAGGGAAATGGGGTGAGTTACGAGAACTTAGTGTGTAATCCCCTAAACGGTCACTAGTTGGGCCTGAGCCCTTACAGCATCAATCTGAGCCTAAGCCCTATAATCATGATAATGCAACCAATAAAATGCAACCCAACCCAATCTAGCCAATCACACCCCCGTACCAACCGATCATCACTTGTGGGGATCAAGTCAACCCACCCCGTCAAACACACTAATATTGCAGACAAGCTGCTAGTATATATATACGGCTATTAAGCCTTCAATAGTGGCATTATAATTAGCACAGAGCCATCAATAACTGTATTACGCTTGGAACATAGCCATCAGCGACGGTAATATAATCGGCACATAGCCTTGGGTAAATATGATTGACACAAAGTCATTGATATCTACTAGGCATATAGCCATGGGTAAATACGATTGGCACAAAGCCATAATCAAGATGGCACAGAGCCAAGCTCTCCAATAATATAGCCAAGTTGGTAATCATGGTATATGTGGCTGAGCCACCAAAATAATATATGGCATAGCCACTAAAATGGTATGTGGCAGAGCCACTGGGGTATACTTCCTCCAAACATCAAACCCAACCCATGCAACATGATATAAATGCAATGTATCAAATGTATAAATAGTATAAATAAAATCACATACACGGTGTTCAACCATAATCAGGGGTATAAAGGTCATTTTCACCCTTTTGGGGGTATTTCGATAATTTTACCCATCGAGGGTATTTCGATAATTTCATAGACTGGAGGTATTTCAGTAATTTTGTAAACTGGGGTATTTCGGTAATTTTGTAAAATAGGGGTATTTCGGTAATTTCGTAATCTGGGGTATTTCGATAATTTCATAAATTGGGGGTATTTTAGTAATTTTGCAATCCAAAGCATTCTAAATAAAGATAACGATGCAAATGGGCCTAGGGCCTACTCTCAGCCCAAATGGGCCCACACGCGTATGTGGCCCATTTAGCCCAAATCTAGCCAAAGATATGAGATTCACAGAGACTAGTCCAATATCTACTACACAATCATACAATTTATTTATATAGGCCCACGGGCCCATTGGGTCCACTTGGCCCCTTTCGGTCCATTGTGGCCCAAATAGCCTGAACCCATAAGAATACTCTGGTGGCCTCAACTATCGCGTCGAAGCCCCCACACGTGCGCTCGCATGGTCGTGTGGCTACCATTTCTGTGTGACCGGCATTTCGATATTTGCCGCTCCATACCTAGAGTAGTGCGAAATACACACTGATAAGAATCTGAAGCTATTTAGTGCTCTAAATGCTCCTATGCCCAAACGCCAACCAAGGTATGCTTCCTCTCCTCATAGATGGCTCTATTTAAAGCCAGCTTATCACCTTCCCTCCTACTAGCTTTCCGATGTGGGATCCCTCCTCCAGCAGAGTTTAAATCCAACAGAAACTCTGGCCGTCCCAACTTAGCAAAATAAAAGCCTCTAATTTGCCATCTGTGGCATTCAAACCCCTTCCCTCCATGCTCTCCACTTGACGCCACAACCACCCTATCACATGGCCAACTTGTGTCTAAAATTATGCGCAACTAAATATAAGTCTACGGGCCAAAGTCTAAGTTCACTTAAAAAATAAATCAAAAAGAAATGCAAGCGCCAAGACTTGAACCTTGGACCCTTTGCTTCCTTGTGTGGCGTCATTCCCTTGTCTCCTATGTGGTACCACTTTCCACTAGACCACAACTCCTTTTGTGACATTTTTCTCCACATTTTATTCTTAAAGCCTACTTACTTACACCCAGGGTTTTATTCACCTAAAACCAAAATTTTTAAGCCCAGGTTTGATCCCAGGACTTTATAGAAGCCCCCTAACCTTCCAAAATCACTCCCCAAATAGGTCCAACTTGCATTAGGGCCGTTCTCTTACTCTCACAAATTTTAAACGCTCCCATGGCCAAGGCCCAATAAGCCCAATTCTACTAGGCCCAAATTCGGGTCGTTACAAATCTACCCCCTTAAAGAAATTTTGTTATCAAAATTTCCAACTATATAATAGACGTACAACACAGGTTACCCCACTACGCTTCCGCTGTGCAACTCATCCCAATAACACTACAACACTTCTAACTTAATCTTGAAACCTCTTACACACAATCGACCATCTAACCACAGAAACAAACATATATTTATCACACATGCATACAATTTCTATATTCAAACATCACATCCAAACAAAACACACAAAATAAATACAAAATATACAATCATTTCATCATATAAAAAAGTTTAATATCAAGAAACTTACGGATTTTATGCCAGAGACTCGGTGTGCCATACTTCTAGTAACACTATCACTTTCCAAGTTAAAAAATTAATCACTTAAGGAAAAATTTCAAAACCCATTCCACAGTCGAGTTTTGCAACCCGGGCTCTGACACCATGAAATGTAACACACTAAACCTAGCCCAGACGTTATGGCCGGATCTGGCATGTTACATCAAATGGAAGTTGAAAAGCTAAGCGTTCGTTAAAAATGTTACATCTCTTTCTGAAACTCCGAGTTGCATTATTTGTTTTCAAAACATGATTTGTTTAATGTCTATTTTTGTAAAGTTTCCATTATTTAAAAAAACTATTTTTGTTGTGAAAATCAAACTAAAATAGTTGCAGAAACGTGATATTTTGAAAAAACAATTTTTAACATTTTAAGAAAACCCAGTATTTAAACATTTAGTAATTTAATAATAGCCAAAATTAAAGATTAAAAGGAAAAATAAATCTAATGGCCTTATTACAAAATATTAACCCCAAAATAAATAATCTTAAAATAAAATAAAAATGGATTTACTAAGTTTCATGAGAAATAACTTCGAAGTATGGCCACCACTGAGTTCTCCGCAGCTCTAAATCCTCTAACACTGGGGCTTACCTACAAGGTTAAAGGAAAGGGGGTGAGTTACGAGAACTCCGTGTGTAATCCCCTAAATAGTCACTAGCTAGGCCTGAGCCCTTACAGCATCACTCTGGGCCTAAGCCCAATAATCATGATAATTCAACCAATAAAATGCAACCCAACCCAATCTAGCCAATCACACCCCCGTACCAACCAATCGTCACCTGTGGGGATCAAGTCAACCCACCTCGCCAAACACACCAAAATTGCAGACAAGCTACTAGTATATAAATACGACTCTTAAGCCTTCAATAGCGGTATTATAATTGGCACAGAGCCATCAATAACGGTATTACACTCGGCACATAGCCATCAGCGACGGTAATAGAATCGACACACAACCTTGGGTAAATATGATCGACACAGAGTCATCGATATCTGCTAGGCACAAAGCCACGGGTAAATACGATTGGCACAAAGCCATAATCAAGATGGCATAGAGCTAAGCTCTCCAATAATGCAGCCAAGCTGGTAATCACGGTATATGTGGCTGAGCCACCAAAATAATATGTGGCATAGCCACTAAAACGGTATGTGGCAGAGCCACTGGGCTACATTTCCTCCAAACATCAAACCCAACCCATGCAACATGATATAAATGCAATATATCAAACGTATAAATAGTATAAATAAAATCATATACACGATATTCAACTATAATCGGGGGTATAACAGTCATTTTCACCCCTTTAGGGGTATTTCAAAATTTTACCCATCGAGGGTATTTCAGTAATTTCGTAAATAAGGGTATTTCAGTAATTTCATAAACTGGGGGTATTTTAATAATTTCATAAACCAGGGGTATTTTAGTAATTTTGTAAATTAGGGTATTTCGGTAATTTCATAAATTAAGGTATTTCAGTAATTTTGTAAATTGAGGGTATTTCGATAATTTTATAATCTGAGGGCATTTCAATAATTTCGTAAACCAGGGGTATTTCGATAATTTTGTAAATTGAGGGTATTTTGGTAATTTCGTAAACTGGAGGTATTTCAGTAGTTTTGCAATCCAAAGTATTCTAAACAAAGATAACGATACGAATGGGCCTAGCGCCCACTCTCAGCCCAAATGGGCCCACACGCTCGTGTGGCCCATTTAGCCCAAATCTAGCCACAGATATGAGATTCACAGAGACTAGTCCAATATCTGCTACACAATCATACAATTTATTCATATGGGCCCACAGGCCCATTGGGTCCACTTGGCCCCTTTTGGTCCATCGTGGCCCAAACAGCCTGAACCCACAAGAATACTCATGGTGGCCTCAACTATCGTGTCGAAGCCCCCACACGTGCGCTCGCATGCTCATGTAACTACCATGGTCGTGTAATCGGCATTTCGGCATTTACCGCTCTACAGCTAGAAGAGTGCGAAACACACACCTAATAGGAGTCTAAAGCTATTCCGTGCTCCGAATTCTCCTATGCCCAAATGACAACCAAGGTATGCTTCATTTACTCATAGATGGCTCTATTTAAAGTCAGCTTCTCACCTTCCCTCTTACTAGCTTTCCGATGTGGGATCCCTCCTTCAGCAGAGTTTAAATCCAACATAAACTCTGGCCGTCCCAACTTAGCAAAATAAAAGCCTCCAATTTTCCATTTGTGAGATTCGAACCCCTTCCCTCCATGCTCTCCACTTGACGCCACAACCACCCTACCACATGGCCAACTTGTGCCTAAAATCATGCGCAACTAAATATAAGTCTATGGGCCAAAGTCTAAGTTCACTTAAAAAATAAAACAAAATGAAATGCAAGTGCCAAGACTTGAACCTTAGACCCCTTGCTTCCTTGTGTGGCGTCATTCCCTTGTCTCCCATGTGATGCCATTTGCCACTTGACCACAACTCCTTTTGTGACATTTTTTCCACATTTAATTCTTAAAGCCTACTTACTTACACCCAGGGTTTTATTCACCTAAAACCAAAATTTTTAAGCATAGGTTTGATACTGGGACTTCATAGAAGCCCCCTACCCTTCAAAAGTCACTCACCTAATAGGTCCAATTTGCATTAGGGCCGTTCTCTTATTCTCAAAAAATTTAAATGCTCTCATGGCCAAGGCCTAATGAGCCCAATTCTACTAGGCCCAAATTTGGGTCGTTACACGATGATTGTTTAATGTTCCAAAATAGAATCTGTGTATTGAGAAATTCTGAGCTTATTTAGAAAATTCTGCACAAAGCACATAATGCTTATTTATCTGCTCACCGTGAGTACCAAAATGTACAAGGATTTGAAATAATTATATTGGTGGTCGGTGTAACAGCCTGATTTAGGGGCTAGTCGAAACAATGATTTCAGAATCACTAGTTCGAGGTTTGATAAAATTATTTTGATGTTACGTTATGAGTTATAACATGTTTATAAAGATGTATGGAAATTTTGGTGTTTTAATTTTAGCAATTTCATGCTAAATCGCTGAAAAGGACTAAATCACATAAAGTGCGAAAGTTCTATTTTATTTGCTAGAGGCACCAAATGGCTATGGGTTATTAATTGGAGGTCTTTAAAGGAAATTAGTCCATATTGAATGTAATGTAGGCCATGTAGACAAGAGGGACAAGAACTTTTAATTTGGTCAAAGTTGGTGGAATAAATGAATAAAATAAGATGAATAGGTAAAAAGCTATCATCTTTGTATTTTTTTCTTCCCTTCTCCACCGAAAATATCAGCCATGGTGGGGTGTTTGAGAGCCCAAAATTTCAGCAAGCTTTATTCCACACAAGTAAGTGATTTTGATGACTTTTCTTGATAAAAATTATACTTTTGGAGTCCCCAAAGCTTAATCTAGCTAATGGGGGGAGGGCTAAATTGCAACATGGTTGAAAGTCTAGGGACTTACCATGATAGATTTTATGCTGGTTGTTGAGTTTTATGGAAGAAAATGAATGGTAGGATGATGATAAACAACTTTTGTGAAAGGTGTTGCGGTGAAAACACCTAATTTGGGCTAAAATGCAAAGGTTGTAATTTGTTCATTTAAGTATGAAATAGTTGGAATTTGAGATAGTTGTGGGAGGATTAAATGTTCAACTAGGCTTGTTTAACAAGAAAATGTAATGAAAGTTTATTTACGAGCATAGGGGCAAAATCGTAATTTTGCCAAAGTATGGGGCAAAATGGTTATTTTTGCCTAAAGAGTGTATTATGGTATTTTATGATTTATAAATGAATAAATCAGTATATTTCATTGTTTTAGATCAAAGAAATTGAGTTTCGGACCTAGAACGGATAAAAAGAGAAATATGGGCAAATAATCATTTTTGGCTATTTCGACATCGAGGTAAGTTCATGTGCAATTATTGTAAGTACGTACGAGCTAATTTAATATTCCAATATTGTATGGAATGTATATATATATATATATATACTCAATGGATGTTGAAATGCCAATTGATGAGATGTCGGGAGAATTGAATATAAGAATAGTAAGGGATGTAAATAGTATGAAACGATGTTAGTTAAGGTTTCGTGTAAGACCATGTCAAGGACATGGCAACAATGTGATATTTTGTATGAGACCTTGTCGGGGTCACGGCATTGACATGTTAAAGTATGTAAGACCCTATTAAGGTGTGATGTTAATGAGAACTCTGTGTATGAAACTCAAGAGAGTTATGTAATAAGTTGAATGATTAAACATGGATGTTGAATGTAAGTGGTTGTACCACGAGAAGCACTAGTATGTGATAGAATTAAATTAATATGAAATTCATATGTGATGAACTCTAGTGGGATGTGGTTAATTAATGCACATTAGAAGTATGTGATAGAACCATATTGAGATGAATTGATATATGATAAACTCTGAGTGGGATGAATGTAGTAAATTTTGATATTGGATGCATGGTTGATATTGATTGAGAATCTATGTGGCTTAAGTAGAGTAAAAGTGGTAGAGTTGTGCATGTGTTGTGATAATGCTAGATGGTAAGATAAGTACAATAACTTCTTGTTAATTGATTATGGTAGGCTAAGTGCAAAGCCATCGAGATATTGATTTGTGTGGACTAACGTGTGTGGAATAGCCTGTGAATTAACTATGTGATTACGTTATTGAGGAAGTGGTATTTGGATGTCTTATTGATGGTAATGATGGATTGTGTGCGATACCATCTACCATATTATTATTGGTGGGTTGTGTGCATTACCACCTAAGTAACTAATAATCGATGGGTACGTATGCGATACCATCGCTTAAAAATGATTGGTGTGCTAAGTGCGAAAATACCATAAGTATAATAATTGGTGGGTCAAAAGCGAGATGATTGTTTAATGTCCAAAATAGAATCGTGTATTGAGAAATTCTGAGCTTATTTAGAAAATTCTGCACAAAGCACATAACAGTTATTTATCTGTTCACTCAGGGAGTACCAAAATGTACAAGGATTTGAAATAATTATATTGGTGGTCGGTGTAACAGCCTGATTTAGGGGCTAGTCGAAACAATGATTTCAGAATCACTAGTTCGAGGTTTGATAAAATTATTTTGATGTTACGTTATGAGTTATAACATGTTTATAAAGATGTATGGAAATTTTGGTGTTTTAATTTTAGCAATTTCATGCTAAATCGCGAAAAAGGACTAAATCACATAAAGTGCGAAAGTTCTATTTTATTTGCTAGAGGCACCAAATGGCTATGGGTTATTAATTGGAGGTCTTTAAAGGGAAATTAGTCCATATTGAATGTAATGGCCGGCCATGTAGACAAGAGGGGACAAGAACTTTTAATTTGGTCAAAGTTGGTGGAATAAATGAATAAAATAAGATGAATAGGTAAAAAGCTATCATCTTTGTATTTTTTCTTCCCTTCTCCACCGAAAATATCAGCCATGGTCGGGTGTTTGAGAGCCCAAAATTTTATCAAGCTTTATTCCACACAAGTAAGTGATTTTGATGACTTTTCTTGATTAAAAATTGTACTTTTGGAGTCCCCAAAGCTTAATCTAGCTAATGGGGGGACTAAATTGCAACATGGTTGAAAGTCTAAGGACTTACCATGATAGATTTTATGCTGGTTGTTGAGTTTTATGGAAGAAAATGAATGGTAGGATGATGATAAACAACTTTTGTGAAAGGTGTTGTGGTGAAAACACCTAATTTGGGCTAAAATGCAAAGGTTGTAATTTGTTCATTTAAGTATGAAATAGTTGGAATTTGAGATAGTTGTGGGAGGATTAAATGTTCAACTAGGCTTGTTTAACAAGAAAATGTAATGAAAGTTTATTTACGAGCCTAGGGGCAAAATCGTAATTTTGCTTAAAGTATGGGGCAAAATGGTTATTTTTGCCTAAAGAGTGTATTATGGTATTTTATGATTTATAAATGAATAAATCAGTATATTTCATTGTTTTAGATCAAAGAAATTGAGTTTCGGACCTAGAGCGGATAAAAGAGAAATATGGGCAAATAATCATTTTGGCTATTTCGACATCGAGGTAAGTTCATGTGCAATTATTGTAAATGCATGCGAGCTAATTTAATATTCCAATATTGTATGGAATGTATACATATATATATATATATATATATATACTCAATGGATGTTGAAATGCCAATTGATGAGATGTTGGGAGAATTGAATATAAGAATAGTAAGGGATGTAAATAGTATGAAACAATGTTAGTTAAGGTTTCGTGTAAGACCATGTCAAGGACATGGCAACAATGTGATATTTTGTATGAGACCTTGTCGGGGTCACGGCATTGACATGTTAAAGTATGTAAGACCCTATTAGGGTGTGATGTTAATGAGAACTATGTATATGAAACTCAAGAGAGTTATGTAATAAGTTGAATGATTAAACATGGATGTTGAATGTAAGTGGTTGTACCACGAGAAGCACTAGTATGTGATAGAATTAAATTAATATGAAATTCATATGTGACGAACTCTAGTGGGATGTGGTTTATTAATGCACATTAGAAGTATGTGATAGAACCATATTGAGATGAATTTGATATATGATAAACTCCTGAGTGGGATGAATGTAGTAAATTTTGATATTGGATGCATGGTTGATATTGATTGAGAATCTATGTGGCTTAAGTAGAGTAAAAGTGGTAGAGTTGTGCATGTGTTGTGATAATGCTAGATGGTAAGATAAGTACAATAACTTCTTGTTAATTGATTATGGTAGGCTAAGTGTAAAGCCATCGAGATATTGACTGTGTGGACTAACTGTGTGTGGAATAGCTAGGTGAATTAACTATGTGATTACGTTATTGAGGGAAGTGGCTGACTGGATGTCTTATTGATGGTAATGATGGATTGTGTGCGATACCATCTACCATATTATTATTGGTGGGTTGTGTGCATTACCACCTAAGTAACTAATAATCGATGGGCTGTGTGCGATACCTTCGCTTAAAAATGATTGGTGTGCTAAGTGCGAAAATACCATAAGTATAATAATTGGTGGGCTGTGTGCGATAAAACCTTATTAGAGAGTTAATGGGGGGGCTAAGTGGGAAGCCACCGAGAGATGAGTAGTTTATTGATAATTCTTGATGTATTGTTTTATGAAATTACATGACAATCAGTGCAAAAATGTATGCTAGTTAAACGAGCAATTGGCTTGTGGCATGGTAAGAGATAGAATCAGTAAGCTTCAAGAGTGGTTGAGTAAGCAACCATGAGTTAATGGGAAAAAAAACCAGTGTAATACCTGGTAGTTATCCATATTTAATGAATATCAGTATTTATCAGTGATGCAGATGAACTTACTAAGCATTATTCCTTACTCATTTTCTTTTCCCATCTCTTATAGGTTATTTTGACTAGCTTGGGTTGGAGGCCACTGGAGATGTTTTCACACTATCGAGCACACGCTTGGTATGAGCTATCAAGTCCTTATGATTCATGGCATGTATAGGGCTAGTACTTAAGTTTGATCAAGTTCTTGTTGATGTAGTCAAATTGTGTTGGCCCAAGAGAGCTTATGTCTTGATTGTGTATAGCCATAGATGATGGCTCAAGATGTTTGTAATTATATGGGAATCAGTCTCCCTAGTGTATGGGACGAAAACCTTAATCTTTTATAACCAAATGTTTTAATTCAAAAGTAATGTTGATGCTATGTGAAATTATGTGATAAGTTATAAATGTATGCAAGTGTGAATGGCATAAGGCTTGGTAGATAGCCTTCATGTGCCCACACGGGTAATCACATGGGCATGTGTCTAGGCCGTGTTAATCCTATACCTTATTATTATTAATTAGAATAGGCCAGGTAGATCCCACTAGTGTGCATGAACAAGTGTAAGGCTGCAGTAAGGACATGGGCGTGTGCCCGGCCGTGTGGATCAAGTCGATAGCTTCCACGGTTTGAAGACTCCGGCGTGTCAGTGTGTGAAATTAGTCAGTGTCGACCACGGGTGGAAGACACGGGCAGGTTGTGAGGGTACACGGACGTGCCTTCATTTTACATGGGCGTGTGAAATGTACACGGGCGTGTGTGTCTTCTAACACGGCCATGTAATCTCAGTTTAGAAGGGAAAGAAATTTTATGGATTGTAAGAGTTCCCGATATAGTCTCGAGAGCCCTCGTAGGTACGAGTGAGGTCTCGTAAGGTAGAAATGAGGTTGTTGTGGTATCTTAAGGGAAATAGTCGCGTTGAGCCTAAGCGGTGGTCAGGTAAATTTGTACGGTAAAGCCTCGTACCCTTTTTCGACAGGAATTACGGGTAAGGGGTGTTAAATTTAATGGTATCAGAGCATGGTTTAGTAGGTTCTCGGACTAACGTAGCGTGAGTAAGAGTCTAGCTATACATGCCATAGGTGGATTGTGATAGTGTGATATCTCCCGGCACTAATAAAATTATTTGGTTAAGACAGAGATGGTTCTCGATCGAGCTAAATTCAATAATATTGTATGTGATAATAAGGTAATTGCAATACTCTTATGCATTGATGAAATTCAAAGAGGTATAAGTGGAAGTATATGACATGTGTGTGAAAATGCATGAACTGAGAGTTATAAAGTGGTAAGCTTATCTGTATTGGCGGGATGTGCATAGGTGTTATATACTCAACCTATTGGGTTTGGTGCCATTAGTGAGCAAATTTACCCAGAGGAGGGGGTATATGTGTATGTATGATTGTTCGAATGATGTATAATCAATATGTCCACATAGTTGAATCTCATGTGTGACTATTGAAGTAGATGATTGTATAATGTTTTATTTCGTGACTCTGTATGAAATTACGAGTATTATGGTGTGAGAGTTAAACTGGGAAGTTTGATTAAGTAGAATGCAGGGATGAGTATGGTCGTTCATTAATAAAATGATGAATAAGACCATGGTTGGACCATGGCGGTACGTGTGATCCCATATAAAACCATGTCTGGGATATGACATTGGTGACGATACGTGAGCCAGTGTAAGACCATGTTTGAAACATGGCATCGGCCACATTATGAGTGCCAGTATAAGACCCTGTCTGGGACATGGCATCGGTGCCTAAACGAGACTTCATGTAAGACCATATCTGGGATATGAAATTAGTGTTGATATGAGAGTTCATGTAAGACCATAGCGAGGCTTTGGCATCGTGACGATATGTAAAAATAAATAGCTGGGCTAAGATACTGTGATACGAGTAAGACCATAGTTGGACTATGGCAATCAAGTAAACGATGTACTCAAACCCGTAAGACATTCTTTAATTGATAAGTGACGGCAAGAGAAAGTAGAGGTAAATGTTAATCACTCAAGTAGATAGTAATGTGGAACTTGAGTAATTGAAATCACTATTCCAAAGTATGAAGGATAGAAATAAATGTAGCATGATGAATGTGAAAACTCACTTGGGATGAGTTGTGTGACTATGATGATATTATGCATTTTTTATCCCTAGTGATCATTGGGATAGATAGATGAGTCTAGAGGTAAAATAGAGAATTGTACTAAAGTCATGTGAATGAGTGAATACAGGCACTCGTGAACGAGTCGCAAGGAAATAAGTACGGAGTATGGCACAGTATGTGCTCATTAGAGGCAATTGTAAATGAGTATGTCTGGATGCTTTGATGATTGTATTGCTTATACAATGTTAAAAACAAAGAGGAAGTTAGCCTAGGCTATTTGACTCAAGTGAGTAGGAGGTCCGAGGTGTATGTTTATCGAAATCTCTTAAATTGATGTTCATTAAAGAAAGGAATTGTTAAGGAGTTTGAGGACAAAATGGTTAAGGAAACAATGTTTGAATTGTGAGAGTGTTCAATTATGATAACCATAGTTGTATGGATCATAATGATATCTTTAAGTATTATGTGTAAATATCTTTCGCCTTTCAGGGATGATGTAGTTGTTTATTTCATGAATCGAGATCGTGCAAGGAATATTTGCTAATTGTGAAATCAGATTAAATGGTTGTCGATTTAGTAATTGGAATTGACATTCCTTTATCTCCTCGTAACCTTATTAGCGTACTTTGAGGAGGATGTTTGTGATGATTCTAGTATAAGGAGTGGAATCGTGAGTTTCATGTTGAGGGATGAGTTTCAGGTAAGCCAAACAGAGTTAATGAATTTGATAGAGATGTCCTACTATGGTGAGATATGACGATAGTAAAGGTTTTAGATTAGCATAGTAAGAGAAACTCGAGTGAGAATGTGCTTAAGATATGTTCCTTGTATGGAGAAAAGAGTAGTTTAACGTACCGAGATATGATTCAAGTTCTGTGTATATTGGCACATGAATCAGTGAAAAGAATAAAATTTTGTATGTGCGTGAGTAGGAAGCATAATACAAAGATATGCTCATCGAAGTGTTCAAACCATGATGGTTGAGTTGAAAGCTATAGAAGGAACTACTAATTGAAAGTTCTAGTACTGAGTTCAGTCTAAATTGAGAGAAAGAGTTGACCGGTTAGTGATCCGGAGACGATCACTTTCGTGATTGTGTGGTGAGTTAGGTGTTATGAAATGATTTATGGGGAACTTGATGTGTATTTTCTAAATTTTAATGAGTGGGAGTGTCTTATGCTGCAAAAGATTTGAAATGAAATAGTGGAAACGGCTTGAACTATTGCAATGGTGTGTATAGTTAGTGTAATACTTCTCAGATAATATACATAGCACAGATGTCTGGATGAAAGATCCACGTTGGATAAAATTTCTATTGTTGATGTTTTCCTCGAGATAGAATTGGAATGATGAGAAAGCCAGAACTTATACAGAAGCTTTGGCATGTGATTTAGTAGTAGCATATCTACTAATGTAAGAATAAGGAAGTACAGTTACGAGCATAAATGTTTTGGCAATAGAGTACATTTTATGATATGATTGAGTTTATGTTCAGAAGTAGTTGACCACTGGAAGTTGAGTTTCCAAAGCGTACAAGTTGAGACTATTACGGTTGGTGAATGCTTTGATGAGGAAGTGAGATAAAACCTTATAGATTTTAAATTCGGTTTGATAAAATTTCCTAGAAGAAGAATGTTATTCGAATTGTAGTAAATCAACTAGTAAGGATCCGAACGAATCATTTGGACATGTGCAGAGTTCCAAATTATTGGATCATTCAGTGTATGCCTTGGAGGAAGAAATATCTAAGTCGCAAGTGGTACTTTGACCTTGTGTATGATAAATTAAAGATTGTTGACAAAGGAAACTTGTGGAAATGAATTTGTGATTTTGAAGAGTTTATGGAAATATTCTAAGAATGATAGTAGCAACACCTTCTAACAAGATTTTCGGGGATGAAAATCCCTAAGGGGGAGAATTGTAACAGCTCGATTTAGGGGCTAGTCGGAATAATGATTTTGGGGTCAATAATTTGAGGTTTGATAAAATTATTTTCATGTTACGTTATGAGTTATAACATGTTTATAAAGATGTATGGAAATTTTGGTGTTTTAATTTTAGCGATTTCATGCTAAATCGCGAAAAAGGACTAAATCACATAAAGTGCGAAAGTTCTATTTTATTTGCTAGAGGCACCAAATGGCTATTGGTTATTAATTGGAGGTCTTTAAAGGGCAATTAGACCATATTGAATGTGATGGCTGGCCTTATAGACAAGAGGGGACAAGAACTTTTAATTTGGTCAAAGTTGGTGGAATAAATGAATAAAATAAGATGAATAGGTAAAAAGCTATCATCTTTATATTTTTTCTTCCCTTTTCCACCGAAAATATCAGCCATGATGGGGTGTTTGAGAGCTCAAAATTTCAGCAAGCTTTATTCCACTCAAGTAAGTGATTTTGATGAATTTTCTTGATAAAAATTGTACTTTTGGAGTCCCCAAAGCTTAATCTAGCAAATAGGGGGATTAAATTGCAACATGGTTGAAAGTATAGGGACTTACCATGATAGATTTTATGCTGGTTATTGAGTTTTATGGAAGAAAATGAATGGTAGGATGATGATAAACAACTTTTGTGAAAGGTGTTGTGGTGAAAACACCTAATTTGGGCTAAAATGCAAAGGTTGTAATTTGTTGATTTAAGCATGAAATAGTTGGAATTTGAGATAGTTGTGGGAGGATTAAATGTTCAGCTAGGCTTGTTTAATAAGAAAATATGATGAAAATTTATTTACGAGCCTAAGGGCAAAATCGTAATTTTGCCAAAGTATGGGACAAAATGGTCATTTTTGCCTAAAGAGTGTATTATGGTATTTTATGATTTATAAATGAATAAATCAGTATATTTCATTGTTTTAGATCAAAGAAATCGAGTTTTGGACCTAGAACGGATAAAAAGAGATATGTGGGCAAATAATCATTTTCGGCTATTTCGACATCGAGGTAAGTTCATGTGCAATTATTGTAAGTACGCACAAGCTAATTTAATATTCTAATATTGTATGGAATGTATATATATACTAAATGAATGTTGAAATGCCAATTGATGAGATGTCGGGAGAATTGAATATAAGAATAGTAAGGGATGTAAATAGTATGAAACGATGTTAGTTAAGGTTTCGTGTAAGACCATGTCAAGGACATGGCAACAATGTGATATTTTGTATGAGACCTTGTCGGGGTCACGGCATTGACATGTTAAAGTATGTAAGACCCTATTAGGGTGTGATGTTAATGAGAACTATGTGTATGAAACTCAAGAGAGTTATGTAATAAGTTGAATGATTAAACATGGATGTTGAATGTAAGTGGTTGTACCACGAGAAGCACTAGTATGTGATAGAATTAAATTAATATGAAATTCATATGTGATGAACTCTAGTGGGATGTGGTTAATTAATGCACATTAGAAGTATGTGATAGAACCATATTGAGATGAATTCGATATATGATAAACTCCTGAGTGGGATGAATGTAGTAGATTTTGATATTGGATGCATGGTTGATATTGATTGAGAATCTATGTGGCTTAAGTAGAGTAAAAGTGGTAGAGTTGTGCATGTGTTGTGATATTGATTGGATGCTTGTGTTATTGAGGGAAGTGGCTAAGTGGATGTCTTATTGATGGTAATGATGAACTGTGTGCGATACCATCTACCATATTATTATTGGTGGGCTGTGTGCGTTACCACTTGAGTAACTAATAATCGATGGGCTGTGTACGATACCATCACTTATAAATGATTGGTGTGCTAAGTGCGAAAACACCATAAGTATAATAATTGGTGGGCTGTGTGTGATACCACCTTATTAGAGAGTTAATGGGGGGCTAAGTGCGAAGCCATCGAGAGATGAGTAGTTTATTGATAATTCTTGATGTATTGTTTTATGAAATTACATGACAATCAGTGTAGGAATGTATGCTAGTTAAACGAGCAATTGGCTTGTGGCACGATAAGAGATAGAATGAGTAAGCTTCAAGAGTGGTTGAGTAAGCAACCATGAGTTAATGGGAAAAAAACCAGTGTAATACCTGGTAGTTATCCATATTTAATGCATATCAGTATTTATCAGTTATGCAGATGAACTTACTAAGCATTATTGCTTACTCCTTTTCTTTTCCCATCTCTTATAGGTTGTTTTGACTAGCTTGGGCTAGAGGTCACCGGAGATGTTTTCACACTATCGAGCAGATGCTTGGTATGAGGTATCATGTCCTTATGAGTCATGGCATGTATAGGGCTAGTACTTAAGTTTGATCAAGTCCTTGTTGATGTAGTCAAATTGTGTTGGCCCAAGGCAGCTTATGTCTTGATTGTGTATAGCCATAGATGATGGCTCAAGTTGTTTGTAATTATATAGGAATCAATCTCCCTAGTGTATGGGATGAAAACCTTAATCTTTTATAATCAAATGTTTTAATTCAAGAATAATGTTGATGCTATGTGAAATTATGTGATAAGTTATGAATGTATGCAAGTGTGAATGGCATAAGGCTTGGTAGATAGCCTTCATGTGCCCACACAGGTAAACACACGGGCGTGTGTCTAGGCCGTGTTAACCCTGCACCTTATTATTATTAATTAGAATAGGCCACGGGTAGATCCCACGGCTGTGTGCATGAATCGTGTAAGGCACACGGTAAGGACATGGGCGTGTGCCCAGGCCGTGTGGATCAAGTTAGTAGCTTCCCACGATTTGAAGACACGGGCGTGTCCAGGCCGTGTGAAATTAGTTAGTGTCGACCACGGGTGGAAGACATGGGCTGGTTGTGAGGGTACACGGGCTTGCCTTTATTTTACATGGGCGTGTGAAATGTACACGGGCGTGTGTGTCTTCTATCATGGGCGTGTAATCTCGATTTAGATGGGAAAGAAATTTTATGGATCGTAAGAGTTCCCGATATAGTCTCGAGAGCCCTCATAGGTACGAGTGAGGTCTCGTAAGGCGGGAATGAGGTTGTTGTGGTATCTTAAGGGAAATAGTCGCGTTGAGCCTAAGCGGTGGTTAGGTAGATTTGTACGGTAACGCTTCGTACTCAATTCTGGCGAGAATTATGGGTAAGGGGTGTTACAGTCGGATATGAAATGAGACATTTTAGAGTTTGTATCAAGATGTTTAATTTGTTAACAAGTGAAAGCCAAGCATCAAGTACCTTCACGTTTGCTTTAGCTTGTGATGATACCAGAGTGGAAATGGGATAGAGTGATGATGGATTTTTTATCGAGATTACCCTTGTCTCTAAAAAAGAAAGATGTGATTTGGGTTGTCGTTGATCGACTTACAAAATCAACACATTTCATCCCAGTATGTACTAACGTTATGCTTGATAAATTGGCTGAGTTGTAGATTTATGAGATTGTGAGATTGCACGGTGTGCCAATTTCAATTATTTCGGATAGAAATTCGAGGTTTTGTCACAGTTTTGAAAGAAATTACAAGAAGCTTTGGGTACGAAGTTGAATTTTAGTACTGCTTTTCATGCACAAACCGACGGTCAGTCGAGAGAGTAATTCAGATTCTTGAAGATATGCTCAGATCTGTGTTTTAGAGTTCGAAAGAAATTGGGAGAAATATTTGCTGCGTTGGGTAAATTTGCGTATAATAACAACTTTCAATCGAGCATAAATATGGCACCATACAAAGCTTTGTATGGTTGCAAATGTCGAACTCCATTGTATTGGATCGAGCTTAGCGAGAAATAGATTCACGAGGTTGATTTGGTTAGAGAAACAAAGGAGAAAGTGAAAGTAATTCACGACTGTTTGAAAATAGCTTCAGATAGTCAAAATCGTACGCGGATTTGAAACAAAAAGAAATTGAATTTCAGATCAGTGACAAAGTGTTCTTGAAGGTGTCTCCATGGAAGAAAATACTTTGATTTGGTTGTAAAGGCAAATTGAGTCTGCGTTTCATTGGGCCGTACGATATCATTGAAAGAATAGGGCCAGTAGCATATCGACTAGCTTTGCTGACTGAGTTAGAAAAGATCCACGATGTGTTTCATGTATCGATGTTGGGTCGATATAGATCAGATCCTTCACACGTCATTTCTCCAGCAAAAATTTAAATTCAACCCGATATGATGTACAACGAAAAACCGATCAGAATTTTAGCTCGAGAGATCAAAGGGCTGTGAAATAAAAGCATCGCTCTCATGAAAGTACTTTGGTAAAGACATGGTGTTGAAGAGGCTACGTGGGAGCCCAAGGAAGTTATGGGGAAACAATACCCTAATGATTGTGTTTGTCCAGTTTTAAAAATTTATAAAAAGAATGATCGAACTTGAAACTAACTAAGACAACGGTGGAGGCAAGTGCACCTATCGAACAGTAGTATAGCTAGCAGCAAGATCGGATTGTCGAACCCAAAGGAACCAAAAGTACTAATATTAACTCTCTTTCTATTATTTAGCCTACAAATTAAGGGAATTTTTATCTAATCTAAAATTAACTAATCAACTAAACTAAAGGTGCTGAGACAAAGAAGAAATTGGGGAATGACTTGAGGGAAAACCGATTGATTTAGACAATACCTGAGGAAGAATTCACCTAGACTTCACTTGTTATCTAACTCTGAACTGGATGATTTATTCACTTGACTTTATCCGTAGAATTCCCTAATTTATATTAATACCTCTCTTCAAGGCTACTAACGTCTAACCCTAGGTTGATTAATTGAAATCTCTTTCTAATTAAAACCTCTAGAATTGCATTAACTCGATCTATGGATTCCCATGTTAGGTTTGACCCTAATCTGACATATTTTCGTCACCCGATCTCTAGGCGCACGAGCAACTCCACTTAACTATACTAGATTTATGACAAACCGTAAAAGTAACATATTTTAGGCCCACATTTAGTATGCTTTTGGATGATTTAGCCCTGATTTATGTAAAAAGGTGCTTTTAATCCTTTCTTTTCATGTTTTTACTCAGGAAAGAACCCGAGGATGAAAAGAATAAGAAACGGGCTTAAAACGGGACAATTTGGGCCAAAGAGGAAATCAACATGGCCTGGACTTCAAGCCACACGGCCGTGCCTCGATAATTAACTAAGACACAGCTATGCCACGATTTACACGGCTGTGCCCCAATTGACAGAATTGAGACACGGCCTGAAAACGATTTACACGGGTGTGTACCCTGGACGTACCCTACCACAGGAGAGAGAAATTTCACTCGGATTTGGATAATTTGAGCAAAGAAACATATTCCAAAGCCTATTCAAACACCGAGTAGGAGGTATACTTGAATTGGGACACTTAGAGGCCAAGTAAAGCATTCCAAAAGTCTATATAAACATCCTAAGTGTAAACTAAAAGGGGGCGGTTAGCTAGGCCAAGGAGCCAAGCCAGAAGGTTAAATTTGTGGGAATTACTCGAAAATAGCCAGTTTATCCATCTCAAGGAGTCGAAATTCTACTCAAGACGGCGGATTTCTCCTTCAATTCCTTCAGGGGGTTTTAGAGATTTCTTATGTTTTTTTTTTATCTTTTCTCTTAAGATGTTTTCTTTATTCATTATGAACTAAACCCTTCACATGTTTTCTTTATTCATTATGAACAATAACAAGATGGATCTTCTGGCTATCTTCGAGAGATTCCTACAAATGTGATCCTTTTGGCTCGGCTCTTTGGCCTATCTCACTGCCCCCCGTTCATGATATACTTAGGGTGTTTATATAGGTTCTTAGAATGCTTTACTTGGCCTCTAAGTGTCCTCATTTAAGTCTGCTTCTTACTCGATTTTTGAATAAGCTTTGGAAAGTGTTTCTTTGGCTCTAAGTATCTAAATTCGAGTGAAATTGCTCTCTCCCGTAACAGGGGCACGACCATGGCACACGCCCGTGTAAATCGTGGTTCAGCCGTGTCTTGATTCTGTCGATTGGGGCACGACCATGTAAATCGTGGTATGGCCGTGTCTTAGTTAATTGTCGAAGCACGACCGTGTGGCTTGAAGTCCAAACTGTGTCCATTTTCTTATTTGGCCCAAATTGGCCCGTTTTAAGCCCGTTTCTTGTTCTTTTAGTCCTCGGGTGCTTTCCTGAGTAGAAATATGAAAAGAAAGGATTAAAAGCACCTTTTTACATAAACCAGGGCTAAATCATCCTAAAAGCATACTAAATATGGGGTTAAAATATGTTACTTTTATGGTTTATCAAATACCCCCACACTTAAGCTTTTGCTTGTCCTCAAGAAAAATTCTCAACTTACAATTAAAATGAACTTTCCGTATTTCACAATTCCTATCTACAATGCTTCATCATAATTCACAGACAATTTATACATGGATAGTTTAACTTAAAGAGTCTTAAAGATTCAAACAATATAAGTCATGAATTTTGTAGTACGAAAACATAGGTGTCTCCCTTTATCTAAATGATTACCTTTTAATTTTAAACCGAAAAGGATTGACATCCTCACTAAGGATTCACTCAAAGCAAGTGTTTAAGTTTCAAGAAAAGGCACTCATAAGTTGAACCTGAAAAGTTAATCCCATAGGCTTGCTAGAAAATCAAATCTCCACCACTATAATATGAGATGAAACATAAATCAAAAGGTCTTTGACAGGGTTGTAACGGAGCTTGGGTTAAAGGTGTGGATAAAGGTTGAATTAGAGGGTTTAGAATCGAGATTGACCTGACCAATTACTTAACTACAAATATTAAATGATTACATCAATTGAAAATTTGAAACTAATAATACTACTATTGATAATACTTTTGATACGGGCTCTTCTTCAACAATTGGAATTTAAATGCATAAGCTCCTTTAATCATATGCTAATACTTGAATATACTTTGGTTTTTTTTAAGAACAAACTAAGTATATAATTAAAGAAATAAAGAACTTTATCAAATAAACTAATTCGGTAACTTGATCAATTCAATTCTCGATAGAAGAGTGGTCAAAAGAATGGTGATAACAAATACAAATGGTTTTAGGTTAATATTAAGCTGGTAATTCAATAAAAGGGTTGTTGGGATCAAATGGGTTCACTAAGGGTTAATTATGTAGGTAAGCTTTTTAGTGGAGTGAATGAGTTCAAACCTAGGTGCCTTTATCATCTCAGTATATCAAATCATTAATGTGGTCTGGACATGTATAATCGAGGCAAGTTCTAAAATAACAATTCAGTGTTGACACACTCATAATTAATAAAGTGAGCATGAAAAAGAATATATGCTCTATAAGGCTCACATCTCACAAAAATTATGGGTATTTGACATCAATCCTGTAGATTTCAAACTTCAAGGTAATATTCAAATTTAGTTCAACACCCTAGATAATTTTTTGAAAAATAGACTTATCATGCTTGATTCTCTAGTATTCTTCAAGTATAAATCATCAATGCACAATTATCAGTGGTTTACTCAAAAACATGTCAATAACAATCATAAATCATTAGAAATTTCACCCTAATTAATAATATGAGAAACTTACTTAGGGTCAAGACTAAAATTCAGGATCTGAGAATTATGCAAAAAGTTAGGTGATTTTATCCCCCCACATTTAAGATGCACATTGCCCTCAAAGTACAAAGATAGATAAACAATTATGTGATAAAATAATCAAAAGAGAATGGGAGAAGTAACACTTCCTGAAATTTGGATGATTCCGAGAGTTGGTGTCAAGTGACTTATTAGATGTCTCTTAGTTGTGTGTTTGTGTATGTAGAGTGTGTAATTTATTCCGCAAAGTCACTTGGTTAATACTCTTGTAATATATATGTGGGTATGGAATCTTGAATGGTTAGATAGCCAATGTTAAAGGGTTGCAATAATAATAAAAGGTCAAATTAAAATAACACAATATAAAAATAAAATAAAATAGAAAAAAATAAAAAAAATGGAAATAAATATCTTAAGAGGACTCAGAGGTCCTCATCATTGGTCAGATCCGGTGGTGGTGCTTGTGATGAAATATGAAGATGTTGGCATACTTGTTGAAGAGTCTCCTCTAGTCTATCAAAGCGCCGAGTGTTTTCAGCAAAATACAACTCGAACTGGTCGACTCGTACAGAGATGTCTGATAATGATGGTGACGCTTGGTGCTGATGCTGGCTCGAATTTTGTGCCTCCTCTAATGGTGGTGGGTCCTCGTCAGGGATGTCCTCATCCTCCCCTTCATTTGTAGGTGTCTTTAGTTGGTACTGAGGGGGGTCGGTCCCTCGACATTGTTTAACCATCCTTATGTGTAGCATCGTCTGGATGCCTTGAGGTACCATGTTACCTATTAGTGTGAGGGAGGCGATTTGATCGTCGGTGTTGATGAGATTGTAGTGTCGAGCCAACCTCGTAATGTATGGCCCCATTGATAAAATCCCCTTCCTATGTGGCTCTGTCTGATGTTGAGTCGCACATGCAATAAAATATACCAAGTCGAAAACATGTCTTTCAGACATGCATGCTAGGAAGTAAATGTCTTGCTTGTTTACAACATCGGTGCTTTCTCTGCGACCTGTGATGATGTGTGCAAGAATGGCATGAATATACCTTAGAGCTGGGGGAAGTGCCGTCGCTTTAGAGTGGATGGGGTCGTATTTACTTGTAGTGGGGCAGAGGTTGCGCCAGTATTCTCAGGGAGTGCAGTGGAGTTCACGGTTTAGTCCGGATAGTGGGTTTTCTTCTATGGATTCCAGCGTATAAAGTCCGAGAGCTGCTCCAAATTGTGCTACACTCAATCAATGCACTGAGCCCCCTAAACGGAATTGGATAGCACCTGGGTCGTCAAACTGAGTCGTCACTGTTTGTAGTGTGAAGGTGGTGCAGAATTCTAATGTAAGCTCCAAGTATGTGGGCTCATTAATTGAGAAGAAGTGTTCCCATGGTTCGGTTGAGAGAAGGGCTCGGATATCGGTTGTGAGCCCAACTTGCTGCACTACGTTCCAGTCAATGCGCCTACTAATGCCTAGTGGTCTATCCCGGATTGCTTTGTATCGTTCTTCTTGAGTTGCTTGAGGAAATCTAAGGAATGGGTGTCGAAGCTCGGTAGAGGGACTTGCGGAGGATGATCCGGGTCCCTTTCTTTTCGTGCTTGGGGCTGATCGTTTGGTTCGAGATGTTGGCATTGTCCCTGCAAAATAATCAAATATAAAGCAAGTTTCTCAACAATAATATAGCCAAAATCATAATCGAAAAGTTAGAATATTAATCTGCAAGAATTATTTGATACAGCAATGAGCAAAAAAATGCATCAAACTTATTAGTTCTAAAATGCAAGAATTTATTCCTACTATTAAAATGAACATGAAAAATCAACCAACAAATATTCATGGGGCTGAACTTTTGAGGAAAATTTCCTAAATAAAATCATGCTTTCATACTAAAACTAAACAAGATATGAAAATAAAGTTTATCAAGTTGTAGGTCAAGAAAAAGGAACCAGGGGCGGTGTAAAAGGTTCGAGCACGGGCGGAGCACGGTGGTGTTGCGAGTTGTAGTGCAAACACGGTGGTGGCGCACGGTAGTACGGTTGTGGTGTGGGTGTGTGAGCGGTTTTTGGACGGTTCTTTTGAGAGAAAGGCAAGGGGAAGAGTTTTTTTTTTTGGGTGGGGGAGGATGTGGGCGTGGCCGGGGCTAGGAGGGAGGCTGTTGAAATTTGATTTTAGGTTAGGTTTTGGGAAAGTGATGGTTAAATTTTATTAAATAGAGGAGGGTGCACGGTTCAACCCACGCCCGTGCAAATTTGAATTTGCCCGTGCTTTTCACGATTTCCAGGATTGGGCACTTTCATGTTTCTTGGCACGGCCCTGTGTCCTTTAGGCACTCCCATGCTTGATAAATCAGTATATTGACATGGTGAGGTAGCATGGGATTGTCTTCCCCATGTTTGATAAGTCAATAGCTTCGCACAGTTTGAAGGCACAGGCGTGGTTTGCTCGTGTTCGATAAGCCAGAATGTCTCCACGGTTGTGAAGCACGACCATGTCCTAGCTGTGTCTAGGAAGTCAGTATCTTAGAATGGTGGTGAGGCACGGCCGTGTCCTTTTCGTGTCAATAAAAGTTTTTACTTTTTTTATACGTGGCCATAAGAGTGCCCGTGTTTTGTCTCGTGGGCTCCACACTGCTATGGGCACGCCCATGTGTAAGGCCGTGTGGTCTACAAAACTTATGCTTTAATCATACTTATGGCGTTAAGATGCTTAAAGTCAGAAGTATAATGTTTAGATAAATCATGTTAGTGCTCGGGTTGCCTTCCGAGAAGTGCTCGTTTTATAATCTTAAGCTAGACTTTCCCTATTTTAGGTTCTAAAAGAAGGCTCATGGAGCATAAGCTCCTCTCTTATATCTCCAAAATATGCACCATTATAAATTTTAAGTTGATGACCATTTACCTTGAATGTGCCTTTAGTGGGATGAGTTACCTCGATGGTGCCATATGGAAAAATTGTTTTGATCATAAATGGGCCTGACCATCTTGATTTCAACTTTCCCAGAAATAGTTTAGGCCTTGAGTTGTATAGTAGGACCAGGTCCCCTACGTCAAATTATTTTGATCTCTTGAGACTTGCATTGCGGCGTCGCTTTGTTGCTTCCTTGTACAATTTTAAGTTTTCATAGGCTTTCGTTCTCCACTCGTCCTGCTCATTTATCTGCATCATTATTCTCTTTCCTGCAGTTTTGAGGTCAGAATTCAAAAATTTTATTGCCCAAAAAGCTTTGTGTTCTAATTCGAATGGTAGATGATAACTTTTCCCATATACAAGTTTGTATGGGGATGTCCCTAGAGGTGTTTTAAATGATGTTCTATAGGCCCATAAAGCATCATCTACTCTAACTGCCCAATCTTTTCTATTTGATTCAACCGTTTTTTCTAGAATGCGCTTAAGTTATCGGTTTGCTACTTCAACTTGCCTGCTGGTTTGGGGGTGATATAGGGTAGCTGTCCTGTGGTATACTCCATATTTCTTTAGTACTCTTTCGAATTGGGTATTATAGAAATGAGTACCCCTATCACTAATGATAGCTCTTGGTGTGCCAAATCGGGAGAATAATTTTTTTGAGAAATTTAACTACTACCATGGCATCATTTGTAGGAAAAGCTTCCGCTTCAACCCATTTTGAAATGTAATCAACTGCCACTAGGATGTACTTATTTCCAAACGAACTAGGGAATGGTCCCATAAAATCTATACCCCATACATCAAATATTTCACATGACAACATATATGTTGAGGCATTTCATCTCATTTAAAAATATTACCTGTTCTTTGGCATCTATCACATGAGGCAACATACCTGTTAGCGTCTTTAAATAGAGTGGGCCAATAAAAACCTGATTCGAGTATTTTATGTGCTGTCTTAATACCACTGTAGTTTCCTCTTGAGGATCCTAAATGGCAGTGCTCCAGGATTTTGCTTGCTTCCATTTTCGTAACGCATCTTCGAATTACTTGATCTGCACATATGCAGAAAAGAAAAGGAACTTCCCAGAAATAATTTTTCACATTAGCAAAGAATCGCTTCTTTTGGTGACGTGTTAATTTTCTTGGCAAGATATTAACTTCTAAATAATTTGCAATATTTGCAAACCATGGTACCTCAGAATGTGTTATAGAAAAGAGTTGTTCTTCGGGAAATGAAACATTTATTTTAATTTCATTGAGCTCTTTGGTGTACAGATTTTCAAGTCTAGACAGGTGATCCGCTGCAAGATTCTCGGCTCCCTTCTTATCTTGTATTTCCAAGTCAAATTCCTGTAAGTGTAAAATCCATCGTATGAGTCTGCATTTTGCATTATGTTTGTTTAAAAGATAACGAAGAGCTAAATGATCAGTGTAAACGGCAACTTTAGACAATATTAAATACTGTTTAAATTTGTCAAAAGCAAAAAACTACAGCTAGCAATTCTTTCTCTGTAGTGGTGTAGTTTTCTTGTGCGGGTGTTAATGTTCTGCTAGCGTAGTAAATTGGCTAAAAATGCTTGTTTCTTCATTGTCCCAAAACCGCACCTACTGCAAAATCACTTGCATCACACATTAGTTTAAAGGGTAAGTTCCAATCAGGGGCAATTATAATCGGAGCATTTATTAATTTATCCTTAAGGACATTAAATGCATCTAAACATTCCTGATTGAAATTAAAAGGAACATCTTTTTCTAGTAGTTTTGTCAAAGGCTTAACTATTTTAGAAAAATCTTTAATAAATCTTCTATAAAACCCTGCATGTCCTAAAAAGCTTCTAATAGCCTTAACTGAACTAGGGGGAGGTAATTTTTCTATAGTTTCAACCTTTTTTATCTACCTCAATCCCTTTTCTAGAAATCTTATGTCCTAATACAATTCCTTCTCTAACCATAAAGTGACATTTTTCCCAATTCAAAACAAGGTTGGTTTCCTCACATCTCATTAAAACTCATTTTAAATTTTTAAGGCAAAGATTGAAAGAATTATCAAATACCGAGAAATCATCCATGAATACCTCCATGATATCTTCCACGAGTTCATCAAAGATTGCCAACATGCAACGTTGAAAAGTAGCAGGAGCATTAAATAATCTAAAAGGCATTCTACGATAAGCAAACATACCGTATGGACATGTAAATGTTGTCTTCTCTTGATCTTCAGGAGCTATGGGAATTTGGAAGTAGCCAGAGAGTCCATCCAAGAAGCAGTAGTACATATGCCCGGATAGTCTTTCTAACATTTGATCTATGAAGGTTAGAGGGAAGTGATCTTTTCGGTGGCATCATTGAGCTTTCTATAGTCTATCTGAGACTCTCCATCCTCAGAATCGTTCTTGTGCGGATTAATTCATTCTTCTCATTGGGCACTACCATCATACCTCCTTTCTTTGGAACTACCTGCACAGGACTTACTCAAGTGCTGTCAGAAATAGGATAAATTATTCCTGCATTTAGAAGTTTAATTACCTCAGCTTTGATTACTTCTTTCATGTTGGGATTTAGTTGTCTCTAGGGCTGCATACACGGCTTGTATTCTTCTTCCATTAAAATTTTGTGGGTGCAAAACGAGGGGTTTATACCCTTTATATCAGATATTTTCCAAGCTATGGGTTTTTCATGTTCTCTTAGTACTTTTATCAACTCTTTTTTTTCCTTAGGTTCTAGTTCTGAAGAGATAATTACCGGTAGCGTATAATTGTCCCCGAGGAATGCATATTCTAAGTGTTTTGGTAATTGTTTCGATTCTAGACTAGGTGGCTCATCAATGGAGGATTTCTGCTTTATTTTGTCATTGTTTTCAATGCTTTCTTCTTTCACTTGCCTGAATGATGATGTATTCAAATTCATCTCATCGCCTTCATCTTCTTCCCCCTCTTCTTGAGTTAGGCACATTTCCATTATGTCGTCATGTATAATTTCCTGCAATGAATTTTGAATGATATGATCAGTAGTATCAATAAAATAACAAGAATTATCTTGCTCTTTAGAATATCATATGGCATCATAAATTTGAAACATAATTTCTTCATCGCCTATCCTTAATACAAGTTTACCATCACCCACATCAATAACGGCCCTAGCAGTGGCCAAAAAAAGACGTCCTAGAATTAAAGGAACATTAATGTCTTCTTCAATGTCTAACACAACAAAATCAACAGGGAAAATAAATTTAACAATATTTACTAAAACATCTTCGATAATTCCTCTAGGATATTTAATAGATCTATCGGCCAATTGAATACTCATCCTAGTGGGTTTTGGTTCCCCAAGATCTAATTGTTTAAACATTTTGTAAGGCATTAGTTTAATACTGGCACCTAGATCAGCTAATGCTTTCTTAATATTTAGGCTACCAATTAAACAAGGAATAGTAAAGCTTCCTGGGTCTTTTAATTTGGTTGGTAACTTGTTCTAGAGGATGGCCGAGCATTCTTCATTAAGTTCCACCATCGATACTTCTTCAAGCTTTCTTTTATTCGTTAGGAGTTCCTTTAAGAATTTTGCAAATTTTGGCATCTGTGAAATAGCTTCAATAAAAGGTAAGTTAATATGTATTTGTTTAAAAAGTTCAAGGAACTTACCGTATTGGGCATCTAGTCGTTCCTTCTTTATCCTTGATGGATATGGGATTGGTAGTTTACTTCATTTGCGTATTGGATCTACATCCTCAACTCCCTCATCTCTTGCTTTGTTATCTTCGTGTAGAATTTGTTTCTTTGATTCCACTAATTCCTTTCCACTTCTTAGTGTAACTGCTTTCACCTGTTCTATTTCTTTAGAAAAAATCTCTACCCGTATTTAACAGATCATCTTAATAAGTAGTCCAATTGACTTAGTGAGCTCCCCGAATGACTCAGTAAGTTTTTAGCTAACGCTTGTTGATCTTTAAATGTTCTCTTAGCATCTTGGAAACAGTTTTCTGTGTCTAACGTAAATTTTGTCAGCATCTCTTTGAGGGTTGGCTTCTTTTCTTACAGATATGGCTGTTTTTGGAAATTTGAAGGAGGTTGTTGTCTTTGATTTCCTTGAATTCCTTGGCCTCCCCATGAAAAATTTGGGTGGTTCCTCAAACCTATATAGTTTGTCTATTCGCTCTCTGCGTCCGGTTGGTAGGGTGGATACTCAGGATTCGCCACAGTTCCACTTGCGTTGCATTGCATGACTGGGTGTACCTACGAAGAACATAAACTGTCAAGCTTTTTATTTATCATCTCTACTTGATTTGATAGCATGGTTACTGCATCAATGCTGTAGACTCTAGCTGATTTTGTGAGTTTTCTCCTTGTAACCTGCCACTGATAATTATTCAATGACATCTCTTCAATGAATTCATAGGCTGCTTCAGGAGTTTTATTATTCAAAGTTCCACTGGCAGCTGAATCAATTAGTTGTCTCGTTGAGGGATTTACACCATTGTAGAAGGTTTGGACTTGAAGCCATAATGGTAATCCATGGTGTGGACATCTCCTCAAGAGATCTTTGTATCTCTCCCATGCATCGTATAATGTATCTAAATCCATCTGCACAAAGAAGAAATATCATTCCGTAATTTAGCCGTTTTGGCCAGTGGAAAATATTTTAATAAAAATTTTTGGTCATTTGTTCCCATGTAGTGATTAACCCTCGTGGTAACGAGTTCAACCGCTGCTTGGCTTTATTCCTTAATGTAAAGGGAAATAACCAAAGACGAACGGCATCATCAGAAGTTCCATTTATTTTGAAAGTATCACAGAACTCTAAAAAATTTGCTATATAAGTGTTCGTGTCTTCGTCCTGCAAACCATCAAATTGAACAAATTGTTGAATCATTTGTATTGTATTAGGCTTTAATTCAAAATTATTAGCGACTATAGCGAGCCTAACAATACTAGATTCTCGCTCTCATCAAATTGGGTTTAGCATAATCATAAATAGTGCGTGGAGCATCCGCCACATCTTGTGGTGGATTATTCTCGTCCATCCCATCAGTAGGATTAGATCTGTCTTCTAGCTCTTCTTCTGTGTAATTTAAAACTCGCCTAATTTCTCTGTGATTTCTCTGAGCGGTAGCTTCAATTTCACTATCGTATACTAGAGGTCCTGTCGGGTTCCGTCTAGTCATAAACTAGAGGTACCTACTAGGAAAAAAAAAGAAAAATAAAATTTCAAAAATAATAATGGAATAAAATGAATTGCGAAATAAAATAATGGCTAATGTAATAAAAATAGAGTTTTCTTAATATTTTAGTTCCCCGGCAATGGCGCCAAAAACTTGATCGCTGAAATCATAGCTTTAAAATTTATAAATAGAATGATCAAACTTGGAAACTATGACAACGACTTAAAGGCAAGTGTACCTATCGAATAGTAGTATAGCTTAGGCAAGACAGGATTATCGAACCCAAAGGAACTAAAAGTACTAATGCTCACTTTCTTTTTATTATTTAGCCTAAAATATGGACTGATTGGTTGATTTAATCTAGTTTAATGACTACTAAGCTAAAGATGCAAAGACAAAAAGAATGAATTGGGAAATAACTTGAAGAAACTCAATTGATTACTACGATACCCCCAGGAAGAATCCTCCTAGACTTCACTTGTTACTTATTACTGAATCATATGATTTCTTTACTTAGCTTGATCCGTAGGACTCCCTAACCTATATTAAACCCTCTCTCGAGGTGAACAACGTCTAACCCTAAGTTAATTAGTGGAACTCTCGTTCGCTTATAATAACCCCCTAGAATAGCAGTAAATCGATCAATGGATTCCCATATTAGGTTTCACCCTAATATAGCAAAATCTCGTAACCCTATCTCTAGGCGTTCGATCAACTCCACTTAATTATGCTAAATCTACTCTTAAGTAGGGTCTATTCCTCCTCCACCTAAGCACATCAGATTTGGATTAAGCAACATAATTAAGAACAAACTAAGTATTTATCATATAATTCAGAAAATAATAACAAAATTCATCTAGGTTTCATCCTCTTCAGGTATCTGAAGACTTTAGTTCATAATGACTAAAAACATCTCAAGAGAAAAGATAAAACAAAACATAAGAAATCCCTAAAACCCCTAGAGGAATTGAAGGAGAAATTTGCCGTCTTGAGTAGATTTCCAGCTCTTCGAGATGGATCTTCTGGCTATCTTCAAGTGATTCCCACAAATGTGATCCCTCTGGCTCGGCTCATTGGCCTAGCTCATCGCCACTCTTTCAACATACACTTAGGGTGTTTATATAGGCTCTTGGAATGCTTTACTTGGCCTCTAAGTGTCCTCATTTAAGTCTGCTTCTTACTCGATATTTGAATAAGCTTTAGAAAGTGTTTCTTTGGCTCTAAGTATCCAAATCTGAGTGAAATTTCTCTCTCCCGTAACAGAGGCACGGCCATGGCACACGCCCGTGTAAATCGTGGTTGGGCCGTGTCTCGATTTTGTCGATTGGGGCACGACCATGTAAATCGTGGCATGACCGTGTCTTAGTTAATTGTCGAAGCACGGCCGTGTGGCTTGAAGTCCAAACCGTGTCCATTTTCTTCTTTGGCCCAAATTGGCCCGTTTTAAGCCCATTTCTTGTTCTTTTTGTCCTCGGGTGCTTTCTTGAATAGAAATATGAAAAGAAAGGATTAAAAGCACCTTTTTACATAAATCAGAGCTAAATCATCCTAAAAGCATACTAAATATGGGGTTAAAATATGGTACTTTTACAGTTTATCAAATACCCCCACACTTAAGCTTTTGCTTGTCCTCAAGCAAAATTCTTAACTTACAATTAAAACGACCTTTTCGTAATTCACAATTCCTATCAACAATGCTTCATCATAATTCACAGACAATTTATACATGGATAATTTAACTCAAAGAGTCTTAAAGATTCAAACAATATAAGTCATGAATTTTATAGTACGAAAACATAGGTGTCTCCCTTTATATAAACGATTACCTTTTAATTTTAAACTTAAAAGGATTGACATCCTCACTAAGGATTCACTCAAAGCACTCGAAGTGTTTAAGTTTCAAGAAAAAGCACTCATAAGTCGAACCTGAAAAATTAATCCCATAGGCTTGCCTGAAAATCAAATCTCCACCACTATAATATGAGATGATACACAAATTAATAGGTCTTTGACAGGGTTGTAACGGGGCTTGGGTTAAAGGTGTGGATAAAGGTTGAATTAGAGGGTTTAGAATCGAGATTGACCTGACCAATTACTCAACTAAAAATAATAAATGATTATATCAATTGAAAATTTGAAACTAATAATACTACTATTGATAATACTTTTGAGATGAGCTCTTCTTCAACAATTGAATTTAAATGCATAAGCTCCTTTAATCATATACTAATACTTGAATATACTTTGGTTTTTTTAAGAACAAACTAAGTATATAATTAAATAAATAAAGAACTTTATCAAATAAACTAATTCGGTAACTTGATCAATTCAATTCTCGATAGAAGGGTGGTCAAAAGAATGGTGATAACAAATACAAAGGGTTTTACGTTAATATTAAGCGGGTAATTCAATAAAAGGGTTGTTAGGATCAAATGGGTTCACTAAGGGTTAATTATGTAGGTAAGCTTTTTAGTGGAGTGAATGAGTTAAAACCTAGGTGCCTTTATCATCTCACTATATCAAATCATTAATGTGGTCTCAACATGTATAATCGAGGCAAGTTCTAAAATAGCAATTCAGTGTTGACACACTCATAATTAATAAAGTGAGCATGAAAAAGAATATATGCTCTATAAGGCTCAAATCTCACAAAAATTATGGGTATTTGACATCAATACTGTAGATTTCAAACTTCAAGGTAATATTCAAATTTAGTTCAACACCCTAGATAATTTTTTGAAAAATAAACTTATCATGCTTGATTCTCTAGTATTCTTCAAGTATAAGTCATCAATGCATAATTATCAATGGCTTACTCAAAGACCTGTCAATAACAATCATAAATCATTAGAAATTTCACCCTAATTAATAATATGAGAAACTTACTTAGGGTCAAGACTAAAATTCAGGATCTGAGAATTATGCAAAAAGTTTGGTATTTTTATCCCCCCACACTTAAAATGTACATTGCCCTCAATGTACAAAGATAGATAAACAATTATGTGATAAAATAATCAAAAGAGAATGGGGGAAGTAACACTTCCTGAATTTTGGATGATTCCGGGAGTTGGCGTCAAGTGACTTATTGGATGTCTCTTAGTTGTGTGTTTGTGTATGTAGAGTGTGTAATTTATTCGCGAAGTCACTTGGTTAATACTCTTGTAATAGATATGTGGGTATGGAATCTTGAATGGTTAGATAGCCAATGTTAAAGGGTTGCAATAATAATAAAAGGTCAAATTAAAATAACACAATATAAAAATAAAATAAAATAGAAAAAAATAAAAGAAAATGGAAATATATAGCTTAAGAGGACTCAGAGGTCCTCATCATTGGTCGGATCCGGTGGTGGTGCTTGTGATGAAATATGAAGATGTTGGCATACTTGTTGAAGAGTCTCCTCTAGTCTATCAAAGCGCCAAGTTTTTTCAGCAAAATACAACTCGAATCGGTCGACTCGCATGCGAGATGTCTGATAATGATGGTGACGCTTGGTGCTGATGCTGGCTCAATTTTGTGCCTCCTCTAATGGTGGTGGGTCCTCGTCCGGATGTCCTCATCCTCCCTTCATTTGTAGGTGTCTTTAGTTGGTGCTCGAGGGGTGGGTCCCTCGGCATTGTTTAACCATCCTTATGTGTAGCATCGTCTGGATGCCTTGAGGTACCATGTTACCTATTAGTGTGAGGGAGGCGATTTGATCGTTGGTGTATAGGAGATTGTAGTGTCGAGCCAACCTCGTAATGTATGGCCCCATTGATAAAATCCCCTTCCTATGTGGCTCTGTCTGATGTTGAATCGCGATGGAATAAAATATGCCAAGTCGAAAACATGTCCTTCAGACATGCATGCTAGGAAGTAAATGTCTTACTTGTTTACAACACCGGTGCTTTCTCTGCGACCTATGATGGTGTGTGCGAGAATGGAGTGAATATACCTTAGAGCTGGGGGAAGTGCCGTCGCTTTAGAAGCGGTGGGGTCATATTTACTTGTAGTGGGGCAGAGGTTGCGCCAACATTCGTGCGGAGTGCAGTGAAGTTCACAATTTAGTCCAAATAGTGGGTTTTCTTCTATGGATTCCGTCGTATGAAGTCTGAGAGCTGTTCCAAATTGTGGTGCACTCAATCGACGCACTGAGCCCCTAAACGGAATTGGATAGCACCTGGGTCCTCAAACTGAGTCGTCACTATTTGTAGTGTGAAGGTGGTGCAGAATTCTAATGTAAGCTCCAAGTATGTGATACTTTCAAAATAAATGGCGTTTTGATAATGCCATTCATCTTCGGTTATTTTGTTTTTATTAAGTAATAAAGCCAAACAGTGGTCATACTCGTTACCACGAGGGTCAATCACTACATGGGACCAAATGACCAAAAAAGTTTTATTAAAATATTTCCCACCAGCTAAAATGGCCAAATTACAGAATGATATCTCTTCTTTTGTTCAGATGGATTTAGAGACATTATACGATGCATAGGAGAGATACAAGGATCTCTTGAGAAGGTGTCCACACCATGGTCTACCCTTGTGGCTACAAGTCCAAACTTTCTATAATGGTGTAAACCCTCAACGAGGCAACTAACCCTAAACAACAGAACTCCTGAAGCAGCCTACGAGTTCATTGAAGAGATGTCACTGAATAACTATCTGTGGCAAGTTACAAAGACAAAATCGACAAAATCAGCCAGAGTTTACATCCTCGATGCAGTGACCATGCTATCAACACAGATAGAGATGATGAATAAAAAGCTTGATAGTTTGTGTTCTTCACAGGTATATTCAGTCATGCAGTGCACCGCAAGTGGAACTGTGGTGAATCCTGAGTACCCACCCCACCAATCGGACGCAGCGAGCGAACAAATGAACTATATAGGTAATAGTTTCAGATCTAATAATAATCCTTATAGTAATAACTACAATCCAGGTTGGAGGAACAACCCAAATTTTTCATGGGGAGGCCAAGGAAATCAAGGAAATCAAAGACAACAACCTCCTCAAAAATTTCAAATTTAGCCATATCCTCAAGAGAAGAAGCCAAACCTCGAAGACATGCTGACAAAATTCATGGCAAACATAGAAAATCGTTTCCAAGAAACTGAAAAATAATTAAAAGCAATGAGAACCGAGTCGGGGAACTTACTAAGTCAGTCAAGGAAGTCACTAATGCAGTCAAACAACTCGCAAAGCTAATGTCAGAACGACCGCAAGGACGTCTACCAAGTAACATCGAGATTAATCCAAAGGAGCAAATTCAAGCCATCTCAGCTCATGACAGTAAGGGGTTAGATGAACCCAATCAATACAAGAAAATAAGGTAGACAAAGTTAAGGTAGAGGTAATACAAGAAAAGCCAAAACCAGTAATCAAGGAGTACCAACCTCGCATACCTTATCTCGAAGCGATGAAAAGAGACGATTCAAAAGAACAGTTCGGTAAGTTTCTTAAACTCTTAAAGAAATTACATATTAACTTATCTCTTCTCGAAGCTCTTTTTTAGATGCCGACTCGAGGAAATTTTTAAGACAGCTCTTGACTAACAAATGCAAATTAGACGAAGAGCACCACATGGAATTGAACGCAGCATGCTCAGCAATGTTATAGAATAGACTACCACGAAAGTTAAAAGATCCAGGGAGTTTTACAATTTCTTGTTTAATTGGTAGTTTAGCTATTGATAATGTGTTAGCTGATTTAGATGCAAGCATAAATGTCATGCCTTATACATTATTTAAACGACTAGGTCTAGGGAAGTCCAAACAAACTAGGATGAGTATACAATTAGCTGATAAAACCGTTAGAATTCCTAGGGGCACTATCGAAGATGTTCTTATTAAAATTGATAAATTTGTTTTCCCAGTAGATTTTGTTGTCTTAGATATGGATGAGGATAATACAATCCCTTTAATTTTAGGAAGACCCTTCCTAACAACTGCCAAGACTAAAATTGATGTTGCCATAGGAGAACTCATACTTTGTGTAGGTGACGCATCAATCGGTCTTCAAGCTCTTGACTCGGCCAGGACAACAATCGATGAAGGTAAGAAGGACAATTCGGTTGATAATCAATTTGTACAACCTTCATCGTAGGAAACACCACATGAAGACAAACCTGAGCCAAATCATAGAACCCAAACCGACAAAGAGAAGGATCAAAACCTTAAGGTCGACAGACTAGAAAAGCAGAAGACACACATCAAAGAAGAACCACACGAAGCAAAACTAGGGGAACCACCAGAATAGCTTGTAGGAACATCCAATCACTTCAAAATAAGAGACCAGGTACTGTTAGACAAAGCAGATCCGCACATCATCACAACAGACCTGAAGCCAAAGGGAGAAATCCTTCCTAAGGTACACAATATCTTCCCACACGAAACAATCGAGGTAAGTAACTCGACATTTGACACCTCTAAGGTAAACGCTTCTCAACTTGAACTTTGTCAAGAAAATAGAACTATAAGCATGAGGGAAGATATTCAAACCTTTAAACCTTCCTGATTTTTTTTTTCAAATGTCAAGGAAAGTCTAGCTTAAAACAATAAACGAGCGCTTCTCGGGAGGCAACCCTAGCACTAACATTAATTTCTATTTTGTGGTTTTAGTTTTATTTTTATTTTTATAAAGTATAGATTCCCAGACCATACGACCTAGCACACGTCCATGGCCATGGCTGTGTGGAGGTACAGAATCTCCACACTGATATAGCAGAGACGGTACAAAGCCTACCCCAACCAACTATTGAAGTCACAGACCCAACCACTACCACACAGGCACCGATGAAATCCAATGGCTGTGCAAGGCAACCGTGGACCGATACTGCCACTTTAAAAACAGTCATGGTATTGGAAAAATGGGCGTGGCAAACCAACACACCTAGAACACGGCCATGCGATGCGATCGTGTGAAGACACTGACTTATCGACCACTGGCATTGTAACACCCCAAACCCGGTCAATACACCACGATCGAATCTGGTATGTTACAGGGAAAAAGGTTTTTGAGAGGTTTAGGTTTGAGTTTAAAAGTTTGAGGAAAACACTCCGCTAAAGTTTTGTATTTGAAGGAAAACTTGAGTAGGTTAGATTGAAATCGATGATGTATTTGAAAACCCGGAAATTTTAAAAACTTACTCTGATGGGTAGACAAAACAGGTTTATCTTGTTAAGAAGTTTGAGTTGGTTATCATTGTTACATAAGCGTTCATCTTAGTAGAAAATCGTGTTTAAGTTAGAAAACATTTGAGTTCTTCTTTATTCCAAATCTTAGTGTGATACCCGATGGTATAGTTCAAAATATCGCTTTTGTAGTTTTGAAATCGTTATATTTCCAAATTTTAGCACATTTTAACCCAATTAATTCGTTAAGGCATATTAAACATTTACTTTAAGCATAAATAAGCAAACCATAATTTTAAAAGGCCTTTTACAACCCAAAATAAAACCATATAGAAATAAATAACTAATGTACCAAATTTTATAAAGTCCGAGCAAATCCTTTATTAGCATGGCATGAGCACCTCGAGTCCGTCCTGGCTCCATGTCCGCGTCTATGTGTCACCTGAAATAGTTAAAGGAGAGAGTGAGTCATAAGTCTCGATGCATAAATCCTCTCCCGGTATAACATGCCAACACACATATCATAATGAGAATAATGCAAGTAATGCACGATCCTAACCAACCATATCACCTTTTCTACCCGTGTGGTACCAAACCCTTGGTGGTGCCAAACCACCGGTGACCCAAAGTCACGATATCTATCTTGTGGTACCAAACCACTGGTGACCCGAAGTCACAAATAATCCAATGATGGGGCCAACCCATCGTGTGATACCAAATCACTAGCGACGATCCCGTATCTCATAAGTGGGGCCAACCCACGGTGGTGCCAAACCACAGGGACGAGTCGCAATGAGGTGCCAAACCTCTGGTGTCCCAAAGACACAATGTGATACCAAATCATTGGTGACCGTAGTCACAAATCCGGTGATGGGGCCAACCCATCGTGTGATACCAAATCACAAGGCGTCAATCATGTATAATCAGCGTGGGCCAACCCATTGTGGTACTAAGCCACGGGACGAGACGACGAGGTGCCAAACCTCGGTGACCCAAAGTCACAAAATATCATTGTGGTACCAAACCACTTTGGAGGTGCCAAACCTCGGTGTCCCAAAGACACAAATGTCCCAAAGACACGGATATCATACTCCCCTCCTCTCACATCACCCAATCACATATCATACTAGATGCAAACTCGTGCAATCATGCTATCATGCTCACATGCTCAATATGGCATCTCAATGAATATACACCCTTAATCATGATATCGTATGTCATCACATATTTCATAACGAAACGGACTTACCCGAATCCGTATCCATACCTCAATGGGTATCAACATAGTCAACCACACTGTTTCATTTACACAAACAGGTTATCACATTACTTAGTTAAGATAGTGTGTTGGTTTACACACCTGAAGTAGCGAAGATGTTAATCCTAAGAATCGGTCTACGTCCCTTGATCACCTCTACAACCCGAATCCTACAATCGGCCAACAATAGATTAACCATCATACCATTCGGTCATGACCTCATACACAAAGAGGGTTTAACTTCGATCTCTTACCTGCCCTTGAATCGGTTACCAACCAAGGCTCGAACCAATAGTGGTTCCTTCACTAATCGACTCCACCCTAAGAAGAGAACGATTAATCCTTTGAAACCATATACTTAATCGAAAACTAAATAAATAACCACGAGCAATCATCTCACCATCACTTACCGATTGCTTACAGAGTAAGAAGGCTCTCCTTGCTTGATTTCGAACTCCAAAGGCCCTATACGAAAATGATTACCAATACAAGTGATTAACTCCTTTTTAATAGATATCGAAATCGGCCCTTAAACATACTAACAATCGGCAAAGTACCAGAGAAAGGAGAAAGGCCATTCGGCCTAGCACTTACCTTCTTGTTAGGCCGATTGAGCAAGATTCCCAACAAGAGAAATAGGTTCGGCTTTGAAGAAATGGGAAGAACGATTGGGAATAAAAGCTAAGGGGTTTGGAGAAGAAAAGAAGAAGTTAAAATGGTGAATGGGATGCTTCCGGTTTAAAGAAAAAGAGAATGGAGGATGCAGGTTTTTGGTGAAGTGTGTTACGGTCAAGAAAGTGGAGAAGAAAGCTAGTTTCGGTTTACAAGAAAAAGAGGAAGAAAGGGAGAGGGATGCACATTCGGCTACCAAGGCTTTTCAAAAGAGAAAAAGATGAAAGCAAAAGTGGAGAAGAGGGTGTTGTGGTTTCGGCAAGTGTAGGTGTTTTGAGGTTTCGGTTCACACAAAATGCAAGTGGGAAAAGAGCAATATTGACCTCACACACTAAGTAAAAAGATGAAAGCAACTTGGCAACAAGATATTTGGACTTTCGGTTTAGGAGAACAAATTGAAAAAAAATGAAAAAGAAAACACACACAGGGTTTGGTTTCAAGAATGAAAATGGAATGGGAGAGTTTTCTTTGACATTGACTTACCAAAATAAAATGACCAAAAGCTAGACTTGTTGATACCACTAAAGTCGAAGTGCACAAGTTGCCTAAGAGAAAGAAAAATTTTGGCACTCTCCCACAACAACAACCTACCACTCTTTTCCCTCCCCAAACTCTCTCCAAATCCGCCAACTTCCCCAATCTCTCCCAAGCCACTAATTCAAATCCTTTGACCAAGTCTTCCTCCACAATATGCTCTCCACCCATCGTTTGAATGAGTTGACAAAGTCCAAGGTAGAGTTTAAACTTGCCACAACTCTTCCCTTCCCCGTCAAAATGGATGCAAAAGTGTGGGATTTTCGCACTTGAACTCAGGACCTCCTCCTCCTGCAGTTGACGCCAACCCCACTCTCCATGTGGCGCATGCCTTGCCACTCCACCAACTCCTTTGTTATGCCACAATTCAACAAATAAAATATATAACCCCCAACTCCTTCAGCTCCTATCACCTAAAGCCCAAATCTAAAATTTTTCACCCACTCAGGCTCACTCCTAGCGTACAACTAAACCCCGAAACTACACAAACAACATCATAGCAAGCCATTAATCATGCAAACAATGCCCATACAAAATAGCCCTTAACCCGGATATTACAGCTTCTACCCTTAAAATAATTTCGACCTCAAATTACGATCGAAGAGTTATGGTATTACTTGTCTCATCGTATCCTCGGGTTCCCAAGTAGCCTCCTCCACGCCATGATTCTGCCAAAGAACATTAACCAAAGGTACGGACTTTCTGTGCAGAACCTTCACATCCCGATCTAAAATCTGTACAGGCTCTTCCTCCATGGTCATATCTGGGTTTACCTCAATCTCTCCTACTGTTACCACATGTGACGGATCAGAACGATATCGCCTGAGCATCGAAACGTGGAACACGTCGTGAATCTGACTTAGTTCTACTGGCAACTCAAGCTGATATGCAACTGGTCCCACTCGTCTCAGTACCTTATATGGCCCAATAAACCTCGGACTTAGCTTGCCTTTCCTCCCGAACCTTAATACTTTCTTCCACGGTGAGACCTTCAGAAAAACTCGATCTCCCACAGCAAACTCAATATCTCTCCGCTTAAGATCGGCATAGGACTTCTGCCGGGGTCAAGCTTCTTTCAACCGAGCACTGAATCAACTTAACCTTGTCTTCGGTCTCAGCAATCAACTCGGGTCCCAACAACTGACATTCACTTAACTTCGTCCAACAAGTAGGTGAGCGACACTTCCTACCGTACAACGCCTCATAAGGTGCCATCTTGATACTTGCTTGGTAACTGTTGTTATAGGCGAACTTCATTAACGGTAGATACTCCTCCCAACTACCCACAGAAGTCCAATACACAACCTCGTAACATGTCCTCCAAGATCAGATAACCCTTTTCGATCGCCCGTCGATCTGCGAGATGAAATGCCGTCTTTGAAATCTAGCAGTGTACCAGAGCTCGATGCAATGCCTTCGGAACCTCGACGTGAACCTCGGATCCCTATTCGAGATGATCGACATCGGCACCGTCTGCGATCTCACTATCTCGACACACACTGACGCCAACCTCGAAGTGAGTAATCCACCCTCACCGGATAAAGTGAGTGATTTAGTCGATCGATCCACAATTACCGATGAATCCTTCTTGCTCGGTAAGCGGTAATCCACCGATTTAAATCCATAGTTATCCTTTCCCACTTCCATCGAGGAATCTTCATCGGTGAAGCAACCCGGACGATGGCGATCTCGATCCTGGCGACATGTCGGACACTTCCCTACAAAATTTACTTTTTTTTCGGATCTTACCACGGGCATTCTCGAGATCTCTATACATTTTGCTACCTCCGGGATGCATAGCGTAGGGCTGCTATGTGCATCTGAAGAATCTTCGCCTTAACTTCGGTATCTCTCGGCATACAAGCTTTCCCCTGAAAACACAGAACCCCATCACTAAACAAGCTATAACCCTTCAAACCATCGTTCTGCACTTGTGTCCTCTGCGCGCTCAAAACCTCATCCAACAAGCGCTTTCTTTGATCCGCTTAACCCAAGTAGGCTTAACTGCAGCTCTACAGAATACTCCGTCGTCATACAAACTCAAGTGAGCAAGCAATAGCCTCAAATCCGAAACAACCTTACGGCTCAACGCGCGTGCCACAACATTAGCCTTGCCGGATGATACTCAATTGAGCAATCGTAGTATTTCAAAGAAGCTCAATCCATCTGCTACGCCTCGATTCAAGTCTTTCTGAGTCAGAAGGTACTTCAGACTCTTATGGTCCGTGTAGACTATCGATCTTTCTCCGTACAAGTAATGCCTCCATATCTTTAAGGCAAATACTACAGCCGCTAACTCCAGATCGTGCGTTGGATAATTCACCTCATGTGGCCTCAAGCTGCCGAGATGCGTAAGCCACAACCTTCCCTTCTTGCATCAGCACACAACCCAATCCCATATGTGATGCATCGCAATACACTGTGAATTCCTTAAGCCTCGGGTTGAATCGAGCAGGAGCTTGGTCAAAATCTTTTTCAACTTATCGAAGCTTTCCTGCTGCTTCTCAGTCCAAATAAACGGAACCCCTTTTCTCAATAATTTAGTCATCGGTGCCGCGATCAATGAGAAACCTTCTACAAATCTTCGGTAGTATCCTGGGAAGCCCAGAAAACTCTGAATCTCCGCTACTGACCTTGGCGGCTTCCAATCCAAGACTACCTCAATCTTACGAGGGTCCACTCTAATCCCCTCAGCCGATACTACATGACCCAAGAACGTCACCTCCACGAGCGAACTCGCATTCATTGAACTTCAGCAGAAATTGTTTCTCCCTTAGAATCTGCAATACCACCCGTAAATGCGCATCATGTTCCTCCTCAGTCCTTGAATATACCAAGATGTCGTCGATAAAAACCACTACGAACTGATCTAGATACTGTTAGAACACCCTATTCATCAGATCCATGAAGAAATTTGCCGGTCGTTAGTCAACTGAAGCAGCATAACCAAGAACTCAAAGTGCCCATACCGAGTACGAAATGCCGTCTTACAGATATCCGCCTCCTTCACCCTTAACTGGTGATACCCAGACCTTAAGTCGATCTTCGAGAAAACCGACGCCCCCTTCAGCTGATCAAACAAGTCATCTATCCGAGGTAGGGATACTTGTTTTGATCGTCACTTATTTAGTTGGCGATGAGTCTATACACATCCGCATAGTACCGTTTTTCTTCTTTACAAAATACCAAAGCGCCCCCATGGTGAAATACTTGGCCTTTGATAAAGCCTCGGTCCAATAACTCCTGGATCGAGCCTTAAGCTCCACTAGCTCTTTAGGTGCCATCCTCAGACGGAGCAATAGATACTGGTAGCGATTAAGTAATGATCTATCGAACTCTACCTCCGTCGGTGGCAAACCCAAAGCTCCTCAGAAACACATCAACAAATTCCCTATCGTCCAACCGTCTCCACAAAGAGACTCCTTAGCCTCCAAGGCATACACATGTACCACATATGCTTCACGACCCTTTCGACCATCTTCCGGCTTTGAGTAGATACCACATTGGATGATAATCCTCCTATTACCGATCGTAACTACCTCATCACCCTCACTATTTTCGAATCATGCGCTTAGCCACCTTGATCCAACTTTGCACGGTACTTAACCGGCGGTCCATCCCAGAATCGGATCGAACTCCCCAAACGGCGGTTCCATTAGATCGACCTCGAAAGATACCACTTGGAGTTCTAGAGGTACGTCTCTATCTGATTTATCTACCACTCTGAGTGACCTGAGGGCTTATTACGGTCATCCGCCTAGAAGATATTTGAATCTAGATCCATGGTCTTCACTATGCTACTTGCAACATATGAATGTGTTGAACCCGCATCAATCAAAGTAGTAAATGGAGAACCAAAGATTAAAACGCATCTTGATAATGACGTCCGATGCGTCGCCCTCCTCTCGGCGCCTCAATGATACACACCCGACCGTCTGCGGCCTCGTAGTACTCCGCACCTCCGCCGGTGCTCCACGGCCTCGACGAACTATTACCCCTCTCGCCATTACCTCGGCCCCTCTGCGGTGGTGGTCCGTTATTTCAGATCTTGAGTGCGGCCCTAATTCTCTGATCGAATCCTAGCTAACTTGCAGACGGTCCCTCACACTGATGGTCCAATGAGCCACACTCAAAACAAATTTCTACCATCGGTCCAACATCCTCCCCAATGAGCCTTCCCTAGCAGTTACATCATGCGGTCCACGCCTAGCGACAACAAATCTACCCGTGATTCGCCCATTTCGGTCTAGCCCTTTCGGCGATTTCACGATGACCCAGAAGATCCAAAACTCCTCTTGTGTCGGTTCCTATCCATACCCTGCCTCACAGATTCCTTAATGCCCTCGGCTACCTTCGCCTTTTCAACCAGAACCGCAAATTCACGCTCCTGCTGGGGCGCAATTATCAACCTTAATTCGTCCCGCAGGCCATCCTCGAAACGAACACACCTCTCATGTTCAGTAGCCACCATGCCCCTGGCATACCGACTCGACCTCGTAAACTACGCCTCAGATTCTCGACAACCGATTTGCTCCCGAACTAACCTCGTAAATGCTTTCCGCTACTCATTAATTTAATTAGCCCCACGTATTTTTTCTAATAAGCGACCGGGAAATAGTCCCAAGTCGATCTTGGTTGCGGTATTTGTCGACGGTGAGCCACTCACCGGTATGACTCATCTCTGAGAAGTTGATACGATCCCCTTTAATTTCTCTTCAGCAGATTAGGTCCAGATCGTCTATGATCCGCTTTGTCGCTTCACCAATACTCGTGAAGCTAGGAGCAACACCCGAGACACCGAAAGAATTCACCCGTTTGTCGAAGTCGCCTCGCATGCATTTCCTAGCTCCTACACCTCCACCTACTCTAGCTACCCGTTCTAAAACCCGCAGCATCGCCTGTGACACTGCGTCATCCCCAATCTGATCTTGAAACTCACCACCTCTAGCCGGTGGCGGGCAGTATCTCATTCTCGAACCCCGACCGAACCTACGAACTCGTAAGCTGTCATCCCACTGTGACCACGTCCACGACCACGTCCACCTCGGGTACTCATGACTAAATCTCGTCTGATTAAAGAATTTTATGTATCAGTCATTATTCCACTATCTAAAAGCAAAGTCTTATGAATATTGCTTATTAAAGAAGTTTTGTTTTTGCGAGTCCACAGAGTCCTATCAATTTTAGTCTCTAAGGTAGTCTTACTATCACTAGCTATTCAATCACATCCCATCATTATCACAAACAATAGTACGGGGTACTTACCTGGGCGGATTGGTGCCGGAGACTCGGTGTCATGCCTTTCAAACCATGCTTTTAAAACATAACACTTTAAATAGACTTTTGAAAACATTTTGGGCCTCAGGCCCACAGCCGAGCCTTTGAACTTAGCTCTGATACCAAAATTGTAACACCCCAAACCCGGTCAATACACCACGACCGAATCTGGTATGTTACAGGGAAAAAGGTTTTTGAGAGGTTTAGGTTTGAGTTTAAAAGTTTGAGGAAAACACTCCGCTAAAGTTTTGTATTTGAAGGAAAACTTGAGTAGGTTAGATTGAAATCTGATGATGTATTTGAAAACCCGGGAAATTTTAAAAACTTACTCTGATGGGTAGACAAAACAGGTTTATCTTGTTAAGAAGTTTGAGTTGGTTATCATTGTTACATAAACGTTCTGTCTTAGTAGAAAATCGTGTTTAAGTTAGAAAACATTTGAGTTCTTCTTTATTCCAAATCTTAGTGTGATACCCGATGGTATAGTTCAAAATATCGCTTTTGTAGTTTTGAAATCGTTATCTTTCCAAATTTTAGCACATTTTAACCCAATTAATTCGTTAAGGCATATTAAACATTTACTTTAAGCATAAATAAGCAATCCATAATTTTAAAAGGCCTTTTACAACCCAAAATAAAACCACATAGAAATAAATAACTAATGTACCAAATTTTATAAATTCTGAGCAAATCCTTTATTAGCATGGCATGAGCACCTCGAGTCCGTCCGGCTCCATGTCCGCGTCTATGTGTCACTGAAATAGTTAAAGGAGAGAGTGAGTCGCAAGACTCGGTGCATAAATCCTCTCCGGTATAACATGCCAACACACATATCATAATGAATAATACAAGTAATGCACCGATCCTAACCAACCATATCACCTTTTCTACCCGTGTGGTACCAAACCACTTGGTGGTGCCAAACCACCGGTGACCCAAAGTCATGATATCTATCTTGTGGTACCAAACCCTTTGGTGACCAAGTCACAACTAATCCAATGATGGGGCCAACCCATCGTGTGATACCAAATCACTAGCGACGATCCCGTATCTCATAAGTGGGGCCAATCCATGGTGGTGCCAAACCACAGGGACGAGTCGCAATGAGGTACCAAACCTCTGGTGTCCCAAAGACACAATGTGATACCAAATCACTGGTGACCGCAGTCATAAATCCGGTGATGGGGCCAACCCATCGTGTGATACCAAATCACTGGCGTCAATCTCAGATAATCAAGCGTGGGGCCAACCCATCGTGGTACTAAGCCACTGGGACGAGACGCTGAGGTGCCAAACCTCGGTGACCCAAAGTCACAAAATATCATTGTGGTACCAAACCACTGGAGGTGCCAAACCTCTGGTGTCCCAAAGACACAGTGTCCCAAAGACACGGATATCATACTCCCCCTCCTCTCACATCACCCAATCACATATCATACTAGATGCAAACTCGTGCAATCATGCTATCATGCTCACATGCTCAATATGGCATCTCAATGAATATACACCCTTAATCATGATATCGTATGTCATCACATATTTCATAACGAAACGGACTTACCCGAATCTGTATCCATACCTCAATGGGTATCAACATAGTCAACCACACTGTTTCATTTACACAAACAGGTTATCACATTACTTAGTTAAGATAGTGTGTTGGTTTACACACCTGAAGTAGCAAAGATGTTAATCCTAAGAATCGGTCTACGTCCCTTGATCACCTCTACAACCCGAATCCTGCAATCGGCCAACAATGGATTAACCATCATACCATTCGGTCATGACCTCATACACAAAGAGGGTTTAACTTCGATCTCTTATCTGCCCTTGAATCGGTTACCAACCAAGGCTCGAACCAACAGTGGTTCCTTCACTAATCGACTCCACCCTAAGAAGAGAACGATTAATCCTTTGAAACCATATACTTAATCGAAAACTAAACAAATAACCATGAGCAATCATCTCACCATCACTTACCGATTGCTTACAGAGTAAGAAGGCTCTCCTCGCTTGATTTCGAACTCCAAAGGCCCTATACGAAAACGATTACCAATACAAGTGATTAACTCCTTTTTAATAGATATCGAAATCGGCCCTTAAACATACTAACAATCAGCAAAGTACCAGAAAAAGGAGAAAGGCCATTCGGCCTAGCACTTACCTTCTTGTTAGGCCGATTGAGCAAGATTCCCAACAAGAGAAATAGGTTCAGCTTTGAAGAAATGGGAAGAACGATTGGGAATAAAAGCTAAAGGGTTTGGAGAAGAAAAAAAGAAGTTAAAATGGTGAATGGGATGCTTTCGGTTTAAAGAAAAAGAGAATGAAGGATGCAGGTTTTTGGTGAAGTGTGTTACGGTCAAGAAAGTGGAGAAGAAAGCTAGTTTCAGTTTACAAGAAAAAGAGGAAGAAAGGGAGAGGGATGCACATTCGGCTACTAAGGCTTTTCAAAAGAGAAAAAAAGATGAAAGCAAAAGTGGAGAAGAGGGTGTTGTGGTTTCGGCAAGTGTAGGTGTTTTGAGGTTTCGGTTCACACAAAATGCAAGTGGGAAAAGAGCAATATTCAGCCTCACACACTAAGTAAAAAGATGAAAGCAACTTGGCAACAAGATATTTGGACTTTCGGTTTTAGGAGAACAAATTGAAAAAAAATGAAAAAGAAAACACACCTGGGGTTTCGGTTTCAAGAATGAAAATGGAATGGGAGAGTTTTCTTTGACATTCGGCTTACCAAAATAAAATGACCAAAAGCTAGACTTGTTGATACCAGCTAAAGCCGAAAGTGCACAAGTTGCCTAAGAGAAAGAAAAATTTCGGCACTCTCCCACAACAACAACCGGCCACTCTTTTCCCTCCCCCAAACTCTCTCCAAATCTGGCCAACTTCCCCCAATCTCTCCCAAGCCACTAATTCAAATCCCTTTGACCAAGTCTTCCTCCACAATATGCTCTCCACCCATCGTTTGAATGAGTTGACAAAGTCCAAGGTAGAGTTTAAACTTGCCACAACTCTTCCCTTCCTGCCATCAAAATGGATGCAAAAGTGTGGGATTTTCGCAGCTTGAACTCAGGACCTCCTCCTCCTACAGTTGACGCCAACCCCACTCTCCATGTGGTGCATGCCTTGCCACTCCACCAACTCCTTTGTTATGCCACAATTCAACAAATAAACTATATAACCCCCAACTCCTTCAGCTCCTATCACCTAAAGCCCAAATCTAAAATTTTTCACCCACTCAGGCTCACTCCTAGCCTACAACTAAACCTCGAAACAACACAAACAACATCATAGCAAGCCATTAATCATGCAAAAAATGCCCATACAAAATAGCCCTTAACCCGGGATATTAGAGGCATGGCAATCTGACCACAGGCGTTTAACTCCCAACATGACTAGACACACGGCCATGCGATGCGGCCGTGTAATTCAACACACCCTCGGTCCATGGGCGTGGGAATGTACTAGAATCAAGCCTTTATTTAAACACCAACCTCCTCCTCCCTATTCTTCTACTTTCCACCTCTTCTCTTCCTTATTCTTCTCAAATTTCTTCTTCATCACAAGTCTCTCCAACCCTTGAGCCACACCAAAGCTATGTCGAAGAAGTGTAAGAGGCCAACCATAGTCTCCTCAAAGGAGACCGATTCACATGAGTTCATGTCGGTAGCTTCAGCGACTCGACAAGACAAGGGTCTTAGCGACTATTTAGTTTTTATTTTATTTTTCTCATCTCCTTTATTTTCCTTATTTTTCTTCTCTTTTGCTTAATCTAGTTTACTTTATTTTAGTTTCTTAGTGTTAGGTTCGAAAGGCTGCTTGGGCATCACGCACCACAGCCTTGAGGTCACACCCACCTCGTGAACCAGCCAACAATAAGGACCCCTTAGTCCATTAGTCTTTTCTTTTAATTTCAGTTTTCTTCTTAGTCTCATTCTCTTTATTTCCTTTGTCTTTAATTATAGTATTAGTATATTATTTGTCGAAACCATTTTTTTTTGTGTTTGAAAAAATGGGGATCGACTTTAAAAGGTATGGGAGTCGCCACTGATCCTTTTTGTTTAGGTGCGATCAGGTCACCTGTAAAAATATTTTGATCTGCGAAATTTGAGAAAATGGGTTCGGGAGTCGGTTACGTGCAAGGAAGGGTTAGCACCCTTCCAACGCCCAAAGTTGGTACCAAATTGATTAACGTTGTCCTAATGTCGAAAACTTGAAAATATTTAGGGTGAAAAATTTTAGAATAAAATTAATTAAATCGAAATTGAATCTCAAGATTAACTCGTTTCAAAGGGATAAAAGTATCATACCCAGCACGTTAGGATATAACACATTAATACTCTGACACCGAGATTTTCTTGGATCTTCAAAACATATGAAAAAGGTATTTGGTTATTTAGTTGAACGAAAAATCAACACCCAGCACGTTAGGATGTAATTTTTCGTACTTCTAAACACACAAATATTGCCTTGTTTTTCAAAAAAATTATATACGTGAAAATTGAAAATGAACTTAATGTATACAAAATATTTGATATAAGGCATACATGTATTGGAATTTGAAGCAGGCTATGGTACAAGATGTACAAACATTAATCGAGCATTATTCACAAATTAAACGCTATGTAAGAATCAATGATATGTACAAAAAATCTTATTATTATATGTATATATACAAAATAATAACATATAAAGAGATTTCATAAGTCATCAAAGAAATCGGGTAATCCCTTTCCTTCCCCCTTTTTTTTATTATTTTCGCAAGTAGAAAAAGAGAGATGGAAAATCAATGCTATAGAATGGATTCGAAAGCAAAATCAATGAAAATGAGATCGAAAAAAGAAACCTTTTGAATCTCCCTTTTTTTGTTTCTATTACTCTATATTTCTCTATATTCAGTATTCGTAAAATTATCCACACTTACAATTGTTTTTATTCGATTTTTATAGTTGGAAATCTAAAAAAAATCAAAATACAATTTTTCTCCTTTGCTATGTTGTTCATTCGTCTATTTGTTTGTCGTATTGTCTCTTGCTGTTGTTTGTTTCCTTGTGAAGGTACTGGCGACGTGGAAGGACGAGGGTCACCTATGGAGGCCGTACGGAGGCCGTGCACTGGTGTGGAGGCTGTACGTGAACATGGCGCGCGTGTGGGGGGAGCCCAAACGCCTAGCTGGTACGGGCTGTGGCGCTAGAGTGCTCTAGAAAATTATAGGGTTTCTGGCACTTGTCGAAACCCTTGGGCCATTCGGGCCTACAGATTTTTGGTCAATGTAATGGGCTATAAGCTGGGTTTATTGGGTTTTAATATTGGTTCGGGCTTTGTGTGGGGTTTAAGTTAACTGGGTTGACATTTGTATTGGGCCAATTTGGGTTATTGTGTATGTGATTTGGACATTGGGCCTATTTTTCTTGTAATGGATTGGTGAACTATTTTTGGTCATTTAATTTGTTTTATTATTTTTTGGTTTTATTAGGGTTAATGAATGGGCCCGGGCAGATTTGGGCTCCTACAACTACCCCTCTTTGCTCATTGTTGTGTAACGGGAATGGGGCAAAGACTTTAAAGAGGGCCAAATTTGCGGTCTCGCTAAATCTTGACTTCTTGGCGCTTCTTTCCTTCAAGTAGCTTCATTCCATACACTGCATCTTCAGGGGCCTGAGAACTAAGACTTTGATCCACTCAAGGAAATTAGACTTGTAGCTTCAATTTGCTCCACTGCAAACTCAGAGAAACAAAATCTGATGCCTTTGATCTGCTCCTGCAACTTCAGGATTGCCAGATCTGCTATTTTCAATCTCCTCCACTGCAAACTCAGAGAGACAAGATCCACTGTCTTCGATCTGCTTCCTGCAACTTTAGGAATGCCAAATCTATTATCTTTGATCTGCTCCACTGCAAACTTAAGGAGACAAGATCTGCTGTCTTCAGTCTGCTTCCGCAACTTCAGGTTGCTAGATCTGCTATCTTTAATCTGCTCCTACAAACTCATGATTGCCAGATTTGCTATCTTCAACCTGCTCCTGCAAACTCAGGATTGCCAGATTTGCTGTCTTCAATCTACTCTTACAAACTCAGGATTGCCAGATTTGCTATCTTCAATCTGCTCCTGCAAACTCAAGATTGCCAGATTTGCTGTCTTCAATCTGCTCCTGCAAACTTAGGATTGCCAGATTTCTATCTTCAATTTGCTCCTGCAAACTTAAGATTGCTAGATTTGCTATCTTCAATCTGCTCCTGCAAACTCAGGATCACCAGATTTGCTATCTTCAATCTGCTCCTGCAACTTCAGGATTTCCAGATTTACTATCTTCAATCTGCTCCTGCAACTTTAGGATTGCTAGATTTTCTATCTTCAATCTGCTCCTACAGCTTCAAGATTGCCAGACTTGCTATCTTCAATCTGCTCCACTACAAACTCAGGGAGACAAGATCTGATGTCTTCGATCTGCTCATGCAACTTCAGGATTACTAGGTCTGCTATCTTCGATCTGCTTGGCTCAGGAAGGAAAGATCTTCAAATTTACCGATGTTGTGAAAACATCTTTTAGGGGGCTTGTCCTGTAAAATCAGTTTTATGTTCATACTTATGCAAAATGGTTAGGATGCAGTGATCAGAATGTATCTAATGCTCCTAACTAAATGTATTATGGATGCCATTTGCATGGATGCAGAATGTCATAAGAATGGTCTATTTACAAAGATTAGGATGCAATGATCGAAATGAATCAAATGCCCCTAAATAGATGTGTCTTATGAATGACATTTGTATGAATGTAGAATGTCATGAGAATGATTTCTTACATGATTAGGATGCAATGATCGGAATGAATCAAATGCCGCTAAATAGATGTGTCTTATGGATGACATTTGTATGAATGCAGAATGTCATGAGAATGATTTTTTTATAATGATTAGGATGCAATGATCGGAATGAATCAAATTCCCCTAACTAAATGTGTTTTGCATGAATGCAGAATTTTATGAGAATGATCCCTGCTTAAGGTGTCATCGTTCATTATTTATCAGGGTAATGTGCTGCCCTCTTGTTTGGCTAATATTCTCGATAGAAAAACCCAAGAAAACAAATATCTTGCTCAACAAACTTGCCTACTGTGACTTCAGGGTTTCTCTCATTATGACTTAGGGGTATAGGATCTGAATCTTTTCCTATCCATCCTCTTGTGACTTCAAAATGTAAGATTTGTTTCTTCTTTAATCCATCCCATTGCTATTCAAAGGTGTGGGATCTATATAAGCTTCCATTTATCCCACTATAACTCAAGGGTATAGGGTCTGTGGCTTGTTCTATCAACTGATCACTCCTTGGGTAACCCAACCAAATGTGTATACATGATATTTGCATGGATGCAGAGTATCATTTTCTCTCTGGAGAATGATTTCCATTTACACTCGGGTGAATGATGCCCATTTTCATCGAGATTGGATCAGAACATCCAATGAGATAGCCTCAACTTAGACTCTTCCTTAAACTGGGTTAGTTTTAAACAATAGTCCTATTTCGAGTTCTTGTATTATTCAGAAATTTTCAGAGTAATATGCGAAACTCATTTTATGAAAATATTATTAGTCCACTAATCGTAATTTCAATGTGAAGTGCTTGAAAAAGATCATAACCATGGATAAGAAGGAAATTAATTAGGAGCATAGCTCAGAACAAATAAGCAAAGTAGAGATAGCAATTGCAATCAAGAAGGAAATTTATTGTGAACATATTTTGAAAAGAATAATATAATCACAAATAACAAATTTAAAATGGGTAAAATGGAGACTAGGTGCCCCAGATATCGCAGCCTGAGCTTCTCTGTTCAAACTTCTTGAGGACCATTTTAAGCTCAATATGTGTTTAGGGGATCCGGAGTACTTTTTCGATGCCCCAAGATGTAGCATGCTTATTCATCATTAATTCAGGCATAGCAAGACTGCTGTATGCCCCTTTTGATCAAAATTTGAGCTGCCCTTTTTCGGGATTTCAACTAAATCCCCTTTGGTCTCAACGCGCCCTTTATGGGTTTTCGCTTTGGCCTCTCCTTTTTCTTTCTTCTTTTTTGCTAAAAATTTCTTCTTCTTCTTCTTCTTCTTCTTCTTTCTTTCTTTCTTTTTTTTTCAAATTCTTTTTATTGAATCTGAATTCTCCGGATTGAGTAGGTCCTTGTAATCTATCTCAGACAATATCCATGCTTTCCTAGAACAGACCTTCTTTGCTGCATAGGGTCTTTCTCGGTTTGGCATCCTCTTTCTTATGAAGTCCTTTTTGCATGGGAAAGAATCTTCTTCAAAGCCCTATCATGAAATTTTCTAGGACAAATCATTTTTGTTGCGAACTCATATCATCTGACCATGATAGATAGCTTTTAGCATTTTATCTTCAAATTCAACTGATCATATTGAGATTAAACGCGTTCTGCCTCATCCAACTTCAATTCTGATAAGACTCGAAAAAGGAAATTTGACTTTAATGGGTGAAACCAATGAGAAATATGCTACCCCGGTGATCATCCTAGCTAATGTTTGATAAGCATAGAGGGTAAATGTAACTTTTGTATGCCAATCTTTACCAGTCTCAGTCCTTTTTTGATCTTTTGTTTTTCTTTTTGGTTGCTTTTACTGTGATGTGGCATCTGATCTTTGAACAGACCGTAAATTTTGACATTGTGTGGTTAAATATGATCTTTTCAAAATATTTTTTCTTTCTTTCTTTTTTTATGACTATCAACTTTATAATATTGGCATATGAAATGACCCTCACCCTCTTAGTGAAGAAATCGACATCCACGAAAATAAATCGATGTTGACCGGAAGCTTTTGAGGAAATTGGCTTGATAACGTCCATGCCCCACGTATAAGGGATCTATGAAGAAATAGAGGAGGCATGTAAATCTTGTATTCATCTATCTGGAATTGATGCTACCTCCCTTTTTTGGTGGACCAGTAGTACCTAAACGTCATGATTAGTCTGACTATTGTAGAATCATCTTAACAGCATACCCACGTTTCAATGGTCTGACGTGCCCTAATATGATCGTGCAAAAACATTTTGAATTCTTGAAAATAGTTTAATGATGTCTTGTCTTATTTCTGTAGTGAGTTAGGCTTCGACCTTTGCCCCTTTTTAATCTCGCAATGTCCACTGGCTTTTTACAAGGTAGAGTGTATTTGCATCTTGTTCTACGATCCTTAACAAATCAAAAGATAGGCTATGATCTCTGTCCTCTTCCAAGTCCTTAGATCCCTTAGAACCCATATCTCATTCATAAAGAAAGTCAGTAACAACGTCACTCATGTCATTGATATTTGGGTACCTATTGTAGGTACGAAGGCAAATTCTAAAGAATAAATGATTCTAAGGATTTATATGGTATGATCATGAATAAAGAATGAAAGAATATTCTAAAACACAAAAGAATGTACAGTATAAAATATAAAAAAAAAAGATAATTGCTTAAAAGGATGCATTTTATTGAAATAAAAATTCTTGACACAATCCTATTTCACAAAAAGATTCTTGCTGCTTTTAGGCTTAAAGCAACAAGCATGTTTTGAATATTGCTCTAGATCAGCCTTAAAAAATACATGTCTCTTCCATAGTCCTATTGCTCAAAACACTCCCAGGTTCATATTTCTGCATTTGCCATGTCATCTAATTTCACAATACCCATGCCGATGAATTTTTCCACCAATTTCTTGAAAACAAGGCAATTTTCTATCGAATGCCCTGTGAACCCCGCGCGATACTCACATTGGGCATTTGGGTCATACCATTTTGGATATGGAGGTTGCATCAGTTTCTGGTAGTGAGAAGCCACCTCATGTGCATCAACTAGGCTTTGATACAACTCCCTATATGACATCAGAATTGGTGTAAACTGGAGTTTCTTTGCACTGGATTCTCGTCTTGATGAGCCCTGGTGACCAGTTGTCATAGCCCTCGGTTGACCTACAGTGACTAATTTGGGACGCTTGCTCAAGATGTTCACTTCATTTTTCCTATTTCTCGGGGCCTTTGAAGTCCACTCTCCCTTTTCCTTCGTTTTTGTTACTACCAATTTGGCTCGATCATCCTCCGGGTTAAAACCTAAACCTATCGGGAGTTTGAAAAGGGCCGAAGCATCAGTCTGACATTGGGGTCCAATAATGACGTGTCTCCCATGTGAATGCGTGTCTGATTGAGTCGGGATACTCATCGGGGAATAAATGATGTCATCATCATCCACACTGCTGACCACTGGGGAACTCTTTTTTTCAAGCCCCCCGACTAGTAGTTGGGTTAACTGGCGCATCTGATCTTGCATATCCCATTGAATTTCGGCCAATTGCTCCTGCATTTGTATTTGCCTTTGCTCTAATCTCTCCAACCTTCATTCCATGTTATTCTGGTTAATTGAAATAATTCCACCTAATCAGGGTCCTCTAATGTATATGATGTAATGCTATGTCAATGCAAATGCATGGCATGAATGCAAATAGAAAGAGAGACGTTGATTCCGAATTCAATTCCATTAGAAGAACTTCTCTAGAAAACAGATTTCTTTACATAAAATGGATTACGTATGCGGCTTTGTCCTCATAGTCCAGGTGAAAACATCGATCTTCTCCTTCATATCCAGACGCTGCAGTCGAATCCTTCAAATCCTCCCAAAAGATATCTCTTTTATTTCCACTTGGCTTGATTCGGGTCGTGGTTCACTGCTCACTTTTCCCTTGCGATATTGATTGGCTTCTTTAAGAAAATTGAGGCATGACGGCTCTTGGACAATTCTTGTTAATTTAAATCTTTCAGGTAAGGTTTTGTATTCCTCCACGGACTATCAACTTTCTTCTATCGTGTTTACTCAGACCATGTCCGAACAACCGTATTATAATCCACTTTATCAAGAAATTCATTTCCTTATGACAAACTCCTCTATTTAGCAATCGAATTACTAATCAACATCTCCTTTGATGCAGTGTAATGCGATACAGTGCAATGTAATGCAAGCATAAACACAAAACATGTAGCACAAGAAAAACAACCAAAATAGATTACCTAAATGAGTGACCATTAGGGTTTGGCGTGGCTCTACTTAAGGTGGGCTCCTATGTCTCTCTATATGTGGTTTGGTTCTAAAGAGGGGGTACCTGAACCAGCAGATTCCTCAATCCTCACCCATTATAAGCTCATATGGATCGAGTTCGGTTCAAGGAATGCATTTCCCTATGCCCATACGGAGGTGAAAACCTCACAAAGACATAGGTACGGATGTATTTCGGAAGCAGTCCACTAGCCCGTGCGGAGGTGAAAACCTCACGAAAGCTTAGTTTTACACTCCCACTCAAAGGTACGACCACAACGGTCATGTATGCAAGAATTATAAGACTCGACATTATTGCAGTTACAAGACGAACCAATGCTTTAAAGGAAACATGATTTTCTAAAACAATTTTTCAATTTTTCAATCAAAGGACAAGAATTAACCAATCTATGGCCTGACTCTCAACCTGTCCCCAGTGGAGTCGCCAAGCTGTCCAAACTATTTTTTTTTTTTTTTGTGTTTGAAAAAATGAGGATCGACTTCAAAAGGTATGGGAGTCGCCACTAATTCTTTTTGTTTAGGTGCGATCAGGTCACCTATAAAAATATTTTGGTCTGTGAAATTGGAGAAAACGGGTTCGGGAGTCGGTTACGTGCAAGGAAGGGTTAGCACCCTTGCAACGCCCAAAGTTGGTGCCAAATTGATTAAGGTTGTCCTAATATCGAAAACTTGAAAATATTTAGGGTGAAAAATTTTGGAATAAAATAAATTAAATCGGAATTGAATCTCAAGATTAACTCATTTCAAAGGGATAAAAGTATCATACCCAGCATGTTAGGATATAACACATTAATACTCTGACACCGAGATTTTATTGGATCTTCAAAACATATGAAAAGGGTATTTGGTTATTTAGTTGAACGAAAAATCAACACCCAGCACGTTAGGATGTAATTTTCCGTACTTCTAAATACACAAATATTGCCTTATTTTTAAAAAAATTATATACGTGAAAATTTAAAATGAACTTAATATATAAAAAATATTTGATATGAGGCATACATGTATTGGAATTTGAAGCAGGCTATGGTACAAGATGTACAAACATTAATTGAGCATTATTCACAAATTAAACGCTATGTAAGAATCAATGATATGTACAAAAATCTTATTATTATATGTATATATACAAAATAATAACATATAAAGAGATTTCATAAGTCATCAAAGAAATACATAATATATGGTTTTGAAATTAAATATTTATACAATAAAATGAAAATATATATAAATGAAAGTTTAAGGTAAATTAAAATATTCAAAATAATTTATTAAGACGACTTTTGAATATAAATAATGGATAAATTTTATAGACTAAAAAATACTTAGTTGAAAAGAAATGGAATTAAAAGACTGCATTTTGCAAAGAATTTGTTTAACAAAACCTAGGACTAAATCAACATGCGCTCAAACAATCAGGAGTAAAATAGCAAATATTTACAAACCAAAACGCAGTTGTATGCAGTAGGACTACAATGAAATAATACGCACATTACAGGGACTAGTTAAGAAATAAAAGAATGTATGTAATAAATCCAATTGAATAGCAATACAAAAATAGAAGGATTGGACACGCAAATATCCCGCTACTGCGAAAGCACGTGGATCTTTAGGAGACCTCGGGTCGGGTCAGAGCTAGCACCAAACGGTGCTGTTTTGAGACTATTGAGAAGAGTCCAAATGACGTCGTTTCTTTAATGTGATATTACCTCTAAAATTAGACAAAAAAAAAAAAAACAAAACAAGCCATTCCTTTTTTTCTTTTCAAAAAAGAAATGAAACCCTAACCCTTTTCGTTTCCCCCCTCAGCCACAAACCGATCCTCTACCGACGATCCACCATTTCAATCGGTGGTCGGAGGTGAAAGATTCGACGTACACTCCTCAGGACGGCTAGAAAGGACCCCGATTTCCTTTGGGCCCGCTTTCGATGAGGGAGACAGAGCTCCAATGATACTGCCCGAAATCGGGTAATCCCTTTCCTTCCCCCTTTTTTATTATTTTCTCAAGTAGAAAAAGAGAGATGGAAAATAAATGCTACAGAATGGATTCAAAAGCAAAATCAAAGAAAATGAGATAAAAAAAAGAAACATTTTGAATCTCCCTTTTTTCGTTTCTATTACTCTGTATTTCTCTGTATTCAGTATTCGTAAAATTGTCCACACTTACAATTATTTTTGTTCGACTTTTATAGTCGAAAATCTAAAAAAAATCAAAATACAATTTTTCTCCTTTGCTATGTTGTTCATTTGTCTATTTGTTTGTCGTGCTGTCTCTTGTTGTTGTTTGTTTCCTTGTGCAGGTACTGGCGACATGGAAGCACGAGGGTCGCCTATGGAGGCTGTATGGAGGCCGTGCGCTGGAGTGGAGGCTGTACGCGGACATGGCGCGTGTGTGGGGGGAGCCCAAACGTCTAGCTGGTGCGGGGCTGCGGCGTTAGAGTGCTCTAGAAAGTTCTAGAGTTTCTGGCACTTGTCGAAACCCTTGGGCCATTCGGGCCTACAAATTTTTGGTCAATGTAATGGGCTATAAGCTGGGTTTATTGGGCTTTAATATTGGTTCGAGCTTTGTGTGGGGTTTAAGTTAACTGGGTTGATATTTGTATTGGGCCAATTTGGGTTATTGTGTATGTGATTTGGACATTGGGCCTATTTTTTTATAATGGATTGGTGAACTATTTTTGGTCATTTAATTTGTTTTATTATTTTTTGGTTTTATTAGGGTTAATGAATGGGCCCGGGTAGATTTGGGCTCCTACATTATTAATGTTTCTTTAGATTTCTTGGCTATATCTTTGCAGGCTACCCAATTTCTTTATCTAGCACAAAGCTCATCGGTAGCAACTCCATCAGGCCCATAGAAAACGCCACCACCGCCTACTCCAACCACCTTCTACCACGATCTCTGCCAACTCCCGGAATCATCCAAAATTTAGGAAGTGCCACTTCTCCCCTTCTCTTTTGATTACATTATTAGTTATCTATCTTTGTACATTGAGGGCAATGTACATCTTAAGTGTGGGGGGGTAAAAGTACCTAACTTTTTGCATTATTCCAAAATCCTGAATTTTAGTCTTGTTCCTAAGTAATTTTCTCATATTATTAATTAGGGTGAAATTTCTAATGATTTATGATTTTTATCGACATGTTTTTGAGTAATTCATTGATAATTGTGCATTGATGATTAAATTTGAAGAATACTAGAGAATCAAGCATGATAAGTCTATTTTTCAAGAATAAAAAATTTCTAGGTTGTTGAACTGAATTTGAATATTACTTTGAAGTTTGAAATTTACAGGATTGATGCCAAATACCCATAATTTTTGTGAGATTTGAGCCTTATAGAGCATATATTCTTTTTCATGCTCACTTTATTGATTATGAGTGTGTCAACACTGAATTGTTATTCTAGAACTTGCCTAGATTACACATATAGAGACCACATTAATGATTTGATATACTGAGATGATAAAGGCACCTAGGTTTTAACCCATTCACTTCATTAAAAAGCCTACCTTCACAAATTAACCATTAGTGAACCCATTTGATCCTAACAACCCTTTTTATTGATTTACCCGCTAATATTAACCCAAAACCCTTTGTATTTGTTATCGCCATTCTTTTGACTACCTTTCTATCGAGAATTAATTTGATCAGTTACCGAATTAGTTTATTTCAGTTGATAAAGTTTTCTTTATTATGTTTTTGGTTTATTCTTAAAAAAAAAATAAAAAAATTGAAGTATATTCAGCATTAGTAGTATAAAAAGTGAGCTTGTACATTTAAATTTCAATTTTCAAAGAAAAAGCTCATAGTATTATTAGTTTCAAAATTTCAATTGATATAATCATTTATTTTCAAGTTCATTATTTTTAGTTAGGTAATTGGCCAGGTCAATCTCGATTCTAAACCTTCTAATTCAGCCTTTATCCACATCGTTAACCTAAGCCCCGTTACAAACCTGTAAAGTCCTTTTCATTTGTGTATCATCTCATATTACAGTGGTGGAGACTTGATTTTCAGGCAAGCCTATGGGATTAACTTTTCAGGTTCGACTTATGAGTGCTTTTTCTTAAAACTTAAACACTTCGAGTGGTTTGAGTGAATCTTTAGTGAGGATGTCAACCCCTGTCGGTTTTGAATTAAAGGTAATTATTTAGATAAGGGGAGACGCCTATGTTTTTATGCTACAAATTTATGACTTAGAATTGTTTGAGCCTTTAAGAGTCTTTGAGTTAAAATTATCCATGTATAAATTATCTGTGAATTATGATGAGGCTTTGTTGATAGGAATTGTGAATTATGGAAAGTTCATTTTAATTGTAAGTTGAGAATTTTGCTTGAGGACATGCAAAAGCTTAAGTGTGGGGGTATTTGATAAACTGTAAAATTAACATATTTTAGGACAACATTTAGTATGCTTTTGGATGATTTAGCCCTGATTATGTAAAAAGGTGCTCTTAATCCTTTCTTTTCATGTTTTTACTCAGGAAAGAACCCGAGGACGAAAAGAACAAGAAAGGCTTAAAATGGGCCAATTTGGGCCAAAGAGGAAATTGACACGGCCTGGACTTCAAGCCACACGGCCATGCCTCAACAATTAACTAAGACACATCCATGCCATGATTTAAACGGCCGTGCCCCAATTGAAAAAATTGAGACACGGCTTGAAAATGATTTACACGGGCATGTACCCTGGCCATGCCCCTACTACGAGAGAGAGCAATTTCACTCAATTTGGATAATTTGAGGCAAAGAAACATATTCCAAAGCCTATTCAAACACCTAGTAGGAGGTATACTTGAATTGGGACACTCAAAGGCCAAGTAAACCATTCCAAAAGTCTATATAAACACCCTAAGTGCAACCTGAAAGGGGGCGGTTAGCTAGGCCAAGGAGCCGAGCCAGAAGGTCAGATTTGTGGGAATTACTCGAAGATAGCCAGTTTATCCATCTCAAGGAGATGAAATTCTACTCAAGACGGTGATTTCTCCTTCAATTCCTTCAGGGGGTTTTAGGGATTTCTTATGTTTTGTTTTATCTTTTCTCTTGAGATGTTTTCTTTATTCATTATGAACTAAACCCTTCAAATACCTGAAGGGGATGAAACCTAGATGAATCTTGTTATTGGTTCCTGAATTATATGATAAATACTTAGTTTGTTCTTAATTATGCATGTTTAATCCAAATCTAATGTGCTTAGGTAGAGAAGGAATAAACCCTGCTTAAGAGTAGATCTAGCATAATTAAGCGGAGTTGATCGCACGCCTAGAGATAGGGTGTCGAGATTTTGCCAGATTAGGGTGAAACCTAATATGGGAGTCCATAGATCGATTTTCTGCTATTCTAGGGGGTTATTATTCGAGAAAGATATTTTCATTAATTAACCTAGGGTTAGACGTTATTCGCCTTGAGAGAGGGTTTAATATACGTTAGGGAGTCTTATTGATCAAACTAAGTGAATAAATCATATGGTTCAGTGTTAAATAACAAGCAAAGTCTAGGTGGATTCTTCCTGAGGGTATTGTCGTGATCAACTAAGTTTCTCTTCAAGTTATTTCCCAATTTTTTCTTTTTGTCTTTGCGTCTTTAGTTTAGTAGTCGTTAATTTAGATTAAAGCAACTTCACTTATTTTAGGCTAAATAATAAAAAGAAAGTTAGTATTAGTACTTTTAGTTCCTTTAGGTTTGACAATCCGGTCTTGCCTAAGCTATACTACTGTTCGATAGGTACACTTACCTTAAGTCGTTATCAGAGTTAGTTTCCAGGTTCGATCATTCTCTTTATAAATTTTACAACTCGACAAAACAATGATCAATCTACTCTTAGACAGGGTCTCTTCCTCCTTTGCCTAAGCACATCACACTTGAATCAATATCCCCAAAATACCAAAGTAAGAATTAAGAACACATAGTTAAGAACAAATAAAATATTTATCATTCAGTTCAGATAACAATAACAAGATCCGTCTTAGGTTTCATCCCCCTCAGGTATCTGAGGGTTTAGTTCATAATTGTAAAAGAAAAACATCTCAAAAGAAAAGATAAAACAAAACATAAGAAATCCCTAAAACCCCCTGAAGGAATTGAAGGAGAGATCCTCCGTCTTAAGTATGATTCTGGCCTCTTGAGATGAATCAACTGGTTTTCTTCGAGTAAATCCCTAGAATTAACTGCCTGCTCTGCTCCTTGGCCAAGCTGGACGCGCCCCTAAAGGTTGGCCTCTAGGGTCTTTATATATGCTTTTGGAATATGCTTCTCAGCCCCTAAGTACCCTAATCAAAATAGAATTCTTATTTCCTGCGACAGAGACACGCCCATGGGACACTCTCGTGTAAATTATGGCCAGGCTGTGTTAGAACCTGTCGACGAGGCACTACCGTGCTTTTCGGGGTCCAGGCCATGGTCGACTCTTCTTACGGGGCACGGCCGTGTGGATTTCATGCTTTGGCCCATTTTTCCGTTTTCAGCAAGTTATTTTTTCTTTTCATCCTCCGGTGCTCTATTGAGTATAAAAAATGAAAACAAAGGATTAGGAGCACCTATTTCCATATTTAAAGGGAAAAATAATCCAGAAACATGCTAAAAGTGGGATTAAAATATGTTACTATTTCAGTTTATCAAATACCCCCACACTTAAGCTTTTTCTTGTCCCCAAGCAAAATTTTCAACTCATAATTATAACGAACTTCCTCAATTCATAATATTCATCAACAATGCCTCATCATAATTCATAGATAATTTATACATGGATGATTCAACTTAAAGAGTCCTCAAGATTCAAACAATCAAAGTCATAAATTTTTAGCACGAAAACATAAGTGTTTCCCCTTACCTAAATAATCACCTTTAATTCAAAATCGACAAAAGTTGACATCCTCACAAAAGATTCATTCATATCACTCAAGATGTTTAAGGTTCAAAAATTAAGCTCTCAAAAGTCGAACATGAAAAGTTATTACCATAGGCTAGCTTGATAATCAAATTTCCATCACTATAAAATGAGATGATACATAAATCAAAAGATCTTTAAAAAGGGTTGTAACGGGGATTAGGTTAAAGGTGTGGATAAAGGCTGAATTAGAGGGGTTAGAATCAAGATTGAATTGATAATCACCAAACTAGAAAAAATGACTAATAACCTGAATAATTACCTCAATTGAAAACTTGTAATACTAATAATACGAGCTTCTTCTTCAAGATGTTGAAATTAAATGTATAGGCTTGCTTAATCACATAACTAATAATGAATATACTTTGAATTTTTGACTGATTTTGATTTTTTTTAAGAAAAAATCAAATTACAATAGAACTTTAACAACTGAAATAATCTAATTAGGCAACTAATCAAAACAAATCTCGATAGAAGGGTAATCAAAAGGAATGGTGATAACAAATATAAGATGGGTTTCGGGTTAATATTAGTGGGTTGAGTCAATAAAAAGGGTTGTTAGGATCAAATGGGTTCACTAGGGGTCAATTATGAGGGTAGGCTTTTAGTGGAGTAAGTGGGTTAATCCTAAGTGCCTTAATCATCTCTGTATATCAAATCAATAGTGTGGTCTTGAAATGTATAATTGAAGCAAGTTCTAGAATAACAAATCAATGTTGACATACTCATAATCAATAAAGTGAGCACAAAAAGAATGTATGCTCTGAAAGGCTCAAAATCTCACAAAAATTATGGGTATTTTGATGTCAACCTCGTAAATTTCAAACTTCAAGATAACAATTTAGATTCAGGTAGACAACCTAACGAAATTTTAATTTTTGAAAATAGACTCATCATGCTTGATTCTCCATTATCTTAAAGTTTAAATTATCATTGCACAATTATCAATGACTTAATCTAAAACATATCAATGAAAATCCTGAATCAACAAGAATTTCATTCTAATTAGTGATATGAAAAAATTACTTTAAGACAGAATATCATCCAAGGATTTGAGAATAACGCAAAAAGTTAGGTACTTTTTCTAATAAACTTTCACCCCCCACACTTAAGATGTACATTGCCCTCAATGTACAAAGATGGACAATAATCATAAAATAAGAAAATCAAAAGAAAGGGAGAAAGGTGAAACTTCCTGAATTATTGGATGGATTCCTTGAGTTGGAAGTGTGGAAACTTGATTCGGAGGTTAAAGATAAGTTGGAGGGAGCGCCTCTAATTCCTGTGCTAGATGAAGAAATTGGGTAACTCGTGAAGAATTAGCCAGAAAATAATAAGAATAGTTTAAATTATACTAATTATATAATTAAAGTAAATAAAGATAACAAGAAAGAAAATATGAATTAAAATAAAATCAAAAGAGAAGATGAATGGACTAGAAAGTTCTTATTGGTAGATGGTTCGCGAGGTGGGTGTAATTTCTAAGGTCGTGGTGTGTGATTCCCTAGCAGCCTTTAGAACCTAAAACCAAGAAACTAAACTGAAATAAACCAAATTCAATAAAAGAAAAATAAAGATAAGGAATTACAAGAGATGAGAAAAGTAAAATAGAAGTTAAATGGTCTCAAAGACCTTTGGCTTGTCGAGATAATAAAGTGGCCAGCATGAACTTATGTTGACTGGTCTCAGACAAGGAGACATGACTTGGATCTTTCCGTTTCTTCGACATTGTTGAAGCTTAGATTGGAAATTTTATGGAGTGAATAAGGAAGGGAATGAAGATGGATGGAAGTAGGGAGTGGATAGGGAATGGGTGAAAAGGGGAGAGGGGTGGCTTAAATAGAAAATTTTAGCTCTGGTACGTCCCCACGCTCGTGTATCGTGGGCATGTTGTGTCACACGGCCATATTACACAGTCGTGTAGTGGTTCAATCGCTTTTCCCATGCCTGACATTTAAGTTGCCACGCCTGTGTTGGTTCAATAGTGTCAGCCACGGCTATGTCGCACAGCTATGGTGTTAGGTGAGTCCATGATTTAGAGATATGTTTCTCATCTTGTCTCGTACTATCTCTGCCATATCAGTACAAAAATCTGTAGCATCCACACAGCCACGGCCATGGTCGTGTGTACGACCGTGTGATGTGAAAATGTGCACTTCATTAACTTGGTTAGTCTGTAGTTAGGTCCTAAAAGAAAAAAAATGAAAATAAGTGGTTAGTGCTCGGGTTGCCTCCCGAGAAGCGCTCGTTTAAAGTCTTAAGCTAGACTTACTCTTTCATTCATACCTTCATGGTGGTTTAATGAGTGAAAAATCCTTTCTCATGCTATCATCATATAATTTGAGTGGAGTAGAGTTTACTTTAAAAGTACCGACAATAGAATTACTTACATCGACTGTTCTATAAGGAAAAATATTAAGTACCGTAAAGGGGATCTCTTCGGTTATCTTTAGGTTTGATGTGGTGATTCGCGGGTCTGTACTATCTAATAGTTCCTGATCTCCTATTTTGAAGTGATTAGATGTTCCCTTAAGTTCTTCTGGGGCTTCTTTTGGTTTCACTTTGTGTGGGTTTGATTCCTCCTTGAAATGTGTCTCCCACTCATCTAGCTCATCGGTATGAAGCTATTGTTCCTCATGAGATATTTCCTTGTTGGTGCGAGCTATCGAGTCTGTCTCTATAGTGTGATTCTGTGGTGTTTCCTGGAAAGAAAGTTTAACTGGGTGTTTATCGACAGAATTTATGTCCTCACCTTTCTCACTCGATGTCCTAACTGAGTCGAGAGCTTGAAGACTGATTGATTCATCACCTACACGAAGTATGAGTTCACCTGTGCTAACATCAATTTTAGATCTGGCAGTTGCTAGAGAAGGTCTTCCTAAGATTAAGAGGATACTATTGTCTTCATCCATATCTAAAACAACAAAGTTTATGGGGAATATGAATTTATCAACTTTAACTAGTACATCTTCAATTATACACTTAGGGATGCAAATAGTCTTATCAGCTAGTTGAATACTCATCCTAGTTTGCTTGGGTTTCCCTAAACCTAGCTGTTTAAACATTTTAGATGGCATAACATTGATGCTTGCCCCTAAATCAGCTAAAGTATTATCGACAGATAAACTACCGATTAGACATGGAATTGTAAAACTCCCTGGATCTTTTATTTTCAGTGGTAGTCTATTCTGTAACATTGCTGAGCATACTGCATTTAGTTCTACATGTGACTTCTCGTCTAACTTTCACTTGTTTGTTAAGAGCTCTTTTAAAAATTTCCTTGAATCTGACATCTGCTAAAGAGCTTCAAGAAGTGGTAAGTTAATATGTAATTTCTTTAAGAGTTTAAGGAACCGTTCTTTTGTGTCGTCTTCCTTTATCGCATTGGAGTAAGGTATACAAGGTTTGTATTCTTTAATTACTGGTTTTGGCTTTTCTTGGCTTACCTCAACCTTACTTTCACTTGCCATAGGTTCTTGCCTTGGCTCAGGTTCAGATTAGACTAACCTTTAACTGTCATGAGCTGTTATGGCTTGAATTTTCTCCTTGGGATTAGTGTCAGTGTGACTTGGCAAGCTACCTAGTGGTCGTTCTGAGATCAGCTTTGTGAGTTGTCCTAACTGATTCTTGATTCCTTTAATCGATGCTTGTTGATTTTTAGTGTTGTCTCGATGTTTTGAAAATGAGTTTCAGACACCGCTATGAATTTTGTTAGCATCTCTTCAAGGTTTGACTTCTTTTCCTGTAGGTAGGGCTGTTGTTGGAAGTTTGGAGGGGGTGGTTGTTGTCTTTAATTTCCTTGGCCACCCTATGAGAAATTGGGGTGGTTCCTCCAACCTAGATTATAAGTATTACTATAGGGGTTATTTTGAGGTCTAAAATACCTGTATAGTTTAATTGCTCTCTTTCCATTCCCGGATTGTAGGGTGGGTACTTAGGATTGGCTACTCCTCCTAGATTCAAGTCACATTGCATTACTAGGTATACCTGCAAAAACCACACAAATCATCAATCTTTTTATTCATCATCTCTACCCGATTTGATAGCATGGTGACTGCATCGAGATTGAAAACTACAGCTGCTTTAGTTGGCTTTGTCCTTGTAACTTGCCATTGATAGTTATTCAGTGACATCTCCTTTATGAATTCATAAGCCGCGTTGCGAGTTTTATTATTAAGGGTTCCTCCGGCAACAAAGTCAATTAACTACCGAGTTGAGGGGTTCACACTATTGTAAAAAGTTTGGACTTGTAACCACAATGGTAAACCATGGTGTGGGCACTTTCTCAATAGATCCTTGTATCTCTCCCATGCATCGTATAATGTTTCTAAATCCATCTGCATAAAAGAAGAGATATCATTCTTTAATTTGGCCATTTTGGCCGGTGGAAAATATTTTAGTAAAAAATTTTCGGTCATTTGGTCCCATGTAATGATTGATCCTCATGGAAGAGAATGTAATCACTGTTTGGCTTTATTTCTCCAAGAAAAGGGAAATAACCGAAGACAAATGGCAACATCAAAAATGCCATTTATTTTGAAGATATCACAGAATTCTAGAAAATTAGCTAAATGATTATTTGGGTCTTCGTCCTGCAAACCATCAAATTGATCATTTGTATAGTGTTAGGTTTTAATTCAAAATTATTAGCGGCTATAGCAGGCCTAACAATACTCGATTCAGCTCCTGTTAAATTAGGTATAGCATAATCATACATAGTTCAAGGAGCATGGTGGTCGGCCATATCTTGATGTGGAGGATTATTCTCGGCCATCCCTTCGGTGCTATTGGTTTCGTCCTCTTACTCTTCTTGTATGTAATCTAAGCCTTACCTTACTTCTCTACGATTTTTGCGTATGATTCTTTCAATATCACTGTCGTAAAGTAGTGGTCCTGTCGGGTTCCTTCTAGTCATAAACTAGAGGTACCTGCTAGGAAAAGAGAAGAATAAAAAGAAAATTTAGAAAAATAAAAATAAAATTTAATTTTAAAAATAAAATATAATATGGCTAAAGTAATAAAAATTGAGCGTTTTTAATATTTTAGTTCCCCGGCAACGGCGCCAAAAACATGATCGTGTCTGTCGAGTCTTAAAAATTTATAAAAAGAATGATCGAACCTGGAAACTAACTAAGACAACGATTGAGGCAAGTGCACCTACCGAACAGTAGTATAGCTAGTGGCAAGACCGGATTGTCAAACCCAAAGGAACCAAAAGTACTAATATTAAATCTCTTTCTATTATTTAGCCTACGAATTAAGGGAATTTTTATCTAATCTAAAATTAACTAATAAACTAAACTAAAGGTTCTAAGACAAAGAAGAAATTGGGGAATGACTTGAGGGAAAACTAATTGATTTAGACAATACCTGAGGAAGAATCCACCTAGACTTCACTTGTTATCTAACTCTGAACCGGACGATTTATTCACTCAACTTGATCCGTAGGATTCCCTAATTTATATTAATACATCTCTTCAAGGCTACTAACATCTAACCCTAGGTTGATTAATTGAAATCTCTTTCTAATTAAAACCCCTAGAATTGCATTAACTCGATCTATGGACTCCCATATTAGGTTTGAACCTAATCCGGCAGATTTTGTCACCCTATCTCTAGGCACGCGAGCAACTCCGCTTAACTATGCTAGATCCACTCTTAAACAAGGTCTCTTCCTCCTCTGCCTAAGCACATCACACTTGAATAAGTATCCCAAAAATACCAAAACAAGAATTAAGAGTACATAGTTAAGAACAAATCAAATTTTTATCATTAAGTTCAGATAACAATAACAAGATCTGTCTTAGGTTTCATCCCCCTCAAGTATCTGAGGGTTTAGTTCATAATTGTAAAAGAAAACATCTCAAAAGAAAAGATAAAACAAAACATAAGAAATCCCTAAAACCCCCTGAAGGAATTGAAGGAGAGATCCTCTGTCTTGAGTATGATTCTGGCCTCTTGATATGAATCAACTAGCTTTCTTCGAATAAATCCTTGGAATTAACTACTCTGGCTTAACTCCTTGGCCTAGCTGAACGCGCCCCTAAAGGTTGGCCTCTAGGGTCTTTATATAGGCTTTTGGAATATGTTTCTTTGCCTCTAAGTACCCTAATCCGAATAGAGTTCTTATTTCCTACGACAAAGACACGCCCATGGCACGCCTCAGTATAAATCGTGGCCAGGTTGTGTTCAAACCTATCAATGAGGCACGGACCGTGATTTTTAGGGTCCAGGCCATGGTCGACCCTTCTTACAGGGCACGACTGTATGGTCCTGGGCCCAGGCCATGTGGATTTCGTGCTTTGGCCCATTTTCTTCATTTTCGGCGCGTTATTTGTTCTTTTCATCCTCCGGTGCTCTATTGAGTATAAAACATGAAAACAAAGGATTATGAGCACCTATTTCCATAATTAAAGGGAAAAATCATCCAGAAACATGTTAAAAGTGGTTTTAATATATGTTACTATTTTGGTTTATCACCTAACCTATTCATTGGTAGGATTTTCGTAGGGGGACAGTTGTAACAACCCGTTTTTGGTCAAATTGGAACAGTGGTTTTGTGTAACAGTCTGGTTTATACCCTAGTTAGAATAGTGGTTTCGGGACCACAAATTCGAGTTCGTATAATATTTTAATATCATTTTCTGTGCTGTTGATATGTGATTAAGCATGTGCTAAATTTTCGTAAGTTAATTTGTCCGTTTGTGTGTTTAATTTGGCAAAAGGATGATATTGCATTAAATGTGAAAGTTGCTTGCTATATGTTAAAGCACTTATATGTTGTGGCTTTGAAAAGATGGAGGACTTGTATGGAAATTAAGACATTATAATGTTTAGTGGATGGACAAAAGTCTTAAATGTCCATATAGTATAATTGTTTTAATTATATGAATGAAGGTTCTTTTGGTAATTGGTTTATTAACATTAGTTTTAATGAAACAAAAGATGAGTGTTCATCTTTTAATTCTCTTCTTTTGACCGAAATAACCAAAGGAAAGAAAGAAAAATTGAGCTAGGCATTCGGCGCTCTTTAAGCTTGATTAAGGTAAGTTTTGACTTCGATTTTCGATAATTTCTACGTTTTTGTAATCGTTGTTTTGAGAGCTACAAAACCCATGCCTTGTGTTTGGATGATGCATGTGAAATATGCCATTGATGAATTTACAAGCTTTTTGATGTTTGAGGATGATATATGAAAGATTTGAGCTAGATGAACATGTTATGTTCTTGAATTTTTTATGAATTTAGCTAAATAGGGCTAAATTGAGAAAATGGTAAATGGAAGGAATAAATTGCAAATTTGATGAAATATTTGGGCTTATATAGTCCCTAGAGAGATTTGACCAAGCATGTGTGTGTGTGGATTTTGTGAATTTGATGTTTTGTGAAAAATGGACTAAATTGTTAAAGTATGCATGTAACATCCTGAAACTGGGCCTAGTAGGATTGGGCCCAATGGGCCTTGGGGGTAGTAGCATTTAAAATTTTTACGAACAAGAGAATGGTACTAAGGCAAGTTGGATCTAGTATGTGAGTGATTTTGGAAGGTTAGGAGGCTTTTATGAAGTCCCGGGTTAAAGTTAAGCCATAGGAAAAATTTTGGTTTTAAGTGAAAAAAAAACCCTGGGAGTTGGTAGGTAGGCTTTAAGAATAAAATGTGGGGAAAAATGACAAGTGGAGTGTGTGGTGTAGTGGCAATGTGACGCCACTTAAGGAGCAAGGGGGTGACGCCATAGAGGAAGGAATGAGGTCCAATGTTCAAGTCTTGGTGCTTGCATTTTAGTTTTCTTTTTAAATGGATTTTTGAATTTGGCTATAGGACTTATATTTAGTTGAGCATGATTTTAGAAACAAGAGGAGCTTATGGCTTAGTGGCTAGCAGCGTGGGTTATGTTACAAGGGAGCCTGAGTTCGAATCTCATGAGAAGCAAGGGAGTATTTATTTTGTGGATTGGACGGCAAGAGTTTGATTTGGATTTAAACTCTGCTAGAGGAAGGATCCCACATCGGAAAGATAAAAGAGGGAAGGTGAGAAGCTAGCTATATAAAGAGCATTCTAGGAGGAGAGAAAAGATACCTTGGTGGGCGTTGGGCATAGGAGCTTTGGGAGTGCGGTTTAACAGCTTCAGAATTCCTATCAGGTGTGCAACTCTCTCTACTCTAGTTGTAGAGCGGCAAATGCCGAAATGCCGGTCACATGGCGATGACAACCACACGAGCTGCGAGCGCACGTGTGGAAGCTTCGACGCGATAGTCGAGGCCACCATGAGTATTCTTGTAGGTATGGGCTGTTGGGCCACGATGGCCCAAAAGGGGCCAAGTGGGCCCAATGGGCCTGAGGGCCCATATGAGTAAATTGTATGATTGAGTAGTAGATAGTGAACTAGACTATGTGAATCTCATATATGTGGCTAGGTTTAATGAATGGGCCACACGAGTGTGTGGGCCGCTTAATGAACAATGGGCCTTAGGCCATTCGCATAATTATCTCTATTTAGAATACTTGAGTCGTTTGAGGCGATAGTGGACCTTCTGTTGGGTCATTAATACCCTGGTTTGTAAAATTACCGAATTACTCCTAGTTTACGAAATTACCAAAGTACCCCCGATTTGCGAAATTATTGAAATACCCTTAATTTGTAAAATTACCAAAATACCCTCGGGTTATGAAATTACCAAAATACCCCCAGTTTGTGAAATTTGTGAAACCTTGGTAGGAAATAACCTTGGTAGGTAAATTATGAAAATACCATTGGTGGGTAAATTACGAAAATACCCTTGGTGGGTAAATTACCATTAAAATACGAAAATTGGTGGGTAAATTACGAAAATACCCTTGGTGGGTAAATTACGAAAACACCCTTGGTAGGTAAATTATGGAAATACCCTCAATGGGTAAAATGACTGATATGCCCCTAGAAGTTAAAAATGGCAAAAATGCCCCTACATGTTATATGATTATTTTTGTATGTGATCTATCATTGTTATCGTATGATTATTATGGTATGTGGCATTCATGTGTTATTATGTTGCATGGGGATGGGATTATTCGAAAGGGGAAGTGAAGATAAGATCGCATGGTCGTTTGATGACTGTGGATCCACCGAAGGCTTTTAGCCACCGAGCAGCTATGCTGCACCGATATGTTAGTGCCTCAACCGGTGCTACATAAGGAGTGTAGGGATGGGTGGGTCGATCAAATCCCTATAGGAGTGCAGGGTTGGACAGGAGACGGAGTGCAGGGTTGGTATGGGCATTAATGCATTGTATATGTGGTTTTATTTGAGATGGGCTCAGGCCCAGATAAATATGATTTGTGACATTTATGAGTTAAGGCCCAACTGAGGCTTTTATGGGCTAAGGCCCAATTACCACCGTTACTGAAATGGGCTTCAGCCCAAATTGTTGTGATTCATGTTCTTATTGATGAGGGTTATGCACACTGAGTTTTTGTAAACTCACACCCTCTTTTTAATATTTTTTCTCAGGTAATCCTCAGTAAGCGGTTTGACGTGCTAGAGGACACGGAGGTGGCCACACTACGATCAGTTTTGGACTCTAGTATTTTACTTATTTTTAACTTCGATTAATATTTTGTAATAAGGCCTCTCCTAAAATTTGGTTTTAGTTTTGGATTTTTAGTTTATTATGTTTTAAATCTGCTAAACTTTGTATTACAGTTTTCCAAAACAATATCTACTTTCAAAATACTACGCTTTCACGAATAGGTCGTAAACATCAGGTTTTCATAAGTCAGTCATTTTAATTAAGTTTCCGCAACCAACAAAGTTTTTTTGGTAATAACTTTTTAATAAATGTCAATTAATAATGAACAAACACAAACTGGGACTTTAGTTTTTAATATCAAGAAAGGTTTTCAAATGGAACCATGGTTTCTCGAAAAGCACCCCAATGTGACACGCCAAATTCGGGCCTAACTTCTAGGCTGGGCTTGGGGTGTTACAGTGCAAATATGAGGGTTAATTTACAAATAGCCCTAAATGTGTGCCTATGGATTGAATTGAATGAACAAGTGAATAAGAGAGTTAATTCTGAATATGTTTAGATCAAGAACCAAGGAAAACGGACTTAGATCGCGGGAAAGCAAAAATAACCGAGTAGACGTTTCCATTCGATAAACCAAATCTGAGGTAAGTTACTATGCAAATAAACTTATGTGTATTGAATTGAATATATGTATCCATATGTCTATCGATGAAAATGAATGAGTATGAGATGCTAAGTGCGAATTTTGAAATAAGTTCGATATAGTGATAAGGCCGAGAAGTCCCGTACGAACCTAGGAATAGATAGGATTAGCTATGTCATGACATAGGTATCAATTCTATTTTATCATGTAAGACCACATCCGGGACATTGGCGTTGATTTGATATTTCGTGTAAGACCTCGTCTGGGACGTAGGCATTGATATGAATTATATGTAAAAGACCTCGTCTGGAACGTAGGTATTGATATGAACTTTATGAGTAAGACCATGTCTGGGACATCGGTATCATATTGACTCGTGTAAGACCACGTCTGGGATGTTGGCATCGTTATGATTTGTATGTGTAAGACCTGTCTGGGACAGTGGCATCGATATACGAGTGCATGTAAGACCTCATCTAAGACGTTGGCATTGTACTACTATTCTGAGCTTTCTAAGTATCCTACTAGGTTTCTAAGTGTTCAACAGGCAAGTCTATAATACAAATGGTATATTCGAGGTATGATCAATAAGTGAGTGATTATTCATTTCAGGTACGTTGAATGCACATTAAGTGTGTATAAAAGGTAAGTACCTATATGACTTTGATATGAAGAAGAGTATGATTGAGAATGAGAATGTGAATCTTAAAATATTGAATGTGGCAAAGGTGACCGTAAGTTTATGAACCAAGTTATATATGTGATAGTTGCTAAGTGTTTGATATATATATGTGCCAATGTGTTTATTTATATATGACTTACTAAGCTTTTGGAAAGCTTACTTTGTGTGTGTGTTTTCTCTGTTTTATAGGTCATCGAAGCTACTAAAGGCTCGGGATTGTCAAGGATTGTCATCACACTACTAAACTTATTTTGGTACCCTTTTGAAATCGTATATGACTAATTATGGCATGTATAGGCTAGTTAGGTGTATATGTTTATGAAGTGAGCATGGCCATGTGTATTGGTAAGCTTTTGAGTTGATAAATGTTTGAATGAATGAGTTATGAAGCATATATTTAGTATGTTTTGATGCATATGAAATGGTTAAGTTTTGGTTAAGCAAATGGATGATACATGTTTGAAATGATGTAGGATTTAGTTTGTAATTTGGTATAAATGGAATTGGTATTGAATGTATAGATGAAGTTAACCATTTGATATGTTTTTGGTTGCCATATATGCATATAATGTTTTGGTATGTATTGCTTGTAGGTGAGACCCAAAATGGGTGGCATATTGGCCTTGTAAAATGGCCTACAATGTCACACTGTTGAGGCATACGGGTGTGCCTAAGACCGTGAGTAAATTGGCAGAATGTGGCTTAAACTGCACACGGCCTTGGCACGGCGTGCCTACAGGTCATGCAAGTAATGTCAGTATGTGATCTAGTAGTACACGGCCTTAGCACACGGGCGTGCTTGGTAACCGTGTTGATTTTGGCAGAATACTATCAGGGGGAGATCGCACGGGTGTGTCATGTAGCCGTGGGTGAGGCACGGCCTACCCCCACGGCCGTGTGTCCACTATATGTTAAAAAAGTTTTAAATTTTTATGAAATTACTTATGTGTTTCTATTTAGTCCCGACTCGGTTTATAAGCATGCTTAAGGTCTCAATGACCTACTTAAGGGACATTTTGATTGATAGTGATGAATGGTTAAACGATAAATTCTGTAAATGTTTTTGATTTGTCTGGTAACGCCTTTATCCCTAATTCAGTGATCGGACACGGGATAGGGGTGTTATATTTGGTTGGTATCAGAGCTACGATTTAGTCGATTCTCGGACTAACGTAGCGTGTCAGAGTCTAGCTATACATGCCATATATTTGAACTGTGATAGTGTGATGAATCCTGACGTGTAAAATATGATTTCTGTATAGCAATGGAGCCTAAAAGAGCCGTAGCTGATGACGTAGAAAGTAATGCACTTGTTCTCGCACAAGGGACAGCGATCCTCTGATATGAGACCGACTATGAGCGATCATGAGGGAGAAGCTAAACAAGTTTTCTTCCAAATGATGGGTGAGTGGTTCACTCAATTCATGAGAAATAACCCGACTGTTTCACAACCCTCGCCCCTGATTAATCTCCCTCAGACTACAGTTGTGCCACCGGTTATGTATCCGATTCTGTTAAATAAGCTTTCAATTGACAAGATTCGTAAGTATGGGGCTGAAGATTTTCAAGCTACTAATGCTGATGATGCTGAAAAAGCTGAGTTCTGGTTAGAAAACATGATCCGGGTATTTGATGAAATATCTCTGACTCCGAAAGAAAGTATTAAGTGTGTGGTATCATTGCTCGAGATGCAGCTTATCAATGGTGGAAAACCTTAATTTTCGTTGTTCTGAGAGAACGAGTCACATGGGATTTCTTTTAGGCTGAGTTTAGGAAGAAATATATCAGTGAGAGATTCATTGATCAGAAACGAAAAAATTTCTAGAATTAAAACAGGGCCAAATGACTGTCACTGAATATGAACAAGAGTTCGTGCGACTAAGTCAATGTGCCCAAGAGTGTATATCTTCCAAAGCTATAATGTGCAAAAGATTCGAAGATGGTCTGAATGAAGATATTCGTTTGCTAGTTGGGATTTTAGAAATAAAAGAGTTCGTTACACTCGTTGATCGAGCATGCAAAGCTGAAGCACTTGGGAAAGATAAAAGAAAAGCTGAAATTGAAGCCCGAGATATGAGAAAGAGATTTCAGAACAAATCATTTCAATTTACTCCGAAGAGATTTAGAGATGATCAAAGTCGTTCCAGGGATAACGCAAGACATTTGACAGGACCGAGATAGATTGCAAATGAGTTCCAAAATCCCAGCAACTTTTGTGGCCAGTGTTGGTAATGTTTGATCTGAGAGACCTGAAGGTAAACATTGCGGAAAGAGGCATCCGGGAAGCTGTAGATTAAATGATAAAGCTTGCTTCAGATGTGGATCGCTTGATCATTTTATCCGTGATTGCCCTGAGCCTGTCGAACCAGAGACTGTTCAGAATCCAAGATCTGATAATACACCTGCGAGAGGTCGAACGTCAAAGAATACAATAAATGTTAGTGGTAGTCAGAGGTGCACGAGAGACATTGTGGTAAGATCTGAAGCTAGAGCGCCTGCCAGGGCATATGCTATCCGAGCTCGTGAAGAAGCTTCATCACCTGATGTTATAACGGGTACTTTTACTCTTTATGATACTTCTGTGATTGCTTTGATAGACCCTGGTTCTATGCATTCGTACATATGCATGAATTTAGTATATGGTAAGACTTTTCTTGTAGAGTTTACTAAATTTGCTATAAAAGTATCGAACCCCTTAGGTAAAAGTGTCCTGGTTGATGAAGTATGCAAGAATTGTCTGTTAATGTCCCGAGATATCTATTTTCTTGCTAATTTGATGCTCTTGCCATTTGATTTATTTGATATTATTTTGGGAGTGGATTGGTTGTTTATGTATGATGCCGTTGTAAACTGTAAAAGAAAGACTATAAATTTACGAGGTCCAAATGATGAGACTGTACGGATTGAGTCTGATGATTTGAATGGAATGCCTGCTGTGATATCTGATTTGAAAGCTCAAAGTTATGTGAAAAAGGGGTATGAATCATATTTTGCTTATGTGATCACTTCAAAAGAGTTCGAGAAGAAAGTCGAATCAGTACCAATTGTTTGTGATTTTTCTGATGTGTTTCCTAAAGAATTACTGGGTTTACATTCGATTCGTAAAGTTGAATTTGGTATTGAATTGTTTCCTGGTACGACACCTATTTCGATAGCTCCGTATAGAATGGCACCGATAGAGTTGAAAGAGTTAAAGTCTCAGCTACAAGAATTGACTGATAGAGGGTTTACTAGACTGAGTTTTTCGCCTTGGGGTGCACTTTTTCTATTTGTGAAAAAGAAAGATGGTACGATGAGAATGTGTATCGATTACCGTCAGTTGAATAAGGTGACTATAAAGAACAAATATCCTTTGCCCAGAATTGATGATTTGTTTGATTAGTTAAAAGGAGCTACTGTGTTTTCCAAGATTGATTTGAGATCGGGATACTACCAATTGAGGGTTAAAGATTCAGACATTTCAAAACTACTTTTCGAACGAGGTATGGGCATTATGAGTTTTTAGTTATGCCATTTGGACTAACCAATGCTCCTACTATTTTTATGGACTTGATGAACATAATTTTTAGACCGTATCTGGATCAATTTGTTGTTGTATTCATTGATGACATTTTGATTTACTCACGTGATGAGAATGAGCATGCAGAACATTTGAAAATTGTGTTGCAAACTTTGAGAGAAAAGCAATTGTATGCAAAATTTAGCAAATGTGAATTCTGGTTGAATGAGGTCAGTTTTCTGGGGCATATTATGTCAGTTTCTGGGACTCGTGTTGATCCGAGCAAGATTTTTCTATTTTAAATTGGAAACCTCCGAAGACGTGTCTAAAATTCATAGTTTTACGGGTTTAGTGGTTATTACCGCTGATTTGTTAAAGGCTTCTCGACTATAGCTACTCGTTGACTAGATTACTTGAAAGATGTTAGATTTGAATGGTTGGATAAATGTCGGAAAAGTTTTGACCAATTGAAAACTCATTAATGAAACTCCGGTGTTAGTACTGACGAATTGGGTAAAGAATTTGTTGTTTACGGTGATACTTCGTTAAAGCGTATGCAGGATGTGTTTTGATGCAAGAGGGCAAAGTGGTAGCTTACGCTTCGAGACAATTAAAGCCTCATGAAAAGAATTATCCGACACACGACTTTGAGCTCGCTGCGATTGTGTTTGCACTTAAAGTTTGGCGTCATTATTTGTACGGTGAGAAATATCATGTGTTTTCAGATCATAAAAGTCTGAAATATCTAATGACTCAGAAAGATTTGAATTTGTGTCAAAGAAGATGGTTAAAACTGTTAAAAGATTACGAGCTTGTGATAGATTATCATCCGAGTAAAGCAAACGTGGTTGCTGATGCGTTGAGTAGAAAGTCATTGTTTGCACTAGTGCTTTGAATACTCAGTTAGATTTGTCTGATGATAGTTCTGTGATAGCTTAATTGAGAGCGAAACCGTTATTTGTACAGCAAATATGTGATGCTCAGAAGGTTGATAATGAATTGTTGTTGAAACGAGCTCAGAGTGAATTGAATTCTGAATCTGAATTTGAGTTGTTGATGATTGTTTGAGATTCTGAGATCAAATCTGTGTTCCAAGAAATCTGGAGTTGATTTAATTGATTTTGGGTGAAGCACATAACAGTCGCCTATCTATCCATCTAGGAAGTACAAAGATGTATCATGATTTGAAGTAACACTATTGGTGGTCTGGTATGAAACGGGACATTTCTGAATTTGTTTCAAAATGTTTAGTTTGTCAGCAAGTGAAACTAGAACATCAAGTTCCGTCTGGGTTGTTACAGCCGATTCTGATTCCTGAATGGAAATTGGATAGAGTAACAATGTATTTTGTTTCTGGGTTGCCTCTGACCCGAAAAATAAAGATGCAATTTGGGTTGTTGTTGAGCGATTGACGAAATCTGCTTATTTTATTTCGATAAGATTTGATTTCTCACTGAAGAGATTAGCTGAGCTTTATATTTCCAAAATTGTGAGATTGCATGGGTGCCACTATCTATTGTGTCAGATAGGGATCCGAGATTCACATCGCGATTCTAGAAGAAATTGCAAGACGCTTTGGGTACGAAATTACATTTCAGTACAGCTTTTCATCCGCAAATGGATGGTCAATTCGAGCAAATTATTTAGATTCTTGAAGTTATGTTAAGATGTTGTATATTAGAGTTTAATGGTTAGTGGGAACAATAACTACCATTGATCGAATTTGCGTATAACAATAGTTTTCAGACGAGCATTAAAATGACACCATATGAAGCTTTGTACGGACGTAAATGTCGTACACCTCTGTATTGGACTGAACTTAGTGAGAATAACTTACACGGGGTCGATTTGATAAAAGATACAGAACAAAAAGTGAAACTGATCCGAGATTATTTGAAAGCAACATCTAATTGTCAGAAGTCCTATGCAGACTTAAAATGAAAGGATATATAATTGGAGATCGGCGATAAAGTATTTTTGTAAGTGTCTTCGTGGAAGAAAGTGCTCCGATTCAGACGTAAAGGCAAGTTAAGTCCGAGATTCATCGGATCGTATGAGGTTATTGAACGTGTTGGGCCTGTTGCATATAGATTAAAATTACCCTCTGAACTAGAAAAGATTCACAATGTATTTCACGTTTCGATGCTCCGTGGATATCGGTCTGATCCGTCACATGTGATTGCCCCATCTGAAATTGAAATCCGATCTAATATGACATACGAAGAGGAATCGATCCGTATATTAGCTCGTGAAGTGAAAAAGTTAAGAAACAAGAAAATTCCATTAGTAAAAGTATTGTGGAATCGACAGGATTAGAAGAGGCTACGTGGGAGCTTGAAGATTCAATGAGACAACAATATCCAACTCTGTTTAATGGTAAGATTTTCGGGGACGAAAATCCCTAAGGGAGGAGAATTGTAACAGTCTGGTTTATACCCTAGTCGGAACAGTGGTTTCGGGACCACAAATTTGAGTCCATATAATATTTTAATATCATTTTCTGTGCTATCGATATGTGATTAAGCATGTGCTAAATTTTCGTAAGTTAATCTGTCCGTTTGTGTGTTTAATTTGACAAAAGATGATATTGCATTAAATGTGAAAGTTGCTTGCTATATGTTAAAGCACTTATATGTTGTGGCTTTGAAAAGATAGAGGACTTGTATGGCAATTAAGCCATTATCATGTTTAGTGGATCGACAAAAGTCTTAAATGTCCATATAGTATAATTGTTTTAATTATATGAATAAAGGTTCTTTTGGTAATTGGTTTATTAACATTAGTTTTAATGAAACAAAAGATGAGTGTTCATCTTTTAATTCTCTTCTTTTGACCGAAATAACCAAAGGAAAGAAAGAAAAATTGAGCTAGGCATTCGGCACTCTTTAAGCTTGATTAAGGTAAGTTTTGACTTCGATTTTCGATAATTTCTACGTTTTTGTAATCGTTGTTTTGAGAGCTACAAAACCCATGCCTTGTGTTTGGATGATGTATGTGAAATATGCCATTGATGAATTTACAAGCTTTGTGATGTTTGAGGATGATATATGAAAGATTTGAGCTAGATGAACATGTTATGTTCTTGAATTTTTGATGAATTTAGCTAAATAGGGCTAAATTGAGAAAATGGTAAATGGAAGGAATAAATTGCAAATTTGATGAAATATTTGGGCTTATATAGTCCCTAGAGAGGTTCGGCCAAGCATGTGTGTGTGTGGATTTTGTGAATTTGATGTTTTGTGAAAAATGGACTAAATTGTTAAAATGTGCAAATATGAGGGTTAATTTGCAAATAGCTTTAAATATGTGCCTATGGATTGAATTGAATGAACTAGTGAATAAGAGAGTTAATTCTAAATATTTTTAGACCAAGAACCGAGGAAAACGGACTTAGATCACGAGAAAGTGAAAATAACCGAGTAGCCATTTTGTTCGATAAACCAAATCCGAGGTAAGTCACTATGCAAATAAACTTATCTGTATTGAATTGAATATATGTATCCATATGTATATCGATGAAAATGAATGAGTATGAGATGCTAAGTGAGCAAATTTTGAAATAAGTTCGATATAGTGATAAGGCCGAGAAGTCCCGTACGAACCTAGGAATAGATAGGATTAGCTATGTCATGACATAGGTATCGGTTCTATTTTATCATGTAAGACCACGTCCGGGACGTTGGCGTTGATTTGATATTTCGTGTAATACCTCGTCTGGGACGTAGGCATCGATATGTAAAAGACCTCATCTAGGACGTAGGCATCGATATGAACTTTATGAGTAAGACCATGTCTGGGACATCGGCATCATATTGACTCGTGTAAGACCACGTCTGGGACGTTGGCATCGTTATGATCTGTACGTGTAAGACTTGTTTGGGACAGTGGCATCGATATACGAGTACATGTAAGACCTCGTCTAGGACGTTGGCATTGTACTACTATTCCGAGCTTTTTGAGTTTCCTACTAGGTTCCTAAGTGTTCAACGGGCAAGTCTATAATACAAATGGTATATCCGAGCTATGATCAATAAGTGAGTGATTATCCATTTCAGGTACGTTGAATGCATATTAAGTGTGTATAAAAGGTAAGTACCTATATGACATTGATATAAATAAGAGTATGATTGAGAATGAGAATGTGAATCTTAAAATGTTGAATGTGGCAAAGGTGACCATAAGTTTATGAACCAAGTTATATTGTGATAGTTGCTAAGTGATTGATATATATATATATATATATATATATATATGTGCCAATATGTTTATTTGTATATGACTTACTAAGCTTTCGGAAAGCTTACTCTGTGTGTGTGTTTTCTCTGTTTTATAGGTCGTCAAAGCTACTGAAGGCTCAGGATTGTCAAGGATCGCTATCACACTACTAAACTTATTTTAGTACCCTTTTGAAATTGTATATGACTAATTATGGCATGTATAGCCTAGTTAGGTGTATATGTTTATGAAGTGAGCATGGCCATGTGTATTGGCAAGCTTTTGAGTTGATAAATGTTTGACTGAATGAGTTATGAAGCATATATTTAGTATGTTTTGATGCATATGAAATGGTTAAGTTTTGGTTAAGCAAATGGATGATACATGTTTGAAATGATGTAGGATTTAGTTTGTAATTTGGTATGATCGGAATTGGTATTGAATGTATGGATGAAGTGAACCATATGATATGTTTTTGGTTGCCATATATGCATATAATGTTTTGGTATGTATTGCTTGTAGGTGAGGCCCAAAATGGGTGGCATATTCGCCTTGTAAAAAGGCCTATAATGTCACACAGTTGAGGCACACGGGCGTGCCTAAGACCGTGGGTAAATTGGCAGAATGTGGCTTAAACTACACACGGCCTTGGCACGGGCGTGCCTACAGGTCGTACGAGAAATGGCAGTATGTGATCTATGGTACACGGCCTTAGCACACGGGCGTGCTTGGTGACCGTGTTGATTTTGGCATAATACTACCAGGCGGAGGTCGCACGGGTGTGTCATGTAGCCGTGGGTGAGGCACGGCCTACCCCCACGGCCGTGTGTCCCCTGTATGTTAGAAAAGTTTCAAATTTTTATGAAATTACTTATGTGTTTCTATTTAGTACCGACTCGGTTTATAAGCATGCTTAAGGTCTCGATGACCTACTTAAGGGACATTTTGATTGATAGTGATGAATGGTTGAACGATTAATTCTGTAAATGTTTTCGGTCTATCTGGTAACGCCTTTAACCCTAATCTGGTGATCGGACACGGGATAGGGGTGTTACATTTTGGGACCAAAAATCTGAAGTCAAAATATTTATTTTATTATTACATTAAGGTCTACAGCATGAATATATGATGGTTTGAAATTTTCGTTAAGAAATTTTAGCATTTGGTTGCTCAATTTGATAAAAAGGATTAAATCGCGTAAAATGCAAAAGTATTGTTCTATTAGTTAAAAGTTTCTAATAGCTATGGAATCTTAAATTTAAGGTCTTTAAGTGGTAATTAGACCATTTTGATGGTAAGTGGACAATATTGGACATTAAATGGATGATTTAAATGATTTATAGTAAAGGTTAATTTAGCAATTTGGTTAATTAAATAAGTAAAATAACAAAACCACAAAGTGGTCATCTTTTTCCATGTTTTCATCCACCAAAAATTAAAATAAGAATCCATGGAAGCATTCTAGGGTTCCTTCACTTTAAAAGCTAAATTGGTGAGTGATTTTCATTTCGTTTTTGATGATTTTTATGTTTTTGTAGTCGTTGCAACTAGTTCTAGCTAGCGCAGGGACTATTTTACAAAATTGTTAAATATTTTGAATGTTTCCATTGATGAATAAGCATGTATTTTGAAGTTTCTTGATAGATTTTCAATGTTGATTGTGAGTTATACAAGTTTTGTTAAGTGATTTTTAGTGAAAATGAAAAATAGGGATTAAATTGAGAAATGTATAAATTGTGTAGTTAAACTATGAAATAAATGAAAATTATGGGCTACTAGGGGTATAATGGTAATTCAGCTAGCATGGGTTAGTCTAGAATTTCATGAATTTGTGATTTTGTGCAATAAGGACTAAATTGTAAAAATGTGAAAGTTTAGGGGCTAATGTGTAAAATAGATAAAATGTATATTTTGGATGGAATTGAATAATTAGAAGAATAAATAAGCTGATTTTGATTATTTATAGATCAAGAAAAGAGGAATTCAGACTTAGATCGGGGAAAAAGCAATGTAATTAAATAGTAGGTCCGTTTCGTCATTTCTGTAGACTAGGTAAGTTCGTATGATTGAACTTAAATGTGTATTTATTTAATTGAAGGATGGTAATGTGATTGTATTTATCTTATTGGTTAAATTTGGAAGATTTTGAATTAAATGTACAGTTCAAGTAAGAAGAATTGCTAAATAAGACCATAGTTGGGCTATGGCAAATCGGAAAATAAGACCATAACTGGGTTATGGCATGTGAATGTAAGACCATGGCAGGGCCATGGCATTGTATGTGTAAGACCATAGTTTGACTATGGCATCGAAAAATCGATGTACTCATACCGTAAGCATTTATAAACTCGAATGATTTTGATAAGTGAATTGGTGAGAAATAGATACGTATTGGTATAGGTATGTACGGAAAACTATTCGAATAATGAGCTAATGGATGTTGAGAACTTTGTGTTAACTTAGTGATTGATGCATTAATGCAATTTATGTTATCTAGCTAAAAATGTTAATGAATGATGAAATTATTTCATTTTATAAACGAACTTACTAAGCTTTATATCTTACTTTGTTTATTTTTCTATGTGTTATAGCATTTTGAAGCTAGCTCGGATACGGGGATCGTCAGAGACTTCATTGCACTATCGGACATCTATTTTGGTACTTTTGAAGTTGTGTAAATATGGTATATGGCACGTATTGGCTTGAGTCATCTCGGTATGTTTGATGAACATGTATTTTGGTCATTTGAGTTGGCTTATAATGATGAATTTGATGATGTTTATAAATGTACAAATGATTCTATTTTGAGTTTAGTAATTTGCCTATATTGTGTGGTTGAGGTTGAATTTATAATGCTTAATGATATTAGGTAATTTGATTGCTAAAAGGGTTGCTAATTTTAGAAGTTATGTGCTTGTGAATTGGTGAGTGATAATGCATGTTTGGAATGGTTTAGTAAAGTATATGTGATTTTGGTATAGTTAGATGGCAAATTGTAACATATTTGTGACCTATATGGTTAGTAATGAAATGGTATGAATTAAATATTTGTTGATGATATTTGATTGCTTATTTGTGTCTTGAAATGGTACCATTTGAGCTATGTAGGTACATGCAAATTTGGGAATTGGCTTAGTAAATAGCCTATTTTCATCCACACGGCAGAGACACAGGCGTGTGTCTCAGCCGTGCATGACACATGGTTATGTTACTTGGCCGTGTGTCCTCTGGTGTTGAAATTTAAGTGAAGTAATATGCTCCACACGGTTTCACACACGGGCATGTGATTGGCCATGTCGTACAAGTCAATATACCCTCTAATTGACACACGGCCTAGCACACGGGCGTTTGACTTGGTCGTGTTGCATAAGTCAATATACCTTACAAGTTTGACACGACCTAGCACATGGCCTAGCACACGGGCGTGTGTGGCCACTTCAAAGGGCACACGAGCTAGACACACAGTCATGTGGTTGGCCGTTTGACCCGAGTCAGTAAGATCACTTGTTTGGAGACGGGGTAGGACACGGGCTGGGACACGACCATGTGTTCCCATTTTGAATGTCCACACGGGCGTGTCTGGTAGCCGTGTGAGACACACAGCTTGGCCACACGGGCGTGTGTCCCCTGTTTTGAGAAAAAATTCAAAGTTTCGTGAAAGTTACTTGAGTTATCGGTTTAGTCCCGAACCACTCCCAAAGCATGTTTAGGGCCTCGTAGGCTCATAATAGGGATCATGTGATTGAAATTGATTGATGATTGCTTGTAATGTGAGAATTTATGCAGAGTTGAATGTTTAATTGTTTTATAAGTCCAGTAATACTCTGTAACCCTATTCCAGCGATGAATATGGGTGAGGGGTGTTACAATTGGGGCCATTTTTGTATCAGCCCAATTGATAGAATTTGCTTTCAAATGGAACATAAAATTGAACGAGCTTTGATCAAGAATTAGAAGGAAAGTGTTGACTTCAATCTGGAGGAGAATTTTGAGCTTGAAATATAAATATCTAACGTCACTAACCTCGTTAGATATGATATATTTGAGCTCAAAAGTGACATGGATGTTGAGGTAATGCTCGATACGCATTGCTCTATGGGGAATGCTATACTAGAGTTATATGCCCACTTTTTCGTTGTCAAGGAACATAGTCCAAGTTTGACCATAGTTCCAATAAGTTTGTAACACCCCAAACCCGATCAATACACCTCGATCGGATCTGGTATGTCACAGAGTGAAAACGTTTGAATAAACCAGTTACCGGTTGAATTTTATTGAAAATCTGTTGGTTGTTACTAGTTTTCAGAAATCATATGATACTTATTACAAAAAAAACCGAGTGAAATGAGCATGGTTAAGTTGAAACCATTTGCATTTGGAGTGGTTTGAAACTTTAGGTTTGGAATCATCTATGCTAACTTTGTTATTACCTGGTGAATAATGTTACCCGATGGTAACGTTTGAAAAACACGATATAGAGTAAAGTTTTAAAAACATCGATTTAATCCCATTTTCTTAAGCAATATCAAACTATTAATCACATGCATAAGATAGGTAAAATAAAATCCAGAAGTAAAACCCGAAATAATACTTAGCGGCCTTATTACAAAACCAAAACCAAATTGAAGGAAAATAAATAAAATCAAAATAGTACTTTAAAGTCAAAACCCCAAACTAGCATGCATGGCCGCCTCGAGTCCTCCCCGGCTCCATATCTGCAATCTACGCCTCATCTCTAAAATATAAGGGAAGGGGTGAGTCACCGAGACTCAGTGTGTAAATCCCCAACCCGATAGTGCAAGCACTTACGCAAATCATCAGTATAACATGCAAATCATGCAAACCCCATAACCTAACCATCCAATCTCCTTTATCTACCCCGTGTGGTCAAAACCACTGGTGGTCAAAACCACTGGTGACCATAGTCACAAAAATATGTATATCGGTGTGGTCAAAACCACTGGTGACCGTAGTCACAAATCAAGTGATGGGGCCAACCCATCGCGTGGTCAAAACCACTGATGACAATCCCGTAATCAACATGTGGGGCCAACCCACTTTGGTACCAAACCACTGGGACGAGTCACAATATTCATATGTGGTCAAAACCACTGGGACTTAGTCACAAATTATAATATCAAAGACGGGGCCAACCCGTTGTGTGGTCAAAACCACTGGTGATAGTCCAAATAATTCTTCCCTCTCCACTCAACAATCCCACCATCATGTCCATAACAATCGTGGCATAATAACACATGATGATGCAAATAACACATAGCATAACATCAAACAATGACATGATAGCTTATAACGAGATCCATAATTAGGGGACTTACCAGAGTCCATGCTCATGCCCACAAGGCATAACTATCGGTTTTAATGGCTATCACAGAAACACAATAAACATATCATACTAACGAAGTGTGTAAGTGTTACACACCTGACTATTTTCGAATCTAGCAAAATCCCGAAACTACGATCTATTCCCAAACCAATAGAACCCAAAGATCCGAAACGTTTGCCTCCTCCCTTCTCAGATTCGGCAAAGACCTTGTTAATGAACAAAAGCCCATTAAACTTATCTAGAAATCCGAAGGATGGAATAATGCACAATAAGACCCTTACCAAGATCGATTACACCCGAGCCTTTAGGCTTAAATCGCAAGCCAACAAATCCTGGATATCTACTGGACACGGCTACGCTCCTTCCTACAATCGGTTAGACACATCATTAGGAATCCAAAAGCCATTCGGCTTTAGCATGAATCCCAAAATCAAAAGAGATTGTCACTCCCTTACCTTAGTTGACAAATCTCGAAGATCTAGAGGATCTAGATCCAAGCCACGATCCAAACGAATCCCGAGAACCCACACGTTAGCGTCACCCCTTCCTACAATCGGCCAAGTACCACTATTATTGGATTAAAGCCTTCGGTATTAATCACAACAGGAGATATCAAAACCGCAAAACACTTGCCCCCTTACCTTATTGACAGATTCGACCACCAATCACCAAAGTTGGGCACACCCTAGTGATATTTGGGGATTTTGGCTACCATACTAATATAGAACAAGAAAAGGGTTTAAGATCCCAACTTATAACAAATGGAGAAATAGGAAAAGAGAATGGGAAGTGAGATCCGGCCCTAACCAAATCAATCGAGAAAAGAAGAAAAAGAAGTTATACTTACCAGGAGATTCGGCTATGACCCAAAAAAAAGAGATGGATTCGGAAAAGAGGAGAAAACGCAAGAGGAGAAAAACTGAGGAGCAGAGTATTCAGCTTTTCAAGAAGTGGAAAGATGAAGAAGAAAGTGGAGTAGGAATGAATGGATTCGGCAGAGGGGAAGTGACAGTGATTTCGGCACAAGGAGATTGGAAGAAAGAAAAGATGAAGTGAAAAGAGTTGCTTTCGACTTTTTACTGAAACAACAAGAGTGGTTCGGCCAACAAGTAGCAAAGGCCGAATACAAGAGGTCACTTAGAACAGGTTTTGGTTTTGACACTAAACAACAAAAAAAAAAAAAGAAAGACTCCTAAAGCTAGCTGATTTAGCTTTTCCCCAAAGCACATTCGGCCACCCCCCAAAGAACCCAAAACCGATTGCACTCCTCCTCCCCACAGTCCAACTTTTATCCAACACCTTCAAATGAGTTTGATAAGATTCAAGCTCCTAAATTTCCTCACCTTCATCTATTTGACTCCTCGCATCCTTATCCTCCAGAGTCCACCCTGAGCACTCCACTTGCTCAGCTGGGCGTCAAAATAATAAGTAGAAAATGAGATTTCTGCTGCTCGAACCTGAGCTCCCCCTTCCCTGTATGTGGCGTCACTGACTAAGGCCCTAAGTGGCGCCTCCTTGCCACTTTACCAAGGCTTTTCTTGTGTCACAACACACTAAGAATATCTTTTAACCCATAACTCCCTTAGCTCCTTATTCTTAAGCACCAAAACAAAAATTTTAGCCATGACTCGGGCCTAACCCGAGGTCATGCCTAGCCTCCAAAACATGCTAAACTAGCACAGTAAGCATATCGTCACATGCAAACACACAAAATGCAGAGACCCTGATTTAAGGATGTTATAGTTCTACCCCCCTTAAAAATAATTTCAGCCTCAAAATTACCTGGTCAGAAGAGTTGAGGGTATTGCTGCCGCATCACATCCTCTGGTTCTCACATGGCCTCCTCCGTACCATGGTTTCGCCATAACACTTTCACCAAGGGAACTGACTTCCTACGTAATACCTTGACATCCCGATCCAAAATCTGTACCGGTTCCTCCTCGAAACACAAGTCTAAGCTCGCCTCAATCTTCGCAACTGGCACAACGTGTGACGGATCTGATCGATAGTGCCTAAGCATCGACACATGGAAGACGTCTTGAATCTGACACATCGCTCATGCTCCGTAGCCACGATGCCTCAAGTATACTGGCTCAACCTTAAGAATTACGCCCAGACTCGACACGGACTTACTCCCTCGAACCAAACCTCGAAATGCTTTCCTCTACGCATCAATATAACTGGTCCCAACATACTTCTTCTGATAAGCCACCTTGAAATAATCCCAAGTGAGATCATCCGCTGCAGCACCACCCCGAACCGTGAGCCACCACTGGTATGACTCATCTCAGAGAAGTGACACTACCCCTTTTAGTTTCTCCTCAGGTGTCAGATCCAAATCGTCCATGATTCGCCCCATCGCCTCCAACCAATACTTAGCCGTATTGGGCACCACACCAGATACACCTCGGAATACCTCAGCTCCATTGGTTCGGAGTCACTCAGATACAAATTTCTGAGCTCCCGTACCTCCACCTGCTCCAGCCACTCTCTCAAGCACTCGCAGCATCGCCTGCGACACTGCATCATCCCCCGTTTGATCCTGGTACTCAACACTAGCAGCTGGTGGTGGTATCTCATTCTCTGACCCTTGACCAGACCTAACTGGTTTCGATACGGTCATTCTGCCTCTACCACGCCCTCGCACATTACGACCATCTCCCCTAAAACTCATGTATATGGTCGCGATTTAATCTGGCTTTAAAAAAAAAATTTGCATTAGTTTCTATTCCACTGATTACCCATGAGCAAGTTTTATGTAAAAAGTTTAGTAGTAGTTCTTTCTATCATTACAAAGTTTTCGTTTCAAGTCTTCTATCCTAATTCAGTGAATCACATTCATTTATCAATAACATCCTCTACCCACACACCACTTGTAGAGGTATTCTCGTTATTTCACTACCAGGGGGTATTTTGTAATTTAACCTATCGAGGTATTTCAGTAATAAATCAGGGTTAATTTGGAATCCTTTACAAATCATAGGCATTTAGAAATTTCAGAGATTGGGGGTATTTTGGTAATTTCATCAATTAAGGGTATTTTCGTAATTTTCCAGAATATTTTTCCAGGTGATTTAACGAAATAGGGGTATTTTGAAAATTTTCAATTCAGGGGTACTTCAATAATTTTCCATACCGAGGGTATTTCGATAATTTTACAAGTCAGGGGTAATTTGGTCAATTTGCAATCAGGGGTATTTTGGTCATTTTTCAAATCGAGAATTTTTTTTTCGAATTAAGAGTACTTTGGTAATTTCAAAAACCAAGGTTTAATTTTAGAGTTGTTCAAAACAAGGTGGCTGGTCCCTTTCGGGTTTTAGTTATTGAATTTAGCCTGTGAATAAGTCGTCTCAGTTAGGGCGAACCGTCACTACGCACCAGGTAGGATTCGAGTGAAGAGGAGGTGAGTCACTAGGACTGCTTAAATACCAAACTCCCCTTGAATCCATTCCTAGACATGCGCACAACTGTTGCCACACCCTTAACTCAGTGACGTACTCACAGGTTTGTTTAGTTGATCTTTAAGTCTTATGAAATTTTGCGTTTGAGTAGGCTATTCCTAGGGTTCAATAACTCCTAATCTTCTAATCTATGATCCCGAAATACCCATTTCTTCCCCATACAATTCACACAATGGTTAAGGATACTTACCTGGGCGGATTGGTGCCGGAGACCCGGTGCCATGCTGTTCAAACCCTGTACATTTCCCATAAAACTTTTCAAATCCATACTTTTAATCCTTTTCGGCCTCGGGCCCACATTCAAGCTTTTGAACTTGGATCTGATACCAAAATTGTAACACCCCAAACCGGTCAATACACCATGATCGGATCTAGTATGTCACGGAGTGAAAATGTTTGAATAAACCAATTACCAGTTAAATTTTATTGAAAATCTGTTGGTTGTTACTAGTTTTCAGAAATCATACGACACTTATTACAAAAAAAATCGAGTCGAATGAGCATGGTCAAGTTGAAACCATTTGCATTTGGAGTGGTTTGAAACTTTAGGTTTGGAATCATCTATGCTAACTTTGTTATTACCTAGTGAATAATGTTACCCGATGGTAACGTTTGAAAAACCCGATATAGAGTAGAGTTTTGAAAACATCGATTTAATCCGATTTCTAAGCAATATCAAACTATTAATCACATGTATAAGATAAGTAAAATAAAATTCAAAAGTAAAACCTAAAATAATACTTAGCGGCCTTATTACAAAACCAAAACCAAATTGAAAGAAAATAAATAAAACCAAAATAGTACTTTAAAGTCAAAACCCAAACTAGCATGCATGGCCGCCTCAAGTCCTCCCCGGCTCCATATCCGCAATCTACGCCTCATCTCCAAAATATAAGGGAAGGGGTGAGTCACCGAGACTCAGTGTGTAAACCCCCAATCCGATAGTGCAAGCACTTACGTAAATCATTAGTATAACATGCAAATCATGCAAACCCCATAACCTAACCATCCAATCTCCTTTATCTACCCCGTGTGGTCAAAACCACTGGTGGTCAAAACCACTAGTGACCGTAGTCACAAAAATATGTATATCGGTGTGGTCAAAACCACTGGTGACCGTAGTCACAAATCAAGTGATGGGGCCAACCCATCGCGTGGTCAAAACCACTGATGACAATCCCGTAATCAACATGTGGGGCCAACCCATTGTGGTACCAAACCACTGGGACGAGTCACAATATTCATATGTGGTCAAAACCACTGGTGGTCAAAACCACTGGGACTTAGTCACAAATTATAATATCAAAGACGGGGCTAACCCGTCGTGTGGTCAAAACCACTGGTGACAGTCCAAATAATTCTTCCCCCTCCACTCAACAATCCCACCATCATGTCCATAACAATCGTGGCATAATAACACATGATGATGCAAATAACACATAGCATAACATCAAACAATGACATGATAGCTTATAACGAGATCCATAATCAGGGGACTTACCCGGTGTCCATGCTCATGCCCACAAGGCATAACTACCGATTTTAATGGCTATCACAGAAACACAATAAACATATCATACTAACGAAGTGTGTAAGTGTTACACACCTGAATATTTGTGAATCTAGTGAAATCCCAAAACTACGATCTATTCCCAAACCAATAGAACCCGAAGATCCCGAAACGTTTGCCTCCTCCCTTCTTATATTTGGCCAACACCTTGTTAATGAACAAAAGCCCATTCGGCTTATCTAGAAATCCCGAAGGATGAAATAATGCACAATAAGACCCTTACCAATATCGATTACACTTGAGCCTTTAGGCTTAAATCGCAAGCCAACAAATCCAAGAGATCCTGGACACGGCTACCCTCCTTCCTACAATCGGTTAGACACATCATTAGGAATCCAAAATCCATTCGGCTTTAGCATGAATCCAAAAATCAAAAGAGATTGTCATTCCCTTACCTTAGTCGACAAATCTCAAAGATCTAGAGGATCTAGATCCAAGCCACGATCCAAACGAATCCCGGGAACCCACACGTTGGCGTCACCCCTTCTTACAATCGGCCAAGTACCACTATCATTGGATTAAAGCCTTCGGTATTAATCACAACAGGAGATATCGAAATCGTAAAACACTTGCCCCCTTACCTAACTGATAGATTCGGCCACCAATCACCAAAGTTGGGCACACCCTAGTGATATTTGAGGATTTCGGCTACCTTACTAATATAGAACAAGAAAAGAGTTTAAGATCCCGACTTATAACGAATGGAGAAATAGGAAAAAAATGGCAAGTGAGATTCGGCCCTAACCGAATCAATCGAGAAAAGAAGAATAAGAAGTTATACTTACCAGGAGATTCGGCTATGACCCAAAAGAAAGAGATGGATTCGGCAAAGAGGAGAAAACGCAAGAGGAGAAAAACTGAGGAGTAGAGTATTCGACTTTTCAAGAAGTGGAAAGATGAAGAAGAAAGTTGAGTAGGAATAAATGGATTCGGCAGAGGGGAAGTGAAAGTGATTTCGGCACAAGGAGATTGGAAGAAAGAAAAGATGAAGTGAAAAGAGTTGCTTTTGACTTTTATTGAATCAACAAGAGTGGTTCGGCTAACAAGTAGCAAAGGCCGAATGCAAGAGGTCATTTAGAAGAAGTTTCGATTTTGACACTAAACAACAAAAAAAAAAGAAAAAGAAAGACTCCCAAAGCTAGGCGATTTAGCTTTTCCCCAAAGCACATTCTGCCACCCCCCAAAGAACCCAAAACCGATTGTACTCCTCCTCCCCATAGTCCAACTTTCGGCCAACACCTTCAAATGAGTTTGATAAGATTCAAGCTCCTAAATTTCCTCACCTTCATCTATTTGACTCCTCCCATCCTTATCCTCCAGAGTCCACCCTGAGCACTCCACTTTCTCAGCTTGGCGTCAAAATAATAAGCAGAAAATGAGATTTCTGCTGCTCGAACCTGAGCTCCCCCTTCCCTGCATGTGTCGTCACTGACTAAGGCCCTAAGTGGCACCTCCTCGCCACTTTACCAAGGCTTTTCTTGTGTCACAACATACCAAGAATATCTTTTAACCCCTAACTCCCTTAGCTCATTATTCCTAAGCACCAAAACAAAAATTTTAGCCATGACTCAGGCCTAACCCGAGGTTATGCCTAGCCCCAAAACATGCTAAATTAGCACAGTAAGCATATCGTCACATGCAAACACACAAAATACAGAGACCCCGATTTAAAGATGTTACAAAGTTTATTTCTAGAATAGGAATTAGAAAGTCCAAACACACGATTGTGCAGTGGTTCACAGCATTTTTACAAAGCTCATATTAAGAAATGTTAGAATCATCTAATGGAAGACATTCCTTGGTTTTAGCCCTCGATTTCAACTTTGGTGTACAATCAGGGTTAGTTGGTAACTCAAACTTAGAGACCCTGTGAGTCCTTTTGATTTCAACTTTCGAACGGCTATGTTCTATGTTGAAAACATTTATATGGGTATTCCATCAAGTTATACTAGTGGGCAATCTACAAGTAATATAGGTTTTAACATGGGGTTTACGAGAACGGATGATATGCTCCCGACAATCTACACTGGCAAAGGGACATCCAACTCTGGACATACAACTAGGGTTGATAATGAATTGGAAGCTAAGAACGAAAAGAACGAAGAGGAATCTAAAATCGATGTTGATCCAATCCAGGAGTTTGGGTTGAATGGTTTGGAAATTATATTATTTTCTAAACTAGAGGTCGTTCTTACTAAACCAAAAGGGAGTGGTTTTGACAATAAAGGGCCGGGCAATAATGGAGGAGACCATCTAGATTTTACAACATATACACCTCCATCCCACATGCTTAATGTTGACTTTAATGCTTAAGGTGAGTTAGAATTTCCAAAATTTCTCATAGAAGATTAGGCCATGCAAGTTCTTCTACAAATTTTGGTGATTTACAAGTTGGAGTGGGGTTTTCCTCCAAAGAAGCTTTTTTTTTTTTTTTGCTATAGTATGATAAATCTAAATTATATAGGCATTTATAGCATCTTCTAACTAGTAATTCATACAAATTCTAAGTATTTTGGTAGCAATCTTTTTTTTTATTACAAATTTTTAAAGTAGGTAAAATTAAAGATAAATTTGTAATCTTACTTATTTACAAGCTAATTTTACATGTTTTTGCCAATTTGATGCAGTTTGGTGCAATAGAAGAAAAGTGTGTTTTGAAGCTCACCTATTCAATGCTCGATGCTGTAGCATTCCTGCAGCAGAGGCCATGCAGACATGGGTTGATGGCTGATCAGCATGGGACGTCCTAAACTCACTTATTGGAATTTCAAATTCAATTTGACCCAACTCCCAGATGGGTTACTGAAGAGGACAAGCTTGCTACAAAAATTTGAAGCCCTAACCATCCACTAAGGTAAGGAGGAGCTCAATTTGACTGAGGGGAGTCCAACCGTCCATAAATATATTTAATTTAGACACCCAAGACTTGGTAAAATATCACAAATCAGCCAAAATTATTTTCCTATGTGACCATTCAACTCCCCTCCCTATTTCAAGGTGCCTTCCTATGAATCAAGTTTGAACTAGCTAAATTTAACAAAGCCGTCCACCCTCCTTCCTTAACACAAGGGGTCGGCCATTCATGAGAGAAATAAGGGGAATTTTCATGCTAAAAATAGCAAATTTGGGGGCTCCTCACTATAAATAGAGAGGCATTTTCTCTCCATTTCACTCATCCCTCACTTAGCATCTCTTCTCTCTTTTCTCTCTTCTTTGACTTCCCTTTTTCCATTCTTCAAATAGTGTTTGCAAGGCTTTGAGAATAGCCACATTTAGCCATATTAAAAGCTTTTAAGTAGTCACGACAAGAAAAGAAGAACGAAGTAGGAGCAAAGCGAGCTGTGCTTCGGAGAACCATTAGAATGGCTTAGCATTTATTTTACCCTTGAATCTTTTATTTTTTGTTCAATTTAAGAAACATGATTGCAACTAATTTTTTTTATTTTAATATAATCATGATTGCTTAATTTTTTTTTGGTGTTAGAATAATTTAAAATTCATAGCTTAGATTATTTAATTATGTTAGAGATGTTTTGTGCATTTGGTCAATTTACTCATGAAACTAAAATCATGAATATGTTTCTCGGGCATTATGAATGAAGGAAACAACTAGATTAATTAATTAATCTGAATAAGATTTTAATTAATTGACATAACATTTGTATGGTGTATGTTTAATCATTTAGGATTAAATTAGTAATAATATGAAAATATTATTACCTTACGTAACCTTGAATGATGTTTACTTATGAAATTATAAGATTATTAAACATAGAAATTATGCTAGATAGACTTAGTAATTAAATAAGTTTAACATTATAACTTAATTAAATAATGTCAACAAATTATCAATATGTCACGAAATCTCTGTAACAGCCCGATTTTGGGTCTAGTCAGAATAGTAGTTTCGGGACCACAAATTTGATGCAGTAAAATTTGTTTTTATTATATTTTTATGTTCTACAATTTAATGGAATGATTTCGTGAAAATTTCGTTCGAAAATTTTGACGTTTGGGCACTTAATTTAGTTAAAAGGACTAAATTGCAAATAGTGCAAAATGTGTGTTCTATAAGTTAGAGGTGTCTAATTGCTATGAAACTTTAAATAGAAGGTCCCTAGATGGTAATTAGACCATTGGTTAAGTTAGTGGACAAAAATGGTGTAATGCCCCAAATTTGGGCCTAATAGAATTAGGCCCATTGGGCTTGGGCGTGGGAGTGTTTAAAATTTTTGAAAACATGAGAACGACATTAATGCAAGTTGGACCTATTAGGTGAGTGATTTTGGAAGATTAGGGGGCTTCTATTAAGTCCCGGGTTCAAACTTGACTTTAGGAAAATTTTGGTTTTAGGTGAATGAAACCCTGGGTGTTAGAAAGTAGGCTTTAAGAATAAAATATGGAGAAAAATGACATAAAAGGAGTTGTGGCCTAGTGGAAAATGATGCCACATAAGAGAAAAGGGAATGCCAGCACAAGGAAGCAAGGGGTCCAAGGTTCAAGTCTTGGCGCTAGCAATTCTTTTTGTCTTCTTTTAATATGAACTTAGACTTTGGCCCGTAGACTCATATTTAGTTGCGCATGTTTTAAGACAAAAAGGAGCTAGTTGGTAAAGTGTCTAGCGACGTGGATTATGTTACAAGGGAGCCTGAGTTCGAATCCCAGTGCAAGAAAAAAGGGATATTTATTTTGCTAAGTTGGGACAGCTAAAGTTTGTGTTGGAATTAAACTCTTCTGAAGGAGGGATCCCACATCGGAAAGCTAGCAAGAGGGAAGGTGAGAAGCTGGCTTTAAATAGAGCAATCTATGAGGAGAGTAAGCATACCTAGGTTGGCGTTTGGGCATATGAGTGTTCGGAGGGCGGATCAACTCCAGATTCCTATCAAGTGTGTATTTTGCCCTACTCTAGCTATAGAGCGGCAAATGCTGAAAAGCCGATCACACGACGATGGTAGCCACACGAGCGTGCGAGCGCACATGTGGGAGCTTCGACGCTATAGTTGAGGCGACCATGAGTATTCTTGTGGCTTGATGTTGTTTGGGCCAAGTGGTCCCAATGGGCCCGTGGGCCCATATAAAAAAATTGTATAATTGTGTAGTAGATATTGAACTGGTCTATATGAATCTCATATATGTGGCTAGATTTAGGCTAAATGGGCCACACGAGTATGTGGGCCCATTTGGGCCAAGAATGGGCCCTAGGCCCATTCGCATTGTTATATCTGTTTATAATACCCTTGGTTTATAAAATTACCAAAATGCCCTCGATTTGTAAAATTACCGAAATGCCCTCAATTTCTAAAACTATCTAAATGCCCCTAGTTTATAAAATTATCGAAATACCCCTAGTTTGTGAAATTACTGAAATACCTTGGTTTACAAAATTACCAAAATACCCCTGTAGGGTAGAATTACTAAATTACCCCTATATGGTAGAATTATCAAAATACCCCTATAGGGTAGGATTACCGAAATATCCTTATAGGGTAAAATAACTATTTTTCCCTTGTAGGTAAATGACTGATTTAGACCGTGAATTTTATTATTTTGACTATGATTGTATAACTATAAGTTTAACTAACTTGACTGTGGACGTGTGACTGATATGCTGTTAATATATGTTTAGATGATTGTTATTGAGCATGGCCATTTTGCATACATGTGTAATGATTGAGCATGACATACACGACATATTGCGTGGGGTTGGGATTTATATTTTGGAGGAAGTACTGTACTAGTGGCTATGCCACATTTTACTCATTTAGTGGCTTTGCCATGTATACCGATTCTAGTGGCTTAGCCACGTATACCGATTCTAGTGGCTCAGCCACATATACCGTTATTAGCAGCAATGCTGCATTATTGGAGAGCTTGGCTCTGTGCCATCTTGATTATGGATTTGTCCCAATTGTATGTACTCGTGGCTATGTGCCTAACAAATATCAATAACTCTTTGTCAATCATATTTACCCAAACCTGTGTTCCAATTATATTACCGTCACTGATGGCTATGTGCCAAACATAATACAGTTACTAATGGCTCTGTGCCAATTATAATATCGCTATTGAAGGCTTAAGAGCCGCATATGTTCATACTAGCATCTCGACTGTGTTCTTGGTGTGTAGGGCTAGGTGGGTTGACTTGGTCCCCACAAAAGTGTAGAGTTGGTACGGGTGGTGTGTTGGCTGGATCAGGGTGGGATGCATCCTTATACTGTTGCATATCTTTTTATGAGATATGTCACTGTACAGGGCTTAGGCCACTTGTTCTGCTATTGGTTTGGGCTAGGCCCAGTTGATTCTGTTATGGGCTGTGCCCCAAATGATATCGTGGTGGGCTTTGACTCACGTTTGCATTGAACTGACTGTACTGTTACTATTAAAAGGGCTTTGGCCTAAACTGTTTAGGTTTCTATTTCTATATATTGACTGTTACTCTGGTAAGGGGATTACACACTGAGTTTTCACAAACTCATCCAGGTTTAAGCGTGCAGGTAATCCCTGTGCTTAAAGGATTTAGAGTGCATGAGGACTCTTGAGGTGGCCACACGTTAGACATGCTTTAAAGTTAAACTTAGCGAGTTTATTTCATTTTATTTTAATTCATTGGATTAATAATTTTTTTAATAATGCCTCTTTATCTTTAACTTATTATTTCTAATATTTATTTATGATGTTTTCTAACTGCTAAAAGTGGAATACAATTTCCAAAATGATAACTGTTTTCAAAACACTACGTTTTCGCAACGTTTTCAAAATGCTTCTGCAACTCTATTTCTAAACATCACATTTACGTAAATTATTTATTTCAAATATGTTTCCGCAACAAACAAGGTTTTAAAGATAATAATGTTTTCCAAGAATGATTTCTAATAAACCACATTTTGAAAATAAGTAAACAAAATATGAGGTTTTGAATAGTAGGAAGTTTTAAGTTCTTTAAGAAGGGTTTCTAATGAAAGCATGGTTTTCGAAAAACTCTTCAATGTGACACGCTAGATTTGGGCCTAACTTTTAGGCCAGGTTTGGGGTGTTACATTTAATGGTATTAGAGCCAGGTTGCAAAACTCGGCTGTGGGTTGGGCTTTCAAAATTGAATTTTGAAAGTGTCATTTGAAAAAGGCTTAAAGTTCTAAAATGTTGTATTAACTGTTTTTCTGAAAGTGTGGTACACTGAGTCTGTGTCGAATCCGTATGTTTTCTGAATACTCTTGTCTGTTTAGAAATTTAAATACAGTGAGTTAGAAATACGATGATTTCTTTAGGTATTGGACTGTATTTTTGGTATTTATTCTGTGTGTGTTTGGTTTGATGCGAAGTTTGGATATTGAAATTGGTTGTGTATGAGATATCTATTTGCTTTAATGGTGTGGTGTTTTGAGTATGTGTAGGGAGTTCTAAATTCTAGTTAAAATATGATAGGGATATTAGAATCAGAGTGTGCAGCGGCAGCATGGTAGAGTAGTCTGTTTTAAACGACTGTTAGATAGTTGAAAATTTCGAGGATGAAATTTCTTTAAAGGGGGTAAATTTGTAACGCCCCAAATTTGGGCCTAGTAGAATTGGGCCCACTGGGCCTTAGGCGTGGGAGCGTTTAAAATTTTTGAAAACATGAGAATGACATTAATGCATGTTAGACCTATTATGTGAGTAATTTTGGAATATTAGGGGGCTTCTATGAAGTCCCGGGTTCAAACTTGGGCTTTAAGAAGTTTTTAGTTTTAGGTGAATAAAACCCTGGGTGTTAGAAAGTAGGCTTTAATAATAAAATGTGGAGAAAATTAACACAAAAGAAATTATGGCCTAGTGGAAAATGACGCCACATAAGAGACAAGGGAATGACGCCACAAGGAAGCAAGGGGTCCAAGGTTCAAGTCTTGGCGTTGGCAATTCTTTTTGTTTTCTTTTAAGATGAACTTAGACTTTGGCCCGTAGACTTATATTTAGTTGCACATGTTTTAAGACAAAAAGGAGTTAGTTGGTAATGTGGCTAGCGACATGGATTATGTTACAAGGGAACCTGAGTTCGAATCCCATCGCAAGCAAAAATGGATATTTATTTTGCTAAGTTGGGACGGCCAGAGTTTGTGTTGGAATTAAACTCTACTAAAGGAGGGATCCCACATCGAGAAGCTAGCAAGAGGTAAGGTGAGAAGATGGCTTTAAATAGAGCAATCTATGAGGAGAGTAAGCATACCTGGGTTGGCATTTGGGCATAGGAGTGTTCGGAGCGCGGATCAGCTCTAGATTCCTATCAGGTGTGTATTTCACCCTACTCTAACTGTAAAGCGGCAAATGCCAAAAGTAGATCACACGACGATGGTAGCCACATGAGCGTGCAAGTGTACGTGTGGGAGCTTTGACGTAATAGTTGAGACCACCATGAGTATTCTTGTGGGTTGATGCTGTTTGGGCCACGATGGGCCGAAAGGGACCAAGTGGGCCAAATGTGCCCATTGGCCCATATGAATAAATTGCATGATTGTATAGTAAATATTGAACCGGTCTATGTGAATATCATATATGTGGCTAGATTTGGGCTAAATGGCCCACACGAGTTTGTGGGCATATTTGGGCCAAGAATGAGTCCTAGGCCCATTCGCATTGTTATCTTTGGTTATAATATCCTTGGTTTATGAAATTATTGAAATGCCCTCAGTTTGAAAAATTATCGAAATGCACTCGATTTGTAAAATTATCGAAATGCCCCTAGTTTATGAAATTATTGAAATACCCTCAGTCTGTAAAATTACTAAAATACCCCGGTTTGTGAAATTACCGAAATACCCTGGTTTGCGAAATTACCGAAATACCACTATAGGGTAGAATTACTTAATTATCCCTATATGTTAGAATTATCGAAATACCCTTGAAGGGTAGGATTACCAAAATATCCTTATAGGGTGAAATGACTATTTTGCCCTTGTTGGTAAATGACTGATATAGACTGTGAATTTGATTGTTTTGACTATGATTGTATAAATATAAGTTTAACTAACTTGACTGTGGGTGTGTGACTGATATGTTGTTAATATATGTTTAAATGATTGTTACTGAGCATGGCCATTTTGCATACATGTGTAATAATTGAGCATGACATACACAACATGTTGCATGACATACTGTACTGGTGGCTATGCCACATTTTACTGATTTAGTGGCTTTGCCACGTATACCAATTCTAGTGGCTCAGCCACATATACCGTTATTAGTAGCAAGGCTGCATTATTGGAGAGCTTGGCTTTGTGCCATCTTGATTATGGCTTTGTGCCAATCGTATTTACATGTGGCTATGTGGCTAACAGATATCGATGATTCTGTGTCGATCATATTTAACCAAGGCTATGTGTCGATTATATTACCGCCGCTAATGGCTATGTGCCAAACATAATACAGTTACTGATGGCTCTGTGCCAATTATAATATCGCTATTGAAGGGTTAAGAGCTACATATGTTCATACTGGTAGCTCGACTGTGTTCTTGGTGTGTAGGGCTGGGTAGGTTGACTTGGTCCCCACAGGAGTGTAGGGTTGGTACGGGTGGTATGTTGGCTGGATCGGGGTGGGATGCATCCTCATACTGTTGCATATCTGTTTATGAGATTTGTCACTGTACTGGGCTTAGGCCACTTGTTATACTATTGGTTTGGGCTAGGCCCAATTGATTCTGTTATGGTCTGTGCCCCAAATGATATCGTGGTGGGATTTGACTCACGTTTGCGTTGAACTGATTTTACTGTTACTATTAAAAGGGCTTTGGCCCAGACTGTTTAGGTTTCTATTTCTGTATATTGACTGTTACTCTGATAAGGGGATTACACACTGAGTTTTCACAAACTCACCCCGTGTTTAACTGTGCAGGTAATCCCCAGTCTTAGAGGATTTGGAGCTGCGAGGGACTTGGAGGTAGCCACATGTCAGACATGCTTTAAAGTTAAACTTAGCGACTTTATTTCCTTTTGTTTTAATTCATTGGATTAATAAATTTGTAATAATGCCTCTTTATTTTTAACTTATTATTTATGATATTTATTTATGATGTTTTCTAACTGCTAAAAGTGGAAAACGATTTCCAAAACGGTAATTATTTTCAAAACACTACGTTTCTGCAACGTTTTCAAAATGCTTCTGCGACTCTATTTCTAAACATCACATTTTCGTAAATTGTTTATTTGAAATATGTTTCCACAACAAACAAGGTTTTAAAGATAATAATGTTTTCCAAGAATGATTTCTAATAAACCACGTTTTAAAAATAAGTAAACGAAATCTGAAGTTTTGAATAGTAGAAAGTTTTAAGTTCTTTAAGAAGGGTTTCTAATGAAAGCATGGTGTTCGAAAAACTCTTCAATGTGGCACTCCAGATTTGGGCCTAACTTCTAGGTCGGGTTTGGGGTGTTACAAATGGACATGAAGTAAGAGAATTCTTATGTTTCAAGTTAGGGGCATTTTGGTTATTTGGCTAATTAAATGAATTAAAAATCAAATTAAAAGCCAATTTTTTCTCATCTTCCACCCCTTGGACAAAAATTTCAAAAGGAAGACATAGCTAGGGTTTTCCACTTGCCAAGCTCGGTTGTAAGTTCGTTCTAGCCCCGTTTTTAATGATTTTTATGTTTTTGAGATCCTTGTAACTTGATCTACCTATTTTTAGTACTAATCTGAAGTATGATTAAGATCTAGGGTTTGAACCACGTTAGATATTTGTGTATTTTGATGTTTAATGGTAGATTATACAAATTTGAGGTTGGATAAACAACTTTTGCTATGTGATTTTTAATTAAAATGTCAAAAGGACCTATTTGTAAAAGTTATAAAATATGTCGTAAAAGTGTAATGTTGATGTTGTGAGCATAAAAATAGTTCAGCTAGGCTTGTGTATTAAAGAAATTGAACATATTTCATTTTACGAGACTAGGGACTAATATGTAAAATGTTAAAAGTTTAGGGGTAAAATGTAATTTTTTCCATAATGTGATTTTAGGGCTGAATTGAATAATGTGGTGATTGAATGAGTTAAATTTTTTAGTATAGATCAAGAAAAATGAGGTACGGACCTAGACCGAAGGAAAAATAAAGTATTTGACGAATAGGTAAAATTCAACTATTTTTGTACCGAGGTAAGTTCGTGTGTAAATAATGCAATGTTATATTTGTATGTTTATGTTTTAATATTTTATGAAATTCATATTGATTCTATGAGTATATTCGATGAAGTTTCGGCAAAAGAAAAATCCCGGTTGAACCTTAGGAATAGATTAGCATACAAGTGACATGTCACTAGGAACCCATGTGATTATGTGATTTATGTATCCCAGGTGCTGGTCCTATATGTCTTATCGGTGGATGGGTATACCAACATATGTTACGAATACCTGACAGCTTGTGTGAGCAGTCCCGAGAATAGCTCAAGAGAGAGCTTATATATGTTATGGGATTTGTGGTAGCATTGGCTACATATATAGCACTTATGTGCAAAGTTTTTCATCTATCTGATAGTATTCCAAGTGGTTCAACGGGTATGACAAAGATGAGAAAGTATGTGATTATATTATGAGTTGGTATAGGTATGTACGTAAAACTCAAAGGAAATGAATTCGATATATGATAAACTATTGGTAAGAATGTGATTGAGTATGTTATGTTCATGAGGTTTTAATGACATTTAGGTTGATATACGTATGTTACTTATATGGCTATTATATGGTCTATGATGGTTATTATTTGCATATGAACTTATTAATCTATATAGCTTACTGCATTTTCTTTCCCTTGTCTTATAGTATCACCAAGCTAGCTCGGGATTGGAGATCGTCGGAGATCCATTCACACTATCAACTAATATTTTGGACCCAATGAATTCAACATTTTGAGTTATGGCATGTATAGGGAATTTGGTCATTTTGTTATGTGTCATAATTGATTTGGCCAAATGTGTTGGCTTATATTGGTTGAAAGTTCATTTTGTATAAAGCAATTGAAAATTGGCTACAATTGGTATGAGCAATTTATATGATAATGTCTTTCTTAGATGTGGGAATTTACATGATTTGGGTTGATAAACATGTGATGTTTGTTATGATAGATGGTAGCATGTGAATAATGAGTTGATGTCTTGATTGTGGCTGATTTGGTTGTATATAATATTTTTGGATTGGTGCCATATGATGTTGTGCATGTATGTAGAAGTAAGGGTGGCAAAATGGCTTGGTAAATAGCCTTATTGTTTTGCATATGGGTAGACTCACAGGCGTGTGTCTATGCCATGTGTGACACAATGTCTGCCCCACGGGCATGTGTTTCGGCCGTGTGTCCCCTGCACCTTAATTGTTGCAAAATAGAATGCAGAATTGATCACACAAGCAGATACACGGGCGTGTGTCTCCACCGTGTGAAGTCTGCACCTATTTTAAGAAAAATTATGGAAATTAAACCGACCACACAGCCTAGCACATGGGCGTGTGACACAAGTCAGAGAGCACCCTATTTGGAAAATGACCTGTAGCACGGGCGTATCCCTTGGACCACAAGGGCGTGTGAGCCTTATAACATGAAAAATTTTTAAGTTTTGTAAAACTTTCTAAAGTTTTCGATTTAATCTCGAACCACTTCCAAAAGATGTATTAAGCCTCATATGCTCATTTTAGGGACGATATGGATGTGTATGAAAGTTTTAATTTGTATGGAAATTTATGACTCAAAATGTATGTTTAATTGTATTTATGTCTGGTAATGTCTCATACCCTATTCTGGCGTTGAATACGGGTAAGGGGTGTTACATTTAGTGGTATCAGAGATACAATTTAGTCGATTCTCGAACTAACCTAGCATGTGTAAAAGTCTAGCTATACATGCGATAAATGAACTACGATAGTATGATGGCTCCTGACAATTTTAAAATGTGTTTTCATATAGTAAATGGATCCCAATCGAGCTGAAGCTGATGACGTAGAAAGTAATGCGTCGGCCCCCGCTTAAGGGGTATTGCCATCTAAAAGTAGACCTCCCACGATTAGTCAGAAATGAGTAAAAGGGGGTAGGGTAGCCTTCCTCCACACGATGAATGAGTGATATATGAAATTTATTCAAACAAATTCAAATGCTCAACCCCCAAACCCATCTATTCATCAGCCAGTTCCCGTAGGTCCACAAGGTATGGAATTGATGAGCTTGAGTAAGCCACCGGTTGATAAGATCCAAAAGCATGGGGCTAAAGATTTTAGAGCAAATGTCAATGATGATCCTGAAAGGGCAGAATTCTGGCTCGAAAACTCCATCAGGGTATTTGATGAACTATCATGCACACCGGATGAATGTCTGAAATGTGCTATGTCACTTCTAAGAGATTTAGCATACCGGTGGTGGAAAACCCTTGTGTCAGTAGTACCGAGAGAAAGGGTTAATTGGGAATTCTTCCAAGATGAGTTTAGGAAGAAATATATCAACCAATGATTTATTGATAGAAACGCAAGGAGTTTTTAGAGCTGAAATAGAGCCGAATGTCGACAACCGAGTACAAGCGAGAGTTTGTTAGGCTCAGCAAGTATACTCAAGAGTGTGTTTCCATTGAGACTATCATGTGCAAAAGGTTCGAATATGGGTTGAATGAGGATATCCGATTGTTAGTTAGAATCCTTGAGTTGAAAATATTTGTGGTACTATTCGACCGAGCTTGTAACGCTAAAAAATTAAGCAAAGAGAAAAGAAAAGCCGAGTCTGAGGCTAGGGATGCAACAAAAAGGCCGATGAGTAAGTCATTTCAATCTCAGTCTATGGAACCGAGATATTTGTATGCTTGATCGAGTACTTCAGCTGGGTATCCGAATAGGGATCGTAGGAAGCAGTCCTTGGGTTCTAACGCCCAAACTACATCAGTAGCGAGCATTGGTAATGTTAAGTTTGGTAGGCCTAAATGTTAACACTGCAGCAGACGACACCCCGGTGAATGTAGAATGTACGATCGGGCTTATTTTAAGTGTGGCTCTCACGACCACTTTATCAAAGATTGCCCAGAGATGATCGAAAATGATAAGTTTTAGACTGCAAGATCGGACAACACTGCATCTAAAGGGAGACCACCAAGGAAAATGGGAAATAGAGCTAGTAGTAATTATGTGACAGAAGACACAGCTATAAGATCTGAGGCTAGGGCACCTGCTAGAGCCTATGCTATCCGTGCTCGCGAAGAAGCGACATCTCCCGATGTTATCAATGGTCCTTTTGCTCTCTATAATTCTAGTGTAGTTGCATTGATTGATCCTGGATCGACTCATTCTTATGTTTACATAAAATTGGTAGCTAGTAAGAACTTTGCTATTGAGTTTACTGAATTTGTGATTAAATTGTCAAACCCCTTAGGCAAATATGTGCTAGTTGATAAAGTTTGCAAGAATTTTCCATTGATGATTCGAGGTCACTGTTTTTCGGCTGACCTAATGTTGTTGCCATTTGATGAGTTTGATGTCATTTTGGGTATGGATTGGTTAACACTGCATGATGTTGTAGTGAATTGTAGATGAAAATTTATTGAATTGAAATGTGAGAATAGTGAAATTCTTTGAATTGCTTCAGATGAGTCGTGTAACATCCTGAAAGTGGGCCTATGTAATTTTGATTTAATTATACGAAATGGTATGACTTATGTATTATGAATGTATGATGAACATTTTTGGAAACTTGGAAATGTTAAGTTTAAAAGAGGAAAGTGAATGTTTTGGAAACCTGGAAATGTTAAGTTTAAAAGAGGAAAGTGAATGTTTTGGAGACCTGGAAATGTTAAGTTAAAAGAGGAAAGTGAACATTTTGGAAACTTGGAAATGTTAAGTTAAAAGAGGAAAGTGAACATTTTTGGAAACCAGCAAATGTAAGGAAATGTTAAGTTTTAAAGTTTAAAAAGAGGAAACTAAGGCAAGGTGACCTTAAGAAAATTAATAGGAGGAATTTGACACACAAATAGGCTTGGAAAAGTGGCCTGAAGATATCACTTGAGGCCCAGGTAGGTGACGCCACATACAAGGGTATTGGACCTAGGTTCGAGTCACTTAGGGAGCAAATAAAGGAGTTTTTTTTGCTACAAAGAGCATGGAAGGGGACGCACTAAGGAACCCAAGGGAAGAGTTTTATTCTTTTAAATTTCGTTTAAATAGGAGATAAATAATAGATTTATTTATCATTATTTTAGGAGATAATTATTGGATTTATTCTTTTAATAAAGTGATAATTCAAAGGATAAAGTAATCAAAATAGAAGAGTGGTGGCCAAGTAAGGGATTCTCGAGTAGTAATTTTGCTATAAGAGGGAAAGAATAGGGCTACTCATCAACTTTTCTTCCTCCTCTCTCTCTCTGCCGAATTTTTAGTGCTCCTCTCTTCTCTTCTCTTTCATTTGTTGTCAATCTATAGTCCACCATTGCCAAAATTCTCAAGTTTTCTTTTCTTTATTTTTGTGGAAACCGAATACCCCAAGAGAACCCCTAGCCGACTTCTCCATTAAATCCCAAAAGTCAAACCTTATCATCTAGCCATCAAGGCCGATTCTTTAAGGGGCTTTTAACAAGGGTGCTACCGATTTCTTAAAAGGGTAAGATCCAGAATTGGTTTCAATTCTTTTATATTTTAGGCCTATCGAAAATCTAAGGACTAATCTCTATTATTGATTTTGGTAGAATTATGGAAGGTGTATTCGGATTTAAGAATTGTCAACTACAAGAAGGTATCTTTCGGGATTTCAAGGATCTAAGGTAAGACATATGTATATTCACCAAAGGCCATGTTTTATGTTTTAATGTTTGATTAAATCTAACATATGGTTATAGGAATTTCGACAAAGATTAAGGAAGCAAGGATCCAATTCGGATTTAAGAAGGTAAGCACCTATGCATATTCGGCTAAAGCCTAGATTAGTATTTAGATCTGCTCTTTAAATGTTCAAAAGCCGAAAACTAACCAAGTTAATTGATTCAATGCCTGGCCGAATACAAGGAGGAATAAAGCAAAGATTTTGGGATTGGTTGGTGTCCCAATCGGCAACAAGGTAGGTTTTAAGAATACAAATCCTACTAGGATTTGGTTTTATAGCCGAATAGGCTTTATGCTAATATATTAGGGTTGGTCGAATGTAGGAATTGAGATCTAAGGCAAGAGATCGATTTGAGATATCAGTGAATCACTAAGAAAATCAGGTGTGTACCCTACCCTAAGTTTTAATACGTTCATGGCTATGTTTAAAATTAATTGTGTTATTAAGAATGTGAAAAGCATGGCTAAGGTACCATACAATGGTACAAAGTACTGTGCACGCTTCCTACTCCTACTAGGATTATGTTAAATATCACATTACACACATATGACATTATAAGAATGTGAAATAAGAATTTGGCATGTTAATGCATGATATGTATGATATGGGGCATATGGGTTATATGAAAAGGGAAGTTAATGTGGTGACCTAAGACCACAAAATCAATGTGGTGACCTAAGACCACGTCAAACCGAATGTGGTGACCTAAGACCACAAATTCTAAATGTGGTGACCTAAGACCACGAATTTTTATAAGAGGCGATGAGCACGCCATTGCAATGAGTGCCTTCGATGGTGTGTAGCGGATGGAGGGTTGACTTAGTAGTCCCCACTGCATGTAATGGTATGGGTGGTGTGTAGCAGATGGCATATAGGTTTGGGTTCGGTTGCATCATATTGTTTAAATGCTTTATGAACATGTATGATATTGTATGCCCGAAATATTAAATTTTAGTGTTGGTTACACATTGAGTCTCATCGACTCACCCTGTTGTGGGATTACTTTTCGTGTGACGACCAAAGGATGGACCCGGCCTGGCAGATGATTAGTGGAGGCCATGTGAAGTTCAGATTTCTTTTATTTAGACTATTTTATTTTAAGTATTTTGAATTTAAATTTTAGGAATTATTTCATGTAATAAGGCTTTAGTAGAATTATTTTATTTTGTTTTTATTTGTTAAGCTTACAAACCATTATTCATTAAATGATTAAGTAATTATTTTTTAAAAAAAACGAAGTCCAAATGTTTTGTCACCTAAAGTAAAGGATTTTAATAATGAAATAAACTTGTTTTCAACTCAAGCCCAACCCAAAACGATCTTTCTTTCAAAACACACAAGTTTTCCTATGTAACAAAAGAAATTGAAATGGTTTATACCAGGGAACATACCAGATCCGGTCAAGGCTCGTGGGTCGGGTTTGGGGTGTTTCAATTTGGTATCAGAGCCCAGTTTTAAACTCTTGGCCTTGGGTTTAAGGCCCAAAATGTTTTCAAGGTTAAGCCCAAAAGAAATTTTGTGAGTAAAACAGGTTTTTCTGGCATGGCCCAACTAAGTCTCCGACCCGAAGTCCACCAGGTAAGTACTTCTATCCATTGTGTGATTTATGTTATGATTTGTAGAAGGGTAGAAATAGAATGGAACGTAGAATAGAGATTAAGTACATTGAACCCTAGGACTAGTATACCCCAACAAAAAAATAAGACTTAAATGCCTAACTAAACAAACCTGTGGTTAAGTCGCTGAGTTAGGGTGTGGTAACCATGGTGAGCATGTCTAGGATTGGTTTCAGTGGGAGCTTGGTATTTAAGCAGTCCGTGTGACTCACCTCCTCTCCATTCGAATCCTACCTGGTGCGTAGCTACGGTTCATCCCAACCAAGAGGACTTATACACGGGCTAAACCCCTAACTAAAACCCGAAAAGGACTAGCCGTATTTTATGGAAACCCTAGTTTTAAAAAAAAAATTCTAAATTGCCCTCTTGATTTGAAAAAGACTATTTTCATAAATTTTCTTGAAATATTTCTGATTTACAAATTTACTAAAATACCCCTAGTAGTAAAATTACAAAAATGCCCTTGTTTAAGAAATTTTCAAAATACCCACAACTCTTAACAAAATTTCATTTTTTTTAATAAAATGTTCAAAAACCCTAATTTGCAAAATGAAAAAATACCTTATTTTTTAAAAAAATCGTAATTTACCCTACCCAACAAATTACCGAAATACCCCTGAGTTACAAAATTACCGAGCTAATTTCGATCTTCAAAAAAATTTTGCAACAACACTGATTTGGAAAATAAATTCTCAAAAACAACCCTCAAGTTTTGTAAATTCCAAAATATCATTGATTTGTTAAGATTTACAAATTCACCGGGTTAATTACCAAAATACCCTCGGATTTCAAAATTTTCCAATATACCCCCCAGGAATGCAAAAAATTTCCAGAATACCCTCATTGACAAAAACATCAAGCAACCTTGTTTTGATAAATTGCGAAAAATACCCCTGGGTAGTGGAAAAACAACAATAATGAAAACTATAACATTTCTCTGAATGAACGAAAGTTCATAATTGTTTGATGGATGTATGAATGTAAAGACTGTGTGCATGTATGAATACGAAAGAACCACTCCTAAAATTCTTTTCATAAAACTTCTTGACGGATAATCAGTGGAATAAAGGCTAATTTATAAAAATTTCTTAATCAGATTAAAGCGCGTCGTTAGAAATGAGTTCTAAAAGACGTGGTTGCAATGTACGAGGACGCGATCGAGGTAGGATAACCGTGTCGGAACCCGTTAGATCGGGTCAAGGATCTGATAATGAGGTACCACCGCCACCACCACCAGCTGTTGGTGTTGAGCAACAGGATCAGACGGGAGGTGAGGCTATATCACAGGCTGTGTTGTGAGTTCTGGAAATGGTGGTTGGCGCGGGTGGAAATATGAGCTCGGAAGTTAGTGCCGAGAGACTCCGGGCCAACGGAGCTGAGGTGTTCCGTGGAGTATCTGGTGTGGTACCCAGTACAGCTGAATACTGGTTGGAGGCGACCGAGCGCATTATGGATGAGCTCGATCTGACTCTTGAGGAGAAGTTAAAAGGAATGGTGGCACTGTTACGCGATGAAGCATACCAATGGTGGTTAACAGTTTGGGATGGTGCCCCAACTGAGGATTTGACCTGGGAATATGTTAAGGCGGCATATCGGAAGAAGTATGTTATATTGATGAGCAGAGGAAGGCTTTTCTAGGATTGGTTCAAGGGAACAAGTCAGTAGCAACATATGAAGATGAATTTCTGAGGTTAAGCCGATATGCCCGAGGAGTAGTGGCTACGGAGCATGAGCGGTGTGTTCGGTTTGAAGACGGTTTAAGGGATGATCTAAGGTTATTGATAGCTCCACATTAGGAGCGGGAGTTTTTCACATTGGTAGAAAAGGCTAAGGTAGCCGAGGGAATCAAGAACTCGGTTAAGCAGAGCTCTGATAGGAATAGACCCAAATGGGGTTATGGGTCATCAGGATCATCGGAAATGTGTAGAAAAGCCCCAGAGCTGATGGGCTGAGGGGTCAGCATGTTGGTACAGGAGGGCAGTATCGTCCGTGTGATCAGTGTGGAAAGAAACATTTAGGCGAATGCTGGAAGAAGACAGGTGGGTGTTTTAGATGTGGGTCAAAGGACCATATGATCAAGGACTATCCAAAGAGATCAGATGAAAAGCAGCCAACAGCTCAGAATGTTAATCAGGCTGGTAGAGGTGGACAGCAGCCTCAGCGAGGTCGTGGTCCAAATAATCGAGGAAATGGTAGAGGACATGGAACACCGTGCCGAGGTGTTGCTATCTCGAGGCAAGGCGCCTGTGTTTGATTTATGCGGTTCACGGAGGAGGATGGAGACGACCGGACGTTATAATCGGTACGTTCCTCATTCATGGCAAGCCCTATTTTGCTTTCATTGATGTGGGTTCGACCCATTCTTATGTTGCTTGTAGTGTAGTGGAAACACTAGGCCTAGACTCTGAACTTTATGATAGGGAGATGACTGTAGTAAGCCCATTAGGCCAAACTGTATTGGTGGATAGGATCATTCGGAGTGTATCCTTAGAAATTCAGGGAGTGAGCTTTCGGGCTGACTTAATGGAGTTACCCTTCGGAGAATTTGACCTCATACTTGGTATGGATTGATTAGTGGAGCACCGAGCCGTGTTGGATTGTGCGGCTAAATGAATGGAACTAAGGACCGGAGGATGAAGTGGTAGTAATGATAGGAGAAAGAAGAAACTACTTGTCTAATGTAGTTTCGGCACTAAAGGCTGAAAAGATGGTTCGTAAAGGGTGAGGGGCGTTTCTAGCCTTCGTAAGTGCGTTGGATGGAAAGGAAGAAGGTGTTAGTGGAGTTAGAACGGTAAGGGACTTTGAGGATGTGTTCCCAGAGGAATTACCAGGATTACCCCCAGATAGGGAGGTGGAGTTTGGAATAGACTTGCTACTGGGAATAGCTCCTGTGTCAATCGCTCCATACCAAATGGCACCGAAGGAGTTGATGGAGCTAAAGGCTCAAATCTAGGAATTACTTGACCGTGGGTTTATCCGGCCCAGTGTGTCTCCGTGGGGAGCACCGGTCTTATTTATGAAGAAGAAGGACGAAACTATGCGTATGTGCATAGACCATCGTCAACTGAATAAGCTAACCATCAAGAACAAATATCCTTTCCCTAGGATTGATGACTTGTCCGATCAGCTTAAGGGGGCGACAGTGTTTTCAAAGATCAACTTAAGGTCAGGATATCATCAGTTGAAGGTGAAAGAGGTGGATATCCATAAGACAGCCTTTAGGATAAGATACGGCCACTATGAGTTTGTGGTAATGCCGTTTGGGTTGACAGAGGCCCCAGCCGCATTCATGGATATGATGAACCGGGTGTTTCAACCTTACTTAGATAGGTTCGTCGTGGTGTTCATCGACGACATCCTCGTATATTCTAAGACTGAAGAGGAGCATGATGAGCATCTCCAGATTGTGCTACAAGTATTGAGGGAGAAGAAGCTTTATGCCAAATTCAGCAAGTGTGAATTTTAGCTTAGGGAAGTTACTTTCTTAGGGCACATGGTGTCTGCTGAAGGAATAAGGGTGGATCCCAGGAAGATTGAAGCAGTGTTGGATTGGAAACCACCTAAGTCAGTGGCGGAGATTCGTAGCTTCTTGGGATTGGCAGGCTATTAAAGAAGGTTTGTGGAAAGATTTCCGTCAATAGCCTCACCATTAACAAAGTTGTTGAGGAAGGAAGTACCCTTTGTATGGACAGATAAGCAGTAAAAGAGCTTTGAGAAGCTTAAAGAAGTATTGACGGAAGCTCCAGTGTTGATTCAGCCAAAGGCAGGAAAGGATTTTACGATGTATTGTGACGCTTTCCATACAGGTTTGGGTGCGTATTGATGCAAGACGGAAAGGTAGTCGCATATGCTCCCGATAGTTGAGGCCACATGAGGTGAATTACCCGACGCATGACTTGGAATTAGCGGCAGTGGTCTTCGCTCTTAAGGTGTGGAGACACTACCTTTATGGTGAGAAGTCGACGATCTACACAGACCACAAGAGTCTTAAGTATTTGCTGACTCAGAAGGAGTTAAACTTGAGACAGCGAAGGTGGGTTAAATTACTGAAGGACTATGACTGTTCGATAGAATATCACCCGGGCAAAGCAAATGTAGTGGCGGATGCCCTAAGTCAGAAGGTTGTGTCGGATCTGAGGGCAATGTTTGCACACTTGAGTTTGTATGATGATGGAAGCCTATTGGCAGAGTTGCAAGTCAAGCCGACGTGGTTGAATGAAGTGAAAGAGGGACAGTTGGCTGATGAGGACTTAAGTGCTAAGCTACAGCAAGTACAGAATGGAGAGTTAGAGGACTATGGTGTTAGTGATGAGGGAGTATTGTGTTTCAAAGGAAAGGTATGTATGCCGAGGGATGAGGAGTTAAGACAGAGGATTCTTCGGGAAGCGCATAGTAGCCCTTATGCTATGCATCCCGGAGGCATCAAGCTAAACAGGGATCTAAGGGAACAGTTTTGGTGGACTGGTTTGAAAAAGGAAGTTACTGAACTCGTTGGCAAGTGTCTGACGTGTCAGCAAGTTAAGGCTGAACACCAAGTTCCATCGGGATTGCTTCAGCCAATCGAGATTCCACAGTGGAAGTGGGAAAGAATTACCATGGACTTCGTTAGTGGGCTTCCCCTTATGCCTACTAAGAAGGACTCGGTATGGGTAATAGTGGACCGTCTAACCAAGTCCGCGCATTTTATCCCAGTAAGAGTTGATTATTCTCTTCAGAAGTTGGCTAAGCTATATGTGGCGAAAATTGTAAGGCTACATAGAGTGCTGGTGTCTATCATTTCGGATAGAGACCCAAGATTTACGTCTCGATTTTGGAGGGCACTTCATCAAGCTTTAGGCACTAAGTTGGATTTTACTACGGCTTTTCATCCACAGTCGGACGGGCAATCTGAATGGGTAATCCAAGTTTTAGAGGACATGTTGAGGGGCTGTGTGATGGATTTCAGGGGAAGTTGGGAAGAGTATTTGCCTTTAACCGAGTTTGCCTACAACAATAGCTATCAGGCAAGTATTCGAATGGCACCATATGAAGTGCTGTATGGTCGAAAGTGTCAGACTCCTACATGTTGGACGGAATTGAGAGAACGTCGAGTTTTGGGACCCGAGTTAGTGGTAGAATCTGAAGAGAAAGTTGAGATTATTCGTGCACGATTGAAGGAAGCATCTAATAGACAGAAGTCATACGCAGATCTTAAACGGAAGGAAATTGAATTCACTGTGGGAGACAAAGTATTCCTGAAGGTTTTGCCTTGGAAGAAGGTGATGAGATTCGATCGGAAAGGAAAGCTAAGCCCAAGGTTTATAGGACCCTATCGGGTGTTAAAGCAAGTTAGACCAGTGGCATACCGGCTAGAGTTGCCACCAGAGTTGCAGCAGATGCACGACGTATTCCATGTATCCATGCTACGTCGCTACCGATCGGATCCATCTCATGTGGTACCAGTTGAAGAAGTGAAGCTAAGGCCAGACTTATCCGACGAGGAAGAGTCGATTCAGATCTTGGAACGAGACGTGAAAATCTTATGGAGGAAGTCAGTTTCTCTGGTCAAAGTGTTGTGGCGCAATCATGGATCGAAGAAGCTTCGTGGGAGCCAGAAGATGCAATACGACATCAATACCCTCATTTATTTTAGCCAGGCAATTTCGAGGATGAAATTTATTTTAAGGGGGGTAGAACTGTAACATCCTGAAAATTGGCCTATGTAATTTTGATTTAATTATATGAAATGGCATGACTTATGTATTATGAATGTATGATAAACATTTTTGGAAACATGGAAATGTTAAGTTTAAAAGAGGAAAGTGAATGTTTTGGAAACCTGGAAATGTTAAGTTAAAAGAGGAAAGTGAACATTTTGGAAACTTGGAAATGTTAAGTTAAAAGAGGAAAGTGAACATTTTTGGAAACCTGGAAATGTAAGGAAATGTCAAGTTTTAAAGTTTAAAAAGAGGAAACTAAGGCAAGGTGACCTTAAGAAAATTAATAGGAGGAATTTGACACACAAACAAAGCTTGGAAAAGTGGCTCAAGATATCACTTGAGGCCTGTAGGTGACGCCACATACAAGGGTATTGGGCCTAGGTTCGAGTCACTTAGGGAGCAAATAAAGGAGTTTTATTTTTTGCTACAAAGAGCAGGAAGTGGACGGCACTAAGGAACCCAAGGAAAAGTTTTATTCTCTTTCAATTTCGTTTAAATAGGAGATAAATAATAGATTTATTTATCATTATATTTAGGAGATAATTGTTGGATTAATTCTTTTAATAAAGTGATAATTCAAAGGATAAAGTAATCAAAATAGAAGAGTGGTGGCCAAGTAAGGGATTTCGAGTAGTAATTTCGGCTATAAGAGGGAAAGAATAGGCTACTCATCAACTTTTCTTCCTCCTCTTCTCTCTCGCCAATTTCTTAGTGCTCTCTCTCTTCTCTTCTCTTTCATTTGTTAAGTCGAATCTATAGTCCACCATTGCCAAAATTCTCAAGTTTTCTTTTCTTTGTTTTGTGGAAACCGAATACCCCAAGAGAACCCCTAGCCGACTTCTCCATTAAATCCCAAAAGTCAAACCTTATCATCTAGTCAACAAGGCCGATTCTTTAAGGGCTTTTAACAAGGGTGTCACGATTTCTTAAAAGGGTAAGATCCAAAATTGGTTTCAATTCTTTTATATTTTAGACCTATCGAAAATCTAGGACTACTCTCTATTATTGATTTTGGCGAATTATGGAAGGGTGTATTCGGATTTAAGAATGTCAACTACAAGAAGGTATCTTTCGGGATTTCAAGGATCTAAAGTAAGACATATGTATTTTCGGCCAAAGGCCATGTTTTATGTTTTAATGTTGGATTAAATCTAACATATGGTTATAGGAATTTCACAAAGATTAAGGAAGCAAGGATCCAATTCGGGATTTAAGAAGGTAAGCACCTATGTATATTCGGCTAAAGCCTAGATTAGTATTTAGATCTGTTCTTTAAATGTTCAAAAGCCGAAAACTAACCAAGTTAATTGATTCAATGCCTAGCCGAATACAAGGAGGAATAAAGCAAAGATTTCGGGATTGGTTGGTGTCCCAATCGGCAACAAGGTATGTTTTAAGAATACAAATCCTACTAGGATTTGGTTTTATAGCCGAATAGGCTTTATGCTAATATATTAGGGTTGGTCGAATGTAGGAATTGAGATCTAATACAGTAGATCAGATTTTGAGATTTCAGTGAATCACTAAGCAAATCAGGTGTGTACCCTACCCTAAGTTTTAATACGTTCATGGCTATGTTTAAAATTAATTGTGTTATTAAGAATGTGAAAAGCATGGCTAAGGTACCATACAATGGTACAAAGTACTCAAGTACGTTTCCTACTCCTACTAGGATTATGTTAAATATCTGTTACGACACACATATGACATTATAAGAATGTGAAATAAGAATTTGGCATGTTAATGCATGATATGTATGATATGGGGCATATGGGTTATATGAAAAGGGGAAGTTAATGTGGTGACCTAAGACCACAAAATCTGAATGTGGTGACCTTAGACCACGTAAAACTGAATGTGGTGACTTAAGACCATGAATTCTAAATGTGGTGACCTAAGACCACGAATTTTTATAAGGGCGATGAGCACGTCAACTGCAGCGAGTGCCTTCGATGGTGTGTAGCGGATGGAGGGTTGACTTAGTAGTCCCCACGGTGTGTGTGATGGTACGGTGGTGTGTAGCGGATGGCATATAGGTTTGGGTTCGGGTTGCATCATATTGTTTAAATGCTTTATGAACATGAATGACATTGTATGCCCGAAATATTAAATTTTAGTGTTGGTTACACATTGAGTCTGCCGACTCACCCGTTGTGGGATTACTTTTCAGTGACGACCAAAGGATGGATCGGGTCAAGTGATGATTAGTGGAGGCCATGTGAAGTTTAGATTTATTTTATTTAGCCTATTTTATTTTAAGTATTTTGAATTTAAATTTTGGGAATTATTTCATGTAATAAGGCCTTAGTAGAATTATTTTATCCTGTTTTTATTTGTTAAGCTTACAAACCTTTATTCATTAAAAGATTAAGTAATCATTTCATTTTTTTTTTTTAAAATGAAGCCCAACGTTTTGTCACCTAAAGTAAAGGATTTTAATAATGAAATAAACTTGTTTTCAACTCAAGCCCAACCCAAAATGATCTTTCTTTCAAAACACACAAGCTTTCCTAAGTAACAAAAGAAATTGAAACGGTTTACACCGGGGAACATACCAGATCCGGTCAAGGCTCGTGGGCCGGGTTTGGGGTGTTTCAAGTCGGGTGAGTTATCGATTGTGATTTCCTCAATGACTGCCCAAAGAAATGTGAGAAAGGGTTGTGAAGCTTATCTAGCTTATGTGTTGAATACAAGAGTGTCTAAAATAAAGATTGAATCAATACTGGTAGTTTGTGAATATCCGGATGTGTTTCCAGAAGAGTCACCTGGGTTACCTCTGATTAGAGAGGTTGAGTTTAGTATTGATTTAATGCCAGGGACTTCACCGATATCAACCGCTCCTTATAGGATGGCTCCAACTAAATTGAAAGAATTGAAAGCTCAGTTGCAAGAGTTGACAAATAAATGTTTTGTAAAACTGAGTTTTTCACCGTGGGGTGCACAGGTGTTATTTGTCTAGAAGAAAGATGGACCCATAAGACTTTGTATCGAATACCGATAGCTCAACAAGGTGACTATAAAGAACAAGTATCCTTTTCCAAGAATTGATGACTTGTTTGATTAGTTGAAAGGGGCAAAAGTATTTTTAAAGATTGATTTGAGATCTGGCTACTACCAGTTGAGAGTTAACGAGTTAGACGTGCCAAAAACTGCTTTCAGAACAAGGTATGGCCACTATGAATTTCTTGTCATGCCTTTCAGATTAACTAATGCTCCTGCTATTTTTATGGACTTGATGAATCAAATTTTTCAACAGTAATTAGATAAGTTTGTGGTTGTGTTTATCGATAACATTTTGATTTATTCTTGGGATGAGTTTTAGCATACCAAACATTTAAGAATTGTGTTGTAGACCTTGAGAGTTAAGAAATTGTTTACTAAGTTAAGCGAAAGTGATTTTGGCTCCGAGAAGTCAGATTTTTGGGACATATTGTCTCTAGAGACGTTATTTGGGTTGATCTGAGTAAGATATCGACAATTGTCAATTGGAAACCACCAAGAATGTATCAGAGGTCAGAATTTTTTGGGCTTAGCTGATTATTATCAACATTTTGTTAAAGGATTTTCTATGATTGCTACTCCTATAACTAAATTGTTTCAAAAGGATGTTAAGTTCGAATGGTTAGAAGAATGTCAACAAAGCTTTGAGAAGTGGAAAACATTATTGATTAAGGCACCGATTTTAGTGCAACCTGAATCGGGAAAAGATTTGTAATTTATAGTGACGCATCACTGAATGGATTAGAATGTATGTTGATGCAAGAGGGCAAAGTGATAGCTTATGCCTCGAGACAGTTGAAACCGCACAGAAAGAATTATCTGACTCACGATTTGGAATTGGCCGCCATTGTTTTTGCTTTGAAAATTTGGCGTCATCATTTGTACGGTGAGAAGTGCCACATCTATACCAACCATAAGAGTTTGAATTATTTGATGACTCAAAAGGATTTGAACTGTCGACAACGGAGATGGCTTAAGTTACTAAAAGATTATGAGTTGGTAATTGACTACCATCCCGGAAAGGCGAACATAGTCGCAAATGCTTTGAGTAGAAAGTCATTGTTTGCCTTGAGAGCTATGAATACGAGTTTGACTTTATCCGATGATAGTTCGGTTCTAGTTGAGTTGGGAGTTAGATCGGTGTTTCTTCAGCAAATTTATGAAGCTCAGAAAAGTGATAGTGATTTGCAAGCTAAAAGAGCTCAGTGTGAATCTGGTAATTATTTAGACTTTCAGATCGGTTCGTATGATTGTTTGATGTTCTGAAATAGAATATGTGTACCGAAGAATGATGAACTTATTCAGAAGATTTTACATAAGGCACATAGTGGTTGCTTATTTGTTCATCTATGTAGTACGAAAATATATAATGATTTGAAGAAATGGTATTGGTGGTCAAGTATGAAACGGGATATTTCAGAGTTTGTTTCGAGATGCTTAGTTTGTCAACAAGCAAAGGCCGAACACTAAGTACCTTTGGGCTTACTTCAAGTAGTGATGGTACCCGAGTGAAAATGGGACAAAATTACAATGGATTTCATAATGGGTTTGCCTTTGACTCTAAAAAAGAAAGATGTCATTTGGGTCACTGTCGATAGGTTGAAAAATCGACTCATTTTATACCGGTACATACCGATTACTCACTTGATAAGCTATCTGAATTGTACATTGCTGAAATTGTGAGATTGCACGGAGTACCTATTTCTATTATTTCGGATAGAGATCCAAGGTTTACTTTACGATTCTGGAAGAAGTTACAAGAAGCTTTGGGTACAAAGTTGAACTTTAGTACCGCATTTCATCCATAAACCGACGGCCAATCTGAGAGAATGATTCAGGTTCTCGAAGATATGCTTTGCTGTTTTGTTTTGAAGTTCGAAGGCAGTTGGGAAAAATATCTACCTTTAGTTGAATTTGCTTATAACAACAGTTTTTAGTCAAGTATAAAAATGGCACCGTCTGAGGCATTGTATGGTCGCAAATGTCAAACTCTGTTGTATTAAAAGAGCTTAGTGAGAAACAAATTCACGAGGTTGACTTGGTTAAAGAAACTGAAGAAAAAGTAAAAGTAATCTATGATTGCTTAAAAACCGCTTCAGATCTACAAAAGTCATATGCATATTTGAAAAGAAAAGAGATCGAATTTCAGATTGATGATAAAGTATTCCTGAAAGTATCTCCGTGGAAGAAGATTTTGAGATTTGGCAGTAAAGGCAAGTTAAGTCCACGTTTCATTAGGCCGTATGAAGTCGTTGAAATAATAGGATAGTGGCATATCGGTTAGCTTTGCCGACAGAGCTGGAAAGGATTCACAAAGTATTTCATGTGTCGATGTTGCGACGTTATCGATCAGACCCTTCACATATGATTTTTCCGACAGAGGTTGAGAGTCAACCGGATATGACGTATGGTGAAGAACCGATCAAGATTTTAGCTCGGGAAATTAAACAGTTGAGAAATAAGAGTATAGCCCTAGTGAAAGTTTTATGGAAATGACATGAAGTCGAAGAGGCTTCATGGGAATCTGAGGAAGCTATGCGAAAATAGTGCCCAAACTTATTTTCTGGTAAGATTTTGGGGACGAAAATCCCTAAGGGGTGAGAGTTGTAATAGCTCGATTTTGGATCTAGTCGGAACAGTGGTTTCAGGACCACAATTCTGACGAAGTAAAATTTATTTTTATTATATTTTTATGGTTTACAATTTTATGGAATGATTTCATGAAAATTTTGTTCGAAAATTTTGACGTTTGGGCACTTAATTTAGTTAAAAGGACTAAATTGTAAATAGTGCAAAATGTGTGTTCTAGAAGCTAGAGGTGTCTAATTGCTATGAAACTTTAAATTGAAGGTCCTTAGATGGTAACATTGGTTAAGTTAGTGGACAAAAATGGACGTAAAGCAAGAGAATTTTTTATGTTTTATGTTAGGTGCATTTTGGTCATTTGACTAATTAAATGAATTAAAAATCAAATTAAAAGCCAATTTTTGCTCATCTTCCACCCCTTGGCCGAAAATTTCAAGAGGAAGATGTAGCTAGGGTTTTTCAAGCTTCCAAGCTCAATTGTAAGTCCGTTCTAGCCCGTTTTTAATGATTTTTATGTTTTTGAGATCCTTGTAACTTGATCTAGCTATTTTTAGTACTAATTTGAAGTATGATTAAGGTCTACCCATGTTAGATATTTGTGTATTTTGATGTTTAATGGTAGATTATACAAATTTGAGGAAGGATAAACAACTTTTGCTAAGTGATTTTCGGTAAAATTGTCAAAAATTACCTATTTGTAAAAGTTATAAAATATGTAGTAAAAGTGTGATGTGATGAAAAATGTGGGCTGGTATGAGCATAAAAATAGTTGAACTAGGCTTGTGTATTAAAGAAATTGAACATATTTCATTTTACGAGCCTAAGGACTAAAATGTAAAATGTCAAAAGTTTAGGGGAAAATGTAATTTTTGTCATAATATGATTTTTGGGCTGAATTGAATAATGTGGTGATTGAATGAGTTAAATTTGTTATCATAGATTAAGAAAAATGAGGTACGAACCTAGACCGAGGAAAAACAAAGTATTTGATGATTAAGTCAAATTCTACTATTTTTGAACCAAGGTAAGTTCGTATGTAAATAATGCAATGTTATATTTGTATTTGAATGTTTTGGTATTGTATGAAATGCGTGATTGATTTTATGAGTATATTCGACAAAGTTCCGGCAAGAAAGAAATCCCGATTAAACCTTAGGAATAGATTAGGATACAAGTGATATGTCAGAGGAACCCATGTGATTATGTGTTTATGTGTCCCGAGTGCTGGTCCTATACGTGCTACCGATGGCTAGGTATATGTAACACCCCGCACCCAAGATCGATACTAGGTTTGGATATGAGACATTTCTATGCTTGAACTCACTGAAACATGTACTTACGGGCTATAAAATTTCGTTCCGACTTAAAAACTTCACTTTCTTAGTCAACACATATAACAAGGGCCTACGAGGCCTTTAACTCATGTTAGAAAACTTTCGGAATTAAATCAAATAACTCATTTTTGAAGCAGGGTTCACACGCCCGTGTACCCTTAAGCACGCCCATGCCCTCAAACCGTGGAGAGCTACTAACTATTTCCACACGGCTTAGACACGCCCATGTCTTCCAATCGTGGGAGGTTACTGACTAATTTCACACGGCCATGACACACCCGTGGGCTTAGACAGTGTGCTAATCCTTGATATAATGACTAAATTAACACGGTCTAGGCACACGCCCATGTCCAAACCGTGTGTCTTACACGGCATACACCGACGGCCGTGGGATTTGCCCGTGGCCTATTTTGATTAATAATACTAAGGTGCAGGGTTAACACGGCCTTGACACACGCCCGTGTGTCCAACCGTGTCGGCACTTAAAGGCTATTTACCAAGCCATTTGCCACCCTGAAAAGAAGATCATACTTAAAATCAAATCAACAATGCAATAACAACACATCTTTCATGAATAATACTACATGCTTCATTGATCTCAATAAACATACATACTTAGTCAAATACAAAAGAATAATGAACTTGATAGCCTATACAATGGCCTTTCTTAAAGCATATACACAAAATGAATGCTTCTTATACATGCCATACTTAGTAAAGTTACTTGGCTATACCAAAATAAGAGTTGATAGTGTGCTACGAACTCCGACTTTAATGATCCACTAGTTAGCTTGGCGGGACTACATAGTAAGATTGAATCATAACGTAAGCATATAGCTTAGTAAGTTTGTATGTACAACACATATCAATATACTTGCTTAACATAAACCATTTAGCTTACAATGGTATCATAATTTCAGCTATAAAGCTTACTTACTCATACTTGATTCTTACATGTCCTATGATACTTAACATTTTCATACTTGTAAGGTAAACATGGTACCTGTATCACTTGATCACATTGATCAGTATATTTTAATAATAATAATCATAATATTTATTTCCATATTCATAACATGAATAATACTCAATTTCATCTTGATACTAACTTTGTTTTCTTATCTCTCTTGATATCTTCTTTTTGACTTACTAGTTTGCCCGATGAATTTCTGCGAATAACCGAGGATACTAAATCTCGACCTACATAACTTGATACCAAAGCCATATTTTAGGTATGGTCTTACATGGAATATCTCAACTTGGTTTCAAGGCCATGTCTTGACATGGACTTATATGAAGTCTTGCTCTTGATAACATACTCAATGCCAAGCTTGCCTTGGACTTACATTAACTTGCTTGCTAACATCAATGCCAACTTGCCTTGACTTATATCTTGACCAATGCCAAGCTTGCCTTGGACTTACATGATAACTTACTTACTAACTTGATCAATGCCAAGCTTGCCTTGGACTTACATGATAACTTGCCTGCTAACTTGATTAATGCCAAGCTTGCCTTGGACTTACATGATATCTTGTGTGGTAGATCGAGTATCGTGGGAAATTCATCTTCAATCGGGACTTGCTCGTACTTATCATTGTGATTTCTTGCTTGAACATAACATGATCATTTCTTACAATTATTGTGCATTATACTAAGCAAATTAATGATAAAAATCATAAAGCTTAGAAATCATACAAACTTACCTCAATATACAAAATGTATGTAGATATGCAATTTAGTCCACAACTTTGTTATTGCCTCGATTTCGATTTGGGCTTCATTTTTCTTGATCTATAATCATAAATATATCATTTAATAATCATATTGACTAAATTAACACATAACTCATATTTTGGCAAAATTACTATTTTGCCCTTATACTATCTAATATTTGCACTTTTGCCCCAATTCTCGTAAACTGATTTTCTTGCAACTTTCTTAAACTTCATGCTTAGCTGAATCATTTTCTCTTCTATAACAATTATCAATTCTCACTATTTCTAGTAGGTATGACCAATTTTATAACTATTACAAAATGGTCCCTACTACCATTTTTCATGAAACTCATTAAGGAAAAGATGTTTATCTAACATCAAACTCTCTTAAACTTCCATAAAACATCATTTAACAAGCATATCATTCAAGGGTAAATTTTTGAACATGCATCTTAGCTCATTTTATAGCTAAAATTAGCTAATTAATAATACGAGAACTTAAAAAATACGAAAAACATTAAAAACGGGGCTAAGATGAACTTACTATGAGCTTGAAAAAAATGAAGAGCCCTAGATATGGTGTCTTCAATTTTTTCGGCAGCACAAGGAAGAAGATGAGTGAATTTTTCTCATCTTTTTCCCATTTAAAACACTTAATAGGAAAATGACCAAAATGCCCTTTTTCATAAAAATTCTATGTAACACCATCTCAAGGTCAATTTTGTCCAAAATTTTATTTTGGGCAAATTGCTATTTAAGGGCTCATAATTATTATTCTAAAGCTATTTCATACAAAATGCTTCTAGAAACTCATATATTGCAACTTTTGCAATTTAGTCCTTTTTGGACCAATTGACCTCAACTTAATAAAATTGCTTTACAAAACTTTCATACTAACGTGAAAACATGGCATAAACTTGAAAAACTCATAAATTCACCTCGGGTTTGTGGCCTCGCACCACTATCCCTACTAGGCCCTAAATCGGCTATTACAATTCTCCCCTTGGGATTTTCGCCCTGAAAATCTTACCAAAGAAAAAGGTTTGGATACCGGTTTCTTATACTCTCTTCTGGTTCCCATGTAGATTCTTCGATTCCATGTCTTTGCCACAATACTTTTACTAAGGCAATACTCTTATTCCTAAGGTGCTTGACTTTCCGAGCCTTATTTGTAACTTGATTTTATGTAAAGAATTTTGTTTTCTAGTAAAGTTTTCTAAATGAAATTGAATCAGAATCGACACCTTCTTTGCATTCATCTTATTCATTTGCATTCACATTCATTTTTATTTCATGCATATGCATTAAAGGCCATTGAAAGATCCTAATTAATTAAAAATTATTTCAGTAAACTAGAAATTGACAAAATCTTACCAAATACGCATCCTTACGGCACAAGAAAAAAAACCAATTCAATGGACAAAAGACTAGAAAAATTGGAGCAAATGCAAAAGTATATGCAAGAATAAATGCAGGCACAGATGCAAGAGCAGCTAGCTAAGATCCAGCAAGAGATGAGGGATCAAATGATGGAGTCCCAAAGAAACATGATGGCTCAATTGTCCCAATTGCTCGTAAGAAGGATGGACAAAGGGAAAGGCACCATGGATAATATCAGGGAAAATAATGAAGATCCTCAATATCCTCCTAGTTTTACTCCAACACATGTATAGGCACAACATGAGATAAACCCACAGAGACCATTTATTACGATCAGGCCGCAACAGTTTTAGGCCGGGGCCTCGATACCAATGAATTTTCATGTTGGCTCAGGCTCTAACCTTGGTAATAACTCAAACAATCCAGTTGTTCCTGATTTGGATGAAGTGGCAAAAAAGGAAAGGGCAAGGACAGAATCAAAGCAATTAGAAGAACGATGTAAGTGGCTGGAAGAAAAGTTTAGGGCAATGGAAAGTGCTGATAGCCATTATGGAATCGATGTTAAGGATTTGAGTTTAGTTCTAGACTTGGTACTTCCCTACAAGTTCAAAATGCCAGAATTTGAGAACTACAATGGGATGAGCTGCCCGGAAGCACATATTACTATGTTTTGCAGAAGAATGACTGGGTATGTTAACAACGATCAACTACTGATTCATTGCTTCCAAGATAGTTTGGTGAGATCTGCGTCTAAATGGTACAATCAGTTGAGTCAAAACAGAATTAGTTCATGGAGAGATCTAGTACAAGTATTCATGAAATAGTACATTCATGTAACGGACATGACTCCTAACAGGATCACTTTGCAGAATATGGAGAAAAAAATCGAATGAAAGTTTTAGACAATATGCACAAAGGTGGAGGGAAGTGGTATCTAGGTCCAGCCACCACACCATGAAAAAGAAACTACGATGCTCTTTATTAATACTCTAAAGGCCTCGTTCATCACCTACATGTTAGGAAGTGCCACAAGAAGTTTTTAGATGTACTAATGACTAGAGAAATGATTGGGAATGCAATAAGAAGCGGAAGGATAGAGGTAGGGGAGAAAGCCAAAAGGTCAGCCCCGTGATAAAAGGAAAACGAGGTGAACAATTCAAACATGGAGTATTCAAAATCTGTTATCGTAAGTCAACCAAAAGCGATGGCTACTAGTCAGGGCTCATCAAGACAAAGATCTGGAGCAAAGCAGAACGTTGAGAAACTCCAATTTACACTAATTCTCATGACATATAAGGAGTTATATCAAAGTTTGTTTAATGTACATGTGGTGGCTCCTTTTTATTTAAAGCCATTACAGCCCCCATACCCTAAATGGTACGATGCCAACACTCAATGTAGGGATTACAAGACATTTGATAGAAAACTGCACTACTTTTAAGAAGTTAGTTGAAAGATTTTTCAGATGGGCATTGTGAAATTTGACAATGCGCCCAGTGCAAAAAATCGTTACCTAATCATACTGATAATGGGGTAAATGCGATAGATGAAACTATCGGAGAAGGATTAAGACAGATATTACAGACGTAAAAATTCCTTTGAAATGGGTTTGGAAGGAAATGGCAAAAAGGGGAGTTAGTTATGTCGAATCCAGAAGGAAGTTGCAATGAGATAGGAAACTATTGTGAGTTTCATCATGAAATGGGGCACAGAATTCAAGAATATGAGGAGTTCAAAGCTTTGATTCAGGGCCTGATGGACAACAAGGAGATAGAATTTTATGAAGAGGCTAAAGAGGAGGGTGTATATGCACGTCAGAATCAACGATGAAGGGCTCAAAAGTCAATAATCCTATGATCATTATTCCATGTCCCAAAAATGAAGTAGGGATTCAGATGTCGAAGATTATAATTCAGAAACTAGCAGTTTTCTCTTACAAGGATAACAAAAGGGTCCCTTGAAATTACAATTGTAATGTGACAGTCCCGAGAAAGGAGAGTTCAACCAGTACTGAGGATCAAAATATAGGTTCTCACATGTGTAGTGGAAGACGTTATGATTTGGTAAATGCCCGAACAGAACCTATAAAGGGAAAAGCTCTGACAGTGGAACAAAAGAAAGGAAAAATAGTTGAACCTGAGTTACCTATTAATGAACCAGTAAATGAGGAGGAAGCTAAGGAATTCCTAAAATTTCTGAAGCATAGCGAGTATAGTGTGGTGGAACAATTGCATAAATAGCCAGCTCGTATATCTATACTAGCTTTGCTCCTAAGTTCAAAGGTACATCGAAGCGCATTGAAGAAGGTGCTAAATGAGATGTATGTGACTAATGATATCTCTGTCAATAAACTGGATTAGCTGGTTAATAACATAAGTGTTGATAATTTCATCTTCTTTAACGATGACGAAATACCCCCAGGAAGTACAAGATCTACTAAAGCCTTGCACATAACCACCAGATGTAAAGGATACACATTGTCAGGAGTTTTGATAGATAACGGGTCAGCATTGAATGTATTACCTTTTCTACATTAAATAGATTACCCGTAGATAGCTCGCACATGAAGGGGTGTCAGAATATAGTGTGAGCATTTGACGGCATAGAAATAATAGTCACAGGGAGAATAGAAATACCTTTGTTGATTGGCCTAACTACATATGAGGTAGACTTTTTAGTGATGGATATTAAGCCCCCATACAACTGCCTGTTAGGGAGACCTTGGATATATTCAGTAGGGGCAGTGCCTTCACCGTTGTATCAGAAGTTGAAGTTAGTATCAGAGGGTCGGTTGATAACGACAAATGCTGAAGAAGATATCATTGCAACTGTAACCAGTGATGCACCATATTTAGAGACAAATGACGAAGCAATCAAATGTTCATTTCGATCTTTGGAATTTGTAAATGCAACATTCATCACTGAGGGGAGCAAGATTCTTGTGCCGAAAATATCCAAAAATACAAGGATGGGTCTACAATTGATGGTTCGAAATGGAGCTTTACCAGGAAAGGGACTTGGGAGGCGTCTTCAAGGAAGAATTGAAGTGCCTATGCTGAAAGACAAATATGACCGCTTTGGTTTAGGGTTCAAGCCAAATGCGAGACAAAAAAAGAATGAATTAGAAAAAAGGCAAGAAAAAAGAAGGGCACGTATGAGTGGTGAAGAAATCAAATGGGAATCCATGATAATTCCTCACATTTCCAAGACTTTTGTATTAGAAGGGATTATTCATCCTGAACAAAGGACGCCAGAGGAAAAAGACATTGAAGAAAGGTTGAAAAATGTTTACATCAATGCCATATTCGAAGAAGCAATTGAAGAAGGGACCTCGTCAGATATCCATCCTTATGAACCTGGGAGTGTTCTAGACAATTGGACTGCAGAAGATATTCCAGTAGTTTTTAGAGCTTACTCAAAGTAATGTTCAAAACAAACTTGTTGCTTTAAGCCTAGAGGCAATAGGGATTTCTTTGTGAAATAGGCTCATGTTCAAACATTAATATTTCAATAAAGTGCATTTTTGCTATCATTTCGAACAAATATTCTTTTATTCTTTCCACAAGTAACTATTTCATTCTTTCCATTTGAGTAATTATTTTGGTCATTCTTTCATTTCATAATCATACCATACAGACAATAATTCTTAAATTCATTCTTTGTACCTATAATAGGACCCTGGATATCAATGTCATGAGTGGCACTGTCACTGACTCAGAATTGCTTTTTGAGAAAGACATGTGTTTAGAGGGATCTCAGGACTTTGAAGATGATAGAGATTGTGACTTATCTCCAGACTTGTTAAGGATGGTAGAACAAGAGGACAAGTAAATTCTACCTTATAAGGAGACAGTGGACTTGGTGACTTTAAACGAAAGAAAAGTTGTAAAAATTGGAACGTGCATAATCGATAAAACAAGGCGAGACCTTGTTGGGTTGCTTCAAGAATTTAAAGATGTTTTCGCATGGTCATACCAGGATATGCTCGGGTTAAGCACTGACATTTTATTTCATCGCCTTCCCATAAAAGAGGATTGCAAACCGGTTCAACAAAAACTTCGAAGGATGCAGCCAGACATTGTGCTAAAAAAAATGAAGAAGTGAAAAAGCAATTTGATGCTAGATCCCTTTAGGTGATCAAGTACTCAGAATGGGTAGCCAATGTTGTGCCTATTCCTAAGAAAGATAGAAAGGTGCGGATGTGTGTGGATTATAGAGATTTAAATAAAGCCAGCCCAAAGGACAATTTTTCCTTGCCTCATATTGATACTCTAGTGGACAATACGACTGGTTACTCGTTGTTCTCCTTCATGGATGGATTCTCAGGATATAATCAAATAAAGATGCATCCTGAAAACATGGGAAAGACTACCTTTATAACCCTATGGGGCACATTCTATTATAAGGTAATGCTATTTAGGCTAAAGAATGCCAGAGCGACATATCAAAGGGCCATGGTAACCTTGTTCCATGATATAATACATAAAGAGATTGAAGTCTATGTCAATGATATGATCGTAAAGTCCCGAACAGAAGTGGAACATATCTAAGTTTTGAGGAAGTTATTCTTGAGACTAAGGAAATTCCAATTAAAGCTCAATCTAGAAAAATGCACTTTTGGAGCTAAATCGGGAAAATTTTTGGGCTTCATAGTCAGCGAGAAAGGAATCAAGATTGACTCAGACAAGGTCCGAGCTATACAAGAATTGCCTCTACCGTGCACTCAAAAAGAAGTTCGAGGTTTCCTGAGAAGGTTAAATTACATTGCTCGTTTCATTTCACAATTGACTGAGAAATGTGATCCCATATTTCGTCTTCTAAAGAAACAAAATCCAGGCATGTGAGATGATGAATGTCAGAATGCTTTTGATAAAGTCAAATAGTACTTATCAAGTTATCCAGTATTGTCACCTCCTTTCCTAGATAGGCATTTAATCCTATAATTGACAGTGTTTGATCACTCTATGGGGTGTATGCTGGGTCAACATGATGATTCAGGAAGAAGAGAAAAGGCGATATACTACCTCAGTAAGAAATTCACTGAGTGTGAAATGAGATATTCGCCAATTGAAAAATTGTGTTTGCCTTGATTTGGAAACTCGAAGATTGAGGCAAAACATGTTGTACCACACGACATGGCTAATCTCGAAGTTTGACCCTTTAAAGTATATGATGGAGTCAAGATCTCTGAATGGAAGGCTGGCTAGATGGCAAATTCTCCTCTCTAAATTTGACATAGTTTATGTGAGCCGAAAAGCTGCGAAAGGAAGTGCAGTAGCAGATTTTCTGGCCAGCAAAACTCTAGAACACTATTTGCCCTTGAACTTTGACTTGCACAATGAAGAATTAATGTATATGGAAACTACTGAAGAAGACACCATAAAAGATCATTATTGGAAATTAAACTTCGACGGAGCATCAAATGCTGTAGGAAATAAGATTGGGGCAGTCTTGGTATCCCCAAATGGGGATCATTATCCATTCACGTGCAAATTGGATTTTGATTGTACAAATAACATGGCAGAATATAAAGTATGTATCATAGGACTCCGTGCCGCAATAGAATGTAAAATCAGAACACTCGAAGTATATGGAGATTCTACATTGGTGATCTATCAACTGAAAGGTGAATGGGAGACAAGAGACCCCAAGTTGATCAATTATCGAAGGATAGTTCTGGGGTTGATTGAAGAGTTTGATGACATTACTTTCAATTACCTACCAAGAGACAAAAACTAAATGGTAGATGCTTTGGCTACCTTGGCTTCCATGCTTAAAGTAAGCAAACAAGAAAATGTGAAACACATTCAAATGAGTATCTATGAGGCCCCATCTTATTGTTATAACATAGAGGAAGAAGAAAGAGATGATCACACTTGGTATCAAGATTTATTACGATACGTGAGAAATCGTGAGTACCCTAATCAGGCAACTGAGAATGAAAAAAGGACCTTGAGAAGGCTAGCATGTGATTATGTCCTAGATGGGGAGATCCTGTAAAAAAAAGGATCAAGTACTATTGAGATGTGTGGACGCTATTCAAGCTAAAAAAATTCTGGAAGAAGTCCACGAAGGTGTTTGTAAAACACATGTCAATGGTTTCATAATGGCTAAACAAATTATGAGATTCGGATACTATTGGTCTACCATGGAAGGAGACTGCATCAATTATGAAAAAACATGTCACAATGCCAGATCTATGGAGACAAAATTCTTGTACCTCATTCGCCTTTGCATGTTATGACTTCCCCATGGCCTTTCTCTATGTGGGGCGTGGATGTCATCGGGTCGATCTCTCCAAAAGCTTCAAATGGGTATCGGTTCATCTTTGTAGTCATCGACTATTTCACTAAATGGGTAGAGGCTGCTTCATATATCAGTGTTACTAAGTTGGCAGTCAACATATTCTTAAAAAAGAAATCATATGTTGATATGGAATGCCTGAGAGGATCATATCCGGCAATGCATTAAATTTGAACAACAGCATGATTGCGAGAGGTCTACAATCAATTCAAAATTAGACACCACAATTCATCACCGTATCGTCCAAAAATGAATGGTGCAGTGGAGGCAACCAATAAAAACATTAAGAGGATTGTGGGAAAAATGGCTGAAACCTATAAAGATTGGCACGCGAAGTTACCATTTGCTCTCTATGCTTATCGAACAACAGTCAAAACCTCTACCGGGGTAACTCTTTTTTCATTGGTCTATGGAATGGAGGCAATGTTACCCATCGAAGTGGAAATTCCTTCCCTTTGAGTCTTGTTAGAGCTAAAGTTAGATGAAGTAGAATGGATCCAGTCTCGATACGATTAGTTGAACTTGATTGAGGAAAAAGGCTAAGGGTTATCCATCATAGTTAGATGTACCAAAAGAGAATGATGCGAGCTTATGACAAAAAGGTTCGCCCGAGAGAATTTCACGATGGGGACCTAGTGTTGAAAAAGATCCTTCCCATAAAAAGGATTTCAGAGGAAAATGGATGCCAAATTGGGAAGGGCCTTATGTGGTGAAAAAGGCTTTCCCCGAAGGAGCACTGGTCTTGGCCGAAATATATGGGAAAAACTTGTCCAATCTTGTAAATTCAGATTCAGTCAAAAAATACTATACTTGAAGAAAAAAAGAGGCCAAAGTGAAAACCCGCAAAGGGCGCTTTGAGAATTTCTTTAAAAAAATAATAAAATAAATAATAATAATAATAATAATAATAATAATAAAGGAGATGCCAAGGTGAAAACCCGCAAAGGGCGCCTTGAGACCAAAGGGGATTTGAGTTGAAAACTCGAAAAGGGCAGCTTAAATTTTGACCAAAAATGGGAAAGGCGGTAATCTTGCTATACCTGAATTAACAGGTAAAGGGGGTATGTTGTATCTTAGGGCATTGACAAAGTACTTCTGATCTCCTAAACACATGTCAAGCTCAAATTGGTCTTTCAGAAGTTTGCACAGAGAAACTCAGTTGGCGATATCAGGGATACCTAGTCTTCATTTTATTCATAATAAATTGGCTATCTTTGAAATATTTTTCCTTTTCAAGATATGCATTCCCAATCAATTTCCATTTTTATCTTTGATAATTTATTCACTTCGAGCTATGCTCCAGTTCAATTCCATTCTTATCCGTTGTTCTGATTTGTTGCAAGCATGTTGCATTGAAATAATAATTAATGAACTAATAATATTTTCACAATAGAAGTTTATCATATTACTCTAGAAGCTGCTAAACAATGCAAAAACCTGAAACATGACTATTGTTTAGAACTCACCAGGCTCAAGGAAATATTTGAGTAGGAAGGGTTTAAATTGAGACCATCTCTTTGGATTTTGTCCAAAATAATAATTGAACAAGACGACAAGATATTGCGTCGGTGATGCAATTTCGACAAAAATATGTGACGATGTCAACTTAAGAGTATAAAAGGGGGTCATTCTCGAAGAAAAATGATAATTCACTTTCATCAAGCATACATGTCTGATCATGACACCCGAGGAATGGAGTAACAGACCAAACCGATTGAAAAAGTTTCAGATCCTATGTCCTGAGTTGCAGTGGGAGGGTTTGAAGATTAGGTCCTAGAGGTGGACCTTGAAGTTACAGTAGGGGAAAGCTTACTAAATAGAATGTGATTGTTTATTTAGGTTTTCTGTCAAGAAATACAATCCGAACAAAATGGCATAATACGATGAACGATGATACCTTAAGGATCATTCTCATTTATGCATTCATATATCATGCATAACACATCTAGTTAGGAGCATTTGATTCATCTCGATCATAGCATCCTAATCATTTTGCATAAATATAGGCATATAAAATCGATTCTATAGGACATGTCCTATAGGATGGTGTAGTAACATTGGTGAATTCAGATCTTGTCTCCTCGAGATAGCAATGGAGCAGATCGAAGATGGTGAATCTTATCTTCCCGAGATAGTGAGGGAGTAGATTTTAGTCACTAGCTTTATCTCCCTGAGGTAGTAAGGGAGTAGGCTGAAGATTGTAGTCTTATCTTTCTGAGGTAGCAAGGAAGCAAATCGAAGATTGTATATCTTATCTCCCTGAGATAGCAGTGGAGTAGATCGAAGATGGAAAATCTTATCTTCCCGAGGTTGCAGGGGAGTAGATTTTAGCCACTAACCTTATCTTCCTGAGGTGACAAGGGAGCAGGCTAAAGATTGTAGTTTTATCTTTTGAGGTAGCAAGGAAGCAGACTAAAGATTGTAGAACTTATCTCCTTGAGATAGCAATGGAGCAGATCAAAGACGGTGAATTTTATCTTCCCGAAGTAGTAGGGGAGCGGATTTTAGCCACTAGCCTTATCTTCTTGAGGTGACAAGGGAGCAAGCTAAAGATTGTAGTTTTATCTTCCTGAGGTAGCAAAGAAGCAGACTAAAGATTGTAGAACTTTTCTCTTTGAGATAGCAATGGAGCAGATCAAAGACGGTGAATTTTATCTTCTCGAGGTAGTAGGGGAGTAGATTTTAGCCACTAGCCTTATCCCCCTGAGGTAGCAAGAGAGCAAGCTGAAGATTGTAGTCTTATCTTCCTAAGGTTGCAAGGAAGTAGATTGAAGATTGTAGATTTTGTCTCCCTAAGTAGTAGTAGAGCAAATTGAAAATGGCAAATCTTATCTTCCCGAGGTAGCAGGGGAGCAGATTTTAGCCACTAGCTTTATCTCTTTGAGGTAGCGAGGGAGCAGGCTAAAGATTGTAGTCTTATCTTCTTGAGTAGATCTTATCTCCCTGATATAGCAGTGGAGCAGATCGAAGACGACAAATCTTATCTTCCTGACGAGCAGGGGAGTAGATTTTAGCCACTAGCCTTATCTCCCTAAGGTGATAAAGGAGCAGGTTGAAGATTGTAGTCTTATCTTCTTGAGGTAGCAAGGAAGCAGACTAAAGATTGTAGATCTTAACTCCCTGAGATAGCAATGGAGCAGATCGAAGACGGCGAATCTTATCTTCTCGAGATGGCAGGGGAGCAGATTTTAGCCACTAGCCTTATCCCCCTGAGGTAACAAGGGAGCAGGCTGAAGATTGTAGTCCTATCTTCCTGAGGTAGCAAAGAAGTAGACTGAAGATTGTAGATTTTGTCTCTCGAAGCAGTAGTAGAGTAAATCAAAAATGGCGAATCTTATCTTCCCGAGGTAGCAGGGGAGCAGATTTTAGCCATCAGCCTTATCTCTTTGAGGTAGCAAGGGAGCAAGCTAAAGATTGTAGTCTTATCTTCCTGAGTAGACTTTGTCTCCCTAAGTAGTAGTGGAGCAAATCAAAAATGGCGAATCTTATCTTCCCAAGGTAGCAGGGGAGTAGATTTTAGCCACCAGCCTTATCTCTTTGAGGTAGCAAGAGAGCATATTGAAGATTGTAGTCTTATCTTCCTGAAGTAACAAGGGAGCAGACTAAAGATTGTAGAGCTTGTCTCCTCATGACAGCAGAGGAGCAAATTTTAGCCACCAGCCTTATCTCTCTGAGGTAGCAAGAGAGTAGGTTAAAGATTACAGTAGCAAGGGAGCAGACTAGACATTATCTCCTTAAGCAGTAGTGAAACAGATCGAAGATGGCGAATCTTATCTTCCCAAGATAGTAAACGAGCAGATTGAAGCCACTATTTTTATCTCCCTGAAATTGCAGTGGTGCAGGTTGAAATCATCAACTTTTATCTCCTTGAAGATGCAAATCTCTTCCCCTTAAAATTTTAGTGGAGTAGATTAAAGCACTATTTCTTATACCCCTGAAGACGTAGTGGGATAGAATAGGGCTACTTGAAGAAAAGAAGTGACAAGAAATCAAGATTTAGCAAGACCAGGCAAAATTAGTCCTTTTAAGGTCTTTGCTTCATTCCCGTTACATGATAATGAGCAAAGAGGAGCAACTATAGAAGGCTCATTTTGCTCGGGCTCTTAGGTTTATTTACAGCAAATAAATAAATCCAAAAAGTAAATTAAAAACCAAAATAAAAAAACAATAAAAGGTCCAAAGTTCATCAATTACAACAAGCCCATCTTTGGCACAATTAAATACCAGATTTTACATTTAACCCAAATACAAATTGAAGCCCAAGTTCTAAAAACCCATTTTACAGTAAAATCCAAACTAATAGCCCTAACCTAATGGCCCAATCCTAAAATGGCCCAGAAGGCCCAAATTTTGATTTCAGAAACTGAAACCCTAGGACTAGTGCCGTAGCCTCCTCAGCAAGGGTCTCCAACGCGTCATTGCCATGTCCGCCTCTCTGTATGATGTCGAACCTGCGAGAAGAAAAGAGTAACAGAATACAGCAAATCAATAGCAGAAAAATGAAATTTGCATTTTATTTTTAATTTACAATTTTTATTTGGCTATAAAAAGAGGCCGATTGTGTACTGTAGAGGGTTTTTTTTTATGCACGCATACTAAATACAAAAAGGAAACAAATCAGAATTGAAAAGGTGATCTTAGATTTCAAATTTCTTCCAATTTCAAATTCTATTCCGATTGCTTTCTATTCATTTTTTTCCTTTGCATGTGAAAGTAAAAATAGAAAGGAGGGATTTATCTTGGATCGGAGCCTGTCTTCTTCGTCACAATCGAAGTAAGGGGGATTTCGAGGTCGAGGTTGCTAGATCCTAAATGACACCTTCATGCTCCGCCAGTTGCCGTTCATGGCGATGTAATGACGTCTGATTGGAAGGTCTTTTGGAGTCAGCCAATTAGGGGGGTTAGGAGAGTGTTTAAGTTTTTTTTTTCTATTTTTAAAATGGCTGAATGATTAGTGATTAGGTTTTATTTTTTTGGTTTTATTAAGGTACATGAAATGGCACCATTTAGAGCCTGTTTCAATGGCTCTAAAACGGTGTCGTATAGACCACAACCCGATTCAGTCCGACCCGATAGCCTCAAGATCCGCGTGTTTCTGCGGTGAAAGGAAATTTACGCGATTAGTTCCTTCATTCGGTACTATCATTCGATTGAGCCTTATTTCTATTTCTTTTATATTTCTTAATTTACCCTTAGAATTTGTGCGCTATTCCAAATTGATCCATGTTTACACGATGTGCGCAGGGATTTGGTTCAATTGCAATTTTAATCCTCGTTCATTTATGCGCATTTTGTTGAAGTCCTTAATTCTATTTTCATAATTTTATTTGTTTAAAAATTATTCTTTTGATTTTGTTTTATTTCAATTGAGTCTCTTTTTTAATTTTCGGTTTATGTTTTTTTATTCTTTATAATTTATTTATTTTAAATAAAAACTATTTTAACATAGTACTTTGAAATATTTTATTAATTTTACATTGTTTTAATATGTTATTTTTATATTTCCATTTGTATATATTTTTATTTGTTTTATTATAATTTATTTTTAAATTCTCTTTTATATTACTTCGTTTTAAAGATTTGTATAATATTTAATTTAAATACTCTTATTAAATTATATTAAATTATTAAATTATATATTCTTTTTATATACACATATAAATTATATTAAATTATTCTTATGTATATATTATTGATTTCATATTATTTTATGTATGTATTTTCTTTTAAATCTATTTATGTGTATATGTATATTTTAAATTTATTTATTTATATAATTTATTTCCTTTTAAGTCCCTATTTTATTATATATTTTTGTTTATTTCAAAACCTTTATATATTATTATTTTCATATATAAATTATTTATATTAGGTTTTTTATTTCATATATTATTTATGTAGATTAACATATATTATTTTGTATATTATTTTCTTTGATTTTCTTCTTATATAATATTTATTTTAAAATTCATTTATAGTATTATTTGATGTACTAGTTATTTTTATCTTTGTTTTTTTATCTATTTTAAATTTTATGTACACTTTTAAAACTTTTGTACATATAATCTATCGTCGCATATTGATGATTTAAAATTGTCTTTCTCTCATGTTATTCATTTATTGATTAAAATTTGTTATATTTAATTTCTATTAATTTGTTTGGTATTTCTTTTAAAATTTTCTTTTAATTCATTAGTTTTGAATGTTAATGTTGGTATTTGTATAATGTATAATGTATTGTCATTGTATGTACCCTAATTTGGTTTCTCGGTATGTAACACCCCAAACTCGGTCTATGCGTCAAGACGAGATTTGGTTTGTCACACAGATCGAACATTCTTTATTTCTATCTAATGATTTATGTGAAACGGTATTTCAAAACCCTTTTAAAATAAAAAAAATAGAGTTTAATAAAAACCAAGAGAATAATTTAAGTTCGATGAATTTGAGAAACATTAGTTGAAAAATCTTATCATTTGACATTTAATTAACAAAACCTTAAAGTAATTTTATAAGAGTTCAAAGGGTTTGAAAATAAGAATAGTTAAAGAAGCTCGTATGTTGAAAACCCAGAGTATTTTAAAAAAAAAACATTATAGGATAAACATAAGCCCATATTAATAGTCCAAAACATAATTTAAATCCATCCACACATTAAATCCATAAAACATTAATAGAGGCCTTATTACATCAAACCCAAAATAGTAAATTATAAAAAATCTTTATTAAAAGTTCAAAGTTTAATTAACCCATATTTGCAGATGGCCTCCACGAAGTCATCCTCGCCCAAGTCCACGTCAATTCCCATTACCTGAGATGAAAAGTTTGAGGGAGTGAGTTACTCGTAACTCAAAGGTATAACTCACTTACTTTATCCACTAGGCCGATCATCAAGTCATTATTTTGGGCTTGAGCCCATAAATGATTTAGCAATGTAATAACCGAAATGTATGCAAAATGAAATTTCCCACCCAAACCTAATTTCCATCCGCTACACACCACCGTACCAAACATCACACTGTGGGGATCAAGTCAACCCACCCTCCAACACACCAATCGTAGGCATAAAGCCATTTTATAATTGTGGTAGAGCCACGAACTAGATTGTGACAAAGTCACCAAACTAGAGGCATTTAGCCATTAAAATATTTGTGGCAAAACTACCGAACTAGAGGCAATGTGCCATTTAATTATTTTGTGGCAAAGCCACCGAACTAGAGGCAATAAGCCATTTAATTATTTTGTGGCAAAGCCACCGAACTAGATTTTGGCAACAGGCCTTTCTTCTCTTCATCATTAATCCCATCCCATGCAACATGCATGCAAAATAGTCTATACACCTATCATGATTTTTGCAAAAGGCACAATTTGCATGTGAGTCAATATTTCAGGTTTTTTTTAAGGCCCATAATACAAAATATCATTTAGCCCATTTAACAATCTAGCAACTTTGGCCCATTTAACGATCTAGCAGAGATTTCGGCCCATTTAACAATCTATCAGGGATTTCGGCCCATTTAACGATCTAGTATAGATTTCGGACCATTTTACGATCTAGTATAGATTTCGGCCCATTTACACATGAGACATAAAATTTACATTTTACCCACTAACTCATCGAGGGCGTTTTCGTAGTTTTCACAATTTTAATCGTTTTCATGTAATTTCACCAAAAATACCAATTATTATGTATTTTACCGATTTTGTCATTTTTACGATTTTGCTCAATACTACGGTATGACATCTAACCCGAGATAAGTGTGAAGTTACACACCTTGATATCGTGAGTACTAAACCTTCCCACTCGTAAACACCTAAACGTAACACGAACCATTAGAACACTTTCATTTATCAAAAAAATACACTATTGGTAAGCGATCTAAATCTTTACCCTTTTGATTTTGAACCACTTCTATTTTTGGTTTCTCCTCGATTGTTGATTCATTGCCCGATGAGAATCCACGAACGAACAAAGGCTTGGGAGTACGAATAACCTCGAACAATTGATTCTCCTCGGTTGAAGGTCTGCAACCCGGTGGAAAATCTCGATTCTCAAAACGATTTCTTCGTTTATACTTAGGGGATTAGCGAACCGCCTCTTTCAAGACTATGGACTGCCCTTTTCTACCCTATCTTGAATGTCTCTAAAGACATAAGATCATTAGTCCGACTATAAATATCGAAATATGGCTAACGATTTGTAAGATTTGAGATTTGGCTTACCACGATTATCTTCGTTCCTCGAAGAAACGATCGAGCGATTATGTCCCTAAAATGAAATAGATTAATAACTAACTATACTAATATAATGAATAAAATAAGAACCCTTAAAGAAAATCTCCTTACCTTAATTCTTGAGATCGATTCCAATGATCCACAATACTCAAGAATACTTTGAGTTTCTGCCTCCACTAGATTTCTATGATAGAGAAAAGGTTGAATTAGATATGGTATGACAATGATCTAAATCCAAAAGATCATCTCGCACCACAATAGATTCGCACGTAAGAAAAACAAATTCGAATACTATGCTAACCACTTACCAATCGATTAAGTTTATGCGTAGGGAAAAGATACGATTATGAAGGAAAAATTGAAGGAGATAATACTTATCAACATTCGCCATGGTGAAATAAAAGGAAAAGTTTGTTTGAGAAATTTTGTAAAGAGAAAGAGATGAAGAAGGGTAAAAGAAAATATGGTGTTTATGTTTTGATTCTTTTCAAGAACGAAAGATGAACAAAGAATTGAAATTGGAGACTTGTGTGCATTGGCAAGGGTGAAAAGAAAAGAAAATGGCCTTCCAAAACTTTAATGATTTCGGCACTAGGAGAAAAGTTTTTAGAGAATAGGTAAAATAAGACCTAAATGGTCAAAACTCAAATGGCCAAAAGAAATGAGAACAAAATATTATTTACCTTTTTTCCAATAAGCATTCTCGGCTAAGGGAGAGAATTTGAGAGAAACAAGTTTGAGAGGAAAAAAATATCAAATGACCAAAAGAGGAAGATGTGCACAACTAGCCCCTAATTCATCTAAATGCCTTCAAAATTTCGCCAACCCTTGCCCAAAACCGTCCAAGTACTTGGCTATCAAGGATCAACTTTACCAACCTTTCTTTCCATAGCACACTCCCCAATTTAAGCCATTTGTTCCCTTACTTGCCTTATCCTATTGATTCCTTTCCTCAACTTAAATATTTCCTTAATCCTTTAGCCATCATACCAAAAATAAAGAAGTCAAACTTGCCATGTTTGCTTTTGGCCGACACTTGATAGGTGAAAGAAAAAAATAAAAATTTTCAAGTTGCATGCTAGGAGATTCGAACCTCTTCCCTCATGTCCAACTCATGGCGCCATCACCACTATGCCATTAACTCATCTTATGCCTTCTTTTAGTACTTAATTAACTTAAGTCTCAAGGTCACCTAATTTCTTTACTCTAAAGTACACTTAACTAATATTTTTATTCTAACTCCAAGTAAACCCGAACTAACATTTAGCAACATAATGATTTTTTTTTTTAAATTTAGGATGTTACAATTCTACCCCCTTAAAGAAATTTCGTCCTCGAAATTTACCTGATTAAAAGAGGTGAGGATATTGTTTCGAATTGCATCCTCAGGCTCCCACGTAGCTTCCTTCGCTCCGTGATTACGCCATAAAACTTTGACTAACGGCACAGTCTTCTTTCTTAGCACTTTAACATCCCGGTCTATAATTTCTACTGGTTCTTCTTCAAAAGACAAGTCTGAATTTAATTCCACTTCCTCTATCGGTACTATATGAGATGGATCCGATCTATAGCGTCTCAGCATGGAAACATGGAAAACATTATGAATTTGACCCAACTCCGAAGGTAATTCAATCTGATAAGCCACTGGACCAACATGCTTCATCACACGATATGGCCCAATGAACCTAGGGCTCAACTTGCCCTTCTTTCCGAATCTAAAAATTTTCTTCCAAGGTAAGACCTTCAGGAAGACCTACTCTCCCATAGCAAACTCGATATCCTTTCGCTTCAGGTCTGCATATGACTTCTGTCTATCCGAAGCTTCCTTTAACCATGCTCGAATAACTTTTAGCTTTTCCTCTGTTTCAGATATCATCTCAGGACCCAACATCTTCCATTCACCCAATTCAGTCCAACAAGTAGGAGTACGGCACCTACGACCATACAATGCCTCATAGGGTGCCATCTGAATGCTAGACTGATAGCTATTGTTATACGCAAATTCTGCCAATGGTAGAAAATCCTCCCAACTACCTCTGAAGTCAATCACACAACCTCTTAACATGTCTTCCAATATCTGAATTACTCTTTCCGACTGACCATCAGACTGAGGATGAAAAGCCATACTGAAATTCAACTTTGTCCCCAAGGCTTCATGCAGAGCTTTCCAAAATCGTGATGTAAATCTAGGATCCCTGTCTGATATAATAGACACTGGTACCCCATACAACCTCACGATTTCAGATACATACAGCTTAGCCAATTTTTGTAATGAATAATCCGTACGATCCGGAAGAAAATGAGCAGTCTTCGTCAAACGATCAACTACTACCCATACGAAAATTTTCTTAGTAGGTGTTAAAGGTAACCCACTAACAAAATCCATAGTTATTTGCTCTCATTTCCAACGAGGAATCTTTACCGGTTGTAATAAACCTGATAGTAATTGATGTTCCGCCTTCACTTACTGACAAGTCAAACATTTTCCTACAAACTCAGAAATCTCACGCTTCAACCCTGGCCATCAATACTGTTCACGGAGATCTCGATACATCTTATTTCCTCCAGGGTGCATAACATAAGGGCTACTATGTGCCTCCCGTAGAATCATTTGCCTCAATTCTAAGTTTTTAGGCATACAAACCCTTCCATGAAAACACAGTACTCCATTCGGGTTTATACCAAAATCCTCTATTTCACCCCTTTCAACCTGCTGAAATAAAAGTCCCAACTTTTTATCTGATGTCTATTTTTCCCTGATTTGTTCTAACCACAGAGGTTTCACCTGAAGTTCTGCTAATAAACTATCATCCTCATACAAACTCAAATGAGCAAACATTGCTCTCAAATCAGATACCGCCTTACAACTTAACGCGTCAGCTACTACGTTAGCCTTTCCAGGATGATACTCGATTGAGAAATCATAATCCTTTAATAATTCCACCCATCTCTGTTGTCTCAAATTCAACTCCTTTTAGGTAAGGAGGTACTTAAGACTCTTGTGATCCAGATAAATGATAGACTTCTCATCGTAGAGATAGTGCCTCCAAATCTTTAAAGCAAAGACCACTGCACTAACTCCAAATCATGAGTAGGATAGTTTACTTGTGCGGTCTCAACTGCCGAGAAGCATATGCCACCACCTTTCCATTTTGCATCAAGACACAACCCAATCCGTGTGAGACGATCACAAGAAACAAGAATTCTTTTCCAGCCTCCGGCTGAATCAAAACTGGTGCTTCCGTCAGAATCTTCTTCAATTTCTCGAAACTCTCTTGTTGTTTTTCAGTCCAAACATACGGTACTCCCTTTCGCAATAGTTTAGTTAGGGGTGCAGCAATCAACGAAAACCCCTCAACAAAGCGTCTATAATAACCAGCCAATCCTAAGAAACTCCGAATTTCAGCTACCGACTTTGGTGGTTTCCAATCCAGAATAGCCTCAATCTTCCGAGGATCCACCCTTATTCCTTCAGCTGATACCACATGACCCAAGAAAGTCACTTCTTTTAGCCAAAATTCACATTTACTGAATTTGGCATAAAGTTGCTTATCACGAAGTAGCTGCAATACTATACGCAAATGCGTGTCATGCTCCTCATCATTTCTTGAATAAACCAAAATGTCATCTATGAACACCACCACAAACCGGTCTAAATATGGTTGAAAGACTCGGTTCATCATGTCCATAAATCCGGTGGTGCATTGGTTAATCCAAACGGCATCACCAAAACTCATAATGTCCATAACAAGTTCGAATGCCGTCTTATAAATATCCGCTTCTTTCACCTTAAGTGGTGATAACCCGATCTCAAATCAATTTTGAGAAAATGAAACTCCCTTCAATTGATCAAACAGTCATCAATTCTCAAGAAGGATACCTATTCTTGATCGTCAATTTCTTCAATTGTGCGTAATCAATGCACATACGTATCGATCCATCCTTCTTCTTCACAAACAAAACTAGTGCTCCCACGGAGACACACTCATCAGATAAATCCTCGATCCAACAATTCTTGAATTTGAGCTTTAAGCTCCACCAACTCCTTGATTGCCATTCTATAAGGAGCAATGGACACTTTGGAGCTGCTCCGCAAAAGCTCAATACCAAATTCTACTTCCTGATCTCGAGGTATACCAGAAGTTCATTGGGAAATACATCTGGAAATTCCTTCACCGTTCTCACATCATCCACAGATAACTCTTTGGCATCCAAAGCACAAATAAAAGCTAGGAATGCTCCATACCCTTTCCGCACCAACTTTTCTGCCTTCAATGCCGATACCACATTTGCCAAGTAATTCTTTCGTTCACCTATCATTATTACTTCTTTATCATCAGAGGTTCTTATTGACATCCGCTTTTCAGCACAATCCAAATGCGCCCGATGCTTAACCAACCAATCCATGCCCAGAATGAGATCAAATTTGCCGAAAGGCAATTCCATCAAGTTCGCCAAAAATACCTCCTCTTGAATTTCTAAGGGCACGTCTCTAAACAGTTTATTTACAATTATCGACTATCCTAAAGGACTAATTACTGTCATCTCACTATCGGTAATTTCAAATCCTAGATTCAGGTTTTTAGATATAGTGCTAGTAATATACGAGTGGGTAGAACCAATATCTATTAAAGCAGTAACAGGTACATCGAAGATGAAGAACGTACCAATTATTACATCGTGCATTGCCATCCTCATGGCGTCTAACCGCATAGACCAATCTCGCTATCTTGCATCGTGTTACCTCTAGGACTATTGCCTCGACCCGGTGCACCTTGACCACGCCCAACCCCATTACCACCACCACGACCTCTCATTGTGGCTCACCGAGTACCTCTCGGTGGTTATGCATCAAGATACGAACTTCCCGAGTCGTATCCATACGCCGAGGGCAATTTCTATATTGGTGATCCATTGAATCGCATTTGTAACAAGCGCCCGCTTTTCCTCCAAAGACTCTCAAAATGCCTTTTCTACATTCAACACAATCTTGACTTTGATTATTAGCTACCGGTGCTCTACCTTGAGTGGTTCATTATTCCGAGGCCTCTTCGTAAACCTTTTGAAGAACCCGATCGCTTATATCTCTTTTGTTCCTAAATCTTTCTCGATTCGACGTTCGAGTTCTTAGCCTCTTCGACTATCTTGGCCTTTCTACAAGCGTGGAAAAGTTCTAACTTGTTGTGGGGCAATCGAACCTCAACTCATCATTCACCCATCCTCGAATCGCACACAACGTTCATGATCTATTGACACTATTGTCCGAGCATAGCGACTCAAGCGTAAAACTCGACTCTCATCCGCGCCTTGTCTTATTCCCTTGAATTAGATTCAGGAATTCCTTCCTTCGGGCATCCACATAACTTGTTCCAACATATTTCCCTTGGAAGGTAGCTTTAAAGAATTCCCAAGTAATCATTGTAGCCTCGGTGCCTTTTCGAACAGTAAGCCACCATTGATACGCCTCGTCTCTTAGAAAGGACACAGCTCCTTTCAGTTTCTACTCGACAGTGTATTCCATATCATCCATAATCTGCTCCACAGCTTCGAGCCAATATTCAACCACATTCGGAGCTACACCGAAAACTCCTCTAAAAACTTCTGCATTATTAGACTTGAGTCGTTTCAAATCGACCCCCAAGTTGTTGGCCCAACTCTAGTTCCAACGACCCTTTCCAGGACTCGTAGCATTGTTCGTGTCAAAGCATTGTCTTCTTCCATATGATCATGTGATCCCGTCTCACTCTCAAATGACGCAGGTGCATCCATTTTCGACATATGATTTGGTGCATCAGTTGCACCTCTAACACCTCGTCCTCTACCACTACCACGCTCATCAAGCGCCCACGACCACGTCCTCTAGTGCTCATGATGACTAATTCGATTTAATCGATTATAAGTTTTATGAATCGAAAATTGTTTGAGTGTTTATTAACGATGTTTTATGAGATTTGAGAGATAAAGTTGTTTTTCGCAAACACATCCTATAATCTCAATCTCTACGATTTTCAACATCTAAAACTAGAAGTTCTAGAGTGTTCCTATGATCATATCATCATCCTAATAATTATTCAGTATCGAATACTTACTTAACTTGTTGCCGGATGCTTGTGGTGCCATACTAATCTTTAAAATATAATTGAAATAATTTCAGAAGTTATTTGTTGAACCCAACCACAGCCAAGTTTTGAAACTAGCTCTGATACTATTAAATGTAACACCCCAAATTCGGTCTATGCATCAAGACGAGATTTGGTTTGTCACACTGATCGAACATTCTTTATTTCTATCTAATGATTTATGTGAAACGGTATTTCAAAACCCTTTTAAAATAAAAAATAGAGTTTAATAAAACCAAGAGAATAATTTAAGTTCGATGAATTTGAGAAACATTAGTTGAAAAATCTTATTTGACATTTAATTAACAAAACCTTAAAGTAATTTTATAAGAGTTCAAAGGGTTTGAAAATAAGAATAGTTAAAGAAGCTCGTATGTTGAAAACCCAGTATTTTAAGAAAACATTATAGGATAAACATAAGCCCATATTAATAGTCCAAAACATAATTTAAATCCATCGACACATTAAATCCATAAAACATTAATAGAGGCCTTATTACATCAAACCCAAAATAGTAAATTATAAAAAATCTTTATTAAAAGTTCAAAGTTTAATTAACCCATATTTGCAAGATGGCCTCCACGAAGTCATCCTCGCCCAAGTCCACGCCAATTTCCATTACCCGAGATGAAAATTTGAGGAGTGAGTTACTCGTAACTCGGTGTATAACTCACTTACTTTATCCATCGGGCAGATCATCAAGTCATTATTTTGGGCTTGAGCCCATAAATGATTTAGCAATGTAATAATCGAAATGTATGCAAAATGAAATTTTCCACCCAAACCTAATTTCCATCCACTACACACCACCCGTACCAACCATCACACCTGTGGGGATCAAGTCAACCCACCCCTCCAACACACCAATCGTAGGCATAAAGCCATTTTTATAATTGTGGCAGAGCCACCGAACTAGATTGTGACAAAGTCACCGAACTAGAGGCATTTAGCCATTAAAATATTTGTGGCAAAACCACCGAACTAGAGGCAATGAGCCATTTAATTATTTTGTGGCAAAGCCACCAAACTAGAGGTAATAAGCCATTTAATTATTTAGTCAACAGGCCTTTCTTTTCTTCATCATTAATCCCATCCCATGCAACATGTATGCAAAATAGTCTATACACCTATAATGATTTTTGCAGAAGGCCCAATTTGCATGTGAGTCAATATTTCAGTTTTTTTTAAGGCCCATAATACAAAATATCATTTAGCCCATTTAACAATCTAGCAACTTTGGCCCATTTAACGATCTAACAGAGATTTCGGCCCATTTAACAATCTATCAGGGATTTCAGCCCATTTAACGATCTAGTATATATTTCGGACCATTTTACGATCTAGTATAGATTTTGGCCCATTTACACATGAGACATAAAATTTACATTTTACCCACTAACTCATCGAGGGCGTTTTCGTAGTTTTTACAATTTTAATCGTTTTCATGTAATTTCACCAAAAATACCAATTATTACGTATTGTACCGATTTTGTCATTTTTACGATTTTGCTCAATACTACGGTATGACATCTAACCCGAGATAAGTGTGAAGTTACACACCTTGATATCGTGAGTACTAAACCTTCCCGCTTGTCAACACCTAAACGTAACACGAACCATTAGAACACTTTCATTTATCAAAAAAATACACTATTGGTAAACGATCTAAATCTTTACCCTTTTGATTTTGAACCACTTCTATTTTTGGTTTCTCCTCGATTGTTGATTCATTGCTGATAAGAATCCACGAACGAACAAAGGCTCGGAGTACGAATAACCTCGAACAATTGATTCTCCTCGGTTGAAGGTCCGCGACCCGTGAAAAATCCTGATTCTCAAAACAAATTTTCGCTTATACTTAGGGGATTAGCGAACCGCCTCTTTCAAGACTATGGACGCCTTTTTCGCTTCTATCTTGAATGTCTCTAAAGACATAAGATCATTAGTCCGACTATAAATATCGAAATATGGCTAACGATTTGTAAGATTTGAGATTTGGCTTACCACGATTATCTTCGTTCCTCGAAGAAACGATCGAGCGATTATGTCCCTAAAACGAAATAGATTAATAACTAACTATACTAATATAATGAATAAAATAAGAACCCTTAAAGAAAATCTCCTTACCTTAATTCTTGAGATCAATTCTAATGATCCACAATACTCAAGAATACTTTGAGTTTCTGCCTCCGCTAGATTTCTATGATAGAGAAAAGGTTGGAATTAGATATGGTATGACAATGATCTAAATCCAAAAGATCATCTCACACCACAATAGATTCGGCACAGAAGAATAACAAATTCCAGAATACTATGCTAACCACTTACCAATCGATTAAGTTTATGCGTAGGGAAAAGATACGATTATGAAGGAAAAGTTGAAGGAGATAATACTTATCAACATTCGGCCATGGTGAAATAAAAGGGAAAAGTTTGTTTGAGAAATATTTGTAAAGAGAAAGAGATGAAGAAGGGTAAAAGAAAATATGGTGTTTATATTTTGATTCTTTTCAAGAACGAAAGATGAACAAAGAATTGAAATTGGAGACTTGTGTGCATTCGGCAAGGGTGAAAGAAAAAGAAAATGGCCTTCCAAAACTTTAATGATTTCGGCACTAGGAGAAAAGTTTTTAGAGAATAGGTAAAATAAGACCTAAATGGTCAAAACTCAAATGGCCAAAAGAAATGAGAACAAAAATATTGTTTACCTTTTGTCCAATAAGCATTCGGCTAAGGGGAGAGAATTTGAGAGAAACAAGCTTTAAGAGGAAAAAAAAATATATCAAATGACCAAAAGAGGAAGATGTGCACAACTAGCCCCTAATTCATCTAAATGCCTTCAAAATTTCGGCCAACCCCTTGCCCAAAAACCGTCCAAGTACTTGGCTATCAAGGATCAACTTTTGCCAACCTTTCTTTCCATAGCACACTCCCCAATTTAAGCCATTTGTTCCCCTTACTTGCCTTATCCTATTGATTCCTTTCCTCAACTTAAATATTTCCTTAATCCTTTAGCCATCATACCAAAAATAAAGAAGTCAAACTTGCCATGTTTGCTTCTTGGCCGACACTTGATAGGTGAAAGCAAAAAAATAAAAATTTTCAAGTTGCATGCTAGGAGATCCGAACCTCTTCCCTCATGTCCAACTCATGGCGCCATCATCACTATGCCATTAACTCATCTTATGCCTTCTTTTAGTACTTAATTAACTTAAGTCTCAAGGTCACCTAATTTCTTTACTCTAAAGTACACTTAACTAATATTTTTATTCTAACTCCAAGTAAACCCGAACTAACATTTAGCAACATAATGATTTTTTTAAAAAATTTAGGATGTTACACGGTATTTGCATATGATTATTATTCATTCGTATAAAATTATTGTCATGTATTACTATTCATGCTTGTAACTACATTTCTTTTTTTTTTTTTTATTGTATCATGATTCAAATTCTCACTTTCGCCCGATATTAATTATCTTTTATCTCCAAACAAGATAAACAAATATATTTTTAAGTCCATTTTATAATTGCTTAGTAAAAGTTTTCAAAATAAGGCAATATCCTCTATTTGGAAATTCGAGAAATCGTGCCCTAACGTATTGGGTTTCGGTTTTTCGTTTGGCCAAATAATCGAATATCTTTTTGATATTTTTAATGCATGAGTTTTGGGAATCATGAGATGATTTTGGATTCGAGGATTTAAATTGTCGTATCCTAACGTGCTGGATGTGATATTTTATTCATTCAGAGGAAGAGAATCTTAATATCCATTTCGAGTAAATTCAAACATTTTTAAAGGAGATTGTACTTTAAAATATTTTTAAATTTTCGACATTAGGGCATTAATTAATCAATTAGGTACAAATTTTGGACGTCACGAGGGTGCTACTCCTTCCTCGTACGTAACCGACTTTCGAACCCGTTTTCTTGGATTTAGTAGGCCAAAATCAATATTTAAATAAAATAAAATGTTTTATAGGTAATCCGATCACACCTAAACAAAAAGGATTGGTGGCGACTCCATATTTCATTTTAAAGTCGATCCCGTTTTCAAAATAAAAATGGTTTTGACACATAACTCGTGGGTATGCCCTATTCTATGACTTTTTCTACCCATCTTCTTAGTCCAAAAAAATTTATGCAACTTTTCTTCGAGCATAAGCCGTGGGCATGCCTTATTCTCCGACTTTTTCTACCCATCTTTTGGTCCACAAAATACTCAAATTTCATTTTATCCATAAAAACTTCTATATGGCTTCCAAGTGATTCCAACTCTCTTTTTATCCTACAAAATGCAAAATTCAACCAAAAGTTGAGTTTACAAGCACATTAGGTCATCAAAATACATGGGAAACTTCTCAAAATATATGCAAAATTACACTCTAACATTATCTTTTTTTAAAAAAAAAATAGACTTAATAGTTTGGCTAATGACTAATTAACAGAGATCAACTTAGAAAAAAAGCAATTTATGTATCACTTATGATAAAAAATATTTAGGTATCAAAATGAGAAAAATGGCATAGTTTAGGTACCAATTTGTAAGTTAAGATTTTTAAAAATAAATTTAATAATTTGAGTAACGGTTAGATTAACGGAAGTAGCAACATGGAGAAAGTAATTTAAACACCACTTGTAAAAAAAAATTATATACCTAAATAAAAAAATATAATTTAAGTATATATTTTGATGTTAAAATTTTCAACAAATAAAGTAGCAAACCACTAATTTAAAAGACCACTAAAATTCCACAACGTAAAATCCTGGAAATGAATGATTATTAACCAAGTTGATTTATGTGTGCTCCAATCATATTTGGTTCACTTTTCTGATTAGGATTTGAAATTCCATAAACTTCACCGTTTTCACTTGGCTTGAAAGCTTGTTGGGGAGTATCCAACTTATGTCATTTCTGCAATCTGAAATCATTGGAAGTAATTCTATGATGATTAGCACAACTTCTGTGATTCATTTTGTATAAACTTGGATTTTCATTTCCTATTCACAATTAGAAGATGGGATCTAGATTGTTGGCTTAAGCATTTAGTTTACTACCAACTCTTTTATTTTTTTACTATCATGGATATCATGATATATTTCTGCAAAGCCATTGAGATACTTTAGCATGTACTTTTGATTCTTTATTTTTCTTAAAATATTCATGTTGTACGCATTCAATTTATATAAAAACATAATTATGAGACATAACCTTCTAACTATCTCAAAATAATTTTTAAAAATTGAACATATTCATAACAGGCTAAAAGGTCATCTTTCATTGTCATCATCCCACTTTGTTTTTCACTTATAGTGACAAGGTAAGTGGCTAACCCTTGGGTACTTGAGCCGCACTGCTAAAGCATTGGGTGGTGCCCCAATCCACTATGGGGCTCTTGTCCCAACTAAAGTACATGCTTTTTCTTAAATGAGAGATTATCTTTTTACCTAGGAAGGTCCATTTGGAATCTAAAGCTACATCAGAAACCAGTTATTACATTTATTAGTTTTATTTTAAATAATATATATATTCTTCATTAAATTAGTAATATATGTAGATTATGCATAATGTTTTCTATGACTAGCTAAATTGGTAGAGGTTTTATCCTTAACAGATAATTAAAGCATTAATGGAGTCGGTAAGGATATCGACATCTCCTGTCATTTGATGAGTAAATAAAAAGGGAGAGATTGAGTCGTACTCTGAACCAGGGTGGGACCCTACTTCATTAATAAAAGAGCAAAATCTGACCCCGACAGCAGAATCTCTGTTGTTGCATCGGTTCCTCTACAATGTGGTCTGCTTTGTATATAATAATTTGCACTCATTTACATCCAGTATTTCACATCTTGTAAAGCAAAATAGCTGGTCGTTTCGTTAATATTTGTTTTGTCAAACTTTTGGGTGAATTTTTTAATATGAATTTCCATGAGCTTTCATAAAACATTTTATAAACTTTCAAAATTTCTAAATAAATATTAAAATTTTTATTCGAAGATGTTAGGTATGTTGATAGAAGTGATCATAGGTTGGGTTGAGCCTCAATAAAAAAATTTGTCCCTTTTTTAAGCTCGAGTCTAGTCCAACCTGAAAAATGAGTTTGAAATTTTTCTCAAGTTCGATCTAAATAAAAATGCTAAAACTCGAGCTTGACTCGCTTTTATTAAAATATTTTTATATTTATTATTTTTACATAAAAATAAATTTAAAAAATATAATATACATTTAAAATTAAAATAAATGTTTCTCAATAAATTGAATATTAATTAAAAAATTATTTATACTTAAATAAGACTAAGATAGATAGAACTTAGCAAGCAAATACATCTAAAATAGTAATAAAATTAACAATAAAATAAGAGTTATACAATATTCAAGTAGTAACAACAAAATAGTAACAATATAATAGAGAAAATAACACTAAAACAGTGACAAAGCAACAACAAAAACTGGGAAAGCAACATGAAAAAGCAGTAGGTTTTTTTTTTTTTGCAAATTCAGGCCGTCTCGAGCCTAGGTCAAAATAACTTACCCAAGGTCCGACTCATTTAAAAAACGGGCTTTATTTTTTTGTCCAAACCCTCCTACTTTTCGGACGAGCTTTCGAGACAAACTGAATGATTAGGTCTACAATAATGATATATTTTTAAGCGCTAAAGGGTCAACGTGCCATGTCTTGGTTTCATATATATATATATATATATATATATATATAAACAACTTATTTATTCGTATAACAATATTTTTATAACTACCAAAATCTATAATTATTACTAATTTTTTTTTTTGGAATTTCAATTTTGTAATCAAACACTTTATAAGAATTCTTTAAAAATTATAAAAAAATATAATGCCAAAAATAATTTTATAACTTTTATGATTTTTATTTTATATAACAATATTTTATACGAATGCCAAAATTTATAATATATACCAATATATTTATTTATATAACAGCTTTCCTATTGATCCCACACACAAGGAAATTTTGGTATTAACTTTATAATTGGTTGATTTGGTAAAACACTTTCTATTTTTTCTTGGAAAATACGACAGAAGATCCATTGTTTTGGAAGCATTAGAGAATTGCAATTTATAAAAATAACTTATAACAAAAAGAGTAAACAATGAGCACAATTAATTGACTATGTAGTTTAGATTCAATTTTATGGCTACAGAATCTAAACCCTGGAGTTATGTATTATAATTTTAAGATAAAAAAGATTATTTAAGCTCAACTATATTCATTGTCATTGCAACCTCACTCTTATAAAATTATAATAAAAGAACTCTTTTATTAAAACTTTTCAAATTAGACTTTAACTCAAATTAAACACTAATTTAATTACAAAATAATTACATTGCTCTCATAAATAAACGGTTCTCTCTTAATTCCACACTCAAAATGTAAAACTAGTCTTCAATATATATAATATATGCGTTTGTATTCTTTGTAAGCCAAGCTAGTATGATCAGAATAAGGTTCTAGTATTTCACCCTAAGCAAACCACTAAATATGGAATAAAATAATGTTGAGATATTTATCCATAAAATCTCTTGATCGAACAACTTGTAAATAAAGCAAGACAATAACATATATCTCTTTCGAGGTTTTTTTTTTTTTTCCTTGATGCAAAATCTTCTTTAATTTTACAAAAAAAAAAAAATTATTGAACGAGATCACTCAAAAAGTCGCATACAAATAATTAAAAGATTCCAACTAAAAATAATAATAATAATAAAACATCGACACCTTAGTTGCTATGGTTTGTTGCAATTGACCATTACAACTTATTACGCCAACAATCTCTGTCCTTTGGTATTTTTTTACCAAAAATCTACAATAAACTTTCTCAAGCAAAAGAAAGAATTAAACTTGAAATCAACCCCCCTAATTATCACTAGCAATAAGCAAACTCATCAAATCATCATAGCCGTAGACATATCATCAAAGTTAAAGCATCCGTCATCCAGTTGATTCAAAGAAGGTTGCACAAGTATTTAAAAGTACAAGTATCACTGATGCACCTTCTTTAATGTCTGCAAATGGTATACTACTGTTACAAGCTTTGTATTTGGCTATAGTGGTTGTCAACTGGAGGTTGTTACCTAAAACCAATCTTGGTAATCTCTAATTAGGTCGCTAGTGTAGAGTGGATGATCAGCTCTTAAATCACTTTCTACTAAATTTTTCATTAATTTATCTACCACTTAGAATTAACGATATAAGCACAAATCAAGAGAATTAAATCACAATAATCTTTTTCTAAATAAAGTTTTAATCTCATTTCAATTACTAAACTATTAACTTATAGATCTCCCATCCACATAAATCCTTTAGCTCATGATAGATTTGCAAGAAAGGATATGAAAATAAATCATAATGAAAGAGAGAAAAAATAAAACTTAATAAAACTTAATATTGATTAAATCTCCAATGAGTTATTTCAAATTAGGAACTGAGATTTCAATATCTCTGCTAAAATTATGAAAAAAAAAAAAAAAAAAAACTTAGAGTAGTACTAATCTATTAATGGCGTCTCCCCTCTTCGAAAAAAAAAAAAAACTAAAGATTTACTTTATACAAACTTTTCTAGGAAACATTCACAAGCCAAGGTAAAAATACCACTTTCCCCACCTAAATAAAATAGAAAATAAAGCAAAGTTTCGGGGCCAAGCTTAGGCTTCAGAAATCAGTTTATATATCTTTGATTTTCTGGCTTTGTCCTCATCCGTTGCCTTTGAATCTATTTTTCCTTCCTCGAAACCGCTCCAATGCCTACAAAATACTTTGAAAAAGCATATTAAATAAAACAGATATAGAAAGTAATCAAAATAGGTTAATAACACTAAAAGTAAGCAAAAACTCATCTTACAATAACTAGTTGTAAAATCAACTAAAAAACTCAAAATTAACTAAAATTACTTAGAAACAATACAAATATAAGCGAATTTGTAACAAATATTCGTTAATAAAAACATCACTTAAATATACAAAGGTGAAGCTCTAATTTTAGAGTTTATGATTGGGCTTAAATCATTGGTTTTTTAACCAAGTTTATCTTAATAGATAAGTTATCCATACAATTTTTATGTACAAAGTTTATGTACAAAGTTTGTTGTTGTTGTGACTACAACGTTCATCGCAACTTAACCAAATGTGGATTTAAAATTAGTAAAACTGAATAATATAAATCTCTTTTAAAATTTTAAAATTAAGAAGTTATACTTTTAAAATATTTATATTTATTATATTCTTTAAACTTAAAGTAAAAGTATTTAAAACTAATTTAACATGATGTCAATCTACATTAAAATTACTAATTTTGAATATATATATTTTAATTTATTTAAAATTAAAATTAATTAAACTTTTCCTATTTAGGTAAGTATTTTTTTATTAATCTATTTATATGTAAACTAAGTATATAAAAATAAATAACATTATTTTAAGTATTACTTCAATTAAAATACCGTAGGTTAAGTAATTAAGTCATAAAATTCTAAACTTTTAAATTGAATTTTTCAAAAAATAAAAATTGTTACAAGAAAGTTTTGAATGTTTAATAATTTATGGATAAAATGATAGGATTACATAATAAAATAATTATAGATTTTTTCTAAAATTTTACAAAAGCTATTTATATAAATTATAAAAAAAGTTTTACACTTTCAAAGAAATAATTGTTCTTTTTACTTACTAATAAAAAATTTCTACAAAATAATACATAATAATTAGTTTCATAAATGTGATTATGAAAATTATATAAGCTATTAATGAAAGAGGCAACTTTCCTAGGTAACAATATCAAATTTCTCCTAATATAATGTAACCATACGTTTAAAATTTGAATTTATTTAAACTTACGTGTTAATTCACAAGTTAATCAACGTATTAAATAATTGTAAATTGTAAGCTTTAATTTAATAAAATATTTAGTAAATATTTAATATAATAACAAATAATTACAAATATTACATGGACATATGAATCATATTATAATAAATAATGGATTGCATAGTAGTTAATTTATAACAAAGTAATAAATATGATATATAAAACAATAGTTATAAATTTATCATTAAAATGTTAAAATTACATAAGCTATTAATAAGTATTTATATATTTACAAATGTCATCATTATTTAAAATCAATTTAGGTGTAAAATTATATTGATGTGCAAATTAATTCGCAAATATTGGATCACTAAATTGTATTTCTTTTACTATTCCAAACCTTTTTAGATTAATATTATTAATTCAATTTTTTAAAATTACCAATTAATGAAAAATGTAACAACAACCATTAAAAGGAAATTTCATAACTACAAATGGCAACGACCCGCGACCCGGAAGGAGGGCTCACAAGCCCAGTTCACGAGCCCTACATTAGGGGCTCACTAGGGGGCTTGCGATGAAGGCTCATGAGCCTAGCTCGCACGTCCCTCGGTGTTCACAAGCAAAGGTTGCGAAGTCAAGTGAGTGGACCAATGAGCACGTGTTAAGTCTAGAACAACATACTTGTTGGCATGCATGGAGCCTACCTAGAATGTCACTTCGATGAACAGTAATCATGTCTTATAAATACCTGATTCTCCCCACCTTTAAGACACACAATAAAACACTCAACAATTTGGTGCGGTGAGCATGGGCAGACTTCCAATCATTTGATTTTCTTTCAGTTTGAAAAACCAGAATGTCTCACCCAAATAAGAATTCCCCCATTAACTTTTCATCCGGACAAGCTGGAGCTTCGAGTTCAAATGGTCAACCCATCAAGGCAATTTTTTTGTCAACTAGTTTGTTGACGGGCCAAAAATTTTGGGCAACGCAACTCACACTGGAGCTTCAAACACATTTGTCTTAAACTTTCCTTCTGGGGACTAGAAGCATCACAACAATATTTCTTGGTCTTCAAGAATAGATATGGTTGATAAAGGATCAAATGGCCCTACAAAATGTGAGATTTGAGCAAAAATAAACATTTCATCAGGAACTCTTGAAGCAGAATGAGGAGCTCAAGAGAAAGGTACAATCTGACAACTCCGATGTTCATGATAATGTAGCCATGGAAGAGGAAGGGCTAGATGTGCATGCAGAAGAATGGCATAGTGAGGTGGATGCATTGCGATGAAATGTGATTACTAAAGGACATGTTTGAAGGAAGAAGGGTTCTGTGAGCTCATATCACACATTATAATGACTACATGAATGTGTTGGGAGCTTCAGATCCCGCAAACTGTAAGGCTTTCTCCACGATGCTTAAGGGGAGTGCAAAAGATTGGTACTTGTCTCCCCCATCAGTTTATTCGAAGTTTTTCTGTAACAGCCCGATTTAGGGGTTAGTCAAAACAGTGATCTCGAAATCACTAAACCGAGGATAGAGAAAATTATTTTCATGTTATTTTATGTGTTATAACATGTTTATAAGGGTGCATGAAAATTTTGGTGCCTTAATTTTAGCAATTTCTAGCTAAATTGTGAAAAAGGACTAAATTGTATAAAGTGTAAAAGTTTTATTTTATTTGCTAGAGGTGCCAAATAGCTATGAATTATAAATTGGAGGTCTCAAATGTGCAATTTGGCCTTGTTAAGTGAGTTGGCCGGTCAAGGAAAGTTAGGGGACAAGGGCATTAAATGTTGGTCATGTTAGGTGATTAAAAAGAATAAAATAAGATGAAATAAGCAAAAAGCTATCATCTTTTTTTATTTCTTCTCTCTTTGCACCGAAAATATCAGCCATGGGAGGGGTTTGAAAGCTTCAAATTTTCAGCAAGCTTTACTCCATTCAAGTAAGTGATTTTGATGATCTTTCTTGATAATTTTTGTACTTTTGGAGTCCCCAAAGCTTAAGCTAGCTAATGGGGGGACTAATTTGCAACATGGTTGAGAGTCTAGGGACTTGCCATGAGAGATTTTATGCTATTTTTGAGCTTTTATGGAAGAAAATGAATGTTAGGAAGATGAGAAACAACTTTTGTGAAAGGTGTTGTCATGAAAACACCTAATTGGGACTAAAATGCAAAAGTTGTAATTTGTTCATTAAGGCATGAAATAGTTGGAATTGTGAGTAGTTGTAAGAGGATTAAATGTTTAGCTAAGTGTGTTTAACAATAAAGTATGATGAAAATTCATTTACAAGCCTAGGGGCAAAATCGTAATTTTGCCAAAGTGTAGGGGCAAAATAGTCATTGTTGCCTAAAGTGTAGTTTATGCTAAATTATGAATTATAAGTGATTAAATCAGTAAATTTTATATTTCTAGATCAAAGAAAATGAGATTCGAACCTAGAACGAGTGAAAAGAGAAATGTGGGCAAAAAGTCCCTTTCGACCATTTCGACATCGAGGTAAGTTCATGTGTGAATGTGGTAATTATGTATAAGTTAATTTAGTATTCTAATGTTGTATGGAATGTATACCTACTCGATGATCGTATGAAATATCTTTCAATGAGATGTCAAGAGAATTGAATTTGGGAGTAATGGGAAATGGATATAGCATTATATGATGATAGTTATAGTTTCATGTAAGACCCTATTGGAATATGGTCTTGGTGTAAGAATTTGTATAAGACCATGTCAGTGACATGGCATCGGCATGTTAATGTGTGTAAGACCATATTGGGGTATGATATCAATGAGAACTATGTGTATGAAACTCAAGATAGTTACTTAATAATTTGAATGATTCAACGGATATGTTAAATGTATGTGATTGAACCATGAGAAGCACAAGTATGTGTTAGAACTGAATTGATATGAATTCAATATATGATAAACCCTAGTGGGATATGTATAATTAATGCACCTTAGTTGCATGAGATGGATTTGTTAATACATTGTGTGAATGCGAATGAGAATCGTAGAAAGTTAAGTAAGAATGATAGTGAGTGAGGATGTTTACAGATGAACATTTGAATTAGAGAAATGTATGAGGATAGATATTTTTGAATGTATATATCGGTGGGCTGTATGCGATACCACCTGATATATTATTAGTTGATGGGCTGTGTGCGATACCATCAACCATATTACTATTAGTGGGCTGTGTGCGATACCACCTGATTAATTAGAAATTGATGGGCTGTGTGCGATACCATCGCTTATGAATGATTGGTGAGCTAAGTGTAAAATCACCATAGGTAAAATGAATGATGGGCTGTGTGCGATACCACCCTATAAGAGATTCAATGGTGGGCTAAATGCGTAACCACCAAGAGATTAGTAATATGAGTGGCTTATTAAAAATGCTTGATGTGTTATTTTTATATATGATCATGTGGTGATCAGTGTAGGAATGTATGTTAATTAAATGGGCATTTGGCTTGTGGCACGGTTAGAATGCGGTAAGAGATGGAGTGAGTAAGCCTTAAGAATGATTGAGTAAGCAGCCATGTGTTAATGAGAAAAAATTATTGAAATGCCTTGTAATTGTGTATATTTAATGAATATCAGTGCCTATCAGTTATATTCAGATGAATTTACTAAGCATTATTGCTTACTCCTTTCCATTTTTCATCTCTTATAGGTTAATTTAGCTAGCTCGGGTTGGAGACTGCTAGAGATGTTTTCACACTATCAAAGAAATGTTTGGTATGGTGTTCCAAGTCCTTATGAGTCATGGCATGTATAGGGATTCTTTTAGAATTGACTAAGTTCTAATTGATGTAGCCAAATTGTGTTGGCCTAAAAGAACTTAGAGTTTGGTTGTGTATAGCCATAGATGATGGCTTAAGTTGTTGTAATTGTATTGGAAGTAGTTCTCCCTAGTGTATGGGATGAAGACTTTATTTCTCTTATGATTAAGTGTCTATAGTTTAAGAGTTAAATTGATGCAATATGGAGTTATGTGATGATTGTATGTATGTATGTATGTATGTATGTATGTATGTATGTATGTATGTATGTATGCAAATGAGAGTGACAAAAAGGCTTGGAAGATAGCCTCTAAGTGCCCACACAGTTGGATACACCGGAGTGTGTCTAGACCGTGTGAACCCTGCATCTTAGTGTTTTAAATTAGGATAGACCACGGGCAAAATCCATGGCTGTTTGTGTGGACCATGGGTGAGACACGGTTAGGAGACACGGGTGTGTCCAGGCCGTGCTAAATTAGTCAGTAACTCCCCACGGGCGGAAGACACAAGCATGCTGTAAAGGTACACGGGAGTGCCCCCAATTCACATGGGCGTGCCCTAGCCATGTGAGTTTTGGCAGAATGTTGGGGGTTTTAGGCACGGTGTGAGCACATGGGCGTGTGTGACTACACATGGGCGTGTGTCATCTAGCATGGGCGTGTACTCCCTGCCTAGATGAAAAGAAATTTTATAGACCGTAAGATTTTGATATGATTCCGAGAGTTATCTAGGTACGATTGAGATCTCATAGGTTGAGTGTGAAGTATTTGAAGTGATTTGAGAAGAGTAGTCACATTGAGCCTAAGTGGCGATCAGGTAAATTGTTCGGTAACGTCTCGTGCCCGATTCCGACGGGGATTACGGGTAAGAGGTGTTACACTTAGTAGTATCAGAGCATGGTTTAGTCGGTTCTTAGACTAACCTAGCTTGAGTAAGAGTCTAGCTATATTTGCCACAGGTGGACTATGATAGTGTGATATCTCTCAGCTCTAACGAAATTGTTTTGTTAAGACAGGGATGGTTTACAACCGAGCTAAGCCCAATAATGTTGTAAGTGATAATGAGGTAATTGAAATACTCCTATGCATTGATGAGATTCAAAGAGGTATGAATAGAAGTATATGACATGTGTGTGATAATGCATGAGATGAGAGTTATAAAGTGATAAGCTTATCTGTATTGGCTGGATGTGAATAACATATACTCAACCTACTGGGTTAGGTGCATATAGTGAGTAAATTTACCCAGAGAATGGGGTATATGTGTATGTAGGATTGTTTGAATGATGTATGATCAATATGTCCACATAGTTGAATCTCATGTGCAACAGTTAAAGTAGATGATGTATAATGTTTTATTTCGTGACTCTGTATAAAATTATGAGTATTATGGTGTGAGAGTTAAACTGGGAAGTTTGACTAAATAGAATGTAGGGGATCAGTACGGTCGTTCAATGATAAGATGATGAATAAGACCATGGTTGGACCATGGCTATACATGTGATCCCATATAAGACCATGTCTGGGACATGGCATTGGTGACGATACGTGATCCCGTGTAAGAACATATCTGGGATATGGCATCGGCATCAACATGAATTCCCATGTAAGACCGTATCTGGGATATGACATTGGTATTGATATGAGATTTCGTGTAAGACCATAGCGAGGCTACGGCATCGTGATGACATGTAAAGTAATAGCTGGGCTATGATGTTGTGATACAAGCAAGACCATAGTTAGACTATGGCAATCAAGTAAACGACGTACTCAAACCCGTAAGACATTCTTTAATTGATTAGTAATAGGAAGAGGAATTGGAGTGAAATGTTGAGTACTTGAGTAGATGTTAATGTAGAACATGAGTCTGAGAAAGTCTCGATTGAAGTTGAATTACTTAGGATACTCAATCACTCACATGAGATGAGAGAGTCCATATAAGACCAAGCTAAGGCATGGCATCGGCAAACAGGTAAAGATACCAAGTAAGTCCATGTCAAGACATGGCGTTGAGGGTGAGTTAAGAGATCCCATGTAAGACTATACCTAAGATATAGCATTGGCACTGAAATATATGTGAGATGAGACTCAGTATCCTCGGTCATACATAGTAATTCATCAGGCAAAAGAGAAGATTGAATGAGAAAGCAAAGAAGTCAAGTGAGTAAAGTTGTTATTAAGTTATGCTAGTTAGAGCTGACTAAGAGTATTACGCATGTTATGAATGATGAAGTTGAGATTATGTTTACCATATCAAAGTATGCTGATATGTGTGAATAATACAATATTTATGATAGCACAATTCAGAATGCCTTGTATCACATTGATACATAATACTCTACCAGATAGAGTAATTACTGTTAAACATGAGGTTGAAGTCCTAGAAGACTAAAATGAAAAGGTTATCAGTGAGATATGAAATAGATAAGGTCCCATATAAGACCATATTCGGAATATGGCATTGATACTTGATGTGGCAGTCCATATAAGACCATATTTTAAATATGGCATTGGCATTAGCATTTAAAAGTGATTCCAAATAAAATCACCTCTAGAATGTAATATTGGCTCTGAACTTGTTTTAATGATGATATTATGCATTTGGAGTATCCCTAATGATCATTAGGACTGATAGATAAACCTAAAGGTAGAAAGGAGGAATGTACTAAAGTTATAGGAATGAGTGAATACAGGCACTCATGACCGAGTCGCAGGGAAATGAGTACGGAGTGTGGCACAGTATGTGCTCATTAGAGGCAATTGTAAGTGAGTATGTCTGAATGGTTTGACGATTGTATTGTTTATACAATGTTAAGAACAAAAAGAAAGTTAGCCTAGGCTATTTGACTCAAGTGAGTAGGAAGCCTGAGATGTATGTTTATCGAGATCTTCTTAAATTGCTATTCATTAATGAAAGGAATTGTTAAGGAGTTTGAGGATGAAATGGTTAGAGAAATAATGTTTGAACTGTGAGAATGTTCAATTATGATAACCATAGTTGTATGGATTATAATGACCTCTTTAGGTATTACGCATTAATATCTTTTACCTTCTAGGAGCGATGTAGTTGTTTATCTCATAAATCGATATCGTGTGAGAATGTTAGCTGACTGAGACATCAGACTAAGCGGTTGTTGATTTAGTTAATTGAAATCAACATTTCTTTATCTTCTCGTAACCCTATTCAAGTGCTTAGAAGGAAAAATTGGGAATGATTCTAGTATAAAAAGTGAAATCATGAGTTTCACGTTGTATGATGAGTTTTCGGGCAAGTTGAACAGAGTTAACAAATTTGATAGAGATGTCCCTGCTATCGTGAGATATGATTCAAGTTCTGTGTATAATTACGCGTGAATCAGTGAAGAGAATAAAATTCTGTGTGCACGAGAGTAGAGAGCATGATATAAAGATGTGCTCATCGAAATGTTCAAATCGTGCTGGTTGAGTTGAAAGCTATAGAAGGAAATACTGAGTTCAGTCTGAATCGAGAAAAAGAGTTGACCGGTTAGTGATCCAGAGACGATCACTTTTGTGTCTGTGTTGTGAGTTAGGTGTTATGAAATGATTCATGGGAAACTTCATGTATACTTTCTGAATTTTAATGAGTGGCGGCTATCTTATGCTACAGAAGATCTTGAAAATGAAATAGTGGAAAGGGCTTGAGCTATTACAATGAAGAGTACAGTTATTGTAATACTTCTCTGATAGTAGACAAAGTACAGGTGTTGAATGAAAGATCCATGTTAAGTAAAGCGAGTTAGTTACTCGGTGGATCATAGTTGGTAATATCCTAGTTTCAGCAAGGTTAACGACTAGAATGAGTCTTCCTTTTAGAGTAAATGAGTTCAAAAAAAAAGTACAAGTCAAAAGTATTAAAGTTGGTGAATACTTTAACGAGGAAGTGAGATAAAACCTTATTGATTTCAAATTTGGCTTGACAAAATTCACAAGAAGGGGAATGCCATTCAAATTGTCGTAAATCGACTGGTAAGGATCCGAATGATCATTTGGATGTGTACAGAGTTCTAAATTAGTGGATTGGATTACTGAGTATACGCCTTGGAGGAAGAAATACCTAGGTCGCAAGTGATGCTTCGACCTTGTGAATGATAGCTTAAAGGTTGTTGACAAGAGAAATTGAGGATAAGTTGATTTGTGATTTTGAAGATTTTATGGAAATGATTTAAGGAGGCGAATAGCAACTCCTCCTAATAAGGTTTTCGGGGACAAAAAATCCCTAAGGGGGAAGAATTGTAACAACCCGATTTAGGGGTTAGTCAAAACAGTGATCTCAAAATCACTAAACCGAGGATGGAGAAAATTATTTTCATGTTATTTTATGTGTTATAACATGTTTATAAGGGTGCATGAAAATTTTGGTACCTTAATTTTAGAAATTTCTAGCTAAATTGTGAAAAAGGACTAAATCGCATAAAGTGTGAAAGTTTTATTTTATTTGCTAGAGATGCGAAATAGCTATGAATTATAAATTGGAGGTCCCAAATGTGCAATTTGGCCTTGTTAAGTGAGTTGGCCGGTCAAGGAAAGTTAGGGGACAAGGGCATTAAATGTTGGTTATGTTAGGTGATTAAAAAGAATAAAATAAGATGAAATAAGCAAAAAGCTATCATCTTTTTTTTGTTATTTCTTCTCTCTTTCCATCGAAAATATCAGCCATGGAAGGGGTTTGAAAGCTTCAAATTTTCAGCAAGCTTTACTCCATTCAAGTAAGTGATTTTGATGATCTTTCTTGATAATTTTTGTACTTTTGGAGTCCCCAAAGCTTAAGCTAGCTAATGGGGGGACTAATTTGCAACATGGTTGAGAGTCTACGGACTTGCAATGAGAGATTTTATGCTATTTGTTGAGCTTTTATGGAAGAAAATGAATGTTAGGAAGATGAGAAACAACTTTTGTGAAAGGTGTTGTCATGAAAACACCTAATTGAGACTAAAATGCAAAAGTTGTAATTTGTTCATAAGGCATGAAATAGTTGGAATTGTGAGTAGTTGTAAGAGGATTAAATGTTCAGCTAAATTTTTTTAACAAGAAAGTATGGTGAAAATTCATTTACGAGCCTAGAGGCAAAATCATAACTTTGCCAAAGTGTAAGGGCAAAATAGTCATTGTTGCCTAAAGTGTAGTTTATGGTGAATTATGAATTATAAGTGATTAAATCAGTAAATTTTATTGTTCTAGATAAAAGAAAACGAAATTTGAACCTAGAACGAGTGAAAAGAGAAATGTGGGCAAAAAGTCCCTTTCGGCCATTTCGACATCGAGGTAAGTTCATGTGTGAAAGTGGCAATTATGATAAGTTAATTTAGTATTCCAATGTTGTATGGAATGTATACCTACTTGATGATTGTATGAAATATCTTTCAATGAGATGTCAAGAGAATTGAATTTGGGAGTAACGGGAAATGGATATAACATTATATGATGATAGTTATAGTTTCATGTAAGACCCTATTGGAATATGGTCTCGATGTAAGAATTCGTATAAGACCATGTCAGTGACATGGCATCGGCATGTTAATGTGTGTAAGACCCTATTGGGGTATGATATCAATGAGAACTATGTGTATGAAACTCAAGATAGTTACTTAATAATTTGAATGATTCAACGGATATGTTGAATGTATGTGATTGCACCACGAGAAGCACAAGTATGTGTTAGAACTGAATTGATATGAATTCAATATATGATGAACCCTAGTGGGATATGTATAATTAATGCACCTTAGTTGCATGAGATGGATTTGTTAATGCATTGTGTGAATACGAATGAGAATCGTAGAAAGTTAAACAAGAATGATAGTGAGTGAGGATGTTTATGGATGAACATTTGAATTAGAGAAATGAATGAGGATAGATATTTGTGAATGTATATATCGGTGGGCTATGTACAATACTACCTGATGTATTATTAGTTGATGGGCTATGTGCGATACCATCAACCATATTACTATCGGTAGGCTGTGTACGATACCACCTGATTAATTAGAAATTGATGGGCTGTGTGCGATACCATCGCTTATGAATGATTGGTGAGCTAAGTGCAAAATCACCATTGGTATAAATGAATGGTAGGCTGTGTGCGATACCACCCTATAAGAGATTCAATGGTGGGCTAAGTGCGTAACCACCGAGGGATTAGTAGTATGAGTGGCTTATTGAAAATGCTTGATGTGTTGTTTTTATATATGATCATGTGGTGATCAGTGCAGGAATGTATATTAATTAAAAGGGCATTTGGCTTGTGGCAAAGTTAGAACGCGGTAAGAGATGGAGTGAGTAAGCCTTAAGAATGGTTGAGTAAGTAGCCATGTGTTAATGAGAAAAAATTGTTGAAATGCCTTGTAATTGTGTATATTTAATGAATATCAGTGCCTATCAGTTATATGCAGATGAACTTACTAAGCATTATTGCTTACTCCTTTCCCTTTTTCATTTCTTATAGGTTAATTTAGCTAGCTCGGGTTGGACACTGCTAGAGATGTTTTCACACTATCAAATAAATGTTTGGTGTGGTGTTCCAAGTCCTTATGAGTCATGGCATGTATAGGGATTCTTTTAGAATTGACTAAGTTCTAATTGATGTAGCCAAATTGTGTTGGCCTAAAAGAACTTAGAGTTTTGGTTGTGTATAGCCATAGATGATGGCTTAAGTTGTTGTAATTGTATTGGAAGTAGTTCTCCCTAGTGTATGGGATGAAGACTTTATTTCTCTTATGATTAAGTGTCTATAATTTAAGAGTTAAATTGAAGCAATATGGAGTTATGTGATGGTGATTGTATGTATGTATGTATGCGAATGAGAGTGGCAAAAAGTCTTGGATGATAGCCTCTATGTGCCCACACGGTTAGATACACAGGCGTGTGTCTAGACCGTGCAAACCCTGCATCTTAGTGTTTTAAATTAGGATAGACCACGGGAAAAATCCATGGCCGTTTGTGAGGACCGTGGGTGAGACATGGTTAGGAGACACAGGTGTGTCAGGCCGTGCTAAATTAGTCAGTAACTCCCCACGGGCGGAAGACACAACCATGTTGTAAGGGTACACGGGCGTGCCCCCAATTCACATGGGCGTGGCCTAGCCATGTGAGTTTTGGCAGAATGTTGGGGTTTTTAGGCACGGTGTGAGCACATGGGCGTGTGTGACTACATACGGGCGTGTGTCATCTAGCACGGGCGTGTACTCCCTGTTTAGATGAAAAGAAATTTTATAGACCGTAAGATTTTCGATATGATCCCGAGAGTTTTCGTAGATACGATTGAGATCTCATAGGTTGAGTGTCAAGTAGTTGAAGCGATTTGAGAAGAGTAGTCACGTTGAGCCTATGTGGCGATCAGGTAAATTATTCAGTAACGTCTCGTGCTCGATTTTGACGGGGATTACAAGTAAGGGGTGTTACATTTTCTTAGTTGGGTCAAATGTTTTGGGATTGTTTAGAGCACATAGAACAGTTATGAACACTCTCATGGGTTTACTATCTATGAAGTAGAGGGAAGGATAGCATTTACAAGACTATATGAAACGTTTCCATACGACAACACTGAACACAAATGGCGAGTACAAAACGAGCAAGTACAGTACTCCTTCACAGGCAATAGCCTTCAAAGTTTGGCGGATTTGTACAAAAGGGCCCATCAGTTCCCAGAAGCAGAGGAGATAAAAAGAGCAGCACGCGACAAGTTCCAAAGGGAAGATTGATAGTTCAAAAGCAGAGATAGGGCTTGCAACCTGAAAAGGGTCACCTTATCAGTGAGAGACAATAGAGAGCACAATCGTAAAATGAGTCACCTAGGGTAGCTCATAGGGCCTAACTAGAGCGCATAAGTAGGTACATCCCCTAATGTAAGTTTGAAGCTTATACTCCCCTGAATTCTACCCTTACATATATTCTGAATTAGGTGAAAGGCTTGGGTATCTTGCCTACCCCATCCCCTATGAGGCAGAGTAGAAGACAATTAGAGTCGAGAGCAGATTGTGTTTTCCATAATGATGGGGACACAAGACTGAGTATTGTTTTTCTTTAAAAGATGCTATTGAAGAAGCAGTGAGAAATGGCGTCAAATTTGTGGCTCAAAGTACTACCCAGCAAGGCCAAAGCCCGCGTACAAAGGCCAAGGGAAAGTAGGAGGCAAGAGGTACAGTACATGTAATTGTGGGCATATATGAGGATTGGGTGACCTCCAATGCAAAGAGAAAGGCTCACATGAGGAGTGTAATGTCAATTAATGCACCCAAAAGGTTGTGGTAGCAAAGGAAGTGGAATGTTTAATTTAGTAACGAGAATGAAGAGTTGGTGTGCGATGAAGAATGAAATGATCCAATGGTTGTTTCTGCGACAATTACAGGTTTTGAGGTCAAGAGAATACTCGTGGACAGTGTAAGTGCAGTTGATGTTTTAACTTGGGAAGCTTATAAAAAAATGGAATTGAAAGAGAAGACTTTGCCCAAAGCTAGCTCGTTGTATGGTTTTACAAACCATCCTGTTGAGGTTAAGGGATGTATCACTCTTCCTGCAACTTTAGGTGATGGCGAGCACCTAACTTAGTATGTGTGGTTCTTTGTAGTTGATCATCCAATGGCATACAACGCCATCTTTAGCCAATCGATAATAAGAATGGCTAAATGGTGATTGTTACCTTCCATATGAAAATTAAGTTTCCCAAGAGAACATGAATTAGTTTTATGCAATCCGGCCAACGAACTGCCAGATAGTGTCATATGCTGTTCGTAAAGCAAGCATGAGAGTGTGTTCAAGAGGAATAGAGTTTTCTATAGACAGGGTTAAATGGTCAGGTCTTGGATTCGGATAGCCTAGATGTAAGAGATGAGGAGAGAAGCAAAAAGCCTAAAGTAGTAGAGGACACAGAGACTTTGCATTTATTTTACGATGACGAAAGAAGAACAATAAAGGTTTCATCAACGCTAGCGCACAAGGAGAAAGAGAGTTTGGTCCAATGTCTAAGGGCGAACTCTAATGTCTTCACGTGGTCTGCAGCAGATATGCCAAAGGTATATCCATAGGTAATTATTCATAAACTGAATGTGCTCCCTGAGGTAAAACCAATTAAGCAAAAGAACAAGAGGTTTGCACTTCAAGTAGTAGAGTCAGTGAGAAAGGAGCTGGCCAAATTATTTTTGGTAGGGTTCATCAGAGAGGTTGAGTACCCGGACTAGGTTTCAAATTTCTTCATGTTAAAGAAAGCCAGCGACAAGTGGAGGATGTGCATTGATTTCACTAACCTTAATAAGGAGTCCCGCAAGGACAGCTTCCTTTTAGCATCGATTGATCACTTAGTTGATGCATCTTCAGGTCACAAGTTCATGAGTCCTTTTATGCGATTTCATCGAAAATCACTTAGTAAAATTCGTTTACTACACACCGAGCATTCATATTCTACCATTAGACATCAAAGCACATGCATGTCATCCATGGGTAAATTTTTAAACACAAACCCTAGATCAAAATAATGGTAGAAATAGCTAAACCGAGTTACGGGGATTTAAAAAATGTAAAGAACATTAAAAACGGGGCTTGGATGCACTTACTATTGAGCTTGAAAGCTTGAAAACCCTAGACATAGCTTCCCCCATGCTAAATTCGGCCAAGGAAGAAGATGGACAAAGGTTTTGGCTTTTATTTAGTCTTTTAGTCCATTTAATTACCAATTTACCAAAATGTCCCTAACTTAGAAATATCCTATTTCACTTATCTAATGTCCATTTTTGTCCAACAATTTAACCAATGGTATAATTGCAATTTAAGGACCTCCAATTTAAAATTTCATAGAAATTAGAAACCTCTAACATGTGGAACTCAACTTTTACACTTTTTGACTAAATTGAGTGCCCAAATGTCAAAATTTTCGAACGAAATTTTCACGAAATCTTTCTGTGAAATCGTAGACCATAAAAATATAATAAGAATAAGATTTTTCCTCATCGGATTTGTGGCCCCAAAACTATTGTTCCGACTAGGCCCAAAATCAGGCTGTTACAATTCTCCCCCTCTTTAGGGATTTTCATCCCCGAAAATCTTACCAGAAGAAGTTTCTTTCAACTCTCTTGAAACACTTTCACTAATATTCTCAGAATTACAAATCGATTTAATCTCATATATCTCTTTCCAATATCCATTAAACTTTAGCACACAGCGCCGGATTACACCGTCAAAATCTGAACTACCCTCTTAGACGTATCATTGATATAAAAACAAATTACTGTGCCAAAATGCAACTGCATACTCAGAGTTCCCTATAGCTCATCCCATAACTGCGATGTAACTTTCGGATCTCTATCTGACATAATGGAACTTTCACTCTGCATAATCGAATAACCTTAGAAACATATTACTTGGCTAATTTGTCAAATAAGAAATCTGTACATAATGAAATGATCATACGGATCTTTCTTTGTCAAATGATGAACCACAAACCAATTAACATCTTACTTTTCGGGGATAATGACAATCCCGATATAAAATCTATGGTAACTCTATCTCATCATCATTCTCTTACCATTACTGACTATATTAGTCCTACATATACTTGATTTCGGCTTACTTGCTAGCAAATGGACATCTGAACATAAAGTAAAAAATATCGTGATACATACTCAATCACCAGAACATCTACTCCTATAACTGCACATTTTGTTATTCTTGAATGAATCAACGAGCTGCTACTAAGTCTCGTACCAAACTTCTGTACAAACTCTAGGTTACCTAATACGCGAATTCTATCTCAAAATAATAATAATAGGAATCAGGTCCAACATGAAATTTGAAATAGAAAGTTGTTTCACACTGTGTTCGTTTAGTTCACCACTCTCTATCACATCTTTGAGCTTCTCAATTCACAAAGAAAGAATCGCTTAAGCTTTTAACTTAGGTAGAACTAGTCCATCATCAAATAAGATCAATCAATTAACGAGTACTCATAAAAATAAACAAAAATTTTCCATTCAAGCATCTGTAACCATACTTGCTTTCTAAAAGGTAAGTCGATAATTACTCACAATCTTTTAACATCTCAAAACATTTACGTTGTCTTAGTTTTAGATCTTTCTGCGACATTAGATACTTTAATCCATTAGGATTAGGAAGCATATGACACTTTTGGCCGAACATACGAAATCATCAAGTTCATAACATAGATATAAAAGTGGTTGTCTCTAAATCATTAGTTGAACAATTCTTTTTCATGTGACTTTAACTGTCTGAAAGTGCAAACTACTTCTTTACATTTTTTTATTAAAACATATTCTGATCTGTTTAATAGTACATTATTGAAAAATCAAAAATTCCTTACTCAATTCGAACTGAACTCAGAACTACAACTTCGGTTAATAATATTTTCAACTGTTTAGAACTTTGCTAACATGCATAGATCATTCGAATTTTCATAAATGTGATGACTTTATCAATCTATACAGCTTTAACTCATAATAACATCATTCGATTAGAACAATCCAATAGGCATATCTCTGTATCATACTTTCCAAAATATAAATTTCTTCATTCAGACTATCCATCTATATACTCATGAATGTACAAAATTCATTACTATACTCGAGGATACTTTTAATACACATAACTCAATTGAATCGAATAGCCGAGACTAGCTTCTTCTTTATTTGTGACATTGCATAATCTATGTAATCATTAAAACATTCTAATATTTCTTCTAAAGCTATTTTCAGTTTCCAACTATTTTCATCTCTGTATACATTACTAATTGTTTCATCACTGAACTCTTTAGTTTCACACTTATGAACTTATTCAACATGGTTCTCGTAAAATTTTGTCATAAAGTATCACTAGTAATAGGTGAGGTCGTAAAGCCTCTAACTTGACTCTCATTAATACATACATATGACTTAGCATTCATCATTAACGTAATATCATCATAATCACATAATTCACTTCAGAAAATTTAATATACTTATTCATTTTACGAATGTTTTCTGCCATTCACAATGTCAAACAATAAATTTACTTACTAACATTTTTCAAATTAGAGAACGCCTTACAGGTTCGAGTACGTCGTTTACTTGATGCCATAGTCCAAATATGGTCTTACACATACACACATGTACTACCATGGTCCAACCATGGTCTTACGTCCATAATGCCATAACCCAATTATGGTCTTTTCACTAAAATGCCATAGCCCAGCTATGGTCTTACATTCCATACTTTGCCATGGTCCAACCATGGTCTTATCCGTCAATTCATCATTGAACGACATCTCCTGCCTTCTACTTAATTTGATCTTCTAATTCAACTCCCATACTATTATTGTAACACCCCATACCCGAGTCCGAGGTTGAGACTAGATACGAGACGTTACTACACTTGAACTTGCTAAAAGATGTACTTACGGCTGTAAAATTTTGTTTCAAATTAAAAACTTCTCTTTCTTAGTACATTTCATGGGCCTACGAGGCCTTAAATTCATTTTTGGAAACTTTCAAAATTCAATGAAAACTTTTCCTCAAAACAGGGGTCACACGCCCGTGTGGCTTGGGATACGCCCGTGTCCCTTCCCCATGTACGAACATGGGTATTCTGCCAATCTCACACGGCCTTGACAGCTCGTGGCCCTAGACCGTGTGTCTTACCTTGACATTCTGACTTATCTACACGGCCTGGGGCACATGCCTATGTGCTAACCGTGTGTCACACACGACCTGGACACATGCCCGTGTGTCTATCCATGTGGGCACTTAGAGGCTACCTACCAAGCCTTTTGCCACTCTCATTTGCGTACATTCATATATCGTCACATTATTTCAAATAGCATCAATATAACTTTTGAATTAAAGACATTTAATTCATACAATAAGTTCTTCATCTCAAACAAAAGGGAGAACTATTTCTACCACGATTACAAACAACTTAAGCCATCATCTATGGCTATACACAACCAAACTATAAGTTCTCTTAAGCCAACACAATTTGACTACATCAATTAGAAATTAATCAACTTTAAAAGAATCCCTATACATGCCATGACTCATAAGAACTTGAAGCACCATACTAGGCATTTACTCGATAGTGTGAAAACATCTCTAGCGGCCTCCAACCCGAGCTAGTTTAAAATAACCTATAAGAGATGGAAAAAAGAAAGGAGTAAGCAATAATGCTTAGTAAGTTCATCTGCATATAATTGACAAATACTAAAATTCATTGAATATACACAACCACGAGGTATTATAATGAGTTTTTCTCATAAACACCTAGTCACTTACTCAACTATTCTTAAAGGTTACTCATTCTATCTCTTACCATATTCTAACCATGCCACAAGCCAATTGCTCATTTAATTAGCATACATTCCTGCACTGATCACTATATGATCATATAAAATAACACATCAAGCATTTTCGATAAGCCATTCATACTACAAATCTCTCGGTGGTTTCGCAGTTAGCCCACCATCGATCTCTAATAGGTGGTATTACACAGCCCACCAATCATTTATACTTATAGTGATTTCACACTTAGCTCACCAATTATTTATGCTTACGGTGGTTTCACACTTATCCCACCAATCATTTATAAGCGATGGTATCGCACATAGCCCATCGTTTACTAATTAATCAGGTGGTAATGCACATAACCCACCGATAATAATATAGTTGATGGTATCGCACACAACCCATCAATAACCATTAATATGGTGATATCGAACATAGCTAACCATTATTATACATTCATGGATAGTTATCCACATGTATTTATCTATTTCAAATGTTCATCCTAAAACTTCCTCACACGATACTATTCTTACTTAACTTTCTACAATACTCGTTTGCATTCACACAATGCATCAATAAATATATCTCATGCAACTAAGGTGCATTGATTACACATAACCCATTAGGGGTTCATCATATATTGAATTCATCTCAATTCAATTCTAATACACACTTGTGTTTCTCGTGATACAATCACATACTTTCTCGCTTTCAACATACCCGTTGAATCACTCAAATTATTAAATAATACTTTTGAGTTTCATACACCTAATGTCACACTGACATCATACCCCAATAGGGTTTTACATGTATTAACATATCAATGCCATTTTCCCGACATGGTCTTATACGAATTCTTACTCCGAGGCCATATCTTACACGAGGCGTTAACTATCATCATATCATACTATATACATTTCCTATTACTCTTAGATTCAACTCATCAATAGATATTTAATACATTCAAAGAGTAAATATACATTCCATAAAACATTGAAATATTAAATTAACTCATATGTAATTGCAACATTTGCACATGAACTTACCTCGATGTCGAAAGGGCCGAAAGGGACTTTTTGCCCACATTTCTCTTTTCACTTGTTCTAGGTCTGAAACTCATTTTCTTTGATCTAGAACAATAGAATTTATTGATTTAATCACTTATAAATCATAATACACCATAATCTACACTTTAGGAAAAAATGACTATTTTGCCCCTACACTTTAGCAAAATTACGATTTTGCCCCTAGGCTCGTAAATAAAATTTCATCATATTTTCTTGTTACACAAGCTTAGTTGAACATTTAATCCTCTTACAACTATCCACAATTTCAACTATTTCATGCCTTAATGAAAAAATTACAACTTTTACTTTTTAGTCCAATTAGGTGTTTTCATGACAACACCTTTCACAAAAGTTGTTTCTCATCATCCTATCATTCATTTACTTCTACAAAAACTCATCAAATAACATAATTTCTATCATGGTAAGTCCCTATACTTTCAACCATATTACAAACTAGTCCTCTCAGTAGCTAGCATAAGCTTTAAGGACTCTAGAAATACAAAATCATCAAAAACAACCATCAAATTGACTTACTTGAAGAGGAGATGAGCTGCTAAAATTTTGATCTTCAAGAAACCCCATTATTGTTTGTATTTTCGGTGGAAGAAGAGAAGAAATAAAAAGATGATAGCTTTTTGCTTATTTTATCTTATTTTATTTCTTTTTAATCACCTAACATGACCACATTTAATGCCCTTGTCCCCTTAGCTTTTCCTTGATCGGCCAAACTAATTCCATGGCCTATTTGCATATCTGGGACCTCCAATTTATAATCCATAGCTATTCGCACCTCTAGCAAATAAAATAAAACTTTACACTTTATGCGATTTAGTCTTTTTTCACAATTTAGCTAGAAATCGCTAAAATTAAGGCACCAAAATTTTCATGCATCCTTATAAACATGTTGTAACACAATGCATAACATGAAAATAATTTTCTCTAACCTTGAATTAGTGATTCCAAGATCACTGTTCTGACTAGCCCCTAAATCGGGATGTTACAATTATATTATTTATGGTTTCATAACAGAGTCATAAAACAAAACATTATATATTCTCTAATTTAACAATTAAACATGAGATTCAACTATGTGGACATATTGATTATACATTATTCAAACAAGTGTACATACATACATATTTCGTCTATTGGGTAAGTTTACTTATCATTTTCACTTATTCAAATAGGTTGGGTATATATCATCATATGCATGCCAAATTAACATGAATGGGCTTATCGCCACATAAACTTTCATTTTATTCCATGTTTCCACATTTCTCAACTCATGTTTATCTTACTTCGTACATTAACACATACATATCATGAACTTTTATTCATACCTTTCTAAGTTTTGTCTCATCACAAACATATTTCAATCACCTCAATATCATTTTTCAGCATTATCGAAAATAACTAGGTTGGAAGTTATCTCTAACTTAACAAAATAATTTCGTTAGAGCCGGGAGATATCACACTATCACGAGTAGTAATATGGCATGTATAGCTAGACTTACATACGCTAGGTTAGTCCGAAAATCAACTAAACCATAGCTTTGATACCACTAAATTTAACACCCCTTACCCGTGTCCAACGCCGGGATAGGAAACGAGGTATTACTGAACTTAAACAAAAACCTTTATACAAAACCGACTATAAAATTTCATTCAATTTAACATTCCTCATTCACATGCAAATCGCCCCTTATATGGACCCACAAGGCCCAAAACATACACTGAGAAATGTTCGGGACTAAACCGAGAACTTAGGAAACTTCAAGAAGACTTAAAAATTTTTCATCAAAACAAGGGTCACACGTCTATGTGGCTTGGGACACGCCCATGTGGGTAGGCCGTGTGGTCACACATGCCCATGTCCTTAGCCCGTGTGACTCTCTGTTTATGATGTTATCAACAAAATTGGGTCACACGGCCAAGTCACACGCCCGTGTGCTTAGACCGTGTGGCGAATTAAATTCTGAAAAGTAAATGCAGACTTCACATGCCCTAGGTACACGCCCATGTCCCGGGGTCGTGATCTCTACATGGTTGAGACACACGGTCGTGTCTCTACCCTTGTGGCCAAGAAAATGACTATTTTCCAGACCATTTGGCACCTTCATTTGCACATACTTAAACACATCTTCAATCCATCCATCCCAAACACACATAACCACATCACATAAAACCTTTAGTATAAGCACACAGGTATAAATAGGCATTACAACTCATTAACCAATATGAACCAACACATTTGGCCAAATAAAATGACACATACACAATTGACTAAGTCCCTATACATGCCATAGACTCAAAGGTTTTGCATTCACTTATACCCAACATGATAACTTGATAGTGTGATAGCATCTCCATCGATCTCCAACCCGAGCTAGTATAAAACCCTACATGATATGAGAAAGGAACGAGAGTAAGCTATAAATCTTAGTAAGTATGTATGTAAATAATAAGCAATTTATTACCATGCTTTAAACAATCCTTATCTTGAGTTCTCAAGATAATGCCATCATTATTGCATAAAATTTCTCAATTCACTTATGTTCATCTTGAGCTGTCTACTCGAGTTATAGTCACTATATTATTTTTATCCAGAGCTAAGGAATTCCAAATTAATATCTTCTAATTTTCTTTGAATCTAGACTCATATCTTCTTACCATAAAATTTTCAGAATTTTTGGTTATGCCAATCAGTACAGTTTATTATTTAAATTTTCCCTGTTTCGCGTCTGACAGTTCTGACCCCTCTTCACTAAAAAATTGTTTTCTCATTGAAAAGAAATCGAAAGATGTTACTATTTGTTTATCTTGAAATTAGACTCATTAATAAATTCAAGAATATAAATTTTATCCCTTGATTAGTTTTTTACAATTTTTAATGAATTTCCAAAGTCAGAATAGGGGATTCATAAATCATTCTAACCTGTCTTATAAAAATTCAAATATCTTATAATATAAAATTCTTTTGCTTACACTGTCTCTTTTATGTGAAAATATACTAAATAAGATTTAATTTCATATCTTATTAAACTTCTAATTCAATTTCTAGCATTTTGATGAATTTTCAAATTGATATAATCTTTGTTGTCCAAACTGCTTTTATTGCTAATTTTACTCTATCATGTGTTCTTTGTATTAATTCTCATTTACACACTTATAAATATTGTACAAATATATTAGAAAATTAATGGGAGTTTGGATGTAAACCTATACGTCCTACTACTTATAAAAACATAAAAATATAAATTGGCTAGATGGAAACCAAGAAATAAAAATTATACTGTAATAATAGTAAAAAGAAAAAAATGTTAGGAGAAAAACTTCTAATAAACCTAAAAACAAATATGTAAATGTTTTATATATGATGAAGAAGGTCATATAGCAAAAAATTGTCCTAACAAAGGAAAAATGCTAGGAAAATGATAAAAATCTTGAAGAACAAGATTTAGAAATATGTTTCAATGAAGAAATAAATCCTATTGAAATATTATATGAATTAATAATGTAAATAGATTCGAAGAATATATTTTTATTTTAGGAAGTAGTCCTAATAATTAATTAGAAGAAATTCCTAAATATGAACAACAGGATATTAAATTAGGAAATTTAATCAAGAAGAAACAAACTTTTACGATGAAATGATAGAAAAATTAATAATGCAAGTACTTCTAAACCAAGAAGTACTATAGAATATATGTCATCCGGAGATAAGTTATATTTTAAAAATAATATGATAACTAATATAGATGATAATTTAATTTTACCCTCTAATTCCCAACTAGAGGAAGACGAGGAAAATATAAGTACTTCTACACCAATAGGTATGAAAACAATTCATATTCCTATTTTTCCTACTACACCTAGTAGAAATTCTAGAAACACTAGAATGGAAGATATACAATCCTCAATAGAAGATATTATTAATTTTCAATCACGAAAAAATAATACATATATTGAAATTATATTACATAATAAAGAATATAAATCATATTCTTTACATGCTTTATTAGATACAGGAGCTATAACCAGTAGTTGTAAAAAGAATGCTATTCACAGAGAAAATTGGGAACACAGTAAAAAGACAATAAAATTAATAGAATAAATGGTAATAAAACTACTATTTATTACTTGTAATACCCTAAAATTCGAGTATCTAATTTAATGCATGTTTTTGGTGCTTAAATTATGAAGGAAAAATTTTTTCTTACTTCTTTTCGTAGTTATTATAGTCTTGAAGAAGAGTATAGAATTTTTCAGGAGTAGAATAATTTTTATTTTTGAGAGTATAATGAAGTGGATTAAGTGATATTAATACTTAAGTAAAAATAAGTGTCAAAGTGAAGCATAACATGAGTAAATGGTAAGGTGGTGATGGCGCATGAGTTATGGCATGAGGGAGTGGTTCAATCCCTTGGTTAGCATCTAGAAATTTTATTTTTGGCTTTAATCCATGCATGTGTCGGCAAGGGGATAAGGATGGATGAGTTGTATTGTTTTATTTTTGGTAAGTAAGACTAAAGGAAAAAGGTAATTTTTAACTTATGGTATGGAATCAAGGAACTTTGGAAAGATATGGGGACATGAGGCTAGTATCAAGGAAGATGTTTTGGAAACAAATTCATGGTCATTTGACCAATGAATTTGGACGGCAATATGGCTAGGGGAGGTTGGCCGATTTTTGCTAGTAGCTTAGCTAGGGTAGGAATTTTGTTTTGGTCATTTCTAGCATCTTGTGCAACTTTTTTTTTTTTCTCTCAACCTTCTCTTTAGTGACTTTGTGCTTTTGGTTTACCAAAATTCTTTTGACCATTTGGTCATTTTGCTATCACATTAGTATTCTTTGTATGCCTTTTCATTGTGCCAAAAATACAACACCAAAGGTCATTCTTTTTCTTCCTTCCTCCATTGCCGAATGTACCTTGCTCTAAACACATCTCTTATTTTCTTTTTCTTCTTTTGATAACCGAATCCTCATCATCCCTTTCACTCATCTTTTAATTTTTCTTTTCAATCATCCTATCTCCATAAACATCTCTCATGGCCGAATGTTAGTGTGCCTTTGCTAGAATCATTTTCTTTTCTCTTTGGTTTTCATAGCCGAATCTCTCTATTCTTAAGCATCTTTCTCAATCATCTCTTTTCAACCGTGGAGAATAGGTAAGAGTTCTTTTAGTTCATGTTAGTTAATGATGGTTTTGGCCGAATATGGATGGTGGTAAGAAGGATTTCTTGAATCGAAATACCCATTCATTCTATTAACGTTTCTCTTTATTATACTTTAGTGCGATAATGGAAGATCGGAACTCGAGTGTTCATGTGCATATTGGAACATTTTTGGTCGACTCTCTTTTAGAGAAGCAAGAATCTTTATGGTAAGGAAATCTCACCTTTAAGATCTTTAGTATTTTTTCGATATATTATTATTAGGATTAACGATCTTTTGATATTGAAGACTTTCAAAATAGGGAAGAAAAGGGTGGTGTTTAGTTTTCGTAAGAGGGGCGGATCCACTATTTCTCCTAAGTATAAACGAAGGGCGGTTTCAGTAGTTCAGGATTTTCCACCGGGTTGCGGACCATCTACCGAAGGAAATCAACTATTTGAAGTAGTTCGTACTTCCGAGCCTTTGTACGTTAGTGGATTCTTAGCGAATAACGAATCGATAAACGAGGAGAAATAAAAAATTGAAGTGATTCAAAAACAAGAGGGTAAGGATTTGGATCGAATATCAATATTATATTTTTATACATGGTAGTGTCCTAATAAGATTGTATTATGTTTAGGTGTTGAAGAGCGGGAAGGATTAGTACTCACGATATCGAGGTGTGTAACTTAACACTTTTCTCGGGTTTGGATATTATTCGTGGTATGGAGGCGACTAGATCGGTATAAAACGTAATAACTGGTACTTGGTGAAATTACATGAAAACTGTTAATATGGTGAAAATTACGAAAAAGCCCTCGATGAGTTAGAAGGTAAAATATAAATTTTCATGTCTTTGTAAAATGGACCGATAAGTTTGATAATTAGTAAATGGGCCAAAAAATTATGCTAGTTAATAATTGGGCCGAAATCTCTGTTAGATCGATAATTGGGCGAAATCTACATTAGATCGATAATTGGGCGAAATCTACGCTAGATCTGGGCGAAATCTCGCTAGATCATAAATGGGCCGTAATCTCATTAAATTGTTAAGCGGTGAAATCCTCGCTAGATCGATAAATGGGCCAAATTCCTACTAGATCGTAAATTTGGGCATAAGATGTTAAATTGCTAAATGGTCCAAATGATTGGGCCTTAATAAAAATCTAAAATATTGACTCTTGTTAGTGGGCCTTTTTAATAAAATCATGGTATGATCATAGACTACTTTGCATACATGTTGCATGGGTTGGGAAAATGATGAAGAGAACAAAGGCCTGTTGCCAAAATCTAGTTCGGTGGCTTTGCCACAAAATTATGGCTATTTGCCTCTAGTTTGGTGGCTTTACCACAAAATTATGGCTATTTGCCTCTAGTTCGGTGGCTCTGCCACAAAATTAATAAATGGCTATTTGCCTCTAGTTCGGTGGCTCTGCCACAAATAATAATTGGCTCAATGCCTCTAGTTCGGTGACTTTGTCACAATCTAGTTTGGTGGCTCTGCCACAAATATAAAAAGGCTTAATGCCTACGATTGGTGTGATGGCGGGGTGGGTTGATTTGATCCCCACAGGTGTGTTGGTTGGTACGGGGGTGTGTAGCGGATGGAAATTAGGTTTGGGAAGGAAAAATACATTTTGCATGCATATTATTATTTATGTTGTTAATTCTGCTAATGGGCTTAAGCCCAAATCCATAACTTGAAAAATCTAGCCCAGTGGACAAAGTAAGTGAGTTATACACTGAGTTCTAAGTAACTCACTCCCTCAAAATTTTCGTCTCAGGTAATGGAAATTGACGTGGACTTGGGCCGAGGATGACTTCGTGGAGGCCATACTACAAAACATGGGTTTATTAAACTTCGAACTTTTTAATAAGTATTTTTACTATTTTAGGTTGATGTAATAAGGGCCTCTATTAATATTTCATGAATTTATATGTGTGGTTGGTTAAAACTCTATTTTGGACATTTTATTATGGGTTGATGATTATATGATGTTTTTCTCCAAATAAATTGGGTTTTCAAATATATGAAATTCCTTTATAAATATTTTTAGTATTTTTAACTCTTATATAATTTACCTAAGGTTTTTGATAATACAATATTAATGATGTTTTCAACTAATGTTTTCTAATATACATCAAATTTAAAATACTCTTTTGATTTTTACTAAACCTTGTACTTAAAAATAATATTGTAGATTTCCACTCTTTGAAATTTTTAAGATAGCTCGATTCATGTAATAAACCAAATCCGGTCTTAATGCATAGACCGGTTTGGGTGTTACATTTAATGGTATCGAGCCGATTTCAAAAACTCTACTGTGGTTTGGGTTCACAAATAATTTCATATGAATTCATTCAATTATGTTTTTAAGATCAAGATGGCACCACAAGCATCCAAGCAACAAGTCAAGTAAGTAATTATTACTTAATGATTACTATGATGATCATAGGAACACTCTAGAACTTCTAGTTTTAGATGTGAAAAATCGTAGAGATTGAGACTATAGGATATGTTGCGAAAAATAACTTTATCTCTCAAATCTCATAAAACATCGTTAATAAACACTGAAACAATTTTCTGATTCATAAAACTTGTAATCAGATAAAAATGAATAAGCCATCATGAGCACTAGAGGACGTGGTCGTGGACGCGGTAGACGTGGCCGTGGTAGAGGCCGAGGTGCTACTGATCAAGCACCAAATAATATGTTTGGAAATGGATGCACTGCATCATTTGAGAGTGAGACGGGATCACGCGATCACATGGAAGAAGATAATGCTTTGACACAAGCCATGCTACGAGTCCTAAAAAGGGTCGCCGGAACTAGAATTGGGCCAACAACCCGTGGGTCAATTTCAGAACGACTCAAGTCCAATAATGCAGAAGTTTTTAGAGGAGTTTCCGGTGTAGCTCCAAATGTGGCTGAATATTGGCTCGAAGCTGTGGAACGGATTATGGATGATATGGAATGCACTGTTGAGCAAAAACTGAAAGGAGCTATGTCCTTGTTAAGAGACGAGGCGTATCAGTGGTGGCTCACTGTTCGAGAAGGCACCGAAGCTGCACTGATTACTTGGGAATTCTTTAAAGCTACCTTCCAAGGAAAATACGTTGGAACGAGTTATGTAGACGCCCGAAGGAAGGAATTTCTGAATCTTGTACAAGGGAGTAAAACAGTAGCAGCATATGAAGTTGAGTTTATACGTTTGAGCCGCTATGCTCGAACAATAGTATCAACAGATCATGAACGTTGTGTGCATTTCGAAGATGGGCTTAATGATGAGATGAGGGTTCTGATTGCTCCACAGCAAGTTAGAATTTTTTCCACGCTTTTGGAGAAGGCCAAGATAGCCGAGGAGGCTAAGAACTCAGAACGTCAGAATCGAGAAAGATTTAAAAACAAGAGAGAGAGACACAGTAGTCTGGTTCTTCAAAGAGATTTCAGAAGAGACCTCGAAATGATGAACTAGTTCAAGGTAGAACACCGGTAACAAATAATCGAAGTCGAGATTGTGCTGAGTGTGGAAAAAGACATTTTGGAGAGTGTTGGAGGAAAATGGGCGCTTGTTACAAATGCGGTTCAATGGATCATCAATATAGAAATTGTCCTCGACGTATGGATACAACTCAAGAAGTTCGTAATAATGATACACAGCCGGCTAGAGGTACTCAGCAGCCACCGAGAGGTCTTGGTGGTAATGGGGCTAGTCGTGGTCAAGGTGCACCAGGTCGAGGAAATGGTCCTAGAGGGAAGGCGGATGCAAGACAGCCTGGACTGGTCTATGCAATTAGACGCCGCGAGGACGGCAATGCACCAGATGTGATAACTGGTACGTTCTTCATCTTCGATGTACCTGTTATTGCATTAATAGATATTGGTTCAACCCACTCATATGTTGCTATCGCTATATCTGGAAATCTAAATTTAGAATCTAAAATTACCGATAGTGAAATGACAGTAATTAGTCCTTTAGGACAGTCGGTAATTGTTAATAAAATGTTTAGAGACGTGCCCTTGGAAATTCAAGAGGAGGTATTCTTGGCGAATTTGATGGAATTGCCTTTCGACGAGTTCGATCTCATTATGGGCATGGATTGGTTGGTTAAACATCGGGCGCAATTGGATTGTGCTGAAAAACAAATGTCAGTAAGAACCTCGGATGATAAAGAAGTCATAATGATTGGTGAACGAAGGAACTACTTGGCAAATGTGGTATCTGCATTGAAGGTAGAAAAGTTGGTTCGGAAAGGATATGGAGCATTCCTAGCCTTTATCTGTGCTTTGGATGCCAAAGAGTTATCTGTGAATGATGTGAGAACGGTGAAGGAATTTCCGATGTATTTCGAAGAACTTCCTGGTATACCTCCAGATCGGGAAGTAGAATTTGGCATTGAGCTTTTGCCTGGGACAGCTCCAGTGTCCATTACTCCTTATAGGATGGCACCAAAGGAGTTGGCAGAGCTTAAAGCTCAAATTCAAGAATTACTGGATCGGGGATTTATTCGACCAAGTGTGTCTCTGTGGGGAGCACCAATTTTGTTCGTCAAGAAGAAAGATGGATCGATGCGAATGTGCATCGATTACAGACAATTGAATAAATTGACGATTAAAAATCGGTATCCTCTGCCGAGAATTGATGATCTGTTTGATCAATTAAAAGGAGCTTCAGTTTTCTCCAAAATTGATTTGAGATCGGGTTATCACCAGCTTAAGGTGAAAGAAGCAGATATTTATAAGACGGCATTTCAGACTCGTTACGGACATTATGAGTTTGTAGTGATGCCATTTGGATTAACCAATGCACTAGCCGCATTTATGGACATGATGAATCGAGTCTTTCAACCATATTTAGACCGGTTTGTGGTAGTGTTCATAGATGACATATTGGTTTATTCAAGAAATGATGAGGAGCATGACACGCATTTGCGTATAGTATTATAGTTACTTCGTGATAAGCAACTGTATGCCAAATTCAGTAAATGCAAATTTTGGCTAAAGGAAGTGACTTTCCTAGGTCATGTGGTATCAGCTGAAGGAATAAGGGTGGATCCTCGAAAAATTGAGGCTATTCTGGATTGGAAACCACCAATGTCGGTAGCTGAAATATGGAGTTTCTTAGGTTTGGTGGTTACTATAGACGTTTTGTAGAGGGTTTTCGTTGATTGTCGCACCTAACTAAACTGCTATGCGGAAGGAGTTAGTATAATTAGACCGAAAAGCAAAGAAGAGAGTTTCGAGAAATTGAAGAAGATCCCGATGAAGCTCTAGTTTTGATTCAAATTTGGAGGTGGAAAAGAATTCACTGCTTATTATGATGCGTCTCACACGGTGCAGGTTGTGTGTTGATGCAAAATGGAAAGGTGGTGGCCTATGCTTCTCGTCAATTGAGACCGCACGAAGTAAACTACCTTACTCATGATTTGGAGTTAGCTGCAGTGGTCTTTACTTTAAAGATTTGGAGGCACTATCTCTACGGTGAGAAATCTATTATTTACATGGATCACAAGAGTCTTAAATACCTCCTTACCCAAAAGGAGTTGAATTTGAGACAAAGAAGATGGGTAGAATTATTAAAGGATTATGATTTCTCAATCGAATATCATCCGAAAAGGCTAACGTGGTAGCCGACGCGTTAAGTCGTAAGGCAAGATCTCAATTGAGAGCATTGTTTGCTCATTTGAGTTTGTATGAGGATGGGAGTTTGTTAGCGAACTTGGTGAAGCCTCGTGGTGGAACAAATCAAGGAAAAATAGACATCGATGGAAAGTTGGGACCTTTACTTGACAAGTTGAAAATGGAGAAATCGAGGATTTTGGAATAAACACGGAAGGTGTGTTGTGCTTTCGAGGAAGAATTTGTATGCCTAAGGACTCGGATCTAAGGCAAATGATTCTACGGAGGCGATAGTAGCCCTTATGCTATGCACCCGGAGGAAATAAGATGTATCGAGATCTCCGTGAATGATATTGGTGGCGTGGTTGAAGCGGGAGATTCGAGTTTGTGGGAAAATGTTTGACTTGTCGCAAGTGAAGGCGAACATCAATTACCGTCTAGATTGTTACAACCAAGAAAGATTCCTCTTTGGAAATGGGAACGGATAACTATGGATTTTGTTAGTGGGTTACCTTTAACACCTACTAAGAAAAATTCTGTTTGGGTAATTGTTGATCGTTTGATGAAGACTGCTCATTTCCTACCAGTTCGTACGGATTATTCATTGCAGAAGTTGGTGAATCTATACGTATCTAAAATTGTGAGGTTGTATGGGGTACTCGTATCTATTATATCAGACAGGGATCCCAGATTTACATCACAATTTTGGAAAGCTCTGCATGAAGCCTTGGGGACAAAGTTGAATTTTAGTACGGCTTTTCATCCTCAGTCTGATGGTCAGTCAGAGAGAGTAATTCAGATATTGGAAGATATGTTAAGGGGATGTGTAATCGATTTCAAGGGTAGTTGGGAGGATTTTCTACCACTGGCAGAATTTGCATATAACAACAGCTATCAGTCGAGCATTGTGTGGCACCTTACGAGGCATTGTATGGTCGAGGTGTCGTTCTCCTATTTGTTGGACCGAAGGCGAACGACGGATGTTAGGTCCCGAGATGATATCCAAACAGAGGAAAAGGTAAAAGTTATTCGAGCACGGTTGAAAGAAGCTTCAGATAGACAGAAGTCGTATGCAGACTTGAAGCGTAAGGATATCGAGTATGATGTGGGGGATCAGGTTTTCTTGAAGGTCTCACCTTGGAAAAAGATTTTCAAGTTTGGAAAGAAGGGCAAGTTAAGTCCTAGGTTCATTGGACCATATCGTGTCAAGCGTGTTGGTCCGATGGCCTATCGATTGAGTTACCTCGGAGTTAGGTCAAATTCATAATGTTTTCATGTTTCCATCCGAGGCGTTATAGATCGGATCCTTCTCACATTGTCTTGGTAGAAGAATTGGAGTTGAATTTAGACTTGTCTTTTGAAGAAGAACCAGTGGAAATCTTAGACCGAGATGTTAAAGTGCTAAGAAAGAAAACTGTGCCATTGGTCAAAGTTTTATGGCGTAATCACGGAGTGGAGGAAGCTACGTGGGAGCCTGAGGAAACTATTAGGCAACAATATCCTCACCTCTTTTAATCAGGTAAATTTTGAGGACGAAATTTTCTTTAAGGAGGGTAGAGTTGTAATACCCTAAAATTCGAGTATCTAATTTAATGCATGTTTTTGGTGCTTAAATTATGAAGGAAAAATTTTTCTTACTTCTTTTCGTAGTTATTATAGTCTTGAAGAAGAGTATAGAATTTTTCGGGAGTAGAATAATTTTTATTTTTGAGAGTATAATGAAGTGGATTAAGTGATATTAATACTTAAGTAAAAATAAGTGTCAAAGTGAAGCATAAGATGAGTAAATGGTAAGGTGGTGATGGCGCATGAGTTATGGCATGAGGGAGTGGTTGAATCCTTGGTTAGCATCTAGAAATTTTATTTTTTGGCTTTAATCCATGCATGTGTCGGCAAGGGGATAAGGATGGATGAGTTGTATTGTTTTATTTTTGGTAAGTAAGACTAAAGGAAAAAGGTAATTTTTAACTTATGGTATGGAATCAAGGAACTTTGGAAAGATATGGGGACATGAGGCTAGTATCAAGGAAGATGTTTTGGAAACAAATTCATGGTCATTTGACCAATGAATTTGGACGACAATATGGCTGGGGAGGTTGGCGATTTTTCCTAGTAGCTTAGCTAGGGTAGGAATTTTGTTTTGGTCATTTCTAGCATCTTGTGCAACTTTGTTTTTTTTTCTCTCAACCTTCTCTTTGGCCGACTTTGTGCTTTTGGTTTACCAAAATTCTTTTGACCATTTGGTCATTTTGCTATCACATTAGTATTCTTTGTATGCCTTTTCATTGTGCCAAAAATACAACACCAAAGGTCATTCTTTTTCTTCCTTCCTCCATTGCCGAATGTACCTTGCTCTAAACACATCTCTTATTTTCTTTTTCTTCTTTTGATAACCGAATCCTCATCATCCCTTTCACTCATCTTTTAATTTTTCTTTTCAATCATCCTATCTCCATAAACATCTCTCATGGCCGAATGTTAGTGTGCCTTGCCGAATCATTTTCTTTTCTCTTTGGTTTTTCATAGCCGAATCTCTCTCTATTCTTAAGCATCTTTCTCAATCATCTCTTTTCAACCGTGGAGAATAGGTAAGAGTTCTTTTAGTTCATGTTAGTTAATGATGGTTTTGGCCGAATATGGATGGTGGTAAGAAGGATTTCTTGAATCGAAATACCCGTTCATTCTATTAACGTTTCTCTTTATTATACTTTAGTGCGATAACTAAGATCGGAACTCGAGTGTTCGTGTGCATCTTGAACGTTTTGGTCGACTCTCTTTTAAAGAAGCAAGAATCTTTGTGGTAAGGAAATCTCACCTTTAAGATCTTTAGTATTTTTTCGATATATTATTATTAGGATTAACGATCTTTTGATATTGAAGACTTTCAAAATAGGGAAGAAAAGGGCGGTGTTTAGTTTTCGTAAGAGGGGCAGATCCACTATTTCTCCTAAGTATAAACGAAGGGCGGTTTCGTTAAGTGTTGTGGTAAGGGTTCTTACCGATTCCATCCTTTCTTATTATGTTAAAGTGTTGAAGACAGTGGCTAATCTTATAGGTTCTTGGCCGATTGAAGGGAGGGGACTTGTCTCTGTGTTACTTCGGCTTTTGCTTGATGATTGTAAGGTGTTGAGGCAAGGGGCAAGCAGCTTCTCATGTTAATTCTTTCTGGATTTCGTGATCAAAGTCGAATGCCTATTTGCTAACAAGTGATGTGTTTGGTTAGACATAGGCAGGGGTTGACGCATACCTTGGATTCTCGGGACTTGCTCGGTTCATAGTTTAGATCCTGATCTTGAGATCTGTCGACTTAGGTAAGGGACCTATTTGTTCGGGCTAAATCTATAATCCTTATTATTCTCTATGTTGATCCACTTTAGTGACCAGAGGTATTATCGACCCTAATGTCAGCCAAACGTTAGGAGGGGTTGGATCTGAGACCCCAGCCCCTAAGTTCAAGAAGAGGGCAGTATCGGCGGTTCGTGATTGGCCACCTGGGTGTGGGCGAACGCCTGAGCAGCATAGTAATCAAATAGCGGTGGTGTCGATTAACGATAGTACTGACGTAGAAAGCATTGTGTTGCGAGTAATCAGGTGTGTAACTCTTACACACTTCATTTGTCAATATGTTATATCATGTAATTACAAAATGCCGTAATAACTGTTGAAATGGTATGTTACCCTTGTGGGAAAAAAAGTAAGGATTCCAGGTAAGTTTGCTCTGTTTGGCTAACGTTAAATGCCTGTTAAAGTCTGTATATGCCATACCATGTGATCTCTAAGTGTTAAGCATGATGTTTATGCCATGAAAAGTACGTATATTAATGGGTATGCTGAGAGGAGGGGGAAAGATGATTTAGACTGTCACCAGTGGTTTTGACCACACAGTGGGTTGGCCTCGCACTCGATATTATCTGTGACTAAGTCTCAGTGGTTTTGACCACCAGTGGTTTTGACCACATATTGCTATCTTTGTGAATTGTCCCTGTGGTCTAGCACCACCGTGGGTTGGCCCCACATATGGATATGGGATTGTCATCAGTGGTTTTGACCACAAGGTGGGTTGGCCCCACCATACTATTTGTGACTACGGTCACTAGTGGTTTTGACCACACCGATATTATTCATGACTACGGTCACCAATGGTTTTGACCACCAGTGGTTTTGACCACACGGGGTAGATACTGGAGTACGGATGGTTAGGTTTTGGGATTGCATGACTTGCATGTTGACTTATGAAATCATGAACGAGCAGTGCTATTTTTGGGATAGGGGTTTACACACTGAGTCTCTATGACTCACGCCGATGTTTAATTTTGTAGGTAACTCTTAGATCGCGGATTCGGAGCCAGGGCAGACTCGAGGTGGCCATGCTCATTGTTTTCGGTTTTGTTTTAGACTATTACTTTGGTTTACATACTTTAAAATTGGTTTTTAAGATGTAATAAGGCCACTAACTTTAATTTTGGGTTTATTGATTTGTTTTACTTCTTTTCCACGGAAGACTTTATATAAATTAAACAAATCTGCATGCCTTAAATGAGTGTTTTCTAAGGTTACTCAAACCAACGGGGTTTTTCTAAAATTTTACCATAGGGTAAAAATCAACAAGCAGTATAAATAGGTTAACACGGTTTCTTTTAAAATTTAATTGGAAGCGGTTTTGGCAATCAAACTGAAACTGTTTCTGCTTTTGAAATGAAACGATTAGCTTACTTACATTAGGAGACAGTGAAGTCTTTTTGAATCAATTGAGAAACAATCGATTTTAAATAATGATCCACTTCCTATTTCAAAATTTAATTCTTAACCTGTTTTCCTAGAAATCTTTTTCCCATGTGAGACATCAGATTCGGTCGTGGTATGTTGATCGGGTTTGGGGTGTTATAATTTTGGTATCAGAGCCTGGTTCAAAAACTTGGCTGTGGCCCCGACGTCTAAAATATTTTCAATAATGGACTACGAAATGATTTTGATAGGAAACACATGAGTTGAATGCATGGCATCGAGTCTCCGGCACCGAACCGCACAGGTAAGTACCCCTTAAATGACTGTTTATATGATTGTGGTGCTTGTGATATGACTAATAGTGATAGGGAACTACTTTAGAGACTGAAACTTGTAGGATTGTGTGAACCTACGAAAACAATCCCCATGATAAACTGTTCATAAAATTTGCCATAATAACAGCGAAATAAGTCTAACGCATAAAATTTTTAAATCAGATTAAAACGTAATGGTAGTCATGAGCGCTCGAGGTCATGGACGAAATACACGCGGACGTGGTAGAGGTAGGATGGCTATGTCCAAACCAGCAGGGTCTGGCCATGGGTCGAAGAATGAGGTACCACCGCCGCCAGCTGTGGGCGCGAAGTTTTAGGATCAGACAGGAGGGAACGATGCGGTGTCGCAGGCAATGCTGCGGGTTCTGGAGAGAGTAGCTGGAGCAGGTGGAGGATCGGGAGCTCAAAAATCTGTGTCCAAATGACTCCGGGCTAATGGAGTGGAGGTATTCAGGGGTGTGTCTGGAGTGGCTCCCAATGCAGCTGAGTATTGGCTGGAGGCGACAGAATGCATTATGAATGACTTGGACTTTACGGTTGAGGAAAAGCTGAAGGGGATAGTGTCTCTTTTACGGGATGAGTTTTATCAGTGGTGGCTCACGGTCTGGGATGGTACAACAACTGATGATCTCACTTGGGATTTCTTTAAGTCAGCTTATCAGAGGAAGTACGTCGGGGCTAGTTACATTGATGCACAGCGTAAGGCATTTTTAAACTTGGTCTAGGGGAACAAGACAGTATCAGAATATGAGGCAGAGTTTCTCCGATTAAGTTACTATGCTCGGGGTATTGTGGCTACGAAGCACGAGCGATGGTCAGGTTTGAGGACAGGTTGAGAGATGAGCTGCGGATGGTGATTGCACCACAGTGTGAGAGATAATTTGCGGTCTTGGTGGAGAAGGCCAAGATTACCGAGGAAGTGAAGCAGTCGGTGAGACGGAATCAGGAGAGGAATTGGACCAAAAGGAGTTCTGGGTCATCTGGGTCTGCCGAGAATTCACAATATAGGGCTAGATATGGTGGGCAGAATCAGGGTTCCAGGCCTGCTACTACTACTCAGTGGCCGCCACAGTGTGCTCAGTGTAGAAAGTCTCATATGGGACAGTGTTGGACCGAGAACAGAGGGTGCTTCGAGTGTGGATCTATAGGGCATCAGGTAAGGGATTGTCCGCGAAAAGCAGCTAGGGTCCAGTCTGAGGGTCAGGGGTGTACACAATTTGGAAGGGATGGCTAGCAACCACAGAGGGGTCGCGGTCCAATCAGAGGAGGTAATGGTTCTGGGCGAGTCGCGGAGCATCGAGCAGAGGTACTGGGAATACTGATGCAAGGCAGCTAGGGTTGATCTATGCAGCAAGGCATCGAGAGAAGGGCGATGTACCGAACATTATAACCGGTACGTTCTTGATTTTTGGACTGCCTTATATTACTTTGATAGATGTTGGTTCGACGCATTCTTATGTTTCCAGTAGTATTGTGGGAACTATGAACTTAGCCTTTGAGATTTCTTCTAGGGAGATGACTGTAATTAGTTCTCTAGGTCACTCTGTAAAAGTAAACAAACTTTATAAGGATGTACCCCTAGAACTTCAAGGGGTAGTGTTTTTGGTCGATCGATGGAGCGCCATTCGGGAGTTCAATTTGATCCTAGGGATGGACTGGTTAGTGAAGTATCAAGCGAGTTTAGATTGCGCAGCTAAGCGTATGGTATTCAAAACAATTGAGGGTGAAGAGGTGGTAATGATAGGTAATAGAAGAGATTATCTATCCAATGTTGTATCCACTCTGAAGGCCGAGAAAATGGTGAGGAAGGGTTGTAAAGCGTTCATGGTTCATGTTTGTGCATTGGAGTTCAAGGAAGTAACTATAAGGGATGTCCAAACGGTGAAGTAATTTGCTGATGTATTCCCAGAATAGCTTCCGGGTCTGCCTCCAGATCGCGAGGTCGATTTTGGGATAGACTTATTACCAGGAATCGCGCCAGTGTCTATTTCCCCATATAGGATGGCACCAAAGGAGTTGGTGGAGCTGAAAGCACATATTCAGGAGTTGCTGGATCGAGGTTTTATCCGATTGAGTGTATCACCTTGGGGAGCACCTATACTATTCATTAAGAAGAAAGACGGTACGATGCGGATATGTATAGATTATCGACAACTGAATAAGCTGATGATTAAGAATAAGTACCCATTGCCGAGGATAGATGACCTGTTCGATCAACTTAAGGGTGCATCAGTCTTCTCTAAAATTGACCTAAGGTCGGGGTATCACCAGCTTAAGGTAAAGAGGCCGATATTCACAAAACTATGTTTTGCACTCGTTATGGGCACTACGAGTTCTTGGTAATGCCATTTGGGTTGACCAATATGCCAGCAACGTTCATGGACATGATAAATCTAGTGTTTCAGCCGTACTTGGATTGCTTCATTGTGGTATTCATAGATGACATATTGGTGTACTCGAAATCTGATGAGGAGCATGATTTGCACCTGCGTGTGGTTTTGTAGATTTTGAGGGAGAAGCAGTTATTCACAAAGTTTAGTAAATGCGAGTTCTGGCTAAAGGAGGTAACTTTCTTGGGTCACGTGGTATCAGCTGAGGGGATTAGGGTAGATCCTCGAAAGATTGAGGCGGTATTGGACTAGAAACCACCTAAGTCTGTAGTGGAGATTCAAAGTTTTCTGGGTTTGGCAGGATATTACAGAAGATTTGTGGAAGGGTTTTCCTTGATTGCAGCGCCATTGACCAAGTTGCTGAGAAAAGGGGTTCCATTTGTGTGGTCGGACAAGTAGCAGGAAAGTTTTGTTAAGTTAAAAAGAATCATGATAGAAGCTCTGGTGTTGATTCAGCCTGAGGTAGGGAAGGAATTTACAGTTTACTGTGATGCGTCGCATACTGGTTTGGGTTGTGTGCTGATACAAGAAGGGAAAGTGGTGGCGTATGCGTCTCGACAGTTGAGGCCTCACGAAGTGAATTATTCGACACATGATCTGGAATTGGCTGCAGTGGTTTTCGCCCTAAAAATTTGGAGGCACTACTTGTATGGGGAGAAGTCGATAGTCTACACGGACCAAAAGAGTTTGAAGTATCTGTTGACAGAGAAAGAGTTGAATTTGAGGGAACGTAGGTGGATCGAGTTGTTGAAAGACTACGATTGTTCAATTGAATACCATCCGGGTAAGGCTAACGTAGTGGCTGACGCGTTGAGTCACAAGGTGGTAGCGAATTTGAGAGCAATGTTCGCTCATCTTAGTCTGTATGATGACGGAGTCTATTAGCAGAGTTACAGATAAAGCTGACATGGGTAAATCAAATTAAGGAGGAACAACTAAAAGATGAGGTTCTAGGTGCTCGGAGGTTACAAGTGCAGAGTGATGGATTGGAAGGTTATAGTTTGAATAGCGAGGGAGTGTTGTGTTTTTAGGGGAAAGTTTGTATGCCGAAAGATGTTGAGTTAAGGTAGAGGATTCTGCAGGAAGCTCATAGTAGCCCATATGCTATGTATTCGGAAGGTAACAAGATGTACCAGGATTTGCGAGAATAGTTCTGGTGGCCAGGTTTGGAGAGAGAAGTAACAGAATTTGGGGTAGGTGTCTAACCTGTCAGCAAGTCAAAGCTGAACATTAGTTACCTTCGGGTCTGTTGCAACCGGTGAAGATTCTGCAGTGGAAGTGGGAAAGGATTACGATGGATTTCGTCACTGGGCTACCCCTTACGCCAAGCAAGAAAGATTTAGTATGGGTAATTGTAGATTGTCTGACAAAATCAGCTCATTTCATACTGGTTCGGGTGGATTACTCACTCCAAAAGTTGGCTAAGTTGTATGTTGCGAGATAGTGAGATTGCATGGGGTGCGATGTCGATTATCTCGAGATAGGGATCCTCGGTTCACATCAAGATTCGGAAAGCATTGCACGGGCATTGGGTACAAGGCTAGATTTCGATCTGGCGTTTCATCCGCATGATCGGATGGACAATCGAGAGAGTAATCCAAATTTTAGAAGATATCTTTGAGGGTTGTGTTTTAGACTTGAGGTAGTTGGGAAGAATATCTACCGTTGGCGGAATTCACGATACAACAACGACTACCGTGCAAGTATCCAGATGGCACCATATGAAAATCAGATGGATTAAGTGTCGTACCCTACATGTTGGATGAGTGGGAGAGCGTCGGTTGTTGGGTCGAGCTAGTGGCTAAAATAGAGGATAAGGTTAAGTCGATTAGGGCTCGTCTGAAGGAGGCTTCGGACATGCAGAAGTCTTATGCCGATCTTAAGCGAAGAGATATAGAGTTCGCAGTGGGGGACATGGTCTTTCTTAAGGTGTCGCCATGGAAGAAAGTGCTGAGATTTGGTCGGAAGGGCAAGCTGAGCCCTAGGTTCATCGGGTCGTATAAGCTGTTAAGGCGTGTGGGACCAGTAGCTTATCAACTCGAGTTGCCAGTGGAATTGAGTCAGATCCATGACATGTTCCATGTTACCATTCTTAGGCACTATCAATCTAATCCGTCGCATGTTGTGCCAGTAGAAGAGATAGAGGTGAGTCTAGATTTGTCCTTTGAGGAAGAACCAGTTCAGATTTTAGATCGGGATGTCAAAGTTCTGCATAGGAAGTCAGTTCCTTTAGTAAAGGTGTTATGGCGAAATCACGGAACGGAAGAAGCCACGTGGGAACTGGAAGATGCAATGCGGCAGCGATACCCTTACCTCTTTTGATCAGGTAATTTCGAGGCCAAAATTATTTTTAAGGGGAACTGTAACATCCTTAAACCGAGGCCTTTGCATTTCGTGTGGTTGCATGTGTATTGTATGTTGGGTACGTTAGTTTGGATTATTTTAAGGTCTAGGCTTGAACCAGGAATAGGCATGTGCCTCAGCAGCAAATTGCGTTTTGGGCTTTAGAAGGGGAGAAACTTTCGGCGTTAGGTGTAAGAGTATTTGGTGGAGGAGTGTGTCACAAGAGATGCCTTGGTAAAGTGGCAAGGGAGGCGCCACTTAAGCACAAGGGGGAGGGACGCCTCATGCAAGTGGAAGAGCTTTGGTTCGAGCTGCAAGAATCCCCTTTGTGCATTTCTTTTTGACGCCAAGACAAGGGGGAGTTGTAGTCAGGTGGGACTCTGATGGATGAGGTTTGAAAGGGTCAACAGTTTCAAATGGGTGGAAGGGAGGAAATTGAGGAAGTTGACTCATTCAAACTTTTTTGAATGAGACGTAGAGAGGGATTCAAGGAGAAAAGAGGGGGGCGGCATAGAGTTTGAAGGGAGTTGAGGTGTGTGGGCAAAATTTGAGTGGTGTGGGTGTGTTCATTCGATTTTTGGGAGTGTGGGAAGGGGGTGTGCTGAATTTAGGTTGCTTTGGGTAATATTTTTTGGCATTTGGTGTGTTGGCTTTAGTTTCTTTTTTTTCTCCTTTCTTTCATTCCCTTTGGTGCTGAAAATCACTTGGAATTTCAACTCCCTTCTCATCTTTTGACCATAGCCGAAAATTTGGAAGACCATTTGGGGGCCTAAAACTTTTCTCTTCTCTTCAATCATAGAAGCCAAAATCCATTGCTGGTTTTCTTCTTTTTCTCCTTCTTTTTGTGTGCTAGCCAAATCCACTTCACCCATTTTTTGCTTCATTTTCTTCTCCCTTTTTCGGCATCTTGTTATGTTTGGCCGAACTAACCTTGCTTCCCATTCATCTTTTGCGATTTATTTTCTTTTCACTTTCTTGAAGAGCCGACGCGACATCCCCATTCTTCCTCTCCTTTTGGACCATAGTCAAGTAAGATTCCATTGTTTTCTTTTCCTTCTTCTCCTATGTATCTAATGGTCGAATCTTCTCCCATATCTACTCTCTTCCCTTTGTCATTTGTTTTTGGGGAAAAGCCGGGATTTGGCAATTGTGTGGGTAGTGCTTTAGCCGAATACTCTTGGTTCTCATATTTGTTCTTGATTTTTGTAGTAGCAGATCGTCGTCATTCATCCACTCCCAATCGGTTTCGTTAAGCATTGTGGTAAGGGTGCCTACCGATTCCATCCTTTCTTATTATGTTAAAGTGCTGAAGACAGTGGCTAATCCTATAGGTTCTTGGATGATTGAAGGGAGGGGACTCATCTCCGTGTTATTTCGGCTTTTGCTTGATGATTGTAAGGTGTTGAGGTAAGGGGCGAGCAACTTCTCATGTTAAATCTTTCTGGATTTCGTGATCAAAGCCGAATGGCTATTTGCTAACAAGTGATGTGTTTGGTCGGACATAGGCAGGGTTGACACATACCTTGGATTCTCGGGACTTGCTCGGTTTATAGTTTAGATCCTGATCTTGAGATCTGTCGACTTAGGTAAGGGATCTATTTGTTCGGGTTAAATCTATAATCCTTATTATTTTCTATGTTGATCCACTTTAGTGACCAAAGGTATTATGGACCCTAATGTCAGCCAAACGTTAGGATGGGTTGGATTTGAGACCCTAGCCCCTAAGTTCAAGAAGAGGGCAGTATCGGCGGTTCGTGATTAGCCACCTGGGTGTGGGCGAACGCCTGAGCAGCGTAGTAATCAAATAGCGGTGGTGTCGATTACCGACGTAGAGAGTGTTGTGTTGCGAGTAATCAGGTGTGTAACTCTTACACACTTCATTTGTCAATATGTTATATCATGTAATTACTAAATGCCGGAATAACTGTTGAAATGGTACGTTACCCTTGTGGGAAAAAAAGCAAGGATTCTAGGTAAGTCCGCTCTATTTGGCTAACATTAAATGCCTGTTAAAGTCTATATATGCCATGCCATGTGATCTCTGAGTGTTAAGCATGATGTTTATGCCATGAAAAGTACGTACATTAATGGGTATGCTGAGAGGAGGGGGAAAGATGATTTAGACTGTCACCAGTGGTTTTAACCACACAGTGGGTTGGCCCCGCTCTCGATATTATCTGTGACTAAGTCTCAGTGGTTTTGACCACCAATGGTTTTGACCACATATTGCTTTCTTTGTGACTTGTCCCTGTGGTCTAGCACCACCGTGGGTTGGCCCCACATATGGATATGGGATTGTCATCAGTGGTTTTGACCACAAGGTGGGTTGGCCCCACCAAACTATTTATGACTACGGTCACCAGTGGTTTTGACCACACTGATATTATTCGTGACTACGGTCACCAGTTGTTTTGACCACCAGTGGTTTTGACCACACGGGGTAGATACTGGAGTACGGATGGTTAGGTTTTGGGATTGCATGACTTGCATGTTGACTTATGAAATCGTGAACGAGCAGTGCTATTTTTGGGATGGGGGTTTACACACTGAGTCTCTATGACTCACCCCGATGTTTAATTTTGCAAGTAACTCTTAGATCGCAGATTCGGAACCGGGGCGGACTCGAGGTGGCCATGCTCATTGTTTTCGGGTTTTGTTTTAGACTATTACTTTGGTTTACATACTTTAAAATTGGTTTTTAAGATGTAATAAGGCCACTAACTTTAATTTGGGGTTTATTGATTTGTTTTACTTCTTTTCCATGGAAGACTTTATATAAATTAAACAAATCTGCATGCCTTAAAATGAGTGTTTTCTAAGGTTACTCAAACCAACGGGGTTTTTCTAAAATTTTACCATAGGGTAAAAATCAACAAGCAGTATATATAGGTTAACACAGTTTCTTTGAAAATTTATTTGGAAGCGGTTTTGGCAATCAAACTGAAACTGTTTCTGCTTTTGAAATGAAACGATTAGCTTACTTACATTAGGAGACAGTGAAGTCTTTTTGAATCAATTGAGAAACAACCGGCTTTAAATAATGACCCCCTTTCTATTTCAAAATTTAATATTTAACCTGTTTTCTTAGAAATCTTTTTCTTATGTGACACACCGGATTCGGTTGTGGAGTGTTGACCGGGTTTGGGGTGTTACAATAGTGATAGTGATAATAAAATAATAATAATAATAATAATAATAATAATAATAATAATAATAATAATAATAATAATAATGATAAGTAAGAAATAGTGATAAAATAATAATAAGAGAAATGATATTAATAATGAAGATAATTAATGAATATAAAAACTAAATCAATGAAAATAAAAAGTAAAAAAAGACAATAACAATGGAGCAATAATAATAATAATAATAATAATAATAATAATAATAATAATAATAATAATAAGGAAATTAGTTAAATTAATACTAAAATAGTGAAAATAACAAAAAAGGGACTAAATTGAATTAAAAACAAGGTATTCGAGGCAAATTCAAAAATAAATAAAAGAAAAAAGAACCCCATTGAACGCGCAATCAATATGGAGGGACCAAGAGGAAAATTTTCCCTTCTCCTCCAAAACGCACAGCATAAGGGTGGCCAAATTGAAAACCAAAATAAATTATAGGGCGAAATTAAAAAATAAAATAAACTTAATAGCAAAAAATAAAAATGCGGGAGTGCTAAAAGTGAAATTTGCCCTTCCGTAAAAAACACGCAAATCCTAGGCCAGGCGGGTCGGATCTAGGGTCGGACCGCTAAACAACGTCGTTTTGGGCTTAGGGACGCCAACCAAAATGGCGTCGTTTTGTGTTGCCTATATAAGTAAAAAAAATCCCAAAAAAACTTCATTTTTTAGTTGCTTTAAAAAAAGCCCTAACCCCTTTTGTTTTCTCTGCAGGGCTAGGGGCCGGTGCGACTTCCAGCAGTCCGTCGCTACTCCTCTGTCGCCGGCAACTGTCGTGCGCGGTGGCACTCAGGTAAAAAATTTCCCTTTTTTTTATTTTTTATACTTAGTGTATATGTAGATGTATATATATATTTAAAAATTTAAAAAAGATAAATGAAAGGGAAATACTTGAATACAAAAGTTTTGAAAATAAAGGAAAAAAAAAGGAGTCAAGGCAACCTTTATGCGATTTTTATCCGCTCTGTTGGTGTTTGTTGACTATATTTGAGTGTGTTTGTGAACTACTGTGCTTTCTTGTATTGACAATTTGTCTGAATTTCTTTTGTTCTTATTCAAATTCGTCTCCAAAAATTACAAAGGCTTTGGACTGGCTTTTATAGCCTTTTACAAATGTTGTTGTTTAATGATTGTAGGCGCAAGTGGCCAGGGCGGTGGAGATCAGTGGCGGTGGCAGGTGGTGGATGTGATGGGTGCCAGAGGTCAGAAGACCTAAGGTGCAACGCACCTAGGGTTCACTTTGGCTTTTTTTTTTATTTTTTGTTTATTAGAATTTGGGTTGGTTTTAGGTGTAAAGGGGCCGAGTTTTGTAATTAAATTGGGTGTGTTTGTTTGGGTTCAATTTTGGTTTAATGGGGTTTTAGTGGGCCGGGCAAGTTTGGGCTCATATAGTTGCCCCTCTTTACTCATTGTCGTGCAACGGGAATAGAGCAAAGACATAAAGAAAGACCAAATTTGCCAGGTCTTGCTGAGTCTTGATTCTTCAGTGCTCCTATTCTTTAGATAACCTCATTTTAGTCAACCACATCTTGTTCCTTTGATCCACTCCGTTGCTACTTCATAGAGACAGGACTTGCATCTTCAATCTGCTTCATCGATTGGGACTTCAAGGAGACAAGGATATCCCATTCCACTATAATTTCAAGGAGAAAAGATTTGTAGCTTCGATTAACTCCACTGGGGCTTCAAGGAGGTGAGAATTTGTAATTTCAACCTGTCCCGCTGTGTCTTGAGGAAGACAAGGTTTTGCAATCTTCAGCCTATTCCACTGCTGGTAGGGAGATAGGACGATGGCTTAAATCATGTTCCACTACTGTTTAGAGAGACAAGATTTACAATCTTCAACCTATTCCACTGCTGGTCAGGGAGATAGGACTGTGGCTTAAATCATGTTCCACTACTATCTAGGGAGACAAAATTTGCATTCGATCTTGTCCCAATACTATTTAGGGTGACAAGATCTACAATCTTCAACCTATTCCACTGCTAGTCAGGGATATAGGACGGTGGCTTAGATCATGTTCCCTATTGTTTAAAGAGACAAAATTTTCCTTCGATCTTGTCCCACTACTGTTTAGGGTGACAGGATCTACAATCTTCAACCTATCCTACTGCTGGTCAGGGAAATAGGATGTTGGCTTAAATCATGTCCCACTACTATTTAGGGCGACAAGATCTACAATTTTCAACCTATCCCATTGCTGGTCAGTGAAATAGGAAGGTGGCTTAAATCATGCTTCTCTACTATTTAGAGAGACAAGATTTGCCTTCGATCTTGTCCCACTACTTTTAGGGCGACAAGATCTACAATTTTCAACCTATCCCACTACTAGTAAGGGAAATAGGAAGGTGGCTTAAATCATGTTTCCCTACTGTCTAGGGAGACAAAATTTGCCTTCGATCTTGTCCCACTACTGTTTAGGGTGACAAGATCTACAATCTTCAACCTATTCCACTGCTAGTCAGGGATATAGGACGATGGCTTAAATCATGTCCCACTACTATTTAGGGAGACAAGATTTGCCTTCGATCTTGTCCCACTACTGTTTAGGGTGACAAGATCTACAATCTTCAACCTATCCCACTGCTGGTCAGAGAAATAGGAGGGTGGCTTAAATCATGTTTCCCTATTGTTTAGAGAGACAAGATTTGTCTTCGATCTTGTCTCACTATTGTTTAGGGCGACAAGATCTACAATTTTCAACCTATCCCATTGCTTATTAGGGAAATAGGATGGTGGCTTAAATCATGTTTCCCTACTGTCCAGGGAGACAATTTACCTTCGATCTCGTCCTACTACAGTTTAGGGCGACAAGGTCTAGAATCTTCAACATGTCCCACTGCTGGTCAAGGAGATAGGAGGTTGGCTTAAATCATGTCCCATTATTATTTAGGGAGACAAGATTTGCATTTGACCTTATCCCACTACTGCTTAGGGCGACAAGATCTACAATTTTCAACCTATCCCACTGCTGGTCAGGGAAATAGGATGTTGAATTCATTGATGCTGCTACCCCGTTGTAACAGTATGGTTTATACCCTAGTCAAAACAATGGTTTCGGGACCACAAATTTGAGTTTGTATAATATTTTAATATTATTTTTCGTGTCTTTGATATGTGATTAAGCATGTGCTAAATTTCCATAAGTTAATGTGTCCGTTTGTGTGTTTAATTTGACAAAAGGATTGAATTGCATTAAATGTGAAAGTTGTATGCTATTTGTTAAAGTACCAATATGTTGTGGCTTTGTAAAGTTGGAGGCCTTATATGGCAATTAAGCCATTATTGAATTAGTGGATGGTAGAATGTCATAATAACCTTGGTATTAAATTGTCTTATATGTTTAATGGATGGGCAATTTACTAATTGAATTACTAGCATAAATTAATAAAAGAAACAATTGAAAGATGATAGTTGTCATCTTATTTTTGAACCAAAAATAGCAAGGAAAGGAAAGGATTAAGCCAAGCTAGGTTTTGGCACTATTGTGGTCAAATTCAAGGTATGATTTTGAGTCGATTTTCGATGATTTCTACGTTTTTGCAATCGTTGCTTAGTCTACTATCAAGCCCATGTCTCAATTTGATGAATTGATGTTGTTCATGAGATATGCCATTGTTGTTATGTTGAGATTTGTGATGATTTGTGGTGTTAAATGAAAGATTTGAGCTAGATGAACACACTTTGTTCTTGAATTTTTGATGAATTTAGCTAAATAGGGCTAAATTGAGAAAATAGTAATTTGAGGAACTAAATTGCAAATTTGATGAAAAATATGGGCTTATATGAGATGTAGGAACATTCGGCTAAGCATGAGTATGTATTGATTTTTGTGAATTTGATGTTTTGAGAAAAATAGACTAAATTGGTAAATTGTGCAAGTATGAGGGTTAATTTGTAAATAGCCCAAAATATGTGTCCTTGGATTAAATTGAATGAGTTAGTGAATAAAAGAGTTAATTCTGAATGTGTGTAGATCAAAACCGAGGAAAATGGACTTAGATCGCGGGAAAGCGAAAGTAACCAAGTAGCCGTTTCCATTCCGATAAATCGAATCCGAGGTAAGTCATTATGCAAATAAATGTATTCGTATTGAACTATGTGTGTTCTTATGACTATTGTTATCGATGAATACTTCTGATATGATCTGTTCATAAATTTTGACATAAGGATTACTTAGTGACAATGTCCGAGAAGTCTTGTATAAACCTAGGAATAGATAAGATTAGCTATGTCATGACATAGGTATCTGTTATGTTTTATCATGTAAGACCACATCAGGGACGTTGGCGTTGATTTGAGATTTTGTGTAAGACCACATTTGGGACGTTGTCATCGATATGAGCTTTACGTGTAAGACCACGTCTGGGACTTTGGCATCGATATGAGCTTTATGTGTAAGACCATGTCTGGGACATCGGCATCATAATGATTCATGTAAGACCCTGTCTGGGATAGTGGCATCGATATCTGAGTGCATGTAAGATGTAACACCCCAAACCCGCCCAAACGCTACAACCAGATCTGACATGCTACGGGTTGAATGTTAAGTTCAAGTTCTCTATTTACTTTAAAGAAAGCATGGATTTGAAAAAATAACTTTTCCGGTAGCACGTTATGTTGAAAACATTGCCTGTTGGCTTTGGAAAACTCAATTCGTGTTAACCAGATAGTCATTAAGTGTGGGATTTTTGAAGGAAACCTTAGCTTTTGTGTTGAACGTGTTTGAAAAGCCCATTTTCATTTCTCTTTATGATTAAGTCTTTGAAAATATAAGTTTATAATCCATGAACATGAACAACGGTAAATCGAAAATTTAAGCTAAGATGCCTTATTACATGCTAACGAAAATAAACCCCAGAAAAAAATAAAATAAAACAAAGGGAAACCAGAAATAAGTTCACTTAAATAAAAACTTTCTGGCCCCTCGAGTCTGCCTCGACTCCCATATCCATGATCTACTGCTCACCTGAAAGGTTAAGAAAATAATGGGTAAGTCACCAAGACTCAGTGTGTAAATCCCTGGATCACATAAGCAACTTGAGGCCCACAATCGTATACTGGGCCTCAGCCCACACATAATGATAGCAGAGCAAGTACATGCGATATGACCCAACCCAATATAAAATTCCATCCTCTACACGCCAACCCTTACCAGCCATCACACCACGGGGATTTCTACAATCAACCCTCCATCCGCTACACGCCATCTTGACAGTCGTACTGTCAGTTATAACGCCGATCACTATGTGACCTTAAAATCAAATGTGGTAGAGCCACCGATCACCATGTGACTTTATAACATATCGTGGTTTAACCACCGATCACTAAGTGACCTATTAAGCATGCTATTCCCTTTCATCATATCAACCCCATTCCATGCATACATACATGCAAAAAACAAGAACAATATACTATCTATAAGATAACAGGTTATCACATACATCGATACACATAGAGAATTTGCTATGTTTACATACCTGGCATCCCTAGCCTAACCCCTATGGGTTACTCGACTGTCCACACAGCCTTTTCCGACTTTTCAGCCCATATCATATATAATACAGAAAAACTTATGTGATAAAGATCTACACACCTGATTACGGACAAGATGATACTTTCTATGTCGACACTATCAGTAGCCGCTACGACTGCTAACTGCCTTTGGCTTTATTCTGAAGTCGGTCCACAACCGGTGGCCAATCCATGACGGCAGACACTAAACGCTTCTTTGAACTTAGGGTTTGGGTTTACGGGCCCAACCCTCTCATTCACCTGATCGATATTTGATTCCATCAAAAGACCTTATCAGTTACTACCATCATAACATATGGTTTGTTAATCCATAACATAGGGTTAAGATCTCCAACAAGATAATCGAACCTAACAAAAATCTAAAGAGAACCCCTTACCTTGAAATCCAAGGAGATAGAGTTTGGAAAACTAATGATTTTAGGCTTTTGGGATCTAGATGATCCGTTTTACTTCGATTCCTGAAATGTCGCCCCAAAAGAAAACACAAGAAGATAGAAATTGTTAGACCAAACGATAGCCTCAACAAGCCAAGTAGCCATTCGGCTTTGGCCCTTAAGACTGAAAGAGAAAAGAAACAGAAGAAATCGGCCCTTACCTTAACACCAATTGGATTCAGCTACTCCAACAAGTTTCAGATTCAGCAAAAATCAAAAGAAAGATGGTGCAAAGGGATCTATGGAGATTCAGCTTAATGAAGATTTCAACAAAGAGAAAAAGAATGGACAGGGGACTTTCAGCTTAAGCATAGAAGTGAAGATGAGAGAATGGGATTAAAGGTTTTCTACTTTAGTAGAAAATGAGAGAAGAGATTAAGAGAATAAGAACCCAAGTGTCAAGACGAAGAAGTACTCCCCTCACTTAAATAGAATTTTGGCACTTACTAAACAAATGCCGAAAATGCCCATTTTGAAACCTCAAAACTCATCCTATCAACTGGAAAATTTCAGTACCCCTTAGCCACATCAAAATCGATTCCCTCCTCCCTCAAAGAGTTGGAAATTTGGCCACCTCATTGCTCCCTAGATAACTCCTAACCTTTCTCCCTTATCTTTATCTGATCACACCTCCACAAGTGGCCTAGATAACACCACCTCTTCCCCCCTTTATCTGCCACATTATCAACCACATTATCCGCATTATCCACCTGATTTAGTTCCCTAATTTCAAGAATTCAAGCCAAACTCCACTACTGCTCCCTACTAATGCCAAAATTAATTAAAATGAATTGGTAACATGCAACTCGAACCTTGGACCTCTTCACGCCACCTTATAACCCTTATATGACGCCACCTCCCACTGGGCCACAAGCCCATTTTGTGTCTTAAAGTACAAATTATATCTTTTAAGTCCTAACCATGCTGGCTTTCCACTGGAGTGCCAACAACAAATTTTTGCTAAGGCCTCGACCTAACTCCAAGCCCATTCTGGACCCCTAAAACACTCTAACTAGCATATTAAGCACAACAACACATCACAGCACATCAAATGGAAAGCCCCACAAATTCAGGATGTGACAGTTCTACCCCCTTATGTAACAGCCCAAACCCAGCCCAAACGTTAGGACCGAATATGGGTCGTTCACGGAAAACTTTTGAAACCCGTTTGAGGATCCAATTTAAGTTTTGTTGAAAACAATTCGCTTTGGTTATCTTGTTGAAAACCTTTTGGGCTAAATTGTAAGTTTAATTAAGTCAAGTTATTATACAAACTTGGATGTGCTAGATGGCACGATAAAACATTTTTTGTGTTAATTTTATAAAACGCGTGTTTTAAATTTATAGTAAAAATAAAATATCCAACATAATAAAAAAACTAAAGAAGAGTAAAATGAGGCCTTATTACATCCAAAATAAAACAACCCAATAACCAAATTTAAAATAACAAAAATTAAAGTCTATTTAAACTTAAATCCACCGCATGGCCTCCTCAAGTCCCTCCGGCTCCATGTCCGCGATCTAAGTGTCACCTGAAAAATATAAAGGAGAAGGTGAGTCACCAAGACTCAGTATGTAACCCTTCCCCCGTTTTAAAACATTTTTCATACACAACATATAACAATTAATATGCAGAATACTTAATTCCTGACCTAGCCATCCAAACGCCATTGCTCACCCCGTTGTGGTACCAAACCACCGGTGGTGCCAAACCACCGGTGACATATAGTCACAATGTGTTACCAAAACACTTTGGTGTCCGTAGACACAAATCGGGTGATGGGGCCAACCCATCGTGTGATACCAAATCACTAGCGACGATCCCATATCTCAAGTGGGGCCAACCCACGGTGGTGTTAACCACGGGGACAAGTCGCTATTGAGGTACCAAACCTCTGGAGGTACCAAACCTCCGGTGACATATAGTCACGTGTGTTACCAAAACACTGTGCCCGTCGGCACAATATCACCGCCTCCACTCATCAATCCCACAAAGATAAACATACATATGTTTCATGCCATCACATTCTTAAATTTCATGTGTCAATACATCATGCTTACCAAAAGCATTAATAATAATAAATCACATTAACAGGTACTTACCTGAATCACCACTTATACCGATTTGGTATTAATTCCAATGCTACATTAATAAAAATGAGCATTCACAAAGTTAAGCATAGTTAAGATATTATACAGTGTGTATGTACACACCTGTTACCACGATAGTCTTAAATCCCGAAGATAATCAATCGGCCACACTCTAATCCCGAAGATAATCAATCGGCCACACTCTAAGTCCTTGCCCTATATTGACCAACTATCAAGGTTAGTAATATGGCCATTCGGCCAAACCAAATAATTTGAAGGGTCATATTTTGTACCCGCATCCTTACCTAATCGCTTGAATCCTAGCTTAAGACTTTAGAATCATAAATCTGGTTCATAAACTACAGTTGGTCAATATTAGCAACCATGGCTTTCGGCTTTTCTTAATCATTAGAGGAGTAATCTTTTATAAGTAAACACTTACCACCACCTACCCAAAACCGAATGTCGAGAATGCCGGATCCGATCTCTGCTTTGAGATCTGAAGTGCCTATCATCGATTTCAACCTTTGGTTAGAACTCTTGCTACTAGTTGTCAAACTTCGCTTCCATTCAATCCCATAAGTCGACAAGAAAAAGAAAATACGAAGGAGGTTGGGCATCCCTTACCTTGATAATCGATTGAATTACAAAGAAGTCCCGGAGTATCAATGCCACTGCACTATTCGGCCAAAGTGCAACCAAGGAGGAATGTGAGGTTTCGGTACTTCAAGAGAGTATTAGATTCGGCTATGGCTGCCTAAATAAGGCTGGATTTTTAGTGAGGAAAAAGAAGAAAAGTAAAAGGGAGATTCGGCTAATGTAAGTAAAAGTAGAGAAGGGAGAATTTTAGAGAAAAGAGAAGTGGAGAGTTTCGGCCAAAGGACTTTTATGAAGAAAGAAATTAAAGGAAGAATGTGAGGGAGGGAAATCGGTTTTGGAAAAAGAAAAGAAAAGAGGTGCTAAAAGAAAAAGGGTAGCCGAAATTGCCAAGTAAAATGGCATGAAGAATTCGGCCCACTCCCTTCACCAAGACTCCATGCCGCCCACTCCTCTTCAACAAGGAGTTCAACTTTTGATCAACTTCCTTGAATCACTCCAAGCCACTCATTCAAATTAATTCCAATTAATTTGAATTTAATTCCTAATAATCTTTATTAATCCACAATATTCATCTATTATCCTTAGAATTATCAAAGTAGAAAAATACTAATGTTATCCTCATCATTTATCCCTAGAATTAATAGTAACAATTTAAACACTCATATTATCCTTATTATTCCAAGAATTAAAATTGAGTAATTCTTTCTCTCTCTTGCCGTCCAAACAAGGTGCCAAAAAGGAGAATTTCGCGACTCGAACCAAGGTTCTCCCTCACCCCTTGTGGCGTCAAGTGTAGCTCCCAAGTGGCCCTTCCTTTGCCACTTATTCCAAGCTTATTTTATGTCAAAAGCTCCCTTATTTATTCTTATAACACCCTCTTGCTAAGGCTCCCTACCTTAAAAATTAAAACTAAAATTTCATACCAAATCGAGCCAACACGAAGCCTTAAATTGATCATTATTATTCCATAAATAATATCTTAGCAGTTCTTACATAAGAAAAATAAGTAAATTCCAAATAACCCCATTTTTGGGATGTTACAGTTCTACCCCCCTTAAAATAAATTTCATTCCGAAATTACATAACTAAAACAGATGAGGGTATTGTCGCCGTATCACATCCTCGTGTTCCCAATAGCTTCCTCGGCACCATGATTCCGCCATAGCACTTTCACTAAGGGCATCGACTTCCTCGTAGAACCTTTATATCTCTATCCAAGATCCGAGCAGGTTCTTCCTCAAAAGATAAGTCGCGTTAACCCGATTTACATCACGGGCACCACATGTGATGGATCCGATCGATCTGTCTCGGCATTGATACGTGAAAGGCGTCATGTATCGACTTAATTCGCGGTAACTCTAGCGGTAAGCTACGGTCCTATTCGCTTCAAAGATATGGGCCAATGAATCTTGGGCTTAGCTTCCCTTTTCGCCTAATCTTAGTACCTTCTTCCAAGCGACACCTTGGAAGACCTTATCTCCCCTGACATACTCCATTTCCTTGCATTTGAGATCGGCATAAGACTTTTGCCTATCGATGCTTCCTTGAGACGAGACCGAATCACTTTGACTTTGTCTTGATCTACGCTACTAATCTGGGCCCAACACATCGTTCACTCAACTCCGCCCAACACGTCGGAGTTCGCATTTCGTCCATCTGAAGGCTTCAGATGGTGCCATCGAATACTCGCTTGGTAGCTATTGTTGTAGGCGAACTTCGGCTAGAGGTAAGAATTCCTCCCAACTACCTCGAATTCCAAGACACAACCCTCGGCATATCTTCTAAGATCTCAGTATGACCCTTTCGGATTGCCCAGTCCATCGAGGATGGAAAGGCATCTTTGAAATCTAACAGCGTACTACGCTTGATGTAACGCCTTCCAAAACCTCGAAGTGAACCTTAGGTCCCTATCCGAGATAAGCGATCGGGTACACCATGCAATCGACTATCTCGCCACATACAACTTTGCTAGCCACGGGTGAGTAGTCCATTCTCACCGGTATGAAGTGGTTGATTTAGTCGACGGTCTCACGATTACCCAAAGCGCATCTTTCTTCTTTGGGCGTAAAGGGTAGCTCACGGCGAAATCCATAGTGATCCGCTCCACTTCCATTGAGGGATCTTTCTGGGTTGAAGTAGCCACGATGGTGGCGGTGTTCGACCTTAACACAACGACCGTCAAACACTTCCCTACAATTCGTTATCTCACGCTTCAACCGGGCCACGTAAGGCTGTTTAGTAGGTCTCCATACATCTTGCTACCTCCGGGATGCATAGCGTATGGGCTACTATGAGCATCATGGAGAATCTTACGCCTCAACTCCATGTCCTTTGGCATCTGGGCGTCCTTGAAAACATAACACACCATCACCGGTCAAACTATACCCTTCTAAACCACCATCCTGAACTGGCATTCTCTTAGCATTTAAGCCTTCATCCACTAACTGTTTGGCCTTAATTTCCTCGATCCATGTTGGCTTAACTTGAAGTTCTGCCAAAAGGCTTCCATCGTCATATAGGCTCAAGCGAGCAAACATTGCTCTTAAGTCCCACGACCTTAGGCTCAACGCGTCGCCCACCACGTTAGCCTTACCGGATGATATTCGATGGAGCGATCGTAGTCCTTTAATGACTCAATCCATCGGTGACATCTCAGATTGAGATCATACGTGATGGAAGATACCTCAAACTTTGTGGTCCGTGTAAATTACCGACTTCTCCCCATAAAGATAATGTCTCCATATTTTCGTAGGCGAAGACATTGCGGCTAACTCGGTCGTGAGTGGGATAGTTAACCTCATGCGGTCTTAGGCGGCGGAGCGCATAGGCTACTACCTTCCCATCTGCATCAACACACACCCCAAACCGGTGTGAGATGCATCACAATAGGCGTGAATAATTTCCACCTCGGGTTGCACTAAAGCTGGAGCTTAGTCAAAATTTTCCTTAGCTTATCAAAGCTTTCTTCTTGCTTCTCCGACCATACAAAGCAGAACACCTTTCCTTAGCAACTTAGTTAGTTAAGCTGCGATCGGAGAGAACCCTTCCACAAATCTTGGTAATACCACGCTAACGAGAAAACTCCGTATCTACGCCAACGACTTGGGTGGTTTCCACTCAATACCGCTTCAATCTTGCGGGATCACTCTAATCCCTTCCGGCGACACTCGTGACCTAAGAAAGCCACCTCCTTAGCCAAAATTAGCACTTCTTGAATTTGGCATACAAGCTATTTTCCCTCAACACTTGCGAACTACCGTAAATGCTTGTCATGCTCTTCCTCAAATCCTTGAGTAAACCAATATGTCATCTATGAACACCACGACGAATTGGTCTAGAGTCTTTGTTGAAATACCCTATTCATTAAATCCATAAGCGTCGTGGTGCATTGGTCAACCCGAATGGCATCACTAGGAACTCGTAATGCCCATACCGGAGTTCGAAAAGCCGTCTTGTGAACATCGACCCCTTCACCTTAAGTTGATGGTAACCCGACCTAAGGTCTATCTTGAAAACAACCGCGCCCTTCAATTGGTCAAACAAGTCATCGATCAGAGGCAAGGGTACTTGTTTTGATCGTTAACTTGTTAAGCGGCGGTAGTCGATGCACATCCGCATAGAACCGTCCTTCTTCTTGACAAACAATACAAAGCGCTCCCCACGGAGATATACTAGGTCGAATAAATCCCTTATCCAAGAGCTCTGAATTTGAGCCTTTAGCTCCACCAATTCCTTTGGTGCCATTCGGTGAGTGCTATGAACACAGTGCGTTAGGGTATCAAGTCTATAGAATTCGACTTCCGGATGCAGGGGTAGACCGGAAGTTCTTACAGAATACATCAGCAAATTCCCCAACCGTTCGGACCCTTCCAACTCTTGACTCCTTAGCTTCCAAAGCCTGATTCGAACCAAATCGCCTTACAACCCTTCTTGACCATCTTTTCCGCCTTCAAGCGGACACCACATTGGATAGGTAATTCCTTCTATCACCTATCATAACCACTTCATCATTCTCGGTAGTCTTAAGAACCATGCGCTTAGCGCAATCCAAATTAAGCCGATACTTAGCCACCAATCCATTCCAAGGATCAAATCGAACTCCCGAATGGTAGTTCCATCGGATCGACCCGAATCGACCCCTTGAGTTCTAGGAGTGCGTCCTAAAAGTTTGTCTACCACTCTGAGTGACCTAAAGGACTCACTACGGTCATCTCCCTAGCGGCGATCTCGAGTCTAGGTTCAAAGTCTCTACCACACTCGGCTACGTGCGAATGTGTAGACCCCCATCAATTAATGCATAATAAGGAGACCAAAATCGAAGCGTGCGGTTATGACATCCGGTGCGTCACCCTCTCATGACGCCTGCCGCGTAGACTAAGCCAGTTGCCTAGCCTCTTGTGTTACTGAACCTCGCCTCGACAGTTCCTCGACCTCGGTTAGGACCATTGCTTCTCTGCCATTACCATGACCCTCTGCGGTCCCACATTTACATCACAGAGTGCAGTTACGCCCTCGGTGATTCCGAGCTCGCTTTGGGGACAATCTACGACCCGATGTTCTAAAGACCCACACTCAAAACATCCTCTATCGCCCGTCGAACAACCTCTCCAATGGGACTTCCCAGCGATTGCAATCGGCCGGCCTCGATTAGTAGCTACGGGCCTTCTTTGATTTGGCCCACTCGCCTAGCCTTCTTCGATCATTACCTTTGGATCCGGTGACCCAAATCCTCTCTTTGATTATTTCTACTATAATTACGCCCACGACCTCCTTGATCCCCTCGGTTACCTTAGCCTTTTCCACAAGAGATGAAAACTCACGGACTTGCTGCGGGGCAATCGGTAACCTCAAATCATCTGGTCCAGTCCTCAAAGCGGACCACGGCGCTCGTGTTCGATAGCCACGATGCCTCTAGCATACCTACTCGATCTCAAAACTCCGCCTCATATTACGCTCTCGACTTGGTTCCTTGTACTAGACCGGAAAAGCCTTCCTCTGCTGCGTCGGTGTAGCTAGTGCCTACATACTTCTTACGAAGCGGTTTTGAAATAATCCTGGTCAAATCATCTGCAGTAGCGCCATCCCGCTATCGACCACCAGCGTCGCCTCATCCTTTAGAAGCGTCTGACCCCTTTCGGTTTTCCTCCTCGGTCGGTCAAGATCATCCATTACCCTTTAGTAGATTCCGGCCAATACTACTGCTACTGGGTGCCACTCTTGACACACCGGAACACCTCGGCTCCGTTGGACCGAATTCGCTCGGGAGCGATTTCGAGCTCCTAAATTCCACCAGCCCGACCACCAATTCGAGGACTCTTAATACCGCTTGCGATCTGCCTCTCCTCGTCGATCTGCTCCTCTGCTCCAAAAATTTGGAGGTGGTGGTGGCGGTGGTACATCGTTTTGAACCTTGTCCCGACTGACGGGTTGGACAAATCATCCTACCCTACTGGCGTCCACAGCGTCCCGTCCTCTAGAACTCATCCTATCTCTGCACTTTTAATCGATTAAGAGAAATTTTATGTATTAGCGTTTGTTCCACTTCATTACTCATGAAGAAATTTTATGAAGAAATTTTAATTAGGGATTCTTTCGTGCAAACAAGGTCTCGATCTTCTATCCTAGTTCACACAAAAAGTTCTTGCATCCATTCCTTAATACTTTCCATACCTATTCGCTCTTGGACATTTACGCCCATTTCTAACCCGGGGTATTTTCGTCATTTTCCTCTGAGGTATTTTCGTAATAAAGAGATTTTAAAACTTTAGTTGAGTGGGTTGTTTACGCAATTCCCAACCTTTGGAGGTATTATTAAAATTGATAAGATTTGAAGTTATGGCATTATTTTGAAAACGAGGGTATTTTGGTAATTTTATCCATCGGGGGTAATTTGGGATTTTTTGTAAATCAAGGGTGTTTTGGTAATTGCAAAACCACGAGGGTCCCTTTGAGAATTTTCCTTTCTTAAAAGCGGTGATGTTGCAAAAATTTTGTACTCGAGGTCATTTGGTAATTTTGTGAGTTGAGGCGTTTTAGTAATTTTTCCACAAATTGATCTTTTCGGAAAACATTGTAAAAGAGTTGTTCTTCCTACGAAGGAGTGATTTGAAAAGTTTTAAAACCAAGTTTCTTTGTTTCATCATTTTTTTGAAAATCAAGGCTAATTCCTTTTGGGTTTAGTCATTATGTTTGGCCTATGTAAGAGCCCTCTTGGTCGGGGTGAACCAAGCTACGCAGGCGGGGTTTCGTGTGAGAGGAGGTGAGTCACGCGGATTGCTTAAATACCAAGCTTCCATCGAACCTTTCTAGACATGCGCAGAGGTTACCACACCATGAGCCCTCACGAGTTAAGGTGAACCCAAGCCACGCACCGGTAGGATACTGCGAAGAGGTGGTGAGTCACTCGGACCGCTTAAATACCGGGCTCTTAGGTTCCAATCCTAGACATGCGTCTGAGGGTTACCACACCCTAGCTCGATGACTAAGTCATAGATTGGTTTAGTTCTTTAAGTCTTATGTTAGCTTGTGTGTTTGAGTAATCTAATCCTAGGGTTCAAATTCCTATAAATCTATCTCGTTCCATGCTTCCTACCCTTCTAGAATATAATTCACAGAGGTTTAGATGTACTTACAGGCGGATCGGTCTTGGGAGACTCGGGCCATCTTGCTTAAAAACCAAAAACAATTAATAAGGCCTACTAAAACATTTTTGGGCCTTGGGCCCCTGGAGGAGTTTTGAGCTGGCTCGATACCAATTTGTAACACTCAAACCCGGCCCAAGCGTTAGGACCGAATATGGGTTAGTTACGGAAAACTTTTGAAACCGTTTGAGGATCCAATTTAAGTTTTGTTGAAAACAATTCGTTTTGGTTATCTTGTTGAAAACCTTTTTGGGCTAAATTAAGTAAGTTTAATTAAGTCAAGTTATTATACAAACTTGAGATGTGCTAGATGGCACGATAAAACATTTTTGTGTTAATTTTATAAAAGCGCGTGTTTTAAATTTATAGTAAAAATAAAATATCAACATAATAAAAAAAACTAAAGAAGAGTAAAATGAGGCCTTATTACATCCAAAATAAAACAACCCAATAACCAAATTTAAAATAACAAAATTAAAGTCTATTTAAACTTAAATCCACCGCATGGCCTCCTCAAGTCCCTCGGCTCCATGTCCGCGATCTAAGTGTCACTGAAAAATATAAAGGAGAAGGTGAGTCACCAAGACTCGATATGTAACCCTTCCCCGTTTTAAAACATTTTCATACACAACATATAACAATTAATATCGAGAATACTTAATTCTGACCTAGCCATCCAAGCGCCTTTGTCTACCCCGGTTGTGGTACCAAACCCTTTGGTGGTGCCAAACCTTGGTGACATATAGTCACAATGTGTTACCAAAACACCGGTGTCCGTGAGACACAAATCGGGTGATGGGGCCAACCCATCGTGTGATACCAAATCACTAGCGAGGCGATCCCATATCTCAAGTGGGGCCAACCCACGGTGGTGTTAACCACAGGGACAAGTCGCTATTGAGGTACCAAACCTCTGGAGGTACCAAACCTCTGGTGACATATAGTCACGGTGTGTTACCAAAACACTGGTGCCCGTCGGCACAATATCACTGCCCCCTCCACTCATCAATCCCACAACAGATAAACATACATATGTTTCATGCCATCACATTCTTAAATTTCATGTGTCAATACATCATGCTTACCAAAAGCATTAATAATAATAAATCACATTAATGGTGCTTACGAATCACCACTTATACTGATTTGGTATTAATTCCAATGCTACATTAATAAAATGAGCATTCACAAAGTTAAGCATAGTTAAGATATTATACGGTGTGTATGTACACACTGTTACTACGATAGTCTTAAATCCAGAAGATAATCAATCGCCACACTCTAATCCGAAGATAATCAATCGGCCACACTCTAAGTCCTTGCCCTATATTCGACCAACTATCAAGGTTAGTAATATGGCCATTCGGCCAAACCAAATAATTTGAAGGGTCATATTTTGTACCGCATCCTTACCTAATCGCTTGAATCCTAGCTTGCACACCGAATCGTAAATCTGGTTCATAAACTACAGTTGGTCAATATTAGCAACCATGGCTTTCGGCTTTTCTTAATCATTAGAGGAGTAATCTTTTATAAGTAAACACTTACCACCACCTACCCAAAACCGAATGTCGAGAATGCGGATCCGATCTCTACTTTTGAGATCACAAGTGCCTATCATCGATTTCAACACTTGGTTAGAACTCTTGCTACTAGTTGCGAAACTTCGCTTCCATTCAATCCATAAGTCGACAAGAAAAGAAAATACGAGAAGGAGGGTTGGGCATCCCTTACCTTGATAATCGATTGAATTACAAAGAAGTCCAGGAGTATCAATGCCTTTGCACTATTCTACCAAAGTGCAACCAAGGAGGAATGTGAGGTTTGTACTTCAAGAGAGTATTAGATTCGCTATGGTGCCTAAATAAGGCTGGATTTTAGTGAGGAAAAGAAGAAAAGTAAAAGGAGATTCGGCTAATGTAAGTAAAAGTAGAGAAGGAGAATTTTAGAGAAAAGAGAAGTGGAGAGTTTCGCCAAAGGACTTTTATGAAGAAAGAAATTAAAGGAAGAATGTGAGGGAGGAAATCGGTTTGGAAAAAGAAAAGAAAAGAGGTGCTAAAAGAAAAAGGGTGGCGAAATTGCCAAGTAAAATGGCATGAAGAATTGACCCCTCCCTTCACCAAGACTCCATGCCGCCACTCCTCTTCAACAAGGAGTTCAACTTTTGATCAACTTCCTTGAATCACTCCAAGCCCTCATTCAAATTAATTCCAATTAATTTGAATTTAATTCTAATAATCTTTATTAATCCACAATATTCATCTATTATCCTTAGAATTATCAAAGTAGAAAAATACTAATGTTATCCTCATCATTTATCCTAGAATTAATAGTAACAATTTAAACACTCATATTATCCTTATTATTCCAAAATTAAAATTGAGTAATTCTTTCTCTCTCTTGTCAGTCAAACAAGGTGCCAAAAGGAGAATTTCGCGACTCGAACCAAGGTTCTCCCTCACCCCTTGTGGCGTCAAGTGTAGCTCCCAAGTGGCCCTTCCTTTGCCACTTATTCCAAGCTTATTTTATGTCAAAAGCTCCCTTATTTATTCTTATAACACCCTCTTGCTAAGGCTCCCTACCTTAAAATTAAAACTAAAATTTCATACCAAATCGAGCCAACACGAAGCCTTAAATTGATCATTATTATTCCATAAATAATATCTTAGCAGTTCTTACATAAGAAAAATAAGTAAATTCCAAATAACCCCATTTTTGGGATGTTACACCTTAGATAAATTTCAGCCTCGAAATTACCTGGTCAGAATAGATGCGGGTGCTGCTGCCGCATTGCTTCCTCCAGTTCTCACGTAGCCTCCTCAGAGCCGTGATTCTGCCATAGAACCTTAACCAGCGAAACCGCCTCCCTACGCAATACCTTGACATCACAATCTAAGATTTCCACTGGTTCATCTTCAAAGGATAGGTCAGGTCTCACTTCGATTTCTTCCACAGGCACCACATGAGATGGATCCGAATGATAGCGTCTTAACATGGAGACATGAAATACATTGTGAATCTGACTTAACTCTGAAGGTAGCTCAAGCTAATTGGCTATCGGTCCCACTTGTTTCAACACATGATAAGGTCTGATGAATCTGGGACTTAATTTACCTTTCCGTCCAAACCTTAGTACTTTCTCCCACGGCGACACCTTTAAGAACACCCTGTCACCTGCTGCAAACTCTATGTCCTTACGCTTCAAATTGGCATAGGACTTCTGTCTGTCCGACACTTCCTTTAATCGAGCTCGAATTAACTTAACCTTCTCCTCTATCTCGGTAACCAATTCTGGCCCCAAAATCTAAAGTTCCCCTAACTCCATCCAACAGGTAGGAGTACGACACTTCCGCCCGTATAATGCTTCATAGGGCACCATCTGAATACTAGGATCAGAGTCATTGTTGTAAGCAAACTCATAGCGGTAAAACTCTTCCCAACTACCCCGAAATCAATGACACAACCTCTCAACATCTCCTCTGATATCTGAATTACCCACTCAGGCTAACCATCGATTTGAGGATGAAACGCTATACTAAACTCTAATTTCATACCCAACGCTTGATCCAACGCCTTCCGAAATCGCGACGTGAACCTCGGGTCCCTGTCCGATATAATTGATACCGGTACTCCATGTAGCCTCACTACCTCCACGATATATAACCTAGCCAATCTCTGTAGAGAGTAATCGACACGTACGGGTATGAGACGAGCAGACTTTGTCAAGCGGTCAACAATCACCCAAACCAAATCTTTCTTAGTAGCGTGAGAGGTAGCCCACTAACAAAGTCCATTGTGATTCTTTCCTATTTCCACTATGGAATCTTCACTGGTTGCAACAACCCTGATGGTAACTGGTGCTCCGCCTTTACCTGCTGATAGGTCAAACACTTACTCACAAATTTGGTTACCTCTCGCTTCAAGCTCGACCACCAGAACTGTTCTCACAAATCCCGATACATCTTACTCCCTCCAAGGTGCATAGCGTATGGACTACCATGTGCTTCTAGAAAAATTTTACGCCTCAACTCAGGGTCTTTTGGCATGCAAATTCTTCCTCGAAAACATAATAGCCCTTCCTCATTCACACCGAATTCTTTTGATCCATCACTTGATCCTACCTGAAACTTCTCCTTTAGCAACTCATCGGTCTGCTACTTCTCTTTAACCTGACTGACCCAAGAGAGTTTCACTTGAAGTTCAACTAATAAACTCCCATCATCGTATAAACTGAGGTGAGCAAACATTATCCTCAAGTCAGAGATTACTTTACGACTTAGAGCATCCTCCACCATGTTAGCTTTACCTGGATGATACTCGATCGAGGAGTCATAGTCCTTTAACAACTTGATCCACCTCCTTTGCCTTAGATTCAACTCCTTCTGGGTCAAAAGGTATTTTAAGCTCTTATGATCGATATAAATGACAGATTTCTCCCTGTACAGATAATGTCTCGAGATCTTCAAAGCAAAAGCCACTGCCGCTAAATCCAAATCATGGGTGGGATAATTTGATTCGTGCGGTCTTAACTGCCAAGACGCACACGCAACAACCTTTCCACCTTGCATCAATACGCATCCTAGCCCGTGATTGAAGCATTACAGTAAATCACAAACTCCTTTCTGGCCTCTACTGTATCAACACCGGAGCCTCCATCAATATCCTTTTTAACCTCTCAAAACTTTCTTGCTGCTTATCAGACCAAACAAACTGAACCCCTTTTCGCAGTAACTTAGTCAACGGTGCCACAATCAACGAAAATCCTTCAACAAACCTTCTGTAACACCTAACCAGACCAAGAAAACTCCAAATTACGCTTTCATGACTTAAGCGACTTCAATCCAACACCGCTTCAATTTTTCGAGGGTCAACCCTAATCCCTTTGCCGACACAATGTGGCCTAGAAAAGTAACTTCCCTCAGCTAGCTAAAATTCGCACTCACTGAATTTGGCATACAACTGCTTCTCCCCTAGAATCTGCAAAACCACGCGAAGGTGTGAATCATGCTCCTCTTTTGATCCTGAATAAACCAGGATATCATCTATAAATACCATGCAAACCGATCTAAGTAGGGTTGGAACACTCAGTTCATTATGTCTATAAACGCTGCTGGAGCATTGGTCAATCCAAATGGCATCACCATGAATTCGTAGTGACCATAGCGAGTCCTAAGAGCCGTCTTATGAATATCCGCCTCCTTGACCTTAAGCTGATGGTACCCTGACCTCAGATCTATCTTTGAAAAAATTGAAGCCCCCTTCAACTGATCGAACAAGTCGTCAATCCTCGGCAACGAGTATTTGTTCTTGATTGTCAACTTATTCAACTGGCGATAGTCAATGCACATACGCATTGATCCATCCTTCTTCTTAACGAATAACACCGGTGCTCCCCAAGGCGACACACTTGGTCGAATAAACCCTCTATCCAGCAACTCTTGTATCTGCACTTTTAACTCCACAAATTTCTTTGGCGCCATTCTATATGGGGCCATAGATACTGGCGCTGTTCCCAGAAAAAGATCAATACCAAACTCCACTTCATGGTCCAGAGAAAATCCCGGAAGCTCTTCTAGGAAAACAACAGGAAATTCTTTCACCATCCTAACATCCCTGATAATTAGTTCCTTGGCTTCCAGAGCCCGAACAAACATTAGAATTTCCTTGCATCTTTTTCTCACCATCCTTTCTACTCTTAGGGCAGTCACCACATTCGACAAACAGTTCCCCCTTTCACCCATCACCAACACTTCGCCACCCTCGGGAGTTTTTAACACCATACGCTTGGCTGCACAATCTACATTAGCTTGATACCTCACCAGCCAGTCCATGCCTAAGATTAAATCAAACTCCTCGAACGGTAATTCCATCAAATCAGCCAGGAAAACTATTCCTTGAACTTCTAAAGGTACCTCCCGATAAAGCTTATTTACCACCACAGAGTGTCCTAACGGGCTAATTACAGTCATCTCCTTGGAGGAAATCTCAGAATCTATGCTTAAAGTTCCAAACACCCTACTAGCAACATATGAATGCGTCGACCCAATATCAATCAATGTAGTGCAAGGCAATCCAAAAATTAAAAATGTACTGGTTATGACATCCGGTGCGTTGGCCTCCTCTCGACGTCTGGCAGCATAGACTAACCCCGACTGTCTCGCCTTAGTGTTTCTTGCCCCTCTGCCTGGTTCTCTACGGCCTCGATTGAAACCGTTACCACCCCTGGCTGGACCACGACCTCTCTGCGGCTGCTGACCTCCTCTACCTGGCTGAGCATTCCCCGAACTGCGAGCCACGCTTGCATACATGGTTGTGGATAGTCTCTAATCTGATGGTCCGTAGATCCACACCTGAAACACTTCCCATTGCTCGACCAACACTCACCTGAATGGAATTTACCACATCAAGCACACCTCTGTGTCTAGCTAGCTAGCAGCAGGTCTCTCACCCCTACTCGGCCCATCTAACCTAGGTCTTTTCTGAGTACGCCCACTACGCTTGAAGATCCAAAATTCCTCTTACTTCCACCTCTATCTCTATCCCGATTCATTTTTTCTGTCTTCTTTACCTCCTCAGCTATCTTAACTTTTTCATAAGAGCAGCAAATTCCCTCTCCCGCTGTGGGGTTATCAATACACGCAGATCATCCCTCAGACCGTCTTCAAATCAAACATAACGTTCATGGTTTGTGGCCACTATCCCTCAGGCATAGTGGCTAAGGCGTAAGAATTTTGCTTCACACGCAACCACCGACCTACTTCCCTGAACCAGATTCAGAAATGCCCTGCGCTGCGCATCCACATAACTCGACCCGATGTATTTACTCTGAAATGTCATTCTGAAGAAATCCCAAGTGATACGGTAAGCCACCGAACCATCCTTAACCGTAAGCCACCATTGATACGCTTCATCCCGCAGGAGAGATACAACCCCTTTCAATTTTTCCTCTTCGGTGAAAGCAAGATCATCCATTATGCACTCAACCGCGTCCAACCAATACTCAGCTGTACTCGAGGCTATGCCAAAAATTTCCCTAAACATTTTTGCCTCATTGGCTCTAAGTCGCTCGACCTGATTTACGAGCTCCCATATCCATGCACCTTGACAACTCTCTCTAAAACCGTAACATCGCTTTGAGATACCGCATCATCTCCTACCGTCGGTCCTAAAATTTTACCTCATGGCTGGTGGGCGGCATCTCATCTCCTGACCCATGGCCAGATCCTACTGGTTTTGACACGACCATCTTGCCCCTACCACGGCCACGCGAAGGACATCCTCGTCCCCTTGTACTCATACTACCGATTCGCTTTTATCTGATTAGAAGTTTTATGGATTAATAATTTCTTTCACTGATTAATAATGAACAATCTTATGGAAAGTAGTTTCAATAGTAGTTCTTTTGAATTCAAAATTATATCTACAAGGTTTAGTCTCAAGTCTGTATCTCCTAGTTCTAGGAACCACATACATTCAACATCCATATGCATCCTAAGTAGAGTATCACATAAATGCATCAAACATACGAGTAACATCCATAAACTCACCTATGCCACACAAGGGTTTTTTTTCATTTCACTACCCAGGGGTATTTTCGTAATTCTACCCTACAGGGGTATTTTTGTAATCTCACAAAATAGGGTATCTTGGTGATTTTACAAAATAAGGGTATTTTGGTATTTTCGTAAAGTAGGGGTATTTTGGTAGTTTTGCAAACCAGGGGTATTTTGGTAATTTTCACAAACCTAGGGTATGTCTATAATTTTCATAAATTGGGGGTATTCTGGGTAATTTATAAAACTAGGGGTATATTAGTAATTCCACAAAGATAGGGTATTGGGTCCCTTTCGGGTTTTAGTTATAAACTTTGGCCCGTTAACAAGTCCTCGCGGCTAAAGTGAACAGACACTACGCACTAGGTAGGATTCTAGCAAAGAGGAGGTGGGCCACTAGGACCGCTTAAGTACCAAGCTCTCCCTAAATCCAATCCTAGACATGCGTATGCCTGTTGCCACACCCTGACCCAATAACTTGTTCACAGACATGTGTAGTTAGAAAAATTAAGTCTTATGGAATTTAAGAGTTGTTCAAACTAAGCCTAAGGTCCATTAATTCCTAACATGCTAGTCTACATCCCCATAAAGCCCATCAAAACCAACATGCATACCTTATCAAGAGTTAGAATTCTTACTTGCGTGGATTAGGTGCCGTAAGACTTGAAGGCCATATCTCAACCCAAAGCATTTTCTTAAATTCAAATCAATCTATAAAACACCACTAGACCCATTTCACAGCCCAAACTTTGCAACCGGGCTCTGATACCAAAAAGTAACACCCCAAACCTGTCCTAAACACTACGACCAGATCTGGCATGCTACGGGTTGAATGTTAAGTTCAAGTTCTCTGTTTACTTTAAAGAAAACATGGATTTGAAAAAAATAACTTTTTCGGTAGCACGTTATGTTGAAAACTTTGCCTGCTGGCTTTGGAAAACACAGTTAGTGTTAACCAGATAGTCGTTAAATGTGGGATTTTTGAAGGAAACCTTAGCTTTTGCGTTGAACGTGTTTGAAAAGCCCATTTTCATTTCTTTTTATGATAAAGTATTTGAAAATATAAGTTTAAAATCCATGAACATGAACAACGGTAAAACAAAAATTTAAGCTAAGAGGCCTTATTACATGCTAAAGAAAATAAACCCCAGAAAAAAATAAAAATAAAACAAAAGGAAACCAGAAATAAGTTCACTTAAATAAAAGACTTTATGGCCCCTCGAGTCCGCCTCGGCTCCCATATCCACGATCTACTGCTCACCTGAAAGGTTAAGAAAATAAAGGGTGAGTCACCAAGACTCAATGTGTAAATCCCTGGATCACATAAGTGACTTGAGGCCTACAATCGCATACTCGGCCTCAGCCCATACATAATGATAGCAGAGCAAGTACATGCGATATGACCCAACCCAACCTAAAATTCTATCCTCTACACGCCAACCCTTACTAGCCATCACAATGCAGGAATTCTACAATCAACCCTCCATCCGCTACACGCCATCTTAACAGTCGTGCTGTCAGTTATAATGCCGATCACTATGTAACCTTAAAATCAAATGTGGTAGAGCCACTGATCACCATGTGACCTTATAACATATCGTGGTTTAACCACCGATCACTAAGTGATCTATTAAGCATGCTCTTCCCCTTCATCATATCAACCCCATTCTATGCATATATACATGTAAAAAATAAGAACAATATACCATCTACAAGATAACAAGTTATCACAAACATCGATAACATAAAGAATTTTCTATGTTTACGTACTTGGCATCCCTAGCCTAACCAATATGGGTTACTCGACTGTCCACATAGCCTTTTTTGGCTTTTCACTCCATATCATGTATAATACAGAAAAATTTATGTGATAAAGATCTACACACCTGATTACGGACAAGATGATAATTTCTATGTTGACACTATCAGTAGCTACTACGATTGCTAACTGCATATGGCATTGTTCTGAAGTCGGTCCACAACCCGATGGCCAATCCTTGACGGCAGACACTGAACGCTTATTGAACTTAGGGTTTGGGTTTACGGGCCCAACCCTCTCCTTTGCTTGATCGATATTTGATTCCATCAAAAGACCTTATCAGTTGCTACCATCATAACATATGGTTTGTTAATCCATAACATATGGTTAAAATCTCAAACACGATAATCGAACCTAACGAAAATCTAAAGAGAACCCTTTACCTTGAAATCCCGAAGGAAATAGAGTTTGGAAAACTAATGATTTCTATCTTTTGGGATCTAGATGATCCTGTTTTACCTCATTCATTAAATGTCACCCCAAAAGAAAACGCAAAAGATAGAAAGTGTTAGACCAAACGATAGCCTCAACAAGCCAAGTAGCCATTCAGCTTTGGCCCTCAAGATTAAAAGAGAAAAGAAACAGAAGAAATTGGCCCTTACCTTAACACCAATCAGAGTCGGCTACTCCAACAGGTTTTAGCTTCAGCGAAAATCAAAAGAAAGATGGTGCAAAGGGATTATGGAGATTTGGCTTAATGAAGAATTCGGCAAAGAGAAAAAGAATGGACAGGGTGGGACTTTCGACTTAAGCATAGAAGTGAAGATGAGAGAGTGGGATTAAGGGTTTTTAGGCTTTAGCCGAAAATGAGAGAAGAGATTAAGTGAATAAGAACCCAAGTGTGGAAGACAAAGAAGTACTCTCCTCACTTAAACAGAATTTTGGCACTTACTAAACAAATACCAAAAATGCCCATTCTAAAACCTCAAAACTCATCCTATCAATAGGGAAATTTTGGCACCCCTTAGCCAAATCAAAATCGATTCCCTCCTCCCTCAAAGAGTTGGAAATATCGACCACCTCCTTGCTCCCTAGATAACTCCTAACCTTTCTCCCTTATCTTTATCTGATCACACCTTCACAAGTGGCCTAGATAACACTACCTCTTCCCCCCTTTATCTGCCACATTATCAACCATATTATTCACATTATCCACCTCATTCAGTTCCCTAATTTCAAGCATTCAAGCCGAACTCCACTACTGTCCCCTACTAATGCCAAAATTAATTAAAATGAATGGGTAACATGCGATTCGAACCTTGGACCTCTTCATGCCACCTTATAACCCTTATGTGATGCCACCTTCCACTGGGCCACAAGCCCATTTTGTGTCTTAAAGTACAAATTATATCTTTTAAGTCCTAACCCTACTGGCTCTCCACTGGACTGCCCAACAACAAATTTTTGCTAAGGCCTCAGCCCAACTCCGAGCCCATTCTGGACCCCTAAAACACTCTAACTAGCATATTAAGCACAAAACACATCACAGCACATCAAATGTAAAGCACCACAAATTTAGGATGTGACATAAGACCACGTCTGGGACGTTGGCATTGTACAACTATTTCGAGTTTTCTGAGCATCCTACTATATTCATATTGGTTCAACGGGCAAGTCTGTGATACGATTTGCAAATTTGAGCTAGGATCAATTAAGTGAACGGATGTCTATTTCAGGTACGTTTGGTATATACACAAAGTGTGTATAAAATGGTAAGTATTTATGTGATTTTGATTTGAAGAAATGTATGCTTAAATGTGAGTATGTGAATCTTGAAATGATGAAGGTGGAAAATGTGGCCACAAGTATGAATCAAAGCATATATGTGATAGCTTGTTAAGTGAATGAGATGTGCCAATGTATCTAATTGCATATATGCCTTCCAATGTAAGTTTGTTTGTATATTGACTTACTAAGCCTTTGGAAAGCTTACATTGTGTGTGTGTTTCTCTGTTTTATAAGTCGTATAAGCTACTGAAGGCTCGGGACCGTCAAGGATCATCATCACACTACTAAACTCTTTCTAGTACACTTTGAAAATGTATATAGCTAGATATGGCATGTATAGGCTAGTATTTGGTATAAGTTATTATATAATCTTAGCCATGTGTTTTGGCCAGTTGTGAGTTGAGAAATTGTTGGAATGTATGTGATATGTGAAGTATGTTTTGGCATGGCTAGATGACATATGAAATGGTCTAGTTTTAAGTAAGCAAATAAATAAATTATGCTTTTGATGGGATGAGTTTTAGTCTTGAAATTTTTCATAGTTGAAATTGGTATTGAATGCATGATTTGAATGGTTATTTTGGTATGTTTTTGGTTGTCATATATGTATGAAATGGAATGGTAAATGGTGCTTGTAGGTATGGCCCAAGTGGGTGGCATTTTGGTCTTGTAAATGACCTATAATGTCACACGGCCATGGCACATGGGCGTGCCTAGTAACCGTGGGGTAAAGTTAGTAGCTAGCTTAAGAGCACACGGCCATGGCACACGAGCGTGCCTAGAAGCCTTGTGAGAAAGTCAGTATATGGCTTAGTAGTACACGGCCTTAGCACAAGGAGGTGCTTGGTAGCCGTGTGGGTTTGGTAGGATCGACCACGGTTAGGGTACACGGGCATGCTTGGTGGCCGTGGTGAGAAGTCAGGTTCGACCACGGGGAGGACACACAGGTGTGTCTAGCAACCGTGGTGGGCACACGGTCTGCTCCCATGGGCGTGTATCCCCTGTGTTTTAGAAAATTTTTTAAGTTTCTGAGAAATTTTGTATATGTTTCTTTTTAGTCCCAACTCGGTTTATAAGCATGTTTGAGGTCTCGTTGACCTATTTAAGGGACATTGTGTGTATGATTGATGAATGAAATGTATGAAATGTTATGAAAGTTTCCAATCTATCCGGTAACACCTATAGCCCTAGTCTTGCGATAGATACGGGTAAGGGGTGTTACATTCTGTTGGTATCAGAGCTATGGTATAGTTGATTCTTCAACTAACGTAGTGTGTCAAAGTCTAGCTATACATGCCATATGTCTGAAATGTGATAGTGTGATGAATCCTAACGTATAAAATGTGATTTTTGTATAGTAATGGATCCCGAAAGAGTGGTAGTTGATGACGTAGAAAGTAATACGCCTGCTCCTACGCAAGGGATAGTGCCCTCTGATCCGAGGCCACTACGAGCGGCCAAGAGAGAAGCTAAACAAGCTTTCATCCAGATGAAGAATGAATGGTTCACTCAATTCATGAGGAATAACCTGACTATTTTGCAACCCCCACCATTGGTTATTCCCCCTCAAACATCTGGTATACCTCTGACTGCAAATTTGAATCTATGGAATAAGCCTCCGGTTGACAAAATTCGTAAGTATGGGGCTAAATAGTTTCAAGCTACTAATGACGATGATGTCGAAAAAGCTGAGTTCTAGTTAGAAAACACGATTCGGGTATTTGATGAGATGTCTTTAACTTCGGAAGAATGTATAAAGTGTGTTGTATCACTACTCCAGAGATGCAACTTATCAATGGTGGAAAACTTTGATTTTGTTGTTTGAAAGAGTGAATTACATGGGATTTCTTTCAAAGTGAATTTCAAAAGAAATATATCAGTGAGAGATTCATCGATCAAAAATGAAAGGAATTTTTGGAACTTAAACAGTGTCGAATGACTATTTCTGAGTATGAACGAGAGTTCGTGAGACTAAGTCAATATGCCCGACAGTGTATATCATATGAAACTATAATGTGCAAAAGATTTGAAGACGGTCTAAATGAAGATATCCATTTGCTAGTTGGGATCTTAGAAATAAAGGAGTTTGTTGTACTCGTTGATTGATCATGCAAAGCTGAAGCACTCGGTAAAGATAAAAGAAAAGTTGAGTCTGAAGCTAGAGATATGAGAAAGAGATACCCATGCGAGTTATTTCAGTCTACTTCGAAGAGATTTAGAGATGATCAAATTTGTTTAAGAGATAATGTGGGACATTCGAATAGAAATCGAGCTAAATCGCAAATGAGTTCCAAAACCCCATCAATTTCAGTGGCCAGTGTTGGTAATGACCGGACTGAGAGACCTGAATGTAAACATTATGGAAAAAGGCATCCAGGAAGCTGTAGATTAAATGACAGAGCTTGCTTCTGATGTGGATCGCTTGATCATTTCATCCGTGATTGTCTTGAGTCTGTCGAGCCAGAGATTGTTCAGAATCTGAGACTTGACAATACACCTGTGAGAGGTAGACCTTCGAAGATTGTGAGAAATGTCAGTGGTAGTCAGAGAACTACGATAGATACTGTTGCAAGATCTAAAGCTAGGGCGCTTGCCAGAGCGTATGCTATCTGAGCTCGTGAGGAAGCTTCATCATCTGATGTTATAACGAGTACTTTTACACTTTATGATACTTTTGTGATTGCATTGATAGGCCCTAGTTCTACGCATTCATATATATGCATGAATTTAGTATACAATAAGACTTTTCCGGTAGAGTCTATTGAGTTTGCTATAAAAGTATCGAACCCTTAGGTAAAAGTGTTTTAGTTGATAAAGTATGCAAGAACTGTCTGTTAATGTTTAAAGATATCTGTTTCCCTACTGATCTAATCCTTCTGCCATTTGATGAGTTCGATATTATTCTGGGTGGGTGGTTGTCTTTCCATGATTCTGTTATGAATTATAAAAGAAAGACTATATATTTGAGATATCCGAATAATGAAATTTTACGGGTTGAGTCTAATGATTTGAATGGATTGCCTGCTGTGATATCGGTATTGAAAGCTCAAAGTTACGTGAAAAAGGGATATGAAGCATATTTTGCTTATGTAATTCATTCAAAAATTTCTGAAATGAAAATTGAGTCTAAAGAAGGACTATTTAAGTTCCTTGGCTCCATTTCCTGGATCCGGGGAATATGCAAGTTTTCTGATGTGTTCCCTAAAGAGTTTCGTGAAGTTGAGTTTGGTATTGAATTGATACCTAGTACGACACCTCTTTCGATAGCTCTGTATAGGATGGCACCAACAGAATTGAAAGAGTTAAAGTCACAGTTGCAAGAGTTGACTAATAGAGGATTCGCTGGACCGAGTTTCTCACCTTGAGGTGCTCCTATTCTGTTTGTGAAAAAGAAAGATAGTACGATGAGAATGTGTATTGATTATCGTCAGCTGAATAAGGTGACAATAAAGAATAAATATCCATTATCCAGAATTGATGACTTATTTGATCAGTTAAAAGGGGCTACTATATTTTCCAAGATTGATCTGAGATCGGGATACTATCAGTTGAGAGTGAAAGATTCAGACATACCAAAAACTGATTGCAGAACGAGGTACGGGCCTTATGAGTTTTTAGTTATGCCATTTTGACTAACCAATGCTCCTGATATTTTTATAGACCTGATGAATAGAATTTTCAGACCGTATCTAGATCAATTTGTTGTAGTATTCATAGATGATATATTGATTTATTCACGTGATGAAAATGAGCATGCTGAACACTTGAGAATTGTATTGCAAACTTTGAGAGAAAAGCAATTGTATGCGAAATTCAAAAAATCTGAATTTTGGTTGCATGAGGTTAGTTTTCTAGGATATATTGTGCCAGCTTCTGGGATTCGTGTTCATCCGAGCAAGATTTCTGCTATTCTGGATTGGAAACCTCCGAGAAATGTGTCTGAAATTTGTAGTTTTCTAGGACTAGCTAGTTCCTACCGTCGATTTGTAAAAGAATTTTCAGTGATAGCTACTCCATTGACTAGATTACTTTAAAAAGATGTTAGATTTGAATGGTCAGATAAATGTTAGAAAAGTTTTTATCAACTAAAAACTCTGTTAACAGAAGCTCCAGTGTTAGTACAACCAGAATCATGCAAAGAATTTGTGATTTACAGTGATGCATCGCTAAATGGATTGGGATGTTTTTGATGTAAGAAGGCAAAGTTGTAGCTTATGCCTCAAGACAATTGAAGCCTCATGAAAATAACTATCCGACGCACGACCTTGAGTTAGCTGCAATTATATTTGCACTTAATATATGGCGTCATTATCTGTATGGTGAAAAATGTCATGTGTTTTCAGATCATAAAAGTTTAAAATATCTGATAATTTAGAAAGAATTAAACTTGCGTCAGAGAAGATGGCTTGAGTTGTTGAAAGATTACGAAGCTTGTGATAGATTATCATCTGGGTAAAGCAAATGTTGTTGCAGATGCACTAAGTCCAAAATCATTGTTTGCACTACATGCTCTGAATGCCCAGTTAGATTTGATTGGTGACAGTTTTGTGGTAGCTGAATTCAAAGTGAAACCGTTGTTTATACAGTAGATATGTGATGCTCAAAAATTTGATAATGAATTACTAGTGAAACGAGCTCAGTGTGAATTGAATTATGAATCTGAATTTCAAATTGTTGATGATTGTTTGAGATTTCGGGATCGTATCTGTGTTCCGAGAAATCTAGAGTTGATTCAACTAATTCTGAGTGAAGCACACAATAGTAGTCTATTTGTTCACGGGAAGTACTAAAATGTATCATGATTTGAAACGACACTATTGGAGGTTTGGTATGAAATGGGACATTTCTGACTTTGTTTCGAAATGTTTATTTTGTCAGCAAGTGAAAGCTAAACATCAAGTCCCATTAGGTTTGTTACAACCGATTCTGATTCCTGAATGGAAATGGGATAGAGTGAAGGTGGATTTTGTTTCTGGTTTTCCTTTAACTCCGAGAAAGAAATATGCAATATGGGTCGTGGTTGATAGATTAAAGAAAAATGCCCATTTTATTCCAGTAAGATCTGATTATTCACTTGAGAGATTATCCGAGCTTTACATTTCTGATATTGTGAGGTTGTACGGGGTGCCACTATCCATTGTGTCAGATAGAGATCCGAGATTCACATCACGATTCTGGAAGACATTGCAAGAAGCTTTAGGCACAAAATTGCATTTCGATACAGCTTTTTATCCACAAACAGATGGTCAATCCGAGTGAATTATTCAGATTCTCAAAGACATGTTACGATGCTATATACTTGAGTTTATTGGTTCGTGGGAATAGTATCTACCACTAATTGAATTTGCATATAATAATAGTTTTCAGTCAAGCATCAAAATGGCACCTTATGAAGCTTTGTATGGACGTAAATATCGTACACCTCTGTTTTAGACCGAGCTAAGTGATATTAAGCTCCACGGGGTTGATTTGATAAAACATTCGGAGTATAAAGTGAAATCGATTCGAGATTGTTTGAAAGCAGCATCTGATCATTAGAAGTCTTATGCGAACTTGAAACGAAAAGATATAGAGTTTGAGATCGGCGACAGAGTATTTCTGAAAGTGTCTCCGTGGAAGAAAGTGCTTCAATTTGGACGTAAAGGCAGATTGAGTCCGATATTCATCAGACCGTATGAGATTATTGAACGTGTCGGGCCTATTGCTTATAGATTAAAGTTGCCCTCTGAACTAGAAAAGATTCATAATGTATTTCATGTTTCGATGCTCTGTAGTTATCGATCTGGTCCATCACATGTTATTGCTCCATCTGAAATTGAAATCTGATCTGATATGACATACGAAGAGGAACCGATCCGTATCTTAGCTTGTGAAGTGAAAGAGTTGAGAAACAAGAAAATTTCATTAGTAAAAGTACTGTGGAATCGTCACAGAATAAAAGAGGCTACGTGGGAGCCTGAGGATTCAATGAAACAGCAATATCTGACTCTGTTTAACGGTAATATTTTCGGGGACAAAAATCTCTAAGGGGGAGAATTGTAACAGTCTGGTTTAGACCCTAGTTAGAATAGTGGTTTTGGGACCACAAATTTGTGTTCGTATATTATTTTAATATTATTTTTCGTGTCTTTGATATGTGATTAAGCATGTGCTAAATTTTCGTAAGTTAATTTGTCCGTCTGTGTGTTTATTTTGACAAAAGGATTGAATTTCATTAAATGTGAAAGTTGTATGCTATTTGTTAAAGTACCAATATGTTGTGGCTTTGTAAAGTTGGAGGCCTTATATGGCAATTAAGTCATTAATGAATTGGTGGATGGTAGAATGTCATAATAACCTTGGTATTAAATTGTCTTATATGTTTAATGGATGGGCAATTTAGTAATTGAATTATTAGCATAAATTAGTAAAAGAAACAATTGAAAGATGATAGTTATCATCTTATTTTTGAACCGAAAATAGCAAGGGAAAGAAAGGATTAAGCCAAGTTGGGCTTTGGCACTATTGTGGTCAAATTCAATGTATGATTTTGAGTCAATTTTTGTTGATTTCTACGTTTTTGCAATCGTTGCTTAGTCTACTATCAAGCCTGTAGCGCCCCAAACCCGGCCCAAAACACTACGACCGAATTCAGAATGCTCTTGAAAAAAACTTTAGGTTGAAAAACATCTTGAAGTTTGGAGTTAATTGGAAACGAGTCCCTCTTTTCCTTTAAATTTCTTAAGAAAAACCGAGTAAAAACATTTAATAAGTCTTTAAGATATGAAACCGTCATAACTTGAAACTTTGTTTGCAACTAATAATCCAGGTTTAGCCTAACATAACTACATTGAAACCCAAAATAATTAAATGGCCTTATTACATCAAAACATCCTATATAAACTGAAATTAAAATATAAGTTTCTAAACATAAAAACTGCGTCTGTATGGCCATCTCGAATCCCATCCAACCCGGTCCAACATCACGATCCACCTGCATTGTTTGGTAAAAATTGGGTGAGTCAACAGACTCAGTGTGTAATTAGTCCACTGATTTCCACATATGGGCTTGGCCCAAAACCACACCAATCCACAAATCAGATAATAATGCAAAATGCACCTAACCTTGACCTAGGGTCCATCCTCTACACACCCCCGTATCCAACCACCACACACCAGGGGATTACTAAATCGACCCTCCAACCTCTACACACCAAGTCGGCAAATTATGCCATCCACCAAGTGGTCGAGCAACTGGTCCACGTGATCAAATCACAAAATAATCCACAACGTGACCGTAGTAAACGTCAATCCATGTGAGGCTCGTAGCCATCACTAATCCATGTACATAAATGTACACCCTATCCTTCTTTCAGATATACAAATCCCGCCCTATGATTATGCAACATACAATAGTGATGTGATGAAATAATGCATGTTCATATTATTCAAACATACCACACATATATACAGCAATAACCACAATTTTATCGGCTTTTACCACTGATATGATTATCGACATACCTACTAAGGGTAACCATCCCATTATTGCCACTGCACTAATCGTCATATTTATAACACACACAATAATTGAGACATACTCAGGAAATTGCGTAGTAACTACACACCTGATAACCCGAAGGCTGTTTTGCTTTACTCTCCACTTGCCGAATTGCCCCTAAAAGATCATAGTCAGAATCGGCTAGTCACTAACACTTACTATGGCCTTGGCTGAATATTAATGCCCTCTTACCTTGCGGATCTTAATCCAAAAATCGTCACTTGCTTTATGAAGATGTCGAAATCCTACATGGTAAATGTTAGGGTCAGCCTATTCCACAAGATCTATGGTAATGGCCCTTGGCCGAATACTACACATGGCTTACCTTGGATTGTGAAATCCCGAAGATCTCCTCCTCGTAGTCGACAATAACAAAATCCCAAAATTCCTCTTCAAAGATTCGGCTAAGAGAGGGAAAGGAATTAGTTCCTAGATTTCGAACACTCTAAAAGAAAGAGGAAGGAAAATCGAATAATATTTGATCTTACCCTAATGATGAAATCATTGCACCTTGCACGACCCACAAAGATTGACTATATAGGCTAGATGTTGATTAATAGGTTTCGTCTTTTAGGGTTTAATGAACAATCGGCTAGGGGTTATTTGTGTATTCAGCTTTTGATGGATTTGTGAAAAGAAGAAGAGAATAAGGGTCAACAAGGTTCGGCTATGGCTCTCCAATGGTGATGGGATATTCGACCACAAAAGAAAAAGGTATAAGCTTAAGGTTGAGAAAAGAAAAGGAGACTTAGAAGAAGGCTATTAGTATTTCGGCACACACACCCTCTACCAAAGCCTCAAAACCGATTATGCACCCCTTAGAGTCCCATATTCGGGCAACTCATCTCTCACTCCCTTATCCCTTGATCCCCTCCATCTTAGCCGAATCCTCAAGCTCTCCCACCCCATCTATACCTCCTCCTTCCTAGAGTCCACTTGCCATCCAACTCCCTTCCTCCCTGACGAAAAAAAACAAATCTACAAGTGCTCCCATTGCTGCTTGAACCTAGGCCCCCTTTGTACTGCTTGTGGCGTCACTTTTTAAGGCTTTAAGTGGCGCCTCCTTGCCACGTTAACAAGCCCATTTTTATGTCCAATTTCCCCTACAAATTTCCTTAAGGCCTCCTTTGCCTAGCTCCCCCTTTAAAACTAAAAATCTAATATTTTATAAGGCATTCTCCTACACTCTAGAGTTCCTAAAGTCTCCTAAATACATTCAAAACACACATAGGCATACTACCACAAGAAATTAAGCAAAAATGCATAAGCCCTAATTCCCGGATATTACAGTTCTACCCCATTTAAAATAATTTTGACCTCGAAATTACCTGGCCAAAATAAGTGAGGGTATTGCTGTCACATCGCTTCTTCTGGCTCCCACGAAGCTTCTTCCGATCCATGGTTACGCCATAATACTTTGACTAGAGGAACTGATTTCCTACACAAGACTTTCACATCCCGCTCCAGAATCTGAATTGGTTCTTCCTCGTAAGACAATTCTAGTCTCAACTCCACTTCATCAACTGGAACCACGTGAGATGGATCCGATTGGTAATGACGTAGCATCGAGACATGGAATACATCGTGCAACTACTTTAGCTCTGAAGGCAACTCCAGTTGATATGCCACTGGTCCAACCCGCTTCAAAACCCGATAAGGCCCTATAAACCTGGGACTCAGCTTTCTCTTGCGACCAAATCTCATTACCTTCTTCCATGGCGACACCTTTAAAAACACACAGTCACCTACTACAAACTCTATCTCTTTCCGCTTAAGATGCATATGACTTTTGCCTGTCAGATGCCTCCTTCAACCGTGCTCGAATTACCTTAACCTTTTCTTCTGACTCCGCCACCATCTCTGGTCCCAAAACACGCCGTTCCCCTAGCTCCGTCCAACAAGTAGGAGTCCGGCATTTCCGTCCAAACAACGCTTCATATGATGCCATTTGAATGCTCGCTTGGAGCTGTTGTTGTATGCAAACTACGCTAAAGGCAAGAATTCCTCCCAGCTTCCTCTGAAATCTATCACACATCCTCTCAACATATCCTCTAATACTTGGATTACTCACTCTGACTGGCCGTCCGACTGTGGATGAAACGCCGTACTGATGTCTAACCTAGTCTCCAATGCCTGATGTAGTGCCTTCCAAAACTGAGACCTAAACCTCGGGTCCCTATCCGAGATAATCGACACCGGCACTCCATGTAGTCTTACAATTTTCACCACATACAGCTTTGCCAACTTTTGCAAAGAATAATCAACCCGCACTGGGATGAAATGTGCAGACTTTGTCAACCGATCTACTACTACCCATACCGAGTCTTTCTTAGTAGGCGTAAGGGGAAGCCCACTAACAAAGTCCATGGCGATTCTCTCCCACTTCCACTGTGAAATCTTTATCGGCTGAAGTAACCCCGAGGGTACCTGGTGTTCCGCCTTGACTTGCTGACATGTTAAGCACTTCCCTACAAGCTCTGTGACTTCCCGCTTAAGACCAGGCCACCAAAACTGATCCCGTAGATCTCTGTACAACTTGCTTCCTCCAGGATGCATAGCATAGGGGTTGCCATGCGATTCCTGAAGAATCCTCTGCCTAAGCTCTTTATCCTTCGGCATACAGACTTTTCCCTTGAAACACAACACTCCATTACTGTTCACACCATAACTTTCCAATTCCCCATCCTGCACTTGTCGTAGCTTAGCACTTAGATCATCATCTACCAACTGTCTTTCTTTCACATGACTCACCCATGTCAGTTTCACTTGTAACTCTGCTAGCAAACTTCTATCGTCGTACAGGCTAAGATGTGCAAACATCGCCCTCAAATCTGACACTACTTTCCGACTTAGGGCATCCGCCACCACATTCGCCTTGCCCGGGTGATACTCTATAGAACAATCATAATCTTTCAACAGCTCTACCCACCTTTGGTGTCTCAGATTCAGCTCCTTCTGAGTCAACAGATACTTAAGACTCTTGTGGTCCGTATAAATCACCGATTTCTCTCCATATAAATAGTGCCTCCACACCTTAAGCGCAAAAACCACAGTGACCAACTCCAAGTCATGCGTCGGGTAATTAACCTCATGAGGCCTTAATTGCTTTGGGGCGATAGGCAACAACCTTCCTTCTTGCATAAGGACACATCCCAATCTTGTATGGGAAGCATCACAATACACCACAAAGTCCTTTCCTGCCTCAGGCTGAATTAAATCAGAGCTTCATTCAAAACATTCTTCAATCTCTCAAAACTTTCCTGCTACTTGTTTGTCCACACAAAAGGTACCTCCTTTCTTAACAATTTCGTCAGTGGTGCAGCTATAGACGAGAACCCTTCTACAAATCTCCTGTAGTAGCCTGCCAATCCCAAGAAACTGCGAACCTCTACCACCGACCTAGGTGGTTTCCAATCTAACACCGCCTCAATCTTCTTGGGATCTACCCTTATCCCTTCCGCAGACACCACATGACCCAGAAAAGTAACCTCCCTCAGCCAGAATTCGCACTTGCTGAATTTGGCATAGAGCTTCCTTTCCCTTAACACTTGCAACGCCACCCGGAGATGCTCATCATGCTCCTCCTCAGACTTAGAATACACCAAGATGTCTTCTATGAACACAATAATGAATCGATCCAAGTAGGGTTAGAAAACCCGATTCATCATGTCCATGAATGCAGTTGGGGCATTAAATCAACCGAATGGTATCACTAGGAACTCATAATGCCCGTGTCGAGTCGAAGGCTATTTTATGGATATCGCCTCCTTCACCTTGAGTTGGTGGTATCCGACCTTAGATCTTTTTCAAAATATTGACCCCTTAAGGTGATCGAACAAGTCATCTATTCTTGGCAATGGATACTTGTTCTTGATGGTCGACTGATTAAATTCTTAGATAATCTATGCACATCCGCATAGACCCGTCCTTCTTCTTTATGAATAAGACCCGGTGCTCCCCATGGAGACACCTGGGTCGGATAAACCCACAATCAAGCAATTCCTAAATCTGCGCCTTGAGCTCAACCAACTCCTTTGGTGCCATTACATATGGAGCAATGAATCTTGGCGCTGTACATGGCAACAAATCAATCCCAAATTCCACCTCGCGATTTGGAGTCAACCCGGCGGTTCCTCGAAAAACATCCCCAAACTCTTTCAACATCACGACCTCACCTACCTGCTGCTCCCTTAGCCTCCAAGGCACTAACAAGCATCGGAAAAGCCACATCCTTTCCTCACCATCTTCTACGCCTTAAGGCGGACACTACATTCGACAAGTAATTTCTCCATTCCCCTATCACTACAATCTCTTTGTCATTGGGAGTTTTCAACGACATGCACTTATCAGCACAGTCCAGATTCGCATGATACTTCATTAGCCAATCTATGCCTAATATTAGGTCAAACTCCCCGAATGGTAGTTCCATTAAGTCAGCTGGAAACACTAACCCCTGAACTTCTAAAGGCACATCTCTAAAGAGTTTATCTACCACTACAGATTACCCTAAAAGACTGAGTACAGTTATTTTCCTAGAGACAGTTTCAGAGTTCACTTCCAAAGTTCCAGACACCACATTAGCAATGTACGAATGAGTTGCCCCAACATCAATTAAAGCCATAAAGGGTAATCCGTAAATAAGGAACGTACCCGTGATAACATCTGGTGCATCTCCCTCTTCACGACGTTTGGCGGCATACACCAACCCTGGCTGTCTCACACCTGAACCCCCAGCACCTCTGCCTGGTGCTCCACGACCTCGGCCGAAACCATTCCCTCCATGGTTCGAACAACGACCCCTCGTTACATGCTGACCACCTCTGCCTGACTGAACATATCCTTGGCCTACTGTCTGAGCCATTTCCATCTACTGAGGACAGTTCCTAACCAAATGAGCCTTGGGCCCACACTGAAAACATTCCTTATTACGCCTGAAGACTCTCTCGCATGAGTTCTCCGCATTTAGCACATGGATGACTCGGTTCACAGTAGCTAGAATGCAGTGCCTGACGAGTTCTCAACCCTTGGTCTTTTAAAAACCCCGGATGATCTTGTGACCCAAAACTCCTCTTATTCTATTTTCTATCTCTATCCATTACGTCTCTCGGTCCTCTTGACCTTCTCAGCTATCCGAGCTTTCTCTACTAGAATAGCAAAGTCCCTTTCTCTCTGCAGGGCAATCAACACTCGCAGCTCATCTCTTAGTCCTTCTTCGAATCGGACACACCTCTAATAATTAGTAGCCACGATGGCCCGAGTGTACCTGCTCAATCACAAAAATTTTGCCTCGTACTCAGCAACTGATTTACCACCTTACACCAAATTGAGAAACGCCTTCCTCTGTGCGTCCACATAACTAGCTCTTATGTACTTTCCCTCAAACTTGATCTTAAAATAACCCCAGTCCACTCGATCCGCAGGAGTACCTTCCCTAACTGTGAGCCACCATTGGAAAGCCTCGTCCCGGAGCAACGAGACAACACCCTTTAGCTTCTCCTCAGTAGTGAAATCCAAATCGTCCATGATCCTTTCCACTGCCTCCAACCAGTACTCTGCCACGTTCGGAGCTACTCCCGATACTCCTCTAAAAATCTCAGCTCTATTCGCTTTAAGTCTCTCAGATACTGGCTTTCGAGCCCCATTTACCGTACTAGCTCCAGCCACTCGCTCTAAAACTCACAGCATAGCTTGTGATACTGCGTCCTCTCCTCTTGTCTGCTCTTGAAATTTTGCCCCTACAGCCGGTGGCGGTGCTTCATTTTCGAAACCCTGACTAGACCCAACTGGTTCCAACAAGTCATTCTGCCTCTACCACGCCCTCACACATTGCGTCCACATCCCCTAGAGCTCATGTCTACTTTCGTGATTTAGTCTGCTTAAGAATTTTATGAATCAATTTTTGTTCCACTGATTTATCGCGAATAGTCTTATGTTTAATAGTTCTAGAAAGTGGTTCTTTCGAATTCATACATAGACACAGTCTCAAGTTTATTCATCCAATCATCATCATTCATGAACGTGCGTTCATCACAGAAAAGTGTTGTGGTTTTATTGTTGTTGTTCTCCACTACCCAAGGGTATTTTTGTAATTTGTCCTATAGGGGTATTTTCGTAATTTTCCAAATCAGGGTATTTGAAAATTTTGCAAAATAGAGATTTTTGATATTTTTGCATACTAAGAATACTTGGTAAGAAGATTCAAGGGTAATTTGGTAATTTTATAAACTGAGGGTATTTTTGTAATTTTAAAAACCAGGGGTATTTCGGTAATTTTACAAAATATGGTTCCAGGTGGTTTTTCAAAATAAGGGTATTTTGGAAATTTTTAATTCGGGGGTACTTTAGCAACTTTCCTTGTTGAGGGTATTTTGGTAATTTGAATAGGTTAGGGGTAATTTGGTCAATTTGCAAATTAGGGGTATTTTGGTCATTTTTGAATCAAGGGTTATTTGGCAATTTTGAAACCAAGGTTTGATTTAAGGATTATTCAAAACAAGGTGACTGGTCCTTTTCGGGTTTTAGTTATGGATTTTAGCCCGTGATTAAGTCCTATTGGTTAGGGTGAATCGTCACTACGCACCAGGTAGGATTCGAGCGGAGATGAGGTGAGTCACTAGGACTGCTTAAATACCAAGCTCCCCCTGAATGCAATCCCAGACATGCACTAGCAGTTTGCCACACCCTTATCTCGATGACTCGATCCACAGTTTGTTTGGTTAGACTTTAAATTTTATGTATTTGATTGTTAGGGTAGACTAATCCTAGGGTTCAATAATTCCTAATCAACTAATCTCGTCCTATAATTCCACATACAAATCACAAAAGGGTTAGGGTACTTACTTGGTGGACTTTGGTAGAGACGATTAAGTGCCATGCTCCACAAAACCCTTTTCCTAAAATTTTCTTTGACCCACTAAAACACAAAATGAAAGCGTTTATGGGCTTCAGAAATCTATAGGCCAAGTGTAGAAACTGGGCTCTGATACCAATTTGTAATGCCCCAAACCCGACCCAAAACACTACGGCCGAATTCGGAATGCAACTGAAAAAAACTTTAGGTTGAAAAACATCTTGAAGTTCGGAGTTAATTGGAAACGAGTCCCTCTTTTCCTTTAAATTTCTTAAGAAAATCCGAGTAAAAACCTTTAATAAGTCTTTAAGATATGAAACCATCATAACTTGAAACTTTGTTTGCAACTAATAATCCGGTCTAGCCTAACATAACTACATTGAAACCCAAAATAATTAAATGGCCTTATTACATCAAAACATCCCATATAAACTGAAATTAAAATATAAGTTTCTAAACATAAAAATCGCGTCTGCATAGCCATCTCAAATCCCATCCAACCCAGTCTCACATCACGATCCACCTGCATTGTTTGGTAAAAATTGGGTGAGTCAGCAGACTCGTGTGTAATTAGTCCTGATTTCCACATATGGGCTTGGCCCAAACCACACCAATCCACAAATAGATAATAATGCAAAATGCTCCTAACCTTGACCTAGGGTCCATCCTCTACACACCCCCGTATCCAACCACCACACACCAGGGGATTACTAAATCGACCCTCCAACCTCTACACACCAATTCGGCAAATTATGCCATCCACCAAGTGGTCGAGCCACTAGTCCACGTGATCAAATCACAAAATAATCCATAACGTGACCGTAGTAAACGTCAATCCATGTGAGGCTCGTAGCCATCACTAATCCATGTACATAAATGTACACCCTGTCCTTCTTTCAGATATACAAATCCCGCCCTATGATTATGCAACATACAATAGTGATGTGATGAAATAATGCATGTTTATATAATTCAAACATACCACACATATATACAACAATAACCATAATTTTATCGGCTTTTACCACTGATCTGATTATCGACATACCCACTAAGGGTAACTATCCCATTATTGCCACTGCACTAATCATCATATTTATAACACACACAATAATTGAGACATACTCGGGAAATTGCGTAGTAACTACACACCTGATAACCCGAAGGCTGTTTTGCTTTACTCTCCACTTGCCGAATTGCCCCTAAAAGATCATAGTCAGAATCAGCTAGTCACTAACACTTACTATGGCCTTGGCCGAATATTAATGCCCTCTTACCTTGCGGATCTTAATCCAAAAATCATCACTTGCTTTATGAAGATATCGAAATCCTACATGGTATATGTTAGGGTCAGCCTATTCCACAAGATCTATGATAGTGGCCCTTGGCCGAATACTACACATGGCTTACCTTGGATTGTGAAATCCGAAGATCTCCTCCTTGTGATAAACAATAACAAAATCCCAAAATTCCTCTTCAAAGATTTGGCCAAAGAAAGAAAGGAATTAGTTCCTAGATTTGGAAAATCTAAAAGAAAGAGGAAGGAAAATCGAATAATTTGATCTTACCCTAATGATGAAATCATTTGCACCTTGCTTGACCCCAGAGATTCGACTATATAGGCTAGATGTTGATCAATAGGTTTGGCTTTTGGGGTTTAATGAACAATCGGCTAGGGGTTATTTGTGTATTGACTTTTGATGGATTTGTGAAAAGAAGAAGAGAGTAAGGGTCAACAAAGTTGGCTATGGCTCTCCAATGGTGATGGGATATTCACCACAAAAGAAAAAGGTATAAGCTTAAGGTTGAGAAAAGAAAAGGAGACTTAGAAGAAGGCTATTAGTATTTCGGCACACACACCCTCTACCAAAGCCTCAAAACCGATTATGCACCCTTAGAGTCCCATATTCGACAACTCATCTCTCACTCCCTTATCCTTGATCCCTCCATCTTAGCCGAATCCTCAAGCTCTCCCACCCCATCTATACCTCCTCCTTCCTAGAGTCCTCTTGCCATCCAACTCCCTTCCTCCCTGACGAAAAAAAACAACTCCACAAATGCTCCCGTTGCTGCTTGAACCTAGGCCCCCTTAATACTGCTTGTGGCGTCACTTTTTAAGGCTTTAAGTGGCGCCTCCTTGCCACGTTAACAAGCCCATTTTTATGTCCAATTTCCCCTACAAATTTCCTTAAGGCCTCCTTTGCCTAGCTCCCCCTTTAAAACTAAAAATCTAATATTTTATAAGGCATTCTCCTACACTCTAGAGTTCCTAAAGTCTCCTAAACACATTCAAAACACACATAGTCATACTACCACATGTAATTAAGCAAAAATGAACAAGCCCTAATTCCCAGATATTACAGTTTTACCCCCTTTAAAATAATTTTGACCTCAAAATTACCTGGCTAAAATAAGTGAGGGTATTACTGTCGCATTGCTTCTTCTGGCTCCCACGAAGCTTATTTCGATCCATGGTTACGCCATAATACTTTGACTAGAGGCCGATTTCCCTCGCAAGACTTTCACATCCCACTCTAGAATCTGAATTGGTTCTTCCTCGTAAGACAATTCTAGTCTCAACTCCACTTCATCAACTGGAACCACGTGAGATGGATCCGATTGGTAACGACGTAGCATCGAGACATGGAATACATCGTGCAACTACTTTAGCTCTGAAGGTAACTCCAGTTGATATGCCACTGGTCCAACCCGCTTCAAAACCCGATAAGGCCCTATAAACCTGGGACTCAGCTTTCTCTTGCGACCAAATCTCATTACCTTCTTCCATGGCGACATCTTTAAAAACACATAGTCACCTACTACAAACTCTATCTCTTTTCGCTTAAGATCTGCATATGACTTTTGCCTGTCAGATGCCTCCTTCAACCGTGCTCGAATTACCTTAACCTTTTCTTCTGAATCCGCCACCATCTCTGGTCCCAAAACACGCCGTTCCCCTAGCTCCGTCCAACAAGTAGGTGTCGGCACTTACATCCGCCTGGCAGCAAATGACGGTGCCATTTGAATGCTCGCTTGGTAGCTGTTGTTGTATGCAAACTCCGCTAAAGGCAAGAATTCCTCCCAGCTTCCTCTGAAATCTATCACACATCCTCTCAACATATCCTCTAATACTTGGATTACTCACTCTGACTGGCCGTCCGACTGTGGATGAAATGTTGTTCTAAAGTCTAACCTAGTCCCCAATGTCTGATGTAGTGCCTTCTAAAACTGAGACGTAAACCTCGGGTCCCTATCCGAGATAATCGACACCGGCACTCCATGTAGTCTTACAATTTCCGCCACATACAGCTTTGCCAACTTTTGCAAAGAATAATCAACCCGCACTGGGATGAAATGTGCAGACTTTGTCAACCGATCTACTACTACCCATACCGAGTCTTTCTTAGTAGGCGTAAGGGGAAGCCCACTAACAAAGTCCATGGCGATTCTCTCCCACTTCCACTGTGAAATCTTTATCGGCTGAAGTAACCCCGAGGGTACACAGTGTTCCGCCTTGACTTGCTGACATGTTAAGCACTTCCCTACAAGCTCTGTGACTTCCTACTTAACACCGAGGCCACCAAAAGCTGATCCGTGAATCTCTGTACAACTTGCTTCCTCCAGGATGCATAGCATAGAGCTACCATGCGATTCTGAAGAATCCTCTGCCTAAGCTCTTTATCCTTCGGCATACAGACTTTGCCCTTGAAACACAACACTTCATTACTGTTCACACCATAACTTTCCAATTCCCCATCCTGCACTTGTCGTAGCTTAGCACTTAGATCATCGTCTACCAACTGTCTTTCTTTCACCTGACTCACCCATGTCAGTTTCACTTGTAACTCTGCTAGCAAACTTCCATCATCGTACAGGCTAAGATATGCAAACATCGCCCTCAAATCTGACACTACTTTCCGACTTAGGGCATCCGCCACCACATTCGCTTTGCCCGGGTGATACTCTATAGAACAATCATAATCTTTCAACAGCTCTACCCACTTTTACATCTCGATTCAGCTCATACGAGTCAACCGATACTTACGACTCTTGTGGTGCATATAAATCACCGACTTCTCTCCATATAAATAGTGCCTCCACACCTTAAGCGCCAAAAACCACGGACCAACTCCAAGTCATCGTCGGTAATTAACCTCATGAGGCCTTAATTGCCGAGGCGCATAAACAACAACCTTCCTTCTTGCATAAGGACACATCCCAATCTGTATGGGAAGCATCACAATACACCACAAAGTCCTTTCTGCCTCAAATTTGAATTAAGCAGGAGCTTGGTCAAAACATTCTTCAATCTCTCAAAACTTTCCTGCTGCTTGTTCGTCCCACGAAGGTACCTCTTTTCTTAACAATTTAAATCGATTGGTGTGGCTATGAGCGAGAACCCTTCTACAAATCTCTGTAGTACACCAATCCCAAGAAGCTGTAAACCTCGCCACCGACCTAGGTGGTTTCCAATCTAACACCGCCTCAATCTTCTTGGGATCTACCTTATCCCTTCATGAGACACCACATGACCCGGAAAAGCAACCTCCCTCGGCCGAATTAGCACTTCTTTGAATTTGGCATCTGACTTCCTTTCCTTAACACTTGCAACACCACCCGGAGATGCTCATCATGCTCCTCCTCAGACTTAGAATACACCAAGATGTCGTCTATGAACACAACGACGAATCGATCCAGGTAGGGTTGGAAAACCCGATTCATCATGTCCATGAACGCAGCTGGGGCATTCGTCAACCCGAACGGTATCACTAGGAACTCATAATGCCCGTATCGAGTCCGAAAGGCTATTTTATGGATATTCGCCTCATTCACCTTGAGTTGGTGGTATCTCGACCTTAGATCTATTTTTGAAAATACCGCGGCTCCTTAAGCTAATCGAACAAGTCATCTATTATTGGCAATGGATACTTGTTCTTGATGGTCAGCTTATTCAGCTGCCGATAATCTATGCACATCCGCATAGACCCGCCCTTCTTCTTTATGAATAAGACCAGTGCTCCCCATGGAGACACACTAGGTCGGATAAACCCACAATCAAGCAATTCCTAAATCTGCGCCTTGAGCTCAACCAACTCCTTTGGTGCCATTCTGTACGGAGCGATAGATACTGGCACTGTACGTGGCAACAAATCAATCTCAAATTCCACCTTGTGATTTGAAGGCAACCCCGGCAGTTCCTCTGAAAAACATCCCCAAACTCTTTCATTGTCCTGACCTCACCTACCGCTGCTCTCTTAGCCTCCAAGGCACTAACAAGCATCAGAAAAGCCACACATCCTTTCCTCACCATCTTCTCTGCCTTAAAGGCGGACACTACATTCGACAAGTAATTTCTCCGTTCCCCTATCACTACAATCTCTTTGTCATTGGGAGTTTTCAACGACATGCGCTTATCAGCACAGTCTAGATTTGCATGATACTTCATTAGCCAATCTATGCCTAATATTAGGTCAAACTCCCCGAATGGTAGTTCCATTAAGTCAGCTGGAAACACTACCCCCTGAACTTCTAAAGGCACATCTCTAAGAGTTTATCCACCACTCTGATTACCCTAAAAGGCTGAAGTCGGTCATTTTCTCTGAGCAGTTTGAGTTCACTTCCAAAGTTCCGGACACCACATTAGTAATGTCGAATGAGTTTCCCCAACATCAATTAAAGCCATAAAGGGTAATCCGTAAATAAGGCGTGCAGTGATAATATCTGGTGCATCTCCCTCTTCACGACGTTTGGCGGCATACACCAACCCTAGCGGTCTCACACCTGAACCCCCAGCACCTCTGCCTGGTGCTCCACGACCTCGGTCGAAACCATTCCCTCCATGGTTCAAACAACGACCCCTCGTTACATGCTGACCACCTTTGCTCGACTAAACATATCCTTGGCCTACTGTCTGAGCCATTTCCATCTCCTGAGGTCAGTTCCTAACCAAATGAGCCTTGGACCCACACTGAAAACATTTCTTATTGCACTTTGACACTCTCGCATGAGTTCTCCGCATTTAGCACATGGGCGACTCGGTTCACAGTAACTAAATGCAGGTGTCTGACGAGTTCTCAACCTTTGGTCTTTTAGAAAACCCCAGGATGATCTTGTGACCCCAAAACTCCTCTTATTCCATTTTCTATCTCTATCCACATTACGTCTCTTGATCCTCTTGACCTCCTCGACTATCCAGAGCTTTCTCTACTAGAATAGCAAAGTCCCTTTCTCTCTGGGGCAATCAACTTTCATGACTCATCTCTTAGTCCTTCTTGAATCGGACACACCTCTAATAATCAGTAGCCACGATGGCCCGAGTGTACCTGCTCAATCGCAGAAATTTTGCATCGTACTCAGCAACCGATTTACCACCTTACACCAAATTGAGAAATGCCTTCCTCTGTGCGTCCACATAACTAGCTCCTACGTACCTTCCTTCAAACTTGATCTTAAAATAACCCAAGTCCACTCGATTCGTAGGAGTACCTTCCCTGACTGTGAGCCACCATTGGTAAGCCTCGTCCCGGAGCAACGAGACAACACCCTTTAGCTTCTCCTCAGCAGTGAAATCCAAATCGTCCATGATCCTTTCCACTGCCTCCAACCAGTACTCTGCCACGTTCGGAGCTACTCCCGATACTCCTCTAAAAATCTCGATTCTATTACGCTCTAAGTCTCTGAATCTTGACTTTGAGCCCCATTTCCGTACTCGCTCCGCCACTCGCTCTAAAACTCACGGCATAGCCTATGATCTGCGTCCTCTCCTCTTATGCGCTCTTGAAATTACGCTTCTGTAGGTGGCGGTGCTTCATTTGAAACCGACCCGGACCAACTGGTTTCAACAAGTCATTCTGCCTCTACCACGCCCTCACACATTGCGTCCACGTCCCCTAGAGCTCATGTCTACGTTCGTGATTTAGTCTACTTAAGAATTTTATGAATCAGTTTTTGTTCCAATGATTTATCGCGAACAGTCTTATGTTTAATAGTTCTAGAAAGTGGTTCTTTCGAATTCATACATACACACAGTCTCAAGTCTATTCATCCAATCATCATCATTCATGAACGTGCGCTCATCACAGAAAAGTGTTGTGGTTTTATTGTTGTTGTTCTCCACTACCCAAGGGTATTTTCGTAATTTGTCCTATAGGGGTATTTTGGTAATTTTCCAAATCAGGGTATTTGAAAATTTTGCAAAATAGAGATTTTTGATATTTTTGCGTACTAAGAATACTTGGTAAGAAGATTCAAGGGTAATATGGTAATTTTATAAACTGAGGGTATTTTTATAATTTTAAAAACGAGAGGGTATTTGGTAATTTTACAAAATATGGTTCGGTGGTTTTTTAAAATAAGGGTATTTTGGAAATTTTAATTAAAGGTACTTTAGCAAATTTCCTTCTTGAGGTATTTTGGTAATTGAGCAGGTTAGGGGTAATTGGTCAATTTGCAAATTAGAAGTATTTTGGTCATTTTTGAATCAAGGTTCTTTGGCAATTTTGAAACCAAGGTTTGATTTAAGGATTATTCAAAACAAGGTGGTTGGTCCCTTTCGGGTTTTAGTTATGAATTTTAGCAGTGATTAAGTCCTATTGGTTAGGGTGAAGCAGTCATTACTTTGAGTAGGATTCGGCGGAGAGGAGGTGAGTCACTAGGGTTGCTTAAATACCAAGCTCCCTAAATCCAATCCGGACATGCACTAGCAGTTTGCCACATCCTTATCTCGTGACTCGATCCACAGGTTTGTTTGGTTAGACTTTAAATTTTATGTATTTCGGTGTTGGGGTAGACTAATCCTAGGGTTAAATAATTCCTAATCTACTAATCTCGTCCTATAATTCCCACATACAAATCACAAAAGGGTTAGGGGTACTTACAGGTGGACTTGGTAGAGACGATTAAGTGCCATGCTCCACAAAACCCTTTTCTGAAAATTTTCTTTGACCCACTAAAACACAAAATGAAAGCATTTATGGGCTTCAGAAATCAATAGGCCAAGTGTAGAAACTGGGCTCTGATACCAATTTGTAACGCCCCAAACCCGACCCAAAACACTACGGCCGAATTCGGAATGCTACTGAAAAAAACTTTAGGTTGAAAAACATCTTGAAGTTCGGAGTTAATTGGAAACGAGTCCCTCTTTTCCTTTAAATTTCTTAAGAAAAACCGAGTAAAACCTTTAATAAGTCTTTAAGATATGAAACCGTCATAACTTGAAACTTTGTTTGCAACTAATAGTCCAGGTCTAGTCTAACATAACCACGTTGAAACCCAAAATAATTAAATGGCCTTATTACATCAAAACATCCCATACAAACTGAAATTAAAATATAAGTTTCTAAACATAAAAATCGCGTCTGCATGGCCATCTCGAATCCCATCCAACCCAGTCCAACATCACGATCCACCTGTATTATTTGGTAAAAATTGGGTGAGTCAACAGACTTAGTGTGTAATTAGTCCACAAATTTCCAAATATGGGCTTGGCCCAAAACCATACCAATCCACAAATTAGATAATAATGCAAAATGCACCCAACCCAGCCTAGGATCCATCCTCTACACACCCCTGTATCCAACCACCACACACGGGAGTACTAAATCGACCCTCAACCTCTACACACCAATTAGGTAAATTATGCCATCCACCAAGTGGTGAGCCCTTTGGTCCACGTGATCAAATCACAAAATAATCCATAACGTGACCATAGTCAGCGTCAATCCATGTGAGGCTCGTAGTTGGCACTAATCACGTACATAAATGTACACTCTATCCTTCTTTCGAGATATGCAAATCCCCCCATGATTATGCAACATACAATAGTGATGTGATGAAATAATACATGTTCATATTATTCAAACATACCACACATATATCTGACAATAACCATAATTTTATCGACTTTTACCACTTGACACGATTATCGACATACCCACTAAGGTAACCATCCCATTATTGCCACTGCACTAATCATCATATTTATAACACACACAATAATTGAGACATACTCGGGAAATTGTGTAGTAACTACACACCTGATAACCCGAAGGCTCTTTTGCTTTACTCCCCACTTGCCGAATTGCCCCTAAAAGATCATAGTCAGAATCGGCTAGTCACTAACACTTACTATGGCCTTAGCCGAATATTAATTCCCTCTTACCTTGCGGATTTTAATCCAAAAAATCGTCACTTGCTTTATGAAGATGTCGAAATCCTACATGGTACATGTTAGGGTCAGCCTATTCCACAAGATCTATGATAATGGCCCTTGGCCAAATACTACACATGGCTTACCTTGGGCGGTGAAATCCGAAGATCTCCTCCTTGTTGTCGATAATAACAAAATCCCAAAATTCCTCTTCAAACGATTACAACGTACCTTATCACATCCATATCCTGAAATATGCAAATCCACCGAGGCAAGTCTATCATATGAATTGCAAATCCGAGCTAGGATCAATTAAGTGAGCGAATGCCTTTGTTTGATGCGTTTGGTATATATACAAAGTGTGTATGTAACGACTTGATTTAAGGCCTAGTCTTGCGAGATCCAGCGAGATGAAATATGAGTTTTACAAAGTCATGCTTGCATGCTAGTATGAAGGTTGTATTTCGCTAAATGACTGAATTTAAGGCCTAGTCTATAAGGAACGAGATCACAAAGGCGAGATGAAATTATGAGTTTTAAGGTTTATGTCATGCTTGCATAGATTTAGAATAATGATTATGAACCCTAGATAGAAATTTTCCCAAAATTTAATTTTTGGACAAAATTGGTCATGAGATAATTTTATGGAAATTTTTAAAAGAGGGCATTTTGGTCATTTGCCTAATAAATGATTAAAAGGGAAAATATGACAAAATCCATTCATCTTCTTCCCAAGTCAGAAAATTCCAATAGCCATTGTTAGGGCTCTTTCAATTTTCTAAGCTTGCTAGTAAGTGCTCCTAAGCCCTGCTTTTGATATTCTTCGTATTTTTTAAGTCCTGTTAGCATGAGTAAGCTATTTTTAGCTATTTGATGAGCTATAATGGATGTTCAAAAAATGTGGTCATGTATGACATGCATGTATTTTGATGTTCTATGGAAGATTATGAAAGCTTCATGTAGTAGAAACATCTTTTGTTTAGTGATTTTCCATGAAAATGCATGTAGGGACTTGATTGTGAAAATCTTAAGTTGTGGTCATACATGTGTGATTTTGTGAGAATTGATGATTGCTATAGTTGAGACTATTAATCATCTAAGCATGTAGTTTAAGAATGTTGTATAAAAATCATTTTACGAGCCTAGGGGCAAAAGTGCAAATATGAAAAAGTATAGGGGCAAAATAGTAATTTTGCCAAAGAATGAGTTATGAGTCAATTTAGTCAATAGGCTTATTAAATGGTCTATTTAAGATTATAGATCAAGAAAAATGAAGCCCGGATCGAAACCAAGGCAAGAACAAAGTCGAGGACTAAATTGCATATCTACATACATTTTGTATATTGAGGTAAGTTTGTATGATTTCTAAGCTTTATGATTTCTATCATTGAATTGCTTAATATAATGTACGTTGTTATCATGGAATGTTTAATGTTTGTTAAATAAAGAAATCAATGTGATTAAGTATGAACAAGTTATCATGTAAGTCCAAGGACCCAAGCATGGCATTGAACAAATTATCATGTAAGTCAAAGGACCCAAGCTTGGCATTGAACAAGTTATCATGTGATCCAATGACCCAAGCTTGGCATTGAACAAGTTATCATGTATGTCTAAGGACCCAAGCTTGGCATTGAACAAGTTATCATGTAAGTCCAAGGACCCAAGCTTGGCATTGAACAAGTTATCATGTAAGTCCAAGGATCCAAGCTTGGCATTGAACAAGTTATAATGTAAGTCCGAGCACATGAAAATGCATGCTTTAGATGTGGTTTTAAAGATCACTATATAAAAGATTGTCCAGAGATGATGAAAGAAGAAAGAGCTAAGAACCCGAGATCTAGGAGTATGGTCAGAGGTAGACTATAGAGGAACCTGGGAACTAGGGCAAGTGGAAGAGGTAACCCTAGAGAACAGGCTGCGAGACTTGAGGGTAGAGCACCTGCAAGGACTTATGCCATTCGCACTCGCGAAGAGGCATCTTCCCATGATGTTATTACGAGTACCTTTTCTCTTCATGATGTCAAAATTATTGCTTTAATAGATCTCAGATCCATACACTCTTACATTTGCATGAAATTAGTATCAGGTTTGAGTATGCCTATAGATTCTACAGAATAAATGATTAAAGTGTCTAATCCTTTAAGAAAGAGTGTGTTAGTTGATAAAGTTTGTAAAGATTGTCCATTAATGATTAGAGGTCATTACTTTAAATAAAATCTTATGTTGCTACCATTTGATGAGTTCAACCTCATTCTTGGCATGGACTTGTTGACTACCCATGATGTAATTGTTAATTGTAGGAAAAAGTATATTGAAATGAGATGTGAGGATGGGGATACTCTTCATGTAGAATCAGATGAACAAGGTAGATCACCAGCAATGATTTCTCTTATGACGGTACAGACATATGTAAGAAAAGGGTATGAAGCATATCTGGCCTATGTGACGAATGATAGAGGAACAGAACTGAAGATTGAGTCAGTACCGATAGTATTTGAGTACGTGGGTGTTTTTCCAAGGAATTACCAGGACTACCACCAGTTAGAGAGGTTGAATTCAATACTGAGCTAACTCCCAGTACTGTACCGATATCCATTACTCCTTACATAATGGCTCCAACAGATTTGAAAGAGCTAAAGTCACAGTTGCAAGAGTTAACAGACAAAGGCTTTGTAAGATCAAGTTGTTCACCATGGAGTGCTCCGGTTTTATTTGTGAAAAAGAAAGATGGGACCATGATATTGTGTATAGATTACCGTTAACTTAATAAAGTGACAGTAAAGAACAAGTAACCATTACCTAGGATCGATGATTTGTTAGATCAATTGAAAGGAGCCACTGTGTTCTCCAAAATAGACTTGAGATTAGGGTACTATCAGTTTAGAGTGAAGGATTCAGATGTATCCAAGACTGCCTTTCGAACGAGGTATGGGCATTATGAATTTTTAGTCATGCCCTTTGGGTTGACCAATGCTCCCGCAGTATTCATGGATTTAATGAACCGCATATTTAGACCATACCTCGACAAGTTTGTAGTCATTTTTATTGACGACATACTAATTTATTCCCGAGATGAGAATGATCATGCTGAACACCTACGAATAGTTCTACAGATTCTTCGAGAAAATCAGTTATATGCCAAATTTAGTAAAAGCAAATTTTGGCTCAAGGAAGTAGGATTTCTTGGACATATTGTCTCGAAAGATGGAGTCCGAGTAGATTCAAATAAGTTCTAGGCCATAATGGATTGGAAGCCACCGAAGAATATCTTTGAGATTAGAAGTTTTCTAGGCCTAGTCTACTATTATAGACGATTTGTCAAGGGGTTTTCCATGATTGCAACCCCGATGACTAAACTGTTACAGAAGAATGTGAAGTTTGAATGGTCAGAATGATGCCAACAAACTTTTGAGAAGTTGAAAGCAATTGAAACACCCCAAACCCGGCCCACAAGCCCTGACCGGATCTGGCATGCTCCTTGAGTAAAACATAGCTAAATCTTATTTTGTCAACTTGGAAAAATTGGTGGTTTTGAAGAAAATAGATTTGTGTTATGATCAAGTTGAAAATCGTGTTGTTATTGAAGTTTGTAGAAAAAAGTTATCTTCATATTTCAAAAATTACAAGTTAAAAGAAATGCAGAATTTTAGAGCTTATCATTAAGTTGAAAATCGTAGGTGTTTAGGTGTCAAAACATTTGAAGTTGTTTTACGAAAAATTGTTTAACCATTTGTTTAATGTTGATCGTTTCAGAATAAAATTAAAATGCATGCATAAAAAAGTTAAATAGTAATGGCCTTATTACAACAAAACAAAACCCAAAATAAATCCTGAAAACATAATAAGAAAACGTGATAAGTTTAATCATAAGAAAACCCAAAAATGCTGAGCTGAGCATGGCCACCACAAAGTCCCTATCGACCCGGTCCATTTCACTAGGTATCACCTGCAAAATGTTAGCCCACGAAGGGTGAGTCAACAGACTCAGTGTGTAACAACCAACATAGATTCCCAATCGATTAAGGCATATTAAATCACATATAAACAGATATAAGCTATGATGCAACCCAAACCCACCTAGATTTCCAATCTCTACACACCACCCGTACTTTCCAATCACACCGTGGGGATTACTAAATCGACCCTCCATTCGCTACACACCCTCGAAGGCAGTTACTGTAGTCAACTGCACATCGCCCTTATATTCGTGGTATAGCTACTAGATAATGTGACAGAGTCACCGGACTCATAATATGTGACATAAGTCACCGGATAATATGGTAAAACCACCGGAACACTTCCCCTTTATCATTATCTCCCATATGCCTATGCATCATACAAAACATACAGATGTCATGCAATATACCTTACCCCATGGCCATAACGAAATTTCACATATTTTCATATCAATGTTTATAAACATTATTAACTAAGGGCTAGTTTGGCAATGCTTTTGAAAAGTGCTTTTGAAAAGTGCTTTTGAGAAGTGCTTTTGAAAAGTTTGTTTTAAAATTTGAGTGTTTAGCATTGCTGTCAAAAAGTGCTTTTGAGAAATAAAATGTCCATTTTAGACATGTTATTATCAAGTAACAAATATACATTTAAATAAATTTTAAATTAGTTAATATTATTATATTTTAGTAAGAATATAAAAATTACTATAACTTGTTAATATTTTAATATATGAAATATAAATTTTAATTTTAAATATTTGTAAGTAATAAATATTAATTAGTTATAAAATTTAATTAGAATATATAAACTACATTTTAAATATTTAAATATAATCATTAAATATTTGTAATTAATATTTTAAAATATTTTTTATTTTTAATTAATGATTTTAACACATTTGTAATTAAACCCCACGAAAAAAATGAAAGTACTATGTTATTAGAGGGTGAAAAGTAATTAAGCACTAAAAGTGCTTTTTGAATGGAAAAGCTAAAATTTTATTTCGTTTTAAGTGCTTTTGAAAAGCACTTCGAAAAGCTAAAATTTCACCAAAAGCGATTGTTCTCACGACTTTTCTTCCAAAAGTGCTTTGGAGCCGTAGTGCTTTTGAAAAGCAATGCGTAACGCAACTAAGTATCAAGGGTAACGTACCTGAATACACTGTACCATTGAATGGTACCCTCAGCCATGTTCATTCATAACCTTATTAACACATTTTTAACATTATCTTTAATAATCAAGAATTAGGGTGGGGTTACACACCTGATAACACTGAGAACAACAATTTCGATCCTGACACTCCTCCTTTATCTCTGTCGAACCCTTCCTATAACATCACAGTTAGAATCGGCTAACACTTAAAAGGTATGGCCTTTGGCCGAATACTCCATCCCCCTTACCTTGCTTAATTAAGTCCCAGAATCTATCACCTGCCCTTGAAGGTTGCCGAAACCCCTACATGACTTATGTTAGATTCGACTTATTGCATAAGATCTACAAGAATGGCCCTTGGCCGAATGTTACATCCTGCTTACCTCGAATATCCAAATCCCAAAAGATCTCCCCCTAATCATCGGCTACAAAAGAATCCCGAAACCCACCTTCATGGTTTTGGCCAAAGAGACATAGGGGATTAGAATCCTTTATTTCGACAGTTCAAGAAAGATATAGAAAAAGAAATCAGTCCACAGAGATCCTTACCATGCAAAAGAGTGATCAAAACACAACTGGTCAACTGGCTCTAAGAAATCGACAAGAAGAAACCTGAAGTAGAGAAATAGATTCAGAGGAGAAGGATAATCGGCTTTTAGTGCTTAAGAACAATCGGTTTCAAAGGGGTAAAGATGCAATGGGACTTTCGGCTTTTAGAGAGTAATAACAAAAGATATGGATTTTGACTTAATGCTAAATGAGCAAATCGCTGTGGCCAAATAATAGGAGATTCGACTTTTGTCAAAAGAAGGGAGAAATGATGTTTGGGACCCTAAGAGTTGTGGAAATAGAGGGAATGAATGGAAGAGAGGTTTCGGCCTTAGCAAAATAAAAGGAGAAGAGAAGATGCACAATTGGTTCTTTCACTTTCAGTTTTTGGTCAAAAGAGAAGAAAAGAATTTTAACAGAAGCACAAATGAAAAGAAAAGAGAGAAATTGGCCTCATACTTTCCTTGTTTCGGCACCTAAAGCCCCTAGCCTAGCCACTTCCCTCTTGACCGAAAATGCCACACCAAGACCCCTCCAATCGGCCAACTCTTCTTCTCTTATCCAAATCCCCTCTTTTCCTCCTACTTAGCCGAATATTTGAGCTGTTTGACCCAATCTACACTTCATCCATGAAGTGTCCACGGTAACTCCAACTCTTCCCTCTCCTTGACGTAAAAATAAATGCCAAAATGCTTCTCTTGCTGCTCGAACCTAGGTCCCTTCTCACTCCCTGAAGCGTCACTGCTCTGTGTTCCAAGTGGTGCCTCCCTTGCCACTTTACCAATTCAGTTCTTGTGCCCTAAGCCACACACTAAACTCCTTAAGGCCTAGCTCCCTTAGTTCCCTTTTTAGGCTTAAAATTAAATTTTTTTCTAAGGCTTCTACCTACATTCCAAGGTTCCAGAAGCCCCCAAAACACATTCAAATCACACACAAGCATGCTACCACATACATTTGAGTGAAAATGCATAACCCCTAAATCCTGGATATTACAGCAATGTTGACAGAAGGTCTAATTTTAGTACAACCTGAGTCAGGGAAAGAATTTATGATTTACAGCGATGCATCCTTAAACGGATTAGGCTATGTACTCATGCAAGAAGGCAAGGTGATTACTTATGCCTCAAGACAGTTGAAACCTCATAAGAAGAATTATCCAATACATGATTTAGAATTAGCTTCCATAGTCTTCGGCTTGAAGATTTGGAGGCACCATTTATATGGTGAGAGATGTCAGAGTTTTACTGATCCTAAAAGTCTAAAGTACTTGATGATGCAGAAATAGTTGAACTTAAGGCAACGAAGATGGTTAGAGTTGATAAAAGACTATGATTTGGTCATTGACTACCACCCAGGAAAGGTGAATGTAGTCGTCGATGCTTTGAGCAGGAAGTCCCTTTTTGCATTAAGGGCATTGAATTCCAGGATATCTTTATCCGGTGATGGTTCTATTATAGCCGAGTTGAGAGCTAGACCAATTTTTTTTTTCACAGGATCCTGGAAGCTTATAAAGAAGATAGTGAATTGCAAGTCAAGAAAGTTCAGTGCGAGCCTGATGTTGATCCTGACTTTCGGATTAATTCTTATGGACACTTGATGTTTAGAGATAGAGTTTGTATACCGAGAAAAGAGGAGTTGATTCAGAGAATTTTGTATGAAGCACATAACGGATGTTTGTCTGTACATCCAAGAAGTACTAAGATATATAATGATTTAAAGAAATAATATTGGTGGCCAAAAATGAAGAAACATATTTTAGAATTTGTTTCCAAGTGCATGATTTGCCAGCAAGTAAAGGCTGAACACCAAGTACCTTCGAGTTTACTTCAGCCCATTTTGATTCCCGAGTGGAAATAGGACCGTATCACCATAGATTTTGTAATGGGGTTACCGTTGTCACCAAGCAAGAAGGATGCCATATGGGTTGTAGTTGATAGACTCACGAAGTTAGCCCATTTCATACTCGTATGAATGGATTACTCCCTCGACAAATTGGAAAACTTGTATGTTTCAGAAATAGTAAGGCTTCACGGAGTTCCCTTATCGATTATAAATTCGAGATTCACATCCAAATTTTGGAAGAGGCTGCAAGAAGCCTTAGGTACAAGATTGAATTTTAGCACAGCTTTTCATCCTCAAGTCGATGGTCACGAGAGGTTAATTCAAGTACTCGAGGATATGGTCGATGTTGTATTTTAAAATTTCAAGGTAGTTGGGAAAAGTTTCTCCCATTGATAGAATTTGCCTATAATAATAGTTTTCAGTCGAGCTTAAAGATGGCGCCTTATGAGGCTCTATATGGGCATAAATGCAAAACACCTTTGTTTTGGACTGAACTCAAGGAAAACCAAATTCACGGGGTCGATCTGGTTAAAGAAGGTGAAGAGAAAGTGAAAGTGATACGAGAATGTTTAAAAGCTACCTCAGACAGATAGAAATCCTATTTAGATTTAAAGAGAAAAGAGATAGAGTACCAAGTTGGGGATAAAGTGTTCTTGAAAGTGCCACCATGGAAAAAAGTTCTCAGATTTGGCCGAAAAGGCAAATTGAGTCCACGTTTTATTGGACCTTACGAGATTACTAAGAGAGTTGGGCCGGTAGCTTACTGTTTGGCTTTACCATCAGAATTGGAGAAGATATACGATGTGTTTCACGTGTCAATGTTGAGACACTACAGATCAGATCATTCACATGTAATTATCCCGTCAGAGATAGAGATTTTTCCCAACATGACTTATAGTGAAGAACTAGTCAAGATTTTAGCTCGGAAGTCAAACAACTGAGAAATAAAAGTATTGCCCTAGTGAAAGTATTGTGGCAAAGACATGGAATAGAAGAAGCTACGTGGGAAATAGAAGAGAATATATGAAACCAGTATCCAAACCTTTTTGCTGGTAAGATTTTCAAGGACGAAAATCCCTAAGGGGGAGAATTGTAACAGCCCGATTTAGGGCCTAGTCAGAATAGTGGTGCAAGACCACGAAACTAAGTTGAAATTATGAGTTTTAAGGTTTATGTCATGTTTTCATGCTAGTATGAAGGTTTCATGAAGCAATTTCGCTAAATTGTGATTGAATGGTCCAAAAGGACTAAATTACAAAAGTTGCAAAATATGAATTTCTAGAAGCTTTTTGTATGAAATAGCTTTATAATAATAATTATAAACACATAGATAGCAATTTTCCAAAAATTTAATTTTTAGACAAAATTGGTCATGAGATAGTTTTATGGAAATTTTAAAAAGATGGGCATTTTGATTATTTGCCTAATAAATGATTAAAAGGGAAAAAGATGACAAAAATCCATTCATCTTCTTCCCCAAGCTGCTGAAAATTCCAATAGCCATTGTTAGGGCTCTTTCAATTTTCCAAGCTTGCTAATAAGTGCTCTTAAGCCCGATTTTTGATATTCTTCGTATTTTTTAAGTCCTGGTAGCATGAGTATGCTATTTTTAGCTATTTGATGAGCTATAATGGATGTTCAAAAAATGTGGTCATGTATGACATGCATGTATTTTGATGTTCTATAGAAGATTATGAAAGCTTGATGTAGTAGAAACATCTTTTGTTAACTGATTTTCCATGAAAATGCATATAGGGACTTGATTGTGAGAATCTTAAGTTTGGTCATACATGTGTGATTTTGTGAGAATTGATGATTGCTATAGTTGAGACTATTAATTAGCTAAGCATGTAGTTTAAGAAAGTTGTATAAAAATCATTTTACCAGCCTAGAGACAAAAGTGCAAATATGATAAAGTATAAGGGAAAATAGTAATTTTCCAAAGAATGAGTTATGAGTCAATTTAGTCAATAGGCTTATTAAATGGTCTATTTAAGATTATAGATCAAGAAAAATGAAGCCTGAATCGAAATCGAGGCAATAACAAAGTCAAGGACTAAATTGCATATCTACATACATTTTCTATATTGAGGTAAGTTTGTATGATTTCTAAGCTTTATGATTTCTATCATTGAATTACTTAGTATAATGTTCATTGTTATCATGGAATGCTTAATGTTTGTTAAATAAAGAAATCAATGTGATTAAGTATGAACAAGTTATCATGTAAGTCCAAGAACCCAAGCTTGGCATTGAACAAGTTATCATGTAAGTCAAAGGACCCAAGCTTGGCATTGAACAAGTTATCATGTAAGTCCAAGGACCCATGCTTGGCATTGAACAAGTTATCATGTAAGCCCAAGGACCCAAGCTTGGCATTGAACAAGTTATCATGTAAGTCCAAGGACCCAAGCTTGGCATTGAATAAGTTATCATGTAAGTCCAAGGACCCAAGCTTGGCATTGAACAAGTTATCATGTAAGTCCAAGGACCTAAGCTTGGCATTGAATAAGTTATCATATAAGTCCAAGGTAAGCTTGGCATTGATTCAAGAAGAGATATATCATGTAAGACCTATGACTTTGAAATTAAGTTACGTGGGATGAGATTTAGTATCCTCGATTATTCACAGAAAGTCATTGAGCAAATGAGTAAAGTTAAAATGAGATAACAAGAAAGTTAAGTAAGCAAAGATATTACCAAGTTGAAATTGAGTATTATTTATGTTATGAATTATGTATTAGAGATCATGATTATTAAATTAAAGTATGTTGATCAATGTGATCAAGTGATGCAGACACCATGTTTACCTTACAAGTATGAGGATAGTAAGTATTATGAGACATGTTAGAATCAGTACGAGTAAGTAAGCTTTAAAGCTAAAATTATGATACCATTGGTATGTCAAATGGTTTATATTAAGCAAGTTTATTAATCTGTGTTTTACATGCAAACTTACTAAGCTAAATGATTACATCTTTAATATTTTCTTTCTATGTAGTCCCGCCAAGCTAACTTGTGGATCGTTGGAGTTGGAGCTCGTAGCACACTATCAATCCTTATTTTGGTATAGCCAAGTAATTTTACTAAGTATGGCACGTATAGGAAGCATTCATTTTGAGAACATGTTTTAAGAAGGGCCATTGTATAGGTTATCAAACCATTATTCTTTTGTATATGGCTAAGTGATTAGCCAAAATTGGTTATATGTATGTTGCTGTATTCAATGAAGCATGTTGTATAGTTTTTGAAATGTAATGGTTTGATTTTGATTTTAGGATGGTAAATGGCTTGGTAAATAGCCTCTAAGTGCTCACACAGTTAGACACACGGGCGTGTGTCTAGGCCGTGTGAACCCTGCACCTTATTATTAATCATGATAGGCCACGGTACAACCCCACGGCTGCGTGTATGAGCTTTGTAGAATACACGGTTTGAACATGGGCGTGTGCCCATACCGTACAGATCAAGTCGGTATATCAAGATTTATCACACAGTTTAAGCCCACAGGCGTGTTTAGGCCGTGTCAAAATAGTCAGTAGCTCTTCACGGTTGATAACATGAGCGTGTCAAAGGGTACACGGGCGTGTCCCAAGCCACATGGGCGTGTGACCCCTACTTTAAAGAAAGGTTTGGTTAAGTTCTGAAAGTTTTTAGATATGTGCTTAAGGCCTTGTAGGCCCATGTAATGTATGATTAGACTAATATAAAGAAGTTTTTAAGTCGGAACAAAATTTCACAGCCCATAAGTGTATGTTTTAATGAGTTCAAGCATGGTAATATCTCTTATCTTGTAATATCCCAGATTAGGGGTTTTGCATTTGGCGCATAATTCATGAATTAATAGCTCGAGTGTGTGGGTGAGTGTGTTTAAGGGGTTTGGAGATCCTTAGGAAATGGGGAAAATGCACCGGAAAAATATTGGAATGTTAAGTTTAAAAGAGGAAAGTGAACATTTTTGGAAACTTGGAAATGTATGGAAATGTTTTAGAAATGTTAAGTTTAAAAGAGGAAAGTGAAAATTTTTGGAAACTTGGAAATGTAAGGAAATGTTTTAGAAATGTTAAGTTTAAAAGAGGAAAGTGAACATTTTTGGAAACTTAGAAATGTAAGGAAATATTTTAGAAATGTTAAGTTTAAAAGAGGAAACTAAAACAAGGTGGCCTTAAGAAAATTAGTAGAGGGAATTTAACACAAGAACGGGCTTGGAGTAGTGGCTAGGAGGTACCACTTAAGGCCCAGGTAAGTGACGCCACAAGCTATGCAAATGGGCCTAGATTCGAGTCACGTGGGAAGCAAATAAAAGAGTTTTATTTTGCTACAAGGAGCAAGGGAGTTGGACGGCACCAAGGCACTTGGGGAAGAGTTTAATTCTCTTTAAAATTTGACTAAATAGGTGGACCAATGATGGATAATTATTGTTTAAGAGATAAGAGATAATTAAGGGATTATTTCCATCAATTTTTAATAAAGATAAGAGAAGTGATGGCCAAGTAAGGGAGTCTTGGCCTAGTAATTTTGGCAAAAGGAGGAAAATAAGGCTATTCATCTTATCTTCTTTCAACTCTTCTCTCTGCCGAATTTCCTAGAGCATCTCTTCTTCTTTTTGTTAGCCAAAGCCGAAAACTAAAGTAAGCCTAGCCGAATTCTTCATAGCTTTTGTGATCTCCATTAAAACCGAATCCATAAACTCCTCAAGATACCATCATTAGCCAATTTCTTTATACCAATCAAAAGTCAAATCAAGATCCTTCTAGCCTACATAGCGAATATTGCTAAAGGTTCAAGCAAGGATTGCCGATCTCTAAAGTAAGGATAAGATCTCATTCGGTTTCATCCTTTTTATTTTAAGATTTGTCAAATCTAGGACTAACCCCATTAATATCTTGTTGTCAAACTTTGAAGAGATCTTTCTGGATTTACTAAGTGTCGACTACAAGGAAGGAGAAATTATTTTCCGAAGGTACACCATAGGCCGCGTGTTCCCTAGTTATTCGGTGAGTTTCGGATTTAAAATCCACAAGGTAAGTATCTATAGCATTCGGCCAAGGCCATGTTGAGTAAATAGATGTGTTTCATTAATATTTAAAAGCCGAAACTAATCTATTCATGTAATATAGTGATTGTCGATTTCAAGAAAGAAGGATACAAAGTTTTTGGCATTTGATTAGACATCAATCGGTAGCAAGGTAAGGATTTAAGTGTACTAATCCTACTAGGATTTGGATTTATGGCCGAATGGCTCTTTACTAAGTATTAAATGATTGATTAAATGTAGAGATTTAAGATCTAAGGCATTAGATCAAGCTTTTCGGGATTTCAGTGAATTTGTTAAGCGAATCAGGTGTGTACCCCACACTATCTTTTAATAAGATTTATGGCTAAAATTTAATATGAGCATGTTTATAAGAATGTGAATATGGCTAAAGTACCATGCTATGGTACAAAGTACTCAGGTACATTTCCTACTCCTACTAGGATTATGTTAAATATCTGTTACGACACACATATGACATTATAAGAATGTGAAATAAGAATTTGGCATGTTAATGCATGATATGTATGATATGGGGCATATGGGTTATATGAAAAGGGGAAGTGAATGTGGTGACCTAAGACCACGATATCTGAATGTGGTGACCTATGACCATGATAACTGAATGTGGTGACCTAAGACCACGATATCTGAATGTGGTGACCTAAGACCACGATATATGAATGTGGTGACCTAAGACCACGAATTTTATAAGGGCGATGAGCACGTCGACTGCAGCGACTGCCTTCGATGGTGTGTAGCGGATGGAGGGTTGACTTAGTAGTCCCCACGGTGTGCAGGTTGGTACGGGGACGTGTAGCGGATGGTTATCTAGGCTTGGGTTCGGGTTGCATCATTTTAATGATATAAGAATATGTATGCTCTGAAATGTCTGAATTTGTTATGACTTAGTGTTGTGGTTACACATTGAGTCTGTTGACTCACCCCATTGTGGGAACCTTTTCAGGTGACGATCAGTAATGGACCGGGTCGGCAGGAGCTTAATGGTGGCCATGCACAGTAAGGAATTTATTTTATTTGGATTTTTATTAAGTACTTTGAATTTATTTTTTTATTTATTTTTTGGGAATTATTTGATGTAATAAGGCCATAGTAGAAATACTTTACTTTGCTTTTATTTATTAAGCTTACAAAATTTTATTTATTAAAAGATTAAGTAAATTTATTTTAAAACAAAGCCTAAACATTTTGTCACCTAAAGTAAGGGATTATTAATAATGAGATAAACTTGTTTTCAACTCAAGCCCAACCCAAAACAAGCTTTCTTTCAAAACACACAAGTTTTTCCTAAGTAACAAAAGAATTTGAAACGGTTTACACCGGGGAACATACCAGATCCGGTTAAGGCTCGTGGGCCTGGTTTGGGGTGTTCAATTTGGTATCAGAGCCCAATTTTAAACTCTCAGCCTTGGGTTTAAGGCCTAAAACATTTTCAAAGTTAAGCCCAAAAGGGATTTTGTGAATTAAGCAGGTTTTTCTGGCATGGCCCACTAAGTCTCCGACCCGAAGTCCACCAGGTAAGTACTCCGATCTTTTTTGTGATTTATATTATGATTTGTAGAAGGGTAGAAATAGAACGTAGAATAGAGATTAAGTACTTGAACCCTAGGACTAGTATACCCCAACAAAAACATAAGACTTAAATGCCTAACTAAACAAACCTATGGTTAAGTCGCTGAGTTAGGGTGTGGTAACCATGGTGCGATGTCTAGGATTGGTTTGGTGGGAGCTTGGTATTTAAGCGGTCCGTGACTCACCTCCTCTCCACTGAATCCTACAGTGCGTAGCCTCGGCTCACCCTAACCAAGAGGACTTATACACTGCTAAACCCCTAACTAAAACCCGAAAGGGACTAGCCAGTATTTTTATGGAAACCCTAGTTTTAAAATTTCTAAATTACCCTCTTGATTTGAAAAGATTATTTTATAAATTTTCTTGAAATATTTCTAATTTACAAATTTACTAAAATACCCTTAGTGGTAAAATTACAAAAATGCCATTGGTTTATGAAATTTCCAAATACCCACAATTCTTATCAAAATTTCACTACTTTGCTTAAAGGAACTCCAAATTTACAAAATACCTTGATTATGGAAAAAAATTACAAAATTACCCTTACCTTAAAAATTACTGAAATACCCCCGAGTTACAAAATTACCAGAATGACCCCCGATCTTCAAAAATTTCTGCAACAACACTGATTTGGAAAATAAATTCTCAGAAACAACCTTCAAGTTTTGTAAATTCCAAAATATCCTTGATTTATTAAGATTTATAAATTTACCGTGGTTTATTACTGAAATACCCCTGTAATTTCAAAATTTTTGAAATACCCTCGGGATTTCAAAAATTACCAAAATACCCTAATTGACAAAATCACCAATGAACCTTATTTTAACAAATTACGAAAATACCCCTGTAGGGCAAATTACGAAAATACCCCTAGGTAGTGGAAAAACAACAACAATGAAAACTACAACATTTCTCTGAATGAACGAAAGTTCATAATTGATTGATGGATGTATGAATGTAAAGACTGTGTGCATGTATGAGTACGAAAGAACCACTCCTAAAATTCTTTTCATAAAAATTCTTTGCGGTTAATCAGTGGAATAAAGGCTAATTCATAAAATTTCTTAATCAGATTAAAGCGCGTCGTTAAATATGAGTTCTAGAGGACGCGGTCGTTATAGATGCGGTAGAGGAAGAATGACCGTGTCTGAACCTGTTAGATAGGGTCAAGGATCTGAGAATGAAATGCCATCACCGCCCCCAGCCGCTAATGTGGAATATCAAGACCAGACGGGGGATGACGCAGTGTCACAAGTGATCCTGCGGGTCTTGGAAAGGGTAGCAGGAGCAGGTGGAGGCATGGGAGCTCGAAAGTCGGTACCTGAGTGACTCCGAGCCAATGAAGCTGAAGTGTTTCGTGGTATATCAGGTGTAGCACCCAATACCACTGAGTATTGGTTGGAGGCGACTAAGCGAATTATGGATGAGCTCGACTTAACTGACGAGGAAAAGCTGAAAGGGTTGGTGTCGCTTCTCCGCGATGAGTCATATCAATGGTGGCTCACGGTGTGAGATGGTGCTATAGTTGAGGAACTCACATGGGAGTATGCTAAGGAAGCATACCAGAAGAAGTATGTGGGCACTCATTATATCGATGCCCAGAGAAAGGCTTTTCTAGGGCTGGTTCAAGGGAACAAGTTCGTATTTGAGTACGAGGCTGGATTCCTAAGGCTGAGCCGTTATGCATGAGGCATAGTGTCCACTGAGCATGAGCGATGTGTTCGGTTTGAAGACGGACTAAGAGATGACCTAAGGTTATTGATAGCCCCGCAACAGGAGTGGGAGTTTGCTGTATTAGTGGAAAAGGCCAAAGTGGCCGAGGGTATTAAGGAGTCCATGAGGGAGAACTCTGATCAAAATAGGTAGAAGAGAGAATTTGGATCGTCAAGGCCATCCAGGAATGAGCAAAAGAGGCCTAGAGTTGAAGGGCCACGAGGTCAAGAAGTCGCATTGGAGGCGTTACCTACTTGTGAACAATGTGGGAAGAAGCACTTAGGTGAATGTTGGAAAACAAGGAGGATATTTTAAGTGTGGGTCAAAGGACCATATGATTAAGGACTATCCGATGAGACCAGATGTGAATCAACCAGTAGCTCAGAATGTTAATCAGGCTGGTAGAGGTAGGCAGCAGCCTCAGCAGGGTCGTGGTCTGAACCATGGAGGAAATGGTTTCGGCCGTGGTCATGGAGCACCAAGCGGAGGTGCTGAAGGTTCAGATGCAAGGCAGTCAAGGTTGGTTTATGCAGTCGACTGTCGCAAGGAGAGTGATGTGCCAGATGTGGCAACGAGTAAGTTTCTTATTTTCGAAATGCCTTTATTGCCTTGTTTATTATAGAGCTAGTTCGTTCTTGTATTGCTAGTGAATGGTATGAAACATTGGATGTGAACTTTGGAATTGTGCATCAGAAATGTGTTAGTTTTTTTAAGATCAGAGTGCACAGCAATAGCATAGTATGGTGAGTTAGATTGTACGATTGTTCGTTAGTATGTAATTTCAAGGACGAAATTATTTTTAAGGGGGGTAGAACTATAATATCCCAGATTAGGGGTTATGCATTTGGCGCATAATTTATGAATTAATAGGCTCAGTGTGTGGGTGAGTATGTTTAAGGGGTTTGGAGATCCTTAGGAGATGGGAAAATGCAGCGGAAAAATATTGGAATGTTAAGTTTAAAAGAGGAAAGTGAACATTTTTGGAAACTTGGAAATGTAAGGAAATGTTTTAGAAATGTTATGTTTAAAAGAGGAAAGTGAACATTTTTGGAAACTTGGAAATGTAAGGAAATGTTTTAGAAATGTTAAGTTTAAAAGAGGAAAGTGAACATTTTTGGAAACTTGGAAATGTAAGGAAATGTTTTAGAAATGTTAAGTTTAAAAGAGGAAACTAAAATAAGGTGGCCTTAAGAAAATTAGTAGAGGGAATTTAACACAAGAATGGGCTTGGAGTAGTGGCTAGGAGGTACCACTTAAGGCCCAGGTAAGTGACGCCACAAGCTATGCAAATGGGTCTAGGTTCGAGTCACGTGGGAAGCAAATAAAAGATTTTATTTTGCTGCAAGAAGCAAGGGAGTTGGACGGCACCAAGGCACTTGGGGAAGAGTTTAATTCTCTTTAAAATTTGGCTAAATAGGTGGACCAATGATGGATAATTATTGTTTAAGAGATAAGAGATAATTAAGGGATTATTTCCATTAATTTTTAATAAAATAAGAGAAGTGATGGCCAAGTAAGGGAGTCTTGGCCTAGTAATTTCGGTAAAAGGAGGAAAATAAGGCTATTCATCATATCTTCTTTCAACTCTTCTCTCTGTCGAATTTTTTAGAGCATCTCTTCTTCTTCTTTTTGTTAGCCAAAGCCGAAAACTAAAGTAAGCCTAGCCAAATTCTTCATAGCTTTTGTGATCTCTATTAAAACCGAATCCATAAACACCTCAAGATACCATCATTAGCCGATTTCTTTATACCAATCAAATGCTGAAATCAAGATCTTTCTAGCCTACATAGCTGAATATTGCTAAAGGTTCAAGCAAGGATTGCCGATCTCTAAAGTAAGGGTAAGATCTCATTCTGTTTCATCCTTTTTCTTTTAAGATTTACCGAAATCTAGGACTAACCCCATTAATGTCTTGTTGCCGAAACTTTGAAGAGATCTTTCGGGATTTACTAAGTGTCGACTACAAGGAAGGAGAAATTATTTTCCGAAGGTACACCATAGGCCGCGTGTTCCCTACTTATTCGGTGAGTTTCGGGATTTAAAATCCACAAGGTAAGTACCTATAGCATTCGGCCAAGGCCATGTTGAGTAAATAGATGTGTTTCATTAATATTTAAAAGTCAAACTAATCTATTCAAGTAATCTAGTGATTGCCGATTTCAAGAAAGAAGGATACAAAGTTTTCAAAGATTTGATTAGACATCAATCGACTGACAAGGTAAGGATTTAAGTTACTAATCCTACTAGGATTTGGATTTATGGCGAATGGCTCTTTATTAAGTATTAAATGATTGATTAAATGTAGAGATTTAAGATTTAAGGCATTAGATCAAGCTTTTCGAGATTTCAGTGAATTTGTTAAGTTTAATCGGTGTGTACCCACACTATCTTTTAATAAGATTTATGGCTAAAATTTAATATGATCATGTTTATAAGAATGTGAATATGGCTAAAGTACCATGCTATGGTACAAAGTACTCAGTGCACGCTTCCTACTCCTACTAGGATTATGTTAAATATACATTACGACACACATATGACATTATAAGAATGTGAAATAAGAATTTGGCATGTTAATGCATGATATGTATAATATGAGGCATATGGGTTATATGAAAAGGGAAGTGAATGTGGTGACCTAAGACCACGATATCGAATGTGGTGACCTAAGACCACGATAATCGAATGTGGTGACCTAAGACCACGATATCCGAATGTGGTAACCTAAGACCACGATATCTCGAATTTGACCTAAGACCACGATAGAGGCGATGAGCACGCCGATTGCAATGACGCCTTCGATGGTGTGTAGCGGATGGAAGGTTGACTTAGTAGTCCCCATGGTGTGCATGTTGGTATGGGGGACGTGTAGTAGATGGCTATCTAGGTTTGGGTTGGGTTGCATCATTTTAATGATATAAGAATATGTATGCTCAAATGTCGAATTTGTTATGACTTAGTGTTGTGGTTACACATTGAGTCTGCATTGACTCACCCGTTGTAGGGAACCTTTTCAGTGACGATCAAGAATGGACCGGCAGGAGCTTAAAGGTGGCCATGCACAAAGAAGGAATTTATTTTATTTGGATTTTTATTAAGTACTTTGAATTTATTTTTTATTTATTTTTGGGAATTATTTGATGTAATAAGGCCATAGTAGAAATACTTTACTTTGCTTTTATTTATTAAGCTTACAAACTTTTATTTATTAAAAGATTAAGTAAATTTATTTTAAAACAAAGCCTAAACGTTTTGTCACCTAAAGTAAAGGATTTTTAATAATGAGATAAACTTATTTTCAACTCAAGCCCAAACCAAAACAAGCTTTCTTTCAAAACACATAAGTTTTTCCTAAGTAACAAAAGAATTTGAAACGGTTTATATCGGGGAACATACCAGATCCGGTTAAGGCTTGTGGGCCGGGTTTGGGGTGTTTCATATCCAGTCCTAGCTTCAGGCTTGGGTATGGGGTGTTACAATGTATAAAAAGGTAAGTATTTATGTGATGTTGATTTGAAGAAATGTATGCTTCAATGTGAGTATGTGAATCTTGAAATGATGAAAGTGGCAAATGTGGCCACAAGTATGAATCAAAGCATATATGTGATAGTTTGTTAAGTGAATGAGATGTGCCAATGTATCTAATTGCATATATGCCTTCCATGCTAAGTTTGTTTGTCTATTGACTTACTAAGCTTTTGGAAAGCTTACTCTGTATGTGTTTTCTCTGTTTTATAGGTCGTCTAATCTACTGAAGGCTCGAGACCATCAAGGATTGCCATCACACTACTAAACTCTTTTTGGTATGCTTTGAAAATGTATATAGCTAGATATGGCATGCATAGGCTAGTATTTGGTATAAGTTATTATATAATCTTAGCCATGTGTTTTGGCTAGTTGTGAGTTGAGAAATTGTTGGAATGTATGTGATATGTGAATTATGTTTTGGCATGGCTAGATGGCACATGAAATGGTCTAGTTTTAAGTAAGCAAATGAATGAATTATTCTTTTGATGGGATGGGTTTTAGTCTTGAAATTTGTCATAGTTGAAATTGGTATTGAATGAATGATTTGAATGGTTATTTTGTAATGTTTTTCGTTGTCATATATGCATGAAATGGAATGGTAAATGTTGCTTGTAGGTATGACCAAAGTGGGTGGCATTTTGGTCTTGCAAATGACCTATAATGTCACACGGCCATGGCACACGGGCGTGCCTAGTGACCTTGAGATAAAGTCAGTAGCTAGCTTAAGAGCACATGGCCATGTCACACAGGCGTGCCTATAAGCCATGTGAGAAAGTCAGTATATTGATTAATAGTACACAACCTTAGCACACGAGGGTGCTTGGTAGCCGTGTGGCTTTGGCAGGATCAAGCAGGGTTAGGGTACACGGGCGTGCTTGGTGGCCGTGGTGAAAAGTCAGGTTCGACCACGGAGAGGACACACGGGTGTGTCTAGCAGCCGTGGTGGGCACACGGTCTGCTCCCACGGGCGTGTATCCCCTATATTTTAGAAAAGTTTTTAAGTTTCTGAGAACTTCTGTATATGTTTCATTTTAGTCCCAACCCGGGTTATAAGCATGTTTGAGGTCTCGTTGACCTATTTAAGGGACATTGTGTGTATGGTTGATGAATGAAATGTATGAAATGTTATTAAAGTTTTCGGTCTATCCGATAACGCCTTTAACCCTAGTTTGACGACGGATAAAGGTTAGGGGTGTTCCAACGGTCCTCTAGGGGACATATCTTGTAGATTTGGTTTTATATGCTTATGTTTATGGCGAATGATTAGGATGCAATGATCAGAAGGGACCTAATGCTCCTAACTAAATGTATTACGGATGATATTTGCATGAATGCAGAATGTCATGAGAATGATCTTTTCACAATAATTAGGATGCAATGATCAGAATGAGTCAAATGCTCTTAACTAAATGTGTTTTACATGAATGTAGAATTTATGAGAACAATCCCTTTTTTTAAGGTGTTATCGCTCATTGTTTATTAGGGCTTTATCACTGACATATTATGCTGCCATCTTGTTTGGCTGGTATTCTCGATAGAAAACTCGAGAAAAAAATTATACTCTACTCAACAAGCTTGCCCCACTGAAATTTGAAAGTCCCTTCCACCTTACCTTCTAGAACATAAAATTTGTACCTCCTACTGCAACTTCAGGAGAATAACATTTGGTTTCTTCCATCCATCCTGTTGCAACTCTAAGGTATAGGATTTGTATCACCTTCAATCAATGTGATCTGTTACACCATTCGCTGGGAGTAATGACTAGATGTGTACGTCTGGCATTTGCATGAATGCATAGTACCATTTTTCTTTTCCCGAGAATGATCCCCCTGTACACTTGGGTTGACATTGCTCGTTATTTGTCGAGGTTGTATCACTGATGAAATGTCTTTTCCTTTTGTTCGACCAATAAGAAGTCCAAAGAGATAATTATCTTTCTCCAATATTTCTAGACCTTAGACTTGGTGAGTTCTAAACAACAGTCTTGTTTCAGATCCTTGTATTATTTAGAAGTTTCCATGGTAACATGCAAAACTCCTTTTTATGACAGTATTATTAGTCCAATAATCGATATTTCAATGCGAAATGCTTGAAAAAGATCATAACTATGGATATGAACGAATTAATTAGGAGTATAGCTCAAAACAAATAGGTTAAGCAAAGATAGCAAATGCAATTAAGAAGGAAATTTATTGGTAATGTATTTTGAAACGAATAAAATAATCAATGATAGCAAATTCAGAATGGGTAAGATGGAAACTAGGTGCCCCAGATATCGTGACCTGAGCTTCTCTGTTCAAACTTCTTGAGGACCATTTTAAGCTCAATATATGTTTAGGGGATCCAAAGTACTTTGTCGATGCTCCAAGATGTAACATACTTCTTCATTGTTAATTCAAGCGTAATATGCCCCACTTTCGATCAAAATTTGAGCTGCCCTTTTCAGGTTTTCAAGTCAAATTCCATTTGGTCTCAAAGCGCCTTTTTGGGTTTTCGCCTTGGCCTCTCCTTTTTCTTTCTTCTATTTTTGATAAAAATTTTTATTTCCTTTTTATTTTTTTATTTTGATTTTTTTTAAAGGTCTCAAGGTGCCCTTTGCGGGTTTTCACCTTGGCCTCTCCTTTTAGACAAAAACTTCTGGATTTACCAAATTGGGTAGCTCTTTGCTATTCATCTCGATTAATATCAATACTAATCCGAAGGACGCCTTCTTTACTATGTAAGATTCTTCCCCACTTGACATCTATTTTCCTCTGAAGTGTCTTTTCCATGGAAAGATATTCTTCAATGTTTCTTCATGAAATTCTTCTAGGGCGAACCTTTTGCTGTAAGCTCGTGTCATTCACTTCTAGTCCATTGAACCACGACGAATAGCTTTCAAGCTCTCCTATAGCTTTCAAGCTCTCATATTCCACTGATCATATTAATATTGGATCCATTCTGCCTCATCCAATTTCAGCTCGAAGAAAAAGAATCTCGACTTCAATGTGAAAAATCACTTCTATTTCATCAACCAATAAGAAAGGTTCTGCCCCAATGAAGGTCCTAGCCGACGTTTAATAAGCATAAAAGGTAAACGTAACTTCCATATGCCAATATTTACAAATCTCGATCATTTTTCCAATGATTTTTTTATTTTTTATTTTTTTTATTTTTTTGCATTGAGAATGGGATTTGATGACTGTCGACATTGTAAGATTGGCATATGAAGTGACTTTCACCATCTTAGTAAAGTAACCGACATCCGCAAAAATGAAAAAATCGATGTTGGCCAGAAGCTTTTGATAAGATTGGCTTGATAACATCCATGCCCCACATATAGGAAAAATGAAGGAGGCACATAAGTCTTGTCTTCCTCAATTTGGCATTTATGGCGTAACTGATGCAATTTCCCTTTCTTGGTAAACCAGTAGCCCAAACCTCTTGTTAGCCCGACCGTTGTAGAACCATTAACATGGGTTCTTTAAACACCAATCTTAATAGCATACCCACGTTTCAGTAGCCTGGTGTGACTTGATATGGTCATGCGAAAACATCTTTGAATTCTTGAAAATAGCTCAATGATGTCTCACCTTATTTCTGTGGTGAGTTAGGCTTTGATCTTTACCCCTTTTCCTACGCTCGCAAAGTCCATTGACCTTTTGTAAAGTAGAGTCTATTTTCACTCGTTCTACCATCCTTAGAAAATCAAAAGATAGGCTACAATATCCATCATCTTCAAAGTCCTTAGATCCTCCAGACCAATATCTCATTGAAAAAGGGAGTTAGTAACAATGTCGCTCATGTCGTTGATATTTGGGTACCTAGGTATGAAGGTAGAAAATCCAAAGAATAAATGATTCTAAGGATGATTATTTGTATAATATGGTCATGAATAAAGAATGAAAGAATAAAAAATGTACAGTATGAAATGTAAATAATAGAAATATTTACTTGGAAAGATACATTTTATTGAAATAAAAATTCTGGACACAAGCCTATTTCACAAAAGGGCTTTTACTGCCTCTAGGCTTAAAGTAACAAGCATGTTTTGAATATTACTCTAGATTAGCTAAAAATACAGGGATCCCTTCCACAGTCCTATTGTATAAAATTTTCCCATGTATGTAAGGGCTTGGAAACTTTTATCCCGCGATTCCCTCTTCAGATATGTTATTAGTGTTCTAATTTCCCAATTTCTAGGCTTCTGATGACTTCTTCAAGGAAACGCACTCTCCTACCCCATCCCAGTTTCAATTATCACATTTTACTGCTTCGTCAGAATGATCAGATTCTAAAAAATCATCGAACTTCACAATTCCCATTTTAATAAACCTTTCGACCAACTTCTTAAATGCAATGCAGTTATCGATTGAATGACCCGTTATTCCGCATGGTACTCGTATTGAGCATTCGAATCATACCATTTAGGGTACGGGGGTCGCATTGGTTTCAGGTAATGGGGAGTGACGACATGCATATCAAATAAGCTCTAGTATAACTCCCTATACGTCATTGGAATGGGTGTGAACTGGGGTTTCTCTGAGTTTGGTCTTGAATTAGGTTCTTACCTTGGGGAGACCTGATATCCGGTATTTGTCGTCTTTGGCTAGCTTACTATAAACGGCTTCAATTGGCCCTTATTATTCCAGCTCGTATTATTCACTTCCTTTCCTTCTTCCTCGGGTCCTTTGAAATCCACTCTCCCCTTTTCTTTGTTTCTGTTGATCCAAGAACAACATGATTAACCTGATCATCCTTCGAATTAAAACATGAGCCCATCGGGAAGTTCAACAAGGCCGAAGTGTCAGTCTGACATTGGGGTCCAATAATGGCGAGTACCCCATGCGAATGCGTGCCTGCTTGAGTCAGAACACTTACTGGGAAAAATCTTGGGGAATAAATGAAGACTTCATTATCATCCTCATTGTTGACCAACGAGCCTTTCACTATTTCAAGCCCTCCTACTAGTAATTAGTTTATCTGGCACATCATATTCATTTGATCTCGCATATCCTGTTGAATTTTGGCCAACTGCTCTTGTATCAGTATTTGCCTTTGCTCTAATCTCTCCAACCTTAGTTCCATGTTTTCTAGGTTAGCTGAAATAATTTCACCTAATTAGGGTCTTTCTATAAATTTTAATACATGTGATATGATGTAATGTAAATGCATGAAATGCAATTCAAATGCATGGAATGAATGCAAAAAGAGAGGCATTGATTATGAATTTAATTCCATTAGAAGAAATTTTCTAGAAAATAAATTTCTTTGCATAAAACGGATTGCATATACGGCTTTGTCGTCATAGTCCAGGTGAAAACACCAATCCTTTTCTTCGTATTCAGATGTTATGGTCGTGTCCCGAGATCTTTCTCAATAGATACCTCTTCTAGCTCCTTGTTGCTTGGTCTAGGCCGTACCACTTATCCTCCGTGATGTTCACAAGCTTCTTTAAAAAAATTGAGACATGATGACTCTCGAATAATCCTTGTCGGCTTGAATCCTTGGGTAAAGTCTTGTATTCTTCTGCGGACTATCAGCCCTCTCTCGTTATTTACCTGGACTATGTTTGAACGACCGTATTATAATCCACTTTATCAAGTAACCCATTTCCTTATGACAAACTCTTCTATTTAGCAAGTGAATATGAATCAACACCTCCTTTCTAAGATGATGCAGTGCGATGCAATGCAATACAATCACAAACAAAAAAAACATGTTAGCACAGGAGAAATAAACAAAATAGAGTACCTATCCGGATGACCACTAGGGTTTGGTACAATTCTACCTAGGGTAGGCTCTGAGGGCTCACTATATGTGGTTCGGTTCTAATGTAAAGGTACTTGAACTGATAGATTCCTCGATCCTCACCCATTATACGCTCATATGGACTGAGTTCGGTTTAGGGGAATACATTTCCCTATGGCCATGTAGAGATGAAAATCTCACGAAGTACATAGGTACGGATGTATCCCAAAAGTAATCCACTAAGGTGAAAACCTCCCGAAGGCATAGTTTCTTACTCCCACTTAAAACGGTGTGACCCGACGGTCATGCAATATGATACAAAAGTATTCTACAAGACTCGAACCCCAGCAACCAAATGAGGTGATGCAAGCGAATGCAATAAAAGAATCGTAATTTTTCAAATCAAAATTTCAATTTTCGATAATAAGACAAAAATAATCAATTTTACGGCTTGACTCTCTTATAAGTCCCCAGTGAGTCGCCAAGCTGTCGTAACCATTTTTTTGGAAAAACGGATCGCTTAGGATTTTTGAAAACGAAAATGAAAAAAATGGGAGTCGCCACCAATCATTTTTGATGAGGTGTGATCGGGTCACCTTGTAATTCAATCTTTTTAATAAAAATTTAAATTTATCAAAACGATGATTTTTGGTCTACAAAATCCAAAAACCGGGTTCGGGAGTCGGTTACGTACGAGGAAAGGTTAGCACCCTCAATACGCCCAAAATTGGTACCTAATTGATTAGTTAACGTCTTAATGTCAAAAATTGAAAATTTTGAAAAAATGATTTTAAAAATACGATCTCTTTTAAAAATGTTTGAATTTTCTTGAATTGGATATTAAGATTCTCTCGCTCCAAAGGAATAAGATATCACATCCAGCACGTTAGGATACGATAATTTAAATCCTCGAATCCAAGATCCTCTCATGATTTTCGAGACTCATGCATTGAAAATATCAAAAGGATATTAGATTATTTGGCCAAACGAAAAATCGAAACCCAGCACGTTAGGGCACGATTTCTCGGATTTCCAAAACGCGAAATATTGCCTTATTCTTTAGAAATCCTTATCCCGAGATAACTAAATGTCACATCCAGTGAGTTAGGACACAACGTTTCTAAATTCCCGAGAATAGGTTTTTATTTAAAATTTATGCATTTTTTTAAAAGGATATTCAGTTGTTTAGATTAAATGAGAAAACTAGAAAACCCAATACGTTAGGGCACGACCTCTCGAATTTCTAAATACGGAATATTACCTTTATGAAAAGAACCAATTTTGTATCGGGTAAAAATTAATATAACACAAGTTTGTAAAAAATAAGAAGAAATAAATCATGATATTAACAAGCATAACGGAATGATAATAAACGAGTAGTACGAATGGCAAAAATAAAGAAATAAAACAAATAAGCTATGTAACTTTAAAAGGAAATAATAGGTAAAAGTAATAAAAGAGATAAAAATGAAAATGAATAAGAATAATAAAAAAGAAACTTAATAGTAAACCGATAAATAAATAAGTAATGTATAAAATAGTAAAATAATAATAATAATAATAATAATAATAATAATAATAATAATAGTAAAATGTGTTAATAAGGATAATAATAATAAAAAGAAAATAATAGTATGTTAATCATATAATAGTGACGATAATAATGATAGTAGTAGTAGTAGTAGTAATAATAATAATAATAATAATAATAATAATAATAATAATAATAATAATAATATGGTTACAAAAAAAATAATAGAAATGATAATAATAAAATATAATAAAGATAATAATAAGCAAAATAATAGTAAAAACAAAAATATAGAATAAGTAAATAAATAAATAGACAATAGTGATAGTGGTAATAAAATAATAATAATAATAATAATAATAATAATAATAATAATATAATAGAATAATGATAAGTAAGTAATAGTGATAAAATAATAATAAGATAAATAATATTAATAATGAAGATAATTAATGAATATAAAAAATAAAACAATGAAAATAAAATGTAAAAAGGACATGAGTAATGGAGCAATAATAATAATAAGGAAATTAGTTAAATTAATATTAAAATAGTGAAAATAACAAAAAAGGACTAAATTAAATTAAAAATAAGGTATTCGAGGCAAATTCAAAAATAAATAAAAGAAGAAGGACCCCATTGAACATGCGATCAATATGGGGGGCCAAGAGGGAAATTTTCCCTTCTCCTCCAAAAAGCACAGCATAAGGGTGGCCAAATTGAAAACCAAAATAAATTATAGGGCGAAATTAAAAAATAAAATAAATTTAATAGCAAATAAATAAAAATGCGGAAGGGCTAAAAGTGAAATTTACCTTTCCGTCAAAAACATGCGGATCCTAGGCCTGGAGCGGGTTGGATCTCGGGTCGGAGGGCTAAACGACGTCGTTTTGGGGGGCGCCGACCAAAATGGTGTCGTTTTGTGCTGCCTATATAAGTAAAAAAAATCCCAAAAAACTTCATTTTTTTAGCTGCTTAAATAAAACCCCCTAACCCCTTTTCTTTTCTCTGCAAGCCTAGGGGTCGATGCGACTTCGACAATCCGTCACGCCTCCTCCGCCGTCTGTCATCGACGACCGCCATGTGTGACAGCGCAGTAAAAAACTTTCCTTTTTTATTTTTTATACTTAGTGTATATGTAGATGTATATATATGTAAAAAAATTTTAAAAAGAAAAATGAAAGGGAAATACTTGAATACGACAGTTTAGAAAATAAAGGAAAAAAGAAGAAGTCAAGGCAACCTTTATGCAATTTTTATCCGCTCTGTTGGTGTTTGTTGACTGTATTTGCTGTGCTTTCTTGTATTGATAATTTGTCTAAATTTCTTTGATTCTTATTCAAATTCGTCTCCAAAAATTACAAAGGCTTTCGACTGGCTTTTATAGCCTTTTACAAATGCTGTTGTTTAATGCTTGCAGGCATAAGTGGCCAAGGCGGTGGAGACCAGTGGCGGTGGTAGGCGGTGGATGTGATGGCTGCCAGAGGTCAGAAGACCGTTGGTGCGGCGCCCCTAGGGTTCACTTTGGCCTTTTTTTTTAGTTTTTTTATTAGAATTTGGGCTAAGTTTTTTTTGTTATTATTTATTGGGCCTTGTATTTGTTGGGTTGGTTTTAGGTGTAAAGGGGACCCGGGTTTTGTAATTAAATTGGGTGTGTTTGTTTGGGTTCAATTTGGTTTAATGGGGTTTTAGTGGGTCGGGCAATTTTGGGCTCATACACCAGCGACGGTTTCGGGTTAGGGGTGTTACATGTGGGATAAGTGTATGGTAAGTATGGTTTGTTTAAGTTATATTTCATTGTTGAGAATGAGGTTTAATGTGAAATTATGATAGAAATTGTATGATGCTTGTTGTGCATGGCTTAGGATGTGAAATTTGTATTTAGATGGATTTATTTGAGATGAGTTTGAGCATAGCTATAGATCGTATGGTTAATGATGGATTTCTATTTGTATTGGTATGTTTGGTTGCATTTTGAGACATGAATTGGGTTAGAATTGAGGCTTGTAGGTAATTCAAGGTGTGGGAGGCAAGATTGGCCTTGAAAATAGCATATAATTGCCCACATGGTTGAGCACACAGGCGTGTGGCTTGACCATGATGTTTAAGTTTCCTAAGTGAAAAAAGTCAGGCTCGACCATTGGCTAAACACACGGGCGTGTGACTAGCTGTGTGGAGAAGTCAACAGTATGCCATGTTTTGTAACGGCTTTGACATATAGGCGTGTCTGAGGTCACACGGCGTACCCACAAGGGTGCGTGACCTCTGTAACTTAGAAAAGTTTTTTAATTTCAAAAATTTTCGTAAGTGTTCGATTTGGTCCCGGCCCTATTCTAAAGCATGTTTAAGGTCTCGATGACCTCATTAAGGGACTATATGATTAAGTTTGAATATGATTGAATGATAATTGACTTGGTGTCGCAAAATGGATATGAAATTTTTTGATTTTTCGATAATGCCTCTTAACTCTATTCTAGCAATGATTTTGGGTTAGGAATGTTACATTTTATTGGTATCGAACTATAGTTTAGTTGATTTTAGGACTAACATAGTGCGTATGAGTTTAGCTATGCATGCCATATATATAATTGCGATAGTGTGATGAATCCTGATAGTTGAAAATGTGTTTTCATATAGTAAATGGATCTCGATCGAGCAGTTGCTAACGACGTAGAGAGTAATGCACCTGCTCCCGCTCAAGGGACAGTGCCGGCCACATCTAGGCCTAATGATAGTAGTCAATAGGGAGAGGCTAAGCAGGCCTTCTTCCTAATGATGAGTGAGTGGTTATCAGAGTTTGTTTGAATGAATCCGGCTGCTCCACAATCTCCATCCCAATAAGTACTTATTATGCCACAAGTGACAGATTCGATCCGATTGAATAAGACTTCTGTAGATAAAATTTGAAAGTATGGGGCCGAAGAGTTTAGGGCCACAACTGATGATGATGCCGAGCGAGTTGAGTTTTGGCTCGAGAATACTATTCAAGTGTTTGACGAGATGTCGTTGACTCCCGATGAATGTGTTAAATGTGTTGTTTCCTTGTTGAGAGATACTACATATAATTGGTGGAAAACTTTGATTTCAATGGTTCCGAGAGAGAGAATCACCTGGGATTTCTTTCAAGTTGAATTCATAAAAAAATATATCAGTTAACGATTCATTGATCAGAAACGTAAAGAATTCCTTGAGCTAAAACAAGGTCGCATGTCTGTTACTAAGTATGAGCGAGAATTTGTGAGATTGAGTCAATATGCACGGGAATGTGTTTCGACCGAAGTTACTATGGTAAACGTTTTATTGAAGGGCTGAATGAATTCATTAAATTGTTGGTTGGAATACTTGACATAAATGAATTTGTTGTGTTAGTTGAAAGAGCCTGCAAAGCCGAGAAGCTTAGCAAAGAAAAGAAGAAATCCAATTCTGAGGCTAGAGATGAGAGAAAAAGATTGATGAGCAAGTCATCTCAAACTTCATCAAAGAGATTTAAAGATGAAATGAATCATTCAAATGCTTCGTTTGGACATTCGAATAGAGACCTAGTGAGACAAAGTGTTGGTCTGAGAACTCAAGCTCCAATTGAATCAAGTGTTGGTAGTGTGTAACACCCTATACCCGTGTCTGACGATGGGACCGGATATGAGGCATTGCCATATTTAACCTTACTTGAGTGTGTAATGATCGCTATAAAATTTCATTCAAAACCCATTTCTTGCCCATTCTCAGCCGACGTGGCCCTAAACTTACCTCCAAGAGTTTCCAGGATTTAACCGAGGACTTTTACGAACTCGAAGTACTTTCATCAAAACAGGGGCCACAAGCTCGTGTTGAACTAGGAACACGCCCGTGTGCCCCTAAGACATGCCCGTGTCTTTCACTCGTGGTCGACACTAACTAATTTCACACGGCCTTGACATGCCCATGGCCCTGGCCCGTGTACCAAACCTTGATATTCTGACTTATCCACACGGACTATACACACGCCCATGTGCTTCAGCCGTGTGGCGATTTAAATTCCAAGTGCAAGGTGCAGACTTCACACGGCCTAGGCACACGCCCATGTGCTAGCCGAGTCTCCCACACGGTTTAGACACACGCCCATGTGTCTACCCATGTGGACAATTAGCAAGCTATCTACCAAGCCCTTTAGCCACCCTCACTTGCAAGTATTCATCCACTGTCACATAAATATCAAACATAACTCTTGAATTATCACATTTAAACTATAAAATAAAGTCTTCATCTCATACACAAGAGAAAACTATTTCTGGTATAATTACAAACAACTTAAGCCATCATCTATGGCTATACACAATCAAACCATAAACTCTCTTAGGCCAACACATTTGGATATATCATATCAACTATGACTTAATCAACTTTAAATACTATCCCTATACATGCCATAACTCATAAGGACTTGAAACTTCATATCAAGTGTCTGCTCGATAGTGTGAAAACATCTCCGGCGATCTCCAACTCGAGCTAGTTAAGCAAACCTAAAAGAGAAGGGAGAAGAAAAAGAGTAAGCAATAATGCTTAGTAAGTTCATATGCAAATACTAATCAATCATTGATAATCATTGTTTATACACCATCTCAAGGTATAATAATGAGTTTTACTCGTAAACTCATGGTTACCATTTCAATCATTCATAATGCTTACTCATTCTGTCTCTTACCATGTTCTAACAATGTCTTGAGCTTAAGGCTCGCATTCATTAACTTACATTCCTGCACTTAACACCATATAGTCACATGATGAAACACATTGTAACTTCTCATTGACTCATTCATACTACCAGTCACTCGGTGGTTTCGCACTTATCCCACCATCAATCTCTAATAGGGTGGTATTGCACATAGCCCACCATCAATTTCTAATAGGTTGGTATCGCACATAGCCCACCATTAGTCACTAAACTCGATGGTATCGCACACAGCCCATCGGTAACAAAGGATATGGTGGTAACGCACACAGCCCATCACTAATAATTAATAAGGTGGTATCACACATAGCCCACCGTTATTATATATTCACAGATATTTATCCACGTGCATTTCCCTATTTCAAATGTTCATCTGGGAACATCCCCACACACTATCATTCTTACTTAGATTTCAACAATAATCATTTGCTTTCACACAATGCATTATAGATACAACATATGCAATTTGGATACATCATTTACACATGACCCACTATGGGTTCATCATATACCAAATTTACCTCAATTTAGTTCTAACACATACCTGTACTTCTCGTGGTACAACCACATACTTTCTCATTTTAAACATATCTGTTGAATCACTCAAATTGTTAGATAACACTCTTGGGTCACATACACATAACATCACATCGACATCACGTCTCCGATGGGGTCTTACACTAATTATCATATAGATGCCATTTCCCTAGCATGGTCTTATTCAATATCACACATCGAGGCCTTATTACAGTATGGTCTTACACGGGACCTTAACTATCATCATATCATGCTATTTGCATCTCCCATTATTCTTAGATTCAATTCTCTTGAAATCTCATCAAAACATATTTAAAAAATCCCATACAGCATTGGAATATTAAATAACTCGCATGTAATTGCAACATTTGCACACGAACTTACCTCGATATCGGAAAGGGTAGAAAATAACCTATTTGTCCATATGTCTCTTTTGTCCCGTTCTAGTTCTGAATCTCATTTTATTTGATCTAGAAAAATAGAATTTACTCATGTAATCACTTATGAATCATAATACATCATAATCTACACTTAGGCAAAAATGACTATTTTGCCCTCATACATTGGCAAAATTATGATTTTGCCCCTAGGCTCATAAATCACTTTTCATCACATTTTTTTATTAAACAAGCCTAGCTGAACATTTAATCCTCTTAAAACTATCCACAATTCCAACTATTTCATGCATTAATGAACAAACTACAACATTTGCATCTTAGACCCAATTAGGTGTTTTCATGACAACACCTTTCATAAAAGTTGTTTCTCATCTTCCTAACATTCATTTTCTTCCATAAAAACTCAGCAACCAACTTAAACTCTCTCATGGAAAGTCCCTAGACCCTCAACCATATTGCAAATTAGTCCCCTCATTAGCTAGCTTAAGCTTTGGGGACTCCAAAAGTACAAAAATTATCAACTAAAATCATCAAAATCACTTACTTGCAAGAGGATTGCTTGGATGAATGTCTGAGCTTCAAGAACCCCCATTTTAGCTTGTATTTTCTATGGGAGAAGAGAAGAAAATAAAAAGATGATATCCTTTTTTGCTTATATCATCTTATTTTATTCTTTTATTCAACTAATATCACCAATTTTTGACCCAAAAAAATAAATTCTCTTGTCTCCCTTGTCTACATAGCCAGCCAACCCTTTATTATTGGCCTAATTACACTTTAAACACCTCCACTTTAACATTCTATGGCTATTAGGTACCTATACCTTGTATAATAGAACTTTTGCACTTTATGCGATTTAGTCCTTTTTCGCGATAAAGCATGAAATCGTTAAAATTAAAACACCAATATTCTCATGCCTCTTTATAAACATTTTATAACACGTAAAATAACATGGAATAAATTTCTCCAACCTCGGATTAGTGATCCTAAGATCACTATTTTGACTAGCTCCTAAATCGGGCTGTTACATAGTGTTAAACACAATAAGCCTGAGTGTAGACAGTGTGAAAGATGACACATTGGAGAATATGGGGGCAAATAAAATAATAGAACTTGTTACAAATTTGGATCACGAGATCATTTTATTCGAGATTGCCCAGAGTTATTCGAGAAAGATAATGTTCAGAGTGCGAGACCGAATAATATATAGCTAGGGGTAGACCATCCAAAAACACTAAAAATGTAAGTGAAAGCTATAAAGGGACTACCAATACAGCTATGAGATCCGAGGTGAGAGCACTTGCCGAGCTTATGCTATTCGCGCTCGCGAGGAAGCGTCATCTCTAGACGTCATTACTGGTACTTTCACTCTAATTGATACTGATGTGATTGCATTGATAGATCCAAGTTCTACTCATTCTTATGTGTGTGGGAATCTAGTAACAAGTAAAACTCTACCTGTTGAATCTATTGAATTTGTGATTAGAGTATCGAACCCTTTAGGTAAGTGTGTCTTTGTTAATAAAGTGTGCAAGAATTTTCCATTGATGTTTCGGGATACATCCTTTCTGGTTATTTTGATGTTGCTACCTTTTGATGAATTTGATATCATCCTGGGTATAGATTGGCTCATTTTGCATCATGCTATTGTGAATAAATGAAAGAGTATTGATTTGAAAAGTCAGAATGGTGAGATAGTACGAATTGGATCCAGTGATTTGAATGGGTTGCCAACTGTTATATCATCAATAAAAGCTCTGAACTATGTGAAAAGGGTTTGAAGCTTATTTGGCATATGTGATTGATACAAAAGTGATAGAAAAGAAAGTGGAATATGTACCTGTGGTCTGTGAATTCCCTGATGTGTTTCCTAAAGAATTATCGGGATTACCTCCGATACGGGAAGTTGAGTTTGGTATTGAATTAGTGCTAGGAACAACTCCTATCTCGATAGCTCCGTATAGAATGGCACCAACAAAATTAAAATAGTTAAAGTCTTAGTTACAAAAGTTGACAGATCAAGGATTTACACGATCGAGTTTTTCACCCTGGGGTGCTCCTATGTTGTTTGTGAAAAAGAAAGATGGCACTATGAGAATGTGTATTGACTACCGGCAGTTGAACAAAGTAACGATAAAGAATAAATATGCATTGCCTCGTATTAATGATTTGTTTGATCAGCTGAAAGGAGCTACTTTTTTTCAAAAATAGATTTGAGATCGGGCTATTATCAGTTGAGAGTTACAAAATTAGATGTGTCGAAAAATGCTTTTAGAACGAGGTATGGGCATTATGAATTCTTAGTTATGCCATTTGGACTAATGAATGCTCCTGTAATGTTTATGGACTTAATGAATCGGATTTTTAGATTGTAATTAGATCGCTTTGTTATGGTGTTCATTGATGATATTTTGATTTATTCATGTAATGAGATGCAACATGCCGAACATTTGAGAATCATGCTACAGATTTTGCATGAGAAACAATTGTATGCAAAGTTTAGGAAATATGAGTTTTGGTTGCGTGAGGTTAGTTTTTTGGAGCATATTGTATTACCTACGAAAATACGATTGATCCTAGTAAAATCTCAACTATTCTAGAATGGAAGCCTCCGAGCATTGTGTCAGAAGTTTGTAGTTTTCTGGGACTAGTAGGATATTATAGACGGTTTGTGAAAGGCTTCTCGATGATTGTGACTCCGTTGAAGAAGTTGTTACAGAAAGATGTTAAATTCGAGTGGTCAGAAAAGTGCCAACAGAGTTTTGAACAGTTGAAAGCATTGTTGACAGATGCGCCTGTGTTAGTTCAACCTAAGTCCGGCAAAGAATTTATATTTTACAGTGATGCATCGTTGAATGGTTTGGGCTGTGTGTTGATGCAAGAAGGCAAAGTCATCACTTATGCTTCGAGCCAGTTAAAGCCGCATGAAAAGAACTATCCGACGCATGATCTTGAATTGGCTACAATTGTATTTGTACTGAAGATTTGGCAACACTACCTATTTGGTGAGAAATGTCATGTTTTTACTGATCACAAGAGTTTGAAATATTTGATGACTTAGAAAGAATTGAATTTGTGACAGAGAAGATGGTTAGAATTTTTGAAAGACTACGAACTTGTGATTGATTATCATCCGGGCAAAGCTAATGTTGTTTCTGATGCCTTGAGTCGAAAGTCTCTATGTACTTTGCGAGCTATGAGTAGTCAGATAGATCTATGTGAAGATGATTTAGTTCTAGCAGAATTGAAAATGAGACCGATGTTCGTACGTCAGATTTGTGATGCCCAGAAAATTGATGTTGAAATGATGGCTAAACGATATCGGTGTGGATTGAATGTCCATTTGGAATATCGAATTGATAATGATGATTGTTTGAGATTCAGAGATCAAATTTGTGTTTCGAAGAATTTAGAGTTGATTCATTTGATTTTGAATAAAGCTCACGATAGTTGTTTAGCTGTTCACCCGGGTAGTACGAAAATGTATAATGATCTGAAATAATTTTATTAGTGCCATGATATGAAAAAAAATATCTATGACTTTGTGTCGAAATGTTTAGTTTGTCAGCAAGTTAAAGCTGAACATCGGTTCCATCCGGTTTGTTACAATCGATAATGATTCCTGAGTGGGAATGGGAGAGGATCATGATGAACTTTGGGTTGGGATTGCCTTTATCTCTGGGAAAGAAAGACGCAATCTGGATGATAGTTGATAGATTGATGAAATCAGCTCATTTTGTTCCAGTGAGAACAGATTATTCAATTGATAAATTAGATGAATTATATATCGATGAAATCGTGAGATTGCATGGGGTGCCACTATCTATTGTATCTGATAGAGATCCGACATTTACCTTGAGATTTTGGAAGAAATTACAAGAGGCTTTAGGCATGAAGCTACATTTTAGTACTACATTTCATTTGCAAATGGATGGACTCAAACGGATATTCAACTACTTGAAGATATGCTATGATGTTGCATTCTTAAGTTTGAAAGTACGTGGGAAAAGCATTTACCATTGATTGAATTCACATACAACAACAATTTTCAATTTAGTATTAAAATGGCACTAGATGAGGCTCTTTATGCTAGAAAATGCCGAACTCCATTGTATTGGACCAAGATGAGCGATAACAAGATTCACGGGGTTGATCTGATAAAAGAAACTGAACAAAAGTGAAAGTGATTTGTGACAGTTTGAAAGCAGCATCAGATCGTCAGAAGTCTTATGCAGACTTGAAATGGAAAGATATCGAATTTGAGGTTGGTGACAAAGTATTTTTGAAAGTGTCTCCGTGGAAGAAAATACTTTGATTTGGCTAGAAAGGCAAGCTAAGTCCGAGGTTTATCAGGTCGTATGAGATCATTGAATGGATTGGACCGGTTGCTAATAGATTGCTGTTGCCATCTAAATTAGAGAAAATTCATGATGTGTTCCACGGATCCATGCTTCGACGATACAGATCTGATTCGTTGCATATGATTACTCCTACTGAGGTTGAGATTCAGTTAGATTAGTCGTATAGTGAAGAACAAATTTGAATTCTAGCACATGAGATTAAAGAATTGAGAAACAAGAGGATTTCCTTAGTGAAAGTGTTGTGGCACAAATACGGAGTGGAAGAGGCTACGTGGGAGCGTGAAGATGTTATAAGAGAGATGTAACATCCCGAGTTGTTGGGCTTATGCGTTTAATATGTGATTGTGTTTAATGTGTTAATTAGCGTGTTAGGGGTCCAGATTGAGCTTGATGCTGGGCTAAGGCCTTAGCAGAATTAGTTTTTGGACACTCTAGAGGGAAGCCTGATAAGATAGAGCTTAAAAGATGTTAATTGTGTTTTGAGATACAAGGTAGGTTTGTGGCCCAGTGGCAAAATGGCGGCACTTAAAGAGCAAGGAGGTGGCGTCAACTGAGGAGGCCCAAACTCAGGTAGCATGCAGCCCAATTCTTTTAATTAAAGTTAGCTAAATTTTGATATTTAGGTGGATAAGGTTGGACGGCAACAAGGCTTAGAAATAGGGGGATTTTATGTGGATAATGAGTTTGATAATGTGCTGATAAAGGGAGGAAGAGATGGTGTTGTCTAGGCCTCTTTTGGAGGTGTGCTTGGATAAAGATAAGGTAGAAAGTTTAGGAGCTATCTATGAAGAAAGTGGTGGCTGAATTTGGGACACTGTGTGTAAGAGGGGTACGGCTAGATAGGTTTAGGGGGTGCCAAAATTTCCCTTGTTTATTTATTAGTTTTAGTTTTCAAAAGAGGGCAATCCCGACATTTGGTTGTGTGGGTGCTGAAATTCTCTTTAAATAGAGGGGATATCTCTTCAATTTCGGAATTTGGTCCCTATTTTCTTTTTTCGTTCTCTCATCCTCACTTTTATGCAAAAGTCGAAAGTCCATTATTCTGTTCTCTATTTTTTTCTTTTTCTTTCAAAAGCCAAAATCTCCCAATTGTTCTCAACATATTTTTCTTTCAAAAGCCAAAACTCTGAACTCTTTTCTCATCCCCATAGCCGAATACCCTAGTGTCCATTCTTTTCCTTTCTTTTTCTTCCTGCCGACTTCTTCAATAAAAGCTGAAATCTTCTTGTCGATTCTTTCTTTAAAAGCCAAAAACTCCATAGATTTCTTTGAATCATCTTTCTTTATGATTTTCACAAAAAGCCGAAATCTTCTCTCAAGAGTTAGCCGAAACCCCCATATTAAGGTAAGTGTCGACTCTTGTTATTCCTTAAGATCTCTTTCAGTTTTTAGGTGCCAAGGCCGAATAGCCACTTGGTTTGTTAAGGCTGTCAATTAGACTAATACTTCCTATCTTTTACGTGTTGGGCGACATTAGAAGTGAAGAAGATCGCGAGATCTAAAATCTCATAGTTCTAAATCTCATATATCTCTCTTTTTGGGATTTCAAGGTAAGGGGTTCTCTTTAGATTTTCGTTAGATTCGCTATCATAATTGTGACCTTAACCATATGTTGATGGTAGCAACTGATAAGGTCTTTTGGTGGAATCAAATATTGATAAGGCGAAAGAGGGGATTAGATCTGCTAAACGAATCCCTAAATTTAAAAAGCAAGCGGTGTCAGCAGTTCGAGATTGGCCACTGGGTTGTGGACCGGCTTCAGAACAAAATCTTAAACTGTTAGCAGTCGTAGCGGCTACTGATAGTGTCGACATAGAAAGTATTGTCCTATCGATAACCAGGTATGTAGATCTCTATCACACTAGTTAAGCTATATCATATGTATGTTATGGGCTAAAAGCCAAAAATAAGCTGTATGAATAGCCGTGTTACCCGAAAAGGGTAGGCAAAGGATGCCAGGTACGTAATCATAGAAACTTCTCTATGTGTATCGAAGTTTGTAAAAGTATGTGATCTGTTTAGATAGTTTAATGTTCTAATTTTCGCATGTATGTATGCATGGGATGGGATTGATATGATGAAAGAGAGCATGTCGTGAGGCGATCGGTGGCTTTTCCACATAGGTCACATAGTGATCGGTCTTTATGACAGGCAGCGCAGTTGTCGATATATATTATTAAGGTCGCATAGCAATTGGTTGCTTTGCCACATAGATCACATAGTGATCGATATGGTGTGTAGCGGATGAAGGGTTGATTGTAGAAATCCCCACGGTGTGATGGTTGGTACGGTGGTGTGTAGAGGATGGACTTTTAGGTTTGGGATGGGCCATGTTGCATGTAATATATTCTGTGCCATTGTGAATGGGCCTAGGCCCATAATGTGTTTGTGGGCCCAAGGCATTTATGTGTTTTCGAGATTTGCACACTGAGTCTTGGTGACTCACCCGTTTATTTTTCCCAACATTTCAGATGAGCAGTAGATCGTGGACATGGGAGCCGAGGAGGAATCGAAGGGCCATCAAGTTTTTTTATCTTCATAGACTATCTTCGGTTTTTCTTTAAGTTTAAATTTGGGACTATTTTTTTGTAATAAGGCCTCCATAACTTAGGTTATCATTTAATATTTTTTTATTTTATTTATTCTATACATCTAATTATAAAGTGAAATTAAAATGGGTTTCTCAAGCATGTTCAACGTAAAATTTTAAAGTTTCTCAAAATATCACAAATAAATGATGAATTGGTTAAAATAAATTGAGATTTTCAAAACCCTACAAAGCAAAGTTTTCAACATTCAACCCATAGCATACCAGATTCGATCATGACGTATGGGCCGAGTTTGGGGTGTTACATTTTTTGTATCAGAGCCCAATTCAAAACTCAGGCTGTGAAGTGTGTCTAGTGGTGATTTGCAAAAGTGATGTAAGTTAGGAAAAGTTCAGTTGAGATATGGCCTTCGAGTCTAGCGGCACCTGATCCACGCAGGTAAGTATTCTAAACTCTTGATATGATATGTATGTTGGGTTTCATGGGTTTCATGGACGTAGACTAGTATGATAATATTAATGGACTTAGCCCTAGATTAAACAATTATTCAAATCTCATAAGAGTTAATTCTAATTAAACATGTCTGTGGACAAGTCACAGGGTTAGGGTGTGGTAACAGGCATACGCATGTCTACGATTGGATCCTGGGAGAGCTTGGTATTTAAGCAGCCCTAGCGGCTCACCTCCTCTTTTCTAGAATCCTACTTGGTGCGTAGTGTTTGTTCACTCTAACCGAGAGGGCTTGTCAACGGGCCAAAACTTATAACTAAAACCCGAAAGGGACCAGCCATCCTATTTTTGTAAATTTATCCTTAGTTTTGTAAAATTTCTGAAATCCCCTTGATTTGTAAAAAAATTACTAAAATTTGTAAAATTATCGAAATACCCTCGATTGACAAAATTATCGAAATACCCCTAGATTGTAAAATTATCAAAATACCTCTATCTTGTAAAATCACCAAGAAACCCTATTTTGGAAATACGAAAATACCCCTGTATGATAAAATTACGAAAATACCCCTCAGTAGTGAAATGACAAAAATACCCTTAGGTGATGAATGTGAGTTCATGGATGCTACTTGTATATTGATGTGTGATGATTGAATGTATGTGGATCCTAGAGCTAGGAAGTATAGACCTGAGAACTAAACCTTGTAGATAGAGTATGAATTCAAAAGAACTACTGTTAAAACTACTTTCCATAAGATTGTTCGTTATAAATCAGTGAAAGAAATTAATAATTCATAAAATTCTTAATCAGATAAACGTGAATCGATAGAATGAGCACTAGAGGACGTGGTGTGCATGGCCGAGGTAGAGTCAGGATTGCTGTGTCGGAACCGATAGGGTCCGGTCATGAGTAGGGGAATGAGGTACCAGTGCCACCAGCTGTGGAGGCAGAATTCCAGGATCAGATGGCCAGAGATGATGCGGTATCTCAGGCGATGTTGAGGGTTTTAGAGAGGATAGCTGGGGCAGGCATGGGCACATGAGCCCAAAAATCTGTGTCGGAGCGACATAGAGCCAATGGGGTAGAAGTGTTTAAAGGAATTTCTGGTGTAGCCCCTAGTACAGCTGAGTATTGGTTGGAGGTGGTCGAACGCATAATGGATGATTTGGATTTTATGGGGGAAGAGAAGCTGAAAGGAGTAGTGTCCCTTCTTGGGACAAAGCGTATCAATGGTGGCTTACGGTTAAGGATGGTACCATGGCTGACCGTATCACCTGGGATTACTTCAAAGCGACGTTCTAGAACAAATACATTAGAACAAGCCATGTGGATGTGCAGTGCAGAGCATTCCTGAATCTGGCTCAGGGAAGTAGATCGGTGGCGGCATATGAAGCAAAATTCTTGCGCTTGAGTCGATATGCTCGAGGGATGGTGGCCACAGAACATGAACGGTGTGTTCAATTTGAGGATGGCCTGAGGGACGATTTACGTGCTTTGATAGCTCCACAGCGGGAGAGGGAATTTACTGTGCTTGTGGAGAAAGCTAAGATAGATGAGGAGAAGCGAACGGAGAAACTCAACTAGGATAGAGATAGGGGTGGAGGTAAGAGAAATTTTGGATCATCAGAGATAACTAGGAGTACTCAGAAAAGACTTAGATCAGATGGACCGAGACGGGCTGAGAGACCTGCTACTGCTAGCCAAACACCGAAGTGTGCTCGATGTGGTAAATTCTATGTAGGTGAGTGTTGGGCAGGCAATGGAAAGTGCTTTAGGTGTAGATCTTTGGATCATCAGATTAAAGACTGTCCACAGCCACGGAGCGAAGTAGGACCCACCGAGAAGGGGAGTGCTCATCCAGGTAGAGGAGGTCAGTAGTAGTAGGGAAGTCGTGGTCTAGCTACAGGTGGTAACGATTTGGTCGGGGCCGTGGAGCACCAGGCCGAGGGATAGGAACCATAGGGGCGAGGCAGCCGGGGTTGGTCTATGATGCCAGACGTCGTGAGGAGGCTGACGCACTGGATGTTATAACCGGTACATTTTTAATATTGGGTTTGCCTTACACTACATTGATTGACATTGGGTCGACATATTCATATGTTACTAGTAGTGTGTCTAGAACCTTAAGTTTAGATTCCGAGATTACCCCTAGGGTAATGACTGTAATTAGCCCATTAAGACAATCTGTGGTAGTAGATAAACTTTATCGGGAGGTACCCTTAGAAGTTCAGGGAATAGTTTTCTTGACGGATCTAATGGAATTACCGTTCGGGTAATTCGACTTAATATTAGGCATGGACTGGTTGGTGAAGTACCAAGCTAATTTGGGTTGTGTAGCCAAGCGTATGGTGTTAAAAACCCCCGAGGGTGGTGAAGTGTTGGTAATAAGAGAAAGGGGGAACTGTTTGTCGAATGTAGTGACTGCCCTAAGAGTAGAAAGGATGGTGAGAAAAGGATGCGAGGCAGTATTAATGTTTGTTCGGGCTTTAGAAGCCAAGGACCTAACTGTTGAGGACATTAGGACGGTGAAGGAATTTCCTGGTGTTTTCCTAGAAGAGCTTCTGGGATACCTCTAGACCGTGAAGTGGAGTTTGGAATTGTTCTTCTTCCAGGAACAGCGCCAGTATCTATTGCTTCTTATAGAATGGCAGAAGGAGTTGGTGGAATTGAAAGCGCAGATTCAAGAGTTGTTAGAAAAAGGATTTATTCGACCAAGTGTGTCACCTTGGAGAGCGTCGGTGTTGTTTGTTAAGAAGAAGGATGGATCAATGTGTATGTACATTGACTACCGTGAGCTGAACAAGTTGACTATCAAGAACAAGTATCCGTTGCCAAAGATTGATGACTTGTTCGATCAACTGAGAGAGGCGTCAGTGTTCTCAAAGATAGATTTGAGATCAGGATACCATCAGCTTAGGGTCAAAGAATCGGATATTCATAAGACAGCTTTTAGGACCCGTTATGGCCATTACGAATTTTTGGTAATGCCATTGGGTTGACTAACGCACTAGCGGCATTTATGGATTTGATGAACCGAGTGTTCCAACCCTACTTGGATCAGTTTGTCGTGGTATTTATAGATGATATCTTGGTTTACTCGAGATCGAAAGAGGAGCATGATTCCCATCTGCAAGTGGTTTTGCAGATTCTGAGGGAGAAGCAGTTGTTTGCCAAATCAGTAAGTGCAAATTTTGGCTAAATGAAGTTACTTTCTTAGGACACGTTGTGTCGGCAGAGGGGATTAGGTTGACCCTCGAAAATTGAAGCGGTATTGGATTGGAAGCCGCCTAAGTTCGTGGCAAAAATTTAGAGTTTTCTTGGTCTGGCGGGGTATTATCGAAGGTTTGTTGAAGGAGTTTCTTTAATCGCGGCACCATTGACTAAGTTGTTATGGAAAGGAGTTCCATTTATTTGGTCTAGCAGGCAGCAAGAGAGTTTCGAGAAGTTGAAAAAGATTTTGACGAAAGCTCCGATATTGATTCAACCGGGGGCTAGAAAGGAATTCGTAATTTACTGTGATGCATCACACACGGGACTAGGATGCGTGTTGATGCAAGATGGAAAGGTTGTTGCATATGCATCTCGGTAGTTAAGACCGCACGAAGCAAATTATCTCACCCATGACTTCGAGTTGGCGGCGGTGGTTTTTGCTCTAAAGATTTGGAGACATTATCTGTACGGGGAGAAATCTATTATCTATACCGATCATAAGAGCCTAAAATACCTATTAACCCAGAAGGAGTTGAATCTAAGGCAGATGAGGTGGATCAAATTGTTAAAGGATTATGATTGCTCGATTGACTATCATCCGGTAGAGCTAATGTGGTGGCGGATGCCTTAAGTCGTAAAGTAATCTCTGACTTGAGGGTAATGTTTGCTCACCTTAGTTTGTACGATGATGGGAGTTTATTGGCTGAACTTCAAGTGAAACCCTCTTGGGTCAATTAGGTTAAGGAGAAGCAGCAGACCGATGAGTTGCTAAAGGAGAAGTTTCATGTAGGATCAAGTGAGGGATTGATGGACTTCAGTATGAATGAGGAAGGACTATTATGTTTTCAAGAAAGATTTTGCATGCCAAAAGATCCAGAATTGAGGCATAGGATTTTGCAAGAGGTGCATGGAAGTTCATACGCTATGCACCCCAGAGGGAGTAATATGTATCGAGATTTGCGGGACCAGTTCTGGTGGCCGGGCTTGAAACGTGAGGTAATTGAATTGGTGACTAAGTGTTTGACCTGTCAGCAGGTAAAGGTGGAGCATCAGTTACCATTAGGGTTGTTGCAGCCAGTAAAGATTCCCCAACAAAAGTGCAAAAGGATCACAATGGACTTTGTTAGTGGGCTACCCCTCATGCCTACTAAGAAAGATTCGATCTGGGTAATTGTTGATCACTTGACGAAGTCTGCTCATTTCATACATGTACATGTCGATTACTCTTTGCAGAAATTGGCTAAGCTGTATATAGCGGAAGTAGTGAGACTGCATGGGGTACCAGCATCAATCATATCAGACAGGGACCCGAGGTTCACGTCATGATTCTAGAAAGCTTTGCATCATGCGTTGGGTACGAAGTTGTATTTCAATCTGACGTTTCATCCTCGAACGGATGGACGATTTGGCGGGTAATTAGATTCGGAAAACATGTTGAGGGATGTGTCATTGATTTTGAGGTAGTTGGGAAGAGTTTTACCGTTGGCGAGTTTACTTACAACAATAGCTACCGATCTAGTATTAGGATGGCGCCTATGAAGCATTGTACGGGCGGAAGTGTTGTACTCCTACCTGTTGGACGGAATTAGGGGAACGTCAGATTTTGGGTCCGGAGTTGGTTACCGAGACAGAGGAGAAGGTTAAGTTAATTCAAGCTTGACTAAAAGAAGCGTCAGACAGACAAAAGTCCTATGCTGATTTGAAGCGTAAGGACATGGAGTTTGTAGTGGGTGATAAGGCGTTCTTGAAGGTGTCGCCATGGAAGAAAGTGCTGAGGTTTGGATGGAAGGGTAAATTAAGTCCCAGGTTTATCGGACCTTATCGGGTGTTGAAACGAGTAGGGTCAGTAGCCTATCATCTAGAGCTTCCTTCAGAGTTAAGCCAGATCCATAATATGTTCCATGTCTCTAAGTTAAGACGATACCGTTTCGATCCGTCTCATGTGGTGCCTATGGAAGAAATTGAGGTGAGACCTGATCTATCCTTTGAGGAGGAACCGGTGGAAATCCTGGATTGTAATGTCAAAGTGTTTCGAAGAAAGACGGTCCGTTGGTTAAGGTTCTATGGCGGAATCACAGTTCTGAGGAGGCTACTTGGGAACCAGAGGAGAGAATGCAGCAGTCGTACCCGCATTTATTCTGATCAGGTAATTTTGAAGATGAAATTTTTTAAGGGGTAGAATTGTAACATCCCGAGTTGTTGGGCTTATGCGTTTAATGTGTGATTGTGTTTAATATGTTAATTAGAGTGTTAGGGGTCCAGATTGGGCTTGAGGTTGGGCTAAGGCCTTAGCAGAATTAGTTTTTGAACACTCTAGAGGAAGTTTGATAAGATAGGGCTTAAAAGATGTTAATTGTATTTTGAAATACAAGGTGGGTTTGTGGCCCAGTGGCAAAATGGTGCCACTTAAAGAGCAAGGAGGTGGCGTCAACTGAGGAGGCCCAAACTTAGGTAGCATGCAGCCCAATTCTTTTAATTAAAGTTATCTAAATTTCGGCATTTAGGTGGATAAAGTTGGATGGCAACAAGGCTTAGAAATTGGGGGATTTTATGTGGATGATGAGTTTGATAATGTGCTGATAAAGAGAGGAAGAGATGGTGTTGTCTAGGCCTCTTTTGGAGGTGTGCTTGGATAAAGATAAGGGAGAAAGTTTAGGAGCTATCTAGGAAGCAAGTGGTGGCCGAATTTGGGACACTGTGTGCAAGAGGGGGACTGCTAGATAGGTTTAAGGGGTGCCGAAATTTCCCCTTGTTTATTAATTAGTTTTAGTTTTCAAAAAGAGGGAAATCCCGACATTTGGTTGTGTGGGTACTGAAATTCTCTTTAAATAGAAGGGATATCTCTTCAATTTCGGTATTTGGTCCCTATTTTCTTTTTCCATTCTCTCATCCTCACTTTTATGCAAAAGCCAAAAGTCCAATATTCTGTTCTCTATTCTTTTTCTTTTTCTTTCAAAAGCCAAAATCTCCTAATTGTTCTCAACATCTTTTTCTTTCAAAAGTCGAAACTCTGAACTCTCTTCTCATCACCATAGCCGAATACCCTAGTGTCCATTCTTTTCCTCTCTTTTTCTTCCTGCTAACTTCTTCAGTAAAAGTCGAAATCTTCTTGCCGATTCTTTCTTTAAAAGCCAAAAACTCCATAGATTTCTTTGAATCATCTCTCTTTTTGATTTTAGCAAAAAGCCAGAATCTTCTCTCAAGAGTTAGCCGAAATCCCATATTGAGGTAAGTGTCGACTCTTGTTATTCCTTAAGATATCTTTCAGTTTTTAGGGGCCAAGGCCGAATGGCCACTTGGTTTGTTAAGGCTGTCGATTAGACTAATACTTCCTATCTTTTTACGTGTTCGGAGACATTCGAGAAGTGAAGAAGATCGCGTAGATCTAAAAGACAGAATCGTTAGTTCCTGAATCTCATATATCTCTCTTTTGAGATTTCAAGGTAAGGGGTTCTATTTAGATTTCCGTTAGATTGGCTATCGTAATTGTGATCTTAACCATATGTTGATGGTAGCAACTGATAAGGTCTTTTGATGGAATCAAATATCGATCAGGCGAAGGAGGGGATTAGATATGTTAAACCAATCACTAGATTTAAGAAGCGAGCGGTGTCAGCAGTTCAAGATTGGCCACTGGGTTGTGGACTGGCTTTAGAACAAAATCTTAGACTGTTAGCAGTCGTAGCGGCTATTGATAGTGTCGACATAGAAAGTACTGTCCTATCGGTAACCAGGTGTGTAGATCTCTATCACACTAGTTAAGCTATATCATATGTATGTTATGGGGTAAAAGTTGAAAATAGGCTCTATGAATAGCCGTGTTACCCGAAAAGGGTAGCCAAAGGATGCCAGGTACGTAATCATAGAAACTTCTCTATGTGTATCGAAGTATGTGAAAGCATTTGATCTGCTTAGATAGTTTAATGTTCTGATTTTTGCATGCATGTATGCATGGGATGGCATTGATATGATGAAAGGGAGCAGGTCGCGAGGCAATCGGTGGCTTTTTCACATAGGTCACATAGTGATCGGTCTTTATGACAGGCAGCGCAGCTGTCGATATATATTATTAAGGTCGCATAGTGATCGGTGGCTTTGCCACATAGGTCACATAGTGATTGATATGGTGTGTAGCGGATGGAGGGTTGATTGTAGAAATCCCCACGGTGTGATGGTTGGTACGTGGGTATGTAGAGGATGGACTTTTAGGTTTGGGATGGGCCATGTTGCATGTAATATATTCTGTGCCATTGTAAATGGGCCTAGGCCCATAATGTGTTTGTGGGCCCAAGGCGTTTATGTGTTTTCAGGATTTGCACACTGAGTCTTGATGACTCATCCGTTTATTTTTCCCAACATTTCAGATGAGCAGTAGATCGTGGACATGAGAGCCGAGGCAGACTCGAGGTGCCATCAAGTTTTTTTAATCTTCATAGACTATCTTTGGTTTTTCTTTAATTTTAAATTTGGGACTATTTTTTTGTAATAAGGCCTCTATAACTTAGGTTATCGTTTAATATTTTTTTTATTTTATTTATTCTATACATCTCACAACCTTATGTTTTCGAAGTCTTAATTATAAAGTGAAATTAAAATGGGTTTCTCAAGCATGTTCAACGCAAAATTTTAAAGTTTCTCAAAATATCATAAATAAATGATGAATCGGTTAAAATAAACTGAGATTTTCAAAACCCTACAAAGCAAAGTTTTCAACATTCAACCCGTAGCATACCATATCCGGTCATGACGTATGGGCCAGGTTTGGGGTGTTACAAGAGCAATATCTAAACCTATTCACTAGTAAGATTTTGGGGGATGAAAATCCCTAAGGAGGGAGAGTTGTAACAGCCCAGTTGAGACCCTAGTTAGAACAGTGGTTTTGAGACCAGAAATCCAAGGTAAAAAAATATTTTAATATTATTTTTGGTGTATATAATATGTGATTCAGCATGTGTGAAAATTTGGGGTGAAAATTTTATCGCTTGTGTGACGAATTATGAAAAAAGGACTTAAATCGCATAAAATGTTGGAGCTATGTGCTGATTGTTAAAGTGCTAGATTGTCATGGCTTCTTAATTGTGAAGTCCTTAAATTGAAATTACACCATTTAAAGCATGCATGGACGATTAAGGACATTAAAATATATGTTTATCATGTTATATTAAAAAGGGGTATAATGGTAAAATGTCAAATAAGGTAATAATAAATAAAACAAAATCAAGAATTAGTGGGGTGTTCATCTTTCTTCCACGAATATTGAAGGAGAAATAAGGGTTTGAAGCTTATTTGATTTCGACAAACTCAAGCTTTGATTGGTATGTGATTTTTGTTCTGTTTTTAATAATTTCTACGTTTATGTGATCGTTGCTTTGTACTCTATCAAACCCATGCTTTAATTTTAGAATTTGATGGTATTTTGAGTTATGTCATTGATGAATGCTTGAGCTTTGTGATAGTTGATGATGAAATATGAAAGATAGGTGAAAGATTAACATGTTTTGTCTTTTGATTTTTGACAAGATTGAGTAATTTGGACTAAATTTTGAAAAATAAGAATTTAAGGGACTAAAATGTGAAATAAATGAAATATGTGGGCTTGTATGAGCACAAGGAAAATTCGTCTAGGTATTTGTGAAAAGAAATTTGTGAATTTGATGTTTTTATGAAATAGGGACTAAAGTGTCAAAATGTGAAAATATGAGGGTTATTTTGTAAAATTCCCTAATTATGTGTGTTTGGACTAAATTGAATGAATTGGTGATTGAATGAGGTAATTTTGAATGTGTATAGACCAAAAAAGGAAGGATTCAGATCGAGATCGAGGCAAAGATAAAGTACTCGATTAATCGATTAGTTTTGATATTTCAACATCCGAGGTATGTTTGGATATAATACGTGTATTTAACTATGTTTAAATGTTATGAAACGATTGGTTATGATGTTATTATATTATAAATGCTATGTGATAAATCGAGCTATGTGGCACTAAGTGTGCGTATTCGAAAATGTGACCGAAGTAAATAGCACTGTGTGTATGAAGTAATAGAAGCTTCGGCTTTACTAATTGGAACTGTGTGTGCGATACCGAATTAAGTTCGATTTTGTATCGAGGCACTATGTGTACGACATTAGTTGAGCTTCAGTTATGATTTGGGCACTAAGTGTACGATTGATTTGGAAAATATCAAGCAGTAAATGAGGTATGGTATCGAACATCGAATAGCAAGAACGTTTTTTAACTGAGTGTTGGCAAAGGTATGTTTAAACCTATGTGGTTGATGATAGTTTTTAAAGGTTGAAGGAATGGATATTTGTTAACTGAGTGTTGGCAAAGGTATGTTTAAACCTATGTGGTTGATGATAGTTTGTAAAAGTTGAAGGAATGGATATTTGAGCATATGGTTGAGGATGATAATGTGCTTAATTGTACATTTATCTATGTGATGGATTATTTTTGTATTGATGTTGCATTATTGAGTAGTATGCATTATATTACGAACTTACTAAGCTTTTGATCTTACTGTGTGATGTGTTTCTCTGTTTTACAGTGTCAGTAAAGCTAGCTCAGATTTGGAGATCGTCAGGCAACTCAATCACACTATCGGTAATCTATTTTGGTATTTTTGAAATATGTGTATATGTGGTATATTGCATGTAAAGGCTATTGAATGTGGCATGTTTTGAGTTGTGTAAATATTACCATGAGACATGCTTTAAAGTTTGAAAAATGTAGTAATATGTGTGTGGGATAAGTGTATGATAAGTATGGTTTGTTTAAGTTAAGTTTGGTTGTTGAGAATGAGGTTTAATGTGAAATTATGATAGAAAGTGTATGATGCTTGTTGTGCATGATTTAGGATGTGAAATTTGTATTTAGATGGAATTATTTGAGATGAGTTTGAGCATAGCTATAGATGGTATGGTTAATGATTGATTGGTGTTTGTATTGGTATGTTTGGTTGCATTTTGAGACATAAATTGGTTTAGAATTGAGGCTTGTAGGTAATTCAAGGTGTGGGAGGCAAGATTGGCCTTGAAAATGGCCTATAATTGCCCACACGGTTGAGCACACAGGCATGTGGCTCGACCGTGTTGTTTAAGTTTTCTAAGTGAAACAAGTCAAGCTCGACCACGGGCTGAACACACAGGCGTGTGACTGGCCGTGTGGCGCAAGTCAGACTCGACCATGAGTGAGGTACACGGGCGTGTCTCAGGTTGTGGACAAGTCAGTAGGTATGCCCTGTTTTGCTACGGCTTGGACACATAGGCGTGTCCGAGGCCGTGTGAGGCACATGGCCTACCCACACGGGTGTGTGACCTCTGTAACTTAGAAAAATGTTTAAATTTCAAAAATTTTTGTAAGTGTTCAATTTAGTCCCGGCCCTATTCTAAAGCATTTTTAAGGTCTCGATGACCTCATTGAAGGACTATATGATTATGTTTGAATATGATTGAATGATAATTGTCTTGGTGTTGCAAAATGGATATGATAAGTTTAGATTGTTCAATAATGCCTCTTAACCCTATTCTGGCGACGATTTCAAGTTAGGGGTGTTACAGTTGGTGTCATCGTTGGGACTATAATGGAATTCCCTTGCTCTCATATGCTTACACCAAGGGAATAGTTTGCCAGTCTCACCACCTATCGCTACAAATTTTACAAGTGCACAAACTACAGCATGCTTAATGATAGTACCAAAAATCCTTCATTCAAAGGCTCATCTATGTGTGGGGATAAAAAGAAGGATCAATAAGGGTTGAGTTAGTAGGAAAACATGTGATGAACTTACATGGACAACAACAGGTGAGCTTGCATAAGCAATAGAAGTTGAGTTCGCAATAGAGGAAATAGGAGTGGCAACCACAACAGTAGAAGGTCCAACTTGGTTTGTCCTCTTTTTTCGATGTTTTTCTAATATTGCACTACATTCCGCCTCCTCATTTCTTAGCACAACATTCACAGCCCCTATGTTAGTCCTGCACTTCTTGGGCATATCCAGCATAGAAGCTCATAAGTCCATGTATTCATCGATTTTACGTGCAAACTAGTATACTCTTCAAAACTATCTTTAATGTCACTGATCTATCAAAATTTGGTGTAGTAGATTAAAATAGTTTTCACATTTAATGAGCCTGAATAGAAGCATTTTCATTATGTTTTAATTCAGTTTCTTTAGTTTCAATAAAATGTACACATTGAGTCTTTTATTAACCTTAAGGGCATAATAAGGCCTACAGGAGAGCTAACATGCTTTGTAAGTGTGCAGTAGACCATTAGAGGGTATTTCGGGTCAATATTAGTGATAAACCATAATATACACATATTTTAATCCCACATTTAGCATACTTTTAGATTATTTATTCCTTTAATTATGGAAATAGGTGCTCATAATCCTTTGTTTTTATGTTCTATACTCAAAAGAGCACTGGAGGATGAAAAGAATGAGAAATAGGCCGAAAACAGAGAAAATAGGCCAAAGTACAAATTGCACACGGCCTGGACCCCGAATCACACGATCGTGCCTCTTTAGTAGGACCGACCACGGCCTATAACCTGAATTACACGAGCGTGCCACACAGGCGTGTCCCTGCCGCAGCAAAGAAGATTTTTATTTAGATTAGGTACTTAGAGGCAAAGAAAGACATTCCAAAAGCCTATATAAACACCCTAGAGGTCAACCTTCAAGGTGGCGTTCAACTAGGCCAAGGAGCTAGGCCGGAGGGGTCGAATTGTGGGATTCACTCGAAGAAAGCCAGTTGATTCATCTCAAGAAGCTGGAATCATACTCAAGACTGAGGATCTCTCCTTCAATTCCTTTAGGGGGTTTTAGGGTTTTCTTTATGTTTTTTTTTATGTTTTCTTCTGAGATGTTTTCTTTTATGATTATGAACTAAACAGCTCAAATACCTGAGGGGGGTGAAACCTAAGACGGATCTTGTTATTGTTTTCTGAGCTGTATGATAAATACTTGATTTGTTCTTAACTATGTGTTCTTAATTCTTGTTTTCATATTTCAGGATATTGATTCAAGCGTTTATGCTCTTAGGCAGAGGAGGAATAGACCATGTCTAAGAGTAGATCTAGCATAGTTAAGCAGAGTTGATCGCAACCCTAGAGATAGGATGACGAAAATCTATCGGATTAGGGTCAAACCTAATATGGGAGTCCATAGATCGAGTTAATGCAATTCTAGGGGTTTTAATTAGAAAGAGATTTCAATTAATCAACCTATGGTTAGACATTAGTAGCCTCGAGAGAGGTATTAATATAAATTAGGGAATCCTACGGATCAAGTCAAGTGAATAAATCATCTGGTTCAGAGTTAAATAACAAGTAAAGTCTAGGTGGATTCTTCCTCGGGTATTGTCTCAATCAATTGGCTTTTCCCACAAGTATTTCCCCAATTCATTCTTTTTGTCTTAGCATCTTTAGCTTTGCAGTTAGTTAACTTTAGATTAGATAACAATTCATTTAATTCTTAGGTTAAATAATAAAAAAAAGTTAGTATTAGTACTTTTAGTTCCTTTGGGTTCGACAATCCAGTCTTGCCACTAAACTGTACTACTATTCGATAGGTGAGCTTGCCTCAAGTTGTTGTCACAATTAGTTTTTAGGCTAGATCATTCATATTATAAATTTTTAAGACTCTGATACACGATCGAGTTTTTGGCGCCATTGCCGGGGAACTAAAATATTAAGAAAGCTCAATTTTTATTACTTTATCCATGTATTATTTTATTTTTGCAATTAAATTTTATTTTTACTTTTCTAATTTTCTTTTTCTTTTCTTGGTAGGTACCTCTAGTTTATGACTAGAAGGAACTTGACGGGACCCTTGATTTATGATAGTGATATCGAAGGTACGGTTCACAGAAATCGTAGAGAAATAAGGCGAAGCTTAAACTACATACAAGAAGAGTAAGAGAATGAAATTAATACTACCAAAGGGATGGCTGAGAATAATCCACTACCTCCAGAGGTCGCCAAAAATCATGCTTCTCGAACTATGTATGATTATGCTAACCTAATTTAACAGGAACCGAGTCAAGTATTGTTAGACCTGCTATAGCTGCTAATAATTTTGAACTGAAACGTAACACTATACAAATGATACAACAATTTGTTCAGTTTGATGGTTTGCAGGATGAAGATCCAAATAATCACTTGCCAAATTTCTTAGAATTTTGAGATACTTTCAAAATTAATGGTGTTTCTGATGATGCCATCTGTCTTCGATTATTTCCCTTTTCTTTGAGGAATAAAGCTATACAATGGCTAAATTCTCTTCCATGAGGATCAATCACTACATAGGAACAAATGACCGAAAAATTTTATTAAAATATTTTTCGCCGGCCAAAATGGCCAAATTAAGGAATGATATCTCTTCTTTTGTATAGATAGATCTAGAAACACTATACGATGCATGGGAGAGATACAATGATCTATTGAGAAGGTGCCCACACCATGGATTACCCTTGTGGATATGGGTCCAAACCTTCTACAATGGTGTGAACCATTCAACGAGACAACTGATTGATTTAGCAACCAGTAGAACCCTAAATAACAAAACTCCTGAGGCGACCTATGAGTTCATAGAGGAGATGTCACTGAAAAACTATCAGTGGCAAGTTACAAGGACAAGACCAACAAAAATAGCTGGAGTTTTCAACCTCGATGCAGTCACCATGCTATCAAATTAGTTAGAGGTGTTAAATAAAAAGATTGAGGGTTTATATGGTTCTTTGCAGATACATTCAGTTATGGAGTAAAATACGAATGGAGGATGGATGAAAATATAGAATATCCACATTACAACCCAAGCACTGAAAATGAGCAAGTTCACTATATGGGTAACAATTTTAGACCTCAAAATAACCCTTATAGTAGTTCTTACAATCCAAGTTGGAGACACCATCCAAATAAAAGACAACAACACTACCCACAAGAAAAGAAGCCAAACCATGAAGAGATGCTAACAATATTCATAGAGGTGTTAGAAACCCATTTCCAAAATACTGAAACGATATTAAATAATCAGCAAGCATCGATTCAAGGGCTTAAAGATCAAATTGGACAACTAACTAAGTTAGTTTCTGAAAGGTGACCAGAAAGTTTACATAGTGAAAAAGAGCATGTGAAGGCAGTTACACCAAGGAGCGGAAAGGAGTTGGTTGAAACAAAGAAGAAAATCCCACACGAAACTGAGAAGGCAAAGGCCGAGGAAGGAAACGAGAATGCAATTCTAGTACCTGAAGAAATTAAACCATCGATCCCATATCCAGCAAAATTGAAGAAAGACCGCTTAGACGCACAATACGGTAAATTTCTTGAACTTTTTAAACAATTACATATCAACTTACCTTTTGTTGAAGCTATTTCGCAGATGCCGACATGCGCAAAATTTCTAAAAGAGCTCCTAATAAATAAAAGGAAGTTTGAAGAGATATCAACAGTGGAACTTAATGAAAAATGTTCAGCCATCCTCCAAAACAAGCTACCAACCAAATTGAAAGATCCAAGAGGTTTCATTGTTCCCTGCTTAATTGGTAGTTTAAACATAGAGAAAGCACTAGCTGATCTAGGTGCTAGTATTAATTTAATGCCTTATAAAATGTTTAAACAGCTTGGTCTCGGGGAACCTAAACCCACTAGGATGAGTATTCAGTTAGCTGACAGATCTATTAAATATCCTAGGGGAATTATTGAAGATATTCTGGTAAAAGTTGATAAAATTATATTCCCTGTTGATTTTGTTGTGCTTGACATGAATGAGGACATTGAGGTGCCTTTAATTTTGGGATGCCCCTTTTTAGCTACTGCTAGGGCTGTTATTGATGTAGGTGATGGTAAACTTGCGCTAAGGGTAGAAGACGAGGAAATTATTTTTCAAATTTACAATGCTATGCGATATTCTAAAGAACAAGATGATTCCTATTATTTTATTGATACCATTGATCATTTTATTCAAGATTCTTTGTAGGAAATCATACATGACAACGCGATGGAACTGTGTCTTACCCAAGATGAGGGGGTAGATGATGATACCGATAAGTTAATTTCAATACATTTTCCTCTAGACAAACGAAAGAAGAGGGCATTGAAATCAACGACGAACTAAAACAAAAACCCTCTATTGATGAGCCACCCAAATTAGAATTAAAACAATTGCCAAAACACTTAGAATATGCATTCCTGGGGATAATTCTACGCTACCAATAATTATCTCTTCAAAACTGGAACCCAAAGAGAAAGACGAGCTGCTACAGGTACTAAAGGAGCATAAAATAGCCATGGCTTGGAAAATTTTTGACATTAAAGGGATAAGTCCATCGTTCTGCACCCATAAAATTTTATTGGAAGTTGAATATAAACCATGCGTGCAACCTCAAAGACAATTGAATCCTAACATGAAGGAAGTTGTCAAGGCTGAGGTAATTAAACTTCTAGATGCTAGAATCATTTATCCTATTTCTGACAGTACTTGAGTAAGCCCTGTGCAAGTTGTTCCAAAGAAAGGAGGCATGACTGTTGTAACCAATGAAAAGAATGAATTGATTCCTACAAGACCAGTTACAGGTTGGAGAGTTTGCATTGATTATAGGAAGTTGAACGATGCTACGAGAAAAGATCATCCTCTACCATTTATTGATCATATGTTAGAAAGATTATCTGGGCATATGTACTACTGCTTCCTTGATAGACTCTCTAGATACTTCCAAATCCCAATAGCCCCTGAAGATCAAGAAAAGACAACATTTACATGTCTGTACGGTACATTTGCATATCGCAGAATGCATTTTAGATTATGTAATGCTCCTGCTACATTTCAGCGCTGCATGTTGTCCATCTTTGATGGACTTGTGGAAGAAATTATGAAGGTATTTATGGACAAATTTTTAGTATTTGGTAATTCTTTCCATCATCGCCTTAAAAATCTAAAACGAGTTCTAATGAGATGTGAGGAAATGAACCTTGTGCTAAATTGGGAAAAGTGTCACTTTATGGTTCTAGAGGGGATTATGTTAGGACATAAAATTTCTAGTAAAGGGATTGAGGTAGATAAAGCAAAGGTCAAAGCCATAGAAAAATTACCTCTTCCTAGTTCAGTTAAGGCTATTAGAAGCTTTTTAGGACATTCTAGATTTTACAGAATATTTATTAAGGATTTTTCTAAAATAGCTAAGCCTTTAACAAAATTACTAGAAAAGGGTGTACCTTTCAATTTTAATCATTAATGTTTAGATGCATTTAATATCCTTAAAGATATATTAATAAATGCTCCAATTATAATTGCACCTGATTGGAATTTACCCTTTGAACTAATGTGTGATGCGAGTGATTTTACAATAGGTGCAGCTTTGGGACAGCGAAGCGACAAGCACTTTCAGCCAATTTATTATGCTAGCAAGACATTAACGACCGCACAAGAAAATTACACCACCATAGAAAAAGAATTTCTAGCTGTGGTTTTTGCATTTGATAAATTTAGAAAATATTTGATATTATCTAAATTTGTCGTTTACACTAACCATCCAGCTCTTCGTTATCTTTTGACTAAATTCGATGCAAAACCTCGACTCATAAGATGTATTTTACTCTTACAGGAATTTGATTTGGAAATTCAAGATAAGAAAGGAGCTAAAAATCTTGCAGCATATCATCTTTCTAGGCTTGAGAATCCACATATCAAAGACCTCGACGAGAGTGAGATAAACGACTCGTTTCCTGAAGAACACTTTTTTCTATAACTGACTCCGAGGTACCTTGGTTTGTAGATATTGCGAATTATTTAGCTTCTAACATCCTACCAAAAAGGTTAACACATCATTAAAAGAAGCGATTCTTTGTTGATGGGAAAAACTATTTTTGGGAGGACCCTTTTCTTTTCCGTATATGTGCAGATCAAGTAATTCAGAGATGTGTTACAAAGGAAGAAGCAAGCAAAATCCTAGAACATTTCCACTCAGGACCTTTAGGAGGACATTACGGCGGGATTAAGACAGCACATAAAACGCTTGAATTAGGTTTTTATTGGCCAACTCTATTTAAAAATGCCAACAGGCATGTTGCTTAATGGGACAAATGCCAAAGAATAGGTAATATCTCTAAACGCGATGAAATGCCTCAAATGTATATGCTACCATGTGAAATATTCGATGTATAGGGTATTGATTTTATGGGTCTATTTCCTAGTTCATTTGGAAATAAATACATCTTAGTAGCAGTAGATTACATGCCAAAATGGGTGGAAGCTCAAGCTTTACCTACTAACGATGCTAGAGTAGTAGTGAGGTTTCTTAAGAAACTCTTCTCTCGATTTGGAACACCCAAAGCAATTATTAGTGATAGGGGTACTCACTTTTGTAATACTCAATTTGATAAAGTCTTAAAGAAATATGGTACACCATAGAACAGCTACCCTTTATCATCCTCAAACCAGTGGACAAGTAAAAGTAGCAAATCGAGAACTTAAGCGTATTCTAAAGAAAATAGTAGAACCAAATAGTAAACATTGGGCATTAAAAGTAGAAGATGCTTTATGGCTCTATAGAACAGCTTTTAAAACTCCCATAGGAACATCCCCATACAAACTTGTCTACAGAAAAAGTTGTCATCTACCATTTGAGTTAGAGGAAAAAGCTTTTTGGGCTATAAAATTTTTAAATTACGATCTTAAAACTGTAGGTGAAAAAAGGATGATGCAGTTGAACGAGCTTGACGAATGGCAAGCTAATGCCTATGAGAACTCGCGACTATATAAAGAGGTAACAAACCGACGCCATGATGCTCGTTTAAAACAACTGAAGCAATTCGAAGTAAGAGATTTAGTCCTGCTATACAATTCAAGGTTAAAATTATTTCTTGAAAAGCTGAAATTAAGATGGTCAGGCCCATTCGTAATCAAAACTATTTTTCCCTACAGAACAATAGAGGTAACTCATCCAACTCGTGCATTCAAGGTAAATGGTCAGTGACTGAAAATTTATAATGGTGAAGATTTTAGGGATTTGAGAGAGGAACTTTGGTTCCGTGAACCTTCATTTAAAAGTGAAAACAGGGTAAGTCTAGCTTAAGACTTTAAAAGAGCACTTCTTGGGAGGCAACCCGAGCACTAACTTCACTAATATCATATTTTCGACTTTTAGCACTTAACTACAAATTAACCAATTTAACAAAGTGCAGGTTTCCTTACCACATGGCCTTCACACGGGTGTGGTCGTGGCCGTATGGATACCACGAGCGAGCACACCGACATGGCAGAGGCCGTGCAGACTAAGGAAAAAGACCCAACACACAGGCTACGACAAAACACCACGAACGTGCGATTAGGCCGTGTTTAAAACTGAGTAAATGGCGCGTGACACGCCCGTGCCCCATAACCGTGGACAAACCTGTCGAATCAACATGGGCGTGGCGACCTGAATAATAGGCATGGAAAAATGAATGAACCATTGCGTGGCCATGCGATACGGCTGTGTGACATGTCACGCCCATGAAACACGTGCATGGGGATGTACCAGAGCTAAAAATTTTATTTAAACCACCTACTCCCCTTCTCACCTAATCTTCATTCCCTTCTTCCACAACCTTTACACTCTCCTCCCTTTTCATTTTCCTCCTTTATTTTCCAAAATCTTGATCTACACTTCATCCATGTCAAAGAAATGGAAGGATCCTTCCCAGTCTCCCTATGCAAGACCGATCTATATAAGTTCATGCCGGCCGCTTCATTAACTCAACAGGAAAATGACCTTTGAGTCCATTTATTTTCTCTTTTTCTTTTCTCTTCTCCTTTATTTTGCTTATCTTTATTTCTCTTATACTAAGTCTATTTTATTTTATTTTAGTTTCTTGGTTTTAGGTTCTTCAGGCTGCTTGGGAATCACACACCACGGCCTTAGAAATCACACCCACCTCGCGAACCATCTAACAATAAGGACCTTTCAGTCCATTAATCATTTCTTTTAGTCTTATTTCACTTTTTATGCTCTTTCTTTTTGTTTTTATTTTCTTTAAATATATAATTTGTATATTTAGAATTATTCTTATTATTTCCTGGCTAACTCTTCACGAGATTCCCAATTTCTTCATCAAGCGCAGGAATTAGAGGCGCCCCCTCCAACTTATCTTTCACCTCCAAATCAAGTTTCCACACTTCCAACTCAAGGAATCCATCCAAAAATTCAAGAAGTTTCACTTCTCTCCCTATCTTATGATATTATTATTATTTCATAGTTATCGATCTTTGTACATTGAGGGCAATGTACATCTTAAGTGTAGGGGTTGAAAATTTATTTAGAAAAGTTAAAACTTTTTGCATTATTCTCAAATCCCTGAATGATATTTTGTCTGAAGTAATTTTCTCATATCACTAATTAGAATGAAATTCCTGTTGATTTATGATTTTTTATTGATATGTTTCGGATTAAGTCATTGATAATTATACAGTGATGGTTTAGACTTTATACTAGAGAATCAAGCATGATGAGTCTATTTTCAAAAAAAATAAAATTTTGTTAGCTTGTCTACCTGAATCTATTTATTACCTTAAAGTTTAAAATTTACATGGTTGTCATAAAAAACCCATAATTTTTGTGAGATTTTGAACCTTCTAAAGCATACATTCTTTTCGTGCTCACTTTGTTAATTATGAGTGTGTCAAAATTGATTTGTTATTTTAAAACTTGCTTTGATTATACATGTCGAGACCACATCTTTGATTTGATATACTGAGATGATAAAGGCACTTAGGATTTAACCCACTTACTCCACTAAAATCCTACCCTCACAATTAACCCTTAGTGAAGCCCTTTGATTCTAACAACCCTTTTTATTGATTCACCCACTAATATTAACCCAAAACCCATCTTGTATTTGTTATCACCATTCTTCTTGACTACCCTTCTATTGAGACTTGATTTAATAAGTTACCTAATTATTTTATTTCAGTAGTTGAATTCATCTTATATTATGTACTTATTTTGATTTGTTCTTAAAAAAATTTGAAGTATATTCATTATTAGTTCTGTGATTAAGTGAGCTTATACATTTAAATTCAACATCGTGAAGAAGAAGCTCGTATTATTAGTATTTCAAGTTTTCAATTAATGTAATTATTCAAGATTAGTTCATTTTTCTAGTTAGGTGGTTTGTTAATTCAATCTTGATTTTAACCCTTTCATTCAGCCTTCATCCACACCTTTAACCTAAGCACCGTTACAACCCATTTAAAAACCTTTTAATTTGTGTATCATCTCATTTTACAGTGGTGGAGATTTGATTTTCATGCAAGCCTATGGGATTAACTTTTCATGTTTGACTTTTAAGAGCTTAATTTTGAACCTTAAACACTTTGAGTGATTTGAGTGAATCTTTAGTGAGGATGTCAACTCTTGTCATTTTTGAATTAAAGGTAACTATTTAGATAAGGGGAAAACCTATATTTTTCGTGCTACAAACTTGTGACTTTGATTGTTTGAATCTTTAGGACTCTTTGACTTAAATTATCCATGTACAAATTATCTAAGAATTATGATGAAACATTATCAATGAATATTATGAATTGAGGAAGTTTTTTTTTAATTGTAAGTTGAGAAATTTGCTTGAGGAAAAGCAAAAGCTTAAGTGTGGGGGTATTTGATAAACCATAATATACACATATTTTAATCCCACATTTAGCATACTTTTGGATGATTTATCCCTTTAATTATGGAAGTAGGTGCTTCTAATCCTTTGCTTTTATGTTTTATACTTAGGAGAGCACCGGAGGATGAAAAGAATGAGAAACAGGCCGAAAACAGAGAAAATGGGCCAAAGTACGAATTTCACATGGCCTAGACCCCGAATCACACGGTCGTGCCTCTTTAGCAAGACCGACCACGACCTATAACTCGAATTACACAGGCGTACCACACGAGCGTGTCCCTGCCACAGCAAAGATGAGTTCCATTCAGATTAAGGTACTTAGAGGCAAAGAAAGACATTCCAAAAGCCTATATAAACACCCTAGAGGCCAACCTTCAAGGGGGCATTCAGCTAGGCCAAAGAGCCAAGCCAGAGGGGCCGAATTGTGGGATTCACTCGAAGAAAGGTAGTCAATTCATCTCAAGAAGCCAGAATCATACTCAAGACTGAGGATCTCTTCTTCAATTCCTTCAGGGGGTCTTAGGGTTTTCTTTATATTTTGTTTTATATTTTCTTATGAGATGTTTTCTTTTATGATTATGAACTAAACCCCTCAAATACCTAAGGGGGATGAAACCTAAGACAGATCTTGTTATTGTTTTCTGAGCTGTATGATAAATACTTGATTTGTTCTTAACTATGTGTTCTTAATTCTTGTTTTGATATTTCAGGATATTGATTCAGGCGTTTATGCTCTTAGGAAGAGGAGGAATAGACCCTATCTAAAAGTAGATCTAGCATAGTTAAGCGGAGTTGATCGCAACCCTAGAGATAGGATGACGAAAATCTACCGGATTAGGGTCAAACCTAATATGGGAGTCCATAGATCGAGTTAATGCAATTCTAAGGGTTTTATTAGAAAGAGATTTAAATTAATCAACCTAGGGCTAGACGTTAGTAGCCTCGAGAGAGGTATTAATATAAATTAGGGAATCCTACAGATCAAGTCAAGTGAATAAATCGTCTGGTTCAGAGTTAAATAACAAGTGAAGTCTAGGTGGATTCTTCCTCGGGTATTATCTTAATCAATTGGTTTTTCCAACAAGTATTTCCACAATTCATTCTCTTTGTCTTAGCATCTTTAGCTTGGTAGTAGTTAACTTTAGATTAGATAACAATTCCTTTAATTCTTAGGTTAAATAATAAGAAGAAAGTTAGTATTAGTACTTTTAGTTCCTTTGGGTTTGAGAATCTAGTCTTGCCACTAAACTGTACTACTGTTCGATAGGTGCGCTTGCCTCAAGTCGTTGTCACAATTAGTTTTTAGGCTAGATCATTCATATTATAAATTTTTAAGACTCCGACACACGATCAATTAGACGTTACGTTGCAACATGGGGGAGCCGATATCGCAACATAGAGAGTCAAATGGAAAAAGTGAGGAACTACTTTTAAGGTCACGACACAAGCTTAGAGTGTCGCGACTTACCCCTAAAGACAGCTGTAGAGGAGTAGATTGGCCGCTACGTCACGACACAAATCTTGGTGTGTCACGACATCGACTCTGTGATAGGAATAAAACATAAAGCAGGGGCGTTTTAGTCTGTACAATCGACTTTAAGCTCGAAAATGTCAACTAACCTAGGGTTGAGGACAACAACCACCTAAAGTCTATAAATAGACTTCTCTGGCACACATTATAGACATCTTTCAATTAGCTTAGATTTTCTCTTTAGGTTTAACAATTGTTTTCTTTCTTTCTTAAGTTTTCATAGTTTTAGTTATTTGCTTCCTTTAAGAGATCTGATTGTAAAGGAGATCAACTTCTGTGGATTCGTGCTTATATTCAATATTAATCAATCTTTTCTTAAAATCTCTATTTTAATCCATTTCCTATTATTAATTATTTATTTTCCTTTATGTTGTTTATGAAAGCCATGAGGGACTGATTCTTCTATAGGGGATTAGTGAGTGGAAGCATGATCTATTAACTATTTTGTAGGGTTACTCAATAGACCAATTCTTTAGGAAAGGAAGAATGTGAAACAAACCCTAGGCCTGACAACCCTGGGAAGTCATCAAGGTGAGAATTAACCCAAAATTGGTATTTCCTATCATTGAACACCTTGAACCAAAACCAGTTTGGACTGTGAGGTCAGAAGATAAGTAGTTCTTGCTGACTCATTATGTTAGTGGAAGATCAAAAAATCTTGCTAGGGTAGCGGCTAGTTGGTTGACGAGGGACACTAGACGATAGTTGATTGGGATTGTTGAAGCGAGCTAATCACCCATCTTCAGATTTGATTCACTTTCTTCTTTATATCTCTTAAAATTTAATTTATTTTATGTTATTTTACTTTATTTAAGAAACCCTAAAATTATCTTTTATTTTACTTCCGTGCTATAACTGACTCTTAAGTATTAATTAGATCTTTAATTATTTAGGTTAAGATTGATTTAGTACTCGTCTCCCATGGGTACAATTCTCGAGTACTCACCTACTTCATTGTAAAATCAATATTACAACTCAACCCGTATACTTACGGATACCGCCTCATAACTTTCTATTTTATTGCAATATACCATAGTATAGATGTTAGTACGATCAAGGCGGTCAAGTTGTTGGCATCGTTATCGAGGAGGTAATGTCACTGGATTGATTTTAATTTTCGCTCTTAAAAGAATAATTAGGAAATTTCTCAGTTATATATATGATTTTATTTTATTTTACTAATCTCTTTCTTTTGGGTTTGGTGTATGACTCACAGTAGAGGCACACCTATTATAGTAACCACAGATCCAGAAAGAATAATCTGAAGAAATCATCGACAACAGCAGCAAATACAAGATCCACCACCACCAGTTACAGTTAAAGTACCACGTAACAATCCATTATTTTGCAACGCTGATGATAATGCCCTATGAGACCCACTAGCACCACAGTTATCTAAAAATATGCAAATGGCTCGGAATGAGAGGACTCTAAGGGATTATGCCCTACCAAGCCTAAACATGGTTCAGAAACGTATAGCAAGGCCGACGATTACAGCCAATAATTTTGAGATCAAACTGGCAATGATACAAATGATCCAAAATAATCTGCAATTTTGGAGAACTATGACAGATGACCCTAATAAGCATTTAAAATGATTTCTCCAACTTTGTGATACTTTTAAGTATAATGGGGTCACTGATTACGCTATTCGTATTTGGTTGTTCTCCTTTTCATTGATTGATAACATCTTTTCTTGGTTAGACTCATAGGCACCAGGATCTATCACGACGTGGTATGAACTCATTGGAAAGTTCTTACAAAAGTTCTTTCTAATTAGCAAAGTAGTTTACCTAAGAAGAGAGATTTCTATTTTTAGATAGATGGAGGGAGAAAGTTTCTCTAAGGCATGTGAAAGCTTTAAAATATTGATTCAAAAATGTCCGCGATAAGGATTTCCTGAGTGGATATGACTCAGTATTTTATAACAGGTTGGATGCAAATGCATGATCTAGACTAGACAGAGCAGCAGTAGGGCCCTTATGAATAGGATGTATGAGGATGCGTACGAAATTATTGAAAATATGGTATTAAACTCCTATCAGTGGCCAATTGAACATTTTACATATGGCCAGAAAACCACTACGGTCAAAGCTATTCAAAAAGATGATAAGTATTAGTAGATAATGGATAGATTAAATTGTATTGAATCTACTTTTACACCGTCTATGTATAAAGGAGAGAAGCCACTCTTCCATTATATCAACAATCCTGACGAGGATGTGAAGTACATTGGGAATAGAGGTGGAAACCCTTATTTGAATACATATAATCCTGGTTAGAGTAATCACCTGAAATTGACATGGGGAGAAAACCAAGGAAGAGGTAACAATTCAAATCAAGTTAAAAATACTAATTACCAACCTACTTATTTATAGAAACCCCAGAACCGAACGACCCCAAGTGACCATACAACATATGGTCAACGTCTGGATAGAATTGAGGAAGAGATGTATTCAATGAGAACAGATGTCAAACAAGTGCAATCTGAGTGCACCAAATCAACAAGAACATTGACTAAGCTCGAGGGTCAAATGAATCAATTGATAAGCATGATGGGTGATATCATGAGATAAATTGGCTCAAGCATCCCTAGTAGCACGAAAGATAATCCATGGAGGGAAGGTAAAGAGCATGTGAAAGCTATAGCACTTAGATCGGGTAAGGTACTGAGTAGCCCAGAAATACCTGTAACATCCTGAAATAGGGCCTAAACAAAATAGTGGTTGTGAAACCATGAATCCAAGCTATAAAGTTTATTACGATTAATTATTACGATTTACCGAGTGATTAAATACGTGTTAAAGTATTGATAAGAAATTTTATTGATTTCATGCTTAAATTGCCTATAAGGACTTGTTTGCAAAAGTTGCTAAATAGGGGTTCTAATTTATAGAGTACTTGATTGAAATGGGGGTTTGAAGTAGGTGTCCTTAAATGGTAATAAGACCATTATATTTTCATGGACAAAAATTGACATATATAGGTAGAAAGAAACAAAGTTTTTAATGAAGGGTAATTTACTCATTTGGTAATAAAAAGAAATTAAAAAGGGAAAAAGATGGAAAAATATGCTCATCTTCTTCATTAGGCTGAATTTTCAAGTGTTCACCATAGCTAGGGTTTGTTTCAAGCTTCCAAGCTCCAAAGTAACTGATTCCAAGCCCCGTTTTTATTGTTCTTTACATTTTTGAAGCCCCAGTAGCTCGGTTTAGCTTATTCTATCAATAATTCATGCTAGGGTTCATATTTGGAAAAATACACATAGGTGAAATGTGTTTATTTTGATGTTTTATGATGGAATATGAAGTCTGAATTTATGTTAAACAACTTTTGCTAACTGATTTTAACTGAAAACGAGTAAAATGGCTTAATTGGTAAAAATACCTAATGTTCATAAGTACATGTTAGAGTGAGAATTTGATGTTGTCATACAAGGGAAAAATGTTCAGAATGCCATAAAACATAATAATAAGGGATAAAGTATAATTTTTGAGCTTTGGGGAAAATGTGTAAATATGTAAAAGTTTAGTAGCAAAATTATAATTTTTCCAAAGTTAGACTTAAGGACTGTTTTGATAAATGTGAGTATTAAAAAAGCTAAATTTGCTATTATAGATCAAGAAGAATGAAATCTAGAGTTAGATTGGGGAAAGAAAAAGATAATGGACTAAATCGATATAGTTTATTGTATTTTGTTTCGAGGTAAGTTTGACGTAAATAAATGCAATATTCTATTATTTTACATTTGATACTATTAAATTCTAGCATTTACATATTTATTCTATAAATTTATCATTTAAAGACTCAAGCATGTATTGACGAAGAAGCAATCTCAGAATGTCCCGGTTGAACCTTAAGAATGTGTAGGATACAAATGTCATGACATTAGGGTTTAAGGAAATCATGTAAGACCATGTCAAGACATGGCATTGATAAGTTACTATAAGGCAAAGGTCCCATGTAAGACCATGCCAAGGCATGGAATTGGTGAATTTATAAGGCAAAGGTCCCATGTAAGACCATGCCAAGGCATGGCATTGGTGAGTTCATAAGGCAAGGATACCACGTAAGACCATGTCAAGACATGGCAATGGTTAAGTTTCACAAGGAAAGGTACCCGTGTATCCTTAGTATTCCAAGTGGTTCAACGGGAAATTTAAAGAGTATACCAAAGGAAAGGTAAGACAAGTTCAAGCTAAAAAGGTACAGGTAAGAATTTAAGACTTAAGTATATTAAGTTAAAGGCTTAAATAATTTTGGTAAGAAAAGAATATGATAATGCATTAAGAATGTTGTTATTTATTTGCATGCAAACTTACTAAGCTTAATGCTTACTCCCATTCCTTTCTTTCTTTTCATAGTTTTACAAGCCAACTCAGGGATCGTAAGGACGTCGGAGATTGTTACACACTATCAAACACTACAGCAAAATAGACTTTTAGCGGCATTTTTTTTGGCATTTAGCGGCATTTATAAGCGCCACTAAAAGTGTTTGCGGCGCTTTTCTAAGGATCACAAAAAATGCCGCCAATACAACCGTCGAAAATTTTTGTGGCGTTTATGGGAAAAAATGCCGCTAAAGACCATGACTTTTAGCGGCGTTTGTGAGAAAAGCGCTGCTAAAGACCATGGCCTTTAGCGGTGCTTCATTTACAAACGCCGCTAAAAGTCATGGCCTTTAGCGGCGTTTTTGGGGAAAGCGCCGCTAAAAACCATGACCTTTAGTGGCATTTTTCGAAAAGAGCCGCTAAAAGTTGTGGCCTTTAGCGGCGCTTTTCCAAAAAACGCCGCTAAAGGTCGTGGTTTTTTCGGCGCTTTCCCCAAAAACGTCGCTAAAGGTCATGGTTTTTAGCGGCGCTTTTCTGAAAAATGCCGTTAAAAGTCGTGGTTTTTAGCACGCGTTTACCAAAAATGCCGCTAAAAGTCGTGTTTTTTAGCGGCGCTTTTCCCAAATACACCGCTAAAAGTCGTGGTTTTTAGCGGCACTTTTCCCAAAAATGCCGCTAAAGGTCGTGGTCTTTAACGATGCTTTTTTACAAATGTCGCTAATTTGTATAGATTTCTGAAGTATAATTTTTAATATTATACCCTCCCGCACTAAAACCAACCAATAATAAAGATATAATTCCAACCCAAAACAAGCAAATTTAGCATAAAAATCACACCAAATACATTAATTCTAAATGATACTTGAAATTTAATAAATTAAATGAATGATAACTGAAAATATTGTAACAATAATGTTAAATGTAATAATGTCAAAACATTCTTACAACGAGAAACTAAATGCCTAAGATGGCGGTTTCGCGACTCATCAAACATCTGCATCATATGTCAAGTGGTCTTTGGAGCTCTTCGTACTTTTCGTTTCGCTCTGCTAGCATCGATGTCGCCTCTGCCTCCCTCGCATTGCCATTTGCCTCTCTCTTCTTCTTCTTGCCTCCCTTCTTTGCGCCGCTTCTACATCCGCTCTAAATAGTTCTTTGGAGTTCTTCATATTTTCTTTGAACATCGCAATTTGTTGCCTCGCTCAACCGTGCTCTCTTGCATCTCGAGCTATCCGGTTTTGTAGCCTTTGAACTTCAAAGACGAGATTGACCTCGAAGGCATGTATCTGCTGGGCCGAATCCAAAATATTGGGCCTGGGTAACACGGATCCTTTAAATCGAACCCGACCATACCTTTCAAGACTAAAAACATCGGTGATAATTCTATTAAAAATATATCAAGATTAATGAACTACCGATGGAAGCGATCGTACCTTCGGGACCCAAAACATCTGTAATAATTCTATTATCAATCTTCTCAAGATTAACAGAACTATCAGTCGAAGCAGCCGCTTCATATTCCACCTTCTTCTCCTTTAGTTTATCCTAATAAATCAATGAAAGAGTTAGAAACGAAATATATAAATAAGAAAGAATGCAACATAATTTAACATTATAAAATTAAAACTATAAACGATGAATTAAACTATTATAATTAAACATTAAAAATATTTATAAAAATAAAATTTTATTAAGTAAATATACCAAAATTTCTGCAGACTTGGATGTCACGGAGATCCATCCTTCTTTCTATGCGTAATGTCAAAAAGTGAACGTCTAACTTTTTGACCATCGAAGTTTCCTACATTTTAGCGAAAAATATAATTTAATAGTATAAAGTAATTAATATTTGACTGAAATAATAAATTATAATACCTCGGCCTCAGTTACACAAGCAAAACTATAACACCCCAAACCCGGTCTATACGTTAAGACGAGATTTGGTTTGTTACATAGATCGAACTATCTTAATAATTTAGATGAATCAATATTTCAAAACCTTTTGAAATTTGAGTTTAATAAAACCAAGAGAAATAATTTTAAGTTTGATGTATTTGAGAAACATAAGTTGAAAATCTCGTCATTAAATTTTTAATTATCAAAACTCTAAAGAAATTTTTTTATAAGAGTTCAAAGTATTTGGAAATAAGAATAGTTAAATAATCTCGTATGTTTGAAAACCCAAAATATTTTAATAAAATATTATATGATAAACATAAGCCCATATTAAAATATCCAAAACATAATTGAAATCCATCCACACATAAAAACCATAAAATAATAATAATAGAGGCCTTATTACATCAAACCCAAAATGGCAATTTAAAGAAAGTACTTATTAAAGTTCAAAGTTTATTTAACCCATGTTTGCAGTATCGCCTCCACGAAGTCATCCTCGGCCCAAGTCCACGTCAATTTCCATTACCTGAGATGAAAAATTTGAGGGGATGAGTTACTCGTAACTCGATGTATAACTCACTTACTTTATCCATTGGGCGGATCATCAAATCATTATTTTGGGCTTGAGCCCATCAATGATTTAACAATATAAATAATGAGATGCATGCAAATAATGAAATTTCCCACCCAAACCTAATTTCCATCTACTACACACCACCCGTACCAACCATCACACCTGTGGGGATCAAGTCAACCCACCCCGCCAAACACACCAATCGTGGGCATAAAGCCATTTTATATTTGTGGCAGAGCCACCGAACTAGATTGTGACAAAGTTACCGAACTAGAGGCATTGAGCCATTAAAATATTTGTGGCAGAGCCACCGAACTAGAGGCAATCAGCCATTTAATTATTTTGTAGCAGAGCCACCGAACTAGATTTTTGGCAACAGGCCTTTCTTCTCTTCATCGTTAATCCCAACCCATGCAACATGTATGCAAAATAGTCTATGTACATATGATGATTTTATCAAAAAGGCCCAATTTACATAAGAGTCAATATTTCAAGTTTTTATTAAGGCCCAAAAATTTCAAAATAACATTTAGCCCATTTAGCAATTTAGCATCTAGCAAAGAGTTCGGCCCATTTAACAATTTGTCAGGGTTTTCGGCCCATTTAACGATCTAGCAGAGATTTCGGCCCATTTAACAGTCTATCAGGGATTTCAGCCCATTTAACGATCTAGCAAAGATTTCGGCCCATTTTACTATCTAGCATACTTATCGGCCCATTTTACGATATAACATATTTTCGGCCCAATTTTACGATCTAACACATTTTTCGCCCATTTTACGATCTAACACATTTTTGGCCCATTTTACTATCTAGCATACTTATCGGCCCATTTTACGAAGACATAAAAATTTACATTTTACCAACTAACTCATCGAGGGCATTTTCGTAATTTTCACAATTTTAACCGTTTTCAGGTAATTTCACCAAAATATCAATTATTACGTATTATACCGATTTTGTCATTTTTACAATTTTACTCAATACTACGGATAACATCTATCCCGAGAAAAGTGTGAAGTTACACACCTTGATATCGTGAGTACTAAACCTTCCCGCTCGTCAACACCTAAACGTAATACGAACCATTAGAACACTATCATTTATCAAAAATTTACTATTGGTATACGATCTAAATCCTTACCCCTTTGATTTTGAACCACTTCTATTTTTGGTTTCTCCTCGTTTGTTGATTCGTTGCCTGATGAGAATCCACAAACGTACAAAGGCTCGGGAGTACGAACTACTTCAAATAATTGATTCTCCTCGGTTGATGGTCCGCAACCCGGTGGAAAATCTCAGATTCCCGAAATAGCCCTTCGTTTATATTTAGGGGGATTTGTGGAACCGCCCCTCTTTCGAAGACTATGGACTGCCCTTTTCTTCCCTATCTTGAAAGTCTCTAAAGATAGTCCGACTATAAATATTGAAATATGGCTAACGATTTGTAAGGTTTGAGATTTGGCTTACCATGATTTATCTTCGTTCCTCGAGAAACGATCGAGCGATTGCGTCCCTAAAATGAAATCGATTAATACTAACTTTACTAATGAATATGAATCCCTAAAAGAAAAAAAAACTCCTTACCTTGATTCTTGAAATCGATTCCAAAGTTCCAAAATTCTAAAGATCACCTTGAGTTTCTACCCTCCAAAATCTCACTAATATCCACGATTGAAATAGAAATTAAGTAAGAAGAATTCGGTTATGATTAAAGGAAATCGGTTGTGATCAAAGAAAATGAAAGAAATTTTGAACAAGAATGAGTTAACATTCGGCCATGGATAAAATAAAAGGTAAAAGTTTGTTTGAGAATTCTTTTTGTAAAGAGAAAGAGATGAAGAAGGGTAAAAGAACATATGGTGTTTATGTTTGGATTCTTTTCAAGAACGAAAGATGAACAAAGAATTGAAATTGGAGGCTTGTGTGCATTCGACAAGGGTGAAAGAAAAAGAAAAAGATTAGCCTTCTTTGTGTGATGATGGTTTCGGCACTAGGGGAAAAGTTTTTTTAGAGAATAGGTAAAATAAGACCTAAATGGTCAAAAATCGAATGACCAAAGGAAAAGAGAACAAAAATATTGTTTACCTTTGTCCAAAAAGCATTCGGCTAAGGGGAGGAAATTTGAGAGAAACAAGCTTTGAGAGGAAAAAGAAAAATTAACAAATGACCGAAAGAGGAAGATGTGCCCAACTAGCCCCTAATTCATCTAAATGCCTTCAAAATTTCGGCCAGCCCCTTGCCCAAAAACCGTCCAAGTACTTGGCTATCAAAGACCAATTTTTGCCACCCTTTCTTTCCATAGCACACTCCCCAATTTAAGCCATTTGTTCCCCTTACTTACCTTATCCTATTGATTTCTTTCCACAACTTAAATATTTCCTTAATCCTTTAGCCATCATACCAAAAATAAAGAAGTCAAACTTGCCATGTTTGCTTCTTGGCCGACACTTGATAGATGAAAGCAAAAAAATAAAAATTTTCAAGTTGCAAGCTAGGAGATTTGAACCTCTTCCCTCATGTCTAACTCATGGAGCCATCACCACTATGTCATTAACTCATCTTATGCCATCTTTTAGTAATTAATTAATTTAAGTCTCAAGATCACCTAATTTTCTTTACTTTAAAATACACTTAACTAATATTTTATTCTAACTCCAAGTAAACCCGAACTAACATTTAGCAACATAATGGTACTCAATTATTTAGGATGTTACAATTCTACCCCTCTTAAAAAAATTTCGTTCTCGAAATTTACTCGATTAAAGAGGTGAGGATATTGTTGCCGAATTGCATCCTCGGGCTCCCACGTAGCTTCCTCCGCTCCGTGATTACGCCATAAAACTTTGACCAACAAAGACTGCCTTCTTTCTTAGCACTTTAACATCCGGCCTAAAATTTCCACGGTTCTTCTTCAAAAGACAAGTCTCAATTTAATTCCACTTCCTCTACCTAAGACTATATGAGATGGATCGATCTATAGCGCCTCAAAGATGGAAACATGGAAAACATTATGAATTTGATTCAACTCCAGTGGTAATTCAATCTGATAAGCCACTGGACCAACACGCTTCGTCACACGATATGGTCCGATGAATCTAGGGCTCAACTTGCCCTTCTTTTCTAATCCGAAAATTTTCTTCCAAGGTGAGACCTTCAGAAAGACCTGGTCTCCCACAGCAAACTCGATATCCTTACGCTTTAGGTCAGTATACGATTTCTGTCTATCCGAAGCTTCCTTTAATCGTGCTTGAATAACTTTTACCTTTTCCTCCGTTTTAGATATCATCTCAGAACCCAACATCTGCCGTTCGCTCAATTCAGTCCAACAAGTAGGAGTATGGAACTTACGATCATACAATGCCTCATAGGGTGCCATCTGAATGCTAGACTGATAGCTATTGTTATACGTGAATTCTGCCAATGGTAGGAAATCCTCCCAACTACCTCTGAAGTCGATCACACATCCCCTTAACATGTCTTCCAATATCTGAATTACTCTTTCCGACTGACCATCAGACTGAGGATGAAAAGCCGTACTGAAATTCAACTTTGTCCCCAAGGCTTCATGTAGAACTTTCCAAAATCGTGATGTAAATCTAGGATCCCTGTCTAATATAATAGACACTGGTACCCCATGTAACCTCACGATTTCAGATACATACAGCTTAGCCAATTTTTGTAATGAGTAATCCGTACGAACCGAAAGAAAATGAGCAGTCTTTGTCAAACTATCAACTATTACCCATACCGAATTTTTCTTAGTAGATGTTAAAGGTAACCCACTAACAAAATCCATAGTTATCCGCTCCCATTTCCAAAGAGGAATCTTTACCGGTTGTAACAAACCTGGCGGTAATTGATGCTCCGCCTTCACTTGGTGACAAGTCAAACATTTTCCTACAAACTCAGAAATCTCACGCTTCAACCCCGCTACCAATATCGTTTCACGGAGATCTCGATACATCTTATTTCCTCCGGGGTGCATAGCATAAGGGCTACTATGCTCCTCCCGTAGAATCATTTGTCTCAATTCTGAGTCTTTAGGCATACAAACCCTTCCACGAAAGCACAGTACTCCATTCATGTTTATACCAAAATCCTCTATTTCACCCCTTTCAACCTGTTGAAATAAAAGTCCCAACTTTTTATCTGATGTCTGCTTTTCCTTGATTTGTTCCAACCACAGAGGCTTCACCTGAAGTTCTGCTAACAAACTACCATCCTCATACAAACTTAAATGACAAATATTGCTCTTAAATCGACATCGCCATTTAACTTAATGCGTCACTACCACGTTAGCCTTTCCAGGATGATATTCGATTGAGAAATCATAGTCCTTTAATAATTCCACCCATCTTATTTGTCTCAAATTCAACTCCTTTTGGGTAAGGAGGTACTTAAGACTCTTGTAATCCGTGTAAATGATAGACTTCTCACCGTAGAGATAGTGCCTCCAAATCTTTAAAGCAAAGACCACCGCAGCCTAACTCCAAATCATGAGTAGGGTAGTTTACTTGTGCGGTCTCAATTGACGAGAAGCATATGCCACCACCTTTTCATTTTGCATCAGCACACAACCCAATCCCGTGTGAGATGCATCACAATAAACAGTAAATTTCTTTCTAGCCTCCGACTGAATTAAAACGGTGCTTCCGCCGTAATCTTCTTCAATTTCTCAAACTTTCTTATTATTTTTCACCAAATATACAGTAACTCCTTCCGCAACAGCTTTAGTTAGGTGCAAAGAATCAACGAAAACCCTCAACAAAGCGCCTATAGTAACCCGCCAATCCTAAGAAACTCAATTTCAGCCACCGACTTTGGTGGTTTCCAATCCAAGATGACCTCAATCTTCCGAGGATCCACCTTATTCCTTCACTAATACCACATGACCCAAGAAAGTCACTTCCTTTAGCCAAAATTTGATTTATCGAATTTGGCATAAAGTTGCTTATCACGAAGTAGTCAGCAATACTATACGCAAATGCGTGTCATGCTCCTCATCATTTCTTGAATAAACCAAAATGTCATCTATGAACACCACCACAAACCGGTCTAAATATGGTTGAAAGACTACCATCATGTCCATCAATGCGGTGATGCATTGTTAACCCAAACGGCATTACTACAAACTCATAATGTCCATAACGAGTTCGAAATGCCATCTTATAAATATCCGCTTCTTTCACCTTAAGTCGGTGATAACCCGATCTCAAATCAATTTTGAGAAAATCAAGCTCCCTTCAATTGATCAAACAGTCATCAATTCTCGATAGAAGGATACATATTCTTGATCGTCAATTTATTCAATTGTCTGTAATCAATGCACATACGCATCGATCCATCCTTCTTCTTCACGAACAAAACTGGTGCTCCACATGGAAACACACTTGGTCGAATAAATCCCCGATCCAGCAATTCTTGAATTTGAGCTTTAAGTCTGGCCAACTCCTTCGATGCCATTCTATAAGGAGCAATAGACACCGGAGCTGCTCCGCAAAAGCTCAATACCAAATTCTACTTCCGATCTAGAGGTATACCAAGAAGTTCATCAGAATACTTCGAAATTCCTTTACCGCTCTCACATCATTCACGGATAACTCTTTTGCATCCAAAGCACAAATGAAAGCTAGGAATGCTTCATACCCTTTGCACTAACTTTTCGCCTTCAACGCCGATACCACGCTTGCCAAGTAATTCCTTCGCTCACCTATCACTATTACTTCCTTATCATCCAAGTTCTTAATGACATCCGCTTTCAAAGACAATCCAAATGCGCCGATGTTTAACCAACCAATCCATGCCTAGAATGAGATCGAACTCACGAAAGGTAATTCCATCAAATTCGCCAAAATACCTCCTCTTGAATTTCTAAGGCACGCCTCTAAATGCTTTATTTACAATACCGATCGTCTAAAGGACTAATTCATCGTCATCTCACTATCGGTAATTTGATTCTAGATTCGTGTTTCAGATATGGCGCTAGCAACATACGAGTGGGTAGAACCAATATCTATTAAAGTAGTAACAGTACATCAAGATGAAGAACGTATCGCTTATTACATCGTGCATTGCCATCCTCATGGCGTCTAACTACATAGACCAATTTTGGTCATCTTGCATCCGTGTTACCTCTAGGACCATTGCCTCGACCGGTGCACCTCGACCACGCCCAAATTTCATTACCACCATGACTGGTCCACGACCTCTCGGTGCTCGCCGAGTACCTCGGCTGTCAGGCATCAAGATACGAACTTCTTGAGTCGATCCATACGTCGTGGGCAATTTCTATATCGGTGATCCATTGAACCGCATTTGTAACAAGCGCCATTTTCCTCCAAAGACTCTCCGTAATGCCTTTTCCCACATTCAAGACAATCTCGACTTTGATTATTAGCTACTGTGTGCTCTACCTCGAGTTGGTTCATCATTCCGAGGCCTCTTCGTAAATCTTTTTGAAGAACCTGACTGCTTTATAACTCTACTGTTTCTAAATCTTTCCCGAATCTGACATTCTGAGTTCTTAGCTTCTTCGACTATCTTGGCCTTCTCCACAAGCGTGGCAAAAGTTATAACTTGTTGTGGGGCAATCAGAACCCTCAACTCATCATTCAGCCCATCCTCGAATCGCATACAATGTTTATGATCCGTTAACACTATTGTTCGAGCATAGCGACTAAAGCGTAAAAACTCAGCCTCATACGTTGCCACTGTCTTACTCCCTTGGACAAGATTCAGAAATTCCTTCCTTCGGGCGTCCACATAACTTGTTCCAACATATTTCTCTTGGAAGGTAGCTTTAAAGAATTCCCAAGTAATCAAGTAGCTTCGGTGCCTTCTCGAACAGTAAGCCACCATTGATACGCCTCGTCTCTTAGCAAAGACACAGCTCCTTTCAATTTCTGCTCGACAGTGCATTCCATATCGTCCATAATCTGCTCCACAACTTCGAGCCAATATTCAGCCACATTCGGCGCTACACCGGAAACTCCTCTAAAAACTTCTGCATTATTTGACTTGAGTCATTCTGAAATTGACCCACGAGTTGTTGGCCCAATTTTAGTTCCAGCGATCCTTTGTAGGACTCGCAGCATTGCTTGTGTCAAAGCATTATCTTCTTCCATATGATCCTGTGATCCCGTCTCACTTACAAGTGACGCAGGTGCATCCATTTTCGGTATATGATGTGGTACTTCAGTTGTAGCACCTCGTCCTCTACCACGGCCATGTCTACCGCGTCCACGACCACGTCCTCTAGAGCTCATGATGACTAATTCGATTTAATCTGATTGCAAGTTTTATGAATTAGAAAATTATTTCAGTGTTTATAAACGGTGTTTTATGAGATTTGAGAGATAAAGTTGTTTTTCGCAACACATCCTATAGTCTCAATCTCTACGATTTTTAACATCTAAAACTAGAAGTTCTAGAGTGTTCCTATGATCATCATAATAATCATTAAGTAATAAATACTTAGTTGACTTGTTGTCGGATACTTGTGGTGCCATACTGATCTTTAAAACATAATTGAAATAATTTTATACAGAAATTATTTATTGAACCCAACCACAGTCGAGTTTTTGAACCTGGCTCTGATACCATTAAATGTAACACCCCAAACCCGGTCTATGCGTTAAGACAAGATTTGGTTTGTTACATAGATCGAACTATCTTAATAATTTAGATGAATCAGTATTTCAAAACCCTTTGAAATTTGAGTTTAATAAAAACCAAGAGAAATAATTTTAAGTTTGATGTATTTGAGAAACATAAGTTGAAAATCTCGTCATTAAATTTTTAATTATCAAAACTCAAAAGAAATTTTTTTTATAAGAGTTCAAAGTATTTGGAAATAAGAATAGTTAAAGAATCTCGTATGTTTGAAAACCCAAAATATTTTAATAAAATATTATATGATAAACATAAGCCCATATTAAAATATCCAAAACATAATTGAAATCCATCCACACATAAAAACCATAAAATAATAATAATAGAGGCCTTATTACATCAAACCCAAAATGGCAATTTAAAGAAAGTACTTATTAAAGTTCAAAGTTTATTTAACCCATGTTTGCAGTATGGCCTCCACGAAGTCATCCTCGGCCCAAGTTCACGTCAATTTCCATTACCTGAGATGAAAAATTTGAGGGGATGAGTTACTCGTAACTCATGTATAACTCACTTACTTTATCCATCGGGCGATCATCAAATCATTATTTTGGGCTTGAGCCCATCAATGATTTAACAATATAAATAATGAGATGCATGCAAATAATGAAATTTCCCACCCAAACCTAATTTCCATCCGCTACACACCACCCGCATTCAACCATCACACTGTGGGGATCAAGTCAACCCACCCCGCCAAACACACCAATCGAGGCATAAAGCCATTTTATATTTGTGGCGAGCCACCGAACTAGATTGTGACAAAGTCACCGAACTAGAGGCATTGAGCCATTAAAATATTTGTGGCGAGCCATTTAACTAGAGGCAATCACCATTTAATTATTTTGTGGCGAGCCACCGACTAGATTTTTGGCAACAGCCTTTCTTCTCTTCATCGTTAATCCCAACCCATGCAACATGTATGCAAAATAGTCTATGTACATATGATGATTTTATCAAAAAGGCCCAATTTACATAAGAGTCAATATTTCAAGTTTTTATTAAGGACCAAAAATTTCAAAATAACATTTAGCCTATTTAGCAATTTAGCATCTTAGGCCCAATTTACGATCTAGCAAAGAGTTCGGCCCATTTAACAATTTGTCAGGGTTTTCGGCCCATTTAACGATCTAATGTAGATTTCGCCCATTTAACGATCTAGCGTAGATTTCGCCCATTTAACGATCTAGCGAGATATCGCCCATTTAATGCTTTATCGTGATTTCACCCATTTAACGATCTAGTAGAGATTTCGCCCATTTAATATCTATCGTGATTTCACCCTTTAACGATCTAGCAGAGATTTCGGCCCATTTTACTATCTAGCATACTTATCGGCCCATTTAACGATCTAACACATTTTTGGACCAATTTTACGATCTAACACATTTTCGACCCATTTTACGATCTAACACATTTTCGGCCCATTTTACTATCTAGCATACTTATCGGCCCATTTTACGAAGACATAAAAATTTACATTTTACCAACTAACTCATCGAGGGCGTTTTCGTAATTTTCATAATTTTAACCGTTTTTAGGTAATTTCACCAAAATACCAATTATTACGTATTATACCGATTTTGTCATTTTTACGATTTTACTCAATACTACGGATGACATCCATCCCGAGAAAAGTGTGAAGTTACACACCTTGATATCGTGAGTACTAAACCTTCCCGCTTGTCGACACCTAAACGTAATACGAACCATTAGAACACTATCATTTATCAAAAATTTACTATTGGTATACGATCTAAATCCTTACCCCTTTGATTTTGAACCACTTCTATTTTTGGTTTCTCCTCGTTTGTTGATTCGTTGCCTGATGATAATCCACGAATGTACAAAGGCTCGGGAGTACGAACTACTTCAAATAATTGATTCTCCTCGGTTGATGGTCTGCAACCCGGTGGAAAATCTCGGATTCCCGAAATAGCCCTTCGTTTATATTTAGGAGGATTTGCGGAATCGCCCCTCTTTCGAAGACTATGGACTGCCCTTTTCTGCCCTATCTTGAAAGTCTCTAAAGATATACGATCATTAGTCCGACAATAAGTAGTGAAATATGGCTAACGATTTGTAAGGTTTGAGATTTGGCTTACCACAATTTATCTTCGTTCCTCGAGAAACGATCGAGCGATTGCGTCCCTAAAACGAAATCGATTAATACTAACTATACTAATCAATATGAATCCTTAAAAGAAAAAAAACTCCTTACCTTGATTCTTGAAATCGATACCAAAGTTCCAAAATTCTAAAGATCACCTTGAGTTTCTACCCTCCAAAATCTCACTAATATCCACGATTGAAATAGAAATTGAGTAAGAAGAATTCGGTTATGATTAAAGGAAATCGGTTGTGATCAAAGAAAATGAAAGAAATTTTTGAACAAGAATGAGTTAACATTCGGCCATGGATAAAATAAAAGGGAAAAGTTTGTTTGAGAATTCTTTTTGTAAAGAGAAAGAGATGAAGAACGGTAAAAGAACATATGGTGTTTATGTTTGGATTCTTTTCAAGAACGAAAGATGAACAAAGAATTGAAATTGGAGACTTGTGTGCATTCGGCAAGGGTGAAAGAAAAGAAAAGATTAGCCTTCTTTGTGTGATGATGGTTTCAGACTAGGGAAAAGTTTTTTAGAGAATAGGTAAAATACGACCTAAATGGTCAAAACTCCAATGACCAAAGGAAAAGAGAACAAAAATATTGTTTACCTTTGTCCAAAAAGCATTCGGCTAAGGGGACGGAATTTGAGAGAAACAAGCTTTGAGAGGAAAAAGAAAAATTAACAAATGACCAAAAGAGGAAGATGTGCCCAACTAGCCCCTAATTCATATAAATGCCTTCAAAATTTCGGCCAGCCCCTTGCCCAAAAACCGTCCAAGTACTTGGCTATCAAAGACCAATTTTTGCCACCCTTTCTTTCCATAGCACACTCCCCAATTTAAGCCATTTGTTCCCCTTACTTACCTTATCCTATTAATTTCTTTCCACAACTTAAATATTTCCTTAATCCTTTAGCCATCATACCAAAAATAAAGAAGTCAAACTTGCCATGTTTGCTTCTTGGCCGGCACTTGATAGATGAAAGCAAAAAAATAAAAATTTTCAAGTTGCAAGCTAGGAGATTCGAACCTCTTCCCTCATGTCTAACTCATGGCGCCATCACCACTATGTCCTTAACTCATCTTATGCCATCTTTTAGTAATTAATTAATTTAACTCTCAAGATCACCTAATTTTCTTTACTTTAAAATACACTTAACTAATATTTTATTCTAACTCCAAGTAAACCCGAACTAACATTTAGCAACATAATGGTACTCAATTATTTAGGATGTTACAAAAACTTCTAGAACCTGCCGTGTACGTGAATTTCTGTTTCTGTCTGCTACTTATTCCAACTCGCTCACGGTCCTACATAATGCAATTTGAATTATATATATAGTAAATACTATAAACCAAATAATTTATAAGATTTTAGAAGTACATAATACCTCTCCTTTTTTTTGAATTCCAAAATCTAACTTGATCTTCCCATTGGTACCTCAACATTCCCTTAGAACATTTCTTAATTTTTCGTCGAGGCTTATGTCTTTCTTAAAATATTGTTTTTGAGCGTGCTTTTATTGTCTCTCCATTTTTACCCAATGTCTTCTTAACATAGTCATGAGACCTCTAAATTAAATCTACCTTGAAGAAAAAAAGTATAAAAAGTTAATATAAATGAAAATTAAATTAAAGTATTATAAAATACATTCACGCTTTGTTACCTTAATATTTTCGAGAGCTCGATTTTTGTTGGCATCGGGCATGTGATGCCATGATTCGTAGTTAATGGGCAACATATTGGCATTTCGTGCTAAAATGCCTAAATAGCCTCCTAACAGTCGAGCTTCAGATCCAACGGGCTGCCCATGATTGTTTCTCCTTACTTTAACACGATCGGTAGGCTCTAAGTCGATAAATCTTTAAGTAATGTACGTCCCCGACCTCTGCTGCGCCCCACCACCTTCACTAAAAATGATATATTATTATATTAAAATTGAAAATGAATCAATAATAAAATTCAACATGCATGTAAAATAAACTTAACATTACTTTCAAATTCTCCGTGCTCGTCATCTATGTCGCAGAGTAGAAGATCCAACAACCGCTTGTTGCTCACTACTATTAGCTTCTTCCGGATTTGGAGTTTCATGGACAATATTTAAATCTCGTAATCGCCTTCTAGGCATTTTTCCGCAATACACATAAAATAGTTCAAAAGTTTAGTAACAAATAACAACAATAATAGGACATTTAAAATAGTTAAATTATATAACATGCCCAACATTAAAATTATAATATTACATATAAATAATAAATCGTAAAATCTTACTAAATCATATTTCAGTAAATATCTTCGTCCACATCTTGATGAACCCATTGAAATTGTTGACTAGTACAAGGGATATTTTCATTTAAGTTTTGTTCTGGAAATGGCAATGTTTCTGATCTTTCGACTATGTCATCTCTACTTCCACTGCCAATGTCGAAGAAGTCTCTAGGGGTGTTTCGAAGTACAACATACCAACCCTCATCAATTGGATCTTTTGAGTAAAAAAACTTGTTTAACTTGAGAAGAAAACACATACGGCTCGTCCATCAGTTGTTTTCCGGTGTGAATTAATCAAGAGAAATTCACTATTGTAAAGCCATATTGATCGTTTTTAATTCCGCGAGCCGTATTCACATCAGCCCAATCACCTCGAAATAAGACAAATTTGCATTTGCCGTAATAATCCAACTCAATGATGTCACTAATAAGTCCGTAATATTCCAAATTCCCTAACGGACATCGTCCCTAGCACTAGCATAACTTGTAATCGAAGAATTAACAACAATTCAACAATTTTGGGTTCTCTCAATCTCTTGCGATACCTTGTATGAAATCAGATCATTGATGAGGAAGCAACTATATCTTTTAACTATTCTGTTTGGACCTTGTGAAAGCCATTTAACGTCGTCATTTACTTTATTCCACTCCAAACCTATTGAGTCAAAAGTAAATCGAGTAATTATGAATGTTATGAGAAAATATTATTACTTGTCAATGAAAATTTCAATTGCATACCATTTGGCTTAACCATTCATGGAATGATTCTCTAACAACTTATTAATTTCTCATCGATTTAATCTTCGAGATCGTGAACGTGCTCTCAATATTTGTTTGTACTCACTATGGTAAAAAGGTTTTACTTTGTTAGAAGACAAACAAATCATAATTGATGAGCATTTATCAAATTGTAGAACGATTCAAATGGTTCCATTGAATCGTGATGAAAAGAACGATCGATGTGCTTGGACCCACGATCTATCATCTAATTCGTAATTTCGACTCGCCGACGGTTCTTCAAACTTTGAAATAAATAAGTTTTGGCCAAATTATGATCTCGTGAGCTGAGCATTTCTACTTGGTCTGTTCATTCTTGTTTCAACATCTTCCAAATATCTCGAACAGAAAGTTATACATTCCTCTACCAAGTAGCCCTCGACAATTGATCCTTCCGGATAACGCTTATTGCGGTAGTATGACTTCAATTTGGAAAGGAACCTAAACACGATATACAACATTATCAAAAGTTGCAAATAAAGGCATTTAGCCGAATGAAGGAATATTTTGCAAATAAAGTAAGATGTTTCAATGGGATACATCCATCGATAGAAAATGGGTCCACCAAGAAGTGCTTCACGCGGGAGATGAATTAACAAGTGCACCATGATAGTGAAGAAGGAAGGCGGGAATATCTTCTCCAGATTGCATAAAGTTAATGCGGCTCGATCTTGTAGTCTCTCAAGTTCTTGAACATTCAAAACTTTACCACAAATGCCTTTCATTATATTTGACAGTTCAATTACAGGAGCCACCACCTTTTTCGACATACAACACCGCATAGCAAGCCGGCGAGAAGTCTTGCATCAATATGTGATAGTCATGCGATTTTAAGCCATATAATCTTCGATCCTTAAGACTCACACATCGCGATATATTTGATGCATACACATCGGGACCTTTATATCCTTCAACACCGTACAAAACACTTCTTTCTCCGTCTTTGACATTGAAAAAATAGCAGGAGGCAACCAATATTTCATATTCGAAAGTGCTCGGGGATAAAGCTCATGCCGAATTCCCATGTGGATTAAATCAAGTCGACTCTGAAGATTATCTTTCGATTTTCCATTGACATTCAAAATAGTTCCAATGATGTTCTCGCAGACATTTTTCTCTATGTGCATGACATCAAGATTATGGCGTAAAATCTGATGCTCCCAATAAGGCAACTCGAAAAAAATACTTCTTTTTTTCCACAAGTCTGCCTCATTAGGATCATCCTCTTTATCAGATTCATCATCATATTCATCCCTAGATCTTCTATTTCTATGTGGGTTTGCTGGTTGATTCATCTTCCCATAAATGAAATTCATATCTTTCAACATTAACAATATTTCGGATCCACCGGTCTGCGAAGGAGCTGGTCTGAACTCTTCAGTACCATCAAACTGAGCACTCTGAAATCTAAATGTATGATTTCTTGGTAACCACCGACGATGCCCCATGTAAGAAAACTTCTTCCCATTATATAACCATTGCGAACATGTCTGCGCAGCACAACACGGACAAGCATAACGTCCCTTGGTGCTCCAACCAGATAAATTAGCATAAGCTTGAAAGTCATTAATAGTCCACATTAATGCCGCACGTAAATTAAAGTTCTCTTTTCTCATTGTATCGTATGTCTGAACACCAGCCCATAGTTGTTTTAACTGGTCAACAAGTGGCTACAAATAGACGTCAATATCATTCCCTGGCCCTTTCTCTCTAGGTATAATCATAGACAAGATAAAAGAAGATTGTTTCATGCAAACCCATGGAGGCAAATTGTAGGGAACAAGCACCACAGGCCAAGTAATCAGACGTTGTGCTCATGAGTTTGTAAGGGTTAAATCCATCGGATGCTAGCCCAAGCCTCACACTCCGAGGATCGCTTGCAAAGCTTGGAAATTTGGAGTCAAAACATTTCCAAGCTAAAGAATCTGCAGGATGCCTTAACAACCCATCATCGGTTCGTCCATCACGGTGCCACGTCATTGATTCGGCTGTCTTCGACGACATGAAAAGCCGTTGAAGCCTCGGTATTAGCAAAAAATACCACAAAATTCTTAACTAGCTGCTTCTTTGAATGTGTATCGTGTTCATCCTCGTTACCGTCCTATGTATTTCTATTAATCCAATGGGATTGGCCGCATACATGACAGCACTGTTGGTTTATGCGGTCACCCCAATACAACATGCAGTCATTTGGGCAACTGTAACACCCCAAACCCGATCTATGCGTTGAGACTAGATTTGGTTTGTTACATGAATCGAACTATTTTTAAATTTTGCAATAAGTTGAAAACTACAATATAAATTTTCAGATTTTAATAAAAATAGAAGAGTATTTGAATTTGATAAATATTAGAAAACATCGGTTGAAAAACATTATTTTATTATCAAAACCTTTAGGTAATTTATTGAAGAGTTAACAATAATAAATATTATAAATGAATTTCATATACTTGAAAGCCCAAATTTATTTTAATAAAACATCATATAATCATAACCCATATTTTAAAAAAAATCCAAAGTATAGTTTAAAAGCAAACACACATAAAATCCATAAATTATTTATAGAGGCCATTATTACAACATCCCAAAATAGTAAAAATAATTATTAAAAAGTTCGAGTTTAAATAACCCATATTTTGCAAGATGGCCTCCACGAAGTCATCCTCGCCCAAGTCCACATCAATTTCCATTACCCGAGATGGAAAAATTAAAAGGGGTGAGTTACTTAGAACTCAATGTGTAACTCACTTACCACCATTATTGGGCCGATCGTCAAGATATTATCTTGGGCTTGAGCCCAATTCAATTCAATATATCATAAAATAAAATAATTTAAAGATGCATGTAAAATGAATTTCCCAACCAAACCTAATATCCATCCGCTAACACCCCTGCACCAACCATCACACCTGTGGGATCAAGTCAACCCACCCCGCCAACACACCAATCGAGGCATTAAGCCTTTTTATGATTGTGGCAAAGCCATCGAACTAGAGGCAAGAGCCATATTTGTGGCGAGAGCCACCGAACTAGAGGCAATAAGCCATAATTGTGGCAGAGCCACCGAACTAGAGGCAATAAGCCATAATTGTGGCAGAGCCACCGAACTAAAGGCAATAAGCCATAATTGTGGCAGAGCCACCGAACTAGAGGCAATAAGCCATAATTGTGGCAGAGCCACCGAATTAGATTTTTGGCAACTGGCCATTCTTCTCTTCATTTACCCCACCCCATGCAATCGTGCGTATATAACAAAATATAATCATATAATAATTTCATTTATTTAATTCATAACAATGGTGGGTTTATCATTAAACATTTCATTGGCCCATAAAATAATTTAGCAATTTACTCATTTAGCAGTTTAGTGGACTTTGGCCCATTTATCAAACTAGAGTATTTTGGCCCAATTTATCGAACTAGAGTATTTTGGCCCAATTTATCGAACTAGAGTATTTTGGCCCAATTTATCGAAACATACAATTTACATAATAACAAGTAATTTCTCGAGGGCGTTTTCGTAATTTTCGCGATTTAGTCATTTTTTTTTTACGTATTTTCGTCAAAATATCAATTTTTACGTTTTTACCGATCTAGTCATTTTTACGATTTTTACTTCCATACCGAAATTGACATCCAACCGAGAAATAGTGTGAAGTTACACACCTCGATACCGTGAGTACTAATCTTTCTCGTTCCTCGGCACCTAAACATATTTCGATCCGTTAGATTACTATTTCGTAAAAATATTCTTAATCGATAATAGATCCAAAATCTTACCCTCTTGATTTTGAATCACTTCGATTTTCGGCTTCTCCTCGTTTATTGATTCGTTCGCCGCCGATAATCCACCAATGTATAATGGCTCGGAAGTTCGTACCACTTCAAATAATGGACTTCCTTCGGAAGATGGTCCGCAACCCGGTGGAAAATCTCGGACTGCCGAAACCACTCTTCGTTTGAATGGGGGATTTACAGATCCGCCCCTCTTAACGTGACTAACCACCGCCCTTTTCTTCCCTATTTTGAAAGTCTTCACGATCAAAGGAATATTAGTTAGATCTAAAATAATATCAAACAAGACTAAAGGCTTTAAAGAATGGGATTTCCTTACCACAATAAAACGTTTCCAAAGATTTCTACGATTCTCCGATCACTTGAGTTCCGATCTTCCATTATTGCACTAAATAATAACGAAAGAAACGTTATTAGAATGAACGTTATATCGATCCAAAAGGTCCACATAATACCAATGATATTCGCCATGACACTAATAATAAATCAAAATGAAAAGAATTCCTTACCTATTTCCACGATTGAAAAGAAAGGATTGAGAGAGGTGTTTGTGAGAGTTGGAGAATTCGCTATGCAACCAAAGAAAAGAGAAAATAAATTCGGTTGTGGCACTCTAGCATTCGCCAAGAGAGTGTTTGATGGAGAAACTTTGATTGAAAGAATTAGAATATGAAAAGAGATGGTGATGAGGTAATTTGATTTCAAAGAGAAGAGAAGAAAAATGGATTTTTAGGAGTTAGTGCATTCGGCCATGGCAAAAAGAAAAGAAAGAGAATGGTTTTGGTATGGTTGATTTCGGCACAAGGAGAAGTACAAAAGAAAATTCACAAGATGAATAAAAGTGACCAAATGGTTAAAAACTTTGGCTTTACCAATTGCAAAATTCGGCCAAGATGAAAGTTGAAAGGAGAGGAAATAAAAATTCTGCACAAAGTGCAAGGAATGACCAAAGAGAGAAAAGAAATTCTTAGCCAAAACTAACTCAAAAATTAGGCTCCTCCTATACCAAATTGCCGTCCAACACATGGTCAATTGGCCATGATTTGTTTCAAAAGTTCCCTTGATATGTTCCTTATGTTCCCCCTATCTTTCCTTAAGTATTTGATTCCATGCCATATATTTTCTATTTCCATAATCCTTTGATACACTAACCAAAAATAATATGGTCAACTCTTACCTTAATTGTCCTTGGCCGACACTTGCTATGGATGTGCATAAAATTAAAACAAAATTTACCTAAAAGCTAAACAAGGGATTCGAACCTCTTCCCTCTTGCTAAAACCCATGCGCCAACTCCACCATGCCATATACTCAACTTATGACACTCATTAACACTTAATTTAACTTAAGTCTTAATGACATTTGCTTCTCTTCAATAATTTCTTAATTAATAAATTTTATTCCTTATCCAAATTATGCTATACTCCTCTTTAAGACTTCAATAATCACTTAAAAAAATCTAAACACCAATTCATGCAATATAATAAAACTTGGATTTTTAGGGTGTTACAACTCTACCCTCCTTAAAAAAAATTTCGTCCTTAAAATTTACTTGGTTGAAAGAGGCGAGGGTATTGTTGCCGAATTGCATCCTCGGGCTCCCACGTAGCTTCCTCCACTCCATGGTTACGCCATAGAATTTTGACCAACGGCACGGTTTTCTTTCTTAGCACCTTGACATCTCGGTCTAAGATTTCCACTGGTTCTTCTTTGAAAGATAAATCTGAATTCAGCTCCAATTCTTCTACCGGTATAATGTGCGAAGGATCCGATCTATAACGCCTCAACATGGAAACATGAAAACATTATGGATTTGATCCAATTCCGAGGTAACTCAACTCGATAAGCCATGGACCAACACGTTTCAAAGACACGATAAGGTCCAATGTATCTAGGACTTAGCTTGCCCTTCCTTCCGAATCTGAAGATCTTTTTCCAAGGAGATACCTTCAAGAAAACCTGATCTCCCACATCATACTCGATATCTCTTCACTTCAGGTCTGCATACGACTTCTGTCTATCTGAGGCTTCTTTCAACCGTGCTCGAATGACTTTTACCTTATCCTCTCGTCTCGGATATCATCTCAGACCTAACATCCATCTTTTCGCCCAACTCGGTCCAACAATTGAGAACGACACTTACGACCATATAATGCCTCGTAAGGTGCCATCTCAATGCTAGATCGATAGTCTGTTGTTATATCGCGAATTTCGCCAATGGTAGATAATCCTCCCAACTACCCTCAAGTCGATTATACATCCTCTTAACATATCTTCCAATATCTGAATTACTCTCTCCGACTAACCATCGACCGAGGATGAAAAGCCGCATCAAGTTCAACTTTATCCCCAAGGCTTCATGCGAGCTTTCGAATCGTGATAAACCTAGGGTCCCTGTCCGATATAATAGATACAGTACCCATGCAACCTCACAATTTCGGATACGTACAATTTCGCCAACTTCTGTAATGAATAATCCGTACGAACAGGCAGGAAATGAGCAGTCTTAGTCAACCGATCAATAATTACCCACACAGAATTTTTCTTAGTAGGTGTTAAAGGTAACCTACTAACAAAATCCATAGTTATCCGCTCCCATTTCTAAAGAGGAATCTTTATCGGTTGTAACAATCCAGACGGTAATTGATGTTCTACCTTCACTTGCGACAAGTCAAGCATTTTCCCACAAACTCAGAATCTCACGCTCAACCCCGCCACCAATATCGCTTCACGGAGATCTCGATACATCTTATTTCCTCCGGATGCATAGCATAAGGGCTACTATCGCCTCAGAGAATTATTTGCCTCAGATCTGAATCCTTAGGCATACATACTCTTCCTCGAAAGCACAACACACCTCCGTGTTTATTCCAAAATCCTCAATTTCACCATTTTCACTTGTCAAGTAAAGGTCCCAACTTCTCATCCGATGTCTATTTTCCTTGATTTGTTCCACCACGAGGCTTCACCAAGTTCTCGCTAACAAACCGCCATCCTCGCATGAGACTCAAATGGGCAAACAATGCTCTCAAATCGACATCTTGTCTTACGACTTAACGCGTCGCCTACCACGTTAGCCTTTCCAGGATGATATTCGATTGAGAAATCATAATCCTTTAATAATTCTACCCATCTTCTTTGTCTCAAATTTAACTCCTTTGGGTAAGGAGGTATTTAAGACTCTTGTGATCCGTGTAGATTATTGACTTCTCACCATAGAGATAGTGCCTCCAAATCTTTAGAGCAAAGACAACGGCCTAACTCCAAATCATGAGTAGGGTAGTTTACTTCGTGTGGTCTCAATTGACGAGAAGCATAGGCCACCACCTTTCCATTTTGCATCAACACACAACCTGCACCGTGTGAGACGATCACAATAATAAAGTGAATTCTTTTCTAGCCTCCTATGAATCAAAATCGGAGCTTCGTCAGATTTTCTTTAATTTCTCGAAACTCTCTTGCTTTTCGGTCCAAATATACGGAGCTCCCTTTCGCAAGCTTTAGTTAGGGTGCAGAATCAACGAAAATCCTCTACAAAACGCGTCTATAGTATCCACCAAACCCAAGAAACTCCAAATTTCAGCCACCGATGTTGGTGGTTTCCAATCCAAAATAGCCTCAATTTTCCGAGGATCCACCTTATTCCTTGGTTGATACTACATGACCAAGGAAAGTCACTTCCTTTAGCCAAAATTCGCATTTACTAAATTTGGCATATAATTGCTTATCACGCAAAGAGTTGCAATACTATTCGCAAATGTTGGTCATGTTCCTCCTCATTTCTAATAAACCAATATATCATCTATGAACACTACCACAAATTGGTCTAAATATGGTTGAAAGACTCGGTTCATCATGTCCATAAATGCATTTGGTGCATTGGTTAGTCCAAACGGCATCACTACAAACTCATAGTGTCCGTAACGTGTCCTAAAATGCCGTCTTATAGATGTCCACTTCTTTCACCTTGAGTTGGTGTTAACCCGACCTTAAATCAATTTTGAGAAAATCAAGCTCCTTTTAATTGATCAAACAGTCGTCAATTCTTGGCAGAGGATACCGATTCTTGATCGTCAATTTATTCAACCGTCGTAGTCAATACACATACGCATCGATCCATCCTTCTTCTTGACGAACAAAACCGGTGCTCCCACGGAGATACACTTGGTCGAATAAATCCCCGATCCAGCAATTCTTGAATTTGAGCTTTGAGCTCAGCCAACTCCTTTGATGCCATTCTATAAGGAGCAATGGACACTGGAGCTGTCCCAGGCAAAAGCTCAATGCCAAATTCCACTTCCCGATCCGAGGTATACCAGGAAGTTCTTGGAAATACATCGGGAAATTCTTTCACCGTCCTCACATCATTCACAGATAACTCTTTGGCATCCAAAGCACAGATAAAGGCTAGGAATGCACCATATCCTTTTCGTACCAACTTCTCTGCCTTTAATGCAGATACCACATTTGCCAGATAGTTTCTTCGCTCACCAATCATTATGACTTCCTTATCATCTGAGGTTCTTACTGACATTCATTTTTCAGCACAATCCAATTATGCTCGATGTTTGACCACCAATCCATGCCTGAATGAGATCGAACTCGCGAAAGGTAGTTCCATCAAGTTTACTAAGAATACCTCCTCTTGGATTTTCAAGGGCACGTCTTTAAATATTTTATTAACAATTACCGATCGTCTAAAGGACTAATTATCGTTATCTCACTATCGGTAATTTGATTCTAAATTGGGTTTCCGGATATGGCACTAGCTACATATGAATGGGTAGAGCCAATATCTATTAAGGCAATAACAGTACATCAAAAATGAAGAACGTACCGGTTATCACATTTGGTGCATTGCCGTCCTCATGCGTCTAACTCGCATAGACCACCCAGTCGTCTTGCATCGTATTTTTTCTCGGACCATTGCCTCGACCCGGTGCACCTTGACCACGACCAGCCCTATTACCACCACGACCTGGCCCACAACCCCTCGGTGGCTACTGATTACCCCTGGCCGGCTGTGCATCATTATTACAGCACTTCTTGAGTCGTATCCAAATGTCGAGGATAATTTTTGTATCGATGATCCATTGAACCGCATTTGTAGCATGCGCCGCTTTCCTCCAACATTCTCCAAAATGTCTTTTCCCACACTCTGCAATCTCGACCGATTATTTGCTCATGGGTTCTACCTTAAAGCGATTCATCATTCGAGGTTTCTTCGAAATCTCTTTGAAGAACCAGATCATTGTGTCTCTCTCTTGTTTTGAATCTTTCTTGGTTCGCTGCGTTCAATTCTTAGCCTCTTTGGCTATTTTGGCCTTCTCCACCAGTGGAAAAATTTCTAACTTGTCATGGAGCAATCGTAACCCTCACTCATCATTAAGTCCATCTTCAAACGCATACAACGTTCATGATCATTGCTACAATTGTCCGGGCATAGCGGCTCAAACGTAAAACTCAAACTTCATATGTCGCCACGGTCTTACTTCCTTGGACAAGATTCAGAAATTCTTTCCTTCGAGCATATACATAACTCGCTCCAACGTATTTTCCTTGGAAGGCAGCTTTAAAGAATTCCCAATTAATCAGTGGAGCTTCAGTGCCTTCTCGAACAGTGAGCCACCACTGATATGCCTCATCTCTTAATAAGGATATAGCTCCTCTCAATTTTTGCTCAGCCGTGCATTCCATATCATCCATAATCCGTTCCACAGCTTCGAGCCAGTATTCAGCTACATTCGGAGCTACACCAGAGACTCCTCTAAAAATTTCTACATTATTTGACTTAAGTCGCTCTGAGATTGACCCACGAGTTGTTGGCCCAATTCTAGCTCCAGCGACCCTTTCCAAGACTCGCAGCATTGCTTGAGTCAATGCATTATCTTCTTCCATGTGATCACGTGATCCCGTCTTACTTTCAATTGACGAAAGGGCGTCTACTTAAACATATGATTTGGTGCTTCATCAGTAGCACCTCGGCCTCTACCACGGCCACGTCTACTGGCGTCCACGACCACGTCCTCTAGTGCTCATGGTAGCTTGTTCATTTTATCGATTACAAGTTTTATGGATCAAAAATTTGTTTCGTGTTTATTAACGATATTTTATGAGATTTGAGATATAAAGTTGTTTTTCGCAACATGTCCTATAGTCTCAATCTCTACGCTTTTTCACATCTAAAACTAGAAGTTCTAGAGTGTTCCTATGATCATATCATAGTAATCATTAAGTAGTAAATACTTACTTGACTTGTTGCTTGGGATGCTTGTGGTGCTATCTTGATCTTTAAAATATAATTGTACAATTTCATACGTAAATTATTTGAACCCAAACCACAATTTGAGTTTTTGGCGGCTCGATATTACTAAATGTAACACCCCAAACCCGGTCTATGCGTTGAGACTAGATTTGGTTTGTTACATGAATCGAACTATTTTAAATTTTGCAATAAGTTGAAAACTACAATATAAATTTTAGATTTTAATAAAAATAGAAGAGTATTTGAATTTGATAAATATTAGAAAACATCGGTTGAAAAACATTATTTTATTATCAAAAACCTTTAGGTAATTTATTGAAGAGTTAACAATAATAAATATTATAAATGAATTTCATATACTTGAAAGCCCAAATTTATTTTAATAAAACATCATATAATCATAACCCATATTTTAAAAAAATCCAAAGTATAGTTTAAAAGCAAACACACATAAAATCCATAAATTATTTATAGAGGCCATTATTACAACATCCCAAAATAGTAAAATAATTATTAAAAAGTTCAGAGTTTAAATAACCCATATTTTGGTATGGCCTCCACGAAGTCATCCTCGCCCAAGTCCACATCAATTTCCATTACCGAGATGGAAAAATTAAAAGGGGTGAGTTACTTAGAACTCAAAGTGTAACTCACTTACCACCATTATTGGGCCGATCGTCAAGATATTATGTTGGGCTTGAGCCCAATTCTTCAATTCAATATATCATAAAATAAAATAATTTAAAGATGCATGTAAAATGAATTTCCCAACCAAACCTAATATCCATCCGCTAACACCCCTGTACCAACCATCACACCTGGGGATCAAGTCAACCCACCCCGCCAAAGACACCAATCGTAGGCATTAAGCCTTTTTATGATTGTGGCAAAGCCATCGAACTAGAGGCAAGAGCCATATTTGTGGCGAGCCATTTAACTAGAGGCAATAAGCCATAATTGTGGCAGAGCCACCGAACTAGAGGCAATAAGCCATAATTGTGGCAGAGCCACCGAACTAGATTTTTGGCAACTGGCCATTCTTCTCTTCATTTACCCCACCCCATGCAATCGTGCGTATATAACAAAATATAATCATATAATAATTTCTTTTATTTAATTCATAACAATGGTGGGTTTATCATTAAACATTTCATTGGCCCATAAAATAATTTAGCAATTTGCTCATTTAGCAATTTAGTGGACTTTGGCCCATTTATCAAACTAGAGTATTTTGGCCCAATTTATCGAACTAGAGTATTTTGGCCCAATTTATCGAACTAGAGTATTTTGGCCCAATTTATCGAACTAGAGTATTTTGGCCCAATTTATCGAAACATACAATTTACATAATAACAAGTAATTTCTCGAGGGCATTTTCGTAATTTTTGCGATTTAGTCATTTTTTTACGTATTTTCATCAAAATATCAATTTTTACGTTTTTACCGATCTAGTCGTTTTTACGATTTTTACTTCCATACCGAAATTGACATCCAACCAAGAAATAGTGTGAAGTTACACACCTCGATACCGTGAGTACTAATCCTTCTCGTTCCTCGGCACCTAAACATATTTCGATCCGTTAGATTACTATTTCGTAAAAATATTCTTAATCGATAATAGATCCAAAATCTTACCCTCTTGATTTTGAATCACTTGATTTTCGCTTCTCCTCGTTTATTAATTAGCTCACGAGAATCCACCAATGTATAATGGCTCGAAAGTTCGTACCACTTCAAATAATGGACTTCCTTCTGAAGATGGTCCGCAACCCGGTGGAAAATCCCGGACTGCCGAAACCGCTCTTCGTTTGAATGGGGGATTTACTGATCCGCCCTCTTAACGTGACTAACCACCGCCTTTTCTTCCCTATTTTGAAAGTCTTCACGATCAAAGGAATATTAGTTAGATCTAAAATAATATCAAACAAGACTAAAGGCTTTAAAGAATGGGATTTCCTTGCCACAATAAAACGCTTCCAACGTTTCTACGATTCTCCGATCACTTGAGTTCCGATCTTCGTTATTGTACTAAATAATAACGAAAGAAACGTTATTAGAATGAACGTTATATCGATCCAAAAGGTCCTCATAATACCAATGATATTCGCCATGACACTAATAATAAATCAAAATGAAAAGAATTCCTTACCTATTTCCACGATTGAAAAGAAAGGATTGAGAGAGGTGTTTGTGAGAGTTGGAGAATTGGCTATGCAACCAAAGAAAAGAGAAAATAAATTGGTTATGGCACTCTAGCATTCGCCAACAGAGTGTTTGATGGAGAAACTTTGATTGAAAGAATTAGAATATGAAAAGAGATGGTGATGAGGTAGTTTGATTTCAAAGAGAAGAGAAGAAAAATGGATTTTAGGAGTTAGTGCATTCGCCATGGCAAAAAGAAAAAGAAAGAGAATGGTTTTGGTATGGTTGATTTCGCACAAGGAGAAGTACAAAAGAAAATTCACAAGATGAATAAAAGTGACCAAATGGTCAAAAACTTTGGCTTTACCAATTGCAAAATTCGCCAAGATGAAAGTTGAAAGGAGAGGAAATAAAAATTCTGCACAAAGTGCAAGGAATGACCAAAGAGAGTAAAGAAATTCTTAGCCAAAACTAACTCAAAAATTAGGCTCCTCCCTATACCAAATTGCCGTCCAACACATGGTCAATTGGCCACGATTTGTTTCAAAATTTCCCTTGATATGTGCCTTATGTTCCCCTATCTTTCCTTAAGTATTTGATTCCATGCCATATATTTTCTATTTCCATAATCCTTTGATACACTAACCAAAAATAATATGGTCAACTCTTACCTTAATTGTCCTTGGCCGACACTTGCTATGGATGTGCATAAAAATTAAAACAAAATTTACCTAAAAGCTAAACAAGGGATTCGAACCTCTTCCCTCTTGCTAAAACCCATGCGCCAACTCCACCATGCCATATACTCAACTTATGACACTCATTAACACTTAATTTTGACTTAAGTCTTAATGACATTTGCTTCTCTTCAATAATTTCTTAATTAATAAATTTTATTCCTTATCCAAATTATGCTATACTCCTCTTTAGGACTTCAATAAGCACTTAAAAAAATCTAAACACCAATTCATGCAATATAATAATACTCGAATTTTTAGGGTGTTACAAAGAATCGTGAATTTTGTTGTATCCAAGGCCCAAATCCTTTATCAATTTCTTCATGTCTTTGGAAGATTGAGGATTTTTGCAAACGGAACATTTCTTGCGAAACTCTACCAAAGATTGTCAACGAGTTTCGGTCTACCCCCAAACATTTCAAGTGAAAAGACGAATCTGTAATGACAGTTTGGAAATTTTGATCCCTCATACGCTTCTTCATTCATTTCACCAAGTAACGTGTAGAACCTCACCGCTTCTTCATTTGGTCGTTCATCCAAGACACTTCTTTCCCTTCGGTGAAAGTATTTCCTCCAAAATTATGATCATCGGTTGCACCCAAGTCAGGTGAAAATGACCCAAAACCATCACTGCGCATATTAAAAGCATCCCGCAACATGTTTTCCATGTTATTGTCACTATCATTTTGATTGAAAGCACTATGAGGATACCCTAGATTCATCAATGAAGATGCTTCACTAGATGTACACTCTCCATGAAAAAACCATATTTGTACCCCCAGACAAAGCCATCAACAACTAGATGTTCGTAGACCACTTCACGATAATGCCAGTTAATATTGCAACACTTCTTACAAGGGAAAAGAATCATATTCTCTTGGCTTGCATTTTGAAATGCGAAATTCGTAAAAGTTTCTACTCCATTTCGATAGCCATTGCTTACCTTGACAATTTCATCCAACTCCTATCCATTTCAGTAGTTGTTGAAGTCTAAAGTTGACAATAAATTATACGGCTAAATTGTTAATTAATAATTTATGTAAATAATGCTATGGAATTTGATCTTAAAATTAAGTAAGTTATGTATTCTTTAAGATCCATCATACGCAGCATTGTTACACCTAGGGAGGATCCATTATATCTAACAGTGAGATATAAGGCAACCCGTCAGGTTTTCAGCCTATATACTTTGAATCTTTTTCTTTTATCTATACAAGTATTATGTAAGTTATGAAGTTTGATATTAACTTAAAATTAGGGGTTAAGGGTTATAGGTTAGGTGTTAAGGGTTAGGGGTTAGGGTTTAAGATTTAAGGGTTTAAGAGTTTAGGGTTTAGGGTTTAAGATTTAAGGTTTAAGGGTTAGGGGTTAGGGTTGGGGTTTAAGATTTAGAGGTTTAAAGGTTTAGGGTTTAGAGGTTAGGGGTTAGTGGTTAGGGGGTTTAAGGTTAAGGGTTAGGGGTTTAGGGTTTAGGGTTTAATAAATGTTATATTATTTCAATATTTAATTTGGTATTTCGTTTAGATCCATCATACGTGGCATTGTTGCACCTACGGAGGATCCATTATATCTGACTCCGAGATATAAGGCATCCCCTTGAGTTTCAAACCTATATACTGTGAATCTTTCTTTTTTATATACAAGTATTATGTAAGTTATGAAGTTTGATCTTAAGGAAAATTATGTAAGTTATGAAATTTAATCATCAACTTATGTAATTTATGAAATTTGATCTTAAAATTAGGTAAGTTATGTATTCTTTAAGATCCATCATACGTGGCATTGTTACACCTAGGGAGGATCCATTATATCTGACTTTGAGATATAAGGCAACCCGTCAGGTTTCCAGCCTATATACTTTGAATCCCTTTTTTTATATACAAGTATTATGTAAGTTATGAAGTTTGATATTAACTTAAAATTAGGGGTTAAGGGTTATAGGTTAGGGGTTAAGGGTTAGGGGTTAGGGTTTTAGATTTAAGGGTTTAAGGGTTTAAGGTTTAGAGTTTAGGGTTTAAGGTTTAAAGGTTAGGGGTTAAGGGTTTAAGATTTAGGGGTTTAAGGGTTTAAGGTTTAGGGGTTAGGGTTGGGGTTAGTGATTAGGGGTTAGGGGTTGGGGGTTTAAGGTTAAAGGTTAGGGGTTTAGGGTTTAGGGTTTAATAAATGTTATATTATTTCGATATTTAATTTGGTATTTCGTTTAGATCCATCATATGTGGCATTGTTACACCTAGGGAGGATCCATTATATCTGACTCTGAGATATAAGGCAACCCGTCAGGTTTCCAGCCTATATACTTTGAATCATTTTTTTATATACAAGTATTATGTAAGTTATGAAGTTTGATCTTAACTTAAAATTATGTTAGTTATGAAAGCTACTCGTTTAGGGTTTATTGTTTAGGGTTTTAGGGTTTAGGGTTTAGTGTTTAGGGTTTAAGGGTTTAAAGTTTTAAAGTTTAAGGTTTAGAGTTTAAGGTTTAGTGTTTTAAGGTTTAAGATTTAGGGTTTAAGATTTAAGGTTTATGATTTTAGGGGTTTAAGTTTTAATGTTTAGGGTTTAGGGTTAAAGGTTAAGGTTTTAGAGTTTAGAGTTTAGGGTTTAAGGGTTAGGGGTAGGGGTTTAGGGGTTTAAGGGTTTATGGTTTAGGGTTTAGAGTTTAGAGTTTAGGGTTTGGGTTTTGGGGTTTGGGGTTTGGGGTTTGGGATTTGGGGTTTGGGGCTTGGGGTTTGGGGTTTGGTGTTATATCATATAATAAATTAGTAATTTATATATATACATCGATAATTAAACATTATAATATCACTTAATACTATATATTTTATTATAATCTATAGTATAATAATAATTATATATGTATTAATACTTTTAGGAATAATTATATGTTATATTTTATGTTAGTAATACTAATACATTATAATACATTATTGTATTATGTATTAGTAATATATCAATTTAGTATTGGTTTAAGGTCGGGTTAGGTAATCGGTTTCAATTTTTGATAATAGTTATATAATATATTACTATGTTATTATTAAAGCTTAATTTTATATATTTTAATAATTATTATTTTTATATATTTTTATACATATATAATTATAGTATTCAAATTATTTGTATTAAATTGATGTTTTTTCAAAATTATTTCACTTTATAATTTAATATAATAAAATTATTATTAATTATTTTTCTATTAATAAAATTTTAATATAATTATACAATGCTTATGAAACACTTTCAAAAATATAGTACTATTATCATTATTATAATGATTATTATTATTATTACTCTTGTTTATTTATTTAACTATTATTATTAGTTTGTTAACGTATTTTCATTATAATCTATTATTATTATTGTATTATTGTTATTATTATTATTATTGTTTTATTATCTTTAAACTATTGTACGTAGTATTCATTTATTTATTGATTTACTATTAGCTTTTATTTTGATATTATTTTATTTTATTTATTTGTTTATTTATTTATTATTTTTATCTTTTATTTTATATAGGTTTTGTTTTAGCTTTTATTTTATTTTATTTTATTTTTGCCTTTTTATTTCTATTTTAAGTAATATTATAAAATTATATTAATTATTAATACTTATTATGATTGTTCAATTATAAATTCGAGATTTTTGGGCTTTGGATTGAATTTATCTTGAAGTTAGGACAGATTGATCTTGAGCTTGAATCTGTTATAGGTTTGAGCTTTCTCGAGCTCAAATTTATTACGGGATCAGATCGTAACGAGTTCAAATTGGTACGGACAGAAAAATTATATTAATTATTAATACTTATTATGATTGTTCAATTATAATTTTCAAATACACGAAAAGTATAGAGACTTATAGCATATTTCAACCAATATAATAGGTTTTGCAAGACACCATAAATTAAGGTTTTCAAATCGATACTAGAGTTTTGTAAAGTCCAAAGTCGACAGTTGCATGATATAGCAAGCATCCATATATAATAGCAAGCATAGACATAAAAAGATGGTCATGGGAAGGAGAAGGGTACTCACGAATTGTTCCTAAAGTGCTGAGGACTCCAATATCCGGGATTTCACCAGAGAAAAAGTTGGTACACAAATTGCTGCCACAAATAGCAATCATCGACATTTTTAGGAACGTATTAATTCAATCCTAAAACATATTGCTGCCACAAATCGCAAGTTTAGCACAAGGCCACAAAACTTACGTCTTTGCATGTGGAGGAGATTGGTGTGGATATTGAGAAGGCCACAAATCGCTTCAACTCTTAAGTACCGACAAAGAACTCAATGTGCATTAGCATACTTTACATTAGTGATAAAATAAAACAACCAACCCCATAGCAATTAAAAATTGAAACAATAATAACTTATAACTTAAAACAAACACTCTCTTTTACATTCTTCTTAATAATATATTTCAAAGATCGAACCCGATTTCAAAGTTCAATCTAGTACTTAAAGTTATTTTTATCTAATTACATATTTGAACTTGGTTTTTAAGGTTCAATTTGATATTTTTTTTGTCCAATTGGATAGCTAAACTCAACTTTTATGTTCAAATTGGTACATAAGCCTGGCTTTTTTTTTTCCAAATTAATGCTTATAGTAAATGTTTTGTTTAAACCAATTTAAATTATGAAGCCAAACTTAAGTACTAATTTAAACAAAAAAAAATCAAGTTCAAGTATCTAATTTAAAACTTGAGGCCAAATTTAAATATTAAAATAGACCAAAAAAATAAATAGAGTAAAAAATTGAGCAAGCATTAGAATAACTTGCTAGTATAACCAAATTTGGAAGTGACAATAATTCTAAAGAGTAAAAACTTAAATCCAAGTTCATATGTGTCTCATTTTATCAGAGACATGGAGCAAATAAAGCTCATTTCGGCTTTAGAAACTGGCTCAAGTAAGTCTTTCCCCAACCGGTTCAATTGTATCAAGAGTGATTCAACATAACATCTGACTTCGATCAAGGTCACGGAAGAATCTACAACTTTAAATATGAATAATATTCATCACTTTTTCTATTTGGTATTACTACATTGTTCTATAGTATTGCTTGATTCATTTCTATTCTTGGTCCTTTTGACAGAATAAACATTTAAAATAATATTCGGCTCTATTCCATCCCACTTAACGCCATTAAAAGGGATGGGGGTTTTTCCATCAATACCGATGGCACTGTTGGGGAGGGACCATCTAAGCATGGGCATACGAATTGATGGAACTTAAATCTAACTACCCAACAAAAGCAGCAACGAAAAGCATCGCACTAATTCACCAAATCTAAAGCAGAAAAAAGAAACTAAGCAGATCTACAGAAAAAAGAAACTAAGCGGAGAAAACAAAATCAATGAAAGAAATAGTGAAGAACACAAACACAAGTTAGGATCGTACGTACCTTTCACGGAGGAAACAGAGAATCGAAGAGAGGTTTTGGAGATTTCGACTGAGAGTGCTAGGGAATTTTGGGGAGAAATTAGGGATTAGGCTGTCTATTTTTTTGGGGGGGAGGGGGGATGAGTCGGGGTAAATACTGAGGAAAAAAAATGGTGCCGTTTTGTTAAAAAAATTGGCGTTTTCTGGCATTTTCAACAAGCGCCACTAAATTACCTTAAAAAATGATGGCGTTTGAATTAACTGGTTCCGCTAACACTCTAAATAAAACGACGTTGTTTCAATTAAATTGTTGGGTTATTTGTGACGTTTCATATAAAGCGCCACTAGAACTACAAAGAAAACGGTGCCGTTTGAATTAAAATTAATACTTTTTTGTGGCGTTTTATAAAATGCCGCTAATACTAATCTATTGCGGCGTTTTAATGGCTAACGCCGCTAATGCCCCCATGTAAACGATGTCGTTTTGTTTATTAATATGTTTATTGATATGCTTTTTGTATGCGTTTTTACAAAAATGCCGCTAATACCAATAATTTTTTAGTTTATTTATTTATTTATTAAATTCCTTTAAAATATTTTTGTTTTCTTTGTAACACTATATTTAAATTACAGTTTTATAATTTAAGTTCTCATACCTAAATCATAAAACCCTAAATTATACACCTAAAAAGTATATCATATGATACACTAAACCCCAAATTATACAATCGTAAACCCCGACTAAATTATACATATACATTAAACCCTAAATCGTAAATCATACATATATTATAAGGTGTAGAAGTAATTAAAGATATAATATTATTGCAAACTGTAAACCCTAAAATAATTTGAATTTTATCTCTTTTATCAAAATCTTAAACCCTTATTAAACCCTAAATACTAATACTCTAACTTTGTTGTTCGATTGATTTAAGTACTAAACCCTAAACCCCATAAATCTAAACACTAAAAATTAAACTATAAACCCAACCTAAACCCTAAACCCTAAAACTCTAAACCCTAACCTAAACCCCATAAATCTAAACACTAAAAATTAAACTATAAACCCAGCCTAAACCCTAAACCATAAAACCCTAAAATCCTAAAACCTTAAACCTTAAACCCTAAACCCTAACCTAAACCCCTAAACCTAAACTATTAACCCATATCCTTTCATCCATAATCCCGAACCACTAACCCCTAAACCTTAAATCATAGACTCTAAACTTTAAACATTAAATCCTAAACTATAAACCCTAAACTTATAACCTTCTCAATTTATATTGACAAGAAAATGAGAAACCCTAAACTCATTTTTTTGACATTTTTAGTACAAACGCCACTAACTTTTTACAATTTTTATACTGAAATTAAAATGAGGACGTTTTATTTTGAAATAAAAAAATAATTTCACGGCGTTTATGAACAAAATGCCGCAATAAGTTCATTTTTTGCTGCGTTTTTAGTACAAACGCCACTAACTTTTTTGCAATTTTTATACTATAATTAAAACGAGGACGTTTTGTTTTGACATAAAAAAATAATTTAGCAGCATTTTTTACAGAAACGCCGCTATTGCTTGGCCTGGAAAAAAATGGCGTCATTTAAGTATTTGAATAATTAGATATTTTGCGGCGTTTTTACACAAGCGCCGCTAATGCTCAGACTTATAGCGGCGTTTTTAAACAAGTGCCGCTAATGCTCAGACTTATAGCGGCGTGTTTAAACAAGCACCGATAATACTCAGACTTATAGCGGCGTTTTAAAAAGTGCCGCTAATGCTCTGTCCTTTAGCGGCGTTTTTTCAAAAGCACCGCTAATGCTCTGACCTATAGCGGCGTTTTTACAAAAGCGCCGCGAATGCTCTGACCTATAGCAGCGTTTTTACAAAAGCATCGCTAATGCTCTTACCTATAGCGGCGTTTTTACAAAAGCGCAGCTACTTCTCTGATCTTTAGCGGCGTTTGAGAAAAAAACGCCGCTATTTATCATTTTTAGCGGCGTTTTGGTTAAAAACGCCGCTATTGCTCAACTTTTTTGTGGCGTTTGTATTCAAACGCCACCAATGTATGATATTTGTGGCGTTTTTTTTTAAAATGCCACTAAAAACGCCAGTAAAAGTCTGTTTTGGTGTAGTGAAAGCATTATATTGGTATTTTGTGACTCGAATGTTTCAAATTATGGCATGTATAGGGACTTAGCCATTTTGTGTGCATGACCTTATGATATGGCTTAATATTGGCTTGTAAATGTTTGGTAATGATTAGCTATTAAAATGGTTAATTAAGAACATGTTTTGGATGTTATGTAATGCCTAGTTGTTAGTTATTTTAAGAAATTATGTAATTATATGCAGGGGAATAGTTTGGACAGCAGTAGTGATGTGATTTTGAAAAATCACCAAAAATAGTAGAAATGGAATTAGGTTGTGCATGAGATATAGAATTAAATAATATTGAGTCTATTTTTATTTAAAAAAAACGGTGTAGGAAAAAGAATTGTATATTATGAGATAATTGATTTTTAGTGAAGAGAGGTCAAAACTGTCGAACTGTGTAACAGGGGAGACTTTAACTAATAAACTGTACTAATTGGCCACATCAAAAATTCTGGAAAAATTATAGTAAGAAGATATATGAGTCTAGTTTCATGAAAAATTTACGGATCTATATTTCAAGTTTCATAACTCGAGTTATAGTTAATTTAGTGAACATGATGCAGATGGACAGTTTCAATTTTTATGCCCTGATCTAGTAAGTTAAGTTTAATAATGCCTCGTGCTCGACTCCGGCAACGGTCTCGGGCAAGGGGTGTTACATTTATTGGTATCAGAGCGAGAGTTTAGTCGATTCTCAGAATATTCAGTATGAGTAAGAGTCTAACTATACATGCCATACTTATATTTTGATAGTGTGACGACTATTGACGATTTTAAAATGTTTTTCTTTTATAGTTATGGATCCCGAACGAGCTAGTGCAGATGATGTAGAGAGTAATGCACCATCTCCCGAAGAAGGGACGGTCCACCAGATAGTAGTGAAAGGCCCGTTACAATTAGTCAGGGAGGAGGGGCTCGAGAAGCCTTCTTCCAAGCTATGAATGAATGGTTTGCTAAGTTCGTTCGTACGAACCCGGCTGTTAGACCTCCACCCCCTCACGATCCTTAGACCACTCATGTAGCTTCCCCAGTTGCAGATACAGTCAGAAGAGAGAAACCACCCATTGACAAGATCATAAAACAAGGGGCCGAAGAGTTTCGGGCTACCAAAGATGATGATGCATAGAAAGCTGAATTTTGGCTTGAGAACACTATCAGAGTCTTTGATGAGTTATCCGGCATACCAGAAGAATGTATTAAGTGTGTGGTGTCACTTCTTAGAGATTCGGCCTACTAGTGGTGGAAGACACTTGTGTCAGTAGTACTGAAAGAAAGAGTTACCTGGGATTTCTTTCAAGAGGAGTTTCGTAAGAAATACATAAGTCAGAGGTTTATTGACCAGAAAAGAAAAGAGTTCCTTGAGTTAAAACAGGGTAAGATGACTGTGACTGACTATGAACTTGAATTTATCTGACTCAGCAATTATGCTCGAGAGTGTGTGTCTATAGAGGCTATCATGTGCAAAGATTTGAGGATGGACTCAATGATGATATCCGGTTGGTAGTTGGTGTATTAGAGATAAAAAGTTTGTTGTTTTAGTTGAACGAGCCTATAAGGCAGAAGAGTTATTAAAAAGAAAGGGTAAAGCTAAAATTGAGATGCAATACACGAAGAAAAGACAAATGAGCAAGTCATTTCAGTCTACATTTAAGAGGCCTAAAGAGTTCTCTACAAGATCTAATTTTTCAGCTGGGTATTCTAGCCGAAACAGAGGTGGAAGATTTATGGATTCAAAAGCTCAAACCACTTCGATTGCGAGTGTTGGTAGTATTCAGCCTGATAGATCTAAGTGTCCTCAATGTGGTCGATGTCATCTAGGTCAATGTCGAGCAACTGAGACTGGTTGTTTCCAATGTGGTGCATCGGATCATTTCATTCGGGAGTGTCCCAAAATGGCTAAAAGAGAAGTAATACCGAGTGCAAGATCAGGCAATGCCCCCATTAGAGGTAGATCTCAGAGAAATCCCAGAGTAGGGGTAGGTAGAGGTACATTTAGAGACACAACAATGAGATCAGATGTTAGAGCACCTGCAAGGACTTATGCTATCCATTCTGTGAAGAGGCATCTTCCCCCGACGTAATTGCGGGTACATTTTCTCTTCATGATGTTAATGTTATTGCTTTGATTGATCCAGGTTCAACCCATTCTTATGTTTGCATGAAATTAATGCCTAGTATGAACATGCCCATAGAGTTTATGAAATTTGTGATTAAAGTATCGAATCCATTAGGTCAGCATGTGTTAGTAAACAAAGTATGTAAAAATTGCCCTTTGATGATTAGAGGTTACTATTTTTCGGCTGATCTCATGATATTGCCATTTGATGAGTTTGATGTGATTCTTGGTATGGATTGGTTAACCGCACATTATGTGATAGTGAATTGTGGAAAGAAATTCATTGAGTTGAAATGTGAAAATGGTGAGATCCTTCAGGTTAATTCAGATGAATCAAGTAGTTCAATTTCCATGATTTCTATTATGTCTACTCAGAAATGTTTAAGGAAAGGATGTGAAGCTTATCTTGCTTTTATGTTGAATGCCATAGATCCAGAGTTGAAAATTGAATCAGCGCCTATGGTAAATGAGTTTCCTGATGTGTTTCCGGAAGAACTACCAGGTTTGCCTCCTATCAGAGAAGTTGAGTTTGGTATTGAATTGATTCCAAGTAGCACATCTATTTCTATTACTCCTTATAGAATGGCTTCAATAGAATTGAAAGAATTGAAAGCTCAGTTACAGGAATTAACCGATAAAGGCTTTGTAAGACCTAGTTATTCACCATGGGGAGCACCAGTGTTATTTGTGAAAAGAAGGACGGTTCCATGAGATTGTGCATAGACTATCTAAGACTTAACAAGGTAACCATCAAGAACAAATATCCATTTCCTAGAATAGATGATTTTTTTGATCAATTGAAAGGAGCCACTATGTTCTCTAAGATAGATTTGAGATCCGGATACTATCAGTTGTGAGTTAAAGAGTCAGATGTTCCAAAAATTGCTTTTGAACTAGGTATGGTCACCATGAATTTCTTGTAATGCCATTTGGCTTAACCAATGCTCCTTCCATTTTCATGGATTTAATGAACTGAATTTTCAGACCTTACTTGGACAAGTTTGTAGTTGTGTTCATTGATGACATCTTAATTTATTCTCATGATGAGACTGAGCATACAGGGCATTTGAGAATAGTTTTACAGATTTTAAGAGATAATCAGCTTTATGCCAAGTTTAGCAAAAGTGAGTTCTGGTTATGGGAAGTTTGTTTTCTTGGACATATTGTCTCGGGTGAAGGTATTAAAGTTGATCCGAGCAAGATTTCACCCATTGTTGATTAGAAGCCTCCCAGGAATGTATAGAAGTCAGAAGTTTTCTTGGTCTTGTCGGTTATTATAGACGATTTGTAGAGGGATTTTCCATGATAGCTACTCCATTAACAAGATTGCTACAGAAAGATGTCAAGTTTGAATGGACTGAGAAGTGTCAGCAGAGTTTCGACAAGTTAAAGGCATTGTTGATTAAAGCTCCTATTTTAGTACAACCAAAACCGGGTAAAGAGTTTATGATTTACAGAGATGCATCCTTAAATGGACTAGGTTGTGTACTTATGCAAGAAGGAAGGGTAATTGCTTATGCCTCTAGACAGTTAAATCACATGAGAAAAATTATCCGACACTTGATTTAGAGCTAGCTGCTATTGTATTTGCATTAAAAATTTGGAGACATCACTTGTATGGTGAGAAGTGCCGAATATTCACTGATCACAAAAGTTTGAAATACTTGATGACTTAGAAATATCTAAACTTGAGGCAAAGAATATGGCTAGAGTTGATTAAAGATTATGAGTTAGTGATCGATTATCACCCGGGTAAGGCAAATGTTGTTGCTGATGCTTTGAGTAGAAAATCGTTATTTGCCTTGAGAGCTTTGTAGACTAGTTTGGCCTTATTAGATGATGGTTCTATTTTAGCTGAGTTGAGAGCTAAACTGACATTTCTTGAAGAAATTTGTGAAGCTCAGAAGGATGATGGTGAGTTGCAAACCAAAAGAGTTTAGTTCGAGCTAGGTGTAGAGTCTGATTTTCAGATCGGTTCTGACGGTTGTTTGATGTTCAAAGATAGGGTATGTATACCAAAGAATGATGAGCTTATTTGAAAGATCTTACAGGAAGCACATAGCAGATCTTTGTCTATTCACCCAAGTAGTACAAAAATGTATAATGATTTGAAGAAAATATATTGGTGGACAGGAATGAAAAGAGATATATCAGAGTTTATTTCTAGATGTTTGATCTGTCAGCAGGTAAAGGCTGAACATTTGGTACCTTCAGGTTTATTGTAGCCTGTATTAGTTTTCGAGTGGAAATGGGACCGAGTTACTATGGATTTTGTGACAGGATTGCCTTTAACACCGAGAAAGAAAGATGCAATATGGGTTGTGATTGATAAGCTAATGAAGTCGGCTCATTTTATCCCAGTTCGTATGGATTATTCACTTGACAAGTTGGCCGGGTTGTATATTTCAGAGATTGTGAGACTATATGAAGTATCGTTATTGATTATCTTAGATAGAGATCTGAGATTTACTTCACGGTTTTGGAAGAAATTGCAGGAAGCTTTAGGTACAAAGTTGAGTTTTAGTACAGCTTTCCATCCTCAAACTTGAAGATATGCTTAGATGTTGTGTATTGGAATTTCAAGGTAGTTGGGAGAAATATTTGCCATTAATAGAGTTTGCCTATAATAATAGTTATCAATCGAGTTTGAAGTTGGCACCTTATGAAGCTTTGTATGGACGTAAATGCCGCACACCTTTGTATTGGACAGAGCTTAAGGAAAATCAGATTAATGGGGTTGATGTAGTCAAAGAAACAGAAGAGAAAGTAAAAGTCATCAGAGATTGCTTGAAAGCAACTTCAGATAGACAGAAATCCTATGCAGATTTGAAAAGAAAAGAAATTGAATTTCAAGTTGGTGATAGGGTATTCTTGAAAGTATCCCCTTGGAAGAAAGTTCTTAGATTTGGCAAGAAAGGCAAATTAAGTCCCCGTTTTATTGGACTGTTTAAGGTGATCGAGAGAGTTGGGCCATTGGCATATCTTTTAGCTTTTTCGATTGAGTTAGGGAAGATTCATAATGTGTTTCATGTGTCTATGCTACGTCATTGTCGTTCAGATCCATTGCATATGATTTCGTAAACAGTGGTTGAGATTCAACCAGTTATGACTTACGGTGAGGAACTGGTAAAAATTCTAGCTCGAGAGGTTAAGAAATTAAGGAACAAAAGTATTGAACTTGTTAAAGTATTATGGAATAGGCACAGGATAGACGAGGCTACATGGGAGCCCGAAGAGACTATGCAAAAATAGTACCCAAATCTCTTTACAGGTAAGATTTTCGGGGACGAAAATCCCCAAAAGGGGAGAAATGTAACATCCTGAAATAGGGCCTAAACAGACTAGTGGTTGCGAAACCATGAATCCGAGCTATAAAATTTTATTACGATTAATTATTACAATTTACCGAGTGATTAAATTCATGTGTTAAAGTATTGATAAGAAATTTTATTGATTTCATGCTTAAATTGCCTATTAGGACTTGTTTGCAAAAGTTGCTAAATAGGGGTTCTAATTTATAGAGTACCTGATTTAAATGGGGGTTTGAAGTAGGAGTCCTTAAATGGTAATTAGATCATTATATTTTTATGGACAAAAATGGACATATATAGGTTGAAAGAACCAAAGTTTTTAATGAAGGGTAATTTAGTCATTTGGTAATAAAAAGAAATTAAAAAGGGGAAAAGATGGCAAAATATGCTCATCTTCTTCATTAGGCCAAATTTTCAAGTGTTCACCATAGCTAGGGTTTGTTTCAAGCTTCCAAGCTCCATAGTAAGTGATTCCAAGCCCCGTTTTTATTATTTACATTTTTGAAGCCCCGGTAGCTCAGTTTAGTTTATTTTATCAATAATTCATGCTAGGGTTCATATTTGGAAAAATACCCATAGGTGAAATGTGTTTATTTTGATGTTTTATGATAGAACATGAAGTCTGAATTTATGTTAAACAACTTTTGATGAGTGATTTTAAGTGAAAACGAGTAAAACGGCTTAATCGGTAAAAATACCTAATGTTCATAAGTACATGTTAGAGTGAGAATTTGATGTTGTCATAGGAGGGAAAAATGATCATCATGCCATAAAACATAATAATAAGGGATAAAGTATAATTTTCGAGCTTTGGGGCTAATGTGTAAATATGTAAAAGTTTAGGGGCAAAATTATAATTTTGCTAAAGTTAGACTTCAGGACTGTTTTGATAAATGTGAGTATTAAATAAGCTAAATTTGCTATTATAGATCAAGAATAATGAAATTCAGACTTAGATTGGGGAAAGAAAAAGATAATGGACTAAATCGATATAGTTTATCGTATTTTGTTTTGAGGTAAGTTTGCGGTAAATAAATGCACTATTCTATTATTTTACATTTGATACTATTAAATTCCAGCATTTATATATTTATTCTGTAAATTTATCATTTCAATACTCAAGCATGAATTGACGAAGAAGTAATCTCAGAATGTCCCGATTGAACCTTAGGAATGTGTAAGATACAAATGTCATGACATTAGGGTTTAAGGAAATCATGTAAGACCATGTCAAGACATGGCATTGATAAGTTACTATAAGGAAAAGGTCCCATGTAAGACCATGCCAAGGCATGGCATTGGTGAATTTATAAGGCAAAAGTCCCACGTAAGACCATGCCAAGGCATGGCATTGGTGAGTTCATAAGGCAAGGATACCACGTAAGACCATGTCAAGACATGGCAATGGTTAAGTTTCACAAAGAAAGGTACCTGCATATCCTTAGTATTCCAAGTGGTTCAATGGGAAAATTTAAAGAGTATACCAAAGGAAAGGTAAGACAAGTTCAAGCTAAAAAGGTACAGGTAAGAATTTAAGACTTAAGTATATTAAGTTAAAGGCTTAACTAATTTTGGTAATAAAAGAATATGATAATGCATTAAGAAGGTTGTTATTTATTTACATGAAAACTTACTAAGCTTAATGCTTACTCCCATTCCTTTCTTTCTTTTCATAGTTTTACAAGCCAACTCGGGGATCGTGAGGACGTCGGAGATCGTTACACACTATCAAAGGATTATATTGGTATTTTATTACTCGAATATTTTAAGTTATGGCATGTATAGGGACTTAGCCATTTTGTGTGTATGACCTTATGATATGGCTTAACATTGTCTTGTAAATGTTTGGTAATGATTAGCTATTAAAATGGTTAATTAAGAACATGTTTTGGATGTTATGTAATGCCTAGTTGTTAGTTATTTTAAGAAATTATGTAATTATATATAGGGGAACAGTTTGGATAGTAGCAGTGACGTGATTTTGAAAAATCACCAAAAATAGTAGAAATGGAATTACGTTGTGCATGAGATATAGAAATAAAGATTATTGAGTCTATTTTTATATAAAAAAATTTATATTATGAGATAATTGATTTTTAGTGAAGAGAGGTCGAATCGTCGAAACTGTAATAGGGAGACTTTAACTAATAAACTGTACTAATTGGCCAAACCAAAAATTCTGGAAAAATTATAGTAAGAAGATATATGAGTCTAGTTTCAAGGAAAACTTACGGATCTATATTTTGAGTTTCGTAACTTCGAGTTATAGTTAATTTAGTGAACATGACGCAGATGGATAGTTTCAATTTTTATGCCCTAATCTAGTGAGTTAAGTCTAATAATGTCTCGTGCTCGACTCCGGTAACGGTCTCGGGTAAGGGGTGTTACAATACCTACCCTGGAGGTAACTGATGAACCTCAAGATAATTACCTAGAATTAGAAGACAGACTTGAACCAGAAGAGCAGAATGCACCAATGACTGAGGAGGGAAAAAAGGCATTTAAAAATGCCAAAATCACGAAAGTCTAATTTCCATCAATATTAGAAGAAAGACAAAAGCGGGATGAGGATGAATTTGTAAGTTTTTTAAATTTGTTTAAAACCTTAAATGTTAACCTACCCTTGATCGAGTTAATTGAGAAGGTTCCCAAGTATGCCAAGTTTTTAAACGAGATGATGGCAAGGCAAAAGAAAATCAAGGTACGAGAACAAGTTCATTTAAGTGCTTCCTATAATGTAATTATTTCCAGACAAGTACCGTGAAAAGTGAAAGACCCGGGCAATTTTACCATTCCCATAGAAATAGGGAGTATTCACTTTAATAGAGCCCTATGCGATTTTGGAGCTAACATTAATTTTTGAAAAACTAAGGTTAGGGAATCTTAAAGCAACTCAAATAACATTACAATTGGTTGATAGGTCTTCAGTACACCCGAAGAGGGTACTGGAAGATGTGTTAGTCAATGATTCCTGTAGATTTTGTAGTATTTGACTTTGAGGAAGATCGTGAGATATCAATCTTACTAGGAAGAGCTTTCATGGCCACTTCTAGATCCGCCATTGATTTAGAGAAAATTGAGTTGACAATGAAAATAAATGGTAAGACTAAAACCTTCAAACGTGGTTATCAAACAAAAGAAGAAAGTGGGAGGAAATTAGGGAAGCATCGTAAAAACTTATCTATTTCTGATGTTCCTAGATCAAGGGAAATGTTTCCTTTAATGAATATAGAAAGAATAATAGGTCCATGGAATGGGAAAAACGAGCAAGGGCAGAATGGCACGACGGACGGTGGACCAATATTGATAGAAAAAAAATCATCCACGGGTGAATTTACCATATTGCTGGATAAATCTGGCAGTATAACTTAAAATTTGTGAATTGTTGCATGATATTTGTAAATTACTGTATACTTAGCTAAGCACATAGTTTAGATTTTAAATTTTATTTGATGTAGGTTTATCCTTAAATCAAAACATCCTTAAGATGGAGTTTTGTGTCAAAATAGAGTCGTCTGCGTGACATCAGAATAACAAGTCACGACGTAGCAGACAACCTTTGAAAATCTCCAGACTGGCAAATGTGTGGCAACACAGAACCCCTGTGTCACGACATCAGTATCTTGTTAGGGATGTTGGACATGAAACCCCTGTGTCGTGACATTGCTACAATTTTCTACAGGGTTGACCTGACCCATTGTGTATACTGGCAGCTTAAACATTAATTTTACCTGATTTCTAACCCTTTAAAACTCTATTTTACAACTTAAACTTTAATCCTAATTAAAACACTCCTTAAACCCCTATCCACTCAAACTCTCTCAAATCTATTAACATCCCCTAAATCTTAAACCTCTAAATTTCAAAATTTTCTTTCACAAACTTGGTGGAACATAGAATAGGGATATTCACATGCAAGCAAGAAATTCAACGAACTCTAGCTATACATTCAAGGTTAAGAGTTCCTAAACTCAAAATTTTTACTGTTCCATTAAATTAGTATTTAGCAATTCGTTAAGATTCAAGCATTATGCATCCTAGAAAAGTTAGGCAAACAGTGGAAACAGAGCCATCGATGGATCAAAATCCCTCTACTTTTTCGAATAGTAATGTTAAAAAGAATTTTAATGAAATTTAAGGAAAAACATTTATTCAAGAAAGGGGATTTGATCCATCAATTTTTTATGTATAAAAAATAAGGCCTTTGGTCAAATATCATCATTAGGAGCATTTTTCGGCGATCCCAAAGGATAATGTTGTGCTCCTTATTGTTCAAGAGTTCTATGCATCTCTATAGAACCATGAGTCTAGAAATGTTGAAGGTCATAAATGGGATACAGTACTTGTGCGAGGAAAATAGGTGAAAGTAACCCCTAGAATAATTTGCGACTTTTATAATGTTCCATACTATGAGAATGATTTCATTGATGAAACTGATTTAGAATATTTTAGAGACATAGATGTGGATAATATTATAAACTATTTAACTAAAGGAAGGGGTGAATAGAAGTATCGCGTAGGTACTAATATCCCAGTATATTTTCATCAAGCCATTATGTTTCCTGAGGCTAAGATGTGGATTTAATTCATTTGGGCATGACTTGTACTTGCTTTAAATGTTTCTAATGTTAATACCTTTAGAGCAGTTTTACTCTATGCTATTTTATAGAAAAAGCAGGTGTATATTGGTAAATGGATCCACCAGAGCATGGGAACATGCATTAGTAGCCAAAAGGTGGGAGTGTTCTTTCCCCATCTAATGATGGCTTTATGCAAAAATGTGGGTGTATCCATGACCTCCACTGAGTAGTAGTTAAAATCATCACGAAGTATTATTAGAGATACATTGTTCCAGCAATACATCAAGCTGCAAGCCAAATAAATCAAAGATGGGGGGAACAAGCGATAGCAAAAAATGACAGCTACACCTACTTCGTCACAAAGGTTGGCACGAGCTCAACAAGACATTGGTGAGAACAGTCATCCAAATTCGGATTGAATGATTAAGTGGATGCAAGAATCAGGACCAATTTTTCAATAGTTTGCTAGGCAAAATAACATACGAGTCCCCAATTATACACCTGACATGTTCAGTCCAAGCGAATATGGACCAAAATGAAGAAGCACATGAAAGAAGAGGAAGGATAAGAAGAGGAGGATGAGGAGATGGACGATGAGGAGGCTAATTGAACGATTTTTTATTTTATTTAAAAGACTTGTAGTAGCTCGATTTTGGGGCTAATCGAAATAGTGATTTCGGAACCACTAATCCGAGGTCGGAGAAATTATTTTTAATATTATGTTATGTGTTATAGCTTGATTATATGAGTGCATGAAAATTTTAGTGAATTAATTTTAGTGATTGTATGCTTAATTTTGAAAAAGGACTAAGTCGTATAAAATGCAAAAGTTTTATTCTAGAAGCTAAAGGTGTCAAATAGCTATAAAACCTTAAATTGGAGGTCCTTAATGTGCAATTAGGCTTTTAAGAAAGTGTTGGCTGGCCATAGGGGACAAAGAAATGAAAATTGGTCAAAGTTGGTGGGATTAAGTGACTTAATTGATGAAATAAAAATAAAATAAAAAGAAAAAGATATCATCTCTTCATCTTCCTCCCTACCACCGAAAGTTTTAGCAAACTTAAGGGTTTTGAGAGCTCAAAATTTTAGCCAAGCTTATCTATTGCAAGTAAGTCATTTTGATGATCATTTTTGTTGATTTTTGTGTTTTTGGAACCCTTAAACCTTAATCTAGCTAATGAAGGGACTACTTTACACTATGGTTGAAAGCCTAGGGTTTTTCCATGAGAGAATTAGTGTTGTTTGCTGAATTTTTATGGAACAAAATGAATCTTGGTTGTTAAATAAACAACTTTTGAGAAAGAGGTTTCCATGAAAACATCTAAAATGGACCTTTTTGTAAAGGTTGTAAAATAGGTAGCTATTGTGTGAAATTATTGGATTTGTGAGTTTCTATATGTTTAAAATAGACTCAGCTAGGCTTGGTTAATGAGGAAATTTGATGAAAATTATTTTACGAGCGTAAGGGCAAAATCGTAGTTTTGTGAAAGTCTAAGGGTAAAACGATAACTTTACCAAAGTAGGAATTTTGGAATGTCTTGATTTATGCAGTGATTAAATAAGTGAATTTTTCATTATAGATTAAGAAAAATAGAGTCCAAACCTAGACCGGGGGAAAACCAAGCTAGTAGATTAATTCAATCTAGTCGCCCACCTTTTGTATACCGAGGTAAATTGTACATAAATAATACAACTCTATTGTTATTATGCATTAAATAATTGATATTGCATAAGATGTTTGATTATTTTTATGAATATGCATGACGAAATTTGATGTGGTATACACCCGGTAAATTTGATGTGGCAAATTTGATGTTTGATTATAGTCTGGGACATGGCATCGACCACATTATGAGAGCCAATATAAGACCATGTTTGGGACATGGCATCGACCACATTATGAGGGCTAGTGTAAGACCATGTCTGGGACATGGAATTGACATTGATATGTGTGCTAGTGTAAGACCAAGTCTAGGACATGACATTGGCCACATTATGAGAGCCAGTGTAAGACCATGTCTGGGACATGGCATCGGCATTGATATGTGTGCTAGTGTAAAACCATGTCTGGGACATGGCATCGGCCACATTATGAGAGCCAGTGTAAGACCATGTCTGGGGCATGGCATCGACATTGAGACGAGAGCTAGTGTAAGACCATGTATGGGACATGGCATTGGCCTCGATACGTGAGCCAGTGTAAGACCATGTCTGGGACATGGCATCAGTATCGTACCCTCCTGTGTGAGGCTTGTCGACTATCCTTTGGTATTTTAAATGGTTCAACGGGCAATTTAGAGCTTGTGTTAAAAGTGAGAAAAGTTACAACTATGTTGTAAGTGATACAAGAACCTACATGAAAATTTATGAGAAATGAATTTGAATTATGTTGTATGAGTAGTAAGGGTGAAAATGAGTAAGTTATGCTTTTAATCATTCGATAATTTTGTGCAAGTTTATAAGATGATATGAGTAGGATAATGCATGGAAATTTGTTGTTAATTATTTACATACGAGTTATTAAGCTTTATGCTTACTCCCTCTCTTTTCCATTTTCTTATAGTATAGCCAAGCTAGCTCGGGGATCAAAGGACGTCGAAGGCTCGAACACACTATTAATTTGAACACTTGGTATAGTTGATTTATCATTTTTAGTATGGCATGTATAGGGAATTGGTCTTTTGTCAAATGTCATATTATTTTGGCCAAATATGTTGGCTTGTCTTGAAGATTGATTCATTTTGTATAAGTCCATGGATGATGGCTAATAATTATTGTTGATTTATGCCAAGGATGATGTTTTTCATGATTGAGAAAATTGTATGGATGAATGAGTAAGTTGCATGATTGAATTGATAAAGTATGTGTGAATTGGTTTTGCTTGATGTGGCTTATATTGGTGCAAGTAAGGGTGGCAAAAAGAGCTTGGTGAATAGCCTTGTTTTTGTCCACAAGGGTGTGTGTCTAGGTCGTGTGTGACACACAGTCTACCCCATGGGCGTGTAGTCTAGTCGTGTGTCACAATCATGTGGAAGACATAGCCATAGGACATGGGCATGTGCCCAGGCCGTGTGGAGTCTGCACTTGAATTTAGGAATTAAATTCGCCATATGGCCTAAGGACACGGGCGTGTGCCTTAGCCGTGTGACCTTCTTGGGTTGATGACGTCAGACACAAAATGCCAAGGTTTTTGCACACGGGCTGAGACAGGCATGTCATGGCTGTGTGAGGGAGACGTGTCATGGACACGGGCGTGTGCCAGGCCGTGTGAAAACCCTTGTAGGTTCAAATTGATAAATAAATCCACACGGCTAGGGACATGGGCGTGTGTGACTACACGGTCTACCCACATGGGCGTGTCCCTTGCCCCACGAGCGTGTGCCCCTACTTTTAGTGACATTTTCTAAAGTTTTCTAAAGAACTCGATTTGATCCCGAAACGTTTCTAAGATGTGTTTTGGGCCTCGTAGGCCCATATTAAGGTCATTAAGAGAAAGTTTGAAAATTTTTGAATTTGAACGAACTTTTATGACTTGGAAATGTATGCTAGCATTTTTTTTAGAAAGATAACGCCTCGTACCATGTATCAGCATCGATTACGGGTAAGGGGTGTTACATTTAGTGGTATTAGAGCTATGGTTTAGTCGATTCTCGGACTAACCTAGCGTGTGTACAAGTCTAGCTATACATGCCATATATGAACTATGATAGTGTGACAACTTTTGATAATTTAAAATGTGTTTTTATATAGTAAATGGATCCCGACGGAGCAGTGGCGGATGATGTCGAGAGTAATGCACCGGCTCCCACAGAAGGGACCGTGCCAGTTAAGTGTGGGCCTGTGAAACTGAGTCAGGGCAAGGGGCTAGAGAAACCTTCCTCCATATGATGAATGTTTGGTATTCAAAGTTTGTTCATGCAAACCCGAACGCTCCACCTCCTCCACCCCCTCCAATTCCCCAGCCTGCCCCTACAACTCCCCAAGTAGTGGAAACGATTAGAAGAGAAAAACCTCCAGTAGAGAGAATTCGAAAGCAAGGGGCTGAGGAATTTTGAGCGAATATAGATGATGACCTAGAAAGAGCAGAATTCTGGCAAGAAAATACCATTAGGGTATTCGATGAGTTGTCTTGCACACCTAAGGAGTGCATGAAGTGTGTTGTATCACTCTGACGAGACTTGGCCTACCAATAGTGGAACACCCTTGTGTCAGTTGTACCAAAGGAAAGGATAGCTTGGGAATTCTTTCAAGAAGAGTTTCGTAAAAAGTATATTAGCTAGAGGTTTATAGACCAGAAAAGGAAGGAATTTCTAGAATTGAAGCAAAGCCGAATGACAATAACAGAATATGAGCGTGAGTTCGTGAGACTCAGCAAATACGCTAGGGAGTGCGTATCTACCGAAGCCATCTTGTGAAAGAGATTTGAGGATGGATTGAACGAAGACATCCAATTATTAGTTAGCATATTAGAGTTAAGGGAGTTTGTTGTGCTTGTTGAAAGAGCTTGTAAGGCCGAGGAATTGGCCAAAGAGAAAAGGAAAGCTGATATTGAGTCTCGTGACTCAAAGAAAAGATAGTTGGGGAAATCATTTCAGTCCTCATCCAAGAAATCAAGAGAGTTCACTACTCGATCCAATGGTTCAGTTGGATTCTCAAATAGAAATAAGAATAAGCAATACATGATGTCTAAGGCTCAGACCACTTCAACTGCGAGTGTTGGTAGTGCCTGACCTAATTGACTGAAATTCTCACAGTGTGGTAGTCATTTCAGTGAATACCGAGGAAATGAAAGAGGCTGCATCAAGTGCAGTTCACTAGACCACTTCATTTGAAACTGTCCTGAGATAGAGAAAAAAAGAGAAAGCAAGAAGTGCGAGCTAGTAATGCACCTTCGAGGGGTAGACCACAAACGAACCCTAAAAGTGGGGCTTGCAACAGTGGTGCGCCTAGAGAGTCCACCGTGAGGTCTGAGGGTCGAGCGCCTACAAGGACTTATGCCATTCGTGCTCACAAAGAAGCATCATCACCACATGTGATTAGGGGTACTTTTCTCTTCATGATATCTCTGTTGCTGCTTTAATTAATCTGGGGTCTGCCCATTCCTATATTTGTATGAAATTGGTGTCTAGCATGAATATGCTTGTTGAGTCTATAAAATTTATGATAAAAGTGTCAAACCCGTTAGGCAAGCATGTGATAGTTGACAAAGTGTGTAGAAACTGTCCTTTGATGATTAGAGGCCATTATTTTCTGGCTAACCTCATGCTACTACCGTTTGATGAATTTGACCTAATTCTTGGCATGGATTGGTTGACTACTCATAACGTGTTAGTAAACTTTGGTAGTAAGTTTATTGAACTGAGATTTGAAAATAAGGATTTTATTAGGGTTGAATCAGGTGAGCCAGATAGCTTACCTATACTGATTTCTTCTATGAATGCTGAGAAATACATGAGAAAAGGGTATGAGTCCTATCTTGCATTTGTGTTGAATACCTAAGAGTCGGAAGTAAAGATTGAGCCAGTGCCTGTGGTATGCGAGTATCCAAACGTGTTTCCAGAAGAGTTACCTGGATTGCCTCCAGCTAGGAAAGTTGAGTTTGGTATTGAGTTGGTCTCTAGTACGGCACCTATTTCGATTGCCCTGTATAGAATTACACTGTTGGAGCTAAAAGAATTGAAGGCTCAGTTACAAGAGTTGACAGATAAAGGTTTCACAAGACCGAGTTATTCTCCGTGGGGTGATCCCGTACTTTTTGTGAAAAAGAAAGACGGGTCGATGAGACTATGTATAGACTACCGATAGCTCAGCAAGGTTACAGTTAAGAACAAGTATCCTTTGCCTAGGATCGATGATCTATTTGACCAATTGAAGGGAGCCACAGTGTTTTCTAAGATAAACCTGAGGTCCGGTTATTACCAGCTGAGATTTAAGGAACAAGATGTACCAAAAATTACGTTTCAAACGAGGTATGGCCATTATGAGTTTCTCGTCATGCCCTTTGGCTTAACAAATGCTCCTATCATGTTTATGGATTTAATGAATTATATTTTCTGACCGTACTTGGATAAGTTCATAGTTTTTTTATCGATGGTATATTAATTTATTCTCGTGATGAGAGTGAGCACGCGGAGCATTTGAGAACTGTTTTGCAGACTTTAAGAGATAAGAAGTTGCATGCTAAATTTAGAAAAAGTAAATTTTGGCTCCGAGAAGTCTGATTCTTAGGACACATCATTTTGGGTGATGGAATTAGAGTTGACCCGAGTAAGGTATCGGCTATCATTGATTGGAAACCGCCGAAGAATGTGTCAGAGATCAGAAGCTTTTTAGGCTTAGCGAGATACTACATATGGTTTTTAAAAAGATTCTCCATGATTTCTACTCCGATGACAAGGTTGCTACAGAAAGATGTTAAGTTCGAATGGACAGAGAAGTGCCAACAGAGTTTTGAGAAACTAAAAGCATTATTGACTGAAGCCCAGTTTTAGTACAACCTGAACCGAGAAAAGAGTTTGTGGTTTATAGTGATGCATCCTTGAATGGATTGGGTTGTGTAATTATGCAAGAGGGCTAGGTGCCTCGATACAACTGAAGCCACATGAGAAAAACTATCCGACTCACGATTTAGAGCTGGCCGCCATAGTATTCGCACTGAAGATTTGGAGACACCATTTGTATGGCGAGAAATGCTGAGTATTCACCGACCATAAAAGTCTAAAGTATTTGATCATTCAAAAGGAGTTAAACCTATGGAAGCGGAGATGGTTAGAACTGATAAACGATTATGAGTTGATAATTGACTATCATCCTGGAAAGGCGAATGTGGTCGTCGATACTTTGAGTAGGAAGTCATTGTTTGCCTTGAAGGCTATGAATACCAAGTTGTCTGTGACTGATGATGGTTCAGTCATAGCTGAGTTAAGAGCTAGACCGATGTTTTTACAAAAGATTTGTAAAGCTTAGAAGAATGATAAAGAATTGCAAGCTAAGATAACTCAGTGCGAGACGGGTATAGAATTAGACATTCAGATTGGTTAATATAGTTGTTTAATGTTTAGAGACAGAATTTGTGTACCAAAAAATGATGATAGTATTCAGAATATTTTGCATGAGGCACGTAGTAGTTGTATGTCTGTCTATCTAGGTAGTCTGAAAATGTATAATGACTTGAAGAAAATGTATTAGTGGTCGGGGATGAAAAGTGACATCTCAGAGTTTGTCTCTAAGTGTTTAATTTGTCAGCAAGTGAAAGTCGAACACTAAGTACCTTCTGGTTTACTTCAGCCCGTGATGGTTCCGGAGTGGAAATGCGACCGTATTACCATGGATTTTGTTTCAGGATTGCAGTTTATGCCAAAGAAGAAATATATTGTATGGGTTATGGTCGATAGGCTATCTAAGTCGGCTCATTTTATACCGGTACGTGCCGATTATTCACTTGAGAAATTGGCCGATCTATATGTTTCTAAAATTGTGAGACTTTATGGAGTACCTTTATCGATCATTTCAGATACAGATATGAGGTACACATCTCAATTTTAGAAAAAGTTGCAAGAAGCGTTGGGGAAGAAACTAAATTTTAGTACTACTTTCCACCCGCAAACCGACAGTCAATTGGAAAGAGTAATTTAGATTCTTGAAGATATGTCCGGTGTTTGTTCTCGAGTTTCAAGGCAGTTGGGAAAGGTACTTACCGTTGGTAGAGTTTGCATACAACAATAGCTATCAATCAAGTTTGAAAATGGCACCATATGAGGCTTTGTATGGACGTAAGTGCAAAACGCCCTTGTATTGGACCGAACTTAGAGAAAATCAGATACACAGGGTTGACTTAGTCAGAGAAATAGAAGAGAAAGTAAAGGTAATTCGTGACTGTTTGAAGGCCACTTCAGATAGGTAGAAATCCTAAAAGGATTTGAACCGAAAAGAAATTAAGTTTCAAGTCGATGATAAGGTGTTTTTGAAAGTTTCCCCGTGGAAGAAAGTCCTCAAATTCGGTAAGAAAGGAAAATTAAGTCCATGCTTTATTGGGCTATATGAGGTGACTGAGAGAATAGGACCGATTGCATATCGATTAGCTTTACCATCCGAATTAGAGAAGATCCAAGATGTTTTCCAAGTGTCTATGTTGCACCGTTACCGTTCTGACCCTTCACATGTGATTTCACCAACAGAGGTTGAGATTTGTTCAGACATGACCTATGGTGAAAAGCCGGTTAAGATTTTGGATCGAGAGGTCAAGCAACTGAGAAATAAAAGTATAATACTTGTGAAAGTACTATGGCATAGACATGTGGTTGAAGAGGCCACATGGGAGCCCGAGAAGACCATGAGAGACCAATACCCGAAACTTTTTGTTGGTAAGATTTTTGGGGACGAAAATCCCTAAGGGGGGAGAATTGTAACAGCCTGATTTTGGGGCTAATCAGAATAGTGGTTTCATAACCACTAATCTGAGGCCAGAGAAATTATTTTTAATATTATTTTATGTGTTATAGTCTGATTATATGAGTGCTTGAAAATTTTTGTGAATTAATTTTAGTGATTGTATGATTAATTTTGAAAAATGACTCAATTGCATAAAGTGTGAAAGTTTTGTTCTAGAAGTTAATGTCAAATAGCTATAGAACCTTAAATTGGAGGTCCTTAATGTGCAATTAGCATTTAAGAAAGTTTTAGCCACCATAGGGGACAAAAAAATGAAAATTGGTCAAATTTGGTGGCATTAGATGACTTAATTGATGAAATAAAAATAAAATAAAGAGAAAAAGATATCATCTGTTCATCTTCCTTCCTACCACCAAATTTTCAACAAACTTAAGGGTTTTGACAGCTCAAAATTTCAGACAAGCTTATCTCGTGCAAGTAAGTCATTTTGATGATCATTTTTGTTGATTTTTGTGTTTTTGGAAGCCTTATAGCTTAATCTAGCTAATGAGGGGACTATTTTACACTATGGTTGAAAGCCTAGGTTTTTTCCATAATAGAATTAGTATTGTTTGCTGAATTTTTATGGAAGAAAATGAGTCTTGATTGTTAAATAAACAACTTTTGTGAAATGGGTTTCCATGAAAACACCTAAAATGGACATTTTTGTAAAGGTTGTAAAATAGGTAGTTAATGTGTGAAATAATTGGATTTTTGAGTTTCTATAACTTTAAAATAGACTCGACTATGCTTGGTTAATGAGGAAATTTGATGAAAATCGTTTTACGAGCCTAGGGGCAAAATCATAATTTTGTGAAAGTCTAGGGCAAAACAGTAATTTTTCCAAAGTAAGAATTTTTGTTTGTCTTGATTTATGCAGTGATTAAATAAGCAAATTTGTCATTATGGATCAAGAAAAATGGAGTCCGGACCTAGATAAGGGGAAAACCAAGCTAGTAGATTAATTTAATCTAGTCGCCCATTTTTTTATACCGAGTTAAGTTGTATGTAAATAATTCAACTCTATTGTTATTATGCATTAAAAAATTGATATTGCATAAGATATTTGATTATTGTTATGAATCTGTATGATGAAATTTGATGTGGTATACACCCGGTTGAACCTTAGGAATAGATTGGATATCCAAGCCATGACATTTGGATGATATGTGTGCTAGTGTAAAACCATGTCTAGGACATGGCATTGGCCACATTTTGAGAGCCAGTGTAAGACCATGCCTAGGACATGGCATCGGCGTTGATATGTGTTCTAATGTAAGACCATGTCTGGGACATGGCATCGGCCATATTATGAGAGCCAGTGTAAGACCATGTCTAGGACATGGCATCAGCGTTGATATGTATGCTAGTGTAAGACCATGTCTGGGACATGGCATCAGCCACATTATGAGAGCCAGTGTAAAACCATGTCTGGGACATGACATTGGCCTCGATACGTGAGCCAATGTAAGACCATGTCTGGGATATGGCATCGGCATCTTCTCAAGTATCTTTTGGTATTGCAATTGGTTCAACAGGTAATTTAGAGCTTGTGTTAAAAGTGAGAAAAGTTACGACTATGTTGTAAGTGGTACAGGTACCTACATGAAAATTTATGAGAAATAAGTTCGAATTATGTTGTATGAGCAGTAAGGGTGAAAATGAGTAAGTTATGCTTTTAATCATTCGAGAATTTTGTGCAAGTTTATAAGATAATATGAGTAGGATAATGCATGGAAATTTGTTGTTAATTATTTAAATACGATTTACTAAGCTTTATGCTTACTCCCTCTCTTTTCCATTTTCTTATAGTATCACCAAGCTAGCTCGGGGATCAAAGGACGTCGGAGGCTCGAACACTATCAATTAGCTTTTCTTTTCTCTTTAAACAACTCCTCAGCTTTGCAAGCCCGGTCCACTAGCATAACAAATTCTTTCAACTCAAGAACACCAACAAATAATTTGATATCTTTATTTAATCCATCTTCAAACCTCTTACTCATGATGGCCTCAGAGGATACGCACTCATGAGCGTACTTGCTGAGCCTTACAAACTCACGCTTGTACTCAGTTATTGTCATATTACCTTGTTTTAGTTTAAGGAATTATTTTCTTTTCTGATCGATAAACCTCTGACTAATGTAATTCTTTCGAAATTCTTCTTGGAAAAACACTCATGTAATCCTTTCCCTTGGTACAACCGACACAAGGGTATTCCACCACTGATAAGTAGAATATCTCAGAAGAGACACTACACATTTCATGGGCTCTTTAGGTGTGCAAGATAATTCATCAAATACTCGAATGGTGTTTTCAAGCCAGAATTCTACTCTTTCTAGATTGTCATCTTTACTAGCCTGAAATTCTTCGACCCCTTGTTTCTGAATTCTATCAACCGGAGGCTTTTCTCTTCTCACTACTTCTTCCACTTTGGGAGCTATAGGGGTAGGTTTAGGGATAGGCGGGGTTGGAGGGGTTTTACATTCGGATTTGTACGAACGAACTCCATATACCATGCATTCATCATATGGAGAAAGGCTTCCCTAGCCTCTTCTTCTCCTCTCTGACTCACAGTTGTAGGTCTACCCTCATTTTCATTCAGCACCTTCCCTTCAGCGGAAGCCAGCGCATTACTGTCCACATCATCCACCACAGCTCTATCGGGATCCATTTACTATATAAAAATACAATTTAAGTCATCAAGAGTTGTCACACTATCACTATATAAATACTCATATGTATGGCATGTATAACTAGACTCATGTATACGTTATGTTAGTCTGAGAATCGACTAAACCGCAGCTCTAATACCACTAAATGTAACACCCCTTACCCGTGTCCGACACCGAGATAGGATATGAGGCATTATTGAACTTAAATTACTTAAACATACATTATCGGGCTATAAAATTTCTTTTCAAACTTAAAAATTTTCATTCATATTCAAAACATTCTTATTATGGGCCTACGAGGCCCTAAACATACTTACGGGAGGTTTCAAAATTAATCCAAAAACTTTTACGCTCTTAGAAAATTTTTATCTAAACAGGGGCCACACGCCCGTGTCAATGGCCCGTGTCTCATACATGGCCTAGACACGCTCGTGTCCTCACCGGTGTGTGAAAACCTTAGCATTCTATTTATGACGTCAGCAACTTCTCAAGGGTCACATGGCTTAGGCACACACCCGTGTGCTGGCCCGTGTGATGAATCGAATTCTCGTAAATTTGGTGCAGGGGACACACGGCCTATCAACACACCCATGGGGGTTGACCGTGTGTCACACACGGCCTAGATACACGCCTGTGTGTCTACCCATGTGGACAATTAGAAGGCTATTTTCCAAGCCAATTGCCACTCTGAAACATAAACACACTTATACCAACTAAAGCAATACATGATATGGCAATAATACCATATAAACAACCACTAATCATTATTCAAACACTTCACATTTTACCTTATCATTTGCATAAACTTTCTCTTCATAAAAATTATCATCATTAAAACATGAAACTTGACAAATATTGGCCAATTCCCTATGGCCATATACAAAGTGAGTGTATAACATTAGTAGCCAACCCTTTGGCTCTCAAATATGACATAATACAAAATGACCAAGTTCCTATACTGGCCATACCCAAAATAAATCAACTTTACTATACCAAAAGAATGATTGATAGTGTGATCCGAGCTCTGACATTCTATGATCCCCGAGGGGTAAGCAAAGTGCTTAGTAAGTTTGCATGAATTAATATAGCAATATAAGTGTTCATGGTAAAATCCATTCACCTCATATGACAATAGCAACACAAGTTCTTAAGTGCTTAGGCATACTTACTCATACTCACTCTTACCATCACACATCACATTATGGTTTCATAACTTGAAATTTTACTCATGGTACATGTATCACTTAGTCACATAATTTAGCACTTATGCTAACTTGGACATAAACTTAAATCATCATCATCCTTAACATAAATGGAACTCATTATCAACCTTGTATAGTTTAACTCTATAGTATCTTTGCATACTTAGCTCTTTTGCCTATTGAACTACCCGGAATATCAGAGGATACTCAATCTCATCATACATGTATCACGATGCCAATGCCATATCCCAGATATGGTTTTACATGGGATCACCTCTTGATGCCGATGCCATATCCTAGATATGGTCTTACACGTGATCTCTTAGCTCGATGTTGATGCCATGTCCCAGACATGGTTTTATATGATATCGTACTTAGATGTCGATGCCATGTCCTAAACATGGTCTTACACGAGATCTTCCTTTGGTGCTGAAGCCATGTCCCAGACATGGTCTTACACGGGACCTTCCTTATTCGATGTCGATGCCATGTCCCAGACATAGTCTTATACGGGAACTACATTCGATACCGATTCCATGTCCCAAACATGGTCATACATGGGACCTACATTCAGTGCCGATGCCATGTCCCAGACATGGTCTTACACGAGACCTACATTCGATGCCGATGCCATGTCCCAGACATCGTCTTATACGGGACCGTCCTTATATCATGTCATGACATAGGCATCCTCTTTATTCCGAATCTTCAACCGAGACTTTAACTTGTCGTATTCTCTTCACTTTCTCTTTGAGGTATCATTAATCAATTTCATGGAAACAATAATGTGCATTTCTCAAAATAATAAGTATTTAAACATAAAACATAAGTGGCCTTAATTTCACACAAACTTACCTCGGTACTCAAAATGTATATAGATGTTCGATTTAGTTCGCAACCTTGTTCTTGCCCCAGTTTCGGTCCGGGCTTCGCATTTCTTGATCTATAATGATAATTTCACTTATTTAATATTCACATTGACTAAATTGACTCATGAATCACACTTTGGTAAAAATTATGATTTTGCCCCTAAATTTTCTCATAATTACACTTTTGTCCCTAGGCTCGTAAAATGATTTTTATTCAACTTCCTTGTATTTTAAGCTTAGCCAAATTATTCTCTTAACTACAGCAGCCCTTAATTTCCACTATTTCACTCATGTATGACCAATTTTATAACTTTTACAATTTGGTCTTTTTATGCATTTTTCATGAAAATCACTTAGAAAAAGATGTTTATCATACATCAAACTTTCATATTCTTCCTTAAAACATCAAAATACATGCATGTTATACATGGGTAAATTTTTTAACCTAAACCCTAGCTCAAAATATAGTTAGAATAGCTAAATTGAGCTACGATGATCTCAAAAATACGAAAAACATTAAAACAAGGCAAAGACACTTACAATCAAGCTTGAAAGATGAACAAACCCTAGCAATGTCTTCTGTAGAGAATTTTGGCCAAGGAGAAGAAGATGGACACAATTTTGGCTTTTTTTCCCTTTTTAATCTTTTATTTACCAAATGACAAAATGCCCTTAATGATCATTTCTTGAGATTTTTCCTTCCCATGTCTATTTTTGTCCATTTTTACCTATAATGGTCTAATTTCTAAATAAAGACTTCTAGAAACTTTTATGATGCTATAGCAAGCCTAATCTGCCTGGGCCCACACCATAACCAATTAAAATAAAAATCAATTAAATGTCTATTTACAAGTCAAAATTAAAGTCCAAATTAGGACCCAAATAAACCTAACCCTTAACCCACTTACAGCCAAAACAAATTTCCCAAGCCCAATTCTAAAAGCAACCCGAAGGCCCAAAACTTAAGCCAAGATTAGGAAACCCTAGGGTTTCCCCTTTAGCGCCTCAAGCTTCCAGCTGTCGTGCACCCTACGCGCTCGTGCATTCAACCAACCACGTCCGCGCGCACAGCCTCTGTACCAGCACCACGTCACCATCGTACCTGCGAACAATGAGAAGAACAACAACAATAGCAATATACATTAGAGAATAAAAAAATAGGGACTTTTTGGTATTTTTATTTCAGGATATAAAAAGCCAAATATAACCACTGTAATGGGTTACATTTTTTTAATACAAAAATAGCAAGAAGGTATTTTTTTCAATCTATTTTCATTTCGAATATATGTCACACATATATGGATAAAGAATAAAAAGATGGAGTTTTTTTTAAACCTTTTGTGATGATCGGAGCAGAAAACCGAAGTGTTTTTACTTCTTTCGATTTTCTTTGAGAGGTTTTAAGCGTTTGAAGGATAGATTCAGGTTTAGGGCATCTAAAGGGGTTTTAAAACAGAATCTTTTGGGGTCTCCGACCATCGCGCACGACGGCAGATGAGGGCGGAGCACAGCGGCCCGATGACCGAAGCTCGGCTGAACCTTGGCCGGTGCTCGGAGGGTAAAGACTCCCTTTTGAGAGAGTTTTAAATTTTCTTTTTTAGAGAAATTGTTTTAAAATGATTTTTTTTGTTTTTTAGTATTTATAGCCCCTCGGTGCGACATCGTTTTGGTATGGTCTATTATTGACCAAAACATCAATTTTAGGGCCATACCCGCGCGAGCGACCTGACCCGGGGAAAGATCCGCGTTTTATAGAAATGGGTTATTTATGTTTATAGTCCTTCCATTTTTTTCTGTTTGCAAATCAATTCTTTAGTTTCTTCAAATTTACCTATTAATTTTGTTATTTGTTCACATTAGTTGTAACACCCCAAACCCGGCCCATGCGTTACGACCGAATTTGACATGTCACATGAGGAAAACGTATAAAGTCCTTGTGATTGTACTAAAATAAGTATTATTTGGTTATGAATAAGAAAAACAAGTTTGGAAGTAAAAATTAGATAAAATACAACTATTTTTGAGAGGTTGTTTGATGAATCAAGAATCGAGGTAGTAAATTTTAAAAATCGTGACTTTTAAAAATGACGTTGATAATTTCGAAAGAAAATCCAAGTTAAAATTATATGTATATATTTTATTAAAAATAATTTATTAATCAATGTTAGAAAATCATTATTTATGATTTCGAAAATCCCCATTTAAAACATTTCAAGCAATATAATAAGTATGACTAAATATAAAGCAAAATAAAAATACTCCAGAGGCCTTATTACAACTTTAAAACCCATATAGTAAAAGTAACGAATCAAAAACGGAAATAGAAATTTACTAATGTTCAATAACACCATTTTCTGAAGTATGGCTTCCACCGAGTCGTCCATGGCCCAAGTCCACATCACTGTACATTACCTACATGATTAAGAAAGAAAAGTGGGTGAGTTACAAGAACTCAGTGTGTAATCCCCTTACCGTTACCCACTGGGCCTGAACCCGTATATCAATATCTTGGGCCTAAGCCCATTTACAAGTAATAAATAAATGAAATGAATGCAACCCATCCCATCCAACCAATCTCTCCCCCGACCAACCAATCTCTCCTGTGGGGATCAAGTCAACCCACCCCGCCAGTCTCTCTAATTTGTAGTCAAGCTGCCATATATAATATTTTTGTGATCAAGCCATCGGTATCATAGTTAAGCACGATAATAAATGAATTGTGTCAAAGCCACCGGGATACACTTCTCTTCATACAATTTTCTCATCCTATGCAATATATAGAGATGTAGCATATAAAAATAACATAAAAATATCCACATGTGAATAACAACCATTAATCTATTGAATGCTTTTAATGAGTCGACCCATAGGGGCATTTCGGTAAATTGACCCGTAGGGGCATTTTTGTAATTCGGCCCATCGAGGGTAATTCGGTACCCACTAAGGGCAATTTGGTAATCTCGCAACCCAAGGGTATTTCGGTAATTTACCCTCTAAGGGTATTTTGTAATTTTAACCACTTTAATGCCAAATTTGTCAAATTTTTCAAAATAGTATGCTATAAGCAAATTCCTCGTTTTATGCTAATTTTACGATTTTTAGCCATATAATAATAACAATCTACTATTAGACATGTTACCGAATCATAATTTTACGGGATTACGGTGTAAGATTACACACCTGATTACGGTAAGGGTTAATCCTTCTTGATCGTCGGCACCTAAATCACCATTACACTTGATTAATCCAATAAACGAAATTTTATTAATATAGATCTAAATCAAATGATCTATTGAAGCGATCACCCTTAGTATCGTGAACGACTATGATTTGTTTATTTTCATCGGATAACGGTCCACAGCACGATGGAAAATCTCGAACCGCTGATACCGCTCTACGTTTGAATTTAGGAGTAGGAAACGCAAATCCACTCCTTTTGTGATCTCCTATCGCCTTTCCTTTCAAATCACTACCACTTGCCTCCATTGTAAAAGTCTCGGTTAGTAAAATATTACTATGAGAGAAAGTAGTTGTTGAGGGATAGTATTCGACTTACCACTATTTTCGAAGGATAAATGAGTGAATAAGAACAAGCGATTTAATCCCTATAATAATCGATTAGTCAAATCCATCAATCCGTTTTAATAGATTAACCAAGTAATGAAAGATATCGAAATAAACTATAACAAAACTCTTTACCTTAACGATGATGAATCCAATTCCCACCGATTGGACTTATGACTACGGATGAATCGACAAGGATGTGGTATTCGGCCACCCACTAAAACACTACGAAAGAGATATGATCAAGATATGAGAAAGTGATATTTCGGTTTAGAACAAGTGACATAACCGAATGATAATAGGCAAACATTCGGCTAGGAAGGAAAAGAAAAAGAAAAGAGTAGAATGAAGCCCTTACCCGATTCAACCAAGGAGAAACGTTCAACACACGAGAATGGAGAAGAGAGAAGATATTAAAGAATCGGCTAATGAAAAGGAAAAGGCTAAGAAAGATTCGGCCAATCTAAATTGTCAACTAAGAAGAAGAAAAGAGAGGTTGAAGAAGTGGTGAAAAGAAAAGAAGAAATGGAGAAGGGTGCTAGATAGTTTCGGCTAACAACAAAAGAAGATGAACCAAAATGTCATGGGTGATTCGACAAAACAAAGGATAAATGAGCAAGAGTGGATTGAGGGTTTCGGCAAAACAAAGGAAGAAAGATGTTGGAAAAGAAAAGTACCTAAAAATGCTAATAGAAACCAAAACCTCTCATGTATAAATTTGCACAAAAACCAAAAGAAAATCGGTAGCTCTATTCCCCCAACAAAATCGTGTATCATTTTTACCAAAAGATGAATGTTGACCAAAAATATTCTTTCCAAAACATGCTCCACATAATAGGCCACATGTTCCCGTCTCTTACCTTTTCCTTTTGATTATTTCCTTTATTTTCCCGCATTTTCCTCCATACCATATTTTATTTATTCTATTTTCCATCAATAAAAAGTCTTCCTTACCTTATTTATGCCATGACCAACATTTGGAAAAGCACCACAAAAATAAAATCCAAAATTTACAAAAGATGGGATTTGAACCCCTTCCCTCCATGCTCTCCACTTGGCGCCACAACCTCATTGCCATATGCTCACTTATGCTAGCAAAATACACACTTATCACCTTAAGTCTTGATGCCACTTACCTTCTCTCCTTAAAGTGCTTAAACACTAAAATTTTCCTATAACCTAACTTGAACCCAGAACATCCTAGAAACCCCGTAACTTTTCAAAATCACCTTCCTAGTAAGTCCAACTTGAAATAATGTCGTTCTCTTATTCTCAAAAATTTTAAACACTTCCACACTCAAGGCCCATTAGGCCCAATTCTACTAGGCCCAATTCCGGATGTTACAATTCTACCCTCCTTAAAGAAATTTTGTCCTCAAAATTTCTAACCAACTACTAAATGCACCACTCAAGTCACACCACTATGCTTTCCTTGCACTCTGATCTTAATAACACTAATGTACTTTTAACTTAATCTTGAATCCTCTTACACACAACCAAACATCTAACCACAAAAGCAAGCAATTATCTACCACTTATACCTAAAATTTGTACATTCAAACATCACGTCCAACCAAAAGATACCTGACTTGATGGTGATAAAACAATCCCGAGCCTTATGCTCCTTAGACCCACATCTCAAGCATGCTCCTAACCTCCTTCAGCATTCTCCCGGATGACGCCTTCTGCAATAATTGCAAGCAGGAAAGTTTGGACGTGCCTTAACACGCTTTACGAAACGAGACTGTGACCCTAAAAATATGCGATCTCTTTTCTTCTTATAGTCCACAGACCCGACTCGAAGTGCTTCACCGATTCCTTTAACCTCCTCCAATACTTCCTTAACAAGTTGAGTCAGCACATCAGCTCCGGTTCGGTGATGAGACCCCGTCTCAGTCACTGGTGATGCCGGTGCTTCCCTTTCAGGCCAAATCCCGATCGCTGAGAATTTTACCCTAACACTTTAGCCTCTACCACGGCCCCGTGTATCTCGTCTGCATCCTCTAGCGCTCATGTTTACTAAGTCGATTTAATCTGATTAAAAGTCTTATGGATCAATATACCATTTAATGTTTATTAAACAATGTTTTATGGAGTATAGGAAGTAAAGTCGTTTTCGCAAAACGGATACTAAAGTCTCATTCTTTATAGTTTCAGCTCCTAAAGCTAGAAATTCTAAAGTATATCTACAGACATACCACAATAAATTTAAATGAAAACATAAACTTACTTCACTTGGTGTCGGATGCCCGTGGTGCCATACTTCCTTTAGAACATGCATTTATAAATTAAAACTTTAAACAGCTTTGAAAAATGCTTTTGAACCCAAACCACAACCAAGTTTTACAACTGGGCTCTGATACCATAAAATGTAACACCCCAAACCCGGCCCATACCTTACGACCGAATTTGACATATCACATGAGGAAAACGTATAAAGTCCTTGTGATCGTACTAAAATAAGTATTATTTGGTTATGAATAAGAAAAACAAGTTTGGAAGTAAAATTGATAAAATACAACTATTTTTGAGAGGTTGTTTGATGAATCAAGAATCGAGGTAGTAAATTTTAAAAATCGTGACTTTTAAAAATGGCATTGATAATTTCAAAAGAAAATCCAAGTTAAAATTATTTGAATATATTATATTAAAAATTATTTATTAATCAATGTTAGAAAACCATTATTTATGATTCTAGAAAATCCCCATTTAAAACATTTCAAGCAAGATAATAAGTATGACTAAACATAAAGCAAAATAAAAATACTCCAGAGGCCTTATTACAACTTTAAAACCAATATAGTAAAAGTAACGAATTAAAAACGGAAATAGAAATTCGCTAAAGTTCAATAACACAATTTTCTGAAGTATGGCCTCCACCGAGTCGTCCATGGCCCAAGTCCACATCACTATACATTACCTACAAGGATTAATAAAGAAAGGAGGGTGAGCTACAAGAACTCAGTGTGTAATCCCCTTACCGTTACCCACTGGGCCTGAACCCGTATATCAATATCTTGGGCCTAAGCCCATTTACAAGGAATAAATAAATGAAATGAATGCAACCCATTCCATCCAACCAATCTCTCCCCCGACCAACCAATCTCTCCTGTGGGGATCAAGTCAACCCACCCTCCAGTCTCTCCAATTTGCAGTCAAGCTGCCATATATAATATTTTTGTGGTCAAGCCACCGGTATCATAGTTAAGCACGATAATAAACGAAATATGGCAAAGCCACCGGGCTACACGTATCTTCATACAATTTTCCCATCCCATGCAATATTTAGAGATACAACATATAAAAATAACATAAAAATATCCACATGAGAATAACAACCATTAATCTATTTAATACTTCTAATGAGACGACCCATAGGGGCATTTCAATAAATTGGCCCGTAGGGGCATTTTTGTAATTCGGCCCATCGAGTGTAATTCGGTAATTTTACCCATTAAGGGTAATTTGGTAATCTCGCAACCCCAAGGATATTTCAGTAATTTAACCTCCAAGGGTATTTTCGTAATTCTAACAACTTTAATGCCGATTTTGTCAAATCTTTCAAAATAGTATACTATAAGCAAATTCCTCGTTTTATGCCAATTTTACGATTTTTAGCCGTATAATAATAATCTACTATTAGGCATGTTACCGAATCATAATTTTATGGGATTACGGTGTGAGATTACACACCTGATTACGGTAAGGGTTAATCTTTCTTGCTCATCGGCACCTAAATCACGATTACACTCGATTAATCCAACAAACGAGATTTTATTAATCTAGATCTAAATCAAAAGATCTATTGAATCGCTTACCCTTAGTATTATGAATGACCATGATTTGTTTATTTTCATCGGATGACGGTCCACAACCCGGTGGAAAATCCCGAACCGCCGATACCGCTCTACGTTTGAATCTAGGAGTAGGAAATGCAAATCCATTCCATTTGTGATCTCCTATTGCCTTTCCTTTCAAATCACTACCACTTGCCTCCATCGTAAAAGTCTCGGTCAGTAAAATATTACTATGAGAGAAAGTAGTTGTTGAGGGATAGGATTCGACTTACCACTATTTTCGAAGGATAAATGAGTGAATAAGAACAAGAGATTTAATCCCTATAATAACCGATTAGTCAAATCCATCGATCCATTTTAACGGATTAACCAAGCAATGAAAGATATCGAAATAAACTATAACGAAACTTTTTACCTTAACGATGATGAATCGACAAGGATATGGTATTCGTGCAACACCCCAAACCCGGCCCATGAGCCTCGACCGGATCTGGTATGTCACAGAGTAAAACGTTTCGAAAGATTTTGATTAACTGGTGAAAATCTGAAAATACTGTTAAGGTTATAAAACGGTGTTTGATAAAACTCAGGTGGGATTGATTTTACAAACATGGTTGTGTTGGAAGCCTTTGAAAACATTTGATCATTTAAATTTTTAGAACCTTCAGATTTATTGTGTACTTGGTGAATTTTGCTACCCGATGGTAACATCCTTGAAAACTCGTAAAAATTTCCATTTTGAAAACGTCAAGCAATTTGTTAATTCATGAGTAATATAGTAGAAATGAAGCAAAACAACTACTTAAACATCCAAAATAATAACTAGCGGCCTTATTACAACCCAAATCAAAAATTTAGTAAATAGTAAATTTAAACTGTGCTAAATAGAATTTAAATCCAAGGAATCAAGCATGGCCACCTCGAGTCCTCTCCGGCTCCATCCCCGCGATCTACTCATCTGTTTACTCGTGAGACTAGCAAATCCCGAACTATACTAGCGAAACCCCGAGAGGTTGTTTCCCCCAAAGCGAGTTTAAATCCCGGAAGCCTTTGTTTGCCTTGGCCGATTAGCCCCTAGATCCATGGAACACAATCGATTAACTCTTAAATACCATATATAGCCCATGACCGAATATCAATAACCTCTTACCTTACCTATCGAAATCCCAAAATTGTCACTTATGCCTTGGGTAGTCGAGATCCTACACACCATATGTTAGATTCGACTTTAATACATAAATCCATATTCAAAGCCCTTGGCCGAAACTATATGTCACCTTATCTTGAAGAAGCGAAACTCGAAAGACACCTTCAATGCCCCTTAGCGTTACCTACACACCAGAGAACACATCACCTATTGTCTTAAGAACACATTCGGCCAACCTTACCAAGGCCTATTCTCAAACTTTCGACACACTAAAAGGAAGAGAAAAGAAATCGAATGCTAAAGAGAGACACTTACCAACCTTTGAAATCGACAGCACCTTCCTTAGGGGGATTCAGCTTATGCTCTATATGGTAAGGAGTATTCGGTCACAAAGAAAAAGGGTATGGAGTCGGGCTTGAAAGAAAGAAAGGAGATAAAAGGAGAGACTTAGAGTGTTTCGGCAAAGATGGATGGAGGGTTTTTGGCACAAGGTTTATTGTATGTTCCAAAGAAAAATCAAAAAGTATCAAATGAGGAGAAAGAGGTTTCGATTTGAACAACAAGGGAAAAAGAAGAGTGTTAGCCGAAAATACACCCTAGGACTCCCTTTTCATTTGGCCATTGCTTCCTAATGTGATAATTCTTATCTTCCCTTCTTAGCCGAAATTATCAAAAAGAAAGGCTTATCCCATCCTTTCCAAAGTCCCAATTGCCGTCCAACTCTTCCCTCTTCATGGCGCCAACTTGCAAAAATAAAAGAAAAATCCTTATGCTATCATCGTGACTTGAACTTGAGTCCTCCTCTCCCTTGCTTGGGCGGCATTCACCATGGCCCTAAGTGGCGGCCCCAAGCCACTTTACCAATTTGACTTTCATGTCCGTAACCCTTACCATTTATTCTTAAGGCCTCCCTAGCCCAACTTCCCCTTCATAATGCAAAAAAAATAAAACTCCCAAGTGCAAATTTGGCAGCTCGAACCTCCCTCCTTTGCCGCATCTTTCCTAGATCCTTAGGTAGCATCCCAAGCCACCTTATCACATGATTTATTGTGTCATGCTTCGCACCAAATAATTTTTAAAGCCTCATTCACTTAGCTTCCTCTTCTCAAGTGCTAAAAAAAAACTTCTAGCCCTTAGTCAGGCCTAGCCCGAGGTTATCACTAGACCCTAGAACATGTCAAGTAATCATAGTATTCATTTCTTAAGCACAAGAAAATAATTAAATTACAAACAATCCCTAAATTAGGATGTTACAGTTCTACCCCCTTAAAAATAATTTCGGCCTCGAAATTACCTGGATCAGAAGAGTTGGGGGTATTGCTACCGCATCATATCCTCGGGTTCCCATGTGGCCTCTTCCGTACCATGGTTTCGCCATAGCACTTTTACCAAAGGTACTGACTTCCTCCTCAAAACCTTAACATCTCGATCCAAAATCTGTACCGACTCCTCCTCGAAAGACAAGTCCGAGTTCACTTCAATTTCTGCAACCGGCACTACATGCGAGGGATCTGATCGATAGCGCCTCAGCATCGAAACATGGAAGACATCATGGATCTGACTCAATTCTACCGGCAACTCAAGCTGGTAAGCTACCGGTCCCACATGTTTCAACACCGTGTATGGTCCGATGAATCTATGGCTTAGCTTGCCCTTCTGGCCAAACCTCAGCACCTTCTTCCAAGGTGATACCTTCAGGAAGACCTTATCACCCACTGCATATTCAACCTCTTTGTGCTTAAGATCGGCGTAGGATTTTTACCTGTCCGATGCCTCCTTAAGACGAGCCCGAATTACTTTGACCTTATCTTCTATCTCTACCACTAACTCCGGACCCAACATCCGATATTCTCCCAGCTCTGTCCAACATGTAGGAGTACGACATTTTTGTCCATACAGTGCCTCATACGGTGCCATCAGAATACTCGCTTGATAACTATTGCTGTAAGTAAATTCTGCCAGAGGTAGGTACTCCTCCCAACTACCACTAAGTCAAAACACGCCTCTTAACATATCTTCCAACACTTGGATTACCCTCCAGATTGTCCATCGATTGCGGATGAAAACCGTCTTGAAATTCAACCGTGCCTAACTCGATGTAAGGCCTTCCAAAATCTCGACGTGAACCGGGGATCCCGATCTGAGATAATGGACACCGATACTCTATGCAACCGCACTATCTCTGTTATATACAGCTTGGCTAACCTTTGAAGCGAGTAGTCAACCCTTACCGGTATGAAATGGGCCGACTTAGTTAATCGGTCTACTATCACCAATATCGAGTCTTTCTTACTGGGCGTAAGGGGAAGCCCACTTACGAAATCAATAGTAATCTCCTCCCACTTCCACTGTGGGATCTTTATCGTCAGTATGACATACGATGGCAATTGATGCTCACCTTAACTTGCTGGCATGTCAGACACTTGCCCACTAACTTGGTTACTTCCAGCTTAAGACCCAACCACCAAAACTGCTCCCTTAAGTCCCGATACATCTTGTCGCTTCCGGGTGCATAGCGCATTTGACTACTATGAGCTTCTTTAAGGATTTTGCCTCAAATCATCATCCTTAGGCATACATACTCTCCCCTGGAAATACAACACTCCATCACTACCCAAGTTGAACCCTTCGGCCTCACCGCTCTGTGCTTGCAACCTCCGAGTACTCAGAACTTCGTCGGTCATCTGCCTTTCTTTGACCTCATCAATCCAAGACGGCTTCACTTGCAATTCTGCCAAAAGGCTCCCATCCTCATAGAGACTTAGGTGAGCAAACATTGCTCAAAATTCACTACCACCTTACAGCTCAATGCATCAGCTACCACATTAGCCCTACCCGGATGGTATTCGATTGAGCAGTCGTAGTCCTTCAGCAACTCAATCCACCTCCGCTACCTTAGATTTAAATCTTTTTTAGTCAAGAGGTACTTCAGACTCTTGTGATCCGTATACACTACCGACTTCTCCCATATAGATAGTGCCTCCAAATCTTCAAGGAAAAAACCATCGCAGCCAATTCCAAATCATGTGTCGAATAGTTACCTTCGTGAGGCCTCAACTGTCGTGACGCATAAGTGACCACCTTCCCTTCTTGCATCAACACACACCCTAAACCAGTATGCGATGAATCGCAATACACAGTGAATTCCTTTCCTGCCTCAGGCTAAATCAGGACTGGTGCTTCTGTCAAAATCCTCTTTAGCTTATCAAAACTCTCTTACTGCTTCTCAGACCACACAAACGGAACTCCTTTTCTTAGCAACTTAGTCAACGGTGCTGCGATTAAGGAGAAATTTTCCACGAATCTCCTATAATATCCTGCCAACCCTAGAAAACTCTGAATTTCCGTAACCGACCTCGATGGTTTCCACTCCAATACTGCCTCAATCTTACAAGGATCCACCCTAATTCCCTCAGCTGAAACAACATGCCCTAGAAAAGTCACCTCCTTAAGCCAAAACTCACATTTACTGAATTTGGCGTACAACTGTTTCTCCCTTAGAACTTGCAGAACCACATGAAGATGTGCATCATGCTCCTCTTTTGACTTCGAGTACACTAAAATGTCGTCTATGAACACCACGATGAACCGATCCAGATAGGGTTGGAAAATCCAATTCATCATGTCCATAAACGCGGCTGGTGCATTCGTCAAACCAAAAGGCATTACCAGAAACTCGTAGTGCCCATACCGAGTACGGAATGCCGTCTTATGGATATCAGCCTCCTTCACCTTAAGCTGATGGTACCCTGACCTAAGGTCGATCTTAGAGAACACCGATGCTCCCTTGAGTTGGTCGAACAAATCATCAATCCTGGGCAAAGGATACCTGTTCTTTATTATCAGCTTGTTCAGCTGTCGATATCTATGCACATCCTCATTGTCCCATCCTTCTTCTTGACAAAAGCACTGGAGCTCCCCAAGGCGATACACTTGGTCGAATGAACCCTCTATCCAACAATTCCTGAATCTGAGCCTTCAACTCTACCAATTCTTTCCGTGCCATCTGATACGGAGCTATAGATACTGGCGCGGTTCTGGGTAACAAATCTATACTAAATTCAACCTCACGATCCGGAGGTAAACCCGAGAGTTCCTCTAGAAACATATCAACATAATCCCTCACGATCCGGACATCTCTCACAGCTGCACCCTTAGCTTCCAAAGCATAGACATGCACTACATATGCTTCACAACCTTTCCTAACTATCTTTTTCACCTTCAATGCAGAAACCAGATTAGATAGGTAATCTCTCCTTTTACCTATCATCACCACCTCTTCTCCTTTCATAGTTTTTAATACCATGCGCTTAGCTGCGCAATCCAGACTAGCCTGATACGTTACTAGCCAATCTATCCCAAGGATTAGATCAAACTCCCAAAACGGCAGTTCCATCAAGTCAGCCAAGAACACGACCCCTTAGAGTTCTATGGGTACATTCCTATAGAGTTTACTTACTTTACAGAGTGACCTGAGGCTTAATACGGTCATCTTCCTGAAGCAGCTCAAAGTCTAAGTGCGAGTTTCCACTACGCTACTAGCAATGTATGAGTGGGTTGAGCCAATATCAATTAAGGTACTATAGGGTACTCCAAAGATCAAGAACATACCGGTTATGACATCCGATGTGTCGCCTCCTTCTTGACGCCTCACAAGATAGACCAAACCAGTTGTCTAGCCTCAAGATTATCGGTACCTCCCCCGGTGCTCCATGACCTCTGCCAGACCATTACCTCCTCTTCCGCACCACGACCTCTTGGTGGTCAGTTGGTTATCCTCCTATTCAAGGTGTACAATCCTGACCCTCTGACCTTAGCCTAGCTGTCTTTTTTAGACAATCCCTAACTCGATGTTCCATGGACCCACATTCAAAGCATCCCCGATTACCATTCCAACACTCCCGTGTGAGACTTCCCACACCGAAAGCACACCGTATGCCATTGAGGATTAGCAAGAAGAAGAGCCTAGCGACTTGATTTGACCGTCCTCTTCTGCGATTACGGAAAACCTCAAGATCCGGAGCTCCTCTTATTCCAACTCCTATCCCGATTCCGCCTAACTGACTGTCTTACCCTTCAAAGAACCTTAGACTTCTCCACTAGGACAAGAACTCTCTCCTCTGTGGAGCTATCATTATCCTCACTCATCTCTCACCCCATCCTCGAATCGACAACGATCATGCTTGGTACCCACAATACTACGAGCATACCCGCTCAACCAGGAGAAATTCGCCTCATACTCGCCATTGTCTTATTACCTCGAACCAGTTCAAGAAAGCATTCCATCACAGCATCCATGTAGCTAGTTCCTATGTATTTCTTTTGGTAGGCTACCTTAAAGAATTCCATGTGAGATCCTCCGCCATTGCTCCATCCCTTACGGTGAGCCACCACTGATATGACTCATCCCGAAGTAGAGAGATTATACCCTTCAGCTTTTCCTCAGCCGTAAAATCTAGGTCATCCATGATCCTTTCAGTTGATTCCAACCAATACTCCGCCAAGACCTGGGTGCCACTCCAGAAACTCCTCCAAACACTTTTGTTCCGTTAGTCTTGAGTCATTCAACCACGAATTTACTTGCTCCACTGCTACCGCCTCGACAACTCATTCCAACACTCGTAGTACGACTTGGGATACTACATCGCTTCCACCGGCCTAATCTCGAAACTCAATTTCGCCACGGCAAAACTGCATCATATTTCGGACCCATAACCAGACCTCATTGGCTCGACAAGGTCATCCTACCCTACCACTACACGGTGGGACGCCCACGACCTCTTGTACTTATTCTTCTCGTTCGCATTTATCCGATTAAGAATTTTATGCATTATTAATCTGTTCACTTGCTTACCCACGAGGAATTTTATGAGGAATAGTTTTTTTTTTGAAGTGATTCTTTCAAGTCGAATCTACCTATAATTCCAGCTTCAGCTTATCTCCTAGTTCTAAGTACATCCATCACACAAACAACATTCACGCACCATATCTAACGTGTAGGGCATTTTGATTTTTTTTAAAAATGTTGTAAAATAATAGTTCTCACACATTAAAAAGAAATTTTAAGAGTTTTAAAACTAGGGTTTTTATGAAAATATGGCTAGTTCCCTTTCGGGTTTTAGTTAGGGTTTAGCCCATGAATAAGTCCTCTTGGTTAGGGTGAACCGAAGCTACGCACCAGGTAGGATTCGAGCGGAGAGGAGGTGAGTCACGCGGACTACTTAAATACCAAGCTCCCACCGAATACCAATCCTAGACATGCGCACCATGGTTACCACACCCTAACTCGGTGACTTAGACATAGGTTTGTTTAATTAAGCAATTAGGTCTTATGTAGTAGTTGGGGTAGAATAGTCCTAGAGTTCAAGTACCTATCATTCTATTCAACGTTCCCAAGTTACACATTTACCCTTATCAAGTATTCACAGAATAGTCAGAGATACTTACCTGGGTGGATCGGTGCCGGAGACTCGATGCCATGCTATTCAAAACAAAAACAATTTTCATAATAATTCACAGAGGCCTACAAAAATGTTTTGGGCCCTTGGGCCCCCACAGCTGAGTTTTAAACCTAGCTCTGATACCAAAAATGTAACACCCCAAACTCGACCCATGAGCCTCTACCGGATCTGGTATGTCACAGAGTAAAACATTTCGAAAGATTTTGATTAACTGGTGAAAATCTGAAAATACTGTTAAGGTTATAAAACGGTGTTTGATAAAACTCAGGTGGGATTAATTTTACAAACATGGTTGTGTTGGAAACCTTTGAAAACATTTGATCATTTAAATTTTTAGAACCTTCAGAGTTATTGTGTACTTGGTGAATTTTGCTACCCGATGGTAACATCCTTGAAAACTCGTAAAAATTTCCATTTTGAAAACGTCATTTTTAACCGATTTATTTAAGCAATTTGTTAATTCATGAGTAATATAGTAGAAATGAAGCAAAACAACTACTTAAACATCCAAAATAATAACTAGCGGCCTTATTACAAACCAAATAAAAAATTTAGTAAATAGTAAATTTAAACTGTGCTAAATAGAATTTAAATCCAAGGAATCAAGCATGGCCGCCTCGAGTCCTCTCCAGCTCCATCCCCACGATCTACTCATCTATTTACTCGTGAGACTAGCAAATCTCGAACTATACTAGCGAAACCCCGAGAGGTTGTTTCCCCCAAAGTGAGTTTAAATCCTGGAAGCCTTTGTTTGCCTTGGCCGATTAGCCCCTAGATCCATGGCACACAATCGGTTAACTCTTAAATACCATATATAGCCCATGACCGAATATCAACAACCTCTTACCTTACCTATCGAAATCCTAAAATTGTCACTTGTGCCTTGGGTAGTCGAGATCCTACACACCATATGTCAGATTCGACTTTAATACATAAATCCATATTCAAAGCCCTTGGCCAAAACTATATGTTACCTTACCTTGAAGAAGCGAAACCCGAAAGACACCTTCAATGCCCCTTAGCGTTACCTACACACTAGAGAACACATCACCTATTGTCTTAAGAATACATTCGGCCAACCTTACCAAGGCCTATTCTCAAACTTTCGGCACACTAAAAGGAAGAGAAAAGAAACTGAATGCTAAAGAGAGACACTTACCAAACTTTGAAATCAACACCACCTTTCTTAGGGGGATTCGGCTTATGCTCTATATGGTAAGGAGTATTCGATCACAAAGAAAAAGGGTATGAAGTCGGGATTGAAAGAAAGAAAGAAGATAAAAAGAGAGACTTAGAGTTTTTCGGCAAAGATGGATGGAGGGTTTTTGGCACAAGGTTTATTGTATGTTCCAAAGAAAAATCAAAAAGTATCAAAGGAGGAGAAAGAGGTTTCGATTTGAACAACAAGGGAAAAAGAAGAGTGTTAGCCGAAAATACTCCCTAGGACTCCCTTTTCATTCGGCCATTGGTTCTTAATGTGATAATTCTTATCTTCCCTTCTTAGCTGAAATTATCAAAAAGAAAGGCTTATCCCATCCTTTCCAAAGTCCCAATTGCCATCCAACTCTTCCCTCTTCATGGCGTCAACTTGCAAAAATAAAAGAAAAATCCTTATGCTATCATCGTGACTCGAACTTGAGTCCTCCTCCCCCTTGCTTGGGCGGCATTCACCAAGGCCCTAAGTGGCGGCCCCAAGCCACTTTACCAATTCGACTTTCATGTCCGTAACCCTTACCATTTATTCTTAAGGCCTCCCTAGCCCAACTCCCCCTTCATAACGCAAAAAAATAAAACTCCCAAGTGTAAATTTGGCAGCTCTGAAACACCCCACACCCGGCCCACGAGCCTGAACCGGATCTGGTATGTTCCTTAAGTAAACCGATTTTCAAGTTCTTGTTACTTGGAGAAAATTTGTAAAATTTTTAGAAAAATGTTATTGTGAATTGGGCTCAGATTGGGAACCCATTTAATCTATTTGAGAAAAATCCAATTTTAGAAAATTTGTACCTACTTACATCCAAAATAATTCTTAGCACAATATTTAAAAGTAAAGCAAAAATAAAGAAAATCCACTGGGCCTTATGGCCTTATTACATCATGTAAAACCCAAAAATAAAAATTAAAGGTACTAAAAAGAAATAAAGTCCAATTAAAATAAAATCTTCAAATGAAACATGGCCACCTCAAGGTCTCACAGTCCCGGTTAAATCCTTGTTCATCACCTAAAAATAGTTCCCACAATGGGTGAGTCAACAGACTCAATGTGCACACTGAACTAACATTCAACAAATCAGGCATACATGTTCATATCAAATTCATATAAAAATAAATGATGATGCAACCCAAACCCAAGCCTAATGGTCCATCCGCTACACACCACCCGTACCTGCCAGTCACACCGTGGGGACACTAAGTCAACCCTCCATCCGCTACACACCATCGAAGGCGATCCTTTGCAATGACGTGCTCATCGCCCATATAATTTGTGTCATTAGACACCATATTCAAATAATGTAACCGAAGTTACCAAATTCAGATTTTTGTAACCGGAGTTACCATATTCAAATTTTGTGACCGTAGTCACCATATTCCGTTGGTGAGACCGAAGTCAACACCTTCTTCCCCTTTCACATAGATCCCAAATGCCCCATAAATTTTATGCATAACATACTTAATTCTCATTCATATATTCAAAATATATCATATTCATAATCCTATCAGAAGTAGGAAACGTACCTGGGTACTCTTACCACATTTGTGGTATTTAGCCACATTCATATTCTTATGCATATTCATATATATTAAAATAATTGCCATATGATAAATCGAAGGTTAGTGTGCGTACACACCTGATTTGCTTAATAGATTCCTTGAAATTCCAAAGAACGATCTACCGATCTAGATTTTTACTCCTATATTCAGCCAACCATTAAAATATGTTAACAAACCTATTTGGCTTAAAAACCAAATCCAAGTAGGATTTGTATTACTTACCTTGTTGCCAAATTGAAAGATTGTAAATCAAATGCCGGAAATTGATAGTATTCCTTCCTTAAATCGGCTAGTCACTAAATCAGGTATTTATGTCAGTTTCTAACTTTTGAGTAAATGGAAAATAATTCCAAATATCAAGAACAACCTTGGCCGAATGTCACTTACTATACAATTTCCAAATCTGAAGAGGATTCCTTAATATGCCTGTCGAAATCCCTACAACTTCATGTTAGATTAAATCTAACTTTAATAAATAAAATTTTGCCTTTGGCCGAATGTGCCTCACCTTAATTTTCTTGAATCTGAAATCCCGAAACTCTTCCTTTGATATTCGACAGTTATAAAAAGATCCTGAGAGATCCTTTTAGTTTCGGCCATGAACAAAAATAGGGATTAGATCCTTCTCTTTCGGCAAATAGAAAAAGAAAGGACTTGATTAATGCTTAGCCTTACCTTTAATGCTTTGATCGATTGCTTCCTTGCCTAGAGTCACAGAGTTTTGCTATGGAGTTTTAATCGGGGATCAAAGAGTGTTTTGGCTCGACAATAGCAAAGGAGAGAGAAGAAAATAGAAGAAGAAGAGATGGATTTTGCTTAAAGAGAAATTCGCAAGAGGGGAAGAGAGCAAGGGATTTTCGACTACTTGGAAAGATGAGAGAAAAAGACCTTGGGTTCTCCTTTTATAGCCGAATTTGCTAGGCCAAGAGTCCTTGACTTGGCCACCACTCTCCCTTAAGATAATATTATCTCCTTTATCTAAAAATAAAAGCATTTAATCCATCAATTATCTCCTCAGATAATCCAAATTTAAAATCCCTTATTTATCACTTAAAAATAATCTAAAATAAATCCATTATTTATCTCTTCAATTAAAAATCCTTCATTTATCACTTAATTTATCAAGTTTTAACAGAAATAAAACTCCTCCCTTTCTAGAAATAGGTGCCATCCACCCTTTAGCCTTGGAAGCAAAAATAAAGCCTTCATTATTTGCTTTCCAAGTGACTCGAACCCAGGCCCATTTCTCCTGCATGTGGCGCCATTTCCATAAGCCCTAAGTGACATCTTCAGGCCACTTTTCCAAGCCTGTTTGTGTGTCAAATTTCTCCAACTTTTTCTTTTAAGGCCCTCTTGCCCTTATTTCCTATTTTGAACTTTAAAATTTGACATTTCTCGATTATTACCAAGTTTCCTAAAATTTTCGATCGACTCTATAACTTGCCATTTTTCTTACATTTTCAAGTTTCCAAAATGTTCAGGTTTCCAAAATGTTCAAGTTTCCAAAAATGTTCAGGTTTCCAAAAATGTTCAGGTTTCCAAAATGTTCAAGTTTCCTAATTTGCTTAGGTTTCCAAAAATGGTTATTTTCCTATTTCCAACATAACATTTCCATACATTCTCAGGTTTCCAAAAATCATTCCAAATTTATTCCGAAACACATAAAAGATGTCTTTTTGTACAATTAGGCCAAAATGCATAGGCCCTTTTTAGGATGTTACAAGCTCGAACCTCCCTCCTTTGCCGCATCTTTCCTAGATCCTTAGGTAGCGTCCCAAGCCACCTTATCACATGATTTCTTGTGTCATGCTTCACACCAAATAATTTTTAAAGCCTCATTCACATAGCTTCCTCTTCTCAAGTGCTAAAAAAAAACTTCTAGCCCTTAGTCAGGCCTAGCCCGAGGTTATCACTAGACCCTAGAACATGTCAAGTAATCATAGTATTCATTTCTTAAGCACAAGAAAATAATTAAATTGCAAACAACCCCTAAATCAGGATGTTACAATTTGACCACCCACTAAAACACAACGAAAGAGATATGATCAAGATATGAGGGAGTGATATTTCAGTTTAGAACAAGTGACATAACCGAATGATAATAGACACACATTTGGCTAGGAAGGAAAAGAAAAAGAAAAGAGTAGAATGAAGCCCTTACCCGATTCAACCAAGGAGAAATGTTCAACACGTGAGAATGGAGAAGAGAGAAGATATTAAAGAATCAGCTAATGAAAAGGAAAAGGGCAAGAAAGATTTGGCCAATCAAAATTGTCAACTAAGAAGAAGAAAAGAGAGGTTGAAGAAGTGGTGAAAAGAAAAGAAGAAATGGAGAAGGGTGCTAGATAGTTTCGGCTAACAACAAAAGAAGATGAACCAAAATGTCATGAGTGATTCGAAAAAACAAAGGAAAAATGAGCAAGAATTGATTGAGGGTTTCGGCAAAACAAAGGAAGAAAGATGTTGGAAAAGAATAGTACCAAAAAATGCTAATAGTAACCAAAACCTCTCATGCACAAATTTGCACAAAACCAAAAAAAATTGGCACGTCTATTCCCCCAACAAAACCGTGTATCATCTTTACCAAAAGATGAATGTTGACCAAAAATATTCTTTCCAAAACATGACCCACATAATAGGCCACATGTTCCCTTCTCTTACCTTTTTCTTTTGATTATTTCCTTTATTTTCCCTTGCTTTCCTCCATACCATATTTTCTTTATTCTCCTTTCCATCAAGAAAAAGTCTTCATTACCTTATTTATGCCATGACCGACATTTGGAAAAGAAACACAAAAATAAAATCCAAAATTTACAAAAGATGGGATTTGAACCCCTTCCCTCCATGCTCTCCACTTGGCGCCACAACCTCCTTGCCATATGCTCACTTATGCTAGCAAAATACACACTTATCACCTTAAGTCTTAATGCCACTTATCTTCTCTCCTTAAAGTGCTTAAACACTAAAATTTTCCTATAACCTAACTTGAACCCTGAACTTCCTAGAAACAACGTAACTTTCCAAAATCACCTTCCTAGTAAGTCCAACTTGAACTAATGCCGTTCTCTTGTTCTCAAAAATTTTAAACACTCCTACACTCAAGGCCCATTAGGCCCAATTCTACTAGGCCCAATTTCGGGATGTTATAATCCTACCCTCCTTAAAGAAATTTTGTCCTCGAAATTTCCAACCAACTACTAAACGCACCGCTCAAGTCACACCACTATGCTTTTGCTGTGCACTCTGATCTTAATAACACTAATGTAGTTTTAACTTAATCTTGAATCCTCTTACACACAACCAAACATCTAACCACAGAAGCAAGCAGTTATCTACCACTTATACCTAAAATTTCTACATTCAAACATCACGTCCAACCAAAACATACTTGACTTGATGGTGATAAAATAATCCAGAGCCTTATGCTCCTTAGACCGCATCTCAAGCATGCTCCTGACCTCCTCCAGCATTCTCCCGGATGAAGCCTTTTGCAATAATCGCAAGCTGGAAAGTTTAGACATGCCTTAACACGCTTTACGGAACGATACTGCGACCTAAAGATCCGCGATCTCTTTTCTTCTTATAGTCCATAGACCCGACTCGAAGTGCTTCACTGATTCCTTTAACCTGGTCCAATACTTCCTTAACAAGCTGAGTCAGTATATCAGCTCCGATTCGGTCATGACACCCCGTCTCAAACACTGGCGATGCCGGCGCCTCCCTTTCAGTCCAAATCCCCGATACTGAGAATTTCACCCTAGCACTTCGGCCTCTACCACGGCCCCGTGTATCTCATCTGCATCCTCTAGTGCTCATGTTTACTAAGTCGATTTAATCTGATTAAAAGTCTTATAGATCAATATACTATTCAATGTTTATTAAACAATGTTTCATGGAGTATAGGAAGTAAAGTCATTTTCACAAAACGAATCCTAAAGTCCCAATCTCCATAGTTTCAGCTCCTAAAGCTAGAAAGTCTAAAGTATTTCTACAGTCATACCACAATAATTTTTAAAACAAAAACATTAACTTACTTGACTTGATGCCGGATACTCGTGGTGCCATACTTCCTTTAAAACATGCATTTATTAATTAAAACTTTCAACAGCTTTGGAAAATGCTTTTGAACCCAAACCACAGTCAAGTTTTGAAACCCGGCTCTGATACCATAAAATGTAACCCCAAAGCCGGCCCATGCGTTACGACCGAATTTGACATATCACATGAGGAAAACGTATAAAGTCCTTGTGATTGTACTAAAATAAGTATTATTTGGTTATGAATAAGAAAAACAAGTTTGGAAGTAAAAATTAGATAAAATACAACTATTTTTGAGAGGTTGTTTGATGAATCAAGAATCGAGGTCGTAAATTTTAAAAACCTTGACTTTTGAAAATAACGTTGATAATTTCGAAAGAAAATCTGAGTTAAAATTATTTGTATATATTATATTAAAAATCATTTATTAATCAACGTTAGAAAATCATTATTTATGATTTCGGAAAATCCCCATTGAAAACATTTCTACCAAGATAATAAGTATGACTAAACATAAAGCAAAATAAAAATACTCCAGAGGCCTTATTACAACTTTAAAACTCATATAGTAAAAGTAATAAATTAAAAACGGAAATAGAAATTACTAAAGTTCAATAACACCATTTTTTGAAGATTGGCCTCCACCGAGTCGTCCATGGCCCAAGTCCACATCACTATACATTACCTACAAGGATTAAGAAAGAAAGAAAGGTGAGTTATAAGAACTCAGTGTGTAATCCCCTTACCGTTACCCACTGGCCTGAACCCGTATATCAATAGCTTGGGCCTAAGCCCATTTACAAGTAATAAATAAATGAAATGAATGCAACCCGTCCCATCCAACCAATCTCTCCCTCGACCAACCAATCTCTCCTGTGAGGATCTAGTCAACCCACCCCGCCAGTCTCTCCAATTTACAGTCAAGCTGCCATATATAATATTTTTGTGGTCAAGCCACCGGTATCATAGTTAAGCACAATAATAAATGAAATGTGGCAAAGCCACGGGCTACACGTCTCTTCATACAATTTTCTCATCCCATGCAATATGTAGAGATGCAACATATAAAAATAACATAAAATATCCTCATGTGAATAACAATCATTAATTGATTGGATACTTTTAATGAGTCGACCCATAGGAGCATTTCGATAAATCGACCAGTAAGGGCATTTTCATAATTTGGCCCATCAGGGTTAATTCGGTAATTTTACCCATTAAGGGTAATTTGGTAATCTTGCAACCCAAGGGTATTTCGATAATTTACCCTCCAATGGTATTTTCATAATTTTAACAACTTTATTGTCGATTTTGTCAAATCTTTCAAAATAGTATACTATAAGCAAATTCCTCGTTTTATGCCAATTTTACGATTTTTAGCTGTATAATAATAACAATCTACTATTAGACATGTTACCGAATCATAATTTTATGGGATTACGGTGTGAGATTACACACCTAATTACGGTAAGGGTTTATCCTTCTTGATCGTCGATAGCTAAATCACGATTACACTCGATTAATCCAACAAACGAGATTTTATTAATCTAGATCTAAATCAAACGATCTATTGAATCGCTTACCCTTAGTATCGTGAATGACCACGATTTGTTTATTTTCACCGGATGACGGTCCACATCCCAGTGCAAAATCCCAAACAGCCTATACCGCTCTACGTTTGAATTTAGGAGTAGGAAACACAAATCCACTCCTTTTTGTGATCTCCTATCACCTTTCCTTTCAAATCACTACCACTTGCATCTATCGTAAAAGTCTCGGTCAGTAAAATATTACTATGAGAGAAAGTAGTTGTTGAGGGATAGGATTCGACTTATCACTATTTCTGAAGGATAAATGAGTGAATAAGAACAAGTGATTTAATCCCTATAATAACCGATTAGTCAAATCCATAGATTCGTTTTAATGGATTAACCAAGCAATGAAAGATATCAAAATAAACTATAACGAAACTCTTTACCTTAATGATGATGAATTCAATTCCCACCGATTGGACTTATGACTACGGATGAATTGACAAGGATATGGTATTCGGCTACCCACTAAAACACTGCGAAAGAGATATAATCAAGATATGAGGGAGTGATATTTTAGTTTAGAATAAGTGACATAACCGAATGATAATAGACACACATTCGACTTGGAAGGAAAAGAAAAAAAAAATAGTAGAATGAAGCCCTTACCCGATTCAACCAAGGAGAAACATTCAACACGTGAGAATGGAGAAGAGAGAAGATATTAAAGAATTGGCTAATGAAAAGGAAAAGGGCAACGAAGACTCAGCCAATCAAAATTGTCAACTAAGAAGAAGAAAAGAGAGGTTGAAGAAGTGGTGAAAAGAAAAGAAGAAATGGAGAAGGGTGCTAGATAGTTTCAGCTAACACCAAAAGAAGATGAACCAAAATGTCATAAGTGATTCGGCAAAACAAAGGATAAATGAGCAAGAATGGATTGAGGGTTTCGACAAAACAAAGGAAGAAAGATGTTGGAAAAGAAAAGTACCTAAAAATGCTAATAGAAACCAAAACCATCATGCACAAATTTGCACAAAAACCAAAAGAAAATCGGCAGCACTATTCCCCCAACAAAACCGTGTATCATCTTTACCAAAAGATGAATGTTGACCAAAAATATTCTTTCCAAAACATGCTCCACATAATAGGCCACATGTTCCCTTCTCTTACCTTTTCCTTTTGATTATTTCCTTCATTTTCTCTTGTTTTCCTCCATACCATATTTTCCTTATTCTCCTTTCCATCAATAAAAAGTCTTCCTTACCTTATTTATGCCATGACCGACATTTGGAAGAGAAACACAAAAATAAAATCCAAAATTTGCAAAAGATGGGATTTGAACCCCTTCCCTCCATGCTCTCCACTTGGCACCACAACCTCCTTTCCATAAGCTTACTTATGCTAGCAAAATACACACTTATCACCTTAAGTCTTGATGCCACTTACCTTCTCTCCTTAAAGTGCTTAAACACTAAAATTTTCCTATAACCTAACTTGAACCCGGAACTTCCTAGAAACCCTGTAACTTTCCAAAATCACCTTCAAGTCCAACTTGAAATAATGCCGTTCTCTTGTTCTCATAAATTTTAAACACTCCTACACTCAAGGCCCATTAGGCCCAATTTCGGGATGTTACATTAGTCCTGTACAATGCGGCACCATTTTAATGGCGTGGGAATATTCCCATTTTAATCCATGCATCTTTACACGTGTTTCATTTTAGTCCCTAGCAGCGTCTTATTATTTGCAATTTTAGCCCTGAATTTTATTCTGATTTCAAGTTTGTCCTTAACCTGTTTTAATCTATTATTTATTCACTTTTCGAAAAAATTTTGTTATATTTTATTTTAAATTTTATATATATTATCTATATTAAATTCATATAGTATTTATTTTAAATATTTTCTTTATATTATTTACTTTGAACATTCATATATATATATATATTATTTAGTTTAAATTATTTTATATGTTATCTATTCTAAATTCTTATGATTATTTATTTTAAGATTTTGTATTTTGTTCTTTTTATTAAATTGTTTCGCATTATATGTGTATCCTATCCATTTCAAATTTTATATGTATTAGTAGATTTAAATTTTTATGGTAATTTAAGTTGTTTTTAAATTACCTATTTCAAAATCATTTTACATATTATCTTATTATTAAGAATGTTTTGTATAATATTTATTTTAAATATTTTTATATCATTGCCCTCTATGTTATTTATTTTGAAATTATTTTGGTATATATATTATTTGTTATATTTTATTTACAATAGTCGCTTTTATAACATCCATTTCAAATCTTTTATATATTCTTCGCCTAGAATTGTTTTTTGTTTTATTTGATTTTCTTATTACTTGTTTCATTTTGTGGTAATGTAGATAGAAGGATAAGATGTTAGGTGATTATTGCTATTATGTGTATGATAATTCTTATTTTATATTTATTTGTATTTTGCGATTTAATAGTATAGCATTTCATTTGTAAATAATTACTCTACATTGTATGTTGTTATTCCATCGCATTTTATTCGCTTAAAAAGTCGTGTTTAATGTCGTTTAAGTTTAAAAATCATTTTATTTAAAGGTTTTTTAAAATAAAGCAATGCTCGTGTTTGGAAGTTTTGAGAAAATCGTGCCCTAACTCACTGGGTTCTGATTTTCTCGTTAAATCCTAGCAACCGAGTCTCCCTTTCATTTTTTAAATCAAAACATTTTGAATAAAAAAACTTATTCTTGGGAATTTGAGACATTGCATCCTAACTCACTGGATGTGACGTTTTGAGGTAAGAATTTCTAAAAAACAAAGGCAATATTCCGTATTCGAGAATTTTGAGAAATTGTGCCCTAACTTACTGGGTTCCAATTTTTCATAAAGCTCAAATAACCGAATACCCTTTTCAAATTTTATCACACGCGTTTTAAAAATCAAAAGATAAGTTAAATTTCGAGAATATAAGTTGTTGTATCCTAACTCACTAAGTATGACATTTTATTTCTTTGAAATAAGAGGGTTTTAGCATCCAATATGATTCTGTTCAAATGTATTTCAAGCAACGAATCGTAATCTAAAATCTTTTCTAATTTTTGGCATTAAGACATTAAATAATCAATTAGGTACCAATTTTGGGCGATTCGAGGGTGCTAACCGTTCCTCGTACGTAACCGACTCCCGAACACGTTTTCTCAAGTTTTTGTAGACCAAAATATGTTTTAATAAATCAAAGTTTATTTAAATGACCAATTTCAAGGTGATCCGATCACACCTCAAAAAAGGTCAATGGTGACTCCACTTTCGTTTTTAAAGTCATTCCTGTTTTTCAAAATAATAAAAAAAAATTGGTTTCGACAGATGCTATTTCATACTTAATCCTTCTAGATTCTCATATTTTCTAATCCTTGCAATTTAGTCCTAATGGACAAATTGTTTGCTAATTAATAAAATTCCTTCATGAAATTTTCACACAATCATGCAAATACCTTGTAAGCCTCATAAAAATCATTAAAATACATATTTCTACTTTGGATTTGTGGTCTCGCACCACTATTCTGACTAGGCCCTAAATTGGGCTGTTATAGCACGTCTCTGATATCGTAAGATTTCACAGAGTGCTGGTTTCAATCATCTCTGACAGATACCCACGTTTTACTTCATGATTTTGGAAGAAGCTTCATGAGGCCTTGGGAACTCAATTGGATTTCAGTACTGTGTACCATTATCAGACCAATTGACAGTCTGATTGAGCTATTCAGATTCTGAAGGATATGCTGCGAAATTATGTAATCAACTTTGGGGTAGTTGGGAAGATTATCTGCTGCTACCTGAGTTCGCGAATAATAACAGTTTTTAGTCTAGCATTCAGATGAGACCTTACAAGGTTTTATATACCTGTAAGTGTCATACTCCTTTGTGTTGGGCTGAGTTAGGTAAATGTCACGTTTTGGGTCCCAAGTTGGTTTCCAAGACAGAAAATACTGTTAAATTGATTCGAGACTGTCTTAAGGTAGCTTCTGATAGACAAAAAATGGATAAAGACTTAAAGAGGTGTGATATTAAGTATTTTGTGGGTCATCAGGTATTTCTGAAAGTTTCTTCATGGAAAAAGGTACTCTGATTCGAGCATAAAAGCAAGTTGAGCCCGTGTAACAGCCCGATTTTAGACCTAGTCGGAACAGTGATTTTGGGGCCACAAATTTGACAAGAAAAATACTATTTTTATTATATTTTTATGGTCTACGATTTCACGAAAAGATTTCGTGAAAATTTTGTTCGAAAATTTTGACGTTTGGGCACTCAATTTAGTCAAAAAGACTAAATTGTAAATAGGGCAAAAGTTGAGTTCCACATGTTAGAAGTGTCAATTTCTATGAAATTTTAAATTACGTGTCCTTAAATGGTAACTAGACCATTAGTAAAATTTTTGGACAAAAATGGACACGAAATAAGTGAAATAGGATATTTTTAAGTTAGGGCCATTTTGGTAATTTTGTAATTAAAAGGACGAAAAGACAAAATAAAAGCCAAAAACCCTTGTCCATCTTCTTTCTTGGCTGAATTTAGAATGGGGGAAGCTATGGCTAGGGTTTTCAAGCTTTCAAGGTCAATAGTAAGTGCATCCAAGCCCGTTTTTAATGTTCTTTACATTTTTGATATCCACGTAACTCGGTTTAGCTATTTCTACCATTATTTTGAGCTAAGGTTTGTGTTTAAAAATTTACCCGTGGATGACATGCATGTTCTTTGATGTCTAATGGTAGAATATGAATACTCGGTGTGTAACATCCTAAATTTTTGGGCCTATGCGTTGAATGGGTGAATATGTGGAATGAGTTAATTTAAGTGTTAGGGGTCCAAATTGGGCTCAGGCTTAGGCAGAGGCCTTGATTAAAATTATCTGTTTGGGCATTATAGGGTTTAAAAGGTAGTATCTATGTTTAAAATAGCAAAGTGGGCTTGTGGCCCAATCTTAGGAGGTGACGCCACACAAGGGAGTAAGGCGCCCAAATTTAAGTTTCATGGAGCCCAATTCTTTTAATTTAAGTTAGCTAAATTTTGGGCATTAGGATTAGGTGGAGTGGATGGCAACAAGGCTAAAATTTAGGGTTTTAATGTTTAAAATATGTGGATAATAAGCAGATAAAGGCTATTATTTAGGAATTTATTTTATGTGGATAATAAGCGAGATAAAGGTTAAGATTTAGGATTTTAATGATTAAAATATGTAGATAATATCTTGATAAAGGAGGAGGAGTTAGAGATAATTAAGTCTCTTTTAGATGAGCTAGTAGATTAAGATAAAGGAGAAAAGTTAGAATTTATCTACAAAGAGAGTGATGGCCAAGAATCCATCGAGAGGAGTAAAGAAACTAGCTACTACATGGCAAAGGGTTGCCGAATTTCCTATAAATAGAAGGGCTAGCTCCTTGTTTCGACATTAAATCCTCTCCTTTTGTGTCGAAATTCCTTAGCTTCTTTTCTCCAAATTTCTTTCTCCAATTTCTAAAATCCAAAACTCCATTATTCTCTTCTTTCTTCTAAAGGCCAAAACTCCATTATTCTCTTCTTTCTCCTAAAAGTCAAAAACTCCATTATTCTCTTCTTTCTTCTAAAAGTGAAAACTCCATTATTCTCTTCCTTCTCTAAAAAGTGAAATCTCTATAGTTTTATTTTATTCATCCTATTTGAGAAATTATTCTATACTTAGGCATTTAAATCCTCCATTGACATTGTCAATTCTCTCTCTAGTACTAGCCTAATCTCCTAAGTTAAGGTAAGAGTAGATTTTGATTAGTTCTCATAATCTATTCCCAATTTTTGAAAAGGCAAAAGCCGAAAGCTAATAGTTTAATGGTTTATGATGGGTGACAAGTTGGGATTTGAAGGAAGCCTAGTCGACTAGATCTAAAAGCCAAAATTCATAAGTCTCTAATTTCGAGGTTTTTAAGGTAAGAAGATTTTCCTAGATTTCTATTAGATTTCATCATTATATATAAGATCTTAACTTTATAAGGAGGATTAACGATTAAATATTATTATAGTAACTCTGATAAGGATTTATGATGGAATTAAATATGGATCAGGCAAAAGAAAGAATCCCTAAGTTTAAGAAACGAGTAGTATCTGCTGTTCAAAATTGGCCAATTGGTTGTGGACCGGCTTCTAAACAACACCTTAGGCAGATAGCAGTTGTGTCGACTAAGGATAACGTCGATATAGAAAGCCTCATTTTATCAGAATCGTGTGTAGATTCTTGACACATAAGCTTTGTTATATTATATGTATGTTATGGGCTAAAAGCGGAAAAAGGTGTGTAGATCTCTATCACACTAGTTAATCTGAATTATATGTATGTTATGGGCTAAAAGCCGAAAATAAGGTCAGTATGAATAGTCGTATTACCCGTAAAGGGTAGGCAAGGGATGCAGTGCGTAATCATAGAAACTTCTATGTGTATCAAGTATGTAAAATATGTGATCTGTTTAGATAATTTAATGTTCGATTCTTGCATGTATGCATGGGATGGGATTGATTGATTTACTGAAAGGGAGCAGATCGCGAGGCGATTGGTGGCTTTGCCACATAGGTCACATAGTGATCGGTCTTTATATGAAAAGACAACCTGTCGATATATTATTAAGGTCGATAATGACGGTGGCTTCGCCACATAGGTCACATAGTGATCGGTCTTTATGATAAGCAAGACAAATTATCAATATGGTGTGTAGCGGATGGAGGTTGATTGTAAAAATCCCACGTGTAATGGTTGGTGCGGGGTGTGTAGAGGATGGACTCATAGGTTTGGGATGGGCCATGTTGCATATTTTGTTACCCTTGTATACGGGCCAAGGCTCATAATGTGTTTGTGGACCTCAAGCCTTTTATGGGTTCTCGGGATTTGCACATCGAGTCTTGGTGACTCAACCTTTTATTTTTCCCAACATTTCATGTGAGCGATAGATCGTGAACATGGGAGCCGAAAGCGGACTCGAGGGCCATCAAGTTTTATTTCTACAAATTATTTGGGATTTCTTTAAGTTTATTTTATTTTTATTTGGGATTTTTTAAGGCCCTAGTTTTATTCAACTAAGAAGTTTTCAATGTTATGCAACTTATAAATTTTATGTCAAGGTTTATTTATACTTAATAATACTAATATAAGATTTTATTTTTAAAATGTCACTTATTTACTCTAATAATGTCTAATTAACTTACGACTTCCAAAACCAACAAGGAAAAAGTTTTCAATGTACAAGCCGTGACACGCCAGATCCATTCGAAACGCATGGGTCGGGTTTGGGGTGTTACACGGTGTGTAGTAAACGACATTTACTAAGTGATTTTCGATGAAATCGCATAAAATGACTAGTTTGTAAAAGTTAAAAAATGTATGAAAATGTGTGAATGAATGCAAATTTTGGATTGCTATAGTTATGAAAATGGTTCTTCTAGGCCTAAAATACAAGGAAATTGAATAAAAATCATTTTACGAGCCTAGAGGAAAAAGTGTAAATATGACAAAGTTTAGGGGCAAAATGTAATTTTTCCATAATATAATTTTTGGACTGAATTGAATAGTATAATAACTTAATAAGTCAAATGTGATATTTTAGATAAAGAAAATAATTTTGGACTTAGAATGGGGGAAAGACGAATATTGGACGACTCAGTCCCTTTCGCCATTTTAAGTCGAGGTAAGTTTATGTGTAATAATTCAGCATCATGTTATTATGCATTTAAATGTTTGAAATTTCGTGAAATGTATATTATTTATATGAAGTTGATTAATAAGGTATCGATGATGAATATGATGAAGTTATATCCTAGTTGAACCTTAGGAATAGGAAGGATACCACTGTCATGACATGAGATTATTAAGGTTCCGTGTAAGACCATGTCTGGGACATAGCCTCGGCACCAAATTGAGATCCTGTGTAAGACCATATCTGGGATATGGCATCAGCATCGAAGATTGATCCCATGTAAGACCATATCTGGGATATGGCATCGGCATCGAAGAGAGATTCCATGTAAGACCCCATCTGGAACCTGGCTTCGGTATGAAATCATGTAAGACCATGTCTGGGACATGGCATCGATATATGATCTCGTATAATACCATATTTGGGATATGGCATCGACATCGATATGAAATCTTGTATAAGGCCATATCTGGGATATGGCATCGGCATCAACATGTGATCCCATGTAAGACCATATCTAGGATATGGCATTGGCATCTTATTACGTGTATGACGAGTTCGGGTATCCTTCAATATTCCAAGTGGTTTAATGGGGTAAAGAGCTAAGTTTATGTTCAAAAAGGAAAAAGTGCTAAAGTTATGTGATGAAGTGATACAGTTACATATGAGAAACTCACGAGAAATGAGTTTGATATGTGATATGTGACGATTAAGTGCAAGTATACGTATGTATACACTCATGAGCAATATGCTCGGGATGTGATCAAATTTTGGTAAGAAGGTAAACGAGTAAGTTATACCTATGATAATAACCTTGTGATTATAAGACCATGCTTATGATGTATGAATAAGTGGGAAATGTGATTACTGATCATGTGTGAGGCTTTTAAGCCAAATTAAATTGAGAAATGAAATGTTCAAGTCTTTGTTGTTGATGTATAGGTTAAATTGGCCAATGAATGGCTTGTAAATATTTGATGATGACTAGATATTGTCATGGCTAACTATGGATATACTTTAGTGTTATATGTGTGTAAATGAGAATTAATACAAAGAAAACATGATAGAGTAAAGTTAGCAACAAAATAGTTTGGACAGCAGCAGTTGTATCACTTTGAAAATTCACCAAAAATGGTGGAAATTGAATTAGAAGTTGAATAAGATATGAAATTAAATATTATTAAGTCTATTTTTTCCTAAAATAAACGGTAAAGTAAAAGAATTTCATATTATGAGATATTTGAATTTTTATAAGACATGGTCAGAGTGATTTTGTAATCCCCTATTTTGACATGGGAAATTCATTAAAAATTGTACAAAAATAATCAAGGGATAAAATTTATATTCTTGAATTTCTTAATGATCCTAATTTCAATATAAACAAACAGGAACATCATTTGAGTTCTGTACCATGAGAAAATAAATTTTTAGTGAAGAGGGGTCAGAACTGTTGGACAAGGAAACCGGGGAGATTTTAAAGAATAAACTGTACTGATTGGCTGAACCAAAAATTATGAAATTTTTATGGTAAGAATATATGTGAGTCCAGTTTCAAGTAAAATTAGCAAATCTTAATTTGGAGTTCCGTAGCTCTAGATAAAAATAATTTACTGACTATAACTCGAGTAAACAGCTCAAGATGAACATAAATGAATTGTGAATTTTTATGCAATTATGATTGTATTTCCTTGAGAACATATCGTGAGAATTGGTGAAAAACATGTTAATAAGTTTCTTATTATTTTCATACAAACTTACTAAGCATTGTAGCTTACTCCCCTTTCCTTCCTCATATCTTATAGGGTTTTAAGCTAGTTCGAGTTGGAGATCGCTTGTAACACCTCTTACCCGTAATCCCCATCGGAATCGGGCACAAGGCGTTACCGTATAAAACTACTTGATCGCCACTTAGGCTTAACGCGACTACTCTCCTTGAGTCACTAAAACAACTTATTTTTCATCCTACGAGACCTCACTCATACATACGAGGGCTCTCGAGACTACATCGGGAATAGTTACGATCCGTAAAATTTCTTTCCCATCTAAACAGGGATTACACGCCCGTTTTAGATGACACACACGCCTGTGTATATTCACACACGCCCATGTGCTCAAGCCATACCTAAAAACCCCAGCATTCTACCAAAGTCCCACGGCTAGGGCACATGCCCATGTGGAATGGGACACGCCCGTGTACCCTCAAGACATGCCCGTGTCTTCCACCCATGGTCGACACTGACTAATTTCACACGGCTTGGACACACCCGTGTGCATAGTTCGTGGTCTATCCTAACTTAAAATGCTAACATGCAGGGGACACACGGCCAAGTCGCACGCCTATGGACTGGCCGTGTGTCACACATGGCCTAGACACACGCCCATGTGTCTATCCACATCGACAAGAACAAAGCCATAGGACAAGTTCTATTCACACCACTAGCATGACACATGCACTCATACAACACATCCATAATCAACTCATATTGGAGTGCAATCGCACATGGGTAACTACATCTTTTTATATAATAAAATAGCCAACAACCATGGCAAATTTACAAGATAATTATCATAATAAGAGCCAATACACTTATGGCCAAAATAACAAAATAATCTAACTACTCTAGCCCCTATACATGCCATACACAAAATCACTAAGTCTAAATATATCGAAGTGAGTAGATAGTGCAGGCGGTCTCCTGGTTTTCAGCGTATCTCACTCAGCTCTTAAGCTCTATAAAATAAGGGAAAGAAAGGGGAGTAAACTTTAAGCTTAGCAAGTTTACATGTAAACAATATAACATTTTAACATGTATTCAACAATTTTATAACTTTATATACTAAGCAAGAAATAACCTACATTCATGATCATGCTTACTCATTTCCTCCATTCACACATTCCAACCATCTCACTGGTACAATGCATACATTCATTAATAGGTTCCCCTGTGTAACACCCCAAACCCGGCCCACAAGCCCTGACCGAATCTGGTATGTCACGGGGTAAAAAAGTTTTGATAAAATATTGATTTTCTGGTGAAAACTTGATAAAATATGGCTAAGGTATTAAAACAGGGTTTGATAAAACTCAGTTGGGATTATTTTTATAAACATGGTTGTGTTGATAAACCCTTTAAAAACGTTTGATCATGTAAAATTTTAAAATCGTCAAGGTTATAGTTGACTTGGTGTATTTCGTTACCCGATGGTAACATCTTTGAAAACTCGTAAAAGTTACTTAATTTGAAAATGTTGCTTTTAACCGATTTACTTAACATTTATAATTTCATTTTGTAATATAGTATAAGTAAATTAAAACAACTAATTTAAAGCATCCAAATAATAATTAGCGGCCTTATTACAACCCAAATTAAAAATGTAGAAAGTAAATAAACATGAACAAAATCAAATAAAATTCCAAAAACTAAGGAACAAGCATGGCCGCCTCGAGTCCTCTCTGGCTCCATCTCCGCGATCTACTCATCTGCAAAATAAGTTGGAAAGGGGTGAGTCACCAAGACTCAGTGTGTAAATCCCCCACTCAGAAATGCAACTCATACACAAATTATTAATAACATGCAAACATGCAACCCCACTAACCATCCGTACTCCTTTAACTACCCGTGTGGTCAAAACCCTTTGGTGGTCAAAACCACCGTGACTAGAGTCACAAATCAAATGATGGGGCCAACCCATCATGTGGTCAAAACCACCGATGACCATAGGTCACAATTTATCAAGGTGTGGTCAAAACCCTTGGTGGTACCAAACCACCGGGACTTAGTCACGATTTATCAACAGTGGTCAAAACCATGGTGACCAAGTCACAATTAATCTGATGGGCCAACTCAAACACCCCACACCCGGCCCACGAGCCTGAACCGGATCTGGTATGTTCCTAAAGTAAACCGGTTTCAAAGATTTTCGTTACTTAGAGAAAATTTGTAAAATATTTAGAAAAATGTTGTTGTGAATTGGGCTTAGATTGGAAACCCATTTAATTAATCTTGTAAATCCAATTTTATTAAGGTGACAAAATAATTTTTAGGGTTTATGAAAAAAAAATACATATCACTTTAACTTTAGTCATATTTAGTTCGTAATATAATAGTAAAAAGTAAAGAAAAGTAAAGAAAATCCACTGGGCCTTATGGCCTTGTTACATCAAGTAAAACCCAAAAATAAAATTAAAGGAACTAAAAAGAAATAAAGTCCAAATTTAAACGGAATCTTCAAATGAGACATGGCCACCTCAAGGTCTACCGGCCCGGTCCGTCACTGTTCAACAACTGAAAATAATTCCCACAAAGGGGTGAGTCAACAGACTCAATGTGCACACAGTACTAACATTCAACAAATCAGGCATACATGTTCATATCAATTTCATATTCAAATAAAAACGATGATGCAACCCAACCCAAGCCTAAGGGTCCATCCGCTACACACCACCCGTACCTGCCAGTCACACCATGGGGACTACTAAGTCAACCCTCCATCCGCTACACACCATCGAAGGCAGTCGCTGCAGTCGACGTGCTCATCGCCCATATAATTTGTGTCATTAGACACCATATTCAAATAATGTAACCGAAGTTACCAAATTCAAATATTTGTGATCGTAGTCACCTTCTAACGTTGGTGAGACCGAAGTCAACACCTTCTAACGTTGGTGAGACCGAAGTCAACACCTTCTTCCCCTTTCACATACATCCCGAATGCCCCAAAAATATATATCATGCATAACATACTTAATTTCATAATCATATACATATATTCACATGTTATAAAATAACATATTTCATAATCCTATCAGAAGTAGGAAACGTACCTGAGTACTTTTGTACCACATTAGGGTACTTAGCCATATTCATATTCTTATGTATAATCACATAATAAAATAATTTCCATATGAAATATCGAAAGTTAGTGTGCGTACACACCTGATTTGCTTAAAAGGTTCCTTGAGATCTCGAAAATCCCGATCTATCTTTAGATCTGTTAACTCCTATATTCGGCCATCATATAAGACACATTAATAAACCTATTTGGCTAATATTTAAACCAAATCCTAGTAGGATGTGTATTACTTACCTTGTTTGCCAAATTTGGGTGTCTGTAAATCAAGTCCCAAAATTGCTAGTATTCCTTTTCCTTGAAATCGGCTAACACTAGCCATGTAACCATGTCAGTTTCCGGCTTTTGGGAAATAATCCTAAATATCTAGAAAACAAGCCTTACCTTTAATGCTTTGATCGATTGTTTCCTTGCCTAGAGTCACAGAGTTTCGGCTATGGAGTTTTAATCAGGGATCAAAGAGTGTTTTGGCTCGACAATAGCAAAGGAGAGGAGAAGAAAATAGAAGAAGAAGAGATGGATTTTGCTTAAAGAGAAATTCGACAAAGAGGGGGAGAGAGCAAGGGGATTTTCGGCTACTTGGAAAGATGAGAGAAAAAGACCTTGGGTTCTCCTTTTATAGCCGAATTTGCTAGGCCAAGAGTCCTTGACTTGGCCACCACTCTCCCTTAAGATAATATTATCTCCTTTATCTAAAAATAAAAGCATTTAATCCATCAATTATCTCCTCGATAATCCAAATTTAAAATCCCTTATTTATCACTTAAAATAATCTAAAATAAATCCATTATTTATCCCTTATCTCTTAATAAAAATAATACCAATAATAATCCATCATTATCTATCTATTTGCCAAATTTTAAAAGGATAAAAGCTCTTAAAATTAGCCTATGTGCCGTCCACCTTTGTCCATCCTTGCAGCAAAATAGAACTTTTATTTTTAGCTTCCCATGCGACTCGAACTCAGGCCCATTTCTCTTACACATGGCGCCATTTCCATAAGCCTTAAGTGACACCTTCAGGCCACTTTTCCAAGCCCGATTGTGTGTCGAATTTCACCAACTTTTACTTTTAAGGCCCTCTTGCCCTTATTTCCTATTTTGGACTTTAAAATTTGACATTTCGGCATCATTTCTAAGTTTCCTAAAATTTTCGATCGACTCTGTAACTTGCCATTTTTCTTACATGCTCAAGTTTCCAAAATGTTCAGGTTTCCATTTTTGGATCATTTCCAAAAATGTTCAGGTTTCCAAAAGGGTTCAAGTTTCCAAAATGTTCACTTTCCTAATTTACTTAGGTTTCCAAAATGTTCACTTTCCTAATTTGCTTAGGTTTCCAAAAATGGTCATTTTCTTATTTCCAACATAACATTTCCATACATTCTCAGGTTTCCAAAATCATTCCAAATTTATTCCAAAACACATAAAAGATGTCTTTTTGTACAATTAGGCCAAAATGCATAGGCCCTTTTCAGGATGTTACACAACCCATCTTGTGGTCAAAACCACTGGTGACAGTCCATAGAAATCATCCCCCTCCTCTCATCAATCCCACCATCATCATGCTTACATAACAAATGTCATAATCCCATATATCATGCATTTATGTATAGCATAGCATCCAACAAACATATGATGGCATACAAAATCATATATCATAGATCACGTAATAGGGACTTACCGTAATCCATGCTAATGCCCACAAGGCTAAGTTACAACACAAAAGGTTATACAACAAAGACAATAAATAGTCTATGCTAATAAAGTGTGTAAGAGTTTACACTTTGTTACTACCGAAATTCCTAGATCCCTAAGATCCGATCTACGATGCAAGATCCTTTGACCCTATATTCGGCCAACAACCAAGTTAGTGACACAGGCCTATTCGGCTAAACCAAATAATCCCGAAGGATATGTCGTGCCCGAAATAACACTCACCTTGGCTGTCGATTTGATTTCCAACCAAATCCCGAAGCCTTTGTTTGCCTTGGCCAATTAGCCCCTAAATCCATGGCACATAATTGGTTATACATAGATACCCAAAGATGACCTCTAGCCGAATAAGATTAGTCACTTACCAACTTACCGAAATCCCAAAATTGTCACACACTGGATTCCTTGCAATCGGCAAAACCTTAGATCCATACAAGTGACTAGTTTTCGGCTTTTCCAAGTATCTAATGGAAAGACTAAAGAGAATCTCTTACCGTAGACTTACCAAATCGATTAGTAGAGAATGGGGGATCAGATCTACTGCTTTGAAAATCTTAAAGTTCCTAGGTGAAATCGGTTTCAAAAAGATGGTTAGCCAAATCATTAATAAATGCCGAATTTTGGCTCTTCCCCTTATCTAAGTCGACAGAGAAAAAGAGAATATGGGAAGAAGGTTTCGACAATCACTTACCCTTTACCAGCCACTTGGAGAAGAAATTCCAAAAAAAACCTGTGCCCTCCTGGTATTCGGCCAAAACAGAACTAATAGAAGAGAGGAGATTTTAGCCTAAGAGTGGAGTAGATTCGGCTAAAGAACAAGAAGAAATAAGTGAAAAGGGTGATAAGGGTTTGAAGAATTTTGGGGCAAAGATGACTAGAGAGAATTCGGTCAAGAGAGCAATTTGAGAAGAAAGAAAAACAATCAAATGAATTTCGGCAACCCCCCCTTTCACTTAGTCGAATATGCCATCACAAGAGCCCTTCATTTGGCCACCTCTCCCCTTTTTTGATAATTCTCATCTTTTGATTATCACCCATCTAATTTAATTTAAAACAAAGTTTATCCTTTATCCCTTATTAGCCAAAATCATCAAAAATAAGGACCTATCCCAACCTTTCCAAAGTCCCACATGCTGTCCAACTCTTCCCTCTTCATGGCGTCAACCTTCAAAAATAAAAATAAAAACCTTATGCTACCATCGTGACTCGAACTTGAGTCCATTTGCCAAAACCCTTAAGTGGTGCCCCCAAGCCACTCCACCAAATGACTTTCATGTCCAAACTGCACCACAAAAATCTTTTAAAGCCTTCTAACTTGGCCCCCTTTCCTTTAACGCCAAAAAGCCCAAAAAATAAAACACATCCCCCTTGTAACTCCCAAGATTCGAACCCAAAACCTGCCCAAACGTCACCTCTAAGCCCTTAAGTGGCGCATGAAAGCCACTTTGCCACTTAATTCTTTGTGTCATGCTTCTCCAGAATTTTCCTTAACCACTATCTCACCTAGCTCCTCCTTTTAAACATTTAAAAGAAATTTCAGCCCTAAGTCCAACCTAGTTCGGGGTTATGACTAGACCCTAAAACATGTCTAGCAAACATTGTATTCATTTCTTCAAGCACACACATGGGAAAATAATTAAATTACAAACAACCCCTAATTTAGGATGTTACGCTTCTACCCCTTAAAAAGAATTTGGCCTCAAATTACGGATCAAGAGTTGGGGTATTGCTGCCGCATCACATCCTCGGGTTCCCATGTGGCCTCCTCCGTACCATGGTTTCGCCATAGCACTTTTACCAAAGGCACTGACTTCCTTCGCAGAACTTTGACATCTCGATCCAAAATTTGTACCGGCTCCTCCTCGAAAGACAAGTCCGAGTTCACTTCAATTTCGCAACCGGCACTACATGTGAGGGATCTGATCGATAGCGCCTCAGCATTGAAACATGGAAGACATCATGGATCTGGCTCAATTCTGCCGGCAACTCAAGCTGGTAAGCTACCGGTCCCACGCGTTTCAACACTGTGTACGGTCCGATGAATCTAGGGCTTAGCTTGCCCTTTCGGCCAAACCTTAGCACCTTCTTCCAAGGGGATACCTTCAAGAAGACCTTATCACCCACTGCATATTCAACCTCTCTTCGCTTAAGATCGCCAGTGGGATTTACCTTTCGCCCGACGCCTCCTTAAGACGAGCCCGAATTACTCTAACTTTATCCTCCATCTCTGCCACTAACTCTGGACCCAACATCTGTCGCTCTCTTAGCTCCATCCAACATGTAGGAGTACGGCATTTTCGACCATATAGCGCCTCATACGGTGCCATCTGAATACTCACTTGATAACTATTGTTATAAACGAACTCTGCCAAAGGTAGGTACTCCTCCCAACTACCACGAAGTCCAAAACACGGCCCCTTAACATATCTTCCAAGCTTGGATTACCCTCTCGATTGTCCATCGATTTGTGGGTGAAAAGCCGTGCTGAAATTCAACATCGTGCCTAACTCCTGATGTAGAGCCTTCCAGAATCTCGATGTAAACCGGGGATCCCGATTTAAGATAATGGACACCGGTACTCCATGTAACCGCACTATTTCTGCGGTATACAACTTAGCTAATCGTTGAAGTGAGTAGTCAACCCTCACCGATATGAAATGAGCCGACTTAGTCAACCAGTCTACTATCACCCAAACAGCATCTTTCTTACTGGGCGTAAGTGGAAGCCCACTTACGAAATCTATAGTAATCTCCTCCCACTTCCTTTGTGGGATCTTTCTGCGGTAGAATAACCACGATGGCAATTGATGCTCAGCCTTAACTTGCTGGCATGTCAGACACTTGCCCACTAACTCGATTACCTCCCGCTTAAGACCCGACCACCAAAATTGCTCCCTTAAATCCCGATACATCTTGCTACTTCTCGGGTGCATAGCGTACGGACTGCTTTGAGCTTCCCTAAGGATTCACTGCCTTAACTCATCATCGTTCGGCATGCATACTCTCCCCTAAAAGTACAACACTCCATCACTGCCCAAGCTGAAACCTTCGGCCTCACCATTCTGTACTTGCAACCTCCGAGTATTCAAAGCTTCATCTGTCATCTATCTTTCTTTGACCCCATTAATCCAAGACGGCTTCACCTGCAATCCTGCCAAAAGGCTCCCATCCTCATAGAGACTTAGGTGAGCAAACATTACTCGCAAATCCACTACCACCTTTCGACTCAATGCATTAGCTACCACATTAGCCTTCCCCGGATGGTATTCGATCGAACAGTCGTAGTCCTTCAACAACTCAATCCACCTCCGCTGCCTCAGATTTAAATCTTTCTGAGTCAGGAGGTATTTCAGATTCTTGTGATCTGTGTACACTACCGACTTCTCCCCATACAGGTAGTGCCTCCAAATCTTCAAGGCAAAAACTACCGCATCCAATTCTAAATCATGTGTCGGATAGTTAACTTCGTGAGGCCTCAACTGTTGTGACGCATAAGCTACCACCTTCCCTTCTTGCATCAATACACGCCTTAAACCAAGATGCGATGCATCGCAATACACAATGAATTCCTTTCCGCCTCGGTGAATCAAGGCCGGTGCTTCATCAAAATCCTCTTGACTTATCGAAACTCTCTTCTTCGCTTCTCGACCACACAAGCGGAACCCCTTTTCTCAATAGCTTAGTCAACGGTGCTGCGATTAAGGAGAAATTTTCCACGAATCTCCTATAATATCCTACCAACCTCAGAAAACTCTTAATTTCCATAACAGACTTGGGTGGTTTCCACTCTAATACCGCCTCAATCTTATGGGGATCCACCCTAATTCCTCGGCTGAAATAACATGCCCTAGAAAAGTTACGTCCTTGAGCGAACTCAACTTCTTTGAATTTGGCGTACAAGCTGCTTTCTCCCTTAGAACTTGCAAAACCACATGAAGATGTGCGTCATGCTCCTCCTCGGACTTGAGTACACCAAAATGTCATCCATGAACACCACGATGAACCGATCCCGATAGGGTTGGAAAACTCGGTTCATCATGTCCATAAATGCGACGGTGCATTAAATCAAACCAAAAGGCATTACCAAAAATTCGTAGTGCCCATACGAGTCTGGAATGCCGTCTTATGGACATCGACCTCCTTCACCTTAAGTCGATGGTACCGACCTAAGGTCAATCTTAGAGAACACCGATGCCCTTTGAGTTGATCGAGCAGATCGTCAATCCCGGCAAAGGATACCTGGGTTCTTTATTGTCAACTTGTTCAACTGCCGATAGTCTATACACATCCTCATTGTCCCATCCTTCTTCTTGACACAAAACTTTGGAGCTCCCCAAGGCGATACACTTGGTGGGATGAACCTCTATCCAATAATTCACGAACACGCCTTGACTCTACTAATTCTTTCGGTAGCCATCCGTCTGAGCTATAGATACTGGCGTGGTTTCGGGTAGTAAGTCGATACCAAATTCAACCTCACGGTCCGGAGGTAGACCCGGAAGTTTCTCTGGAAACACATCAACATAGTCCCTTACGGTCCGGACATCTCTCACAGCAACATCCTTAGCTTCCAAGGCACAGACATGCACCACATATGCTTCACAACCCTTCCTCACCATCTTTTCCGCCTTCAATGCAGAGACTAGATTAGATATGTAATCTCTCCGTTTACCTATCATCACCACCTCATCACCATCCACGGTCTTTATTACCATGCGCTTAGCTGCGCAATCCAGGCTAGCCTGATACTTTACTAGCCAATCCATCCCGAGGACTAGGTCGAACTCCCGAAACGGTAGTTTCATCAAGTCAGCCAAGAACACGACCCCTTGGAGTTCTAGGGTGCGTTCTATAGAGTTTACTTACTTCTACAGAGTGACCTAGAGGCTTAATACGGTCATCTTCCTAGAAGTAAGCTCGAATCTAAGTGTAGAGTTTCCACTACGCTACTAGCAATGTATGAGTGGGTTGAGCCAATGTCAATTAAAGTACTATAGGGTACACCAAAGATCAAGAACATACCGGTTATGACGTCTAGTGCATCGCCCTTCTCCTGACGCCTCGCGGCATAGACCAAACCAGGTTTCCTAGCCTCAGTACTATCGGTGCCTCCCCTCGGTGCCCCACGACCTCTGCCAGCACCATTACCTCCTTTTCCTGCACCACGACCTCTCGGAGGCTGTTGGTTATCCCTCCTATTCGGTGCACGATCCTGACCCTCTAATCTCAATCTAGCTGCCTTTTTCAGACAGTCCCTAACTCGATGTTCCATGGACCCACACTTGAAACATCCGTGATTACCATTCCAACACTCTCCGTGTGAGACTTCCCACACCGAGCACACCGTGGCGGCCATTGGGAATTAGCAGCAGTAGGCCTAGCGGCTTGAGCTGACCCACCAAACCTCGTCCTCTTTCGCTAATTACCAGAAAACTTTGAAGATCCGGAGCTCCTCTTATTCCAGTTCCTATCCTGATTCCGCCTAACTGATTGCCTTACCCCTTCAGCAACCTTAGACTTTTCCACTAGGACAGTGAACTCCCGTTCCTGTTGTGGAGCTATCATCATCCTCAGCTCATCTCTCAGCCCATCCTCGAATCTAACACAACGTTCATGCTCGGTACCCACAATACCACGAGCAAACCTACTCAACCAGATAAATTCAGCCTCATACTCCGTTACTGTCTTATTACCCTGAACCAGGTTCAAGAAAGCCTTCATTGCGCATCCACGAATCGGTTCCGATGTATTTCTTTTGATAGGCAGCCTTAAAGAATTTCATGTGAGGTCCTCCGCCATCGCTCCATCCCTTACAGTGAGCCACCACTGATATGACTCATCCCGAAATAGAGATATTATGCCCTTCAACTTCTCCTCAGCTGTAAAATCTAGGTCACCCATGATCCTCTCAGTTGATTCCAACCAATACTCTGCTGCACTGGGTGCCACTCCAGAAACTCCTCTAAATACTTCTGCTCCGTTAGCCCGGAGTCGTTCAACCACGGATTTACGGGCTCCTGCACCTGCGTCAGCCTCGGTAACTCGTTTTAACACTCGTAGTACAGCTTGGGATACCATGTCGTTACCACCCGTCTGATCTTAAAACTCAATTTTCGCCGCCGGCAGATCCGGTATCTCATTTCCAGACCCATGGCCAGACCCTGCTGGCTCCGACAAAGTCATCCTACCTCTACCGCGACCACGCGATGGACGTCCACGACCTCTCGTACTCATTATTCTCGTTTGCGTTTATCAGTTTAAGAGTTTTATGCATTAGTACCTTGTTTCACTTGATTATCCGCGAAGAAATTTTATGATAGGAGTTTTAGGAGTGGTTCTTTCGTATTCGTACATGCACACAGTCTTTCCATTCATTCATTCAAAGAGACGTTGTAGTTTTCATTGTGATTGTTTTTCCACTACCTAGGGGTATTTTTATAATTTGTCCTACAGGGGTATTTTTGTAATTTTCCAAAAATAAAAGTTCTCGGATGATTTTGTCAAAAAGTATTTTGGAACTCTTAAGTTCTCGGGGTATTTTGAAAAATTTTGAAATCCGGGGGTATTTCAGTAATTTTCCACAAATCAGGGTGAATTTGTAAAATTTAATAAATCAGGGATATTTCAAAAGTTATAAAACTTTGATGGTTCTTTTTGAGAATTGCATTTTCCAAAACAGTGATGTTACAAAATTTTGAAAATCAGGGTTATTCTGGTAATTTTGTTGGTTAGAGGCAATTTTGTAATTTTACCACTAAGGGTATTTTAGTAATTTTTCATAATCAGGGCATTTTCATAAAAGGATTTCCAAAATTGGGTTCTAATTGATTCCACCTAAGAATGATATTTTGAAAATTCTCTTTTTGGAAATTTTTCATACGGAGGGTATTTTGGTAATTTACAAGCCAGGGGTATTTTGGTCTTTTTTTAAAAAAACCAAGGTTTTAATTACTTCAAAACAAAAATGGCTAGTCCCTTTCGGGTTTTAGTTATCAAGTTTAGCCTGTGAGTGTGTCGTCTCAGCTAGGATGAACCGTCACTACGCACCAGGTAGGATTCAAGTGAGTAGGAGGTGAGTCACTGGGACTGCTTAAATACCAGGCTCCCACCGAATCCAATCCTAGACATGCGTATAACGATTGCCACATCCCTTGCTCAGTGACAACTCACAGGGTTGTTTAGGGAATTATTAAATCTTATGCATGGTTTGTTGGGGTTCGCTAACCCTAGGGTTCAACAATTCCTTATTCTAATAGTCTACGTTCCCAATTTACCCTTCTACCCCTATCAAGTATTCACAAAAATAGATAGAATTACTTACCTGGGCGGATAGGTGCCGGAGACTCGGTGCCATGCTGTTCGAACCATAAACAATTTCCCAAAACATTTCCAATAAGGCCTGCTAACAAAAACAAAACATTTTGGGCCTTGGGCCCCCACAGCTGAGTTTTGAACCGAGCTCTGATACCAAAAATGTAACACTCCAAACCCGGCCCACGAGCCCTGACCGGATCTGGTATGTCACGGGGTAAAAATGTTTTGATAAAATATTGATTTTCTGGTGAAAACTTGATAAAATATGGCTAAGGTATTAAAACAAGGTTTGATAAAACTCAATTGGGATTATTTTTATAAACATGGTTGTGTTGATAAACCCTTTGAAAACGTTTGATCATGTAAAATTTTAAAATCGTCAAGGTTATAGTTGACTTGGTGTATTTCGTTACCCGATGGTAACATCTTTGAAAACTCGTAAAAGTTACTTAATTTGAAAATGTTGCTTTTAACCGATTTACTTAACATTTATAATTTCATTTTGTAATATAGTATAAGTAAATTAAAACAACTAATTTAAAGCATCCAAATAATAATTAGCGGCCTTATTACAACCCAAATTAAAAATGTAGAAAGTAAATAAACATGAATGAATCAAATAAATTCCAAAACTAAAGAACAAGCATGGCGCCTCGAGTCCTCTCGGCTCCATCTCCGCGATCTACTCATCCGCAAAATAAGTTGGGAAGGGTGAGTCACCAAGACTCGGTGTGTAAATCCCCACCCTAAATGCAACTCATACACAAATTATTAATAACATGCAAACATGCAACCCCACTAACCATCCGTACTCCTTCAACTACCCGTGTGGTCAAAACCACGGTGGTCAAAACCTTGGTGACTAGAGTCACAAATCAAATGATGGGGCCAACCCATCGTGTGGTCAAAACCACTAATGACCATAGGTCACAATTTATCAAGGTGTGGTCAAAACCACTGGTGGTACCAAACCACTGGGACTTAGTCACGATTTATCAACAGTGTGGTCAAAACCACTAGTGACCGAAGTCACAATTAATCTGATGGGGCCAACCCATCTTGTGGTCAAAACCACTGGTGACAGTCCATAGAAATCATCCCCCTCCTCTCATCAATCCCACCATCATCATGCTTACATAACAAATTCATAATCCCATATATCATGCATTTATGTATAACATAGCATCCAACAGCATATGATGGCATACAAAATCATATATCATAGATCACGTAATAGGGGACTTACCCGGAATCCATGCTAATGCCCACGAGGCTAAGTTACAACACAAAAGGTTATACAATAGCACAATAAACAGTCTATGCTAATAAAGTGTGTAAGAGTTTACACACCTGTTACTACCAAAATTCCTAGATCCTGAAGATCCGATCTACGATGCTAGATCCTTTGACCCTATATTTGGCCAACAACCAAGTTAGTGACACAGGCCTATTCGGTTAAACCAAATAATCCCGAAGGATATGTCGTGCCCGAAATAACACTCGCCTTGGCTGCCGATTTGATTTCCAACCCAATCCCGAAGCCTTTGTTTGCCTTGGCCGATTAGCCCCTAAATCCATGGCACATAATCGGTTATACATAGATACCCAAAGATGGCCTCTAGCTGAATAAGATTAGTCACTTACCAACTTACCGAAATCTTGAAATTGTCACAAACTGGATTCCTTGCAATCGACCAAACCTTAGATCCATACAAGTGATTAGTTTTCGGCTTTTCCAAGTATCTAATGGAAAGACTAAATAGAATCCCTTACCGTAGACTTACCAAATCGATTAGCAGAGAATGGGGGATCAGATCTACTACTTTAAAAATCTCGAAGTTCCTAGGTGAAATCAGTTTCAAAAAGGTGGTTAGCCAAATCATTAATAAATGCCAAATTTCGGCTCTTCCCCTCATCTAAGTCGACAGAGAAAAAGAGAATATGGGAAGAAGGTTTCGGCAATCACTTACCCTTTACCAGCCACTTGGAGAAGAATTCCCGAAAAGAACCTGTGCCCTCCTGGTATTCGGCCAAAACAGAACTAATATAAGAGAGGAGATTTTGGCCTAAGAGTGGAGTAGATTCGGCTAAGGAACAAGAAGAAATAAGTGAAAAGGGTGATAGGGGTTTGAAGAATTTTGGGGCAAAGATGACTAGAGAGAATTCGGTCAAGAGAGCAATTTGAGAAGAAAGAAAAACAATCAAATGAATTTTGGCAACCCCCCTTTCACTTAGCCGAATATGCCATCACAAGAGCCCTTCATTTGGCCACCTCTCCCATTTTTTGATAATTCTCATCTTTTGATTATCACCCATCTTATTTAATTTAAAACAAAGTTTATCCTTTATCCCTTATTAGCTGAAATCATCAAAAATAAGGACTTATCCCAACCTTTCCAAAGTCCCACATGCCGTCCAACTCTTCCCTCTTCATGGCATCAACCTTTAAAAATAAAAATAAAAACCTTATGCTACCATCGTGACTCGAACTTGAGTCAATTTGCCAAGACCCTTAAGTGGCACCCCAAGCCACTCTACCAAATGTCTTTCACGTCCAAACTCCACCACAAAAATCTTTTAATGCCTTCTAACTTGGCCCCTTTCCTTTAACGCCAAAAAGCCCAAAAAATAAAACACATCCCCCTTGTAACTCCCAAGATTCGAACCCAAGACCTGCCCAAACGTCACCTCTGAGCCCTTAAGTGGTGCATGAAAGCCACTTTGCCACTTAATTCTTTGTGTCATGCTTCTCCCGGAATTTTCCTTAACCACTATCTCACCTAGCTCCCTCCTTTTTAAACATTTAAAAAGAAATTTCAGCCCTAAGTCCGATCTAGTTCGGGGTTATGACTAGACCCTAAAACATGTCTAGCAAACATTGTATTCATTTTTCAAGCACACACATGGGAAAATAATTAAATTACAAACAACCCCTAATTTAGGATGTTACACCCTGCACCTAGCATCACAATGTTACAATATACAACACATCACAATCTCTTAGCCAATTACTTAGAGTCAATTTACTTGATGGTTCTGCACTTAGCCCACCATTAGTCTTTATTAGGGTGGTAACGCACTTAGCTCACCAAAAAGGTTGGTTACGGTGGTATCGCACATAGCCCACCAAGTGATAAGTAGATGATAGTATCACACAAAGCCCATCATAGTTAAGCAATAAGGTGGTATAACACTTAGCCCACCAAAAGATAAATAGACGATGGTATCACACAAAGCCCATCGTAATTAAACAACAAGTTGGTATCGCACTTAGCCCACCAAAAGATAAATAGACGATGGTATCGCACAAAGCTCATCGTAATTAAACAATAATTATTCAATGACTACCACATTCAATCCACTTGAATCACATATGTTCTCAATCATGTCATACACCAATTAGTAGCACAATGTATTTAAATAAAATTGTAATGTTTACACATAAACTTACCTCGATGCAAAATGTGTTAACTAGCGATTTACTCAATCACCTTGCCTTTCCCACGGTCAAGGTTGATTCCATAATCTTCTTGATCTATAACAATGAAATTCATTTGTTTAGATCATTATATGATCATAATACATCAAATTCTACACTTGGGAAAAAATGACCATTTTGCCCTTGTACATTGGCAAAATTACAATTTTGCCCCTAGACTCGTAATTTATTTTTCAACACATTTCCTCAATAATTAAGCCTAGCTGAACATTTATTTCTCTTACAACTACTCACCATTCTCACCATTTTATGCATTTATGACATAATTTCATTCTTTGCATTTAAGTCCTATTTAGGTGTTTTGCATTCACAAAAGTTATTCCTCATCTCCCTAACATTCATTTTCTTCCATAAAAACTCAGCTAACAACATAATTACTCTCATGGCAAGTCCCTAGACTTCCCACCATAATGAAAATTAGTCCCCTCATTAGCTAACTTAAGCTTTAGGGGTTCCAAAAATATAAAAATCACCAAGAAAGACCTCTAAAATTACTTACTTGCAAGGATGAGATGTAGCTGAAATTTTCAAGCTTTCAAACCCTTAAACTAGCTAAAATTTTTGATAGTAGGGGGAGATGAATAGTGAAAGATGATAGCTCCCTTTAGTCAGCTTATTTTATCATATTTTAGTCAATTTGTCACCAACTATCACCTAATTTGACTAAATTTAATGCTTTTGTTCCCTAAGCACCCTATGGCCGGCCATTACACTCCAAAATGGCCCAATTGCATTTAAAATCCTCCAAATTACATTATATAGCTATTAGGTACCCCTACCTTATAAAATATAACTTTCGTATCTTATGCGATTTAGTCCTTTTTTCCACAATTAAGCATGCTATTGCTAAAATTAAAGCACCAAAATTTCCATATAGCTATATATTAATACCGTAACACATAAAATAATACTAAAATAATTTTCCTCAACCTCAGATTAGTGGTCTCAAGACCACTATTCTGACTAGCCCTAAAATTGGGCTGTTACAACTCTCCCCCTTTAGGGATTTTTGCCTCAAAAATCTTACCTGTAAATAGGTTTGGATATTGCTCTCTCATGGCTTCTTCCGGTTCCCACGTAGCCTCTTCTACACCGTGTTTTTGCCAAAACACTTTTACTAAGGCTATATCTTTATTCCTCAATTGTTTCACTTCTCGAGCTAAGGTTTTAATAGGCTCTTCCTCATACGTCATATCAGGTCGTATCTCAATTTCTGTTGGAGGAATTATATGCGAAGGATCGGAGCAATAACACCTTAACATTGATACATGGAACACGTTGTGGATTTTTTCCAACTCTACCGGTAAAGCCAACCGATATGCCACTAGACCAATCCTTTCGATAATCTCATACGGCCCTATGAACCTCGGACTCAATTTACCCTTTCGACCAAATCTCAATATTTTCTTCCACGGGGACACTTTCAAAAATACCTTGCCACCCACTTGAAACTCAATTTCTTTTCTTTTCAAATCCACGTATGACTTTTGTTGGTCTAAAATAGCTTTTAGACTATCCCCGAATAACTTTCACTTTCCCTTTAGTCTCTTTAACTAAATCAACCCCATGAATTTGTTTCGTACTCAGCTCGGTCCAATACAAGGGAGTTTGACACATGACCATATAAAGCTTCATACAGTGCCATCCATATGTTCGACTGATAACTGTTGTTGTAAGCAAATTCAACTAAGGGTAGGTATCTTTCCCAACTACCTTTAAACTCTAATATACAGCATCGGAGCATATCCTCAAGAACTTGGATCACTCTCTCAGATTAACCATCAGTCTGAGGATGGAATGCAATGCAAAAGTTCAATCTTGTACCCAAGGCCTCCTGCAACTTCTTCCAAAACCTCGAAGTAAATCTTGAGTCTCTATCCGAGATACTCTGTCCGAGATAATAGATTCAGGCACTCCATGTAATCTTACTACCTCTGCAATATACAACTTAGCTAACCTTTCCAGCGAATAATCAATACACACCAATATAAAGTGAGCCGAGTTCGCTAATCTATCAACGATAACCCACACAGCATCTTTCTTTTTCGGAGTCATAGGTAAGCCCGTAACAAAGTCCATGGTAATCTGATCCAATTTCCACTCGGGAACCATCACTGGTTGAAGTAATCCCGAAGGCACTTGATGCTCAACTTTCACTTGTTGACAAATCAGACATCTTGTTACATACTCCGAAATATCTTTTTCATTCCCGGCCACCAATAAAATTTTTTCAGATCATTATACATTTTCGTATTGCCCGGGTATACCGACAAGTAACTACTATGTGCCTCTTTTAAAATTTCTCGGATCAACTTGCCATCTCTGGGTATACAAATTCTATCATGGAACATTAAGCAACCATTCGAACTTACCCGAAATTCAGAATCAGCTCCTGATTCACACTTAGCTCTTTTAGCTAGTATCTCACTATCATTCCTTTGAGTTTCACATATTTGTTGAACGAATAGTGGCCTAGCTTTCAACTCAGCTAATATGGCACCATCATCGACAATGAAAAACTCGTGCTCATGGCTCTCAAAGCATACAAGGATTTTCTACTCAGGGCATCCGCAACCACATTCGCTTTTCCGGATGGTAATCGATTACTAGTTCATAGTCCTTCAATAATTTGAGCCATCTTCGTTGCTGTAAATTTAAATGTTTTGACCCATCAAATACTTCAAACTCTTATGATCCGTGAAGATTCAGCACTTCTCACTATATAAGTAATGTCGCCAAATCTTCAACGCGAAAATAATCGCGGCCAACTCTAAATCATGAGTCGGGTAATTCTTCACATGTGGTTTTAATTGCCTCGAGGTGTAAGCGACTACCTTACCCTCTTGCATCAACACACATCCGAGACCATTTGATGATGCGTCACTATAAACCACAAACTCTTTGCCCGACTCAGGTTGCACTAAAATTGGTGCCTCCATCAACAATGTTTTCAATCTCTCAAAACTCTGTTGGTATTTTTCAGTCCATTCAAACTTAACATCCTTGTGCAATAGTTTCGTCATCGGGGTAGCAATCATAGAGAAACCCTTCAAAACCGCCTATAGTACCCTGTTAAACCCAAAAAGCTTCTGACCTCGACACGTTCCTCGACGGTTTCCACTCCACAATAGCCAAGATCTTTCCTGGATCAACTCTAATACCCTTGCCTGACACAATGTGTCCTAGAAATCCGACCTCTAGAAGCCAAAACTCGCTCTTGTTGAATTTAGCATATAATTTCTTATCTCTCAAAATCTGTAAGACAATCTTCAGATGCTCCGCATGATCACTCTCATCTTGGGAATAAATCAATATGTCATCAATAAAGACAACCACAAACTTGTCTAAATACGGTCAGAAGACACGATTCATTAAGTCCATAAAAATTGTAGGAGCATTCATTAAACCGAATGACATGACCAAAACTCAGAATGGCCATACCTAGTCCTCAATGTTGTTTTCAGCACATCTTGTTCCTTAACCCTCAACTGGTAATAACCAGACCTCAGGTCAATCTTGAAGAACACCGTAGCTCCCTTTAGTTGATCAAATAAATCATCTATCCTCGGTAAAGGATACTTATTTTTCACTGTCACCTTGTTGAGTTGTCTGTAGTCTATACACAATCTTATCGATCCATCTTTCTTTTTCACAAATAGTACCGGAGCACCCCACGGTGAATAGCTCGGTCTTGCAAAACCCTTATCTGTCAACTCTTGCAACTGAACCTTCAGTTCTTTCAACTCTAGTGGGGCCATCCTATACGGAGCAACAAAAATAGGTGTTTTTCCCGAACCAACTCAATTCCAAACTTGACCTCTCTAACTGGAGGTAATCCAAGTAACTCTTCCGGGAATACGTCCGGATACTCACATACAACCGGCACTATTTCAATCTTCGTTTTAGACTCTTAGGTGTTCAGTATAAAAGCGAGATATGATTCACATCCTTTTCTCAAATATTTCTCAGCCACCAAGGAAGAGATCATCATTGATAAATTATCTGACTCACCTGATTCAACCCTAATAACATCTTCATTTTCACATTTCAATTCAATAAATTTACCACCACAATTCACTAAAACACTATGGGTATTCAACCAATCCATACCAAGAATCAAGTCAAAATCATCAAACTACAACAACATAAGGTTTGACGGAAAACAATGACCCCTAATTGTCAAGGGATAGTTCCTATACACCTTGTCCACTAACACATGTTTTCCTAATGGGTTGGACACATTTACCACAAATTTAGTAGACTCAATAGCCATATTCAAACTAGATGCCAATCTCATACAAATATAAGAATGGGTCGACCCCGGGTCAATCAAAGCAATAACAAATGTGTCATGAAGAGAAAAAGTACTCGTTACTACATCTGGCAATGATGCCTATTCTCGAGCGCGAATAGCATAGGTTCTTACTGGCACCCAGCCCTCTGACCTCACAGTAGAGTCTCATGATACACCTCTACCACTAGTCCCACCTCCCAGGTTCTTTTGTGGCCTACCTCTAGAGGATATATTGCTTGATCTCACCTCTTGCTTTTTCTCTTTATCATCTCTTTCAAGGCAATTTCAGATGACATGGTTGGGGAACCAAATTTGTAACAATTTCGATTGGTTCCCCAACACTCCTCAGTATGATGCCAGCCACAACTTGGGCACTCCGGTCTAGACTTTGGATTGCCAACACTTGCCATCGAGGTGGCTTGAACTCTTGAACCTGAATATGTGTTGCCTCGATCTCTTTGTGGATACCCGACTGACATAGTCATCCGAGCGTTTAGTTCCTTGGACCTCTTCGGTTGAGGTTGGTAGGATTTACTCATCGATCTCTTTCTTGCATCCCGGCCTCACTCACAAACTTCTTCTTTTCCTTACTCACTCATCGACCTTACTAGCCCTATCCGCCAATACCACAAATTCTTTTAGTTCTAAAATCCCAACAACCATGGCAAATTTACAAGATAATTATCTTAACAAGAGCCAATACACTTATGGCCAAAATAACAAAATAATCTAACTACACTAGCCCCTATACATGCCATACACAAAATCACTAAGTCTAAATATACCGAAGTGAGTAGATAGTGTAGGTGGTCTCCTGGTTTTCAGTATATCCCGGCTCGACTCTTAAGCTCTATAAAATAAGGGAAAGAAAGGGGAGTAAGCTTTAAGCTTAGTAAGTTTACATGTAAACAATATAACATTTTAACATGTATTCAAAAATTTCATAACTTTATATGCTAAGCAAGAAATAATCTACATTCATGATCATGCTTACTCATTTCCTCCATTCACACATTCCAACCATATCACTAGTACAATGCATACATTCATTAATAGGTTCCCCTGCACCTAGCATCACAATGTTACAATATACAACACATCACAATCTCTTAGTCAATTACTTAGAGTTAATTTAATTGATGGTTCCACACTTAGCCCACCATTAGTCTTTATTAGGGTGGTAACGCACTTAGCTCACCAAAAAGGTTAGTTACGGTGGTATCACACATAGCCCGCCAAATGATAAGTAGACGATGGTATCGCACAAAGCCCATTGTTATTAAGCAATAAGGTGGTATTGCACTTAGCCCACCAAAAGATAAATAGATGATGGTATCACATAAAGCCCATCGTAATTAAACAATAAGGTGGTATCGCACTTAGCCCACCAAAAGATAAATAGAGGATGGTATCGCACAAAGCCCATCGTAATTAAACAATAGTTATTCAATGACTACCACATTCAATCCACTTGAATCACATATGTTCTCAATCATGTCATACACCAATTAGCATCACAATGTATTTAAATAAAATTGTAATGTTTACACATAAACTTACCTCGATGCAAAATATGTTAACTAGCGATTTATTCAATCACCTTGCCTTTCCCACGGTCAAGGTTGATTCCGCGCTCTTCTTGATCTATAACAATAAAATTCATTTGTTTAGATCATTATATGATCATAATACATCAAATTCTACACTTGGGAAAAAATGACCATTTTGCCCTTGTACATTGACAAAATTACAATTTTGCCCCTAGGCTCGTAATTTATTTTTCAACACATTTCCTCAATAATTAAGCCTAGCTAAACATTTATTTCTCTTACAACTATTCACCGTTCTCATTTCATGCATTTATGACAATTTCATTCTTTGCATTTAAGTCCTATTTAAGTGTTTTGCATTCACAAAAGTTATTCCTCATCTCCCTAACATTCATTTTCTTCCATAAAAACTCAGCTAACAACATAATTACTCTCATGGTAAGTCTCTAGACTTCCCACCATAATGAAAATTAGTCCTCTCATTAGCTAACTTAAGCTTTGGGGGTTCCAAAAACATAAAAATCACCAAGAAAGACCTCTAAAATCACTTACTTGCAAGGATGAGATGTAGCTGAAATTTTCAAGCTTTCAAACCCTTAAACTTGCTAAAATTTTCAATAGTAGGGGGAGATGAATAGTGAAAGATGATAGCTCCCTTTATTCATCTTATTTTATCATATTTTAGTCAATTTGTCACCAACTATCACCTAATTTGACTAAATTTAATGCTTTTGTTCCCTAAGCACCCTATGGCCTGCCATTACACTCCAAAATGGCCCAATTGCATTTTAAAATCCTTCAAATTACATTATATAGCTATTAGGTACCCCTACCTTATAAAATAGAATTTTTGCATCTTATGCGATTTAGTCCTTTTTTTCACAATTAAGCATGCTATTGCTAAAATTAAAGCACCAAAATTTCCATATCGCTATATATTAATACCATAACACATAAAATAATACTAAAATAATTTTTCCTCAACCTCGGATTAGTGGTCCCGAGACCATTGTTTCGACTAGCACTAAAATCGGGCTGTTACATCGCTGGAGATGCTATCACACTATCAAGCTATCATCGTGGGGTAAAAATGAATACAAACCTCTTAAGTTTATGGCATGTATAGGGACTAGTCAATTGTGTATGTTTCATTTGATTTGGCCAAATGTGTTGGTTCATAATAATAATATGATTCATTTTGTATATGGCCATGAGATGTGGCTCATATTGGTTAATGAGTTGTAATGCCTATTTATATGTGAGTGCTTATACTAAAGGTTTCATGCGATATGGTTATGAGTGTTTGGTATAGATGGATTGAGGATGTGGTGTTGATGATCATGGCATGAAAGTTTGATAAGTTTAAGCTAGGCAAAGTATGATGCCTTATGCATGAATAAGATTTTATGAATTCGCTATGATCATGACTTATTTGATGATGTTTAAGTGCTCAATTATGCCATGAAAGATGCCATTGAAGTTGTGTTTAAGTATGTGCAAATGAGGGTGCCAATTCGTTTGGTAAATAGCCATTTTCTTGGCTACACGGGCAGAGACACGGCCGTGTGTCTCAGCTGTGTGGAGGACACGACCCTGGGACATGGGCATGTGCGGGCGTATGAAGTCTACATCTATTTTGTGGAATATAATTTGCCACACGGCCTAAGCACACGGGCATGTGACTTGGCTGTGTGACTTGATAACATCATAAACAGAGAGTTACACGGGCTGAGGACATGGGCGTGTGTGACCACACGGCCTACCCACACGGGCGTGTCCCAAGCCACATGGGCATGTGACCCTTGTTTTGATGAAAAAATTTCTAAGTCTTCTTAAAGTTTCCTAAGTTCTCGGTTTAGTCCCGAATAGCTCCCAATAATTGTTTGGGACCTCGTGAGCCCATATAAGGGATGATTTGAATGTGAATGACTGATTTTAAATTGAATGAAATTTTATAGCCTGATTTTGCATAAATGTTTATGTTTAAGTCCGGTAATGCATCGTATCCTTTCTCGGCGTCAGACACGGGTAAGGGGTGTTACAGCCCGAGGTTCATTGGACCTTATTGTATTTTGAAACGTATCAAACCTATCGCCTATCAGTTAGAGCTACCTCTTGAATTGGATCAAATTCATGATGTGCTCCACGTGTCTATGTTGAGACAGTATCGGTCTGACCCCTCCCACATCGTCCCTATAAAGGAGATTGAGGTGAGACTGGATCTGACTTTTGAGGAGGAACACGATCAAATTCTGGATTGAGATGTTAAGGTTTTGAATAGGAAAATCGTTCCTTTCGTTAAGGTCCTGTGGCAAAATCATGGCACTAAGGAAGCCATGTGGGAACCTGAGGATTCGATTTGTCAGCAATATGCTCACAGGTTTGAGTTAAGTAAATTTTGAAGCCAAAATTTCTTTAAGTGGTAGAGAGTTGTAATGCCCCAAAAATTTGAGTGTTGTTTGTATCACCCCAGAAATATTTTTATGCCACTTAGTAAAAGCCTGTTAGTTTTTGTTGTTTAAATTATATGTTCTTTAACATTTTTTCTTTTGTCTTCTTTTATTATTTCTTTCTTCTTTCACCTTTCTTTTCTTTTTCCTTTTGCTTACTTTCATAAACTGTTATTGGGTTTAATTGGGAATTCTACGTTGCTCGTTGCGTTGTTTGAAAGGTTGTTGTGTAAGTTATGTCACTATTCTTTTTTTGTTTTTGCAAAATTTCAATGTTGTTCTTCGAAATTAGAAATTACTGTTGTTGTTTTTTTAATTTCTATTAAATGTGCGATTGGGGTTTTGTTAGGAGAAGGTCTTGCGGGAAACGTTCATCCAACGGTATAAGTTTGAGTAATTGTTGTTGATTCATTGGTAAGTGTAAGTTTGCTATGGGGTTTGAGTTGAAGTTTTTGACACATTGGGTTGATTGTTGTTCTTGTGCGAACTGCTTCATTTAAGTTATTGATTGAACCTTTGGTCACCATTTTATGCTTTGGAATCACTCATCCTGCTTTCGCGTTGAATCAGTATCAGGTTTGTAACGAAAACCCAAATTTTTACGATTAGTGAACGTTGTAAAATATGGTTGTCGACACCACACGGCCGTGTGGTAGGCCATGTGAGCCACACAACCATGTGTCAGGCCATGTAGCAGGTCACGTAACTCACTATTTTGAATTTAAGGTCACACGGGCTAGGGGCATAGGCTCGTGTCCAGCCCGTGTAAATCACTATTTTGGATTTAGGGTCACACGAGCTAGGGACATTGGCTTGTCTCTAGCTCGTGTATCTCATTGTTTTGGATTTAGGGTCACATGGGCTTGTGTCCAGCCCATGTAACTCATTGTTTTGGATTTAAGGTCACACGGGCTAGGAACATGGCGTGTGTCCAGACCGTGTAACTCATTGTTTTGGATTTAGGGTTACACTTGCTAGGGAAATAGGCGTGTGTCTAGGCTATGTGTGAGAAATTTTGGGTTGTGAGTTACACGAGCGTATGCTTGGTCGTGTTCCAAACCATGTAACTCACTGTTTCAAGCCACACAGTCTTGCGCTAGGCAATGTGAACCACACGGGCCAGCCGCCCAGGCCTTGTAAATCCATAAAGGTATGTGGGCCAAAAATCAAGATTTTTACCTAGAGCGTAATCTTCATTTAGATCGAATGTAGGCCTATCGTAGGATCTATATGATCTGAATTAAACATTGAAACTATTATCTGACAATCTATTATTGAATAATCTGTTATTCCGGTATATACATTTGTTATGAGATCTGATAAATAAGTTTGATATCATTTCATGAGTATAATCTGAAATTATATTATTCTATACTTATATATGATATTGTTAAATCTACATCAGGGTTAGGACTGTATAAAGAAGGAAGTATGGGCAGTTTAATAATCTGCCAAACCCGATGGCTAAGCCATATACGTTTCAAATTCTGGCGATCTCTCGCATTCTGATCTGGCAGCTAGGCTGCAATTATTCTGAAACATGACATACAGTCACTACGTGGTGTGTAGGGATGGAATGGTACTTGATGCCCTATCTGATGTGTTGGGATGGACGAAGATGGTGCGTAATTGACAGGGGTAGGAATCTACATCTGTATTTGAGATACTCTGTATCTGTTTCTATATTCGATTCTAATAATTTGACTGATTAAAGATGAACTAAAATCACATCTATTACATTATTGTTTAATTGAGAACATAAGTGCGCACTAAGTGTAAACTCATTTAGTTTGTTTGTTTGAATTACAGGTAACCTACAGACTTAGGCAGGTTGACGTGGCAAAAGTTCGGTCAATTCTTTGTAGTTATTTTACCGTTTTTATAAATTTATGCAATTGTGTGTTATTTTGGATTACATCTTAAAGGTTTGAATTTATTTGTTTTATTTATCTAATTACATGATTTTTTACTGTTGAATTTCAAATAGTAGAAGGTTGGTTTTTCCTAATATGGATTGATGTAGCCTCTAGACTTGGTCTTAACTTCTAGGCCGGGTATGGGGTGTTACATGAGCACCAAGACAAAAAACCTCATTAGATATCTCACATAATTTGACATAAAAATACGAAATACTTTCATCTTCACTCTTTCTTAGATTTTCAAACTAAGTAAGTAAGATTTGTAATTTGGACATTGGAACATTTCCACTCCCTTCATGTTGGTTCTGTAAAATGGTCAATTCTTCTTTTGCTAATTTATAAGTGGAGATCATTTTAAATTGCTTCATGTCAACACCAGTAAAGCTAACATATAGGGCTTTTGAATTAGCTAGTGTAGCCCTTCCCTCATCAATAGTATATTGGTTCTTCCCCTTTACCTTTGTTGTTCCATCAGCATTAACAACCTTAGGTTTTGTCCATCCTTCCCTTAATAGCTTCCCAAAAAGTTTAATCAATGGATGTTATAAAAGCTCTCATATGAGCTTTCTAGTAAGCATAATTTGAGGATCAAACAAGCAGTGGAGTTCGAGTGATGGAGCTTTCTTCTTTCATGGACTCCATGGTAGTAAACTAAGCTAGGATTGTCTTTAAACACCTCTTGAAACCTACTTCGATACCAACTGTAAGAACCTCAGTTTGCTCTATGTTTAATTTGTAGTTCAAATAGGTGTTTGGACACAAGTTCGAACATAACATAGGCAATAAGTAAATAAAGGAAGGATAGAAATAAACACAAGAGATTTGTTAACGCGACTAAAAAAATAATCTTACTCTACGGAGCCTTTCTTAGTGAATGGTTTATTCAACAAGTGATCCAACCACCTATTGGTTAATGTTTAATCTACCTTTACACAAAAAAGTAATTGTAGCCCCAATAGCTAGTCCCAAAACCTCACTTACTAATAATTCAATGTCTCACAAATAAATCCTATACAACGAGTGCAAATACAAGTAAAAATAAACAAAAAAGATACTAGCAAATGCAACACAAGCACTCTTCAAAATATGCATCTTCACATGCGCATAGTTGCCTATTTATAGGCCAAATGAAGTAGCTAAATCGTTAGTCGAGATATACACATATTTAACAGCATAATAATCTTGGATAAATAACCATTAAGACTTTTCCTGTAACAGTCAGGTTTAAACCCTAGTCGGAACAGTGGTTTTGGGACCACAAATCCGAGTTCAAAAAATATTTTAATATTATTTTGTGTCTGTAGTATATGATGAAGCATGTGTGAAATTTCTATGAACTAATCTCTCTATTTGTATGCTTAATTTGAGAAAATGGCTAAATCGCGTAAAGTGCAAAAGTGACTTGCCATTTGTTAAAGGGTTATATTGACATGGCTTTATTAAAATGAAGTCCTTATATTGCAATTTAGCTAATGAAGAAAGGCATGGAGCTGTAGTGGACATGTTATAAGTGTTTTATATTAATGAATCATTAAGGGTAAAATGGGAATTGATGTATTAAATGGATTAATAATAATAAAACATGAAAATGGTCATTGTTATCATCTTTATTCCACCGATTTTTGAAAGAAAAGAATAGGGTTAGAAACTTTGAAGCATTCGGCTAGCTTGAAGCATAAATTAAGGTAAGTTTTTTACTTCGGTTTTTGATAATTTCTACGTTTCTGTAATCGTTCCTTTGTATACTTCAAAACCTATATCTTAATTTCGAGAGTTGATGATGATTTTGAAATGAGACATTGATGAACACATGAGTTGTATGAAGTTTAATGCTGAATTATGAAAGATATATGTTTGATTAGCGTAGTTTGCCTTTGAGTTTTTGATGAATTTGAGTATTTTGGATGTAATTGAGAAAATGATTAATTGAGGGACTAAATTGTGAAATAAATGAAATGTATGGACTCATATGAGTATGAGTAAAATTCGGCTAGGCATGGGTAATATGAAATTTGGTATATTTTGTGATTTTGTGAAATAGGGACTAAAATGTCCAAATGTGAAAATGTATGGGCTAAATTGTAAATTGCCCTAAATGTGTGTTCTTGGATTGAATTGAATGAGTCATTGAACAAATGGGTTAAATTTGATATATATATATAGAGATCAAGAACTGAATAAAATGGATTTAGATCGAGGGAAGTCGAAAGTTATTAAATAGTTGTTTATCTCCGTTCTTCCCGTACGAGGTAAGTCGATATACAAATAAATGTATTTGAATTGAATTATTTGTACATATATGACATTTGAATTGCTATGAATATCCATTGAGATGGAATTTATATGAAATCCGGGTTTATGCATATATCGACAAGTTATCAGTGTTCAAGAAGTCCCGTTTGAACCTAGGGATAGATAGGATAGTATATGTCATGACATAGGTGTCTATTATGTGATATCATGTAAGAACGCGTCTGGGACGTTAGCATTGAGACCACGTCTGGGACGTTGGCATTGATTCAAAATTTCATGTAAGACCACGTCTGGGACGTTGGCATCGATATGAGATTTACGTGTAAGACCATGTCCGGGACATTGGCATCGATATCTGGATACATGTAAGTCCACGTCTGAGACGTTAGCATTGTACGACTATTCTAAACACTCTGTATATCCTATTAGATTCCGAACGGTTCAACGGGCAAGTCCGAGAAATGATTGACTATGTGAAATGTACATCCATTTCAGGTACGTTGATATGCATGCTTTGTATAAGCATGAGAGGTGAGTAAGTATATGTATTGATGCAAAGGAACATTTGAGATATATGTATGTTTGAGAAATGAGCAAGTGAGATACTTGAGATATGATGAATTGGTATGCAATGGCAAACCAAGTGAACCAAAGAGATTATCTATGTGCATGAAATGAAGATATGTTAATGAATTCAAATAGCTATGCTTATGATTTATTATATGTTAAGTTTATTTGTATATGGCTTACTAAGCTTTTGGAAAGCTTACTTTGTGAGTGTTTGTTCTGTTTTATAGATTGTTAAAGCTACGAGAGGCTTGGGGACCATCAAGGATCATCATCACACTACCTAAACTCATTTTGGTACCTTTTGGAAATGTATATAACTAAATATGGCATGTATAGGCTAGTCATTTTGGAATATGTTTGGGTTGTAAATAGCTATGTGATGTGGCTAGATAAATGTTGATAACATGCATGAGTGATATGGTATATGATGTTGGTTTTGGTATGATTATATGTCTATGATACGGTAAAAATTGTGGTAAGTAAATTGATGCTATATGAGCATATATGTGTGATCAATGAAATGATTATATGTTTGGTAAGATGTGAATGTACCATGCATGGTTATAAATGTGAATTGGTTATGCAAATTGGTATACAAGTTGGCATGAATAGAAATGAGATTGATTGAGATGATATGTTGTTCATTTACATGGTTTTGGTTGCCAATTGTGTATGGAATAATGCTTGTTTGAGATTGTAGGAATGACCCTTGCGTGGGTGGTAATTTGACCTTGAAAATGGCCTATAATTGCCTACATGGTTGAGCACATGAGCGTGTGGCTCGACCGTGTCCCTCGTGATTGAAATTCAAAATAAGGTAGGATCGACCACGGGCTGGACACACGGGCATGTGACTGGCCGTTTGGTGCAATTAGAATCGACCACGGGTGAGGCATACGAGCGTGTCCATGGTCGTGTGGACAAGTCAATATGTATGCCTTGTTTTGGCAAGGCTTAGACACACATGCGTGTCTGAGGCCATGGGAGGTACACGGCCTGACCACACGAGCGTGTGACCTCTGTAACTTAGAAAATTTTTTAAATTTCCGAGAATTTTTGTATGTGTTCGGTTTAGTTCCGGCCCTATTCTAAAGCATGCTTGAGGTCTTGTTGACCTATGTAAGGGAGCTTTGATTGCATTGGATGAACTGTAATATGAAATGTCCGTAAAAGTTTTTGATCTGTTCGATAATGCCCCTTAACCCTAAATCGACGACGGTTACGGGTTAGGGTTGTTACATTTCCTAAGATAAAGTTTGATAATCCCAAAAATATCAGCACATAAATCACTCAAGATAAAGGCTAAAGGATAAGTATAAGCCTTTTCCAATAAGGTAAGTCAATCAAATCTTTCTTAAGTCACCAATTTAGATCATCATGGTTTGAAACAGATTACAACACGTCTTCAAGTCCATTTGCTTATGGCAAAATTATATAGGAAGGCCCAAGTAAAAAACGCCAACATCTCACAACATTTAGGCTGTCCCAAAAGTCTTGTCTAAATAGGTGCTTAAAAAGTTGTTTGAAAAGGTTGTGTTCAAACAAGTGTTTGAACAAGAGTTGAGTCATCCGTCTTGGACAACCTTAGCCCTAACAAACATTTTATGCGGTAAAGTCCATACAACATTACGATCAAGACACCCAAATTTCAAAATAATAAATTACACTTTTGGTAACTTAATATTTTGAAAATTTCTATTTAGTTTCACTTAACTTTGAAAACTTTACAATTTTATCACCAAAATGATTAATATTTTATTTTGACATTAATAAATTTATTAATTAATTAAAAATGTTATTGATAAATAACATATATTTATATTAAAATATATAATTTTAAAAACTTAACTTACATTCAAATTATCCACTATTTATATAATTATTACATCAAAATAATTAATAAAATTTTAATATAAAAGAATATAAATTATAAAAGAATGAACGAGAAAGTATATATGAAAACATTGAATTCTAGGTTAGTTTTTAAGTTTTAAAATATTTCTTTTTTAATTATATTTAAAGTGAATCCAGTATATAAAATTAAGTTTTAAATATGATTTTCTTTCTATTAATGATGTGTTATTACATTAATTAAAAATTCTAAATTATTAAGAATTTTAAATAACTCATCAATACACTTTTTTATTTTGCATTATTGATCCCTAATACTTTAATTTGAATTGTAATTTACTACTAGCACAATTTATAACTAATTCACTTAATTACTATAACAACATATAGTGAATATATTTACTACTTATAATGTCAATAATTCTTTGTATATTTACTTTATTTGTTATGTAATTCTGCCTTGGAAAGTCGTCAAAATTTACTTTTCTGTAAATTAATGTCATATAAAACAATAAATACATTAAAATAAATTTAATTGAATGTTAATAGAAAATTCCTTAATATTTATTACGAAAATAAAGGTAAAAATTATGGAAAATAAAACGACAACAGTTAAGGAATAATTTATATAAAATAAAATCAATATCCAAATCCCACCATTTTCCCTTTCATTTTATGCATGTATGGAGGCCTAAAAATAAAATTTTTGCAAAGATGACGAAACGCAACAAAAATTTATAAATCAAATCACCAGCAGTTTAAGGTTTTTTAACCTCATTTTTCTTATTTTTTTACTTTATACCTTTAAGTCTATTTTGAATAATTTATATTAACATAATTTATTCTCTAATTTTTTACATTAAAATTATGAAAGGGACCATCTACTAATATTTCAAAGTACGAATTTGATGAGAGAAAATCGAATAGTAACAGTGCAAGGCTGAGATGTATAGAATACTGCACAAGGAGCACAAAATTAATAAATAAAAAAATGTTGAGAGCTTGAAATGAATACAAACATGATAAAAATTTATCACGAAGATTTCATTGCTTCAACTAATTGATGGATTGAAGAATATAAAATATTTTATACAATATTTAGGTTGTATTATTTTATATTATGTGTCAACATGTCAATATACTATAATTAATATATAAAACATGAATAAAAAACTAGTATTATAATATTTATCTATTAAATAATTCACGTGTAAGTTAAAAAAAATAAATAGGTGAAAGAAAAACCCTAAAAAAATTTTTTTTTTTTTTTTTCCTTTAAGCTGTTTGCTTTTGCTCAGTAGTGTCAGCTTTTGAGTTGACTATCGCCCGCTTTTTTTCTCTCCCATAAACCCTTTATTTTTTTCTTCTTCTCATTCCCTACGCATGTCTTCTCTCTTTTCAATTTGTAGATCTATTTTGTGGGTATCTTTGTTGTCTTCACAAGTTGTGATGGACAGAAGATCGTACTTATCATTCACTAAAACTCCACAAGCCACCGGTAGTTTTTTTGGAAAGTGGGTGGCTCTTCGTCAACATCTTAATTTATTTCTATTTTGACAATATTTTAGAATAATAAATGATTTCACGTGTCACCTTAAGCTTTATATATTTTTTATTTGTTTTTCATTGTTTAATAAGTCTTCAGTTTTAGAAATATTTGTCTACTCTTGTAGCATGTCACTACACCAAAATAGACTTTTAGCGGCACTTTTAGTGGCGTTTTAAAGAAAAACGCCGCAAAGATTACACAATAGTGGCGTTTTAAGGAAAACGCTATAAAAAACTGAGCAATAGCAGCGTTTATTTCAAAAACGCCGCCAAAAAATATATATCGCGGCGCTTTTGAAAAAACGCCGCTAATTCTCTGACCTTTTAGCGGCGCTTTTAAAAAAACGCCGCTAATGCTCCGACCTTTATCGGCGCTTTTGAAAAAACGTCGCTAATGCTCGGCCTTTAGCAGCGCTTTTGAAAAAACGCCGCTAATGCTCCGACCTTTAGCGACGCTTTTGAAAAAACACCGCTAATGCTCCGAACTTTAGCGGCGCTTTTGAAAAAACGTTGCTAATGCTCCGACCTTTAGCGGCACTGTTGAAGAAACCCGCTAATGCTCTGACCTTTAGCGCTATTGAAGAAACGCCGCGAATGTTCGACCTTTAGCGACGCTTTTGAAAAAACGTCACTAAAAGTTTTTCGTATTTTTTTTTCTTATTCTTGCTTTGAATTATATTTTATTTTAATAAATTCACTTATAACCGATGAGAAAGTTTCATTTTAGTTACTTAATTATGAAAAGTTACAAATTGCTAACTAAACAATTTAGAAGTTTCATTTAAGTTACAAATTAAGCTATTAAAATTGATTTAGGGTTTAATGTTTAGTATGTTAATTTCATGATTTAGGGTTTGTTATTTTGGTGTATGGGTTTAGTGTTTTAAAGTTTGTTGTTTAGGTTTATTGTATAGTGTTTAATATCTTAGTGTTTACCGATATTAAGGTTTAAGTGTTAATTGGTTAGGGGTTTAGGGGGAAATGGTTAGTGATTTGAGTTTAGGGTTTATGATTTAAGTTTAGGATTTTAGGGTTTAGGGTTTAGGGTGTTAGTTATATGACCCAAAATCCCGAAACTAAAATCACGACACTCGTTTCGATTTTATTCGATTTAGTTTTCATTTTTTCTTATTTCTGTTTTGAATTTAATTTTATTTTTCTATTTGAAATTAACTGACTTAATTATGAAAAGTACGTTACAAGTTGATAACTAAACCCTTAAGAAGTTTTATTGTATCGAAACCCTTAAATTTAAACCCTAACTAGTAATGTTAATTAAAATACAATTTATTTTTAATTAAATATATAAAATATAAATATTTTATCTTAATTAAAATAAAATTATATTGATAAAATATAAATTATTTTTAATCAAAAATAATGACACTTAGAAAAATTTTGAAAGTAAAAACATAGAAAATATTTGTTAAAAATGAAAAAATTATTAAATAATTTCTTATATAATCGTAAAAGAGATATATAGTTTTAATTTTAAAATATTAAAATAATTCTCATGATAATTTAGGGTTTATGTTGTTTAATTTAGGGTTTATGGATTAATCTTTATAGTTTAGAGTTTGGGGTTTATGGTTTATGGTTTAGGTTTAGGATTTAAGATTAAGGGTTAGGTTAGGGGTTAATTTGGGTTTATAGTTTAGTTTTTATTATTTTAGAGTTATAGGGTTTTGGGTTTAGTACTTATACCATATCGAATAATAAAGTTAGAGTCTTAGTGTTTAGGGATTTAGGTATTAGGGATTTTGATAAAATAGATAAAATCATATTATTGAGAGGGTTTATGTAAGCAATTAGATTATTTCTTTAATTACTACGCAATGTATATATATATATATATATATATATATGAGTTAAGGTGTATAATGTAAGGTTTTAGTATTTAGGTATGAGAAATTAAATTATAAAACTGTACAAATTAAACATATTGTTAGAAACAAAACAAAATTAATTTAAAGGAATTAATAATTAAACTAAAAAAATTTATTAGCTGCATTTTTGATCAAAAACACCGCAACCACATTCCTAAACAAAACGACGCCGTTTACTTGGGGCTTTCATGACACTAGACATAAAAATACCGCAAATGAGTAGTATTAGTGGCGTTTATTTTGGAAAACGCCACAAAAAACCATTGAAATGAGGTCGTTTTTTAGAGAATTTTAGTGGCGCTTTTTAAAAACGCTACAAACGGCCTTTTTTTTTAATAAAACGTCACCATTTTTTCTTTCGCTATTTTGTTTCTGTCTTTTAACAAAAACAACCATGCTGCAAAATCCCTAAGTTCTCAAAATTCTCCCCCCCAAAAAACGGCAGCAGGAATCCCCCCAAAACCCGATTACGAAGGAACTCATCTCTCCATCTCTCCATCTGCTCTTATTTGGTTAAAATCCCTAATTTCTCTAATTTCTCCCCCCCAAAACAGCAGAAGGAATCCCTCAAAACCCGATTAAGAAGAAACCCATCTCTCCATCTCTCCATCTCTCCATCTGCTCTTATGCGAAATCCCTAATTTCTCTAATTTCTCCTCCCCCCCCAAAACAGCAGAAGGAATCCCCCTAAAACCCGATTAAGAAGAAACTCATCTATCCATCTCTCCATCATTTCTTTGCACGTTTCAACAGTACAGTAATGCCCCATTTGAATCTCTCTTTGCTTCGATCTGGCCATAGTCATTGTTGTTACAAATATTCCAATAACGATTAAGAAACTTTGTTGATTCTGTTCTCTTCTTTTTTATTTCACAGGTTTTAACTAACACTGAGCAATAATAGAATACCAAGTTCATCTTACTCGGTGGAAAGCTAACTACAAAGTAGCCATGTCGTATGTGAAGGTTTTTCTTTTTTTAGTTTAGATGTCTGTTTTTGCAGTTTTAAGTAAATGATTTTTGGTTTTTGGTTTCTACAGTTTTAAGGCGATAGCTTTTGCTTGTGATATTACTTTAAATGTGAAAGATTTTTCATTTTTGCTATATTCTGGACTATGGCTGAACATAGTTATTTTATTTTAATTGAAATTAGTACCTAGCAATTGTTAAATGTTTAACATAAATATTGTGTTCATGTCTATGCAAAGATATATGAATTTTGCTTTCTATCAATTCTAGTTATTGTTTAAAATTATGAATGACCAATACTCATTGACTGATTTTCTTTGTTACCTGTTGTATGGTTTCAGTTGATGCTAAGAAATGATGCTAAGAAATAATTGAATAAGGAAGTCTTATAGCCCTTTATGTACGCTGCTAAAAACTCACTATTATTGGTCTATTGAACTTTTCTCATTTAATTTTTGCAATTGAACTGGCTGCATTTCATCATCAATAATCTTGTTTGATATCTCCAATGCTACCATATTTTCTATGTTCAAATGAAACTCTTCAAAGTTTTGAGGCAATATTGGTATTTAATATTCATATTATAGCTCTTTAAATATATAAATATTAATTGGATATATATGTTTAATCATATGTAAAGTTTGAAAATTGTTTTAGAGGAATTAAAATTGAAATTGAAACTTGATAACATTGTGATCAAATTGAAATTTATGGTTTTGCGATTAAATTGACAATGAACCTTGATCTTTGTCATTATCTTTATGAACCAAAGATAGATTTACCTCTGTACTTTTAACTCCATATTGAAATTTGTGGTTTTACTTTTATTTGATTGGATTCTAAAACAACTAATCATTATTTTTTTAAAATGTAGGAGTTCTTTGTTTTCTTAAAATGTAGGAGCAACTTTGTATGTATTTGTAGAGATTTTAAAATGGAATTGTATGCATTTTTCCAGAATGGTTGGAAATTGAGATGTTTTATTGCTGTAATTGAGGTGTATAAATGTTGTTAATTGAGATATTAAAGTGCTGCAAATTGAGGTGTTTAAATGATGTTAATTGAAGTGTTTAATTGTTGTAAATTGAGGTGCTCAAATGATGTAAATTGAAGTGTTTAATTGCTGTAAATTGAGGTGCTTAAATGATGTAAATTGAGGTGTTAAAGTGTTGCAATTTGAAGTATTTAATTGATGTGAATTGAAGTGTTAAGTGCTGCAAATTGATGTGCTTAAATGCTGTAAACTGAAGTGTTAAAGTGTTGCAAATTTAAGTATTTAAATGCTGTGAATTGAAAGTGTTAAATGTGCTGCAAATTGAAGTGTTTACATGTTGTGAATTGAAGTGTTTTAAGTACTGCAAATTGTATTGTTTAGTTCCTGGAAATTGAGATGTTTATTGCTATAATTGAGGTGTATAATTGTTGTTAATTGGGATGTTAAAGTGTTGTAAGTTGAGATGTTTAAATGCTGTAAATTGAAGTGTTTAATTGCTGTAAATTGAAGTGTTTAATTTCTGTAGATTGAGGTGCTCAAATGATGTAAATTGAAGTGTTAAAGTATTGCAAATTGAAGTATTTAAATGCTGTGAATTGAAGTGTTAAAGTGCTACAAATTGAAGTGTTTAAATGCTATAAATTGAAGTGTTAAAGTGCTGCAAATTGAAGTGTTTAAATGCTTTGAATTGAAGTGTTAAAGTGTTGCAAATTGAAGTGTTTACATGTTGTAAATTGAATTGTTTTAAGTACTACAAATTGTATTGTTTAGTTCCTGGAAATTGAGGTGTTTATTGCTATAATTGAGGTGTATAATTATTGTTAATTGGGATGTTAAAGTGTTGTAAGTTGAGGTATTTAAATGCTGTAAATTGAAGTGTTTAATTGCTGTAAATTGAGGTGCTTAATTGATGTAAATTGAAGTGTTTAATTTCTGTAGATTGAGGTGCACAAATGATGTAAATTGAAGTGTTAAAGTGCTGCAAATTGAAGTATTTAAATGCTGTGAATTGAAGTGTTAAAGTGCTGCAAATTGAAGTGTTTAAATGTTATAAAGTGAAGTGTTTTAAGTACTGCAGATTGAATTGTTTAGTTCCTGGAAATTGAGATGTTTATCGCTGTAATTGAGGTGTATAATTATTGTTAATTGGGATGTTAAAGTGTTGTAAGTTGAGGTGTTTAAATGCTGTAAATTGAAGTGTTTATATTGATTTGTCTTATAACATTTCCTTACAATCAAATTATTAACCCGACTTTATGGAAAAAAACTAGCTTCCTCTCCTTTTTAAGTTTGTCTGTCTTTGTTTGCAAGTTTTGGATTATTTATTTGTAAATTTTGATTAATTTAATTATATGTTTGGTGTTATTGAAAATTAGACTTTCTCTCCAAACATTTTCTCTTACCAATAACATGTTAATGGTATATTTTCATCTTTCTTATTTTTCTTTTTCTATTAAATTTATCCAAAATTGTAGTAGTTTCCTTTTAATAGATCAAAATCTTATAGTCTTTCTTGAAAAGTTTTTTTACTGAATCTGATTCCTTGAGAACTTTTTTCTTGAAAAGTTTCTTTACTAAATCTGATTCCTTGAAAAATTGTAGTATAAAATTTATTGAACTTTTTTCCTGAAAAGTTTCTTTACTGAATCTGATTCCTTGAGAACTCTTTTTTGATCCTTAAAGTCCTGAATTTAATATCAAAGCCACCCCTGTTAATTTCATTGATTCATTAGAACAAAAGTTTGCCACTGGAATAAAACCAATTTTATTGTTATCATTAATGTATATAGCTTTTGTACAAGAAATCTTCAGTTGCTTGGTTCACCTTTTATGGCTAGAGAAATGCATGGAAAATACATTGGGAAAGAAAAGTAGTTATTGTTAATGTATGCTATTTCACTGATTATTTTATACTTTGCCCTTGCTAAGTGAAAATTTTATACTTGTTGGTGCTCACTGTTTAGCATTTTGCCAAGATTCTCATATGATTTTTGTACAAGTTATGCCCTCCTATTATTATTTTCTATATAAAAACATCCTTTGGCTACTGGCATTAATTTACCTTCTATTACCTTGTACTTTTTTGATGGTCGGATGGTATCTGTCAATTAAGCAAGCATGGTCTGATTGCATTGCTTTGCTTTGTAATACAAGGTACAAAAATAAAACCACCAAGGCTCTATTTACGACATGTTTGGCTCAAAGTCTAAGGACAGTTAACTAATTTTAAGCATTTATAGTGCAGAGTTAGCTTTGAAAGGCATATGACTTATGAATAGATAGTCCTGAATGATGTAACTATTCAATTTGCAAATGATAATAATTCTCTGCTTGTTTTCCTGTTCTTTTCATTATTGATAAGTGAGTGAGCTTATCATCTTCATTAGATCACTATTGACTAGTTTTCTCTTACTGGAATCTTTTACTTTAGTGCTCTGCACATTGAAAAAAAGTTTTGTTGGATGTTTAAAGTTAAAAGTGTTGACAGGAGTCAGTTGTGAACTACTGATTGTTATCAATTGACATCCCCATTAGTAACATTGCTTTCTTGCTTCTAGATGCCATTATATATCTTTGAACTGAACCACTACTGATTTATTATTTAAATACTACTTTTTTTGCTTTTCAGGGACGTTCAAGTTTGCACTTAACTCATGTTACCTTCAGCCATAATGGAGAAGAGGTTCTTCTTAGCTATAGTGGGAAGCATGTATATCTAATGGATGTAAATCATGGTAAGCATATCCCAGATTCTCTACTGTAGTCCAATTTGTTTGCCCGTATCTAATGGACGTATATCATGATAAGTATATCTAATGGACGTAAATCATGGTCCAATTTGTTTGTCCGTTTTTTTAAAGGAGGTTTCATGCTGCTTGACTTGATGTCTATCTTTTTGATTTCTCTCCATATTTAGGTTCCTGTTTTGAATTCGAAGAACTGAATTGCGTCTTAAGATTCAACTTAGCTTAATGTGTCTTGCCTCGCCTTCTTCCCATGTTATTTTATTCTTCATTTTCATGTAGTGCTTTTTAGATTACAATATCAAGGTTAAGCCTCAGGTCAGTATAGGTGTGGTAGCTTGTCACATTCTCAAGTTTAGTTTAATGTTCTTTAGCTCAGTATTTTCTAGTTATTTGATTTATTTGCAGTTAGTACGATGCTTATATAACTATTATTTGGATTGTTAAGATGTTATTCATCTGATCATCATCTATTGTTTCCATAATTGCCAGCTAGTGGGAGTTCAATGCAATATACCTCAGGAGATGCTTCAAAATTGATCGATAAAACCAGCAAAAAGGCTTCCCTTATTGAATCCTACATTCAGTTGAGGGACAAAATTGGTGCAACAGCATCAATCTCGCGAGGTAAGTTGCCCTGGCTACTGGGTTATTGTACGGCAAATTGCTGCTATTATTGTTTTTATTTATCAAATTCCTATTTTTCTTTTTCTGGTTTATGTGGATGCTTAGTGCTATTATCAAGAGTGCTTTTTCCATTGTACATAACATTAAAGATGCCATGCAACAGAAAATTGTCCCTTTCTCACTTATAAGGATAAAGATGGTGATTGGATGCTTGTGGGTGATGTCCCATGGGAGTAAGCTCTAAACCCCTTTTTGTATATGTTTGCTTCTAATACTGTGCTTCCCACCATTCGATTATTATGATATTTTTCACAGTTTAGCAATTGAGTTGCTACTATAAGAATATATTTTCAGGTTATTAGCTAAATGTCAGCCATTTTACTTCTGAAGAAATAAAAACCTTCTTAATGAAGGTATGCTTATACAAAATGAACTCATTGCAGTCGATTAAACCAAAGGAACACACGAAACAGATACTGTTTTTGCCATAATACTTTAGCAATCTGTTGTTAAGCTTTCTGGTCTGTTTTGAGCTTTTGCAGAACCGCTATAAGTAAGAAAATGTTTTGAATCATTAAAAATAATTACCATGTTCAAACAATTCCTCATATAGTATCTTTAAGAGTTTTTATAAGCCCTTGAAAAATGGGAAGGAGCCCTGGTCATTAGCTGTGGAAAAAAAATGTGCATAAACTATGCATGCATGTAATAATTGATTTGACCACTAATTTGTTTTCCCTATGTTTAGTTGATCATAAGCCAAAAAGGGAAGGTAAAACAATTGCAGTTGCCAAAACATGTGTTCTATTGCTATCTGTAGATAGGAAAAATTAAAATTCGTGTTGCTTAGACCTGCAACTATTTTTCCCAATAGTTTCCAATTTTTGGCATAATGGTTCTTTTGTTTGCGTTAATCTGAGTCAGAACAATTTGGTACATTATGCAGTTCAGCTTCTTAGTATGTTATTGCTCAATTTTCTACTCAAATAATGGCAGTTCACTGCAACCTAATTCAAAGTTTATGCTTGTTTCAGGATGTTTACTGATACCTGCAAAAGGCTGAGGATCATGAAAAGCTCTGATGCTATTGGACTCGGTAAATAATTTTATGTTTTTATTATGAGATGAACCTAATACAGGAACCAGTTTCTGTATTTACATTTTTCTAAAAAAACAAAAAAAGCCTAAAATACATGCTAATAGAATAGAGAATGCTCCTCTTGACAAAAGCCTTTTTATGTGCTTCAACCTTCTTATTGGACATCTAAAGTTCTAAACCGATGCATAAATTTGGCTCTATTTTAGGCATTTAAATTTCATGGGGGTGTTCAAGCTTTTAAGATTGAGGAACTCAAAATGATGCATGAATATAACATCATCATAATTTCTTGCCCCTTCTGTGTTCAACTTCTCTTTTCATGGTGCTTTTGTTTTTGCGTACAGCTCCAAGGGCCGTGGAAAAATGCCCTAACCGGAACTAGCTAGTTTGATACATGATTTTTGCTATCCGATGCAGTTCTTTCTGAAGAAATAAGAGGATGTTGGAGCGGGCAGGACATCATGCGGTATCTGCTTTCACATTGTGCTACTTTTTATCTTCTATTTGCATGGGAATTTGTATATAAAATGTTATCCAATCAACGCTTAGTTTACATGCTGTAATAATAGTGTTGATTCTATTGTATGCTTCTTTTTGATATTTGCTCATTTTTATAATATTTAATTTTTTATATTTTTCATCACTTTTAGTGGCGTTTGTATAAAAAGCGCCGCTAAAAGTCATGATCTTTAGCGGCATTTGTAGGAAAAGCGTCGCTAAAAGTTAGACTTTTAGCGGCGTTTGTGAGAAAAGCACCGCTAAAAGTCCTAGCATTTTTTTCTCTTAAACGCTGTTAAATTTTGCGGCGATTGCTTTAACGACGTTTTTTTGCGGCGCTTTTAAAAACGTCGCAAAGTCTATTAGTGGCGCTTATAAACACCGCTAAAAGTAAAAAAAAAAACGCCGCTAAAAGTCTGTTTTGGTGTAGTGTGTTTTTTAGTCTTGCTTATGCATGTAATCTTAGTTTTACAAGTGATTTTAGGGACAATTTTGTTGTCATCTTCTCTAGTTTGATAAATGCTCGATTCTTTTGTCAATTTTTGCTCGCCGCTTTGGACCACCCAAGGTTGATTTTTTTATCATATTAAGTGCTTACAATCACTCCAGATATGTCGTGTTTGAGTTGTGACAAAACCAACTGTCAATGTGTCATAAAGTTCTATTGATGCTGAGGCTAAAGTCTTTATTGTATTGATGGAGCTTGTCTTTAACCATCTACGATGAATGTTTGCTATTTTTTTTCTCTGAATTATATGGTTTGTTTCATTGAATGAATTAATGAATTTATCTTTAAAACAATCTATAGGTATAAAAATGCAAATAGAAAAAATATATGTTTGTTATACTTATTTATATTTAAAATTTGAATTTAAATTCAAATTTATTATAATTATATTTTATAACGAATATTAAATTAATATTATATAATAAATGTATGAGTGAGAGAGGAGGTAATAAAATTGTGGTGCATATGTGAATCAAATAAAGTGCAGGTGATGAAGCATATGTTCCATACTTTTAATTTCTAGTCATCTGGCCCAGATGAGATTCGCAACCAGCTATTATTTCTGGGCCTAATTCCTTTTTGGATTTATCAGGAAGGAACTGTACAGCTGGTGAAGCTGAAGGTGCTTTTAATTTTATTCAATCATTGCTTTTGCTTTAAGAGGCAAGCTTGTTGGGAAATAGACTTGTGAACAAATTGATGAGCAGGTTCCCTATACTTTTCCCATCCTTACCTTATTCTTCCTATATAAAATTATAATCAATTCCTAAGCTTAGATTCAAAGTGTTTCAACTTTTAAGAAACCACCTGACAGTAACAGCCTGTGCATTTTTCTCATGTGGTGCCTAACCCTATGTTACACAGTGGTGTTCTAAGTGATAAATAAAAGAAATTCTCAAAGGTGAGTTTGGAATGCCATGTAACATGATTATCAAAACACTTGCTTCCCAAATCATGAAAATAGTTGTAAGAGTTGGCGCTTGGCCTATGAATATCATATAGATGTAGCAGGTAGAATGTATCTATAATTAGCTTTAAACATTTCTTAGCTTATATTTGATTGCCCGTCCTTTTCTCACAGGAACCAAATTCTGTTGTCACTTTTTGGAAATTCATTGCTGCTGGAACCAACTTTTTAGCACTAATAGCTGTGAGACCGAGGCAGAGGCAGAGGCAGAGGAGTGCAGTGCAAGCCATCCCCCAAAGTAGAGGACGGGCTAGGATGGAGTTTTCGAATTCAAGTTTTCTTAGATTCGGATTATCTTAAGCTTAAATCTCTTAGAGTTTAGATTATTTTAGGCTTAGGTATTATCGGACTCGGATTTTTTGGGCTCGTATATTTTGGATTCAAGCTCAGATCAAGTCGAGCGGACTCTAACAGATTCAAATAATTTTAAATTTTATAAGTTATAAATATTTTTATTTGAATGTAATTATTCATTTTACTTTTATACGTTGACAACGCAATTTAAATTACCTTATAAAAGCATAAAAAAATATATATATATATATATATATATATTTAATAGATTTTTTATATAACATAGTTAAAGTGTTTATTGTAAGTAAAATTTCTTATTCTATGATATTATATGATTTATCGAAAATATGTTTTTTGTTTCTTATTATATTATATTGAAAATTGAATAACTTTTTATCTTTCTTATTAAATTTATAAACTTAATACATACATTCTAAAATTTTCATTCTAAAACCTAAATATATTATGCTAAGCCCAAACCCATATAATATACTCAATATTACCCAAACTCAAATAAAATAATTATAGCCCAAATCTCAAGTCTAAAAAGAAATTAAACTCAATACCCAAATACAATTTGTAAAAGTTAAAACCCAATTCAAAATCCAATTCATAAAAATAATATTTTATTAAAATTTTAAATGATTGAACACGTATTAATATACTAAATTACGTAAAACTATTGATATTATATTTTTTTATTATAATCTACAATATAATAATAGTTATATATATTAGGGCTGAGAAAAAAATTGATCAAACAGAAAACTTATTCGAACCGAGGTATTTGGACGATTTATGGAATACAAGTTCAAAAATTACGATTACTCGAAACCGAATTGAATTCTATTTTTTATTTAATATATAATTAATTTTAATTTTTTATGATATAAAAATAAATATTATATATTTAGAATAATGAAAATAATTTAACATTTATTATTTTTAGAAATATTTATGAAAAAGATATTGAAAATTTTCAAATAATATTCAAAAACAATAAAATAAAGCTCATTTTATAAAAGTAAGTCTAAAAATCTAAACAAAAAATTAATATAGAAAAATCGAGAATTGAACCAAACCAAACCGAATTATGGTGGACTGTTCAAAAAATCTAAAATCACCAACCTAACCGATATCACCCCTAATACTTTTAAAAATATCTTATTTCATTATATAATACTATATCATATACTATAATACTAGAGTAGTAGATAATATATTCATTTTATCTTATATTATTAGTTATATATTGGTTGAAATATGCTCAAAGTCCCTATACTTTTTGTAAGTTTGAAAATTGGCCATCTTATTATATTATATAATGTTATATCATATCATATAGTATATAATTTACTAATAATTTATATATATGCATCAATGATTAAACATTATAATATCGAGCAATACTATATCTTTTATTATAGGCTACAATAAAATAATAGTTATATATCATAGTAGTATATTGTATATTAATTATTATCATATATTGTTATTTATTGTTATACTTGGTTGAAATATGTTCTAAAATCCTATACTTATCATACATTTAAAAGTTAGCCTTACTACTATATTATAAAATGTTATATCATTTCAAATAGTATATAATAAATAAATAGTTTATATATATATATATCAATGATTAAACATTATAATATCAAGTAATACTCTATCTTTTATTATAATCTATAATATAATAGTTATATATGATAATAGTACATTATATATTATTATTTATTATATTGTTTGAAATATGCTCTAAGTCCCTATATTTTCCATACATTTGAACGATAGCCCTCTTACCATATTATATAATTTTATATCATATCATATAGTATATAATATATTAAAATTTTAAATATATACATAAATGATTAAACATTATCATGTCATGTAAAACTATATATTTTATTTAAATCTATAATATAATAATAGTTATATATACTAGTAGTACATTATATTTTATTGTTTATTATCATACTGTTTGGAATATGCTTTAAGTCCTTATACTTTTCACACATATGAAAGTTAGTACTCCTACTATGTAACACCTTAAACTCAACCTAGACATCCAGACTAAGTTCGGAGAGTTACATCATCAATACTAAAAATACCACAATTATAACACAATCGAGATAAACAATTCATCACATAATATCCATCACAACAATTAACTAAACATGTAATCTTCACAAATACCATAACATCATAGAATACCGAATTTCCTAGTATTAATACTTAAAATAAATATAAAAGCTTGACCGAGCTCCCGCAGCGCTGACCCGTTCAAGTCTGAGAACCAACTGAAAACCAATTAATAACAGAGTGAGTTGTGAACTTAGTTGTAAAAGAAGTTGGTTTAATTAGAACACATTTATAGGATAGTTTCCAATTTCCAAGATTCGGTATAGTAACAGAAGCAATTTTAGTTCAGATCCAGGACAGATTAGTACATCTACTGAAGCAATTTCAGTATCAATATAGGACAGATCAGATGCAGATACAGACATTCCTACCCCCATCCGCTACACACCGTCTTCGGCCATCCCAACACATTGTTAAGGGCGTTCAATGCCCATCCAACCTTACACACCATAGAGTGTTTGTCTGACACGGTTACAGAAACTCAACATAGCTACTAGATCAAAACGCGACAAAGCCCCAAATTCAAAGATTCAGATTTATACGCATTATGGCTTAGCCACCAATTCGAAAAAAATTACTTCTTTCTTCACAATATCCCAACCCATGCAAATGTAAAAACAAATGTCCACAATATATACTCAGTCACTCTAAGTTATCTCACAATAATACAATTCAGTATCAGAATAACTATCTCATTACACATATAGTTATATTATCCGTACATTTGTCATAGAGTATCAAAGAGTGATCATTCAGTCAAATTCAGATCATTCATATAATGGGGGAATCCAATATCAATCTTAGACAACATTTACGGCCTCAAAAATGAGTTTTGGACCCTTTTTACATGCCACACGGCCTGAGCACGCGCCATGTCTTTGCCCACATGGCTTACACACGGCCTAGAGACATGCCCATGTCCTTACCCGTGTGACTCACACGGCCTGGACACATGCCCGTATCCTTACTCGTGTAACTCACATGGCCTAGGCACATGCCCATGTCCTCTGCTTGTGTGGTTCTGAATCATAAACAGAGAGTTACACGGCCTGGATACACACCCATGTCTTGCCCGTATGGCTCGCAAGGCCTGGACACATACCCGTGTGCCTTGTCTGTGTGGTCTTAAGTCACAAACAATGAGTTACACGGCCTAGACACATGCCCGTGTCCTTTGCCCGTATGAACCCTGCACTAACATAGCCACACACGGCCTGAACACACGCCTGTGTGCCTTGCCTGTGTGGCTCCAAATTGCAGAACATTGAGTTACACGACCACCCACACAGCCTAGGCACACACTTGTGTGCCTATCCTTGTGGCGTCGACAACCATGTTTTTTGGCGACCAAAATTTGTAAAAAATGAGGTTTTCGGCACGCACCTGAAGAGATTTTGAAGTAGAAACAACACGGAGAAATCTCAGAACTGAAAATTCGACAGCACTAATTCAAAACAGCACACGAAGGACCACTTCCCTCCGTATTCACACCTGAGGAATAGATTAATGACCAATTATCAGAGGGTTTACGCAAAACATGTAGAGAATTCTCAATTTAACAACACAACAAAAACTAATGAAAACTTCGCAGAGACATAAGGTTTTCAGACAAAACTTACACAGAAACCTTCTAATTGTACTCTGAACAACTTAGGAGTCGCAACTATTCCGGTACTCACTCGTCGAACTTAATTGAAAAAGAAAACTTCAACAGAGTAAAAAGAAAAAGAGAAAAAAATTTAAAAAATTGAAAGAAGGGAAAGGGAAAAGGAATTAACGTTAATTGAAAATTAACTTCAAGGCAGATTTATAGCGTTTGCCAAAAAAATTCCCTATTGTCCTCTCCGGACTCGAACACGGAACCTAATAGAATATAAACACTTAACCAGTGAACCAGTAGGCTCATTCTTGACACAGATTTACCCTAAATTAAACTTAAATGTGTCATTCCAGGATAACAGTTACCTTAAATTAAAACAACAAAATTCTTAAAGATGCAACTCGAACTCCTGACCTCAAAAACATAAGCAGGGCACAAAACCATAGAAACAATGATTTAATTATGACGAAATTTAACAGTCAAACTGATGCGATCCTGGTCGCATCATGGTTAGACTCTTTCCGACGCCATCAAGAGTGGCCTAAACTTGAGGGGCCCAAGTGCAAGATGAAACATCTCACAGGCCTGATTGGTTATTAGACCAATGTTTTTAAGGACTTTTAAATTAATTAAGTTTTATTTAAATTAATAAGTTTGCATATTTTAATTTTAACTTGCACTTTGTGTGTTCTGCATTTAATAAAGTAATGGATTATGTAACTTTCATGTTAGTTTAGTATGCATCATAAATAATGACTTGCATTATGAAACTCCAATGATAGTTTAAGTCTTGCATTAAATAATTCATCTGTTTATTTAGTTTGTATTTTAAATACTTGCATTTAAGCGACTTAGTTCAATAAATGGTTTCGGTCATTAATTCAACTCAACTTAGTTTAATTAATTGAGTTCTTTTAATGAATTTAATTTAATAGTTGTTTCTTTAATTAATCTAGTTATTAGGTTAATTTATTGATGCATGAGTTAAGTTCATTTAATGTTGCTTTATTTAATTAAGCTAGTTGTTGGAATAAATGATGTTTAAGTGTTAGTTTATTTAGTTAAGCTAGTTTGTTGCAATAAATGATGTTTAAGTGTTAGTTTATTTAATTAAGCTAGTTCTTTGGAATAAATGATGTTTAAGTGTTAGTTTATTTAATTAAGCTAGTTGCTAGAATAAATGATGTTAAGTGTTAGCTTATTTAATTAAGTTAGTTGGTAATTTATTTTAAGTTTAATAATTGTATTAATTTGACGGTTACATGTGATAATTGCAGGTGACTTTTCATCTTACATCCATTATTACTATTAATTAAAGAAGAGCATTATGGTTCTTTAAATTCGGCAGCCTCTTTGTCTTCAACTTCCATAACATTTGCTTCATGGTATTTACTACAAGCAATCATTTCTCCATCATTTGGCTGGTGACTTTTCAATTGATCATGGAAGAACTCAAAGGACATTGACAAGCAATTTAATTCAAGAGTTAATCACATTGAAGATGGAAGTTACATGGCTAGAATTCCAAAGGTTGAGACTCTTCATTTGGTTGGTGACTTTTCAATTGATCATGGAAGAACTCAAAGGACATTGACAAGCAATTTAATTCAAGAGTTACTCACATTGAATATGGGAGTTTTATGGCTAGAATTCCAAAGGTTGAGACTCTTCATTTGAAATCATTATTAGCCTTATTAAAAAGTGAACATTCAACTAGCCTCATTTGATACTATATATACATGTAACCAACATATTGTGGAGAGAACTTAGAACTTTTGATCCTTGAATATATTTTTATGAACTTTGTTCATCGAGTGAGATTTTCTCCTCTATATCTTTCGTACGAGTTTCGATTCCGACTTATCAAGTGTTGCTTGTGCCGTCAGTCGTTTCTCATCCATCAACTTATACCATAGGTTCTTATCTTTATAGATAACGGGTCTTGGTCCATCATCGACTTCCATTTTCCACCTTAAACAAATATAGAACCCGGGTGACACTTTTCTAGTGTTGAATCGATTCTTTATTTAAGTCCTTCTATCCAACTCCATCAAATATCACTTATCACTTAACCAAAATATCACCTAACATCTATCCTTTGTTCTTATTTGTTAAACCGAGCCTAACTCTTTTCCATTATCCAAAAATCATCTCCATCACTAAACACCTCTATTCCTAACTTAATTCCATTTACTAAACAAGTTCAATCAAAAGCTTCCGCAAAACTTCACAATATTTCCTATTATTTACCGAAGACGTAATTCCTCCTCGTAGACGATTGTGCAATTTAAATACGACTCGACTCAACCCGAGACGGATCGTATCATTTGGTATATAAACTAACACTTAAACATCATTTATTCCAGCAACTAGATTAACTGAATAAACTAACACTTAAACATCATTTATTCCAGCAACTAGCTTAATTAAATAAAGCATCATTAAATGAACTTAACTCATGCATCCATAAATTAACCTAGTAACTAGATTAATTAAAGAAACAACTACTAAATTAAATTCATTAAAGAACTCAATTAATTAAACTAAGTTGAGTTGAATTAATGACCGTAAACCATTTATTGAACTAAGCTACTTAAATGCAAGTATTTAAAATGCAAACTAAATAAACAGATGAATTATTTAATGCAAGACTTAAACTATCATGGGAGTTTCATAATGCAATTCATTATTTATGATGCATACTAAACTAACATGAAAGTTACATAATGCATTACTTTATTAAATGCAGAACACACAAAGTGCAAGTTAAAATTAAAATATGCAAACTTATTAATTTAAATAAAACTTAATTAAATTAAAAGTCCTTAAAAACATTGGTCTAATAACCAATCAGGCCTGTGAGATGTTTCATCTTGCACTTGGGCCCCTCATGTTTAGGCCACTCTTGATGGCGTCGAAAAGAGTCGAACCATGATGCGACCAGGATCGCATCACAAACCTTCAAATTTTAGGCGTTACATACTATATTATATAACGTTATATCATTTCATATAGTATATAATATATTAATAGTTTATATATATGTATCAATGATCCAACATTATAATGTCATGTAGTACTATATCTTTTTGTTATAATGTGTAATATACTCGTAGTTATATAATAGTAGTAGATTATATATTGATTTTTTTATTTCTATACTATTTGAAATATGTTCTAAGTTCCTCTACTTTTCGTACATTTGAAAGTTAGCAGTCTTATTATATTATATAATGCTATATCACATCATATAATGTAACACCTCTAGCCCGACCTGATCGGTAGGTTCGAGCTACAAGATGCCACATTTATTGTCGAACAACTATTCAATAAAGAGTAAATAAATCATTCACACATACATTAGTATTATAAATACCTTTACATCATGATATACAATTAAATCAGAGCTTTAATTGAGCTTACAAAGCTCTTTTGTTGACCCGAGCATGAAATATGACCAAATTGCACTTTCTCCACGTCGTGAAGTTGCCAAACAGTTTGTCACTTCATGACCTCAAGCCACTTTATGTTGCGACGTGACTTACTGTCGGCCGACTTTGCGACGAGGAAGATTGCTTGTTGGGACTTGGGCTCCGTATTTTGGTAAAATTTTGGTCATTTGGTATCTATTTTATGGTTACCTCACAAATTGCACAATTGGTGTATTTGCCTAAATTTTCCTACATAAAAATGTTCCAAATACATGCCAAAACATTGCATTTAACTATTTCCAATCAACCAATCCAATATATCAATTCAACTTGTTCAATTTCAACCTATTCATCCATTCAATGCCATCTCCTTAACTAAGCCAATTCATACTCAAACATACCATTTTAAGTATCATTCACATTTCTCAACATGTTACCAAAACATACATATGCAATTAGGCTTTAACCTTACCAAAATCAAACATTAAAAAGTGGTTCAAACTAAAACTATCATATCAAGATTCTATAATACATAACACCTATATACATGCCACAAAATCGAGTTTAAACGATTGAAAGACTACCAAATGAATAATGGGATAGTGTGAGCTTCTCGTTGATATGCTAGACACATTCCACAAGTTGACAATGTACAAGGAAGAAGGGTGGTAATAGAGTAAGCATATTGAATGCTTAGTGAGTTCATAGGCATTAAATAAAAAGCTTACCTTGACAAATAATTACATACAATAAGCTACCAAAATGTTGGCATAGTTTGGCTAAACATAACATATCATTAAAATAAATAAGCTGAGTATTATACCAACATCAAACCATGTATAACACATGTATTTACCATACCATTAATGTCACTATAGGTAACAAGTTTAAATCTCATTCCAATCAGGAATAATAAAATTACATCTATACTATAAACTTTATTTTCACAACATTCAATAATTCATCATTTGAATACAGAATTCATTCCATGTCATTTAAATTTCTCATTTCTTATAATCGGTATCACCCTATGAAACCGAGTAAACGGATTCGATTACACAAATATCTTCGATAATATTAATTGCTCATCCGTGCTGAAAAATATTTGTGTTAGGTTACCAGTTCAGACTAAAAATTTACAACGACATTAGGTTACAAGTCTACGCTAAACGTATGTCACATGTATCTTCATGTCACATCCAAAAATCAAGTTACTAGAATCAAGTTAGAAAATCAAGGGTTAGTGAATAAAATTGGGGTTAGGTTAGATAATTAAAATAAATAGGAATAAATAAAATAAAATGTTAAAATAATTAGAATTAAAAATTAAGGTTAAGAAATTAACATTAGGTGTTCGAGAATAAATTTCCTTCAAATGGATTTTTTAAAATGTGATCAGATTTGAAAATAATTTTAAAAAATAAGTTTTAATTTAAAACAAAGACTATTTTGTAAAATGGAAGAAACAGGAGGTGACAAAAAGGGAAATTGCACATTTTTTAAAATTTGGTTGGCTCTTTAAAAACCACCCACGTCTTCAAATTTCTTTTAAAACTAAATATGAGGTTTCTCTCTTAAATCGATTCATCCTTTTTGGTTTCCTAGCCATCTAAACACAATTTCTTTCCTCAATTTTAAAGAGAACTCATCTTTTCTCCTTCAATTTCACCATTGTTCTCCAACACATTTTTGGTTAAATTACCTCCATAACTCGTTGTTTTGTCCAAATTGAGGTAACATTCTTACTTTTTATGATTAAACTAAATGTGTTGTTATTTCAATTTGAGTTTTAATTGATTTAATCAATGTCTCCAAAGATCTAATAATTTAAATTGATTTTTAGCTTAAAAATGGAAGATCTTGTATTACAAATCTAAGATTCTATTTTAAAGTGATTTCTATGTAACAGCCCGATTTAGGAGCTAGTCGAAACAGTGATCTCGAATCACTAATTCGAGGTTAGAGAAAATTATTTTCATGTTACATCGTGTGTTATAACATGTTTATAAGGATGCATGAAAATTTTGGTGCCTTAATTTTAGCAATTTCTAGCTAATTTGTGAAAAAAGGACTAAATCGCATAAAGTGCGAAAGTTCTGGTTTATTTGCAAAAGGTGCCAAATAGCTATGGGCTATTAATTGGAGGCCCCAATTGTGCAATTTAGCCTTGTTTTAAGTGAGTAGGCCGCCATGTAGACAAGAGGGTACAAGAACTTTTAATTTGGTCAAAGTTGGTGGAATAAATGAATAAAATAAGATGAATAGGTGAAAAGCTATCATTTTTCTATTTTACTTCCCTTCTCCACCGAAATATCAGTCATGGTGGGGTGTTTGAGAGCTCAAAATTTTAGCAAGCTTTATTCCACACAAGCAAGTGATTTTGATGACTTTTCTTGATAAAAATTGTACTTTCCCCAAAGCTTAATCTAGCTAATGGGGGGACTAAATTGCAACATGGTTGAAAGTATAGGGACTTACCATGATAGATTTGATGCTTGTTTTTGAGTTTTATGGAAGAAAATGAATGGTAGGATGTTGATAAACAACTTTTGTGAAAGGTGTTGTGGTGAAAACACCTAATTTGGGCTAAAATGTAAAGGTTGTAATTTGTTTATTTAAGCATGAAATAGTTGGAATTTGAGATAGTTGTAAGAGGATTAAATGTTCAGATAGGCTTGTTTAGCAAGGAAATGTGATAAAAATTTATTTACTGAGCCTAGGGAAAAATCATAATTTTGTTAAAGTATAGGGCAAAATGGTCATTTTTGCCTAAATGGATGTTAAGTTGTAATATGATCATTAAGTGACTAAACGAGTAAATTTCATTGTTCTAGATCGAAGAAAATGAGATTCAGACTTAGAATAGAAGAAAAGAGAAATGTGGACGAAAAGTCCTTTTTGGCCTTTTCGTCATCGAGGTAAGTTCGTATGCAAACCTTGCGAGTACGTACGAGTTATTTAATATTCCAATGTTGTATGGAATATACAATTATGCAATGAATGTATTAAATAAGTGTTGATGAGTCGTTAAGAGATTTGGAATCTAAGAATAGTAAGAAATGCAAATATTATGAAAAGATGATAGTTAAGGTTCCGTGTAAGACCATGTTGAAATATGGCCTCGGGGAGAGATTTTGAATAGGACCATGTTGGGAGCATGGCATCGATAGGTTAACTCGTGTATGATGTCAATGTAATGTTATGTGTACGAGACTTAAAGGAGTTACTTAATGATTTTAGTGACTCAATAAGTACTTGAGAATTGAGAATGAATGTATTGTACATGAGAGGTGCAGGAATGCGTTAGAATTGAATTGACATGGATTCGGTATTTGACGAGCCCATAGTGGGTGATATGTAAAGGATGCACTTTAGTTGCATAAGTTATAATTATTGTTGCATTGTGTGAATGCGAGCAATTATAGTAGAAAGCTAAGTAAGAATGATAGTGAGTGAGGATGTTTACGGATGAACATTGGAATTAGAGAAATATAAGTGAATAAATATTTGTGAATGTATAGTTATTGGTCGGCTGTTTGCATTACCACCTACTTAATTATTATTTGATGGGCTGTGTGCGATACCATCACCTATATTATTATCGGTGGGCTGTGTGTGGAACCACCTGACTAATTAGTAATCGATGGGCTGTGTGCGATACCATCGCTTATAAATGATTGGTGAGCTAAATGCGAAATCACCCTAAGTATAATTGATTGGTGGGTTGTGTGCGATACCACCCTATAAGAGATTCAATGGTGGGCTAAGTGCGTAACCACTGGGAGATTAGTAATATGAGTGGCTTATTGAAAATGTTTGACGTGTTGTTTTATACGATCTTGTGACGATCAGTGCAAGAATGTATGCTACTTAAACGAGCATTTGGCTTGTGTTGTGGTAAGAATATGGTAAGAAATAGAATTAGTAAGCTTTAAGGATGATTGAGTAAGTAACCGTGAGTTCATAAGGAAAGCTCATCATAATAACTTGAAATCATGTATATTCAATGAACGTCAGTGTTTATCAGTTGTATACAGACGAACTTACTAAGCATTATTGCTTACTCCTTTTCTTTTCCCATCTCTTATAGGTTATTTTGGCTAGCTCGGGTTGGAGGCCGCAGGAGATGTTTTCACACTATTGAATAAATGTTTGGTATGGTGCTCCAAGTCCTTTTAAGTCATGGCATGTGTAGGGATTCTTTTAGAATTGACTAAGTTCTAATTGATGTAGCCAAATTGTGTTGGCCTAAAAGAACTTAGAATTTCAGTTGTGTATAGCCATAGATGATGGTTTAAGTTGTTGTAATTGTATTGGAAGTAGTTCTCCCTAGTGTATGGGATGAAGACTTTATTCCTTTTATGATTAAGTGTCTATAATTTATGAGTTAAATTGATGCAATATGGAGTTATGTGATGATGATTGTATGTATGTATATATGTATGGAAATGAGAGTGGCAAAAAGGCTTGGAAGATAGGCTCTAAGGGCCCACACAGTTGGATACACAAGCGTGTGTCTAGACCGTGAGAACCCTGCACCTTAGTGTTTTAAATTAGGATAGACCACGAGCTAAATCCACGGCCATTTGTGTGGACCGTGAGTGAGACACGGTTTGGACATGAGCGTGTGCCCCAGACCGTGCAAACAAGTTAGTATACCAAGGATTAACACACGGTCTAGGCCCACGGGAGTGTCAAGGCCGTGTGAATATAGTCAGTAACTCCCCACGATTCAAAGCCACGGGCATGTTGTGAGGGTACACGGGCGTGCCCGCATTCCACACAGGCGTGTGCCCTAACCGTGGGAGTTTTGGCAGAATGTTGGGGTTTTTGAGCACGGTGTGAGCACATGGTCGTGTATGACTACACACGAGCATGTGTGTCATCTAACACGAGCGTGTACACCCTGTTTAAATGGGAAAGAAATTTTACGGATCGTAAGAGTTCCCGATATAGTCTCGAGAGCCCTCACATGTGTGAGTGAGGTCTTGTAAGTCAAAAGAAGTTGTTGTATTGTCATTGAAGAGAGTAGTCGTGTTGAGCCTAAGTGGTGCTCAATTCCGACAGGGATTTCGGGTAAGGGGTGTTGCATTCTAACTCATTTTTATCTAATTAAAAGGCATTTGATCTCGATTTAACAAATTCTTAAGTAATTTAAACAAATTGAATGCTTTGAGATAGTCTATTCTGAGGGAGGCACATAGTAGCCCTTATGTTATGCATCCCGGTGGAAATAAGATGTATTGGGATATTTTTGAATTGTACTGGTGGTCTGGTTTGAAATAAGAGGTAATATGCTATTTTTCTTGTTGTTTAACATGCCAACAAGTTAAGGCTGAGCACTAGTTGCCTTCAGGTTTGCTTCAACCTGTTAAGATTCCCATGTAGAAATGGAAACGTGTGACTATGGACTTCGTTAATGGGTTTCCCTTAACACCTACTAAAAAAGATTCTGTATGGGTCATCGTAGATCAATTGACCAAGTCTGCCCATTTCATACCTATTCGGACAGACTATTCTTTTCAAAAGTTGGCCAAGCTATACATTTATGAGATTGTGAGACTTTATGGGGTCCTAGTTTTGATTATTTTAGATAGAGATCCTCGCTTTACTTCAGGTTTTAGAGAAAACTTCATGAGGCTCTGGGTTTGAGGTTGGAATTCCATACTACATTCCATCCTCAGACAGGTGGTCAATCTAAAAGGTGATTCAGATACTGAAGGATATGCTTTGAAGTTTTGTGATTATTTTTTGAGGTAGTTAGGAGCACTTTCTATCATTAGCCGAGTTCGCCTACAATAACAGTTTTTAGTCTAGTATTCAAATGACACCTTATGAGGCTCTGTATGGTTGTAAGTGTTGTACTCCTTTGTGTTGGACTGAGTTGAGTGAGCGATGGGTTTTGGGTCCTGAATTGGTTTCTGAGACTGAAGATAAAGTTAGTTTGATTCAAGATTCTCTTAAGACTGCTTCTGATAGACAGAAGTCCTATGCAGATCTGAAAATGAGGGACAATGAGTACTCCATGGGTGATTTCGTATTCTTTAAGGTATCTCCGTGAAAAAGGTTCTACGATTTGGACTAAGAGCAAGTTGAACCCTAGGTTCATTGAGCCGTATTAGATTCTAAAGTGTATAGGACTAGTTGCTTATCAGTTAGAGCTACCTCTAGATTTAAAATGTAGTCATGATGTGTTTCACGTCTCCATGTTCAAGCAGTATCGGTCTGACCCATTTCATGTTGTTTCTATTGAGGAGATTGAGGTTAGACTAGACTTGACTTTTGAGAAGAAGCTGGTTCAGATCCTAGATCGAGAAATTAATATTTTGAAGAGGAAATCTATTATGTTGGTGAAGGTTCTGTGGTGTAATCATGGCACTAAGGAAGCCACGTGGGAACCTCAGGATGTGTTTCATCCACAGTATCCGCATTTGCTTGAATCAGGTAAATTTTGAGGCTGAAAATTCTTTTAGGGCGTAAAGTTGTAACGCCCCAATGAGGTGTGGGTCGTAGGTTTGAGTCTTGGTAAATTCGTTCTGTAGTTTCTGTTAATTATGGCGTAACGCCCTAATTTTTCCTAATTTTGGCTTTTGTTCATTTGACACACAAATGTCTATCTGCTTTAGTGATTAAGTGATCTGGGTGTGTGTGGGAGGTCTCAAGTTCAAGCCTTGACTTGGGAAAATTTTTGTATTTTTATGAAGTAAGCCTCAGCTGTGTTCAGTAGGCTTTTAATTAATTGTTAGGAAATTTATATCACAATAGGCCTGCTGGTTTAGTGGTTAAGTGGAGTGTTAATGTTGCAAGGGGTCTAGAGTTCGAATCCCTGTACGAGTAGGGGGAATTATTTTTGCTGCTAGTGTCGTGTAGGAGGTTGAGTTTTAGTGAAATGCTGATAGTGGAGTGGTTGAGGGAGAAAATTAAGGAGAGTGGATGGGGGAGTTATCAGAATCTGATCAATTTGTTTGGTTGGGAAAAATTCGGCTATATCCCTTTCCCTCTCAATTTCATTCTCTCCTTCTTGCTATTCAATTTTCTTTCTCAAAAACCCCTGCAGAAATTTTACTGCTCTCCCTTCTAACTCGATTCTTCCTTCTTTCAATGGTTTCTATAATACATATTTGGGACACATTTTCGGTAAGTTATGAGTTGGATATCTTAGCTATTTCTTTAAATGTTTAAGGTTTTAAAAGGGGTTTGTTGTGCTTAAGAGATATTCGTGAGGCTAGAATCAACGTGATGTCAATTTGACTCGAAGTAGTAACTGGTTTGGTAGCGGTAAGTTGACTTTACGTTGTTGGGATTAATTGATTTAGATTCATTTTTCTATTCTAAGAGTTGGGATATTCTGATTATAGGAGCTGGTGATCTTGGGATTGCGTAGGCAGCGAAATCGAATCAGGTGTGTACCCAAAAATGCAAAAAATAAGGTTTCAACGAAAGCCAAAAACTTTACTGTCGACGCCACACGAGCGTGTGGTCGCCCGTGTGCAAGACTGTAAGTCACCACACGGCCGTGTGATCGACGAGCCAAGCTATGTGCGACATACGAGCTCGACCAATTGGACCGTGTGGGCCCATACGAGTAAACCACACGGACGTGTGGGATTCTGATCCACATGGCCAAGGCTAATTTGGGCCATGTGGGCCCACACGGGTAGGCCACATGGGCATGTGAGTCCAAATTTTTGAAATGATCTGTAAGGTTGCACGAGTCGCCCAAGTCGACTGTGAACCTACCATAGGTCAGTAAATGATACTTAAACCCCTATATAAATACTCTGTCTGTTTAATTTTTGTACCAAGTATGATATCTGAATATATGTGTTTTAATTGCATAATAGCATGGCATGATTTTGTATGTTGCATTGCATCTAGGTGGGTTGATTATATTTGGAAGAAGTATCTGAAAGGTTCTTAAGCCTGTTATCTGGTAGCTCAGCTGAAATTATTTGATTATGTGTGGCTTTCGGTACAAACATGGTGTGTAGGGATGGGTGAGTTGATTTTATCCCCACATGGTGTGTAGGGTTAGACGGAGTTGGTGTGTAGAGGCTGGTGGGTAGGATTCTACTATTCTGTCTGATCTGCATATTATGTCTGAAATGGGCTAAGGCCCTAGAACATATCTGATTCTGTATCTGAGTGGGCTAAAGTCCACACCGTTTCTGTAATGGGCTTAGACCCGCACTATGAACTTATGTCTGTTTTCTGATGACTGTATGTATGTTTTCTGTGGGGATTACATATCGAGTTTTTAAAACTTACCTTCGCTTAACTGCTCTGTAATCCTCAACAAGAGATGGATCGGCTGACGGAGGACTCAAAGTGACCATGGTTCTGAAACTTACGGTTTTTACTTTTATTTATGGTTTTGATTAATTTTTGGGAAGTTTTTGTAAAATGGCCTTTACGAATTTTTGTTTAAAATTTGGGATTTTTATTTTATAAACTACTAGCAGTAGGATAAGACACGAGTTTTCAAATAAACGAATGTTTTATCAAAGACACACAAATTCACAAATTATTTTAAAAGCTTCCGCAACGTATAATGTTTTGAAAATAGATAATGAATGAATAAACGACACGTTGTTTACGATAACCTAAGGTATTGAAGATGGCCTTATTGTAATTATGTTTTCTAAAGCACTATCATGTGACATCGTCAGATTCGGCCATAACGTCTAGGCCGGGTTTGGGGTATTACAGTGGCGTTAGGGGTAGTGTTTGAGTTAAACTCTAAGAGGTGGTTGGATGAAGAGAGGAGTTAGGGGGTAATGGGTTAGTGGTTGGTTAAGATTGGATTTTATTTGTTATTTTTATTATTTGTTTTATTTGAAAAAAGAAAGAAAGAAATCTGATAAACCAAACATCTCTCCCCTTTCCCTCACGTTGCTTTTTGTTTCCCATAGTCATTTTTTTTTTCTTTTTCCATTCTTCGCATGAGTTTTGAGCGAAATTGGCAAACTATCCATTTGCGTACTTGGTCTGTAGTGCATTGCTTTCTTTAATTCTTGTTATTCAATTCAGTAGGGGGTGTTCGATTGTTTAGTTTTCTACGTGGTTGGTAAAATCGTCTCCTTTTTTGAGGGTTATGGAATGGTTCTTCTTAAACTTTCATTTTTGTTAAGAAGTGGCGGATAAAGTGTAATCGATTGATTGTATTTTAGGTGAAGTTCGCAAGATAGACGATCTTCGGCAAGTTAGGAGTTGTGTGACGCTATTCACTCAAGGGTAAGTGTTTCATTTCGATTTGGGGAGTTGTTAAGGGTTGAAAATAAGATAAGTTGATTGTAACCATTTTTTGCGAGCTGGTTTTGGTATTGGTTTAAGTGATTGATTTGGTGAACTAATGGTCGTTTTTAGGTTTTAGACGACTCGTAGGAGTTTTGGCATCGAAATCGCGTCAGGTGTGTAACGAGAAACTCAAAAAATTGCAATCGACGAAAGCCAAAATTAGGGCCTATCGATGCCACACGGCCATGTATGACATACGGCCGTGTGTGACACACAGCCAAGGCCATTTTGGGTTATATGGGCCACATAGGCTAGGCCATTTTGGTCGTGTGGGCCCACACAAGCATGTGGGCCCAAATTTCAAAATTTTTCCATAGTTTTTACATGTTGTCTCGATCTACTGTGGGCTTTTTGTAGGGTCGGTATGTGTGGTATAAACTTTAAAGCATGAAATCTGTCACTCTGTTAGATTGAATTCGACGTAAATAACGTTTGTATAAGTATTATGTAATACGGTATGTATGATCTGTTCTGTTATGTATAAGCATGTGTAATATCTATTATATGAGCATGCATGACACATTAATTCTAGTATTTGGTTATGGGGCGGGATATGTGTTATGTGGAGGAAGTACTCTGTGTGAGGCAATGTCTCACCAATATACTGGCAGCACTGTTGCGATTATTCTGAAAAGTGTCCTATGGACATTATGTGGTGTGTAGGGTTGGATGGGTGTTTTATACCCCACGTGGTGTGTTGGGATGGTCGGAGTTGGTATGTAGAGGATGGGTGTAGGGCTATGCATATTTGTATCTGTTTAATTATGTTATGAATCTGATTCTATAAAAGATTTATATTTGTATCTGTTTTGTCATATGATTGAATCTGAATTTATGTTTCTGTTGAGTTACGCACTGAGTTTATAAAACTCACATTCTGTTGTCTATTACTTTCAGGTAATCCTTAGACTTAGGTCGGATATGCCACGATTGCCTAAAACATTATTTACATAATTTGCTTAATGAAATTTTGGTTATGAGAGTTTTGTAATTTTGGGACTTTCTTGTCATTTGGGTTTTTAATTTTGATTTGAATTTTAATTTGGGATATCTTGCGATGACGTTTGATAAAACGATTTTTGAAAACAATCAACTGTTTTAAAGGAAATAAACTCAGATTTTGAAAATACAACGATTTAAGCACTTCCGCTGCAAATTATTTGATTTACTTGAAAAGATAAACAGTTGATAGTTTTAACTGATAAGTATAACAACACGTTCTTTTCCTTAAATAAGTGGACTCTTTTGGTAACAAAAATATATGATGTTTCCAAAATTATAAGGTCGGATTTATACTTTTCCTTTTAGTGTAATTTATAATGGTTCTATTAAATTGTAACGAAATTTGTCCTATTTTACAAAAAATAAAAAGTTGAGGGCTAATTAAGGAAAAAAAAAAGAGAGTAGGAGTCAAATAGCTAAAAGTTGCATATACTACAACTAAAATTAGTGATTATACTTAGTTTTTAAATAGGGTTAACGGAAAAAGTTATCTAAAAATATTAAGGATAAGGAATTGGAATTTTCATCTCCAAGTGATCTCGTGCGACCTCAACATCTAGTATCGTCGAGGGAATACACGACCCTGTGTCGACACTGTAAGTGGGAGGCAAAACACGTAGTGCCCGTGTGCGGTGGTAGTATGGAAAACATAACCCCGCACGACACTTGGTTGGTGGATGGGACATGCATATTCGTCAATCGACGCCGGATGACGTAAATACGCATTGGGGACGCTATCAACTTCTAGTGGATGGCAATCCACATACGATTGGAATCTTTACAAAAGATGTTTAAGGAGGGATGATGTATTACCGACGGCATCCACCAGCGAGGGCCCTCGTTTGTTGCAAAAGTTATGGAGGATCGGACGATGAACCGATGTGGATCCACCTCGGGAGCCAGGGCTCGACGGTGTGGTTGGACTATTTTCTCAATCGGAGCCCGCTCCAATTGTACCAAGATGTTGAGGGCGGTTCGACGAAGAAGAAGAAGATCCATTATTCAGGCATACTCGCCTCCAAATAAGACATGCATAATGTCGATCTATCTCAAGATGATGCATTGAGTTTCTGAACTACCATTAACGGACGCGTGACCGCACAAATTCTTCGTTGATTCGGACCAATTAGAAGTTGGTAACCGCTTCCAACAAGAACACTTTTCTTGGTGCATTGAAACAATACAAAGATCGAACGGGTTAACTACACCATGGTTAAATCAAAGCTCGATAGGTACGAGGCGAAGTGTGTCAGTGCAAGACGGCACATGTGCATGGAAAATCATGGCGTCGTTGAGGAAAAGGACGGGATGTGGGAGGTGAAGAAGTACAAAGGTCCGCATACATGTCTTAAGAGACAAAGACCACTATGTGTTCAATGATTTGAATAACACTAATATTATGTAATGTTGCATTATTTAACGATTTCGCTGATGTGTAACACAAGATCATCCGAGGATGGATTCGCACATGTTGGTGATTTAATAATCCGACGGTGAAGGCCGATCCCAAAACTACAAGGTCGGGCCTTAATTGGCAATATTCGAGCAAATGGGGTACACGCCCTCTTCGTAAAGGCTTGATAGCAAGCGTATATGCTGGAAAAGTTGTACGGTCGGTGGGACGCTTCATATAATAAAGTGTGGCGTTGGTGTAAGGTGTCGGAGAGATATGTCCTGCAAAGACAACAGACATTGAAACGAACCGCAGATTACAATGATCGTCTGCTCCGTCGACGCGCAGTGTTCAAGCACTGTTCGACATTTAAGCAATGCCGAGATGCTTTTACATACGCAAGCCATTGGTACAAATTGACGGTACCTTCATGTATGGTAGATATACGATCGGCTATTGCTAGTCGTGGCACAAGACTACCGTGGGAGAATCCTTCCGATTGCGCTCAGAATAACACCGTGGGAGTCACCGATGATCGACTTCTTCCTATCTAGGTTAAGGAGGCATGTCCGCCTCAACCCGACATATGCGTTATATCGATCGGGGTCCCGGAATACTTGCGGCAATAGAACGACAGGAAGCATGTGGCATCGCACACACCATCGATATTGCCCGAGGCATGTGGCATCCAACTACTATGGGCAACACCGATCTAAAAGATGTAAACGCAAGTGACCGATATGGGTATGAAATTTCTATTAATATAATTTCTTTTGAAATTTTCGATTTATTCGCAATTTGAATAGTGGTATGTAATATTCGATATCAACGATATTGGTGGTACGAGATCAATAAAGACCGCTTTCACGAGATGTTGGCCGCTTATGCTAAGATAACGCCAAGGCGCAGACTACCTGTAATATTCCTTTTGAACAGTGGACACAAGATATGACTGCTGCTCACGATATGGTCATATGACCACAAACCCGCCGAATGTATAAATTTCGTGCTAAAGGAACCCGTCATCCGCCGATTACAAGCGGTTTTATGGAGACATATTTTCATTTAGCGGCACTATTTCAAGAGAGCAAATGAGTTATCGAGGGCGATGCAAGGAGGCCATGTATGGAGCCGAAGGTCTTACAAGAAATTAACCGTGGAAGGCACGGTGAACACTATGCACACGCTTTGTCACGATCGCGACAAGCCTATGGTTTCGTGTCACGGAGTTTGATGATCGAGCCAAGGTATTGTTGGCGGGCATTATCGTGTACACTTGACAAATAGGACATGCGATGTGGATATTTGATGCACTTCGTTACCCATGTGCTCATGTACTTGCGGCTTGTCATAATCTTCGTCTTGACCCCATGAGCTATGTCGACGAAGTCTACAAATTAGAAAACATGTACAACGGTGGAGACACGATTCCCACCATCCCAGATGAACGTAAGTGGCCATCCAGATCGCTTGCACCGTATAAGTGCTTGGGATAGAGAATTGAGACGAAACCAAAAGGTCGACCTTCCTCGACTAGAATACGCAACAATATGGATATCCTAGAACCGACCAACCAAAGTCGGCGGCAAGGGTGGTGTAGGAACCCGGCCATACATCTCGCCAGGTCCAAATCGGACTAGTTGACCGTGTTCTTAGCTTGTTTGTCTCTTTCGGCTATGTAATGTTTGTTTTTTGGAGGAAAACGGTGAACTTTTGTACAATAACTCAAATTTATTAAATATAAGATAATTAATATTAAATTACAAACACAAATAATAAAACAACGATATTGGCAGGTAACTGAGATCAATACAAAAAATTAAATTACAAAAAAATTAAATTAAAAAATTAAATTAAAAAAACTCAAATTGTATTAAAAAATACAACTTAATTACAAAAAAAATAAACCAAACATATTTTGTCAAAGTTATTAAAATTAAATAAATTAAAAAATTAAATTAAAAAAACAAACTCAAATTGTATTAAAAATAATACAACTTAATTACAAAAAAAAATAAATCAAACATATTTTGTCAAAGTTATTAAAATTAAATAAATTAAAAAATTAAATTAAAAAACTCAAATTGTATTAAAAATAATACAACTTAATTACAAAAAAACAAACTCAAATTGTATTACAAAATAATACAACTTATTAAAATTACAACTTAATTAAAAAAAATAAACCAAACATATTTTGTCAAAGTTATTAAAATTAAATAAATTAAAAAATTAAATAAAAAACAAACTCAATTTTTATTAAATATATTACAACTTAATTACAAAAATTAAACCTTAATTACAAAAAAATTAAACTCAAATTATAAATTAATTTACAATTACTCAAATTATGGGGTTTAGGGTTTAGTGCGGATGTTTGGTGGGAACCAAGCACACAAGGCGGTCGTGATCATGCTACTGGATTCCTCCTTCTTCTAGCTTCCTGGGGGTTGTGGAACCTCAAAGGGAATCCCTCCCTCCCGGCGGTGGGGTCAGTTCTGGTGTTGCGATGATGACCCACCTTGATAAAATAATGACCGGAGGTGTTTGCATAAACCACGGCGGGTGATCGCATCCGTGCACGGTGAAGGAGTCTGTAGAAAGAATCGCTCCTCGACGGCACCTCCTCTAATCCCACACTGATGTCGGCCTCACGATCGGTGGCTAAAAGGAGTTGTTTGAACGGACTCGAACCCGCCATGGATTCCAACCTGGGGACTAGAAAAGGAAACATATATGGGTTAGGAGGATACATGTAAGGGTGGTACGCGACTGGCATAAATCGTGGACGCTGTGTTATCGGTGTTGTCACCGAATCGATGGGCCGGTGATTGTATAGCGCCGTTGATGGGCCCGGTGATCGATATAAGCGCCGTTGATGGGCCCGTGATCGTAGGCGCCGTTCTTGGCCCGCCTCATCACCCTTCTCCTTGGATGTAAAGGGGTCGACGTTCCCTTCGCCGCGAATTTGTTGTCGCCTCTTCACCGACAACAGACACGGCTTGCCATGGATTCTAAACCATGGCATGTACTCCGAAGATGCACGCTAACTCAGAACTACGATCGGTTCCTTGTTAGGTAAAAAGTCATACCTGGTTCTCCACTTTCGATATGTTCGACCAAAATATTGGCCAATCCGTGCTTTGCCGCCAGAAGTCCACATCTGTGCTCATCATCGAGCACCTCAGAGCCACGGAATCGATTGTCGGCATCCAAATTGCCGCAGAACCCGATCTCGACTGGTGCATCTCCACGGTCGCAGAGGTGATTAATGGACCTTAACGTACAACTGCTCGGATTTTGGAGGAACTCCTCCGAATTATCGCCAATTTCGGGATCCTCGTGACGGTGTCCATTGAAACTATATTAACATTACCGTAATATTAGTTATATACATAAATACTAAATTATAATAACGAAATTCGACACTTACTTGTGATTCCGACCGTTGTTCCAATAGAGTCAGATATCCTCAAGCGAGTCGTATTCCAACATGACTTTCTGATGGTTCCACCTAATTAAATAAACTCTTAGCATGCAATTATACTATAAATCTACGACATAATTGTAAAATATAATATTAAATTTACCTCGTTATCAATGGGAATGAATATGGTCGGTCGAGTCGAGGACGTAAAATGGAAATCGAAACCATGCCCATGACTGCAGAGTGATAGGCAACCTCCGATTTTTGCTTTATTCGCACCGCTTCAAGACATCTCCCGATACAACCTCGATAGACGGCAGACCCCAACCGAATTCACCGCCGCTCGAAATCAACAAGTTTCAGAGCCATCTCGTGGACGAGGTTTCTAGAGACGCCCCGCATCGATAGCCTCCAATTATTCAAGTATGTATGCCCGCATATCAGATTTTTTCATCTTCATCGAATCTTCATTCGGCTCATGGAATGTGTCTCGTAACCAAACCATATCGATCCGACCTCCTTGCAATTTATCCGAATGGCACCAGGAGCTCAGAGCATACGGCCATCCAATCGAGAGATGTTACGGTCCGGTGACTACCGAATCCGGCCCACCAGAATCCCAATCAGAATCGCACATCTTCTAAGGTGATGCTACACTCTCCGCATGGCGATGGAAAGTGTCGCCTCGTGTCTCCACCTCTCTATCAACGCTTTATCAAAACCGGGTCCAACTTGAACCCCTACCTATCGTGGCCACGTGCCAAAAACCCGCTTCCGCAAGTAATTCTCGATCAATGGTGAGAAAACTAAAATGAGCGGTTTTCAACAAATAAAAATGAGTTGTGATAGGGATAATCCTTTTACCATATTTGACACATATTACCGGATTGTATTCATGATTGATGTTGGTTAATAAAATTTTTGAAATATATGAAAAAATAAAACTAAGCTAAATTCATATCATCCATTAGTATACACTATTCTTCAAGAATCAGGACCTTTGAAGTATTTTTTGGTGTATCATCTTCTTTAACAAATTCAGTTTTCTTTTTAATTTTATTGATAAAACCAAAACACTTGGACATAAATCAATAGATTTTGTAATTATTTTTAAAAAGATATTTAACAAAAGGTAATTAGTATTCAAAGTATCAGAACATGTTACATCACATATTTGAAGAAAGCTCTGTCTATCATCTTTAGAAAATTCACGTATTAACTAGATGTGAAACTGAAGCCTAAAAGTTGAAAAACGGGATTAATTATATTTAATATCCCTCTTAGGAAGCATTCAACCGAAATCCATTCCATTAAAAGAAACAAGAGCGTGTGGCCGACGGTGCTACCATTGTTTTCAAAATGATTATTTATCCGTTTATGAAGAAAAATAAAGCTCACTGTTCCCAGCCATGGGCGCAGCAGCCCACACAATTCATGCGCCAAATATCCCATCTGTCCTTCTACCTTCAAAATGGACCCACACTACTCTTTGCCTCTTCCTTCATTTCTTCTCCATTCGCATTGACAAATAGATGATCTCACCAAGGATAAAGCAACATGGTGAACTTTTTCACTCTCCCCTTTCAAACATTTCCTATAATTTTTGAAATTTAGCAGTTTTCTTTTATCAATTTTGGATTTCGTTCAAATGTAAAGACATGAAACTTTAAAATTATATTATATTATTATAATATATATATATATATATATATGAAGATTAAATTGAATTTTTATTTCCATACTTCAAAACTAATATGGAAAAAAATCAAAGATAATTTAAAAAGGACTCACTCTGCTGTTCGCCTCTTCCTTAATTTCTTCTCATGGACAAATAGATAATCTCACTCAAGGATAAATGCAACATTTAGTTGCTAAATTGGGGTTTTTTTATAATTTATTTCTATCCATATTAATTTTGAAATTTAGATATTTTCTCAATTTCATTCTTAGATTTGAATTTTAGAATGTACCAATTTTTCTTTCCAACTTGAAAGAGATAACCTTATAAACATTTGCTTTTTGTTTTTGTTTTATTATTTATGAGATGATCGTTGCTTTTACCTTCGAAGGTAGAGATTTGGGGTGACAGATTTGATAACAACTTGCAATTTTTCGTTATTTTGCATTTAAATCAATATAATTCCAAGTTAATTCATAAGAATTTCTAATTTAATTTATTTTTAAATAAAATTAAATAATTTTGGTTCTCTAATTTCTTTTACTATTCAAATTCTTAGATTAAACTAGAGGTGAGAATGGCTCGGGTCACTTGCCTCGGCCCGAAGGCCTGTTCGAAATGTGAGAGGATTTGGACAAAAATATAAGCTCGAAAAATGAGCTTGGACAAAAAAATAAAGCTCATTTAAAAAACGGGTCGGGTCTTGGGTAAGGCATTTTTAACCCGAGCCCAGCCTCGTCCAATCCGAATTCATTAAAAGACAAAATTTTTGATTTTTTTAATATTATTTTCTTGTTATTTTCTTTCTATTTTACTATCATTTTACTGTTATATTATTATTATTTTGTTGTTATTGTTTAGATATTATATAAAACTTATTTTATTGTTAATTTGTTGTTATTTTAAAGATATTTGTTAATTTTGTTATTATTTTAAAAGATTTACTTGTTAAGTTGCATCTATCTTAATGTTATTTAAGTATACATATTTTTAAAATTTATTTTGGAAAACATTTATTTTAATTTTTAGTATTCTTAATGTATTATATATATTTTAAAATTATATAAAAATATAAAAATTAATATGAATGGATCAAATCGAGTCTAAATTTTAACATTTTTATTCAGTTCAAACTTAAATAAAATTTTAAACTCATTTTCAAGCCGGGTCAAATCCACACCTAATAAAAAAGCTTAAATTTTTAATTAAACCCAACCCATACTTACCGCTAAATTTAACTCATATTGAATTTGTTCCACAGGGGAAAAAAAGAATCTGACATTAGTTATGACGTTTTTATTGGGTTTAGTTTACCAAGTCTATCTATGTTTGTCAAATACTCAATCCCTCATTGACTACACGATAACTCCACGCCAATCTTAGAATTTTTACTTTTCAGACTTTCTTTTGTGACTTAAATTTAGAAAATTGACAGTATAATTGTAAGATGATAAGTTTTTCTATTGCTTTTAAATAAATGAATTTACTTATATAATAATTTAATCAACTTAGATTAAAATTAATTATCTAAGCAATAAAATTGAATCAGCATATGATTAGGTATAATTGTAAGGTGTACTAAACTTTCAAAAAAGAATTTAAATTTAAACTTTAAAGATAATATTATCAAGAGGCATAATTCAAAACTATGAATATAAATAGTAAAATTTATATAAAAATATTTTTTAAAAAACTAACATTTAACCAAACAAAAAATTTAGATTTAATTTTGAGTTCGCTACTATCTAACAAATCACCGCCTCATTATTACTTGAAAATAGGCCGAGTAGACAGATCCAATGAACTCCTTATCAATTAATAGGAATTTCATTAATTGGGAATAATAAATTGGGAGATTCAGAGTCAAAATTCAACGATTTTGGTGAAGATAATGATAGGTCGGACCCTCCACCATGGCAAGGTACTTTTTTCTATTATAAATAGTCAATATACATCTTCAAACACACATGATACATGCATGCATGCGTGTCCACACCTGTGCATCCTGAGTGAGATCTGTAAATGGGAAAGGGCACCTACACGTAGATATTGACATGATTGTCATCATGGTTCCACTCATCTTGGTTAATTATTTACTTTTCAAATAAAAATTTAAATATTATAATTTATTTCATATATCTAAAAATCATTCATCATTCTTTTACTTTTAAAATTTTTTTTTTATTTTCAAATTTTAAAATTTAGATTAATTTGTTAAATTTATTAATGTGACATTTAAAATTAACAAAAAGAAAAAACTTTCTTGATATTCATGTAACAAAAATAAATAACATTATAAAGAATTTGAATTTAACAAAAAATTTAATAATGTTAAAAATTCTTTAAAATTTACATAATCATTTTAATTAGAATAAAACATTTTGACTACCTAATGACATTATAAAAGTTGATGTACCAAATTATATCAAAATTAAAGTATATAGATTAAATCTCAAATTTAAACCAATTATAGAGATCAAATTGAAATTTAATAATTCTTATTCCCTAAAAGATAAAGGGATTGGAATTAAAATTTACCCATTATGCTTTCATGTACAAAAGAAGCAGAGAAAACAATAGACAGGTGTACATTGTGAAAGCCCTTAGGGCCTTTTATATATACTAGTATAGATATAATCCTGTCTAACAAAATTAATAATTTGAGATAAAAAAAATTTAAGCCAAAATTTTTAATAATAAAATGAAGCAAAATTAGCAAAAACATAATGAGCCAAAAAGCTTATAGCTCAATATTTAACACTAAAATTACACAAAATAACACCTAATCAAACCTCTTAACAACATATAAAAAGGATAAAGTAACATTGTCAAAAAATTAAAATTCGACATTATCATACTTACACTGCTTCAGCACTTATCCTATAAATAGGCGGACTGCAAAAAATTGACACACCAAGATCAAGCCTCCACTTAAATATGCATGGAAAGAATTTCAACCAAACGGAGAACAAAATGCCAATATCTGGGGCAAAAGCATTCCATACTCATTGAATAAAAGGATACTTTTACAAAGAAAATATCATTAAAAGAAATTTGTGAAATAACAAATTCATTGTTGAGAATCAAATTGCTCAATTGAAGTGGTGCCTAAGGCAATAGGCACCTCTTTAACAATCAAATGAAGATAGTAAAGAAACATAAAACAAGAAGGTTGTTTACGCAATTCGGTTTCTCTACATCTACGAAGTCTAGCTCAGTAAGCAATATACACTCTCTTCAACAATTACAAAATGAACCTACTCAATCACACACCCTGTGATAATTTCCTTCACCCTTGTATTTTGAAGATGATAAATCTAAAATATAGAGTTATATACGGTACTTTTTAACTAGTAATTCATGCAAATTCTGAGTAATTGACAACAAAATTTGTAGTTTTTATTACAAATTTTACAATTTGAGTAAAGGTAAGGAACTTAACCACATGCTAATTTTACATATTTTTGCAAATTTGAAGTAGTTTTGTGCACTGGAAGGAAATTACGGCTTGAAGCTTACTTGTTGAGGCTCAATGTTGTAGCATTTTCACAGCAAAGGGGCTTATGTGTTGGGTCGATAAATTACCAGCTCGGGACGCCCCAAATAAAGATTATTGGACTTCTAATTACATCTTAACCGAGTTCTTATTTGGGTCACTGAAGCTGGACTACCTGCCATGAAAAATTGGGCGCAAACCATCCACTACGGGAGGAAAGAATCTAGACCATTCACAAGGAGGCCCAGATCGTCCATCCAAGGGCAAAATTGTCACAAGACCGTTTCTCCTTTTTTTCTTGAATCAAGGAACCACCAAGAGAGAATATGCGGGACAACAACCACTAGTGGAGAGAATCAAGGGGGCGACATCTTCCTCCTCTAAAAATAGCAAATTCAACCCTTTCTCTTCTACTACTTAAGGGCTGGCAACAAAAGTAGATTTTCAAGAGATTCCTTGTAACACCCCTTACCCGTGTTTAACGCCGAAACAGGGTACGAGGCGTTACCTAACTCAAACACATACTAACATACATTTTTGGGTCATAAAAGTTTGTTCAAATTTAAAATTTTTCAAACTTCCTCTTAACGTCCTTAATATGGGCCTATGAGGCCCAAAACATACTTTAGAAATGGTTCGGTACTAAACCAGACACGTTAGAAAAATTTGGAAAATTTCACTAAAAACAGAGGCACACGCCCGTATGGCAAAGGACATGCCCATGTGGGCAGACCGTGTGGTCACACATGACCATGTCCCTAGCCATGTGGATTTATTTCTCAATTCGAACCTACAGGGGTTTTCACACGGCCTAACACACAGCCTAGCACACGCCTATGTCCATGGCCTGTGTCCCTCACACGGCCATGACACGCCCGTGTCTCAGCCCGTGTGCAAAAACCTTGACATTCTATTTTTGACGTCATCAACCCAAGAAGGTCACACAGCCAAGGCACACACTCGTGTTCTTAGGCCGTATGGCGAATTAAATTACTAAATTCAAGTGCAGACTTCACACCGCCTGGGCATATGCCCATGTCTTATGGCCGTGTCTTCCACAGGTAGAGACACACGGCCGTGTCTCAGCTCGTGTGGTTACTACTATGCATTCTGTTTTGCCAACTTAGGGTGAAGGGGGACACACGGCCGAAATACACGCCCATGGGTCAGACCGTGTGTCACACATGGCTTAGACACACGCCCATGTGTCTACCCGTGTGGACAAAAACAAGGCTATTTACCAAGCCTTTTCTCCCACCCTTACTTGCACAACATAAGCCACATCAATTAACCTACTCATCCATGCATTAATATACCAAATACTCAACCATGCAATTTGCACATTCATAAAAACATCATCATTTTCATATATCAATAATAAGTAATAGCCATCATCCATGGCCTTATACAAAATGAGTCAATCTTCAACACAAGCCAACACATTTGGCCAAACAATATGACACTTGACAAAGACCAAGTCCCTATACATGCCATAATCAAAATGTTAGATCTAACTATACCAAATGTTCAGATTGATAGTGTGATCGAGCCTCGACGTCCTTTGATCCCCGAGCTAGCTTGGCGATACTATAAGAAAATGGAAAGGAAAGGGAGTAAGCATATAACTTAGTAAGTAGCATGTAAATAATTAACAACAATTACCATGCATTGTATACTCATAGCATATTATAAACTTGCACATAATTCTCGAACGATTAAAGGCATAACTTACTCATTTTCATCCTTACTAATCATACATCATAAATTGAGCTCATTTCTCATAAATTTCATGTAGGTACTTGTATCACTTACAATATAGTCGTAACTCTTTTCACTTTTGACACAAACTTTAAATTACCCGTTGAACCAGTTGGAATACCAAAGGATACTCGACAACCCTCACACAGGAGGGTACGATGCTGATGCCGATGCCATGTCCCAGACATGGTCCCATACATGGTCTTACACTAGTTCTCGTCTCAATGCCGATGCCATGTCCCATACATGGTCTTACACTGGCTCTCGTATTGTGGCCGACGCTATGTCCCAGACATGGTCTTACACTAGCACACATATCATTGCCGATGCCATGTCTCAGACATTGTCTTCCACTAGCTTTCATAATGTGGCCGATGCCATGTCCCAGACATGGTCTTACACTAGCACACATATCATCCAAATGTTATGGCTTGGATATCCAATCTATTCCTAAAGTTCAACCGGGTGTATACCACATCAAAGTTCGTCATGCATATTCATATCATTAATCAATCATTTTATGCAATATCAATTTTTAATGCATAATAACAATAACATTGTATTATTTACGTACAACTTACCTCGGTATACAAAAAGTGGGTGACTAGATTGAATCAGTCTACTAGCTTGGTTTTCCCCCGGTCTAGGTCCAAACTCCGTTTTTCTTGATCTATAATGACAAATTCACTTATTTAATCAATGCATAAATCAAGACATTCCAAAATTCCTACTTTGGAAAAATTATAGTTTTGCCCTTAGACTTTCACATAATTATGATTTTGCCTCTAAGCTCGTAAAACGATTTTCACCAAATTTCCTCATTAACCAAGCCTAGCCGAACCTTTATTACTCTTATAGAAACTCATAGTACCAATTATTTCACACTTTTACTACTCTTTTTATAACTTTTACAAAATAATCCTATTAGGTGCTTTCATGAAAAATCCTTTCACAAAAGTTGTTTATTTAACAACCAAGATTCATTTTCTTCCATAAAAATTCAGCAAACAGCATTAATGATCTCATGGTAAAACCTTAGACTTTCAAACATAGTGCAAATAGTCCCCTCATTAGCTAGATTAAGCTACAAGGTTTCCAAAAACACAAAAATTAACAAAAATGACCATCAAAATGACTTGCAAGGGTTGTAAGTTGCTGAAAATTTCAAGCTTCCAAAAGCCCTATTTTGCTGATATTTTTGATGGAGAGGAGGATGAATGAAAAATATGAAGCTTTCTTTTTTTATTTTATGATTATTTTATCAATCAAGTCACCTAATGCCACCAAACTTTGACCAATTTCATTTCTTTGTCCTTATGGCCGGCCATCACCCTCTAAAAGGCCTATTTGCACATTAAGGACCTCTAATTTAAGGTTCTCTAGCTATTTGACACCTTTAGCTTGTAGAACAAAACTTTTGCACTTTATGCGATTTAGTCTTTTTCAAAATTAAGCATGCAATCACTAAAATTAATTCACTAAAATTTTCATGCACTCATATAATCATGCTATAACACATAAATAATATTAAGAATAATTTCTCCGGCCTTGGGTTAGTGGTTTCGAAACCACTATTTCGACTAGCCCTAATATCGGGCTGTTACATTCCCATATTATTTTTAGCATGAGATGTTAGGTGGATCTCCACTATAAATAGGGCTTCATATCCGTCATCCCTCAGTCATTCAAGAATCCCTCTTCTCTCATTTCATCCTCTTATATCTCATTTTCATTTATGCATTCTCTCTACTTTTGAGAGAAAGTTGAGTGAGCAAATCTAGAGTGTTAAAGCTCTCAAGGTCGACCACCTAAGGAGTAAATTTGCAACGGAGCAAAGGAGAAGAAAGGAGGAAACAACCATGAGCAGTGTTACGAAGAACCACCAGATTCTACTTGGAGTTTTTTCTTCCCTTTAATCTTTATTTTTGATCTAAGTTGAAAGACATGATTGTAATTTATTCTATTGATTTTATTTAATAATGATGACTTAGTTTTGTTTATGCTAGAATGATGGCGAATTCTTGAATTATGTTTTTCATAATATTTTTATAATGTTTTGTACCTCAATTATTTATTCATTCAAATAAAATCATAGACATGTTACTCATGCATAATAAATGTTTGACTTCATCCGAACTAGTTATTTAATTAGAACCGGATGGTAATTAGTAAACTAATATGTTAAAAAGGAAAGTAGATAATTTAAGATATGTTAGTGTAAAAGTAGATTAATTTAAGTTATATTAGCTATAAGATTATTGTAATTATAGAATAATTAACTTGTATAGATTAGGAAACGATTAAATTACTCCTAGATTGTTGGGCTGCTATTACCTATATATAGGTGTTGTATCACAACTGTAAAGATATAAGAAATAATATTCTTTTCTTATTTCCCATCTAGTTTCTATTTGGTATCAGCGTTGGAAATTTTTTCCTATCTCTTATAGAAACCCTAAAAATATTTTCAATTGATCTTAGCCATGTCAAAAATTCATCAAACTCTACTTTCTCATCTTTCCAACCAAAATCTATTAGAAATCATGTTTTCAACTCTGAATCACATTCTAGTCAAATCACCAATATCAAATTAAATGTTGATATTTTTTTGTGTTGGTCTCAATTTGTTCGAATGTATATCCAAGGGCAAGGAAAGATTGACTACCTAATAGGAGATAAGGAAGCACTAGCAAAGCAGGACCCTTCTTATGCTATTTGGGACACTGAAAATTTTATGGTTATGACATGGCTTATAAATTCCATGGAAGAAGATACCAGTTCCAACTATATGTGTTATTCTACAGCCAAAGAACTCTGGGATAATATTAATAAGATGTATTCTAATTTGGGAAATCAGTTCCAAATTTATGAGTTAACTATAAAACTTGGAGAGATTCGTCAAGGAGAGGACAGCGTCACCAAGTATTTCAATTCATTGAAAAGATTATGGCAAGATTTGGATTTGTTTAATTATTATGAATGGAAGTCTCTAGAAGATTGCAAAAACTATAAAAAGATTGCAGAAGATTATTACATTTACAAATTTCTGGCTAGAGTAAATGTTGAATTTGATGAGGTAAAGGGAGAATTATAGGTCAGCAGCCTCTACCTCCCATTCATGAAGTATTTACAAAAGTTAGAAGAGAAGAAAGTCACAGAAATGTGATGCTTGGGAAAAGAGAGATTGTTGTACCACTTGAGAGTCCACCCCTAATGGTTTCTGATGCCAATAAAGCCCAACTAAGGTAGCAAGAACAAAAGTCTCAAGTGTGGTGTGATTTTTGCAAAAAAGAAAAAAAAGAAAAAAAAACATGCCATACTCGAGAAACCTATTGGAAAATTCATGGCAAACCAACAAATTCAGAAGAGTAAAATTAGAATGAAACAACACCTAAGCAAACCTCTTAACAACATATAAAAGGGATAAAGTAACATTGTCAAAGACCCAAATTTTGACATTATCAAACTTACACTACTTCAGTACTTATCCTATAAATAGGCAAACTGCAAAAATTTGACAAACCAATATCAAGCTTCCACTTAATATGCATAGAAAGAATTTCAACCAAACAGACAACAAAATGCCAATATCTAGGGAAAAAGCATTCTATACTTATTGAATAAAAAGGATACTTTTACAAAGAAAATATCATTATAAAAAAGTTGTGAAAAAACAAAATCGTTGTTGAGAATCAAATTGCTCAAGTGAAGTGGTGCCTAAGGCAATGGGTACTCCTTTAACCACCAAATGAAAATAGTAAAGAAACATAAAACAACAAGGTTGTTTACAGAAATCATTTCCCTACATTTGTGAAGTCTAGCTCAGTAAGTAATACACACTCTCTTCAACAATTAAAAAAGTGAACCTACTCAATAACACACCCCATGATAATTTCTTTCACCCTTGTATTATGAAGATGATAAGTCTAAAATATAGAGTTATCTACGGTACTTTTTAACTAGTAATTCATGCAAATTCTGAGTAATTGGCAACAAAATTTATAGTTTTTATTACAAATTTTTCAAGTCGAATAAAGTTAAGGGAAAAAAATTATATTTTTACTTAACTACAAGTTTACATACTTTTGCAAATTTGAAGCAGTTTTGTTCACTGGAAGGAAATTAGGGCTTGAAGCTTACCTGTTGAGGCTAAATATTGCAGCATTTTCACAGCAAAGGGACTTATGTGTTGGGCTGATAAATTACCAGCTTGGGACTCCCTAAATAAAGATTATTAGACTTCAAATTTCATCTTAACCCAGTTCTTATTTGGGTTACTGAAGCTAGATAGCCTCCTGGGAGAAACTAGGCCTAAACCATCCAAAATGGAAGGAAAGAGCCCATACCATGTACAAAGAGGCCCAAACCATCCATCCAAGGGCAAAATCATCACAAGACCCTTTCTCTTCCATTGTCCTTTAAATCAAGGAACCACCAAGAGAGAATAAGGGGAATGGCAACCACGAGTGGTGAGAATCAAGGGGACGACATATTCCTACTCCAAAAATAGAAAATTCAACCCCTTCTCTTCCATTGTTCAAATGTCGGCCACAAGTGGGAGATTTTCAAGGGATTCCCATACTATTTTAGCATGGGACGTTTGGGGCATCTCCACAATAACTAAGGCTTCATATCCCTCATCCCTCAATCATTCAAGCATCTCTCTTCTCTTATTTCATCCTCTCATCTCTCATTTTCATTTCTACATTCTATCTACATTTGAGAAATATTTGATTGAGCAATTCCAGAGTGTTAAAGATCTGGAGGTCGACCACTTGATAAGTAAATTTTCAATGGAGCAAAGGAGAAGAAAAGAGGAAACAACCATGAGCAATGTTATGGAGAACCACCAGATTCTACTTTAAGTTCTTTCTTCCTAAATTAGAATACATCTTATTAACATTAGAAGACGTGATGCTTTTAGAAATTCTAACGAATGATGCTTTATAATATAATCTTTAGTTAAATATGACATAGACATAAATATTGACTGATAGATAAACATAAGACTTTGACAGAAGCATATGACTAACAATATTTAATTAATAAACAATTGAGTTGCCATGGATTTTTTTGGGACATTTATTAAACATTATTGTGAATAAATTAAGTTGAGGAGTGTATTTATTCTAGAGCTGATCCCTGAAGGCCCGCCTGAAAAATGGGAGGGTTTGGGGAAAAATATAGGTCTGAAAAATGGGCTTGGATAAAAAGAGGCCCGTTTAGAAAATAGGCCGGGCCTCGGGCAAGATTTTTTTGGCCGAGCCTAATAATTTATATTTTATTTTATTTTTAATCATTTTAAATTTTTAATATAACAATTTTTTATTATATTTTCAATTTGTGTATTGTTTTAAGAATTGTTTTAATATCATTTTTATTTGTTTTTATGTTTTTAAATGTATTTGATTTATTATATTTTAAAATTTTTTATTTAATAAAATAAACTAAAAAATTTAATATGGGCTGGGCCGGACCTGGCTCGGTCCTAGAAAATGGGCCTAAAATTTTGTTTGGGCTCGGTCCATGATCAACTCTAATTTATTCTAGCTTACTCATGTCATACTTGTTAAACCTCATGATTTGCTGTTCTATTTTTCACTTGCATTTTCATTAGCCTTTGCATATTTAGTCGTTTATTTTAGTTAATTAGTTAATTGAAACTTCACAGTTTATTTTTTTCACCATGCACTTGCTAGTTTATAATTTCACGATAATTTGTTTTACATATACAGTCCTTGTGGAGGCGATACTCTAACTCACTACTTTATTACTTGTTGACGATTGTGTATACTTGCATATTAATTGCATATAAATAAGCCACGCATGTAACACCCCTATCCTATATCCATCACCAGATTAGGGTTATGGTCATTACTTATCAAACCACAACAAGTCAATGCACCTCATAAAAACTACTTCATTGATAGATAAGTACCAATCCATACTTTCACAATTAAACATGTACATCCCTTCTAATATCAAAACATTAACGAACATATCACAAATGATATCATTAACATCAATTAAAACTAATTACATTCAATTAGCAAAACATTATTCATTTGGTCATTTTTGAATAGCATAGTCGAATATATAGGTTTATCCCTAATCAACTTATACCAATCAATTTTCCACATATATTCAATCACATGCATACCATATCTAGTTATTCAAAACAATGATTTAACTTTAAAAGCCTCATGACCGAATATATATGTATGTATAAACAATCCAAGAAAATATAAACACCTACTATGATAATGCCATAACCGAATATTTACAAGTGAATACAATTCCATTGGATCATTAATATACCAAATTCATTTATTACACGCATAAAGTTTAACCTTATTCTTTCATGTTTTGCCTTGTAGGTGCATGCAAAAATAAGCAAAAGTTTATCCATTATCCACAATGCACTATATACCTTATTCAACTAAAGCTAATACTCAAGTAATACACATAACATAATATGAAACAACTTCTAGGTTAAGCTTATAAGTCACGCATGAATATTTTTACTTAAACATATAGATAATAATCCTATCATGATTTCATGAATCACACATACTTAAACAAACTTATATTATGTCCGAATATGCAAAAACATATGCAACACCTCAAGCATATACAACCAACTAAAACATAAATATAAAGCCATTTTTGCATGGCCTTTTATACATCAACTTCAAAATAAACTCAAAAGAGTAATATAGCTTATACATGCCATAGTTCCCAAAATTTTAACTAATAATGTAACAGCCCGATTTAGGGCCTAGTCGGGATTGTGATACAAGGCCACGAACCCGAGGTGAAATTATGAGTTTTTCAAGTTTATGTCATGTTTTCACGTTAGTATGAAAGTTTTGTAAAGCAATTTTATTAAGTTGAGGTCAATTGGTCCAAAAAGGACTAAATTGCAAAAGTTGCAATATATGGGTTTCTAGAAGCTTTTTGCATGAAATAGCTTTAGAATAATAATTATGAGCCCTTAAATAGTAATTTTCCCAAAATTTAATTTTTGGACAAAATTGGCCTTAAGAGACTATTATGGAAATTTTTAAGAGGAAGGGCATTTTGGTCATTTAGCCTAATTAGTGATTAAAATAGGATAAAGATGAGAAGAATTCACTCTTCTTCTTCCTTATTGCTGCCGAAAATTGGAGACACCATAGCTAGGGTTCTTCATTTTTTTTCAAGCTCATAGTAAGTTCATCTTAGCCCTGCTTTTAATATTCTTCGTATTTTGAAGTTCCTCAGATTATGAATTAGCTAATTTTAGCTATAAAATGAGCTAAGATGCATGTTCAAAAATCTAAACTTGAATGACATGCTTGTTAAATGATGTTTTATGGAAGTTTAAGAGAGTTTGATGTTAGATAAACATCTTCTCCTTAATGAATTTCATGAAAAATGTTAGTAGGGACCATTTTGTAACAGTTATAAAATTGGTCATACCTATTAGAAATAGTGAGAATTGATGATTGTTATAGAAGAGAAAATGATTCAGTTAAGCATGAAGTTTAAGAAAGTTGCATGAAAATCATTTTACGAGAATTGGGGCAAAAGTGCAAATATTAGAAAGTATAGGGGCAAAATAGTAATTTTTCAAAGTATGATTTATGAGTCAATTTAGTCAATATGGTTATTAAATGATCTATTTATGATTATAGATCAAGAAAAACAAAGCCCAGATCGAAACCGAGGCAAGAATAAAGTCGAGGACTAAATTGCACATCTATATACATTTTGTATATTGAGGTAAGTTTGTATGATTTCTAAGCTTTATGATTATTATCATTAAATTGCTTAACATAATGTACAATAATTGTATGAAATGATCATGTTATTTTCAAGCAAGAAATCATGATGATAAGTACGAGCAAGTCCCGATGGGAGATGAATTTCCCAGGATACTCGATCTACCACGCAAGTTATCATATAAGTCCAAGGCAAGATTGGCATTGATCAAGTTAGCAAGAAAGTTATCATGTAAGTCCAAGGCAAGCTTGGCATTGATCAAGTTATCATGTAAATCCAAGGCAAGCTTGGCGTTGATCAAGTTATCATGTAAGTCTAAGGCAAGCTTGGCATTGATCAAGTTATCATGTAAGTCCAAGGCAAGCTTGGCATTGATCAAGATATCATGTAAGTCCAAGGCAAACTTGGCATTGATCAAGTTAGCAAGAAAGTTATCATGTAAGTCCAAGACAAGCTTAGCATTGATCAAGTTATCATATAAGTCCAAGGCAAGCTTGGCATTGATCAAGATATCATGTAAGTCCAAGGCAAGCTTGGCATTGATCAAGTTATCATGTAAGTCCAAGGCAAGCTTGGCATTGATCAAGTTAGCAAGCAAGTTATCACGTAAGTCCAAGGACTCAAGCTTGGCATTGAGTATGTTATCAAGAGCAAGGCTTCATATAAGTCCATGTCAAGACATGGCCTTGAAACCAAGATGAGATAACCCATGTAAGACCATGTCTAGGATATGGCTTTGGCATCATATTATGTGGGAAGAGATTTAGTATCCTTGGTTATTCACAGAAATTCATCGGGCAAATGAGTAAGCTAAAAGAAGATAGCAAGAAAGCTAAGAAAGTAAAGTTAGTATCAAGATGAAGTTAGATGAAGTTGAGTATTATTCATGTTGTGAATGAGAAAGTAGATATTAGGATTATTGTTATTATAGTATACTGATCAATGTGATCAAGTGATACAGGTATCATGGTTACCTTACAAGTATGATAATAGTAAGTGTCATGAGACATGTAAGAATCTATATAAGTAAGCTTTAGCTGAAATTCATGATACCATTGTTTATGTGAAATGGTTTATATTAAGCAATGATGATGCTAAGAGTTGTTACATGCAAGCTTACTAAGCTTTATGCTTACGTTATGATTCTTTCTTTCTATGCAGTCCCGCCAAGCTAACTCGTGGATCATTAAAGTCGGAGCTCGCAACACACTATCAACTCTTATTTTGGTATAGCCAAGTTACTTTACTAAGTATGGTATGTATAGGAAACATTCATTTTGTGAACATGTTTTAAGAAGGGCCTTTGTAAAGGCTATCAAGTTTATTATTCTTTTGTATATGGCTAAGTGATTGGCCAAATTTGATTAAGCATGTATGTTTATTGAGATTAATGAAGCATGTAGTATTATTCATAAAATTGGGTTGTTATTGCATCGTTGAATTGTGTATGGTTATGATCTTCATTTTAGGGTGGCTAACGGCTTGGTAAATAACTGTAAGTGCCCACATGGTTTGACACACGGGCGTGTGTCAAGACCGTGTTAACCCTGCACCTTAGTATTATTAATCAAAATAGGCCACGGGCAAATCCTACGGCCGTGTGTGTGTGCGCCGTGTAAGACACACGGTTTGGACATGGGCGCGTTCCCAAACCTTGTTGATTTAGTCAGTATATCAAGGATTAACACACGGTCTAAGCCCACGAGCATGTCATGGCCGTGTGAAATTAGTCAGTAACCTCGCACGGTTGGTAGACATGGGCATGTCTAAGCCGTGTGGAAATAGTCGGTAGCCTTACACGGTTTGAGGGCATAGGCGTGCTTAAGGGTACACGGGCGTGTTCCAAGTCACATGGGCGTGTGAACCCTGCTTCAAAAATGAGTTATTAGATTTTAATTCTGAAAGTTTTCTGACATGAGTTAAAGGCCTCGTAGGCCCTTGTTATATGTGTTGACTAAGAAAGTGAAGTTTTTAAGTTGGAACAAAATTTTATAGCCCGTAAGTACATGTTTCAGTGAGTTCAAGCATAGTAATGTCTTGTATCCAGACCCAGTATCGGTCTTGGATGCGGGGTGTTACAAATAAAAAGGTACCAAAGATAGATGATAGTGTGATTGACTTTGACGAAGATCCCTGAGTTCGAGCTTAGAATTCAAAACCTGGAAAATAGTCAAATAAATACATACAGTAAGCTAACATAGCTTAGTAAGTTATAAGCAATGGTAAACATATACAACTAATCATTATTCAAATTTAATTAATTTAATTTGATCCTCAACTAACTCATAACCGCATATACATATAACATTTCATCATTCAACATTTATCATATTCAATAGATCTCAAAACCGAATGCTCATAAACCATTCATCCATTCCGAACAAGTCCAAAAATTAATAATCTTACCTCATTACTAAAATTTCATAAACAAAACAACTTACCTCATTAGTACTAAGTCATTCAACTATCATGTATTACTTACGTATGTATCACCCCTCGGTTACCTTTATTCATTTGTTTAGGTCTCAGACAAATTCGTAAACCTGCACACATAGTGCAATTCACATAACCTATCACACACTTAGTGCCGTTACTTTGATAAAGAGCACACATAGTGCCAAATACCAGTAATGTATCGCACACATAATGCCATTACTTGTAATGTATCGCACACTTAGTGCCATTACATATTTTCTGCACAATTTGTGCCAAATGACCGATTCTGCACCCATAGTGCTCGGTATTAAAACTTGCACACATAGTGCCCTTAACCGATCTCTTCCTCAATTATATAAACACATATAGTTTCATTTTCATTCACATCTATACACAATTAAATACACATGTTAAAAACAACTCATTCCTCCATCTCAATACCATCACATTCGGCAATCTTCAATACACATATACATATAACCACCTATTTGAACATAATCACTTCCCCTATCCTATTCACATATAAATTCATCCAACTCAATGATCAAGGCTTATAGTTATACATATAAATACCAACTTTACATTCGGCCAATACATCTTAAATTCAATAACACATTCGGCAAATTGAAATTAAACAAACTTACTAGCATTTAACATATGCATATTAATATAGACTAAAATTCAGTTCTTTCCACTTGCTTAAAAACTTACCTCAGAAATTGACGGATTTGGTTTTTCGACTATTCGATTATCTTTTCCTTTCCCCGATCCAATCCTCGATCTTTTTGGTTCTTGATCTAAATCAATTTCAAATTAAGCTCATTCAACATATTTTCATTCAATTTAGTCCAAAAACACATAATCTAGCATAATTACACTTTTACCCCTGACATTTACAATTTTTACAATTTAGTCCCTATTGCATAAAACACAAAATATTCAAAATTTGAACATACTCCCTTAGGGCCGAATGTTAATAATGTTCATACAAGTCCATTCAATCCATTTATTTCACATTTTGACCCTTCAATTTACAAATTTCACAATTTAGTCCTATTTACTCAAAATCATAATTTTTTCAATATATAACATGTTAATCTAAAGTATGATTTTAATATTTTACCAACAAACATTTCAAAACACAAGCCCTCTTCAATGGTCAAACATCAAACATGCATCAAAATGAAAATTCAAACATGGGTCGACTAGTATTCAAAGCAACGATCTCAAAAACGTAAAAATTATTAAAAATCGAGCTAGTTACATACCTCAATTTAAACATGCAAGGGCCGAATAGTTGAAAGCATAGTTTCTTTCTTTCTTCTTTTAGTTTCGATGAAGAAGAAATGAAAATGATGATGATAAAAATGTTTCTTTATTTTAATAATATTAACATATATTATAACATAACATTTTAACTTTAAAAATTATGATTATAAAACACTTTAATATAAAATTAAAGTCAATGCCGTCCACTAGCATGCTAAAAGGTCAATTTGCAACTTAAATACTCATACAAAAGAAGACAAATCAATTTAGCTACCTAATTTAATAAATGGCTACTTTTACGACTTACTCGATTTGGTCATTTTCTTTAAATTAAACACACAAACGGTCAAATTAACTCACAAAATTTTTTGCACATATACACTCATAAATCATAGACACCAAATATAATATATAAATATTCTATCGACTTGGATTTGTGGACCCGAAACCACTGTTTTTAATTACGGTCAAAATCGGGCTGTTACAACTCTCCCCACTTAAGAGATTTTCGTCCCGAAAATCTTACCAATGAATAAGTGTGGGTAGCGTTCTTTTATTGATTCCTCGAGTTCCCAAGTTGCTTCCTCAACCCCGTGTTTATGCCACATTACTTTAACCAATGAGGTTTTCTTATTTTGTAACTTTTTCACTTCACGAGCTAATATACGAATCGGATCTTCCTCATTAGTCAAGTCACACTAAATCTCAATCTCTGACGGGCTAATCACATGAGAAGGGTCGGATCTGTATCGTCGAAGCATCGATACATGAAAAACATTATGAATCTTGTCTAACTCAGATGGCAACATCAGCCTATACGCAATCGGCCCGATACGTTCAATAACTTCGTACGACCCAATAAATCTCGGACTCAGCTTTCCTTTACGACCAAATCTAAGTATCTTTTTCCACGACGAAACTTTCAAAAATACTCAATCACCCACTTGAAATTCTATATCTTTGCATTTCAAGTCCGCATATGACTTTTGACGATCTGACGCTAGTTTCAAACTTTTTCGGATTACTTTTACTTTTTACTCAGTGTTTCTAATTAAATCAACCCCGTGTATCTTACTTTCACTTAGCTCGATCCAATATATTACGACTGTGCAAAGCTTTGAAGGTGCCATTTTGATACTCGATTGAAAGATGCTATTGTACGCAAATTCAATCAAAGGCAAGTATCGTTCCCACGTACCCTCAAACTCAAGAACACAACATCTCAACATATCCTCGAGTATTTGAATAACACATTCGGATTGACCATCCGACTGAGGGTGAAAAGCAATACTGAAGTGAAATTTTGTACCTAGAGCATCTTGTAGTTTCTTCCAAAACTGTGATGTAAACCTCGGATCTCTATCCGAAACAATAGAAATAGGTACTCCGTGCAATCGTACGATCTGAAATATGCACAACTCAGCTAACTTATCAAGTGAAAAATCGAACGTACCGAAATAAAATGAGCCGATTTCGTCAATCTATCTATAATAACCCAGATTGCATCTTTCTTGCTCGGTGTCAAAGGTAATCCAGATATAAAATCCATGTTATTCGATCCCACTTCCATTCAGGTATCATAATTGACTGAAGTAATCCCAATGGCACTTGATGCTTCGTTTTTACTTGTTGACATATTAAACACTTCGACACATGGTCTGAAATATCCCGTTTCATACCATGCCATCAGTAATGCTATCTCAGGTCATTATACATCTTCGTACTACCCGAATGGATTGATAACCTACTATTATGAGCTTCATCACAGATCATTCGAATCAACTCAGGATTCTTAGGCACACATATTCGGTTTCTAAACCGTAAGCATCCCTAAGTATCTAATTGAAAATCTAAATCATCACTCGAGCCACATTGACTCCTCTTTGCTATTAAGTCATTATCAACCTCTTGAGGTTCACAAATCTGATGAATGAACAATGGTCTCACTTTCAATTCTACAATAATCACACCATCATCAATCATAGCTACATTCGCATTCATTGCAATAAGAGCAAATATTGATTTTCGGCTTAGTGCATCAGCAACCACATTGGCATTTCCCGGGTGATAATCAATCACGAGCTCGTAGTCTTTTAATAGTTCCAACCATCGTCACTGTCTCAAATTCAGATCCTTCTGAGTCATTAAATACTTTAGACTCTTGTGATCCGAATAGACATTGCATTTTTCACCAAATAGATAGTGACGCCATATTTTCAAAGCGAAAACTATAGCTGCCAATTCAAGATCGTGAGTCAGATAGTTCTTTTCATGTGACTTTAACTGTCTCGAGGCGTAAGCTATAACTTTACCCTCCTGCATCAAAACACAACCTAAACCATTTAAGGATGCATCGCTGAAGACAACGAATTCCTTACCCGACTCTGGCTGAACAAACACTAGAGCTTCAGTTAACAAAGTTTTTAGCTGGTCAAAACTCTTCTGGCACGTTTCTGACCACTCGAATTTAATGTCTTTCTGCAACAACTTTATCATCAGAGCTGCAATCATAGAAAACCCTTTCGTGAAGCGTCTATAGTACCCAGCAAATCTTAGAAAACTAGAACTTTAGAAACATTCCACGGAGGACTCTAATGAAGTTTAGCCGAAACTTTACTCGGGTTAACTCGAATGCCTGATGCTAAAACAACATGCCTCAGAAAACTAACTTCATTCAACCAAAACTCACATTTGCTAAATTTCGCGTCCAACTGCTTATCACGCAAAATCTATGACACAAGTCTCATGTAACAGCCTGATTTAGGGCCTAGTCAGAACAATGATCTCGTAATCACTAATTTGAGGTTAGAAAAATTATTTTCATGTCATGTGATGCGTTATAACATGATTATAAGGGTACATGAAAATTTTGGTGCCTTAATTTTAGCAATTTCTAGCTAAATTGTGAAAAATGACTAAATCACATAAAGTACGAAAGTTCTATTTATTTGCTAGAGGTGCCAAATAGCTATGAATTATAAGTTGGAGGTCCCAAATGTGAAAATTGCCCTTATTTAAGTGAGTTGGCTGGCCATACTAAAGCATAGGGGACAAGAGCATTTATTATGTTAAAAAGTTAGTGGTATTAGTTGGGAAAATGAATAAAATAAGATGATATAATAAAAAGCTATCATCTTTTTCATTTATTCTCCTTCTCCACCAAAAATATCAGCCATTGAAGGGCTTTGGGAGGTTGAAATTTTAGTAGCTTATTTTCTCTTCAAGTAAGTCCTTTTGATGCTCTTTCTTGATGAAAATTACATTTTTGGAGTCCCCAAAGCTTAAGCTAGCTAATGGGGGGAATAATTTGCAAAATGGAAAAAAGTTTAGAGATTTTACATGTGAGGTTATAAGTTATTAGATGAGTTTTTATGGAAGAAAATGAATGATAGGATGATGAGAAACAACTTTTGTGAAAGGTGTTGCCATGAAAACACCTAATTGGGACTATAATGCAAAAGTTGTAATTTGTCCATTAAAGCATGAAATAGTTGAAATTAGAGATAGTTGTAAGAGGATTAAATGTTCATCTAGGCTTGTTTAACAAGAAAATATGATAAAAATTTATTTACGAGCCTAGGGGAAAAATCATAATTTTGCCAAAGTGTAGGGGTAAAATGGTCATTTTTGCCTAAAGTATGTATTATGGTATTTTATGATCTATAAATGAATAAATCTGTAAATTTAATTGTTTTAGATCAAAGAAAATGGGTTTTGGACCTAGAACGGGTGAAAAGAGAAGTGTGGGCAAATAGTCCTTTTCGACTATTTCGACAATGAGGTAAGTTCACATGCAATTATTGAAATTATGTATGAGTTCATGTAAGTATTCTGATGTTATATGGAATGTATATTCACTCTATGGATGTATGAAATACCTTTGGATGAAATGCATGAAGAATGTTGAGATGATAGTTAAAGTCTCGTATAAGACCATATTGGATTATGGCCTCGATGTAAGGATTCATATAAAATCGTGTCAAGGACATGACATCGATATGTTAATTTAAGTAAGACCCTATCGGGGTATGATTTCTATATGATTTCATGAGTATGAGACTCAAGAGAGTTATTTTCTAACTTGAGTATTTCAGAATATATGTTGAAGTAAAGAAAGTATGCGGTTGAGCTACGAAGGCACAAGTATGTATTAAAATTGAATTGAGACGATTTCAATTTTTATATATATGATGAACCCCTATTGGGATATGAGAAATTAATGCACCTTGTTCCATGAGTTAGATTTATTGTTATATTGTGGGAATGCAAATAAAAATAGTGGAAAAGTTAAGTAAGAGTAGTAATGTGAGGGTGTTCTCAGATGAACAATTGAATTAAAGTATTACATGTGGATGACTATTTATGAATGTATGATAATGGTGGGCTAAGTGCGAAACCACCGAAAGATGAGTAACTTATTAATAATGTGATGTCTTATATGATTACATGATAATCAGTGGAGGAACGGATTCTTTTGTAAGCGAGCAATTAGCTCGTGGTACGATAAGAGATAAAATGAGTAAGCTTCTAGAGGTTGAGCAAGCAACCTTGAGTTAATGGGAATGACCCAGTATAATCTCTTGTGGTTATCTACATTTAATGAATATTAATATTTGCCAGATTATGCAGATGAACTTACTAAGCATTAGTGCTTACTCCTTTCCTTTTTTTTTCATCTCTTATAGATTATGTTGACTAATACGGGTTGGAGGCCGCTGGAGATGTTTTCACACTATCGAACAGACATTCGATTCGAGGTATCAAGTCCTGATGAGTCATGGAACATATAAGACTAGAATTTAAGGTTGAGTAAGTTATGGTTAATGTGCCAAACTATGTTGGCCAAAAAGGGTTTGTAGTTTAATTGTGTATAGGCGTTGATGATGGCTAAGTTATTGTAATTGTATGGCAGTAACACTTTATTTTCATGAATCAAATGTATGAATTCATGTGTTTTAGTCGTTGATTTGAGACTTTATTGAATCAGTATATTAATGTATGAAATGTAGGATGGAAAAGGGCTTGGTATATAGCCTCTAAGTGTCCACACGGTTAGACACACAGGCGTGTGTCTGGGCCGTGCAAACCCTACACCTTATGATTACTTGCTAGAATAGGCCACGGGTGAATCCTACGCCGTGTAAGACCCACGGCTTAGGCATGGGCGTGTGCTCAGGCCGTGTCAAATAAGTCAGTAGCTCCACACGGTTGGAGGACACGGGCGTGTCAAGGCCATGTCAGATAGGTCAGTAACTCCCCACGGATGGGAAACATGGGCTTATTTAGGGTGCACGGGAGTGCCCCAAACCCCACGGGCGTGTAACCTCTGATTTTGAGAGAGGATTTTTGATAAGTTTCGAAAGTCTGAATAAGTGTTTAAGTCCTCGTATGACCATGATACGTATGTCTAGACCAAGAAAGAAAGGTTTTAAGTCGAAACGAAATTTTATAGCCAGTAAGTACTTAATTGAGTTCAAGCATGGTAATGTCTCGCATCCAGTCTTAGCATCGAACTTGGGTACGAGGTGTTATATTTAGTGGTATCAGAGCTATGGTTTAGTCGATTCTAGGACTAACCTAGCGAGAGTAAGAGTCTAGCTATAAATGCCATTTGTGGATTGTGATAGTGTGATGTCTGTCGACCTTAACGAATTTGTTTTATTAAGAAAGAGAGAATCCCACTCGAGTTAAATTCAGTAAGTTGTATGATTTCTAAGCTTTATGATTTCTATCATTGAATTGCTTAGTATAATGTACATTGTCATCATGAAGTGTTTAATGTTTTGCTGAATAAAGAAATCAATGAGATTAATTATGAGCAAGTCCCGATTGAATAAGAATTGCCCATGATACTCGATCCATCACATGAGACAAGAAAGCCCGTATAAGACCAAGCCAAGGCATGGCATCGGCAATCAAGAGGAGACCTTTCATGTAAGTCCAAGGTAAGCTTGGCATTGAACAGATATTTCATGTAGGTCCAAGGGAAGCTTGGCATTGAACAGATATTTCATGTAAGTCTAAGGTAAGCTTGGCATTGAACAGATATTTCATGTAAGACCAAGGCAAGCTTGGCATTGATTCAAGAAGAGACCTTTCATGTAAGTCCATGCCTAGAGTATGGCTTTGGCATCAAGTTCATGGCAAGAGATTTAGTATCCTCGGTAATTCACAGAAATTCATCGGGCAAATGAGAAAAGTTAAAATGAGATAGCAAGAAAGGTAGTAGTAAAGTTGATATTATGTCATGCTAGTTAAGATTGACTGACAAGTATAATTCATGCTATGAATGATGATGCTGAGATTATGCTTATATTAGTAAAGCATATTAATTTTTGTGATCAAGTGTTACAGGTACCTTGTTTACCTTACAGATATGAGAATAGTAAGCACCATCATGTATGCGAGAAGCAGTAAGAGCAAGAAACCACCCATATTGTGGTATGAGAGCTAAAATTGAGAAGTTTGACTGAGTTGAATGCAGGAGATGAGTACGATCGTTCCACGATATGAGAGCCAGTGTAAGACCATGTCTGGGACATGGCATCGGCCACGATATGAGAGCCAGTGTAAGACCATATCTGGGATATGACATTGGTATTGGTATGATATTAGGTGTAAATCCATAGCGAGCCTATGGAATCGTGATGACATGTAAAGAAATAGCTGGGCCATGAGGTGGTAATGCAAGTAAGACCATAGTTGGACTATGACAATCAGGTAAACGACGTACTCAAATCCGTAAGACATTGTTTAATTGATAAGTGACGATAAGAGAAAGTAGAGTTAAATGTTGAGTACTCAAGTAGATAGTAATGTATAACTTGACTAAGTGAATACATTATTCTAATGTATTTGTGATAGAAACAATTGTAGCGTGATAAATGTGAAAACTCACTTGAGATGAGTCGTATGACTATGATGATATTTTATTAATGATGAATCGTAAATCATATGCATGTAGTCACGAGAGTCAAGTTAAGGAGCTTTGTGATCTCACCCTCCTTACCACTATTGAATTATGATGAGATGTTATGAGAGTCAAATTGAATATGTTTATATGTGATTAATGTAGCACCTATGTTAGCATTTTGAAAATGCTTTGTATCACATTGATATATGATACTCTACTAGGTAGAGTAATTGTTGTTGAACATGAGGTTCAAGTCTTAGGGGACTATAATAAAAAGGGCTATCATTGAGATATGAAATAGATAAAGTCCCATATAAGACCATGCTCTAGGCATGGCCTCGGTACCAAGTTATGATTCCATATAAGACCATATCTAGAATATGGCTTTGGAAATGGATATGAGAATCGAGTAAGACCATATTGGAATATGGCATCGATACTTGATGCAGAAGTCCATACAAGACCTTAAATCGAGTTATGGCATTGACATTTAGAGGTGACTCCATATAAGACCACCTTAGGGATGTGGCATTAGTTTCGCACTTACTTGAATGACGATAAATTTGCGTCTTTGATTATCCCTAGTGATCAATGGAACAAATAGACGAGTCTAGAGGTAGAAATGAAAATTTTACTAAAGCCATGTGAATGGGTAAATATACGCATTTGTGAACGAGTTATGAAGAAATGAGTATGACGTATGGCACGGTAGGTGCTTAAGAAAGGCAATTGTAAGAAAGTATGTCCGAATGCTTTAACAATTGTATTGATTATACAATGATATGAACAAGAGAAAGTTAGCCTAGGCTATTGACTCAAGTGAGTAGGAACCCTGAGGTGTATGTTTATCGAGATCTTCTTAAATTGATATTTATTAATGAAAGGAATGGTTAAGGAGCTTGAGGACGGAATGGTTAAAGAAACCATGTTTGAATGATTAGAGTGTTTAATTATGATAACCATAGTTGTATGGGTCATAATGATCTTCTTAAGTACTAAGTGTTAATGTCTTTTCCTCTCACAGGCGATGTAGTTGTTTATCTCATGAATTGAGATTATGTGAGAACATTAGCTGATAGTGAATATAGATCAAACGATTGCAGAGTTAGTAATTGGAATTGACATTCCTTTATCTCCTCGTAACCTTATTCAGGTACTTTGAGGAGGGTGTTGGTGATGAATCTAATATAAGAAGTGAAATCGTGAGTTTCACATTGTGTGATAAGTATTCGAGCAAATCGAATTGAGCTAATAATTTGATAAAGACGTCCCTTCTATCGCGAGATATGATGATAGTAAATGTTTTAGACTAGCATAGCAAGAGAAACTCAGATGAGGGTGTGCTAGAAAATGTTCTCGGTGTGGAGAAAAGAGTAGATTATTGTATTGAGATATGAATCAAGCTCTGTGTATGTTTAGGCATGAGTCAGTAAAGAGAATAATTTCTGTATGCTCGTGAATGGGGAGCATATTACAGAAATATGCTCATCGAAACGTTTAAACCTCAATGGTTGAGTTGAAATCTATAGAATGAGTTACCGATTGAAAGTTCTAGTACTGAGTTCAGTCTGTATTGAGAAAGATAGTAGCCAGATTGGTAATCCCAAGACGGTCCCTTTCGTATCTGTATGAGAATTGGATGTGTTGTGATGATCTATGGAAAACCAATGAGTATTTTCTGAAATTTTCTTGAGTGAGAACGTCTTGTGACACTGAGATAGTGGAAACGACTTGAACTATTACCATAGTGGGTATAGTTATTATAATACTTCACAGATGGTAGTCATTGTATAGGTGTTTAAAGCAAAGCTTCATGTTAAGCAATGTGAGTTAGCTAGTCGTTGATATCATAATTTTAGTGAGATTAATGTCAAGAGCAAGTTTTCTTTTTGAACAAAAGAGTTCAGGAGTGAGATAGAAAATGGTATTTTCAAATAAGCTCGAGTTAATTTATTTCAAGATGGTAAAATATAGGTTGCATAAGTTTTCTATTGTTGAGATTTCCTCGAAATAGAACTGGAATGATGATGAATCCAGAACTTATACAAAAGTTTTGGCATGAGATTTAGTAGTAGCATATCTACTAATGCAAGAATAAGGAAAAGCAATTATGTGCATAAATGTTTGACAACAGAGTACCTTTCATGAGATGAATGAGCTTATAGTCAGAAGTAGTTGACCACAAAAAGTTGAGTTTTCAAAGTGTTCAAGTCAGGATTGTTATAACTGGTGAATGCTTTAATGAGAAGGTAAAGTAAAGGCTTATAGATTTCAAGTGTGATTGGACAAAATTCCCAAGAAGGGGAATGATCAATTGGACGTGTGCAGAGTGCTAAATTAGTGGATTACTGAGTATGCTTCGACCTTGTGTATGGTAGCTTAAAGGTTGTTGACAAGAGAAACTTGAGGATAAGTAGATTTGTGATTTTGAAGAATTTATAGAAACATTTAAAGAATGTTGATAGTAAATCCTCCTGATAAGATTTTTGGGGACGAAAATCCCTAAGGGGGAGAATTGTAACAGCTCGATTTAGGACCTAGTCGAAACAGTGATCTCGTAATCACTAATTTGAGGTTAGAGAAAACTATTTTCATGTTATGTTTTGTGTTATAACATGATTATAAAGGTGCATGAAAATTTTGGTGCCTTAATTTTAGCAATTTCTAGCTAAATTGTGAAAAAGGACTAAACCGCATAAAGTGCGAAAGTTCTATTTTATTTGCTAGAGGTGCCAAATAGCTATGAATTATAAGTTGGAGGTCCCAAATGTGCAAATTTCCCTTATTTAAGTGAGTTGGCTGGCCATACTAAAACATAGGGAACAAGAGCATTTATTATGTTAAAAAGTTAGTGGTATTAGTTGGGAAAATAAATAAAATAAGATGATATAATAAAAAGCTATCATCTTTTTCATTTATTATCCTTCTCCACCGAAAATATTAGCCATAGAAGGGCTTTGGGAGCTTGAAATTTCAGCAGCTTATTTTCTTTTCAAGTAAGTCCTTCTGATGCTCTTTCTTGATGAAAATTGCATTTTTGGAGTCCCCAAAGCTTAAGCTAGCTAGTGGGGGATTAATTTGCAATATGAAAAAATTTTAGAGATTTTACATGTGAGATTATAAGTTGTTAGGTGAGTTTTTGTGGAAGAAAATGAATGATAGGATGATGAGAAACAACTTTTGTGAAAGGAGTTGCCATGAAAACACCTAATTGGGATTATAATGCAAAAGTTGTAATTTGTTCATTAAAGCATGAAATAGTTGAAATTAGAGATAGTTGTAAGAGGATTAAATGTTCAGCTAGGCTTGTTTAGTAAGAAAATGTGACAAAAATTTATTTACGAGCCTAGGGGCAAAATCATAATTTTGCCAAAGTGTAGGGGCAAAATGGTCATTTTTGCCTAAAGTGTGTATTATCGTATTTTATGATCTATAAATGAATAAATCAATAAATGTCATTATTTTAGATCAAAGAAAATGGGTTTCGGACCTAGAACGGGTGAAAAGAGAAGTGTGGGCAAATAGTCCTTTTCAGCTATTTCGACAATGAGGTAAGTTCACATGTAATTATTGAAATTATGTATGAGTTCATGTAAGTATTCTGATGTTGTATGGAATGTATATTCACTCTATGGATGTATGAAATACCCTTGGATGAAATGTATGAAAAATGTTGAGATGATAGTTAAAGTCTCGTATAAAACCATATTGGATTATAGCCTCGATGTAAGGATTCGTATAAGACCGTGTCAAGGACATGGCATCGATATGTTAATTCAAGTAAGACCCTATCGGGGTATGATTTCTATGTGATTTCATGTGTATGAGACTCAAGAGAGTTATTTTATAACTTGAGTATTTCAGAGTATATGTTGAAGTAAAGAAAGTATGCGGTTGAGCTGTGAAAGGCACAAGTATTTATTAGAATTGAATTGAGACGATTTCAAATTATATATATATATATATATATATGATGAACCCCTATTGGGATATGGGAAATTAATGCACCTTGTTGCATGAGTTAGAATTATTGTTATATTGTAGGAATGCGAATAAAAATAGTGGAAAAGTTAAGTAAGAGTAGTAATGTGAGGGTGTTCTCGGATGAACAATTGAATTAAAGTATTACATGTGGATGACTATTTATGAATGTATGATAATGGTAGGCTAAGTTCGAAACCACCGAAAGATGAGTTGCCTATTAATAAGACTTGATGTGATGTCTTATATGATTACATGATAATCAGTGCAGGAATGGATTCTTTTGTAAGTGAGAAATTAGCTCGTGGTACGGTAAGAGATGAAATGAGTAAGCTTCTAGAGTGGTTGAGTAAGCAACCTTGAGTTAATGGGAATGACCCAGTATAATCTCTTGCGGTTATCTACATTTAATGAATATTAATATTTGCCAGATTATGCAGATGAACTTACTAAGCATTAGTGTTTACTCCTTTCCTTTTTTTTTCATCTCTTATAGATTATGTTGACTAATACGGGCCGCTGGAGATGTTTTCACACTATCGAGCAGACATTCGATTCGAGGTATCAAGTCCTTATGAGTCATGGCATGTATAGGACTAGAATTTAAGGTTGAGTAAGTTATGGTTAATGTGCCAAACTATGTTGGCCAAAAAGGGTTTGTGGTTTAATTGTGTATAGCCATTGATGATGGCTAAGCTGTTGTAATTGTATGGTAGTAACAATTTATTTTCATGAATCAAATGTATGAATTCATGTGTTTTAGTCATTTATTTGAGACTTTATTGAATCAGTATATTAATGTATGAAATGTAGGATGGAAAAGGGCTTGGTATATAGCCTCTAAGTGTTCACACTGTTAGACACATGAGCGCAGTGTCGGGTAGTCTGACCCCGCACCTTATGATTACTTGTTAGAATAGGCCACGGTAAATCCACTACCGTGTGCATGAGCCGTGTAAGACCCACGGCTTGGGCATGGGTGTGTGCTCAGCCGTGTCAAATAAGTCGATAGCTCTACGGTTGGAGGACACGCATGTTAAGGCCGTGTCGATAAGTCGAGAGCTCCCACGGATGGGAATCATGGGCGTGTTTAGGGGTGCAGGCGTGCCCCAAACCCCCATGTAACCTCTAATTTTGAGAGAGGATTTTGATAAGTTCCAAAGTCCAGAACAAGTGTTTAAGGCCTCGTATGACCATGATACGTATGTCTAGACCAAGAAAAAAAGGTTTTAAGTCGAAACAAAATTTTATAGCCAGTAAGTACTTGATTAAATGAGTTCAAGCATGGTAATGTCTCGCATCCAGTCTTAGCATCGGACTTGGGTATAGGGTGTTACATCTCAAGTGTTTGGCATGCTCGATTTCGACACGCGAATAGATCAAAATTTCATCTCTGAATAAAACCACAAATCGATCTAGATACGGTCTAAATACCCGATTCATCAGATCCATAAAAACAGCAAGGCATTAGTGTGTCCGAACATCACTAAAAACTCGTAATGGCCTTATCTCGTCTGAAAAGTAGTCTTTGGTACATCAGAGTCTCTAACTCGTAGTTGATAATAACCTGACCTCAGATCGATTTTTAAGAATACTGAAGCTCCCTTAAGCTGATCAAATAAATCGTCGATACGTGGCAACGAATATTTATTCTTTATAGTCACTTTATTGAGTTGTCGATAATCGATGCACATTCTTAAAGTTCCATCTTTCTTTTTCACAAATAAGACTGGCGCACCCAGGGAGAAAAACTCGATCGAGCGAAACCTCTATCTATCAATTCTTGCAACTGAGTTTTCAATTCTTTTAATTCGGTCAGTGCTATTCTATACGGAGCTATTGAGATTGAAGTCGTCCCTGGCACTAGCTCAATCCCAAACTCTACTTCTCAAATAGGTGGAAATCCTGGCAATTCCTCCAGGAACACATCTGGATACTCACAAACAACTGGTACAGATTCAATCTTGTTTTCGCTTACTTTACTATCAATCACATAAGCAAATTAAGTTTTGCAACCCTTTCTCAAATACCGTTAGCCAACATCGAAGATATCACTGCTGGTAGCCCATTCAAATCTGCAGATTCAATTCGAATTATCTCGTTATTCTGACACCGCAAATCAATAGTCTTTCATCTGCAATTCATTACTGCATTGTTCACTGTTAGCCAATCCATACCGAGGATAATATCGAACTCATCAAATGGTAACAGCATCAAATCAGTCGAAAAACACGAGTCTCGAATCATTAAAGGGTAATTCTTGCACACTCTATCAACTAACACACACCGACCTAGAGGGTTTGAAACCCGAATCACAAACTCAGTAGACTCAATAGGTAGAGTCTTGCTGGATACTAATGTTTCACATACATAAGAATAGGTTGAACCAGGATCAATCAGAGCAATTACACTAGTATCAAAGAGAGTGAATATACCAGTGATGACATCAGGAGATGAAGCCTCCTCTCTAGTACAAATGGCATAGGCTCTAGCTGGTACACGAGCCTCTGATCGAATAACACATCAGAAGTCATTCTCTAAGTATCACTCCTACCTCCCATATTACGAGATGATCTACCTTTAGCTACAGTGTTGCTCGGTCTCGCACTCTTAGCATTATCTTTTTCAGTTATCTCTGGGCAATCCCGAATAAAATAATCCTGTGAACCACACTTGTAGCAAGCGCAATTGTTAGATTTACCCCAACATTCACCAAAATGCCGTCTATCACACTGTTGACACTCAGGCTTATTCGGTCGAGTATTGCCGACATTAGCAATCGAGGTGGCTCGTGAACTCACTGGTGGTCGTTCTTGAATAGAAATTCCCATGCTAGCTTTGGATCGACTACTATCATTTTTGAACTTCTTTGATGACGTTTGAGGAAATTTACTCGTTGATCTTTTACGGAAGTCTCTAGCTTCAAATTCGGCTTTACGTTTTTCTTTTCTAGCTCTTGACTTTACAAGCTCACTCAACAAGTACTACGAACTCATTTATTTCTAGTATGAAAACCAGTAATTTTATATCTTCGTTTAGCCCTTCTTCGAATCTTCGACACATAGCAGCCTCGGATGAAACACACTCATGAGCATAGCAACTAAGTCTCACAAATTTATGCTCGTACTCAGATACGGTCATACGACCCTATTTAAGCTCAAGAAATTTCTTTCATTTCGAATCTATAAATCGTTGGCTGATGTATTTTATAACATCCTAAAAATATGAGTATCGATATATTGCATGTTTTGGTGTTTAGCTTGTGAATGATTAAATTTTGTGTGTTTAATATAGCCTTGAGAAGGCATGGAATTATTCGAAAGTAGAATAATTTTTAGTATTGAGAATTTTATTGAAGTGGAATAAGTGATCCTAATGCTTAAGGTAATTTAAGTGTAAAAAGCTAGCATAAGATGAACTAGTAGCAAGGTGGTGTTGGCGCATGAGTGATTGCTTGAGGGGAGAGGTCCGAATCCCATGGATAGCATTTTGGTGACTTTTATTTTTGCACCTATATGGCATGTGTCGGTCAAGCCTTACTTATGGTAAGGTTGGACTAATTCTTTTATGGAAAGTAGACTAAGGGAAAAAGGCAAGTGTTAACTTAAGGTAAGGAATCAAAAGGTTTTGGTATGTAAGGGGGACATAAGGCTTGAAATAAGGGAAGGTGTTTTGGAAACTTTTGAATGGCCTTTTTGACCATGAATGTGGACGACATAGGGGGCTAGGGGGGATGGTCAGTTTTTGGTGTTAGTTTGGTAGGATTAGGTGCTTGATGAGCACATTTTCCATTTGGTCATTTGGTGCTTTTATCAAATTTTTTTCTCTCTAATTTTCCCTCTCCCTAGCCAAATGTGCCATAAACTTTGAGTAAGTAATTGTTTCTTTTTGCCATTTCTTTTGACCATTTCAGTCTTAGGTTGTTCATTCTCACCAAACCTTTTTCTTCTCTTTGTGATCGAAACCACATAGCCATCAAGGACCATTTCTTTTCTTCTCTTTTTCCTCTTCATTGCCAAATGCATTTTGGTCTCAAAGTTTCTTTTTGATTCATCTTCCATCCTTGAGAACCGAAATACAAACCTCTCATCTCCATTTTCTTTTCTCTTCTCTCTATTCTCTTTTCCTCTCCATTTTATTTACCATTCAAACACATCCTTCCTTTATTTTCCTTCCATGGCCGAATGCTTGTAACCATCCCCATAGCCGAAATTTATTTTCCTATCTATTATATCATAGCCGAATCTCTTATTCTTCTTTGACCTTGTTCTCAATCATTTCTTTCATTAAGCTTTGGATAATCGTAAGATAGTGGAGGACCGAACCACCATCTTGTCAAGTCATCTTGAAAGTTATTCAAGTTCGGATCATATTTATCAAGGTAAGAAGGAACTCTTCAAGGATTTTTTATCACTCTCTTTTTTATCAATGACTATCATTGGGATTTGTTATAACCGAAAGTTTTCACGTATAGGAATCCTTTGGAAATCACTCGGGATTTTAAGGTAAGTCGAGTTCACCCTTTTAAGCCATTAGTATTAAAATTTCTGATATATTGTAGGACTAATAATCCTTTGACAATGGAGGCAAGCAAGATAGGGGCGAAAAGAGTTGTTAATAGCATTTGGAAGAGGGGTGGTTTTGCTATTCCCCCTACATTCAAGTGAAGGGCTGTTTCGGGGATCTGAGACTTTCCACTGGGTTGTGGACCCTCATTTGAGGAGAATCGATTATTCAAAGTTGTTCGTAGTTTAGAGCCATTAGCGGTTCGGGATTTCCATTTGGTTGTGAAACATCAACCGGGGAGAACTGACAAATAATTGTCATTCGAGATTTCGAGGGTAAAGATCTAAATCGTTTATCAATAGTATAGTTTTTATTAAATACTAGTGTTCTGATCAAGCGTGATAAATATTTAGGTATCGACGAGCGGGAAGGTATAGTTCTCACCATAATCAGGTGTGTAACTTCACACTTATCTCATGGGTTATATTATACCGTAAACATAGAATAAAAATTGTAAAATCAGTAAAATTGGAAAATACGCGTGAATGCATGAAAATGGTATTAAAGTTGTGGAAAAATTACGGATTTGCCCTTAATGGGCTATATTGTAAAAAAATGGCATTTTGGGCCTTATGGATTATTTTTGATAAGCTGGCCAAGTGAGAAAATTTCGAAAAGGGCCTCATATGTTAAATGGGCCAAAATTTGCTAGATCGTTAAATGGGCCAAAATTTGCTAGATCGTTAAATGGGCCAAAATTTGCTAGATCGTTAAATGGGCCAAAGTTTGCTAGATCGTTAAATGGGCCAAAGTTTGCTAAATCGTTAAATGGGCCAAAATTTCTATTTTGACTAATGGGCCAAATTGATAACTTGTAATATGGGCTTTTTGTTGAAATTTACCTTATGAATATATTGTTATGCATTATCTATATATACATGACTGCATGGGTTGAGGTAATTGACGAAGAGAAGAAAGGCCTGTTGCTAAAATCTAGTTTGGTGGCTTTGCCACAAATATTTTAAATGGCTTAATGCCTCTAGTTCGGTGACTCTGTCACAATCTAGTTCGGTGGCTCTACCACAAATATTATAATTGACTTAATGCCTGCTATTGGTGTGTTGGCGGGGTGGGTTGACTTGATCCCCACAGGTGTGTTGGTTGGTACGGGTGGTGTGTAGCGGATGGAAATTAGGCTTGGTTGGGAATTGCATATCACATGCATTTTTTTTATATTGTACATTTGTAAATGGGCTCAAGCCTAACTAATTGCTTAAATGGTTTTGGCCCAGTGAACACGGTAAGTGGGTTACACATTGAGATCTAAGTAACTCACCCTGTTTTTCTTAACCTTCTCAGGTAATAATAATTGATGGAGGCTTGGGTCGGGGATGACTTCGTGTGGAGGCCATACTACGAATGATGAGTTATAAAAACTTTGAACTTCTTTTAAGTATTTTTATTTAAGTACTATTTCAATTGCGATGTAATAAGGCCTCCGTATTATTTTTATGGATTTTATGCGTGGATGGATTTTAATATGTTTTAGTTACTTAAATGGGGTTGTTTAATATTTTTATAATTGTTTTCTTAAACTTGCGTATAAAAAGGGTTTTTTTTAAATATCACTCACTCGTAAAATTTTGTGAAAACTCTTTTATAAATTTATTTCAACCAATTATTTAAGTTTTTAACCAATTATTTCTCTAAAAATCAAATTGTAAACTCTTATGTTTTAAAATCATGGTTTTCAAATAAATCTCGATTTTTTATAAACTCTATCTTCAAAATCATTTTGAAGAATTATTTTCATTAAAAGCATTGATGACTGGACGTAAGTTCGAATTGTGTGGCATGCCAAGTCTGGTCTTAAATGCATAGGTCAGGTTTAGGGTGTTACATTTTATGGTATCAGAGCCAGTTTCAAAACTCGGCTGTGGTTTGGGTTCAACAATAATTTTTGTTTAAAAACTGCTTAAACTTCTAGATTTTTATGTTTTAAAGGTAGTATGGCACCATGAGCATCCGGCACCAAGTGAAGTAAGTATTTGTATATTAAATATTTATTATTGTGACATGATCATAGGAACACTCTAGAACTTCTAGTTTTAGGTGTTGAAAAGGTAGAGATTTAGACTATAGGATGTGATTGCGAAAATATGTTTATCTCTTATATCTCATAAAATATCGTTAATAAACACTGAAATAGTTTTTTGATTCATAAAACTTGTAATCAGATAAAATTGAATTATTCATTATGAGCACTAGAGGATGTGGTCGTGGGACGGTAGACGTGGTCGTGGTAGAGGACGAGGTGTTGTGTCTAAAGCGTCGGGTTATATACCGGGAATGGATGCATCTGCGTCACTCGAGAGTGAGACTGGATCACATGACCATTCGAGAGAGGACAATGCTTTGACTCAAGCAATGTTGCGAGTCCTAGAGAGGGTTGTTGGGACTATAACTGGGCCAGTAGCTCGTGGATCAATATCGAACGACTCAAGTGAAGTGGTGCCGAGGTTTTTAGAGGTGTCTCTAGTGTAGCTCCGAATGTTACGGAATACAGGCTCGAGGCTGTAGAACAAATTATGGATGATCTGGAGTGCACTGTCGAGCAGAAATTGAGAGGAGCCGTGTCCTTGCTAAGGGATGAGGCGTATCAATGGTGGCTTACTGTTCGAGAAGGCATCGAGGCTGCATTGGTTACTTGGGATTTCTTTAAAGCTGTTTTTCAAGAGAAGTACGTCAGAACAAGTTATGTAGATGCACGGAGGAAGGAATTCCTGAATCTGGTTCAAGGAAGTAAGACGGTGGCAGCTTACAAGGTAAAATTTTTTCGCTTGAGTCGTTATGCTCACACAATAGTGCCGACTAATCATGAGCATTGTGTACGCTTTAAAGATGGGCTGAATGATGAGTTGCGGGTACTGATAGCCCCACAACAAGTACGGGCTTTTACCTCGCTTGTAGAGAATGTCAAGATAGCCGAAGAGGCTAAGAATTCAGAACACCAGAATCGGGAATGAGTCAGAGGCAAGAGGGATTTTAAGTACATAAGTTCTGCTAAAAGGTTCCAGAAGAGGCCTCGAAATGATGAGCCAGCTCAAGTTAGAGCACCTGTGACTATCAATTAGCGTCGAGACTGCGCCGACTGTGGAAGCGACACCCGAGGAATGTTAGTGAAAAATTGGTGCCTGCTATAAATGTGGTATCTGCTCTGAAGGTAGAAAAGTTGGTGCGAAAGGGTATGGAGCATTCCTAACCTTCGTTAGTGCTTTGGATGCCATTGAATTATTGGTGGAAGGTGTGAGAACGGTGAAAGAATATCCAGATGTCTTTCCCAAAGAACTTCCTGGTCTACATCCAGATCGGGAAGTAGAATTTGGCATTGAGCTTTTGCTCGGAATGACTCTAGTGTCCATTACTCCTTATAGAATGGCGCTGAAGGAGTTAGCGGAGCTTAAAGCTCAAATTCAAGAACTGCTAGATCGGGGATTTATTCGACCAAATGTGTCTCTGTGGGGAGCACCAGTTTTGTTCGTCAAGAAGAAGGATGGGTCGATGCGTATGTGCATTGATTATAGGTAGTTGAATAAATTGATGATGAAGAATAGGTATCCATTGCCAAGAATCGATGACCTATTTGATCAATTGAGAGGAGCTTCAATTTTCTCTAAGATTGATTTAAGGTCGGGTTATCATCAACTCAAGGTGAAAGAGGCCGACATTCATAAGACGACATTTCGGACTCATTATGGACATTATGAGTTTTTGGTTATGCCGTTTGGTTTGACCAATGTACCAGCTACATTTATGGACATGATGAAACGAGTCTTTCAACCCTATCTAGACCAGTTCATGGTGGTGTTCATAGATGATATCTTGGTATATTCGAGGAATGAGGAAGAGCATGATTCACATTTGCGCATCGTGTTGTAAATTTTACGAGATAAGCAACTTTATGCCAAATTCAATAAGTGTGAATTTTGGTTGAAGGAAGTGATTTTCTTGGGTCATGTGGTGTCAGCCGAAGGAATAAGAGTTGATCCTCGGAAGGTAGAGGCTGTGTTGGATTGGAAACCACCGAAGTCAGTGGCTGAAATTTGGAGTTTCTTGGGTTTGGCTGGTTACTATAGACACTTTGTTGAGGGGTTTTCGTTGATTGCTGCACCCCTAACTAAGCTACTGCGTAAAGGTGTACCGTATGTGTGGACTGTTAAACAATAAGAAAGTTTCGAGAAACTGAAGAAGATTTTGACGGAAGCGCCAGTTTTGATTCAACCTGAGACTGGAAAAAATTTATCATTTATTGTGATGCGTCACACACGGGTTTAGGATGTGTACTGATGCAAAGTGGAAAAGTGGTGGCTTATGCTTCTCATCAGCTGAGGTCGCACGAGGTTAACTATCCTACTCATGACTTGGAGTTGGCTGCGGTGGTGTTTGCTTTAAAGATTTGGAGGCACTATCTCTACGGTGAGAAGTCAATCATTTATAATGACTATAAGAGTCTTAAGTACCTCCTTACTCAAAAGGAGTTGAACTTGAGACAACAAAGATGGGTGGAGTTGTTAAAAGATTATGACTTCTCAATCGAGTACCATCCTGGAAAGGCTAACGTTGTGGCAGACGCATTGAGTCGTAAGGTTGTATCGGAGTTGAGAGCAATGTTTGCTCATCTCAGTTTGTATGAGGATGACAGTCTATTAGCAGAACTTCAAGTGAAGCCATTATGGTTAGAACAGATCAAGGAAAAGTAGTTATCAGATGAGAAGTTGGGTTCTTTAGTGCAACAAGTTGAAAGTGGTATAATAGGGGACTTTGGATTGAACAAGGATGGAGTGCTGTGTTTTCGTGGAAGAGTTTGTATGCCCACAGATTCGGATTTGAGACAAATGATTCTTCGAGAGGTGCATAGTAGCCCTTATGCTATGCACCCCAGAGGAAATAAGATGTATCGGGATCTTCGTGAGCAGTATTGGTGGCCAGGGTTGAAGCGGGAGGTTATTGATTTTGTGGGAAAATGCTTGACTTGTCAACAAGTGAAGGCGGGACATCAATTACCATCGGGTTTATTGCAACCGGTGAAGATTCCTCTATGGAAATGGGAGCGGATAACGATGGATTTTGTTAGTGGGTTACCCTTAACACCTACTAAGAAAGATTCTGTTTGGGTGGTAGTAGATAGATTAACGAAGACTGCTCATTTTCTACGAGTTCGTATGGATTACTCATTGCAAAAGTTGGCTAAGCTATATGTATCTGAGATTGTGAGGTTGCATGGGGTACCAGTGTCGATTATATCGGACAGGGATCCCAGGTTTACATCACGGTTTTGGAAAGCTTTACATGAGGCATTGGGAACAAAGTTAAACTTGATCGACTTTTCATCCTCGTTAGATGGTCGATCGAAAGAGTAATTGATTTTGGAAGACATATTACGAGGTTGTGTGATCGACTTGAGAGGTAGTTGGGAAGATTTTCTACCGTTGGCAGAGTTCGCGTATAATAACAGTTACCAATCCAATATCCAAATGGTGCCCTATGAAGCATTATATGATCAGAGGTGTCGTACTCCTACTTGTTGGACTGAATTGGGAGAACGACAGTTGATGGGTCCTGAGCTGATTTCTAAGACGGAAGAAAAGGTAAAGGTAATTCGAGCGCGGTTAAAGGAAGCTTTGGATAGACAAAAGTCGTATGCGGATCTGAAGCATAAAGATAGTGAGTTTGCGGTGGGAGATCAGGTCTTTCTGAAAGTCTCACCTTGGAAGAAGATTTTCAGATTTGGAAGGAAGGGCAAGTTGAGCCCTAGGTTCATTGGACCGTACCGTGTGCTAAAGCGTGTTGGACTAGTGGCCTATCAGCTTGAATTACCTCCGGAGTTGAGTCAGATTCATAGTGTTGTCCATGTTTCTATGCTGAGGCATTATCGATCGGATCTGTCTTACATAGTACCGGTAGAAGAGGTGGAATTAAGGCCAGACTTGTCTTTCGAGGAAGAACCAGTGAAAATCTTAGACCGCAATGTTAAGGTGCTAAGAAAGAAGACTGTGCCGTTAGTTAAGGTTCTTTGGCGTAATCATGGAGCGTAGGAAGCTACGTGGGAGCATGAGGACGCAATTAGGCAACAATATCCTCACCTCCTTTAACCAGGTAAATTTCGAGGACGAAATTTTCTTTAAGGAGGGTAGAGTTGTAACATCCTAAAAATCTAAGTATCGATATGTTGCATGTTTTGGTGTTTATCTTGTGAATGATTAAATTTTGTGTAGAGTTCTAAGTAACTCACCCATTTTTCTTACCCTTCTCAGGTAATAATAATTGATGGAGGCTTGGGCCGGGGATGACTTCGTGTGGAGGTCATACTACGAATGATGAATTATAAAAACTTTGAACTTCTTTTAAGTATTTTTATTTAAGTACTATTTCAATTGCAATGTAATAAAGCCTCTGGTATTATTTTTATGGATTTTTATGCGTGGATGGATTTTAATATGTTTTAGTTACTTAAATGGGGTTGTTTAATTTTTTTTATAAATGTTTTCTTAAACTTGCGTATAAAAAGAGATTTTTTTTTTAAATATCACTCACTCGTAAAATTTTGTGAAAACTCTTTTATAAATTTATTTCAACCAATTATTCAAGTTTTTAACCAATTATTTCTCTTAAAATCAAATTGTAAACTCATATGTTTTAAAATCATGGTTTTCAAATAAATCTCGATTTTTGATAAACTCCATCTTCAAAATCATTTTGAAGAGTTTTTTTCATTAAAAGCATTGATGAATGGACATAAGTTCGAATTGTGTGGCATGCCAGGTCTGGTCTTAAACGCATAGGCCGGGTTTGGGATGTTACATATTTCTTTCGAAACTCCGTCTGAAAGAATTCCCAAGTAACTCGTTCATTAGGAACAACCGATACGAGAGTATTCAACCAATAGTAGGCAGGATCCCGTAACAAAGATATGGTGCACTTCAGGCACTCATCAGGTGTGCAAGATAGTTCGTCGAAAACACGAATGGTATTATCGAGCCAAAATTTAGCTCGTTCAGCATCATCATCATCTTCGACTCTAAACTCTTGAGCCCCGTGTTTTCTAATTCTATCAACTGGAAGCTTGTTTACTCTCTCAGGATTAACAATTGAGGGTACCACCGGTAGTGCAGGTGAAGTATTCGAATTCAAGAGTTGTTGAATAGCCGGATTGGCTCGAATATATTGATTGATCCAATCATTCATCAGTTTATAGAAGGCTTGTTTAGCCCCCTCATCAGGATTACTCGCAGCTGGTCGAGATTCATCCGACGCGGTCCCTTACGCAGGAGCAGGCACCACGTTCTCAACATCGTCAACTATAGCTCGCTCGAGCACATGATTCATTTACTATACGAAGAGAAGAAAACACATTTCACTGTCAAAAGTCATCACACTATCAAATTATAAAATATGACATGTATAGCTAGACCCGACATGCGCTAAGTTAGTCCGAGAATAGACTAAACCGTAGCTCAGATACCAATTAAATTGTAACACCCCTATCCCATATCCGTCGCCGGATTAGGGTTACAGGCATTACTTATCCAACCACAAGTCAATGCACCTCATAAAAACTACTTCATTGATAGATGCGTACCAATCTATACTTTCACGATTAAACATGTACATCCCTTCTAATATCTAAACATTAACGAACATATCACAAATGATATCATTAACATCAATTAAAACTAATTACATTCAATTAGCAAAACACTATTCATTTGGTCATTTTTGAATAGCATAGTCAAATATATAGGTTTATCCCTAATCAACTTATACTAATCAATTTACCACATATATTCAATCACATGCATACCATAACTAGTTATTCAAAACAATGATTTAACTTTAAAAGCCTCTTGACCGAATATATATGTATGTATAAACAATCCAAGAAAATATAAACACCCACAATGACAATGCCATAACCGAATATTTACAAGTGAATACAATTTCGTTGGATCATTAATATACAAAATTCATTTATTACACGCATAAAGTTTAACCTTATTCTTTCATGTTTTTCCTTGTAGGTGCATGCAAAAATAAGCAAAAGTTTATCCATTATCCACAATGCACTATATACCTTATTCAGCCAAAGCCAATACTCAAGTAATGCACATAACATAATATGAAACAACTTCTAGGTTAAGGTTATAAGTCACGCATGAATATTTTTACTTAAACATATAGATAATAATCCTATCATGATTTCATGAATCACACATACTTAAACAAACTTATATTATGTCCGAATATGCAAAAACATATGCAACACCTCAAGCATATACATCCAACTAAAACATAAATATAAAGCCATTTTCGCATGGCCTTTTATACATCAACTTCAAAATAAACTCAAAAGAGTAATATAGCTTATACATGCCATAGTTCCCAAAAGTTTAACTAATAAAAAGGTACCAAAGATAGATGATAGTGTGATTGACTTTGACGAAGATCCCCGAGTTCAAGCTTAGACTTCAAAATCTAGAAAATAGTCAAATAAATACATATAGTAAGCTAACATAGCTTAGTAAGTTATAAGCAATGGTAAACATATACAACTACTCATTTTTCAAATTTAATCAATTCAATTTGATCCTCAACTAACTCATAATCGCATATACATATAACATTTCATCATTCAACATTTATCATATTCAATAGATCTCAAAATCGAATGCTCATGAACCATTTATCCATTCCGAACAAGTCCAAAAATTAATAATCTTAGCTCATTACTAACATTTCATAAACAAAACAACTAACCTCATTAGTACTAAGTCATTCAACTATCATGTATTACTTACGTATGTATCACCTCTCAGTTACCTTCATTCATTTGTTTAGGTCACAGACAAATTCGTAAACCCGCACACATAGTGCAATTCACATAACGTATCACACACTTAGTGCCGTTACTTTGATAAAGAGCACACATGGTGCAAAATACCAGTAATGTATCGCACAAATAGTGCCACTACTTGAATTTATCGCACACTTAGTGCCATTACGTATTTTACGCACAATTTGTGCCTGTAACACCCCAAACCCAGCCCATGCATTTCGATCAGATCTGGCGTGTTATGGAACACATAACACTTTATCAGATTTTGAAAAACACAAGTTAATTATTTAAAATTTGAATAAAGAAGTGACTTTTTGGAAATAAACCTCTTTGTATTATTATTACATATAAATAAACCTTGTCATGAATTTATAAGTTGCATAACATTGAAAACTACTTAGTTGAATAAAACTAGGAGCCTTATTACATAAATATTCCCAAATAAAATAAAATAAAATTTAAAGAAATTCAAAAAAAATAATTTGTAGAAATAAAACTTGATGGCCCCTCGAGTCCGTCTCGCTCCCATGTCCACGCTCATCGCTCATCCAAGGCGAGAAAAAAAGAAAGCGTGACTCACCAAGACTCAGTGTATAAATCTCAAACACACAACGACTGAGCCCACAAACACATTATGGGCCCTCGCCCATACATGAAACAATCATAATCACATGGTAAATGATAAATAATGAATAACCCAACCCATCCTAGGTTTCCATCCTCTACACACCAACCCGAACCAACCATCACACCATGGGGATTTCTACAATCAACCCTCCATCCACTACACACCATAACGATAGCCGAACTGCCTATTCCTGTTATTCAGGAATTATTAAATATGGCATAACCATCGATCCCTATGTGACCTAGCATTTATATTTGTGGGTTTTCTACCACCGATCACTGTGTGACCTGTCATGCACTTCCCCTTCATCATATCAAAATCTCACCCCATGCATACATACATAAAGAAAACATCATGTAGGGTTACATTTATTTCGATACACGTAGGGAGTTCTATGTTTACGTACCTGACATCCTTGCCTAACCCTTTTTGGGGTTCCATTCGACTGTCTATATAGCCTCTTTTCGGCTTTTTAGCCCATAATACATACATATAATCATACATATAGGATTAGTAGTGTGTTAGAGATTTACACACCTGATTACCGGTAAGACGATGCTTTCTATGTCGATGCTATCCTTAGTCGACACTACTGCTATCTGCTTAAGGTGTTGTTCAGAAGCCGGTCCACAACCAAGTGGCCAATCTCAAATGGCAGATACTGCTCTTTTCTTAAACTTAGGGATTTTCTCCTTTGCTTGATCCATATTTAATTCCATCACAAGTCCTTATCAGAACTACTATCACAATATTTAATCGTTAATTCTCATTATAACCTTAAGATCTTACATGTAATGATCAAATCTAATAGAAATCTAGGGAAATCTTCTTACCTTAAAAATCCTGAAAGTAGAGACTAGCTATTTTCGGCTTTTAGATCTAATTGACCAAGCTTCCTTCAAATCCTGAATTGCCGCCCAACATAGAATCATTAAACTGTTAATTTTTTGGCTTTTTCCTTTTAAGAACCGAAATAGAATATGAGATCTAACAGAAATCGGCACTTACCTTAATATAGGGAATTCGGCTAACACTTGGAAAGGAGATTCGACAATATCAAAGGAAAGTTTTAAATGCCGGAAGAATAGAACTAATTCTCAAATAGGATGAATAAAAGAAAAGACTATAGATGCTTCGGCTTTTTAGAGAAATCGGCACAAGGAGGAAAAAGTGGAGAAGAGTTTCGGCTTTTGAAGAAATTGGAGAAAAGAAATTGGAGAGGGAGAAGCTAGGGAAATTCGACACAATGGGAGAGGAATTTAGGGTTTTCAATGTCAGAATCAAGGAGCTATCCCCCTCCTATTTATAGATATTTCGAGACCTCATGTAAAACTGAAAATGCCCTCCCTAATTAATTAAAATTCAAGCTAAATGAGAGGGAAAATTCGGCACCCCCTTTACCATGCAGTAGTAGATTTCTACACTCCTCTAGGTGATGGATTTTCGGCCATCACCTCCCTTGTAGATAAGCTCCTAACTTTTCTCCTTTTTATATACTATTTTATCAATTATAAAATCCATCTAAATCTTCCTATTTTTGAGCCTTGTAGCCGCCCACCTCATCAGATCTTAATGCCTAAATTTATCTCACTTAAATTAAAAGATTTGGGCTCTATTAAACTTAAATTTTGGGCCCCTAACTCCTTGTGTGTGGTGTCACTCCTTGCTTCATTTTAGGTGCCGAAAATGGCCCTAAAAGCATGGGCTCCTTGTTGCCAAAAATTGGGCCTTTTTTATTTTTAATGACGCCACCTTAAAATAATTCAATCAAGGTCTTTGCCTAATCCTAAGTCCAATTTTGAACCCCTATTCCCAAGCCCATTGGACCCAATTCTTCTAGGCCCAAATTCGGGGTGTTACAGTGCTAAACAACCGATTTAGCACACACAGTGCTCGGTATTAAAACTCGCACACATAGTGCCCTTAACCGATCTTTTCCTCAATCATATAAACACATATAATTTCATTTTCATTCACATCTATACACAATTAAATGCACACGTTAAAAACAACACATCTATACACAATTAAATGCACATGTTAACAACTCTTTCCTCCATCTCAATACCTTCACATTCGGCAATCTTCAATACACATATATACATATAACCACCTATTCGAATATAATCACTTCCCCTATCCTATTCACATATAAATTCATCCAACTCAATGATCAAGGCTTATAGTTATACATATAAATACCAACTTTACATTCGCCCAATACTTCTTAAATTAAATAACACATTCGAAAATTGAAATTAAACACACTTACTAGCATTTAACATATGCATATTAATATAGACTAAAATTCAGTTCTTTCCAATTGCTTAAAAACTTACCTCAGAAATCGACGGATTTGGTTTTCCGACTATTCGATTATCTTTTCCTTTCCCCGATCCAATCTTGATCTTTTTGGTTCTTGATCTAAATCAATTTTAAATTAAGCTCATTCAACATATTTTCATTCAATTTAGTCCAAAAACACATAATCTAGCATATTTACACTTTTACCCTAACATTTATAATTTTTTCAATTTAGTCCCTATTGCATAAAACACAATATGCAAAATTTGAACATACTCCTTTAGGGCCGAATGTTAATCATGTTCATACAAGTCCATACAATCCATTTATTTCACACTTTGACCCTTCGATTTACAAATTTCACAATTTAGTCCTATTTACTCAAAATCATCAATTTTTTCAATATATAACATGTTAATCTAAAGCATGATTTTAATATTTTACCAACAAACATTTCAAAACACAAGCCCTCTTCAATGGCCAAACATCAAACATGCATCAAAATCAAAAGTTCAAACATGTGTCGACTAGTATTCAAAGCAACGATCTCAAAAACGTAAAAATTATTAAAAATCGAGCTAGTTACATACCTAAATTTAAACATGCAAGGGCCGAATAGTTGAAAGCTTAGTTTCTTTCTTTCTTCTTTTAGTTTCGGTGAAGAAGAAATGAAAATGATGATGATAAAAATGTTTCTTTATTTTAATAATATTAACATATATTATAACATAACATTTTAACTTTAAAAATTATGATTATAAAACACTTTAATATAAAATTAAAGTCAATGTCATCCACTAGCATGCTAAAAGGTCAATTTTCAACTTAAATACTTATATAAAAGAAGACAAATCAATTTAGCCACCTAATTTAATAAATGGCTACTTTTACGACTTACGCGATTTAGTCATTTTCTTTAAATTAAACACACAAACGATCAAATTAACTCACAAAATTTTTTGCACATGCACACTCATAAATCATAGACACCAAATGTAATATATAAATATTCTATCGACTCGAATTTGTGGTCCCGAAACCACTGTTTTCTATTAGGGTCAAAATCAGGCTGTTACAACGCAATAAGTTTTTGGCACCGTTGTCGAGGACTTTGTTTTAGACATTATTTGTGAAATTGAATTTTTTCAATTTGGTTTAAATATTTTTTAGTTAAGTTTTCTTTTTTGTGTTTTTTTTTCTCGCAGGTACCAATAGTTTATGAACATAGATTGAATCATCAATCTACTGCTTGTTGACCTTGAGATTAAACGAACCTTCAGAAGAAGAAGGGAACAAGTAGCCTAAAGACAAGCTATGAAAATGGATCTTGAATAAAAAAATCAGAATCAATGAGATGTTTACAACGCTCATAATCCTATTATTGTTGCTGATGACAGAGGCCGAGCCATCCATTAGTATGTCGTGCCTTTATTCAATGAACTCAATCTTGTAATTGTAAGGCCCGGAATTGAGGCCCCTCAGTTTGCATTGAAGTTGGTTCTGTTCCAAATGTAACGAACTGTGGGCCAATTTGGTGGAATTCCTACCGAAGATCCTTATATGCACCTCCGTTTATTTATGGAAGTGATTCATTTAAGCTAGTCAAAGTGACTAAAGATGCTTTGAGATTGAAATCATTCCCATACTCGTTGGGAGATAGAGCACAAGCATGATTGAATTCCTTATTACCTTATTCAGCATCAACATGGCAAGAATTGACTGAAAAGTTCTTGATGAAGTATTTTACACCGAGCAAAAATGCCAAGCTCAAAAATGAAATCACTACATTTTAGCAACTCTATGAAAAATATCTCTATAATGCATGAGAGCGATTCAATGAGCTATTGTAGAAATTTCATGATCATGGCATTCCTCAATGTATTCAACTGGAGACATTTTACAATGGTCCCAATGAACATACAAGAATTATTGGTAGACGCTTTAGTCAATAGAGCTCTTCTTTCGAAACCTTACAATGAAGCATATGAAATTATTGAAAGGATATCAATCAAAAACTATTAGTGGCCGACCAATCGATCAGCCACAGGAAGAAGAGTGGCTGCAGTTCACGAAGTTGATACACTTATGTTTTTGACAGCCATGTATCCTTTTTGACTTCCATGATTAAGAATATTACTGCTAATGGTTTTAATGCTAACATGTTAGGTCAGTAGCCAACAGTTTGAAAATATCTCCTGTGTTTATTGTGGAGATGGTGACATGTTAGAAAACTTCCCATCAAACCCAGAATCAATCTACTACATGGGTAATCAAAATCAAAATAAAAGTGGTGCAAGACCACAATCAAATTACTACAATCATTTGTAGCAAAATCATCTAAATTTCTCATGAAGCAATTAAGAGGTTGGTCTTAAAAACTCCTATATGCAATCTCGACCAAACCAATTGCTAGGGTTTCCTCAACAAGTTCAAAACCTCCACCCACTAAACCTCCGAACAACCTTGAGAATTTGTTGAAGGCCTACATGGAAAAGAATGATGCCTTGATCCAAAGCCAAGCAGCAACATTGAAGAATTTGGAGAACCAGTGGGATAGTTAGCCCATGAGATCAAAAGTCAATCCTAAGGTTTTTCACTGAATCACATTGAAAATTCAAGGAATACAAGCAAACAACAGTGTAAAGTTGTCACCTTTAGTAGTAGAAAGGTGTTGGAACCTAGGGTTGTTGAAGTTGAAGATGAGCTTGCTGTCACTCAAAATAAGGAGAAAGTTCAACCAAATTTTAAAATTCCCATAGTACAAAAGCTTGTGCCAATAAACCCTATCGAAACACGCCCACGACAAACACGAAGACATCATAACCTCAGAAAAGTTGTTCGGTTAAGGTTAAAACTCCACCGCCACCTTATCCGTAGAGATTTCAGAAGCAAAACCAAGAGATACAATTTAAGAAATTCTTAGATGTGATCAAACAGTTAGTTATCAATATCCCTCTCATGGAAGCTCTGGAGAAAATGTCAAACAATGTCAAATTCATAAAGAAAACCTCTCTAACAAGAAGAGGTTGGGGGAATTTGAGACAGTCATTTTGACAAAATAATTCAGTGCATTATTGCAAGACAAACTGCCTCCCAAAATGATGGATCCAGGGAGTTTTACCATATCATGTTACATTGGAGACTCTTATTGCAGATTGGCTTTATGCGATTTGGGAGCAAGTGTAATTTGATGCCCATGTTTGTGTTTAAGCGATTGGGTATTGGTAAGGTTAGACTAACAACTGTTACACTTTAACTGGTAGACATATTGATAGCACATCCAGAAGGGAAGATTGAAGATGTTTCGGTACGTGTTGACAAATTTATTTTTTCTATTGATTTTTTTTTTCATTTTGGATTTTGGAGATAAAAATGTCCCCATCATTCTCGAAAGGTATTTCTTGGCAACTAGGAAAATGTTGGCATATGTCCAAAAAGGGGAACTCACCATGCGAGTACATGACAATTAGGTAACCTTTAATTGTATTCAAATCCAAGAGGTTTCCTGATACATATGAGGAATGTTCTACTACATTTGAGATAAAGTCGTTGGTCCTTATAGGTTGGGACCTCAATTTAGTATACGATCCATTGGAGCATCTTTTAGCATCTGACCCACCAAGTGACAATGAATAGGGTGGAAGTCTGACGTTGTTGGAAATCAATTCGAAAGAATTCATTCCAAAGCCCCTATTTGAACCATTGGAGTTAGCGTTTCTAGTTTTGATTGAAGCCTAGGAATAAGAGTTACCTATGATTTTGAAAAGGCACAAGAAGGACATCGGATGGCATATTGCAAATACTTGAAATAACAATTCTTCTTGGTATACATAAAAGAGATTGCTAGAAGTTGATAAACATGGGACTAGTAAAGGACAGAGAAGGTCGATCCAAACGCGGGTATTTAATCTAGGGAAACTCAAGTCTCGATGGTTAGGGTCATTTACCACTACAATAATATTTTCCACTATTGAGGGTAGTGGAGATTGACCTAATCTCAGGTATTTGATCTAGGTAAAATTAATCCTTGATGGCCAGGAATTTCCATTATCAATCAAATCTTCATGGATGAAGGTAAGTTTAAGGAAAACGGTCATTGTTTGAAACATTTTTGGAGAAAATAAATTGAGTAGAGTAATACCCACTCAATTTAATCGATCTATAAGAAAATTTAGGGCTGGTCGGCTATTAATTTTAAAGAAAATATTTTTTGAGCAGCTTGTAAATAAATAATAATAAGACTAATAATAGTAATAAAAAATCCCTAATTAATAAAAAAATAGGTTAGTGTTTTACCTAAGTAAAATTAGGGTTTACTTTTATATTATTATTATGTTTTTCCCTTGTGTTTTTTTTTTTTTTTGTTTTCATTTCCTAGCGACCACCACTGTCCTATCAAAACCACTATCTCTCTTAAGGGTTAAGAGTTCACCTGTCAAACCGTAGAAAGACTTAAGGGTTCGTAAACACAACTTTAAACTTGCACACATAAGACGACAAAAGTTCGTCTATCAAGATAACATATGAGTTCACAGTAAAACATAAAAGCATGAGTTCGCATAAAATCATATGTTCGCAATATAATAGTTCGCAATATATAGTATGGTTTTGCAAGTAAATAGACTTCACAAACAAAGGAATCATGCATGCAAGGGCTTTCATAAATACATGGGTTCGCATACCTATATGGACTTGCACAATTTTCCTGAGTTCGTTAAGTAGAAAAAAATATCTCTATCAAGGGTATGCATTTAATTTTTGAGGTCACAAAAAATAGTACTTAATAAATCTGACTCACATATTATGACAAAAGGAAATACACGTAAAACTTATGCATGAATAAACATCAACTTGATTCATAATAAAAGATAAAAAAAATTCTAAGAGATGGTTTGCAAAGATAAAATAAACTTAAACTTTAAAGAATTTAATTCAAATAACAAAGTCAACTTATGATAAATCTAAACCCGCATAAAATAATAAACCCCACCACTTAATTCCCAAGATCACCAATATCTGTTCAAGGATGAACCTCCCCAAGTCATCTACCTTGCCATTGCCATCCGAGACCTACTTACTTGTGAAGTAAAAGAGGAATGTGTGAGTTCATTGCAAATATAGTGAATAATCAGGAATCAGCAGAGTATGCTTAAAACATAGAGTTTAAAATAGAAAGAAGACTTAGTCTGAAAATATTGTCGCGTGTTAGGTTCGCAGTGAAGGTGTGAGACCTAGTTCACAGAATTTGTTTGTCATAAAATCATATAAGTTTGAAAACAGCTTCGCATATACTTACTAAAAATAATACTTAAAACTTAGCTTGCACTTGTTTGAAAACATATATTAAAATAGCATGAAACATGCTCACACACTTGCCTTATTAGAATGCCAAAGAAACATAAAACATGTTCTCGCCCTCACTTATCTTATCAAAATATTATCTCATTGTATATATAGATCTCCTTATAACACCTCAGAATGACTCAAAGAGTCCTTATAACATGTCTCATAAATGTAGCGCGAAGCAATACACTATCATGCACATCAACATGTCATTAAATGGAGCATAGCTCGACATTCTCTTATCACTCCACATGTCCTAGGGCATCAATGCCCAAAATCATAGAACTGAAAGGTGAGTACTCACAATCCTTTGGTATACCAATATATCCGACATAAGGCTTGCAAAGGAGCAAGCACAAAGACTTATCACAAAGAGCTCGCACAAGGAGCTTGCTTTCCACAAAAAGCTTGCATAGGGAGCTTGCTTGAAAACACTTGCTCACGTAGAGCTTTCACAAAAGCTCGTAAAACACATTTTATAAAATCGTACTTTAAAAAAACATCCTAAAACATAGGCCCATTTAAGACCTCGCATAAAACATATCTTTAAAATCGTAGGTTAAAAACATATCTTGAAAAGAGAGCCTCAAAACTTGTAAACAGAGTTTTGTATAAAATTTACTCTTGGAATTTAGTTTTAAAAGAAGAGTTCTCGAAAATAAAAATATTTCAAACACAAGATACGAACCATAAACATTCATGCTGAAAAACATATTAGTTGAAAACACTTATGGCAATTCTTAACCACTCACCGAAAAACTAAAAAAATAAAAAAGCTTGGCTTCGTCTTTATCCTTGTTGATAGATGGTCTAGCTGGGTTGCAATATAAACAAACACATAGATTACTAAGCAAACAAAACTTATAGAATTCACACATGCAAGTGAACTTAGCTTTTTGGACAATCAACCCCAATAGGATAGAAGCTTACCTTGGGTGATATGAACTTGGTTCAAAATAGAGAAATGATGATAGAATATTCGATGAGAGAATTCTCATGGAATAAGGGTCATATTTATAGGCACTAAGTGTCTTGGAAATCTTAGGGTACCCTACTTAACTTAGAAAAGTTATTACTTGCACGAAAAGTATTCCTAGATACACCGTATCTTTATTTCCTAATTTAAATCTAACTTTGACTTTGATTGGCAAACCCCTAGTTTGTAACTTACTTGGTGAACACCTATTTTGCAAGTCAACTGGAAAACACTAGCTTGCCAAAAAGACTGGCAAACTCCAGTTTGTCGAATAGACTAGCGAGCATTTTTTTCAATAAATCTAGCGAACCCCCTTACTGCACTTTTTGGTGCATATTGTTTCACCAAATCTTTGGCGAACTCCCCAGTTCGTCCAAGCACTAGCAAACACCTAGTTTGCCGACACACTGGTGAACACCCAATTCACTGAAACATTGGCGAATCCTTGTTGGTGAGGCCAAAACTTTCAAACCCGATCTTAGGATGTTACAACAGCAGCCTTTGTTTTTGCAACTCATGGTAGCAAATCCTTTGGCGATTCACGACAGCAGCAGCCCCTCAAATTTGATGTTTTATGATAGCTTCCCTAAGCACCAACCATCATTACACATCAATGAGGTAATCGAGGAATTTTTCTATTTTTTTCTATCAGTTGACAGAGTGGTTCTGTTTACATGATCCTGTTGATTTTTTTTTTTGAGTATTGATTATTTGTGTCAAAGTACTATGTCTCGAAAATAGAAATGTTTGATTTTTCAGAGTAATGAAATCTAGCCTTGGTTCAGAACTTCGAATGCAAAAGCGTGATATATCACAATCTTTAAGAAAAAAATCGATGCTCTCGAATAAAGGTTTCCAGCTTACTAGTGACAACGATGTCGATGTGTCAGCATTCATTTGAGAAACCATAGATGAACTGGGATGGAAGTTGTTTTGTGAAGTCTAATCTTTTTTTGATGAAGGTATTGTTTGATAATTTTATTCTCATTTTAATCTGTATATAGTAATAGCTCTCCATGTGTGAAAAAAGGAATTATTTCTAACATCATTAGTAAAAAATGACCTGTTTGACCTACCTAATATTAAGAATGATGATTACTCAACAAATGTTAATGTAGAAATTATTCAAGATGTTTTGAGAATAGTCACAATTGTCGAAACTCAATGGATGACTTCAAGACAAGGTACTTATTATTGCTGGAGGGAATTTCTGACCTGAGAGGAAAAGGTATGGTTCTATTATATTAGGACAAGTTTTATACATGTGACAAATAGTTATACTATTTAGATAGAACAAATGCTTATGTTATATTGCATACTGATCAGAAAATCGATTATTATGGGAAAAATAGTTCTTAAATAAATTCGAGAATGTGCAGTAAGTAAAACAGGTTGTTATTTTCCATCACTCATCATTCTGTTGTGTTGCAAGCAAAAGTACCAATTCGAGAGACTATGGAAGAACATTTTAGCAAAGGTATGATTACTGCTCATAATATTTTGAGGGTAGTAGGTGACACTACTTGAAAGAGGCGAATAATTCGACTTGATGAAGATGAAACAACAGAACTGAAAAAAGGTTCCAAGTAGTACAGAACCATCTAATAATCTCGTGCCTAATCTTTTACCAAATCAATTTTCTGCTTACCTATGACCACAGACAGATCAATCAGGCATAATGGATTTTTTGCATCACATGCATACGTAGCAAAAAGGATACTGGAGAAATATTAAAATTCGAGATGACTTGAATCGGACTGCATTCCAAAAATTATTTTAGGCCTTTGGACTTTTCACCTAAGTTCCAAAATTTCGTCTTTGAGCCATGGAACTCGACTCGTAGAACTGAACTTGAGGATTATGCTACACCTAGGCAAGATGTTGATAACATGGATAAAGATACAAATTTGGACAGTGATAGGTCAATAAAAAATTGAGGCGGTTTCTTTTTATTTTTCTTTTATTTTTTAAAGATTTTTAAATACTTTTGAACTTAATTATTTGTTATTTTCTACATAATAAATTTTTAAGTTGCAATTATGAAGAAAATTAAGCATATTACAGACTCTTGTTTCCAAAGATGAGAAGTGTGGTAATGCGAATCTGCATGCCTAGGATAAGCTCGGGAAAGGAAAGGTTCAGTGTTTAAGTAGTCAAAATGAGACTCACCTCCTTTTCCTAAGAGCTTACCTGGTGCACAGTTCACATTTATTTTGTCCCTTCTGCTATGTACTTTTAAGCAATGAGGACATCGCTTCCCTTTAGTAGGGGCCCATGTTATAATTTCTATGCTATTTTAATTTTTTTTGATATTTTTCAAAAATTTATTCTCCTATAAAGGTGTGTTTAAATGAATTTTTGCTCAAATTTTAATTTTTGCACAATTATGTCAACTCTGATATGCGTGAAATCCTTTTATTTTAAGTATTATTATGTTAACTAAGTTATGATTAAAATGCAGATCTTAGTAATTGTGTATAAGGTCAACCATGAAAATTTTTAATTCCTTAAAAAAATTTCTACGTCAATTCTTTGGTGTCGAGGCTATGTCCCAAACATGGTCTTATACGGGACCTTCCTTATTTGGTGCCAATGCCATGTCTCAAACATGGTATTATACGGGACCTCCTTTATTTGGTGCCAATTCCATGCCCCAGACATGGTCTTATACGGGACCTTCCTTATCTCATGTTGTGACGCATGTATCCTTGCTATTCCGAATGTTCAACCGGGACTTCAACTTAACATGATGTCATTATAATTTCATCGAGGTATCATTAATCAACTTCATGGAAATAATATACATTTCTCATAATATAAAGTAATTAAAAACATAATAACATTATGTAGCTTTAATTTCACACAAACTTACTTCGGTACTCAAAATACGTATAGTTGTTCGATTTAGTCCACAACATTGTTGCTGCCTCGGTTTCGGTCCGGGCTTCGTGTTTCTTGATCTATAATAACAATTTCACTTGTTTAATACTCACATTGACTAAATTAACCCATGAATCATACTTTGGAAAAATTACAATTTTGCCCTTAAACTTTCACATAATTACACTTTTGCCCTAGGCTTGTAAAATGATTTTTATTCAATTTCCTTGTATTTTAGGCCTAGCTGAATTATTTTATTAACTACAACAGCCCCCAATTTCCACTAATTCACTCATGTATGACCATTTTTATAACTTTTACAATTTAGTCCTTTTTATGAATTTCCCATGAAAATCACTTAGAAAAAGATGTTTATCATACATCAAACTTTCATATTCTTCCATAAATCATCAAAATAAATGAATTTCATACATGGGTAATTTTTTTAACATAAACCCTAGCTCAAAATATAGCTAGAAATAGCTAAATAAAGCTATGAGGATATCAAAAATACGAAGAACATAAAAAACGGGGCTAGGAGGTGCTTACAATCAAGCATGAAAGATGAAGAAACCCTAGCTATGGAGAGCTTGAAAATTTCAGCTAGCATGAAGAAGATGGACATGAATTTTGACTTCTTTTTCCCTTTTAATTCTTTTATTAACCAAATGACAAAAATGCCGTTAAGGCCCTTTCTTGAGATTTTTTCCTTCCCATGTCTATTTTTGTCTATCTTGACATATATTGGTCTAATTGCTAAATAAGGACTTCTGATAATTTTTATAATGCTATTTCATACTTAAATATTCTAGAATTTCATATTTTCCTATCTTTGTAATTTAGTCCTAATAGACAAATTGTTCACTAATTTATAAAATTTCTTCATGAATTTCACACAATCATGCAAGCATGCTATAGCCCTCATAACAATCATAAAACACATATTTCTACCTTGAATTTGTGGTCTTGCAACCACTATTCTGACTAGGCCCTAAATAAGGTTGTTACAATGCAAGTCTCACCATTATATAGACTTTATTTCGAGAATTACTTACTCATTAAGATATATACCAATCCCATTAAAACATTAATAAAATAAGTTTAATACATTATAATAATAGACAATGTAAATATGGACTCTTAGAAGCTCAACAACTAGAATCACGATCTAATCCAAAGTTCACTATCCAATGAATTGTCTTTGGTAATTTCGAATAAATCCAATTACCAATATAAGATTCCTCAAGTAATATGATCTTCCATAATGGACTAAATATCCATCATATAATCAACATAGGCTAAAAAATATGTTTAATAAAATTTCAACACCTTAAATATGGAAATTATCTCCATACAGATTTGGTGGTTAGGGGAGTGGGCACTCCCTCTCACACCAAATACCCACTCCCCTAACCACCAAATTGTTAGTTTCATATTTTTCAACAATCTCCCCAATTGACAATTTGTTGAACAAAATATACTCAATGCAAAAGACTTGAAACAATCATCAACATAAGCTCCTGTTAACACATTCTCATTAACTTAACCAAACTTTAATTAGAAAATAATTAAGTAATTAATCATTAGCAAGTGTTGAGATACTTAATCATTAGAGAATTATTACTCAAAACCCATTAGCATGATGAAAACTTTGTGGTGAAAATTTCACCACGAAACTCAACACCCATGAATGTAGAGGTAGTTATAAGAAAAAGTGTATTATAAAAAAAGGATAAAAATCTTAAAATTATACATGAATTTGGAGTTAATGTGCAATTTATGAACTTTAATTTTGTGTTACATGAAATTTTGATTTGATCCAATTCTCACAAATTATTAACACAATTATTGATATAATATTATTTTATATTTATATAATGCATACGCAAATAATTATATTTATCTAATATAAAAATAATGTGATGTATTTATTTCTTTAGACGTTATGATTAAATCAAAATTAAAGTTTCATGTATACATCTGAATCACAATCAAAATTTCATGTGTATAATTGAACATTAAATTAAATTTAACATATAATTTTGAGATTTTTCCTTTAATTTTTTTGTAAAACTTAGTTTAAAAATAAAAAAATATTTTATTAAAAAAATCAACTACTTATCCTAAAATAAATAAATAGATTTTAATTTGTTCTATGGAGAACACTTGAATTTCATGAAAGGATAGTATAAAATTATTGTTAACGATCAAATTTCCATTGGAGGAAACGAAGACAAATAAACAATGACGAAATAATTGATTATGAAAATTTATAGAGACGTATAATAAGAGAATTTAGGTGTGTAAGTTTATGACACAAACTAACAAAACAACCATGTGTATGATTGTTAACATCCTTTTCCAATAGAAATGAAATTGGTGGTCCAAACATTCCTCCCTTATTGTACCCTTAAAGATGGTAGTACACACGGTTAAAAGATTATTGCCTATGTCTAAAACTTTAGCCTTACTCATGAGTCATGACATCACTTCTGATGATCCATACTAGATTATTAGAATGTAGACAAGTGTCCAATGACCCCAAAATGAAAATACAGATTGATTGTTTCAATTTTTCAATCTTGTTACATGTTTTCCTACTCATAATATTACTTTTTGACGACATATATGTTTATTAACAAGTGTTTCTTTTTTTCTTCTTTTTTTGTGAACGACGTCCGAATGTAAACGCATGCGTCCTTCTCTGACCACACACACACTATTCAACCATTCTTAATTTCCTCTGCTTAATTATTTTTTTTCTTCAGATTCTTTTATTACATTTAAACCTAATTAACTAAATAATTATTGGCTAATGAAACCCTACCATTTTTTCTCTTTTTGTGAAAACAAAATGAGAGCAGTTGATTAATGTGGAACAATAACCTCCAAGTGTGGATATGTTTTACTTTTAAGGTGAAAACGTATCCTTCAAGGGGAACTAATGGCGATGGCGTTGGAAATGGTCCTCTGTCTACGAGTGAACGTGATTCATTCCAACTAAAACTATGCTTCTAAATGAGAGAATAAGCGGACACTAATGATAAAATTTTTCATCAAATATTTAGATAACATGTATTTAGATTTTGCTATCAAACATTGTTCGCCCTTAATATCGTATTTGGTAAAAAAAAAAAAAAGATATCGGTGGTAAAAAATATTATGCCCACATGTATCTCTCCTTGAAAATCGTACGAATAAAGGGGCATGTTTCATGTGCTCATCATATAGTACCAACAATAGACATGCGGGGTCAAGTCAAATCTTTTGATGTTTTTGGTTAAATTCATTTGATACATTCATGTTTGTCATCTAACAATGAATTTTGATTGTCAATTATCAATAGAAAATGCATGTGGTTTGATTAATTATTTATCTTCAAATTACAATTTCAATCCTCATTCGTTTTATTAAGAATTTAAATTTAATCTAGATACTTAAATAATATTTACTATCACTTTGAGATAACCCATATTAAGAGAGAGGAGTTTCAAACAAAAAAAATTATGGAAAGGCGATGGTAATATTAGTGTTTAAGCATTGATCCTTGAGATGTCAACAACTGAGCCTCAACCATTACTCCAATAAGGGTATTGGTTGCATTTAAAGTGAGTGTTCAATTGAATTAAATGAACATAATTTAAATTAGTTGAACTGATGAGTTGTACTTTATCATTTTAATTTGCTTTGAATTTTTTTAATCAAGTCAAGTGAAATGAAATTTGAATCAAGACGAGTGAAATTATTCAAGTTAATTTTTAAAAAAAAATTAAATAGGTCAAATTAAAATATCGTTGACAGTATAACTAATTTCAAGTTAGAATGCATAAATTTAAGATGACATATATTTGAAAACAATTTCAAAACAAGATAAGAGGGGAAAAAAAAAACAAGAATATTGTCGAAACCATTTTTTATTTGTTTTTGAAAAACGGGGATCGACTTTAGAAATGAAAATGGAGTCTCCACTGACCTTATTTTGAGGTGTGATCAGATCACCTTGAAATTGGTCATTTTAATAAAACTTTCATTTATTAAAACGTATTTTGGTCTACAAAAACTCGAGAAAACGGGTTCGGGAGTCGGTTACGTACGAGGAAGGGTTAGCACCCTCATACACCCAAAATTCGTACCTAATTGATTATATAATGTCTTAATGCCAAAATTTTGGAAAGATTCTAAATTACGATCCGTTTGTTTAAAACATTTGAGCGGAATCATATTGGATGCCAAAACCCTCTTATTTCGAAGAAATAAAATGTCATACTCAGTGAGTTAGGGTACAAAAACTTATGTTCTCGAAACTGAGCCTATCTTTTGATTTTTAAAACTCATGTATTAAAGTTTGAAAAGGGCATATGATTATTTGTGCTTTATGAAAAATTGGAACCCAGTAAGTTAGGGCACAATTTCTCAAAATTCGTGAATACGAAATATTGCCTTTACTTTTTAGAAATTCTTACCGAGATGATAAAACGTCACATCCAGTGAGTTCGGACGCAATGTCTCAAATTCCTGAGAATAAGTTTCTTATTTCAAATTTTTATGCTTTTAGATTTGAAAGAGAAAAGGGTACTTGGTTGCTAAGATTTAACGAGAAAAATCGGAACCTAGTGAGTTAGGGCACGATTTTCTCGAAACTTCCAAACACGAGCATTGCCTTATTTTTGATAAGCCTTCCGATAAGCGATTATAAAATCGGCTCAAAATATATTTATTTAGTTTGTTTGGAACAAGAATGAAACGAATAATATCAATAAAATGTTAAAATTTGAATCACAATGCGATAGTGTGGAAAAAAAACAAAGTTACAAACATGGAATAATATACATGGATAAGATATTATACAAATGAATAACCATAATATGAAATTTGAAAGGAACGAGATTGGATACATACAATAGCACCCAAATTAATACAACTAATATATAGCAAATAAGTAAACAACTAATATATATAAAATAGTATGTGTCAACTTAAATAATACATATGTAATAAAAACTTGATATAATATAATGTATATTAAAAATAATAATGACATATGAAAGTATTTGGAATAAATAAATATATAATTTAAAATAGGGTCTTTTAAAGAAACCAATTATATACATAAATAAATTTAAAAGAATATATATATGTATATATACGTGAATAAATTCAAAAGAAAATACATACATGAAATTATATGGAACGACACAAAGAAACATATAAAACAACATTTCAAAATTAAACATTCATGTAATTAATTAAAAAGGTATATACAAATGGAAAGTAAAACAAATTAAAACATTGTAAAAATCAATAAAATAACTCAAAATAATTTATTAAAACAACTTATATAATAAATAAATTTATTTCTATAAAAGAAAATTGCAAAGATTGTGCACGAAAACTAAAAAAACTTAATTGAAATAATAATAAAATTGATAGGCCACTCTATAAATAAATAGAATGATTTGAACAAAGTCAAGGACCAAGCTAAAATGCGCACAAATGATCAGGGACTAAACCAGAAAATAATTCCATAGCCCAAAACGCAGTGTTCAAGTTGGGCCGAATTGAAACAACGCATGAATTCTCGAGATTAATAAAAGAACAAAGAAAATGTACGTAGGATCAAATCAAATAACGGCATAGAAAAGAGGGACCAAACACACAAATATCCTTTCACCACAAAAAATGGGCGGATCCTGAGGATATCGGGTCGGGTTGAATCGGGTCGTCAAATACGACACTGTTTTAAGGCCACTGAAATAGACCCTAAACGGTACTATTTCTCACATCCTAAATAAACCAAAAATAAAGCTTAATCACAGATCATTCGTTCATTTTAACCACAGAAAAAGAAACCTAATACTCTTCTAAACCCTTCCTAAATTGGCCGCCTTAAAACCGAAAGTCAATGACCATCCGATTGCCATGCACTTCAAAAATCAACAATGGCGTTGGATGAAGGCCGCATGTAGTCCCCTTGAACGGACGCCTTTACATCACTGAAAACGGTGACTAGCGGAGCCAGAAGGTGTCCTTAAGACACACAAAAGCTAGCAACCATGGCCTTGAAATTCACCTTGCCTTGATTGTGGCAAAGAAGGTAGATTTCGACTCAAGGTAAGCCTCTCCCCCTTTGCTTTACTTACACATAAAAAAAAGAAAAAGGAAAATTAAAAAAAATAAATCCCCAGCCAACAGAATAAGATCTAAAATTTTAAAGAAATTTGAATCGAAGAATCACCTTTCTGAAATCTGATTTTTCTTTTGTATTTTTGTATGCGTGAACACGTGAAGAAGTTACTATCATTTTTTTTGTTTGACTTTTATAGCTGAAAAACTAAAAGAAAATAAAAAATACAATATTATCCTATTTCTTTTGCTGTGCTATGTTTTCATCCATTTCGCAGGTACGTAGGCCAGCTGTGGAGTACGGAGGGCGAGTGACGTGGAGAGGCGCGACGCGCGTGTGGGGTGACTATTGCGGTGCTGGAAAGTTTTAAGGTTCTGAAACCCTAATCCGACTTTGGGTCCTCCAGTCCTATCCAGCATCGGGCCTAGGGAATTAGGATCCTATTTTTGGGCCTCGGTTTAGTTTAAGATTAGGCCCATTTAGGTTAATAGGTGTGCTGATTGGTGTTTTGGACTGCTATTGTAAATGGGCCTTTATTATTTTTTTGGAGTTTGTTTAGTTGTAATGGACTGGACATTTATTGGGTTTTTATTAATTTGGTTTTTTAATGGTTAATTGGGCCCCGGGCAAATTTGGGATCTTACAGTTGCCCTCTTTGCTCATTGTCATGTAACGGGAATGAAGCAAAGACTTGAAAGAGGGCCAAATTTGTCTGGTCTTGTAAGATCTTGGCTTCTTGGCACTTCTTTTCTTCAAGTAGCCCCATTCCATCCCACTGCGTCTTCAGGGGTATAGGAAATAGTGCTTCTACCCACTCTGATGTAATTTTAGGGAGAAGAGATTTGTAACCTCAATCTTCTCTATTGAAATTCAAAGAAATAAGGGTTGATCCTCAATGTAACTCAGGGGTAAGAGATTTGTAGCCTCAACCAACTCCACTGAAACTTCGAGGAGATAAGAATTCAGGGAGAAGAGATTCGTAACCTCAATCTTCTCGGCTGAAACTTAAATGAAATAAGGGTTGATCTTCATTGTAAACTCAGGGAGAAGGGATTTGTAGCCTCAACCTACTCAACTAGAACTTCGAGGAGATAAAAATTCGGGGAGAAGAGATTCGTAGTTTCCATCCTCTCTACTGAAACTTCAAGAAAATAAGGATTGATCCTCAATGTAATCTCATGGAGGCGGATTTGTAATTTCAACCTACTCCATTGGAACTTCGAAGAAATAAGAATTTAGGGAGAAGAGATTCGTAGTTTCCATCTTCTCTACTGAAACCTCAAGGAAATAAGGATTGATCCTCAATGTAATCTTAGGGAAGCGGGATTTGTAATTTCAACCTACTCCGTTGAAACTTCGAGGAAATAAGAATTTAGGGAGAAGAGACTCGTAGTTTCCATCTTCTCTGCTGAAACTTTAAGGAAATAAGGATTGATCCTTAATGTAATCTCAAGGAGGCGGGATTTGTAATTTCAACCTACTCTCTGGAACTTCGAGGAAATAAGAATTTAGGGAGAAGAGATTCGTAGTTTCAATCTTCTCTGCTAAAACTTTAAAGAAATAAGAATTGGTAATTTCAACCTACTCCATTGTAACTTTAAGAAGACGAGGTTGGTGGATTAAATCTACTTCGCTGCTTCATGGAGATGAGATTCGACGTCTTCGATCTACTCCATACTACACCAAAACAGACTTTTAGCTACATTTTTTTTAACTTTTAGCGGCGTTTATAAGTACCACTAATAGTATTTGCGGCGCTTTTCAAAGTGCCGCAAAAAACGCTGCTAAAGAAAGCGCCGCAAACTTTAGCGACGTTTTGGGAAAAATGCCGCAAAAGTTCAGACTTTTAGCGGCGCTTTTATCACAAACACCACTAAAAGTACTGACTTTTAGCGGCACTTTTATCTCAAATGCCGCTAAAAGTCCTGACTTTTAGCACTTTTAGCGGCGTTTTCGATAAAAGCGTCACTAAAAGTCAGGACTTTTAGCGGCACTTTTGCCACAAACGTCGTTAATTTGCACAGAGTTGCAATGCTCATTTTCTGCAATATCCTACCCTTCTTGCATTAAACCAATCAAAAAACCGCAGCAGTTGCATATAATTTCAACTCAAAACAACAAATACAACATTTAAATCTCACCAAAAGCATTAAATCTAAACGATACTTCAAATTTAATAAAAGATATATGATATAAATTAATAAATAAAGTATAATTGAAACAATTCTTACAATAATGTTAAATGTAACAATGTTAAAAATAATATTACAAAGAGAAACTAAGGGACTAAGATGGCAGCTTCTGCGACTGCTAAAACATCTGCATCATCTACTGAAGCTGTAGTTGGAGGTCATCGTATTTTTTGCTCTGCTCTGCCTCCCTCGCTGCCACCGCTGCCTCCCTCGCTATTGCATCCGCTTGAAGTTCTTCATATTTTCTTTCAACCTCAGCAATTTGCTGAACTGTGCTCGCTTGCATCTGAGATATTTGGTCTTTTAACCTCTGAACTTTAGCTTGCGATTGAGTATCGAGAGGCATGTACCGTTGGGAGCCGGATCCAAAATATTGGGTCGGGGTAACACCAAATCCTTGAAACCAGACCCGACCATACCTTTCAGGACCCAAAACATCAGTAATAAAAAAAAGCAAATGTATCATATAAATGAAGCCAAAAAAAGCAAATGTAGCATAAAAATTTTGACCATACCTTTCAGGACCCAAAACATCGGTAATAATTCTGTTATCGATATCATCAAGATTAACAGAACTATCACTCAAGCAATTGCCTCATCATCGTGCCTTCTTTTCCTTTAGTTTCTCCTAATAAATCAATGAAAAAGTTAGAAACGAAATATATACGATAAGAATGAATGCAACATAACATTATTAATTTAAAACTAGTAACGAATAATTAAACTATTATAAGTAAACATTATAATATTAAGTAAATATACCATAATCTCTCCAGCTTCGGATGTCATCGGAGACCCATCCTTCTTCCTATGTGTAATGTCAAAAAGTTGAACGCGTCCAACTTTTTGACCGGTGGAGACTTCCTACAGTGTAGTAGTAAAAATATAATTTAATAGTATAAAGTTACTAATATTTAACAGAATTAATAAATTATCATACCTCGGAATCAGCTACAGAAGCAAAACTTTTGGACCTTGCCATGTGCGTGAATGTTTGTTTCTGCCTGCTGCTCGTTCCAACACGCTCACTGTCCTACATAATGAAATTATTATTACGTATATAGTAAATACAATAAACCGAAAAATTTATAAGAGTTTACAACTAGGTAATACCTCTCCTTTCTTTGAGTTCCAAAATCTAACCACATCTTCCCATTGATACCTCAACATTCCCGGCGGGACATTTCGCAATTTATCCTTGAGGCTGATTTCTTTCTTAAAATAATTTTTTTCAGTGTGCTTTTATGGTCTCTCCATTTTTTTCCTAGTGTCTTCTTTATATAGTCATCAAAGACCTCCAAAGCAAATCTCTCCTAAAAAAACTTAAGTTTAGAAAGTAAATATAAATTAAACTTCAACCAAAGTATTATAAATTACATTCACGTTTTGTTACCTTAACGTTATCGAGAGCTTGTTTTTTGTTTGCATCAGGCATGTGATGCCATGACTCGTAATTGATGGGCAACATATTTGCATTCCGTGCAATAATGCCCAGATAGCCTACTAGAAGTCGAACTTCAGGGCCAATAGGCCGGCCATGAGTGTTTCTCCTTACTTCACACGCTCGACGTGATTTAATTCATATAAGTCTTTAAACAGGGTACGTCCAAGACCTCTGCGCGTCCCACCAGTCTCAATGAATAATGACATATTATTATTTTATTAAAATTGAAAAATTAATCAATACTTAAAGTCAACATGCATGTAAAATAAACTTAACTTACTTTGTAATTCTGTAGGCTCATCATTTATGTCAGGCACACTCGAGGATCCAACTATTGTTTGCTGTTTGCTATTGTCCTCTTAGAATTTACAATATTTAAATCTCGCTATCTTCTTCTACTCATTTTTCCTACAATACACATAAAATAGTTAAAATTTTAGTAACAAATGACAATAATAATGGTACATATAAAATAGTTAAATTATATAAAATGACCAAGATTAAAATTATAATATTACATATAAATAAATAAAAATCGTAAAATCTTACTACATCATAATTCGTAAATATCTTCGTCCACGTCTTGATGAACCCATTGAAATTGTGTACTAGTACTAGGGATATTTTCATTTAGGTTTTGTTCTGGAAAAGGCAAAGTTTCTGATCTTTCGACGATTTCATAGGGATATTTTCATTTAGGTTTTGTTCTGGAAAAGGCAAAGTTTTTGATCTTTCGACGATTTCATCTCTACTACTTTCATTGCCCATGTCGAACAAGTCCCTAGAGGTGTTTCAAAGTATAATGTACCAACCCTCATCAGTTGGATCTTTCGAGTAAAAAACTTGTTTTACTTGAGAAGAAAACACATACGGCTCGTCTATCAGTTGTTCTCGGTGTGAATCAATCGAGAGAAATTCCCCATTGTAAAACCATATTGATCGTTTTTAATTCCACGAGTCTATTCACATCAGCCCAATCACCTCAAAATAAGACAACTTTCCATTTGCCATAATAATCCAACTCAATGATGTCAGTAATAAGTCCGTAATACTCCAGATTCCCCTCTACTGGATATTGTCCCTAGCACTAGCGTAACTTGTAATTGAAGAATTAACAACAATTCCACAATTTTGGGTTCTCCTCAATCTCTCGCGATACCTTGTATGAAATCTGTATCCGTTGATGAGGAAGGCACTATATCTTTTCACTATTCTGTTTGGACCTTGTGAAAGCCATTTAACTTCGTCATTTACTTCATTCCAACTCCAAACCTATTGAATCGAAAGTAAATTGAGTAATTATAAATGTTACGATAAAACATTATTACTTGTCAATGAAAACTTCAATTGCATATCGTTTGGCTTAACCATTCATGAAATGATTCTGTGAACAACTTATTAATTTCTCATCGAGGTAATCTTCGGGACCATGAACGAGCTCTCAATATTTGTTTGTACTCACTATGTTTAAAAAAGGGTTACTTTGTTAGAAGACAAACAAATTATAATTGATAAGTATTTATCAAATTCTAGAACTTACTTGCATCATGGTTCCATTGAATAGTGATGAAAAAGAACGTATCGATGTGCTAGGACCCATGATATATCGTCTAATTCTATAATTTTGACTTTGCCTATCGGTTCTCCAAAACTTTGAAATAAATAAGTTTCGACCAAGTTATGATCTGTGAGCCCAGCATTTCTACTTGGTTTGTTTATTCTTGTCTTGACATCTTCCAAATACCTCGAATAGAAAGTCATACATTCCTCTTCCAAGTAGCCTTCGGCAATTGATCCTTCTGGATAACGTTTATTGTGGCAGTAAGACTTCAATTTGGATAGGAACCTAAACACGGTATAGAACATTATCAAAAGTTGCAACTAAAGGCATTTAGGTGAATGAAGGAATAATTTACAAATAAAGTAAGACCTTTTAATGGGATACATCCATCGATAGAAAATGGGTCCACCAAGTATTGCTTCACGAGGGAGATGAATTAACAAGTGCACCATAATTGTGAAGAAGGAAGGCGGGAAGATCTTCTCCAGATTGCATAAAGTCAATGCGGCTCGATCTTGTAGTGTCTCAAGTTCTTGAACGTCCAAAACTTTGCCACAAATGCCTTTCATTATATTGGACAGTTCAATTACACAAGATGTCACCTTTTTCGAAAAAGGTATGTCACTGCAGAAACCGTTCGAAAAATATTTTAACTTAAGGTAAAAACATAAAAATTTATTGTCTTTAGAACAACATTTTATATTTAAAATACTAAGAAGAAATTTGATTAGTACAAAATATCCGGGTTTAAATTTTAATAAATATTTTAAACATAATAAAATGCTCAAATACTTTAACTGGGCCTTATTACAATAAATAATTAAACAAAAGTACTTAATAATATACTGATTTAAATAAATAAAACGTCTTCTGCATGGGCCACCTCGTATCCACTCCAACCCGATCCGAGCATCGCACATCACCTGTAAGGTTTGATAAAAATTGGGTGAGTCTAACAGACTCAGTGTGTAATTATTCTACTGAATTCCACCCGCATGTCAAACCATGTATTAACCCATATAACAGATATTAATGCAACTTATTCACATGCTTTCATTTATTGGGCTTGACCCATATCCATATCACATCCATATAATAGTGTAATTAACCACATATTTCCATATACTGGGCTTGGCCCATTACCACATTAATCCACACCACATACTGGGCTTGGCCCATTTTCACATTAATCCACATACCATATTGGGCTTGGCCCATTTGCACATTTGTTCATATCACATGTTGGGCTTGGCCCCATTTTCACATATATTCATATCACATGTTGGGCTTGGCCCCATTTTCACATATATTCACATACAAAATTATGCAATTATGAAGCCCAACCCAGCCTAGGGTCCATCCTCTACACACCCCCGTATCCAGCCTACCACACACCAGGGGATTATTAAATCACCCTCCCCTTTTTACTCCAATAAGGCAACAAATGCCGTCCACACGAACTTAATCGCAAATAATCCACAACGCGACCTTAGTCGATGTCAATCCACGATGTAGCCGAAGCTATCATCAAAACCACGATGAGCACAAAGCCATTAATAACCATGATATGGCACATAGCCTATATCAATCACGATGAGGAACAGAGCCGTTCATCAAACCACGTACTCGAAGTACACCCTATCCTTCTTTCATGTCCCACCCATGTACATGCAACATAAAATAGTGCCATGATGATAATGCATGTACATGTTATTTAGCATATTATCACATATTCATAACAATAGCCACATTTCATCAGATTTGGTACTTACCGGATTATTGACATACCCCTTGAGGGTATCCATATCATAATTTCCACTGCACTAGTTAGCACATTCATAACACACACAGATATCACATACAATTATAAACCCAAAAAACGGTAGGCTAACTACACACCTGACTATTTAGCGAAATCCTTAGCTACTTGAATTTAACATGATCCCAGAACTTCCTTATGCTTGTCGATATCCTCCTTACTTATTTAAATCCTGAATACTTGCTCTACTTCTGTCGACTTGCCCCCTAATTAACCATAATACAAATCAGTCACATTTAAACCCAAATATGGCCTATGGCCGAATAACACAAGCCTCCTTACCTTACTAAACTAAATCCCGAATCACCACTTGCTCCTTGAATAGTCGAAATCCCTGCTTAGCAACCATTAGAATCGGCTTAGCACATGAAAACTCTAAAGATAGCCCTTGGCCGAATGCCTTATTGGCCTACCTTGAAGAATCAAAACTAATTACCAAAGGAGAATTCACTTACCACTATTACACGTTTGCTTTGAAGAGCCTAAAGTAAGTAGTCGACAGCACCCTCCTTTAAAGATTCGGCTTAGAGCACAACAATGATGGTTCGGCCCTTAAATGGAGAAGAGGAAAACACAACAATGGAGAGGGTTTTATGCTTGGAGATTTCGGCAACAAAGAACAATGACAGAGAGGTTTTAGCTTTTGTGACTTGCGGCAAAACAAAGAGAATAGACACTTTAAGCTTCGGTTATGGCTTCAAAGAAATAGAAATAGATTTGGTGTTGGATGAAAGAAAAGAATGAGAGGTGTGAGTGGGAAGAAATTCGGCACAAAGAAATTTAAAGAAAAATATATCAAAGATGATTACTCCCCCTTATAAAGAATTCGGCTACTATATCCTTGCTATTATCAAACTCTTTGATAATCTCCTCTATTATCTCCTTAACAAATAAAATAAATTAATCCAACATTAATTCCTTATCAACCTCCTATATTATCTCTTATCACCTATTTAAACCAAAATAAATAAATAAATCCATATTTATCTACGCTTCATCTTGCACAAAATAATTAAATCAACAATTATCCTACTTGAATAAATAAAACAACAATTATCTATTATCTACCAACTTAAAATAAATCAACCTTTAATATATATCCTAGCCGAATAAAACAAGCTTAATCCTCATCCAATTAAAAGTCCAATTGCCATCCAAACTCTTCTCACCTTTCTTACTTGACGCCAAAGCAAAATAAAAACACTTCCCTTGCTGCTAACAAGACTCGAACATGAGACCTAGAGCCCTTTTGACGCAAGCTGCAGGTAACGCCCCAAGCCACTTTGCCAAGGCGCTGTTGATGACATGTTTCACCCAGAATTTCTTTTAAAACCTCTTTCCCTAGCTCCCCCTTGTCTTAATGCCAAAAGCAAAATAAAAACACGCCTCCCTGCTGACAACAAGACTCGAACCAAAGCCCTTGCCTACAGCACACGGCGTTATCACCAAGGCCTTAAGTAGTGCCTTGCAGCCACTTTACCAAGGCCTATCTTATGCCAAAAACGCCTACAATTTTTCCCTTAAGGCCTCCCTAGCCCAACTTCCCTTCTTGACGCAAAAATACAAGCCCATTGCTTCCCACGTTGCTCGAACCTTCACCCCCTGAAGCTCTCTTTTGACGCAAGCCTCCCTGCTCCTTAGGTGGCGTCCCAAGCCACTTTACCACACGGCTACTTGTGTCCTAAACTCCCTAAAACTTTTCTTAAGGCCTCTTCAGCCCAGCTCCCCTTTTAACTTAAAATCCAATTATTTTTCCCAAAGCTTTCACCTTCATCCTAGAGTTCTAAAAACTCTTAAAACACACTCAACCACACTTAAAGCCTACTAACACTAGAGTTATACTCCAAACGCATAACCCCTAATTTAGGATATTAGATACAACACCGCATAGCAACTGGCAGTAAGTCTTGCATCAAGATGTGATAGTCATGCGATTTTAAGCCATATAGTCTTTGATCTTTAAGACTCACACATTGGGATATATTTGATGCATAAGCATTCGGGACCTTTATATCCTTCAACACCATACAGAACACTTCTTTCTCCATCTTCGACATTGAAAAAATAGCAGGCGGCAACCAATTTTTATATTCGAAAGTGCTTGGGGATAAAGCTCACGTCGAATTTCCATGTGGACTAAATCAAGTCGACTCTGAAGATTGTCTTTCAATTTTTCAATCGACATTCAAAATAGTCTCAATGATGTTCTCGCAAACATTTTTCTCAATGTGCATGACATCAAGATTATGGCGTAATATCTGATGCTCCCAAAAAGGCAACTCAAAAATAATACTTCTTTTTTTCCACAAGTCCTCTTCATTAGGATCATCCTCTTCGTCAGATGTATCATCAGATTCATCCCTTGATCTTCTATTTCTTTGCGGGTTGGCCAGTTGATTCATATTCTCATAAATGAAATTTATATCTTTCAACATGAACAATATTTCAAATCCATCGGTCTGCAAAGGAGCTTCTCGAACTCTTGAAGAATTAAATTGAGCACTCTGATATCTAAATCTATGATTTTTCGGTAACCACCGACGATGCCCCATGTAAGAGAACTTCTTCCCATTATATAACCATTGTGAACATGTCTGCGTAGCACAACAAGGACAAGCATAACGTCCCCTGGTACTCCAACCAGATAAATTAGCATAAGCCGGGAAGTCATTAATAGTCCACATCAAAGTTGCACATAAGTTAAAGCTCTCTTTTCTCATTGCATCGTATATCTCAACACCAACCCATAGTTGTTTTAACTCTTCAACAAGTTGCTACAAATATATGTCAATATCATTCCCGGGCCCTTTCTCTCCAGGTATAATCATAGATAAGATAAAGGATGATTGTTTCATGTAAACCCATGGAGGTAAATTGTAAGGAACAAGCACCACCGGCCAAGTACTATATGTTGTGCTCATGAGTTTGTAAGAGTTAAATCCATCAGATGCTAGCCCAAGCCTCACACTCCGAGGATCGCTTGTAAAGTTTGAAAATTTTGAGTCAAATGATTTCCAAGCTAAAGAATCTGTAGGATGCCTTAATAATCCATCACCGGTTCGTCCATCATGGTGCCATGTCATTGACTCGACTATCTTCGATGACATGAAAAGCCTTTGAAGCCTTGGTATTAGCAGAAAATAAAGCAAAATCTTAACCGGTTGCTTCCTTGACTGTGTATCGTGTTCATCCTCGTTACCATCTTTTACATTTCTATTAATCCAACGGGATTGACCGCATACATGACAGCACTGTTGGTTTATCTAGTCGCCCCAATACAACATGCAGTCATTTCGACAACTATGAATTTTGTTGTAGCCAAGGCCCAAATCCTTTATCAGTTTCTTCATGTCTTTGGACGATTGAGGGATTTTTGCAAACGGGAACATTTCTTGTAGAAACTCTAACAGCATTGTCAACGAGTTTTTGGTCTATCCTCCCAAACATTTCAAGTGAAAAAGACGAATATAGAAAAATAGTTTGGAAAATTTTGATCCCTCATACAGTTCTTCATTCATTTCACCAAGTAACGTGTAGAACCTCGCCACTGCTTCATTTGGCTGTTCAACAGGTACACTTTTTCCCCCTTGGATGAAAGTATTTCCACCAAAATTATAATCATCGGTTGCACCCAAGTCAGGCGGAAATGACCCAAAACCATCACTGCGCATATTAAAAGCATCCTGCAACATGCCTTTCATGTTATCATCTCTAACATTCTGATTGTATGCACTATGAGGATAACCCAAATTCATCGATGAAGATGCTCCACTAGATGTACACTATCCATGAAAAATACATTTTTTGTACCCCGGACAAAGCCATCAACAACTAGATGTTCGTAGACAACTTCACGATAATGCCAATTGATATTGCAACACTTATTACACGGGCAAAGAATCATATTCTCTTGGCTTGCATTTTGAAATACAAAATTCAAAAAAGTTTCTACTCCATTTCGATAGCCGTTGCTTACCCTTGACAAATTCATCCAAGTCCTATCCATTTCGTAGTTGTTGAAGTCTAAAGTTGACAATAAATTACACGGCTAAATTGTTAATTGACAAGAATTTGATTTTTAAAACAAATTTTTTTTAAGATTCATCATACGTTGCATTGTTACACCTAGGGAGGATCCATTATATCTAACAGTGAGATATAAGGCAACCCGTCAGGTTTCCAGCCTATATACTTTGAATCCTTTTTTTATCTATATAAGTATTATGTAAGTTATGTATTATGTAAGTTATGTAAGTTATGTATTATGTAAGTTAAATAATTTGATGAAAGCTATTAAAATTATGTAAGTTATGAAAGTTGATCTTAAAATTAAGTAAGTTATGTATTCTTTAAGATTCATCATATGTGGCATTGTTACACCCAGGGAGGATCCATTATATCTAATAGTGAGATATAAGGCAACCCGTCAGGTTTCCAGCCTATATACTTTGAAACTTTTTTATCTATACAAGTATTATGTAAGTTATGTATTATGTAAGTTATGTAAGTTATGTATTATGTAAGTTAAATAATTTGATGAAAGCTATTAAAATTATGTAAGTTATGAAAGTTGATCTTAAAATTAAGTAAGTTATGTATTCTTTAAGATTCATCATACGTGGCATTGTTATACCTGGGAGGATCCATTATATCTAATAAATGAGATATAAGACAACCCATCGAGTTTCTGTGCTATATACTTTGAATCTTTTTTTTTTATCTATACAAGTATTATGTAAGTTATGTATTATGTAAGTTATGTAAGTTATGTATTATGTAAGTTAAATAATTTGATGAAAGCTATTAAAATTATGTAAGTTATGTATTATGTAAGTTAAATAATTTTATGTAAGTTATGTATTATGTATTATGTAAGTTAAATTAAAATCGAGAATCGAGAATCAGTTGAGGTGTGAACATATATGGCATGCATGTAAATAACATATTTTATAACATATTTTAACAATTCACTTTTATTTTTGTTTATGTTATTTTTTATATCGTACCGTACCTTAAATTTAAAAAAAATAATACACGGGAGCTTGTAAATAATCCAAGCGGTATGATTAGATAGCAATTTGGAGTTGTTCAAACATTATTAATAATAAACAGCAATAATAAACATCAATTTAGATAGAAATTATTTAAGATTCATCATACGTGGCATTGTTACACCTGGGGAGGATCCGTTATATCTTACAGTGAGATATAAGGCAACTCGCTAGGTTTCTAGCCTATATACTTTCAATCTTTTTTTGTTTGGACAGTAATAGAACAAACAACATATATAACAACCAAGCAGGATAATAAACCACAATTTGGATAGCAATTTGGACAAATTCATCATGATATAACTGTTACTGATCTGAATTTTGAACTAAAACATACCTTAATAATTTCAAGAAGATGGTCTACTCCACTCTCACCAAGAAACATGGGCTGCAGTCAGAAATACAAAAGATTAATAATCTTGACTAACAATTGGATATCTAATGTTATTCTATCAAATGAATATAGATCAGCAAAATGAATATAAATAAGATTAATATTGATTTCATACATGTTAAGTTATTAGCAGCAAATCCAATCCGACAATAGCAGGAGCAGTAGGAAGCAGTAACTGAAATACAAACAACACATGAATTAACAAATGCTATTGATTAATTACAAAATGCTATTAATAAAAACTAATACTCACATTCTTTAATAGAAAGAAAAATAGTCAATTCAGTGGTCGATTTAAGTCCTCTTCAATTCTACTCACTTTCAAAGTACGAATACCTTTCTCAATACAATCTGTAACAAATACATATAAAATTTATTAAAACAAAAAGTCTATTCACATACATTATTAAACACTAGTATGAAATTTTATACAAATAAAAACTTTCAGACCTTAAGTTTTTATGTGTTTACATTATAGTAGTATCATATATTACTATAAATTTAATTTTTATGTATTATAAATTAGATAATATAAATCATTACAAATTTAAAAAATGGATTGGGCCGAGCCAAGTTCAGACCTTGAATGTTCAAGCCCGAGCCCTAACCATATTTAAAACTAGGTTAATTTGTTTTGCCCAATTCTATTTTTCAAGCCTTAAGTCTATTAAAATATATACTTATATGTAAATATAAAATAATTAATTAATTTAATTAAATGATTATATTTTATTTTAGTTTAGAAAAAGTAAAATTGAACAAAAATATTATTATTATTTTTGTATAATCCATGTTTGATTTAAGGTTTATATCTGATATATGGAGACATAAATCAAATTATCAAAAAAATACGAAACTCGGCTTCATAATATGAGCCAAGCTTGAGTTGAAATTATCAAAACGGCTGTGTTTGGACATTCTAATACACTCAAATGGCTTATGCACCGAATCAATTTTTTTATTATTTTTAATCAGCAATAAAAATATCAATTTAACTATAAAACAAATTATGAAAAAGGCACCTCAGATAATAAGGAAATTAAGCACACTTTCTACAAACCAAACACGTAAAGTAACTGAGCATAATTCAGGGAATTTATCTTAAAACAAACTGAAACTAAAGAAATATAACTCAATTGAATACCTTGACAAGCTTATTACATAAACGTGTAAAAACATGCATATATTATCGATATCTCTCTACACCCAATGAACTCTGTATGTTATCCGTATTGCAATCTTTAATTGAAGGACCAATCAGTTTACCCTTTTGTTAGAATTCAACAATTAAACAATCAAAAAGTTTAATTAGTATTTATAATTAGAAGAGCTCTATAAACTCACCAGGGCTTGTAAATTTTCAAATCTTTTTACCAAATCAGTACTCCTGGGAAGAGAAGTTTGTGGCCAGGAAGATATTATAAGAGTTTCTCTCCGATTGAGAAGTGCCTGAAGATAAATAAAGTAAAAGAAAAATCCACGATTACATCTGCGAGAAAGCCTTAGGGGATGCCTAAAACAATAAAAGAAAAGAAAAATTATCATTTCTTGTATGCGATAAAAACGGACATATAATGGAAAAATAACTACGACTAATCGTAGTAAAAATTATACTAGTATTTTTTGCAAAAACATACGACCATGACAGTATTTCATGTATGTGTCAACAAGACATACCGATCCAACTTACAATAGAATTCTAGTAATGATAAAATAAAATAACACACACTATCCACCAAATTAATTTTACAACTTTAGCCTTAGAAAAAGGGCATTATGTGCTATATAACAATAGCATAAAATTCATTACTTTTCGTTTCCATGATATGTAAATGGCATAAAATCCAGGACCTTAATGGCATAAAACAATAGAACTACGTTCTATTAGCGTAAAGCGTAAAATGGGAAAAATTAACGACAACCCAATATCAGTAAGTGGCAGAAAAACAAAAAGTTAACTTCAAAAACAATGACCAAGTAAAAACTATACCTATTTCAAAGATAAAGCTTCCTATAGAGAAAAATCGAAGGTGTTGTTTGGTGATAGAGGCTATTCATCATATGAAGAAGAACGAAAGGTGGGGCTTTAAATCCTTATCTTCGGTCAATAAAGGCAACAAGAAGAGGGTGAATAAAGCAGCAGCGAAGGGTTACGATCTGTAGTAGCAGAAAGTTGGAAAGAAGAAGGATTAAAGAAGAAAACTGTAGCACTAGAAAAAAACACGAAATAAATACCTAGGTAGATTAAAGAAGAAAACTAGTGGCGCAAGAGGCTGTTCTCAACGATTTCCTTAACGGCGGAGGAGAGATCACCGGAGCAGATTCTACCAGTTAGGGATTTTGGGTAATTTTTGAGAGGAAAATAGTAACCTTAGGGATTTAGGGATTCAGGGTAATTCCATTTGGTGAACACAATAAGGGATTTCAGGGCTTTGAATGGGGATAAAACTGAGCACACAAAAACGGCGCCGTTTTCGTCAAAAGCAAAATACATTTTGCGGCGTTTTTATAATAGCGACACTAAAGACTGACATTTAGCAGCGTTTATCAAGTAGAGCCATTAAACCTTTTGCATTTAAAAAAATGACGTCGTCCAGGTTATAAGGGATTTTCGGATGGATGAAAAAATGACATCGTTTAAACGGTAAAGTTTGCGGCGCTTTTTAAAAACGCCACTAATGCCCGATCTTTTGTGGCGGTTTCAGTAAAAACGCCGCTAATGCCACAACAAACACAACTGAAACGACATCGTTTTCGCTAAAGTGGTAAGTTTTTTGCGGCATTTTTTCTCAAAAACGCCACTAATGTCTTTCATATTAATAAATTTTAACAGTTTAATTTTGCTTTGTTTCAAACAATATACCTTATTTGTAAAAAAAAAAATAGTATTTTACAATGAAATTATTTTTAACTTGGCCAATAGAATTAATTTTTTTTTAAAATTGAGTATTAAGCAATCTAGTTTAATATATGATCTCTTTTACATTTAAATAATTAAAACTATAATGATAATTTAATATAGTAATATTAATATTATCTTTTGGCATTTATATAAGAAATTATTTAATATATAAATTTAAAATAAATCAGTCATATATATACCCGTATATCTTTATTATTATTTTAAATAATTGTATTTTCATTTTTACTTTTTAACATATATTTTCTATGTTATTTGTTTCAATTTTTTTCTATGTGTTATTAATTTTTGTAAAGATTTTAAATATTAAATTAAAAACATTATGTTTTAATTAATATAATTAAACTAGTTAAATTATAAATAGAATAGGCTAGATGAAAGAGTGCTTGACTTTTATTTCAATTTTATATTTAATTATTATATAATTCATATAAATTTTAAATAAATAATTTTTAAACTTTGATCAATATTTAAAACAGGTAAGTTTGAAATTTAAAACAAAGAATAAAAACATATTTTGCGCTTTTTTTTTAAAGTGCCATTAAAAACAGGATGAAAACGTTTTTCTAAGTGTCATTATTTTTTGATTAAAATAATTTATATTTTAATCAATATAATTTATATTTTAATTAAGATAAAATATTTATATTTTATATATTCAATTAAAATAAATTGTTTTAATTAACATTACTAGTTAGGGTTTAAGGGTTTCAATAAAGCAAAATTTCTTAAGGGTTTAGTTATCAATTTGTAACATACTTTTCATAATTAATTAAGTCAGATAATTTCAAATAGCAAAATAAAATTAAATTCAAAACAAAAATAAGAAAAAACGAAAACTAAATCGAATAAAATCGAAACGAGTGTCGATTACCCTAAATGAAAATAGAATTGTTGCTCAACATTTAGCGGCGTTTAAGGTTAGTGTTTAATGGTTAATGGTTTAGTGTTTGTAGTTTAGGGGTTTATGGTCGAGTGTTTAGAGCTATGATTTAGGGTTTAGAATTTAGATATATGGTTTATAATTTAGGGTTTTGACTGTTTAAGGTTTAAAGTTTAGGGTTTAATGATAAACAGATGCACAATCAGATTTTGTTAGGGGCTAAAATTAATTTGTAAGTAAAAATTGCAATCTCACCATTTTATAGCATATATTTTTATAATTTTTTAATGATTAAATCAAATTTGATATTCTATCTTCATTCGTTATACCCTAAACCCTAAACCTGTAAACCTTAAACCTTACACCCATAAACCCATAAACTCATAAATTCTAGCCATAACCCTAATCCTAAGACTAACCGTAAACCATAAACTGATAAATTCCACTAAATCTTGAAATGCTGAACTCGAAACCCTAGTCAGCCCATACAAACTACTAAACCCTTAATTATTTAGATAAATTGTGAATAATATATATTCTTTCAATATTTCAGGAAATTTAAATAACATTTTCAATTTACTAAATAATTTTGTTTCTCAACCACAAAACGTCGTCATATTGATTAACATATTTGTGGTTTTTATTCAAAAGACCTTTAGCAGCGTTTTTACAAAAGTGTCGCTATTGCTCAGACCTTTAGCGGCATTTTTACAAAGTGCCGCTATTGCTTAGACCTTTAGCGGTGTTTTTACAAAAGCGCCGCTATTGCTCAGACCTTTAGCGGCGTTTTCATAAAAGCGCCGCTATTGCTCTGACCTTTAGCGGCGTTTTTACAAAAGCGCCGCTATTACTCAGACCTTTAGCAGTGATTTTACAAAAGCGCCGCTACTACTCAGACCTTTAGCGGCGTTTTTCAAAAGCGCCACTATTGCTCAGACCTTTAGCGACGTTTTACAGAAAACTCGAGAAAACAAATATATCTTGCTCAACAGATCTGCCCCACTGTAATTTCAAGGTTCATCTTGTTGTGACTTAGGGGTATAGGATCTGAATCTTTTCCCATCTATACCACTATAACTCAAGGATATAGAATTTGTTTCATCTTCAATCCAACCTGTTGCAACTTTGAGGTATAGGATTTGTATAATCCTCAATCAATTTAATCTGTTACACCATTCGCTGGGTGTAATGACCAGATGTATATGCCTGATATTTGCATGAATGCAGAGTATCATTTTTCTTTTCCCGAGAACGATCCCCTTGTACACTTGGGTCGACATTACTCGTTATTTGTCGAGGTTGTATCACTGATGCAATGTTTTTTTTGTTCAACCAATAAAAAGTCCAAAGAGATAATCATATTTCTCCAATATCTCCAAACCTTAGGCTTGGTGAGTTCTAAACAACAGTCATGTTTCAGGTTCTTATATTATTTAAAAGCTTCCAAAGTAATATGCAAAACTCCTTTCGTGGAAGTATTATTAGTCCACTAACCATTATTTCAATGCAAAATGCTTGAAAAAGATCATAACAATGGACAAAAAGGAAATGAATTAGGAGCATAGCTAACAAATAAGTTAAGCCAAGATAAAAAAATGCAATCAAGAAGGAAATTTATTGGTAGTGTATAAAATAATTAAAGATAGCAAATTTAGAATGGGTGAGGTGGAAACTAGGTGCCCTTGATATCGTAGCCTGAGCTTCTCTGCTCGAACTTCTTGAGGACCATTTTAAGCTTAATATATGTTTAGGGGATCCGGAGTACTTTGTCGATGCCCTAAGACGTAGCATACTTTTTCATTGTTAATTCAGGCATAGCAAAGACTGTTGTATGCCCCACTTTTGATCAAAATTTGATCCGCCCTTTTTGGGTTTTCAACTCAAATCCCCTTTGGTCTCAAAGTGCCCTTTACGAGTTTTCGCCTTGGCCTCTCCTTTTTTTTCTTCCCCCTTTTTTTTTGGAAAACTTTTTATTGAATCTGAATTCACCAAATTGGGCAGGTCCTTGCCATCCATCTCGGTCAATATCCATGGTTCCCCAGAATAGGCCTTCTTCGCTGCATAAGGTCCTTCCCAATTTGGCATCCACTTTCTTCTGAAGTCCCTTTTGCATGGGAAAAATCTTCTTCAAATCCCTATCATAAATTTTTTTAGGGCAAACCTTTTTTTTAAGCTCGCATCATCTGACCGTGATAGATAGCTTTTAACATTTTCTCTTCAAATTCAACTGATCATATAGGGATTAAAGCCATTTTTCCAACTTTAGTTCTGATAAAATTTGAAAAAATGGAATTTCTACTTTAATGAGTGAAACCAATGAGAAATGTGTTGCCCTAGCCAACATTCAAGAAGAATAGAAGGTAAATGGTAACTTCTCTATGCCAACCTTTACAAATCTCAGTCACTTTTCAAAAATTTTGAATGGTTTTTGGCTGCCTTTGCTGCATCGATATGGTGTCTAATCTTTGAACAGACTGTAAATTATTGACATTGTGCAATTGTGTTAGACATATTCTTTCTTGGCATTCTTTATTGCCACTTTTCTCTTCTCTTTTTTCATTCGAATTTGAATTTGAACTTGATTTTGGATTTGGATCTGGTTTTGGATTTGGATTTGAATTTGATGATTGACGACTTTGTAATTTTGGCATATGAAGCGACCTTCACCCTCTTAGTAAAGTTGTAACACCCCAAACCCGGCCCACAAGCCCTGACCGGATCTGGTATGTCACTGCAGAAAAACGGTTGGAAAATCTTTGACTTTAGAATAAAACTTGAAAATTTTGTTAACTTCTGGAGAGTGTGTCCATTAAAAATTATTTAATAATATAAGCTCGATATAAAATACGTGAATTAAAACTTTATTATAATTTATTATATTATAAATCATTTGAAGAAAATATATCTAAGTATAATATAAACTTCGATAATCGTAAATAGAATACTTTAAATAAAGGTGGCCCTTATTACATCAAATAAATACCCAAACCGATAATATGAAATAATTAAATCAAATAAACATCATCGCATAAAATTTGCTTCGCAAGAAAACTTCTTCCGCATGGCCACCTTTGTATCCACTCCAACCCGGTTCAACATCATATCACTGCGATGTTGGATAAATAATTGGGTGAGTCATACAGACTCAGTGTGTAATTAAACTATCGAATCCACCACATGCTAGCCACATAACATCTCAATTATCAAATGCAACATGTAAATATAATCATTTAGACATTACCACAATCTGGGCTTGGCCCACATTCACGTATGTTCTCATAACATACCAATCCACATTCAAGTACTGGGCTAGGCCCTTTCTCATTAATTCATCGACATCGGGCTTGGCCCATTTCCACGTATGTTCTCAAAACATACCTATCCACATGTCATATTGGGCTTGGCCTATTTCCATATCATTTCATAACGGAACAATGCAACATGAAACCCAACCCAATCCTAAGGTCCATCCGCTACACACCCCTTAACTAGCCTACCACACACCGGGGACTATCGAGTCACCTCTCCTTTTCCCTCCAAGAAGGCAACTAATGCCATCCACGATGTAGCGATAGCTAACATCAAACCACGATGGGGCACATAGCAACCCATCAAGCCACGATAAGGCACAGAGCCGATATCAATCACGATAACCACACGAACTTAATCGCTTAGATCCACAACGCGACCTCAGTCAGCGCCAATCCACGATGTAGCACAAAACTAACATCAACCACGCATCAAGTACACCCTGTCCTTCTTTCATAACCCACCCATGCACATGTAACATGATATAATGCCAATATGATGCATGTGCATGTCATTCACAAACATAGGCATACACTCATATTTAAATAAATGACAACAATATTAACAATTTGCTATTTACCTGATCAGCGTCATACCTCTTTTAGGGTATCTATTGCACTTTTACCACTGCACTTATTAGTAAGCATATAACATAAGCAGATATCACATAAAACCCGTAAACAATGGCTAACTACACACCTTATGACCAAGCTCTAAACCTTCGATCTCGACACTATCGCTAACTAAACTATGGCCACTTGCCTATAGTTTTTTGTTGTTGGCCCACACCCCGGTGGCCAATCTCGTATAGCAGAAACGGATCTCTTCTTGAACTTCGGGATGGGAGTTTTCCCTTGCCCACTTTGACTGGAACTCGCATCCATCGATGATACTTAATCAGAACCACACGATTAATTACAGCAATCAAAATCTACAAATATCGAATCTAGATCACCTATTAACATCCTTACCAAAATACTGAGATCCCAAAGGCTTCCCTTGCTTCTGTCGATTTGCCCTATACCATAATCAACATTGGTCAACACCAAAACACAACCAATGGCCTAAGGCCGAATACCCAAAGGATCACTTACCCACTTACTCGGATCCTGAAACACCAATAGTCTTAAGAAGTTGCCGAAAATCCCTGTACACAAGACCATTAGAATCGGCTAATCCCAAAACCCATGGAAAAGGCCCCTTTGGCCGAATACTTACCACCCTTACCTTGATGAGTCTAAACTCGAGACCCTCCTTTTAAGCTCCTTGGCGCAGGCCACAAGCTCTAAATGTCGACAGCACCACTCTTCACAGGTTCGGCAACAAGCTTGGATAAATAGAAGAGAAAAGATTTCGGCTTCACTACCAAATGAAATTGGAGCATTCGGCTAACACAAGGTGTTGTTATGGAATTTGAAAAGAGTTTGAGAAAGGAATGGGGGTTCGGTCAAAGTGCAAATAGGGAAGGGAAAGAAGAAAACAAAAGTATCCTTATGGGACCTTAGAGTTTCGGTCATAAGGCACAGAAAATGGAAATTGAATAGGTGACTTCTCAAAGGAAATTCGGCACCAGAGAGTGAGATGAGAGAAAGACTTTTGGCTTGGAGAACAAAAGGAGAAGATAATTTCTTAGAGGGTGCTCCCCCTATTTAAAGCATACGGCACCCCCTCCCCCCTTGAAGACCGAATGTGGCTACCCAAGGAGCCCTTTGGCCTACCACCATCCGCTTCCACTTTCAAAATCCACCTTTCTCTCCTAATTAAACTCATATTTTATCACCTAATCCTATTAAAAAACAATCCAATAGCAGCCATTATCTCTAATTTGAAACTAACTAAAATAATCCTATATTTATCTAAAATAATAAACTAACAAAACTATCCACCAGTAGAATTCAAAAATGATTAAACAACCTTGGTTTAATCCTTATCCAATGAAGCTTCCATGTGTCGTCCAACACCTTCAAATTTCTCGCCAAAAGAATAAAAAATTAAACTCCAAAACGCAACTCTCTTGGTTCAACTCGACCTTGCATCGCATTCTCTCCTCCAACGCCCTAGGCCACTCGCCACATTGACTTTCATGCCATAAAGCCTCCAACATTTATCTTTAAAGGCTTCCTACCAAGCCCATAGCCGCACATGAAAAATAAAACACGCCAAAATGTTGCTGCACCCTCGAACCAGTACCACGTCAGCCTCTAGCTCCTAAGTGCCGTGACGGAACCACTTTGCTAAGGTGTGTGCTTGTGTCAAAGACACGCCCAACTCCTTTTAAGGCCTCCTTCCTTGTAACGCCAAAACATAAAAATTAAAACCAAGTTGCTTCCTCTTTGAATCGAACCCAAGACCTTAGGCGCCACCTTCCCACACCCAAGCAGCCTCCATGCCACTCCACCAAAGACCTTCTTGTGCCATAACCTTCCAAATAAATTTCTTAAGGCCTCCAAAGCCAAGCTCCCTTTCTTAACCCTAAAATTCAAAATTTTCCTAAGTCATCCCTCATCTTCTAGGGTTCTCCAAACCCTCAAAATCCATCCAACATGACCATAAGCTCATTAAACACTGGGTTATGCTCCAAACACATAACCCCTAAACCAGGTGTTACAATTCTACCCCCCTAAAAATAATTTCGTCCCCGAAATTACTTACTAGCAGACGATCATAACTCGCGACTCTACGCTTCTGCTGCGCATTCTGATCTTAATAAATCTATACTACCTTCTAGACACAGTCTTAAGGTTCACTTCCAAAGTTCCTATACTTCACTAGCCATACTAGAACGAAATAAACTTCACATCAACAAAACAATAAAGGGTGCCCCCAAAATAAAGAACATACTTGATATCAAGTCCATGGCTGACTCGCATCCGATCTTCTAGCACCCCCGCCGGTACCATTTCTTCCATGGCTCGAACCTCGACCTCTCGTTGTCTGAGGACAATTCTTAACCAAATGGGCCTTCGACCCACACCGAAAACATTTCTTACTATTTCCCCAACATTCTCCTGAATGAATTCTCCCACACTTAACACATGAATGATTCCGTTCAGTTGGTACAAGTGCACGTACAGAATTCTCGATCCTTGGTCTTTTCTGGACATTACCAAACGATGCTGATGATCCAATACCTCTCTTATTCTCGTTCCTACTCTTCTCTCGATTTTCTCTTATAGTCTTCTTAACCTCTTCAGCGATCCGCGCTTTCTCCACTAGAATGGCGAAATCCCTTTCTCTCTGCGGAGCGATCAACTCCCGCAACTCATCTCGTAGCCCATCTTCGAATCGAACACTCTTTCGAATCAAGAGCTACGATTCCTTTGGCGATCGACTCGATCGCACAAACTCGACTTCATATTCCGCCACCGACTTATTCCTTGCACTAGATTTAGAAACACTTTCCTTTGCGAGTCCAAATAAGCGGCTCCTACATACTTTCCTTCAAACTTGGCCTTAAAGTAATCCCAATCCAATCGATCACGGTACACCTTGTTTGATGTTGAGCCACCAATTATAAGCTTCATGCAAGTAAAGTAAAGAAACAGCTCCTTCAACTTTTCTTCATTGGTGTAATCCAAATCATCCATGATTCTTTCGACTGCTTCTAGCCAATACTCTGCTACATTCGGAGCTACCCCCGACACTCCTCTAAAGATCTCGGCTCTATTCGATCTAAGCCTTTTCGACATCGACTTCGAGTTCCATTTCCTTACTAACTCCTGCTACTCATTCTAGCACTCGTAACATGGCCCGCGATACTGCGTCATCTTCTCCTGTCTGATCTTGCCCCTCTACGTCCACTGCTGGCGGCCCTTCACTTTCTGACCCATGGCCAGACCTTATCGGTTCCGATGCTGCCATTCTACCTCTATCGCGTCCCCTAGAACTCATCTCTATCGTCGCGATTTAATCTGATATAAGAAATTTTATGCATTAGAAATTTTGTTCCTCTATTTATCCACGAGCAATTTTATGAGAAGAGATTCTAGTAGGGTTCTTTCGATCACACAAGGTTTGGTTCAAGTTCACTACCTTAATATTGTGGAGTCACATTCATGTTCATAAATAGAGACACCCTCATTCAAAGGGTATCCACCCACACATTCACTATTCGGACATTTACTGCTTTCTACCCTAGGGTATTTCCGTCATTTTCCTCTGTGGGTATTTTTGGTAATAAATCAAAGCGATTCGAAAACTTTAATAAGTCAGATCTTTTAAAATTCCCAAAATCAAGAGTATTTTGAAAATTTCGCCAATTGAAGGTATAACAGATTTTGAAAAACTAGGGTATTTTGGTAATTTGTCAATCGTGGTAATTTTGTAAATTTCAAAGTCAAGATATTATTCTGAAATACAAAAATTGGATACTTTTGCAAAGTAAGAGAATTTTATTAAAATTAGGTTAAACCAAAAATTTTAAAAGTCAAGGCATTTTAGTAATTTTCAATGCAGGAGTATTTTCGTAAATTTTTCCCCAAATCGAGTATCATGATACTTTGAAAACTAAGGATTTTGGTATTTTGCAAAGTAAAATCATTTTAACAAAAGTTGAGGGTAATGCGTAATTTTACAACATGAGGCATTTTGTAATTTTGCAAGTAGGGTATTTCAAGAATTTTGTAAATCGAGAAAATGTCTTTCAAAATCAAATTTAGGGTTTACAAACCATAGGGGTAAATTTGAAAATTTTAAAACTAAGGGTTTTAAAACAAGAAAGCTAGTCCCTTTCGGGTTTTAATAATTGGTTTAGCTTTATGAACAAGCCCTCTTGGTTAAGGTGAACCAGTAGCTACGCACTGTAGGTTTCGAGTAAAGAGGAGGTGAGTCGCTAGGACCGCTTAAATACCAAGCTCTTCATGAATACCACTCCTAGACATGCGTATGCTGTGGTTGCCACACCTTAACTCTACGACTTGCTTCAGGTGGGTTTAATAATCCTTAAGTCTTATGCATATGTTTGGGTAGACTAGTCCTAGGGTCCAAAAAGCCCTAATATTCTAATCTACGAGCCCAAATTAAGCCCATAATAATTCACATCAACAAATCACTTCAATAGTTTTTACCGGTGGAATAACATGTCGAATAACTCAAACTTTTATAAAAGCCCACATTTCGAAAAAGCCCATTTTGAAAATGTTTTTGGCCCAAACCTCAAAGTCGAAGTTTTGAACCTGCTCGATACAAATCGTAACACCTCAAACCCGCCCACAAGCCCCGACCGGATCCGGTATGTCATCGTGGAAAAACGGTTGGAAAATCTTTGACTTTAGAATAAAACTTGAAAATTTTGTTAACTTCGGAGAGTGTGTCCATTAAAAATTATTTAATAATATAAGCTCGATATAAAATACGTGAATTAAAACTTTATTATAATTTATTATATTATAAATCATTTGAAGAAAATATATCTAAGTATAATATAAACTTCGATAATCGTAAATAGAATACTTTAAATAAAGGTGGCCCTTATTACATCAAATAAATACCCAAAACTGATAATATGAAATAATTAAATCAAATAAACATCTACTGCATAAAATCTGCTTCTGCAAGAAAACTTCTTCTGCATGGCCACCTTTGTATCCACTCCAACCCGGTCCGAACATCATATCACCTGCGATGTTGGATAAATAATTGGGTGAGTCATATGACTCGGTGTAATTAAACCATCGAAATCCACCCACATGCTAGCCACATAACATCTCAATTATCAAATGCAACATGTAAATATAATCATTTAGACATTACCACAACTGGCTTGGCCCACATTCACGTATGTTCTCATAACATACCAATCCACATTCAAGCATGGGCTAGGCCCTTTTCTCATTAATTCATCGACATCGGGCTTGGCCCATTTCCACGTATGTTCTCAAAACATACCTATCCACATGTCATATTGGGCTTGGCCCATTTCCATATCATTTCATAATGGAACAATGCAACATGAAACCCAACCCAATCCTAAGGTCCATCCGCTACACACCCCTTAACCAAATTTACCACACACCGGGGACTATCGAGTCACCCTCTCCTTTTCCCTCCAAGAAGGCAACCAATGCCATCCACGATGTAGCGTATAGCTAACATCAAACCACGATGGGGCACATAGCAACCCATCAAGCCACGATAAGGCACAGAGCCGATATCAATCACGGTAACCACGCCGAACTTAATCGCTAGATCCACAACGCGACCTCAATCAAGACCAATCCACGATGTAGCACAAAGTCGACATCAACCACGCATCAAGTACACCCCGTCCTTCTTTCATAACCCACCCATGCACATGTAACATGATATAATGCCAATATGATGCATGTGCATGTCATTCACAAACATAGGCATACATTCATATTTAAATAAATGACAACAATATTAACAATTTGCTATTTACGATCGTCATACCTCTTTTAGGGTATCTATTGCACTTTTACCATTGCACTTATTAGTAAGCATATAACATAAGCAGATATCACATAAAACCCTAAACAATGGCTAACTACACACCTTATGACCAAGCTCTAAACCTTCGATCCCGACACTATCGCTAACTAAACTACTACCACTTGCCTATAGTTTTCTGTTGTTGGCCCACACCCCGGTGGCCAATCTCGTACAGCAGAAACGGATCTCTTCTTGAACTTCGGGATGGGAGTTTTCCCTTGCCCACTTTGACTGGCACTCGCATCCATCGACGATACTTAATCAGAACCACACGATTAATTACAGCAATCAAAATCTACAAATATCGAATCTAGATCACCTATTAACATCCTTACCGAAATACTGAGATCCCGAAGGCTTCCCTTGCTTCTGTCGATTTGCCCTATACCATAATCAACATTGGTCAACACCAAAACACAACCAATGGCCTAAGGCCGAATACCCAAAGGATCACTTACCCACTTACTCGGATCCTGAAACACCAATAGTCTTAAGAAGTTACCGAAAATCCTCATACATAAGACCATTAGAATAGGCTAATCCCAAAACCCATGGAAAAGGCCCCTTTGGCCGAATACTTACCACCCTTACCTTGATGAGTCTAAACTCGAGACCCTCCTTTTAAGCTCCTTGGCGCAGCCACAAGCTCTAAATGTCGACAAGACCACTCTTCATGTGTTCGCAACAAGCTTGGATAAATAGAAGAGAAAAGATTTGGCTTCACTACCAAATGAAATTGAGCATTCGGCTAACACAAGGTGTTGTTATGGAATTTGAAAAGAGTTTGAGAAAGGAATGGGGGTTCGGTCAAAGTGCAAATAGGGAAGGGAAAGAAGAAAACAAAAGTATCCTTATGGGACCTTAGAGTTTCGGTCACAAGGCACAGAAAATGGAAATTGAATAGGTGACTTCTCAAAGGAAATTCGGCACCAGAGAGTGAGATGAGAGAAAGACTTTTGGCTTGGAGAACAAAAGGAGAAAATAATTTCTTAGAGGGTGCTCCCCCTATTTAAAGCATATGGCACCCCCTCCCCCCTTGAAGACCAAATGTGATTACCCAAGGAGCCCTTTGGCCGGCCACTACTGCTCCACTTTCAAAAATCCACCTTTCTCTCCTAATTAAACTCATATTTTATCACCTAATCTATTAAAAAAACAATCCAATAGCAACCATTATCTCTAATTTGAAACTAACTAAAATAATCCTATATTTATCTAAAATAATAAACTAACAAAAACTATCCACTAGCCGAATTCAAAAATAATTAAACAACCTTGGTTTAATCCTTATCCAATGAAGCTTCCATGTGCCGTCCAACACCTTCAAATTTCTCGCCAAAAGAATAAAAAATTAAACTCCAAAACGCAACTCTCTTGGTTCAACCTAGGACCTTGCATCGCATTCTTCTCTCCAATGTCCCTAGCCACTCGGCCACATTGACTTTCATGCCATAAAGCCTCCAACATTTATCTTTAAAGGCTTCCTACTCAAGCCCATACCGCACATGAAAAATAAAACACGCCAAAATGCTATCTGCGACCCTCGAACCAATACCACGTCAGCCTCTAGCTCCTAAGTGCCTTGACGGAACCACTTTGCCAAGGTGTGCTTGTGTCAAAGACACGCCCAACTCCTTTTAAGGCCTCCTTTCTTGTAACGCCAAAACATAAAAATTAAAACCAGGTTGCTTCCTCTTTGAATCGAACCCAAGACCCTTAGGCCACCTTCCCATGACCCCCAAGCAAATAGCCCATGCCACTCCACCAAAGACCTTCTTGTGCCATAACCTTCCAAATAAATTTCTTAAGGCCTCCAAAGCCAAGCTCCCTTTCTTAACCCTAAAATTCAAAATTTTCCTAAGTCATCCCTCACCTTCTAGGGTTCTCCAAACCCCTCAAAATCCATCCAACATGACCATAAGCCTGTTAAACACTCGGGTTATGCTCCAAACGCATAACCCCTAAACTAGGGTGTTACAAAAGTAATCGACGACCACAAAGATGAATTGATGTTGGCGAGATTGGCCCCATAACATCCATGCCCCCACATATAGAAAATCTGTGAAGAAATGGAGAAGGCATATAAGTCTTGTCTTCCCAATTTGGCATTTACGACATACTGATGCAATCCCCTTTCAGGGTGGACCAGTAGTTTCCAAACCTCTTGATTGGCTTGGCTATCGTAGAACTATTAATACTTTATAGCATCCTCACGTCTAGGCATATCTTGATGTGATCATACAAAGATATGACGTCTCATTTCATTTCTGTGGTGAGCTAGGCTTCGATCTTTATCCCTTTCCTAAACTTGCAAGGTAGGATCCATTTTCCTATTATTCTACCATCCTTAACAAATCAGAGGATAGGCTACAATCTCTGTCATTTTCAAAGTCCTGAGATCCATCTAGACATATATCTCACTCAAAAGGGTGTCAGTAATATCGTCGCTCTTGTTATTGATATCCGGGGACCTATTGTAGATACGAAGGAAAATTCCAGAGAATAAATGATTCTAAGGATGGTTATTTGTATGGTATGATCATGAATAGAGAATATTTGCGTGAAAGTCCAAAGAACAAAAGAATCTATAAATAGCAAGAATAAAATAATATTTACTTAAGAGAAATGCATTTTATTGAAATAGTGATTTTGAACACAAGCCTATTTCACAAAAGGACTCTTATTGCCTCTAGGCTTAAAGCAACAAGCGTGTTTTGAATATTACTCTAGATTAGCTTTAAAAATACAGAGATCTCTTCCACAGTCCCCTTATTTAGAACACTCTCAAGTACAAAAGGCAGATGCTTGAAAACTTTTATTCCTCAGTTCCCTCTTCGGATACGCTTATTGGTGTTCTGATTTCCTGATTTCTAGGCTTCTGATGACTTCTTCAAGGAAACGCAACTCTCCTGCCCCCACTTTCAATTATCGCATTTTACTGCTTTGTCATCGAACTTCACAATACCCATGTTGATGAAATTTTTCACCAATTTCTTGAAAGTAAGGCAATTTTCTATCGAATGCCCTGTGAACCCCGTGTGGTACTCACACTGGGCATTTGGGTCATACCATTTTGGGTATGGAGGCTGCATTGGTTTCGGATAGTGGGGGAATACAACATGCGCATCAAATAAACTTTGATACAACTTCTTATACGTCATTGGGATTGGCATAAATTAGAGTTTCCCATTACTTTGGCTTGTGCTAGATTCTTTTCTTGATGAACCCTGATACCCAGTAGTCACTATTTTGGCTGATTAACGGTAATCGAGTTTGAATACCCTATGCTTGCATTATTCACTTCGCTTTCTTTCTTCCTTGTGGCCATTCTCTTGTTACTTTCTTCTGCCTCGATCTTTCCACTTTTTATGGCATTCTCAATCATTTCTCCTGTCATTACAATATCCGAGAAGCTCTTTGTGGGGCTTCCTAGCATATGAGTGATAAACGAGACATTCAATGTATTAATAAAGAGCATTGTGGTTTCTTTCTCCATAAGTGATGGCTGGACTTGGATGGCAACCTCCCTCCACCTCTGCGCATACTGTCTAAAACTTTCATTTGCCCATTTCTCCATGTTTTGAAGAGTAATTCTATCGGGAGTCATGTCTATCACATGACTATTCTGTTTCATGAATGCTTGGGCCAAATCTCTCCATGAACCAATTTTGGCACGACTCAACTGGTTATACCATTTGGCTATTGCTCTCACCAGGCTATCCTGGAAGCAATGGATCAACAGTTGGTCATTATTAATGTACCCCATCATTCTTCTACAAAATATAGTAATATGAGCTTTGGGGCAACTTGTCCCATTATACTTATCAAATTCAGCCAGTTTAAATTTTTATGGGAGTACCAAGTCTGGGACCAAGTTTAAATCTTTGGCATCAATTCCGTAATAGTTATTGGTACTTTCGATCGCTTTAAACTTCTCCTCCAACCATTTACATATATCTTCTAGCTGCTTTGGTAATTCTAATTTTGTCCTCTCTCCTTCAGCTATTTCATCCAAATCAGGGATATTAGTAATGATTGGATTATCTCCTGAACCTGAGTCAGTTTGGAGGTTCACTGAAGCACCAGCTTGAAATTGTTGAGGCCCGATCGTGATTGATGGCCTTTGTAAAGTTACTCCAGGTCGTGTTGGCATATGTGGTGGAGTAAAATTGGGGGACATTGAGGATACTTTGTATTCTCCTCAACATTAACCATGGGGCTTTTTCCTTTATCTATAAACCCATTTAACAGCTGTGTCATCTGGGTCATTTGAGTCATCATGTTCCTCTGAGATTGCATCATTTTGTCCATCATATCCTGCTAGATCTTAACCAGTTGTTCTTGCATTTGTGCTTTCTGTTCTTGCATCTCCTTCTGCATTTGTTCCAACTTCTCTAGTATTTTATCCATTGCTTTAGTTTTTCTTCTTGTACCGCAAAGATGCGTGCTTGGTTGATTTTGGTCGGTTTCCAAGTTACTGAAATAATTTTTAATTAATTAAGGACCTTATGTGAAAATCTAATTAACAAAATGCAATGCAAATGGTGTAATGCAAATGAAATGAATGCAAGAAGAAAGAGAGACGTTGATTCTGAATTCAATTCCATTAGAAGAACTTTTCTAGAAAACAAATATCTTTACATAAAACGGATTACATATGTGGCTTCGTCCTCATAGTCCAGGTGAAGACACCAATATTTTTCTTCGTATCCGGACATTATGGTCGTGTCCCAAGGAATTTCTCAATAGATGTCTCTTATAGCTCCTTGTTGCTTCATCCAGGCCATGACTCTTTGCTCACTTATCCTCACGATACTCGTTAGTTCCTTTAAGAAAGTCGAGACATGACGGATCTTGTACAGTCTTTGTCAATTTGAATTCTTCGGGCAAGATTTTACATTCCTCCACGGACTATCAATCTTCTTCCCTTGTGTTTACTTAGACCATGTCCGGACAACCGTATTATAATCCACTTTATTAAGAAATTCATTTTCTTATCACAAACTCCTCTATTTAACAATTGAATATTAATTAACACCTCCTTTATATGATGATACAATGCAATGCAATAAAAACAAAAGAAAACACGTTAGTACAAGAGAAATAAACAACACGGAACACTTTTCCAGGTGACCACTATGGTTTGGCGTGGCTCTATCTAGGGTAGGCTCCTATATCTTTCTATATGAGGTTTGGTTCTAAAGTTGAGGTACTCGAACCAGTAGATTCCTCGATCCTCACCCATTATAGGCTCATACAAATCGAGTTCGATTCAGGGGGACACATTTTCCTGTCCCTACACGGAGACGAAAATCTCACGAAGACATAGGTACGGATGTATCCCGAAAGTGATCCACTATCCTGCACGGAGGTGAAAACCTCACGAAGGAGTAGCTTATCACTCCTACCTAAGGATGTGACCCAGTGGTCATGCAATCTGATGCAAAAGTATTCTATAAGACTCGAACCACAGCAATCAAATGAGGTGACACAAGCGAATGCAATAAAAGTATCGTAATTTTTTCAAATCAAATTTTCAATTTTTCGACAAAAAGATAGAAAATAATCAAATTAACGGCTTGACTCTCTTATATGTCCCTAATGGAGTCGCCAAGCTGTCGAAACCAATTTTTATTTGTTTTTGAAAAATGGGGATCGACTTTAGAAATGAAAATGGAGTCACCACCGACCTTATTTTGAGGTGTGATCGGATCACCTTGAAATTGGTCATTTTAATAAAACTTTCATTTATTAAAATGTATTTTGGTCTACAAAAACTCGAGAAAATGGGTTCGGGAGTCAGTTACGTACGAGGAAGGGTTAGCACCTTCATAGCACCCAAAATTGGTACCTAATTGATTATATAATGTCTTGATGCCGAAAAATTGGAAAGATTCTAAATTATGATCCGTTTGCTTAAAACATTTGAACGAAATCAGATTGGATGCCAAAACCCACTTATTTCAAAGAAATACAATGTCATACTCAGTAAGTTAGGGCACAACAACTTATATTCTCGAAACTGAGCCTATCTTTTGATTTTTAAAACTCGTGTATTAAAGTTTGAAAAGGGTATACGATTATTTGGGCTTTATGAAAAATTAGAACCCAGTAAGTTAGGGCACAATTTCTTAAAATTTGCGAATACAAAATATTGCCTTTACTATTTAGAAATTCTTACCTCGAGATGATAAAACGTCACATCCAGTGAGTTAGGACGCAATGTCTCAAATTCCCGAGAATAAGTTTTTTATTTTAAATTTTTATGCATTTTGATTTGAAAGAGAAAAGGGTACTCGGTTGCTAAGATTTAACGAGAAAAATCGGAACCCAATGAGTTAGGGCACGATTTTCTCGAAACTTCCAAACACGAGCATTGCCTTATTTTTGATAAGCCTTTAGATAAGCGATTATAAAACCGGCTCAAAATATATTTATTTAGTTTGTTTGGAACAAGAATGAAACGAATAATATCAATTAAAATGTTAAAATTTGAATCACAATGCGATTATGTGAAAAAAAGCAAAGTTACAAACATGGAATAATATACATGGATAAAATATTATACAAATGAATAACCATAATATGAAATTTAAAAGGAATGAAATTGGATACATACAATAGCACCCAAATTAATACAACTAATATATAGAAAATAAGTAAACAACTAATATATATAAAATAGTATCGTCAACTTAAATATTACATATGTAATAAAAACTTGATATAATATAATGTATATTAAAAATAATAATGACATATGAAAGTGTTTCAATAAATAAATATATAATTTAAAATAGGTCTTTTAAAGAAACCAATTATATACATAAATAAATTTAAAAGAATATATATATGTATATATACGTGAATAAATTCAAAAGAAAATACATACATGAAATTATATGGAACGACACAAAGAAACATATAAAAGAACATTTCAAATTAAACATTCATGTAATTAATTAAAAAGGTATATACAAATGGAAAGTAAAACAAATTAAAACATTGTAAAAATCAATAAAATAACTCAAAATAATTTATTAAAACAACTTATATAATAAATAAATTTATTTCTATAAAAGAAAATTGCAAAGATTGTGCACGAAAACTAAAAAAACTTAATTGAAATAATAATAAAATTGACAGGCTACTTTATAAATAAATAGAATGATTTGAACAAAGTCAAGGACCAAGCTAAAATGCGCACAAGTGATCAGGGACGAAACCAGAAAATAATTCCATAGCCCAAAACGCAGCGTTCAAGTTGGGCCGAATTGAAACAACACATGAATTCTCGAGATTAATAAAAGAACAAAGAAAATGTAAGTAGGATCAAATCAAATAACGGTGCAGAAAAGAGGGACCAAACACACAAATATCCCTTCACCACAAAAAATGCGCAAATCCTAAGGATATCGGGTCGGGTTGAATCGGGTCGTCAAATACGACACTATTTTAACGCCACTGAAATAGACCCTAAACGACACCATTTCACACATCCTAAATAAACCAAAAATAAAGCTTAATCACAGATCATTCGTTCATTTTAACCAAAGAAAAAGAAACCTAATACTCTTCTAAACCCTTCCTAAATCGGCCACCTCAAAACCAAACGTCGATGACCATCCGACTGCCATGCACTTCAGAAATCAGCGATGGCATTAGATGAAGGCCGCATATAGTCCCCTTGAACGGACGCCTTTACATCACCGAAAACGGTGACTAGCGAAACTAGAAGGTGTCCTTAAGACACACGAAAGCTAGCAACCACGGCCTCGAAATTCACCTTGCTTCGATTGCGACGAAGAAGGCAGATTCTGACTCAAGGTAAGCCTCTCCCCCTTTGCTTTACTTACACATACAAAAAGAAAAAAAATTAAAAAAAATAAATCCCCAGCCAATGGAATAAGATCTAAAATTTTAAAGAAATTCAAATCGAAGAATCACCTTTCTGAAATCTGATTTTTCTTTTGTATTTCTGTATGTGTAAACACGTGAAGAAGTTACAATTGTTTTTTTGTTCAACTTTTATAGCCGAAAAACTAAAAGAAAAGAAAAAAAAGACAATATTATCCTATTTCTTTTTTTGTGATGTGTTTTCATCCATTTCGCAGGTACGGAGGCCAACTGTGGAGTACGGAGGACAAGTGACGTGGAGAGGCGCGGTGCGCGTGTGGGGTGACTACTGCAGCGCTGAAAAGTTCTAGGGTTCTGAAACCCTAATTCGACTTTGGGTCCTCTAGTCCTATCTAGCATCGGGCCTAGGGAATTAGGATCCTATTTTTGGGCCTCGGGTTTAGTTTAAGATTAGGCCCGTTTAGGTTAATGGGTGTTCTGATTGGTGTTTTGGACTACTATTGTAAATGGGCCTTTATTTTTTTTTTGTGTTTGTTTAGTTGTAATGGAATGGACATTTATTGGTTTTTTATTAATTTGGTTTTTTAATGGTTAATTGGGCCCCGGGCAAATTTGGGCTCTTACAAATATAATTTAGTATCATAAATTTGACTTAGTAATTATTTGTTCAAGGTCTCAAATTTATCATTTTAGATATTTTTTAATTTTAATTTTTTTAGAATTTTATATACTTTTAATTAGTTAAAATGTGTCATAGGTCTCTATACTATTCACAAATTTGTAATTTAGTCTTCGTAATTTTATTTTTAGGAATATAATCCCTCTACTTTTTAGATTCCAAAGTTAAAGTCTAATTGTTAACTGTTAAATCTTTTTTGTTACATTGGTTGGTGTGACATTTTGAAATAAAAGAAACACTCACTTGGTAGCAATATAACTAAAAAATGTCAGTGTAATTAACTTGAATTTAACAAAATAACTTTAGTAGTTGAACTTGAATTCTGAAATCTGAAAAGTAGGAACTAAATTCCTAAAAGAAAATGTACATGGATTAAATCACAAAACTAAAAGAGTACAAGAACTTTTGGTATATTTTAACATTTAAAATTGATAGAAATCAAGGAGTTGATTGAGACAAATTTGATAAAATTTTATTTATTCCTTTCTTTAGGATTGAGCCAATCCTTGATTATAGGGATTCTTCAACTTTTTCCCTGTAAAGCTTCATGTGTTGTAGGTTATATATACTGTAACTCTTCTATTGTTGGAGAGATACAGAAATTCATTCTTAATTGTGTTAATTTAGATGGTGTGAAAGCCTCCTTCAATTTCTTTTGGAATTGAAACAGACACAATTATTATATTTGTTTAATGCTTTCGTTGTAAGCTTCGCCCTTGTACCACAGTCACTATGTCTGATTCTAAAAAAGGTGACAATGGTTCTCATGAGAAAAACAACCCTACAACTATTTTTCCAATAAAGAAAATTCTCTAATCACCTCAGAATGCCTTGATAGAACCAATTATATTGAGTGGTCCCTAAATTCCCAGAATAAGATTCGTGGAAGAAAGCGTTGGGGTTTTATTTCAGGTACATCCATTACTAGTAATAGTGAATGGATAATTGATCCAGATGCAACAGATCATATGACTTGTGATGGACAAAAATCCAGTCTATTATCTAATTGTTCTATAAATATTGTTACTAGTGCTAATGGAGTTTCTTCTCTGATTGTTGGTATTGGTACTATCCCATTATCTTCTTCTTTTGATATAAAAAATGTTTTATTTGTGCCATCATTAATTTGTAACCTTCTTTCAGTACAAAAATTAACCAAATCTTATAATCTTTCTTTATTTTTTTCCCACTCTTGTATTTTTCAGGACCTTCACACCAAGGTGAAGATTGGCAGTGGTAGAGAAAGGGGAGGATTGTACTATCTAGAAGATGGTTTTCAATAGTTTAGCAAGGGGAAGGCTTATGTGGTACAAGAGAATTCAGTTATCAAGAAAAAAAAACAGATCTAGTTATGGCATAAATATTTGGGGCATCCATCTTTCTTTTATTTGAGAAGATTATTTCCTTCATTATTTGTTGGTTTTAGTGTTTCAGCTTTTGCTTGCAAACTTGTGCCCTTGTAAAAGGTCATCGTGCTCAATTTCCTTTAAGTGAAAATTAAACAAGTATGCCATTTTCCTTGGTTCACTCCGATGTTTGGGGCCAACACCCATTTCAACTATTAATGGAATGAAATGGTATATTTCCTTTGTTGATGACTGCACTAAGATGACATTGATTTATCTAATGAGAAAGAAAAGTGATGTAAGTTCAATTGTTCGCATTTTTCATCAAATTATTTTTACTTAATTTGGTATGTCAATAAAGGTTTTTAGATCAAATAATGGAAGGGAATATTTGAACCAAGAACTAAAAGAATTCATGGGCTCTGTTGGCATGATTCATCAAACAACATGCCCTTACTCACCACAGTAAAACGACGTTGCAGAACGAAAAAATAGACAATTCTTGGAGGTCACTCGATCCTTTTTAATTGAAGGACAAGTTCCATCTTACTTATGGGGTGAAGCCTTAAGTTCTACAATTTACGTAATTTATCGTACTCCTTCGAGTACTCTTGATTATCGACGACCTCTAGATGTATTGTCTGACCATTGCAATCTTCCACCTATTGTTCATCTGCCTCCCAAAATTTTTGGATCTGTTGTTTACGTTCATTTGCATCCCCATCAGAGAAATAAGCTTGAATCTTGAGCTGTAAAATGCATTTTTGTGGGATATGGCAATTATCAAAAGGGGTATAAATGCTATAATCCTTCCTCTAAGAGGCTTTATGTCACTATGGATGTTGTCTTCCATGAAAATGAGTTTTTCTACTCTGCAGATTGTTCACTTCAGGGGGAGAAACATAATGAAGTGATTAAACTTGATGATGTAGTGTAGGAATTTATCCCATTGCATGAAAAGAGTACTAATAAAAATACTGCACCAAGAGCGCAACTACATATTCCAAATATTGCAGAGAGAGGTAATGAAAATGCTGATCTGGAAAGTACAGAAAGAGGTGATGAAAATGAAAACACTAAGCTGGGTGGATGTGATGAATTACAAGATGATTTTCTCACAAATAGTACTGATCCTGCTACACATCCAAATTGACCATGTCAATCTTCACCTGAGGTAACTTCTAGATACTATATTCCAGCTCGTGCTAATTGTGATATACCTCCTGCTAGATATGAACATGATATTAAAGCCAAAACAAAATATCCAATTGCTAATCATGTGTCTTATGACCATTTATGAAAGTCATATGCATCTTATTTATTGCAATTATCATCTATCTCTATTCCTAGTAAATTACAGGAAACATTAGGAGACATAAGGTGGAACCAAGCTATGGTAGAATAAATGACATCACTTGAAAAAAATGATACTTGGGACATGGTGCGCCTCTTCCCGATGGAAAAAGAACAGTGGGGTGTAGATGGATATTTACTGTTAAACATAAAGTAGATGGAACGATTGAAAGGTTAAAAGCACAATTAGTTGCAAAAGGATATAAACAGTCTTATGGAGTCGATTATAAAGAACTTTTGCGTCTGTTGCCAAGCTTGATACAATAAGAGTTGCTGTCATTGGCTACTAATCAAGATTGGCCTTTCCTTCAATTTGATGTCAAGAATTCCTTCCTTCACGGAGATCTCATTGAAGAAGTTTACATAGATCCTCTTCCTGGAATTGAAAAGTACTCAGAGACTACAATGATGTGAAAACTAAAAATGGCATTGTATAGATTGAAGCAATATTTAAAGGCACAGTTTGGTAGATTTACAAAATCCATGAAGTTGCTTGGGTACAAGCAAAGTAATGTTGATCACACATTATTTTTGAAACATAGACAAGGAAAGGTGTCCGCATTGATTATCTATGTGGATGATATGGTGCTAACAAGTGATGATTTGGATGAGATAGAAAATCTCCAAAATTTTAGCCTCTAAGTTTGAAATGAAAAGGCTGGGTAATCTGAAGTACTTCCTTGGTGTTGAAGTAGCTAGATCAAAGAATGGTATTTTCTTATTTCAACGAAAATATATTCTTGATTTCTTAGCTGAGACAAGAATGCTTAGTTGTAAACCTGTGACTACTCCCATTGAACAAAATCCTATGTTATATTACTGTTTAGGTGAATCTCCAATTGACAAAGTAATATATCAAACACTTGTGGGAAAATTGATTTATTTATCTCACACTAGACCTGATATTGCTTACGTAGTAAATGTGGTGAGTCAATTCATGCATGATCCTTGAAAGTCTCATATGGAGGCTGTTGAACGCATATTGAAGTATTTAAAAGATGCTCTAGGAAAAGGGTTAATTTTTAAGAAACATGATCATTTGAGAATAGATGGTTATAATGATGCAGATTGGGCAGGACCAACTGATGATAGAAGGTCGACTTCAGGTTATTTCACTTTCGTTGGAGGAAACCTTGTAACTTGGAGAAGTAAGAAATAATCAGTCGTTGCAAGGTCAAGTGCAGAGGCAGAATACAGAGGCATGGTTTTTGAAGTATGTGAATAGTTGTGGTTGAAGAAATTGCTTGAAGAATTAGGCATTTATCCTCAAGGTTCAATGAACCTATATTGTGATAATACTTCAGCGATTATGATTGCCCACAACCTATTTCAACATAAACCTATATTGTGCCTAGTTTATGCATGTTGTTGTGGCGGCTATAGAGTGTACAAAACAATAAAGTTCTGAATAGGAATGTAACACCCTGCACCCAAGACCGATACTAGGTCTAGATACGAGACATTACTATGCTTAAACTTACTGAATCATGTACTTACGGGCTATAAAATTTCATTCCGACTTAAAAACTTCACTTTCTTAGTCAACACATATAACAAGGGCCTACGAGGCCTTTAACTCATGTCAGAAAACTTTTGGAATTAAATCAAATAACTCATTTTTGGAAGTAGGGTTCACACGCCCATGTACCCTTAAGCACGCCCATGCCCTCAAACCGTGGAGAGCTATTGACTATTTTCACACGGCTTAGACACGCCCATGTCTTCCAACCATGTGCTAATCCTTGATATACTGACTAAATTAACATGGTATGGGCAGACGCCCATATCCAAACCGTGTGTCTTACACGGCATACACACATGGCCGTGGGATTTGGCCGTGGCCTATTCTGATTAATAATACTAAGGTGCAGGGTTAACACGGCCTTGACACACACCCGTGTGTCCAACCGTGCTGGCACTTAAAGGCTATTTACCAAGCCATTTGCCACCCTAAAAAGAAGATCATACTTAAACTCAAATCAACAATGCAATAACAACCCATCTTTCATGAATAATACTACATGCTTTATTGATCTCAATAAACATACATACTTAGTCAAATACAAAAGAATAATGAACTTGATGACCTATACAATGGCCTTTCTTAAAGCATATACACAAAATGAATGCTTCCTATACATGCCATACTTCGTAAAGTAACTTGGCTATACCAAAATAAGAGTTGATAGTGTGATGCGAGCTCCGACTTTAATGATCCACTAGTTAGCTTGGCGGGACTGCATAGTAAGAAAGAATCATAACATAAGCATATAGCTTAGTAAGTTTGTATGTACAACACATATCAATATACTTGCTTAACATAAACCATTTAGCCTACAATGGTATCATAATTTCAGCTATACAGCTTAACTTACTCATACTTGATTCTTACATGTCTTATGATACTTCATATTCTCATACTTGTAAGGTAAACATGGTTCCTGTATCACTTGATCACATTGATCAGCATAATTTAATAATAATAATCATAATCTTTACTTCCTCATTTATAACATGAATAATACTCAATTTCATCTTGATACTAACTTTGCTTTCTTAGCTTTCTTCATATCTTCTTTTTGACTTACTGTTTGCCCGATGAATTTTTGCGAATAACCGAGGATACTAAATCTCGACCCACATAACTTGATACCAAAGCCATAACTTCGGTATGGTCTTACATGGAATATCTCATCTTGGTTTCAAGGCCATGTCTTGACATAGACTATTATGAAGTCTTGCTCTTAATAACATACTCAATTGTAAGCTTGCCTTGGACTTACATAATAACTTGCATGCTAACTTGATCAATGCCAAGCTTGCCTTGGACTTACATGATATCTTGATCATTGTCAAGCTTACCTTGGACTTACATAATAACTTGCTTGCTAACTTGATCAATGCCAAGCTTGCCTTGGACTTACATGATAACTTGATTGCTAACTTGATCAATGCCAAGCTTGCCTTGGACTTACATGATAACTTGCTTGCTAACTTGATCAATGTCAAGCTTGCCTTGGACTTACATGATAACTTGATCAATGCCAAGCTTGCCTTAGACTTACATGATATCTTGTGTGGTAGATCGAGTATCCTGGGAAATTCATCTTCAATCGGGACTTGCTCGTACTTATTATCGTGATTTCTTACTTGAACATAACATGATCATTTCATACAATTATTGTGCATTATACTAAGCAAATTAATGATAAAAATCATAAAGCTTAGAAATCATACAAACTTACCTCAATATACAAAATGTATGTAGATATGCAATTTAGTCCACAACTTTGTTCATGCCTCGGTTTCGATCTGGGCTTCAGTTTTCTTGATCTATAATCATAAATAGATCATTTAATAATCATATTGACTAAATTAAAACATAAATCATACTTTAGAAAAATTACTATTTTGCCCTTATACTATTTAATATTTGCACTTTTGCCCCAATTCTCGTAAACTGATTTTCATGCAACTTTCTTAAACTTCATGCTTAGCTGAATCATTTTCTCTTCTATAACAATCATCAATTCTCACTATTTCTAGTAGGTATGACCAATTTTGTAACTATTACTAAATGGTCCCTACTACCATTTTTCATGAAACTCATTAAGGAAAAGATGTTTATCTAACATCAAACTCTCTTAAACTTCCATAAAACATCATTTAACAAGCATATCATTCAAGGGTAAATTTTTGAGCATGCATCTTAGCTCATTTTATAGCTAAAATTAGCTAATTCATAATACGAGAACTTCAAAAATACGAAGAATATTAAAAACGGGGCTAAGATAAACTTACTATGAGCTTGAAAAAAATGAAGAACTCTAGCTATGGTGTCTTCAATTTTTCGGCAACACAAGGAAGAAGATGAGTGAATTTTTCTCATCTTTTTCCCATTTAAAACACTTAATAGGCAAATGACCAAAATGCCATTCCTCATAAAAATTCTATTTAACACCATCTCAAGGTCAATTTTGTCCAAAATTTTATTTTTGGGCAAATTGCTATTTAAGGGCTCATAATTATTATTCTAAAGCTATTTCATGCAAAAAGCTTCTAGAAACTCATATATTGCAACTTTTGCAATTTAGTCCTTTTTGGACCAATTGACCTCAACTTAATAAAATTGCTTTAAAAAACTTTCATACTAACGTGCAAACATGGCATAAACTTGAAAAACTCATAAATTCACCTCGGGTTCATGGCCTCGCACCACTATCCCTACTAGGCCCTAAATCGGGCTGTTATAATTCTCCCTCTCTTAGGGATTTTCGTCTTCGAAAATCTTACCAGCAAAAATGTTTGGATAATGGTTTCTTATACTCTTTTCTGGTTACCATGTAGATTCTTCAATTCCATGTCTTTGCCACAATACTTTTACTAAGGCAATACTCTTATTCCTCAGTTGCTTGACTTCCCGAGCCAAAATCTTGACTGGTTCTTCACCATAAGTCATGTCGGGGCGAATCTCTATTTCTGAAGGGGTAATTACATGTGAAAAGTCTGATATGTAGCGTCACAACATTGACACGTGAAACACATCATGTATCTTTTCTAATTCTGAGGGCAAAGCCAAACGGTAAGCTACCGGTCCAACTCTCTCAGTAATCTTGTAAGGTCCAATGAAACGTGGACTTAATTTGCCTTTTCGGCCAAATCTGAGGACTTTTCTCCATGGTGACACTTTCAAGAAAATTTTATCCCCAACTTGATACTCTATCTCTTTTCTCTTTAAATCTGAATAGGATTTCTATCCATCTGATGCAGCCTTTAAACATTCTCGAATCACTTTCACTTTCTCTTCAGCTTCTTTAACCACATCAACCCCGTGAATTTGGTTCTCTTTAAGTTTAGTCTAAAACAAAGGAGTTCTGCACTTACACCCATATAGGGCCTCATAAGGCGTCATAATTAAGCTCGACTGAAAGCTATTATTATAGGCAAATTCTACCAATGGGAGAAACTTTTCCCAATTGCCTTGGAATTCCAAAACACAACATCTGAGCATGTCCTCGAGTACTTGAATTAACCTTTCTGACTGACCATCAGTCTGAGGGTGAAAAGCTGTGCTAAAACTCAATTTTGTACCCAAAGCTTCTTGCAGCTTCTTCTAGAATCTGGATGTGAATCTCAGATCTCTGTCCGATATGATCGATAAGGGAACTCCATGAAGTCTTACTATTTCTGAAACATACAAGTTTGCCAACTTGTCTAGTGAGTAATCCACTCGTACAGGTATAAAGTGGGTTGACTTTGTGAGTCTATCAACTACTACCCAAACAGCATCTTTCTTGTTCGGAGACAACGGTAAACCCGTTACGAAATCCATGGTGATATGGTCCCATTTCCACTCGGGAACCAAGATAGGCTGAAGCAAACCCGAAGGTATTTGGTGCTCAGCTTTTACTTGCTGACAAATCATGCACTTGGAAACAAATTTGAAATGTCTTTCTTCATTTTCGACCACCAATACTATTGCTTTAAATCATTATACATCTTGGTGCCACCCAAATGTACAGATAAACATCCGTTATGTGCCTCGTGCAAAATTTTCTAAATAAGCTCCTCTTTTCTTGGCACACAAACTCTATCTCTAAACATAAAATATCAATCAGAATTAATCTGAAATTTGAATTCAGAACCTGATTCGCACTGAGCTCTCTTAACTTGCAATTCACTATCTTCTTTCTGAGCCTCCAAGATCTCTTGAAGGAATATTGGTCTAGCTCTCAACTCAGCTAAAATAGAACCATCATCGGATAAAAATATTTTTGAATTCAATGCTCTCAAGGTAAATAGGGATTTTCTGCTTAAAGCATCGGCGACCACATTTGCCTTTCCAGGATGGTAATCAATGACCAACTCATAGTCCTTTATCAACTCTAACCATCTTCGTTGTCTTAAGTTCAACTCTTTCTGCGTCATCAAGTACATCAAACATTTGTGATCGGTAAAAATCGACATCGTTCACCATATAAATGGTGTCTCCAAATCTTCAGAGCGAAGACTATGGCAGCCAATTCAAGATCATGCGTCGGATAATTTTTCTCATGAGGCTTCAACTTTCTGGAGGCATAAGCAATTACCTTGCCTTCTTGTATGAGTACACAGCCTAATCCATTTAAGGATGCATCGCTATAAATTATGAATTCTTTCCCTGCCTCGGGTTGTACTAAAACTGGAGCTTCTGTCAGCATTGCTTTCAACTTCTCAAAACTTTGTTGGCATTTTTTCGACCACTCAAACTTCACATTCTTCTGTAACAATTTAGTCATCGGGGTTGCAATCATAGAAAACCCCTTGACAAATCGTCTGTAGTAGTCGTCTAGGCCTAGAAAACTTCTAATCTCCGTGATGTTCTTCGGTGGTTTCCAGTCTATTATAGTTGAGATCTTACTTGGATCTACTTGGACTCCATCTCTCGAGACAATATGTCCCAGGAATTCCACTTCCTTGAGCCAAAACTCACTTTTTACCGAATTTGACATACAACCGATTTTCTCAAGAGTCTCAGAAACTATCCGTAGATGATCAGCATGTTCATTCTCATCTCGGGAATAAATTAGTATGTCATCAATAAAAATGACTACAAACTTGTCAAGGTATGGTCTGAAAATGCGGTTCATTAAGTCCATGAATACCGTAGGAGCATTGGTCAACCCAAAGGGCATGACTAAAAATTCATAATGCCCATACCTCGTTCGAAAAGCAGTCTTGGATATATCTGAATCTTTCACTCTCAGCTGGTAGTACCCTGATCTCAAGTCTATTTTGGAGAACACAGTCACTCCTTGCAATTGATCATACAAATCATCGATCCTAGGTAATGGGTACTTGTTCTTTACTATCACTTTATTAAGCTGGCGGTAATCAATGCACAATCTCATGGTGCCATCTTTCTTTTTCACAAACAAAACCGAAGCACCCTATGGTGAACAACTTGATCTTGCAAAGCCTTTGTCTGTCAACTCTTGCAACTATAACTTCAACTCTTTCAACTCTGTTGGAGCCATTCTATAAGGAGTAATGGATATTGGTACAGTACCGGGAGTTAGCTCAATGATGAACTCAACTTCTCTAACTGGTGGTAATCCCGGTAATTCCTCAGGAAAAACATCCACATACTCACATACTATCGGCACTGATTCAATCTTTAACTCTATCTCTTTATCATTCATTACAAAGGCCAAAAATGCCTCATACCCTTTTCTCAGATATCTCTGCGCCATCATATGAGAAATTATTACCGACGATCTACCTTGCTCATCTGATTCTACATGAAAAGTATCCCCATTCTCACATCTCATCTCAATGTATTTCTTCCTACAATTTACAATTACATTATGAGTAGTCAACCAGTCCATACCAAGAATGAGGTCGAATTCATCAAATGGTAACAACATAAGATTTTCCTTAAAGCAATGACCTCTAATCATTAATGGACAATCTTTACAAACTTTATCAACTAACATACTCTTTCCTAAAGGTTTAGACACCTTAATCACAAATTCTGTGGTATCTATAGGCACACCCAAACCGGGTAATAATTTCATGCAAATGTAAGAGTTTGTGGATTCGGGATCTATTAAAGCAATAACTTTGGTATTGTAAAGAGAAAAGGTACCCGTAATAACATCAAGGGAAAATGCCTCTTCGCGAGTGCAAATGGCATAAGTCCTTGCAGGCGCTCTACCATCGGGTCTCACAGCCTACTCTCTGGGGTTACCTCTTCCACTTGCCCCACTTCTCGGGTTCCTCTGCGGTCCCTCTGACCATACTCCCGGATCTCGGGTTCTGAGTTCTCTCTTCTTTAGTCATCTCTGGACAATATTTTATGAAATGGTCTTGGGAACCACATCTAAAACATACATTTTCATGTGCTTGGTATTCTCCCAAATGGCGTCTACCACATTGTGGACATTCAGGTCTGCCAGGTCTAAAATTCCCAACACTTGCAACTGAAGTCTTCGTGCTTTATTTCCCAAATCGCTTACTCTTGTCTTTTCTTGAAAATCCAAAGGAAGTAGTGTTCGAGTAGAGAAATCTCTTGACTTCTTAGATGACGATTGAACGACTTGTTCCATCGTCTCTTTTAGAATTACGAGACTCCATTTCAAATTTCTTCTTCTCTTTTACTAGTTCTTGACTTTACAAGCCCTTTCCACTAGCACAACAAATTCTTTTAATTCGAGGATAGCAACAACCACTTAATGTCCTCGTTTAAACCATCTTCAAACCTTTTACTCATAATGGCCTCGGTGGACACACATTCGCGAGCGCATTTGCTAAGTCGTCATTTAACTCTCGCTCATAATCGCCATCGACATCTTGTCTTGCTTTAGCTCTAGAAATTCTTTCCTCTTCTGGTCTACAAATCTCTGGCTGATATATTTTTTCTTAAACTCTTCTTGTAAGAATTCCCATGAAATCTTTTCCCTTGGTACCACTGACACAAGGGTGTTCCACCATTGGTAAGCAGAATCTCTTAAGAGAGAGTCTACACATTTCATGCATTCATCAAGGGTGCAGGACAGCTCGTTAAATACCCTGATGGTATTTTCTAACCAGAACTCAGCTCTTTCTGGATCATCATCTTTTCTAGCTCGGAATTCTTCTGCCCCATGCTTCCTGATCCGATCAATTGGAGGTTTACCTCCTCTTACTACCTCTACTACTTGAGGGGCTACTGGAGTAGGTTGTGAAACAGGCGGGGGTGGAGGGGGTTGTGCATTCGGGTTCGCTCGAATGAACTCGTGTTCCAGGCATTCATCATATGAAGGAAGACTTCTCTACCCTCTTCTCCTTCTCCTCCTCCTTGACTCACCGTAGTGGGTCTATTCTTATTCTCATACGACACCGTCCCTTCTGTGGGAGCTGGTGTGTTACTTTCTACATCATCCGCTTCAGCTCTTTCGGTATCCATTTACTATATGTATAAACATAATTTAAGTCGTCAGGAGTCGTCACACTATCATTATAAAAACATTCTTACGTATGGCATGTATAGGTAGGCTCATGCTCGTGCTACGTTAGTCCTAGAACCAACTAAACCGTAGCTCTGATACCACTAAATGTAATATCCCGCACCCAAGACCGATACTAGGTCTGGATACGAGACATTACTATGCTTGAACTCACTGAATCATGTACTTACGTGCTATAAAATTTTGTTTCGACTTAAAAACTTCACTTTCTTAGTCAACACATATAACAAGGACCTACGAGGCCTTTAACTCATGTCAGAAAACTTTCGAAATTAAATAAAATAACTCATTTTTTGAAGCAGGGTTCCCACGACCGTGTGACTTGGAACACGCCCGTGTACCCTTAAGCACGCCCATGCCCTCAAACCGTGGAGAGCTACTAACTATTTCCACACGGCTTAGACACGCCCATGTCTTCCAACTATGTGCTAATCCTTGATATACTGACTAAATTAACATGGTCTGGGCACACGCTCATGTCCAAACCGTGTGTCTTACACGGCATACACACACAATAGTGGATTTGGTCGTGGCCTATTCTCGATTAATAATACTAAGGTGTGGTTAACACGGCCTTGACACACGCCTGTGTCCAACTGCGCTAAGACTTAAAGGCTATTTTCCAAGCCATTTGCCACCCTAAAAAGAAGATCATACTTAAACTCAAATCCACAATGCAATAACAACCCATCTTTCATGAATAATACTACATGCTTCATTGATCTCAATAAACATACATACTTAGTCGAATACAAAAGAATAATGAACTTGATGGCCTATACAATGGCCTTTCTTAAAGCATATACACAAAATGAATGCTTCCTATATATGCCATACTTGGTAAAGTAACTTGGCTATACCAAAATAAGAGTTGATAGTGTGCTGCGAGCTACGACTTTAATGATCCACTAGTTAGCTTGGCGGGACTGCATAGTAAGAAAGAATCATAACGTAAGCATATAGCTTAGTAAGTTTGTATGTACAACACATATCAATATACTTGCTTAACATAAACCATTTAGCTTACAATGGTATCATAATTTCAGCTATAAAGCTTACTTACTCATACTTGATTCTTACATGTCTTATGATACTTAACATTCTCATACTTGTAAGGTAAACATGGTACTCAGATCACTTGATCACATTGATCAAGATACTTTAATAATAATAATCATAATCTTTACTTCCTCATTCATAACATGAATAATACTCAATTTCATCTTGATACTAACTTTGCTTTCTTAGCTTTCTTGATATCTTCTTTTTGACTTACTCGTTTGCCCAATGAATTTCTGCGAATAACCGAGGATACTAAATCTCGACCCACATAACTTGATACCAAAGCCATAACTTCGGTATGGTCTTACATGGAATATCTCATCTTGGTTTCAAGGTCATGTCTTGACATGGACTATTATGAAGTCTTGCTATTGATAACATACTCAATGCCAAGCTTGCCTTGGACTTACATAATAACTTGCTTGCTAACTTGATCAATGCCAAGCTTGCCTTGGACTTACATGATATCTTGATCAATGCCAAGCTTGCCTTGGACTTACATGATAACTTGCTTGCTAACTTGATCAATGCCAAGCTTGCCTTGGCCTTACATGATAACTTGCTTGCTAACTTGATCAATTCCAAGCTTGCCTTGGACTTACATGATATCTTGATCAATGTCAAGCTTTCCTTGGACTTACATGATAACTTGATCAATGCCAAGCTTGCCTTGGACTTACATGATATCTTGTGTGGTAGATCGAGTATCTTGGGAAATTCATCTTCAATCGGGACTTGCTCGTACTTATTATCGTGATTTCTTGCTTGAACATAACATGATCATTTCATACAATTATTGTGCATTATACTAAGCAAATTAATGATAAAAATCATAAAGCTTAGAAATCATACAAGCTTACATCAATATACAAAATGTATGTAGATATGCAATTTAGTCCACAACTTTGTTCTTGCCTCGGTTTTGATCCGGGCTTCATTTTTCTTGATCTATAATCATAAATAGATCATTTAATAATCATATTGACTAAATTAACACATAACTCATATTTTGGCAAAATTACTATTTTGCCCTTATACTATCTAATATTTGCACTTTTGCCCCAATTTTCATAAACTGATTTTCATGCAACTTTCTTAAACTTCATGCTTAGCTGAATCATTTTCTCTTCTATAACAATCATCAATTCTCGCTATTTCTAGTAGGTATGACCAATTTTATAACTATTACAAAATGGTCTCTACTACCATTTTTCATGAAACTCATTAAGGAAAAGATGTTTATCTAACATCAAACTCTCTTAAACTTCCATAACACATCATTTAACAAGCATATCATTCAAGGGTAAATTTTTGAACATGCATCTTAGCTCATTTTATAGCTAAAATTAGCTAATTCATAATACGAGAACTTCAAAAATACGAAGAATATTAAAAACGGGGCTAAGATGAACTTACTATGAGCTTGAAAAAAATGAAGAACCCTAGATATGGTGTCTTCAATGTTTCGGCAGCATAAGGAAGAAGATGAGTGAATTTTTCTCATCTTTTTCCCATTTAAAACACTTAATAGGTAAATGTCCAAAATGCCCTTCCTCATAAAAATTCTATTTAACACCATCTCAAGGTCAATTTTGTCCAAAATTTTATTTTTGGGAAAATTGCTATTTAAGGGCTCATAATTATTATTCTAAAGCTATTTCATGCAAAAAGCTTCTAGAAACTCATATATTACAACTTTTACAATTTAGTCCTTTTTAGACCAATTGACCTCAACTTAATAAAATTGATTTACAAAACTTTCATACTAACGTGCAAACATGACATAAACTTGAAAAACTCATAAATTCACCTCGGGTTCATGGCCTCGCACCACTATCCCTACTAGGCCGTAAATCGGGCTGTTACAAGGAATCTTACTCCCCACTCCCTACATAGCACTAAATTTTGTGTAATCACTAATGAAGAATTTTGTGTCCATAATTTGATTCATCGAACAATCTTTCCAAGACAACTGCAAACTCAACGATAGTCTACCCAAGCTTAGGTCGTGTGAAAATTAATGTCAATGTTACGTAGGGTGCTAGTACATGCATAACTATCATGGGGCTAGAACTTAAGTCTTGCAAACCCTGTCTTCAAATCCGCCTAAGTCAACCTAACTCTCGAAATATGATAATTCTGAATTGAAATTCTCTAAGGCACCAAAATAAAGCAAAAGCAAACTCTCAAGCGAAAAAGCAAAAACCAAACAGAAAGCCACAAGAAAACTAATCACACCAAGTGTTTAAGTAAATGCTCTCAAAATGTTTCTATTACTTTGAAGAATTACAACTAAATGGGGTGATTACAAATGAGGGAAAAGGCCTCTATTAATAATTGAGCTCACCCCAAATCCAACAATATAGTTTAAATTACATCGATGGTTGAGATCAAAGCCTATCTATAATATGAGAGTCCGAAAGAATTTAAATTTTATACAATCTTATCTCTTAGGATTTACAATATGTACCATGGCAACTCTAGTTTTATTGGAGTGTTCCACTGGGCTACCAAGGCTTCAAGTAGATAGGCTTTTCCACATGTTCTACAAACTGGGCCAGTTCAAGTGGGCCAAATAAGCTTCATTTATTCAGCTGACCACTATGGGACGTTCTATGTGCATTTGTCACGGGCTTTAATCCGTAACTTGTGACACATAAAGGGGCTTGGATGTATTGTGCTAGACGAGGATGGTTTGGTTTTGGGTGAAGTTGCAATGAAAGCCCTTAACTGTTTCGACTCAAATTGAGCAAAGGCTTGTGCCTTGATGTTGAATCAAATTCTTACTTTATAATTTCTTAGTTTTCCCATGTAACACTAATATGTCTTTGCTAGAAAAAATTGTTACGAAGGCTCACTATATGTTTTTAGACTTTAATGCTTTAGAATACTCTTTCACTTGTAGATTGGCCAAAAAGTCATTGATATACTTAGATACATGGGCTTAGTTTTTTTTCTGATAACGAGCTCCGTTTTGGAGTGGATTACCTTCACAGTCTTCGTGACCTTGTAAATGCAAATATTATTTGATTTGATAAATGGAATTACCGTTTGTGGTCTTTATTTCAAAAAAGAATCTCAAATTTTTATTAATAACTTCATATTGCATTTTATCCCAAAAAGGAAAACAAAATCTAGTACATGAAGTGGAAATTAAGACTCAGTTTGGCTTCTAAATATATTTTTATTTTATTTCGTTTTTGTTTTTAAAAGAATTTTGTGTTTTTGTTTTCTGAAAATTGGAAAACACATTAGTAAATAAAATATATCTTTCAATAATGGAAGCAAGTTTGATACTTATCTTACTATAATAGAAACTTCGAGAAATAAAAAAAAAAAACATTTATGTGATTTATATCAGGGTCACAAATTTATTATTTAAAAATTGTTTAATTTTTTTTCTTTTGCGTTTATACGGAATTGAACTAATGTCAGATCCTTTATGATATGTTTGATAGGAACATTATTTTTTACATGTGTTAGTATATCAAATAATAATAAATTAATTCAATTGGTACTTAATTAAAGTTAGAAAACTATTGGTTTCAATTTCTTTTAATTTTATAAATAATTTTAATGAAAACAATTAAAATATTTTTTATTATTTTAATTTCCATATATTTTATTTTTATTTTTTAAAATATTTTAAAACTTTCAACTAAACACATTTTATTCAATATTTTCTTTTTCATTAAAAACAAAAGGAAAACGAAAATCGTAAAACCAATAACTCTGAACATTTACACCTTGATACTGATTTTGAACTTTCTTATTGACGATTTGACATTTCCTTATAAAGGCCAGTTAGTCAGTTAGTAGTTAAGATTTAGGGTCAAATAATTAAGAAATGAGTGGATAATGTAAGTTAAAAGCTTGTGATTTTCAGATTGTTTTCTTGGCCACTAAACTCTTATCCAAGTTGGGACATTGAGTTGTTAATTTACTTATTTACATATATAATTAAAAATATAATAAAAATATTATGAAATTTTTGTGTTAAAAATTAAATTGTATTTTGTTTCTTTATTTAAAAAATGAGTAAAATTAGTTCTTTTATATTAAATCAAAATAAAATTGATATTTTTATTAAAATTTTATCCATTTAACGTGTAATTCATGTTAACGCCTAATGACCAGTTTTTAATAGTAGAATAAAAGATTAGTTTGCCCTTTCATTTAATGTAAAGAAATTAATATCCCCATTTTTGTGTATAGGTGGTAAAATATAATCGATTCCTAATATAGAGACTTCCTTGATACTTTTATCCAAAATATGTTATAAGTTTTGTACTCTTCACAAATTTTGAATTTAATCTCTATATTTTTATTTTTAAAATTTAGTCCTCTATTCTTTAACTTTTAAAAGTCAAGTCTACTTTGTTAATACTATTAGTTTTTTTAGTTGATGTGATATTTTGAAATAAAATATACTTACGTGATAGTACTGTAATTAAAAATATATTAGAATAAACTTAAATTTAATAAAATTAATTTAATTATATTAATTTAAAAAATTGAAAAGTCTTGAAAATAAAAAGTGAGTATAAGACAAGTACTAGAAGAGAAGTTGAAGATTGAAATGTCCAGAAGTAGTGAATCGAATTTGGAAATGACTAGCGGAAGGTGCGACCCCAGAGGAAGCCTGAACCTCGCAACGAATAGAGACGATGCGCATCAATATCACATCTTCAACTTTGGAGCTCAGCCTATACTAGGATTTTTCACGTGATAAAGGTGCCAAGCATGCCCAAAAAACAGTTCCCACACGGATGGCCTTTTAATGCCCAGGAAATTCTTGTTTTCCACGAACGCCCCCACACCATTGCCCTTTTGTTTTTTGCTGCTGATCCCTTTAATTTTTCCTTGTATATTTTAGTTTGCTGCCGCCGAATCCCTCTTTGGGTTACTTAGCTTTTAGTAGTTTGGAAAAGCTTATCAGAAAGAAATTGGGTTGGATCAGGGAGCAGCAGTATTATGTCATCATCTTCTTCATCTTCGATGATTAGCTTCGGCCAAGACGCCCCTCCGCCGACGCTGCAACAGCGCCTCCAGTTCATCGTCCAAAGCAGGCCTGAATGGTGGGTATACTCCATCTTCTGGCAAGCTTCCAGGGATGCTCATGGCCACCTCGTGTTATCATGGGGTGATGGATATTTCCAAGGGACCAAGGGTTTAGCAGGCAAATCCGAAAATAAGCTAAGCCAACCCAGGTTTGGGAGAAGAAGATCGGGGAAAGAGATTCAATCCGTTTTCTGTGAAGCGATAGACATTGAGAGGATGGTGGATGGCGATGTCACTGACTACGAGTGGTATTACACCGTATCAGTAAACCGATCTTTCGCTATTGGAGATGACATTCTTGGGAAGGCTTTCGGCTCAGGCTCCTATATTTGGTTGTGTGGAGATCAGGAGCTCCAACTGTATGAATGCGAGCGAGTCACAGAAGCTCGAATGCGAGGAATCCAGACCTTAGTCTTCCTTTCGACTTCCTTCGGGGTAGTTGAATTGGGATCTTCAGAAATGATCCAAGAGAATTGGGGCTTAGTGCAACTTGCAAAATCAATCTTCGGTTCTGAGATTAACTGTCTTGGTTCCAATCATCCTGGCCTTGAATCTCAGCTCCAAATGTCAACCCAAACTGTCCCTTTTCTTGATTTCGGCAAGGTTGCAAGTGATCAAAAGGAGTGGATTCTTGATGACCGAAAGCAACAAATTGAGGCCAAGAAGGACACTAGCGGTTTATTACGCCGCTCGTCATCGGACTCCGGTGCTGATTCTGAGATGGAGTTCAGCGTTGGGTCGAAGAAGAGAGGAAGAAAGTCGGGGACTGGAAAAACAACCCCTTCAAACCACGTGGAAGCAGAAAGGCTGCGGCGTGAGAAACTTAATCATCGATTCTATGCACTTCGATCTGTGGTTCCTACCGTGTCCAAGATGGACAAAGCATCTTTGCTTTCAGATGCAGTAGCCTACATCAAGGAGCTCAGATCTAAGATTGATAAACTGGATGTTAAACTCAAAGTTCAATCCCAAAAATCCAAGTTGAATGCCATCAGTGTTTCGAATAACCAAAGAAATGCATCCACATTTGACTGTACAAGGCCGACCTATGATTATGGACCAAATACAATGGAAGTTGATGTCAAGATTGTAGGGTCAGAAGCCATGATCCGAGTTCAGTGTCCAGATGTCAACTACCCAGCTGCGAGACTGATGGATGCCCTTAGAGACTTAGAGCTTCATGTGCACCATGCCAGTGTATCAACCGTGAATGAGCTAGTGCTTCAAGATGTTGTTGTCATACTACCTGCTGGATTTATAAGCGAGGAGATGTTGAGGACTGCTATCTTTCAGAGATGCAGTTGAATTTGCTGCTGCTTCACTGCAGTTATTTATCAAACTTTTCCTTTCTTAATATGGATTATCATGAAGCCAAGCCCTATAAATGTAACATTACTACTTATTCTCCTCCACTTTCAAGTGAAATCATTTTCTTCTTGAGAGTTCCTATCCGATGGCCATCACAGTCGGCTTTATTAATCATAAGCTAATCACTCTTCCTGCTTTATAAACTTAATTTATTTGCCTTTCAACTAGCTAACGATATGCTTGTTTGATTACATATTTTATGTATCCATCAAACAAAACAAATTCAGCAAACCACTTTGGGATGCTATTAGACTAGGATTGTGTCTTTCATGTCTCCAAACAATTAAAACATGAAATACTTCTTTTAATCACATTTAAACAAGGCATCCATTACACAGTGATCCCTAGCGCAATTCTAAAACCACCCTAGTGTTTCGATCAGGTTATATTTTGAAAGAGAGGCAACATTTTATACAGATTTAGGGTTTCAGGTAGAACACATTCATGATGTCTTTATAAGTTATATAATTTTCACATTCGAGGGTGAAATAAAATGTTATTTTTTGTTTAAAATTTATTTAATAATAAATATAGATGAAATGGTAATGAATTTTTATTTTAATACTAACATAGATTTGTAATTTTAGTTCTTTTATTTAAAGATTGTATAACAGAGTTTATAATTTTATAACTAAGTTGGTGACCGGTATTAATTATATATGATGAAATCTCACTTTAATTCCTCAAATATGTCAAAATTATGATTTAGTCATGAAATAGTAATAAAATTACATTTTAGATTTAATAAAAATTATAATTTAATTTTAGTCTCGAAAAAATGGTGGCCCATTATTATAATTGAGAGAAAATTAAAATAAAACTCAAAACATTCGCATTAAATAAATACTAGCTCTACATGAGTGTTAAGTATTCACAACTAATCATGAAATGTAGTGTGATAGTTGCTTACCTCATCTTTTAATCATATGATCGGAAATTTGATTCCCACTCATAAAAAAAGAACACATCTTAAAATCGCTAATCTCTTGAACTCATTTATGAAATTTACATGACATGTTAAAGTACTCATGTATTGAATGTGTGAATTTTTACAAATTACATAATATTTTATGTAACCAACAGTATAGCACACCTCTAACAATTTAACTTAGGGTTAAATATAAAATTTGTATTCGAACTTGTCCGTTTCTCTTATATTGGTACTTATGATTTTTTTTTCCCAGATTGGTACCTGAACTTTTTTCTGTCTACTAATTTGGTACTTGTTTTAACACCATTAAGTTTTAGACAAATAGCATAATGAAATTGTGACATGTGGCATAATGACATCATGATGATGTCATTTTCTTTTTTCTTTTTCCTTTTCTCTTTTCTTTTATTATTTCTTTTTCTTATTTTTCCCTTTTTCTTTTATTCTTTCCCATTTCTGTTTTTCTTTTCTTTTCTTCTTCCTCTCCACCTCTCTTTCCCAACCCTAGTCGTCGCTAACATGCACCACAATCGTGCTCCAACCTTGTCATTGACATTTGTTCTCCGGTCAACTTTTTCCTTCTGCTCTTTCATTTCCTCTGAATCACCACTGATCGGAGAAACACCCAACAATCCACTTTCCTTTCTCTCTCTCGCTTCTTCTTCTTTTCTTTTCTACTTTATTTTTTGTTTTCAAAGCCCCTGGCTGCCGCTTCACTACCGCTGTAACTCCCTAACCCATCTTCGTCGCTGAATTGGGGTTACAGAGCATTACTATACAAATCAGGACATTTATCATTAAATAGAAACGAAAATATAAAATAAATGATAATATTCAATAGTTTATAAGAATCAAGGTGCAAATACACTTACGGGCCTTAAATCGAGCTTATTATGGGGCCTTAAAAGTAGTTTGGGAACAATCTAGGACTAATTTGAATCAAAACAAAAATATAGGTAAAAATTTAAAAATTTTAGAAACAGGGGTCACACGGCCGTGTGGCTTCCACACACGCCCATGTGGCCAGACTGTGTAACTAAATGTGACAATGTGAAAAATCTTGCACCTAAGAACTAATAAGACACATGGCCATGTGGCCAAGCCGTGTGCACCTTAAAAAGCTTCCAAACAAGGCAAAACTTTCATCCAACACTTAGTTTCCAAGCCAAATCAAAACATGCCAAAACAATCAATCTAAGTGCCTAACTAATGTGTCCTCATTGACACCACAATTCAATTATCAACCTCAATTTACATGACACATAAACTAATTTGCATTCAAATTCGTAAGTTCACATATAAAACTCATGCCAAACTTATCATTTCTTCTTAATCATTCACATTCATTCATACCATGACTCAAACACTTAAATAAGGTTTAAATCACATGACCAAAACAATTTTATATGAACATATTCACACCAAGATTAAAGACACCTACACAAGTAAGCTTATACCAAGCTTAAAACATAACATTTTTAATAAGCATCTAAACATATGCAAAAACACCTATTACATGCCATATAACCCAAAATAAACATATCAAAATTTACCAAAATGTATCTGGATAGTGTGATCTTCAAGTTGATTCGATCGTCTGACTCCACAAAATGTTATTTACAAGGAAATAAGATAAATAACACAAGTAAGCTTCTATAGAGCTTAGTAAGTTCAATGGTTAAAACGATAAAGCTTACTAAATTAAACATAACAATACAAAAAGTTAGAATTTCCTATCAACCACAATCCATAATAGGTGAGTATATATACAAACGAGTACGAGATTGAAACACCCCAAACCCGGCCCACGAGCCATGACCGGATCTGGTATGTTCCTTGAGTAAAACATTTTAAATCAGATTGTTACCTTGGAAAGATTTGGGTGGTTTTTGAAGAAAATTTGTTCTGTGTTGGGTTTGAATTGAAAAGTCCAGGTTTTAATAAAACTTTGTTATTAGTTTCGAAACTAGGAGTTAAAAAAAAAGTCGAGTTGTTTTAGAGTTACGTTTAAATTGAAGACCATTTGTGGTTAGGTTCCAAAACTTTTAAGAATTTATTTTTTAAGAAAAATAAATTAATCTTGACTAAAAAATAATCGATCGTAATGTAAATTAAAAACATGCATGGCAGTTTAAATATAATGGCCTTATTACATCAAACAAAACCCAAAATAAATCTAAAAATACTTAAAAATAAAGAGTCCAAAGTTTAAATAAATTCTGAGCTGAGCATGGCCACCGCTAAGCTCCCGCCGAACCCCGATCAATCCACCGGCGTCACTGAAAAATATCCCACAACGGGTGAGTCAAGCAGACTCGGTGTGTAGCAACCAACACTAAGTCCCAAAGATTCAGGCATATCGGATCATACATATACATATAACAATTAGAAATATAATGATACAAACCCCGAACCCAAACCTAGATTCCATCCGCTACACATCACCCGTACCAACCATCACACGTGGGGACTACTAAGTCGACCCTCCATCCGCTACACATCATCGAAGGCGTCATTGCAGACGACATGCTCATCGCCTTATATATATTGTGGCATAACCATCAGATAATCATTTGTGACATAAGTCACCACATTCGGATTTTGTGACATGAGTCACCACATTCAGATATTGTGGTATAAACCACCAGATCACTTCCCCTTAAAATAATTTCCCATATGCCCCATGTCATACAAATCGTGCAACACCATGCCTTATGCCTTATTTCACATTCTTATCAATATTCACATATGTGCCGTATTCCAAATATTCATGTCATTTATTAACATAATGTTAAGGTTACGTACCTGAGTACTTTGTACCATTGCATGGTACCTTTGGCCACATTTCACATTATTATAATCACATATATTAAATTGATGCCGTAAATCTATTAAGAGTTAGCGTGGGGTACACACCTGATTTACTTAGCGAGTTCACTGAAATCTCGAAAGTCCCGATCTAATCCTCTAGATCTCAAGTTCCTACATTCGGCCAACACTAACCATTTTAGCTAAAGGCCATTCGGCCAAATGATCAAATCTCGAAGGATTATCGCAACCAAAATCTTACCTTGTTGCCGATTTGATTATTAATCAAATCCCGAAACTTTGTAGTGTTTCCTTCTTTCAATCGGCTAGCACTAAATCACTTCACAGATTAGTTCTCGGCTTTTGAATAAATAAGAAATAGATCTAAGTCACTAAATAGGGCCTTGGCCGAATATCTTAAGCACTTACCTTGTGGATCTGAATCCCGAAATTACTACTTGATTGGTGTATCTGTCAAAATCACTATATCATATGTTAGATCCAATTCTAACATTTAATCATAATGAATGGCCCTTGGCCGAATACATGCCTTACCTTAGATATTGAGATCCCGAAGATCTCCTCTTTATAGTTGACTACAGACAAATCCCGAAACCTCCTTTATAGTTTCGGCCAAGAGACACAAATGGCATTAGAATCTTGATTTCGGCTTTAAGAAAAGAAATAAAACGATGACAATAAAATCCTTACCCTTAATATTGAAATCGGCAACACCCTTACTTGAACCCACGAGCTTTTCGGCTATGGCCTAGATCTTGATCAATTGATTTGACTTTTGATGAATACTAGAGGGATTCGGCTTCAACAAGAAAAAGAAAAGAGAGAGTATGAGACTTAGAGAGAATCGGCAATGGCTTAGGAGGATCCTATTTTTGGCTTTTGATGCTATGAAGAATTCGGCTAGAAAAGAAAATTTTGAGAAAAGAAGAGAAGGGAAATTCAGCCAAAGAGAAAGAGATGAGAAAATAAAAGAAAACAAGGAAAAAGATGAATACTCTGCTGATAAATTCGGCTACCTACCCAAACACTAGCCTCACCTTGTTATTCTCCTATTTTTCCTCCTCTCTACACATTTAAAATTAATTCAGATAAATCATCAATTGTCCCTTACCTTAGCCGAAATTTCAAAGGAAAAGACCAAGCCTAATCCTTATCTCCCCAAAGTCCCTATGACGTCTACTACCTCTCTTCCTTGCCGAAAATAAAAGTCCCAAAATGTTGTTTGTGCTACTCGAACCTAAGCCCTGCACACATGCTTGGGGCGTCACCTACCCAAGCCTTAAGTGGCGACTTCAAGCCACTTTAACAAGCTGATTCTTGTGTCTAATTTTCCCTACAATTTCTCTTAAGGCCACTCTGCTTCAGTTCCACTTCAAGACTTAAAACTTAATTTTTCTAAGGCATTTTCCTGCATCCCAAGGTTCTCAAAATTCATAAAACACATTCCACATACACACAGACATGCTTCCACATATAAAAGCAAAATGCACAAGCCCTAATTCCTGGATATTACAGTTCAACCCCTTAAAATAATTTCGACCTCGAAATTACCTAGCTAGAATATGTGGGGGTATTACTGTCGCATTACTTCTTCCGGCTCCCAAGAAGCTTCCTTCGATCCATGATTACGCCATAACACTTTGACCAGAGGGACCGACTTCCTCCGAAGCACCTTCACATCACGTTCCAGAATCTGAATCGGCTCTTCCTCATAAGACAAATCTGGTCTCAGCTCCACCTCTCAACCGGAACTACATGAGATGGATCCGATCGGTATCGACATAGCATAGAAACATGGAATACATCGTGCATCTGCTGCAACTCTGGTGGCAACTCTAACTGGTATGCCACTGGTCCAACTCGCTTTAATACCCGATAAGGTCCTATAAACCTGGGACTTAACTTCCCTTTGCGACCAAATCTCATTACCTTCTTCCAAGGCGAAACTTTGAGAAACACTTGATCTCCCACGGTAAATTCTATTTCCTTCAGTTTGAGATCTACATACGACTTCTACTGTCAGATGCTTCCTTTAATCGTGCCCGGATTACCTTCACTTTCTCTTCGGATTCTGCCACAATCTCTGGACCCAAAACCTGATGTTTCCCTAATTTCGTCCAACACGTAGGAGTGCGACACTTCCATCCATACAATGCCTCGTACGGTGCCATTTTAATACTGGCCTGATAACTATTATTGTACGTAAATTTTGCTAAAGGCAAATACTCTTCCCAACTTCCTCTGAAGTCTATCACACATCCCCTCAGCATATCCTTCAACACTTGAATCACTCGCTCAGACTGCCCATCCGACTGTGGATGAAAAGCCGTACTAAAGTCTAATCTGGTGCCTAAAGCCTGATGTAGAGCTTTCCAAAATCGAGACGTAAACCTTGGATCCCTATCTGAAATGATTGACACTGGCACTCCATGCAACCTTACAATTTCTGCCACATACAACCTTGCCAACTTCTGCAAAGAATAGTCAACCCGTACTGGAATGAAATGCGCGGACTTTGTCAATCGGTCCACTATCACCCACCGAGTCCTTCTTAGTAGGTGTAAGGGGAAGCCCACTAACGAAGTCCGTGGTGATTCTCTCTCACTTCCACTGTGGAATCTTTATCGGTTGAAGCAATCCTGACGGAACTTGGTGTTCAGCCTTAACTTGCTGACACGTTAAGCACTTGCCTACAAATTCGGTAACTTCCCGCTTAAGACCAGGCTACTAAAACTGTTCTCTTAAGTCCATGTATAGCTTACTACCTCTAGGATGCATAGCATAGGGGCTACCATGCGATTCCTAAAGAATCCTCTGCCTTAACTCCTCATTCTTCGGCATACAGACTTTACCCTTGAAACACAATACTCCCTCATCATTAATGCCATAATCCTCTAACTCTCCATTCTACACTTGTCGTAACTTAGCACTTAGATCAACATCTATCAACTGACTTTCTTTCACCTCGTTCAACCATGTCGGTTTGACTTGCATCTCTGCCAGCAGACTTCCATCGTCATACAAGCTCAGATGCGCAAACATCGCCCTTAGATCTGACACTACTTTCTGACTTAGAGCATCTGCCACTACATTCGCCTTGCCCGGGTGATACTTTATGGAACAATCGTAGTCCTTCAACAATTACACCCACCTTCGCTGTCTCAGGTTCAACTCCTTCTGAGTCAGCAGATACTTAAGGCTTTTGTGGTTTGTGTAGATTACGGACTTCTCTCCATAAAAATAGTGCCTCCACACCTTAAGAGCAAAGACCACTGCCGCCAATTCCAAGTCATGCGTCGGGTAGTTAGCCTCATGTGGCCTTAATTGTCGAGACTCATAAGCGACTACTTTCCCATCTTGCATCAGTACGCATCCCAATCCTGTGTGAGACGCGTCACAATACACCATAAAGTCCTTTCCTGCCTCAAGTTGAACCAAAATCGGAGCTTCAGTCAAAACCCTCTTAAGCTTTTCAAAGCTCTCTTGTTGCTTATCTGACCATACGAAAGGTACTTCCTTTCTCAACAACTTCGTCAGAGGTGCGGCTATTGATGAGAACCCTTCTACAAACCTTCTGTAGTAGCCTGCCAATCCCAAGAAACTACGAATCTCAGCCATAGACTTTGGTGGTTTCCAATCTAGCACTGCCTCAATCTTCCTAGGATCCACCCTTATTCCTTCTGCAGACACCACATGCCCTAAGAATGCAACTTCCTTCAGCCAAAATTCACACTTGCTAAATTTGGCATAGAGCTTCTTCTCCCTCAACACCTGCAACACTATCCGGAGATGCTCATCATGTTCCCCATCGGACTTGGAATACACTAGGATATCATCGATGAACACAACAACGAACCTATCCAAGTAAGGTTGAAAAACCTGGTTCATCATATCCATGAACGCGGCTGGGGCATTTGTCAAACCGAACGGCATTACAACAAACTCAAAATGCCCATATCTTGTCTAAAAGCTATTTTATGGATATCTGCCTCCTTTACCTTAAGCTAATGATATCCAGACCGTAGATCTATCTTTGAGAATACTGTCGCCCCCTTAAGCTGATCGAACAAGTCGTCAATCCTTGGCAAAGGGTACTTGATCTTGATGGTCAGCTTATTCAACTGACGATAATCTATGCACATGCGCATAGTTCCGTCCTTCTTCTTTACAAACAAGATCGGTGCTCCCTATGGAGACACACTGGGTCAAATAAACCCACGATCAAGCAACTCTTGGATCTGAGCCTTGAGCTCAACCAACTCCTTTGGTGCCATTCTGTACGGGGCAATTGACACAGGAGCTGTTCCTGGCAGCAAATCAATTCTGAACTCCACTTTCCTATCCGGGGGTATTCCAGGTAACTCCTCTGGAAAGACATCCAAAAACTCCCTTACGGTTCTAACTCCACTAACTCCCCCTTCTTTCGCATCCAAAGCACTAACGAAAGCCAGAAATGCCTTACACCCCTTCCGAACCATCTTATCAGCTTTTAAGGCTGAAACTATGTTAGACAAGTAGTTTCTTCTTTCCCCTATCATAACTATCACCTCATCCTCTAGGGTCATCAACTCCATTCGTTTAGCTGCACAATCCAATACAGCCCGATGCTCCACTAGCCAGTCCATGCCAAGAATAAGATCGAATTCTTCAAAGGGTAGTTCCATTAAGTCGGCGGAAAATACCACTCCCTGAATTTCTAGAGGTACTTTCTGAAACATCTTATTCACCACTACAGTTTGACCTAATGGGCTTACTATAGTCATCTCCCTATTAGATAGTTCAGAGGCTAGGCCTAGTGTTTCAACTACTCTACATGCAACATAAGAGTGGGTAGAGCCAACATCAATCAAAGCAAAGTAAGGCTTACCAAATATAAAAAACGTACCGGTTATGACGTTTGGTGGGTATCCGTCCTCCCTCCGACGAACTGTATACACTAAACCCAGTTGTCTTGCCTATGTCTTATTAACACCTCCGCCTTGGTGTTCCTCGTCCCTTTCAAAGATTACCTCGCCATTGGACCACGACCACCGAGGCTACATCTACCTCTTCTAGCCTGATTAGAACCTTGACCTGTTGGTCGATTTTCGTCTATCTTTATCGGACAGTCCTTAATCATATGATCCTTAGACCCGCACTTAAAGCATCTTCCTGTCTTCTTCCAACACTCCCCTAAATGCATCTTCCCACACTGGGCACAAGTACGATACTGCCCTCTTGTTGCAGCCTGTTGACCTCGCGGCCCATCAACTCTAGGCCTCTTTTGTACATTCCCAAATGACCCTGATGATCCAAAACCTCTCATCTGCCTATTCCGATCCGTGTTCTGCCTCACAGAGTCTTTAATCCCTTCAGCTACCTTAGCTTTTTCTACCAACACAGCAAACTCTCACTCCTACTGCGGGGCTATCAACAACCTTAGGTCATCTCTCAGTCCGTCCTCAAATCGGACACATCGTTCATGCTCCATAGCCACCACTCATCGAGCATATCGGCTTAGCCTTAGGAATTCAGCCTTGTACTCTGCTACGGACTTGTTCCCTTGAACCAGCTCTAGAAATACCTTCCTCTGCGCATCAATATAATTAGTACCAACATACTTATTATGGTATGCCGCCTTAACATACTCCCAAGTGAGCTCCTCAGCTGTAACACCGTCTCGCACTGTGAGCCACCACTGGTATGACTCATCGCAAAGAAGTGACACTATTTATTTCAGCTTCTCCTCAGCAGTTAAATCGAGCTCATCCATAATTCATTTGGTCGCCTCCAATCAATACTCAACAGTACTGGGTGCCACACCAGATACACCACGGAACACCTCAGCTCTGTTGGCTCGGAGTCGCTCGGGTACAGATTTTTGAGCCCCCATACTTCCTCCTACTCCAGCCACCATCTCAAGAACTCGCAGCATCACCTGCGATACTGCATCATCCCCCGTCTGATCTTGCTGCTCAACACCAATAGCTGGTGGTGGGGGTGGTGGTGGTACCTCATTCTCTGACCCTTGTCCCGATCTAATGGGTTCCGATACAGTCATTCTGCCTCTACCACGTCCTCGTACATTACGACCACGTCCCCTAGAGCTCATGTCTATGATCGCGATCTGATTAAAAATTTTTATGCATTAGTCTTTGTTCCACTGATTATCCGCGAAGAAATTTTATGAAAGAAGTTTAGTGGTAGTTCTTTCGATCATTCAGAGTTTCAAGTCTTCTATCCTAGTTCAGAGAAATACATCCATTCAGTAGGATCTACCACACATTCACCATTCAAACATTGTTGTGCATTCTATCCTGTGGGTATTTTCGTAATTTATCCTATAAGGGTATTTTGGTAATAAATCGAGGTCAATTTGAAAATCTTAATAAATCAAAACACTTTGAAATTTTCAAAACTTGAGGGTATTTTGAAAATTTTCCCAAATCAGGGGTATGGCAGAAATTTTGAGAATCGGGGTCATTTTGGTAATTTTATAAATTAGGGGTAATTTTGTAAATTTTCTAAATCAGGGTATCTGGATATTTTGCAGAATAGGATTTTTGGATAATTTTGTAAAGTAAGAATATCTTAGTAAAAATCGAAGGCAATATGGTAATTTTATAAACCAAGGGCATTTTAGTAATTTACAAACTAGGGGTATTTAGGTAATTTTTGTAAAATGGAGATTTTTCAGAAAAATTGTCAAAATAGCATTTACAAATCAAAGGGGTAGTTTGATGGTTTTAAAAACTAGGGTTTTCATAAAAATATGGCCAGTCCCTTTCGGGTTTTAATTATTAAGTTTAGCCAGTGAGTAAGTTCTCTTGGTTAGGGTGAACCGTCACTACGCACTAGGTAGGATTCGAGTGGAGTGGAGGTGAGTCACTAGGACTGCTTAAATACCAAGCTCCCACTGAAACCAATCCTAGACATGCGCACAATGGTTGCCACACCCTAACTCGGTGACTTAGACATAGGTTTGTTTAATTAGGCTTTAAAGTTTTATGCAATTCTGTGTTGGAGTAAGCTAATCCTAGGGTTTAATAACTTAATATACTAATCTACGTTCCCTTTGTACCCATATACCAATCATATAATAAATCACACAATAGTTAGGGGTACTTACCTGGTGGACTTCAGGTTGGAGACTTAGGTGCCATGCCGGAAAACCTGCTCATTTCACAAGCCTTTCACAAAATTCATTTGGGCCAAATTTTGAAAATATTGTGGGCTTTAAACCCAAGGCTGAGAGTTTAAAACTGGGCTTTGATACCAAGCTAAAACACCCCAAACCCGGCCCACGAGCCATGACCGAATCTGGTATATTCCTTGAGTAAAACATTTTAAAACAGATTGTTACCTTGGAAAGATTTGGGTGGTTTTTGAAGAAAATTTGTTCTGTGTTGGGTTCGAATTGAAAAGTCCAGGTTTTAATAAAACTTTATTATTAGTTTCGAAACTAGGAGTTAACAAAAAAAAAAGTCAAGTTGTTTTAGAGTTACGTTTAAATTGAAGACCATTTGTGGTTAGGTTCCAAAACTTTTAAGAATTTATTTTTTTAAGAAAAATAAATTAATCTTGACTAAAAAAAAATAATCGTATCGTAACAGAAATTAAAAACATGCATGGCAGTTTAAATCTAATGGCCTTATTACATCAAACAAAACCCGAAATAAATCCAAAAATACTTAAAAATAAAGAGTCTAAAGTTCAAATAAATTCTGAGCTGAGCATGGCCACAGCTAAGCTCTCATTGACCGGTCAAATCCTTGGCGTCACTGAAAAATATCCCACAATGGGGTGAGTCAAACAGACTCAGTGTGTAGCAACCAACACTAAGTCCCAACGGTTCAGGCATATTGGATCATACATATACATATAACAATTAGAAATATAATGATGCAAACCCCGAACCCAAACCTAGATACCATCTGCTACACATCACCCGTACCAACCATCACACCGTGGGGACTACTAAGTCGACCCTCCATCTGCTACACATCATCGAAGGCAGTCGCTGCAAACGACATGCTCATCGCCCTTATATATATTGTGGCATAGCGACCAGATAATTATTTGTGACATAAGTCACCACATTTAGATATTGTGGTATAAACCACCAGATCACTTCCCCTTAAAATAATTTCCCATATGCCCTATGTCATACAAATCGTGCAACACCATGCCTTATGCCTTATTTCACATTCTTATCAATATTCACATATGTGCCGTATTCCAAATATTCATATCATTTATTAACATAATGTTAAGGTTACATACCTGAGTACTTTGTACCATTGTATGGTACTTTTGGCCACATTTCACATCATTATAAGCACATATATTAAATTGATGCCGTAAATCTATTAAGAGTTAGCGTGGGGTACACACCTGATTTACTTAGCGAGTTCACTGAAATCCCGAAAGTCCCGATCTAATCCTCTAGATCTCAAGTTCCTACATTCAGCCAACACTAGCCATTTTAGCTAAAGGCCATTCGACCAAATGATCAAATCCCGAAGGATTATCGCAACCAAAATCTTACCTTGTTGCCGATTTGATTACTAATCAAATCCCAAAACTTTGTAGTGTTTCCTTCTTTCAATCGGCTAGCACTAAATCACTTCACAGATTAGTTCTTGGCTTTTGAATAAATAAGAAATAGATCTAAGTCACTAAATAGGGCCTTGGCCGAATATCTTAAGCACTTACCTTGTGGATCCAAAATCACTATAGCATATGAATAACCATAATGAAAATTGCTACTTGATTGGGGTATCCTCCTTATAATCGACTACAGACAAATCACTATAGCATAGTATGAGACTTAGAGAGAATCGGCAAGAGCTTAGGAGGATTCTATTTTGATCTTTTGATGCTATGAAGAATTGGCTAGAAAAGAAAATTTTGAGAAAAGAAGAGAAGGAAATTGGCTAGAAAAGAGAGAGAAGAGATGAGAAAATAAAAGAAAACAAGGAAAAAGATGAATACTCTGCGATAAATTGGCTACCTACCCAAACACTAGCCTCACCTTGTTATTCTCCTATTTTCCTCCTCTCTACACATTTAAAATTAATTCAGATAAATCATCAATTATCCCTTACCTTAGCCGAAATTTCAAAGGAAAAGACCAAGCCTAATCCTCATCTCCCCAAAGTCCCTATGCCGTCCACTACCTCTCTTCCTTGCCAAAAACAAAAGTCCCAAAATGTTGTTTGTGCTACTCGAACCTAGGCCCTGCACACCTGCTTAGGGCATCACCTACCCAAGCCTTAAGTGGCGCCTTCAAGCCACTTTAACAAGCTGATTCTTGTGTCTAATTTCCCCTACAATTTCTCTTAAGGCCACTCTGCTTCAGTTCCACTTCAAGACTTAAAACTTAATATTTTCTAAGGCATTTTCCTACATTCCAAGGTTCTCAAAATTCATAAAACACATTCCACATACACACAGACATGCTTCCACATATATAAGAAAAATGCACAAGCCCTAATTCCCTGATATTACAGAGATACCCATACGAGATAATTCATTAACAAGCCACAATGCTATCAAGAAATTCATGAATAATCATCCAAAGAATTTAACAACAAGACATTTAACATAAGAAACATTGCCCGATGAATGATATACGGAGTACACAGTTATCCATCCGAAACATGTCAAATGCTCAAACAAGCCAATCCAGCCGATAACATGCCTCGACACCAAGTGCCTAGCCCGTAGGCTATCATCCCTCCAAAAACACACCTAGGTACTAAGTGTCAAGCCCGAAGGCTTTACATCTGCCCCTGGTAACACGCCAGAATCACTGTAATATATCACGATAGTCCGCAACAAATGTTGGACTACGATATATTAAGTGTAAAATTACAGGTCATGAATCATTGTCTCATCTCAAAACAATCGCCGTACCGCATGCTCTATAACCTATTGGCATGCCAATCATACTCTATCCTACATTCATCAGCTCAGGAGATATTACCGCTAAACCAAGCCCAACAGTTTATTATTCCCATTCAAACTAATTTAACATCGAAATATTTAATTTAACAATCAACAACTAAATTCTCATTCAATTCATATTGTAAAATATATCAAAATAAACCGAAGGAACTTACCAGAGCTAAATTGTAGTAACGAAAAAAGTTCAGAAACTACTTAACAACCTTCCCTTTTCCTCGATTTTCAACTTGCTCTTGATCTATAATATAATTTATTTTAATTATTAATCTTAATTCCATATATTATTCAATTAAATGCGTATAACTTCTTATTTATAATTTTGCACATTTGACCTAAACATTTACACTTCATTCAATTCAATCCCTAAAATCAAATCAAGCTTAATTACACAATTTAATCCTCCACCCATAGAACCGAATTTTAACCACATCAAAACAGTTCATATATGTTGCAATTTCACAAGAAAACCATACGTATTTTTGTTTCTTTCTAATTAAATCCACAAACTTAAAAATCATATAAAATATCTTAACAACGTATTTCTAACTAACACCCAAGTATTGAAATCCACCATTCAACTTCAAAAATACCCTAAACTCATCAATGGCATCTTCCAAAATACTTGACAGTTTCGAGAACAGAGGTATGAGTTAGCTAAAACTAGTTGCAATAATTTTAAAATGTAAATTTCGTGAAAAACGAATGATAAACACACTTACATGCAAGGGACAATTAGCAAACCAAAGCTTCTTCTTCTCCCAACAATGGCATTCTGTTCTCCAGTCAAAAATATAACCAAAATGATGGCCAATTTCTTTTTTTTTTCCTTTTGTTTTTATTTCAACTTAATTTCAAAAATGTCATTCATTATATTTTTAATCCATTTCCAATTACCGACTGTCCACTAACTATTGAAATGGCTTATTTTCCATATTAACCATCCTATTTTACTTAATCACCCAATTGGCACTAAAACTCTAATAGAAATTGACTTTTATACTTTTTACGATTTATTTCTTTTTACTTAATTGACTATCCAAACGTCAAAATTTCTAAACCAAATTTTAATAAAATACTAATAACCTCATAAATATTAAATAATTAATATTTTTAGACTCACACGTCAAAATTGTGGTCCCAAAACTACTATTTTTGACACCATTGAAAATTGGGTTGTTACATCCACTGCTCTTTGACGTCAAACAGAGCCACCACCGTTGAATCATCTTGGACTGTGGCTTCTCCTCAAGACGTCCTAAATCTCGATATGTTGATAGCTTACAGTCAGAAGCCAGCTCTTCTTCAAACCGACTGGAGTAGAGGGTACGACTCGAAGGTGCTACTTTGTTAGACCTTTTCTTTAACTTTCCTGGGACGAGTCTTTCGTACGAGATGAAGACCGCTCTTTCGAGCTACATTCGCACATTTCTTTTAAGCAACCTAGTCCAAGTCCAAGTTTAGGAGTGAAGATGGGCAAAAAGAGGAGTGTAGGGAAAAGTCATTTTCTTGTTGTTTGATTTTATGTTATTATGGATTGATGGGTTTTGTAATGATTCTTGTTAGCTTGTCTATTCATAACTCCCACTCCTTTTTTATTTGATGTAAATTTACTCTGTTCACCATTTTTTTTGGAGGGGAAATAACAAAAAAATTCTTTACTTGTTGCCCAAAATTTCTAAAGTATGACATTGATTGATTAGTTTCCTTTAAATTTACGTTTAGGGGTGTTTAATTTAAAAATAAATGGGCATGCATTGGTGACAAGTGAAAACTTGAAGTGAGGCCGTTCATGACAAGAATGTGATACCTAAAAAAAATGATAATGGTTCATATTTCAGGGGAAGTTTTTAAATGAATTAAACTCCACCAATTTTTTATATTTGCACTTAATTATTTTTATCTTGAAATTTTTAATACTACATGGTTGAAACACCCCACACCCGACCCACGAGAATGGACCGGATCTGGTTTGTTCCTCGAAGAAACCCGGTTCAAATTCATTTGATTACTTTGAAAACTGTGTGTTTTGGAAGATAGTGTGTTGTGGGTTGGGCTCGAGTTAGAAAACAATTTATTTTATATCAAAACCCATTTGTTTGGTGACAAAATATTTAAACTTATTTTAAATTAAATGGGCTTATTCTTTGTAAAGCCCTAAATTCATAACATAGTAATTAAAGCGAAATAAAATGTCACGATGGCCTTATTACATAAAATGAAACCCAAAATAAAATTGTACAAGACTTAAAATAAAATAAAGATTCAAATAAAATTAAACTTCAAGTTGAACATGGCCACCACAAGTTCTCGCCGTCCGATCCATTACCGCTCATCACCAAACATGTTCCCACAGCAGGGGTGAGTCGATAGACTCAATGTGTAACCAACACCAAAACATAATAGAAATAGGCACACCATACATATCATATTCATATAAAAATTCAAGATAATGATGCAAACCCGAACCCAAACCTATATAGCCATCCGCTACACACCACCGTACCATCCACTGCACAGTGGGGACTACTAAGTCAACCCTCCATCCGCTACACACCATCGAAGGCGATTCTTTGCGGTCGGCGTGCTCATCGCCCACATAAAGTTACGTGGCATAGCCACGGATATTTGTGTCATGAGACACCACATTCACTTAATGTGACCGAAGTCACCACATTCACTTAGTGAGACCGAAGTCATCACATATTCTTAGTGAGACCGAAGTCATCACATATTCTTAGTGAGACCGAAGTCATCACGTTTCACTTAGTGAGACCGAAGTCATCACCTTCACTTCCCCTTTCACAAATAACCCGAATGCCCCATATTATTCATATCATGCATATCATATTTAAATTCACTTTCATATCACTTTTCACATGTTAAGTATAACATATTTCATAATCCTAGTAGAAGTAGGAAAACGTACCTGAGTTCTTTGTACCATAACATGGTACTTTAGCCACATTCTTACACTTTCATATTAACATATATATCATAATTAAGCCATAAAACTATTAAAATTAGTGTGGAGTACACACGATACCTTATCCATATTCTTACACTTTTATATTAACATATATAATGAATTAAAGCCGTAAATCTATCAAGATTTAGTGTAGGGTACACACCTGATTTGCTTATCAATTCCTTGAAATCCCGAAAACCCGATCTATTGCTTTAGATCTCAATTCCTACATTTGATTAATCACTTACTACTTTAATAAAAAAACCATTTGACCATAAATCCAAATCCTAGTAGGATTAGTATTCTTAAAACTTACCTTGTTGCCGATTTCAATACTAATCAAATCCAAAATCTATGCTATGCTCCTCCTTGTATTCGCCAAGCACTAAATCTCATCGGGGTTAGTTTGCTTTTAAACAAACAAGAATTAGATCTAATTATCAAAATAGGCCTTAGTCGAAAGCTATAGACACTTACCTTGTGGATTTTAAATCCCAAACTCACCGAATAACTAGGAAACACGCGCCTATGGTGTACCTTCGGAAAAGAACTTCTCCTTCCTTGTAGCCTACACTTAGTAAATCCCAAAGATCTCTTCAAAGTTTCGCAACCATGAACATTAATGGGATTAGCCCTAGAGTTTGATAAGTCTAAAATATAAAAGAATGGAAACCAAACTTAGATCTTACCCTTATTTGAAGGAATCGATTGCACCTTCACTTCAACCTTCAGAGATTCGGCTTAGAGACTTGATGAACAATCGGCTATGATTCCCTTATGTATTCGGTTTCAAAGATGAAAGAAGAGAGGAATAATAGGCTTTAGAAGAAATCGGCTAGGAGGCTAAAAGAAAAGAAGAAAAAGAATGGAGGCTCAAGAAGAATATTCGGTAGAGGAAAAGAGAGAGGGAGAATGAATAATGAATGGCCCTAGTCTTATCCTTTTATAGCCGAAATTACTAGGCCAAGAATCTTTAACTTGGCCACCACTCTTCCTTATTTTCCTAATTAAAGAATAATTTTTCATTTATCCACCTATTTAGTCGAATTTTAAAGAGAGTGAAACTCCTCTTTTGCAAGCCTTGTGCCGTCCACCTCTTGGGCTTCTAGAAGCAAAATAAAACTTATTTTATTTGTTTCTTATGTGACTCGAACTCAAGCCCAACACCCTTGCATGTGGGCCATTTCACGAGGCCTTAAGTGGCATCTTGAGCCACTTTTCCAAGTCCGTTAATGGGTCAAATTTCACATACTTTATATTTTAGGGTCACCTGACCCTAAGTTCCCTTTGAACTTTAAAATTTGACATTTCGGGTCATTTTAAGTTTCCAAAATTTTCATGTGACTCTGTAAACTTGACATTTCCTAGGTTTCCAAAATGTTTAGTTTCCTCTTTTAGCATAGTTTCCAAAATGTTTACTTTCCTATTTTGGCTTAGTTTCCAAAATGTTTACTTTCCTCTTTTGGCTTAGTTTCCAAAATGTTCACTTTCCTAATTTACTTAGGTTTCCAAAATGTTCACTTTCCTAATTTGCTTAGGTTTCCAGAAATGGTCATTTTCCTACTTTCAACGTAACCTTTCCATACATTCTCAGGTTTCCAAAATCATTCCAAATTTATTCCAAAACACATAAAACATGTCTTTTCGTACAATTTAGGCCAAAATGCATAGGCCCTTTTTAGGATGTTACAGTTCTACCCCCTTAAAATAATTTCGTCCTCGAAATTACTTACTAACAGTCGCACAATCCTTCTCATCGCACTTATGCTTACTTGCAAGCTTTCTCGATCTTAATAGAACCATCATACTTTCCAGGCACAATCTCTAAGTTCACGTCCCTTAGAACTCATTTCTAACGTCATGATTTAATCGATTAAGAAGTTTTATGTATTAAAAAAATTTTGTTTCACTAATTAACTGCGAAGAAGTTTTATGGAAAGAATTTTTTTAGAAGTGGTTCTTTCGTATTCATACATGCACACAGTCTTTTCATTCATTCACACATCCATCAAACAATTATGAACCTTAGTTCATTCAGAGAAACGTTGTAGTTTTTCATTTGTTGTTTTTCCACTACCCGGGGGTATTTTCTTAATTTGTCCTATAGGGGTATTTTTGTAATTTGTCAAAATAAGGTTCCTTGGTGATTTTGTCATAAGGTATTTTTGGTCCTTTTAAGTTCCTGGGGTATTTTGGAAAATTTTTGAAATCCGAGGGTATTTCAGAAATTTTTGGACCTTGGGGGTATTTTGGTAATTTTTCTACAAACCGGGGTAAATTGTAAAATTTTAATAAATCAGGGATATTTCAGAAGTTGCAAAACTTTGAGGGTTCTTTTTGAGAAATTTATTTTCCAGCACGATGAAGTTGCAAAAATTTTAGAAATCAAGGTCATTTTGGTAATTTTGTAAGTTAGGGGCAATTTTGTAATTTTCCAAAATCAAGGTATTTTGATATTTTACAAATTAGGGTTTTTGAATGTTTATAAAATAATAAAATTTTGGTAAAGCTGTTTAGTAGTTGAACATTTTATAAACCAAGGGCGTTTTGGTAATCTCACCCCTAAGGGCATTTTTGTAATTTTCGTAAATCAGGAGTTTTTCAGAAAATGTTGTAAAAAAAATAATTTTCTCAGATTTAAAAGAAAGTTTTAAAAGTTTGAAAAACTAGGGTTTGTTGTTTTGTTCTCTTTTTTTTTTAAACATGGCTAGTTCCCTTTCGGGTTTTAGTCATTATGTTTAGCCTATGACCGAGCCCTCTTGGTTAGGGTGAACCAAAGCTACGCACCAGGCGAGGATTAGTGTGGAGAGGAGGTGAGTCACGGATCGCTTAAATACCAAGCTCCCACCAAAACCATTCCTAGACATGCATGAGAGGTTGCCACACCACCGAGCCCTCGAGTTAGGTGAGCCGAAGCTACGCACTGGTAGGATTCTGCGAAGAGGAGGTGAGTCACTAGGACCGCTTAAATACCAAGCTCTTGGGATCAATCCTAGACATGCGTACAGGGGTTACCACACCCTAGCGCATTGACTTAGCCATAGGTTTGTTTAGTGCATTAAGTCTTATGTGTTTGTGTTTGAGTAGACTAGTCCTAGGGTTCAAGTTCCTATCATTCTATTCTACGTTCCATGCCTTTTCTACCCTTATACAATTTATAAATCACAGAATCACACATAGAGTTAGGGGTACTTACCTGGTGGACTGCGTGTCGGAGACTTAGGTGCCATGCCATCAATCCTTTCTACTTTTAGAAATATTTTCATAAAACTCATTTGGGCTTGTTTTGAAAACATTTTGGGCCTTAGGCCACAGGCCGAGAGTTTAAAATTGGGCTCTAATACCAAATTGAAACACCCCACACCCGGCCCACGAGAATGGACCGGATCTGGTATGTTCCTCAAAGAAACCCGGTTCAAATTCATTTGATTACTTTGAAAACTGTGTGTTTTGGAAGATAGTGTGTTGTGGGTTGGGCTCGAGTTAGAAAACAATTTATTTTATATCAAAAACCCATTTGTTTCAGGTGACAAAATATTTAAACTTATTTTAAATTAAATGGGCTTATTCTTTGTAAAGCCCTAAATTCATAACATAGTAATTAAAGCATAAATAAAATGTCACGATGGCCTTATTACATAAAATGAAACCCAAAATAAAATTGTACAAGACTTAAAATAAAATAAAGATTCAAATAAAATTAAATTTCAAGTGAACATGGCCACCACAAGTTCTCGTAGTCTGGTCCATTCTTGCTCATCACCAAACATGTTCCCTAGCGGGTGAGTCGATAGACTCAATGTGTAACCAACACCAAAACATAATAGAAATAGGCACACCATACATATCATATTCATATAAAAATTCAAGATAATGATGCAAACCCGAACCCAAACCTATATAGCCATCCGCTACACACCACCCGTACCATCACACACACAGTGGGGACTACTAAGTCAACCCTCCATCCGCTACACACCATCGAAGGCGTCATTGTAGTCGGCGTGCTCATCGCCTACATAAAGTTACGTGGCATAGCCACGAGATATTTGTGTCATGAGACACCACATTCACTTAATGTGACCAAGTCACCACATTCACTTAGTGAGACCAAGTCATCACATATTCTTAGTGAGACCGAAGTCATCACATATTCTTAGTGAGACCAAGTCATCACATATTCTTAGTGAGACCAAGTCATCACGTTTCACTTAGTGAGACCAAGTCATCACCTTCACTTCCCTTTCACAAATAACCCGAATGCCCCATATTATTCATATCATGCATATCATATTTAAATTCACTTTCATATCACTTTTCACATGTTAAGTATAACATATTTCATAATCCCAGAGAAGTAGGAAAAGCGTGCACTGAGTACTTTGTACCATAACATGGTACTTTAGCCACATTCTTACACTTTCATATTAACATATATATCATAATTAAGCCATAAAACTATTAAAATTAGTGTGGAGTACACACGATACCTTATCCATATTCTTACACTTTTATATTAACATATATAATGAATTAAAGCCATAAATCTATCAAGATTTAGTGTAGGTACACACGATTTGCTTATTAATTCCTTGAAATCCAGAAAACCCGATCTATTGCTTTAGATCTCAATTCCTACATTTGATTAATCACTTACTACTTTAATAAAAAACCATTTGACCATAAATCCAAATCCTAGTAGGATTAGTATTCTTAAAACTTACCTTGTTGCCGATTTCAATACTAATCAAATCCAAATCTATGCTATGCTCCTCCTTGTATTCGCCAAGCACTAAATCTCATCAGGGTTAATTTTGGCTTTTTAAACAAACAAGAATTAGATCTAATTATCAAAATAGGCCTTAGCGAAAGCTATAGACACTTACCTTGTGGATTTTAAATCCGAAACTCACCGAATAACTAGGGAACACGCGCCTATGGTGTACCTTCGGAAAAGAACTTCTCCTTCCTTGTAGCCTACACTTAGTAAATCCCAAAGATCTCTTCAAAGTTTCGCAACCATGAACATTAATGGGATTAGCCCTAGAGTTTGATAAGTCTAAAATATAAAGAATGGAAACCAAACTTGGATCTTACCCTTATTTGAAGGAATCGATTGCACCTTCACTTCAACCTTCGAGATTCGAGCTTAGAGACTTGATGAACAATCGGCTATGATTCCCTTATGTATTCGGTTTCAAAGATGAAAGAAAAGAGGAATAATAGGCTTTAGAAGAAATCGACTAGGAGGCTAAAAGAAAAGAAGAAAAGAATGGAGGCTCAAGAAGAATATTCGGCAGAGGAAAGAGAGAGGAGAATGAATAATGAATGGCCCTAGTCTCATCCTTTTATAGTCGAAATTACTAGGCCAAGAATCCTTAACTTGGCCACCACTCTTCCTTATTTTCCTAATTAAAGAATAATTCTTCATTTATCCACCTATTTAGTCAATTTTAAAGAGAGTGAAACTCCTCTTTTGCAAGCCTTGTGCCGTCCACCTCTTGGGCTTCTAGAAGCAAAATAAAACTTATTTTATTTGCTTCTTATGTGACTTCGAACTCAAGCCCAACACCCTTGTTTGTGGGCCATTTCACGAGGCCTTAAGTGGCATCTTGAGCCACTTTTCCAAGTCCATTAATGGGTCAAATTTCACATACTTTATATTTTAGGGTCACTGGCCCTAAGTTCCCTTTGAACTTTAAAATTAGACATTTGGGGTCATTTTAAGTTTCCAAAAATTTTCGCGCGGCTCTGTAAACTTGACATTTCCTAGGTTTCCAAAATGTTTAGTTTCCTCTTTTAGCATAGTTTCCAAAATGTTTACTTTCCTATTTTGGCTTAGTTTCCAAAATGTTTACTTTCCTCTTTTGGCTTAGTTTCCAAAATGTTCACTTTCCTAATTTACTTAGGTTTCCAAAATGTTCACTTTCCTAAATTTGCTTAGGTTTCCAGAAATGGTCATTTTCCTACTTTCAACGTAACCTTTCCATACATTCTCAGGTTTCCAAAATCATTCCAAATTTATTCCAAAACACATAAAACATGTCTTTTCGTACAATTTAGGCCAAAATGCATAGGCCCTTTTTAGGATGTTACAATGGTGATAACACATATTTATAAATATAGTAAAATGGGAGATTTTGGTAGTGATTGAATGGTAAGAAAGCAAGGGAAAATTTGAGGGTTTTTAACTAGAAGAAAGAAAGAAAGAAAGAAAGAAGAAAGATGAAGTAGAAGTAGGCCTGGAAAACGAAAAATAAGAAAAGAAAAGAAAAAGGGAAGAGGATGGAAAATAAAAAAGAAAAATTAAAAAGAGGTATGAGAGATGCCACATGGCGACGCATAATTGGTCATCGCTATCATATAAGCAAAAAATTAATGGGGAAAGAATTGTATAAATAGTGACGTCATGTCATCTGTATCCATTCTTAATAGATTTATGCCATATCAGTATTTTTATCTTAAATTTCAGTATTTTTATTCTGGAAAAAATTAAATTCAAATTAAAATCCTCAAATTCAAGATAAAAATATTGATGTGGTATAAATCTATTAGAAAGAGATACAGATAACGTAACATTACTGTTTCATTCAATCCTTTCTCAAAATTAATGTTGTTAGTCTCAAGTACTAAACTAATGAACACAAAAAAAAAATTTAAATATTAATTGAGATAAAAAAAACTATAAATACCAACCTAACTGTACAAGTTTAGGTTTGAATTTTATATTTAACCTTTCTTTTTATTTATGATGTTAGAGTCTATCTTATTTTCCGGTCAATTAATGCTGCTGCCACTGCAATCCAGACATTATGGCAACACACAGGAAAAGCTGTTGTTTTATTAGGAAAGAAAAAAAAGGCTTATGGAGGACTTGATTCTTTTTAGTGAAGCTTACATCATCATTGTTTTGGAACAGAGGTTATGAAGACATTAATGTGTTTTTTTTTGGACAATTAATGTGTTTTTTTAATGAAATTGGGGATTTATTGCTGGCAGTAGAAATTAATTCTACAGCTATTTTTGTAAGAAAAAGGAAACTGTTGGCTATGAATGTATTTTATTTTAAAAAGAATTGAATTTTCGATCATATAGTTAATAGATAAAATAATTAATTATTAAATTTATATTTTTAAATTTGACTTTAATAAAAATTTAGTAATTATGTAACAATAAAAATTAAATGATATAATAAATTTAAATTCAATAAAAGAATTTTAATTATGTCAACAATTGAATTTATATTTCTAAATATAAAAATAAAAATTAAATTCCTTCAAATAAAAATATAAGTAAAAATATAAGAAATAAATTCTAAATATACTAAAACTACAACAACCTTAACAGAGGAAAGAAGAACGAGAGGAAGAGAAATGGGACAGAGAAGGAAAAAAATGAAGGCATTAGGATTTAGCCATTTAGGGTTCCTTTTATTGATTATTTTGATTATAAGTTAACCTTTGAACTAAAACTAAATAAATCCACTGTTTCAATGTTTAAAATATATCTAATAATTTTTTAGTTTTAATAAAATATTGTTATTGACAATTAAATTGTAAAAGTATTACCTACATTTCATAAAATAAAAAAATCAGAAGTAATAATTTTTAAAAAAATTTATTGGTTAAAATAGTTCGATCGAAAATAACTTTGATATGAAAAAAATTTATATATGAAATAGAATTAACTAAAATACATTTAATGGAGTATAATTTAATTGTGGTATTTTTACTAGTGTGTCATGCATTGTGTTTTGTGTAGTTGGTGAATATTCCTTGTCCAATTTCGGGGTTTAGGGCTGTCATCTAGGGAAGTTTGGTGGCGATATCCAGGAGGTTTCTGCTATAGTACTAAGCTAGACGCACGAGCTTAGTTTCCTATGATTGTAGTTTTGAAATTTAACGTGGATGGGATCTGCATGCAAAAGGAATGATATTTTCTGGTCCCTTGAGGCCCTTTCAAAACGCTTTGAAGTGCAGTGGTCTGGCATGGTGTAAAGAAAGATATAAAAGACCTTAGAGGCTCCAGACTGGATGTTATTCACAAAGTGACATTTACAATAAATACCCAAATCTGGCCTATGTCTAATTTCTAGTTGTTAGGAGTTTAGAGTGGTTATAATTTCAAATCATCTTTGAAGAAATTGTAATTTCATTTCTTGGAAAAACAAAAGTGGTACTTTTGTACCCGCCCTTCCAAATTAATGAAAAATAAATAAGAAAAGTAGAAATTGTCCTATCTGACTAACACACTTATATCCACGACTAATTTTTCTCATGATGGGCTTAGTTGACTAATTGAAGGGAAAGGATTAAATGAAACAGTTACGCCACGTCATTCATATTTTTTCTCAATCAGTTAATGACATGTCAACTAATTTTTACATGTCATTTACACCTCATTTGATTAGATTTTTTAATTATTTAATGATATGTCTAATTTACCCTTCATTTAATTAGATTTTTAATCACAAATCCCTAAAATCCTAATTAAAAATTATTCAACCCTAATAACAATTCTATCTTCACCTCTCGCCTTCTCGCTAACGTCTACGCCCCTCATTACGCGTCTCGCCTACTATTATTTTTTTTCGGCAACTAGTTTCAGTGGCAGTCTTTATGCTTGTCATGCCTCTATTTAAAGCTAGTGGCAGTGTCTTGCTTTAGATGGCACCACCCAATATTTCATCTTCAGCCTTGGCCAAATGCTGTTGGCAGGTGTTTGCCTTTACCTTCTCTATTTTTATGCAATTTCTTGTCAAATAAACACATCTTTCTTTTTGATTTATAATTTAGTTTTCCATCTTGTTTAGATTCGTCTCATGAAGATGTTATAGAAGTTTCTCAAGCTCGGTTTTGGGAACTAGTGCACGGTCATGTTGTTGGATCCCTTTCACTTGGTATTTTCTTTGTTAATCTCATGCCTTTCCAAAATGTTTTTAATTCTTTGTTGGATGTTTAATGTTACATTTCTTATCGACACTTTGAGCGGTGAAAAAGAGATGAATGATCGGCGGATACTAGAGTATGTGCATAATTTGTACCATGAATTGGGAATACATGATTTGACAATGCAAACTAATTATGCATGAACTTCATCCCTCTTTACGCTCGTTTTTTCATTGTATTTATGAGATTGGTAATGGGAAAAGAACCTTGTATTGTAGTAATTTTGTCATCCCAAATGGATAGATTATGACTAGGGGGAAATCTTCTTCTTGGGTCAAATTGACCGTTGAAAAAGTAATATTTCATATTAATTTATATTATTTCTCTAATTAAGAAATTTTTGTGGGGTTTCATTTGTTGGCTTTTATTATTTGTTTTTCTCTTTCTTCTCATAAATTTGGCTTTAATCTTGGACTTAGTCTTGCCATCAATTTTTCCTTATGATAACCCTTGTATAATTTTGTCTTGTGTGAGATCATAATAGTTAATTGAACTTGACATGTTTGTACGGGATTCCGGAGCTTCAATTAATGTTTTGCTGCTTCAATTACTCTTCCTATGCTTGCTAGAGCAACTCGGTCCATAGCTCTTATACTCGATTTTCGCCAGCGTTTGCATGATGGAAGAATTTGGCAATAAAGTCACCAAACTCCAGCAAACTCCAGCAAGGAACCAAACTCCAGCAAGGAGCAACAAGAACACTACAGCTAAGCAAGTGCCTGTAATAACTATTACTTTGCCTTTGTTCTCTTCAAGTTTCTAGTGATGTTTCAATGAAATTGCAGGTTTTAGAAAGGCCACCTTCAAAAACAATCTACTATAATGTTTATCATTGTGATTCAATTTACAAACAAATTACGTGTTGATATTGTGCATATTTAGTTGAGCTTCAATTTTGGCTATTCTGTTCAACAATCGATTTAATATAGCAACTAATTGGTTATTGTGGATGTTTCACTTGCTCAGCGATAAATTTGTGGGGATTTTAAGTTGATTGAGATGAGGTTCAAGGTTCAGTCTCTATATTTGTAAATCTTTCCTCCTTTCCCCATTGCAATTTAATTATTCAATTGTATAAAAAAATTAATTGGTTATTATCGAAGTAACATGATCTTTGTTTAGATAACCGATTGAAAATAGAACAAATAATCTAAAATTAATATTTTCAATGATTTATAAGCGCCTTTGATAATCCAACATAAAAAGCAAGATAAAATGAAAAATACATCAATTACCAAAATAATATACTTATAAAAATATTGATTGAACTTATTCCATATTAAATAATAACTAAAACAAAATACAATATAACACTATAAAAACCATATAATAATATTATTCTCAAAACATTATGAAAGAATTACAAATAATAATAAAATTGAAGTATTTCTCATGAATTATCATCAGTTTTTTTAGATTCTAAACCATTTGAGAAATGTTCCTACATTAAAAGTTTTATACGGTTAGATAAACCTTTGAATTATATAAATAATAATTTGCGACAATATAAGTAAAAACATATTACTTGAGTCTTGAATAGCGATGGATCAATCTCTTCCAGCAATTTAGTATAACTTACGTTAGATGAAGAATTGAACCTCCAATTTGAAGAAAAATCCTACATAAAAATATTTTTACAATACATGTACTTAAATATTTACGACTTTTGACATTTAAAAAGAATAATGCATTCAATTAATACCTGTAGAGGATGAAAAAAGTGATTATGGTAGTTTGGAGTCATTAACATTGGGATTTGATGATAGAAAGAATAACCATGAGTCTGAGACTCCATTGGGAGAGGCACTACTGGAGATCCTTCGTGCATAAGTGATTTGTTTTGTTTCCCTTAGTCAAAATAAAAATTATTTGTTAAATTCAAGACATAAATTAATTAAATAATATAACAAATAGATGCAAATATAATAATAAAGGAAAGCATACTCACTTGATATTTTCTCCTTATCTTTTGAAACTTGAGAGAGCATTGCCTTCTTTGTTTTTTTCTTTTGATTTTTCTCGAATTGGCTTTTCATTCGAGAATTTCTTGAACCCTTTGTTTTGACACATACATGAACAAACATTAATTTTTCACTTGATATCCCATTGCCATCATTGATAGCATCTTGAAAAGATGTATGCTTTGAAATTTCGAATCATTATCTTCTTGCATAGTTGCCATCTCCTTTTCAACTAAGTGCAATGCCTCAAATAATTTTTCTTTGACAATTTGAGTACACTTAGGAGTCAATGAACCTTTGTCAAAAAGGTTGTAACTGATATGATTCAACTCACTGGGGCACAATAAACAACTAGATTTTTCTTCATGTGCTAATGAGGCTCTAAAATCACTTGCCAATAACAACTTTGCTTTTTTTGTCTATCTCTTAAGTATATATTTTTCGGGCATCTCTTTAATTTTATTCCTAAGAAAAACCCGTAAAGCATGACGACAAAGTAATCCAAGACTTTCAAACATATTACAACTACATGAGACAGTGCTATTCGGAACATCAAACTCTACACAGTAAATTCTTTCACGTCCATCTTCAGTCACATGATATAAAGAAATATTTTCGATATTACTAAATTCAACACAATTCAAGCCTATGCAATCCATCAACTCCTTTTCAAACTTTTAAACATAGCAAGAGTGTAAACATTGGATGCATGCTTCAAAATGCCACATCCATTAAGTTTGTTTGGTGCTCCATTTTTACATTAAAAATCTTGACTTAACTCTATCTGGCGAAATTCTTTTGCCTTTTCCTCATAATGTTGCATAACCTGAATAAGAGATAAAGAGCAATTCATAATCTGAAGTAATATGCTATTCATACTCTCGCTTCTTTGAGTGGATCTAATTCGAGCCGAAAAAATATCTAGCTAAAGGTAGGGCACCATTTTACGCGAAGCTCATATATCCTCTTAAGCCAAGCATGATCTTAAAGTTCAAAATTTTCAATGATGGTGGCCCAACTTGATTCAAACTCTGTTTCACTTTCACATCCATAAAAGCATTTATTAAATTGTTCTTTGAACTCGGCGTTGACAAAACGACTAGCAAGATGTTGTTTAGCATTATTTGAAATATGCCACATGCATAATTTATGAGAAGATTCTGGGAGGACAATCTCTACTGCTTTCATCATCACTTGATCTTGATCAATAAAAATACTTTTGGTTGTCGATGGCCCATGGCTTCTAAAAATGTTTCAAATAGCTAAGTAAATGACTCAGTGGTTTCATTAGATAAAAAAACACAACCGAATAAAACAATATTCCAGTGATTGTTGATTCCGACAAATGGAACACAAACCAAATTATACTTATTGGTTCTATACGTGGTATCAAACACAAGAACATCTCCAAAGCAATCGTAACCAATTTTGATCTTCCATCTCTCCAAAAAAATTAGCTAGTCAATTATTCTGGTCCACTTGCATTGAATAGAAAAACATAGGGTCTTCAACTTGCTTATGTTTAAAAAAATTGATAATGCTCTGTGCATCCCCTGCTTCAATCAGTTTCTCTCTTTCAATTCGCAAGAAATTTTGACAATCTCGTTTGGTAAATGTAATATTTTCAAACCCAATCTCCTTCCTGAGAAACGAATATGAACTTGTTTGTTTAATTCCTGTAGATAACGAATAACATCTCCATGTCCTTCCAAAATTTTTCTTCCTGATCTTAAATTAATTCTTTCTTCTGAAGTTTCTAAGTGGTGATTATGATAATCATTAAAGTAAGAAACAACCCAAACACCTTTTTCTATTGTAAAACGAATTTTAGCTTGATAACCTATCCTTATCTCTAGACGATTAAATTTTTTCACTTTGCCAATATCTTTTTGTTCATGATACCCAGATTTCGAGCATAAAAATTCATGTTGTCTTATAGGTTCAGTCATACTTCGTCTCTTATTTCCTCTTCGAATACTAAACCCCTTACTCAAAGCAAACTGATTATAAAGATTATAAGCCTCTTCTTCGGAATGCACTTTCAGTCCCACTTTTATTTCTTCAACTGAATTATCTTGTTTCCCGACAAGATGAACTATTTCATCTTATTTGTCTCCTTAAATGAAAATTATAAATTAACAAAACACGAGAATAAATTTTAATATATAATAAAAATCATGATAATACAAGAAATCGTTAAAAACTTAAAAGAACAATTCAAATCTAATAAAAACACTACTCAAAAATCATATAATTTTTTTTAGTACGCTAAGTCATTATTATTAAAAATCACAATTATTTCAAAGAATCTAAATAGAACTATATTTCAAACAAATGAAAATCAAGTGAAAATACTTAACATCCCAAACTAAATCACCCAACTAGCCTTGAATAATCTAACATGTTGATCCAATTGAGCATAATGCTAGAATTCACTAATTTTATCTAAAACTATTTAATTATATTGTATTACATGAAAAGCTATCTAAAGATTAGATCTTTGTTTTACGCTCAAGAATAGTTTAAACTATTCATTTAATTATTAGAGGCGGCATTGACTTTCTTACTTTCCTATCTATTTTAGCATAATAGAAAAAAAACCTCACCGTAAAATAAATTGTAGCGACCACATGAAAAACCAAAGAAAATAAACAAAAAGAGTAGTAGTTCTTTGGAAAAAATAACAGAACAACAGGCAGTGAGGTAGAGATGTGAAGCAGAGTAATTGAAGCATAATAATAGCAGCAGGGCAACAGGGCAGAGACGTTAACAGTAGGGCAGAGATGTGAAGCAGAATAATAGTAGGCAAAGACGTTAACAGCAGGGCAGAGACGTTAGCAGTAAGGCAGAGAGGTGAAGATAGAATTGTTATTAGGGTTGAATAATTTTTAATTGGGATTTTAGGGATTTGTGATTAAAAAATCTAATTAAATGAGGTGTAAATGAGACATGTCATTAAATGATTAAAAAATCTAATCAAATGAGGTGTAAATGACATGTAAAAATTAGCTGACATGTCTTCATTGATTGGGAAGCAATATGGATGACATGGCGTAACTGTTTCATCCAATCCTTTCCCCTAATTGAAAAGGTCCTTCATGTGTTTCACCTCTTTAATTTTCAATCCATATAGGAAAAACGCCCCCCACCTAGACGAATAAATTTTTGGATTATTCATGAACTGATATGTCTCACATTGAAATTATGATTAAGTTTTTATGAGTGAAACTTATTAATTGAAGAAAGTGCATGATAATCCATTTAAATAGCAAGTTACTGTAACATTTAAGGTAGATTTATTTATCTAATATCAAATCTTAAAGATCATTGGATTTAATTTTTTTTAAATTTATTTTCAAAATCGAGTTTCGACGATTATTGCATTCAAATTAAATCAATTTTTCAAGTAAACACCTCATTTTCAAGGTCAAGTCAAACGACTCTTGGTGATAAATGTTAAAACTAACATATTTTAATCTCATTCTTAATGCATTTTGAGATGATTATTTATGCAAATTGGTGAATTTGATGCTCCTAATCCTTTTAATTCATGTTCTTATACTTAGTTGAGCATTTGGGAGCAGAAGGAGAAAATATCGGAGAAAAAGAGAAGATTTTAGGAGCCACACGGGTTGGGCACACGCCCATGTGACCCACACGGGCTGGACATATGCCCATGTGCTAGCCCATGTCAATTTCGTATCTTGCTTCCCAAATACACGGAAAAACACAATTTTTAGGTTTTCTGAGCATTCTAAAATCTATAAATACCAATTAGAAGAAGAGATATGGGAGTCATCAAAGAAGATCGAAGAAAACACTTGAATGACACCATCGGAGCCAACTCAGAAGCATATCTCCATCAAGATCGAAGATCTCTTTTTAATTTCTTTTGAAGTTTTATGAGTTTCTTTATGTCTTGTGGTTGTTCTGACTTTGAGATGTTTTCATTCAAGATTATGAACTAATTCCTTAGATATCTAGGGAAGATGAAACCTATGATGAATTCTATTATTTAATTTATGTTTTACATGATAAATACTTGATTCTTGTTCTCAATTATGTGTGCTTATTCCTTATTTTAATATTTCTAGGATATTAATTCATGTTTAATGTGCTTAATTCAGTGGAGAAAAAGTCACTGTTTAAGAGTAGATCTAGAATAATTGAGTGGAGTTGCATGCAATCCTAGAAATAGGATGACATAAATCTACCAGATTAGAGTCACATCCAATAGAGGAATCATAGGTCGAGTTAATGCGACAATAGGGGTTTCAATTCGAAAGAGTGTAACACCCCTAACCCATATCCGTCACCAGAACTGGGTTTTAGAGTTTTACCAGAATTTATGGATTAAAATACAGACAATTCATATCATTTATACAATCATATCAAGAATCAATCATAAAGTCCCTTACAAGAGCTCTCGATGCCCAAAACATTCATTAGAAACAAGTTGGGACTAAATCGAGTACTCAGAGAATTTTTCAGAAATCTCAAAAATTTTTTTTAAGGTGTAAGGGACACATGCTCGAGTGGCCAGGCTGTGTGGCTCACACGGTCAAAAGACATGCTTTTCTCTTAGGCCGTGTGGGCATTCGAAATAGGGCACACGGTCGTGTTCCAGCTCGTGTCCGTACCTGTGTAACTCTTTGACTTAGGTCATATAGCCAAGTCACACGCCCGTGTGCTAGGCCGTGTGAACATAATAACTTGCATTAAATAGGTGCAAGGGTCACACAGCCAAGCCGCATGTCCGTGTGCTAGGCCGTGTGGATAATTTTGAGTATTATGTTTCTCAAATTTTAAGATGCAGAGGACACATGACCAGGTCACACGCTCATGTGCTAGGTCGTATGTCACACACGGCTGAGATACATGCCCGTGTCTCTGCCATGTGGACAAAAATAGGCCATTTACATACCATTTTTCTTACCCAATTTGTCTTCCACCTACATCAACACTTTAACACATTCACAAGGTAATACCAATCATTCAAATCAAGCCAAAATCAAATTTAGTACATATTATAACACCTTATATGTCCAAGTATTCAAACTTACCTAATTGACTCAATTCACATATATGCATATTTTACTAATTATGTGAACTCAAATCAATTAAAAATGAGCCTATATGATTTCCATCAATTAACCAATTCAAAAATTTATCAAACATATTAAGACCATATATAAACACATCAAACATGTCCATTAGAAGCCATTCCAATGTCTAGTTACAACCAAACATTTGCATTACCATCATTGGTTACGTTTAGCCTATACATGCTATTATAACCAAAATTTGTTTGCTATATATATATATACCAAAAAGTCCAAGAGATAGTGTGATATGGCTCTGACCAGCTTCCAACCTTTATGAGCTTTCAAGAACTATAAAATAGAGTAAGCATTAAATGCTTAGTAAGTTCGTATAAAAGAAAATTTACTTACCATGCATTTACATTTCTAGTAAACATGCAAAGTACATCCAAAGTAAATTGACTAGTAGCCTAAACACATAATTTCATCAAACATGTTAGTCATTTATTTCATATAAATATTCAAAAACATGTATGAGCTCATCAAATATCAAATTTCCATGTATTTTGTGTATATACAGACAACAATTCACTTTGAATTCATTTATTTTCTCATATCAGTATTTTGCCCGTTGAATCATTTAAATATTGATGGATACCTGGGTAGTATACACGAAGTGTACAAATCTGTAATCCATCAATTCATATTCGGGGATGCTCATATGAACACATAACAAGAAGCTCTTTCGAGCCATATAACGGGAATCTTATGTGAGCCATGTAACGAGAAGCTCCAAAGAGCCATTAACGGGAAGTTCATGTGAGCCAATATCGGGAAGCTCCGGAGAGCTATTCACGGAAAGCTTACAAAGAGCCTTTAATTGGGAAGCTCACGAAGAGCCATATATCAGAATGCTCATAAGAGCTATGGTGTGTCCATAACACATATAGGATCACAACCAAATGGGGATGCTTCGAAGAGATATTAACAGAAGCTCGCAAGAACCATATATATAGGAAAGCTCATGAGAGCTAACAACGGGACGCTTTTTCGAGCTGTGGTGTGTCTGCAACACATGTAGGACCAAAACCAATTCAGGAACCTTGTATCCATCGAGTTTCATTTATTCAAACGGAACTTAATATTTGTCGGGCATTATCGGATATGTGATCAATTTCATATATATGGCATTTACACAATTCACATATACAAAATTCAATTCAAACATATAAATATACAAAGTTAAGTTACACGAACTTACCTCGATAAGTGTTCGTGTATTTGTAATTTACTAATCTGATACCTTTTCTTTTCGTCGTTCTAACTCTGTATTTGGTCTATCCGGATCTAATTAAGCCAAATAAGTTTGCTCAAAACCCAATTTCCATGGCTAGGGTTTCCATGTTTAATTTGGGAAAGATGATGATATATGATGATATAACTATCCGATTTAGGCCCTAGTCAAAATAGTGGTTTCGGGACCACAAATCTGAGTTAGAAAAATATTGTAATATTATTTTTTGTGTCTACTGTATGTGTTTAAGCATGTGTTAAAGTTTCGTGAATTAATTTATCTGTTTGTGTGCTTAATTTGAGAAAAGGACTAAATCACATAAAAAGTAAAAGTGACATTCTATACGTTAATGTATTGAATTGACATGGCTTAATAAAGGTGAAGTTTTTAAGTGGATATTAGACCACTAAAAATTATAGTGGATGGTTATAGGCATATATTATGTAGTTTTCTTATTAATTCATTAAGGGTAAAATGGGAAATTAATAATTATGTTTAATTAAATAAAACCAAAAGCATGAAATTAGCTATTGTCATCATCTTCTTGCTGAAAATCAAAAAAAAAAAATAAGGGTTTAAAGCTTTCACAGATTCGGCCATGTATGTTCTTTGATTCAAGGTATGTTTTCCTTTATTTTTTGATAATTTCTATGTTTTTGTAATCGTTGCTTTGTGTTCTTCAAAACCCATGCTTTAATTTTATGAATTGATGATGAATTTGAAATGTGCCATGGATGAATTCATGAGTTTTGTGATGTTTGAAGATGAATTATGAAAGATATGTGTTTGATTAATATAGTCTACCTTTGAGTTTTTGGTGATTTTGAGTTATATGGACTTAATTGAGAAAATAATGTTTTGAGGGACTAAATTGTGAAATAAATGAAATATATGGACTTAAATAAGCATGGGTGATATTTGGCTAAGCATGAGTGTATGCAAATTTGGTGTATTTTGTGATTTTGTGAAGTAGGGACTAAAATGTCAAAAATGTAAAAATGCGAGGGCTAATTTGCAAATTGCCCTAAATATGTGTTTTTGCAAATTAGTGAATAAATGAGTTAAATTTGAAAACTTATAGATCAAGAACCGAAGAAAATGGACTTAGATCGTGGGAAATCGAAAGTAATTGAGTAACCGAGTTCATTTCCGTTATCTGAATCCGAGGTAAGTCGATATACAAATAAATGCATTTGTATTGAGTTATTTATGTATCTATGAAATTTAGATTTTGATGAATATGCTCGAGATGTTATGTACATGAAATCCGAGGTAGTATCGATAATATATCAATGTCCGAGAAGTCTTGTATGAACCTATGAATAGATAGGATTACATATGTCATGACATAGGTTTCTGATATGTGATATTGTGTAAGACCACATTTGGGACATTGGCATCGGTTTGAGATTTACATGTAGACCATGTTTGGGACATTGGCATCGTATTGATTCGTGTAAGACCTTGTCTGGGACAGTGGCATCGATATCTGGTTACATGTAAGACCACGTCTGGGACGTTGGCATTGTACGACCATTCTGAGTATTTCGAGCTTCCTATTTGATTCTGAACGGTTCAACGGGCAATTCCGAGGAATGAAAGACTACGTGAAATGTATAAACGATTCAGGTACGTTTGAAAGGTACACTATGTATGTGTATGAAAGGTGAGTATATATATATATATGAACTTACCAAAATGAATATGTGAATGGATTTGATGATATAATATGTGATATATGTTTGACTGTGCTATGAGCATAAGTGATGCTTTGAGATGTGATATGTTAGCAATCTATGGCTAAACAAATGAGCCAAAGAACATGTTATGAACTTGCAAATGAGAAATATTAATGACATAGTATCAATGTGGTTATATGCATTTTATGTTAAGTTTATTTGTATATGGCTTACTAAGCTTTTGAAAGCTTACTTTGTGTGTGTTTGCTTTGTTATATAGATCGTCAAAGCTACAAAAGGCTCGAGAATCGTCGAGGATCATCACCACACTATCAAACTCTACTTTGGTATTTTTGAATGTGTATACAGTTAAATATGGAATGTATAGGCTAGTTATTTTAGGATATGTTTGAGATTTATACATAACCATGAGATATGGCTAGATAAATGATTGTGTTATGAATGACGAGTCTTGTCCTATGATGCTTAGTTTTAGTATAGCTTGATAGCAAATGAAATTGTCATATGAATGGTAAGTTTATTGATGCATAGTTAGCACATTATTGTGGTATGTTTGTGAAGCAAAGTTGGAATCGTATTGATGGGAAGATGTTATATTGTAATGGTAAGATTGTGGATGAAACTTGCTTAGAAATGGTTGTTATTTAGTTAAGCTAACTGTTGCATAAGTTGTTGTGTTTGAGATGCCTTTGAATGCTTGGAAAAGTTGGTTATTTTGGCATGAATTGTATTAGTATGTTGCTTGTAGGGATGACCCAATGTGTGGGTGGAAATTTGGCCTTGCAAATGGCCTATAATTGCCCACACGGTTGAGCACACAGCGTGTGGCTTGACCGTGTCCCTCGTGGTTGTATTTCAAAACAAGTCAAACTCAACCACGGGCTGAACACACGGGCGTGTGATTGGCCATGTGGTGCAAGTCAGTAGCGACAACCGGTAAGGGACACGGGCGTGTCCACGGCTGTGGACAAGTCAATATGTATGCCCTGTTTTGACATGGCTTAGACACACAGGTGTGTTTGGGGGCGTGGGAGGCACACGACCTGCCCACACGGACATGTGACTTCTGTAACTTAGAAAATTTTTTAAATTTCTGAGAATTTCTGTATGTGTTTGGTTTAGTTTCGGCCTATTCTAAAGCATGATTAAGGTCTCATAGACCTATTTTAGGGACACTTTGATGTGATTTGTCAAATTAAGTTATGAAATGCCCATAAAAGTTTTTGATTGTTCGGTAACGCTTCTTAACCCTAAACCGGCGATGGTTACGGGTTAGGGGTGTTACAGATGATATTTTTTTATTTAATCCATTTATCATCTTTAATTTTTTATCTTTTTAATTTAGTCCTTTTCTTTTCTTAAATTTCCAATGATGAATCATCATACTTATCTACTAACTCCTCTTAATGGTCTATTTTCCATATAAGGACCTCAAATTTTGAATTCCATAGTTATTTGGTACATATAGCTACTAGAACTCAACTTTTGCATTTTATGCAATTTGGTCCTTTCTATTAAATTAAACATGTAATCGGTAAAATTTTCTTAACGAAATTTTCATACTATATTTCTATCATAATGCAGACCATACAATAATATTAAAATAATTTTTTTCTGAATTCGGATTTGTGGTCCCTAAACCACTGTTCCGATTTCATTGAAAACAGGCTGTTACAAAGAGATTTTAATTAATCAACCTAGAGTCAGCTGTTCTTGCTCTCGAAAGAGATATTGACATAATTTAGAGATTTTTACGGATTAAGATATCAAGTAGATAAATCGTTTAGATCAGATTAATAATAATAGAAGGAATCTGGGTGGATTTTTTCTTGGGTATTGTCTCTTTATTGGTTATCTTTCGATTATTTTCCTGATTCGTTCTCTGTTACGTTCTTAGTTAAATTAGTTTAGTAAATTTAGTTTTAAAACACATCACTTCAAATTGTCGGCTAAATACTAAGAAAACGGTAATTACTAATAATTTTAGTCCTCGTGGATATAATATCTCTACTCATCGTAACTATACTATTATTCGATAGGTCCGCTTATTTTTGTCGTTTTTATAATTAGTTCAGTGACCATCACTTGAGTCAAAACTCAAACTAAAAAGAATAATTAAAGGGATTTTTTTAATATAAAATTTCCAAAGATTTGTAACTTTTCAAGTCAACTATCAACTCAAAATTTATGTGGAGGTGTACCATATTTGACAATTGTAATTAGTTAATATTGCTAAATACAATTGCTCTAATCTCTTACCATTTTGCATTATTTGGGTTTTCAAAAGTGTTTTCATTAGCGTAGACATTAAATTTTGACGGATTTGAATTTTGAAATTATTGATGGAATATAAATTTCTTTTTTGGTGTAATTATTTTAATTTTAAGATTTAATTGTTATTAATTTAATTTGAAATTGGAATCGGAATAAGGGCTAGATTAATTAATTTGAAATCAATTTTAAATATTTTTTAAAATTTAATTTAATTTACTTTTACTTTTTAAAATTTTTGCATGGAGTGGGTGGATTTTGGATATCGATGATGATGATGATGATAAAACCAAGTTTTTGTTTTGAATAAAATTAAAATTTTTCTTTTAGAAATTTAAGAAAATCAAAACTCAAATCTATTTGAAATTTTATTTTGGAAATTATTATTTTCAAATTTTTCTTAAAACCTCAAATTGATTTTTATCATTTTGAATTACTTTCAAAGTCCAAATCCTTTCTAATTTGTTAAAGCCAAGACCCAAATTTGAAATGTTTTTAAAGCCCAATATAAATTTTAAGGTCCCGTTCCAATGGAAGCCCATTTTAAAGCCCAAGTCTATACGTAGGCTCAAAGCCCATTTCAATTTCCAGTTTGAAGTGTGAGGAAATGCAAAATTTTCTCAACCAATCACATTGCAGCAATACAAGTATACAAATAGTCGGAACACAGTATCGTGATTAAAAAATGAAAGGCCAAACCAAGATACAAGAAACAAAAACAAAGAGTCAGACACCCTAAAAGAAAAAGGAGGGAGGTCCCTTTGTGTTTTGGAGATTTTTTTAGGACCTCTACATTTTTAAATTTTACCCAAAGTCCTTTCCTGTTTTCTGAGGACCTCCGCCGTTCTAAATAACAATATTAGTCCCTATTCTTTTCAATTTAATTCAAAATTTAAATTTAAAATTTCCAGCTAAATCCCTCTGTTTTTTATATTTTCTTAAAAATTTAAGCCTTTTATTTTAAATTTAAGTTAGTCCTTTTTCCTTTTTTATATATGATTGGGATTTAAAATTTTAATTTCTAAAGGGAACATATTTTTATATTTTACTTATTAAAATAATTTTTTTGTGTATTTGCAATTTCATTTTTTATCATGCATATTTTGAATGTGTTTATTGGTATATTTTCTAGTATAGATATTTTTTATGATGACGTTGATACTATTTTTTATTATGAGTTAGTATTTGATATATTGGAAGTGTAGTTTTTTTATTACACAAATAATTTTAAAAATTGATATTTTGAGGATATTTTGATAGTTTGTTGTTGATAAGTTTAGATTTAGAAGTTAAGTTGTTTTTAAAATTGACTTGTTTAGATTTTAAATTTACGTGTTTAGATCCAATTTTGGTGCTCTATAGATTTTAAGTTTTCAATTGTGACTTTTAATTACAATTTTAGATCTTTATCTCAATTAGATTTCAATTGTAAATTTATATTACATTTTAGACCTTTTAATTCAATTAGGGTGTTTTAGTTTAAATTATTTTTTTAAGTTCAATCAAATTTATAAATTAAATTAGATTTTTATTTTAAGTTCAATTAAATTTTAAGTTTAAATTTCAAATTTGGATTAGATCTAGATTAATTAGTTTTCAATTTTGGAATTTTAGGTTTTAAAACTTCTTCAATTTTTGCTTAGTTTTAGAAATTTTAAATGTTTAGGATTTGATGACTAAGTTAAATTAGATTCATTTCATTTTGGTCTTTGGAATTTTAAATATTAGGCTTTAATAAATTAAATTAGACTTTAGTTCAGTGTTTAATTCTTATGTTTTCATTAGATTTATTTTTTATTTTTAAATTTAGAATTTAGACATCAATAGTATGTGGATTTAATTTTTCTTTTCGTTTTCGATTTTAAATATTGAATTCTTAGAATTTTTTTTAAGTGTTAATTGTAACACTTTATACTCGGCTTAGTCGCCAAGCCCGAATATCAGAATGTCCTATCATAGTCTCACGTCTTACACAACAAGTAAAAGCTCATTAACAAGGCACTCATCATTTTATTGTTCGTACAGGTTTTAAGTCAATCATATTTGTTAGCTATCATTAGTACATGCTAATCTTATATCAATTAGTCCTATAAACGTATTTAAACATGCATATGGTCCGTTTAGCAAAATTCTCAAAATATGTCTATAGGTATTGATACTAACACTAGGGTATCGATATTTTCTTTTAGTGGTATTGATAACACCTAGAAAAATGATACCAACCTTGCATTCTGTTTCTCATTTAAAAACCAAAGTCTCAAAAATTATCGGTACCTGTCATGAAATATTGTGAAAATAAAATAGAATGTCAGTAGTCACAATATATTGCAAAGAAAAGAGAAATAAAATAAAAAACACATAGATTTTACGTGGAAACCCTTTCGGGGAAAAAAACCACGGGTAGAGGAGAAGAAAATTCACTATGTCGAATTCGAATGATTAGAAGATGAATAGACTATGTCTATTTATAGGCTTGTAAAGCCATATTCTAATACGAGTGTAGTAAGATTGAAACACCTTATTCTAATCAATATAAAATAGACTAAGTTTAATAAGGTTTAAAAAACCTTATTCTAAAATAAAATAAAAGAAGTGTATTTTTATATGGATTTTACTTTTATTTTATTTTACCACTGTATTTTATTTAAATAAGGATTCGAGTCACTTATTTCTAACAATCTCCACCTTGACACGAATTCTAAATGAACAAGTTCTTCATCGCGAACTCTCAACGAACATGTTCTCCACATCTTCCATAAAACCCCTTAAAGGTTTAACTTCAACAATGAACACCAACCAAGTCTAAGCAATGCTCAAACTTGGTTATAGGAAGTGACTTAGTCATCATATCTGCCATGAGTACTAATTTTGCTCACAACAATATCACCACGAGTAATAATATCACGAATAAAATGATACCAAACATCAATGTGTTTTGTTCTCTCATGAAACATTTGATCTTTTGTAAGGAAGATTGCACTCTGACTGTCACAAAATACTGTACTGATTTGAAGGTCTACATTGAGTTCATTAAAAAGTCCCTTCAACCACATAGCTTCTTTACAAGCCTCAGTAATCGACATGTACTCAGCTTCAGTAGTAGACAAAGTGGTTGTAATTTGCAAAGTGGCTTTCCAACTGATTGCACAACCTCCGATTGTAAAGACATAACCTATGAGAGATCTTCTTCTATCAATGTCTCCAACAAAATCAGCATCAACATATCCAATGACTCCATCTCTAGTTCTTCCAAATTGTAAGCAAACATCATTAGTACCTCGTAAGTATCTTAAAATCCACTGAACTACTTTCCAATTTTCTTTACCGGGATTCACCATGTATCTACTAACTGCACTGACTATATATGATAAATCTGGACGTGAACAAACCATAACATACATGAGAGATCCCACTACACTAGATTATGGAACATGTGACATGTACTCAATCTCATTATCTGATTGTGGAGACAAAATCGATGAAAGTCTAAAATGGGATGCTAAAGGAGTACTAGCAGGCTTAGCACTCTGCGTATTGAACCTGCAAAGAACTTTCTCAATGTATCCCTTTTGACTTAAGTACAATTTACTTGCTTTTCTATCTCTGAGAATCTCCATACCAAGTATCTTCTTTGCTGGTCCCAAAACTTTCATCTCAAATTCTTCACTTAGTTGGTGTAACACCCTAAATTAGGGGTTATTTGTAATTTAAAAAAAAAAATTTCCATGTGGGCTTCAAGAAATAAATAAATATAATTTTATTTGACACGTTTAAGGGTCAAAAAATAACCCGAGCTAGGCCTGACCCAGTATTAAAAATTTCTTTTAAGTGTGTACAAGGAAGGAGCTAAGGTAAAGATAGGGCTTAAATAAAATTTAGGAGAAACTTGACACAAGATTGTTATTGGCGTGTTGGCTTGGTGAATTAAGGGCTTGCAAGGGAGGTCTTGGGTTCGAATCTTGGAAAGGGGAGAATTCATTTTGTTTCTATTTTGGGGCGTTAGAGAGAAGGGGGCCAGGAAGGAAGGTCTTAAGATTAAATAATGGGGTTGTATGGCATGAAAGTCGGGCTGGTGGAGTGGCTTGGGGCGCCACTTAAAAGACCTTGGAGCATGGTCTCGGGTTCGAAACGCAAGAGACGCAAGGAGTGATATTTTGGGCTTTTTGCGTTATAAGGAAAGGGCCAAGAGGAAGGCTTTAAAATTAAAAGATAAGGTTCTATAGCAAGAAAGTCGGATGGGAGAGTTGGCCTGGGACGTTGGAAGAGGGGCTGCTGCTGTTAAACGTCCCTGGTTCGAATCTAAGAGGTAGCAAAATGAGTTTTTCCTTTTTATTTTGCTGCTAACGTGGGTGAAGGAATTTGGCTGCATTTTGGACTCCCAAAGTCAGCTGGAAGAGGTAAGTTTGGTGTTTTATTTTACTTCAATTTGTTTAAGAAAGGATAGGAGATAAAGTGCTATTATCTTAAGTGATAATTAATAGTTTAATTATCAGCATAGGGGGGAGAATTGGCCAGCTTTGGGACTCTTGGGGGCTGTTCAAAATTAATCTTTTTGTACAGCAAGTAGAGCAAAATTCCAACAATCTTTTTCCCCTGCTGCTGCTGCCGAAATTCCCTAGGGAATTCTTCAAAAAAAATCCAGCTTTCTCTTCTTTTATTTAGCCAAAAACCACCTTTGATCTCTCCTACTAATTCTCCTTTTTCTTTCTTCCACCGTTGGCCAAATATCCATCACTTTGCTGCCGAAAATACTTAGACAAACTGTCCAAAATTTTGCAAAAATTTCCAGCATCTCTTCACTCCCTTGGTGTGCCGATTTTCCTTCTCCTATTTTGGAGTAGTTTGGCCGAATATTAGAAGAAGGTGGAGGCTTTTCTTAAATCGATTGGTAAGAATAAGTATTGGCCGAAACCTTCTTGCTATATTTTCTTTTTCCTTTGATGATTTCTAGATGGGAGAAAGCCGAAATTCTGGCATTTGCAAAAGAAAAGACTAACCCTCTTTGAAACTGATATCATCTAGGAACTACGGGACTTTTCAAGCAGTAGATCTGACTCTCTATTCTCTAGTAATCGGTTTTGGTAAGAATCTATCTTTATTTAGTATTCAATTAAGCCGAAGGCTACTAATAATGATGATGGCCGATTGTAGGAAGTGAAGAAGATTCGCAAGCCGTGTGCTGAGGTTAATACTTAAGGGCAAATAGGTGAGGTTTCGGGTTCAAATGATAACCCCTTGAGATGGTTTTAGTTGGCCGAATGGCCTTGGTACTAATATTTGGTAATGGCCGAATATAGGGCAAGGAAGGCTAGTGGGGCGGATTGACTTTTCGGACTTAGAATTATCGTCGGTGACAGGTGTGTACATACACACTTTATGATTAATTAACTGTGCTAAATATTGTGTGTGCTAAATCTGATTTATGTGGCTTTGGATTCGATAATCGTAATAAAGATATAGCGATGGTTCGTAAGTCTGTCAATATGAGTTACTATTTGATGCTTTTGGGAAGCTTGGCATATTTGGTATATGTGATTTAATTATATGTTGGCATGAAATCTATTGTATATCATGGGTTGATGTGGGATATATGAGTGGAGGGGGAATTGATTTTCGTGTCGACGGACACCAGTGATTTGGTATCACAATGTGACTACGGTCACCAGAGGTTTGGCACCTCCAGAGGTTTGGCACCTCATAGCGTCTTGTCCCAGTGGCTTAGCACCACGATGGGTTGGCCCCACGGATTGTATTATGGGATCGACGCCATGATTTGGTATCACACGTGGGTTGGCCCCACCAGTGGTTTGGCACCACATTTAATAGCGATTATTGTGACTTAGGTCACAGTGGTTTAGCTCCACCGGTGGTTTGGTACCACACGGGTAGAGAAAGGCGTTTGGATGGCTACGTTGGGTATTATATTTTGTGCATGTTTATTGGTTATAAATTGTGTATGTTGTTGTACTAAACCGGAAAAGGGTTACACATCGAGTCTTGGTGACTCACCTTTTCCTTTAATATTTTTCGGTGACACGTAGATAGCGGATGAGGAGCCGGAAGAACTCGAGGTGGCCATGCAGTGGAAATTGAATTTTACTTTGAAGTATTTTATTTTAGTTTTATTCTATTTGGGTTTTATTTAATTAAATTGTAATAAGGCCTCCTAAGTCTATTTTTTTTATATTTATTTTCATGATTGGACGAACTATTTAAATTACATTACAACTATAAGATGATTCCACAAGTTCCTTAAAAATCAAACGAAAAATGTTTTATTGTGCCAATGGGTACATTAAAATCTGTAACAATTCTGACTTAATAATTCTTCATACAAATTCCATGGTTTTAAAATAAAACTAAAATCTTTTGCCTTAAATTTTAAATCGGCTACAAGGGTTTTCAAAATGTTTTCTCTGTGACATACCGAATTTGGCCATAACGTTTGGGCCGGGTTTGGGGTGTTACAGTTGGGCTTTGACCTTTCTTATCTCTCATTTATCTTTTGCTGCTATCAACATGTCATCAACATAAAGAAGTAGATACACAAAAAAACCATCACTATTTTTCTTAAAGTAAACACAACTCTCAAAAATACTTCTTTTGAAATCATGAGAAGTCATAAAGGAATCAAACCTCTTGTTCCACTGTCTTGTTGACTGTTTCAAATTGTAAAAGGACTTTTTCAGCAAGCAAACATAGTCCTCTTTTTCTGAGACTGTAACACCCTCTGGTTGTTTTATGTAAATATCCTTCTCAAGTTCTCCATGCAAAAATGCAGTTTTTACATCTAGCTACTCAAGCTCCAAACATGCACGACCACAATACCAAGCAAAGCTCGAATCGAACTCTGCTTCACAACTGGGGAGAACACATCTGTGAAGTCCACTCTTGGAATTTAACTGTAACCCTTTGCAACAAGCCTTGCTTAATATCTAGGTTCTTCAACTCCTAGAGTCCCTTATTTCTTTTTAAGCACCCATTTACAACGAACAACCTTCTTTAGGAAGTTTCACAAGATCCCATGTTCTATTTTTGTGGAGTGATTCCATCTCTTCTTGCATAGTAAACATCCACTTTTCTGAGTCTTCACAGCTAACCGCCTTAGAATAATTAGATGGCTCTTGGTTTGCATCGATATCTTCACCACATTTGAAGCATAAGCAACTAGATCAGCCTCGGCATACTTCTTTGGAGGTTTAATTTCTCTTTTAGTTCTATTTTGGGCGATAGAGTATTGTGGTGAAGAAGCAATTCTTTTCTCAATTTTTGTACTAGCTTGAGGAGTCGACTTTGTATTAATCTGATGCTCCACCTGTTTTTGATTTTCTTTATTGAAAGAGTGTTTAAGCGATAAGTTAGGTAGCATAGCAGTTTCATCAAAAACAACGTCTTTGCTAATCACAACTTTTTTATTTTTAGGACACCATAATTTATACCCTTTTACACCAGCTTTATAACCAAGAAAAATACATTTAATGGATCTCGGTTCCAATTTTCCATGATTAGCAGGATTACCAGACCATACCTCTTGTGGAGTCTTTTTCTCAATGGCGACGGATAGAGATTGGTTGATAAAAAAAATGCAGTAGAGGCTGCTTTTGCCCAAAACGACTTTGGTAAGTTGGCATTTGACAACATACATCGAACCTTCTCTATGATCGTTTTGTTTATTCGTTTTGCAATGTCATTTTGCTATGGAGTATGGCGAACTGTCAAGTGTGTCACGATCCTTTCTGACTTGCATAGTTTATTAAACTCATCAGAACAGAACTCTAAGCCATTGTCTGTGTGGAGGTATTTTATTGGTTTTCCTGTCTGTTTTTCAATCATAATTTTCTAAGTCTTAAATGTAGAAAACACCTCACTTTTTTGCTTCAGGAAGAATGCCCAAACTTTTCTGGAAAAATCATCAATAAAAGTTAGCATACAATTAGCTCTACCTCTCGAAGGCACTCTGGATGGCCCCCACAGATCATAATGAATATACTCCAATGTTTTCTTCGTGTTATGGATTTCTCTGGTGAATCGAACTCTCTTTTTCTTCCCAAAAACACAGTGCTCACATAACTTCAGTTTGCAAATTCCTTACCCATCAAGAAGTCCTCTTTTGCTCAATTCTGCCATGCCATTCTCACTTATATGCCCTAAGCGCATATGCCAAAGTTTAGTAATATCATCATCTGACAAGGAAGATGAAGCGACATTTGCATCACCAGTAACATTAGAACCCTGCAAAACATTTAACTTGGCAATCTTTCTCTGCCCTTTCATCACAACAAGGGAACGTTTGGATATCTTTAACACTTTCAGCTGTGTATCTGTACCCTTTTGAATCAAGAGTACTCAACGAAATTAAATTTCTCTTCAATTTTGGAACATGTTGCTGTTACTAAGTGTTTTGACAACTCCATCAAATATCTTAACTTTAATTATTCGAACACCTACTATTTTACACGAAATATTTTTTCCCATCAAAACATCACATTCATACACTATTTCGTAAGTTGTAAACCAATCCCGATTAGGACTCATGTGGAAGGTGTAGCCTGAATCAAGTATCCACTCCTCGTTCACTTTAGAATTGTTTACAGAAGCGACTAGAAGTTCACCATCGCTGTAGTCTTCTACAACATCAACTTCACCAAAATTTTCTGGTTGTTTTCCCTTTTGATTCGCAACCTCCCTTTTAATCTTTTTCTATAGCTTATAGCATTCAGATTTAATGTGCCCTTTCTTCTTAGAGAAGTTATAAGTTTTACCTCTGTTTGAAGAGTTCGATCTACCTTTAGATTTACCGCGAGGATTTCATTCCTATGTCCTTCCACGATCATCATTAGTATTCTAATCTTGTCCCCTACGAACAATGAGACCCTCTCCCTAAGAGTCAGGTTTAACCACAAGATGCTTCATCTTATCATAAGAGGTTAAAGAATCATAAACCTCATCAACTATGAGAGACTCGTGGCTATATAAAATCGTGTCTTTAAAGGTTGAATAAGACGAGGGCAACGAACAAAGTAGAATCAACCCTAAATCTTCCTTACCATACTGAACCTCCATGGCCTCCAAGTTTGAGAGAATTTCTTTAAACACTGTTAAGTGTTCATGTACAGATGCACCTTCCTCCAAACGATGAGTATAAAGACATTGCTGCATATGCAACTTGCTTGTTAGAGTTTTCGACATACATATTTGTTCCAGCCTCTTCCATAATGCAGCTGCGGTCTTCTCCTTCATCACATCCTATAAAATTTCTGGAACATCCAAGGTTTAGGGGCAATGCAGTTGAGTATAATTTAGGTGTTGGAAGGTTTTGGGTGTGCTTGGATGTGTTTAGAGGATTTAAGAATGCTTGGATAAAAGGAGAAGGCTTTAGAAAATTTTATATTTTTAGTGTAGAAAGGGAAGCGGGCAAGAAGGCCTTAAAATAATTTTATAGAGTTTAAGACACAAGAAAGGTATTGGCAAAGTGGCTTCATGCTTGCTGTAAGAAATTTGGAAGTAGCGTCATTGAGGGCACTGGGTTCGAGTCCAAGCGGCAACAAAGCTGGTTTTAATTTTTATGTTTTGGCATTACAAAGAAGAAAGCCTTAAAAAGAGCTTGGGCGTGTCTCTGACACAAGCAGCAACTTGGCCAAGTGGTTCTCGTGTAGCACATAGGAGCTAGAGGCGGCGGGGCACCTTGGTTCGAGGGCACATGTATGACATTCGCGTGTTCTATTTTTCATATCTGAGTTATGGGCTTGAGTAGGAAGGGCTTAAATACAAATGTTGGGGCTTTATGGCATAAAAATCAAAGTGGCCGAATGGCCTTGGGCGCTACTTGGCTGTTGGTTTCCCCCAGGTCCTATGTTCGAACCTTGGAGGCTGCAGCTGGGTTTTATTTCTTTTCTTTGGCTTTTGCTAATTGATGACACATGGGAGCTTCTTTAGATAAGGATTAGACTTTTGCATTCGGTGATAGGTAGGTGATGGCTTTTGTTATTTTATTATTTTAGATAATATAGGATTATTTTAGTTTAAAATAGAGATAATGGTTGTTATTGGGTTATTTTGATTTGATAAAGAGATGAAGTATGGATAAAATAGTAAGGGATTGGTTTAATTCAAATTAAATTGAATTAGTGGCTTGGTGGGTGGCGCATGTTGGCTTCACGTGGGAGTGGTGACCAGAATGCTATAAATAGGGGGTAGGATGCGAATTATTCTTTTAGTCTATTGCCAAAATTTGTATTTGTGTCCCCTAAATTCTCAGTGGTAGAGAATTATTCACCCTTCCATATCTCATTTTTGATTTTATTTATTTATTGTGTTAAGCCAAAACCTTACCCTCCTAAGCATTCCCTATTCTCCATTTTAATTGTTGACGAATACCAACATTCTCCTCTCATCTCTTTTGTTTTCTTTCATCACTTTGAAAGCCGAATCTCCTTTTTTTTATTGCCAAAACCTTCCTTTTCCATTTGTCTTGATCTTGGCGAATATTTGTGTGGGGTGATCTCGTTGGGCTATTTCTCAATCGGTTGGAGTGGCTAGCGTGAAGGAGCACTAAGGAGCTGTTGAATTTGGCTACTCAAGGTAAGGTGGTAGTAAGTATTGACCAAAGGGCCTTTTCCATGGATTTTGGTATAAGCGATTCTAATATTGTGTAATGAGGATTTTGGCAACCGGAAGATCGGTGGTGTTTGAGGATCCAATAGAAAGGGTAAGTGATTCATTGGTAATCGGCCTTAGGCCATTGTATATGTTTATGTGTTGACCGAGTGTTGACCATGGTTTTAGGGCAATCGATGAAGCAAAGGAAGCCCGGGATTTCAATTTATTTGATGAGGATGATTAGTAAGTGACTTAGATTCGTTAATAGTAGATTATGACTTTGTTGATTAATCGTGTGGTTCTGATTAAGTATCGTCGATGGATGCAAGTGCCAGTCAAGAGGAGAAAGGGAAAGCTCCCATCCCGAAGTTCAAAAAGAGATCGGTTTCTGCTGTACGAGATTGGCCACCGGGGTGTGGGCGTGCAACGAAAAATGATAGGCAGATAACGGTAGTCTCGCTAAACGATAGCGTCGGGATCGAGGGTTTAGAGCTTCAGGTTATAAGGTGTGTAGTTAGCCATTGTTTTCGGGATTTGCGTGATATTTTCCTGTTTAATATGTTTGCTAACAAGTGCAGTAAATGTGAAATTGATACCCTTGAAGGGGGTATGATGATGACCAGGTTAGTAGCAAATTGGTTAATATGTGATAATTGATTTTTAATATGTGAGTATGCCTATGATTGTGAATATCATGCACATGCATCATCTCCGCATTATATTATGTTACATGTGCATGGGTGGGTTTTTGAAAGAAGTCTTGGTGGACTTGATGCGTGGTTGATGTCAACTTTGTGCTACATCGTGGATTAGCGGCCGAGGTCGCGTTGTGGATCTTTGCGATTTAGTTCGCGTGGTTACCTTGATTGATATCGGCTTTATGCCATATCGTGGCTTGATGGATTCTTGTGTGCTCCATCGTGGTTTGATGTTAGCTATCGCTACATCGTGGATGGCATTGGTTGCCTTTTGGAGGAAAAAGGAGGGTGACTCGATAGTCCCCTGGTGTGTGGTAGGTTGGATAAGGGGGTGTGTAGCGGTTGGACCTTAGGATTGGGTTGGGTTTCATGTTGCATCATTCCGTTATGAAATGATATGGAAATGGGCCAAGCCCAATATGACATGTGGATTGGTATGTTTTGAGAACATACGTGGAAATGGGCCAAGCCCGGTGATCGATGGTGATGAGAAAAGGGCCTAGCCAGTGCTTGAATATGATTTGATTGTGGGCCAAGCCAGTTATGGTAATGTCTAAATGATTATATTTACATGTTGCATTTGATAATTGGGATGTTATGTGGCTAAGCGTGTGGGTGGATTTCGATGGTTTTAATTATACACCGAGTCCGTGTGACTCACTCAATTATTTATCCAACATCGCGGTGACATGTTGATCGGTAGGGTTGGAGTGGAGACAAAGGTGGCCATCTGAAGCGATTTTATGCGATAGATGTTTTATTTGATTTAATTATTTTATTTTATCGGTTTGGGTATTTCTTTGATGTAATAAGGGCCACTTTTATTTAAAGTATTCTAGTTATGATTATTGAAGTTTATAGTATACTTAGATATATTTTCTTCAAATGCTTTATAATATAATAAATTATCATAAAGTTTTAATTCACATATTTTATAACGAGCTTATATTACTAAGTAATTCTTTTTTTTGGACACACTTTCCAAAAGTTAACAAAATTTTCAAGTTTATTCCAAAGACAAAGATTTTTCAAGCGTTTTTCATGATGACATACAGATTCGATTCGGGACTTGTGGGTAGGGTTTGGGGATGTTCTGATTTAGTATCGAGCGAGTTCAAAACTTCGGCTTTGAGGTTTGGGTCAAAACATTTTCAAAAGCGGGCTTTTCAAAATATGGGTTTTTGAAATTTTTCAGTTATTCGGCATGCTTTTGTACCTCAGGCAAGAGTCCACAGGTAAGTACCGGACTTTTGAAGTGCTTTACTATTATGAACTGTGATGGGTTTATTTGGGCTCGTAGAATAGAATGATAGGCTATTGGACCTAGGACTAGTCTACTCAAACACGTGCATAAGATTTAAAGTGCCTAATAAACAAACTGTGAAATAAGTTCTTAGAGTTAAGGTGTGGCAACTTTGTGTGCGCATGTCTAGGATTGGATCCGGAAGAGCACGGTACTTAAGGTCCTCGTGACTCACCTCCTCTTGAGAATCCTACAGTGCGTAGCTACGGTTCACCTTAACCAAGAGGACTTGTTCATAGGCTAAATCAATTATTAAAACCGAAAGGATTAGCCTTCTTGTTTTAAAACCCTTAGTTTAAAATTTTCAAAGTTATCCTTTTGTAAATCCTAAATCCGGTTTTGAAAGACATTTTCTTGATTTACCAAAATTACCAAAATGCCCCTAGTGGTAAAATTACAAAAATGCCCCTGTATTATAAAATTACAACACTACCCTCAACTTTTGTTGAAATGATTTTTCTTTGCAAAATATTAGAATCTCTGGTTTTCAAAATATCAATTTGGGAAAATTTACGAAAATACCCCTGTGTTGAAAATTACTAAAATGCCCCTGACTTTCAAAATTTTCGGTTTAACCCCAAGTTTAATAAAACTTTCTTACTTTGCAAAAGTACCTAATTTTCGTATGGCAAAAAATAATATCTAACTTTGAAATTTACAAAATTTCCGATTGACAAATTACCAAAATACCCGGTTTTCAAAATCTGTTATACCTTCAATTGGCGAAATTTTGAAATACTCTTGATTTTGGGAATTTTAAAAGATCTGACTTATTAAAGTTTTGGAATCACTTTAATTTATTACCAAAAATACCCCTGTAGGAAAATGATGGAAATACCCCTGGGGTAGAAACGGGCAGAAATGTCCGAATAGTGAATGTGTGTGGTGGATACCACTGAATGAGTGTGTCTCTGTTTATGAACATGAATGTGACTCCTTGTATTAAGGTAGTGAACTTGAACCAAGACCTTGTGTGATCGAAAGAACCACTTCAGAATCTCTTCTCATAAAATTGCTCGTGGATAAATAGTGGAGCAGAAATTTCTAATGCATAAAAATTTCTTAAGTCGATTAAATCGTGACGATAGAGATGAGTTCTAGGGGACGATAGAGGTAGAATGGCGACATCGAATCGGTAGGGTCGGCCATGGGTCGAAAGTGAATCCGCTTGATGATGGTATGACAGGAAAAGATGACCTGATGTCGCGAGCCATATTACGAGTGCTCGAGCGAGTAGCGAGGAGTTAGTAAAGGAAATGGAACTCGAATCGATGTCGGAAGGCTTAGATCGAGCGGGCCGAGATCTTTAGAGGAGTGTCGGGAGTAGCTCTAACGTGGCGGAGTATTGGCTAGAAGCGATCGAAAGAATCATGGACGATTTGGATTGCACCAATGAAGAAAAAGTGAAGAAGCATTTGTTTCGTTGCTTGACGAAGCTTATCGTTAGTGGCTCTTTGTCAAACAAGGTGTCTGACGGATCATTGGATTGGGATTTCTTTAAGGCTAAGTTTGAGGGGAAATGCGTAGGAGCAGGTTATTTGGACTCGCAAAGGAAAGCGTTCTAAATCTAGTACAAGGAATAAGTCGGTAGCGGAATATGAAGGCGAGTTTGTGCGACTAAGTCGATCGCCAAAGGAATCATGGCTCTGATTATGAAAGAAGTGTTCGATTCGAAGATGGGCTCTGAGATGAGTTGCGGAGTTGATCGCTCTGCCTGAGAGAGAAAGAGACTTCGCCATTACGGTTGAGAAAGCTTCGGATGTTGAAGAGGTTAAGAAGACTATCGGTAGAACCAGAAAAGAATAGGAGCGAGAATAAGAGAAGGGTTGGACCGTCGGCATCGTTTGGAGATGCTTAGAAAAGACCGAGAGTTGAGAATACTGATGCGTCCACATGTCGATTCTTGAGAATCGAGAATCGTGTCGTGCTCGGTGTGGAAGACCTCGCACGGAGAGTGTTGGGAAATAGTAAAGGATGCTTTCGGTGTGGATCTAAGGCACATCTGGTTAAGAATTGTCCTCGGCGACGAGGATCGTGGTTCGAGCCATAGAGGAATGGTTCGATCAAAGTCAACCAAGGATGTAATATCGGGTAAGCTCCTTTGCTTTGGTACATGCTTTAATTACTTTGCTTGCTTATGAGTTAGGCCTTTTCTGTGTTGCTAAGAGAGGTGTTTGGAATTTTGAATGCGAACTTAGAGACTATGTCGGGAAGTATGGTAGATTAAGTTGAGTGCAATGAGAGGTGTAGAATAGCGAGTTATGACTATCCGGTAATAAGTAATTTCGAGGACGAAATTATTTTTAAGGGGTAGAATTGTAACATCCAAGGTTTAGGGGCTATGCAGTTGAGTATAATTTAGGTGTTAGAAGGTTTTTGGGTGTGCTTGGATGTGTTTAGAGGATTTAAGAATGCTTGGATAAAAGGAGAAGGCTTTAGAAAATTTTAGATTTTTAGTGTAGAAAGGAAAAGCGGGCAAGAAGGCCTTAAAATAATTTTATAGAGTTTAAGACACAAGAAAGGCATTGGCAAAGTGGCTTCATCTTGTTTGTAAGAAATTTGGAAGTAGCGTCATTGAGGTGCGGGTTCGAGTCAGCGGCAACAAAAGCTGGTTTTAATTTTTATGTTTTGGCGTTACAAAGAAGAAAGCCTTAAAAGAGTGGGCGTGTCTCGACACAAGCGACAACTTGGCCAAGTGGTTCTCGTGCGGCACATAGGAGCTAGGCGGCCGAAGTGCTGGTTCGAGAACTGCAGCTGACATTTCACGTGTTCTATTTTTCATATGCAGTTATGGGCTTGAGTAGGAAGGGCTTAAATACAAATGTTGGGGCTTTATGGCATAAAATCAAAGTGGCCGAATGGCACAGGGCTTCTTGGTCTTTGGTTTCCCTCGGGTCCTATGTTGAACCTTGGAGGTCACAAGCTGGGTTTTATTTCTTTTCTTTGGCTTTTTGCTAATTGATGACACATGGGAGCTTCTTTAGATAAGGATTAGACTTTTGCATTTGGCTGATAGGGAGGTGATGGCTTTTGTTATTTTATTATTTTAGATAATATAGGATTATTTTAGTTTAAAATAGAGATAATGGTTGTTATTGGGTTATTTTGATTTGATAAAGAGATGAAGTATGGATAAAATAGTAAGGGATTGGTTTAATTCAAATTAAATTGAATTAGTGGCTTGGTGGGTGGCGCATGTTGGCTTCACGTGGGAGTGGTGACCGAATGCTATAAATAGGGGGTAGGATGCGAATTATTCTTTTAGTCTATTGCCAAAATTTGTATTTGTGTCCCTAAATTCTGTGGTAGCGAATTATTCACCCTTCCATATCTCATTTTTTATTTTATTTATTTATTGTGTTAAGCTAAAACCTTACCCTCCTAAGCATTCCCTATTCTCCATTTTAATTGTTGACCGAATACCAACATTCTCCCTCTCATCTATTTTGTTTTCTTTCATCACTTTGAAAGCCAAATCTCCTTTTTTTATTAAAACCTTCCTTTTCCATTTGTCTTGATCTTGGCGAATATTTGTGTGGGGTGATCTCGTTGGGCTATTTCTCAATCGGTTGGAGTGGCTAGCGTGAAGGAACACTAAGGAGCTGTTGAATTTGGCTACTCAAGGTAAGGTGGTAGTAAGTATTGACCAAAGGGCCTTTTCCATGGATTTTGGTATAATGGATTCTAATATTGTATATGAGGATTTTGGCAACCGGAAGATCGGTGGTGTTTGAGGATCCAATAGAAAGGGTAAGTGATTCATTGGTAATCGGCCTTAGGCCATTGTATATGTTTATGTGTTGACCGAGTGTTGACCATGGTTTTAGGGCAATCAGCGAAGCAAAGGAAGCCTTGGATTTCAATTTATTTGATAAGGATGATTAGTAAGTGACTTAGATTCGTTAATAGTAGATTATGACTTTGTTGATTAATCGTGTGGTTACGATTAAGTATCGTCGATGGATGCGAGTGCGATCAAGAGGAGAAAGGAAAGCTCCCATCCCGAAGTTCAAAAGAGATCGGTTTCGCATGCGAGATTGGCCCTTTGGGGTGTGGGCGTAACGAAAAGCGATAGGCGGATAACGGTAGTCTCGCTAAACGATAGCGTCGGGATCGAGGGTTTAGAGCTTCAGGTTATAAGGTGTGTAGTTAGCCATTGTTTCAGGGATTTGCGTGATATTTTCTGTTTAATATGTTTGCTAACAAGTGCAGTAAATGTGAAATTGATACCCTTGAAGGGGGTATGATGATGACTAGGTTAGTAGCAAATTGGTTAATATGTGATAATTGATTTTTAATATGTGAGTATGCCTATGATTGTGAACATCATGCACATGCATCATCTCGCATTATATTATGTTACATGTGCATGGGTGGGTTTTGAAAGAAGATGCGGGTGTACTTGATGCGTGGTTGATGTTAGCTTTGTGCTACATCGTGGATTAGCGTTGGCCGAGGTCGCGTTGTGGATCTTCTTGATTTAGTTGGCGTGGTTACCTTGATTGATATCGGCTTTATGCCATATCGTGGCTTGATGGATTCTTTGTGTGCTCCATCGTGGTTTGATGTTAGCTATCGCTACATCGTGGATGGCATTGGTTGCCTTTTGGAGGAAAAAGGAGAGGTGACTCGATAGTCCCCCGGTGTGTGGTAAGTGGATAAGGGGTGTGTAGCGGTTGGACCTTAGGATTGGGTTGGGTTTCATGTTGCATCGTTCCGTTATGAAATGATATGGAAATGGGCCAAGCCTAATATGACATGTGGATTGGTATGTTTTGAGAACATACGTGGAAATGGGCCAAGCCCGGTGATCGATGGTGATGAGAAAAGGGCCTAGCCGGTGCTTGAATATGATTTGATTGTGGGCCAAGCCAGTTATGGTAATGTCTAAATGATTATATTTACATGTTGCATTTGATAATTGGGATGTTATGTGGCTAGCGTGTGGGTGGATTTCGATGGTTTTAATTACACCTTGAGTCAGTGTGACTCACTCAATTATTTATCCAACATCGCGGTGACATGTTGATCGGACCGGGTTGGAGTGGAGACAAAGGTGGCCATGCGAAGCTGATTTTATCACGATAGATGTTTTATTTGATTTAATTATTTTATTTTATCGGTTTGGGTATTTCTTTGATGTAATAAGGGCCACTTTTATTTAAAGTGTTCTAGTTATGATTATTGAAGTTTATATTATACTTAGATATATTTTCTTCAAATGCTTTATAATATAATAAATTATCATAAAGTTTTAATTCACATATTTTATAACGAGCTTATATTACTAAGTAATTCTTTTTTTTGGACACACTTTCCAAAAGTTAACAAAATTTTCAAGTTTATTCCAAAGACAAAGATTTTTCAAACGTTTTTCCGCAGTGACATACCAGATTCGGTCAGGACTTGTGGGCCGGGTTTGGGGATGTTACAATTTCATTGGACAAATGCAGATGTAATTGTGTTAACGCCTTTCGATCCTTACGCTTCTTCACTTCATCTATTAATGTTGAAGGCATTTTATCTATCCCTAGCAGGGCATCCTCTAGATCCATCTGTGCAAGAACTGCTTGCATCTTAATCTGTCACAACGTAAATCTAGTGTTGCGATCCAACAACAAAATTTCATACTTCAAAGACGTCATTACCGTGATCAAGATGAACAACCCGAAAGCTCGATACTAATTTGTAAAAATAAAATAGAATGTCGATAATTACAATATATCACAAAGAAAAGAGAAATAAAATAAAGAACACAGATTCTATATGGAAACCCTTTCGGGAAAAAAATGGGCAGAGGAGAAGAAAATTCACTATGTCGAATTCGAATGATTACAAGAGGAATAGACTATGTCTATTTATAGGCTTGTAAAGCCATATTATAATAGGAGTGTAGTAAGATTGAAACACCTTATTCTAATCAATATAAAATAGATGGAATTTAATAAGGTTTAAAAAACCTTATTCTAAAATAAAATAAAAGAAGTGTAGTTCTATATGGATTTTGCTTTTATTTTATTTTACCACTGTATTTTATTTAAATAAGGATTCGGGTCACTTAATTCTAACAAATACCAATAAATTTACCCCGAGAATCGACACTTGAGCTAAGGTATCGATACCAAATCTCTATTATGACTTCCTAAACATTTCAAGACATAGAGGTAACCCAATTATCGATACATTTGCCCTAAACCTAAAAAATGCAGCAAACTTATGCAAATAATCCATCCTAATTTAGTTTCTAAACATTATGTAACAATTACTTCAACAAATAAGTATCCAATGGCCTAATTGACAGTTCAAAATCATAAAATCGTATCCGAGCAAGTAACTTCAAACCATCTTCATGTTCATGAACCCAAACATAACTATAATATGTAATCCTTATAAACTGAATCAAAAACCAACAAAATGTCTAAAAATTATCATGGCTATAATCAAATCTACCACATTGCCTTATTCCCCCAAAACGTAATTATATTATGAACACCTATGAAATCACAAAGTATTGCTTGGATCACCTCTCGAAAACCACACTGCTCACACTGGCGCACAACTAATCTGCAATGTGTAAAGAAATGAGTGGGTGAGCTTAATAAGCTCGGTGAATGAATGAAATAACAACTACGCAAACATATCATCATGCATCATCAAACAACCATATATATGCATTTGCAATGTTCCTTTGTCTAGCGTCATATAGGACCTATTTATGCATCATTTATTAGTTCAATTACATGACATTTACTTACTCATTCAAACATATATCACATAACACAATCTCATATAATGATAAATTGACACTTGAGGTATGAAACTTAAAATGAGCTCTATCATCACTCTTGGATACACGAATTTCCAATCACACCGAATGACTCGAAGAGAGTTGAATATATCCCAAAAATGAAGCATATAGCTAACACTCTCCTTATTTCCCCTCACATGTCCCATTGAATGGAGTTTAGCTTACATTCCCTTATCCCTTCGACATGGCCCTAGGCCTCAACGCCCAAAATCACTGTACATATAGGTGAGTACTCACAATCCTATGGCATGCCAACTATATCCAACGATTTCAAGATCACATGGCCAAAATACCCGAAAACAAACACATATCACTTATCGATTGTCTGTGCACTATCGCTGCATATTTGCATTTTTAACAAAACATTGTCACTAACATTTAACATATACATAACATGTACACATTTTCACTTTCACAACAATTATCATAACCTTATATCACATGTTATAACATCTCATCCCAATTCACATATTCACAAACACATAAGCACATAATTCACAAGATAACATATGTATGAGAAAGCTTACACTTGAAATTTAAAGTAGGGTTTTAAGCTACTACTAAATTCCCAAATAACACATGGCTCGTGTCTTCGAGCAGTAATTCCAAACACTTACCACTTTATGCTTTCGCCGAAAAATTAAAAGCTCAACTAACTTTTTCTTAACTTGTAAGAGGCTCTAATGAATTCGAGGCTTCACACATAATAATCATAGAATAAACACAGTCAAATCGAACCAAGGACTCACTTAAACTAACCAAAACACAAGTCTAAGCCAAGTTCTCATGTAACCAAAACCTTTAACATAACAAACTTTAAATTCAAATATCTCGGTCTATACTCAGTCTTTTCACCTAAAACCAATTCCATTAATCTTATAATTCTTCTATGACTAATTCCTAAATTTTAACTACATAATTCATGGTATTGATATTTTTGAGATGTTTTAAAGCTATTTTCTGCAAATTCATTAAAACATTAGAAATTCTTAACGAAACTTCAAAGTAAGTTTGAAAATCTCTTAAGCTCTTTGAAATTAATTGATTACACTTTAAAATCACATTTTTAATCGAAAATCTGAAATATACCATTAACGACTCTATTTTCTTCTTTCATTTAAAACATGCAATTTAATAACTAAAAATTTGATTTTAAAGTCTAGATAACATTAAAAACTAATGGGTAGACAAATTGATACCTTTGATTGATGAAAATTGACCTTTTAACGCGAACTCGAGAAAACTCAATAACTTGACAATGGTGAAATCAATGGAGTTTTTGGGTGTTTTGAAGAGATTTTATGGAGGTTTAAAGCGTAAATAATAGTAGAAATAAAAGAATCACAGTTTGGAAGTCAAAATTGAGTGGGGAGAGCTAGGGACATAGAAGGGACAACAAGCACAATGAAAGGGGAAAAACTGACGTGAAAACATGTTGGTGGGCGAAGAAATAGGTTCAATTTTAAAAATTGATAAAACTGCAACATAAATGCTCATAGTTTTGACTCTATTACAAATAATCTCTTTTCTTAAAATCAAAGGTTTCTAAAACACTTTTTCAAAATTGACTCAACCTTTTAAAAACTATAATAAAAAAACATCATCAATATACTATGTCACATAATTCCGAGCACTTTAAGGCCAAAATTCCTAAAATACTCCTAAAATTCATAGGCCCTATTTTGGGGTGTTATAATTCTCCCCCTCTAAAGAGAATTTCATCCTCAAAATTACCTGAACTAAACAAATAAAGGGTATTTTTGTCTCATCGCCTCCTCGGTTTCCTAAGTAGTCTCTTCAATTTCAACTGGTTCTTCTTCATAAGTAAGATTATCTCGAACTTCAATTTCCTCAACTGGCACTATATATGACGGATCTGAGCGATACTTCCGCAACATCGACACATGTAAAATATCATGAATTCACACAAGTCCCAGTGTCAACTTGAGACGATATGTAACACCTCTAACCTGTATTAGTTGGCAGAGTAGGGTTATGAGGTATTACCGAATAATTCACAACGTTTAGCATACATTTATCAAACATAAAGCATTCATTCTCATAAATCATTCAACACAATTACATTGTCCCTTATAAGGGCCTATGAGGCCTTCAACATGCTTTAGACGTGGTTTGGGACTAAACCGATAATAGTTCTAGACACGTCTGTGTTCAGGCCATGTGGAAACAAGGCATATATACTGACTTGGGTCACACGGCCAACCACACGCTCGTGTGTCTAGCCCATGTGCCCTTCGAAGTGGCCACACATGCCCGTGTGCCAGGCCATGCCAAACCTGTAGGGTATACTGAATTATGCAACACGGCCAAGTCACATGCCCGTGTGGTAAGCCGTGTGCCAATTAGGGGTATACTGACTTGTACCATACAGCCAGTCATACGCCTGTGTGTGAGACCATGTGGAGCATACTGACTTCAATTCAATTTCAACACCTAGGGACACACGGCCGTGTAACATGACCGTGTGTCATACACGACTGAGACACATGCCCGTGTCTCTACCTGTGTGGACAAAAATAGGCCATTTGCAAGGCCAATTTGCCACCCCAACTGCAATGTACCTACACAAGGCAAAATGGTACAATTCCAATTCTTAAATCACTACCATTTACTTAGCCAAATACATGCCAAAACAATATCAAACTATATGGTTCATTTACCATAATTCACATAACCATTATAACTTCCATAATGTCTTGGTTACAGCCATTCCAAAACAAACCAAAATAAGCCATCACTCATGGCTATTATATACAAACCAAAACATATACATTTACAAGCCATTTCTAATAGCCAAACACACATCAATATTAACATTATTTACAAGCCAAATCTCATGGCTATGATCACAACCAAAATATCACATCTAGCCTATACATGCCATATACCATAATGTATAAATCAAAAGTACCAACATAGATGTTTGATAGTGCGATAATGTTCCCGATGACTCCTGGATCTGAGCTAGCCTTGATTCACTATAAAACATAGAAAAATAACACGGAGTAAGCTTCATAGCTTAGTAAGGTTGTATATGAATAACTTAATTCATAGAATAAATAAAAATCAACCAATTACACATGACAAAACCATATACAAATTAACTACAAACCTTTCTTATGTCTCAAAACATGATCAAATACAAACTCATCAAACTTTCACTATTTAATACTTGAATAGGTTCTGCACGTACCTGTATCGTCTCGTACTAACCTCTTTCTCAGCCACATCATTCGTTTACCCATTGAATCATTCAGAATAGAAATCGAATACTTAGGATTCTCGTACGATAAGTACCTATATTATGGCTCGTAGACAAATCAAGGTAACTTATCCGAAGAACTATTATCATGGCCCGAAACCAAATCATCTGATATGCATGGATCGAAGCCAAATCGGTAAAATACGGACCTGAAGTGCTAATATCATGGCCCGAAGCCAACTCAACGTATCATTCACTGACAAGTCAATAGTATCCAAAACTATTCTTAAGGTTCAACCGGGCTTTCACACTTTTCATTTCTATCATCGAATGCATTCGTAAAGTCGTTTTCACAATTCATACATTATCCATAATCCCATTTTAACAATTTATGCAATATTAAAGCATTTTAACATACATTTATAATGTAATCATCACATATGAACTTACCTCGTATTCGAAATTGACGGATCGGGTTGACTACTCGATAACATTGCTTTTCCCCCGATCTAAATCCTAATTCTTTCTTTCTTGATCTATATGGATTCAAAATTAACTTATTTATTTATTTATCTACTCATTCAATTAATCCAATAATACACATTAGCCCTTAAACTTTTACATTTAATCAATTTAGTCCCTATTTCACAAATACACAAAATTCACACAATTCAACAAAACCCATGCTTGGCCGAATTATATATAGGTCCTTAGCAGTCTAAAATTTTTATTTATTTCACATTTTAACCACACAATTTGCACATTTCACAATTTAATCCCTATTATGCATTTTCATAAAAAATCACTTAACAAAACATGTAAAACTATCATCAAGCTTTCACATTTCAACATTAAACATCAAAGAACACATAGATTCAAAAATGGTACCTCTCAAAATCTTTAACAATTTTACAAATTAGTCCCTGGGCTAGCTAGTACTAGCTGTAATGATCTCAAAAACGTAGAAATCATTAAAAACGAGACAAAATCGTACCTTATTGAGAAATAGAGACTTGGCTGAATGAAAGCCTTAAAATGACTTCTTTTCTCCTCAAAAATTTGGTGGAGAAGATGAAAGATGGACACATTTTATGAATTTGTTTTATTAATATTAACTTATTTCATAATTTACTAAATTAACCTTGAATATTAACCTTTAAAACTATTTATAACATGTCTGTAAATGTCCAATCACCAGTATAATGGTCTAATTACAACATAAGGACCTTAACATTAAGGTTCTATAGTTATTTGACACCTTTAGCTAATAGAACAACACTTTTTCATTTTACGTAATTTAGTCCTTTTTATCCAATTGAACATTCAAACGATAAAATTAGCTCACCAAATTTTCACAAATATCAAATAACATGCTATAAATACCAAAAATAATATTAAAATAAATTTTTTATCGTATTTTTGGTTCCAAAATCACTGTTTCGATTTAGCTAAAACTTGCTGTTATAAGATAAGCGACCAAATCAATCCTCTCACAACATATGGTCCAATATACATTGGACTCAAATTACCCTTCCTTCTAAACTCAAAGCCTTCTTCCACAGTGAAACTTCCAAGAACACCTTATCACCAACTTGAAACTTGATATCACTTCATTAAAAATCCACATAAGATTTCTGCTTATCAGACGCTGTTTTCAATTGATCACAAATCAACTCTCCCTTTTCTTCAGTCTCATGAACTAATTCTGGTCCAACAACTCGCTTCCCATCCAATTCTATCCACCACAAAGGATTTCTACACTTTCTACCAAACAATGCCTCAAACGGTGCCATACGATTACTAGCTTGAAAACTATTGTTGTAAACAAACTCTGCCAACGGTAGATATCGCTCCCAACTACCACTGAACTCAATCACACAGCTTCGTAGCATATCCTCCAAAACTTGAATTACCCTTTCGGATTGACCATCTATTTGGGGATGATATGCTGCATTGAAAATAAGCTTCAACCCCAAGCTGTAACAACCTAATTTCGGTGAAATCAGAACAGTGGTCTCAGGACCACAAATTCGAGCCGAAAAATAAAAGTTATTTTTATTTTATTATATGATCCATAGTATACTAGCAATGTCGTGTGAAAATTTTGAAAAGAAAATTTTATCAATTTAGTGCTTAATTACGAGAAGGACTAAATCACATAAAATGAAAAAAGTTGGATTCTAGTAGCTAGGAGGATCAAATAGCTATGGAATTCAAAACTAGAGGTCCTTATATGGTAATTTATGGAAAAGTTAGTGGAAAATGGTAATTTTTCCTAGGATAAAAATTGAGTCATAATAAGTGTAAAATATGATAAATTGATGTTAAATTTACTCTATAGATCCGGATAGATCAAAGTCAGAGTTAGAACGAGAAATGAGGAAAATGTCGAATTAGTAGATTTTACGTACACGAATCTTTATCGAGGTAAGTTCGTGGAACTAAATTGTATATGTTTTTATGCTTGATTTATATATTGTGTTTGTGAATTTTATCAATGTCATAAATACGTGAAATGATCACCTACTCGATATAGCCCGATAAATGAAAATGCCCGATAAAATGGTAAATGAATAAAATGTTACTTGTATGCTTGACATGAATGTGGAATGTGTTTTACTTGAATTACATAAATGTTACAGAGGTATGAAATAATCAAATGCCCGATAATGCTTGAAAATTGTTTAAATCCCGGTTGAATAAATGGAAAATCGATGGATATGTGATTTCCCAAAACGAAAGAGGTCCTGTATTTGTTGCGGATAGGATTTAGCTTGGATGAGTAATCCTTCGACCTTAATTCTGATAGGATTTAGCCCGGACGGGTAATCTTGATATAAGTTCTCTCAAGCATATGTTATGGATTGGATTTATCTCGGATGGTTAATCCAGATCAAGCTCTTTAGAGCATATGACATAAAAAGGATTTAGCCTGGACTGGTAATCCTGTTGTATACATGTGTAGCTCGAGAGTGTACTCTCTGAAATTGTACCTTATGGGTACCATTGGACACGAATTGACGGATTTTGATTCGTACACCTCGAGTGTACTACCTGTGTATCCATCGATATTTCGAATAAATTCAACGGGTAAAGCTCTGATAAGGGTAAATATGAATTTAAGACAAATTGACATGGAATGATATATATATGATATGAAATATGATATAAAAAAGGATATTACATGAAATACAACGAAATGATGACTTATGACTAGTGATGTATGAAAATATGAAAATATGATAATTGTACATGGAAATTATTTGATGAGAGTGTTCATCCTTGATTATATATTTGTACACTTTGAGTGTACTACTACTTGGTGACCTATATACTCAAATAAAATGAGTAAATCCCTGACATGAAACGATCTGAACTCGAAACGAACTACTATGAAACTATACTTGTAATAATAAGAGATGATATATACGAACTTACTAAGCACTTTATGCTTACTCCATTTTATTTTCCCCTTTTTTAGAGTAAATCGAAAGCTCGTTGGATTGGAAGCTCGTTGGATTGGAAGCTTGGCGGAGATCACTCACACTATCCATCACCCATGTCGGTATAGTATGGTAATTCAATTACGGTTGTAATGGCATGTATAGGATATGTTGGCCATATTGGCATGTAAATGTAAATGATGCTTGTAATCTAGCCATTGGAATGGCTAGTGATGATTATGTTTTGGTACATGCATATATGTATTTAAGTTCATGTTATGCTGATAACATAGTACTATATATATTGTATGATTAAGAAAGGGGAAATAAGTATGCTTATTAAAGAATAAGATTGTAAACATGAATGCTTGTGATGATACATCATGTTGAATGATAGAGTTGCTCATCTTGAATGCTTGAAATGGTTGGTATTTGTATGTGTGATTCAAGTGCAGGTCATGGGTGAAATTTTGGGTGATAAATAAAGCTAGAAATAGTTTTATTTTGTTCACATGGGCAGACACACGGCCGTGTGTCTAGACTGTGTGTGACACATGGCCTGGTAACACAAGTATGTGGTTAGGCCGTGTGTCCCCTGCATCTTAAATTTAAGAAAATAGAATGCTCAGAATTGAGCATACGGGCAGAAACACGGGCGTATGTCTTAGCCGTGCGAGTGACACGGCCTTGAACACGGATGTGTGTCTTGGCCGTGTGAAACCTGCACCTAATTCAAATTGAATTAATTAACCACACGGCCTAGCACATGGGAGTGTGGCATGACCGTGTAGCACAAGTCAGAGAGCTACCTAGTTTTGAACACGGTCTGCAGCACGGGCGTGTCCTATGGTCACACGGGCATGTAAGCCCTTTACTTTAGAAAATTATGAAATTTGGCAAAAAATTCCCTGAGTTCCCGATTTAGTCCCGACTTGATTCTAATGCTTGTATTGGGCTTCGAGGGTCCATTTAAGGGACATTATGAATGACCTCGATGAATGAATAGTAACTTACCTGAATTAATTGATAAATATTCTAAATGTTTTGGTAACGCTCTGAAACCCTGTTCCAACGAAGGATACATGTTAGGGGTGTTATAAAAGCCTCTTATAAACTCTTCCAAAACCTTAAAGTAAATCGTGGATCCCTATCTAAAATAATTGAAATTAGAACCCCATGAAAATGAACAATCTCAGCAATATACAAGTCAGCCAACTTCTGCAAAGAATAGTTAGTACGCACAACTAAGAAATGCACTCTTCAAAAATCGATCAACTACAACCCAAACTGAATCCTTCTTCGACGGAGTCAAAGGAAAAGCTGAAACAAAATCTATAGTGATCATTTCTCACTTCCATTTAGGAATCGCAATTGGTTGCAAACAAAACCAAAGGAAACTATGGTTCTTTGAGGCGGGTCTTGAGTCGAGCCCGTAAATCGTGGTTGAACAACTCAAGCTAATGGAGCAGAAGTATTTAGAGGAGTTTTGGAGTGGCACCTAGCGCGGCGGAGTATTGGTTGGAATCCACTGAAAGGATTATGGGTGACTTAGATTTCACAGCTGAGGAGAAGTTGAAGGGTATAATTTCTTTGCTTCGAGATGAGTCTTATCAGTGGTGGCTCACCGTAAGGGATGGGCGTGTGGCGTAAAATCTCACCTGGGAATTCTTCAGAGAGGCTTATCAAAAGAAATATATCGGAACTAGTTACGTGGATGCACAGCGGAAGGCTTTCTTGAACCTGGCTCAAGGCAATAAGACGGTGGCTGAGTATGAGGCCGAGTTCCTCCGATTGAGTAGATATGCTCGTGGTATTGTGGGTACTGAGCATGAACGCTGTGTCAGGCTTGAAGATGGCCTTAGAGATGAACTGAGGATGATGATAGCTCCACAACAGGAAAGGGAGTTCGCGGTCTTGGTGGAGAAATCTAAAGTTGCTGAGGGAGTAAGACAGTCCGTTAGACGGAACCAGGATAAAAATTGGAATAAGTGGAGCTCAGGACCTACAAAGTTTTCTGGTAATCAGCAAAAGGGGACAAGGTTTGGTGGGTCGAATCAAGCTGCTAGGCCTACCGCTATTAATCCTCAATGGTCACTATGGTGTGATAGGTGTGGGAAGTCTCACAAGGGGAAGTGTTGGAATGGTAATCGTGGATGCTTTGAATGTGGGTCTATGGATCATCGGGTTAGAGACTGTCTGAAGAAAGCAGCTAGGCGAGATCGAGGGTCGGATCTGGTCTTGAAACGAAGGATAACCAATAGCCTCAGAGGGGTCGTGGTGCAGGTAGAGGAGGTAATGGTGCTGGCAGAGGTCGGGGCACCGAGGGAAATACTAGTGGTACCGAGGCTAGACAACTGGTTTGGTCTATCATGAGGCGTCAAGAGGAGGGCAACGCACCAGACATCATAACCGGTGTATTCCTGATCTTTGGTGTGCCTTATAATACCTTGATAGACATTGGCTCAACCCACTTGTACATTGCTAGTAGCATAGTGGAAACTTTGCATCTAGACTCTGAACTTGCTTCTAGGAAGATGATTGTAGTAAGCCCTCTAGGTCACTCCGTAGAAGTAAGTAAACTTTATAGGGAAGTACCCCTAAAACTTCAAGGAGTCGTATTTTTGGCCGACTTGATGGAACTATCATTTCGAGAGTTTGACCTAATTCTCGGGATGGATTGGTTAGTGAAATATCAGGCTAGTCTGGATTGCGCGGCTAAGCGCATGGCGTTAAAAACTGAGGAAGGTGATGAGGTGGTGATGATAGGTAAAAGGAGAGATTACCTATCCAACTTGGTTTCTACTTTGAAGGCGGAAAGGATGGTGAAGAAGGGTTGTGAAGCATATATGGCTCATGTCTATGCCTTGGAAGCTAAGAATGTTGCTGTGGGGGATGTTCGGACGGTAAGTGACTATGTGAATGTGTTTTCAGAGGAACTTTCGGGTCTACCTCCGGACCGGGAGGTTGAATTTGGGATAGATCTGTTACCCAGAATCGCTCCAGTATCAATAGCTCCGTATCGGATGGCGCGAAAGAATTGGTAGAGTTGAAGGCGCAGATTCAGGAACTGTTGGATAGAGGGTTCATCCGACCAAGTGTATCGCCGTGGGGAGGTCCAGTGCTGTTTGTCAAGAAGAAGGACGGGACAATGAGGATGTGTATCGACTATCGGCAGTTGAACAAGTTGACTATAAAGAACCGGTTTCCGTTGCCCAAGATTGACAATCTGTTCAATCAATTCAAGGGTGCATCCATGTTCTCTAAGATTGACCTTAGGTCAGGGTACCATCAGCTTAAGGTGAAGGAGGCTGATGTCCACAAGACGGCATTCTATACTCGGTATGGACGCTACGAGTTTCTGGTAATGCCTGTTGGTTTGACCAATGCACCAGCCGCGTTTATGGACATGATGAACTAGGTTTTCCAACCCTATCTGGATCGGTTCGTCGTGGTCTTCATAGACGACATCTTGGTGTACTCAAGGTCAGAGGAGGAGGATGACGCACATCTTCGTGTGGTTCTACAAGTTCTAAGGGAGAAACAGCTATACACTAAGTTCAGCAAATGTGAGTTCTAGCTCAAGGAGGTAACTTTTCTAGGACATGTTGTTTTGGCCGAGGGAATTAGGGTGGATCCCCGTAAGATTGAGGCGGTGTTGGAGTGGAAACCACCAAAGTCTGTTACGGAGATTGAAGTTTTCTAGGGTTGGCGGGATATTATCGGAGATTTGTGGAAAACTTCTCCTTAATCGCAGCACCATTGACTAGAGGAAAGGAGTTCTGTTTGTGTGGTCTTAGAAGCAGCAAGAGAGTTTTGATAAGCTGAAGAGGATTCTGACAGAAGCACCAGTTTTAATTCAGCCTGAGGCCAGGAAGGAGTTCACGGTGTACTGTGATGCATCGCATACCAGTTTAGGGTGTGTGCTGATGCAAGAAGGAAAGGTGGTTGCTTATGCGTCACGGCAGTTGAGGCCTCACGAAGCTAATTATCCGACACATGACTTGGAATTAACTGCTGTGGTGCTCGCTTTGAAAATTTGGAGGCACTACCTGTACGGGGAGAAGTCGGTAGTGTACACAGATCACAAGAACTTGAAGTACCTCCTAACCCAGAAGGATTTGAATCTGAGGCAATGGAGGTGGATTGAGTTATTAAAGGACTATGATTGCTCAATCGAATACCATCCGGGGAAGGCTAATGTGGTAGCTGATGCATTGAGCCGAAAGGTGGTAGCGAATTTGCGAGCAATGTTTGCTCATCTAAGTCTATATGACGACGGGAGCCTTTTGGCGGAATTACAAGTGAAGCCTTCTTAGATTGATGAGGTCAAAGAGAGGCGGTTGGTGATGAAGCTTTGAATACTTGGAGGATGCAAATCTGAGAATGGTGAGGCCGAAGGGTTCAGCTTGGGTAATAATGGGGTACTATACTTTCAGGGGAAAATGTGCATGCCTAAGGATGATGAGTTGAGGCAGCAAATTCTTAAAGAAGCTCATAGCAGTGCGTACGCTATGCACCCGGGAAGCAGCAAGATGAATCGAGATTTGAGGGAGCATTTTTGGTGGCCGAGTCTGAAGCGGGAAGTGACCAAGTTAGTGGGCAAGTGTTTGACATGCCAGCAAGTGAAGGCTGAGCATCAATTGCCATCGGGGCTGTTACAACTAGTAAAGATTCCACAGTGGAAGTGGAAGGAGATTACTATGGATTTCGTGAGTGGGCTTCCCCTTACGCCCAGTAAGAAAGATGCTATTTGGGTGGTAGTAGACCGGTTGACAAGTCGGCTCATTTTGTACCGGTGAGGGTTGACTACTCACTTCAACAACTAGCTAAGTTGTACATTGCTGAGATAGTGCGGTTACATGGGGTACCAGTGTCCATTATCTCGGATCGGGATCCTCGGTTCACGTCGAGATTTTGGAAGGCCTTACATCAAGAGTTAGGCACCAAGTTGAATTTCAGCACGGCTTTCCTTCCACAGTCTGATGGACAATCTAAGAGGGTAATCCAAGTGTTGGAAGATATGTTAAGGGGTTGTGTTTTAGATTTTTGGGGTAGTTGGGAGGAGTACCTACCGTTGGCAGAGTTCGCTTATAACAATAGTTATCAAGCGAGCATTCAGATGGCACCGTATGAGGCGTTGTATGGTCAGAAATGCCGTACTCCTACCTGTTGGACAGAACTAGGAGAACGTCGGATTTTGGGTCCAGAGTTAGTGGCAGAGACAGAGGATAAGGTCAAAGTGATTCGGGATCGTCTTAAGGAGGCGTCGGACAGGCAGAAATCCTACGCTGACCTTAAGCGCAGAGAGGTGGAATATGCAGTGGGTGATAAGGTTTTCTTGAAGGTATCGCCCTGGAAGAAAGTGCTAAGGTTTGGACGGAAGGGCAAGCTAAGCCCTAGATTCATCGGACCGTACATGGTGTTGAAACGTGTGGGATCGGTAGCTTACCAGCTTGAGTTGCCAGCGAAATTGAGCCAGATTCATGATGTCTTCCATGTGTCGATACTGAAGCGTTATCGATCAGATCCCTCACACGTTGTGCCAGTAGCAAAAATTGAGGTGAGCCCGGACTTGTCGTTCGAGGAGGAGCCAGTACAAATCCTGGATCGAGATGTTAAAGTTCTACGTAGGAAGTCAGTGCCTTTGGTGAAGGTATTATGGCGGAACCATGGTATGGAGGAGGCCACATGGGAACCCGAGGATGCGATGCGGCAGCAATACCCCCAGCTCTTATGATCCAGGTAATTTCGAGGCCGAAATTCTTTTTAAGGGGGTAGAACTGTAACACCCTAAATTAGGGGTTAATTGTAATTCAAATATTTTCCCATGTATGTGCTTGAAGAATTAAATTCTAGGATTATTTGGCATGTTTTAGGGTGTAGAAATAACCCCAAATTAGGTTGAATTTGGAATTAAAAATATCCTTTTAAGGGCTTAAAAAGGAGGGAGCTAGGTGAAGATAGGGCTTAAATAAAATTTAGGAGAAACATGACACAAGAAAGTAATTGGCACAATTGGCTTAGGGCGTCAAGAGAGTTTGCAAAGGAGGAGGTTCGATCCGTGGAAGTAACAAGGGGATATGTTTTTTTTCTTTTTCTTTTGGGGCGTTAAAGGAAGGGCCCAAGTAAGGAAGGCTTTAAAGAAATTTCGGGCAAGGTTCATGGCATGGAAGGCAGGTTGGCGGAGTGGCTTGGGGCGCGACTCAAGGGCTTTGGTTTAAGGTCTCGGGTTCGAGACATAAAGGATGCAAGGAGTTTTATTTTTTTGGCCTTGGCGTTAAAGGAGTAAGGGTGAGGAGGAAGGCTTATAATTAAATGGTGGGGTAAATTGACATGAAAGTCAATTGGTAGAATTGGTCAGGGGCGCTTAAGGGGCTGCGGCAGTGGGTCTTAGTTTGAACCCATGACAAATTGGGTTTTTTTTTTTTTTTAGGCTGGCGAGTGGAGAGGGGAGTGATGGCTGCAATTTGGACTCTTCAAGTGATAAGATTGAGCTTACTTTTTGCTCATATTCGGCTGGAAGAGGGGGAGTTATTAGTGGTTTATTTGCTTTTGAATTGTTGAAGGAGATTAAAAGATTAATTGGAAGATAAATCATGCATAATCTTTGATAATTCAAAGCTGGAATTATCACCTAAAAGGGAGAGTGTTTGCTGAAATTTGGACTCCTTGGGGGCTGTCCATGTTTGATTTTATTCTGACAAAGAAGTGTCAAAATTCCAGCAAATTCTTTTCCTCTCTCTCTCTCATTGTGCTGCCGAAATTCCCTTATACAATTGCCCAAAATTGTTCAAAATTCTCTTCCCTCTTGCTTCTTTTAGCGAATATACCCCTCTTTTAAGAGAAAATTTCGTATACATGCCTTGCCTTGGCCGAATCTTCCTTGAGGAAAAGGGTGCTATTTTCGGTTCCTTTCCTCTACATTAAAGATAGCCGAATCTTTCTCCCCTACTCAAGGGTGCTGCCGAATTCAATAGGTGTGGTAAGGGTTCTCTCTAAGTTGTTTCTTTAATTATTATGGCCAGCCAAAACCTTGAGGCTCAACCATGTATTTTTGGGTTAGCCAAACCTTATTAAGGCCTTGGATTCATGCTTTGTTTTGTAGCCAAGAGAGGACAACATTAAAGGAGTAAAGAGATCTTTTAGGATTTGTTTGGAAATCAAATCCGTTCAAGGTAAGTCCGTAAAAGAGCCTTTGATATTACTTGGTTTGGCCGAATAGGCCTAATATCCCTAATCATGTTGATGGTCGATTATAGGTTAAAAGATCTAGCGTCATAGATCGGCTTTTCGAGATCTAGGAATTTCGATAGTAACAGGTGTGTAAGATCTCACTACACACTATATTAATTTCATGACTTAATTGTTTGCCTTTAATCTTTTGGTTGTGATTAGCTTGTAGCATAATCACGGATCCGGTAAGTCCCTAACTTGTGATTTTTGATATCGATTTGCATACCATCACAATATGTTAAATGCTATGACATGATATATGATAATTGATGTATAAGCATGTGATGGTGGGATTGATGAGAGGAGGGGATGATTTTATGGATCGTCGTCGATGGTTTTGACCACAAGATGGGTTGGCCCCATCGATTATTTGTGACCTATGGTCATCGGTGGTTTTGACCACATCGATTGATTATTTGCGACTAAGTCCCGGTGGTTTGGTACCACCGATGGTTTTGACCACACTTGATTATTTGTGACTTATGGTCATCAATGGTTTTGACCACACGATGGGTTGGCCCCATCATTTAATTTGTGACTCTAAGTCATCGATGGTTTTGACCACAGGGGTAGTTAAGGAGTATGGATGGTTAGGTTGGGTTGCATATTTGCATGTTAATTAATATCTTGTGTATGAGTGCTTTTAGGGTGGGGATTTACACACCGAGTCTTGGTGACTCACCCATTTCCTTAACATTTTGCGATGAGTAGATCGCGGAGATGGGTAGGAGAGGACTCGAGGCGGCCATGCTTGTCATTGGAGTTAAATTTTTTTCGTTAAGTTTAATTATTTTATTTCCTAAGTATTTTTTATGTTGGGATTGTAATAAGGCCGCTATTTATTATGTGGATGTTATTTTAATTTTACTTATGTTATGTTACAAACCGGAATTTTATAAATATTAAATAAACCGGTTAAAAGTAATTTTTCAAACTTAATAAACTACTACGGGTTTTTAAAAGATGTTACCATCGGGTAACAAACTATACCAAGTCAATTATAACCCTGATTTATTAAATGTTACATGATCAGATGTTTTCAAAGGATTTATCAACCCAACTGTATTTATAAAAAGCCCAACTGAGTTTTCAAACACCCTTTTGACACCTTAGCCAAATTTTATCAAATTTTCATCAAACTTTCAAATTGATTCAAATTATTTTCACCCAGTATCTTACCAGATCCGGTCAGGACTCGTGGGCCGGGTTTGGGGTGTTACAATCCCTAACCTTTTTGACATTTTACATTTTAGTCTTTAGGCTCGTAAAATGAAATATGTTCAATTTCTTGGTAGCCTAAGTCTAGCTGAATCATTTTCATGCTTATAGCAATCCACCTTTTCCATTAAATCGGATTTTTACTACCCATTTTATAACTTTTTACAATTAGGTCCTTTTTATGCATTTTCATCAGAAATCACCTAGTAGAAGTTGTTTATCACACATCAAACATGTATAATCTACCATTAAACATCAAAAAACACATATGTCTAACATGGGTCAAACCCTAGACTTCAACCAAATCTTAAATTAATGGTAGAAATAGGTAGTTTGGATGATAACGACTTCAAAAATGTAAAGAGCATTAAAAATGGGGCTAGGATGTACTTACAATCAAGCTTGAAAGATGAAAAAAACCCTAGCTATGGTGTTCTCAAAAATCGGCCAAGGTTGAAGAAAGATGAGCAAATTTTGGCATTATTTTCCCTTTTTATTCTTTTATTTACCAAATGGCCAAAATGCCCTTCACTTAAAACTTTGAAATTTTATCTCACCATGTCCATTTTTGTCCACTAACTTAACAAATGGTCTAATTACCATCTAAGGACCTTCAATTTAAAATTTCATAGAAATTAGACACCTCTAGCATGTAGAACTCAACTTTTGAACTTTTATAATTTAGTCCTTTTTACTAAATTGAGTGCCCAAACGTCAAAATTTTTGAACGAAATTTTCGTGAAATCATTTTGTAAAACTGTAGACCATAGAAATATAATAAAAAATAATTTTACTACATCAAATTTGTGGTCCCGAAACCACTGTTTCGACTAGGCCCAAAATCGAGCTATTACAACTCTCCCCCATAGGGATTTTTGTCCTAAAAAATCTTACCAGAAAATAGGTTCGGGTATTGTTTTTGCATAGCTTCCTTAGGTTCCCACGTAGCCTCTTCCACACCGTGTCTTTACCATAAAACTTTCACTAGGGCTATACTTTTATTTCTCAACTGTTTAACTTCCCAAGCCAAAATCTTGATTGGTTCTTCACCATAAGTCATATCCAGTCTAATTTTAACCTCTAAGGGCGATGTAATATCCGGAATTAGGGCTTGTGCATTATTGCTTATTTATATGTGAAGCATGTCTATATGTATGTGGAATGTGTTTTATGAATTTTGTGAACCTTAGCGTGTAGTCAAATGCCTTAGAAATTATTTGATTTTTAGTTTAAAAAGGGAAGCTAAGTTTGATAGGCCTTAAGAAAATTAGTAAGGGAAATATGACACAACAATCAGCTTGGTAAAGTGGCTGCAAGGCGCCACTTAAGGCTTGGAAGGTGACGCCACAAGCAATGGGGAAGGGCTAGGTTCGAGTTCAAGGGAAGCAAATAAACGAGTTTTATTTTGCTGCAAGATTGAGCAGTAGTGGACGGCAATGGGGCACTAAGGGATGAGTTTAAGATGTGGTCTAATCCTTTTAAAATTTCAGCTAAAGTAAGGGATAATTGATGATTTATTTTGAATTTTTTTTAAAATGGGTAAAGAGAGAGAAAAGAGGAGAAAAATGAGGAGGCTGATAAGGGAAGGAACCGGCCTAGGGACTTTCTTGATAGCATTTTCGGATAGTGATAGCTTAGGGTGCCGAAACTTAGTTCTCTCTTCACTTAATTCATTTGTGCCGAAAATTCTTAGGAGTTCAGCTAGCTTTCTCTGCTTTCTTCTTCCTTTCCTCTTCATTTGACCAAAGCCGAATATTCCTTTCTCAAAATCCACCATTGTCGATTCTCTCTAAGTCTCATACACTCTCTTCTCTTTTCCTTTTGATTCTCCAAAAGCCGAATCTCAAGGTACCCTAGCCGATTTCTTCATAGCTTCAAAAGTCAAAACTAACCAGTTAAAGTGATCTAGTGTTAGACAATTGCAAGGGAGAAACACTACGAAGTTTTGGGGTTTGATTAGTAATCAAATCGATAGCAAGGTAAGGATTTAAGTTGTGATAATCCTTCGGGATTTGATTGTCTAGCCGAATGGCTTTTTGTTAAAACACTAAGTGATTGGCCGAATGTAAGAACTAAGGATCTAAAGCATTAGATCGGGATTTTGGGATTTTAGTGAACTCGTTAAGTAAATCAGGTGTGTAGCCCTAACCCTAAGTCTTAATAGATTTATGGTAATGTTTTAATAAATGTGTTAATAAGAATATGTAAAATGTGGCTAAGGGTACCATGCAATGGTACAAAGTACTCAGGTACGTAAACCTATTACTACTGTGATTATAATATTATGAATATCTGTTATGGAACACATGTGAAACTGTAACGAATGTGAATAAGGCATAAGATAAGCTATTGGCATGATTTGTATGACATGGGGCATATGGGTGATATGAAAAGGGGAAGTGATCTGGTGGTTTATACCACAATATCTGAATGTGGTGACTCATGTCATGAAATCTGAATGTGGTGACTTACGTCACAAAATATTATCTAGTGGCTATGCCACGAATTTAGAAGGGCGATGTGTAAGTCGTCTGCAGCGATTGCCTTCGATGATGTGTAGCGGATGGAGGGTGGACTTAGTAGTCCCCACGGTGTAATGGTTGGTACGGGTGATGTGTAGCGGATGGTTATATAGGTTTGGGTTCGAGATTGCATCATTATCTATATTTCTGCTATATGGACATGTATGAACTGATATGCCTAAACTGTTGGGACTTAATGATGGTGGTTATACACTGAGTCCGTTTGACTCACCCGTTGTGGGATATGTTTGGTGACACTCAAGTAATGGACCTGGCGGGGAGCTTAGTGGTGGCCATGCTCATTTCGGCGTTTATTTTATTTTGGACTTTCTATACTTAAGTATTTGATTTATTCGGATTTGTTTTTGATGTAATTATGGCCATTATTATTAACTGTTTTAAGTAAGTGTTTAAAATTGGTTTATTATGATAAGGTTATTATTAAATTGAGACTAAATAAATTTTCTTAAAAATGTAAACAAACATTTAAATGTTTTGACACATAGACAACACCATTTCCAATCTAAACCCAACACAAATCAAATGTTCTTCAAAACCATCCAAATTTTCCAAATCAACAAACAAGATTTGAAAAGTTTTTACTCAAGGAAGATACCAGATCCGGTCAAGGCTCGTGGGCCGAGTTTGGGGTGTTTCAGTTTTGGTATCAGAGCCAGGTTCAAAACTCGACCTTGAGGGCTTTTTGGGCCCAAAATGTTTTCTTTCTTTTAAAATTGAATTTTACTAAGAAATGAGCGGGTTTTACGGCATGGCACTTGAGTCTCGCCCAAGTCCACGGTAAGTACTCTTAACTCTTTTGTGATTTGTATGTGGGACTTATAGGAAGTAGATTAGTAAATTAGGAATTAAACCGTAGGATTAGCCTACTTCAACACCAAGTTACATAAAACTTAAAGTCTAACCAAACAAACACGTATGCAGGTCGCAGAGTTAAGGGTGTGGCAACCGTTGTGCGCATGTCTAGGATTGGATTCAGTGGGAGCTTGGTATTTAAGCAGTCCTAGTGACTCACCTCCTCTCCACTTGAATCCTACCTAGTGCGTAGTGACGATTCACCCTAATCAAGAGGACTCAGTCGCTGGCTAAACTCAATAACTAAAACCCGAAAGGGACCCGTCACCTTGTTTTGTGAAATTCTAAAGACAAACCATGATTTTAAAATTCCAAAAGTACCCTCATTTTTTTTAAAAAAATGAGCAAAATACCATTGATTTGCAAATTGACCAAAATACCCCTAACCTGTACAAATGACCAAAATACCCTTAGTGTGGAAAGTTACCAAAGTATCCTAAAAATTAAAATTTCTAAAATACCCTTGTTTTGAAAAGTCACCAAGAACCATATTTTGCAAAAAATTATCGAAATGCCCCTGGTTTGAAAAATTACAAAAATACCCTCAATTTATAAAATTACCATTTTACCCTTGGAATTTTCTTACCAAGTATTTCAATTTTGAAAAAATATATAAATATATATACCAAAATCTCTACTTTGTGAAATTTTCAAATACCTAATTTGAAAAATTACCAAAATACCCTATAGGATAAAAATTTTAAAAATACCCACAGGTAGTGGAAAACAACAAAATAACAACTATAACACTTTTACAGTAATGAACGTAAGTTCATGATTGACTAAATGAATTTGAGACTGTGTGTGTATGAATTCGAAAGAACTACTCCTTATAACTATTACACATAAGACTGTTCGTGATAAATCAGTGGAACAAAACTAATTCATAAAATTCTTAAATCAGATAAATGTGATTCGGAAGCATGAATTCTAAGGGACATGGCCGTAACGTGCGAGGCCGTGGTAGAGGCTGAATGACCGTGTTGAGCTCGTTAGGTCTGAACAAGGGTCCGAAAATGAAATGACACCACCACCAGCTGCTGATGTGGAATATCAAGATCAGACAGGGGATGATGCAGTATCATAGGCGATGCTGCGGGTTTTGGAAAGAGTGGCTGGAGCAGGTGGAGGCATGGGAGCTCGAAAGTCGGTACCTGAACGACTTCGAGCCAATGGTGCTGAGTTTTTTCGTGGAGTATCTGGTGTGGCGCCCAATACAGTTGGGTATTGGTTAGAGGCGACAAAACGGATTATGGACGATTTGGACCTTACTGCCGAGGAGAAACTGAAAGGGGTAGTGTCGCTACTCCGTGATGAGTCATACCAATGGTGGCTCACAGTTCGGGATGGTGCTGCCGCTGATGATCAGAAGAAGTACATTGGAACTAGTTATGTGGATGCGCAGAGGAAGGCATTTTGAGGCTGGTTCAGGGGAATAAGTCCGTGGCAGAATACGAGGTGGAATTTCTAAGGCTGAGCCGTTATGCTCGAGGTATTGTGTCAACGGAGCATGAGCGGTGTGTCCGATTTGAGGACGGACTGAGGGATGACCTGAGGTTATTGATAGCTCCACAATAGGAGCGAGAATTTTTCGTATTAGTGTAGAAGGCTAAGGTAGCCGAAGGGATTAAGGACTCAGTGAGGCAGAATACGGATCGGAATAGGCAAAAGAGAGGTTTTGGACCATCAAGGTCATCTGAGAATGTGCAAAAGAGGCCTAGAGTTGATGGTCCGCGAGGTCAACAGGCTGTGATAGGAGGACAGTACCGTACTTGTGACCAATGTGGGAAGATGCATCTAGGAGAATGTTGGAAATAGACGGGAGGATGCTTTAAGTGCGGGTCTAAGGATCACATGATTAAGGACTATCCGATAAAGATAGACGGGAGTCAACCATCAGGTCAGGGCTATAATCAGACTGGAAGAGGTGAACAGAGATTCTCGGTGGGCCGTGGTCCGGTTGGTAGAGGTAATGGTTACGAGAGGAGGGGAACAACAGGAGGTGTTGGTATCTGAGGCAAGACAGTTGGGCTGGTGTATGCAGTTCAGGAGGAGGATGGAGACACACCGGACGTGATAACCCATGCGTTCCTTATATTTGGCAAACCTTACATTGCTTTGATAGATGTTGGCTCTACCCACTCTTATGTTGCATGTAGAGTAGTTGAAACATTAGGCATAGCCTCCGAACTATCTAATAGGGAGATGACCGTAGTAAGCCCATTAGGTCAAAGCAGTAGTGGTGAATAAGATATTTTGGAGTATACCTCTCAGAGCTTGAGGGAGTGGTATTTCTGCCGATTTGATGGAGCTACCTTTCAGAGAATTTGATCTCATCCTTGGCATGGACTGGCTAGTGGGACATCGAGCTGTATTGGATTGCACAGCTAAGCGAATGGAGTTAAGGACGCCGGAGGATAAGGCGATAATTATGATAGGAGAAAGAAGAAACTACTTGTCTAATGTAGTTTCTACTTTAAAGGCTGATAAGATGATTGAGAAAGGGTGCAAGGTATTTTTGACCTTTGTTAGTGCATTGGATGCAAAGGAAGGGGGAGTTAGTGGAGTTAGAACCGTAAGAGAATTTATGGATGTCTTTTTGGAGGAATTTACTGGAATACCCCCAGATAGGGAGGTGGAGTTCGAAATTGATTTGCTGCCAGGAACAGCTCCTGTGTCAATTGACCCGTACAGAATGGCACCGAAGGAGTTGGTTGAGCTTAAAGCTCAAATCCAGGAGTTGCTTGATCATGGGTTCATTCGACCCAGTGTGTCTCCTTGGGGAGCCTCGGTCTTGTTTGTGAAGAAGAAGGACGGAACTATGCACATGTGCATAGACTATTGTCAGTTAAATAAGCTGACCATCAAGAACAAGTACCCGTTGCCAAGGATTGATGACTTGTTCAATCAGCTTAAGGGGGCGCTGTATTTTCCAAGATAGATCTACGGTCTGGATATCATCAGCTTAAGGTGAAGGAGGCAGATATCCATAAGACAGCTTTTCAAACAAGATACGGGCATTATGAGTTCTTAGTAATGCCGTTTGGATTGACGAACGCCCCAGCCGCATTCATGGACATGATAAATCGGGTTTTTTAACCCTATTTGGACCGGTTCATCATAGACAATATTTTGGTGTATTTGAAGTCTGAGGAAGAACATGATGAGCACCTCCGAGTTGTGTTACAAGTGTTAAGGGAGGAAAAGCTATATGCCAAGTTCAGCAAGTGCGAATTTTGGCTAAAGGAAGTTACATTTTTAGGACATATGGTGTCTGCAGAAGGGATAAGGGTGGATCCTCGGAAGATTGAGGCAGTGTTGGATTGGAAACCACCTAAGTCTGTGGCGGAAGTTCGTAGCTTCTTGGGTTTAGCAAGCTATTACAGAAGGTTCATAGAAAGGTTCTCATCAATAGCTGCTCCTTTGACGAAGTTGCTAAGGAAGGAGGTAACTTTCGTATGGACTAATAAGCAATAGGAGAGCTTTGAGAAGCTTAAGATAGTCTTGACTGAAGCTCTAGTTTTAATTCAGCCTGAGGCAGGGAAGGATTTTGTGGTGTACTGTGATGCTTCCCATACAGGATTGGGAGGTGTCCTTATGCAAGACGGGAAGGTAGTTGCTTATGCATCTCGACAACTAAGGCTGCACGAGGTTAACTACCTGACGCACGATTTGGAGTTGGCGGCAATGGTCTTTACTCTTAAGGTATGGAGGCATTATCTTTATGGAGAGAAGTCAGTGATCTACATAGACCACAAAAGCCTTAAGTATCTGCTGACTCAGAAAGAGTTGAACCTGAGACAGTGAAGGTGGGGGGAATTATTAAAGGACTACGATTGTTCCATAGAGTATCACCGGGCAAGGCGAATGTGGTGGCTGATGCCCTAAGTCAGAAAGTAGTGACAAAGTTAAGGGCAATGTTAGCACATTTAAGCCTCTATGATGATGGAAGTTTGCTGGTAGAGTTGCAGGCCAAACCGTCATGGCTGAATGAGGTGAAAGCAGGACAGTTGGTAGATGATGATTTAAGTGCTAAGCTACGGCAAGTGCAGAATGGGGAGTTGGAAAACTATAGTGTTAACAGTGAAGGAGTGCTGTGTTTTCAGGGTAAGGTTTGTACGCCTAAAGATAAGGAGTTAAAGTGGAAAATTCTTCAGGAATCGCATAGTAGCCCTTATGCTATGCATCTTGGAGGTAGTAAGTTATACAGAGATCTTAAGGAACAGTTCTGGTGGCCTGGTCTTAAGCGGGAAGTTACAGAATTCGTTGGCAAGTGATTAACGTGTCAGCAAGTTAAGGCTGAACACTAAGTTCCGTCAGGATTGCTTCAACCGATAAAGATTATGTAGTGAAAGTGGGAGAGAATCACTATGGACTTCGTTAGTGGGCTTCCCCTTACGCCTACTAAGAAGGACTCGGTATGGGTGATAGTTGACCGATTGACAAAGTCCCGCATTTCATTCCGTCGGGTTGACTATTCCTACAAAATTGGCAAGGTTATATGTAGTGAGATTGTGAGGTTGCACGGAGTGCGGTGTCGATTATCTCGGATAGGGATTCGAGGTTCACATCCCGATTTTGGAAGGCACTACATCAAGCTTTAGGCACCAGATTGGACTTGATCGGCTTTTCATCCACAATGACGGCGATCGAACGAGTGATCAAGTGTTGGAGGATATGTTGAGGGTGTGTGATAGACTTGAGAGGAAGTTGGGAAGAATATTTACCTTTAGCGAATTTATGCACAACAATGACTATCGTGAAAGTATTCAGATGGCATCGTATGAAGCACTATATGGATGTAAGTGTCGCACTCCCACATGTTGGACGGAATTGGGAGAATGTCAGATTTTTGGTCTAAAAATTATGCGAAATCGGAGGAAAAGGTTAGGGTAATTCGAACACGGTTGAAGGAGGCATCTAACAGGCAGAAGTCATATGCATATCTTAAACGGAGGGAGATCAAGTTTGCTGTGGGAGATTATGTGTTTCTTAAAGTTTCACCTTGGAAGAAGGTGATGAGATTTGGTCGCAAAGGGAAGTTAAGCCCAAGGTTTATAGGACCTTATCGAGTATTGAAGCGAGTTGGACTAGTGGCATACCAGTTAGAGTTGCCACCAGAGTTGAAGTAGATGCACGACGTGTTCCATGTCTCGATGCTACGTCGATACCGATCGAATCCATCTCATGTATTTTCGGTTGAGGAGGTGGAGCTAAGACCAGATCTGTCTTATGAGGAAGAGCCAATTCAGATTCTGGAACAAGATGTGAAGGTGCTTCGGAGAAAATCAGTTCCTCTGGTCAAAGTGTTGTGGCATAACCATGGATTGGAAGAAGCTTCTTGGGAGCCGGAAGAAGCAATGCGATAGTAATACCCCCACCTATTCTAGCCAGGTAATTTCGAGGTCGAAATTATTTTAAGGGGGGTAGAACTGTAATATCTGGGAATTAGGGCTTGTGCATTATTGCTTATTTATATGTGAAAGCATGTCTATGTGTATGTGGAATGTGTTTTTATGAGTTTTGTGAACCTTAGCATGTAGTCAAATGCCTTAGAAATTATTTGACTTTTAGTTTAAAAAGGGAAGCTAAGTTTGATAGGCCTTAAGAAAATTAGTAAGGGAAATATGACACAACAATCAGCTTGGTAAAGTGGCTGCAAGGCGCCACTTAAGGCTTGGAAGGTGACGCCACAAGCAATGGGGAAGGGCTAGGTTCGAGTTGCAAGGGAAGCAAATAAACGAGTTTTATTTTGCTACAAGATTGAGCAGTAGTGGATGGCAATGGGGCACTAAGGGATGAGTTTAAGATATGGTCTAATCCTTTTAAAATTTCGGCTAAAGTAAGGGATAATTGATGATTTATTTTGAATTTTTTAAAATGGGTAAAGAGAGAGAAAAGAGGAGAAAAATGAGGAAGCTGATAAGGGAAGGAGAGTTGGCCGGCCTAGGGACTTTCTTGATAGCATTTTCGGCTAGTGATAGCTTAGGGGTGTCGAAACTTAGTTCTCTCTTCACTTAATTCATTTGTGTCAAAAATCCTTAGGAGTTCAGCTAGCTTTCTCTGCTTTCTTCTTTTTTTCCTCTTCATTTCACCAAAGCCGAATATTCCTTTCTCAAAATCCACCATTGTCGATTCTCTCTAAGTCTCATACACTCTCTTCTCTTTTCCTTTTGATTCTCTAAAAGCCGAATCTCAAGGTACCCTAGCTGATTTCTTTATAGCTTCAAAAGCTGAAACTAACCAGTTAAAGTGATCTAGTGTTAGCCGATTGCAAGGGAGAAACACTACGAAGTTTTGGGATTTGATTAGTAATCAAATCGACAGCAAGGTAAGGATTTAAGTTGTGATAATCCTTCGGGATTTGATTATCTAGCTGAATGGCTTTTTGCTAAAACACTAAGTGATTGGCCGAATGTAGGAACTAAGGATCTAAAACATTGGATCGAGATTTTCGGGATTTCAGTGAACTCGTTAAGTAAATCAGGTGTGTAGCCCTAACCCTAAGTCTTAATAGATTTATGGTAATGTTTTAATAAATGTGTTAATAAGAATATGTAAAATGTGGCTAAGGGTACCATGCAATGGTACAAAGTACTCGTGCACGTAAACCTACTACTCTTGTGGTTATAATATTATGAATATCTCATATGGCACACATGTGAAATTGTAACGAATGTGAATAATGCATAAGATAAGCTATTGGCATGATTTGTATGACATGGGGCATATGGGTGATATGAAAAGGGAAGTGATCCGTGGTTTATACCACAATATCTGAATGTGGTGACTCATGTCACGAAATCTGAATGTGGTGACTTACGTCACAAAATATTATCTAGTGGCTATGCCACGTATTTATAAGGGCGATGTGCAAGTAAATGCTGCAATGATCGCCTTCGATGATGTGTAGCGGATGGAGGGTCGACTTAGTAGTCCCCACGGTGTGATGGTTGGTACGGGTGATGTGTAGCAGATGGTTATATAGGTTTGGGTTCGTGGATTGCATCATTATCTATATTTCTGCTATATGTACATGTATGAACTGATATGCCTAAACTGTTGGGACTTAGTGATGGTGGTTATACACTGAGTCCGTTTGACTCACCCCGTTGTGGGATATGTTTCAGGTGACACTCAGTAATGGACCGGGTCAGCAGGAGCTTAGTGGTGGCCATGTTCATTTCAGCGTTTATTTTATTTTGGACTTTTATACTTAAGTATTTGGATTTATTCGAATTTGTTTTTGATGTAATTATGGCCATTATTATTAACTATTTTAAGTAAGTGTTTAAAATTGGTTTATTATGATAAGGTTATTATTAAATTGAGACTAAATAAATTTTCTTAAAATGTAAACAAACATTTAAATGTTTTGACACATAAACAACACTGCTTCCAATCAACCCAACACAAATCAAATGTTCTTCAAAACCATCCAAATTTTCCAAATCAACAAACAAGATTTGAAAAGTTTTTACTCAAGGAACATACCAGATCTGGTCAAGGCTCGTGGGCCGGGTTTGGGGTGTTTCAGGCGAAATCACATGTGAAGGGTCAGATCGATACCGCTGCAACATAGACACATGAAACATATCATGGATATTTTCCAACTCTATCGATAAAGCCAACCGATATGCTATTGGCCCGATTCTTTCAATCACCTCATACGACCCAATAAAATGTAGACTCAACTTGCCTTCGGCCAAATTTGAGAACTTTCTTCCATGGAGATACTTTCAAAAACACTTTATCCCCAATTTGAAACTCAATCTCTTTTCTTTTCAAATCCGCATATGACTTTTGTCTGTCATAAGCCACTTTCAAACTATCAAGAAGTACTTTCACCTTTTCTTTAGTTTCTCTAACTAATTCAACCCCGTGAATTTGTTTCTCGCTGAGTTCTGTCCAATACAGAGGAGTTCGACACTTACGACCATTCAACACTTCATACGGAGCCATCTTTATGCTTGACTAAAAACTGTTGTTGTAGGCAAATTCAACCAACGGTAGATATTTTCCCAACTACCTTGGAACTCTAGAACACAACATCGGAGCATGTCCTCAAGAATCTGAATTACCTTTTTAGATTGATAGTCAGTTTATGGATGGAAAGCGGTACTTAAATTTAACTTCATACCTAAAACTTCTTGCAACTTCTTCCAAAACCGAGAAGTGAATCTCGAATCTCTATCCGAAATAATCGATATAGGCACCCCGTGCAATCTTACAATCTCAGCAATGTACAATTCAGCTAACTTATCAAGTGAGTAGTAAGTACGTACCGGTATAAAATGAGCTGACTTCATCAATCTATCAACAACGACCCATACAATATCTTTCTTTTTCGGGGTTAAAGGCAAACCTGTTACAAAGTCCATTGTGATTCTATCCCATTTCCACTCGAGAACCATCATTGGCTGAAGTAGACCTGAAGGTACTTGGTGTTTGGCTTTCACTTGCTGGCAAATCAAACATTTCTAAACAAACTTCGGCTTTCACTTGCTGGCAAATCAAACATTTCTAAACAAACTCGGAGATATCTCTTTTCATACCCGACCACTAATACATTTTCTTCAAGTCATTATACATTTTCGTACTACCCAGATGAACGGATAAACAACCACTGTGTGCCTCTTGAAGAATTTTTTGAATAAGATTATCACCTTTTGACAAACAAATCCTATCTCAAAACATTAAATAGCCATCAGATCTGATACAAAAATTTGAGTTATTGCCCGATTCACATAGAGCTCTCTTAGCTTGCAATTCATTTTCAAACTTCTGGGCTTCGCTAATCTGTTGAAGAAACATCGGTCTAGCTATCAAATCGGCTAAAATTGAACCATCATATGATAAAGTCAGCCTCGTGTTCATTGCTCTTAAGGCAAACAACGATTTCCTACTCAGGGCATTTGCGACTACATTCGCCTTACCCGGGTGATAATCAATCACCAACTCATAGTCTTTCAATAACTCAAGCCATCTTCGTTGCCACAAATTTAAGTCTTTCTGAGTCATCAAATATTTCAAACTCTTGTTATCAGTAAAAACATGGCATTTCTCATCGTACAAATGATGTCTCCAAATTTTCAAGGCAAAAATTATAGCGGCCAGTTTCAAATCATGCGTCGGGTAATTTTTCTCATGTGGTTTCAACTGTCTCGAGGCATAAGCTATGTAACACCCCTAACCCGTACCATCGCCAATTTAGGGTTAAAGGCATTATCAGACAAAACAGAACCTTTTACGAACATTTCATAATAATATTCAACAAATCAAATCCAACTGTCCCTTCAATAGGTTTACGAGACCTTAGACATGCTTTAGAAAAGGGCCGGGACTAAACCGAATACATCTAAAAATTTTTAGAAATTTATAAATTTTTCAAAGTTATAGAGGTGACACGCCTGTGTGCCTCCCAAGGCCTCAGACATGCCTGTGTGTCTAAGCTGTGTTGAAATAGGGCATAGATACTGACTTCTCCACACGGCCGTGGAAACGCCCATGTGCCTCGCCCGTGGTCGACACTGACTTGATCCACACGGCCAGTCACACGCCCGTGTGTCTAGCCCGTGGTCGAGTCTACCATATTTTGAAATGTAACCGCAAGGGACACGATCGAGCCGCACGCCCTTGTGCTCAACCGTGTGGGCAAATATAGGCCATTTACAAGGCCAAAAATCCACCGACACTTTGGGTCATCCCAACAAGCACATACAAGCATCATTCCAAACACTTATGGGAACCAAAAACATACCAAATTGACCACCTATTTTACTAATTCAAGAACATTTTATCACAATATCTTATATGCCAATTAGCCCAACTAAATCACAAGTATATTCAAACATGTTTCATTCATAACTTACCACATTAATAAGACCTCTTCTCATGAATGAAATATCAACTTTGCATCAAAAAGCTTACCATTGCTATGACCATTTCACTATCCATCAAACCATACCAAACAAAGCATCATATAACATGAGCTACTCATTTATATCATGTTCATTATCTAGCTATATCACATGGCTATTCATATACAACTCAAACATAATCCAAAACAACTAGCCTATACATGCCATATTTAACTATGTACACATTCAAATGTACCAAAGTAGAGGTTGATAGTGTGGTGACGATCCTCGACGATTCCCAAGCCTTTCATAGCTTCAACGATCTATAAAACAAAGCAAACACACACAAAGTAAGCTTTCAAAAGCTTAGTAAGCCATATACAAATAAACTTAACATAAAATGCACATAATTATATTGATACAATGTCATTAATGTTTCTCATTTGCAAATTTATAACATTTTCTTTAGCTCATTAATTTAACCATAGCTTACGGACATAGCATAACACAAAGCATCTCTTTTGCTCATATCATAGTCATACATATATATATATATATATATATCACATTTTGTATCAACAAATTTATGCACATATCTCACTTAGGTAGGTTTATATATATATACTTACCTTCCATACACATATATAGTGTACATTTCAAACATACCTGATTCGTTTATACATTTCACATAGCCTTTCGTTTTCACAGAATTGCCCGTTGAACCGTTCGGAAATCAAATAAGATACTCAGAATACTCAGAATAGTCGTACAATGCCAACGTCCCAGACGTGGTCTTACATGTAACAAATATCGATGCCACTGTCCCAGACAGGGTCTTACACGAATCAAATATGATTCCAATGTCCTAAACATGGTCTTATACATAAATCTCAAATAGATGCCAACATCCCAGATGTGGGCTTACACGTTATCACATATCGGAAACCTATGTCATGACATATGTAATCCTATATATTCCTAGGTTCATACGGGACTTCTCGAACATTGATACATTGTCGATAATTCCTTAGATTTCATATATTTATCATCTTGTACACATCCATCACAATGAAATTTCATATGAACACACATAAATCAATACAAATGCATTTATTTGTATACAGACTTACCTCGAATTTAGAATATACGAGCGATTTCGACTACTCGATCACTTTAGATTTCCCTCGATCTAATTCTGTTTTCTTTGGTTCTTGATCTATACATATTCAAATTTAACCCATTTATTCATCAAATCATTCAATGCAATCCAAAAACACATATTTAGGGCAATTTACAAATTAGCCCCCACATTTTCACATTTTGACATTTTAGTCATTATTTCACAAAATCACAAAACACACAAAATTTCATATTACCCATGCTTGGCCGAATAGTCATGTAGTTCATAAAAGTCCATATATTTCATTTATTTCACATTTTAGTCCCTAAAAATATTAGTTTCTCAACTTAGTCCAAATTACTCAAATTCACTAAAAATCCAAAGACAAAACATGTTAATCTAACACATATATTTCATATTTCATCATCAATCATCACAAAGCTCATGAATTCATCAATGGCACTTTTTGAAATCATCCTCAATTCACAAAATTTAAGCATGGGGTTTGAAGTATACGAAGCAACGATTACAAAAAAAAGTAGAAATTATCAAAAACCGATCAAAAACATATACCCGATTTATGCTTAGACCATGGCCAAATGTTCAAATGCTTCAAAACCTATTTTCTTTCTCCTACAATCGGTGGATGAACACATAATAACCATTGTTTTAACTTTATTTTTATTATACATTAACTTAATTAACAAATTCCATATTTAGCCTTTTTATTATCATTCATTTCCACTAACATATGGCATTTTTGTCCATTCAAAATTCCTTTGGTTTAATAACAACATAAGGAATCCACATAATAAAAGCAATAACAAATAGATACATTTACATAAAGGATGCTAATTTTGCATTTAATGTAATTTAGTCCTTTCCTCTAATTAAGCACACAAATGACAAAATTAATTCATGAAACTTTCACTCATGCTTAATCATATACTGTAGACATAAGAAATAATATTAAAATATTTTTTGACTCAAATTTGTGGTCCTGAAACCACTATTCGACTATGGCCTATATTGAACTGTTTCAACTCTCCCCCTTAGGGATTTTCATCCCCGAAAATCTTACCGTTAAACAGATTCGGGTATTGTTGTCTCATTGCATCTTCAGCTCCCACGTAGCCTCTTCCACTCTATGTCGATGCCACAGTACTTTCATTGATGGGATTTTCTTATTTCTTAACTCTTTAATCTCACAAGCCAAGATACAAATCGGTTCTTCCTCGTAAGTCATATCGGATCGAATTTCAATCTCAGACGGAGGGATTACATGTGATGGATTAGATCCGTATTGTCTAAGCATTGACACATGAAATATATTATGAATCTTTTCAATTCTGGTGGCAACAATAATTGATACGCGACATGTCCAATGCACTCGATGATCTCATACGGCCTGATGAATCTTGGACTCAATTTGCCTTTACGTCCAAATCTGAGTACTTTCTTCCACGGAGATACTTTCAAAAATGCTTTATCACCGATCTCAAACTCAATATCTGACGCTATTTTCAGACTATCATGGATCTCTTTCACTTCTGTTCAGTGTCTTTTATCAAATCGACCCCGTGTATCTTATTTTCACTGAGCTCAGTCCAATACAGAGGTGTTAGATATTTGCGTCCATACAAAGCTTCGTAAGGTGCCACTTTGATGCTCGACTGAAAACTATTATTATACGCAAATTCAATTAATGGAAAATATTGTTCCCATGTACCATTAAACTCAAGGATGCAACATCTCAACATATCCTTGAGAATCTGAATGATCCGTTTAGATTGACCATCTGTCTGTGGGTGAAAAGCTGTACTGAAATGCAATTTAGTACCTAAGGCTTCTTGTAATTTCTTCCAAAATCGTGAAGTAAATCTCGGGTCTCTGTTAGATACAATAGACAGTGGCACTCCGTGCAATCTCACAATATCTTAAATATAATGCTCAGCTAACTTACCAAGTGAGTAATTAGATCGTACAAGAATAAAATGGATGGATTTCGTCAATCTATCAACTACGACCCAAATTGCATCTTTCTTTCTCGGAGTCAAAGGTAAATCTGAGACAAAATCCATTGTCACTTTGTCCCATTTCCATTCAAGAATCAGAATTGGTTGTAACAAACTAGATCGAACCTGATGTTCAGTTTTAACTTGCTGATAGACTAAACATTTCGAGACAAACTCAGAGATATCCCTTTTCATACCAGACCACCAATAGTGTTGCTTCAAATCATGGTACATCTTTATACTTCCCGGATGAACAGATAGGCAACTATTATGAGCTTCATTCAAAGTTAACTATAATAAATCTGGATTTCTCGAAACACAAATTCGATCTTGAAATCTCAAACAATCATCATCATCAACTCTAAATTTAGAATTGGAGTTCGAATCACACTGAGCTCGTTTCACTAGCATTTCATTATCAACTTTTTGAGCTTCACATATTTGTTGTAATAACAATGATTTCGCTTTCAATTAAGCTAAAACTGAACCTTCATCAGATAGGCCTAAATGAGCATTCATCGCACGTAATGCAAATAATGATTTTCGACTCAGTACATCAGTAATAACATTTGCTTTCTCGGATGATAGTCTATCACAAGCTCGTAGTCTTTCAAAAGCTCTAATCATCTTCTCTGTCGCAGATTCAAATCTTTTTGAGTCATCAGGTACTTCAAACTTTAATGATCTGAAAACACGTGGCATTTCTCACTTAAAAGATAATGGCGCCAAATATTTAATGCGAACACATTCGCAGCTAGCTCAAGATTGTGTGTTGGATAGTTCTTTTCATGCGACTTCAATTGTCTCGAGGCATAAGCTATAAATTTGCCTTCCCGCATCAAAACACATCCCAGACCATCTATTGAAGCATCACTATAAATCATGAATTCTCTACCCGATTTTGGCTGTACTAAAACTGGAGCTTCAGTCAAAAGGGTTTTCAACTGATCAAAACTTTTCTGACATTTATCGGATCATTCAAATCTAACATATTTCTAAAGCAATCTAGTCAATGGAGTAGTAATCATCGAAAAGCCTTTTACGAACCTTTGATAATAACTAGCAAGTCCTAGAAAATTTTAGACTTCAGACACATTTCTCGGAGGCTTCCACTCTAAAATAGCTGAAATCTTGCTCGGATCAACTCGTATACCAGAGGATGATACAATATGTCCCAGAAAACCAACTTCTCGCAACCAGAATTCACATTTATTGCATTTTGCATACAGTTGCTTATCTCGCAGAGTTTGTAACACAATTCTCAAATGTTCATCATATTCGGTTTCATCATGCGAATAAATCAAAATGTCGTCAATGAATACCAAAACAAATCGATCTAAATACGATCTAAAAATTCTGTTCATCAGATCCATAAAAACAACAGGAGCATTTGTTAGTCCGAAAGGCATAACTAAAAACTCATAACGCCCGTACCTCGTTCTGAAAGTAATTTTTAGAATATCTGAATCTTTTACTCGTAACTGGTAGTATCCCGATCTCAGATCTATCTGTGAAAACACTGTGGCTCCTTTCAACTGATCAAACAAATCATCAATTCTAGGTAGATGATATTTATTCTTTATAGTCACTTTATTCAACTGACGATAATCAATACACATTCTCATCGTGCCATCTTTATTTTTCACAAATAGAACAGGAGCACCCTAAGGTGAGAAACTCGGTCTTGCAAACCCTCTGTCAGTCAACTCTTGCAACTATGACTTTAACTCTTTCAACTATGTTGGTGCCATTCTATACAAAGCTATCGAAATAGGAGTCATTGTAACAAATCAATACTAAATTCAACTTCACGTATCGGAGGTAATCCTGGCAATTCTTTAGGAAATACATCAGGGAATTCACAAACAATTGGCACTGATTCAACTTTCTTTTCAGTTATTTTCAAATCAATCACATAAGCAAAATAAGCTTCATAACCCTTTTCACATAATTCTGAGTTTTCATCACTGATATCACAATAGGTAACCCATTTAAATCATTAGACTCAATCCAAACTATTTTATCATTCGGCGTCTCAAATCAATAGTCTTTCTTTTGTAATTCACAATAGCATCATGCAACGTCAACTAGTCCATACTCAAAATTATATCAAACTTATTAAATGGTAATAGCATCAGATCAGCCGGAAAACAAACATCTTGAAACATAAATTGACAGTTCTTACATACTTTATCAACTAGGACACTTTTACCTAAAGGGTTTGATATTCTAATAACAAATTTAGTAGACTCTACAGGCAAAGTCTTACTGGATACTAAATTCATGCATATATACAAATGAGTAGATTCTGGGTCTATCAATGCAATCACAGAAGTATCATAAAGAGTAAATGTACTCGTTATAACATTCGAGATGAAGCTTCCTCACGGGCTCGGATAACATACGCTCTGGTAGGCGTTCTATCTTCAGATCTTGCAACAATGTCTTTCTTAGTTCTCTGACTACCACTAACATTCCTTGTATTTTGAGAAGGTCTACCTAAAATTGAAACATTATCAGATCTCAGATTCTGAACAATCTCTTGCTCAACAGACTATGGGCAGTTTCGAATGAAATGATCTAATGATCCACATCTAAAATAGGCTCGATCATTCAACCTACAACTTCCTAGATGTCTTTTGCCACAATGCTTACATTCAGGTCTCTCAGATTGAACATTTCCTACACTAGCCATCGATGTTGTTGGAGCTTTGGAATTCGAATGTGACCTAGCACGATCTCTATTTGAATGTCCCATATTAGCCTTAGAACGACTATGTTCATCATTAAATTTCTTTGAAGTAGACCGAAATGTTTTACTCCGAAATCTCTTTTTCGCATCTCTAGCTTCTGTCTCAGTTTTCTTTTATCTTTCCCGAGTGCCTCAGCTTTACATGCTCGGTCAACAAGCACCACAAACTCTTTTCTTTCTAAAATTTTGACTAACAAACAGATATCTTCATTTAGGCCGTCTTCAAATCTTTTGCACGTTATTGCCTCGATAGATACAAATTCTTGAGCATACTAACTTAATCTCATGAACTCTCGTTCATACTCAGTGACAGACATGTGACGCTATTTCAATTTTAGGAATTCTTTTTATTTCTGATCAATAAATCTCTGACTGATGCATTTCTTTTAGAACTCAGACTGAAAGAAATCCCATGTAACTCGTTCTTTTGGAACCACAAAAATCAATGTCTTCCACCACTGATAGGCTGCATCTCATAACAAAGAAACAACACATTTTATACAATCATTAGGAGTCAATGATAGCTCATCAAACACTCAGTTTGTATTCTCGAGCCAAAACTCAGCTTTCTCAGCATCGTTATTACTAGTGGCCCTAAACTCTTCAGCCTCATATTTGTAAATTTTGTCGACCGGAGGTTTATTCAATAGATTTAGATTCATAACCAGGGGTATAGCAGAGGTCTGAGGAGGATTAGGCGGGGGTAGAGGTTGTGACACAGTCGAGTTAGTTCTTATATACTGAGTGAACTACCCATTCATCATTTGGAAGAAGACTTGTTTAGCCTCTCCCTCTTGACCACTAGTAGCCAGTCTCAAATCAGATGGCACTGTCCCTTGAGCGGGAGCAGGCGCATTGCTTTCAACATCATCAGCTACGGCTCTTTTGGGATCCATTACTATACGAAAATACATTTTACACGTTAGGATACATAACACTATCACATTTAATATATATGGCATGTATAGCTAGACTCTCATACGCTACGTTAGTCCGATAATCAACTAAGCTGTAGCTCTGATACCAATAAAATGTAACACCCTTAACGTGTAACCATCGCTAATAAAGGCCTTACCAGACAAAAAAGAACCTTTTATGAAAATTTCATAATAATATTCAACAAATCAAATCCAAGTGTCCATTCAATAGGTCTACGAGACCTTAGACATGCTTTAGAAAAGGGCCGGGACTCAACTGAACACATTAAAAAATTTTTAGAAATTTTAAATTTTTCAAAGTTACAGAGGTCACACGCCCGTGTGGGTAGCCCATGTGCCTCCCATGGCCTCAGACACGCCCGTGTGTCTAAGTCATGTCGAAACAGAGCATACATACTAACTTGTTTACACGGCTGTGGACACGCCCGTGTACCTCGCCCGTGGTTGACACTGACTTGATCCACACGGCCAGTCACACGCCCTGTGTCTAGCCCGTGGACGAGTCTAACTTGTTTTGAAATGCAACCACAAGGGACACAGTTGAGCCACACACCCGTGTGCTCAACCGTGTGGGAAAATATAGGCCATTTGCAAGGCCAAAATGCCACCCACACTTTGGGTCATCCCTACAAGCACATACAATCATCATTCCAAACACTTATGGGAACCAAAAACATACCAAATTGACCATCTATTTTACTCATTCAAGAACATTTCATCACAACATCTTATATGCCAATTAGCCCAACTAAATCACAAGTATATTCAAACATGTTTCATTCACAACTTACCACATTAATAAGACCTCTTCTCATGAATGATATATCAACTTTGCATCAAAAAGCTTACCATTGCTATGACCATTTCACTATCCATCAAACCACACCAAACAAAGCATCATATAACATGAGTTATTCATTTATATATCACGTGGCTATTCATATACAACTCAAACATAATCCAAAACAACTAGCCTATACATGCCATATTTAACTATGTACACAATCAAAAGTACCAAAATAGAGGTTGATAGTGTGGTGATGATCCTCAATGATTCCCGAGTCTTTTGTAGCTTCAACGATCTATAAAACAAAGCAAACACACACAAAGTAAGCTTTCAAAAGCTTAGTAAGCCATTTACAAATAAACTTAACATAAAATGCACATAATCATATTGATACAATGTCATTAATGTTTCTCATTTGCAAATTTATAACATTTTCTTTGGCTCATTTGTTTAACCATAACTTACCAACATGCCATAACACAAAGCATCTCTTTTGCTCATATCATACATACATACATACATATATATATATATATATATCACATTTTGTATCAACAAATCTATGCACATATCTCACTTAGGTAAATTTATATATATACTTACCTTCTACACACATATATAGTGTACATTTCAAACATACCTGATTCATTTATACATTTTACATAGCTTTTGTTTTCTCGGAATTGCTCGTTGAACCATTCAAAAATCAAATAGGATCCTCAGAATACTCAGAATACTCGTACAATGCCAACGTCCCAGACGTGGTCTTACATGTAACAAATATCGATGCCACTATCCCAGAAAGGGTCTTACAAGAATCAAATACGATGCCAATGTCCTAGACATGGTCTTACACGTAAATATCAAATTGATGCCAATGTCCCAGATGTGGTCTTACACGATATCACATATCGAAAACCTATGTCATGACATATGTAATCCTATCTATTCCTAGGTTCGTACGGGACTTCTCAGACATTGATACATTGTCGATACTTCCTTGGATTTCATATATTTATCATCTTGTACACATTCATCACAATGAAATTTCATATGAACATACATAAATCAATACAAATACATTTATTTGTATCTAGACTTACCTCGAATTCAAAATATACGAGCGATTTCGACTATTCGATCACTTTAGATTTCCCTCGATCTAATTCTATTTTCTTTGGTTCTTGATCTATACATATTCAAATTTAACCGATTTATTCATCAAATCGTTCAATGCAATCCAAAAACACATATTTAGGGTAATTTACAAATTAGCCCCATATTTTTACATTTTGACATTTTAGTCCTTATTTCACAAAATCACAAAACACACAAAATTTCATATTACCCATGCTTGGCCGAATATTGATGTAGTTCATAAAAGTCCATATATTTCATTTATTTCACATTTTAGTCCCTCAAAATATTATTTTCTCAATTTAGTCCAAATTACTCAAATTCACTAAAAATCCAAAGACAAAACATGTTAATCTAACACATATATTTCATATTTCATCATCAATCATCACAAAGCTCATGAATTCATCAATGGCACTTTTTGAAATCATCCTCAATTCACAAAATTGAATCATGGGTTTTGAAGTATACGAAGCAACGATTACAAAAACGTAGAAATTATCAAAAACCAATAAAAAACACATACCCGATTTATGCTTAGACCATGGCCGAATGTTCAAATGCTTCAAAACCTATTTTATTTCTTCTAGAATCGGTGGATGAACACATAATGGCCATTATTTTAAATTTGTTATTATTAGACATTAACTTAATTAACAAATTCCATATTTAGCCTTTTTATTATCATTCATTTTCCACAAACATATGGCATTTTTGTCCACTCAAAATCCCATTGGTGTAATAACAACATAAGGACTCCACATAATAAAAGCCATAACAAATAGATACCTTTACATAAAGGATGCTATTTTTTCATTTAATGCAATTTAGTCCTTTCCTCTAATTAAGCACACAAATGAAAAAATTAATTCACGAAACTTTGACATATGCTTAATCATATACTGCAGACACAAAAAATAATATTAAAATATTTATTTGACTCAGATTTGTGGTCTAGAAACCACTATTCTGACTAGGGCTTAAATCGGACTATTACAAGCTATCACTTTGCCATCTTGTACCAACACACATCCAAGTCCGTTCAAAGACGCGTCACTATAAATTATGAATTTTTTCCCAATTCAAGTTGTACTGAGACTGGTGCATCAGTCAATAAAGCTTTCAATTTCTCAAAACTTTGCTGACATTTTTTGGACCATTTAAACTTGATATCTTTTTGCAACAATCTCATCATAGAAGTAGCAATCATCGAAAACCCTTTGACAAACCGACTATAGTAACCGGCTAAGCCCAAAAAGCTTCTAACCTTGGATACATTCTTCAGTGGTATCCATTCAACTATAACAGAAATCTTACTCGGATCAACTCGAATGCCATCACCTGAAACAATGTGCCCCAGAAATCCAACTTCTCGAAGCCAAAACTCACTTTTACTAAACTTAGCATATAACTATTTTTCTCTCAAAATCTGTAAAATAGTTCTCAAATGTTCAGCGTGCTCGAACTCATCTCGAGAATAAATTAGGATATCATTAATGAACACAACCACAAACCTATCTAGGTATGGTTTGAAAATCTAGTTCATCAAGTCCATAAACACTGCAAGAGCATTTGTCAGTCCGAAAGGCATAACAAGGAGTTCATAGTGCCCATACCTTGTTCTAAAAGCGGTTTTGGTACATCCGACTCCTTAACTCTCAACTGATAATAGCCCGATCTCAAATCTATCTTTGAAAATATTGTTGCTCCTTTCAACTGATCAAACAAGTCATCAATTCTCGATAACGGGTACTTGTTCTTTATGGTCACTTTGTTGAGCTATCGGTAATCAATGCACAGTCTCATAGAACGGTCTTTCTTCTTTACAAATATACCGGTGCACCCTATGGAGAATAACTCGGTCTCGCGAATCCTTTATCTGTCAATTCTTGCAGCTGAGCTTTCAATTGTTTCAATTCAGTCGAGGCCATCCTATACGGAGCAATTGATATTGGTGAAGTACTAGGGACTAAATCAATACCAAACTCAATTTCTCTAATTAGAGGTAAACTTGACAATTCTTCTAGAAATACATTTGAATATTCACATACTATCGGCACTGATTCAATTTTCAATTTAGTCTCCTTAGTGTTCAACACATAAGTAAGATAGGCTTCACACCATTTTCTCATGTATATCTGAGTCGACATAGAAGAAATCACAACAGGTAGTGTATCTGACTCATCTGATACAACCCGAAGAATTTCACCATTTTCACATTTTAATTCAATAATTTTTGTTTACAATTTACAATAGCATCATGTAGTGTCAACCAATCCATAACCAACATAAGCATCAAACTCATGAAATGGCAACAACATTAAGTTAGTTGGAAAACAATGACCTCGAATTATCAGAAAAAATTCTTGCAAACTCTATCAACCAGAACATATTTGCCTAAGGGGTTTGTCACTTTAATCATGTAAAACCCCAAACCCGGCCTATACGTTACGACCGAATCTGGTATGTCACAAGGTGAAGTAAAATCAAGTCTTAGTTATACTTAAGAGAAACCAGAGATTTGAAAGAAAACTTTTTTTCTTATTACTACGGCGTTTTGGAAACATCGATGTGTCGATTAATGAAACTCCACTTTTACTTTAATATTTAGACTGCCGTGGTGTCGAATTTGATATAAACAGTAACTAATAAAAACCAAAGTACAACTTTGAAAGGCCTTATTACATAACAAAAGTCCTAAATCAAAATAAACTTATAGTAATACTGAGACTATAAAAGAAAGAAAAAAGGAATTATGGCCTCCATGAGTCCGCCTCGACTCTTGCATCCACGAGCTACTGCTCACCTGAAAAGTTAAGGAAAGGGGTGAGTCACCATGACTCAGTGTGTAAATTCTCCCACATTATACATACGGCTTGTAGCCCACAGTCACATATCAACATACAACATATGAATGTAATAAGCCCAACCCAAACCTAGTTTTTCCATCCTCTACACACCAACTCGTACCAGCCCATCACACCTTGGGTATTTCTACAATCAACCCTCCATCCGCTACACTCCATTTCGATAGTCAGGCTATCAATTATACATGATCACTAGGTGACCAATAATACATTGTGGCACAGCCACCGATCACTATGTGACCAAATAAAATATAAATATATATCGTGGCAAAGCCACCGATCAGAGTGTGACCAAAAGTAGTGTATGAACATATATATATTGTGGCAAAGCCACCGATCATAATGTGACCAATTAATCATACACTTCCCCTTCATATCAAACCCATACCCCATGATCTATATACAAATCTTAACAAATGCAACATGCTATTCATAACACATCATTTTGCCATACATACATTCGGCCATGCAAAGAAACGATACGGTCACATACCTGGCAATCCTAGCCTTACCCCTAAAGGCATCACGACTGTCTGCACAGCCCTTTTTCTGACTTTTCAGCCCACACAAATGTTCGCACATATATAGTATAGTGTGTGAAGGTTTACACACCTGGTAACATGCAAAACGACACTCTCTATGTCGACACTATCACTAGTCGTCACAACTGCTATCTGGCTACTATTCTGCTCATAAGTCAACCCACAACTCGGTGGCCAATCTTGAACAACAGACACCGCACGCTTCTTAAACTTTGGGGCTGGGACTAAGGATCCAACCCCTTCCTATGATTCACTGACATTCGAGTCCATGAATGATCTCGGTCAGAAGGTACTATATTGAAACAATGATCGCTTAACGAAATATTGTGTTAAGATACGAATAACGAAAGGAAAACCGATCGAACAACTTAGAGAGAATTGAAACCCTACCTTGAGATCTCAAATGAAGTGATTCCTTGACTTGGAGTTCGATTGTTTCAACTAATCAGGATTTCCCGGAGTAGGCATCCCAAAGAAAATGTAAACACACAAGTCATTCACTGAGTCAATTAGCCATTCGGCTTTGGCTATCAGAAACTGAAAGACAAACAAAGGAATAAGAGAACGCTTTTTACCTTATCACCGTAGATTCAAATAACACTTAGGGGAATTTGGCACTAGCCCAACAGTGAACAGGATTCGGCAATGATTAAAGTAGAAAAGAACTAGAAGAGAGAGCTGAAAAGAAAAATAAAGATACTTCAAATAGAGGCTTAGGTGTTTCAGTTTTAGAAGAAACAAAAAATAGATTTGAGAATAAGATCATTCGGCCATAGCATGAAAGTGGAGATGGGAATAGAGTTAGGAGTTTTGGTTTTGGCAGAAATAAAAAAGAGAAGAAGAAACCCTTAATTGCCAAAAATAGGAGGAGAGAAAAAACTATGCTCTTAGAAAAACAAATGGAAATTCGGCACACCCTTTGCCACATCTAGCCGATTTCCCTTCTTGCACTCAGTACCCCACATTCGGCCACCACCTACACTCAAATCCTATCCCAAATTTTCCTCTTATCCTTATCTTCCTATCTTTTGACTCAATCCACACTCACTCCTTTAGAGTCCCAGCCGAGACCACCTCTCAACTCCTCAGGCGCATATAATTAAAAAAAACACTTATTTTTGCTTGACATGGGATTCGAACCTGCTCCCTCACCACCTCCTTATGGCGTCACTTACCTATTCCCTTAGTGCCACCTCCTTGCCACTTTACTAGTTAGATTTTTGTGTTAATTTTCCCACTCAAGTACCTTGAAGGCCCACTTCACCTAGTTCTCCCTTGTAATGTCTGAAAGTAAAATTTCTACCAAGGCTCAGGCTTCACTTCAAGCCTTCCCGAAAGCTCTGAACACACCAAACACACACACACATCATGGCATGCACACACAATGCATCACAAATGCAGAGCCCCCAATCTAGGATGTTATAGTTCTACCCCTTAAAAGAATTTCATCTCTGAAATTACCTGATCAAAAGAGGTGAAGGTATTGCTGTCGTATAACATCCTCTGGCTCCCATGTAGCTTCCTCCGATCCGTGATTCCACCATAGAACCTTAACTAAAGGAACCGATTTTCTTCGCAAAATTTTAACATCCCGCTCCAAGATCTGAATTGGTTCCTTTTCAAAAGTTAAATCAGGCTTTACTTCGTGTTCCTCCAACGGTATCACATGAGATGGGTTTGAACGGTAACGTCACAACATTGAAATATAGAACACATCATGAATCTTACTTAGCTCCGAAGGTAGCTCAAGCTGATAAGCAACTGGTCCTACACGCTTCAACATCAGATAAGGCCCGATGAACCTAGGGCTTAGCTTACCCTTCCATCGAAACCATAGAATTTTCTTCCACGATGATATCTTCAAGAAAACCCGATCACCCACTGTAAACTCTATGTCCTTTCGCTTCAGGTCAGCATAGGACTTCTGTCTATCCGACGCTTCCTTCAACCTAGCCCGAATCAACTCAACTTTATTCTCCGTTTCCAATACGAGTTCTAGACCCAATAACTGTCGTTTACCCAACTCCGTCCAACGTGTAAGAGTACGACACTTCTGCCCGTACAATGCTTCATATGGTGCCATCCGAATACTAGACTGGTAGCTATTATTTTATGTGAATTCTGCCAATGGTAGGAATTCTTCCCAGCTACCTTTGAAATCAATAATGCAACCTCTCAACATGTCTTCCAAAATCTGAATCACTCTTTCTGAGTGTCCATCCATCTGTGGATGAAACACCATACTAAAATCTAACTTTGTACCCAACGCTTGATGCAATGCCCTCCAGAATCTTGATGTAAACCTAGGATCTCTGTCTCGAGATGATGGACACAGGTACTCAATGCAACCTCACAATATCCGTTATATACAACTTAGCCAACTTTTGTAGAGAGTAATCAACCCAAACCGGTATAAAATGAGCGGACTTTGTCAATCGATCATCGACTACCTATATAGAATCCTTCTTAATAGGCGTAAGGGGTAGCCCACTAACAAAATCCATAGTGATTCTCTCCCATTTCCATTACGGAATCTTCACCGGCTGTAATAACCCCAAAGACAACTGATGCTCCGCCTTTACCTACTAACATTTCAAACATTTACCCATAAATTCGGTTACCTCCTGGTTCAGACCTGGCCACCAAAATTATTCTCGTAAATCCTGATACATTTTACTTCCTCCCGGATGCATAGCATATAGGCTACTATGTGCTTCCTAAAGAATCATCCACCTCAATTCCACATCCCTCGGCATACAAACCTTCTTTCAAAAACACATAACCCCGTCATCATTCAGATTATAGTCCCCTACTTCACCATGTTGCACTTGAGATAGTCGGGCACTCAAGTCATCATCTTGTAATCGCTTCTCTTTAATCTAATCTATCCATGTCGGCTTTACCTGAAGCTCAGCTAATAAACTCCCATCTTCATACAGGCTTAGATGAGTAAACATCGCCCTCAGATCCGAGATTACCTTCTAACTTAGCATATCCGACACCACGTTAGCTTTACCCAGATGGTATTCAATCGAACAATCGTAATCCTTTAGTAGTTCAATCCACCTCTTCTGCCTCAAGTTCAACTCTTTTTGGGTGAGGAGATATTTTAAACTCTTATGATCTGTATAAATGACAGACTTCTCTCTATACAGATAGTGTCTCCAGGTCTTCAAAGCAAAAACCACTCTTCCACCTTGCATCAACACACATCTTAACCCAGTGTGTGAAGCGTCACAATAAACCACGAACTCCTTTCTAGCCTCTGGTTGAATCAATACTGGAGCTTTCGTCAACACCTTCTTCAACTTTTCAAAGCTTTCTTGTTGCTTGTCACCCACACAAAAAGTATTCCCTTCCTCAACAACTTGGTTAAAGGTGCTGCGATCAAGGAGAACCCCTCAATGAACCTCCTGTAATAACCAGCAAGACCCAGGAAACTCTGAATTTCTGACACAGACCTGGGTGATTTCCAATCCATGATAGCTTCAACTTTCTGGGGATCAAATCTGACCCCTTCTGTCGACACAACATGTCCTAGAAAAGTAACTTCACTTAACCAAAATTCGCACTTACTGAATTTTGCGTACAATTGTTTCTCTCTCAGGATTTGTAGTACCACTCGCAGATGCGAATCATGCTCCTCCTTCGACCTTGAATATACTAGGATATCATCTATAAATACTATCACAAATCGATCCAAATAGGGTAGGAACATCCGGTTCATCATATCCATAAACCCCGCTGGCGCGTTGGTCAACCCAAACGGTATTACCAAGAATTCGTAATGACCATAACGGGTCCTGAAAGCTGTCTTATGAATATCCAATTCTTTGACCTTAAGTTGATGGTACCCTGATCTCAAATCTATCTTTGAGAACACTGACGTCCCTTTCAGTTGATCGAACAAGTCATCAATCCTTGGCAACGGATACTTGCTCTTAATAGTCAACTTGTTCAGCTGACAGTAGTTAATGCACATACGCATTGATCCATCCTTTTTCTTGACAAATAGCACTGGTGCTCCCCAAGGCGATACACTTGGTCGGATGAAACCCGATCCAATAATTCACGAATCTGGCTTTCGGCCCACCATCTCCTTTGGCGCCATTCTATATGGTGCAATGGATACTGGTGCTGTTCCCGGAAGAAGATCAATTCCAAATTCCACCTCACGATCCGGAGGTAGTTCGAGAAGTTCTTCTGGGAAAATGTCAGAAAGCTCCCTCACCGTTCTAACATTCTCCACAGTTGAATCTTGGACCTTCAAAGCATAAACAAGGGCTACGAATGCCCTACACCCTTTTCTCATCATTCTTTCAGCCTTTAGAGCGGATACTACGTTAGACAGGTAGTCCCTCCTTTCACCTATTACCACCACCTCATCCTCCTAACTAGTCTTTAGTACCATACACTTGGCTGCACAATCTAGATTCGCTCGATATTTCACTAACCAATCCATACCTAAGATCAAATCGAACTCTCTAAAAGGCAATTCCATTAAATCCACTGGAAAAACTACCCTTTGCACTTCTAGAGGTACATCCCTATCTGATCTGTTTCACCACTACCGACCGACCTAGCGAAGCTAATTACGTCATCTCCTTAGGAATAATCTCAGAGTCTATACTTAAGGTTCCAGATACTATACTAGCAACATAAGAATGTGTCGATCTAATATCAATTAATGCAGAAAAAGGCAAACCAAAAATCAAGAACGTACCGATTATGACATCCGGTGCATCCCCCTCCTCTCAACGTCTTGCTGCATAGACCAACCCCAGCTGTCTTGCATCGGTGTTCCTTACACCTCTGCCTTGTGTTCCATGACCCTGACCATAACCATCAGCCCCTCTAGCTGGACCGCGACCTCTCTGTAGTTGTGGACCTCCTCTATCAGGTTGAGCGTTAGTCTGTCCTACCGACCCTGCGCCACCCCGATCCTGTGGACAATCCTTCGCCTGATGATCCGAGGACCAACACCTAAAACATTTCCTGTCACCTATCCAACATTCGCCCGAATGAAATTTATTACACCGGCCACACCTTTGAGGTTGACCATTACCTCTAAATCTCACACCCCGACTCGACCCATCCATCTTAGGTCTTTTCTGGAAACGCCCTATTGACCCCGACGTCCCAACACTCCTCTTATTCCATCCCTATCTCTATCATTATTCTGCTTCTCAGATCGCTTAACTTTCTTGGCTATCTTAGCCTTTTCCACTAAAACCACAAATTCTCGCTCTCGTTGTGGTGCTGTCAACACACGCAGATCATCCCTTAGGCCATCCTCAAATCGAACACAATGCTTATGTTCCGTGGCCATTATCCCTCATGCGTAACGACTCAAACGCAGGAATTTTGCTTCATATATAGCTACTGATCTATTTCCCTAGATCAGATTAGAAATGCCCTACGCTACGCATCCACATAACTCGATCCGATGTACTTATTATGGAATGCCGACTTGAAGAAATCCCAAGTAATACGGCCAGCCACCGCACCATCCCTGATCGTAAGCCACCATTGGTACGCCTCATCCCAGAGAAGAGACACCACTCCCTTCAGCTTCTCTTCCTCCGTGAAGTCGATATCATCCATTATACACTCCACTGCTTCCATCCAATACTCAGCTGTACTAGGAGCTACACAAAAAATTCCCCTAAACACTTCTTCCCTATTGGCTCTAAGTCGTTTTGGCACAGATTTTTGAGCTCTCGTACCCATGCCTACTCCCGCAACTCTCTCCAACACTCAGAGCATCACTTGAGACACTGCATCGTCTCGCCCATGTGGTCATGATACTCTGCCTCCACAGCTGATGGCACTGGTATCTCATTTCCTGATTCATGACCAAACCCTACCGGTCCTGAAACAGCAATCCTGCCTCTACCTCGACCACGCACACCACGCCCCCTAGTGCTCATTTCTAACGTTCACAATTTATCTGATTAAAAATTTTATGGATTAATAATTTCTTCCACTGATTAGTAACGAACAATCTTATGGAAGGTAGTTTCAATAGTAGTTCTTTCGAATTCAAAATTATATTTACAAGGTTTAGTCTCAAGTCTGTATCTCCTAGTTCTAGAAACCACAAACATTCAACAACCATATGCATTCCCAAATAGATTATCACATAAATGTATCAAACACGAAAGTAACATCCATGAACTCACCTTCATCACACAAGTGTATTTTTGTCATTTCACTACTCAGTGGTACTTTCGTAATTCTACCCTACAGGGGTATTTTTGTAATTTTGCAAAATAGGGAATATTGGTGATTTTACAAAATAGGGTTATTTTGGTCTTTTCATAAAGCAGGGGTATTTTGATAGTTTTACAAACCAGAGGTATTTTGGTGATTTCCACAAACCAAGGGTATTTCGATAATTTTCACAAACTTAGGGGTATATTAGTAATTTTACCAAAAATAGGGTATTGGTCCCTTTCGAGTTTTAGTTATGAAATTTTGGCCTGTTAACAAGTCCTCGCGGCTAAAGTGAATAGACACTACGCACCAGGTAGGATTCTAGTAAAGAGGAGGTGGGCCACTAGGACCGCTTAAATACCAAGCTCTCCCTAAATCCAATCCTAGACATGCGTACGCTCGTTGCCACATTCCAACCCGGCGACTTGTTCACGGACATTTTAAATTAGATAAATTAAGTCTTATGGATTTTAAGAGTTGTTTAACTAGGTCTAAGGTCCATAAACCCTAGCATACTTGTCAATGTCCCCATAAAGCCCATCAAACCCAACATGCATACCTATCAAGAGTTAGAATACTTACCTACGTGGATCGATTGCCAGTAGACTCGGATGCCATAATTTGATCAACCCAAAGCATTTTTCTTAAATTCATGTCAATCTACAAAACCCTACTGGACCCATTTCACAGTCTGAGTTTTACAACTGGGCTTGATACCAAAAATGTAACACCCCAAATCGCCTATCGTTTTAATCGAATCGGTATGTCACGGGGTGAAGTAAAATCAAGTCTTAGTTATACTTAAGAGAAACCAGAGATTTGAAAGAAAACTTTTTTTCTTATTACTGCGGTGTTTTGGAAACATCGATGTGTAGATTAATGAAACTCCACTTTTACTTTAATATTTAGACTGCTCTGGTGTCGAATTTGATATAAACAGTAACTAATAAAAACCAAAGTACAACTTTTAAAGGCCTTATTACATAACAAAAGTCCCAAATCAAAATAAACTTATAGTAATACTGAGACTATAAAAGAAATAAAAATGAAATTATGGCCTCCACGAGTCTACCTCGGCTCTCGCATCCACGAGCTACTGCTCACCTGAAAAGTTAAGGAAAGGGGTGAGTCACCATGACTCAGTGTGTAAATTCTCCCACATTATACATACGGCTTGTAGCCCACAGTCACATATCAACATACAATATATGAATGTAATAAGCCCAACCCAAACCTAGTTTTTCCATCCTCTACACACTAATCCGTACCATCCCATCACATCGTGGGGATTTCTACAATCAACCCTCCATCTGCTACACTCCATTTCGACAGTTAGGCTACCAATTATACACGATCACTAGGTGATCAATAATACATCGTGCCACCGATCACTATGTGACCAAATAATATATATATATATATATCGTGGGAAAGCCACCGATCAGAGTGTGACCAAAAGTAGTGTATGAACATATATATATTGTGGCAAAGCCACCGATCACAATGTGACCAATTAATCATGCACTTCCCCTTCATATCAAACCCATACCCCATGATCTACATGCAAATCTTAACAAATGCAACATGCTATTCATAACACATCATTTTGCCATACATACATTCGGCCATGCAAAGAAACGATACGGTCACGTGCCTAGCAATCCTAGCCTTACCCCTAAGGGCATCACAACTGTCTGCACAACCCTTTTTCTAGCTTTTCAGCCCATACAAATGTTAGCACAGATATAGTATAGTGTGTGAAGGTTTACACACCTGGTAACACGTAAAACGACACTCTCTATGTCGACACTATCACTAGTCATCACAACTGCTATCTGCCTACTATTCTACTCATAAGCTGGCCCACAACCCGGTAGCCAATCTCGAATAGCAGACACCGCACGCTTCTTGAACTTTCAGGCTGGGACTAAGGATCCAACCCCTTCCTTCGATTCACTGACATTCGAGTCCATGAATGATCTTGGTTAGAAGGTACTATATTGAAATAATGATCGCTTAACAAAACATTACGTTAAGATACGAATAACGAAAGGAAAATCGATCAAACAACTTAGAGAGAATTGAAACCCTACCTTGAGATCTCAAATGAAGTGATAGGATTCACTTGATTCCTTGAATTGGAGTTCGATTGCTTCAACTAATCAGGATTTCCCGGAGTAGGCGCCTCAAAGAAAGTGTAAACACACAATTCATTCACTGAGTCAATTAGCCATTCGGCTTTGGCTATTAGAAAATGAAAGACAAACAAAGGAATAAGAGAACGCTTCTTACCTTATCACAATAGATTTGAATAACACTTAGGGAATTCAGCACTAGCCCAACAGTGAATAGGATTTGACAATGATTAAAGTAGAAAAGAACTAGAAGAGAGAGCCGCAAAGAAAATAAAGATACTTCAAATAGAGGCTTAGGCATTTTGGTTTTAGAAGAAACAGAGAAGAGATTTGAGAACAAGATCATTCGGCCATAGCATGAAAGTGAAGATGGGAATAGAGTTGGGAGCTTTCGATTTTGGCAGAAAAAGAGAAGAAGAAACCCTCAATTGCCAAAAATAGGAGAGAAAAAACTATGATCTTAGAAAAATAATGGAAATTTGGCACACCTTAGCCACATCTAGCCGATTTCCCTTCTTATACTCAGTGTCCCACATTCGGCCACCACCTACACTCAAATCCTATCCCTCATTTTCCTCTTATCCTTATCTTCCTATCTTCTGACTCAATCCACACTCATTCCTTTAGAGTCCCAGCCGAAACCACCTCTCAACTCCTCAGGTGCATATAAAAAAACACTCATTTTTGCTTGACATGGGATTCGAACCTGCTCCCTCACCACCTCCTTATGGCGTCACTTACCTATTTCCTTAGTGGCGCCTCCTTTCCACTTTACCAATTAGATTTTTGTCTTAATTTTCCCACTCAAGTACTCTTAAGGCCCACTTCACCTAGTTCTCCCTTGCAGTGTCTGAAAGTAAAATTTCTACTAAGGCTCAAGCTTTACCTCAAGCCTTTCCGAAAGCTCTAAACAAACCAAACACACACACATCATGGCATGCACACACAACACATCATAAATGTAGAGGCCCTAATCTAGGATGTTACAAATCACATATTTAGTAGACTCAACAGGTAAATCCTTACTAGATACCAACTTTATGCAAATATAAGAATGGGTTGATCCAAAATCAATCAATGCAACTAAATTAGTATCATAGAAAGAAAAAATATCGGTGATAATATCGAGTGCAGGACCTCTTCCCTTGCACATATGGCATATGTTCTTGCTGGAGCCCGTGCCTTAGATCTGGCTATTGAATCTTTTGCAGTACCATGACTACCATTGGCATTCTCGGGGTGTTGTGGAGGTCTACCCCTCAAGGTGAGGTTACTCGATTTAGGAGTCTGTTTGGTATCCTTCTCAACTCTTTCCAAGCATTCCTTAAGAAAGTGATCAAGGGAACCACACCTTAAACATGCCCCACTTTTCATCCGGCATTCACCATAATGTAATTTATTACATACACTACACTACACCGTGGCTTGGGGTTTCCAACACTCCCTACACTAGCGACTGAGGGAGATGAAGTCCTCGATTTAGAGCGTTTGAAACTTCTTTCCTTTCCCAAATGTCCCACTGATGATACAAAATGCTCATGATAACTTCTTTATTTCATTAAAGCAAAGGTTTGTAACTTACTCTTGAATCTTTTACTCGAAACCCGAGTTTCCCTTTTGGCTTACTTCTTCTCTATACTTAAATCTTCATCTTTCTTGGCCCAACTGGCTAGCATAGAAATCTCTCTTATTTCAAGAATCCCAATCAATAGTTTAATGTCTTCGTTCAGCCATTCCTCAAAGTGTTTACACATCTCAACTGTAACAGCCTGATTTTGGGTCTAGTCAAAACATTATTTTGGAACCACAAATTCGACAAATAAAAACTCATTTTTATTATATTTTTATGGTCTAAAATTTTATGGAATGATTTCGTGAAAATTTCATTCGCAAATTTTGACGTTTGGGCACTCAATTTACTCAAAAGGACTAAATTGTAAAAACTACAAAACTTGAATTTTATATGTTAGAGGTGTCCAATTGCTATGAGATTTTAAATTAGATGTCTTTAAATGTTAATTAAACCATTTTTTAATTTGGTAGACAAAAATGGACATGGTTTGGTATGTTTTCAAAGTTTTTTTCATTAAGGGCATTTTGGTAATTTGGTAATAAAATGAATTAAAAAGCCAAAATAAAGCCAAATTTGTCCATCTTCTTCATCCTTGGCCGAAATTTGTAGGGGGAAACTATGACTATGGTTTCTCAAGCTTCCAAGCTCGATTGTAAGTCCGTTCTAGCCCCGTTTTTAATGCTCTTTACATTTTTGAAGTCGTTGTAACTCGATCTTTCTATTTCTACCAACAATTTGAAGAGATGTCAAGGTCTAAAATTTTACCCATGATGGATGTTTGTTTATTTTGATTTATAATGCTAGAAAATCCATGTTTGGTGTATGATAAACGACTTTTGCTATGTGATTTTCGGTGAAAATGCCTAAAAGGACTTATTTGTAAAAGTTATAAAATATGATGTAAAAATGTGAATAAATGAAAAATTTGGGCTATTATGAGAATGTATAAGGTTTTTCTAGGCATGGGTAATGAAGAAATTGAATGAAAATCATTTTATGAGCCTAGGGACTAACTTGTAAAAATGTTAAACTTTAGGGGCAAAAATATAATTTTTTTCCATCATGTGATTTTGGGATTATTTGAATTGTATAATGATTGAATAAGTTAAATGTGATATTATAGATCAAGAAAATGAGGTTTGGACCAAAAATGGGGAAAACGAGTATTTAACGATTTAGCCCTTTTTGCCATTTTTTTTGTCGAGGTAAGTTTGTACGTAAATAATGCAACTTTATAATTGTATTTATACTGTTTTGTTATTGCATGAATTGTATGATTGATTCTATGGATGAAATTGATTAAGTTTCGACAAGCGAGTAAATCCCGGTTGAACCTTAGGAATAGTTAGGATACAAATATCATGACATTAGGGTCACTAAGATTACGTGTAAGATGATATTTGGGATATGACACCGATATGAGACTTCGTGTAAAACCATAGCTGGGCTATTAGCATTGATACAAAATCCCATGTAAGACCATATCTGGGATATGGCATTAGTATGGTACTATGTGTGCACGATATGTCCCGACTATCCTTTAGTATTCCAAGTGGTTCAACGAGAAATTCAACGGGTATGTTAAAGAAGAGAAAGAGTATGTAAGTATTATGAATTGGTACAGGTATGTATGTAAAGTTTATAATAATTTACTTCATGAAATTGTGAGTTCATGATTTTTACAGTGATGTTTTGTGAAAACCTTATGATTATTGGTCCATACTTGTGATGTATGAAATACATGGTAAATTTGATTGACGATTTTGTGATTGGCCTTCGGGCTAAATTTAGTTATGATATAGCATGTTTATTCACACAAATTGTGATTTATCGAATATGAAAAAAATGAAAGATTGGCATAATTGCCTATTAAAATGGTTATGGAAGTAAGGGAAGATAAGAGTTTAGGCAGTTGAAAGATATTAAAACATATGCTCAGAAACATGAGTACACATAATTAATGTGCATGCTTACTATGAGGTTTGAAATGATTTGTTGAATTGCTGTGGTATGTTATAATGGAGAGGTTACGGTTATTAGACTAATGTCAAGATATGTTAGATTATGCTTATAAGTGATAGAATAAACATTATGATTGAATGAAAATTATAATTGTGAGCTTTATAACAATTTGTATTATCTTGTGTTTAAATTTATGGAACTTGTTAAAAGATTTGTAAGAGTTGATTATTATTTGCATATGAACTTACTAAGCTGTGTAGCTTACCCCATTCCTTTCCATGTCTTTTAGGGTTATTAAGCTAGCTTGGGTTGGAGTTCGATGGAGATCCTATCACATTATCAAGCTATCATTTTGGTATAAATGGATTCAAGCATTTTGAGTCTATGGCATGTATAGGGTCTTAGTCATTTGTTAAGTGTGTCATTGTGATTGTAACCAATGTGTTGGCTTGTGATTGTCAAATGCTTGTTTTGATAATTGCCCGTGTAGATTAGTTTATTTGGGCTATCATGGTTGTAAACCTAAGTGTATATATATGTGTGTGTGTGCTAATGAATTTGGTGATATGGTCATGGTATACTTGGTGAATGATAGAAATGTTATTTATGACATGAATATGAGATATTTGGAAATGTTGCCTATTGATGAAATGATAAAGTGGTGTACAATTAGGTATCTTGAAAGTAGTCAATTGTGACTTAGTAAATGTTGTGAGTATGATAGATGTGGATATTGTGTTGGTCATAATTGTGGATGATTTGGTTACCTAAGTATGTTATGTATGTGCCTTAAATTGATGTAAGCGTATGTGTGTACAAGGGTGGCAAATGGCTTGGTAAATAGCCTTTAATTTTTCCACACCAATAGGCACACGGACGTGTGTGACACACGGTCTGCCCTACGGGCATGTGTTCCGGTCATGTGTCCCCTGCACCTTAATTCTTGCAAAATAGAATGTCCAGAATTGAGCACACAAGCATGTGGCACGGCTGTGTGGCACAAGTCAGAGAGCACCCCTAAAGCGAACACGGTCTGAAGCACGGGCGTGTCCTAGAGCCACACGGGCATGTCCCTTGGACCACACGGGCTTTAGGCCCTGTTTCTAGCAAAAATTTTTTAAGTTTTGTAAAATTTTCTAAAGATCTTGGTTTTGTCCCGAACCACTTCTGAAGCATGTTTTGGGCCTCATAGGCTCGTTTTAGGAATGATATGACCGTGTATGAAAGGTTTTAATATGAATGGAAATTTATGACTCAGAAATGTATGTTTGCTTGTGTTTATGTTTGGTAATGCCTCGTACACTATTTCGGCGTTGAATACGGGTAAGGGGTGTTACATCAGCTTTAGTTTGAACCCATTCTCTAGCATACTGACTCAACCGAACAAACTCTCATTCATATTCTGACACGATCCTATCTCCTTGTTTAAGCTCTAAAAATTCTTTTCTTCTCTGATCTAAGAACCTTTGGCTGATATACTTCTTTCAGAAATCCTTTTGAAAGAATTCCCATGTGACATTTTCCTTTAGTACAACTAAAGATATAGTTTTCCACCAATAGTATGCTGTGTCTTTCAGTAAAGATATCGTACCTTTCAAACATTCTGCGGGAGTACATGACAATTCCTCTAAAACTTGAATGGTATTCTCTAGCCAAATCTTGGCTTTTTCTGAATCATCGTCGGTAGTAGCTCTAAAATCTTCTGCTCTATATTTTCTTAGTTTATTAACTAGAGCCTTTCTGATCCTTTCGGGCTCAACACCCTGTGGCATCTCATAATCAGGTTGAGGGACGGGTGGGAGAGGTCGTGGAATAGTGTAGTGTGTTCTCATATACTCGTTAAACCATTCATCCATAATTTCGAAGAAGGCTATTTTTGTCTCTTCGCGACCCTCTGACATGGGTCTCCTACTACTACTTGTTGTGGCTCGTTGCACAGAAGCTTGAGTCGTGTCCTCAGCTTCTTCAGACTCATCTTGAGCTTGATTGGAAGGCATTTACTATATGAAAATACATTTGAAAGTGGTCAGGAGTTATCACACTATCACACTAAATTGTAGCTCTGATACCACTAAATGTAACACCCCTTGCCCGTATCCGACGTTGGAATAGGGTACGAGGCATTATCGGGCTTATTCACGAGCAAACATTAAAAACCAATACATAAACTTTCACTCAATTTTAAAACTTTTCAAAAACATTCATATCGTCCCTAACACGAGCCTACGAGGCCTAAAACATGCCTTGGAAGTGGTTCGGGACTAAATTGAGAACTATTTATTTTCCTCGATCTAGTCCCATAATCGGTTGTTTCGGGTCTATATAAGCAAATTTGACTATCAATTCATCATTTTACACATACATTTACATTAATTTTCATCCTAGAAAAAATTACTATTTGGTCCCTAACTTTTTTGACATTTTACATTTTAGCCCCTATTCTCGTAAATGAAATATGTTCAATTTCTTGGTAACCCAAGCCTGGCCAAACCATTTTCATGCTTATAGCTGCCCACCTTTTCCATTAAATTAGATTTTTACTACCCATTTCATAAATTTTTACAATTAGGTCCTTTTTATGCATTTTCATCAGAAATCACCTAGTAAAAGTTGTTTATCACACATCAAATGTAACACCCCTTACTCGTATTTGAAGTCGGAATCGGGCTTGAGGCATTACCTAACTCATCTCGCTTAAACATGACACATTGGGCTATAAAAATTTCATTTAAACCCATTGCTTGCTCATTCTCTGCCTACGAGGCCCTAAACATACCTTCGGGAGGTTTCAGGATCTAATCGGGAACTTTTACGAGCTTGGAAACTTTTCATCAAAATAGGGGCCACACACCCGTGTTGATCTAGGGACACGCCCATGTGTCCCTAATACATGCCCGTGTCTTCCTCCCGTGGTCGACACTGACTTATTTCACACGGCCGAACACATGCCCGTGTCCCTCACATGGCCTTAACACACCCGTGTCTTAGCCTATGTGCCAAAACCTTGGCATTCGATTTATGACATCAGCACTTCACTATGGCCACACGGCCAAGGCATGCACGTGTCCTTAGACCGTGTGTCCTAAATTTCACATTTAATGTGCCTTCACACGACCAGGCATACGCCCATGTCCTAGGTCGTGACACACACACAGTGTGTCTACTGTGTGTTTACTACAATGCATACTGACTTGCAATTCTAGCATGCAAGGGGGCACACGGTCGATCAACACACCCATGGGGTGACCGTGTGTCACACACGGCCTAGACACACGCCCGTGTGTCTACCCGTGTGGAAAATTAGATGGATATCTACCAAGCCATTACCACCCTAACACTATTTCATACTCATACCAAACAACTCATAACCCAAAGGCACATCCAAGAACTAAATTCATAGCAATCACACAAGCATAAACTTCATAATTCCATCATAATTGAATATATAAAATATCAAGCATTGGCCCAATTCTAATAACCATTTACAAAATGACTTTGATACATACGAAGCCAACACTTTCGCTAATAATTATGAGCTAACAAAATACCCAAGTCCTATACATGCCATACTCAAAATAGGTCTAAATTGTTATATTAAAGTGATGTCGATAGTGTGATTTCCAAACGCTGACGATCCACGCTCCTCGAGTTATCTTGGCAATACTACAAGGAAAAAGGGCAATGAAAATGGGGTAAGCATAAAGCTTAGTAAGTTTGCATGGAAATAAATAACAACAATGAGCTCATAATATAATCCATCCATGGCATTAACTAACCATACACAAGTCATAGGCTTCTTTCCATAATTACTCACACTTGCCCTTATTTAGCACATACCATGCCACATGTCGTAATCGTTTCTTCATGACTCATTCACGAGTACCTGTATGCCCTCATTCACATGACTTTAATACAAATCTCATTTCTACTTCTAAACTCGTCTACTTATACCCTTAATAACTAGGGATAATAAAAGACGAATATTCATCTTCATTAATGTAGGTACGAAGCCAATGCCACATCCCCGAGGTGGTCTTACATGGAGTCGCCTCTAAGTATCGATGCCATATCACGAATATGGTTTTATATGGTATTTCACATCAAGTATCGATGCCATATCCTAGTTATGGTCTTATACGATTTTCATATTCATTACCGAAGCCATATCCCAGATATGGTCTTATACGGGATCTCAACTCGCTGCCGAGGCCATGTTTCGAACATGGTCTTATGAGACCTTATCCATTTCATATCTCAATGATAGCATTTTCATTTTCAATATGGTCCACTAGGACTTCAACATCTCATTCAACATTAACTACTCAATTTAGTAGAGCATCATGCATCAATATAATGCCAAGCATTTTCATACATGCTAACATAAATGTTGAATCTATCACATACAAACTTACCTCGTTTTCAAAATGAGCTAAACCGTCAATCTAATCCGAGACTTTGTTCTTTCCCCGATCGAGGTAAATTCTTGGTTCTTCTTGCTCTATAATAGAAAATTAGCTCATTTTAATCATCACATTAATAAAAGCATTTTAATAATCATGCTTTGGCAAAATTACTATTTTCCCCTAGACTTTGGCAAAATAACCATTTTGCCCCTAGGCTCGGAAATCAATTCTAATCATATTTCTACCTTCAACAAGCCTAGGTGAACATTTAATACTCTTATGGCTATCATCAAAAATTAACTTTTCACACATTTACTACAATTTTTATCCTTTACAACAAGGTCCAATTAGGTATTTTTATGGCAAAACCTTTCACAAAAGTTGTTCATCTAACAACCAAGACTCATTTTCTTCCATAAAAATGCAGCAAATAACAATGAGAGCTCTCATGGAAAAACTCTAGACTTTTCACCATATTGTAAATTAGTCCCCTCATTTGAAAGCTTAAGCTTTAGGGGTCCTAAAAGTACAACTATCTTCAAGAAAAATCATCAAAATCACTTACTAGAATGGAGGAGGGCTTGCTGAAAATTTGAGATTTCAAAACCCCTATTTTTCTTGCTATTTTCGGTGGAGAAATATAGAGAGAAAGATGGATATCATCTTTTCTTTATTTTAATAATAAACTCCCAATTTAATCACCAAACTTACCAACTGGGTCTAATTTCCCTTTAAAGACCTCCAATTAACATTCCATGTCTATCTGGCACCTTTAGCCTATAGGATGGAACTTTCGCACTTTATGCGATTTAGTCCTTTTTTGCGGTTAAGCAAGAAATCACTAAAATTAAAGCACCAAAATTTTCATGCACTAATATAATCATGCTCTGACTTATAAAATAACATGAAAACAATTTCTCTAACTTTGAATTAGTGATCCCGAGATCACTGTTTTGACTAGCCCCTAAATCGAGCTGTTACAATTCTCCCCCTTAAGGATTTTCGTCCCCAAAAATCTTACCAGTGAAAAGGTTGGGATATTGGTTTCTCATAGTCTCCTCAAGCTCCCATGTAGCCTCTTCTATTCCATGCCTTTGCCACATCACTTTTACAAGGGCTATACTTTTGTTTCTCAACAATTTGACCTCTCGCGCCAAAATTTTAACCGACTTTTCACCATAGGTCCAATCCGACTGTATTCTACCTTTGTTGGTATTATGACATGTGAAGTGTCTGAACGGTATCGACGCAACATGGATACATGAAAGACATCATAAATCTTTTCCAGCTTCAGTGGCAAAGCCAATCGATAAGCTACCTGGTCCTATCCTCTCGGTAACTTCATAAGGTCTGATAAAACGCAGACTTAATTTGCCCTTCTGGCCAAATCTGAGGACTTTTCTCCAAGGTGATACTTTCAAGAACACTTTATCACCTACTTTGAATTCAATCTCTTTCCTTTTCAAATCTGAATAGGATTTCTGTCTATCTGAGGAGACTTTCAGACACTCGTGTATCACCTTTACTTTCTCTTCAGTTTTCCTAATCAGATCGACCTCATGTATTTGTTTCTCTCTGAGTTTTGACCAATACACGGGCGTTCGACACTTACGACCATACAATGCCTCATAAGGCGCCATTTTGAAACTTGACTGAAAACTGTTATTGTAGGCGAATTCCACCAAGGGTAAGAATTTCTCCCAATTACCATGAAATTCCAAGACACAACATCAAAGCATGTCTTTGAGTATATGAATTACCCTTTCCAAATACTCGTCGATTTGTGGATGGAAGGATGTACTATAACTTAATTTCATGCCCAAGGCCTCTTGCAACTTTTTCCAAATTCGTGACGTGAATCTCGAATCTCTATCCAAAATGATCCATAATGGTACACCATGAAGTCTCACTATTTCTGACACATACAAGTCCACCAATTTATCAAGCGAATAATCGACTCGCACTAGTATGAAATGAGGTAACTTTGTGAGTCTATCAACCACTACCCATACCACATCTTTCCTCTTTGGAGTCAATGGTAAGCCTGTCACGAAGTCCATGGTAATACAATTCCACTTCCACTCAGGAACCATAATGGGCTGAAGTAAACTTGAAGGTATTTGGTGTTCAGCCTTCACTTGTTGACAAATCAGGCATTTCGATACCAACTTGGAAATGTATTTCTTCATACTAGGCCACCAATACCATTTCCTCAAGTCAATGTACATCTTCGTGCTATCGAGGTGCACAATTAAACATCCGCTATGCGCTTCTTGCAAGATCTTACGAATAGGTTCATCATTTTTGGGTACACAGACCGTATCTCGAAACGTCAAACATCCATCAGGATTTACTCAAAAGTCTGACTCAACATTTGACTCGCATAAAACTCTTTTGGCTTGCAAGCTATTATCTTCTCTTTGAGCTTCAAAAATCTCTTGGAGGAATAATGGTCTAACCCCCATCTCAGCTAGAATGGAACCATAATCTAACGAAGCCATTTGAGTATTCATGGCTCTCAGCGCGAACAATGATTTTCTACTCAAAGCATCGGTGACTACATTCGCCTTTCCTGAATGGTAGTCACCTCAAATCCAATTCTTTTTGAGTCAACAAATATTTTACGATTTTATGGTAGGTGAAAATCTGACACCTTTCACCATATAAATGGTGTCTCCATATCTTTAACGCAAAAACAATTGCGGCCAACTCTAAATCATGAGTCGGGTAATTCTTCTTTTGTAGCTTTAATTGCCTAGAGGTGTATGCAATCACCTTACCTTCTTGCATAAGTACACAATCCAATCCGTTCAGGGATGCATCACTATAAACCACAAATTCTCTTTCCAGTTCAGGTTGTAGCAAAACAGTAGCCTCAGTCAACAGCGTATTCAGTTTCTCAAAACTCTGTTGACACTTTTCTGTCCAATCAAATTTCACCTCTTTTTGCAACAATCTCGTTATCGTGGTAGCTATCATGGAAAACCCTTTGACAAAACGTCTATAATAGTCGGCTAGGCCTAGAAAACTCCTTACTTCAGTTAGGCTCCTCGACGGTTTCCAATCAACAATTGCTGAAATCTTACTCGGGTCGACTCTAATTCCCTCTCCCGAGACAATGTGCCCCAAAAATCCTACTTCCTTAAGCCAAAATTCACTCTTGCTAAATTTGGCATACAATTGTTTTTCTCTCAAAATTTGTAGAACCATACTCAAATGCTCGGTATATTCATTCTCATCTCAAGAGTAGATCAGTATGTCATCGATGAAGACTATGACAAATTTATCCAAGTATGGCTGAAAAATGTGATTCATCAAATCCATGAAGATCGCAGGGGCATTCGTCAGACCAAAAGGCATGGCCAAAAATTCATAGTGGCCATACCTAGTCCTAAATACGATTTTCGATACATCCGAGTCCTTGACTCTTAACTGATAGTACCCGGATCTCAAATCTATCTTAGAAAACACCGTGGCTCCCTTCAACTGATCGAATAAATCATCGATTCTAGGCAACGGGTACTTGTTCTTCATAGTTACCTTGTTGAGTTTTTGATAATCTATGCATAATCTCATAGAACCATCTTTCTTCTTCACGAATAAAACGAGAGCACCCCACGGAGAAAAACTGGCCTTGTAAAACCTTTATCCATTAGTTCTTGCAATTGTGCTTTTAGCTCTTTCAGCTCAGTTGGGGCCATTCTATATGGATCAATAGAAATAGGGGTAGTACCCGGAGCCAACTCAATCCCAAATTCAATCTCTCTAACTGGAGGTATCCCTGGCAACTCTTCTGGGAAAACATCTAGAAACTCGTATATTATGGGTACCAACTCTATTTTCAAATCAATCTCTTTAGTGTTCCACACAAAGGCTAGGTAAGCCTCGTACCCCTTCCTTAAATACCTCTGAGTTGACAAGGATGATATCATTACCGGTGACTTATCTTGCTCATCTGATTCAACACGAAGAAAATCCCCATTTTCATTCTTCAACTCAATAAGCTTCTTTCCACAATTTACAACTACACCATGAGTAACTAACCAATCCATCCCAAGGATGACATCAAACTCATTAAATGGCAATAGGATAAGATCAACCGAGAAATAATGACCCTTAATCATCAAAGAGCATCCTTTGTACACTCTATCAACCAACACATACTTGCCTAGGGGATTAGACACCCTTACTACAAATTCAGTAGACTCTATAGGCATGCTCATGCTAGAGACTAATTTCATGTATATGTATGAGTGGGTAGATCCCGAATCAATTAAAGCTATAACACGAGTATCATAAAGAGAAAAATGTACCTGTGATTATGTCGGGGGAAGAAGCCTCTTCACGAGCACGAATGGCATATGTCCTCGCCGGTGCTCTACCCTCGACTCTTGCAGCTTGCTCTCTGGATAAATTCTTGTTACCCATTTCATTTCACGGGTTTCTCGGTGGTCTTCCTCTAGTAGCACTTCCCGATCATGCATTCTGAGACTTCTCTTTCTTGCCTACCTCAGGGAAATCTCTGATAAAGTGGTCTAAGGACCCACATCTGAAACAAGCTTTCTCATTTGCTCGGCACTCACCAGAATGGCGCCTGCCATACTGCGGGCATTTTGGTCTACTCAGTTGAACGTTGCCCAAACTAGCAACTGATGTGGTCTGCCCTTTAGACCCCAAAAATTGTTTGCCCTTACGTCGATTTGAAAACCCGGCTGAGGTGTCTGATCGGGCAGCGAAATCCCTCTATTTCTTAGATGAGGATAGGAGTGACTTATCCAGTTGTCTTTTCCTCGAGTTGCGAAACTCATTTTAGCTTTTCTTTTCTCCTTAGCCAACTCTTCAGCCTTACAGGCTCTATCTACCAATACCACAAATTCTTTTAATTCGTGGACTCCCCGTATAAATAGATATCTTCATTTAACTTGTCCTTGAATCTCTTGCATATGATGGCCTCGGTAGACACGCACTTTCGGGCATACTTGTTAAGCCTTACGAACTCCCGTTCGTAGTCAGTCACTGACATACGGCCTTGCTTTAATTCTAGAAACTCCTTTCTCTTATGATTGATGAATCTTTAGCTGGTATACTTCTTCCGAAATTCCTCTAGGAAGAATTCCCATCTAACCCTCTCCCTTGGTACCACTGACACAAGGGTATTCCACCACCGATAAGCCAAATATCTCAAAAGAGAGACTGCACATTTTAAGCACTTCTCAAGCGTACATGATAATTCATCAAATACCCTGATGGTATTCTCGAGCCAGAATTTCACTCTCTCCGGATCATCATCCTTACTAGCCCGAAATTCTTGGCTCATTGCTTCCGGATCTTATCAATCGGAGGCCTATCTCTTCTCACTACCTCAACCACTTGAGGAGCTACAAGGCGGGTTGAGGAATAGGTAGGGGTGGAGGGGGTTGAGCCTTAGGATTTGCTCGGGTATACCTAGTATACCAGTTGCTCATCATACGGAGAAAGGCTTCTCGGGCCTCTTCTCCCTAACCCAAGGTCTCGGGTCTACTATTCACTAGGCAAGGTCCCTTGAGTGGGAGCCAACGCGTTATTCGCAGCATCATCGACTGTATTTCGATCTAGATTAGAATCCATATACTACATAAAACACATTTTTAAACGTCAGGAGTCATCATACTATCATTACATAGGTACTCTTACTTATGGCATGTATAGCTAGACTCATACTTATGCTACGTTAGTCCTAGAATCGACTAAATCGTAGCTCTGATACCAATAAATGTAACACCCCTTACCCGTATTCGAAGCTGGAATCGGGCTTGAGGCATTACCTAACTCATCTAGTTTAAACATGACACATTGGGCTATAAAAATTTCATTTAAACCCCTTGTTTGCTCATTCTCGGCCTACGAGGCCCTAAACATATTTGGGATCTAATCGAGAACTTTTACAAGCTTGGAAACTTTTCATCAAAATAGGGGCCAAACGTCCATGTTGATCTAAGGACATGCTCGTGTGTCCCTAAGACATGCCCTTGTCTTCCTTCCATGGTCGACACTGACTTATTTCACACGGCCAGACACGTGCCCGTGTCCCTGGCCCGTGTCCCTCACACGGCCTTGACACGCTCGTGAGCCAAAACCTTGGTATTCTATTTATGACATCAACACTTCACTATGGCCACACGGCCAAGGCACACGCCGGTGTCTTAGGTCGTGCCTCCACATTTAATGTACAGAGGCACACACTAGGTGTGCCTCCCACAATACCGAGTGTCTCTGCCCGTGTGTTTACTAAAATACATACTGACTTGCAATTCTAGCATGCAAGGGGGCACATGGTCGATCAACACGCCCATGGGGCTGACCGTGTGTCACACACGGCCTAAACACAAGGCCGTGTGTCTACCTGTGTGGAAAATTAGATGGCTATCTACCAAGCCATTACCGCCCTAACAAGATTTCATACTCATACCAAACAACTCATAACCCAAAGGCACATCCAAGAACTAAATTCATAACAATCACACAAGCATAAACTTCATAATTCCATCATCATTGAATATATAAGTATCAAGTATTGGCCCAATTCTAATGACCATTTACAAAATGACTTTAAAACATACATAGCCAACACTTTGGCTAACAATTACGACCTAAAAAAAAACCCAAGTCCTATACACGCCATACTCAAAATAAGTCTAAATTGTTATACCAAAGTGACATCGATAGTGTGATTTTCGAACTCTGACGATCCATATTCCTCGAGTTATCTTGGCAATACTACAAGGAAAAATGGCAATGAAAAGGGCTAAGCATAAAGCTTAGTAAGTTTGCATGGAAATAAATAACAAAAATAAGCTCATAATATAATCCATCCATGGCATTAACTAACCATACACAAGTCATAGGCTTCTTGCATACTTACTCACACTTGCCCTTATTTAGCACATTCCATGCCACATATCATAATCGTTTCTACGTGACTCATTCACGAGTAACTGTATTCACTCATTCACATGACTTTAGTACAAACCTCATTTCTACTTCTAATCTCATCTACTTATCCTATTAATCACTAGGGATAATCAAAGGCGCATATTCGTCGTCATTAATGTAGGTACGAAGCCAATGCCACATCCTCGAGGTGGTCTTGCATGGAGTCGCCTCTAAATGCCAATGCCATATCCCATATATGGTCTTATACGAAATTTCACATTATGTATCTATGCTATATCCCGGATATGGTCTTATACAGGATCTCAACTCGGTGTCGAGACCATGTCCCTAACATGGTTTTATATGGGACCCTATCCATTTCATATCTCGATGATAGCATTTTCATATTCAATATGGTCCACTAGGACTTCAACATCTCATTCAACATTAACTACTCAATTTAGTAGAGCATCATGCATCAATATAATGCCAAGCATTCTCATACATGCTAACATAAATGTTGAATCTATCACATACAAACTTACCTCGTTTTCAAAATGAGCTAAACCGTTGATCTAATCCGAGACTTTGTTCTTTCCCCGATCGAGGTAAATTCTTGGTTCTTCTTGCTCTATAATAGCAAATTAGCTCATTTTAATCATCACATTAATAAAAGCATTTTAATAATCATGCTTTAGCAAAATTATTATTTTCCCCTAGACTTTGGCAAAATGACCATTTTGCCCCTAGGCTCGAAATTAATTCTAATCATATTTCTACCTTCAACAAGCCTAGGTGAACATTTAATTCTCTCATGGCTATCATCAAAAATCAACTTTTCACACATTTACTACAATTTTTATAACCTTTACAACAAGGTCCAATTAGGTGTTTTTATGGCAACACCTTTCAGAAAAGTTGTTCGTCTAACAACCAAGACTCATTTTCTTTAATAAATATGTAGCAAATAACAATGAGAGCTCTTATGGAAAAACTCTAGACCTTTCACCATATTGCAAATTAGTCCCCTCATTTGAAAGCTTAAGCTCTAAGGGTCCTAAAAGTACAACTATCTTGAAGAAAAATCATCAAAATCACTTACTAGAATGGAGGAGAGCTTGCTGAAAATTTGAGCTTTTAAAACCCCTATTTTTCTTGCTATTTTTGGTGGAGAAAGATTGAGAGAAAGATAGATATCATATTTTATTTATTTTAATAATAAACTCATAATTTAGTCACCAAACTTACCAACTTTGACTAACTTTGACAATCTTGTCTCCTATGGCCGGCCACACAGTTACAAGGGGTCTAATTGCCCTTTAAAGACCTCCAATTAACATTCCATGGCTATCTAGCACCTTTAGCCTATAGGATGGAACTTTCGCACTTTATGCTATTTAGTCATTTTTCGCGATTGAGCAACAAATCGCTAAAATTAAAGCTCCAAAATTTTCATGCACTAATATAATCATGCTCTGACTCATAAAATAACATGAAAATAATTTCTCTAACCTTGAATTAGTGATCCTGAGATCACTGTTCCAACTAGCCCCTAAATTGGGCTATTACATCAAACATGCATAATCTACCGTTAAATATAAAAATACACATATTTCTAACATGGGTCAAACCCTATACATCAACCACATCTTAAATTAATGGTAGAAAAAGGTAGTTCGGATGATAACGACTTTAAAAACGTAAAGAGCATTAAAAATGGGGCTAGAATGTACTTACAATCAAGCTTGAAAGATGATAAAACCCTAGCTATGGTGTTCTCCCAAATTTTGGCCAAGGTTGAAGAAAGATGAGCAAATTTTGGCTTTATTTTCCCTTTTTATTCTTCTATTTACCAAATAACCAAAATGCCCTTCATTTAAAACATAGAAATTTTATCTCACCATGTCCAATTTTGTCCGCTAACTTAACAAATGGTCTAATTACCATATAAGGACCTTCAATTTAAAATTTCATAGAAATTAGACACCTCTAGATGTAGAACTCAACTTTTACATATTTTTACAATTTAGTCCTTTTTACTAAATTGAGTGCCCAAACATCAATATTTTCGAATGAAATTTTTGCGAAATCATTTCGTAAAATTGTAGACCATTGAAAAGTAATAAAAATGAATTTTACTACATCGATTTGTGGTCCCAAAACCATTGTTCTGACTAGGCCCAAAATCGGGCTGTTACACCAATAATCTCAACAGAAATCTCTAACTTTCATGCCAATTCACTCAAGATATATGAATGTGTCGAACCGAAATCAACTAAATAAAATAATGGAATAGACTGCAAAGTGAATGTACCTGCGATAACATCAGTCGGATCCTGATCTTCTAGCTCCTTAATAGCATAAAAACGAGCTGGACTTCCAGACTCAACCTGTGAAGCAACTGAATGAGCAACAATCCACTGCCTAACCAGTCTCATACTACTTCTACCATAGCCTATAGTAGACGCAAAAGTAGGTGCCAAACTTTGAGTCCACAAAACCTCAACTCTGTTCAAACAATACCTAAGAAAATGTTCCTTCAAACCACATTTAAAACATCCACCCATAAAATTACAACACTTTTTAAAATGCCTACGCTCATAATGTGCACAAATCAGCCATCTAGAACTACCGTCGAACCACTAGCACTAATCACAGTACTTCCTTGCTGTCTAGACTGACTTGGCCGAGACTCATGTCTCGCACCCCTACTGGAACTATGACTATCACGCCCTCTCTTAGGCAGTCTTCCGATGCACCATCAGAAGCTGTCTTACCATAATCAGTGACCACAGAACGAGGTAGCTCAATTAAGGTTTCCTCAACTAACTTAGTTCTCTCAATTAACTCATTGAACATCTCTACGTTCTAAGCTACCAAATAAACCCGAATATCACGATTAAGCCCAAACTAAAACCTCTTACAATAGTCCCTTTCAAAAAGTATCATCTCAGGAACATACTGACTTAGTTACACAAACTCAACCTCATAATCAGCCACAGATAGATCACTCTGGATCAAATCCAAAAACTCATGCTTATGAGACTCTATATACTTCTCGTCCATAAACTTCCTCTTAAAGACCTCGAGAAAGTAATTCCAAGTCAATCTATCAGAAATAGTACCTCTCCTAACAATATTCTACCAATGACGAGCCACACCATCAAGTAAGAACACAACACAACCCAATTTTTCCTCGTCGGAATAGGACGCCTGCTTAAGGATCCTTTCAACCAATACTTAGCTACCATCGGATCAGTACACTTCACTCTAGAAAATTCTTTACCACCCAACGCTCGAATACGTTTAAGCGACAACCCTCAATTAACCGGTGCAGGAGTAGGGTTAGCACCAGAAATCTACTAAAGTGCTCCTATTAAAGCTTCCGTTAGAGGGCCTACACCCTTATCAGGTATGCTCACTGTACGTGGAGGCACAGGAGGTGCAGAGGATTTACCATCCTCTTAAGCACTAGCTCTCACATTAACACGCCTAGGAGGCATATCTAATAATCTAGCATCCAAATAAGCAAATAAACGATGTAAGTGGCGAGAAGATGATCCAAGTCTTATTCCTGCAAGAAGAATTTAGGATTAAGGCAATGTGTTCACGTTCCTACCCCAAATGCAATTCAATCAGATCATCTCAAACAATTTCATGCCATTCAATCAGAGTTACATCACCAATTTTAAGAAACTAAAGAGATTTAGACTCGCGAGTTTCAAAACTCCACACACACAACAATCACCTAGGTCTGAGAGTTATTGAACCTAGAGCTTTGATACCACCAAATGTAACACCCTATACCTGGCCTGGTTGCCAAGCCTGAATATCAAAATGCCACACCACAGTTTCACATCATACACAACAAGTAAAAGCTCATTCTTAACAAGACATCCATCATTTTATTGTTCGTTTAGGTTTTTAAGTCAATCATATTTGTTAGATATCATTAGAACATGCTAATCTTACATAAATTAGTCATATAAAACTATTTCAACATGCATATGGCCTGTTTAGAAAAATTCTCAAAATATATTCGTAGGTATCAATACTGACACTAGGGTATCGATAATTTCTTTAAGTGGTATCGATAGTAACTGGAAAAATGATATCTAACTTGCATTTTGTTCATAGTTTAAAAACTAAAGTATAAAAAATATTAGTACCTATCATGAAATATTGATAAATTTACCCCTAGTATCGATACTCGAGCTAAGGTATCGATACCAAATCTCTATTATGACTTTCTGCATGTTTCAAGACACAGATGTATCGTTTTTAAAACCTGATTATCGATACCTCTACCCCATACCTCAAAAATGCAGCATACTTATACAAATAATCCATCCCAATTTAGTTTCTAAAATCATGCAACAATTACTTTAGCAAATAATCATCCAACGACCAAATTAATAGTTCAAAATCATAAAATCTTATCCGAGAAGTAACTTCAAACCATGTTCAAGTTCATGAATCGAAGCATAACTATAAAATGTAATCCTTATAAACTAAATCAAAAACCAGCAAAATGTTTAGAAACTATCATGGTTATAATCAAATCTACTACATTGCCTTATTCCCCCAAAACATAATTAAATTATGAACATCTACGAAATCACAAAGCATTGCTTGGATCACATCTCGAAAGCCACACTTCTCACATCGGTACATAACTAATCTACAATGGGTAAAGAAAGAGTGGGTGAGCTTAATAAGCTTAGTGGATTAATGGAATAACCATTACAATAACATATCATCAGGCGTCCTTAAACAACCATATATATACATTTGCAATGTTCCTATGTCTAGTGTCATAAATGACTTGTTTTTGATTTATCTATTAGTTCAATTACTTGGCATTTACTTACTCACTCAAACATATATCACATAACACAATCTCATTTAATGATAAATTGGCACTTGAGGTATGAAACTTAAAGTGAACTTTACCATCACTCATTGGATACATAGATCTCCAATCACAATGAATGACTCGAAGAGAGTCGAACATATCCCAACAGTGAAGCATATAGCTAACACTTTCCTTATTTCACCTCACATGTCCTGTTGCATGGAGCTTAGGTCACATTCCCTTATCCCTCCAACATGTCTCTATGACTTAATACCCAAAATCATTGTACATATAGGTGAATACTCACAATCCTATGGCATGCCAACTATATCCAATGGTTTCATGATCACAAGGCCAAAATACCCAAATACAAACACATATCACTTACCGACTGTCCATGCACTATCATTGCATATTTGCATTTTTAGCATAACACTGTCACAAACATTTAACATATACGTAACATGTGCACATTTGCACTTTCACAACAATTATCATAACCTCATATCACATGTTATAGAATCACATCCCAATTCACATATTCACAAACACATAAGCACATAATTCACAAGATAACATAGGTATGAGAAAGCTTACACTCGAAATTTAGAGTAGGGGTTTAAGCTATACTAAATTCCTAAATAACACTTGACTCGTGTATACGAGAAGCGATTTCAAACACTTACCACTTTATGCTTTTGTCAAAAAGTCGAAAGCTAAACTAACTTTTCCTTAACTCATAAGAGGCTTTAATGAATCCAAGGCTTCACACACAACAGTCATACAATAAACATAGTCAAATTGCAACCAAGGACTCACTTAAACCAACCAAAACACAAGCATAAGCTAAGCTCTCATGTAACCAAAACCCTTAACATAACAAACTTTAAATTTGAATATCTCGGTCTATACTCAGTCTTTTCGCCTAAAACCAATTTTGTTCATCTTATAATTTGCCTACGACTAATTCCTAAATTTTAATATACACAATTAATGGTATCGACATTTTTGAGATGTTTTAAAGCTATTTTTTAAAAATTATTAAAACATTAGAAATTCTTAACGAAACTTCAAAGTAAGTTTGGAAACCTCTTAATCACATAGAAATTAATTGAAATACACTTTAAAATCACATTTTTACTCAAAAATTTGAAATCCACCATTAACGACTTTATTTTCGACTTTTATTCAAAACATGCAATTTAATTACTAAAAACTCAGTTTTAAAGTCTAGATAACATTGAAAACTAATAGGTAGACGAATGGTTACCTTTGGTTAACAAAAATTGACCTTTTGATGCGAACATGAGAAAACCCAATAACTTAACAATGGTGAAATCAATGGATTTTTGGGTGTTTTGAATAGATTTTATGGAGGTTTAAGGCTTAAATAATAGTAAAATTTAAAGATTCATAGTTTAAGTCAAAATCGAGTGAGGAGAGCTAGGGTAATCAAAGGGATGACAAGCACAATGAAAGGGGAAAAATGACGTGAAAATATGTTGGTGGGGGAAGAAACAGGTACAATTCTAAAAAACTGTACAATTATAACATAAATGCTCAAAATTTTGACCCGATTACAAATAAGTCCTTTTTCTAAAATCAAAGGTGTCTAAAACACTTTTTCAAAATTGATTCAACCTTTTAAAAACTATAATAAAAAAACATCACCGATATACCATGTCGCATCATTTCGAGCACTCTAAGGCCAAAATTCCTAAAATACCCCTAAAACTCTTAGGCCTCATTTTGTGGTGTTACATGAATCCTCATGTGTTAGAAATTTAAGTTAAATTCAGCTGCAATTTTAGAATTTTATAGTTGTTAAGTTAATTTTTTAGATTTTCAATTTTAGATGTTAAGTTTAGAATTAAATATTAGATAGTAAGTATTGGATTTCAGGTTTACTTCATTTAATATTTGATGGTAGTTATGTTTGGAGTCAAGCCTAGAATTTATATTCAGAAATCCCAAACATCAAACTTCATAAGACTACCTTTAGATAGACATTGAAGGAATGTTCTAACTTTCTTTACATGTATCTGTATTTGTGATACCCTAAACAAGACCCAAATAATTGGACATTGATATAGGACGCCACAATACTTAGTAAAATTACTAGACTAGTGAAAACCATACTGAATTTACTTATTTATTTATGATCTTTCTAAGTTAAAAAACTTGAATAAAACATTTTTAATTATAATAAACTTTTAAAAGTAGTATGAAGCGTTACAATTTAAATCTTTAGTGAGACAAACATAATCATGGCGTAGAGGACTACTCGCCACGTTTTCAAGAGTGCCCCTATGTATGCATACTATCGCTCTTCGAATTGCCACCCTAGCAAATTGGTTCAATTTAAGAACCTGCATTACAAATAAAAACTCAAAATTTCAACGGAACTTAATGAGTCTCAACTAGTTTTACCTTTAAACGATAATGTTGAATTCCTCGAATTAACAATTCTAGACTTCCTTTCAAATTTTGGAGGATACTTTTCTAATTCCTGGCAGATAATTATACGTGTAAGAGCCCATTTTTAATGGTGTCAGAAACAGTGGTTTCGGGAGCACAATTTTGAAAAGTGAGTCAATATATTATTGTTTATTTAATTTTTATAGAGTTATATTAGGGTCATATTAGAAGTTGGTTAGAAAATATTAACGTTTAGATAGTTAATTAATTAAAAAAGACTAAATTGTCAAAACTGTAAAAGTTAGTTTCTAGTAGTTATATGTGGTAACTGGTTATGGAAAAGTAAATAAGTGGACTTAAATGATAAATATACCATTTGGAATTTTAGAGGACGATTTTTATGTTTAGTAGCATGAAATTTTAGAAATTTTTAAAGGGTAAAAATGTAACTTGGTAAATCAATAAGAAATTAAAACAAAATAAAGGCTAAACTAATCAACATATTCTCCATTTGTTCAACCAAAAATTGAAACACCATTGTAGGAAATAGGAAGCTTTCATCCATAGTATTTTCACATGCATGGTATGTTTTCTTTCACTATTTTTCACTATTTTTATGTTTTTGAGCTCGTATTAGCGTAATCTAGCTAACTCGAGGATTAAATTGTGAAATTGTTGAATGTTTTAGATTGTGTCATGGATGGTTTTGAGGTTTTTGTGAAGTTTGAGGATAGATTACTAAGCTTGATAGTCAAATTTAAGTATTTTGTAAAATTATTTTTGATGATTTTGATGTTCAAGGATCAAATTGTGAAATTAGTAAAGTCGCATGGTAATTATTGCGAAATTGTGTTAGACATGGGCTATAGTGAGGTCCTATGAAATTCGGTTTGATTGGATTTTGTCTGAATGTGGATAATTTTAAAGTTTTAAATTTAGGGATTAAATTACTTAAAGTTTCGTGTTTGTAACAGTTTCTATCTAGGTAAGTTCGTAAGTTAATTAAAGTAATTATTTAGTTTTTGATTATAATTTGATGTTATCCATATATTTGGTGATTGGATTCATTGGTATAAGAAATGAGAAAGACCATGGTTGAAAGATACTATAGCTTTATACCCGGAATGAGAAAGACCATGACATTAAACCCGAATATATAAGACCATAGTTGAAAGATACTATGACAATACATTGGGAAAAAGATCAAGACCATAGTCGAAAGATACTGTGGCACTACTTCGAAAATGTGTAAGACCATGGTTGAAATAGACGACATCCTCTAAATAGTGAATTATTAGAAAAGGTACACAAATTGAATGGATGCTTTATTAATGGTTTGGGGCTTGTTATGTAAATAGGAATCGAATGAATACATAGATGATAATTGGAATAATACATGTTTAAAGTAAATTAGCTTTTATTCAGTAAGTTGCATTTATTCTTTTATTCAAACTTGTTAAGCATTAATTGCTTATGTTATTTTCACTTTTATCTTGTAGATATTTAAAAGCTCGTAGAGTTGGAAGTTCAAGTTGGAGCTTACACTATCTGTCCCTCATCTTGGTAGATGGTTTTGGTCTTTTGATGTTGGTTATAAATGGTATGTACTTAGAGCTTTTAAGCTTTTTTTCATTATGATGTTGTTTAAGAATACTTCTAACTTACTTTTATATATGACCTTGGTACTTCTAACTTACATTTATATATGACCCTAGTTTTGGCTTGTAAATATCTATATATGTGTGTTTTGGTCACTTTGTTGTGCTTCTTGAAAGTGAATAGGCTAAGTAGAATGGAATTGAAAAATTGGCATGGTTGGTTTATGTTTAAGGTGAGAACTTGTAGCATTAGATGAGAATTAATTTGGTATATGAATTGTGATGTCAAATGATGGGATATTGGTTAGGCATTTAAGATGAATATATTGACATGATTTAAGCTTGCTTGACTGTGTTATGAAGGCATGTGAGTGGTTGAATTTTTCTTGGCTTTGCACCTAAGGAAGGGGCATTATTTTGGCTTGCTTTAGAAGCCATTTTAGGTGCACATGGCTTCGGACCACTCGGCCGTGTGGTTTTTTGATTTTTGGTGCAGGATTTGTAACATGGGCACAGTTTGTTACACGGCCTAAAGGCACGATCGTGTGACCCTAATTTCAAGTTGTACACAATTTGGCCACACAGGCATGTCCATGAGCCACACGGCTTGGGATTTGTATCGCAGCCTAGTTACACGGCTGTGTGACCCCTATTTCCAATTTTTATGTTTTTTTGTTTTATTTCAAATTGATCCCTAGTTGTTTTTAAACTGATTTTTAGGTTCCGTAAGTTTGTTATAAGTCTCGTAAATTTATATACATTATGAATGTTGTGAGATTTGAATATTTTATTGTAATGAATTAAAGGTTTTAATTGTTATGATATGTTTCATAATGTTTTATAACCCTAATTCAATGATGAATATAGGTTAAGGATGTTACATTTAGTGGTTTCAGAGCTACGATTTAATCAGTTCTCAGATTGAACGTAGTAGGTATAGAGTCTAGAAATACATGTTATTTTATAACATGCGATAGTATGATGTCTCCTGACTTGAAATGATATTGTTATTTGTATAGATAAAAGATGTTAGTTGAATCCAATCGAACTATTTCTGATGAATCGAGAGTAATGCTCAAGCCTCGGTCAGGGGGTTGTTCATAGTTAGCCCATTCTTGAGGGCCTTAAAAGTGAGGCACAAAAAGCCTTCTTTCACATGATGTCTGAGTGGTTCACTGACCTTGAGAACTAATCCAATGGTTCAACAACCTCCACCCCCTGCAGTACCCCTATTTATACCTTCTATTCCTCAAGGGTTAGAAAAGGTACGTGTGAAAAGGCCTCCTGTTGATATAATTCACAAATTTGAGGCTGAAGAGTTCTGCGATAAATTGGAGGATGATCCAGAAAAGGTTGAATTATGGTTAGGAAATACTATTAGAGTTTTCAATGAGTTTTCGTGTTCTCCCAATGATTGTCTAAAGTGTGTGATTTCATTGTTAAAAGACGAAGCATAACAATGGTGGAATACTTTGATAGTTGCTGTACGGGAAGATCATATAAGTTGGGAGGTATTCCAATTTAAGTTTAGGAAGAAATATGTCAGTTAGTGATAATTTGACAAAAAGCAAAATAATTTCTTGAGTTGAAGTAGGGCCGTAGAACTGTAGCTGAATATTAGAGAGAGTTCGTCTGGCTCCATAAGTACGCTCGACAATGTATTCCATTAGAAGCTGTTATGTGTAATCAATTTGAAGAGGGCTTGAATGAAGACATCCAATTGTTTCTCGGGATACTAGAGTTAAAGAGTTTGTTGTGTTAGTAGGCAGAGCATAGAAAGTGGAAGAACTTTGCAAATCAAAGAAAAAGATAGACTTGAAAGTTTGGGACTCGAGTAAAAGAAAACTGGAAAAATCACTCTTTTCTCCTTGAAATAAGATAAAGGAATTTTGAAGTCGAATGTCAACTTCATTTGGATTTTCTAGGAGAGATCGAAGAAAGCAAGTTAGTTTGAAACCTCAAGCTACCTTGAAAGATAGTGTTGGTACCGCTTCTAACAAGCCAGAGTGTCAATATTGTAATGCCCTGAATAATTTATTTATGTTTCTGCAAATCCTAACATAAATGAGTATATGCTTCAGTGGTTAAGTGATTTGAGGGTGTGTTTGAGGTCTTGGGTTCAAGTCCTATTTGTGGAAAATTTTGTTATTTTTATCCAAGCCTTATTCTTGGTGAGTAGGCTTATGTTATATTGTTTGTAAACTCATATTAGAATTAGCCTGCTGGATTGAGTGGTAAGAAACTAGTATGCTGGAGGTCTTATGTTCAAATCCTCGTGCGAGCGTGGATGTTAATTTTTGTCTCGGTTGTCTAGGAGAGTTTGGATGGGTTTGGAACTCTGTGTAAGTGTATGAGAGAGTGGGTATTTGGGATTGGGTTAGTAGGAGACTATGCCTAAAATTAGGGGGATTGTGGGATTATTTTTGTTTTAATTTTTATTAATTTTCTCTCTCTTCCCAAATTCCCTCTGACGTTTCTTCAATTTTCTAACATTGTCTTCTTCCTTCTTTTCTCTTTTTGATATTTTTCCCTTTCTTTGTAAATCTTTGCTTCGTTCTTCTTCGATTCTGTTCGTGAACCTGTCATTCAACCGTGCTACTAGAATTGTTGGGTTTTTTTAATCGGCTTGGTAAGTGGAACTTCATTTGTCGTTAATGTTTGGTTTTTGAGATGTTACATTGTTAAATGGTAGTCATTAATTGGTGATTAATCGATGAAATCTGTGATTAGGTGAAGGTTGTGAGGTGGGAAATTGCACTTCAATGGCTTAGTATGCGTTAGCAAGGGTTTATCGTCGGCGGTGAGTTCTTGGGCATTGTTGAATTTCTATCGTGAATTTGTATTTTGGTTGCTAAATTAGGGTCAAGGGTACTAGTTTTTTGGTTTGGAAGGGCTCGGGATTACTTTCGCATCAAAATCGTACCAAGTGTGTACCCTAAACATGAAATATCGAGGTTTGGCTAAAGCCAAAAATTAGGTTTATCAACACCACACGGGCGTGTGGCCGGCTGTGTGGCTGGTCGTGTGCGAGACACAACCGTGTGATTGAGTGTGGCCGTATGCTTGACACGGCCTTGTGATAGTGTGAGTGTGGCTGTGTAGGCCACACGGGCTAGGCCAGGTTGGGTGTATGGGCCCACACAGATATGCCACATGGGTGTGTGTGTTTGGGCCAAGCCATGTGGGCCCATATATACAAGCCACACGGGCATGTGGGCCCAGGATTCTGGAATTTTCCCTAGAGTCACACGGGTCGTTTCGATCGACTGTGTAACACCCCAAACCCGGCCTAGAAGTTAGGCCCGAATCTGGTGTGTCACAATGAAGAAAATGTATAAAGGATCTTGTGATTCATACTAAAATAGGTGTAATTGAAGAAAACAAGTTTGATTAGAAATATTTGATAAAAATACTACTAATTTCGAAGGTTGATTGATAAATTAATAATTGAAATAGTGAGTTTTAAAACCGTGACTTTTGAATTATCAAGGTTAAATTATTTGCAAAAGTTTGTATAAAATCCATTTGTTAATCAATTTAGAAAAAACCTTTATTTAGAATTTTTAGAAAATTCCCACTTAAAGTATCTCAAGCAGAATAATAAGCACGACAAAACATAAGCAAAATAAAAATATCCTAGAGGCCTTATTACAAATTTAAAAACCCAAAATAATAAAGTAACGAAATAGAGCAGAAAATTAATTTACTAAAGTTCGAAACGTTTATTTTCGAAGTATGGCCTCCACCGAGTCATCCATGGCCCCAAGTCCTCATCACTGAGAATTACCTACAAGGGTTAAGAAAGAAAAAGGGGGGTGAGTTACAAGAACTCAGTGTATAATCCCCTTACCGTTATCCACTGGGCTTGAATCCATTTAACAATAACTTGGGCCGAAGCCCATTTACACAACAGAACATATATATGTATGTGCAATGGATGCAATTCCCAAACCAAACCTAGTAATCCATCCGCTACACACCACCCGTACCAACCAACACACCTGTGGAGATCAAGTCAACCCACCCCGCCAACACACCAATCGCAGGCATTAAGCCATTTATAATAATAATTCGCAAGCCAGTGGCCATTTATAATCGCTGGCATTTAGCCATTTATAATATCAGAATTTGTGGCGAAGCCACTAGAATAACAGAATATATGTGGCATAGCCACCAGAAAGATTGTGACAGAGTCACCAAAATATGTGGCAGAGCCACCAAATAGCTTCCTCCAATCATCAATATCCCAAACCCATGGAGAATTATGTGAATGCAACATTCATAGCAAATTATGATATTTACAATATAGCAATGATAATTAATAACATCAGAGATTTATTACAAACAATTTGGCCCATTAACACTTTGCAAAATCGGCCCATTATGTCATATATCAAATTCGGCCCATTAAGGCAATCTATTAAATCGGCCCATTAGGGGCATTTTCGTAATTCGACCCATAAGGGTATTTTCGTAATTCGGCACATAAGGGCAATTTCATAATTCAAAAATTTTACCCCCTAAGGGTAATTCAATAATCTCGCAACCCTGGGGCATTTTGGTAAATTACCCTCCTAGGGTATTTTTCGTAATTTCTCAACCCCGGACTTAATTACTAATTTGGGACATAAAACTTGAAACTGTCCATCTGCTTCATACTGACTAAATTGACTATAACTTGGGTTAGGAAACTCAAAATCTAAATCTGTAAATTTTCCTTGAAACTAGACTCATATATCTTCTTACTAAAATTTTTACAGAAATTTTTTCTTAACCATTTAGTACAGTTTATTCCTTAAAATTTCCCTTGTTACACTGTCCAATGATTCTGACCTCTCTTGACATAATTTCAAATATTTCACTGTACGGTTTTCATATACTGCTCCCACTCATTTCTAATGAAAATAGGCTCACTAAGGATTCCATACATATAAATTATAACTCATAATTCACTTTGTACAATTTTATACGATTTTTCCAAAACAGATCAGGGAACCACGAAGTTAATCAGAACTAGTCTCACTAAAATTAAGATATCTCAGAATATAAAATTCATTTTTCTTCTTCGTTTCTTCCATATCAAAATAGACACAGTAAGCTTTAATTTAATATCTCATTGACTTTCTAATTCCTATTCTCCTATTTTTCATGGATTTTCAAAAATATGTCACTGTTTCTAACTGGAACTATTTTATTACGAAATATGGTTACTACTACGAATATACGCACTCCCGAGTGATCACGGATGCCAGTTTCCGGTTTTCTTCGGTATTTCGACCGAACCACAAAACATATCATACAAAATTTTAGAGAGATGTGAGATTACACACTTCAAACATGTTTTCAAAAAGTACGAGATTACACACCTTATTCGGAATCTGTAACACGATATTCTCCGCGGCACCTAAAGATACATTCGGTCAACAATTAGTCCAAAACCCAATTTATAAATTCATCCAAGTATTGCGATTGATTTAACAATCTATATCACTTACCAACAATCCGAGTCTCTTATTATGAGAGATAGGTGTTTGACTTTACCACTATTTCCAAAAAATCCACAAGTAGTGAGTATCGCGTGATTTCGTGCCTAACAACATAATCGATTAGCCAAACTTTCAATCCTATTAACACCATAACCGAATAGAGATATTGAATGGACTATGAAAAAACTCCTTACCTTAATCAATGATAATCTCGATTCCCACCAATTGGCTTATGACTGCGAAAGAATCGACAAGGATTTGGTATTGGGCCACCCACTAGAACTCTACGAAAAAGAGTTGATCAAATATGAGAGTGATATTTCGATAAGAAATAAAGTGGAATAGCCGTATAGTGATGAACATACATATTCGACTAGAAAGAGAAGAAATGAAAGGATTAGAAAGGAAGCCCTTACCCAATTCAACCAAGGAGAGATGTCCAACACACAAAAATGGGGAAGATAGAAGATGAAAGAAATTCGGCTATCAAAAGAAGATGAACAAAAGATGAATATTTGACTAAACAAAAGAGAAGAAAGATGCACAATTGTGCTAGGAGGTTTCGGCAAAGAGAATAGCAAATGGGAAGAAGATGACACAAAAGTTGCAAATAGGATTTTTGGCCAAAACAATACCAAGACCTTACCAAATGCCAAAGTAAAAATTTCAGCTACCTATCTACCCCCAAAACCATCCACATGCAGTACAATATTGGTCAAACATTTGGCCAACCACACTTTCCATAACATTCTCCCCTTTTTGTGCCAACATGTCCCCCATACTTGCTTTTTCTTTTGATTCCTTTCCCCAACCTCAACCTTTCCTTATTTCCTTAGCCACCTTACCAAAAATTAAGAAGTCCACCTTGCCATATGTACCTCTCGGCCGACACTTAAGGAGAGCATGCAAAAAAAAAAAATAGTCAAAATTTGCACACAATGGGATTTGATCCTCTTCCCTCAAGGTACTTCATATGATACCATAACCTCTTTACTAATTGCTCATTTATGCTAAAAATTTACTCATTTATTTCTATAAGCCTTGAAGCTACTTATCATCTCTCCTTAAAGTGCTAAAATACCAAATTTTTCCTAAGGCCCAATTAAACCCGAGACTTCATAGAAACCTCGTAATCTTCCAAATTCACCTAACTAATAAGTCCAATTTGCAACAACGCCATTCTCATATTCTCAAAAATTTTAAACATTCTTACGCCGGAGGCCCATTGGGCCCAATCCTACTAGGCCCAATTTTGGGACGTTACAGACTGTGGGCCTACCGTAGTGTCATTAAGGGCTAATCAAACCCTTTTTCATGTGACATGGTATTATGATAGTTTGATCTGAGTAGAAAATTGATATGTATGTCTGATCGTACTATTTAAGCATGTATGTTATCTGTATACGAGCAAGTTAAGCATGTTAAATCTATTAATTCTATATCTATATTTTATATCTGTGTTTGGGGTGGGTTTTGTACATACTGTAACACTCCTATCCCGTATCCGTCGTTGGACTAGGGTTAAGGGTATTACCAGACAGATCAAAAACATTTACATAAATTTCATACAACTATTCATCATTCTTAAACAGAGAGTCCCTTAAATAGGTCATCAAGACCTTAAACATGCTTATAAACAGGGTTGGGACTAAACCGAAACACATAAAGAAATTCTCAAAAATTTAAAAATTTTCTAAGTTTCAGAGGTTACACGCCTGTATGGGCAGGCCGTGTGCCTCCCACGGCGGCTAGACACCTCCGTGTGTCCTCCCCGTGGTCGAAACTGACATTACTCCATGACCACCAAGCACGCCCGTGTTGCTTGGCCGTGGTCGATCCTGTCAAAACCACATGGCTAACAGGCACGTCCATATGCCAATGCCGTGTACTACGAGGCCATATACTGACTTCTTTACACGGCTACAAGGCACGTCCATGTACCCTGGCCGTGTGCTCTTAAGCTAGCTACTGACTTAGCCCCACGGTCACTAGGCACGCCCATGTGCCACAATCATGTGACATTATAGGCCATTTGCAAAGCCAAAATGCCACTCATATGGGTCTTACCTATTAGCAAAATCATTAAGACAACTCATGCCTATTTGGCAACCAAGAACATACCAAATTAACCATCCAATTCATACATTCAATACCAATTCCAACCATGTCAAAGTACAAGACTAAAACTCATCTCATCACAAGCATAGCTCATTCATTTACTTACTAAAAACTTGACCATTTCATATATTTCAAACCATATCAAGATATGCATCATATAACACATTCATTCAAGCAAAATGCCAACATATAAATAGCCAATTCAAATGGCTAAGTTCACATTTCACACTTATCCCATTAACTAGCCTATACATGCCATATCTAGCTATATACATCTTCCAAAATGTACCAAAACAAGTTGAGTAGTGTGATGACGATCCTCGATGATCCCGAGCCTTCAGTAGCTTTGACGATCTATAAAATAGAGAAAACACACACAGAGTAAGCTTTCCAAAAGCTTAGTAAGTCATATACAAATAAACCTATCATGTATGCTTATAACCATTTTCTTGACCATATTTTCCACATTCATCAATTCATACATCTTATACACACAATTCTCTTTCATAAGCATTCTTGCATCTCATTCACATTCTCATATTCAATCATACATTTCTACAAATAAAAATCACATAGGTACTTACATTGTATACACATTCAGTTTATATTCAACGTACCTGAAATGGATTTATAATTCACATTGCCATTTGTATCACAGACTTGCCCGTTGAATCGCTAGGAACCTAATAGGATACTTAGAAAGCTCGGAATAGTTTACAATGCCAACGTCCCAGATGAGGTCTTACGTGTACTTAGATATTGATGCCACTGTCCCAGATAGGGTCTTACACTAATCAATGCGATGCCGATGTCCTAGACATGGTCTTACACGTAAAGTTTATATCGATGCCAATGCCAGACGTGGTCTTACACTAAATCTCAGATCAACGCCAACGTCCTAGACATGGTCTTACATGAATAAAATAGAACAGATACCTATGTCATGACATAGCTAATCCTATCTATTCCTAGGTTCGTACGGGACTTCTCAGACATTAACACTATATCGATCTTATCTCGAAATTCATATATGCAGCATCTCATAAGAAGCCACTGTTATCAATAGTCATATAAATATGCACAATTCAATACAAATACATTTATTTGCATAATGACTTACCTTAGATTTGATTTAACGGAATAGAAACGACTACTCAGTTACTTTCGCTTTCCTGCGATCTAAGTCTGTTTTCCCCAGCTCTTGATCTATACATATTCAGAATTAACCCTTTTATTCACTAACTCATTGAATTCAATCTAAGGACACACATTTAGGGCTATTTGCAAATTAACCATCACATTTGTACAATTTATCAATTTAGTCCATTTTTCTCAAAACATCAAATTCACAAAATCAACCCATACTCATGATTAGCCGATTGTTCATACATCTTATGAAAGTCCATATTTTTCATAAATTTTGCAATTTAGTCCCTCAAGTTACTATTTCTCAATTTAGCCCTAATTAGCTAAATTCATCAAAATTTCAAGAACAAAACATGTTCATCTAGCTCCAACTTTCATTCAACATATCATCAATGACATATCTCACAAACATCATCAATACAAAAAATTGAGACATGGGCTTGATAGTAGATAAAGCAACGATTGCAAAAACGTAGAAATTATCGAAAATCGACTAAAACATACCTTGAATTTGTGCCTCAATCTAGCCGAATGCCCTAGCTTAATTTTTCTTTGTTTTTCGGTGGTAAATAGATGAATGAATCCATTTTCATACTTATTTCTTTTATGATTCATGAGTTAATAATTTATTTATCATTTTACAGCTTTAACCTTTACTAATAAATATAAATAACATATAATGCAAGGTTATTCTTGACCATTACCACCCACTATGTCTACAAGTGGTCTAATTGCCATTTAAGGCCTCCGCCTTACAAAGCCACAACACATTGACACCTTAACATGCTAAGTTTACATTTGATGCGATTCAATCCTTTTATCAAATTAAACACATAAACGGACAAATTAACTCACAGAAATTTAGCACATAGTTAATCACACATCAAAGTCACAAAAAATAATATTAAAATATTTTACAGACTCGTATTTGTGGTCCCGAAACCACTGTTCCGACTAGGGTATAAACCAGACTGTTATAATTCTCCCCCCTTAGGGATTTTTATCCCGAAAATCTTACCGTTAAATAGAGTCGAATATTGCTGTCTCATTGAATTTTTCGACTCCCATGTTGCCTCTTCAATTCCATGACGATTCCATAATATTTTCACTAATGGTATTTTCTTATTTCTCAACTCTTTCACTTCACGAGCTAAAATACGAATTGGTTCCTTTTCATATGTCATATCAGATTGGATTTCAATTTCAGACGGAGTAATCACATGTGAAGGATCGGAACGATATCTACGGAGCATTGAGACATGAAATACATTATGGATCTTTTCTAATTCAGAGGGCAACCTTAATCTATACGCAACAGGCCCAACACGTTCAATGATTTCATACGGCCCGATGAACCTCGGACTTAACTTGCCTTTACGTCCGAATCGAAGCACTTTCTTCCACGAAGACACTTTCAAAAATACTTTGTCGCCAATCTCAAATTCTATATCTTTTTGTTTTAAGTCCGCGTAAGACTTCTGACGATCAGATGCTGCTTTGAAACAATCTCAGATTAGTTTCACTTTCTGTTCTGAATTTTTTATCAAATCGACTCCAAGTAGCTTATTCTCACTGAGCTCAGTCTAATACAGAGGTGTACGACATTTACGTCCGTACAAAGCTTCATATGGTGCCATTTTAATGCTTGATTGAAAACTATTATTGTATGCAAATTCAATCAATGGTAGGTACTGTTCCCATGTACTGTCAAATTCAAGAATGCAACATCTTAACATATCCTTAGGAATCTGAATGATCCATTTGGATTGACCATCTGTTTGCGGATGAAAAGCTGTACTGAAATGCAATTTCGTGCCTAAAGCTTCTTGCAATTTCTTCTAGAACCTTGATGTAAATCTCGGATCTCTATCTGATATAATGGATAATAGAACCCCGTGTACAATCTCAGAAATATAAAGCTCAGCTAACTTATCAAGTGAGTAGTCAGATCTTACCAGAATAAAATGGGCAGATTTAGTTAATCGATCAACTACGACCCATATCGCATCTTTTTTTCTGAGTCAGAGGCAATCCCAAAATAAAATCTATCGTCACTCTATCCCATTTCGATTCAAGAATTAAAATCGGTTGTAGCAAACCAGATGGAACTTGATGTTCAGCTTTCACTTGTTGACAGACTAAACATTTTGAAACGAAGTCAGAAATGTCTCGTTTCATACCAGACCACCAATAGTGTCGTTTCAAATCATGGTACATTTTAGTACTTCTCGGATGAACAGATAGACAACTATTATATGCTTCAGTCAAAATCAATTGAATTAACTCCGGATTTCTCGGAACACAAATACGATCTCGAATATCAAGCAATCATCAACAATTTGAAATTCAAATTCAGAATTCGAATCACACCGAGCTTGCTTCGATAGCAATTCATTATCAACCTTCTGAGCATCACATATTTGCTGTACAGATAATGGTTTCGCTTTTAATTCAGCTATCACAGAACTATTATCAGATAAATTTAACTGAGCACTTAAAGCACGTAGTGCAAACAATGATTTTCTACTCAATGCATCAGCAACAACGTTTACTTTACCCGGATGATAATCTATTACAAGCTCATAGTATTTTAATAGCTCTAACCATCTCCTTTGATGCAGGTTCAAATCTTTCTGGGTCATCAAATATTTCAGACTTTTATGATCTGAAAAGACATGACATTTCTCACCATACAGATAATGGCGCCAGATCTTAAGTGCAAACACAATCGCAGCTAGCTCAAGGTCGTGTGTCGGATAGTTCTTTTCATGAGGCTTCAATTGTCTCGAGGCATAAGCTACAACTTTGTTTTCCTGCATCAAAACACATCCCAGACCATTTAACGAAGCATCACTACAAATCACAAATTCTTTGCCCAATTCTGGCTGTACCAACACTAGAGCTTCTGTTAACAGAGTTTTCAATTGATCAAAACTTTTCTGGCATTTATCTGTCTATTCAAATCTAACATCTTTCTGAAGTAATCTAGTCAACGGAGTAGCTATCACTAAAAATCCTTTAACAAATCGATGATAATAACTAGCTAACCCTAGAAAACTACAGACTTCAGACACATTCTTTGGAGGTTTCCAATCCAGAATGGCAAAAATTTTACTCAGATCCACTCAGATTCCAGAAGCTGACACAATATGTCCCAAAAAACTAACCTCATGGAACTAGAATTTTAATTTGCTGAAATTTGCATACAATTGATTTTCTCTCAGAGTTTGCAACACGATTCTCAAATGTTCAACATGTTCATTTTCATCACATGAATAAATCAATATGTCATCTATGAATACTACAACAAATCGATCTAGGTGCGGTTTAAAAATTTTGTTCATCAGATCTGTAAAACCAGTAGGAGCATTGGTTAGTCCAAATGGCATAACTAAAAACTCATAATGCCCGTACCTCATTCTAAAAATAGTTTTCGGTATGTTTGAATCTTTTACTCTCAATTGGTAATATCCCGATCTTAGATCAATCTTGGAAAATACAGTAGCTCCTTTTAACTAATCAATTAAATCATCAATTCTGGGCAACGGATATTTATTCTTTATAGTCACCTTATTCAACTAATGATAATGGATGAACATTTTCATCGTGCCATCTTTCTTTTTCACAAATAGAATAGGAGCACCCGAAGGTGAAAAACTCGGTCTAGCGAATCCTCTATTGGTCAACTCTTGCAACTGTGACTTTAACTCTTTCAATTCTGTTGGTGCCATTCTATACGGAGCTATCAAAATAGGTGTAGTACCAGGCAGTAGATCAATACCAAACTCAACTTCACGAATTGAAGGCAAACCCAGTAATTCTTCAGGAAACACATCAGAAAATTCACATACAATAGGCACTGATTCAACTTTCCTTTCAAACACTTTCGAATCAATCAAATAAGCAAAATATACCTCATATCCCTTTTTCACATATCTTTAAGCTTTCAATACCAATATCTCAGCAGGCGATCCATTCAAATCACTAGACTCAACCCATACAATTTCATCATTCAGACATCTCAAATCAATAATTTTTCTTTTTCAATTCACAACATCATCATGCAATGTCAACCAGTCCATACCCAGAATGATATCAAACTCATCAAATGGCAAAAGCATCAAATCAATGGGGAAACAGATATCTCGAAACATTAACGGATAGTTCTTGCATACTTTATCAACAAGGACACTTTTACCTAAGGGGTTCAATATTTTTATAGCAAACTCAGTAGACTCTACAGGCAAAGTCTTATTGAATACTAAATTCATGCATATATATATATATGAATACGTAGAACCAGGATCTATCAATGCAATTACAAAAGTATTATAAAGAGTAAAAGTACCCGTTATAACATCTAGAGTCCTCACGAGATCGGATAGCATACGCTCTGGCAGGCGCTCTGGCAGGCGCTCTAGCTTCAGATCGTACAACAGTGTCTCTCGTAGTTCTTTGACTACTACTAACATTTCTTACATTCTTTGAAGGTCTACCTCTCACAGGTGTATTATCAGGTCTCAAATTCTGAACAATCTTTGGCTCGATAGATTCAGAGCAATCACGGATAAAATGATCAAGTGATCCACATCTGAAACAAGCTCTATCATTTAGTCTACAACTTCTCGGATGCCTTTTTCCACAATGATTACATTCAGGTCTCTCAGTCTGGACATTTCCAACACTGGCCACTAAAGTTGCTGGAGTTTTGGAGCTCATCTGTGATCTAGCTTGATTTCTGTTTGAATGTCCCACATTACCTCTTGAATGACTTTGATCATCTCTGAATCTTTTCGAAGCAGACTGAAATGACTTGCTCAGAAATATCTTTCTCATATCATAGGCTTCAAACTCAGCTTTTCTTTTATCTTTCCCGAGTGCTTCAGCTTTGTATGCTTGATCAACGAGTACAACAAATTCTTTTATTTCTAAGATCCTAACTAACAAGCGAATATCTTCATTAAGACCATCTTCGAATCTTTTTCATATTATTGCTTCAGATGATATACACTCTCGGGCGTACTAACTTAATCTCATGAACTCTCGTTCATACTCAGTAACGGTCATTCGGCCCTATTTTAATTCCAAAAATTCCTTCCGTTTTTGATCAATGAATCTCTCACTAATGTATTTCTTCTGAAACTCAATCTAAAAGAAGTCCTACGTAACTCGCTCTTTTGGAACAACAAAAATTAGAGTTTTCCACCATTGATAAGCTGTATCTCAGAGCAAAGATACAACATATTTTATGCATTCTTCTGGAGTCAGAGACATTTCATCAAATACCCGGATAGTATTTCTAACCAGAACTCGACCTTTTTAGCATCATCATCAGTCGTAGCCCAAAATTCTTCAGCACCATACTTACGAATCTTGTCAACTGGAAATTCTTCGACCATTTTCTTGACCATATTTGCCACATTCATCAATTCATACATCTTATGTACACAATTCTCTTTCATAACCATTCTTGCATCTCATTCACATTCTCATATTCAATCATACATTTCTACAAATAAAAATCACATAGGTACTTACCTTGTATACACATTCAGTGTTTATTCAACGTACCTGAAATGGATTTATAATTCACATTGACGTTCGTCTCACAGACTTGCCTGTTGAATCACTAGGAACCTAATAGGATACTTGAAAAGCTTGAAATAGTTGTACAATGCCAATTTCCCAGACGAGGTCTTACGTGTACTCAAATATTGTTGCCACTGTCCTAGACAGGGTCTTACACGAATCAATGCGATGCTGATGTCCCAGCCATGGTCTTACACGTAAAGCTTATATCATTGCCAACATCCCAAACATGGTCTTACACTAAATCTTATATCAACGCCAATGTCCCAGATGTGGTCTTACATGAAAAAAATAGAACAGATACCTATGTCATGACATAGCTAATCCTATCTATTCCTAGGTTCGTACGGGACTTCTCAAACATTATCGCTTATCGATCTTATCTCGGAATTCATATACATAGCATCTCGTAAGCATTCACTATTATCAATAGTCATATAAATATGCACAATTCAATACAAATACATTTATTTGCATAATGACTTACCTCGGATTTGATTTAACGGAATGGAAATGACTACTCAGTTACTTTCGCTTTCTGGCGATCTAAGTCCGTTTTCCTCGGTTCTTGATCTATACATATTCAAAATTAACCCTTTTATTCACTAACACATTCAATTCAATCCAATGCACACATTTAGGGCTATTTGTAAATTAACCCTCACATTTGCACAATTTATCAATTTAGTCTATTTTTCTCAAAACATCAAATTCACAAAATCGACCCATACTCATGCTTAGCCGATTGTTCATACATCTTATGTGAGTCCATATTTTCCATAAATTTTGCAATTTAGTCCCTCAAGTTACTATTTTCTCAATTTAGCCCTAAGTAGCTAAATTCATCAAAATTTCAAGAACAGAACATGTTCATCTAGCTCCAATCTTTCATTTAACACCATAAATCATCACAAAGCTCAACATATCATCAATGGCATATCTCACAAACATCATCAATACACATAATTGAGACATGGTCTTGATAGTAGACAAAGCAACGATTACAAAAACATAGAAATTATCGAAAACCGACTAAAACATACCTTGAATTTGTGCCTCAATCTAGCCGAATGCCCTAGCTTAATTTTTCTTTATATTTCGGTGATAAATAGATGAATGAATCCATTTTCATACTTATTTCTTTTATGATTCATGAGTTAATAATTTATTTATCATTTTACAACTTTAACCTTTACTAGTAAATATAAATAACATATAATGCAAGGTTATTCTTGACTATTACCACCCATTATCTCTAATAGTGGTCTAATTGCCATTTAAGGCCTCCACCTTATAAAGCCACAACACATTGATACCTTAACATGCTAAGTTTACCTTTGATGCAATTCAATCCTTTTTATCAAATTAAACACATAAACGGACAAATTAACTCACAAAAATTTAGCAAATGCTTAATCACACATCGAAGTCACGAAAAATAATATTAAAATATTTTAGAAACTCAAATTTGTGGTCCTAAAACCACTGTTCCGACTAGGGTATAAACCAGACTGTTACACATGTGGAAGAAGTGATCTGTACAGTGACCTTTCGCCTATATTATGGCAGCTTGATTGCATATTATCTTTTATGTGTCGTATAGATACTATATGGTGTGTAGGGATGGGTGGGTTTTTTTTTTAACCCCATATGGTGTGATGGGATGAACAGAGATAGCGTGTAGAGGATGGGGGTAGGATTCTATACGTCTAATCTGTTATTTGATTCTGATATCCGTTACTATTATGGACTTAGGTCCGAATCTATATCTGATTGTATATGAAATTCTGTGTATGTTGCATGACTATTTCTGTAGGGTTACACATTGAGTTTACGAAAACTCAGATCTATTTGTCTGTTCTATTCAGGTAATCTACAGACTTAAGTAGGTCGGTGTGACGGAGGCTCAGCGATGACCACTCGACAGAGAACTACTTTTATTTAGAAATATCAGTTTTGTTTTAAATCTGGTTTTATCTTGAGAGCTTGTAATTTTTGGTACTCTTTGGACTATATGGTTTTAACTTTTGAATTTAGATTTTGTTTGCTTTCTTTTCCACAATGTTGACAAAAACACTTCATACAAATAAATAGTTTTTACAAATGGTTTTTGGAAACACGAGCATGGTTTCGAATAAAAAGATTTTCAAACTTCTGCTACAAATTCTTGATAACTTAAAATGGTTTCAAATAAGATTATAAACTCAAGTTTTTCCAGATATTAAGATATTAACACTAATAAAACAATACATTTTAACTCAAAAGATATAATTTAAAACCCTTTTTCCTAACACACCCAGATTCAGCCATAACATCTAGGCCGAGTTTAAAACACGATCCCTTCTTCAAATGACACTCACCAAAATGTGCCTTATTGCAATATTGACACTTTGGATTGTTATAAGTGGTACCAACACTAGCTTCTAAGATAGCTTGAGGTTTCGAACTAACTTGTTTTCCTGGATCTCTCTTGGAAAATCCAGATGAAGCTGACAATTGTTTAAAGTGTGTGATTTTGTTGTTAAAAGACGAAGCATACCTATAACACCCCTTACCCATGTCCTATGACGGGACCGGATGCGAGGCATTACCATGCACCTTACTTGAACGTGTAGTAACTGGCTATAACATTTCGTTCAAACCTATTTCTTGCTCATTCTTGGCCTACGTAGCCCTAAACATACCTCCAAGTGGTTTGGGATTTAACCGAGGACTTTTACGAACTTGGAAAACTTTTCATCAAAATAGGGGCCACACGTCCGTGTTAAACTAGGGACACGCCCGTGTGCCCCTAAAATATACCCGTGTCTTCCACCCGTGGTCGACACTGACTAATTTCACACGGTCTTGGCACGCCCATGGCCTTGGCCCGTGTGCCAAACCTTGTCATTCTGACTTATCCACTTGGCCTATATACACGACCGTGTGCTTCAGTCGTGTGCCGATTTAAATTCAAATGCAAGGTGTAAACTTCACACGGACTGGACATATGCCCATGTGCTAGCTTGCCTCCCACACGGTCTAGACATATGCCCGTGTGTCTACCCATGTGAACAATTAGCAGGCTATCTACCAAGCCATTTTGTCACCCTATATCGCACACATGCAAACTCCAATTCAAATCATTCCAATTTAAAAGATAACCAATTAATATCTCTAGGAATTTTAGAAATCGAGACATACACAAGAGCATACACTTCATGAGATTTACCTTCATTGAGCAAAAGAATTTGCCAAGTATTGGCCTAACTCAAGACTATTTACAAAATGACTTTAGTAACATGCATATCCAACACTTTGGCCAACAATTACAACTTAACAAAATACTCGGGCCCTATACATGCCATACTCAAAATAAGTCTAAATTGTTATACCAAAGTGATGTCGATAGTGTGATTCCGAGCTTCGACGTCCAATGATCCTCGAGCTAACTTGGCGAAACTACAAGGAAAAGTGAAGAGAGAGGGGTAAGCATATAGCTTAATAAGTTTGCATGAAGCTCTAGGATGACAACTTACTCAAACTATAATCATTCATATCATGAAACAATGGCGACACAGCACCAATGAATAAAAAGTACTTACTCGTACTTATTCACACTTATTCTTACTTAATCTTACCCATCTCATGTTAATATGATCTGGTAGCTTTTACTTATTTAAGATACTTGTAACACTGATTCATGTAGTTTAGCACATTTGCTAACATAACCATATACTCACATCTTTATCATTCATACTAGGAACACCACTCAAGGCCATCCATAAATAGTCTTGGATCTAGGCCAACTCTCTTACTTGACTCTTTTGCTTATGAATAAATTGGATCATCATGAATCATTAAAGGTTAACATACATAAGATTTGATGCCAACGCCATATCCCAGATATGGTCTTACATGGGATCATTCTTTAGTGCTAACGCCATATCCCAGATATAGTCTTACACGGGATCTCATAATTCGATGTCGATGCCATGTCCCAGACATGGTCTTATACAAGATCGTACTTAAATGTCGATGCCATATCCCGGATATGGTCTTACACGAGATCATTCTTTGGTGTCGAACCATATCCTAGATATGTTCTTATACGGGACCTTTCCTTTCTCATATGCATACGTGGGTAACATACTTACCCCTAAACTATAACCGGAACTACAATTTAGCCTGTTCTCATTGTTTACTCATCGAGACTTTATAGCTCGATTTCATTCACAATAACATGCATTAACATAACAATGAACGGTTTCAAATACCGAACATTATGAAATACTAATTTCATACAAACTTACCTCGAATCTCAAAATGTGTCTCGGTGCTCGATTTAGTCTTCAACTTTGTTTTTACCTTGGTTTCAAGTCGGGCTTCATGTTTTTTAATCAATAATAATAAATTTCTCTTGTTAAACACATGCATTGACTAAACTGACTCATAATTCATATTCAAAATTACGATTTTGCCCTTAAACTTCACATAATTACACTTTCGCCCCTAGGCTCGTAAAATGATTTTCATTCAAATTTCTTGCATTTCAAGCCTAGCCAAATGATTTTATCAACTATATAAACATTAAATTCCCACTATTTCACTCATGTATGACCATTTCTATAACTTTACAAATTGGTCTTTTTCATGCATCTTTCATAAAAATCACTTAGAAAAAGATATTTATCATACATCAAACTTTTATATTCTTCCATAAAACATCAAAATACATGCGTGTCATGCATGGGTAAATTTTTGAACATAAACCTTAGCTCAACATATGGCTCTACGAGGGTTCCAAAAATACAAAGAACATTAAAAATGGGGGCAGGATGCACTTACTTTAAGCTTGAAAATGAACAAAAACCTAGCTATGGAGTCCTTGCAAATTTCAGCACCTTGGGGAAGAAGATGGACATGATTTTTTTTTTTGCTTATTTTCCCTTTTTATTCTTTAATTAACCAAATGATTGAAATACCCTTAATTACCCTTTCTTAAGATTTTTCCTTCCCATGTACATTTTTGTCCATCAACAAATATAATGATCTAATTGCAAATAAGGGCCTCTAGGATTTTTCATAATTCTATTTCATACTTGAACCTTCTAGAATCTCACATTTTCTATTCTTTGCAATTTAGTCCTAATGGATAATTTATTCACTAATTAATAAAATTTCTTCATGTGACTTTCACACAATCATGCAAATACCTCACAAGCCTTGTAAAATCATTTAAACTTATATTTTCTACTTCAGATTTATGGTCTCGCACCATTATTGCTACTAAGCCCTAAATTGGACTGTTACAATACTAGTGGTGGAATACTCTGATAGTTGTAGTACGGGAAGATTGTATAAGTTGGGAATTCTTCCCAACCGAGTTCAAGAAGAAATATGTCAGTCAATGGTATATTGATAAAAAGTAGAAAGAATTTCTTGAGTTGAAGCGGGGCCGTAGAACTATAGCTGAATATGAAAGAGAGTTCGTCTGGCTAAGTAAGTACGCTTGACAATGTATTCCATTAGAAGCTTTTATGTGTACTCGATTCGAAGAGGGCTTGAATGAAAACATCCAATTGCTTTTCGGGATACTAGAGTTGAAAGAGTTTGTTGTGTTAGTAGGCAGAGTGCAGAAAACGTAAGATCTTTGCAAATCAAAGAAAAAGGAAAACTCAAAATTTTGGACTCGAGTAAAAGACAATTGGAAAAATCACTCTTTTCTCCTTCGAAGAAGATAAAGGAATTTCCCAGTCGAACGTCAGCTTCATCTGGATTTTCTAGTAGAGATCGAGGATAGGAAGTTAGTTCAAAATCTCAAGCTACCTTAGAAGCTAGTGTTGGTACTGCTTGTAACAAGCCAAAGTGCTAATATTGTAATAAGGCACATTTTGGTGAGTGTCATTTGAAGGAGGGATTGTGTTTTAAATGTGGTTCGTTGGATTATTTCATTTATGATTGTTTAGAAAAGTCTAACAGGGATAAAGCTCGGAATGTATGGTCAGCGTCTATGCCTTCTAGAGGTAGACAATTAAGAATAGTGGAAATGCTAGAGTCAGTATAAGTGGGATGAAAGACACTACAGTTCATTTTGAAACAAAAACATTTGCTAGGAATTATGTGATACGAGCTCGTAAAGAGGCTTCAGCACCTAATGTGGTTTCTAGTACTTTTTCTCTCTTTGATGTTACTATTTATGCTTTGATTGACCTAGGGTCAAATAACTCGTATATATGCACAACATTGGTAAAAGATTCACCAATAGAGTTGACTAAGTTTTTGGTCAAAGTAACTAATTCACTAGGTTAATATATATTAGTTGACAAAGTTTGTATTGTCCACTAAAAAATTTGGGATTACAACTTTTTGACTAATTTGATGTTATTCTCGGCATGAATTGGTTGGCCTTACATGATGTAGTTGTGAATTGTAGATGAAAGCAAATTGTTTTAAAATGTCAAAATGGTGAAATAGTCAGGGTTGAATCAGATGGATTAGACAGTGCCACTAATATTATTTTTTCCTGGTCTACTGTGAAATTAGTACGAAAAGGGTGTGAGGCGTATTTGACATATATTTTGGATACAAAGGCTTTAGAATTGAAGTTGGAATCAGTTTCGACCATTTGTGATTTTGCAGATGTGTTTCCTGAGGAGTTGCCAAGGTTACCACCAATTAGAGAAGTTGAGTTTGCTATTGAGTTAGTACCGGGAAGTTTTTGATATCGATTGCTCCATATAGAATGACTCTAGCTAAATTAAAAAAATTAAAAGAACAGTTGCAAGAGTTGTCAGATAGGGGATTTGTTCGGCCTAGTGGTTCTCCCTAAGGTGCACCAGATTGTTTGTTAAGAAAAAGGATGGGTCGATGCATTTGTGTATTGATTATCGACAATGTAATAAAATCACAATTAAGAACAAATAGCCATTACCTTGTACGGATGATTTATGTTAAACCATAATATATACATATTTTAATCCCACATTTGGCATACTTTTGGATGATTTATCCCTTGAATTGTGGAATTTGATGCTCCTAATCCTTTAATTTCATGTTTTATACTTAGGAGAGCATAGGAGGATGAAAAGAACAAGAAACGGGCCAAAAACAAAAAAAATGAGCCAAAGTAAGAAATCAACACGGCCTGGAGTTCACCACACGGGTAAACCACACGGTCGTGCCACTTTAGCAGACTTGAACACGGCCATGGGCTCGATTCAAACGGTCGTGTCCCTGCCATGACCTGTTTTAATTCCACTCAGAATAGGATACTTGTGGGCCAAGTAAGGCATCCCAAAAGCCTATATAAACACCCTAGAGGGAAACCTAAAAGGGGAGTTCAACAGAAGGCTTCTGTCAGGGCTGTTGACGAGGAGCGAAGCTAGAGAGAGCTGAATTTAGGGAATTACTCGAAGAAAGCCAATTGATCCATCTCAGAAGCCAGAGTTACACTCAAGATTGAGGATTTTCCTTTCAAATTCCTTTAGGGGGTTTTAGGATTTTTCTTTATGTTTTGTTATTTAATTTCTTTTGAGATGTATTCTTTTATAAACATGAACTAAACCCCTTAAATACCTGAGGGGGATGAAACCTAAGACAAATCTTGTTATTGTTTTCTGAACTGTATGATAAATACTTGATTTGTTCTTAATTATGTGTTCTTAATTCTTGCTTTAATATTTCAGGATATTAATTCAAGTATTGATGTGTTTATTCAGAGGAGCAAAAGTCCCTGTTTAAGAGTAGATCTAGCATAATTAAGTAGAGTTGATAGCACTCTTAGAGATAAGACGATAGAAACTTGTTGAATTAGGGTCAAACCTAATATGGGAGTCCATAAATCGAGTTAATGCAACACTAGGGGTTTTAATTAGAAAGAGGTTTCAATTAATCAACCTAGGGTTAGACGTTAGTAGCCTCGAAAGAGGTATTAATATAAATTAGGGAATCCTACGGATCAAGTCAAGTGAATAAATTGTCTGGTTCAGAGTTAAATAACAAGTGAAGTCTAGGTGGATTTTTCCTCGGGTATTGTCTCAAAAATATTTTCCCAAATCATTCTCTGTATCTTGGCATCCTTAGTATCGGAATTAGTTAGATAAACATCAATCCTCTTTATTTTAGACTAGATAAGAAAAAGAAAGTCAGTACTAGTAGTTTTGGTTCCCTTAGGTTTGACATTTCGGTCTTGCCATTAATCTATACTACTGTTTGATACGTGCGCTTGCCTCAATCCTAGTGATAGTTAGTTTCTAGGCTCGATCATTCATTATATAAATATTAAGGCTCTTAGACACGATCAAGTTTTTGGTGCCGTTGTCGGGGAACTGAAATATTAGGAATGCTTAATTTTTATTACTTTAGAATTTTTTCTTTTATTAATTAATTAATTTATTTCTAATTTTTATTTTTAGTTTTCTAATCTCTCTATTATTTGTTCTAATAGGTTTTTCTAGTTTATGACTAGGAGGAACCCGTCGAGGACCATTATTTTTTGAAGAGCAAGAAAACATGAGATCGAGGCAATCGCTCGTAAAATCGGCATGTCACATGAAAGAAGAAATTAGGCTTTTGAAACTCCAATTTTACAATACATACAAAGTTGTTATTAGTTTGTAAAATTGTATTTGTTGTGAGGAAGAGCGGTTTATTAATATTTTAGGAAAAGAAAACATAACCAATCCTAAAAAACCCAAATAAAAATAAGTCCAAATAAAAGAAATGAATTTCTGAATAAACAAGAGATGGCGATCTAATGTAAAATTTAACTAAGGGTGAGTCATCGAGACTCGGTGTGTAAATCCCCATCCAACGTGTGGGCCAACCCAGCTGTGTGGTGAAAGCCACCGAGACGAGTCGCTATGAGGTGCCAAACCTCCGTGACCCAAAGTCACAAAATATCAATATCCAAGTGTGGGGCCAACCCACGTGTGATACCAAATCATGGCGGCGATCCCGATATGTCAACTGTGGGGCCAACCTTTGTGGTGCTAAGCCATTGGGACAAGTCGCTATGAGGTTCCAAACCTCTCGGTGACCCAAAGTCACGAATATCAACTGTGGTACCAAACCCTTTGGTGGTGCCAAACCACCGTGACCCAAAGTCACAGATATCAATCTTCCCTCCTCTCATCATACCCATGCAATATGACATAATAATTCGTGTATGCGTTATGCCATGTATGCTAGACATATATCAAATATAAGTATAACATGAATTACCATCATAATCAGATAGACTTAAAACAACATAATCATGCTAACCAACCTCTAAGGGTATAATCGTAATTTTACCCACCAAGGGTATTTTCGTAATTTACCTACCAAGGGTATTTTCGTAATTTGCACACCAAGGGTATTTTCGTAATTTACCCACCAAGGGTATTTTCATAATTTACCCACCAAGGATATTTTCGTAATTTACCCACCAAGGCTATTTTTGTAATTTACCTACCAAGGGTATTTTCGTAATTTACCCACTAAGGGTATTTTCGTAATTTATCCACTAAGGGTATTTTCGTAATTTACCCACCAAGGGTATTTTCGTAATTTACCCACCAAGGGTATTTTCATAATTTATCCACCAAGGGTATTTTCGTAATTTACGCACCAAGGGTATTTTTGGTAATTTCATAAACCAGGGGTATTTTGGTAATTTCATAAACTAGGGGTATTTTGGTAATTTCGTAAACAAGGGGTATTTTGTACTTTTATACCTATACTGGCCTTTCCTGAAGGCCCAATGTCGCCCCGAACGACTTAGCTACCACTTCCAATTGTTACCGGACTATTGGGCCTAAAACTCGATTTCGGCCCATTTAGGCCCACACACTCGTGTGGCCCACCTAACACAAATCTAGCCACGTATATAGGTTCCACCTAGTCTAGTTCACTATATACTATATCATCATACAATTTATTTCAATTGGGCCCACGGGCCCATTAGGCCCACTTTGGCCCATCGCGCCCAAGCAGCATTCAACCTACAAGAATACTCCGATGGCCTCAACTATCGCGTGAAGCCCCACATGTGCGCCGCGCTCGTGTAGCTACTATTGCCATGACCGCACTTTGGCATTTGCCGCTCTACAACTAGAGTAGAGAGAGTTACACACCGATAGAGTGCGGTGTTAAATCGCATGCGACCACTCTTGTCAAAACGCCCACCAAGGTATCTTAACTCTCCTTCGGAATGCTCTTTATATAGCTAGCTCTTCACCTTCCTTCTTTGTATCTTTTCGATGTGGGATCCTCCACAAGAGAGTTTAAATTCAACTGAAACTCTTACCGTCAATCAAGTAAAATAAATACTCCTTGCTTCTCATGAGATTCGAACCAGGCTCCTTGTAACATAATCCATCTGTAGCCACTTTACCAACTAGCTCCTTGTGTCTAAAACCATGCGCAACTAAATATAACCCTATGTCTAAGGTCTAAATTCATTTAATAAAAATAATCTAAAAGGAATGCAAACGCTACAACTAGAACCTTGGACCTCCTTCCTTCCTTGGCGTCATTCCTTGTCCTTAAGTGGCGTCACTTTGTTCTTAAGGCCTACACGCCAACTTCCGGGGTTATTTTCACCTAAAACCAAAATTTCCCCAAAGCTAATATTTGATCCCGGACTTCATAGAAGCCCCTAACCTTCAAAATCACTTATCTAAAAGGTCCAACTTGCACTAAGCCGATCTCCTATTCTCCAAAAAATTTTACTGTAAGGCCCATTGGGCTCAATCCTACTAGGCCCAATTTAGGATGTTACAAATCCATTACCTCCGGTGGCTATGGAAACAGGTGAATCAAGTATTGTTAGACCTACTATTGCTGCAAATAATTTTGAATTGAAACCTACCACTATACAGATGATGCAACAGTTTGTTCAGTTTGATGGTTTGCAAGATGAGGATCCTAACTCACACTTAGAGAACTTTTTGGAATTATGCAATACGTTTAAAATTAATGGCGTTTCTGATGATTCCATTTGGCTTCGGTTGTTTCCCTTTTCATTGAGGAACAAGGCTAAATAGTGGTTGAACTCATTACCACGAAGATCAATCACCACATGGGAACAAATGACCAAAAAGTTCTTATTAAAATATTTTCAGCCAGCTAAAACGGCTAAATTGAGGAATGATATTTCTTCTTTTGTGCAGATGGATCTAGAGACACTTTACGATGCATTGGTGAGATACAAGGATTTACTAAGAAGGTGCCCTCATCATGGGCTACCATTATGGCTACAAGTTCAAACCTTCTATAACGATCTGAACCCCTTAACTAGGCAGCTTATTGATGCAATCACCGGTGGAACCTCAAATAATAAAATCCCTAAAGCGGCTTATGAATTTATTGAAGAGATGTCACTGAATAACTATCAATGGCAAGTTATGAGGACAAAGCCGACAAAAGCTGCCAGTGTTTTCAACCTCGACACAGTCACTATGCTATCAAACCAGGTAGAGCTTTTGAATAAAAAGATTGATGGTTTGTGTAGTTATTCGCAGGTACATCCAGTAATGCAGTGTGATATAAATGGAGGAGGGATGAGCAATACAGAATATCTACCTTACAACCCGAGCGCTAAAAACGAACAAGTTCACTATATGGGTAATAATTCTAGACCTCAAAATAACCCTTATAGTAATACCTACAATCTAGGTTGGAGGAACCACCCCAATTTCTCATGGGGTGGTCAAGGAAATCAAAGACAACAACCCCCTCCAGGCTTCCAACAACAACCCTACCCACAGGAGAAAAGGCCGAACCTCGAAGAGATACTTACGAAATTTATCGCGGTGTCAGAAACACGCTTCTAGAGCACCAAAATAACCCTAAAAAACCAGCAAGCATCGATTCAAGGGATTGAAAGCCAACTAGGTCAGCATGCTAAGCTAATCTCAGAACGACAACAAGGTAGCTTGCCAAGCAACACCGAACCTAACCTAAGGGAGCAACTTCACGTCATCACAGCATGCGATGAAGAAGGGTTAGTGGAATCTGAATCTGAACCAAGGCAAGATCCTGTGGTCATTAAAGGTAAGGTTGAGATAAGCCACGATACACAAAAACCTGTCATTAAAGAGTACCAACCTCGTGCGCCATACCCTAATGCGACAAAGAAAGATCGCACAAATGAAAAATTTAGTAAATTTCTTAAACTTCTAAAGAAATTACATATTAACTTACCATTTCTTGAAGCTCTTTCACAGATGCCCAATTCAAGGAAATTTTTAAAAGAGCTTCTGACAAACAAACAGAAGTTAGACGGTACGTCGCATGTGGAGCTAAATGCAGTGTGCTCAACAATTTTACAAAATAAACTACCACGAAAGTTAAAAGATCCAGGGAGTTTTACAATTTCGTGCTTAATTGGTAGCTTATCTGTTAATAACGCTTTAGCTTATCTAGGGGTGAGCTTAAACGTTATGCCTTATAAAATGTTTAAATAGCTAGGTCTTGGGAAACCCAAACAAACTAGGATGAGCATTCAATTAGCTGATAAAACTATTAGAATTCCTAGGGGTATAATTGAAGATGTACTCGTGAAAATTGATAAATTTATATTCCCACTAGACTTTGTCGTTTTAGACATGGATGAGGACTATAATATTCCTTTAATTTTAAGAAGACCCTTTTTAGCAACTACTAGAACTAAAATTGATATTGGTACAGGAGAACTTATACTTCATGTAGGTGACGAGACGATCACTCTTCAAGCTCTTGACTCGGCTAGGATATCAAGTAATAAAGGTGAGAACACATTCTATTAATGGCCATTCAGTTAAACCTTCTTTTCAGGAAGCACCATGGAACTACACAACTGAGCCAGATCCTAGAACTCATGCCAACAAGAAAATAACTCATGAGGACCAGGGGCTTTAGATCAATGAACTAGACAAGTAGAAGACGCATTTCAAAGAGAAACTAGGAACACAAGAAGTAAAACCGAGGTAACACCATAAGCCAAACCAATTTAAGATCGAAGATCATGTATTGTTCAATAAAATAGGCCCTCGGATTGCCACTTCAGACCTTGATACAAACGAAGAAATCCCTTTTGAGGTGCTGAACATCTACCCATATGGAACAGTCGAGGTAACTAATTCTAAATTTGACACTTTTAAGGTAAACACTACTCGACTCGAACTATATAATGATCATAAAACTGATAGCAGAGGAGAGGAGTTTCAACTCTTCAAACCACAATAAATGTGCGAATGGGAGGTAAGTCTAGCTTAAGACTTTAAACGAGTGCTTTTCGGGAGGCAACCTGAACACTAACCCCATTAATTTTTATATTTTTATTTTTATTTTTACTTTTAGCATCTAACTACAAACTAACCAAATTAATGAAACATAGGTTTCCCTACCACACGGCCTTACACACGGGCGTGGCCATGGCCGTGTGGACACTATGGATTTACACACTGGCATGGCAGAGATCGTATGAACCAAGGATGAAAAATCTCCAAACCAAAGGCGATAATAAAATACCACGCACGGCCGTGGTCGACACTGATTTATCAACATGGGTGTGGTGACCACTACACGGGAGTGGGAGAAACGAAGCGAAGCACAACACGACCGTGCGATACGGCCATGTGACCCAACACGTCCATGGTACATGGGCGTGGGTAGCAACCAGATCCCTGACTCTATTTAAACCCCCCTTCTTCTCACCTTCTCCCAAAATTCATTTTCAACTGCCACACCCCTCTTCCTTTCTATTACATTTATCCTTCCACTTTTCCTCTTCCCCTTTCCCTCATTCTTCCTCAAAACCACCATCTCTATGTCGAAGAAGCGAAAGGACCCTAGCACAGTCTCCCCGTGCGAGACCAATCTCCATAAGTTCATACCAGTCACTTCATTCCCTCGATAAGACAAGGACCTTTGAGTCCATCTATTTTTTCTTTTTCGTTTCTCCTCTCTTTTATTTTCCTTCTCTTTATCTTTCTTGTGCTTAATTTATATTATTTTATTTTTTTCTTTGATTTAGGTTCAAAAGGCTGCGAGGGAATCACCACACCATGACCCTAGTATCCACCTCCACCGGAATACCCTCCTCCAACTCGGCCCAAATTTCCCCCGTTTCTTCTCTTTGACTCTATCCAAAATTTAGGAAGTTTCACTTCTCTCCCTCTCTTATGATTTCTAACTATATTGTTATCATACATTTTTTTTACATTGAGGGCAATGCGCATCTTAAGTGTGGGGGCGTGAATTTTATTCAGAAAAGTTCTTAACTTTTTGCATTGTTCTCAATTCCTTGAATTTTGTCTTTTCTTTCTCATATCATTATTAAAACAAATTCTGATTGATTTATGATTTTTATTGATATGTATTGAATTAAAACATAGGCAGTTGTGCATTGATTGTTTAAACTTGAAGGCTTTAGAGAATCAAGCATGATAAGCTGATTTTTGAAAATTAAAAATTTGCTAGGTTGTTTTCCCAAGTTTAGATATTATCTTGAAGTTTGAAGTTCATAGGGTTGACATCAAAAACCATAATTTCTCTGAGGTCTTGAGCCTTTGAGAGCATTTTCTTGTCTTGCTCACTTTTGTTGTTTCTTTGAGTGAGTCAATATTGATTTGTTATTCTAGAACTTGCTTCGATTGTGCATGTCAAGACCACACTTTTGATTTGATATACTGAGATGATAAATGCACCTAGGATTTAACCCACTTACTTCCCAAAAGGCCTACCTTCATAATTAACCCCTAGTGAACCCCTTTGATCCTAATAAACCATTCATTGATTTTGTAATATCCCAGGTTAAGGGCTATTTTGTTTTGGCATTGTTTGCATGATTAATTGCTTGCTATGATGTTGTTTGGGTGTTTTGGGACTTAGTTGTAGGCTAGGAGTAAGCTTTGAGTAGGTGGTGGGATTTTTGTTTTTGGGCTTTAGGGATAGGAGTGAAGGTCTTTGGGGTTTATAATTAATTTAAGTGAATTTTTAACACAAATGAAGAGCTAGCAAAGTGGCAAGCAAGGTGCCACTAGGAGCATGTAGTTGGCGTCAAAGGCAAGGGGAGAGGTCTTGTGTTCAAGTCATGAGTTTCCCATTTTGGCTCCCATTTTGGACGGTATGGAGGAAGAGGTAGAAGGCAATTAATTCTTCTTTGGACTTAGTCTTCACATTCAAAGAGGGGTGGAGAGTGAAAGTAGGAGGGAGACTTGGTAAACTCATTTGAATTGAGTGGTGTGGAGTGTTGTGGGGGATTATGGCCAAAATTTTGGGGTGTTTGGAGTGGGGGAGTGGACGGCTTGGTGTGGTGTGGGAGGTGCCAAAATGCATTTTTCCATTTGGTGCATATTCGGTCATTGAGTGAAAAGCAAAAGTCCCATTTTGGTTTTTGTTAGCAATTCTTTTCAAGGTATTTCTCTCATCTTTTGCACTTCTTGAAACCGAAAACACCAAACCCTATAGTAGCCGAAACCCCATTTGTTTCTTCCATTTTCCTTCTTGAAACCGAAAGTCCAAGTTGCATATACCGAAATTGCCTTATTCTTTTGGTACTCTCAATAGCCGAATGTTCTCTCCTCTTTCACCTCTTTTCTTCTTGAAGCCTTGTGTCAAACATCATTCTTCTATTTTTTTCCATTTCGTTCCTTTTCCCATTTCGTTATTGACCGATTATCAACCCTATCCTTTTGCATTTCGATTTCCTTTTTCTTTCTCTCTGACCGAATTTTGGGTTTGATATAAAACACCTTGGCCGAACCTTTTGGTTCTTCTTTTGGTGCAAGTCTTGGCCGAATCTCTTGTTGTTCTCTCCTAGTGTGGTTGATCGATTGGTGGTTGGTGTTGGGGGTAAGTTCTTGGCCGAATGGCCATTTCTCACTTCTCTAAGTGCTGTGTTGCTTTCAGTTTGACTAAGGGCCTATGATGGTTGTGGATTGAAATGGGTTAATCATTTGTTTAATCTTTTCGTATAGGGTCCTTGAATATTGGGAGTAATCAAGAGGAGTCTTCCAACTCTTTTAACCGATTGATAAGTGGTGGTAAGAGGAGTATTTTGTTAGTCCATTCTTTTAGTCTCGTTGAAGCAAGTCTCAGTGGATTAATGGCTTTTCTTTTTTAGGTGGAGGCCATTTGTAAAGAGGAACCTTTGTGGTTCAAGTTTGGTAGGAAGCCAAACGTTTGCAAGGTAAGGGCTATTTGATAAACCCTTTTGGTTTAATGCTTGTGGCAGAATGATATGTGCGCTAACCCTTTGGTTGGTCGATTTTAGGATCAAAGTTGTCAAGGTGGTCGAGGGTGTTAGACCGATTCTTAGTATTAAAACCTCCGCTAATTCAGGTGTGTAAACCAACACACTATCTTAACTTAATAATGTGATAACCTGTTGTGTAAATGGAACAGTGTGCTTGATTATTGCGATACCCATTGAGGTATGGATATGGATTCGGGTAAGTCCGTTTCACTATGAGTTGTGTGATGATGATGATATCATGATTTTTTGATACTTTGAGATGCCATGTTAAGCATGTGAGCATGATAGCATGATTGCACGATTTTGCATCTAGTATGATATGTGATTGGGTGAAATAAGAGGAGGGGGAATATGATATCCGTGTCTTTGGGACACTGTGTCTTTGGGACACGGAGGTTTGGCACCTCCAGTGGTTTGGTACCACGTATTTTGTGACTTTGGGTCACGGAGGTTTGGCACCTCGCGTCTCGTCCAGTTGGCTTAGTACCACGATGGGTTGGCCCCACAGATTGATTATCTGGATTGGCGCCGGTGATTTGGTATCACACGATGGGTTGGCCCCATCATCGGATTTGTGACTACGGTCACGGTGATTTGGTATCACATTGTGTCTTTGGGACACTAGAGGTTTGGCACCTCATTGCGACTTGTCCTCGTGGTTTAACACCACCGTGGGTTGGCCCCACTTTTGAGATATGGGATAAATCGCTAGTGATTTGGTATCACACGATGGGTTGGCCCCATCATTGGATTATTTGTGACTTGAGTCACCAAAGTGGTTTGGTACCATATGGATATCGTGACTTTGGGTCACCGGTGGTTTGGCACCACCGGTGGTTTGGTACCACGGGGTAGAAAAGGCGATATGGTTGGTTAGGAGCAGGTGCATGATTTGCATTATTACGTTATGATATATGTGTTGGCATGTTATCTGGGAGAGGATTTATGCTTGAGTCTTGCGACTCACTCTCTCCTTTGACTTTTCGGTGACACTTAGACGCGGACATTGGTAGGGATGGACTCGAGGTGCTCATGCCATCTTGAAATAAAGATTTGCTCGGACTTCTTTTATAAAATTTGGTACACTAGTGATTTATTCTGTTTTGTTATATTTGGGTTTGTAAATGGCCTCTTAAATTATGTTTTGATATGTCATGTTTAAGTAGATTTCAATATCCTTTAACAAACTAATTAAGTGAAATGTTCTAAAACTTGGAAAGACAACGTTTTCAAAATTTCAAAACGATGTTTTCAACTATACCATCGGGTATCATACTATAACTTGGGATAAAGTGAACTCAACTTGTTTTTCTAACGTAAACTTGATCTCGCTACTAAGTCAAAATGTTTTAGTAACAATAGGAAATAACTTAAACTTCAAAGCGAAATAAACTAGTTTTACCTATACATCGGATTCATTTTCAAAACTTTACGGGTTTTCAAATACATCATCAGATTTTTAATCAAAACCTTATTGAATTTTCCTCAAATACAAAATTTCGCCAAGCGTTTTCACCAAACTGCTAGACTTCAACCTAAACCACCCAAAACCTTTTCCCTGTAGCATACCAGATTCGGTCGTGGTGTATTGACCGGGTTTGGGGTGTTCTGATTTACCCTTAATATCAACCCAAAACTTACTCTTTTTGATTCATTAAGAATTTTTCCTATTGTATTAACATTTTATCAAGATTTGATTTGAGAAGTTGCCTATGTTTTCCATTTCAGTTGTTAAATTCTTATTATTGTACTTGATTTGTTCTTAAAATATATATTTTTTGAAAGTATGTTCTTTATTAGTTCTATGTTGTTTAAGCTTAAGCAATTAATTTCACATCTTGAGAAGAAGTTCGTGTTTATTGTAATTATTCAGCATTAGTCTATTTTTCTAGTTAGGAAATTTGTCAATTCGATCTTCATTTTAACCCTTTAATTTAGCCTTTATCCACACCTTAAACACAAGCCATGTTACAACCCTTTTTAAAGACCTTTTGATCGATGTATCATCTCAATTTATAGTGGTGGAGATTTGATTTTCATGTAAGCCTATGGTTATAAATTTTCATGTTGACTATTGAGTGCTTAATTTATTTTCCCTTAAACACGTCGAGTGATTTGAGTGAATCCTTAGTGAGGGTGTTAACTCTGTGTTATTTTGAATCAAAGGTGATTACTTAGATAAGGGGGAATACCTATGTTTTTCCATGAATAAAATGCTCAACTTGGATTGTTTGAAACTTTGATGTTCTTTTAGTTGAATTCTCAATGTATGATTGTCTACAGATTATTTCGAAACATTATTGATAAGAGTTATAAGTTGAGAAGAATGAATTTCAATTGTGAGTTGAGGATTTTGCTTGAGGACAAGCAAATGCTTAAGTGTGGGGGTATTTGATAAACTATAATATATACAAATTTTAATCCCACATTTGGCATACTTTTGGATGATTTATCCCTTGAATTGTGGAATTTGATGCTCCTAATCCTTTAATTTCATGTTTTATACTTAGAAGAGCATAGGAGGATGAAAAGAACGAGAAGTAGGCCAAAAATGGAGAAAATGGGCCAAAGTAAGAAATCAACACGGCCTGGAGTTCACCACACGAGTAAACCACACGGCCGTGCCACTTTAGCAGACTTAAACACGGCCCTGGGCTCAATTCACATGAGCGTGTCCCTGTCGTGACCCGTTTTAATTCCACTCGAAATAGGATACTTGTAGGCCAAGTAAGGCATCCCGAAAGCCTATATAAACACCCTAGAGGGAAACCTAAAAGGGGAGTTCGACAGAAGGCTTCTGCCAGGGCTGTTGATGAAGCGAAGCCAGAGAGGGTTGAATATAGGGAATTACTCGAAGAAAGCCAGTTGATCCATCTCGGAAGCCGGAGTCACACTCAAGGCTGAGGATTTTCCTTTCAAATTCCTTCAGGGGGTTTTAGGGTTTTTCTTTATGTTTTGTTATTTAATTTCTTCTGAGATGTATTCTCTTATAAAGATGAACTAAACCCCTCAAATACCTGAGGGGGATGAAACCTAAGACGGATCTTGTTATTGTTTTTTGAACTGTATGATAAATACTTGATTTGTTCTTAATTATGTGCTCTTAATTCTTGCTTTAATATTTCAGGATATTGATTCAAGTATTGATGTGTTTACTCAGAGGAGCAAAAGTCCCTGTTTAAGAGTAGATCTAGCATAATTAAGCAGAGTTGATAGCACTCCTAGAGATAGGACGACAAAAATTTATCGAATTAGGGTCAAACCTAATATGGAGTTCATAAATCGAGTTAATGCAACACTAGGGATTTTAATTAGAAAGAGATTTCAATTAATCAACCTAGGGTTAGACGTTAGTAGCCTCGAAAGAGGTATTACTATAAATTAAGGAATCCTACGGATCAAGTCAAGTGAATAAATCATCTGGTTCAGAGTTAAATGACAAGTGAAGTCTAGGTGGATTTTTCCTCGGATATTGTCTTAATCAATTGGTTTTCTCAAAAGTATTTTCCCAATTCATTCTCTGTGTCTTATCATCCTTAGTTTAGGAATTAGTTAGATAAACATCAATCCTCTTTATTTTAGGCTAGATAATAAAAAGAAATCAGTATTAGTACTTTTGGTTCCCTTGGGTTTGACATTCCGGTCTTGCCATTAAGCTATACTACTGTTCGATAGGTACGCTTGCCTCAATCATGGTGATAGTTAGTTTCTAGGCTCGATCATTCATTATATAAATATTAAAACTATCAGACACGTTCAATTTATTTGATCGGTTGAAAGGTGCAACAATATTTTTTAAAATTGATCTCAGTTTAGGATATTATCAGCTTCGAGTTAAAGATTCAAATGTTCCGAAAATAACTTTCTGAACCAGGTATAGCCATTACAAACTTTTTGTTAAGCCAATCGAATTAACAAATGCTCTTGTTGTGTTTATGGACTTGATGAACAAAATATTTCGACTGTATTTAGACAAGTTTGTCGTTATTTTGATTGACGACATATCAATTTATTTCAGAGGTGAGACTAATCATGTCTAGCATTTGAGTTTCGTGTTACAAATATTACGCGAGAAAAAAACTATTTGCAAAATTCAATAAATGTGAGTTCTAACTTTGGGAAGTTGGTTTTCTAGGTTATGCGGTATTGGTAGATGGCATAAGAGTGGATTCGAGAAAAATTTCAGCTGTATTGAATTGGAAACCTTTGTGAAATGTCACCGAAATACGAAGTTTTCTAGGTCTGATTAGATATTATCGACATTTTTATTAAATTTTTTTGATGATTGCTTTACCTTTGTCGAAGCTACTCTAAAAAGATGTTAAGTTTGTTTGGAATGATAAATGTCAGCAGATCTTTGATTGGATGAAAGAGATGTTAACTAAAGCTCCTGTGTTAACCCAGTCACAATCCGAAAAAGAATTTGTTATTTATAGTGAAGCTTCCCTTAACGGTTTAGGTTGTGTTTTAACGCAAGAAGGGAAAGTTGTAGCTTATGCTTCTCGATAGTTGAAACCGCACGAGAAAAATTACTCGACACACGATTTGGAACTTGGAGGTATCGTGTTTTCCCTAAAGATATGGCGACATTACCTATACGGAGAAAAATGCCACATTTTCACCCATCATAAAAGCTTGGACTATTTGATGTCTCAAAAAGAACTAAATTTGCGACAACGCCAATGGTTGGAGCTGTTAAAATATTACGATTTGATTATCGACTATCACCCGAGCAAAACTAATGTTGTTGCGGATGCTCTAAGCTGGAAGTCATTATTTACTTTAAAAGCTTTGAATACTTGTTTGGCGCTTGTTGATGATGGTTCGATTTTAGTTGAAATAAAAGTTAAATCAATGTTTCTACGAATGATTTGTAAAGCTCAGAAAAATGATCTTGAATTAGTTGTTAACCAATAGCAGATTGGGAAATTATCAAATTCATAATTTCATATAGGTACCGATGATAGCTTTTACTTTCAAATAGATTGTGTGTTCCAAAGAATTATAAAGTTAAACAAGAGATTTTGCAGGAGGCTCACAGTAATAGTTACTCGATTCACCCTGGTAGTAAGAAAATGTACAATGATTTGAAACAAACATGTTGATGGCCAGGTATGAAACGTGAGATCTTGGAAATTGTATCAAAATGTTTGATTTGTCAATAAGTAGTTAAGCATCAAGTAACTTCAGAGTTATTATTGTAACAACCCGGTTTATACCCTAGTCAGAATAGTGGTTTTGGGACCACAAATTCGATGTCAGAGAAATAATTTAATAGTATTAATGATGTTTATGGCATGTGATAAGGTATGTGTGAAAGTTCTGTGTGAAAATTTTATCGTTTGTGTGCCGATTTGTGAAAAAGGACTTAATTGCATAAAATTCAAAAGCTATCTACTAGTAGATAAAAGTGCTTAAATGTTATGTCTTATTAAATGAGAGGTTCTTATGTTGTTATTAGACCATTGATAGTGGGAATGGTCATAAATGGACATTTATTAAGGTGTTTAAATGGTTTAATAACAAGGTTAAATTTGTAAATTGGTTATTAAGGTATATTAAATAAAACCAAAACCAAAATTATGTGTTATCATCATTCTTATAACCAAATATTAAGAGAAAAAAAAAGAGGAAAATGTGGTTTTAGGGTTCGACCATTGTTGTTCTTGATTAAGGTATGTTTTGAGCTCAATTTTTGATGATTTTTATGTTTTTATGATCGTTGCTTTGAGTACTAGCTAGCTCGTACCTTGATTTTTGGAATTTATGATGATTTTGTGAAGTACCATTGTTGAATAATTGAGTTTTGTAATGTTTGATGATGAAAACTAAGTGTTGATGGTTGATATACATGTTTTGTATAATGATTTTTGGTGAAATTGCCTATTAATGATTAAATTGTGAAAATGAGAAATTAAGGGCTAAAATATGAAATAAATGAAAGTTATGGGCTGCTAGTAGCATGTGATAAATTCGGCTAGCATGGGTTGCTAAGAAATTTATTGAATTTGTGATTTTATGAAAAAAGGACTAAATTAATAAAAATATGGAAATTAGGGGGCTAATGTGTAAAATGCCCTAATTACGTGTTGTGGACTAAATTGAGTGAAAATGTGATTAAATGAGTTGAATTTGATATTATATAAATCAAGAAAAGAGAAATTCGGACCTAGATCGAGGAAAGAAAAAATGCTCGATTGATCGACTAGTACCGTTGTTTCTAAATCCGAGGTAAGTTCCTGTATAATAAGTATTATTTAAACAATTGATAAACCATAATTTATACATATTTTGACCCCATGTTTGGCTTATTTTTGGATGAATTTTCATTAGATTTGATGAATTCGATGCTCCTAATCCTTTAATTTCATGTTTTACACTCAGGAGAGCTTAGGGAGTCGAAAAGAACGATAAACAGGCCAAAAAGGGACAAAATGGGCCTACCTCAGAAATCAACACGGCCTGGACTATAGCACATGGGCAGATCATACGGTCATGTTTGACGAGCAGAATCGAGCATGGCCTAAGCTATCACACATGGACATGTAACACGGGCGTGTCCCTGCCGAACCCAAGTCTAATTCTATTCGGAAAAGACCACTTGTGGACCAAGAAAGGTGTTCCAAAGCCTATATAAACACCCTAGGGGACGACCTAAGAAGACACACAAAGTAGGAAGCAAAAAATACTCGAAGACAACCATCGGGAGCAGCTTGGAAGAAGGATCTCCATTAAGACTGAAGATCTCCTATCAATTTCTCTTGAAGTTTTTGGGTTTTTTTTATGTTTTGTAGTTTTTCTTATTTTAAGATGTTTTCCTCTATCAGTATGAACTAAATCCCTTAAATACCTAAGGGGATGAAACCTAAGATTATTACTATTTGATTTATAAGATAAATACTTGTTCTTATTCTTAATTGTGAATTATTATTCTTGTTTTGATAATTTAGGTTATTGATTCAAGTCGAATGTGCTTATTCCGAGGAGCAAAAGTCCCTGTTTAAGAGTATATCAACACAATTAAGCGGAGTTGAATGCGATCCTAGATATAGGATAACATAAATCTACCGGATTAGAGTCAAATCTAATAAGGGAATCCATAGATCAAGTTAATGCGATAATAAGGGTTTTAATTAGAAAGAAATTTCAATTAATCAACCTAGAGTCAGTTGTTTTTAGTCTTGAAAGAGATATTAACATAAATCAGGGATTTCTACGAATTAAGTCAAGTGAATAAATCATATGAATCAAGAGTAATAAGTGAAGTTTAGGTGGATTCTTCCTTGGGTATTGCCTCTCTCATATAGTTGTCTAAAAAGTATTTTTCCAATTCATTCTCTGTCGTGCTTTTAATTAATTTTAGTTTTAAAAAAATCACTCCAATTTTTAGGCTAGATAATAAGAAGATAGTAATTACTAGTACTCTTGGTCCTTGTGGATACGATATTTTCGGTCTTACCATAACTATACTATTAAACGATAGGTGCGCTTGCCTATATTGTGATCGTAGTTAGTTAGAGACACATCAACAATGTTCATATGTGATGAAATGAATGGAAATGTGATTGTGGAGTTTGATAATGTGAAATGTGAGTTCGAAGATATGTGGCACTAAGTGTGCGTAAATAGAATCGTTATAGTGATGAATGGCACTAAGTACGCAAGATAAAAGATAGCATCGTTTTTATTATTTGGCACTATGTGTGTGATACCGAGACAAATTCAGTTTAATGTGATGGCACTAAGTATGTGAAATTATTATAGCTTCGGCTAATTAATTGGCACTAAGTGTGTGAGTTCATTGAATGTTTAAAAGGATCGAATGAATTATGGCATCGAGCATTGAAGTGGTAAATGTTATAGATAAATACGTGATGGTACATCTATGTAAAGAACCTATGTGGTTGCTGATATTGTTTATGGGTTAGATGGAAGATTATGTGAATGAATGATGAAAAGAGTTGGATTGATTAGCATTATAAATGGTTGTATATGAACCTATAGATAGGTATGAAAGTGAGTAATAGCCATGGATGAGATTGAGTAGTGATGTGAATTGAACTAAGTATTAGTTAATTTTTCTTATTGAATTTGAATTGTTGAGTTAATTGTGTTATATTACGAACTTACTAAGCTTTAAAATTTATTGTGTGAAGTCTTTTCTATTTTACAGTGGTATTTAAAGCTAGCTCGGATCGGGGATCGTCAGCGACTCACTTACACTATCGAACATCTATTTTGGTACTTTTTGAAATTGTATTTGTAACATCCCTCATCCGTGTCCAACTCTGAAATAGGGTTTGAGGCATTACCGTACTTCGACATTCACAAACATTTAAAAATTGGGTTACCAAACTTCGCCCAAAATTAAAACTTTTCAAACACATGCCAATATTCCAAGGATAATGGCCCGATAGTGTGATGCTGCGTCCGACAATCTCCAACCCTGAGCTGACCTGACAAAACTAAAAGAAATGAAAAGGAGGGAGTAAGCTTTACGCTTAGTAAGCTTGCATGAAAATAATAAGCAATGCGATAACATGCTATTTTCATATTCTTTCTAGTTATTCAAATTCAAGTTAAGCTATTTTCTTGATTCAAAGTCATTAAATTATATATATCTGGAGCTACCGAACTCCAAATTAAGATCCGTTAATTTTCCCTGAAACTAGATTCATTTATCTTCTTACCATAAAATTTTAAGAATTTTTTTCATAGTCAATTAGTACAGTTTATTCATTAAAGTTTTCCCTGTTTCACAGTTTGACTATTCTGACCTCTCTTCATGTCAAATCAATTTTCTCCTTGTACAAAATTTAGATAGCCTCGTTATTTAGTTCATTTGAAACTAGACTCATTCAGGATTTCAGGCATATAAATTATATCTCATAAATATTTTTGTATAATTTTTAATAATTTTCGAAGTCAAAATAGGGGATCACGTAATCATTCTAAACCAGTCTCACAGAAATTTAAATATCCCAAAATATGAAATTCTTTTGTTTACACCGTTTCTTTTATGTGAAAATAGACTCATTCATATTTAATTATATATCTTATTAAACCTCTACTTCAATTTTAACCATTTTTAGTGATTTTTTAAAGTCACACAACTGCTGCTGTCCACTACTGTCTTCATGCTAATTTCACTTTTTTCATGATTTTCTTGTATTCACTTTCATTTTTACACATATGCACAAAAACATAGTATAACTTAGCATATAACTATCTTTTGATCATAGTCATATCTCACTCATTTGCATCCTTACAATTGATGCATCATAACCCAAACACTTTATTCAACATATAAATTATACAATAATAATTTCATACACATACCTATATTATTTGTTCATACGATTCTCTACTTAGTTTCATACCTGCACTTCACTTATACAAACAATTTCATATTCACACTTACTCATATAAATGCATCAAACACAATGTTTACTTTCACATTATTATCACATAATTAAATCCTTTTCACATTCAATCACTTTTCATTATATCAATTCAATACCCGTTAAACCATATGAAATACTAAAGGATACACGAAATAAGGCACTGAGTGCCACACTGTAATATAGCCAAAGCTATCACTGTAATGTAGCCAAAGCTACAACTGTATTGTAGCCGAAGCTACCACTATAACACTGGGGTTACCCTCGGGCCTGCTCACACTAGCTGTCAGTTCAAGGTTAATATACAGTGCAGCTCACATAAGCTATCAGGTGTCTGTAGCACATGCACGATCACCCAGTCACTAATATAACACAACGAACCAACACCCGGGGAACACTTTCCGTAACACCCCAAACCCAGCCCATGAGTCCTGACCGGATCTGGTATGTCACGGAGTAAAATGATTTGAAACATTTTGAGTGTCTGGTGAAAACTTGTCAAAATATGGATAAGGTATTAAAACAGGGTTTGATAAAACTCAGTTGAGATTATTTTTATAAACATGGTTGTGTTGATAAACCCTTTGAAAACGTTTGATCATGTAAAATTTTAAAATCGTCAAGGTTATAGTTGACTTGGTGTATTTTGTTACCCGATGGTAACATCTTTGAAAACTCGTAAAAGTTACTTAATTGGAAAGTGTTGCTTTTAACCGATTTACTTAACGTTTGTATGTCATATGTAATATAGCATAAGTAAAATAAAATGACCATGTAAACATCCAAATAAAAATTAGCGGCCTTATTACAACCCAAATTAAAAAAAAAAACTTTAAAGAAAACAAACTTAACTATAATAAATTAAATTCAAATCCAATGAATAAGCATGGCCGCCTCGAGTCCTCTCGGCTCCATCTCGTGATCTACTCATCGCAAAATAATATGGGAAGGGTGAGTCACCAAGACTCAGTGTGTAAATCCCCCACCCGGAAATGCAACTCATAAACAAATCATTAGCAAACATGCAAACATGCAAACCCCACTAACCATCCGTACTCCTTTAACTACCCCGTGTGGTCAAAACCCTTTGGTGGTCAAAACCACCGTGACTAGAGTCACAAATCAAATGATGGGGCCAACCCATCGTGTGGTCAAAACCACTGATGACCATAGGTCACAATTTATCAAGATGTGGTCAAAACCACTGGTGGTACCAAACCACTGGGACTTAGCCACAATTTATCATCGGTGTGGTCAAAACCACTGGTGACCGAAGTCACAATTAATCTAATGGGACCAACTCATCTTGTGGTCAAAACCACTGGTGACAGTCCATAGAAATTATCCCCCCTCCTCTCATCAATCCCACCATAATCATGCTTACATAACAAAATGTCATAATCCCATATATCATGCATTTATGCATAGCATAGCATCCAACAGCATATGATGGCATACAAAATCATATATCATAGATAACGTAATAGGGGACTTACCCGAAATCCAAGCTTAAGCCCACAAACAAATCACTACCACAATGATTAAAAAGGCAACAATAAAGCAACGTTAACTAATAAAGTGCCAAAATTCCTAGATCCCGAAGATCCGATCTACGATGCTAGATCCCTTGACCCTATATTCGGCCAACAACAAGGTTAGTGACATAGGCCTATTCGGTTAAACCAAATAATCTCGAAGGATATGTCGTGCTCGAAATAACACTCACCTTGGTTGCCGATTTGGTTTCCAACCAAACCCCGAAGCCTTTGTTTGCCTTGGCCGATTAGCCCCTAAATCCATGGCACATAATCGGTTATACATAGATACCCAAAGATGGCCTTTAGCCGAATAAGACTAGTCACTTACCAAACTTACTGAAATCCCAAAATTGTCACTTGTCTTGTCAAGATCCCTACCAAAACATTTGTTAGAATTGGCTTGCACACTTATACATAATCAAGGCCTATGGCCGAATGTTACTCACCACATTATCAAATCCCGAAAGCTTCCTTCAATCGGCTAAAGTCCTTCCCTACAATTGGTTTAAACACATTATTATGAATCACAGGCCATTCGGCCATAACCATAGATCCTGAACCAACCAAAGAAAACCATTCGGCCATGTCCACTTACCTCTTACTAACCGGTTGAAGAAGAATCCCGAAGAGAAATTTGTGCTCACTTGCTATTCGGCCAAAGTAGCTCTAATGGAGGAGAAAAGATTTCGACAAAGGAGGGGAGTGGATTCGGCTAGAGAGCAAGAAGGAAATAATGAAAAGGGGTGATAGGGGTTGAAGAATTTTGGCACTTGTGGACTAGAGAGGGTTCGGCCAAAAGAAATTAAGAGGAAAAGAAAAGAAAACTTGATGAATTTCAGCACCTCCTTGCTTTATCAAAACCGAATGTGGATGGCCCTAATGAGTCCTTCATTCGGCCAACTCTCACCCTTTGTGATAAATTTTATCACTTCATCAAATAAAATAAAGAAAAAAAATGTTTATCCCTATCCCTCCAAAGTCTCCATTTGCCGTCCAACACCTCCCTCCATGGCGCCATTTTGCAAAAAAAATAAAGAAAACCCCTATGATATTGCCGTGATTGAACTTGAGTCCTTCTCCCCCTTGCTTGGGCAACATTCACCAAGGCCCCAAGCCACTTTACCAAATTGACTTTCATGCCCAAACTCACCCACAAAAATCTTTTAAAGCCTTCTAACTTGGCCCTTTCCTTTAACGCCAAAAAGCCCAAAAAATAAAACACATCCCCCTTGTAACTCCCAAGACTCGAACCTCTTCCCTTGAAACACCCTTTGATGCACCAATCCAATCACGCCAATCAAATCCTTGTGTCCAACTTCTCACAAAATTTTCTCTTAACCCCTTTCTCACCTAGCTCCTTCCTCTCAAGCACTAAAAATAAATTTTTAGCCCTAAGTCAGACCTAGCTCGGGGTTATGACTAGACCCTAAAACATGCCTAGCAATCATATGATTCATTTCTTCAAGCACACACATGAGAAAATAATAAATTAAAAACAACCCCTAATTTAGGATGTTACAGTTCTACCCCCTTAAAAAGAATTTCGTCCTCAAAATTACCTGGATCAGAAGAGTTGGGGGTGTTGCTTCCGCATCACATCCTCGGGTTCCCATGTGGCCTCCTCCGTACCATGGTTTTGCCATAACACCTTCACCAAAGGCACGGACTTCCTTTGCAGAACTTTGACATCTCGATCCAAGATTTGTACTGGCTCCTCCTCGAATGACAAGTCCGGGTTAACCTCAATTTTTGCGACCGGCACTACGTGTGATGGATTCGATCGATAGCGCCTCAGCATTGAAACATGGAAGACATCATGGATCTGGCTCAATTCTGCCGGCAACTCAAGCTGGTAAGCTACCGATCCCACGCGTTTCAACACTATATGCGGTCCGATGAATCTAGGGCTTAGCTTGCCCTTGGCCAAACCTCAAGACCTTCTTCCAAGGTGATACCTTCAAGAAGACCTTATCACCTTCGCATATTCAACCTCTCTGCGCTTAAGATCGGCGAGGATTTACGCTGTCGATGCCTCCTTAAGACGATCCTGGATTACTCTAACCTTATCCTCCGTCTCCGCTACTAACTCTAGACCCAACATCCGACGCTCTCCTAGTTCTATCCAACATGTAGGAGTACGGCATTTCTGACCATACAGCACCTCATGCGGTGCCATCTGAATACTCGCTTGATAACTATTGTTATAAGCAAACTCAGCCAAAGGTAGGTACTCCTCCCAACTACCACGAAAGTCCAAAACACAGCCCCTTAACATATCTTCCAATATTTGGATTACCCTCTCAGATTGTCCATCAGATTGTGGGTGAAAAGCCGTGCTAAAATTCAACTTCGTGCCTAACTCCTGATGTAAAGCCTTCCAAAATATCGACGTGAACCGGGGATCCTGATCTGAGATAATGGACACCGGTACTCCATGCAACCGCACTATCTCTGCTATATACAGCTTGGCTAACCTTTGAAGCGAGTAGTCAACCTTTATTGGTATGAAATGGGCCGACTTAGTCAACCGGTCTACTATCACCCAAACAGCATCTTTCTTACTGGGCGTAAGGGGAAGCCCACTTACGAAATCCATAGTAATCTCCTCCCACTTCCACTGTGGGATCCTTACGGTTACAACACCACGATGGCAATTGATGCTCACCTTAACTTGTCGGCATGTCGACACTTGCCCACTAACTCGGTTACCTCCGCTAAGACTCGGCCACCAAAAGCGCTCCCTTAAATCCCGATACATCTTGTCGCTTCCGGGTGTATAGCGACGGATGCTATGAGCTTCCCTAAGGATTATTGCCTCAACTCATCATCCTTAGGCATGCATACTCTCCCGAAAGTACAACACTCCATCATTGCCCAAGTTGAAACCTTGACCTCACCATTCTGTACTTGCAACCTCCGAGTATTCAAAGCTTCATTAGTCATCTATCTTTCTTTGACATCATTAATCCAAGATGGCTTCACTAGCCATTCTACCAAAAGGCTCCCATCCTCATAGAGACTTAGATGAGCAAACATTGCTCGCAAATCTGCTGCCACCTTTCGGCTCAATGCATCAGCTACCACATTAGCCTTTCCCGGATGGTATTTGATCGAGCAGTCGTAGTCCTTCAACAACTCAATCCACCTCCGCTACCTCAGATTTAAATCTTTTTGAGTTAAGAGGTACTTCAGACTTTTGTGATCCGTGTACACTACCGACTTCTCCCCGTATAGATAGTGCCTCCAAATCTTCAAGGCGAACACCACAGCAGCCAATTCCAAATCATGTGTCGGATAGTTAACTTCGTGAGGCCTTAACTGTCGTGATGCATAAGCGACCACCTTACCTTCTTGCATCAGCACACACCCTAAACCAGTATGCGATGCATCACAATACACAGTGAATTCCTTTCCTGCCTCTGGCTGAATCAAGACTGGTGCTTCCGTCAAGATCCTCTTCAGCTTATTGAAACTCTCTTGCTGCTTCTTAGACCACACAAATGGAACCCTTTTCTCAATAGCTTAGTCAACGGTGCTGCGATTAAGGAGAAATTTTCCACAAATCTCCTATAGTATCCTGCCAACCCCAGAAAACTCAAATTTCCATAATCGACTTTGGTGGCTTCCACTCCAATACCGCCTCAATCTTACGGGGATCCACCCTGATTCCCTCAGCTGAAACTACATGCCCTAGAAAAGTTACCTCCTTGAGCCAGAACTCACATTTGCTGAATTTGGCATACAACTGCTTCTCCCTTAGAACTTGCAGAACCACATGAAGATGTGCGTCATGCTCCTCTTTCGACTTCGAGTACACCAAAATGTCATCTATGAAGACCATGACGAACCGATCCAGATAGGGTTGGAAAACCAGGTTCATCATGTCCATAAACGCTGCCGGTGCATTTGTCAAACCAAAAGGCATTACCAAAAACTCGTAGTGCCCATACCGAGTACAGAATGCCGTCTTATGGACATCAGCCTCCTTCACCTTAAGTTGATGGTACCCTGACCTAAGGTCAATCTTAGAGAACACCGATGCTCCTTTGAGTTGATCGAATGATCGTCAATCTTGGGCAAAGGATACCGGTTTTTATTGTTAACTTGTTCACCGTAGATAGTCTATACACATCCTCATTGTCCCATCCTTCTTCTTGAAAAAAAGCTTTGGAGCTCCCCAAGGCGATACACTTGGTCGGATGAACCCTCTATCCAACAATTCTGAATGCACCTTCAACTCTACCAATTCTTTGGCGCCATTCGATCACGAGCTATAGATCTTGGCGCGGTTCCGAATAACAGATCTATACCAAATTCAACCTCACGGTCCGGAGGTAGACCGGGAAGTTTCTCCGAAACACATTAACATAGTCCCTTACGGTCCGAACATCTCTCACAGCAACATCCTTAGCTTCCACAGCACAGACATGCACCACATAAGCTTCACAACCCTTCCTCACCATCTTTTCTGCCTTCAACACGAAACCATATTTGATAAGTAATCCCTCCTTTTACCTATCATCACCACCTCATCACCTTCCATGGTCTTTATTACCATGCGCTTAGCTGCGCAATCCAGGCTAGCCTGATACTTTACTAGCCAATCCATCCCAAGGATTAGTTCAAACTCCCGAAATGATAGTTCCATCAAGTTGGCCAAGAACACGACCCCTTGGAGTTCTAGGGGTACGTTCCTATAGAGTTTACTTACTTCTACAGAGTGACCTAGAGGGCTTAACACGTTATCTTCTAGAAGTAAGTAAGTCTAAATGCATAGTCTAACTACGCTAGTTTAATGTATGAGTGGGTTGAGCCAATGTCAATCAAAGTACTATAGGGTACACCAAAGATTAAGAACATACCGATTATGACGTCCGATGCATCGCCCTCCTCTTGACGCCTCACGGCATAGACCAAACCAGGTTGCCTAGCCTCAGTACCACTGGTACCTCCCCTCGATGCCCCACGCCCTCTGCCAGCACCATTACCTTCTCTTCCTACACCACGACCTCTCTGTGGCTGTTGGTTATTCCTCCTATTCGGTGCACGTTCTTGACCCTCTGATCTCAGCCTAGCTGCCTTTTTAGACAATCTCTAACTCGATGTTCCATGGACCCATATTCGAAACATCCGCGATTACCATTCCAACACTCCCCCGTGTGATACTTCCCACACCGAGCACAACGTGGCGGCCATTGAGAATTGGCAGCAGCAGTAGGCCTAGTAGCCTGATCTGACCCACCAAACCTCATCCTCTTCTGCTGATTACCAGAAAACTTTGAAGATCGGAGCTCCTCTTATTCCAACTCCTATCCTGGTTCCGTCTAGCCGACTGTCTTACCCCTTTAGCAACCTTAGACTTCTCCACTAGGACAGCGGACTCTTTTTCCTGTTGTGGAGCTATCATCATCATCAGCTCATCTCTCAGCCCATCCTCGAATCTAACACAGCGTTTATGCTCGGCACCCACAATACCACGAGCATACCTACTCAACCGGAGAAATTTAGCCTCATACTCCGCTACTGTCCTATTACCCTGAACCAGGTTCAAGAAAGCCTTTCGCTGCGCATCAACGTAACTGGTTCCGATGTATTTCTTTTGATAGGTAGCCTTAAAGAATTCCCACGTGAGATCCTCTGCCATTGCTCCATCTCTTACAGTGAGCCACCACTAATATGACTCATCCCGAAGCAGAGAGATGATACCCTTCAACTTCTCCTCAGCTATGAAATCCAGATCACCCATGATCCTCTCAGTAGATTCTAACCAATATTCTGCCGCACTGGGTGCCACTCCAGAAACTCCTCTAAACACCTCCGCTCCGTTAGCCCGGAGTCATTTAACCATGAATTTACGGGCTCCTGCACCCGCGCCTGCCTCGACAATTAGTTCCAATACTCGTAATATAGCTTGAGATACTACATCATTACCACCATCTGATCTTGAAATTCAGTTTCTGCCGCCGGTAGATCCGGCATCTCATTTCCAGACCCATGACCAGACCCTGCTAGCTCCGACAAGGTCATCTTACCTCTACCGCGACCATACGGCCGACGTCCACGACCTCTTGTACTCATTATTCTTGTTTGCGTTTATCTGTTTAAGAGTTTTATGCATTAGTACCTTGTTTCACTTGATTATCCGCGAAGAAATTTTATGATAGGAGTTTTATGAGTGGTTCTTTCGTATTCATACACACACAGTCTTTCTATTCATTCATTCAAAGAGACGTTGTAGTTTTCATTGTGATTGTTTTCCACTACCGGGGTATTTTCGTAATTTGTCCTATGGGGTATTTTGTAATTTTTCAAAATAAAAGTTCTAGGATGATTTTGTCAAAAGTATTTTGGAACTCTTAAATTCTGGGTATTTTGAAAAATTTTGAAATTCGGGGGTATTTCGGTAATTTTGGACCTCAGGGGTATTTCGATAATTTTTCACAAATTAGGGTGAATTTGTAAAATTTAATAAATCAGGGATATTTCAAAAGTTGTAAAACTTTGAGGGTTCTTTTTGAGAATTTTATTTTCCAAGTTGATAGTGTTGCAAAATTTTGAAAATCAGGGTCATTTGGTAATTTTGGTAGGTTAGGGGCAATTTTGTAATTTTACCACTAGGGGTATTTTAGTAATTTTCCATAAAAAGATTTCCAAAATTTGGTTCTAATGGATTTCAAAAAGAAGGATATTTTGAAAATTTTCTATTTGGAAATTTTTCATACGGAGGGTATTTTGGTAATTTACAGGCCAGGGGTATTTTGGTCATTTTTTTTTTTTTTTTCCTTTTTTAGTCAAAGTTTTAAAGCCAAGGTTTTAATTACTTCAAAACAAAACGTCTAGTCCCTTTCGGGTTTTAATTATCAAGTTTAGCCTGTGAGTGTGTCGTCTCAGCTAGGATGAACCGTCACTACGCACCAGGTAGGATTCAAGTGAGTAGGAGGTGAGTCACTAGGACTGCTTAAATACCAAGCTCCCACTGAATCCAATCCTAGACATGCGTCTAACGATTGCCACATCCCTTGCTCAGTGACAACTCACAGAGTTGTTTAGGGAATTATTAAGTCTTATGTATTGTTCGTTGGGGTAGGCTAACCCTAGGGTTCAACAATTTCTATTCTAATATTCTACGTTCAGCATTTACACTTCTACCCCTATCAAATATTCATAAAAATAGATAGAAGTACTTACCTGGGTGAATTGGTGCCGGAGACTCGGTGTCATGCTGTTCAAGCCAAAAACAGTTTCCCAAAACATTCCAATAAGGCCTAATAACAAAAACAAAACATTTTGGGCCTTGGGCCCCCACAGTCGAGTTTTGAACCGGGCTCTGATACCAAAAATGTAACACCCCAAACCCGGCCCATGAGTCCTGACCGGATCTGGTATGTCATGGAGTAAAATGATTTGAAACATTTTGAGTGTCTGGTGAAAACTTGTCAAAATATGGCTAAGGTATTAAAACAGGGTTTGATAAAACTCAGTTGGGATTATTTTTATAAACATGGTTGTGTTGATAAACCCTTTGAAAACGTTTGATCATGTAAAATTTTAAAATCGTCAAGGTTATAGTTGACTTGGTGTATTTTGTTACCCGATGGTAACATCTTTGAAAACTCGTAAAAGTTACTTAATTGGAAAGTGTTGCTTTTAACCGATTTACTTAACGTTTTTATGTCATATGTAATATAGCATAAGTAAAATAAAATGACCATGTAAACATCCAAATAAAAATTAGCGGCCTTATTACAACCCAAATTAAAAAAAAACTTTAAAGAAAACAAACTTAACTATAATAAATTGAATTCAAATCCAACGAATAAGCATGGCCGCCTCGAGTCCTCTCCGGCTCCATCTCCGCGATCTACTCATCTGCAAAATAATATGGGAAGGGGTGAGTCACCAAGACTCAGTGTGTAAATCCCCCACCCGAAAATGCAACTCATACACAAATCATTAGCAAACATGCAAACATGCAAACCCCACTAACCATCCGTACTCTTTTAACTACCCCGCGTGGTCAAAACCACTGGTGGTCAAAACCATTGGTGACTAGAGTAACAAATCAAATGATGGGGCCAACCCATCATGTGGTCAAAACCACTGATGACCATAGGTCACAATTTATCAAGATGTGGTCAAAACCATTGGTGGTACCAAACCACGGGACTTAGTCACAATTTATCATCGGTGTGGTCAAAACCCTTTGGTGATCGAAGTCACAATTAATCTGATGGGGCCAACCCATCTTGTGGTCAAAACCACTGGTGACAGTCCATAGAAATTATCCCCCCTCCTCTCATCAATCCCACCATCATCATGCTTACATAACAAAATGTCATAATCCTATATATCATGCATTTATGCATAGCATAGCATCCAACAGCATATGATGGCATACAAAATCATATATCATAGATCACGTAATAGGGGACTTACCCGGAATCCAAGCTTAAGCCCACAAACAAATCACTACCACAATGATTAAAAAGGCAACAATAAAGCAACGTTAACTAATAAAGTGTGTAAAGAGTTTTACACACCTGTTACTACCGAAATTCCTAGATCCCGAAGATCCGATCTACGATGTTAGATCCCTTGACCCTATATTCGGCCAACAACAAGGTTAGTGACATAGGCCTATTCGGCTAAACCAAATAATCCCGAAGGATATGTCGTGCTCGAAATAACACTCACCTTGGTTGCCGATTTGGTTTCCAACCAAATCCCGAAGCCTTTGTTTGCCTTGGCCGATTAGCCCCTAAATCCATGGCACATAATCGGTTATACATAGATACCCAAAGTTGGCCTTTAGCCGAATAAGACTATTCACTTACCAAACTTACCGAAATCCCAAAATTGTCACTTGTCTTGTCAAGATCCCTACCAAAACATTTGTTAGAATTAGCTTGCACACTTATACATAATCAAGGCCTATGGCGAATGTTACTCACCACTTTATCAAATCCGGAAAGCTTCCTTCAATCGGCTAAAGTCCTTCCCTACAATTGGTTTAAACACATTATTATGAATCACAGGCCATTCAGCCATAACCATAGATCTTGAACCAACCAAAGAAAACCATTCGGCCATGTCCACTTACCTCTTACTAACCGGTTGAAGAAGAATCCCGAAGAGAAACTTGTGCTCACTTGCTATTCGGCCAAAGTAGCTCTAATGGAGGAGAAAAGATTTCGGCAAAGGAGGGGAGTGGATTCGGCTAGAAAGCAAGAAGGAAATAATGAAAAGGGGTGATAGGGGTTGAAGAATTTTGGCACTTGTGGACTAGAGAGGGTTCAGCCAAAAGAAATCAAGAGGAAATGAAAAGAAAACTTGATGACTTTCGGCACCTCCTTGATTTATCAAAACCGAACGTGGATGGCCCTAATGAGTCCTTCATTCGGCCAACTCTCATCCTTTGTGATAAATTTTATCACTTCATCAAATAAAATAAAGAAAAAAGATGTTTATCCCTATCCCTCCAAAGTCCCCATTTGCCGTCAACACCTCCCTCTCCATGGCGCCATTTTGCAAAAAAAAAAATAAAGAAAACCCCTATGCTATTGCCATGACTTGAACTTGAGTCCTTCTCCCCCTTGCTTGGGCGACATTCACCAAGTCCCCAAGCCACTTTACCAAATTGACTTTCATGCCCAAACTTACCCACAAAAATCTTTTAAAGCCTTCTAACTTGGCCCCTTCCCTTTAACGCCAAAAAGCCCAAAAAATAAAACACATCCCTCTTGTAACTCCCAAGACTCGAACCTCTTCCCTTGAAACACCCTTTGACGCACCAAGCCAATCACGACAATCAAATCCTTGTGTCCAACTTCTCACAAAATTTTCTCTTAACCCCTTTCTCACCTAGCTCCTTCCTCTCAAGCACTAAAAATAAATTTTTAGCCCTAAGTCAGACCTAGCTCGGGGTTATGACTAGACCCTAAAACATGCCTAGCAATCATAGGATTCATTTCTTCAAGCACACACATGGGAAAATAATTAAATTACAAACAACCCCTAATTTAGGATGTTACACTTTCACATTGATAACACTGAAATTTCTAGTGACATGTCACTTGTATCCTAATCGTTTCCTAAGGTTCAATCGGGACATTTTCACACTTATTAACACTTAGTCAATATTCACTTAATCACTTGTCTCATGATAACACTAATTCACAATTGCTCATAACATTCATAATCATAGAAGTCACATTTAAGTACAATATTTCAATGCATTTCCATGTACCATAGACATATTTTAAATAAATTTATAAACTTGGCACATTAAACATTTAATTCAACATAATTCAATTAATTCACTAATTTAGCTTTCAAATATAAATTACAACATTATTGCATTATTATTAACACAAAAACTTACTTATCGAAATCTCATCAGGTATAACCGTGTATCAACTCACACAACCCATGTAATATTAATTTAACATTCAATTCATGTAACATTAATTTTCCATTCAATTTCACATGGCACAACAAACATCACATTTTCCATACCATACATACCATCCATCAACTTCTTCTAAACATATTAAATCATACAATTTATGCCATATCAATAGAGAATTACAATTCAAGTATGCTATTTCATTATTATTAACACACGAACGTACCTCGGATCCAGAAACGGCAATTTACCAACTTTCCTGATTTTCGATTTTCCTCCCATTCTAGGTTCAAATCTCATTTTCGGGTCTAAAACATCACATTTCACTTATTTAATTAATGTATTACTCAAAACAGTCCCTAACTCAAACTTTGGAAAAATTACAATTTTGCCCTTAAACTTTTCAAAAATTACACTTTTACCCCTAGGTTCGTAAATTAAAATTTATTCCTTTTTCTTTTGTTTTATGACATGCTGAACATTTTTCCCTTCTATGGCAACATCAAATTCTTACTCTAACATGTACTTACATTAGGTATTTTTGCCGATTATGTCATTTTACTCGTTTTCACTTAAAATCGCTTAGTAAAAGTTGTTTAACATAATTCTAAGATTCATATTATACCATAAAACATCAAAATAAGCACATATTCACCTATGGGTATTTTTCCAAATATGAACCTTAGGTTAGATTATTACTAGAATAAGCTAAATCAAGTTATCGGGACTCCAAAAACGTAAAGAACATTAAAAACAGGGCTTGGAATCACTTACTATGGAGCTTGGAAGCCTGAAACAAACCCTAGCTATGGAGAACCCTTTTAATTTCGTCCTAATGAAGAAGATGGACATATTTGACATTTAAATTTTGTTTTTAATTCATTTAATTCACTAAATTACCAAAATACCCTTAAAAATCTTTTGAAACATACCCATCCATATCCATTTTTGTCAACCAACTTAACCAATGGTCTAATTATCATTTAAGGACCACCAATTTTAAAATTTCATAACAATTGGACACCTCTAACATGTAGAACTCAACTTTTGCACTTTTTACAATTTAGTCCTTTTGATTAAATTGAGTGCCCAAACGTCAAAATTTTCGAATGAGATTTTCACAAAATCATTCCGTGAAATTATAGAACATAAAAATATAAATAAAATAAATTTATCAACATCGAATTTGTGGTCCTAAAACCACTATTCCGTTTAGGCCTTATTTCGGGATGTTACATTTCTCCCCCTTGGGGATTTTCGTCCCCGAAAATCTTAACAAAATGAGGTTTAATATATTTCTCATAATTTCTAGCATCACTAAATAACCTTTTTCAAGACGATATTTTCAGAAATACTCTGTCATCGATCCGAATCCTTAATAGAACTCAGTGAATTCAATCAAACAAAGAATCGATATATATTGAAATTATTATGCTAATTCCATCAAACGTTCGAAAACAACCCACTAGCATTTCTCTTAGCTCCCCACAGATTAATCGATGATCACTCACAATCTTTTAATAGCTTAATTCATCACCACTATCTTAAACTCAAATTTTGCTATGCCATCAGATATATTAAACTTTCAAAACCAGGAAACATATGACAATCCTCGTTAAACAAACAGTGTCATCAAAATTTTCAATACAGACATAATAATAACCATCTCTAAATTACTAAATTACCAAAATGCCCCTTAAAAAATCTTTTGAAACATACCCATCCATATCCATTTTTGTCAACCAACTTAACCAATGGTCTAATTATCATTTAAGGAACCAATTTTAAAATTTCATAACAATTGGACACCTCTAACATTTAGAACTCAACTTTTGCACTTTTTACAATTTAGTCCTTTTGATTAAATTGAGTGCCCAAACGTCAAAATTTTCGAATGAGATTTTCACAAAATCATTCCGTGAAATTATAGAACATAAAAATATAAATAAAATAAATTTATCAACATCAAATTTGTGGTCCTAAAACCACTATTCCGTTTAGGCTTTATTTCGGGATGTTACATTTCTCCCCTTGGGATTTTCGTCCCGAAAATCTTAACAAAATGAGGTTTAATATATTTCTCATAATTTCCAAAGCATCACTAAATAACCTTTTTCAAGGCGATATTTTCGAAATACTCATCATCGATCCGAATCCTTAATAGAACTCAGTGAATTCAATCAAACAAAGAATCGATACATGTTGAAATTATTATGCTAATTCCATCAAACGTTCGAAAACAACCCACTAGCATTTCTCTTAGCTCCCCACAGATTAATCGATGATCACTCACAATCTTTTAATAGCTTAATTCATCACCACTGTCTTAAACTCAAATTTTGCTATGCCATCAGATATATTAAACTTTCAAAACTAGGAAACATAAGACAATCCTCGTTAAACAAACAGTGTCATCAAATTTTTCAATACAGACATAATAATAACCATATCTAAATTACTAAATTACCAAAATGCCCCTTAAAAAATCTTTTGAAACATACCCATCCATATCCATTTTTGTCAATCAACTTAACCAATGGTCTAATTATCATTTAAGGACCACCAATTTTAAAATTTCATAACAATTGGACACCTCTAACATGTAGAACTCAACTTTTACACTTTTTACAATTTAGTCCTTTTGATTAAATTGAGTGCCCAAACGTCAAAATTTTGAATGAGATTTTCACAAAATCATTCCGTGAAATTATAGAACATAAAATATAAATAAAATAAATTTATCAACATCGAATTTGTGGTCCTAAAACCACTATTCCGTTTAGGCCTTATTTCGGGATGTTACATTTCTCCCCCTTGGGGATTTTCGTCCTCGAAAATCTTAACAAAATGAGGTTTAATATATTTCTCATAATTTCCAGCATCACTAAATAACCTTTTTCAAGACGATATTTTCAGAAATACTCTGTCATCGATCCGAATCCTTAATAGAACTCAGTGAATTCAATCAAACAAAGAATCGATACATATTGAAATTATTATGCTAATTCCATCAAACGTTCAAAAACAACCCACTAGCATTTCTCTTAGCTCCCCACAGATTAATCGATGATCACTCACAATCTTTTAATAGCTTAATTCATCACCACTGTCTTAAACTCAAATTTTTCTATGCCATCAGAGATATTAAACTTTCAAAACTAGGAAACATATGACAATCCTCGTTAAACAAATAGTGTCATCAAATTTTTCAATACAGACATAATAATAACCATCTCTAAATTAGTAACCGAACGGCTCTTTTTAATGTAATATTAACTGTCTGAAAACATGAACCATTACTTTACATTCTAGAGAATATACACATTAAAATCCGTTCACTGGTGCGTCACTAAAAAATCATAATTCCATTGTGTTCCAAAGTCGATTATAACAGAGATAAAACATATTCTATACAGATAAAAATAGAAAAATAACCAAAAGAAATAGTAGAATCATTTCATATAAGTTCATTATCAATTCTTATCTCAGACGTAATGGAATTGAAATTCAATAAAAGATAGTGGAATACCAATCATAGATCAATCAAACTGACGATTCTTTATTCAGAAAACAAGCAATCATAATTGTCTCTGAAAAGATAAGAACACATAAAATGCCCAAAAGAGATAGTCATAAAATGGTCAACTATGACTTTCATATTTTAACACCTTCACATGTCAAACATCATTCTTCTGACTAATTCTACCCTCACTAATTTCCACATTATTTCTTTCACTAAAGAAAATCAGTTCAGAAAAAATTCAGTTAATACTTCCTTTCAGTATCTTATCTGAATAAGTCGATTTATCAAAGTTAAAATTTCCACTAATTATGATATTGTATAAACTAAATAATTCTTGAGTCAATATGATATTTCTCTAATTCTGTCCTTCATTTGTCAACCATCCTCAGTCTTTGATAATATCCATAGTTATTCTATAACTGAACTCTTTGATTCCACACTTAAGAACTTAATCAACATGATTCTCATGAATTTTCGTTATAAACACCTTATCGGTAAGGGGGTGAGGTCGTACAGCCTTTAACTCGATTCTCACACACACATATATATATACATATGACACATATTTCATTATACACATATGTCATTATAACTATACTACACACTTTGAACAATTTATCATTCATATTTGCCTGACATAAAATTTTCAATTATCTCATTCAAACAAGTGTAGTCATTCATACATTCTACAAAATTTGAATAACTTACTTATCACATTCACTAATAAATTTTTGTCAAGCATGCTACAGTATGTGAAGGTCAAAAAAATATGAATAAGCATATTACTGTCTAAACTTTCACTTCACACATTATCACATATACACATTACAAATTCTTACTAATACTTCTCCAAGTTTAACTCATCACAGTTACACTTTATTCAAATACTTCAGTATCACTATCAAATGGTCAGATATAGCTCGGTTGGAGAGTACTAATCTTTTAATAAGATTATCCTCAATCACGTCGGAAGGTATCACACTATCACTAATTGGTGGCATGTATAACTAGACGCTCACACTTGCTATGCTAGTCTGAGAACCGACTAAACCATAGCTCTGATACCACTAAATGTAACATCCCTCACCCGTGTCTAACTCTTAAACAGGGTTTGAGGCATTACCATACTTCAACATTCACAATCATTTAAAAATTGGGTTACCAAACTTCGCCCAAAATTAAAACTTTTCAAACACATGCCAATATTCCAAGGATACTGGCCCGATAGTGTGATGCTGCCTCTGACGATCTCCAACCCTGAGTTGACCTAACAAAACTAAAAGAAATGGAAAGGAGGGAGTAAGCTTTACACTTAGTAAGCTCGCATGAAAATAATAAGCAATGCAATAACATGCTATTTTCATATTCTTCCTAGTTATTCAAATTCAAGTTAAGTTGTTTTCTTGAGTCATAGTCATTAAATTATTTATATCTGGAGCTATGGAACTCCAAATTAAGATCCATTAATTTTTCTTGAAAATAAACCCATTTATCTTCTTACCATAAAATTTTCAGAATTTTTGTCTTAGTCAATTAGTACATTTTTTTCATTAAAGTTTTCCCTGTTTCACAGTTTGACTATTCTGACCTCTCTTAACTTCAAATCAATTTTCTCCTTGTACAGAATTTATATGGCCTTCTTATTTAGTTCATTTGAAACTAGACTCATTCATAATTTCAGGAATATAAATTATATCTCATAATTATTTTGATACAATTTTAATAATTTTTCCAAGGAAGAATGGGGATCACGTAATCATTCTGAACTAGTCTCACATAAATTTAAATATCTCAAAATATGAAATTCTTTTGTTTACACCGTTTCTTTTATGTGAAAATAGACTCATTCAGATTTAATTTCATATCTTATTAAACCTTTAATTCAATTTTCACCTTTTTTAGTGATTTTTCAAAGTCACACATCTGCTGCTGTCCAGTATTATCTTCATGCTAATTTCACTTTTTTCATGATTTTCTTGTTTTCACTTTCATTTTTACACATATGCACAAAAACATAGTATAACTTAACATATAACTATCATTTGATCATAGGCACATCTCACTCATTTGCATCCTTACAATTGATGCATCATAACCTAAACTCTTTAGTCAACATATAAATCATACAATAATAATTTCATACACATACCTGTATTATTTGTTCATACGATTCTCTACTTAGTTTCATACCTACACTTCACTTATACAAAAAATTTCATATTCACACTTACTCATATAAATGCATCAAACACAATGTTCACTTTCACATTATTATCACATAATTAAATCCTTTTCACATTCAATCACTTTTCATTATATCAATTCAATACCCGTTGAACCATACGGAATACTAAAGGATACGCGAAATAATGCACTGAGTGCCACACTATAATATAGTAGAAGCTATCACTGTAATGTAGCCGGCTACCATCGTAACACTGGGTTACCTTGTAACACTGGGTTACCCTTGGGCTGCACACAAGTCGTGCATTCAAGGTTAATATATAGTGTAGCTCACACAAGCTGTCAGGTGTCTGCAACACATGCACGATCACCCAGCCACTGATCTAACACAATGAACCAGCACCCGGGGAACACTTTCACACTGATAACATTGAAATTCCTAGTGACATGTCACTTGTATCCTAATCGTTTCCTGAGGTTCAATCGGGACATTTTCACACTTATTAACACTTAGTCAATATTCACTTAATCACTTGTCTAATGACAACACTAATTCACAATTGCTCATAACATTCATAATCATAGAAGTCATATTTAAATACAATATTTCAATGCATTTCCATGTACCATAGACATATTTTAAATAAATTTATAAACTTGGCACATTAAACATTTAATTCAACATAATTCAATTAATTCACTAATTTAGCTTTCAAATATAAATTACAACATTATTGCATTATTATTAACACACCAACTTGCTTATTGAAATCTCATCAGGTATAACCGTGTAGCAACTCACACAACCCATGTAATATTAATTTAACATTCAATTCATGTAACATTAATTTTCCATTCAATTTCACATGGCACAACAAACATCACATTTTCCATACCATACATATCATCCATCAACTTCTCCTAAACATATTAAATCATACAATTTATGCCATATCAATAGAGAATTACAATTCAAGTATGCTATTGCATTATTATTAACACATGAACTTACCTCGGATCCCGAAATGACAATTTACCAACTTTCTCGATTTTCAATTTTCCTCCCGTTCTAGGTTTAAATCTCATTTTTTGGGGTCCAAAACATCACATTTCACTTATCTAATTAATTTATTACTCAAAACAGTCCCTAACTCAAACTTTGGAAAAATTACTATTTTGCCCCTAAACTTTTCAAAAATTACAACTTTTACCCTTAGGCTCGTAAATTAAAATTTATTCCTTTTTCTTTTGTTTTATGACATGTTGAAAATTTTTCCCTTCTATGTAAACATCAAATTCTCACTCTAACATGTACTTATGAACATTAGGTATTTTTACCGATTATGTCGTTTTACTCATTTTCACTTAAAATCGCTTAGTAAAAGTTGTATAACATAATTCTAAGCTTCATATTCTGCCATAAAACATCAAAATAAACACATTTCACCTATGGGAATTTTTCCAAATATGAACCCTAGGTTAAATTATTACTAGAATAAGCTAAATCAAGTTATTTGGACTCCAAAAACGTAAAGAACATTAAAAACGGGGCTTGGGATCACTTACTATGGAGCTTGGAAGCTTGAAACAAACCCTAGCTATGGAGAACCCTTGTAATTTCGTCCTAATGAAGAATATGGACTTATTTGGCATTTAAATTTTGTTTTTAATTCATTAATTCACTAAATTACCAAAATGCCCCTTAAAAAATCTATTGAAACATACCCATCCATATCCATTTTTGTCCACCAACTTAAACAATGGTCTAATTATCATTTAAGGACCACCAATTTAAAATTTCATAACAATTGGACACCTCTAACATGTAGAACTAAACTTTTGCACTTTTTACAATTTAGTCCTTTTGACAAAATTGAGTGCCCAAACGTCAAAATTTTCGAATGAGATTTTCACAAAATCATTCCGTGAAATTATAAAACATAAAAATATAAATAAAATAAATTTATCAACATCATATTTGTGGTCCTGAAACCACTATTCCGTTTAGACCTTATTTCGGGATGTTACAGTATTTATGGTATATGGTATGTATAGGCTAGTGAGGTTGTGGAATGTTTTGAGATGTATAAATCTTGCCAAATGATATGGCTTCAAAATGGATGAGACTTTGGATTGATTTTGGTGAATATATTTTATGTTTAAAATGGTTTGAAATGATATGTGAATCATTTGCCTTTGGTATGGAATTGGTTCATAAAATGGACATGTTTTGAGTTGGAATTGCATATGGAAATGAATGAGGATATTGTGGTATAAATTGTGTATGTTTTCATAGAATTTTAACCAGTAATTGGGCATGAATTGAGTATAGAGTAATGATTGTAGAATGACCAAAAATGGATGGCAAGTTGGCCTTGTAAATGGCCTATAATTGCCCACACGGTTGAGTACATGAGCGTGTGTCTTGACCGTGTCCTTCAATGTCCCAATTCAAAGCAAGTCAGACTTGTACACGAGCGTGTGACAAGCCGTGTGATTCAAGTTAGTGTTGCACATGGGCCAGACACACGGGCGTGTGACAGTCGGTGACCCAAGTCAGTGTTGCACACGGGGTAAGACATGTTCTAAGGCATGGCCGTGTGAGGTACACGGTCTAGCCACACTGGTGTGTGCTCTGTTTTAAAAGAAAAATTTTCTAAGTTCCAAAAAGATTTCGTATGAGATCGGTTTAGTCCCGAACCTTCTTTAAAGCATATTTAAGGTCTTGTAGACCTTCTAAAGGGACTTTGTGTTATTGATTAACTATGATATGCTGATGTGTGAGAAATAATTTTTTAAATGTTATGATTCAACCGGTAATGCCTCGTAACCCTAGTTCGGTGATGGATACGGGTTAGAGGTGTTACATTTTATTGGTATCAGAGCTACGGTTTAATTGATTCTAGGACTAACGTAGCATGTGAGAGTCTATATATATGTCATATATATATATTTGCGATAGTGTGATGATTTCTGACAGTTAAAAATGTATTTTCATATAGGAAATGGATCCCGATCAAGCTGTGGCTGATGATGTTGAGAGTAACGTGCCTACCCGCACTCAAGGGACGACATTTTTTAATTCTAGACCTATTACAAGTAGCCACGAGGGAGAAGCTAAGCAAGCCTTCTTCCAAATGATGAGTGAGTGGTTCACGGAGTTTGTTCGAATGGATTCGGCTGCTCAACAACCACCAACCCCGCAAGTTCCCGTAGCGCCACAAGTTGTTGACCCGATTCGATTGAGTAAACCTCTAGTTGATAAGATTCGTAAGTATAGGGCCGAAGAGTTCAGGGCCATAGTTGATGATGATGTCGAGCGAGCTGAATTCTGGCTTGAGAATACCATTAGAGTGTTTGATGAATTATCATGTACTCTTGATGAATGTCTTAAGTGTGTTGTTTCACTGTTGAGAGATACAGAGTATCACTGGTGGAAAACATTGATATCTGTGGTTCCGAGAAAATGAATCACCTGATATTTCTTCCAAACTAAATTCCAAAAGAAATATATCAGTCAACGATTTATAGATCAAAAACGTAAAGAGTTTATTGAGCTAAAACAGGGCCATATGTCTATTACAAAATACGAGCAAGAATTTGTGAGATTGAGCCAGTATGCACGAGAATGTGTTTTGATAGAAACTACTATGTGTAAATGATTTATTGAATGGTTGAATGAAGATATTAAACTTCTGGTTGGAATTCTTGAGTTGACTGAATTTGTGGTATTGGTTGAAAGAGCTTGTAATGCCGAGGAGCTTAGTAAAGAAAAGAAGAAAATAGACTCAAAAGGTAGAGACGAGAGAAAAAGGTCGATGAGTAAGTCGTATCACTCTTCATCAAAGAGATTTAGAGATGCAACCAGTCGCTCAATGCTTCAATTGCACATTCGAGTAGAGATCGTATGAAACAATATATGAGTCCTAAAGCTCAAATTCCAATGGAATCAAATGTTAGCAGTGTCAGAAATAATAAGCTTAAGTGTAGATAGTGTGGGAGACGTCATATTGGTGAATGCTGGGGCAAGTATAATAATAAAGTTTGTTATAAATTTGGATCACGAGACCACTTCATTCGGGATTGCCCGAAGTTGGCTGAAAAAGATAATGCTCAAAGTGAAAGGCCGAGTAACATGGCAGTTAGGGGTAGACCACCTAAAAACATAAGAATTTTGAGTGGTAGTCAGAGAGGAACAATAGATACAGCTGTGAGATCTGAGGCGAAAGCACCTACTAGAGCCTACGCTATTCTCGCTCGTGAAGAAGCGTCATCTATCGACGTCATTACTGGTACTTTCACTCTTTATGATATTGATGTGATTGCATTGATAGACCCAATATCAACCTATTCATATGTGTGTGTGAACTTAGTATCTAGTAAGACTCTGCCTATTGAGTCTACTGAATTTGTAATTAGAGTATTGAACCTCTTAGGTAAGTGTGTTCTAGTTGAAAAAGTGTGCAAGAATTGTTCGTTGATGTTTCGAGATATTTGTTTCCCGGCTAATTTGATGCTACTACCCTTTGATGAATTTGATATAATTTTGGGTATGGATTGGCTAACTTTGCATAATACTATTGTGAATTGTAAACGGAAGACTATTGATTTGAGATGTCAAAATGATGAGATAGTCCGAATTGAATCCATTTAATTGTATGGGCTAACATCCGTAATATCCTTGATGAAAGCTCTAAATTATGTGAAAAATGGATGTGAAGCTTATCTTGCGTATGTGATTGATACGAAAGTGATAAAAAAGAAAGTTGAATCTGTGCCTGTGGTTTGTGAGTTCCTTGATGTGTTTCTTGAAGAATTATTGAGATTATCTCTGATACGAGAAAGTTGAGTTTGGCATTGAGTTAGTGCTGGGGACAAACCCTATCTCAATAGCTCCGTATAAAATGGCTCCGACAGAATTGAAAGAATTGAAGTTTCAGTTGCAAGAATTGGCAGAAAGAGGTTTCGCACGGCTGAGCTTTTCTCCTTGGGGCGCTCCTGTTCTATTTGTGAAAAAGAAAGATGGTATGATGAGAATGTGCATTGATTACCGTCAGTTAAACAAATGACAGTAAAGAATAAGTACCCTCTACCACGAATTGATGATTTGTTTGATCAGTTGAAAGGGGCTATAGTGTTTTCAAAAATAGACTTGAGATCAGGTTATTATGAATTGAGAGTCAAAGAATCAGATATGCCAAAAAGTACTTTTCAAATGAGGTATGAACATTATGAATTTTTAGTTATGCCTTTAGGACTAATGAATGCCCTTACAGTATTTATGGACTTGATGAACCGAATATTCAGGCCGTATTTGGATTTATTTGTTGTTGTGTGTATTGATGATTTTTTAATTTATTCTTGTGATGAGACGAAACTTGCCGAGCACCTGAGAATTGTGTTACAGACTCTGTGTGATAAGCAGTTGTATGCAAAGTTTAGTAAATGTGAGTTCTGGTTGCGTGATGTTAGTTTTCTAAGGCATATAGTGTTAGTTGTGGGTATACGAGTCGATCCAAGTAAGATTTCTGCAATATTAGATTGGAAACCTTAGATAAATGTGTCCAAGTCCGCAATTTTCTGGGACTTGCTGGGTATTACAGATGGTTCGTAAAAAGGTTTTCAATGATTGCAACTCCATTGACGAGATTGCTTCAGAAAGATGTAAAATTTGAATGCTCTGAAAAGTGTCAGAAAAGCTTTGATTAGTTGAAAGCCCTATTGACTGAAGCTCCAGTGCTAGTACAGCCAGAATTCGAAAAAGAATTTGTGATATATAGTGACGCTTCATTGAATGGTGTGGGATGTGTTTTGATGCAGGAAGGCAAAGTTACAGTGTAACACCCCTTACCCATGTTCAACGCCGGAACCAGGTACGAGGCATTACCAGACTTATCTCACTTGAACGTACAACTTTGGGCTATAACATTTCATTCCAACTTAAAACTTCTCATTCACAATCATAACATCCTTATTATGGGCCTAAGAGGCCTTCATCATGCAAATGGAGGGTCTCAGAATCAAACCGGGAACTTTTGTATACTTAGAAAAATTTTGCCTTAATAGGGTCACACGCCCGTGTGGGCTCGCTGTGTGGTCACACATGCCCATGTCCCTAGCCTGTGTGGAATTTATTTGTCATTTCAAACCTACAGGGGTTTCACAAGACCGGGCACACACCCATGTCCTTGGCCCGTGTCCTCCACACAGCCTAGACACACCCGTGTCCTCACCCGTGTGTGAAAACCTAGGCATTCTATTTCAGACATCAGCATCCTTATAAGGGGCACACGGCCTAAGCACACGCCCATGTGTCTAGCCCGTGGTCGACATTGACTTGCAACACTAACTTGCAGGGGACACATGGCCCAGTCACACGCCCATGGGACTGACTGTGTGTCACACACGGCCTAGACACAAACATGTGTGCCTACCCGTGTGGACAAGAACAAGGCTATTTGCCTAGCTATTTTTATCACCCAAACTTCTACAATATAAACCACATTCAATCATTAATCAAACAACCTAATCATGCATCATACACATTCATGAATAACCTCATCTTTTCAAATATTAATAATAATGAGCCATAACTATGGCTATTTAAAAAAAATTCATCTTTAAAGGAGCCAACACACTTGGTCAAAACATCAAGATATTTCATTAAGTCTAGCCTCTATACATGCCATACTCAGAATGTTAAGTCTAAATATACTGAGATGAGTTGATAGTGTGGGTGATCTTCAGATTATCTTCGTATCTCGAGCTGACTTTTTGACACTATAAAACAAGGGAAAAGAAAAGGAGTAAGCTTTAAGCTTAGTAAGTTTACATGTAAATAAGAAGCATCTTAACATATGGCAATCAATCAATAACATTCCATAATAAACAAGAGCAATTCGCATTTCCTTAATCATGCATTCTCATCTCATTTCTTACTACATTCCAACCATGTGACAAATATAATGCTCACATTTACTTGCACATATCCCCTGCACTCATCACCACAAGCCACATGAAACATTTACTTAAACAATTTCTTGATGAACCATTTGAAATAATACTAAGTGCCCGATGGTTAAGCACACAGCCCACCATTAATCAATAAGAGGGTGGTATCGCACATAGCCCACCAACAAGGATATCTACCGTGGTTTCGCACATAGTCCACCAAATCATAATATAAACAATGGTATCGTACACAGCCCATCGTGAATAAATAATAAGGTGGTATCACACACAACCCACCAAAAAGGATAAATACGGTGGTATCGCACACAGCCCACCAATAATTACTACGGATATTTTTCTGCACTTACATATCTATTCCAAGGTTCATACGAGAATTACTCACTATCTATCAATTTCAACCAATCTCAATCATAATTGATTTCTTTCATACAATGCACCAATAAGTAGCAACATATGTATTAAAGATGTATCGTTTACACATAAACTTACCTCAATGCAAAATGTATTAGTCAACGACTTAGTTCATAACCTTGCCTTTTCCTCGGTCAAGGTTGTTTCCGCGCTCTTCTTGATCTATAATAATAAAATTTACTTATTCAATCACTTTATAATTCATAATACATCAATTTTCTACTTAGGAAAAAATGACCATTTGCCCTTATACTTTAACAAAATTACCATTTTGCCCTTAGGCTCGTAAATCATTTTTTTCATCACATTTTCTCATTAAACAAGCCTAGCTGAACATTTATTTCTCTTACAACAACTCACAAAACCAATTATTTCATGCATTTATTACTCATTTACAACCTTTACAAATAAATCCTATTTAGGTGTTTTAATGGTAACACCTTTCACAAAAGTTGTTCCTTAACCCACTAACATTCATTTTCTTCCATAAAAACTCAGCAAACAACATGAACACTCTCATGGCAAGTCCTTCAACTTTCAAGCATTTTGTAAAATAGTCCCCTCATTAGCTAGCTTAAGCTTTGGGGGTTCCAAAAGTACAAAAATAATCAAGAAAGACCACTAGAATCACTTACTTGCAAGAGAATAGCTTGGCTGAAAGTTTAAACTCCAAAAAACTCTAATTTCCCTTCAATTTTCAATGGGGAAGAAGCATGAATAGTAAAAGATGATATCTCTTTCATTTATCTTATTTTTTTTCATTTTGTTATCACCTAATTTCACCAAATTTTTTCCAAAATTTAATGCCCTTGTCTCCTTGTCTCTATGGCCAGCCACACTCTTTTAATGCCTAATTTCACTTTAAGGACCTCCAATTTAATAGTCTATGGCTATTAAACACCTCTACCTTGTATAATAGAACTTTCACTCTTTATGCAATTTAGTCCTTTCTCATAATTAAGCATGAAATCACCAAAATTAATGCACCAAAATTTTCATACATCCTTATAAACATGATATAACACCTAAAAGAATATCAACATAATTTTCTTCAACCTCAAATTAGCAGTCCCGAAACCACTGTTTCGACTAGCCCCAAAATCAGGCTATTACAACTCTCCCCCTTTAGAGATTTTCGTCCTCGAAAATCTTACCGGTAAAAAGGTTTGGGTACTGTTCCCTCATGGCTTCTTCCGGTTCCAATGTAGCTTCTTCCACACTATGTTTTTTCCATAACACTTTCACTAAGGCTATGCTCTTATTTCTTAACTGTTTAATCTCTCGAGCCAAAATCTTGATTGGTTCCTCTTCATAAGTCATGCCCGGTCATATCTCAATTTCGTTGGAGGGATCACATGCGAAGGATCGGAAAGATATCGCCGAAACTTCAACAGATGAAACACGTTGTATATTTTCTCTAACCCTGCCGGCAAAGCCAACTAGTATGCTACTGGCCTAATCCTTTTAATAACCTCATACGGATTTATGAATCATGGACTCAATTTGCCTTTTGACCAAATCTCAATATTTTCTTCCACGGGGATACTTTCAAAAATACTTTGTCGCCCACTTGAAACTCTATTTCCTTCCTTTTTAAATCCACGTATGACTTTTGTCGATTTGAAGCAGCTTTCAGACTATCACGGATCACTTTCACTTTCTCCTTGGTCTCTTTAACTAGATTGACCCCGTGAATTTGCTTCTCACTAAGCTCGGTCCAATACAAGTTGTGACCATATAAAGCTTCGTATGGTGCCATTCGTATACTCAACTGATAACTATTGTTATAAGCAAACTCAACCAAAGGTAGATATTTTTCCCAACTACCTTCAAAATCTAACACACAACATCGGAGCATATCCTCATGAACTTGAATCACTCTTTCGGATTGGCCATCGGTTTGAGGATGGAACGCAATACTAAAATTCAATTTTGTACCCAAGGCTTCCTGCAACTTCTTCCAAAACCTCGAAGTAAATCTTGGGTCTCTATCTGAGATAATAGATATAGGCACCCCATGCAATCTAACCACCTCAGCAATATGCAGCTCGACCAACTTATCATGTGAATAATCCACATGCACCGGTATAAAGTGAGCCGACTTTGTTAATCTATCAACAATAACCCATATAGCATCTTTCTTTTTGGAGTCATAGGTAACCCTATTACGAAATCCATTGTGATTCGATCCCACTTCCACTATGGAACCATCACTTGCTGAAGTAATCCCGAAGGTACTTGATGCTCGACTTTCACTTGTTGACAGATCAAACACTTCGTAAGAAACTCAAAGATGTCTCTTTTCATACCTGGCCACCAATACAACTTCTTCAAATCATTATACATTTTCGTGCTGCCCGGATGTACTAACAAGAAACCATTGTGTGCTTCATGTAAAATTTTTTGGATTAAATCAACATCCTTAGGTACACAAACCCTGTTATGAAACATTAAACAACCATCTAAACTCACACAAAAATCGGAGTCATTTCCTAATCCGCACTGAGCTCTCTTAGCTTGCATCTCACTATCATTCTTTTGAGCTTCACATATCTGCTGAATAAATAACAGTCTAGCCCTAAACTCAGATAATACAGCACCACCATCAAACAACGCTAAGCTCATACTCATAGCTCTTAAAGCATACTGGGATTTTCTGCTCAAGGCATCCGTAACCACATTCGCTTTCCCCAGATGGTAATCAATTACTAACTCATAATCCTTCAATAATTTGAGCCACCGCCGTTCTCGTAAATTCAAATCCTTTTGGTCCATCAAGTACTTCAAACTCTTGTGATCGGTGAAGATTCAACACTTCTCACCATATAAATAATGACGCCAAATCTTCAAACCAAAAATGATAGCAACCAGCTACAAATCATGAGTCGGATATTTCTTTTCATGTGGTTGTAGTTGTCTCGAGGCGTAAGCTACTACCTTACCCTCCTACATCAACACACAACCAAGACCATTTAATGACGCATCACTGTAGACTACAAACTCTGTCCTCGACTCAGGTTGTACTAAAACCGGTGCCTCAGTCAACAATGCTTTCAATTTCTTGAAACTCTATTGGCATTTCTCAGTCCATTCACACTTAACATCTTTATGCAACAGTTTCGTCATCGGGGTAGTAATAATGGAGAACCCTTTGACAAAACATCTATAGTACCCTGCTAAACCCAAAAATAACTAATTCTAGACACGTTCCTCAACGGTTTCCACTCCACAATAGCTGAGATCTTACTTGAATCAACTCTAATTCCATCACTTGACACAATGTGTCCTAAGAATCGACCTTTCGGAGCCAAAACTCATCTTGTTGAATTTAGCATACAACTGCTTGTCTCTTAAAGTCTGTAAAAAAATCCTCAGGTGCTCTGCATGCTCACTCTCATCCCAGGAAAAAATTAATATGTCCTCGATAAAAACAACCACAAACTTATCCAAATACGATCGGAAGACACGGTTCATTAGATCCATAAAAATCGCAGGAGCATTTATTAAGCCAAATGGCATGACAAGAAACTCATAATGGCCATAGCTCATCCGAAATGCAGTTTTCGCACATCTTGCTCTTTAACCCTCAACTGGTAATAGCCAAACCTGAGGTCTATCTTAGAGAACACCGTAACTCCCTTTAATTGATCAAATAAATCATCTATCCTTGGTAAAGAATACTTATTCTTCATTGTCACCTTGTTGAGTTATCTGTAATCTATACATAACCTCAACAATCCATCTTTATTCTTCATAAAAAGTACCGGAGCACCTCACGGTGAATAGCTCGATCTTGTAAAACCATTGTCGGTTAACTCTTGCAACTGAACCTTTAACTCTTTTAACTCTAATGGTGCCATCCTATACGGAGCAACCGAAATAGGTGCTATGCCCGAAACTAACTCAATCCCAAACTCGACCTCTCTAACTGGAGGCAATCCATGTAACTTTCAAAGAACACGTCTAGATAATCGCACACTATAGGCACTGATTCAATCTTTACCTCTAACTCTTTAGTATTCAGTACAAAGGCGAGATAGGACTCATACCCTTTCCTCAAGTATTTCTTAGCTACCATAGATGAAATTATCACAAGTAAACTATCCAATCTACCTGATTCAACCTGAATGACATCTCTATTTACACATTTCAATTCAATAAACTTACTACCACAGTTCACTAAAATATTATGAGCAGTTAACCAATCCATACCAAGAATCAAGTCAAATCCATCAAACGGCAACAACATGAGATTTTCCGGAAAACAATGACCTCTAATTGTCAAAGGACAATTCCTACACACCTTGTCAACTAGCACATGTTTGCCTAACGGGTTTGACACTTTCACTAAAAATTTTGTAGACTCAACAATCATACTCATGCTAGATGCCAATTTCATGCAAATGTAAGAATGGGTAGACCCCAGATCAATCAAAGCAACAATAGAGATATCATAAAGAGAAAAAGTACCTGTTATCACATCTAGAGATGATGCCTCTTGGCGAGCGCAAATGGCATAAGTCCTTGTAGGTGCTCGTCCCTCCAACCTCACAACAGAGTCTCTGGGTGCATCTTTACTACTAGTCCCACCTCCTTGGTTCTTTTGTGATCTACCCCTCGAAGATACATTGCTTGATCTTATTTCTTACTTTCTTTCCCTCTTATCTCTCTTTGGATAATTTTGGATAAAATGATCGGGTGAACCACACTTGTAACAATTTTAGTTTTTTCCCCAACACTCCACAGTATGTTGCCTACCACAATTTGGACACTCCGGTTTATTTGACTTTGGATTGCCCATGCTTGCCATCAAGGTGTCTTGAACTCTCGAGCCTGAGTATGTATTACCTCAATCTCAATGTGCATATCCAGATGATGCAGTTCTCCGATGGTTTATTTCCTTAGACCTCTTTGATTGAGTTTGGTACAATTTACTCATTGGTTTTTTCTTGCATCCCGGGCCTCACTCATGGCTTTTCTCTTTTCCTTATTCAGCTCCTTGGCCTTGCATGCCCTATCAACCAACACCACAAATTCTTTCAATTCAAAGATCCCTATTAGAAGTTTGATGTAACACCCCAAACCCGGCCCAAAACACTACAGCTGAATTCGAAATGTTACTGGAAAAGGTGTTGAAAATAGTTTGGTTTCGAAGGTGAAAAATAAGTTTTAAGTTCTAAAATAATAAAAAAACCCGTTTGCTTGTAAGTGATCCAAGATTTTGAACAAAACTTTCATTTGTTACCTTTACGTTAGAAATATCTTAAAATCATCTTTTAATTAATCAACGGCTAGGAAAAACTAACTTAAACCCATAATAATAATCCCAAAACATTTATAGCGGCCTTATTACAATAAAAATATCCCAAAAAGTAATTAAAAGTTTATAAGGTACTAAAAAATAAAAACTGTTTCTGCATGGCCACCTCGAATCCATTCCAACCCGGTCCAATGTATCATGTATTACCTGCATTATTTGAAGAACAGAGTGAGTCATTTTGGCTCAGTGTGCAATTAAACCACCTGTTTCCACAATTGGACTTAGCCCCAAAACCACATCAAATCGACAAACCACATATTATGATGCATTATGTTAATCCAACCCAACCTAATATCCAACCGCTACACACCACCCGTATATCCAACCACCACACACCAGGGGAGTACTAAATCAACCCTCCATCCGCTACACACCTCTTTTGCAGTCATGCTACTCAAAGTCCACTTAGTAGTCTAGCCACTGATCCACGTGATTAAAATCACAAATATCCACAATGAGACTCAAGGTCGTCATCAATCCACGATGTGGTTCGAGGCCAACACCAATCCACGATGTGACTCAAGGTCATCATCAATCCACAATGAGGCTCGAGGCCATCATTAATCCATGTATATAAATATATATACACACTTCCCATTTTTAATATATATACCGAACCCCATGTACATGCAACAAATTATGATGAAATGGCATGAAACATATGAATATGTCCAGACATATATATTTTACATGCTTACATAGATCCACATATATCCATCCATATTTTGATACAAGAATTGTACTAACCTGTTTACCAGATTACCCATTATGGATAACAATACCACCACAACCACTAATTCGGCTACAACACATATCACATGCATTTAATTAATTTAAACAAGGAAAGTAAAGAAATAGTGTGCTAATTACAGACATGATAACCCGTAATACCATGCCCTCTACGTCGACACTATCACTAACCGACACTACCACTATTTACCTATGATCCTGTTCTGAAGCTGGTCCACACCCCGATGGCCAATCACGAACCGCTGAAACTGAGCGCTTCTTGAACTTAGGGGTAGGGACTACGTGTCCAACCCCTTTCTCTCCTTGGCTGGTACTCGTATCCATCGAATAGTACTTAATCAGAGGACTCGGTTAAACGTTAAATTAGATCTAAATGAGACTAAATAATCATGTTAATCCAATAATCTCACCAAAGTCGACCCAAATCCCGAAGGTTCTCACTTGATCTTGAAAGCTATCAAGATCCCTACATAAATCAATATCAGATTTGCCTAACACTAAAAGACAAGAGAAATGGCCTTCGGCCGAACGTTACCTTCTTACCTTGATTGAATGAATTCCAAAAGGTCACTAACTCCCTTAACGCTGGCTTATATAGAAACCCAAAATCCCCTTTCAGAGATTCGGCCACACCAAAGAAATGGAGTTAGACTCTTGGTTTCGATGACTTAAAGAGAAAAAGAAGGAGATTCAAATAGAAGAGAACCCCTTACCACAATTACTAGCAACCGATTGGGAGATTGATAGAAGATGAACGACGACGCCCCCTCTACAGGATCTGACAGATTCGGCCAAGAGATATAACTTGAAAAATAAACACAAAATAGAGAAGAAAAGAAAGAGATAATAGTGAATGGAGAATTCAGCCAAGGTTCCAATATAAAGAAAGATTATTCGCCCATTTTTTAGAAGAAAAGTAATAGGTGAAAAAGAAGAAGAAAGGGTTGAGGTTTATGGTGTTTCAGTAATGGTGAAAATGAAGAGAAAGGTTCGGCTTTAGAAATAGAAGTGGGGTAAAGGTTTAAGGCAACCAAAAATGAAAAGAATAAGAGGAGAAGAGAGAAAGATAGATTCGGCTTAGAGAAGAAAATAGAGAGAAAAGAAGATGAATCAAGAATGCATCAAATGGTCACTCTCCCCTTCGACTTTTTGTCAAAATGAAAAGAAAGCAAAAGGAAAAGTTTTTGACTAACACTTTCGGAAAGGATAACTAAAGGAAAAACGCAAAAAGATGGACACTCACACTTACTAGCACAAACTCGGCACCTACTCCCCCCTTACATGACCGAAAATGCCACCCTCTAGCATCCCACATTCGGCCAACTCCTCAACCTCACTCCACATCCCTTGTTTTTCTCCTAACTTTCCTCCACTTCACTCATTCAAACACATTTGAATGATTCAAACTCCTATCCCTCTTCATAGCTACACATTCAGAATGCTTGACCCATTCAAACTCCCCCTTCCAAGTGCCATAGCCGAATCCACTACCTCCTCCATTCTTGACACAAAAAGCACCCAAAATGCTATCCATGCTACTCGAAACTCCTCCCCCTTGGAACTCCTTGCAACGCAAACTCCCCTGCACCCTAGGTAGCATCCCCTTTCCACTCCACCACCTCACTTCTTGTGTCAATGAACCCCACATTAAATCCCTTAAGGCCTAGCTCCCCTAGCTCTCCCCTAAAGGCTTCAAACTAGAAATTTTCACTAAGGCTTCTATCTAACCCCAAGGTTCCCCGAAGCCCCCAAACACACTCAAACAACATACAAAGCATACTATCACATAGACATGAATTAAAAATGTGTGACCCCTAAATCTCGAATGTTACAGTTCTACCCCCTTAAAGAAATTTTAGCCTCGAAATTACCTAGTCAAAACAAGTGAGGGTACTACTCTCGCATCGTCTCCTCCAGCTCCCACAACGCTTCTTCCGAGCCATGGTTCCACCACAACACTTTGACTAGAGGAACTAATTTCCTCCACAGTACCTTCACATCTCGCTCTAAAATCTAAATTGGCTCCTCTTCATAGGACAAATCTGGCTTCAACTTAACTTCCTCCACTGGCACCATGTGAGACGGATCTGATCGGTATCATTGTAACATCGAGACGTGGAATACATCATGCATCTACTTCAGCTCTGAAGGTAGCTCTAGCTGATACGCCGCTAGTCTAACTCACTTTGAAACCCGATAAGGCCCTATAAACCTAGGACTCAGCTTACCCTTACGTCCAAATTTCATCACCTTTTTCCAAGGAGAAACTTTCAAGAAAAGTCGATCACCGACAGTAAACTCTATCTCTTTTCGCTTAAGATCCGCATACGATTTCTGTCTGTCAGATGCTTCCTTTAATCGAGCTCAAATTACCTTAACCTTTTCCTCTGATTTCGCCACTATCTCTAGACCCAACATATAACGTTCACCTAACTCTGCCCAATAGGTAGGAGTCCGACACTTTTGCCCATACAATGCTTTATATGGCGCCACCTGAATACTAGCTTGATAACTGTTGTTATACGCGAACTTTGCTAAGGGCAAGAATTCCTCCCAACTACCTCTAAAGTCGATAACACATCCTCTCAACATATCTTCCAACACCTGAATCACCCTTTTAGACTGACTATCCGTCTGCGGATGAAATGCCATGCTAAAATCTAACCTGGTGCCTAATGCCTGATGCAACACCTTCTAAAACTGCGATGTAAATCTAGGATCTCTATCTGAAATAATTGATACTGGTACACCATGCAGTTTCACAATTTTTGCTACATATAACCTCGCCAACCTCTGCAGAGAGTAATCCATATGAACACGTACGAAATGAATGGATTTTGTCAACCGAACCACAATCACCCATACCGAGTCCTTCTTAGTGGGCGTAAGAGAAAGCCCACTAACAGAGTCCATCGTGATTCTCTCCCACTTCCACTGTAAAATTTTCACTGGTTGCAGCAGTCTCAAAGGCACTTGATGTTCAGCTTTGACTTGCTGACACGTCAAGCACTTCCTACAAATTTCGTAACTTCCCATTTCAATCCAGGCCACCAAAACTGATCCTATAAATCCTTATATAACTTACTCCCTCCAGGATGTATAGCATAAGGGCTACTATGCAATTCTCGAAGAATCTTCTGCCTCAGCTCCACATCTTTTAGCATACAAACCTTACCACGAAAACACAAAAGTCCTTCACTATTTACACTGAAATCCTCTAATCCCCATCCTACACTTGCAGAAGTCGAGCACTTAGAACCTCATCCACCAACTATTTCTCTTTTACTTGGCTTAACCATGTCAGCTTCACCCGCAGCTCAGCTAATAAACTCCCGTCGTCATAAAGACTAAGATGAGCGAACATCGCTCTCAAATCCGATACTACTTTCTGACATAGCGCATCCGACACCACATTCTCTTTCCCGGGTGATACTCAATTAAGCAGTCGTAATCTTTCAATAGCTCCACCCACCTCCGCTGTCTCAAATTTAGCTCCTTCTGAGTTAGCAGATACTTCAAACTCTTATGGTCTGTGTAGATCACTAAATTCTCCCCATACAAATAATGCCTCCACACCTTCAAAGTGAAAACTACTATAGCCAATTCCATATCGTGCGTCGGATAGTTAACTTCATGGGGTCTTAACTGTCGAGACGCATAGGCAACAACCTTCCCTTCTTGCATCAGTACACAAACTAACCCCGTATGAGAAGCATCACAATACACCACAAAATCTTTTCCTGCTTCTAACTAAATTAGAACCGAGCCTCTGTTAACACCCTTTTTAGTTTCTCGAAACTATCCTGCTGCTTGTCCGTCCACACAAAAAGTACCTCTTTCCTCAACAACTTAGTTAATAGAGCCGTGATAGAAGAGAAACCCTCGACAAACCTTCTGTAATATCCTGCCAATCCCAAGAAACTCTGAATCTCTGCCACCAACTTAGGTGGTTTCCAATCAAATACCGCCTCAATCTTTCGAGGATCTACTATTATCCCTTCTGCAGATACCACATGACCCAGAAAAATGACTTCTCTTAACCAAAATTCACACTTGGTAAATTTGGCATACAACTTCTTTTCCCTTAAAATCTGCAGCACAACCCAAAGATGTGCATCATGCTCCTCCTCTGACTTGGAATATACCAAGATGTCGTCTATGGGCACCACGACAAACTGGTCCAAATAGGGTTGAAAAACCCGATTCATCATATCTATGAACGCAGTTGGTACATTGGTCAACCCGAACGGCATTACCAGGAATTCATAGTACCTGTATCGAGTCCAAAATGCCGTCTTATGGATATCTGTCCTTCACTTTAAGCTGGTGATATCCCGACCTTAAATCTATCTTTGAAAAGACCGCAGCCCCTTTAAGCTGATCAAACAAGTTGTCTATCTTCGGCAGCAGGTACTTATTCTTGATTGTTAGCTTATTCAACTGGCAGTAATCTATGCATATACGCATAGATCCGTCCTTCTTTTTTTCAAACAAGACCGGTGCTCCCCATGGAGACACACTGGGTCGAATGAAATCGTGATCTAACAACTCTTGGATCTGGGCCTTAAGCTCAACTATCTCCTTCAGAGCCATCCTATAAGAAGCGATGGACACTAGCATTGTACCTAGCAGAAGGTCGATTCCAAACTCCACCTCACGATCCGGAGGTAATCCTGAAAGTTCTTTCAAAAAAACATCCACAAACTCCTTTACTGTTCTCATCTCCCCCACAGCGGCTTCCTTAAGATCTAAGGCACTAATAAACATTAGGAAAGCCCTGCACTCCTTCCTCAACATCTTTCCCCTTTAAGTGCAGACACTACATTAGACAAGTAGTCTCTCCTCTCACCTATCACCAAAACGTCATTGCCCTCGGGAGTCTTCAACGTCATGCGCTTAGCAGCATAGTCTAAATTCGCACGATACCTTACCAACAAGCCCATACCTAGGATCAAGTCAAATTCTTCGAACGGTAACTCCATCAAATTAGCTAGAAACACTGACCCCTGAACCTCCAAAGGCACATCTCTAAAAAGTTTATCTACCACTACTGATTGCCCTAAAGGACTAAGTACTGTCATTTTCCTAGAGGCAATTTCAGGTTTCACATTCAAAGTTCCAGACATCATGCTAGCAATGTAGGAGTGAGTCGATTTAGCATCAATTAATGCAGTAAAGGGTAACCCAGAAATGAGGAGCGTACCCGTGATAACGTCTGGTGCATCCCCCTCCTCACGACGTCTGGCTGCGTAAACCAACCCAGGCTGCCTTGCATCTGAGTTCCTAGCACCTCTGCCCGGTGCTCCACGACCTCGGCCAGAACCATTCCCTTCTCGGTTCAGACCACGACCCCTTGGCATCTGTTGACCACCCCTTCCTGGCTGCACATACCCCTGACCTACCATCCGAGTCCTAGCCATGTCCTGAGGATAATTCTTAATCATATGATCCTTTGACCCACACTTGTAGCACTCTTTATTCCTTCCCCAGCACTCTCCCACATGAGACCTTCCACACTGAGCACACGGACAAAATTGATTCCCCGTAACTTGCATAGAATCGCGAGCAAGACCCTCAACTTTAGGCTTTTTGAAAACCCCCCGATGACGTTAATGATCCAAAACTCCTCTTATTCCTGCCTCTGTTCTGTCTCTCAGTTCCCTTAACCTTCTCGGCTATCCGAGCTTTTTCTACCAGAGTAGCAAAGTCCCTCTCCCTCTGAGGAGCTATCAACACCCGCAGCTCATCTCGTAACCCATTCTCAAATCTCACGCAATGCTCGTAGTCAGTTGCAACCATCCCTCTAGCGTAACAACTCAGTCGTAAGAATTCTGCCTCATATTTAGCTACTGACTTGCCCCTTGCACCAGGTTCAGAAATGCCTTCCTCTCTGCATCCACATAACTAGCCCCAATGTATTACTCTTCAAACTTAATCTTAAATAAACTCCAATCCACTCAGTCCGCTGGAGTACCCTCTCTGACGGCAAGCCACCACTGGTAGGCCTCATCCCAGAGTAAAGAAACTACGCCCTTCAGCTTCTCTTCAGCTGTGAAGTCCAAATTACCCATGATCCTTTCAACTGCCTCTAGCCAATACTCAGCCACGTTTGGAACTACCCCAAAAATACCTCAAAACACTTCAGTTCCATTGGCTCGGAGTCGCTCAGGAATGGACTTCCGAGTTGCTATCCCTATGCTTGCCCCAGCCACTCGCTCTAACATCCGCGAGATCGCTGAGATCTGCATCCTCACCCCTATGCGCCTCGAAACTCGCCTCTGCGGTGGCGGTAGGGGTACCTCGTTACCTAACCCGTGACTAGACCCCGCTGGTTTCGATACCGTAATCTTACCTCTACCACAACCTCCGGTATTATGACCACGTCCCCTAGAACTCATGTCTATCGTCGTATTTCAATTTGATTTAAGAAATTTTATGCATTAGATTTCTTTCCATTTTTGATTAAAGGGGAATTTTATGATACAATCCTAAAGGCTCCCGTCTCTAGGAAGAATTTTTTTTCTAAATTCCAACATCCACAACAATGCATCAAATATCCACTTCCATTCAATTCATTAAACAGTCAGAAAACTTACCTAGTAAACCTGGGCGAAAGATTCAAGTGCCATGCCTTCACGAATTCCTTTTCATGAAAAATTTCTCTTTAACCATGTTTAAATACCCACTTTGAAAATGTTAGGGGCCTCAAAACCCATAGGCTGAGTTTAAAACCTAGGCTCTGATACCAAATTGTAACACCCTAAACCCGGCCCAAAACACTACCGTCAAATTTGAAATGTTACTAGGCAAGGTGTTGAAAATAGTTTGGTTTCGAAGGTGAAAAATGAGTTTTAAGTTCTAAAATAAAAAAAGAAACCCGTTTGCTTGTAAGTGATCCAAGATTTTGAACAAAACTTTCATTTGTTACCTTTATGTTAGAAATATCTTAAAATCATCTTTTAATTAATCAACGGATAGGAAAAACTAACTTAAACCCATAATAATAATCCCAAACCATTTATAGCGGCCTTATTACAATAAAAATATCCCAAAAAGTAATTAAAAGTTTATAAGGTAGTAAAAAATAAAAACTGCTTCTGCATGGCCACCTCGAATCCATTCTAGCCCGGTCCAATGTATCATGTATTACCTGCATTATTTGAAGAATAGAGTGAGTCATTTTGGCTCAGTGTGAAATTAAACCACCTGTTTCCACAATTGGGCTTAGCCCAAAAACCACATCAAATCGATAAACCACATATTATGATGCATTATATTAATCCAACCCAACCTAATATCCAACTGCTACACACCACCCGTATATCCAACCACCACACACCAGGGGATTACTAAATTAACCCTCCATCCGCTACATACCTCTTTGGCAGTCATGCTGCTCAAAGTCCACTTAATTGTCTAGCCACTGATCCATGTGATTAAAATCACAAATATCCACAACGAGACTCAAGGTCATCATCAATCCACGATGTGGTTCGAGGCCAACACCAATCCACGATATGACTCAAGGTCATCATGAATCCACAATGAGGCTCAAGGCCATCATTAATCCACGTATATAAATATATATACACACTTCCCCATTTCAATATATATACCGAACCCCATGTACATGAAGCACATTATGATGAAATGGCATGAAACATATGAATATGTCCAGACATACATATTTTCAATGCTTACATAGATCCACATATATCCATCTACATTTTGATACAGGAATTGTACTAACCTGTTTACCAGATTACCCATTATGGATAATAATACCACCACAACCACTAATTCAGCTACCACACATATCACATGCATTTAATTAATTTAAACAAGGAAAGTAAAGAAACAGTGTGCTAATTACACACCTGATAAATCGTAATACCATGCCCTCTACGTCGATGGTATCACTACCCAACACTACCGCTATTTGCCTACGATCCTGTTTTGAAGCTGGCCCACACCGGTGGCCAATCACGAATCGCTGAAACTGAACGCTTCTTGAACTTAGAGGTAGGGACTACGTGCCCCTTTCTCTCCTTGGCTGGTACTTGAATCCATCAAATAGTACTTAATTAAAAGACCCGATTAAACGTTAAATTAGATCTAAACGAGACTAAATAATCATGTTAATTGAATAACCTTACCAAAGTCGACCCAAATCCGAAGGTTCTCACTTGATCTTGAAAGTCGTCGAGATCCCTACATAAATCAATATCGATTGACCTAACACTAAAGACAACGAAATGGCCTTGGTAGAAACGTTACCTTCTTACCTTGATTGAGCGAATTCGAAGATCACTAACTCCCTTAAATTGGCTTATATAGAAACCCAAAATCTCCCCTTCATAGATTCGCCACACCAAAGAAATAGAGTTAGACTCTTGGTTTGATGACTTAAAGAGAAAAGAAGGAGATTCAAATAGAAGAGAACCCCTACCACAATTACTAGCAACCGATTGGGAGATTGATAGAAGATGAGCACGACGACGCCCCTCTACTGAGGCTCACGTGATTCGGCCAAGAGATATAACTTGAGAAATAAACACAAAATAGAAGAAGAAAAGAAAGAGATAATAGTGAATGGAGAATTCAGCCAAGGTTCCAATACAAAGAAAGATTATTCAACCCATTTTTTTAGAAGAGAATAATAGGTGAAAAAGAAGAAGAAAGGGTTGAGGTTTATGGTGTTTCGGTAATGGTGAAAATGAATAGAAAGGTTCAGCTTTAGAAATAGAAGTGGGGTAAAGGTTTAAGGCCACCCAAAGTGAAAAGAATAAGAGGAGAGAGAGAGATAGATTGACTTAGAGAAGAAAATAGAGAAAAAAGATGAATCAAGAATGCGCCAAATGGTCACTCTCCCTTCCAACTTTTTGTCGAATGAAAAGAAAGCAAAAGGAAGAGTTTTGACTAACACTTTGACAAGGAGAACTAAAGGAGAAAGCGTAAAAGATGGACACTCACACTTACTAGCTCAAATTCAGCACCTATTCCCTCCTTACATGACCAAAAATGCCACCCTCTAGCATCCCACATTCAGCCAACTCTTCAACCTCACTCCACATCCCTTGTTTTTCTCCTAACTTTCCTCCACTCCACTCATTCAAACACATTTGAATGATACAAACTCCTATCCCTCTTCATAGCCACACATTCAAAATGCTTGACCTATTCAAACTCCCCCCTTCCAAGTGCCATAGCCGAATCCACTACCTCCTCCCTTCGTGACGCAAAAAGCACCCAAAATGCTGTCCATGCTACTCGAAACTCCTCCCCCTTGGAACTCCTTGTGATGCAAACTCCCATGTACCCTAGGTAGCATCCCCTTGCCACTCCACCACCTCACTTCTTGTGTTAACGAACCCCACATTAAATCCCTTAAGGTCTAGCTCCCCTAGCTCTCCCCTAAAGGCTTCAAACCAGAAATTTTCACTAAGGCTTCTATCTAACCCTAAGGTTCCCCGAAGCCCCCAAACACACTCAAACAACATACAGAGCATACTATCATATGTTATGAATTAAAATGCGTGACCCTAAATTCCATATGTTACATCTCTTGTACAAGATAGCTTCTGGACACACACTCTTGTGCATACTTGCTGAGCCTAACAAACTCACTCATATTCTTCCACAGTCATTTTCCCTTGTCCAAGAGTCCAAAAATATTATTAGTTGTGTCATCAAAAGAAATCCCACGTCACTCTCGGTCGGGATCTATTTATTATATAAAAACAAAGTTTAGAATTGTCATTGAGTTCTCAAGCCACACTATCAATATAGCGAATTCCTCGACCCTTGTTTACGAAATGTATAGCTAGTCATTCTTATCAAACACACATATGGTAGTTAGGAGAACAAACTAAATCATAGCTCGATACCAATTACTTAAATGTAACAGCCCTTGTCCTTGACCCATAGTCTCGGATATTAAATGTCCGTAACGGTATGAGGCATTACTGGAACTTTGGGCTATAACATTTCATTCTAACTTAAAATTTCTTATTCACAATCAGAACATCCTTATTATGGTAAGGGTATGAGGAATTCTTGGAACTTTGGGCTATAACATTTCAGACCTTCATCATGCAGACCTTCATCATGCAAATAGGGTTTCAAAATCAAACCAAGAACTTTTGTATACTTAGAAAAATTTTACCTTAACAGGGTCACACGCTCGTGTAGGCAGGCTGTGTGCTCATAGACGCCCATGTCCCTAGCCTGTGGGGAATTTATTTTTTATTTTGAGCCAATAGGGGTTTTCACATGGCCAAGCACACGCCCGTGTCCTTCACACGGACTAGACACGCCCGTGTCCTCACCCGTGTGTGAAAACCTAGGCATCCTGTTTATGACATCAACATCCTCAAAAGGGGCACACGGCCTAGGCACACGCCCGTGTGTCTAGCCCGTGGTCGACACTAATTGGAACACTAAGTTGCAGGGACACACAGCCTAGCCACACGCCCATGGGACTGACCATGTGTCACATACGGCCTAGACACAAGACCTTGTACCTACCCGTGTGGACAAGAACAAGGCTATTTGCCTAGCTATTTTTATCACCCAAACTCCTACAACATAAACCACATTCAACCATTAATCAAACAATCCAATCATACATCATACACATTCATAAATAACCTCATCTTTTTATATATTAATAATAATGAGCCCACAACTATGGCTATTTACAAAAAGTTCATCTTTAAAGGAGCCAACACAGTTCTCCAAAACATCAAGACATTTCACTAAGTCTAGCCCCTATACATGCCATACTCAAAATGTTAAGTCTAAATATACCGAGATGAGCTAACAGTGTGGGTGATCTTTAGATTATTTTCGTATCTCGAGCCGGCTCTTTGACACTATAAAACATGGGAAAAGAAAAGGAGTAAGCTTTAAGCTTAGTAAGTTTACATGTAAATACTAAGCATCTTAACATATGGCAATCAATCAATAACATTCCATACTAAACAAGAACAATTCACATTTCCTTAATCATGCTTACTTATCTCATTTCTTACCACATTCCAACCATGTGACAAATATAATTCTCACATTTACTTGCATCACCTACACTCATCACCACAAGCCATATGAAACATTTACTTAAACAATTCCTCAATGAACCATTTGAAATAATTCTAAGTCCCTGATGGTTTCGCACATAGCCCACCATTAATCAATAATATGGTGGCATCGCACGTAGCCTACCGACAAGGATATTTACGGTGGTTTCGCATATAGCCCACCAAATGATAATATAAATGATGGTATCGCACATAGCCTATCGTGAATAAATAATAAGGTGGTAACACACACAGCCCACCAAAAAGGATAAATACGGTGGTATCGCACACAGCCCACCAATAATTACTACGAATATTTTTCTACACTTACATATCTATTCCGAGGCTCATACGAGAATTACTCACTATCTATCAATTTTAATCAATCTCAATCATAATTGATCTCATTCATTCAATGCACCAATAAGTAACAACATATGTATTAAACTTACCTCAGTGCTAAATGTATTAGTCAACGACTTAGTCCGTAACCTTGCCTTTGCCTCAGTCAAGGTTATTTTTGCGCTCTTCTTGATCTATAATAATAAAATTTACTCATTCAATCACTTTATAATTCATAATACATCAAATTTCTACTTAGGAAAAAATGACCATTTTGCCCTTATACTTTGGTAAAATTACCATTTTGCCCCTAGGCTCGTAAATAATTTTTTTCATCATATTTTCCCATTAAAAAAGCCTAGCTGAACATTTATTTCTCTTGCAACAACTCACAAAACCAATTATTTCATACATTTATTACTCATTTACAACCTTTACAAATAAATCCTATTTAGTGTTTTCATGGTAACACATTTCACAAAAGTTGTTTCTTAACCCACTAACATTCATTTTCTTCCATAAAAAATCAGCAAACATCTCATGGAAAGTCCCTAAAATTTTAACCATTTGGCAAAATAGTCCCCTCATTAGCCAGCTTAAGCTTTAGGGGTTCCAAAAGTACAAAAATTACCAAGAAAGACACCTAGAATCACTTACTTGCAAAGAATAGCTTGGCTGAAAGTTTGAACTTTAAAAAACCTCTGCTTTCCCTTTAATTTTCAGTGGAGAAGAAGCATGAATAGTAAAAGATGATATCTTTTTTATTTATCTTATTTTGTTCATTTTTTATCACCTAATTTTACCAAAATTTTGACCAAAATTTAATGCCCTTGTCTCCTTGTCTCTATGGCCGGCCACACCCTATTAATGGCCTAATTGCTTTTTAAGGACCTCTAATTAAATATTCTATGGCTATTAAACACCTCTACCTTGTATAATTGAACTTTCACACTTTATGTGATTTAGTCCTTTTTCATAATTAAGCATGAAATCACCAAAATTAATGCACCAAAATTTTCATACATCCTTATAAACATGCTATAACACCTAAAATAATATCAACATAATTTTCTTCAACTTCAGATTAGCTGTCCCGAAACCACTGCTTCGACTAGCCCCAAAATCGGGCTATTACATATAACTTATGCCTCGAGACAATTGAAACCGTATGAAAAGAATTATTCGACGCACGACCTTAAGATAGCTGTGATCGTGTTTGCTTTGAAAATTTGGTGCCACTATCTTTTTGGTGAGAAATGTCATGTGTTTTGAGATTATAAAAGTCTGAAATATTTGATAACTTAGAGATATTTGATGTAACAGCATGATTTAGGGGCTAGTCAGAACAGTGATCTTGGGATCACTAATCCGAGGTCAGAGAAAATTATCTCCATGATATTTTATGAGTTAGAGTGAGATGGTATAAATGTATAAAAATTTTGGTGCTTTAATTTTAGTAATTTCTTGCTTAATCACGAAAAATGACTAAATCGCATAAAGTGCGAAAGTTCTATTTTATAAGCTAAAGGTGCCAAATAGCCATAGATTGTTCTTAAGAGTCTTTAAATGGAAATTAGCCCCTTCGTAAAAGATATAGCCGGCCATAGGGGGGACAAGATGAGTAAATTAGGAAGTTTTGGTGCTGTTAGGTGTTTAATGAATAAAATAAGAGAATAACAAAGAAAAGAAAAAGTATCATCATTTTTTCTCTTCATAACCACCGAAATATGGCAGCAAACAAGGGTTAGAAAGCTCAAAAATTTTAGCAAACTTATCTCCTCACAAGTAAGTGATTTTAATGGTTTTTCTTGATGATAATTGTACTTTTGGAACCCCTAAAGCTAAAGCTTTCTAAAGAGGGGACTAATTTGTGATATGGTGAAGAGTTTAGAGATTTTCCATGAAAGATTTCATTGTTATTTACTGCATTTTTATGGAAGAAAATGAATCTTGGTTGTTAGATGAACAACTTTTGTGAAAGGTACTGCCATGAAAACACCTAATTGGACCTTATTGTAAAGGTTATAAAGTTTGTAGTAAATGAATGAAATGTTGAATTTTGATGACAACCATAAGAGAAATAAATGTTCACCTAGGCTCATTCAAGGTAGAAATTTGATTAGAATTAATTTTTGAGCCTAGGGGTAAAACGATCATTTTGCCAAAGTCTAAGGGCAAAATGGTAATTTTGCCAAAGCATATTTTTGAAATACATTAATTAATGTGATGATTAAAATGAGCTAATTTGCTATTATAGAGCAAGAAGAAACAAGATTCCACCTCGATCGGGGAAAGAATAAAGCCTCGAACTAGATCGACGATCTAGCTTATTTTGAAATCGAGGTAAGTTTGTATGTGATGATTCAATATTTATGCTAGAATGTTTGAGAATGGTTGATATTATAACAACATTCTATGAAATTGAATATTAGTGTTATATGAGAAAGATGATAAAAGATGAGATGTTGAAGTCCGGTGGGACTATAATAAGTGTGAAAATGCTATAATCAAGATATGAGATGAATAAGGCCCCTGTAAGACCATGTCTGAGACATGGCCTCGGCACCAAATTGAGATTTTGTATAAGACCATATTCGAGATATGGCTTCGGTATTGAGTATGAGAATCGTATAAGACCATATCCGGAATATGACATCCATGCTTAATGACAGATTTTGTATATGACCATATCTAGGATATGGGATCGGCACTCAAAAATAACCCCATGAAGACCACTTCCGGGATGTGGCATTGGTTTTGTATTATGCTAATGTTTATGAACATACATCCTTGAGTTTCCCTAGTTAATTATCGGGATGAATTGATTAGCTTAGAAATAGTGAAGAGGATTTTACCAATAGTTATGTGATTGAGCTAACACATGTACTTGTGAGTAATTCATGAAGAAGCGATTACGAAATGTGGCATGGTATGTGCTAAATAAGGGAAAGTATGAGTATGTATACATGGAAAGAAGCCTATGACTTGTGTATGATTAATTAATGCCATGGATGGATTATATTGTGAGCTTATTGTTGCCATTTATTTCCATGCAAATTTACTAAGCTTTATTGCTTACCCCTTTTCATTGCCCTTTTTCCTTGTAGTATTGCAAAGTTGGCTCAAAAATTCACGGACGTAAGAATTGGAGATCACACTATCAACCACAAATTGGTATAGCCAAATTAGATTCATTTTGAATATGGCATGTATAGGACTTGAGTATTTCGTTATGTCATATTGGTAAGCCAAATGTGTTGGCTACTAAGGTTGTTCCAATTCATTTTGTAAATGGTCATTAAAGTTGGGCCAATACTTGGCTAATTCTTATGTTTAGTGAGAATGAATTTCATGAAGTATATGCTTTTGAGGATGTAATGATTCTTTTTGAGTTCATAGAGGTACCATTTGGTCATCTTGTATATTGAAATGTTGTGGTATGAGTGTGATTACTTGATAAGGTGGCAAATGGCTTGGTAGATAGCCATCTAATTGTCCACATGAGTAAACACACGGGCACATGTCTAGGCCATGTGTGACACACGGCCAGCCCTATGGGAGTGTTTATCGACCGTGTGTCCTCTTGCATCCTAGAATTACAAGTAAGTATGCTCAGTAGTAAACACACGGGCGGAGACACGACCGTGTGTCTCAGCTGTGTGGGAGGCACGGCCTAGGACATGGGCGTGTGCCCAGGCCTGTGAAGTCTACACCTAAAATTGGGAATTTAATTTGACACATGGGCTAAGGACACGGTGTGTGCCTTGGCCGTGTAACTGAGTGAGATGATGACGTCATAAACAGAATGCCAAGGTTTTGGCACACAGGCTGAGACACGGGTGTGTCGAGGCTGTGTAAGGGAAACGGGCTAGGGACAAGGGTGTGTGTTCGGCCATGTGAAATAAGTTAGTGTCAACCACGACTGTGGGACATAGGAGTGTGTGACCACACGGCCTTCCCCACGGGCGTGTCCCATTTCACACAGGCTTGTGGCCCCTGTTTAGGCAAAATTTTTCTTAGTGCATAAAAGTTTTCGATTAATTCCTGGAACCTTTCAAAAGTATGTGTAAGGCCTCGTAGGCCCAGGATGAGTGTGTTTTGGATTGAATGGGAAGTTTTTAAGACGTAACGAAATTTTATAGCCCGAAATGTCATGTTTAAGCAAGTTGAATTAGGTAATGCTTCATATCCAATTCTGGCTTCGAACACGAGTAATGGGTGTTACATTTATTGGTATCAGAGCCACGATTTAGTCGATTCTAGGACTAACGTAGCGTAAGTATGAGTCTAGCTATACTTCCATATGTAAGAGTACTTGTGTAATGATAGTGTGATGGCTTCTGACGTTTAAAATCATGATTTTATGTAGCAAATGGATTCTGATCCAGACTAAACTGCAGTCGATGATGCTTCGAGTAATGCGCTGGATGCCACTCAAGGGACCGCGCCAGCAGAAAGTAGACCTGAGACCTTGGGTCAGGGAGAAGAGGCCCGATAAGCCTTTTTTCGTATGATGAGCAACTAGTATATTGAGTATACCCAAGAAAATGCAAATGCTCAACCCCTCCACTCCTACCTATTCATCAATCCGCTCTTGTAGCTCCCCAACTGGTTGAGGTAGTGAGAAGAGAAAGGCCTCTGGTCGATATGATTCGAAAACAAGGAGCTGAGGAATTTCGGGTTAGTAAGGATGATGATCCAGAGAGGGCAGAATTCTTGCTTGAGAATGCCATCAAGGTATTCGATGAGTTGTCATGCACGCCCGAGGAGTGCTTAAAGTGTGCGGTATCACTCTTGAGAGATCCAGCTTATCAATGGTGGAACACCCTTGTGTCGATGGTACCAAGGGAGATAGTTAGCTGGGAAATCTTCCAAGAGGAATTTTGGATGAAGTATATCAGCCAGAGATTCATTGACCATAAGAGAAAAGAGTTCTTGGAATTAAAGCAAGGCCGAATGACGGTGACCGAATACGAACGGAGTTTGTAAGGCTTAGCAATGTGTCTTGATGCAGGGAAGGGAAGGTTGTGCATCCGGCAATTTGAGGCCACATGAGGTTAATTATCCTACACGACGATTTGGAGCTTGGCGTAGTATTTGCCCTAAAGATATGGCGGCATTACTTATGCGGAGAGAGATCGGTGGTCTATCTCGGACCATAAGAGTCTGAAGTACCTCGACTCGAAAGACTTGAATCGAGGCAATGTCAGATGGATTGAGCTGGCGAAAGACTACGATTGCTCAATTGAATATCATCGGGCAAGGCTAACGTCGTGGCGCACGCGTTGAGCCGTAAGGTTGTTTGGATCTAAGGCGTTGTTTGCCCACTTGAGTTTGTACGATGGCAGGAGTATTCTGGCGAGCTGCAGTTAAGCCTACTTGGGTTGAGCGGTCGAGAAAAGCAGGTTGTTAGATGAGGTTTTGGTAGCGAGAGGACTCGAGTCTTGAATGATGGTTTGAAGGGTATAGCTTGTCTAGTGATGGGGTTCTCGTGTTTCGAGGGAAGGCTTGTATGCCGAGAGATCTTGAATTGAGGCAAAAGATTCTTGAGGATGCTCATAGCAGCCCTACGCTATGCATCTGGAGGTAGCAAAATGTATAGGGATCTCGGGAAGACGGTTAAGGTGGTAGTCGAAAAAGGAGGTGCGAGTTTGTAGGGAAGTGCGACATGTCGCAAGTCAAGGTCGAGCATCGATTGCCGTCAGGTTGCTTGACCGGTGTGGATTACCGCTTACACCGAGCAAGAAGGATTGATCAGGTAATTGTGGAGACTAAATCGGCTCACTTTATTCGGTGAGGTGGATTACTCACTACGAGAGGTTGGCAAAATTTGTATGTATCGGAGATAGTGAGGCTGCATGGGGTGCCGTGTCGATCATCTCGGATAGGGACCCCGATTCACGTCAAGGTTCGGAAGGCGTTGCATCGAGCACTGGGTACAGTTAGATTTCAACCTGACATTTCATCCATGATGACGGGCAATCGAAAGGGTTATCTGATTTTGGAGGATATGCTTCGAGGTGTGTTTTGGACTTGAGGGTAGGCGGGAGGAGTATCTACCGTTAGCGAATTCGCATAAACAACAAATACCAAGCGAGCATTAAGATGGCACCTTATGAGGCGTTATGCGGTGAAAGTGTCGTTCACCGACTTGTTGGACGAGTTAAGTGAGCGTCGGTTGTTAGGGCGAGTTGATTCTTGAGGCCGAAGACAAGGTTAAGTTGATTGAGCTCGATTGAAGGAAGCTCGGCCGTGAAGTCCTATCTCGATCTTAAGCGGAGATATTGAATTTCTTTGTGGAGATCGAAGTTTTCTGAAGGTCTCACCGTGGAAGAAAGTGTTAAGGTTCGGGAAGAAAGGCAAGCTTAGTCAGAGGTTTATTGGGCGTATAAGGTACTAAGGCGAGTGGGACGATTGCATATCAGCTCGAGTTGCCGGTGAGCTAAGTCGATTCATGACGTGTTCCACGTTTGATGCTTCAGCGATATCGTTTGATCCAGTATGCCTAGGAATGCATGTCTATCGAGGCTATCGGGGCAAGAGATTCAAGGATGGGTTATGTAACACCCTAACCCGTTTACACGCCATATTTGGGTTACGAGGTATTACTAAACAAATTTTAAAATTCCCAAATATATATAATAAATGTCTCACGATTCTAACATACCAATTGGATATATAATATAATAAAAAAGGGAATTTCAATTGATATAAATTTCTATTCAATTGGTAAGTTACACAGTATGACTGAATATGCATATTGCCAAAGCTTAAATTTTTACTAACAAAGTATTAAGCACTTTAAACAGACAACTCACACCAAAATTTCATGTCATGCTGAATCATCTATATATCTTTATACATAGTATCACTCTCACACATATGTGCATTATAAATACTTATAAGTTCATCTCACTCTTTCAAAGAATATAGCAAGATTTACTAAACCATATTCCAAGACTAATTCATCAAGCCTCTATTAAGTACCTCACCTACATAGAAATGCATACAACTTTCGAAACTTGTATTAATCATATCCAAATCAACCAAACAATTGTAACATGCTAGGCACATTTCACATACATACATATATACCATGATCATAACATATTAACATGTCTAAACTCTCATAAACCCAAAGTTATCATATTTTAGCCATTTTCTCATGGCATACATAAATACACAATTACATATTCACATCATTAAAAGTGACTTCAAAGGTAATATAGCCTATACATGCCATTAGTACAAAAGTTCAACTTTAATGAGGTATGAAAGTAGTAGTTGATTGTGTGCTTGACTTTGACAAGAATACTCTGAGTACGAGCTTGAACTCCAAAACCTATGAATAATCAAATAAAATCCATAGTAAGCTTACTTAGCTTAGTAAGGGATAAGCAATGGTATTTCATTATCAACATTTCATTATCCGAATTTTTAATGAATTAAAATTCAATCACCAAAGAGTACATAATCGTATACATATTCAACCAAATAATATACAACCCTTACCTATTTTCATATACCCCAAAACCGCATATTATCACACCAAAATTTCAATTTGAATAGTTACCTTATTTAATATATACACATCTTGTCCTATAATTTCATGAAATAGGAATAACTTACCTCGTTAATACCATATTGCCCAAGATCTCATGCACCATTTTCGTAAATGCAATTTCTAAATATCTCCATTCATTAGTCAACATTTGAATAATTTCATTTCCGCACACTAAGTGCAAGCTTTCCGTAACGTATCGCTCACATAGAGCCATTACTTTACATTTTTGCACACTTAGTGCAAGCTTTCCGTAATGTATCGCTCACATAGAGCCATTACTTTACATTTCTGCACACTTAGTGCACGCTTTCCATAACGTATCGCTCACATAGAGGCGTTACTTTACATTTCCACACACTTAGTGCAAGCTTTCTGTAACGTATCGCTCACATAGAGTCGTTACTTTACATCTCCGTACACATAGTCCTCATTAACAAATCCCCCCTTAAAACAATATATATATTCATATTCACGTATTATAATTAGGAACATACATAAATATGCACGCTTAACTCAAATCTTTCTTTCCATAATTTACCTTCCCATTCAGCCACATTCAATTAAACACCTAATTAATTAATCAATCCAAACATATCAAAATTCCATACATAGGTCAAACACGCATTCTGCCAACACAAATATTTAGCCTTATACTCTATCACATTAAAAAACTTATAAGCCCTTATATATATATATTTCAACCATCCAAGGTAATTATATAAATAAATACATGTTCCCGATACTATCACATTTGGCATACACAATTAAAGTTACCATATCATATTTGACATTAGTTGTAACACCCCAAACTTGGCCCATTCGCTATGACCAAATTTGAAATGCCACTGCGAAAAACGTTTGAAAAATTTTTGACTTAGAATTAAAAACATAAAATTTTGTTGTCCTTACTAAAACATTTTCAAATAATAATATAATCGACAAACCAACTTAAAACATAATAAAAGTCCTTAAATACTTAAAATGGCCCTTATTACAAAATTAAATACTTAAAATTTGAAACATAAATTGTATAAAGAGAATCCATTTCGCATGGGCCACCTCGTATCCACTCCAACCGGTCCAAGCTTTATGCATCACCGAAAGGTTTGAGAAAAATTGGGTGAGTCAAAGCAGACTCGGTGCATAGTTATTACACATGCCTCCACGTATGGGCTTGGCCCATATCCACACATCAATCACATATCAAATGATAAGGCATTATATCCACATAATTCCACATGTTGGGCTTGGCCCATATCCACATTGATCCACATAAATAGTCATGCAAAATGCATAAATATGTAACATGAAGCCCAACCCAAACTAGAGTCCATCTGTTACTCCTACCTTAGCAGACTCCACCCAAGTCCGTGGCTAATCCACCGATCACATAGTGATCCACATATCTTACCTTGGCGGACTTGTTACCCAAGGCGTGGCTAAGCCACCGATCACATAGTGATCCACATATCTGTATCCACGAGGTGACTCGAGGTCATCCTCAATCTACGGTGATGCACACGGCTATCATCCGCCGAGATGGGCACCTAGCCAACACCTCCTTGATGGAGCACATAGCCACCATCAAGCGCCAATGTAACACAAGGCTAACATCGGACCATGTACATAATGTACACCCTTTCCTTCGATAGTCACATCCCAAGTCCCATGCAAATATGTATATCATGGCAACATATCACTTGAACAATAATGCATCACATGCCATCACATTTCATATATTCATCAATGATCATTTAATATCGTAAATCACTGACCTAAGTATTCGACCACCCACCACGGGTATTCACAATCTTAGCCCTTAATTCGGCTACCATTAACATCATATCACATATACATAAATATAACACATACATACAATCAAGAGACAGTGCGATAACTACGCACCTTTTTGGCACAGTCGGCTAAATCCCGAAGACCCGATCTACCACACTAGATCACCTTGTCCCTACAATCGGCCAATACTAAAATTATTAACAAAAGACATTCTACCAAACCACAATACTTTAATTCCAAAACTTTAGTCTTTTCAAAAGAATGATGAATCAACTAAAATCCTTACCCTTTGACTTACCAACCTTTGATTGCTAGAGAGATAGGACTTAAATCAATTGCTTCCAAAGTCCCAAAGAGCCTATCTTTCAAAATCGATTGAATAGAAATCAAAGAAAATCTACCCTTGAATATTCAGCCAAAACAAGGACTAAAAGAGAGGAAGAAGGTTCAGCTATGGTTGATTTGTATTAACAACAAGGATTCAATTAAAGTTGAGAAAGAGAAAGGAAAAACAAAAGAAGAAAATGGAAGAGATTTCAATGGAAAAGAAATGTTTATGGCTTAAAATAAAAGAAAGTAAAGAGAGATGGAGAGATGGAAATTTGGCCAAGAGAGTGTAGGAGAAAAGTGATTTGAACATATTGAAAGAAAGAAAAAAGAGAGTTGTGGAAGAGATTCGGCCAAGCACTACTTTGCCAAAAAGAAAGTGCACAAAAATGCACAAGTTAGATTGTAGTTTCGGTTTCAAAAGGGCAAATGAAAGGAAGTAAAATGATGTGATTTGGTTCAACAAAAAGAGGCTAAAATCAAAAGCAAAATGCACCAAAATGCACAAGACATATTCGGCCAAAGAGGAGAGCTTTGGGGAGGAAAAGAAAAATGCCAAAGATGCACAAAAATGCTAAAATGACTAACCAATTCCCCCCCAAACTACCTATCAAAATTCGGCCACCCCCTAGCCTTACATGCCATCCACATTCAACCACTAAAGGCCATCAAAGAGTTTCCAAAATGTTCTCCAACATTCAAGCCTCTTGACAACAATTTTGAATTAAACATACTCCTAATTTTCTCCCTATTTCCTCCTATTCACTCACAACACTTAAGCCAACCCCCATAGTCCATGAAACCGTCCACATTCATGGAAAAATAGCCATTAAAAGCTACCAAAACCTTACCTTAAACTAAGCCTTATGTCCCTATATTTCCTTAATCCATAGGATTCCTTACCCAAAGTTCAAGCTTTCCTAAATTTCTATTCAACTTACCAAAAGAAATAGTCCAACCTATCATAAATAAGTTTGACCGTCCATCAATGCAAGGATTCAAAAATAAACCTTCAAAATGCTAAACATGCTACTTAGAAGTGAGCATGGGTGGGCCACCGGCTACCAAAACCCTTAGAAAAATGGGAGGTTAGGGTAAAATATAGGCCCAAAAATGGGCTTGGACGGAAAATTAGGCAGTTTAAAAATGGGTAAGCCTCAGTAAGAATTTCTTGGCAGGGCAGACATTTACCAAATCATTAAAGGCAAAAAAATATTTTTTAAATATTATTTTCTTATTGTTTTCTCTTTATTTTGCTACCATTTAACTATTATATTTCTATTATTTTGTTGTTATTGTTTAGATATTATATAAAACTTATTTTATTGTTAATTTTGTTATTATTTTAAAGACATTTGTTAATTTTGTTATTATTTTAGAGGCATTTGCTTGTTAAGTTGCATCTATTTTAGTGTTATTTAAGTCTACATATTTTTAAAATTCATTTTCAATTTGTTGAAAAATATTTATTTTGATTTTTTAATATTTTGATGTATTATATATATTTAAAAATTATATAAAATAATATAAAAATGTCTGATTGGTAGGGCAGAACCCAGTTTTAGTATTTTATATGGGCGGGCTTGGGCAAAATTTTAGGCCCATTTTCAGGCCGGCCATTGAGCCCAATGAGCTGCCTAAATTTTTAGTTGGGCCGACCAACCGACTTGGCCGGCCCATGCTCACCTCTAATGCTACTCGAACCTCTAACCTCAAGCCACCTTTCAAGCTCCTTAACCAACTTGCCACTTACTCCTCTTATGCTTTAAATGAACACTTAATTAACTTAAGTGTCAAGCTCACTTAATCCTACTTCATTAAATAAACCATACTAAAAATTATTCTAGCTTCCTAAATAAAATCAAGCCTTCATAAGACAATGCTAACACACAAGATTCATACAAGAGCCAACACAAATAATACTCAAATTTTCTTCCTAAAGCCCAAGGCCCAATCCTACTAGGCCCAATTTTGGGATGTTATAGTTCTACCCTCCTTAAAGAAATTTCGTCCTCGAAATTTCCAACTAACTAACAGTCGTACAATCCTACTCATCACACTACGCTTATACTGTGCACTCTGATCTTAATAAAACTAACATACTTTCTATGAACAGTCCCAAAGTTCAAACTCAAGGTTCTAGATACTTCACTAGCAACACAAATACAAACTAGCTCTATAACAAATAAGACAATAAAGGGTATTCCAGACGTAAAAACTTACTCGTTGTCACATCTGGCACATCACTATCCTCCCTCCGACGAACTGCATACACCAGATCTGGCTTTCTTGCCTCAGTGTTACCATTACCTCGGCCGATGCTCCACGACCTCGGCGAACCATTTCCTCCATGGTTCGGACCACGACCCTCGTCGCTTCGACCACCTCTACCCATTGTTCAAAACCTTGGCCTCTTCGTGCGAGCCCTTCTCGGATCACGGGGCGATCTTTAATCAAATGAGACTTGGATTTACACCTAAAACACTCCGGTCCGATTCCAATTTTCGCCAACATGATATCTTCCACACCGAGCACACGAGCGATCTTGATTTCCAGATGGTTGGCATAGAAACACGGCGAAATTCTCGATCCTTGGTCTTTTCTAAAGACTCTCGGGCGATTTTGACGGTCCAAAACTCTTCTTATCTCGGTTCCTATCTTTTTCTCTGTTCTGCCTCACAGAATCCTTAATTCCTTCGGCCACCTTAGCCTTCTCCACCAATACGGCAAACTCTCGTTCCTGCTATGGAGCTATCAATAATCTCAGGTCATCCCTTAGTCCATCCTCAAATCGGACACATCGCTCATACTCTATAGCCACTACTCCTAGAGCATATCGGCTTAACCGTAAAAATTTCGCCGTACTACGCCACGGACTTGTTCCTTGAACCAGCCCCTAAACGCCTTCCTTTGCACATCAATATAGTGAGTACCAACGTACTTCTTACGATATCTTTGCCTTAACGTACTCCCAAGTGAGATCTTGGTTGTGGCCCCATCCCGGCTGTGAGCCACCATTGATACGCTTCATCGCGTAGCGGCGCTACCATTCCTTTCACTTTCTCCTCGGGGTCGATCCAACTCATCCATAATTCGCTCGTCGCCTCCAACCAATACTCATTTATCTTGGGTGCCACCCAGATACTCCACGAAACACCTCGGCCCCATTGGCTCGAGTCGCTCAGTACGGACTTTCTAGCTCTCATATTTTCACCGGCTCCAGCCACCATCTCAAGAACTTCATGACTGACTGCGATATAAACATCATCCCCACTGAGCTTCTTGCTCCACACCAACGGTGGTGGGGTACCACATTGTCGGACCCTTGACCGGACCTAACGGGTTCCGAAACCGGCCATTTTGCCTCTCTGCGTCCTCGCACATTACGACCACGCCCCTAGAGCTCATGTCTAACGTCGCGATTTAATCTATTTAAAGAGTTTTATACATTAGTACTTTTGTTCCACTTGTTTATGCGCGAACAATTTTATGAAACAAAGTTTTCAGAAGTTGTTCTTTCGATCAATCAAAATTTCTAGTTCAAGATCACTATTCTAATTCAAAGAATCACACATTCACATCAATAGAGACACATTCACTCTTCAACAACATTTACCATGCTACTATGGGCATTCTTGACCATTCCCAACCCAGGGGTAATTTCGTCATTTTTCCATACAGGGGTATTTTGGTAATAAACCGGGGTAAATTTAAAAATCACCAAAAGTTATTTTGAAATTTATTCAAACTCATGGATATTTTTGAAAGAAAGATTTTTCCAAATCAAGATATTAAAAAAAATTAAAATTCAAGGGTTATTTCGGTAATTTGAAAGTTAGGGGCATTTTAGTAAATTTTCCCAAATCAGGGTATCTTACTATTTTGTAAAATAGAAGTTTTTGGTATTTTTATAAAGTAAGAATGTTTTTTTTAAAAGTCGAGGGTAGTATGGTAATTTTATAAACCAAGGTCATTTTGGTAATTTTTCAACACAGGGGTATTTGGGTAATTTTGTAAATCAAAAATTTTTCGAAAAGAAAAAAATTTCCAACTATAAAATGGTTTTACAATTCAAAGGAGTAATTTTTTTGAAAACTTAAGGTTTTTATAAAATAGTATGGCTAGTCCCTTTCGGGTTTTAATTATCGAGTTTAGCAGTGAATAAGTCCTCTTGGTTAGGGTGAACCGTAGCTACGCACTGGTAGGATTCGAGTAAAGAGGAGGTGAGTCGCTAGGATTGCTTAAATACTAAGCTCTTACCAAATCCACTCCTAGACATGCGCACAATGGTTGCCACACCATAACTCGGCGACTTTCTTCACAGGTTTGTTCGGTTGTTCTTTAAGTCTTATGCATCTTGTGTTGGAGTAAGCTAATCCTAAAGTTCGATAACTTAATATACTAATCTACGTTCCCATCATACCCACATACCAATCATATAATAATTCACACAACAATTAAAGGTACTTACCTGGTGGACTTCGGGTCGGAGATACAGGTGCCATGCTAGAATAATCCTGAAAAATTTATGAAAGCCCAAATCTTTGAAAAGCCCATCTTAAGAAAAACTATTTTTGGGCCCAAAACCCTCAAAGCAGAGTTTTGAACCGGGCTCTGATACCAATTTATAACACCCCAAACCCGGCCCATTCGCTATGACCGAATTTGAAATGCCACTGCGAAAAACGTTTGAAAAACTTTTGACTTAGAATTAAAAACATAAAATTTTGTTGTCCTTACTAAAACATTTTCAAATAATAATATAATCGACAAACCAACTTAAAACATAATAAAAGTCCTTAAATACTTAAAATGGCCCTTATTACAAAAATTAAATACTTAAAATATTGAAACATAAATTGTATAAAGAGAATCCATTTACGCATGGGCCACCTCGTATCCACTCCAACCGGTCCAAGCTTTATGCATCACTGAAAGGTTTGAGAAAATTGGGTGAGTCAAATAGACTCGATGCATAGTTATTACACATGCCTCCACGTATGGGCTTGGCCCATATCCACACATCAATCACATATCAAATGATAAGGCATTATATCCACATAATTCCACATGTTGGGCTTGGCCCATATCCACATTGATCCACATAAATAGTCATGCAAAATGCATAAATATGTAACATGAAGCCCAACCCAACCTAGAGTCCATCTGTTACTCCTACCTTAGCAGACTCCCTGCCCAAGGCCGTGGCTAATCCACCGATCACATAGTGATCCACATTCTTACCTTGGCTAAGCCACCGATCACATAGTGATCCACATATCTGTATCCACGAGGTGACTCGAGGTCATCCTCAATCTACGGTGATGCACACAGCTATCATCCGCCGAGATGGGCACCTAGCCAACACCTCCCTTGATGGAGCACATAGCCACCATCAAGCGCCAATGTAGCACAAGGCTAACATCAGACCACGTACATAATGTACACCCTTTCCTTCGATAGTCACATCCCAAGTCCCATGCAAATATGTATATCATGGCAACATATCACTTGAACAATAATGCATCACATGCCATCACATTTCATATATTCATCAATGATCATTTAATATCGTAAATCACTGACCTGAGTATTCGATCACCAACTACGGGTATTCACAATCTTAGCCCTTAATTGGCTACCATTAACATCATATCACATATACATAAATATAACACATACATACAATCAAGAGACGGTCGATAACTACGCACCTTTTGGCCTGATCGGCTAAATCCTCAAGACCCGATCTACCACACTAGATCACCTTGTCCCTACAATCGGCCAATACTAAAAATTATTAACAAAGGCCATTCGGCCAAACCACAATACTTTAATTCCAAAAACTTTAGACTTTTCAAAAGAATGATGAATCAACTAAAATCCTTGCCCTTTGACTTACCAACCTTTGATTGCTAGAGAGATAGGACTTAAATCAATTGCTTCCAAAGTCCCAAAGAGCCTATCTTTCAAAACCGATTGAATAGAAATAAAGAAAATCTACCCTTAAATATTCGGCCAAAACAAGGACTAAAAGAGAGGAAGAAGGTTCAGCTATGGTTGATTTGTATTAACAACAAGGATTCAATTAAAGTTGAGAAAGAGAAAGGAAAAACAAAAGAAGAAAATGGAAGAGATTTCAATGAAAAAGAAATGTTTATGGCTTAAAATAAAAGAAAGTAAAGAGAGATGGAGAGATGGAAATTTCGGCCAAGAGAGTGTAGGAGAAAAGTGATTTGAACAATATTGAAAGAAAGAAAAGGAGAGAGTTGTGGAAGAGATTCGGCCAAGCACTACTTTGCCAAAAAGAAAGTGCACAAAAATGCACAAGTTAGATTGTAGTTTCGGTTTCAAAAGGGCAAATGAAAGGAAGTAAAATGATGTGATTTGGTTCAACAAAAAGAGGCTAAAATCAAAAGCAAAATGCACCAAAATGCACCAAAATGCACAAGACATATTCGGCCAAAGAGGAGAGCTTTGGGGAGGAAAAGAAAAATGCCAAAGATGCACAAAAATGCTAAAATGACTAACCAATTCCCCCAAACTACCTATCAAAATTCGGCCACCCCCTAGCCTTACATGCCGTCCACATTCAACCACTAAAGGCCATCAAAGAGTTTCCAAAACGTTCTCCAACATTCAAGCCTCTTGACAACAATTTTGAATTAAACATACTCCTAATTTTCTCCCTATTTCCTCCTATTCACTCACAACACTTAAGCCAACCCCCATAGTCCATGAAACCGTCCACATTCATGGAAAAATAGCCATTAAAAGCTTCCAAAACCTTACCTTAAACTAAGCCTTATGTCCCTATCTTTCCTTAATCCATAGGATTCCTTACCCAAAGTTCAAGCTTTCCTAAATTTCTATTCAACTTACTAAAAGAAATAGTCCAACCTATCATAAATAAGTTTGACCGTCCATCAATGCAAGGATTCAAAATAAACCTTCAAAATGCTAAACATGCTACTCGAACCTCTAACCTCAAGCCACCTTTCAAGCTCCTTAACCAACTTGCCACTTACTCCTCTTATGCTTTAAATGAACAATTAATTAACTTAAGTGTCAAGCTCACTTAATCCTACTTCATTAAATAAACCATACTAAAAATTATTCTAGCTTCCTAAATAAAATCAAGCCTTCACAAGACTATGCTAACACACAAGATTCATACCCGAGCCAACACAAATAATACTCAAATTTTCTTCCTAAAGCCCAAGGCCCAATCGGCCCAATCCTACTAGGCCCAATTTCGGGATGTTACATTAGCAAGTATATATACATATTCACACATATCCGAATATTCCATCTCCATATATATATCTATCCCTTATGACAAATGCATATATGTGACCAACTCAATTATTCAATGGGTATACATATACACATATATTTACTAATCCACATTCGGTTATCACATATAATGATTTCTATGCCTTATTCGACAATTTGAAAATAAAATTTATTATGTCATTCGAACATGTACATTTTATTTTAAAGATAGTTCAAATTAAAACCGATTGCTTAAACACTTACTTGATAATTGATGAGCTAAAATTTTTCGGCTACTCGTTTAATTTTTCTTTCCCCCAATCCGATTTCGGCTCTTTCCATCCTTGATCTAAAATAAAGTTCGAAAAGAGTCCATTCAAATATAATTACATTCATTTCATTTTTCAATTTTTTTAATCTAAACACATAATTGCACCATTCTTACAATCTATCATCCATAGTTGTAATTCTTACAATTCAATACTATTTTTCACTCTTTCGAACTAGGATAATTTGCACATTTTTTAGCCAAGGCCGAAAGTCCCTTAGGCTTATTCAAGTCTTAAAATGTTACTAAATTTGATCATAACACCTAATTATGAATTTTACCCTTTTATCCCTAGAATTTATATCTCTTGCAATCTAATCCCCAAAGCATAAAACACAAATTACAAGAAATTTGAATTTCTCCCTTAAGAGCTGAATTTTCCTCATCTTAGTACAAATCTATGCCAACCATTTGTTATGCATTTTACGCCCTCAATTATAAAACCTAATAATCTAAGCTATCATACCCATCTCATTCAAATTTCCTACTTAAAACGTATAGATTTCAAACATATATTTAATAATCATCCATCAAGCATGACAAAACAATTTTATTCATCAATGGCTGAATCTATAGCATACTCCAAATTCAAAATTTTTAACATGGGTTCAATAATTCTCAAGGAAATGAACTCAAAAATGCAAGAATTTTAAAAAATAAAGTTCAAATGCTAACCTTATTTTACCATGCAAGAACCGAACAATGGAAGCTTAAGCTTCTCTTTTCTCCCTCATTATTTTCGGCAATCAAAGACTAAAGGTGGAAGATGAATATTGTAACATCCTAAATAATTGAGTATCATTATGTTGCTAAATGTTGGTTCGGGTTACTTGGAGTTAGAATAAATATTATTATTTAAGTGTACTTTAGAGTAAAGAAACTAAATGAACTTAAGACTTAAATTAATTAAGTACTAAAAGATGGCATAAGTTGAGCTAGTAGTAAAGTGGAGTTGGCGCCATATGTATTACCATGAGGGAAGGAGTTCGAATCACCTAGCATTCAACTAGGAATTTTTACTTTTTTTACTTTAGCTTGAGCATGTGTCGGCAAAGAGATAAGGCTAGGATGAGTTGGAATGTTTTATTTTTGGTAAGAACATTAAGTGTTTGGAAAGCTAAGGATAAGGGCTTGAAATGGGGGATTGTGTTTCATCAACTTAAGGAAAAAGGAGGGGAAAAAGGCTTAAGTGTAGGAAGGTGTTTTGGAAACTTCCTAATGGCCATTTGACCATTGTATTTGGATGGCATTGAGACTAAGGGGGGGTGGCCGGTTTTGGTTGAGAGGATGGTAAGCTAGGATGATAGGAAAACCTTTTCATTTTGGTCATTTTGGCTTAAGCAAAGTGTTTATTTTCCTTTCATCTATCTTGCTCTCTAGCCGAATTTTACCAAACCCCTTGAGAAAGCTATAGCAATTTTCTTGTATCATTCTTTCTTTTTGTTCATTTGATCAATTCTTTGCCAACTATTCCCCCTAGTGCCGAACCCATCAACACACCAAAAAGACCATTCGTTTTCTTTCTTCTTCACAAAATCGATTATACCATCGTTCCAAAAACCCAAATTCTTTTTCTTCTCTTTTCTTTCTCCTTTCTTTTTCTTTCTTTCTCTCTTTCTCTTTTGAAACCGAACCATACCATTCTATTTCCCTTTTCTTAATTTTTTTCTTCATTACAATTTTCTTCAATTTTATTTCATCCATGGCCGAATATATTTTGCTCTTGTGACAAAATTTCTTCATTTTCTTTTACCACAATCGATTTCAAGAATCAAGGTAAGGAGTTTTTCTTTTAAGGATTCTTATTCATTTAGTATAGTTAGTTATTAATCGATTTCGTTTTAGGGACACAATCGCTCGATCGATTCTCGTGGAACGAAGACAAACCGTGGTAAGCCAAATCTAAAATCTTATAAACGTTAGTCATATTTCAATATTTATAGTCGGACTAATGATCGTACATCTTTAGAGACTTTCAAGATAGAAGCGTAAAAGAAGGGTCCATAGGCGAAAAAGGCGGTTCATAAATCCCTAAATATAAGCGAAGGGCTATTTTGAGAATGGGATTTTCCATCGGGTTGCAGACCATCAACCGAGGAGAATCAATTATTTGAAGTAGTTCGTACTCCTGAGCCCTTGTATGTTCGTGGATTCTCAGTGGGCAACGAATCAATGAACGAGGAGAAACCAAAAATAGAAGTGGTTCAAAATCATAGGGGTAAGGAATTAGATCGAATACCAATAGTTTATTTTTGATAAATGATAGTATTCTAATGGTTTGTATTACGTTTACGTGTTGACAAGTGGGAAGGTTTAGTACTCACGATATCAAGGTGTGTAACTTCACACTTTTCTCGGGTTGGATGTCATTCGTGGTATTGAGTAAAATCGTAAAAATGAAAAAATCGGTATAATACGAAATAATTGGTATTTTGGTGAAATTTCATGAAAATTGTTAAAAATGTGAAAATTACGAAAATGCCCTCGAGGTGTAGATAGTAAAATGAATACTAAATATCTCATGTGTAAATGGGCCAAAGATGTGTTAGATCGTAAAATGGGCCGATAAGTTTTCTAGTTAGTAAATGGGCCGAAAAATATGCTAGTTAGTAAAATGGGCCGAAATCTTGGATAGATAGTTAAATGGGCCGAAATCCCTGATAAATAATAAATGGGCCGAAATCTCTGCTAGATCGATAAATGGGCCGATATCTTTGTTAGATCGAAAATGGGTCGATATCTCTGTTAGATCGAAAATGGGCCGAAATCTCTGTTAGATCGTAAATGGGCCATAATCTCTGTTAAATTGTTAAATGGGCCAAAATCAATGCTAGATCGCTAAATGGGCAGAAATTTTGCTAGATCGCTAAATGGGCCAAAGATGCTAAATAGTTATATGGAATAAATGATATATTGTATTATGGGCCTTAATAAAAACCTGAAATATTGACTTATATATATTGGGCCTTTTTGATAAAATCATCATATGTACATAGGCTATTTGGCATACATGTTGCATGGGTTGGGATTAACAATGAAGAGAAGAAAGGCCTGTTGCCAAAATCTAGTTCGGTGGTTTTGCCACAAAATAATTAAATGGATGATTGCCTCTAGTTCGGTGGCTATGCCACAAATATTTTAATGGCTCAATGCCTCTAGTTCGGTGACTCTGTCACAATCTAGTTCAGAGCCACAAATATAAAATGGCTTAATGCCTACGATTGGTGTGATGGCGGGGTGGGTTGACTTGATCCCCACAGGTGTGATGGTTAGTCTGGTGGTGTGTAGCGGATGGAAATTAGGTTTGGGTGGGAAATTTCATTTCGCATGCATTCCATTATTTATCTTGTTAATCTTGATAATGGGCTCAAGCCCAAACTCATGACTTGATGATCCGCCCGATGGATTAAGTAAGTAAGTTATACTTGAGTTTTGAGTAACTCACACCTCAATTTTTCCTCTCGGGTAATGGAAATTGATGTGGACTTGGGCGAGGATGACTTCGTGGAGCCATCTGCAAACATGGGTTTAATAAACTTTGAACTTTTAATAAGTACTTTCCTTATTTTTACTATTTTGGGTATAATGTAATAAGGCCTCTATTATTATTATTTTATGGTTTTTATGTGTGGATGGATTTCAATTATGTTTTCGATATTTTAATATGGGCTTAATTTTATCATATAATATTTTATTAAAATATTTTGGGTTTTCAAACATCTGAGATTCTTTAACTATTCTTATTTCCAAATACTTTGAACTCTTTTAAAAATTATTTTAGAGTTTTGATAATTAAAATTAAATGACGAGATTTTCAACTTATGTTTCTCAAATACATCAAAATTAAAATTATTTCTCTTGTTTTTTTTAAACTCAAATTTCAAAGGTTTTTGAAATACCGACTCATCTAAATTATTAAGATAGTTCGATCTACGTAACAAACCAAATCTCGTCTTAATGCAAAGGTCGGGTTTGGGGTGTTACAAATATCCACTACTTGCTTTATGTATTCTTTTTTTTAATCAAATTATAAAATACTAATATAATGCCACTAACCAAAATAAATGAATTTAATATAAGGATAATTCATCATGCCGTCCACTCAATTTATTTTAGGATAATTTACCATGCAAGTCCCCTCATGCAAGAATACAATTCAATTAAACCATCTTGTTTAAAAAGAAGCTACTTTTACTACTTCAACAATTTAATCCTTTCTCCTAAATCAAACATATAGACAATCAAATATTTGTGGTCTCGAAACCACCTTTTCTGATTAGGGTCGTATTTGGGCCGTTACAACTCTGTCCCTCTTAAGGAATTTTCGTCCCCGAAAATCTTACCAGCAAATAGGTGTGGGTAACGCTCTTTCATGGATTCTTCGGTTTCCCAAGTTGCTTCCTCAACCTGGTGCTTATGCCACATTACTTTAACCAACCATATCTTCTTGTTTCGCAACTCTTTTACCTCACAAGCTAAGATGCAAATCGGTTCTTCCTCATAAGCCAAATTAGGTTGAATTTCAATCTCGGATGGACTGATCACATGTGAAGGATCGTATCTATATCATCGAAGCATTGACACATGGAAAACATTATGAATCTTGTCTAACTGGTGCGGTAACCTCAATTTGTACGAAATCGGCCCGATACACTCAATAACCTCATACGGCCCAATAAACCTCGGACTCAATTTTCACTTACGACCAAATCTGAGTATCTTTTTCCATGGTGAGACTTTCAAAAATACTCGGTCGCCCACCTGAAACTCTATATCCTTTAGTTTCAAATCTGCGTACGACTTCTGTCGATCTGATGCGGCTTTCAAACTTTCACGAATTACTTTAACTTTCTATTCTGTCTCTCTGATCAGATCAACCCCGTGTATCTTGCCTTCACTTACCTCAGTCTAATACAATGGTGTATGACATTTTCGACCGTACAATGCTTCGTAAGGTGCCATCCTAATACTTGATTGAATGCTATTATTATACACAAATTCAATCAAAGGCAAGTATCGTTCCCACGTACCCTCAAACTCAAGAACGCAACATCTCAACATGTCCTCAAGTATTTGGATAATATGCTCAGATTGACCATCCGATTGAGGGTGAAAAGCTATACTAAAGTGTAACTTGGTACCCAAAGCATCTTGCAGTTTCTTCCAAAACCGCGATGTGAACCTTGGATCTCTATCTGAAACAATAGAGGTAGGTAGTCCGTGCAACCTTACAATCTGCGATACATATAACTCAGCCAACTTATTAAGTGAGAAATTCATACGCATAGGGATAAAATGAGCCAATTTCGTCAATCTATCGATGATAACCCAGATTGAATCTTTCTTATTTGGCGTCAAAGGCAAACCCGATACAAAATCCATCGTGACTCGATCCCACTTCCACTCAGGTATCATAATCGGCTAAAGTAGTCCCAATGGCACTTGATGCTCAGCTTTCACTTGTTGGCATACTAAAAACTTTGATACATAGTCTGAGATGTCTCGTTTCATACCGTGCCACCAATAATGTTGTTTCAGGTCGTTATACATCTTTGTGTGACTCGAATGAATAGATAATCTACTACTATGATCTTCATCACAAATCATTTGAATTAATTCAGGGTTCTTCGGAACACATATTCGATTCTTGAACCGTAAACATCCTTCAGCATCTATTTGGAAATCTGAGTCCGTACCCGAGCCACAATAATCCTTTTTTTCTTTAAAATCATCATCGATCTCCTGAGCCTCTGGGATCCGTTGTACAAATAATGGTCTCGCTTTCAACTCTGCAATGATCACACCGTCATTAGTTATAGTCATATTCGCATTCATTGCCCGTAGAGCAAATAGTGACTTCCGGCTAAGAGCATCGGCAACCACATTAGCCTTTCCCAGGTGATAACCAATCACGAGCTCATAAATCTTTCAATAGTTCCTACCATCGTCGTTGTCTTAAATTCAGAGCCTTCTGAGTCATTAGATACTTTAGACTTTTATGATTCTAGTAAATGTGACATTTCTCACCAAATAGATAATGACGCCATATTTTCAAAGCAAAAATTATAGCAGCCAACTCAAGGTCGTTGGTCGGATAATTCTTCTCGTGTGGTTTCAACTATTTCAAGGCATAGGCTACGACTTTACCCTCCTGCATAACACAGAACCGAGCCCATTTAAAGATGCATCACTAAAATAACAAATTCTTTACTCGATTCTGGCTGAACTAGCACTAGAGCTTCCGTTAACAAGGTCTTCAATTGATCGAAAGTCTTTTGACACCTTTCTGTCCACTCAAATTTCATAACCTTCTATAGCAGCATTGTCATCGGGGTTGCTATCATAGAAAATCCTTTCACGAAACATATGTAACATCCAGCAAGCCCTAAAAAGCTTTACACCTCAAAAACATTTTGCGGAGGTTTCCAATCCAATATAGCTGAGATTTTACTCGGGTCAACTTGAATACCCGACGATGAAATAACATGCTCCAGAAAACTGATTCCTTTCAACCAAAACTCACAATTACTAAATTTCGCGTATAATTGCTTATCACATAAAATCTGTAACACTAGCCTCAAGTGCTTAGCATGCTTGATTTCATTTCGCAAATAAATCAGTATATCATCTATGAATACCACTACAAACCGATCTAAATACGATCTGAATACCTGGTTCATCAAATTCATAAACACTGCAGGGCATTAGTGAGCCCAAACGGCATCACTAAAAACTCGTAGTGACCATATCTCGTTCGAAAAGCAGTCTTCGGTATATCTGAATCCCTAACTCGTAATTGATAATACCCTAACCTCAGATCAATCTTTGAGAACACCGAGGCTCCCTTAAGTTGATCAAATAAATCACCAATACGTGGCAACGGGTATTTGTTCTTTACAGTCACCTTCATTAGTTGTCGATAGTTAATGCACATTCTCAATGTTCCGTCTTTCTTCTTCACAAATAGAACGGGCACACCCCAGGGAGAAAAACTTGATCGAACGAAACCTCTATCCATCAATTCTTGCAATCGAGCCTTCAAATCATTTAATTCAGTCGGTGCCATTCTATACGAAGTTATCGAAATCTTAGTGGTCCCAGGCACTAACTCAATGCCAAACTCTACTTCACGAACAGGTGGCAATCCTGGTAATTCCTCCGAAACACATCTGAATACTCACTAACAACTGGCACAGATTCAATATTCCTTTCGGTTACCTTACTATCAATCACATACGCAAGATAAGCTTCACAACCCTTTTTCAAATACTGTCGAGCCAACATTGAAAATATCTCAGCAGGTAATCCATTCAAATCCGTAGACTCTATTTGGATTATTTCGTTATTCTGACATTTTAAATCAATAATATTTCGTCTGTAATTTACTACCGCGTTGTGAACTGTCAACCAATCCATACCAAGAATAATGTCGAACTCATCGAAAGGTAATAACATCAGATCGATAGGAAAACACATGTCTCGAATCATCAATGGGTAGTTCTTACACACTTTATCAACTAATACACATTGACCCAGGGGATTTGAAACCCGAATCACAAACTCAGTAGACTCAACAGGTAGAGTCTTACTGGACACTAATGTTTTGCACACATATGAATGAGTTGAGCCGGGATCAATTAAAGCTGTTATACTAGTATCAAAGAGGTTGAAAATACTGGTAATGACATTTGGGGATGAGGCCTCCTCTCTAGCACGGATGGCGTAAGCTCTAGCGGTACACGAGCATCTGATCGAACAACTCCATCCGTAGCCCCCCTCTGTGCACCACTCCTACCTCCCCCAAAATGAGATGGTCTGCCTCTAACTGTAGTACCACTAGGTCTCCCACTCTGAGCAGTACCCTTTTCAGCGGTCTTCAGACAATCCCGATGAAGTGGTCCTGCGAGCCACGCTTGTAACAAGTACAAGAAATGGATTTACCCCAGCACTCTCCAAAATGCCAACTGCCACACTGCTGACACTCCGATTTGCTCGATTTTACATTGCCAACACTAGAAACTGACATTGCCCGAGAACTCATTGGTGGTCGTTCTCATATAGAAATCTCGGTGTTAGGATTGGATCGACTACCATCATTCTTGAACTTCTTTGTTACCATCTGCAAAAATTTACCTATAGATCTCTTTCGAAAATATTTAGATTCAAGTTCAGCTTTTCGTTTTTCTTTCCCCAGTTCCTCAGCTTTACAAGCTCTTTCAACTAGTACAACGACCTAGTTAATCTCAAGAATGCCAACCAGAAGCTTTATGTCTTCATTTAAACCATCTTCAAACATTAGGCACATAGCAGCCTCCGACGAAACACATTCACGAGCATAGCGACTAAGTCAAAAAAATTTGTGCTCATAATCGAATACGGTCATACGACCCTGTTTAAGTTCAAGGAATTCTTTGCGCTTAGAGTCTATGAAGTGCTGGCTTATATACTTCTTCTGAAATTCCGTCTGAAAGAAATCCCAAGTAACCCTTTCTTTCGGAACAACTGCTATGAATGTATTCCATCAATAGTAGGCAGAATCTCGTAATAATGATATGGCACACTTTAGACACTCATCGAATGTGCAAGACAATTTATCGAAAACACGAATTGCATTATCGAGCCAAAATTCAGCTCTTTCTGCATTATCATCATCCTCTGCTCTAAATTCTTGAGTTCTGTGCTTCCTTATGCGATCGATAGGAGGTTTAACTATTCTTTCAGGATTGGCAATTAGAGGCACCATCTGTGTTATAGGGGGTACATTCGGATTTAGGGGTAGTTGAATAGCTGGATTGGTTCGTATGTAATGACTGAACCAATAGTTCATCATGCTATAGAAAGCTTATCGGGCCCCCTCATCCGAATTACTCGTAGTCGGTTGAGATTCTTCTGGCGCGGCCCCTTGCGCTAGAATGGGTGCCACACTCTCAACGTCATCAGCTATGGCTCGTTCGGGATTAGGATCCATTACTATATGAAAGAAATAAACACATTTCATTGTCAGAAGTCATCACACTATCACATTATAAATTAATGGCATGTATAGCTAGAGTCACACGCGCTACGTTAGTTGGAGAATCGACTAAACCGTAGCTCTGATACCACTAAAAAAGTAACACACCTAACCCGTTTCCATCACCGAATTTGGGTTACGAGGTATTACTAAACAAATTCCCAAATTCCCAAATACATATATATATATATATATATATAAATCTCTCACGATTCTAACATACCAATTGGATATATAATATAATAAAAAAATGAATTTCAATTGATATAAATTTCTATTCAATTGGTAAGTTATACACTATGATCGAATATGCATATTGCCAAAGTTTAAATTTTTACCAACAAAGTATTAAGCACTTTAAATAGACAACTCACACCAAAATTTCATGTCATACCAAATCATCTATATATCTTTATACATAGTCTCACTCTCAAACATATGTGCATTATAAATACTTATAAGTTCATCTCACTCTTTCAAAGAATATAGTAAGATTTACTAAACCACATTCCAAGACTAATTCATCAAGCTTCTATTAAGTACCTCACCTACATAGAAATGCATACAACTTTCGAAACTTGTATTAACCATATCCAAATCAACCAAACAATTTTAACATGCTAGGCACATTTCACATACATACATATATACCATGATCATAACATATTAACATGTTTGAACTCTCATGAACCCAAAGTTATCATATTTTAGCCATTTTCTCATGGCATACATAAATACAAAATTACATATTCACGTCATTAAAAGTGACTTCAAAGGTAATATAGACTATACATGCCATTAATACAAAAGATCAACTTTAATAAGGACCAAAGTAGTAGTTGATAGTGTGCTTGACTTTGACAAGAATATCCCGAGTACGAGCTTGAACTTCAAAACCTATGAATAATCAAATAAAATCCATAGTAAGCTTACTTAGCTTTGTAAGTGATAAGCAATGGTATTTCATTATCCGAATTTTTAATGAATTAAAATTCAATCACCAAAGAGTACATAATCGTATACATATTCAACCAAATAATATACAACCCTTACCTATTTTCATATACCCCAAAACTACATATTATCACACCACAATTTCAATTTGAATAGTTAACTTATTTAATATAAACACATCTTGTCCTATAATTTCATGAAGTAGGAATAACTTACCTCCTTAATACCATATTGCCCAAGATCTCATGCACCATTTTTGTAAATTCAGTTTCTAAATATCTCCATTCATTAGTCAACATTTGAATAATTTCATTTCCGCACACTTAGTGCAAGCTTTCCGTAACATATTGCTCACATAGAGCCGTTACTTTACATTTTGCACACTTAGTACAAGCTTTTCATAACGTATCGCTCAAATAGAGTCGTTACTTTACATTTCCACACACTTGGTGCAAGCTTTCTGTAACGTATCGCTCACATAGAGCCGTTACTTTACATCTTCGCACACATAGTGCTCATTAACAAATCCCCCTTTAAAACAATATATATACATACATATTCACGTATTATAATTAGGAACATACATAAACATGCACGCTTAACTCAAATCTTTATTTCCATAATTTACTTCCCGTTCGGCCACATTCAATTAAACACCTAATTAATTATTCAATCCAAACATATCAAAACTCCATACATAGGTCAAACATGCATTCAGCCAACAAAAATATTTAGCCTTATACTCTATCAAATTAAAAAAAACTTATAAGCCCTTATATATATATTTCAACCATCCAAGGTATTTATATAAATAAATACATGTTCCCGATACTATCACATTTGGCATACACAATTAAAGTTACCATATCATATTCAACATTAGCAAGTATATATACATATTCACACATATCCGAATATTCCATCTCCATATATATATATCATCCCTTATCACAAATGCATATATTTGACCAACTCAATTATTCAATGGGTATACATATACACATATATTTACTAATCCACATTCGGTTATCACATATAATGATTTCTATGCCTTATTCGACAATTTGCAAATAAAATTTATTATGTCATTCGAACATGTACATTTTATTTTAAAGATAGTTCAAATTAAAACCGATTGCTTAAACACTTACTTGATAATTGATGAGCTAAAATTTTTCGGCTACTCGTTTAATTTTGCTTTCCCCCAATTCGATTCTGGTTCTTTCTGTCCTTGATCTAAAATAAAGTTTGAAAAGAGTCCATTCAATTAAAATTACATTCAATTCATTTTTCAATTTTTAAATTTAAACACATAATTGCACCATTCATACAATCTATCATCCATAGTTGTAATTCTTACAATTTAGTACTATTTTTCACTCTTCCGAACTAGGACAATTTGCACATTTTTGAGCCAAGGCTCAAAGTCCCTTAGGCTCATTCAAGTCTTAAAATGTTACTGAATTTGATCATAACACCTAATTATGAATTTTACCCTTTTATCCCTAGAATTTATATCTTTTGCAATCTAATCCCCAAAGCATAAAACACAAATTACAAGAAATTTGAATTTCTCCCTTAAGAGCCGGATTTTCCTCATCTTAGTACAAATATATGCCAACCATTTGTTATGCATTTTACACCCTCAATTATAAAACCTAATAATCTAAGCCATCATACCCATCTCATTCAAATTTCCTACTTAAAACGTATAGATTTCAAACATATATTTAATAATCATCAATCAAGCATGATAAATCAATTTTATTCATTAATGGCCGAATCTATAGCATGCTCCAAATTCAAAATTTTTAACATGGGTTCAATAATTCTCAAGGAAATGAACTCAAAAATGCAATAATTTTAAAAAATAAAGTTCAAATGCTAACCTTGTTGTACCATGCAAGAACCGAACAATGGAAGCTTAAGCTTCTCTTTTCTCCCTCTTTATTTTCGGCATTCAAAGACTAAAGGTGGAAGATGAATATCCACTACTTGTTTTATGTATTCTTTTTTTTAATCAAATTATAAAATACTAATATAATGCCACTAACCAAAATAAATGAATTTAATATAAGGATAATTCATCATGCCGTCCACTCAATTTATTGTAGGATAATTTACCATGCAAGTCCCCTCATGCAAGAATACAATTCAATTAAATCATCTTGTTTAAAAAGAAGCTACTTTTACTACTTCAACAATTTAGTCCTATCTCCTAAATCAAACGTATAGACAATCAAATTATCTCACGATATTCTAGCATATGCTCAAACATATATCATAAATATTAAATAAAATATAAAATTATTTTTCTAACTCAGATTCGTGGTCCCAAAACCACCTTTTTGATTAGGGTCATATTTGGGCCGTTACAGGTTAAATGAAGATATCCATTTATATGTCGGATTCTTAGAAATAAAAGAATTTCTAGTGTTGGTGGATAGGGCTTGTAAAGCTGAATAGTTGGATAAAGAGAAGAGAAGAGCTGAGATTGAGTTTCGTGACTCGAGGAAAAGGTAATTGAGTAAGTCCTACCAATCCTCATTTAAGAAGTCGAGGGATTTTACTACTCGACCAATCACTTCAGTCGGGGTTTCAAATTGAAGTGAGGGCAAACAAATTTCGGGGTCTAAAGCGCAGACCACTTTGGTTGCTAGTGTGGGCTACGTTTGACTAAGTAGACCGGAATGCCCATAGTGTGGCAGGCATCATTCTGGTGAGTGCTGGGCAAACGAGAAGGCTTGTTTCAGATGTGGGTCCTTAGACCAATTTATCAGAGAATGCCCCGAGGTGGGCGAGAAAGAGAAGTCTCAGAATGCCAGATCGGGAAGTGCTGCTAGAGGAAGGCCGTAGAGAAACCCGGGAAATGAAATGACTAACAAGAATCCATCTAGAGAGTAAACTGCAAGAGTTAAGGGTAGAGCACCGACAAGAACATATGCCATTCGTGCTTGTGAAGAGGCATCTTCCCTTCACGTAATCACAAGTACATTTTCTCTCTATGATACTCGAGTTTTAGCTTTAATTGATTTGGGATCTACCCACTCATACATTTGCATAAATTTAGTCTCTAGCATGAATATGCCCATAGAGTCTACTGAATTTATAATAAGAGTATGTAATCCCCTAGGCAAGTATGTGTTGGTTGATAGAGTTTACAATGGTTGCCCTTTGATGATTAGGGGTCATTACTTTTCGGTTGATTTTTATGTTATTTTTGTTTAATGAGTTTGATGTCATCCTCAAGATGGATTGGTTAGTTACTCATGGTGTAGTTGTTAATTGTGGAAAGAAGTTTGTTGAGTTGAAAAATGAAAAATGGGGATTTTATTCGTGTTGAATCAGATAAGCAAGATAGATCACCAATAGTGATATCATCTTTGTTGACTCATAAGTATTTAAGAAAAGGGTACGAAGCTTACCTTGCCATTGTGATAAATTCCAAAGAGACTGAGTTGAGAATTTAGCCGGTACTCATAGTATGCGAGTATCCAAATGTTTTCCCAGAGGAATTTCCAGGGTTACCTCTGGTTAGAGAGATTGAATTTGGAATTGAGTTAGCTCAAAGACCGCCCCATTTCTATTGCTCCATATAGAATGGCCCCAACCGAGCTAAAAGAGTTGAAAGCACAATTACAAGAACTAACGGATAAAGGTTTTGCAAGATCGAGCTTCTCTCATGGGGTGCTCCCATTTTATTTGTGAAGAAGAAAGATGGTTGTATGAGATTATGCATAGATGATCGGCAACTTAACAATGTAACTATGAAGAATAAGTACCTATTGCCGAGAATCGATGATTTATTTTATCAATCGAAGGGAGCCACTATATTTTCTAGGATAGATTTGAGGTCTGGGTACTATCAGTTGAGAGTCAAGGACTCGGATGTAACGAAAACCATATTTAGGACTAGGTATGGCCACTATGAATTCTTGGTCATGCCTTTTGGTCTGAATGCCCCTGCCATTTCCATGGACCTGATGAATCGCATTTTTTGGCCATACTTGGATAAATTTGTAGTGGTCTTCATCAATGACATCCTAATCTACTCCCGAGATGAGAACGAACATGCCGAGCATTTGAGTATGGTTCTGCAAATTTTGAGAGAAAAATAATTGTATTCCAAGTTCAGCAAAAGTGAATTTTGGCTTAAGGATGTAGGATTTTTGGGGTACATTGTCTCAGGAGATGGGATTAGAGTCGGCCCGAGTAAGATTTCAACGATTGTTGATTGAAAGCCACATAAGAACATAATTGAGGTTAGAAGCTTTCTAGGCCTAGCTAGTTATTATAGGCGTTTTGTCAAGGGGTTTTCCATCATAGCTTCCCTGATGATGAGATTATTACGAATAGATGCAAAGTTTAATTGGACGAAAAAGTGTCAATAGATTTTTGAGAAACTAAAGACATTGTTGACTGATACTCCCGTTTTGGTGCAACCTGAATTAGGAAGAGAATTTTTGGTTTCATTAATGCATCCTTAAATGGATTGGGTTGTGTACTTATGCAAAAGGGTAAGGTGATTGCCTACGCCTCTAGACAATTAAAGTCGCACGAGAAAAAAATTACCCGACCCATGATCTAGAGTTGGTAGCTATTATTTTTGTATTGAAGATATGGAGACACCATTTATATAGAGAAAAGTGTCGAATATTTACCGACCAAAAAGCCTAAAATATTTGATGACTCAAAAGGATTTGAATTTGAGGCAAAGAAGGTGGTTGGAGCTGATTAAAGATTATGAGTTAGTGATTGAGTACCATCCGGAAAGGCAAACGTAGTCGCCGATGCTTTGAGCAGAAATTCATTGTTCGCACTGAGATCCATGAATACTTGGATGGCTTTGTTGGATGATGGTTCTATTCTAGCCGAGCTAAGGGCTAAACCTTTATTTCTTCAAGATATTTTTGAAGGTCAGAAAGAGGACGGCAACTTATAAGCTAAAAGAGTTCTTTGTGAGTCAAATGTTGAGTCTGACTTTCGGGTAAATCCTGATTGATGTTTGATATTTTGAGATAGGGCCTGTGTACCTAGAAATAATGAACTTATTCGTAATATTTTGCATAAAGCGCGCAGCAGATGTTTAACTATGCACCCTGGTAGCACGAAGATGTACAATGACTGGAGGAAGTGTTATTGGTGGCCTAGTATGAAGAAGGACATTTCTGAGTTTGTATCGAGATGCTTCATTTGTCAACAAGTGAAGGCTAAACACCAAGTACCTTCATGTTTACTTCAGCCCATTATGGTTCCTGAGTGGAAGTGGGACCGTATTACTATGGACTTCGTGATAGGTTTACCGTTAACTCTGAAAAAGAAAGATACTATGTGGGTCGTAGTAGATAGACCACGAAGTCGGTCCATTTTATTCCAGTGTGAGTCGATTATTAGCTTGATAAATTGGTGGATTTGTATGTGTCAGAGATAGTAAGACTTCATGGTATACCGTTGTCAATCATTTCGGATAGAGATCTGAGATTCACGTCACGATTTTGGAAAAAGTTACAAGAGGCCTTGGGCACAAAATTGAGTTTCAGTATAGCCTTTCATCCACAAACCGATGGGCAATTAGAAAGATTAATTCATATATTAGAAGATTTGCTTCGATGTTGTGTTTTGGAATTTCAAGGTAATTGGGAGAAATACTTACCGTTCGTAGAATTCGCCTACAACAATGGTTTTCAATCAAGTTTGAAAATGGCGCCTTATGAGGCATTGTATGGGCGTAAGTACCGAACGCTCTTGTATTGGATAGAACTCAGAGAAAATCAGATACACGGGGTCGATTTGATCAAGAAAACTGAAAAGAAAGTAAAAGTGATATGTGTGTGTTTAAAAGCAGCCTAGATAGACAAAAGTTCTATTCGGATCTGAAAAGGAAGGAGATTGTGTTCCAAGTCTATGATAAAGTGTTTCTGAAAGTATCACCATGATGGAAGGTCCTCAGATTTGGCCGAAAAGGAAAATTAAGTCCTCGTTTTATTGGAACTTATGAAGTTACCGAAAAGATTAGACCGATAGCTTATCATTTGGCCTTACCACCTAGACTGGAAAAGATTCACGATGTCTTTCATGTATCCATGTTGCGCTGATACCGTTCAGACCCTTCACATATCATAGTACCAACAGAGGTAGAGATACAATCGGATTTGACATATGGTGAAGAGCCGACTAAAATTTTGGCGTGAGGTCAAACAATTAATAAACAAAAGTATATCCCTTGTGAAAGTACTATGGCATAGACATGGAATAGAAGAGGCTACATGGGAGCCCGAAGAGACTATGAGAAATCAATATCCCAACCTTTTCACCGATAAGATTTTCGAGGACGAAAATCCTTAAGGGGGAGAATTGTAACAGCTTGATTTAGGGGCTAGGTGGAACAGTGATCTCGGGATCACTAATTCGAGGTTAGAGAAAATTATTTCCATGATATTTTATGAGTTTGAGTGTGATGGTATAAATGTATGAAAATTTTTGTGCTTTAATTTTAGTAATTTCTTGCTTAATCGCGAAAAAGGACTAAATCGCATAAAGTGCAAAAGTTCTATTTTATAAGCTAAAGGTGCCAAATAGCCATAGATTGTTATTAAGGTCTTTAAAAGGAAATTAGCCCCTTTGTAAAGGACATAGCCGGCCATAGGGAGGACATAGCTGGCCATAGGGGGGACAAGATCAGTAAATTAGCCAATTTTGGTGGTGTTAGGTGTTTAATGAATAAAATAAAAGAATAATAAAGAAAAGAAAAAGTATAATCTTTTCTTCTCTTTAACACCACCGAAAGTTGGTAGCAAACAAGGGTTAGAAAGCTCAAAAATTTTAGCAAACTTATCTTCTCACAAGTAAGTGATTTTAATGGTTTTTCTTGATGATAATTGTACTTTTGGAACCCATAAAGCTTAATCTTTCTAAAGAGGGGACTAATTTGTGATATGGAGAAGAGTTTAGAGATTTTCCATGAAAGCTTTCATTATTATTTGCTGCATTTTTATGGAAGAAAATGAGTCTTGGTAGTTAGATTAACAACTTTTGTGAAAAGTGTTGCCATGAAAACACCTAATTGGACCTTGTTGTAAAGGTTATAAAGTTTGGAGTAAATGAATGAAATGTTGAATTTTGATGATAACCATAAGAGAAATAAATGTTCACCTAGGCTTATTCAAGGTAGAAATTTGATTAGAATTAATTTTCGAGCCTAGGGGCAAAATGGTCATTTTGCGAAAATCTAAGGGCAAAATGGTAATTTTGCCAAAGCATGATTTTCAAAATACATTTACTAATTTGATCATTAAAATGAGCTAATTTGCTATTATAGAGCAAGAAGAATCAAGAGTCCACCTCGACCGAGGAAAGAATAAAGTCTCGGACAAGATAGACGATCTAGCTTATTTTGAAATCGAGGTAAGTTTGTATGTGATGATTCAATATTTGTGCTAGCATGTTTGAGAATGGTTGATCTTATAACAACATTCTATGAAATTGAATATTAGTGTTATATGAGAAAGATGATAAAAGTTGAGATGTTGAAGTCCCGGTGGGACTATAATAAGTGTGAAAATGCTATCATCAAGATATGAGATGAATAAGGTCCCATGTAAGACCATGTCTAAGACATGGCCTCGACACCAAATTGAGATTTCGTATAAGACCATATCCGGGTTATGGCTTCGGTATTGAGTATGAGAATCATATAAGACCATAACCAGAATATGGCATCGATGCTTAATGAGAGATTCCATATAAGACCATATCCAGGATATGGCATCGGCACTCAAAAATGACCCCACGTAAGACCACATCTGGGATGTGTCATTGTTTTTGTGTTATGCTAATGTTTATGAACATACTTTCTTGAGTATCCCTAGTGAATTATCGGGATAAATTGATTAGCTTAGAAATAGCGAAGAGGATTTTACCAATAGTTATGTGATTGAGCTAACACAGGTACTTGTGAGTAATTCATGAAGAAGCAATTACGAAATGTGGCATGGTATGTGCTAAATAAGGGTAAGTATGAGTATGTATAATATGGCAAGAAGCCTATGACTTGTGATTAATTAATGCCATGGATGGATTATATTATGAGCTTATTGTTGCCATTTATTTCTATGTAAACTTACTAAGCTTTATGATTACCCCTTTTCATTGCCCTTTTTCTTTGTAGTATTGCAAAGTTGGCTCGAAAATTCACGAACGTCGGAATTATCGACCACAAATTGGTATAGATAAATTAGATTCATTTTGAATATGGCATGTATTATTGAGTTTGAAGGTACATGGGAAAAGTACATGCCATTGATTGAATTTGTGTATAATAATAGCTTTCAATCATACATTAAAATGGCACCACATGAGGCTCTTTAAGGTCGTAAATGCAGAACACCATTGTACTGGACTGAGCTTAGTGAGAATAAGATTCACGGTGTAGATTTGATCAAAGAGACTAAGCAAAAGGTGAAAGTGATTCAAAATAGTTTGAAAGCGGCACCAGATCGTCAGAAATCTTGCACAAATTTGAATCGAAAAGATATTGAATTTGAGATCAGTGATAAAGTGTTTTTGAAAGTATCCCGTGGAAGAAAGTACTCCGATTTGGCAGAAAAGGCAAGTTGAGTTCGAGATTCATCGGGTCGTATGAGATTATTGAACGTATTAGGCTGGTTGCTTATAGATTGTTGTTACCACCTAAGCTAGAAAAGATTCATAATGTGTTTCACGTATCGATGCTTCGACGATACAGATCTGACCCATCACACGTGATTGCCCCTACTGAAGTTGACATTCAGTCTGATCTATCATATAGCGGAGAACCAATTCGAGTTTTGGCTTGTGAGATCAAAGGTTGAGAAATAAGAAAATTTATTTAGCAAAAGTGTTATGGCATAGACACGGGGTTGAAGAGGCTACATGGGACCCTAAGGATACTATGAGAGAGCAATATCTGAATCTATTCACTGGTAAGATTTTCAGGGACAAAAATCCATAAGGGGGAGAGTTGTAACAGCCCGGTTTATACCCTAGTCAAAATAGTGGTTTTGGGACCACAAATTTGAGGTCATATAAATAATTTAATATTATTTTTGATGTTTATGGCATGTGATAAGGTACGTGTGAAAGTCCTGTGTGAAAATTTTATCGTTTGTGTGTCGATTTGTGAAAAAAGGACCTAATTGCGTAAAATGCAAAAGTTGTGTGCTAGTAGATAAAAGTGCTTAAATATTATGTCTTATTAAATGAGAGGTCCTTATATTGTTACTAGACCATTGATAGTGGGAATGGTCATAAATGGACATTTATTAAGGTGTTTAAATGGTCTAATAACAAGGTTATTAAGGTATATTAAATAAAATCAAAACCAAAATTATGTGTTATCATCATTCTTATAACCGAATATTAAGAGAAAAAGAAGAGGAAAATGTGGTTTTAGGGTTCGGCCATTGTTGTTCTTGATTAAGGTATGTTTTGAGCTCGATTTTTGATGATTTTTATGTTTTTGTGATTGTTGCTTTGAGTACTAGCTAGCCCATACCTTGATTTTCGAAATTTATGATGATTTTGTGAAGTACCATTGTTGAATAATTGAGTTTTGTAATGTTTGATGATGAAAACTAAGTGTTTGATGGTTGATATACATGTTTTGTATAATGATTTTTTGTGAAATTGCCTATTAAGGTTTAAATTGTGAAAATGAAAAAGGGCTAAAATGTGAAATAAATGAAAGTTATGGGCTGCTAGTAGCATGTGATAAATTCGGCTAGCATGGGTTGCCAAGAAATTTATTGAATTTGTGATTTTATGCAAAAAGGACTAATTGATAAAATATGAAAATTAGGGGGCTAATGTGTAAAATGCCCTAATTGTTGTGGACTAAATTGAGTGAAAATGTGATTAAATGAGTTGAATTTGATATTATATGGATCAAGAAATGAGAAATTTGAACCTAGATCGAGGCAAGAACAAAGTGCTCGATTGATCGACTAGTATCGTTGTTTCTAAGTCCGAGATAAGTTCGTGTATAATACGTATTATTTAAACAATGTTCATATGTGATGAAATGAATGGAAATGTGATTGTAGTGTTTGATAATGTGAAATGTGAGTTTGAAGATATGTGGCACTAAGTGTGCGTAAATAGAATCGTTATAGTGATGAATGGCACTAAGAGTGCGAGATAAAGATAGCATCGGTTGTATTATTTGGACTACGTGTACGATACCGAGACAAGTTCAGTTCAATGTGATGGCACTAAGTGTGCGACATTACTATAGCTTTGGCTAATTAATTAGCACTAAGTGTGCATGTTCATCAAACGTTTAAAGACGATAGAATGAATTACGGCATCGAGCATTAAAGTGGTATGTAATATCCTAAAATTTGAGTATTATTTGTATTGGCACGGGTATGAATTTTATGTGTTAGCATAGTCTTGTGAAGGCTTGATTTTATTTAGGAAGCTAGAATAATTTGTAGTATGGGTTATTTAATGAAGTGGATTAAGTGAGCTTGACACTTAAGTTAATTTAAGTGTTAAATTAAGCATATGAGGGGTTAGTGGCAAGGTGGTTATGATTGTTGGATAGTTGTTGAGGTTAGAGGTTCGAGTAGCATGTTTAGGATTTTGAAGACTTTATTTTTGTGTTCTAGCATTGATGGACGGTCAAACTTTATTTATGATAGGTTGGACTCTTAATTTTTGGTAGGTTGAATATTTGTTTAAGGAAAGCATGAAATTAGGGATAAGAATCTTAAGGTTTTGGTATGATGAGGGGACAAAAGGCATGGGATATGGAGGATATTTTGGAAAGTATTCCTAGGCCTTTAGTGCATGTATGTGGATGGCATGGGTGTTTAAGGGGGTGGCGAATGTTGTTAGGTGGTTTGGGGGGTATAGTTAGCTAACTTTTGCATTTGTGCATCTTTTGGTAATGTTTTCTCTCTCCAAAACTCCCACCTTGGCGAATGTCTATTGTGCTTTTGGTGCAAATTTGCCTTTGGTTTTAGCCTTATTTTGTTTGAACCAAATACCATCTTCTTTCTTTCATTTGCTCTTTTGAAACCAAACTACAATTGAACTTTGTGCATTTTTGTGCACTTTCTTTTGGCAAAGAAGTGTTTGGCCGAACCTCTCTCCCATATTTCTCTCTTTTCTTCTCTTGAGATTGGTTCATAATCACATTTCTCCTACTTTCTCTTGGCCGAAACTTCCTTCTCTCCATCTCTCTTTACTTTCTTTCATTTTTGTTCAAAGCCATAAACATTCCTCTCCCATTGAAATCTCTTTCATCTTTTTCCTTTTTCCTTTCTCTTTCTCCACTTTAATCGAATCCTTTTTGTTATTACAAATCAACCATAGCCGAATTTCTTTGACCATTTAATCATTTTGCTGAAATTTCCCTTTCTCTTATTGTTTTGTTTTGGCTGACTATTCAAAGGTAGATTCTCTTTTGCTTTCTTCAATCGATTTTGGTTAATAAGTAAGTATTCTTGGCCGATTTTCCTATTATTTCTTTTCTCCTCTCTATGTTATTTTCTTTTGGACAAAGGCTGAACCTATGGGCATTTGTTGCAAGGTTTTAACCATTTTAGGAACCGATTTCTTTGAGGCTCCTCGGGACGTTGGAAGCAATCAATCTAAGCCTCACATCTTGATTATCGTTTTGGGTATGTTTAGGTAAGACTTGGTTTTCGAAGTGATGACTCATTGGATTTAGTGGTAGGGATGAATAGCCTTTGTTTATAATTTAAGTATTGGTCGATTGTAGGACAAGGTGATCTAGTGCGATAGATCGGATCTCCGGAAGTTAGTTCTTGCTTTGGTGAAAGGTGTGTATCTTACACACTTTATAACTTGGTTTATATATATATGTATTTATGTGTGTTATAACTAATCATATTATGAAAGTGGGAAAAACGATGAGATTTGGATATGATACCATGATGGTATGAATGAGGATTTGGGTAAGTCTACTTGATATGTTGTAAATACATGTGGATAGAAATCATGATCTCGATTTATGATATATTTGTTATGAGATACATATCAAAGTATATTGACATGATTTGTTTATTTATTGCATTGGCATGGGCAATATGAGAGGAGGGGAAGATTGATATCGTGACTTGGTCACGGTGATTTGGTATCACATTCATGTCTTGGACACGGAGGTTTGGTACCTCCGGTGATTTGGTATCACATTCGTGTCTTGGACACGGAGGTTTGGCACCTCATAGCGACTTGTCCCCGTGGTTAACACCACCGTGGGTTGGCCCCACTTTTGAGATATGGGATCCTCGCCGGTGATTTGGTATCACACGTGGGTTGGCCCCACAGATGGTTATTCGTGACTTTGGTCACAAAGTGATTTGGTATCACATTTATATCGTGACTTGGTCACGGTGGTTTAGCACCACCGGTGGTTTGGTACCACATGGGGTAGAAAAGGAGTTATGGATGGCTAGGTTGGGTGCATTATACATATATGTTGCTTTGTTATAAATTGTGTAAGTATGTGGTATTTACCCGGGAGTGGGAATATGCACTGAGTCTTGGTGACTCACCTTCTCCTTATCCTTTCGGTGATTCATGAGATCGCGGATGATGAGCCGGATGAACTCGAGGAGGCCATGCAATAAAAGTTGGTTTTATATGAACTTCCATTTGGGTATTTTATTTTAATTTGGTTTTCATATTTTATGGATTTGTAATAAGGCTGTTTAATTATGTTTTGGATTATTTTATGTTTTGAACATGTTTTAAATATGGTTTATAAATTTCATGATTATTATAATAAATTGAGCACCAAGTTTTCTAAACTACAAAACGTGATGGTTTTTAAAACGTTACCATCGGGTAACATAAATCATTTGATAAATTAAACAACTTAAGTGTTTTCGATAATTTAAATGATTTTCAAATATTAAGTTTCTACATTCAAATGCAAATGGTTTTCAAAGTAATAATTCGTGTTTTCTTAAAATGATATAAATGTTTTCTAACCTATGATTTATTCACTTATTTTAAAAGTTTTATGTAATTTCAAAGTAAATTTTCAGTTTTAACTTATTAAACATGTAATTTCTACAAATATAGAATTTCAAAGAGTTTTTCACAAAAATTTAATTGTTAATTCGATTCTTTCAAAAATATTTTCCTCAGTGACATACCAGATTCGGTCGTGGCGTATTGACCGAGTTTGGGGTGTTACATGGTAAATATGATAGATAAATATGTGATGGTATAGGTATGTACAGAACCTATATGGTTGATGATATTGTGTATGAGTTAGATGAAAGATTATGTGAATGAATGATGAAAAGAGTTGGAATGAGTAGCATTATAAATGCTTGTATATGAACCTATTGATTGGTATGAAAGTAAGTAATAGCCATGGATGAGATTGAGGAGTGATTGAATTGAACTAAGTATTAGTTAATTTTGCTTATTGAATTTGAATTGTTGATTTAATTATGTCGTATTACGAACTTACTAAGCTTTAAAGCTTACTGTGTGAAGTCTTTCTCTATTTTACAGTGGTAATTAAAACTAGCTCAGATCCGGGGATCATCAGCGACTCAATCACACTATCGGACATCTATTTTGGTACCTTTTAGAAATTGTATTTATGGTATATGGCATGTATAGGCTAGTGAGGTTGTGGAATGTTTTGAGATGTATAAATCTTACCATGTGATATGGCTTGATAAGGATGAGACTTTGGATTGATTTTGGTGAATATATTGCATGTTTAAAATGGTTTGAAATGAGATGTGAATCATATGCTTTTGGTATGGAATTGGTTCATAAAGTGGACATGTTTTGAGTTAGAATTGTATATGGAAATGAATGAGGATATTGTAGCATAAATTGTGCATGTTTTGGTAGATTTTGACCATTAAATGGGCATGAATTGAGTATAGAGTAATGCTTGTAGAATGACCTAAAATGGGTGGCAAGTTGGCCTTGTAAATTGTAACGCCCCGAATGTGGGCCTAGAAAAATTGGGCCTATTGGGCTTTGGGCTTTGGATCTCAAAAATTTTTAAGTGAGCGAGAAAAATGACAAATGGCATATGGGCTTGAGAATTAATGAATTTGGAGTGTTTAAGGATGTTGGAGATGTTCTGGGATCAAGGAAGGGTATAGGAAAAATTTTGGTTTTAGCCCGAAGGGAATTGTGACTTCAGTTAGTAGGCCTCTTAAGTAGATTAAGAGAAAATAGGACACAAATGGGCTTGTGGTCCAGTGGAAAGTGGCGTCACTTGGGAGATATGAGGTGGCGTGTGTGAAAGCTTAAGAGGTCCAAGGTTCGAGGAGGAGGAGTGCATTTTGGAGTGTTTTATTTTGCATAGGTGGACGGCAAGAGTTGTGTGGATTTTGAACTCTTTCCGTGGAGATTTTGAAGTAGGCAGGACTAATGGATGTGGAGGAGATTTCAGATAAGGCTAAGGGGTTACCAGGGAGAAAAGTTAGGAGTTGAGAAGTGTGAAGAGTTGGTGTCGTTTTGGGAAGTGGAGAGTGTATAAATTCAACTTAGGAGGGTAGATGAGTGCCGTTTTTGGGTCTTTTAGGGGGTATTACGAATTTTCATTGTGGCTTTCGGCATTTGGAGAGTTTTGCAATTAGGTCAGTCTTTCTTTTCCTTACCGAATTCCCTTGAGAGGTTCTTTGAGTTTTCGTAATTTTTTTTCTTCTCTCCCTCTCAATCGGTTTCTTCCATTGCCGAATTACCACCACTTTTTTTGCCGAAATCCCTATTTGCCAGAGTCCTTGTTTGCCGAATCCTTTTTGTCAAATTCTCTCTTAGCCAAACCTCTCTATTGTCGAATTGCCAGCATCTTCTCTTGCCGAAATTCCTATTTTTGCGAAACCCTGGTTGTTTCCTCCATCACAAACCGATTGTGATCTACTCTGAGTCACGTTTGGAAACTGAATCTTGTTCAAGTAGATATCTAAGCTGCAGCATCAAAGGAGAATTTTGGGTGTTGCTCAACAATCATAAGCAGTAAGTATTCTCGACTCAGTCACGGTTTAGTAAATGGTCGAATCTACTATGGCTCGTAGGGATGACTTATGATCAATATGGGTCACTTGGTTTCGATGATATAGGTGTTTGGGTGCAGATCTAGAGGATAATCGCAAACAGTAGCAAAGGAAGGGCTACTTAAACGTGAAGCATTCGGTAAGGGTACGGTGAGGTTTCAGTTTTTGATAAGTATGAGTTAAAACTTTGGTTAATCGCTAGTAATGTTGATTGTAGGTTCGTGACTAAGGGGTTTCATCACGCGAGGTTATCAGGTGTGTACAAACACTACACATACATGATATCAGCAATGCCGAAAAATCGAAAAGCCAAAAGTGGCTAAATAGGCCCGGTGGGCCCTGAGGCTAAGTTTGATGAAATCGATTGATTTGGTTCTATGAACTGAGTTAGTCAAGCATGTTACATTATCTGGAATTATTTTGGGCCTAATAGGCCATAAGAATTAGATTTGGGCCTAATGGGCCATAAGGATGTGATCTGGGCATAAGGGGCTTTATGAACGTGAAATGGGCTTGATGGGCTTTATGAGGACGTAGACAAGTATGTGAGGGTTTAATGGACTTTAGGTCTAGTTCTGAACAACTCTTAAACCACATAAGACTTAATCTAATAATTAAACATGCCCGTGAACAAGTCGCTGGGTTAGAGTGTGGCAACGGACATATGCATGTCTAGGATTGGATCGAGGGAGAGCTTGGTACTTAAGCGGTCCTAGTGGGCCACCTTCTCTTCTTTGGAATCCTACCTGGTGCGTAGTGTCTGTTCACTTTAGCCACGAGGACTTGTTGATGAGGCAAAGTTCATAACTAAAACTCGAGAGGGACTGACTACCCTGATTTGGAAATTATCGAAATATCCTTAGATTTGTAAAATTACTAAAATACCTCTAAATTGTAAAATTACTAAAATACACCTGTTTTGCAAAATTACCAAAATACTCTTAGTTTGGAAAATTACCAAAATACCCTTAGTTTGGAAAGTTACCATAATACCCTCAATTTACGAAATTACCAAAATATCCCTAATTTGTATAATAACCAAAATACCCTCGATTTGGAAATTTACAAAAATACCCCTATAGGGTAGAGTTACGATAATACCTCTATAGGGTAGAATTACAAAAATACCCTTGGATAGTGAAATGACGAAAATACCCTTGTGTGATGAATATGAATTTTATGGATGTTACTCGTGTGTTTGATGCATTCATATGATATTCTGCTTAGGATGCATATGGGTGGGAATTATGATACGGAGGAAGATTTGAGGATCATATGGCCATATGGTATGGATCCACCGGAGGCTTTAAGCCCAATATTTGAGGATCGCATGGCCGTATGGTGTAGATCCACGGAGGCTTTAAGCCTAATATTTGAGGATCGCATGGCCGTATGGTATGTATCCATCGGAGGCTTTAAGCACAATATATGATTAGCAACTTTGCTGCAACATTTGGTAGTACCAACCGGGCTACCTTTGGTGTGTAGCGGAGGGGTGGGTCGAGCTAAAATTCCCCACAGGAGTCATAAGGTTAGAAGGGAAATGGTGTGTGTAGCAGATGGATTTTTTGGTGGGTTTTGCATTATCTTGTATGTATATGATGCATTATGATATGATATGAGGTCATTGTGGGCTAAGGCCCAAGACCACCAATTTTGATAGGGCTTAGGCCCAATGTGAATATTTGAATGTAATTTGATTGCCAAGGGTTGTACACACTAAGTTTCGAAACTCACACCCTTTATTTAATGTTTCAGGTGATCCTGAGCAGATGGCTTGACATGGGAGAGGACTCGGAGATGGCCACACTACACGATGGTTGAATTTTCATTTATTTATTTCAAAATACATGTTTTTGTTTACTTAATTTTCGGTGGATGTAATAAGGCCTTGTACTCCGTTTTGACTTTAGATTTATTTTGGGTTTTGAGGTTAATTGTTTTCATTATTAAACCTAAGTAAGCTCTTATGTTTAAACTTGGTTTCCAAAATACTTAAAACAATGAAGTGGGTTTTTATCTTTACTTAACAAGACTTATAGATTTTTGGGCTTTTGGGCCTTAAACTTTTAATTAGCAAGACTGTTTTGAATTGTGCCTTTAATGTGACATTCCAGATTCAAGCCTACCTTCTAGGCCGAGTTTGGGGTGTTACATAAATGGCCTATAATTTCTCACACAGTTGAGTACATGGGTGTGTCTCAACCGTGTCCTTCAATGTCCCAATTTGAAGCAAGTCAGACTTGTACACGAGCCATACACACGGGTGTGTGGCAGGCCGTGTGATTTAAGTCAGTGTTGCACACGGGCCAGACATACGGGTGTGTGACAGGCCGTGTGACCCAAGTCAGTGTTGCACATGGGGTAAGACATGGTCTAAGGCATGGCCGTGTGGGTACACGACCTAGCCACATGGGCGTGTGCCCTATTTTAAAAGAAAAATTTTCTAAGTTCCAAAAAGTTTTCGTATGAGATTGGTTTAGTCTCGAACCTTATTTAAAGCATATTTAAGGTCTCGTAGACCTTCTAAAGGGACTTTGTGTTATTGATTAACTTTGATATGATGATGTGTGAGAAATGATTGTTTAAATGGTATGTTTCGACCGGTAATGCCTCATAACCCTAGTTTGGCGATGGATACGGGTTAGGGGTGTTACAACTATAGTCTGTTATGATTCCGAAATGGAAATGGGAACATGTTACCATGAATTTTGTCTCAGGGTTATCACTATCTCTGAGGAAGAAAGATGCAATCTGGGTTGTTGTTGATCAGTTAACTAAATCTACACATTTCATTCCTGTGCGCATAAATTTTTCACTTGAGAAATTGACAAAGTTATTGTAGCAGCCCGATCTTGGGCCTAGTCGAAATAGTGATTTTGGGGCCACAAATCCATTGAGGAAAATCTTATTTTTATGGTTTACGATTTCACGAAAAGATTTCATAAAAATTTCGTTCGAAAATTTCGACGTTTGCGCATTCAATTCAGTCAAAAGGACTAAATTATAAATAGTGCAAAAGTTGAGTTCTACATGTTAGAAGTGTCCAATTTTTATAAAATTTTAAATTGGAGGTCCTTAAATGGAAATTAGACCATTGGTTAAATTTTTGGACAAAAATGGACATTAGATAAGTGAAATAGGATATTTTTAAGTTAGGGGCATTTTGGTAATTTGGTAATTAAATGGACTAAAAGACAAAATAAAAGCTAAAAACTTTTTTCCATCTTCTTCCTTGGCGGAATTTAGCATGGGGAAGCCATGGCTAGGGTTTTCAAGCTTTCAAGCTCAATAGTAAGTGCATCCAAGCCCGCTTTTAATGTTATTTACATTTTGAGATTCCGTAATTTCGGTTTAGCTATTTCAACCATTATTTTGAGCTAGGGTTTGTGTTCAAAATTTACCCATGTATGACATGCATGTTTGATGATTTATGAAAGAATATAGAAGTTTGATGTATGATAAACATCTTTTCTAAGTGATTTTCATGAAAATGCATAAAAGGACCAAATTGCAAAAGTTATGAAATTGGTCATACATGAGTGAAATAGTGAAAATTAGGGGCTGCTGTAGTTAATAAAATGATTGACTAGGCTTGAAATACAAGAAAGTTGAATGAAAATCATTTTACGAGCCTAGGGGCAAAAGTGTAATTATGTGAAAGTTTAGGGGCAAAATCATAATTTTGTAAAAGTATGAATTATGAGTCAGTTTAATTAATGTAGTATTAAACAAGTAAAATCATTATTATAGATCAAGAAAAACGAAGCCCGGACTAAAACCGAGGCAAGGATAAAGTGTTAGACTAAATCAAGCTTCCACACACATTTTAAGTACCGAGGTAACTTTGTATGAATTTAAGGCTTCACATGTATTTTTTTATTAAATAATTTATTATGATGTATAATGTACATTATTTTCACGAAATTAAGATTAATGATATCTTGATGAGAAAATGAATGAGAACATGCAAGAGGAAGTCCCGGTTGAAAACTCGGAATAATGAGGATACAAATATCACAGCATCGGTATTAAGGCAAGGATATCATGTAAGTCCATGAAAAGTCATGGCATTGAAAAGTTATTATGAGGAAAAGGTTCCATGTAAGTCCAAGCCAAGGCATGGCGTTGGTGAATTCATACGGCAAAGATGTCATGTAAGTCCATGTCAAAACATGGCATTGATAAGATTCATAAGGCAAGGATACCACGTAAGACTGTTTCAAGACATGGCAATGATAAGTTTCCAAAGGAAACATTTAAGGAAGGTCTCGTGTAAGACCATGTCTGGGACATGGCATCGACATCGAGTTAAGGGATCCCATGTAAGACCATATATGGTATATGACATTGGCATCATGAGGCGATCCCATGTAAGACCATGTCTGGGACATGGCATTGGCATCGAGATTCGTGTTTGATGAGATTGAGTAGCCTCAATTATTCCAGGTAATTCATCAGACAAAAGAGCCAAGTATGAAAGAGGTAACAAGAAAGTTAAGTAAATAAAGATAGTAACAAGTTAAATTACTCATGAAGGATAAAGGGTTGTATCTAAGTTAAGGAAGATAAGGAATTGATATGCATATTACACTAGCAAAACTGTTAATCTATGTGATTAAGTGTTACAGGTATCATGAGTATAATACAAGTATGAAATTATTATGTAACATGTGATGAGTAAGAACAAGTATGAGTAAGTAAGCCCAAGCATTTGAGACTTTTATTGTTGTTGATGTGTGAGTTGAATGGGCCAATGAATAGCTTGTAAATATTTGATGATGACTAGCTATTGGCATGGCTAACTATGGATATGCTTTAGTATTATAAGTGTGTAAATGAGAATTAATACAAAGTAAACATGATAGAGTAAAGTTAGCAACAAAACAGTTTGTACAACAACTGTTGTATCACTTTGAAAATTCACCAAAAATTGTGGAAAATGAATTAGAAGTTTAATAAGATATTAAGTTGAAGCTTATTGAGTCTATTGTTGCATAAAAGAAACATAATAAGAAAAAAGAATTTCATATGATGAGATACTTGGATCTTAGTGAGACAGGGTCAAAATGATTTCGGAATCCCCTGTTCTGACCTGAGAAATTCATTAAATATTATAAAAGATAATTAAGGGGTAAAATTTATATGCTTGAATTTCTTGTTGAGTCTATTTTCAAGAGAAACAAACAGAAACATTATTTGAGTGTTTTGGAAATCTGCACTTTTGGTTTATTTGAATGCTTAAAAGGAAAATAAAATAAAAATAAAAATAAAATATAAATAGTGCAAAAGTTGAGTTCTACATGTTAGAAGTGTCCAATTTTATAAAATTTTAAATTGGAGGTCCTTAAATGGAAATTAGACCATTGGTTAAATTTTTGGACAAAATGGACATTAGATAAGTGAAATAGGATATTTTTAAGTTAGGGGCATTTTGGTAATTTGGTAATTAAATGGACTAAAAGACAAAATAAAAGCTAAAACTTTTTCCATCTTCTTCCTTGGCGGAATTTAGCATGGGGAAGCCATGGCTAGGGTTTTCAAGCTTTCAAGCTCAATAGTAAGTGCATCCAAGCCCCGTTTTTAATGTTATTTACATTTTTGAGATTCCCGTAACTCGGTTTAGCTATTTCAACCATTATTTTGAGCTAGGGTTTGTGTTCAAAAATTTACCCATGTATGACATGCATGTTTGATGATTTATGGAAGAATATAGAAGTTTGATGTATGATAAACATCTTTTTCTAAGTGATTTTCATGAAAAATGCATAAAAGGACCAAATTGCAAAAGTTATGAAATTGGTCATACATGAGTGAAATAGTGAAAATTAGGGGCTGCTGTAGTTAATAAAATGATTCGGCTAGGCTTGAAATACAAGAAAGATGAATGAAAATCATTTTACGAGCCTAGGGGCAAAAGTGTAATTATGTGAAAGTTTAGGGGCAAAATCATAATTTTGTAGAAGTATGAATTATGAGTCGAGTTTAATTAATGTGAGTATTAAACAAATAAAATCGTTATTATAGATCAAGAAAAATGAAGCCAGGACTAAAAGCGAGGCAAGGATAAAGTGTTAGACTAAATCAAGCTTCCACACATTTTAAATCAGAGGTAACTTTGTATGAATTTAAGGCTTCACATGTATTTTTTATTAAATAATTTATTATGATGTATAATGTACATTATTTTCACGAAATTAAGATTAATGATATCTTGATGAGAAAATGAATGAGAATATGCAAGAGGAAGTCCCGGTTGAAAACTCAGAATAATGAGGATACAAATATCACAGCATCGGTATTAAGGCAAGGATATCATGTAAGTCCATGAAAAGTCATGGCATTGAAAAGTTATTATGAGGAAAAGGTTCCATGTAAGTCCAAGCCAAGGCATGGCGTTGGTGAATTCATACGGCAAAGATGTCATGTAAGTCCATGTCAAAACATGGCATTGATAAGATTCATAAGGCAAGGATACCACGTAAGACTGTTTCAAGACATGGCAATGATAAGTTTCCAAAGGAAACATTTAAGGAAGGTCGTGTAAGACCATATGCGGGACATGGCATCGACATCGAGTTAAGGGATCCCATGTAAGACCATATATGGTATATGACATTGGCATCATGAGGCGATCCCATGTAAGACCATATGCAGGACATGGCATTGGCATCGAGATTAGTGTTTGATGAGATTGAGTAGCCTCGATTATTCCGGGTAATTCATCGGACAAAAGAGCCAAGTATGAAAGAGGTAACAAGAAACTTAAGTAAATAAAGATAGTAACAAGTTAAATTACTCATGAAGGATAAAGGGTTGTATCTAAGTTAAGGAAGATAAGGAATTGATATGCATATTACACTAGCAAAAGCTGTTAATCTATGTGATTAAGTGTTACTGTATCATGAGTATAATACAAGTATGAAATTATTATGTAACATGTGATGAGTAAGAACAAGTATGAGTAAGTAAGCCCAAGCATTTGAGACTTTTATTGTTGTTGATGTGTGAGTTGAATGGGCCAATGAATAGCTTGTAAATATTTGATGATGACTAGCTATTGGCATGGCTAACTATGGATATGCTTTAGTATTATAAGTGTGTAAATGAGAATTAATACAAAGTAAACATGATAGAGTAAAGTTAGCAACAAAACAGTTTGTACAACAACTGTTGTATCACTTTGAAAATTCACCAAAAATTGTGGAAAATGAATTAGAAGTTTAATAAGATATTAAGTTGAAGCTTATTGAGTCTATTGTTGCATAAAAGAAACATAATAAGAAAAAGAATTTCATATGATGAGATACTTGGATCTTAGTGAGACGAGGTCAAAATGATTTGAAATCCTGCTCGACACGAGAAATTCATTAAATATTATAAAAGATAATTAAGGGTAAAATTTATATGCTTGAATTTCTTGTTGAGTCTATTTTCAAGAGAAACAAACAGAAACATTATTTGAGTGTTTTGGAAATCTGCACTTTTGGTTTATTTGAATGCTTAAAAAGGGAAAATAAAAATAAAAATAAAAATAAAATAGGGTTAGTGCTCGGGTTGCCTCCCGAGAAGCGCTCGTTATAGTCTTAAGCTAGACTTACCTATTATTTGCATAATCATGGTGGTTTAAGGAGGTGGAAATCCTTTCTCATGCAATCAACTCGGTTATGGATATAAAGTTTAAGTCGAGTAGTGTTTACCTCAAAAGTGTTGAGTTTGGGATTGCTTACCTCGACTGTGCCATATAAGAAGACATTAAGTACCTCAAAAGTGATTTCTTTGTTTGTCTTGAGGTCTGAATTGGTGATTCGAGGGTCTTCCTTATTCAATAATATCTGATCCTCTATTTTTATGTGATTTATTATTTCTATCAGCTCGTTTGAGGTTTCCTTCAGGTTGACTCCGTGTGGTTCTGGTTCCTCATGTAATTCTTCTTTATTGGCACGAGGTCTATGATCCAGGTCATGTTTATAGCCTTGTGGTGTTTCCTGCAATGAAGGTTGAGCAAGTTGGTTATCAACTGAATTTACTTTCTCACCTTTATCACTTGATGTTCGGTAAGTCAAGAGCTTGAAGAGTGACTATCTCGCCACCTACACGAAGTATGAGTTCTCTGCATAGATATCAATTTTAGCTCTGGCGTTGCTAAAAGGGTCTTCCTAAAATTAAGGGATCGTGTTGTCCTCATCCATGTCTAAAACGACAAAGTCTCTTTGGGAATATGAAATTATCAATTTTGATTAGAACATTTTCTATTATACCCTTAGGAATTCTTATAGTTTTATCGATTAATTGAATACTCATCCTAGTTTATGCAGGTTTCCCTAGACCTAGTTGTTTAAACATTTTGTAAGGCATAACATTGATGCTTGCCCCTAAATCCGCCAATGCATTATCAATAGATAAACTACCGATTAAACATGGAATTGTAAAACTCCCTGGATCTTTTAATTTCCGTGGCAGTTCATTTTGTAGAATTGCTAAGCACATTGCGTTTAGCTCCACGTGGTGCTCTTCGTCTAATTTGCATTTTTTTGTCAAGAGCTGTCTTAAAAATTTCCACGAGTCTGGTATCTGAAAAAAAGCTTCAAGAAGAGGTAAGTTAATACGTAATTTCTTTAAGAGTTTAAGAAACTCACCAAACTGTTCCTATGAATCGTCTCTTTTCATTGCTTCGGGATAAGGTGTGCGTGGTTGGTACTCCTTGATTACCAGTTTTGGCTTTTCTTGTGTTACCTCTACCTTACCTTTGACTACCTTGGCTTTTTGTATTGGATTAGGTTCATCTAACCCCTTACTGGCATGGGCTGAGATGGTTTGAATTTCCTCCTTCGGTTTAATCTCTGTGTTACTTAGTAGACGTCCTTGCGGTCGTTCTGACATTAGCTTTGCGAGTTGTTCGACTGCATTAGTGGCTACCTTGACTGACTTAGTAAGTTCCCCAAATCGATTCTCGTTGCATTTAAGTGTTTTCTCAGTTTCTTGGAAACAATTTTCTATGTTTGTAACATCCCAAAAAGGGCCTATGCATTTCTGGCTTAAATGTACGAAATGACATGTTTTATGAGTTTGGAATAAATTTTGAACATTTTTGGAAGCCTGAGAATGTATGGAAATGTTACATTAAAAATAGGAAAGTGACCATTTTGGAAACCTAAGTAAATTAGGAAAGTGAACATTTTGGAAACCTAAGCTAAAAGAGGAAAGTAAACATTTTGGAAACTAAGCTAAAAGAGGAAAGTGAACATTTTGGAAACTAAGCTGAATTAGGAAAGTGAACATTTTGGAAACCTAAGCTAAAAGAGGAAAGTAAACATTTTGGAAACTAAGCTAAAAGAGGAAAGTGAACATTTTGGAAACTAAGTTTGAATTAGGAAAGTGAACATTTTGGAAACTAAGCTAAAGAGGAAAGTAAACATTTTAGGAAACCTAAGAAATGTCAAGTTCTGAGCCAAACGAAAATTTTGGAAACCTAGAAATGACTTAGAAATGTCGAGTTTTAAAGTTTAAAAGAGGTAATTAAGGCAAGGAGGCCTTAAAAGACGTGAAATTTGACACACAAGCGGGCTTGGAAAAGTGGCTGAAGATGCCACTTAGGGCATTTGGAAATGGTGCCACATACAAGGGTGTTGGGCACGAGTTCAAGTCACATGGGAAGCAAATAAAATAAGTTTTATTTTTGCTTCTAGAAGCCAAAGAATTGGACACAAGGCTTGCAAAGAGGAGTTTCACTCTCTTTTAAATTGACTAATTAGAAGATAATAAGGATTATACTTTATTTGTTTTAAAATTAAAGAGATAAAGTTATCACATAAGGAAGAGTAGTGGCCAAGCAAAGGATTCTTGGCCTAATTTAAACTATAAAAGGATGAGACTAGGGCTATTCATTATTCATTCTCCTCTCTTTTCTTTTACCAAATATTCTTTCTCCTCTCCTCTGCAGAAATTCTTCTTGAGCATCCATTCTTTTCCTCTTCTCTTTAGCATCCCGGTCGATTCTTTCTAAGCCTATTATTCCTCTCTTCTTTCATCTTTGAAACCGAATACATAAGGGATCATAGCAGATTGTTCATCAAGTCTCTAAGCCAAGAATCTACGAAGTGGTGTCGGGAGGGATCATCGATTTCAATATAAAGGGTAAGGATCTATAGTTATAATTGTGTTCCTTTCTTTTAAGCGAAAGTTAGTCTAATCCCTCCTATATCTTATTGATCGAAATATGGAAGGTGAATTTTGAGATTTCGGATCTAAGGTATTTGACATCTCCATTAATCAAGAAGAGAGTTTGAGTTTAAAAGATTTAAGGTAAGATATATGTATCTTTGGCCAAGAGCCTTTTGATAAAAGTTTATTGTTTAAATCAAAACTAATGTGTGCCATGGATTTAGGGGCTAATTAAGGCTTGGATTTGTTTGGAAATCAAATCCGTTTTAGGTAAGTCACGCAAGAGCCTTTGGTATTTCTTTTAGTTTGGCCGAATAGGCCAAAGTCCCTAATCATGTTGTTGGCGATTATAGGTCAAGAGATCTAGTGTCGTGATCGGATCTTGGGATCTAGGATTAGTGGTAGTATCGGTGTGTAAACTCTTTACACACTTTATTAGTAAACTTTTCTATATGGTTGCCTTGTTAATAATTATTGTAGTGATCTATGATATATGCTTGTGGGCTTAAGCATGGACTCGGGTAAGTCCCTATCGTGATCTTTGATATATGATTTTGTATGCCATCACATCGTTAAATGCCATGCCTAAATACATGATATATGATAATTGATATGTAAGCATGATGATGGTGGGATTGATGAGAGGAGGGATGATTTTTATGGTATCACGGTGGTTTTGACCACAAGATGGGTTGGCCCCATCGATTTATTGTGACTTGGTCACGGTGGTTTTGACCACACCGATGATAATTGTAACTAAGTCCCAATGGTTTGGTACCACCGATGGTTTTGACCACATTATGATATTTGTGACCTATGGTCATCGATTGGTTTTGACCACACGATGGGTTGGCCCATCATTTATTTTGTGACACTAGTCACGATGGTTTTGACCACCAGTGGTTTTGACCACACGGGGTAGTAAATGAGTACGGATGGTTAGTTGGGTTGCATGTGCATGTTTATTAGTGACTTGTGTATGAGTTACATTTCCGGGTGGGGGATTTACACACTGAGTCTTGGTGACTAACCCCTTCCCTTAACATTTTGCAGATGAGTAGATCGCGGAGATGGAGCTGGAGAGGACTCGAGGTGGCCATGCTTATCGTTGGATTTGAATTTATTTTATTATAGTTAATATGATTTATTTTTTAAGTCTTTTTATTTTGGGATTGTAATAAGGCCGCTATTTATTATTTGGATGTTATTTTATTTTACTTATGTTATGCTACAAATGAATTTACAAATGATATGTAAACCGGTTAAAAGTAACTTTTCAAACTTAATAAACTTCTACGGGTTTTCAAAGATGTTACCATCGGGTAACAAAAATAAACCAAGTCAATTATAACCTTGACAAATTTTAAAATGTTACATGATCAAACATTTTCAAAAGGGTTTATCAACACAACCATGTTTATAAAAAGCCCAACTAAGTTTTCAAACACCGTTTTAAATACCTTAGCCACATTTTAACAAATTTTCACCAGACATGATCCAAATCATTTACTCCGTGATATACCAGATCTGGTCAGGACTCATGGGCCGAGTTTGGGGTGTTACATTTTTGGTATCAGAGCTAGGTTCAAAACTCGACTGTGGGGGCCCAAGGCCCAAAACGTTTTGTTTTTATGTTAGTAGGCCTTATTAGAATGTTTTGGAAAATTGTTTTTGGGTTGAACGGTGCGTTGAACAGCATGGCACCGAGTCTCCGGCACCTATCCGCCCAAGTAAGTACTTCTATCCATTTTCGTGAATATTTGATGAGGGGTAGAAGGGTAAAATTGGGAACGTAGACTATTAGAATAGAAATTGTTGAACCACAGGGTTAGCATACCCCAACAAACAATGCATAAGATTTAATAATTCCTAAACAACCACGTGAGTTGTCCTTGAGCAAGGGATGTGGCAATCGTTATCGCATGTCTAGGATTGGATTCGGTGGGAGCACGGTATTTAAGTAGTCCTAGTGACTCACCTCCTACTCACTTGAATCCTACAGTGCGTAGTAATAACTGTTCATCCTAGTGAGACGACACACTCATGAGTTAAACTTGATAACTAAAACCCGAAAGGGACTTGCCGTTTTGTTTTTGAAGTAACTAAAACCTTGTTTTTAAAAAAAAAAGGAAAAAAAGAAAAATGACCAAAATACCCCTCAGTTGAAAAATGACCAAAATACCCCTGGCTTATAAATTACCAAATTACCCTCCGCATGAAAAATTTCCAAATAGAAAATTTCCAAAATATCCCTCTTTTGTGAAAGCAACTAGAACCAAATTTTGGAAATCTTTTTATGAAAAATTACTAAAATACCCCTAATGGTGAAATTACAAAATTGCCCCTAACCAACAAAATTACCAGAATGACCCTGATCTTCAAAATTTTGCAACATCACTATTTTGGAAAAGTGCAATTATCAAAAAGAGACCTCAAAGTTTTACAACTTTTAAAATACCCCTGATTTGTTAAATTTTACAAATTCACCTGATTTGTGAAAAATCACCAAAATACCCAGGGTCCAAAATTAAAAATACCCCTGATTCAAAATTTTCAAAATACCCGAGAAATTTAAAAGCTCCAAAATAATTTTGACAAAATCATCGAGAACTTTTATTTTAAAAATTACAAAAATACCCTATGGGACAAATTCATGAAAATACCTCAGGTAGTAGAAAAACAATCACAATGAAAACTACAACGTCTCTTTGAATGAATGAATGGAAAACTGTGTGCATGTATGAATCTGAAAGAACCACTCTAAATTCTTTTCATAAAATTTATTCGCGGGTAATCAAGTGAAACAAAAGTACTAATTCATAAAAACTTCTTAATCGATTAAAGCGCATCGTTAGATATGAGTTCTAGAGGGCCGCATCGTCAAGGACGCGTGAGAGGAAGAATAATGTGCCGGAACCCATTAGATCGGGTCAAGGGTGCATCAATGAGTTTACCGCCACCACCACCCCATTTGTTAATGTCGAGCGCAAGCTCGACGGGGATGATCTTTGTGTCGCAGCTATCTTGCGAGTTTAGAAATGGTGGAGGCGTGGGTGGAAATCTGAGCTCGAAAATCTGCATGCGAGCGACTCGAGCCAATATGAAATGAGGTGTTCCGTGGAGTGTCACTGTGTGGCACCAAGACAGTTGAATCTTGGTTGGAGGCAGCCAGCACATTATGGATGAGCTCGATTTGACCCCGGAAGAGAAGTTAAAAGGAATGGTGGCACTGTTACGTGATGAAGCGTACCAATGGTGGTTAACTGTCCGAGATGGTGCCATGGCTGAGGATCTAACCTGGGAGTATGCTAAGGAGGCATATTAGAAAAAGTATGTTGGCACACGTTATACTGACGAGCAAAGGAAAGCTTTTCTAGGACTAGTTCAAAGGAACAAGTCTGTAGCTGAGTATGAGGCTGAATTTCTAAGGTTAAGCCGATATGCTCGAGGAGTAGTCGAATCGAACACGAACAGCGTGTCGGTTTGAGGACGGACTAAGGATGATTTGAGATTATTGATAGCCCACATCGGGCGAGTTTTCCACTGTAGTAGAAAAGGCCAAGGTAGCCGAGGGAATTAAGGATTCTACCAAGGACCATGGATCGGAATAGGCCAAAAGAGGTTTTGGATCGTCGGAACATCGGAGATGTTGAGAAAAGGCTTAGAGATGATGGCCCACGAATTGACAAGCTAGTTCAGGAGGCGATGTCGTCCTTGTGATGTGTGTGGAAAGAAGCACTTAGGAGAGTCTTTGGAAGAAAATCGGAGGATGTCTTAGGTGTGGGTCCAAGGACCATGTGATTAAGGATTGTCCTAAGCAAACCGATGAAAGTCGATCGAAACTCCGAATGTTAATCAGGTGGTAGAGGAGGACATAGCCAAACGAGGTCGTGGTTGAATAATGAGGTAATGGTTTCAGTGAGGATGTGGAGCACCAAGCGGAGGTCTTTGAAGGTTCGGATGCAAGGCGCCAAGGTTGGTTTATGCGATCGGCCATTGCGAGGATAGTGATCGCCGGATGAGACAACGGTAAGTTTCTTATTTCGGATTATCCTCCATTACTTTGCTCGCTATAAGATCGATTCATTCTTATGAAGTGTATGGAACCTTGATTGAACTTAAAGAATGTGCCTAGAAAGTATGATAGTTCTTTGAGATCGAGTGCAAACAATAGCATAGTGTAGTGAGTTAGATCTGCAGATGAGCGATAGTAAGTAATTTCGAGGACGAAATTATTTTAAGTGGGTAGAAGCGTAACATCCTAAAAAGGGCCTATGCATTTAAAGCTTAAATGTACGAAATGACATGTTTTATGAGTTTGGAATAAATTTTAACATTTTGGAAGCTTTGAGAATGTATGGAAATGTTACATTAAAAATAGGAAAGTGACCATTTGGAAACCTAAGTAAATTAGGAAAGTGAACATTTTGAAACCTAAGCTAAAGAGGAAAGTAAACATTTTGGAAACTAAGCTAAAAGAGGAAATTGAACATTTTGGAAACTAAGCTGAATTAGGAAAGTGAACATTTTGGAAACCTAAGCTAAAAGAGGAAAGTAAACATTTTGGAAACTAAGCTAAAAGAGGAAAGTGAACATTTTGGAAACTAAGCTGAATTAGGAAAGTGAACATTTTGGAAACTAAGCTCAAAGAGGAAAGTAAACATTTTAGGAAACCTAAGAAATGTCAAGTTTACAGAGCCGAACGAAAATTTTTGGAAACCTAGAAATGACTTAGAAATGTCGAGTTTTAAAGTTTAAAAGAGGTAATTAAGGCAAGGAGGCCTTAAAAGAAACAGTACGTGAAATTTGACACACAAATGGGCTTGGAAAAGTGGCCTGAAGATGCCACTTAGGGCCTTTGGAAATGGCGCCACATACAAGGGTGTTGGGCTTGAGTTCAAGTCACATGGGAAGCAAATAAAATAAGTTTTATTTTTGCTTCTAGAAGCCCAAGAGGTGGACGGCACAAGGCTTGCAAAAGAGGAGTTTCACTCTCTTTTAAATTCGACTAATTAGAAGATAATAAGGATTATACTTTATTTGTTTTAAAATTAAAGAGATAAAATTATCACATAAGGAAGAGTAGTGGCCAAGCAAAGGATTCTTGGCCTAATTTTGGCTATAAAAGGATGAGACTAGGGCTATTCATTATTCATTCTCCCTCTCTTTTCTTTTGCCAAATATTCTTTCTCCTCTCCCTCTGCCGAAATTCTTCTTGAGCATCCATTCTTTTTCCTCTTCTCTTTTAGCATCCTAGCCGATTCCTTCTAAGCCTATTATTCTCTCTTCTTTCATCTTTGAAACCGAATACATAAGGGATCATAGCCGATTGTTCATCAAGTCTCTAAGCCAAATCTCGAAGTGGTGTTAGGAGGGATCATCGATTTCAATATAAAGGGTAAGGATCTATAGTTATAATTGTATTCCTTTCTTTTAAGCGAAAGTTAGTCTAATCCTCCTATATCTTATTGATCGAAATATGGAAGGTGAATTTGGATTTGGATCTAAGGTATTTCGGCATCTCCATTAATCAAGAAGAGAGTTTCGGGATTTAAAAGATTTAAGGTAAGATATATGTATATTCACCAAGAGCCTTTTGATAAAAGTTTATTGTTTAAATGCCGAAACTAATGTGTGCCATGGATTTAGGGGCTAATTAAGGCTTTGGGATTTGTTTGGAAATCAAATCCATTTAAGGTAAGTGCCGCAAGAGCCTTTGGTATTTCTTTTAGTTTGGCCGAATAGGCCAAAGTCCCTAATCATGTTGTTGGCCGATTATAGGTCAAGAGATCTAGTGTAAATGAGATCGGATCTTGGGATCTAGGATTCATGGTAGTATCAGGTGTGTAAACTCCTTACACACTTTATTAGTAAACTTTGCTATATGGTTGCCTTGTTAATAATTATTGTAGTGATCTATGATATATGCTTGTGGGCTTAAGCATGGACTCCAGGTAAGTCCCCTATACGTGATCTTTGATATATGATTTTGTATGCCATCACATGCTGTTAAATGCCATGCCTAAATACATGATATATGATAATTGATATGTAAGCATGATGATGGTGGGATTAATGAGAGGAGGGGGATGATTTTATGGATGTCACGGTGGTTTTGCCCACAAGATGGGTTGGCCCCATCGGTTTATTGTGACTTTGGTCACGGTGGTTTTGACCACACCGATGATAATTGTAACTAAGTCCCAATGGTTTGGTATCACTTTAGTGGTTTGACCACATTATGATATTTGTGACCTATGGTCATCGGTGGTTTTGACCACACGATGGGTTGGCCCCATCATTTATTTTGTGACACTAGTCACGGTGGTTTTGACCACCTTGGTTTTGACCACACGGGGTAGTAAAGGAGTACGGATGGTTAGTTGGGTTGCATGTGCATGTTTATTAATGACTTGTGTATGAGTTACATGAGGTAATGGGTGGGGATTGGAGCACACTAAGTCTTGGTTGACAAGGCACCAAGGTTGGTTTATGCATTCGGCCATGAGGATATGATCGCGAGATGAGACAACGGGTAAGTTTCTTATTTCGGATTATCCTCCATTACTTTGCTCGCTATAAGATCGGTTCGTTCTTATGAAGTGTATGGAACCTTGATTGAACTTAAAGAATGTGCCTAGAAAGTATGATAGTTCTTTGAGATCAGAGTGCACAACAATAGCATAGTGTAGTGAGTTAGACTATGAGATGAGCGATAGTAAGTAATTTAGAGGACGAAATTATTTTAAGTTAGAAGCGTAACATTAAAAAGGGCCTATGCATTTACGGCTTTTCTAAGTGTTTTATTTTGGGATTTTGTCTTTTGGAAGCTTCGAGAATGTATTTATTATTTGGATGTTATTTTATTTTACTTATGTTATGCTAAAACAAATGAATTTACAAATGATATTTGGAAACTAAAGTGAATTAGGAAAGTGAACTTTTCAAACTTAATAAACTTCTAAACATTTTGGAAAGATGTTACCAGAGGAAAGTGAACAATAAACCAAGTCAATTATAACCTTGACAAATTTTAAAATGTTACATGATCAAACGTTAAGAAATGTCAAGTTTGCGAAACGAGCGAAAATTTTGGAAACCTAGAAATGACTTAGAAACGATGTTTATAAAAAGCCCAACTGAAGTTTTCAAACACGGGCTTTTAAATACCTTAGCCACATGGCAACAAATTTTCAGTTCAAGACATGATCCAAATCATTTAGCCCAAGAGGTGACATAGGCTTGCGAGATCTCTTTTAAATTCGACTCATAGAAGGGATTATACGGGTTTAGAGGTGTTACAATGTTTGCTCTTGAATTTTGTGAAAGGATCTCTTCATTAGATCTTTTCTTTTGCCAAATATTATTCTTGTTGGTGAGGTGGTTGTTGAATATCTTGAGGAAGTTCCCACCGATCTTTGGCTATCTTTGATCATCTTTGAAACCGAAGAAATTGGGATGGATGCTTCATCAACCTTCATTATAAGTGTCACTATAAAAATTATTTTGATATCTAGAATAGTTACCGTATAGTGAGCTTGCTCGTTTTTCATGCCATGTCCGTAGGGTGGGTACTCGGATTCACCACCTCCTAGATTCAAATCATATTGTATTTCTAGATCTACCTGTGAGGGATTATACCAATCATCAATCTTTTATTCATCATCTCTAACTGATTAGATAACCTGGTGACCACGTCGAGGTTGAAGACACTGGCTGTTTTAGTAGGAATTGTCCTCATGGCTTGCCACTGATAATTATTCAGTGCCATCTTTTCCATAGACTAAAATTTTCTACCAAAAGCAAAATAGAGGAAAAATTAGCAAAGTAAAAAAAATAATAAATAATAAATAATAAATAATAAATTATAATGAAAAAATTGGCTAAAGTAATAGAAATAGAGCTTTCTTAATATTTTAGTGTTCCCCGGCAACGGAGCCAAAAACTCGATCGTGTCAAACAGTCGAGTTTTAATATTTATAAAGAATGATCGAACCTGTAGACCAACTATGACAACGATTGAGGCAAGTGCACCTATTGAACAATAGTATAGTTTAGGTAAGATTATTTTATCGAACCCAAAGGAACCTAAAAGTACTACTACTCACTTTCTTTCTATTATTTAGCCTAAAATATGGAGTGATTGGTTTATTTTATCTAGTTTAATGACTACTAGGTTAAAGACAAAGACAAAAAGAACAAATTGAGAAATAACTCGAAGAAACTCAATTGATTACGATGAAACCCTCAGGAAGAATCCACCTATGACTTTTTTTGTTATATAACTTTTAATTCATATGACTTCTTTACTTAGCTTGATCCGTGAGACTCCCTAACCTATATTAAACCCTCTCTCGAGGCAAATAATGTCTAACCTTAGGTTAATTAGTGGAACTCTCGTTCTCTTATAATAACCCCTAAGGAAGCAGTAAATCGATCAATGGACTCCCATATTAGGTTTCACCCTATCTCTAGGCGTGCAATCAACTCCGCTTAATTATGCTAGATCTACTCTTAGGCAGGGTCTATTCCTCCTCCACTTAAGCACATCAGATTAAATTAAGCAACATAATTAAGAACAAACTAAGTACTTATCATATAATTTAGAAATCAAATAACAAAATCCATCATAGGTTTCATCCCCTTTAGGTATCTAAAGGGTTTAGTTCATAACAAAATAAGAAAACATCTCAAGAGAAAAGATAAAATAAAAGATAAGAAATCCCTAAAACCCCCTAAAGGAATTGAAGAGGAGATCTTCTGTCTTGAGTAGAACTTCCGCTTTTTCAGATGGATCAACTGGCTATCTTCGAGTAATTCCCTGATTAAAAGCTCTGGCAGAAAACTCTGCCCAAAACTCTGACTCATGTTTTGGCTTCCACCGAACTCCCCTTTTTAGTTGATACCTTGGGTGTTTATATAGGCTTTGAGATGCTTTATTTGGCTCCTAAGTATCCTAACTCAAGTAGAATTCCTCCTAGGATGTTTAAGTAGACTTAGGAATGTGTTTCTTTGCCTCCAAGAATCCAAATCCGAGTGAAATTGGTCTTTCCCGCGGCAAGGGTAAGGCCATGGTACACGTCCGTGTAAATCGTCTCCAGGCCGTGTCTCGATTCTGTCGATTGGGGCATGGCCGTGTAAATCGTGGCATTACCGTGTAAAGTAATTTGACGAGGCATGACCGTGTGGCTTGAAGTCCAGGCCGTGTCGATTTCCTCGTTGGCCCAAATTGGCCCATTTTAAGCCCGTTTCTCGTTCTTTTCGTCCTCGGGTGCTTTTCTGAGTATAAACATGAAAAGAAAAAAAAATTAAAAACACCTTTTTACATAAATCAAGGACTAAATCATCCAAAATCATACTAAATATGGGGTTAAAATATGTTACTTTTACGGTTTATCAACAATGAGAAAATAAATCTTTAGTGAAGAGGGTCAAAACTATCGTACAGTGAAATAGGGGAGACTTTAAAGAATAAACTGTACTAATTGGATGAACTAAAAATTTTGAAAATTTTATGGTAATACGATATGTGAGTCTAGTTTCAAAGAAAATTAGTGGATCTTAATTTGGAGTTCCGTAGCTCCAGATAAAAATAATTTAGTGACTGTAAATTGAGTAGACGGCTCAAGATGAATATAAGTGAATTGAGAAAGTTTATGCAATAATGATGGCATCACCTTGAGAACTCAAAATAAGGATTGTTAAAAGCATGGTGATAAATTGTTTATTATTTACATACATACTTACTAAGCTTTATAGCTTACTCCCCTTCCTTTCTCATATCATGTAGGATTTTATACTAGCTCGGGTTGGAGATCGTCGGAGATGCTATCACACTATCAAGCTATCATGCTAGGTATAAGTGAATGAAAAACCTTTTGAGTCTTTGGAATGTATGTGTAATTAGTCATTTTGTATATGGCCATTAGGAATTGGTCGATATTTATCAAGTTTCATACTTTAATGGTAACGAGTTTTACAAAGTGAAAGTTTATGCAAATGATGTTTAGTGATCCATTATAGTGTATTATTGTATGTTATGTGTTTATTGTGTTAGTATATGTGTGTGCTTATGTTTTAGAGTGGCTATTGGCATGGAGAATAGCCTTCTAATTGTCCACACGGGTAGACGCACGGCCGTGTGTCTAGGCCATGTGCCTCATACAGTCAGCCCAATGTGTGTGTTAATAGGCCGTGTATCCCCTGCAAGTGAGTGATATAAGTCAGTGTTGACTATGGGCTAGCCACGGGTGTGTGCCTAGGCCGTGTGACCCTTATGAGGTTACTTACGTCACAAACAGAATACCCAATTTTTTACACACTGGCGAGGACACAGGCGTGTCTATGCCGTGTGAAGCACACGGGCCAAGAACACAATGGTGTGGCCTTATTTTATGTCAAAATTTTCCAAGTGTTTAAAAGTTTTGGTTTTGTTCCTTAACATCCCGAGAATATGTAACGGGTCTCGTAGACCCATGACAGGGATGTTACGATTGTAAATGAAAGAGTTTTTAATTGGAACAAATTTTATAGCCTAATGTTGTATGTTAAAGCAAGTTAAGTCCGATAATGCCTCGTACCCTATTCTGGTGTTGAATACGGGTAAAGGGTGTTACATTTAGTGGTATTAGAGATATGGTTTAGTCAATTCTCAGACTAACCTAGCATGAGTAAGAGTCTAGCTATACATGCCATATGTAGACCGTGATAATGTGATATCTCTCAACTCTAACGAAAATATTTTGTTAAGACAGAGATGACTTCTATGACATCCCGAAATAGGGCCTAAACGGAATAGTGGTTGTGAAACCATGAATCTGAGATAGAAAATATTATTTTGATTAATTATTATGATTTACCTAGTAATTAAATATATGTGTTAGAGTATCGATAAGAAATTTTATTGATTGCATGCTTAAATTGCCTATTAGGACTTGTTTGCAAAAGTTGCTAAATAGGGGTTGTAATTTATAGAGTACTTGAATGAAATGGGGATTTGAAGTAGGAGTCCTTAAATGGTAATTAGACCATTATATTTCCATGGACAAAATGGACATACATAGATAAAAATAACTAAAGATTTAATGAAGGGTATTTTAGTCATTTGGTAATAAAAAGAATTTAAAAGGGAAAAAGATAGGAAAATGTGTTCATCTTCTTCATTTGGACAAAATTTCAAAGGGGACACCATAGCTAGGGTTTTCTCAACTTCTCAAGCTCATAGTAAGTGCATCTAAGCCCTATTTTTAACGTTCTTTACGTTTTTGGAGTTCTAGTAACTTGTTTAGCTTAATTTAGCAATAATTTAACCTAGGGTTCATATTTGGAAAAATACTCATAGGTGAAATGTGTTTATTTTGATGTTTTATGATAGAATATGAAGTCTGAAATTATGTTAAGCAACTTTTGCTATGCGATTTTAAGTGAAAACGTGTAAAATAGCTTAATTGGTAAAAATACCTAATGTTCATAAGTACATGTTAGAGTGAGAATTTGATGTTGTCATAGAAGGGAACAATGATCAGCATGTCATAAAACATAAGAATAAGGGATAAATTTTAATTTCTGAGCTTTGAGGCAAATGTGTAAATATGTAAAAGTTTAGGGGCAAAATCATAATTTTGCCAAAGTTAGAGTTAAGGACTGTTTTAATAAATTTGAGTATTAAATAAGCTAAATTTGCTATTATAGATCAAGAGGAATGAAATTCGGAGTTAGACCGAGGAAAGAAAAAGATAGTGGACTAAATCACTATAGTTGATCGTATTTTGTTTCGAGGTAAGTTTGTGGTAAATAAATGCAATATGCTATTATTTCACATTTAATACTGTTAAATTCCAGCATTTATATATTTATTCTGTAAATCATCATTTAAGGACTCATGTAACGCCTCAAATTTGGGCCCAGTAGATTTGAGCCTATTGGTTTGTAATGCCCTAAAATCCTGAAACCCTAATTTCTGTGCACTAAAGTTAGTTTGTATGAGTAGCACTTAGGGTAATAATTTTAAGGTATTATCGGGATTATTTGAAGTCTTAGAAATAGGGAAGACCATAGGAAAAAAATATTTTCTTACTTTTGTGGACACTAGTCTCAGGCATTAGGCCACTTAAGCAGATTAAGGGGAAAATAGGACACAAATAGGCTTGTGGTCCAGTGGCAAGGTGGCGTCACTTGGGGGAGCTACAAGGTGGCGTGAAGAGGTCCAAGGTTCAAGTAGTGGTAAGGTGTTTTTGGAGTGTTTATTTTGCATAGTGGACGGCCAGAGTTGTGTGGAATTTGGACTCTTTTATTGAAGTGTTTGAATTGGTCTTGTGAGCTGATAAAGGAGGGAATTTCGAATGAGATAAGGGAGATATCATGGAGAAAAAATAGGAGATGAGAGGTGGGAAGAGCTGGTACCGAATTGGTACTGTGGGGGAAGGTAGGATTTGATTATTAGATATAAAAAGTAGTGCCGAATTCCTTTGAGAGGTTCCTTGGGTTCCATTACATTTCTTTTTCTTCCCCTTAGCCGAATTCTTCCATTTGCTAAAAAAAAACCCATCATTCCTTTGCCAAAATTTTAGTTTTCTCTCTAGTTGAGTTCCCCATATCTTCTCTTCTTAAATTCCTTCTCTTGTTCACCTTTAGTTCTAATCGATCACTTATCCTCTTCTTCTCCTTATTGGTGTCGATTGTTTCTGTCACCATACTAATCTCAAAAGCCGAATTTAGGCCGTAGGATCAAAAATGGATTTGGTAAGTATTCGGTTAACCTCTTTTGTACGTTTTGCTAAAGGCCAAAAGGCTATCTAACTGTCCTATCATTAACTCTGTGATAACAAGGATAAGGTTCAAAGATCATAAGCGTGGTAGGTAAGGATCATTAGCAAAGTGGTAAGTGTTCTCGACTCAGTTATGGTTTGGTGGATGGCCGAATGTAAGTATGGCCTATAGGGGTGACTTATGTGGAATATGAGTCACTTATTTTGACGATATATGTTTGAGTGCAGATCTAGGGGATATTCGTGAATAGTAGCTAAGGAAGGGCTACTAGAACATGCGGCACGTGATAAGGTTCTGATAAGGCTTGACTTTTGGTAAATATTTTGATTAAGTATGGGTGGTTGATTGAAGGTTGGTTGGTTGTAGGTTCAAGACCAAGTATAGAATAGCACGTCAAATAACCAGGTGTGTACAAACACTACACACACGATATCGGTGAAGCCGAAAAGTCGAAAAGCCAAAAGTGGCTAAATGGGCCTGCCGAACTTGTCGGCCCAAAATGGTAATGGTTGATATGTGAACATGAATAATGAATTGCATGATCGGTTGTATGATTGGATCGTAGTTGAGCCCAATGAGCTATATGAGCATGAAATCGGTTTGATGGGCTATATGAGCATGAAATTGGTTTGATGGGCTATGTGAGCATGAAATTGGTTTGATGGGCTATGTGAGCATGAAATTGGCTTAATGGGCTATATGACATGAAATGGGCTTAATGAGCCTTATGAGATTCTAGAAATATATGTTAGGGTTTAATGGACTCTAAGCCTAGTTTGACAAACTCTTGAATAACATAAAACTCTTCTAATAATTAAACATGTCCGTGGACAAGTCGCTGGGTTAGAGTGTGGCAATGGACATATGCATGTCTAGGATTGGATCTAGGGAGAGCTTGGTACTTAAGCGGTCCTAGTGGCCTACCTCCTTTTTTCTAGAATCCTACCTGGTGCATAGTCTAGCCGCAAGGACTTATTAATGGGCCAAATTCTATAACTAAATACTGAGAGGGACCAAATACCCCTGATTTGAAATTTACGAAAATATCCTTAGATTTGTAAAATTACTAAAATACCCCTAATTTGTAAAATTACCAGAATACCTTTGATTTGCAAAATTACCAAAATATCTCTGATTTACAGAATTTCCAAAATACCACTATTATGCAAAATTACCTAAATACCCCTGTAGAGTATATTTACGAAAATATCCTTGGGTAGTGAAAATGACTAAAATACCCTTAGTTTAGAAAATTACCAAAATACCCTTAGTTTGGAAAATTACCAAAATACCCTCAATTTACGAAATTACCAAAATAACCTTAATTTATAGAATTACCAAAATACCCCTAATTTGGAAATTTACGAAAATACCCCTATAGGGTAGAATTACGATAATACCTCGGTAGGGTAGAATTACGATAATACCCCTATAAGGTAGAATTATGGATGTTACGTATGTGTTTGTTGCATTCATATGATATTCTGTTTAGGATGCATATGGGTGGGAATTATGGTACGGAAGAAGAATTTGAGGATCGCGTAGTCGATTGACGACCGTGGATCCATCGGTGGCATTAAGCCCATTATATGATTAGCAGCTTTGCTGTAACGTTGAGTAGTGCCCTGTGAGTACTACCATTGGAGTGTAGCGGAGGGGTGGGTCGAGCTAGAATTTCCCACAGGTGTATAAGGTTGGAAGGGAAATGGTGTGTGTAGCGGATGGATTTTTGGGGAGGGTTTTGCATTACCTTATTTTGCATATGATATGATATGATATGATATGATATGATATGATATGATATGATATGATATGATATGATATGAGGTCATTGTGGGCTAAGGACAAGACCATCAATTTAGATAGGGCTTAGGCCCAATGTGAATATTTGTATGTTGATTTGATTGCCAAGAGTTGTACACACTGAGTTTCAGAATTCACACCCTTTATTTAATGTTTCAGGTGATCCTTAGTAGACAGCTCGACATGGGAGAGGACTCAGAGTTCGCCACACTACGAGATGTTAAAATATTTATTTATTTGTTTCAAAAGACATGGTTTTAATTGCTTTGTTTTAGTTGGATGTAATAAGGCCTTCTATCTCCAATTTGACGTTACTTATGGGTTTTATTATTATTTTCGCTGCTTAATTTTTATTTTAACTTAAATAAATTTCTAAAGTTTAGCAAGGTTTTCAAAATCACTATAACCTATGGGCTTTTATTTAAAACTTGGGTTTTTATCGTTACTTAACAAGTCTCAAGGATTTTGGGCTTTTAAGCCTTAAATTTTAACTTAGTAAAATCGATTTGAAATTTTGCTTTCAATGTGACATTTTCGGATTCGGGCCTAACTTCTAGGTCGGGTCGAGGGTGTTACAAGTCAAGCATGAATTGACAAAGAACCAATCTTAGAAAGTTTCAGTTGAACCTTAGGAATATGTAGGATACAAATGTCTTGACATTAGGGTTTAAGGAAATCATGTAAGACCATGTCAAGACATGGCATTGATAAGCTACTATAAGGCAAAGATCCCATGTAAGACCATGCCAATGCATGGCATTGGTGAGTTCATAAGGCAAGGATACCACGTAAGACCATGTCAAGACATGGCAATGGTTAAGTTTCAAAAGGAAAGGTACCCATGTATCTTTAGTATTCCAAGTGGTTCAATGGAAATTTCAAAGAGTATACCAAAGGAAAGGTAAGACAAGTTCATGTTAAAAGGTACAAGTAAGAATGCAAAGTTTAAGTATATTGAGTTAAAAGCTTAAATGATCTTGATAAAAAAGATTAAGATAATTCATTAAGAATGTTGTTATTCATTTACATGCAAACTTACTAAGCTTTATGCTTACTCCCATTCCTTTCTCTCTTTTTATAGTATTACAAGCCAACTCGGGGATCGCAACAACGTCAGAGATCATTACACACTATCAAAGGATTAACTCGGTATTTTGTTGTAACATCCCAAAATTGGGCCTAGTAGAATTGGGCCCATTGGGCCTTGGGCATAGAATTGTTGAAATTTTTGAGAACAAGAGAATGGCATTATTACAAGTTGGACTTATTAGGAAGGCGATTTTGTAAAGTTACGGGGTTTCTAGGAAGTTTCGGGTTCAAGTTAGGCTATAGGAAAATTTTAGTGTTGAAGCATTTAAAGGGGAAAAGGCAAGTGGCATCTAGCATAAGGGAATAATTGGGCAACTTGCTAGCATAAAGGAGCATGTTGCAAGGTGGTGTGGCATCAAGGGGTGTGCAAAGAGATTGGAGGTTTGAATCCCACCTATTGCAACTTTTGGGATTTTGATTTTTATGCCAACCATGTGTTAGATGGTAAGTGTCAGCCAAGCTTTAAATTTGGTAAGGTAAGACTTTTTATTGATGGCAAGAAGAATAAGAAAATATGGTATGGATGAAAACAAGGGAAAATGAAGGAAAGAATCAAAAGAAAAAGGCAAGGGAGGGAAACATGTTGGCCGATTTTGTGGAAAGTGTTTTGGAAAGAACTTTTGGTCAACACTCATCATTTTGGTGCTAGGAACATACGGTTTTGGGGAGGGGAAACTTGGTAGCCGAAATTCCTTTAGGCATTTTGCAATTTCAATGCTTGAAAGGCTAGTTTCTATTTAGCATTTTGAGTTTTCTCTTTTCCAATTTCTTCCCTCACTTGCCAAAACTCTAAAGCCAAAATTGTGCACCTTTCTCCTTTGTTTTGCCAAAACTTTCAAGCCATTCTTTGCCGCTACTTATCATTTTCTTAATCTTGGTTTCAGAAGTTGATTGGTAAGTGGGTGATTAGGCCAAATATTGGTGGTAAGATGTTACTCTTTATTTTGATGTTTTGCGCTGCTCATGTGATTCTATTTTGTGGTGATGATATCAACTTCTTGCCCATGTGGAAGGGCCGAATATTGGATGAAGGCTAACCCTTTGGTACATCACTAATTTATTTTTAGGAACTCGTTGCAATAGCCAAAGTGCAAGGCTAGATTTTAGAACCTAGTAGGGAAAGAACACGATTGTGGGGGCAATGAAGAGTGGTTCTTTAGGAAATCCGAATAAGGTGTGTAATCTCATACCCCTTCCGAATACATGTTTGAAATGGTGTATTCTCCTACTTCTCTGAATATTCACATGAAATGTTTTGTTTTTGGTTGAAAGATCGAAAAACTGAAAACCGGCATCTGTGATCATTCGGGCGTGCGTATGTTCATAGTGGTAACCATATTTTGCCATGAAATAGTCTTTGGTTAGCAGCAGTGATATGATTTTGAAAAATCACGAAAAATAGGAGAAACGGAATTAGAAAGTGAATAAGATATAGAATTAAAGCTTATTGTGTCTATTGTTTTATGAAAGAAACAGAGTAAGAAGAGCAATTTTATATTCTGTGATATTTCAATTTTAGTGAGACTAGTTCTGAATGACTTCGTGGTTCCCTGTTCTGTCTTGGAAAAATCATTCAAAATTTTACAAAGTGAATTATGAGTTATAATTTATATTTATAGATTTCTTAATGAGTCTATTTTCAATAGAAACAAGTGAGAGCAACATATGAAAACTGTACAATCAGATATTTGAATTTAGGGTAAGAGAGATCAGAACCATTGGCCAGTGAAATAGGGGAAACTTTAATGAATAAACTGTACTAAACGGCTAAGACAAAAATTCTGAAAAAATTGTAGTAAGAAGATATATGAGTCTAGTTTCAAGGAAAATTTACAGATCTAAATTTTGAGTTTCCTAACTCGAGTTATAGTCAATTCCGTCAATATGACGCAAATGGATAGTTTCAATTTTTATGCCCCAAATTAGTAGTTAAGTCCGGAGTTGTGAAATTACCAAAATACCCTCGATGGGTAAAAATTACAGAAATATCTTTGGGTTGTGAAATTATAAAAATACCCTTACGGGCCAAATTATGAAAACCCCCCTACGGGCTAAATTACGAAAATGCCCCTATGGGTCGAATTGCAATGTTCTATAATTGACCGATTTATCGTAACAAATCTCTGGATTAATGATTTTTGTTTATATTTTGTAAATATTATGCTTTATTATGTATGTTGCATTGACATAATTTTGCATGGGATGGGAAAAATGTTGAAGAGAAGTGTAGCCCGGTGGCACTGCCACAAAATTGATTGTTATTATGATTCACTATGATTCCGGTGGCTTGTCCACATAAAAAAAAATATTATAAATGGAAACATGCCTGTGATTGGTGTGTTTGGCGGGGTGGGTTAACTTGATCCCCACAGGTGTGATGGGATGGTACGGGTGGTGTGTAGCGGATGGGTTACTAGGATGGGTTGGGTTGCATACATTGCATATATATATATACTGTTATGTAAGATTCGGCCCAAGATTATGCTATATGGGCTCAAGCCCAAGATGTTGCTTTACAGGTTCAGACCCAGTGGATTACGACAAGGGATTATACACTGAGTTCTTGTAACTCACTCCTTAATCCTTACAGGTAATGCTCAGTGATGAGGACTTGGGCCATGGATGACTCGGTGGAGGCCATACTTCAGAAATGGTGTTTTTGAAAATTAGTTTTCTATTTCCTTTTACTTTGTTACTTTTACTATTTCGGGTTTTTAAGTTGTAATAAGGCCTCTGGAATATTTTATTTTTGCTTTATGTTTGACGTATTTATTATTTTGCTTGAATTATTTTTAACTGGGGGTTTTCTAAAAGCATAACCAACGGTTTTCCAAAATTGATTAATAATTGGATCTTATAACAAACTTTTACAAATGATTTAACTTGGACTTTCTTTCAAATTATCAAACATCATTTTCAAAAGTCACGATTTTAAATATCACGAATTTGAATATCAAATCTTCAATTAACCTCTCGAGATTTATAGTATTTTATCGAAGGTTTCTATTCAAACTTGATTACTTAAATAACACCTATTTTAGTATGAATCACAAGTTCTTTACTCGTTTTCTTCGTGTGACATGCCAGATCTGGTCATACCGCATGGGCCAAGTTTGGGGTGTTACGTTCGTGATTCGAATGCTTTAAGTTATGGCATGTATAGGGACTTAGCCATTTTATGTGTATGTTCTTATGATATGGCTTAAGATTGACTTGTAAATGCTTGATAATGATTAGCCATTAAAATGGTTAATTAAGAACATGTTTTGGATGTTATGTATGCCTAGATGATAGTTATTACAAAGAAATTATGAAAGAGTAAAAATCTGCAGGGGAACAGTTTTGGACAGCAACTGTGACGTAATTTTGAAAAATCACTAAGGATGATAAAAATGGAATTAGGGTGTGAATGAGGTATATAATTAAATCTTATTGAGTCTATTTTTATATGAAAGAAATTATGTAGGCAAAAGAATTGTATATTATAAGATAATTGATTTTTAATGCAGAGGGGTCAGAACTATCAAACAGTGTAACACGGGAGCCTTTAACTAATAAACTTTATTAATTGGCCACACCAAAAATTCTGGAAAAATTATAGTAAGAAGATATATGAGTCTAGTTTCAAGGAAAATTTACGGATATAAATTTTGAGTTTTGTAAATCGAGTTATAGTCAATTTAGTGACCATGACGCAGATGGACAGTTCCATTATGAATAAGGAAATACTTTTAAAAGCAAATTTTTATGCCTTGAACTAGTAAGCTAAGTCTAGTAATGCCTCGTACTCGAGTATAGCGATGGTCTCGGGTAAGAGGTGTTACAACTTCCAACCGATCTATTTTTGATAATGCAAAAAAAATGATATTGAGGTAATTGAAATGTGTTTGTGATGAGATTAAACTTAGAAATGTATGGATAGAAGTTCATGATATGTATGTGTTAATGTACAAAGTGAGATAACCATGAGTTGAGAAATGTGGAAACATGGAATAAAATGAAAGTTTATGTGGTAATAAGCCCATTCATATTTGCTTGGCATGCATATAATGATATGTGACCAACCTATTTGATTAAGTGAATATGATAAGTACACTTACATAAATTGATGGAATGTGTGGTTATGTACACTTGTTTGAATAAGTGTAATCACTATGTTAATGTGGATGAATTTTATGTTTACTTGTTAAATTACAAACAGTATGATGTTATGTTTTATGCCTTTCTTAACGAGGAAATGAGTGCGATCGTTAATAATGAATTGACGGATAAGACCATTGTTGGACCATGGCAAAGTATGGAATGTAAGACCATAGCTAGGCTATGGCATTTTAGAGAAGAGACCATAACTGGGTTATGGCATTGTGGACGTAAGACCATGGTTGGACCATGGCAGTACATGTGTGTACGTGTAAGACCATAGTTGGACTATGGCATCAAGTAAACAACATACTCGAACCCGTAAGGCGTTCTCTAATTTGAAAAAAAAAATGCTAGTAAGTAAATTCATTGTTTGAAATTGTGAATGACAGAAAACATTCGTAAAATGAATAAGCATATTAAATTGTCTGAAGTGAATTATGTGATTATGATGATATTACGTTAATGATGAATGTTAAGTCATATGTGTGTATTTATGAGTGTCAAGTTAGAGGCTTTATGACCTCATCCCTTACTAGTGATGCTTTATGACAAAATTTTATGAGAACCATGTTGAATAAGTTCATAAGTGTGAAACTAAAGAGTTCAGTGATGAAATAATTAGTAATGTATACAGAGATGAGAATAGTTGGAAAGTGAAAATAGCTTTAGAAGAAATATCAGAATGTTTTAAAGATTACATAGAATATACAATGTTAAAGATAAAGAAGATGCTAGTCTCGGCTATTTGATTCAATTGAGTTATGTGTATTTAAAGTATCCTCAAGTATAGTAATGAAATTTGTGCATTCACGAGTATATAGACGAATAGTCTGAATGAAGAAATTATATTCTGGAAAGTATGATATGGAGATATGCCTATTGGATTGTTCTAATCAAATGATGTTATTACGAGTTAAAGCTGTACTGATTGATAAAGTCATCACATTTATGAAAGTTCAAATGATCTATGCATGTTAGCAAAATTCTAAACAGTTGAAAGTATTATTAACCGAAGCTCTAGTTCTGAGTTTAGTTTGAATTGAGTAAGGATATTGCGATTTGTTTTCAATGATGTACTATTGAACAGATCGGAATATGTTTTAATACATGTGAAGAAATAGTTTGCACATGCAGACGGTTAAAGTCACATGAAAAAGAGCTATTCGACTTGAAACACCCCACACCCGGCCCACGAGAATGGACCGGGTCTGGTATGTTCCTAAAGTAAACCGGTTTCAAAACATTTTCGATACTTAGAGAAAATTGTAAATTTTTTTTGAAAAGCTATTATTTTCAGTTGGGCTTAGAGACTTGATGAACAATCGGCTATGATTCCCTTATGTATTTGGTTTCAAAGATGAAAGAAGAGAGGAATAATAGGCTTAGAAGGAAATCGGCTAGGAGGCTAAAAGAAAAGAAGAAAAAGAATGGATGCTCAAGAAGAATATTTGGAAGAGGAAAAGAGAGGGAGAATGAATAATGAATGGCCCTAGTCCCCTCTTTTTATAGCCGAAATTACTAGGCCAAGAATCCTTAACTTGGCCACCACTCTTCCTTATTTTCCTAATTAAAGAATAATTCTTCATTTATCTCTTATTATTCACATATTTATGTGAATAAAACTCCTTTATTTATCTCTTATTATTCACATATTTATGTGAATAAAACTCTTCCTTTTCTAAAAACCCATGCCGTCCATCTCAGCCTTCTGGAAGCAAAAATAAAGCCTTCATTATTTGCTTCCTGGATGACTCAAACTCAGGCCCAAAAACCTTTTGCATGTGGGCCATTTTCTAAGGCATTGGGTGGCATCTTGAGCCACATTTCCAAGTCCGTTATTGGGTCAAATTTCATGTACTTTATATTTTAGGGTCACTTGGCCCTAAGTTCCCTTTGGGCTCTTAAATTCGACATTCGGTCATTTTAAGTTTCCTAAAATTTTCATGGACTCTGTATTTTCCAGGTTTCCAAAATGTTTAGTTTCCTATTTTGGCTTAGTTTCCAAAATGTTTAGTTTCCTAATTTACTTCGGTTTCCAAAATGGTCACTTTCCTATTTTAGTTTAGTTTCCAAAACTTAACATTTCTAAAGCATTTTACATTTCCATACATCTCCTTACATTTCCACACATTTCCATACATTTCCATACATTTCCTTTCATTTCCATATATTTCCATACATTTCCATACATTTCCATACATTTCCTTACATTTCCTTTCATTTCCTTACATTTCCTTTCATTTCCTTTCATTTCCTTTCATTTCCTTTCATTTCCTTACATTTTCCTTACTTTTCCTTACATTTCCCTACATTTCCTTACATTTCCTTTCATCTTAGGGTTCTTGAAACTCTTTAGAACACATCCATCACACCCACTGATCCCACTATCTCATGAATTATGCATGAACGCATAACCCCTAATCTAGGATGTTACAGTTCTACCCCCCTTAAAAATAATTTCGTCCTCGAAATTACTTACTATCGTTCATCCGCAGATCTAACTCACCACACTACGCTATTATTGCGCAGACTCGATCTTAAAGAACTATCATACTTTCTAGGCACATTCTCTAAGTTCACGTTCCTTAGAACTCATTTCTAACGTCATGATTTAATTAAAAAGTTTTATGAATTAGTCCTTGTTTTACTTGATTACCATGAAGAAGTTTTATGGAAAGAATTTTTAGAAGTGGTTCTTTCGTATTCATACATGCACACAGTCTTTTCATTCATTCACACATCCATCAAACAATTATGAACCTTAGTTCATTCAGAGAAACGTTGTAGTTTTTTTTTTTCATTTGTTGTTGTTTTCCACTACCCGGGGGTATTTTCGTAATTTTGTCCTACAGGGTATTTTCGTAATTTTTCAGAAAAAAAAAAAAATCATTTCTTGGGGTTTTTGTCAAAAGTTATTCTTGAAAATTTTGAAGTCTAGGGGTGATTTGAAAAATTTTGAAACCGGGGTATTTTGGTAATTTTTTTCACAAATTGGAGTAAATTTGTAAAATTTTATAGATTTAGCGTATTTCAAAAGTTGTAAAACTTTGAGGTTCTTTCGAAAAGTGTTCCTTCAAAAATGGGGATGTTGCAAAAATTTTGGAAATTAGGGTCGCTTTTGGTAACTTTGTAAGTTAGGCGGTTTGTAATTTTTCCAAAATTACGGTATTTTGATATTTTACAAATTAGGGTTTTGAATGTTTATGAAATGTTTATAAAATAATGAAATTTTGGTAAAAGTTGTTGAGTAGTTGAACATTTTATAAACCAAGGGCATTTTTGTAATTTTACCACTAAGGGTATTTTAGTAAATTTGTAAATCGAAATATTTTAGGAAAATTTATAAAAATATTCTTTTCAAATCAAGAGGGTAATTTAGAAATTTTAAAATTAGGGTTTCCATAAAAATACGGCTAATCCCTTGGGTTTTAGTTATTGGGTTTAGCTTGTGACTAAGTCCTTTTGATTAGGGTGAACCAAAGCTACGCACTGAGGTAGGATTCGAGTAAAGAGGAGGTGAGTCACTAGACTGCTTAAATACCAAGCTCTTCTGAATCCACTCCTAGACATGCGCAACATGATTCGACACCCTAGCTCGGTGACTTAATCATAGGTTTGTTTGATTAGGCATTTAAGTCTTATGTAATTGTTGGGGTAACTAGTCCTAGGGTTCAAGTACTTACTCTCTATTCTACGCTCCATTCCATTTCTACCCTTCTACAAATCATAATATAAATCACACAATGGATAGAAGTACTTACGGTGGATCATGGAATTGAGACTTAGGTGCCATGCCGAAAAAACCCTTATTTTTTTCAAAGATAATCATTTGGCTCGCTTTGAAAGCGTTTTGGGCCTTAGCCCACGTGCCGAGAGTTTAAAAGCTGGCTCGATATTAAATCGAAACACCCACACCCCCACGAGAATGGAAAGGTCGGTATGTTCCTAAAGTAAACCGGTTTCAAAACATTTTCGATACTTAGAGAAAATTGTAAATTTTTTTGAAAAGCTATTATTTTCGGTTGGGCTTAGAGACTTGATGAACAATCGGCTATGATTCCTTATGTATTTGGTTTCAAAGATGAAAGAAGAGAGGAATAATAAGCTTAGAAGGAAATCGGCTAGAGGCTAAAAGAAAAGAAGAAAAGAATGGATGCTCAAGAAGAATATTTGGAAGAGGAAAGAGAGGAGAATGAATAATGAATGGCCCTAGTCCCTCCTTTTATAGCCGAAATTACTAGGCCAAGAATCCTTAACTTGGCCACCACTCTTCCTTATTTTCCTAATTAAAGAATAATTCTTCATTTATCTCTTATTATTCACATATTTATGTGAATAAAACTCCTTTATTTATCTCTTATTATTCACATATTTATGTGAATAAAACTCTTCCTTTTCTAAAAACCCATGCCGTCCATCTCAGCCTTCTGGAAGCAAAAATAAAGCCTTCATTATTTGCTTCCTGAATGACTCAAACTCAGGCCCAAAAACCTTTTGCATGTGGGCCATTTTCTAAGGCATTGGGTGGCATCTTCAGCCACATTTCCAAGTCCGTTATTGGGTCAAATTTCATGTACTTTATATTTTTAGGGTCACTTGGCCCTAAGTTCCCTTTGGGCTCTTAAATTGACATTCCTGGTCATTTTAAGTTTCCTAAAATTTTCACATGCTCAGATTTTCCGTGTTTCCAAAATGTTTAGTTTCCTATTTTGGCTTAGTTTCCAAAATGTTTAGTTTCTAATTTACTTGGTTTCCAAAATGGTCACTTTCCTATTTTAGTTTAGTTTTTCCACACATTTCCATACATTTCCATACATTTCCTTTCATTTCCATATATTTCCATACATTTCCATACATTTCCATACATTTCCTTACATTTCCTTTCATTTCCTTACATTTCCTTTCATTTCCTTTCATTTCCTTTCATTTCCTTTCATTTCCTTTCATTTCCTTACATTTTCCTTACTTTTCCTTACATTTCCCTACATTTCCTTACATTTCCTTTCATCTTAGGGTTCTTGAAACTCTTTAGAACACATCCATCACACCCACTGATCCCACTATCTCATGAATTATGCATGAACGCATAACCCCTAATCTAGGATGTTACACGACTAATGATTTAGAGACGGTCACTTTTATATCTGTGTTGTGAATTCGATGATTCTGTGTGTTCAATGAAAAATGGCATAAGCTTCCTGATCCTAATGGGTTAAAGTATTTAATGTCGCAGAAGGATCTGAAATTAAGACAACGTAAATGTTTTGAGATGTTAAAAGTCTAAGAGTGATTATTAACTTACCTTTTGGAAAGCAAGTACAGATGCTTGAATGGAAAATCTTTGTTTATTTTTGTGAGTACTAGTTACTCGATTTATCTTATTTGATGATGGAATAGTCCTAGCTAAGTTAAAAGCTAAAACGATGCTTTCTTTGTGAATTGAGAAGCTCAGAAATGTGATAGAGAGTAGTGAACTAAACGAGTACAGGGTGAGGTGAAACGACTTTCTATTCGAATTTCAAGTTGGACCTGATTATTATTATTATTGTTTTGAGATGGAATTCGCATACTGGGTAATCTTGAGTTTGTACAGAAGTTGAGTACGAGACTTAGTAGTAGTTCATCGGTTCATCCAAGAGTAATAAACGATGCAGTCATATAAAGTAGATTTGCTAATGATTGCGTATGTTACATGATATCTTGGATCCATATTTAGATGACGATATGTTAATAGATAAAAGTTGAAAATCAAGTGTATTCAGGACTAATACAGTCAGTGGTTGTGCGAGAGTGAAAATGAGATAGAGTTACCAAAGATTCCATATCGGGATCGTCATTATCCCTAAAAAGGAATATGATAATTGGTTAATGGTTGATCAATTGACAAAGAAATATCTGTATGATTATTTCATTAAGTACAGATTTCTTATTTGATAGATTAGCGGAGTAATATGGTTCTGAGATTATTCGATTATGCAGAGTGCTAGTTCTATTATGTTAGATAGAGATCTGAGGGTTACATCGTAATTATAGAATGAGCCATAGGGAAATCTGAGTATACAGTTGCATTTTGGCACAGTAATTTGTTTTTATATCAATGATAAGTCTAAGAGGGAAGTTCAAATTTTGACGGTGTACTCGACACTGGGTGCTAAAAGTTTAAAGGATATTGGAAAGAGATATATGAGATTTAAATCGATTTGTAATTCTGAGAAGATTAGTGAAAGTGTTTCAGGAGAGTTGAAAGGAACTTTTTCGTGAAAATTTCTATGGTATACGATTTCACGAAAAAGTTTCGTGAAAATTTCATTCGAAAATTTTGACGTTTGGGCACTCAATTTAGTCAAAAGGACTAAATTATAAATAATGCAAAAGTTGAGTTCTACATGTTAGAAGTGTCCAATTTATATGAAATTTTAAATTGGAGGTCCTTAAATGGCAATTAGACCATTGGTTACATTGTTGGACAAAAATGGGCATTAGATAAGTGAAATAGGATATTTTTAAGTTAGGGGTATTTTGGTAATTTGGTAATTAAATGGACTAAAAGATAAAATAAAAGCCAAAAACCTTTGTCCTTCTTCTTCCTTGGCCAAATTTAGCATGGGGGGAGCCATGGCTAGGGTTTTCAAGCTTTCAAGCTCAATAGTAAGTGCATCCAAGCCCCATTTTTAATGTTATTTACATTTTTGAGATTCCCGTAACTTGGTTTAGCTATTTCTACCATTATTTTGAGCTAGGGTTTGTGTTCAAAAATTTACCCATGTATGATATGCATGTATTTTGATGATTTATGGAAGAATATGGAAGTTTGATGTATGATAAACATTTTTTTCTAAGTGATTTTCATGAAAAATGCATAAAAGGACCAAATTGCAAAAGTTATGAAATTAGTCATACATGAGTGAAATAGTGAAAATTAAGGGCTGCTGTAGTAAAGAAAATGATTCGGCTAGGCTTGAAATACAAGAAAGTTGAATGAAAATCATTGTACGAGTCTATGGGCAAAAGTGTAATTATGTGAAATTTTAGGGGCAAAATCATAATTTTGTCAAAGTATGAATTATGAGTCAATTTAATTAATGTGAGTATTAAACAAGTAAAATTGTTATTATAGATCAAGAAAAATGTAGCCCAGACCGAAATCAAGGCAAGGATAAAGTGTTGGACTAAATCTAGCTTCCACACACATTTTGAGTGCCGAGGTAAGTTTGTATGAATTTAAGGCTTCACATGTATTTTTTTTATTAAATCATTTATTATGATGTATAATGTGCATTATTTTCATGAAATTAAGATTAATGATATCTTAATGAGAAAATGAATGAGAACATGCAAGAGGAAGTCCCGGTTAAAGACTCGGAATAATGAGGATACTAATATCATAGCATGAGACAAGGAAAGTCCGTGTAAGACCATGTCAAGACATGGCATCGATATTAATGCAAGAATATCATGTAAGTCCATGACAAGTCATGGCATTGAAAAGTTATTATGAGACAAAGGTTCCATGTAAGTCCAAGCCAAGGCATGGCATTGGTTAATTCATAAGGCAAAGATGTCATGTAAGTCCATGTCAAGACATCGCATTGATAAGATTCATAAGGAAAGGATACCACGTAAAATCGTGTCAAGACATGGCAATGGTAAGTTTCCAAAGGAAACATATAAGGAAGGTCTCGTGTAAGACCATGTCTGGGACATGGCATCGACACTAAGTTAAGGGATCCCATGTAAGACCATATTTGGGATATGGCATTGGCATCATGAGGCGATCCCATGTAAGACCATTCTTGCGACATGGCATTGGCATCGAGATCCATTTTTGATGAGATTGAGTAACCTCAGTTGTTCCAGGTAATTCATCGGGCAAAAGAGCCAAGTATGAAAGAGGTAATAAGAAAGCTAAGTAAAAAAAGATAGTAACAAGTTAAATTATTCATGAAGGATAAAGGGTTATATCTAAGTTAAGGAAGATAAGGAATTGACAGGCATATTACACTAGCAAAAGTGCTAATCTATGTGATTAAGTGTTACAGGTACCATGAGTATAATACAAGTATGAAATTATTATGTAACATGTGATGAGTAAGAACAAGTATGAGTAAGTAAGCCCAAGCATTTGAGACTTTTATTATTGTTGATGTGTGAGTTGAATGGGCTAATGAATAGCTTGTAAATATTTGATGATGACTAGCTATTGGCATGGCTAACTATGGATAGGCTTTAGTATTATAAGTGTGTAAATGAGAATTAGTACAAAGAAAACATGATAGAGTAAAGTTAGCAACAAAACAGTTTGTACAACAGCAGTTGTATCACTTTGAAAATTCACCAAAAATAGTGGAAAATAAATTATAATTTGAATAAGATATTACATTAAATCTTGTTGACTCCATTTTTTCACAAACGAAACATAATAAGAAAAAAAAATTTCATATGATGAGATATTTGGATCTTAGTGAGACAGGGTCAAAATAATTTCGGAATCCCCTATTTTGACTTGAGAAATTCATTAAACATTATAAAAAAATAATTAAGGGGTAAAGTTTATATGATTGAATTTATTGTTGAGTCTATTTTCAATAGAAACAAACGGGAACATTATTTGAGTTCTGTACAATGAGAAAATAAATCTTTAGTGAAGAGGGGTCAGAACTATCAGATAGTGAAACAGGAGAGACTTTAAAGAATAAACTGTACTAATTGGCTAAACTAAAAATTCTGGAAATTTTATGGTAAGAAGATATGTGAGTCTAGTTTCAATGAAATTTAGTGGATCTTAATTTGGAGTTCCTTAGCTCTAGATAAAAATAATTTAGTGACTGTAACTCGAGTAGATGACTCAAGATGAATATAAGTGAATTGAGAAAGTTTATGCAATAATGATGGCATTACCTTGAGAACTCAAAATAAGGATTGTTAAAAGCATGGTGATAAATTGTTTATTATTCATATACATACTTACTAAGCTTTGTAGCTTACTCCCCTTCCTTTCTCATATCATGTAGGGTTTTATACTAGCTCGGGTTAGAGATTGCCGGAGATGCTATCACACTATCAAGCTATCATGTTAGGTATAAGTGAATGCAAAACCTTTTGAGTTTTTGGCATGTATGGGGACTTAGTCATTTTTCATATGGCCATTAGGAATTGGCCGATATTTATCAAGTTTCATATTTTAATGCTAACGAGTTTTACGAAGTGAAAGTTTATGCAAATGATGTTTAGTGATCCTTCATAGTGTATTATTGTCATGTTATGGGTTGCTTGTGTTAGTATATGTGTGCTTATGTTTCAGAGTGGCTATTGGCATGGAGAATAGCCTTCTAATTGTCCATACAGGTGGATACACGGGCATTTTCTAGGTCGTGTGCGTCACACGGTCAGCCCCATGGGTGTGTTAATAGGCCGTGTGTCCCCTGCAAGTTAGTGATAGAAGTCAGTGTTGACCACGGGCTAGCCACGCAGGCGTGTGCATAGTCTGTGTGACCCTTATGAGGTTGCTGACTTCACAAGAAAAATACCCAGGTTTTTTCACATGGGTGAGGACACGGGCGTGTCTATGCCGTGTGAAGCACACAGGCCAAGAACAAGGGCATGTGGCCCTGTTTTATGTCAAACTTTTCCAAGTGTTTAAAAGTTCTGGTTTGGTCCCTTAACATCCCGAGAATATGTAACGGGTCTTGTAGACCCATGATAAGGACGTTACGATTGTAAATGAAAAAGTTTTTAATTGGATCAATTTTATAGCCTAAGGTTGTATGTTCAAGCAAGTTAAGTCCGGTAATGCCTTGTACCCTATTCTGGCGTTGAATATGGGTAAGGGGTGTTACAGTTATATGTTTCTAAAATTGTCAAACTACACGGTGTTCCATTGTCGATTCTTTCTAATCGAGATCTGCAATTTACTTCTAAATTTTAGAGTAAGTTACACAAAGCTTTGGGCACTAAATTAAATTTTAGTACAGCATTTCACTCACAAATAGACAACCAATTAGTGTTATCCAAATACTCAAAGATATGCTTCGCAGTTATGTTTTGGAGTTTGAAGGTAACTGGGAGAAATTTCTTCCATTGGTAGAGTTTGCTTATAAAAATAACTATCAATCGAGAATTAAAATGGCCTCGTACGAAGCTTTGTATGGTCAAAAGTGCATAAATCCATTATACTAGATTAAATTGAGTGAGAAAAAGCTTTTGGCTACTAATTTAATTCGCGAAGCTGAATGAAAAGTGAAACTGATACAAGACTGTTTGAAAGCTACTTCTGATCACCATTGTAAAACCCCTAACCCGTATCCGTCACCGGAATAAGGTTATGGAGCATTACTGGAGTTTACAGTTCAATTACAGTTAATTCATGTAATTTACTATTCATTTATGAAAATCAATCACAATTAATCATAATGTCCCTCATATGGGTCCTCGAGGCCCAAAATACGTATTAAAATTGAGTCGAGACTAAACCGGAATCATATGAAAATTTTCTCAAAATCTCAAAATTTTTCTTAGGTGTAGGGGACATACGCCCGTGTGGCCAGACCGTGTGGCTCACACGGCCAATGACACGCCCATGTCTTAGGACGTGTGGGCATTCGATGTGAGGCACATGGCATTGTCCCAGCCCGTGTTCAAATTAAAGTAGCTACTGACTTGGGTCACATGGCTAGCCACACGCCCATGTGCTAGGCCATGTGGACAATTTAAATTTCAAAAATAGGTGCAGGATTCACACGGCCAAGACACATGCTCGTGTGCTAGGCCTTATGATTCACACAACTGAGACACACGCCTGTGCCTCTACCCGTGTAACCAATTCTGAACATTTTATTTATCAATTTTTAAGATGCAAGAGACACACGGCCAAACCACATGCCCGTGCGTATGGCCGTATGTCACACACGGTTGAGATACACACCTGTGTGTCTACCCGTGTGGTCAAAATAAGGCTATTTATTTCTCACCTTTTTTACCTTGCATCTACGTCAACACTTCAATATCTTCAACAACCAATTCAAGGTATATAAATCAAACTAATAATCAAGTTTTATACATGACATGTTTGCTCACACTTTCAAGTATTCATCTTACCCTTTTCTAATCATATACATACCCAAGTGTGATTATATCTAGTTACTAATCCAAGCATACTCACATACCAAACATGATATAACTTCATGCATAAATATATTAAATATGTTATCACTAGCCATTCCAATGGCTAATTACAATCAAAACATTTACATACCCTTGTCACCATTAGCCTATACATGCCATTATCCCAAAATAAGTTTCCTATTTATACCAAAACAAGCTGGCGGATAATGTGATGATGCTTCGACCGATCTCCAACCTTTACGAGCTTCCGAGTACTATAAAACAGAGTAAGCATTTAATGCTTAGTAAGTTCATATAACAGGAATTTAACTTACCATGAATTTACATTTAAGATTATCAAACAAAACATGCATCCAATCATTTTGGCCAATTTCCTAATCACATATACTCATCAAAATAGTTAGTCATGTAATTCACATGAATTTCAAGAAAATATAGATGAGCTCATCAAACATAGATTTACAAGTATTTTAGAAATTTCTGAGATATAATCCATTTAGTTCTTATAGTTTTTCTCACATCAGAAATTTTGTCCGTTGAATTATTAAAATGTTGATGGATACCCAGGTAGTATACTCGAGGTATACAAATCAATGATCCATCAACTCATGTTCGGGGGTACCCATAAGGGCACATAATCAAGAAGCACACTCCCGAGCCATATATCAAGATGCTTATGTGAGCCATGTAAAAAAAAGCTTATCCGGGCTAAATCAGGAAACTCATAAGAGTTTAGAACAGGAAGCTCATTGAGCTTAACAGGTAACTCTGAAGAGTTATTAACAGGGAGCTCTGGATGACATATCAGGGAGTTCAAGCGAGCCATGTCAGTAATCTCATAAAATCCTATATCAGGATGCTCACGAAGAGCTACGTTTGTGTCCGCAATAAATGATGGATCTCAACCGATCAAATCATGTAACAGGATGCTCACACAGAGCTATGGTAGTGTGCAACACATTCAAGATCACTATCGATCAGGATGCTCTAGGAACTATATATAACAGGAATGCTCGAGAAGGCTTTTAACAGGATGCTCGTTCGAGCTATAATGTCCGCAACATATGCAGGACTATAATCAATACGGGAAAATACTGTATCCATCGTATTTCATTAATCAAAAGGGACTTATCATTTATCAAGCAATATCAAGCATGTGATTAATTTCATACATTAAAAATTTATACAATTCATACAAATACAACATATAATTCAAACATATCAATAAAAATAATTTAGTTACACAAACTTACCTTGTTACTTGTTCGTATACAAAAATCTACTAATTCAGCACTTTTTCTTTTCCTCGATCTAACTTCGTATTTGAGTTTTTGGATCTATATAAATAAATTTAACATCAATTTAATCCATTTCATGCTTAATTCAATCCAATTCACATCTAAGGCAAAAGTACCATTTTGCCCCTATACTTTTCATTAATTCTAATGTCATCCCTAGGCTCGAAAAATAAAATTCATGCAATTTATTCCTTATTCCAATCCTAACTAAATTTTACATATAACATTTATAGCACATTTATTTCATAAAAATTAGAAATTTTCCATAAATTTTGCATCTTTACAATTTAGTCCCTAAATCACAATTTCATGAAAATTCACTTTACAAAAGTTGTTTATCTATCAACAACCTTTCATTTTCTACCATAAATTTCAAATTTTCAGCATATTCATCGATGTAAAAATTTCAATACTTTAATATCTTTTCAAATTGATCCCCAAAATAGATAGATTAAGCTATTATGAACTCGAAAATATAGAAATTACTAAAAACAGGACAAGAATGCTTACCCAATTGGGCCAATTATGCTTGCTTGAACACTTTTCTCTTTCCTAGGGTTTCTATGTCTTAATTTGGGGAAGATGATATAAAATGATGATATTTTTACTATTTAATTAAAATATCATCTTTTATTTTTTATCTTTCTAATTTAGTCATTTTCTTTTTCTAATTTTCCATGGATGATTCATCCAAAAATATCTACTAATTTTCTTAATGGTCTAATTACCATATAAGGACCTCAAGTTTTAAATTCCATAGCTATTTGATACTTATAGCTACTAGAACTCAACTTTTGCATTTTATGCAATTTAGTTCTTTCCACAATTAAACATGAAATCGGTAAAATTTTCTCAATGAAATTCTTATACGTCATTTCTATCATAATGCAATTCATGAAATAATATTAAAATAAATTTTCTTTCTAACTCGAATTTGTGGTCCCGAAACTACTATTCAAATTTCACTAAAAACGGGTTGTTACAGTTATAAATTGTACATTGATTTGAAAAGAAAAGATATTGAATTTTAGGTTGGCGACAAAGTGTTTTTGAAAATATCGCCCTGGAAGAAAGTGCTTCATTTTGGATAAAAAGGAAAACTCAATCAGCATTTTATTGGTTCGTATGAATTTATAGAGAGAATTGAGTTGGTGGCTTATCGTTTAGCTATATCATTAAAATTAGAGAAATTTCATAATGTTTTCCATGTATTTATGTTGAAATGGTATCGATCTGATATTTTACATGTTATTTCTCTGGTTGATGTGGAATTTCAATATGACATGTCGTATAGTGAGGAACCAGGTTAGAAATTTGGCTTATGAAGTCAGGGAGTTGAGAAATAAATGCACAGCTTTAGTTAAGCTTCACTGGCACCATCACGGGGTCGAGGAAGCTACCTAGGAACCGGAAGAAGCTATGAAACTACAATACCGAACCTATTTTCTAGTAAGGTTTTTGAGGATGAAAATTCCTTTAGGGGCGGTGTAACTGACCGAATCTGACCTTAATTGGAATGGTGGTTTCGAGACCACAAATTTGAGCCTGAGAAATATTTAAATATTATATTTAGTGTTTATTATATATGAATTTATGTGTGAAAGTTTCAGAGAAAAATTTTATCGTTTAAGTATTGAATTTGATAAAAGGACTTAATCGCGTAAAAGGTAAAAGTGGCATACTAAAGTGTAATGTGCTAATTTGAGCATGGCTTTTAATAGGAAGTATTGAAAAGGTAAATAACCCATTTTAAGAGTTAGTGGCTGGTCATGGACAAGTTTGTCCTTAAGATATAATATTTTGTTATTATATTATAAAGGTTAGTTAGGTAATTTAATAATAAATTAATATAAGTTAAAGTAAAACAAACAAAAGGCCAATTTTTCTTTCATCTTTGTTCATGGAAGAATGTAGCTAAGAAAAGGGTGAAGAAACTTTGAAAATTTCGGCAACTATTGGGTTCAATTAGGTAAGAATTTTAGCTCGCTTTTGTTGATTTTTACGTTTCGAGATCGTTGCTTAGTGTACTAGTGACCCATGTTGAAATTTTTGAATACAAGCATGTGTGATATTCGACCATTGAGATTTTATTGTGGTTTTGATGTTTGATGTTTTAAATTAAAGATATGCTTAAGATGAAAATATTTGGTGTTGGAAATTTTGGTGATTTTGAGTAATTAGGGCTAATTTGTAAAATTAAATTTTAGAGGACTTATTTGCAAAATAAATGAAAGGAATGGACTTATAATGCTCTTGTGAATATTCGCCCTTGTATGGTTTTTGCTAATTTTGTGTATTTTGTGTTTTAGGTAAAAAGGATTAAATTGTAAAATTTGAAATAGTAGGGTAAAATGGTAAATTGCCTAATTATGTGCTTAGGGACTAAATTGAGATGAAATGTACTTGAATGAGCTAAATTTTAATGTGTTTTAGATCAAGAGCAAAGAAAAACGGATTTAGATCGGGGAAAGACGAAGGTTCTCGAATAGCCGATTTGCACGGTCTATCGACAACCGAGGTAAGTCCTTAAGCGAACATATGATAAAAGTTTATTTATAAATCTAATGTATGATGAAATTGGTATAATTATAGTATAAAGTCATGAGTTGGCCGAATGTGATGTTAATAAATTGGATTGGTTGAAATTTTATTTAATGTGATATGAATAAGTGTTTTTGGTTTGCTATATGATAAAATATGTGAATTATAAGTGGTGGTGAATTTGGCACTATGAAATGTGAAATGAAAGATTAACTATAATTACATTGGGCTTTAATGCCTAGCGAGCTTCGTCTTGGTGATTTATTTGGGCTTTAATGCCTAGCGTCTTCGTCTTGGTGATTTATTTCGGCTTTAATGCTAGCTTGAGCTTCGTCTTTGATTTATTTCGCTTTAATGCCTAATGTGCTTCGTCGATGATTTATTTCGGCCTTAATGCCTAGCGTGCTTCGTACAGATGATTTATTTCGGGCTTTAATGCCTAGCAGGCTTCGTACGGTGATTTATTTCGGGCTTTAATGCCTAGTAGGCTTTATGCCGGTGATATGCTATAAATGGAGATTCTGAGAATCAAACAAGGTGAGATATATATATATATATATATATATATAGTTATGTGCTAAAAGTTTGGGTAAGAATTTGCCTACTATATTAGTAAGGAAGGAAGTGAGTTAAGTCATTGTTTTGAATCAAATTTGATGTGTTGAAATGGTCAATTGCACAAGTGCTATATTATATAATGTTGAACCTATCATTAATGTGAATATACATAGCTTATATGTGAAATTGATAAAGTATATGTTCAAGATTACATAGTGATGATAATCGATATAAATGTGACCCTAGTATTCGGCTAGTGTATCATATATATATATATAGAAAATTTTATGTACAATATTATCAATTTGAAGATTAAAGTGTTTACATGTATGTTCATTATAAGTATATGTGCTTAAGACTTACTAAGCCAGTGAGCTTACTCTGTTTATGTTTGTGTTCTATTATATAGATCGATAATTCAACTACGGGCTTAGGGGATCATCAAGACAGTCGACCACACTATCACTCTCTTTGGGATAGTTATGTTTTGTAAACTTTTGAATCAAAGGCATGTATAGGCTTTGTTTTAATAAAGAATGAATGATGTTCGGATTGTAAATATAAATATGGCCTTGTGAATAATTTGTTGCTTTTAGTTAAGTTTAGGTTTCACATTTTGGTATAGTAGCTTGCATTATAATACCATTAGATATGTGATTTCGGTCATGCTTTAAATCATACAGAAAATGATCATATGATATATATATATATATATATATGGTGTATTATTGAGATATGCACTTAGCTAATAAGGATAAATCTTGAATGCTAGATGATTTAAAGCATGTAATATGTTAGCAAGTTAATATGTTGCTATATATATATTTTTGAAAATGGTTTAGTAATGCTTGATTATGTTGTTATTAATTTATCATGTTCGAATATATATATCATGAAAGTTTATATTTTATTGGATATTCATATGCATTTGGACATGAGGGTTGAATGGTTAAATTATTTTTGGTGAACATTTAGTGATAGGGCATGGGATTATGTAAATATAGTTATATGATTTGTATTAATAACATTATAGATATATTCTGAGTTAAGTACATTTAAAAGGATATGATTAAGTTTATATGAGGATTAATCTTTTATGGTTAAGGTCATATATGAGCTTGGTTTTATGTAATTTGATCATGTCATCTATAACTAATTAACGATAATGTAGATGGATGATAATGGTAAATAGCAAAGCTTTGTCATGTAGGTATATTTGTCTTAAATATTAATGCATTTGATGGGTATATATTGAATAATGGTGGATGCACATATTTGGCTAATGTATTCAAAATGACCAAATGAATAGTCCTTTTACTATGTGATTGAAACTTGTTTTTTTTTAATAAGATAGTAATGATATTATTTGTAATAAGCTTGTTAGCATTATAATTTTAAAATGAAAGTACATGTTTGGTCGTGATAGCATGGATTAATTACTATTAATTAATATAATAGTATTTGGATGAGTACGTTGACTGGTGGTTTGACGAGTAATGCCTCGTAACCCTAATCCAATGACGGATCTGAGTTAGGGTGTTACATTTTATTGGTATCGAGCTACGGTTTAGTCGATTCTAGGACTACCGTAGTACGTAAGAGTCTAGCTATACATGCCTTTGAATTTTATATGTGATAGTGTGGTGACTTCGACAAATTCAATTGTATTTTATATAGTAAATGGATTAGATCCCGATAGAGCCGTAATGATGATGTGGAGAGTGTTGCGCTGGTCTCGCACATGGATCAGCCATTAGACTCTCAACCGATTCACGGTAACCACGAGGAGAGGCTAAACAAGCCTTCTACCAAATGATGAATGAATGGTTTACCGGTTTGTTTAGAATAATCCTACTGTACAACAACCTCCACCCCGAATAATCCAACTCCTGTACCTTCAACACCCGATGATAGATCCAATGAGATCTAGTAGGCCTCTGTTGATAAAATTAGGAAATTGGGGCGAGGAATTCAAGGCTAATGATGATGATGATGCAGAGCGAGCTAAAATGTGGCTTGATAACACTATTCGGGTACTTGATGAGCTATCCTGCACTCCAGATAGATGTTTGAAATGTGCTATATCTTTATTTCGAGACACTGCCTATCACTGGTGGAATACACTAGTATCAGTGGTTCCAAAAGAAAAAGTGACATGGGATTTCTTCCAGAATGAATTCCGCAAGAAATATATCAGCCAGAGGTTCATCGACCAGAAACGTAAAGAATTTCTTGAACTAAAATAGGGGCAAATGACCGTGACTGAATATGAGCGAAAATTTGTCAGATTGAGCCGATATGCTCGGGAGTGTGTATCAACTGAAGCCATTATGTGCAAAAGGTTTGAAGATGGTTTGAATGAAGATTTAAAGTTGCTTGTTGGCATTCTTGAAATCAAAGAGTTTGTGACACTAGTCGAGCGAGCTTGCAAAGCTGAAGAGCTTGGGAAGGAGAAAAGAAAGGCTGAGACAGAAGCTAGAGACACTCGTAAAAGACCATCGGGTAAGAATTTCCATTCCACATCTAAGAAGTTTAGAGATGACTTTAGCCGACATAAAGCTACTTCAGATTCACCTAGACGTGATCGACCTTCAGTGGGCTCCCTAGCTACCTCGGTGGCCAGTGTTGATAACGTTCCACAGAATCGAGTTGAATGCAAACATTGTGGAAAATGGCATTCTGGGAGTTGTAGAGTTCGTGATCGATCCTGCTTTAAATGTGGAACCTCAGGCCATTTTATTCGAGAGTGCCCGATGTTATTGAAAGGAATCGACGCTGAACTCTAGATCGGCGATTGCATCAAGACGGGTAGACCACTAGGCATTCTGGAAATGTAGGTGGTAGTCAGAGAGGGACGAAGAACACGGCAGTTCGATATGAGGCTAGAGCTCCAGCTAGAGCTTATGTTACTCGAGCTAGAGAGGATGTTGCTTCTCCAGATGTCATTATCGGTACTTTCACCCTTTATGATACTCGTAATTGCATTGATTGATCTGGTTCGACCCATTCATATGTATGTGAAACTCGGTATTGAGAAGACTCGCCATTGAGTCTCTCGAGTTCGTGATTCACGTATCCAACCCTTTGGGTAGATGTGTGTTTGTTAATAAAGTGTGTAAAGGTTGCCCATTGATGATTCGGGATTTTTGCTTCCCAGTTGATTTAATGCTATTGCCTTTCGATGAGTTTGATATAATTTTGGGAATGGACTGGTTAACTTTGCATGATGCAGTGGTGAATTGCAAAAGAAAGCTTATTGATTGAGACATCAGAACGGTGAGATCATTAGAATTGAATCCAGTGATTTAAGCGGGTTTCCTACAGTTATATCCTCGATGTTAGCTCGGAAGTATGTGAGAAAAGGGTGCGAAGCTTATTTGGCTTATGTAATTGGATAATAAATTGTCGAGAAATAGATTGAATCTGCATCGATTGTATGTGAATACCGGATGTGTTTCTGAAGAACTACTGGGTTTACCCCGATCTGAGAGATTGAGTTTGGCATTGAATTAGCAGGAACGACTCCGATCTCAATAGCTCCATATCGGATGGCACCTCTTGAGCTAAAAGAGTTGAAAGCATAGTTGCAAGAGTTAATGATATGGGCTTTAGACGACCAAGTTTCTCTCCTTGGGTGCACCAGTTTTTTTGTGAGAAAGAAAGATGGAGCGATGCGAATGTCTATTGATTATCGGTAACTAAATAAGGTAACTATAAAGAATAAGTACCCATTACCTCGGATTGATGATTTGTTTGATCGGTTGAAAGGGCTTCAGATTTTCAAGATAGATTTGAGATCGGGTTATTATCGATTCTGAGTCGAGAGATGAGATGTCCCAAAGGCGCATTAGGACGAGGTACATACATTTTGAGTTTTTAGTTATGCCTTTTGGGCTTACTAATGCACTGCTATTTTATGGATTTGATGAATCGGGTTTTAGGCAGTTTTAGATTGATTTGTAGTGTTTATTGATGATATATTGATCTACTCCAAAGATGAAATTGAGCATCTTGAGCATTTGAGATTAGTGCTACAAACTTTGAGAAATCAGCAGTTGTATGCGAAGTTTAGTAAGTGTGAGTTCTGGATGAAAGAGATCAGCTTTTTGGGACATGTTGTTTCAGCATCAGGCATTCGAGTTAATCCGAACAAACTCTCGGCTATACTTGATTGGAAGCCACCGAAAAATGTTTTTGAGATTCGAAGCTTTCTGGGACTTGCGGGTTACTATCGACAATTTGTGAAAGGTTTTTCTATGATAGCTACCCCGTTGACAAAGTTATTGTAGAAAGATGTCAGGTTCGAGTGGTCAGAAAAGTGTTAGAAAAGTTTTGATCAGCTGAAAGCCCTTTTGACAGAAGCTCCAGTGTTAGTTTAGCCTGAATCGAGTAAAGAATTTGTTGTTTATTCTGATGCCTCTTTAAATGGTTTGGGCTGCGTTTTGATGCAGGAAGGCAAAGTTGTAGCCTACGCTTCAAGACAATTGAAGCCGCATGAAAGAAATTACCCGACGCATGACTTAGAACTTGCAGCCATTATTTTCGCATTGAAAAATTGGCGTCACTATTTATTTGGCGAGAAATGTCACATTTATTCAGATCATAAAAGTCTAAAGTATTTAATGACTCGAGAAAGATTTAAATTTGAGACAACGCAGACGGTTAGAGTTGTTGAAAGACTATGAGTTGGTGATTGACTACCATCCGGAAAAGCTAACGTTGTTGCGATCGTTAAGTTGAAAATCATTGTTTGCTCTTCGTGCAATGAACGCAGATAGCTATATCCGGTGATGGTTCGATCATAGCCGAGTTATAAGCAAGACCGATGTTTATCCAAGCAAATTTGTGATGCATGAAAGTTGACAAGGATTTGATTGCTAGTTGAATTTAATGTGAAAAGGTGCGAATCGATTTTGATTGATGCAAATGGTCATTTGAATTTTAAAAGCCGAATATGTGTTCAAGAACTCGATTTGATGAGATGATTCGAGTAAGGCCCATAGTGGTCGATTATCAATACATCCGGTAGCACAAAGATGTATAATGATTTGAAACAGTTCTATTGGTGGCCGGGCATGAAGCGGGATATATCTGAATTTGTTTGAAATGCTTAATTTGTCGACAAGTAAAAGCTGAACATCAAGTTCCATCCGGACTACTTCAGCCAATCATGATATCCGAATGGAAATGGGATAGAATTACAATGGATTTTGTATCCGGTCTTCCTATGACACCAAGTAAGAAAGATGCCGTCTGGGTTATAGTTGATAGACTGACTAAATCAGCTCATTTTGTGCCGGTTCGTACAGACTTTTCACTCGATAAACTTGCTGAATTGTACGTATCATAGATTGTGAGATTGCATGGTGTACCGAGGTCCATTGTTTCAAACAAAGACCGAGATTTACATCGCAGTTTTGGAAGAAGTTGCAAGATGCCTTAGGTACTAAACTACATTTTAGTATAGCCTTTCATCTGCAGACAGACGGTCAGTCTGAGCGAACTATTCAGATACTTGAGGACATGTTGAGATGTTGCGTCCTCGAGTTTGAAGGTGCGTGGGAAAGATATTTACCTCTGATTGAATTTGCCTATAGAAACAGTTTTCAATCTAATATCAAAATGGCACCCTATGAAACCTTGTACAGACGAAAGTGTCGAACACCATTATACTGGACTAAGCTCAGCGAGAATAAGATACACGGGGTTGATTTGATTAAAGAAACTGAACAGAAAGTAGCTATTATTAGAGACAATTTGAAAGCTGCTTCGGATCGTCAAAAGTCTTATGCTGATTTGAAACGTAAGGACATTGAATTTCAGGTCAGAGATCGAATATTTTTAAAGGTTTCTTCGTGGAAGAAAGTACTGTTTTGGCCGAAAAGGCAAGTTGAGCCCGAGGTTCATCGGACCGTATGAAATCATTGAACGTGTTGGGCCTATTGCTTATAAGTTGAAGCTACCCTCTGAATTAGAAAAGATACACGATGTATTTCACGTTTCTATGCTCCATAGATATGGATCAGATCCGTCACATGTGATTGCTCCGTCTGAGATCGATATCCAACCTGATATGACGTATGAGGAAAAATCGATCCGTAATTTAGCTCGGGAAATGAAAGAGTTAATAAACAAAAGGATTTCCTTAGTGAAAGTTCTATGGAATTGGCACAGAGTTGAAGAGGCTACGTGGGAGCTTGAGGATTCAATGAGGCAATAATATCCGACGTTATTTAACGGTAAGATTTTCGGGGACGAAAATCTTTAAGGGGGAGAGTTGTAACAGATCGAATCTAACCCTAATCGGAATGGTGGTTTCGGGACCACGAATCCGAGCCCGAGAAATATTTAAATATTATATTTAGTGTTTATTATATATGAATTTATGTGTGTGAAAGTTTCGTAGAAAAATTTTATCATTTAAGTATTGAATTTGATAAAAAGGGCTTAATCGCGTAAAAGGTAAAAGTGGCATACTAAAGTGTAATGTGCTAATTTGAGCATGGCTTTTTAATAGGAAGTATTGAAAGGGTAAATAACCCATTTTAAGAGTTAGTGGCTGGTCATGGACAAGTTTGTCCTTAAGATATAATATTTTGTTATTATATTATAAAGGTTAGTTAGGTAATTTAATAATAAATTAATATAAGTTAAAGTAAAACAAACAAAAGGCCAATTTTTCTTTCATCTTTGTTCATGGCCGAATGTAGCTAAGAAAAAGGGTGAAGAAACTTTGAAAATTTCGGCAACTATTGGGTTCAATTAGGTAAGAATTTTAGCTCAATTTTTGTTGATTTTTACGTTTCTGAGATCGTTGCTTAGTGTACTAGCTGACCCATGTTGAAATTTTTGAATACAAGCATGTGTGATATTCGACCATTGAGATTTTCTTGTGGTTTTTGATGTTTGATGTTTTTAAATTAAAGATATGCTTAAGATGAAAATAGTTAGTGTTGGAAATTTTGGTGATTTTGAGTAATTAGGGCTAATTTGTAAAAGTAAATTTTTAGAGGGGCTTATTTGCAAAATAAATAAAAGGAATGGACTTATAATGCTCTTGTGAATATTCGGCCCTTGTATGGTTTTTGCTAATTTTGTGTATTTTGTGTTTTAGGTAAAAAGGATTAAATTGTAAAAATTTGAAATAGTAGGAGTAAAATGGTAAATTGCCTATTTATGTGCTTAGGGACTAAATTGAGATGAAATGTACTTGAATGAGCTAAATTTTAATGTGTTTTAGATCAAGAGAAAAGAAAAACAGATTTAGATTGGGGAAAGGCGAAGGTTCTCGAATAGCCGATTTGTACGGTCTATCGACAACCGAGGTAAGTCCTGCTTAACATATGATAAAAGTTTATTTATAAATCTAATGTATGATGAAATTGGTATAATTATATTATAAAGTCATGAGTTGGCGAATGTGATGTTAATAAATTGGATTGGTTGAAATTTTATTTAATGTGATATGAATAAGTGTTTTGGTTTGCTATATGATAAAATATGTGAATTATAAGTGGTGGTGAATTTAGCACTATGAAATGTGAAATGAAAGATTAACTATAATTACATTCGGGCTTTAATGCCTAATGTGCTTCATGCCGTGATTTATTTCGAGCTTTAATGCTAGCGAGCTTCGTCTTTTGATTTATTTTGGGCTTTAATGCCTAGCGAGCTTCGTGCGATGATTTATTTCGTGCTTTAATGCCTAGCGAGCTTCGTGTCGATGATTTATTTCGGCTTTAATGCCTAGCTTCGCTTCGTGTATTTGTGGTTTATTTCGCTTTGATGCTTTAATGCCTAGCGTGCTTTATCTTGGTGATATGCTATAAATGGAGATTCGAGAATCAAACAAGGTGATATATATATATATATAGTTATGTGCTAAAAGTTCGGGTAAGAATTTGCCTACTATATTAGTAAGGAAGGAAGTGAGTTAAGTCCTTATTGTTTTGAATCAAATTTGATGTGTTGAAATGGTCAATTGCACAAGTGCTATATTATATAATGTTGAACCTATCATTAATGTGAATATACATAGCTTATATGTGAAATTGATAAAGTATATGTTCAGGATTACATAGTGATGATAATCGATACAAATGTGACCCTAGTATTCGGCTAGTGTATCATATATATATATATAGAGAAAAATTTATGTACAATATTATCAATTTGAAGATTAAAGTGTTTACCTGTATGTTCATTATAAGTATATGTGCTTAAGACTTAATAAGCCAGTGAGCTTACTCTGTTTATGTTTGTGTTCTATTTTATAGATCGATAATTCAACTACGGGTTCAGGGGATAATCAAGACAGTCGACCACACTATCACTCTCTTTGGTATAGTTATGTTTTGTAAACTTTTGAATCAAAGGCATGTATATGCTTTGTTTTGATAAAGAATGAATGATGTTCGGATTGTAAATATAAATATGGCCTTGCGAATAAGGCTGTTGCTTTTGGTTAAGTTTAGGTTTCACATTTTGGTATAGTAGCTTGCATTATAATACCATTAGATATGTGATTTCGGTCATGCTTTAAATCATACACGGAAAATGATCGTATGAGATATATATATATATATATATATATATATATATATGGTGTATTATTGAGATATGCACTTAGCTAATAAGGATAAATGTTGAATGCTAGATGATTTAAAGCATGTAATATGTTAGCAAGTTAATATGTTGCTATATATATATATTTTTGAAAATGGTTTAGTAATGCTTGATTATGTTGTTATTAATTTATCATGTTAGGATATATATATCATGAAAGTTTATATTTTTATTGGATATTCATATGCATTCGGACATGAGGGTTGAATGGTTAAATTATTTTTGGTGAACATTTAGTGATAGGGCGCATGGGATTATGTAAATATAGTTATATGATTTGTATTAATAACATTATAGATATATTCCTGAGTTAAGTACATTTAAAAAGGATATGATTAAGTTTATATGAGGGATTAATCTTTTATGGTTAAGGTCATATATGAGCTTGGTTTTGCATAATTTGATCATGTCATCTATAACGAATTAACTGATAATGTAGATGGATGATAATGGTAAATAGCAAAGCTTTGTCATGTAGGTATATTTGTCTTAAATATTAATGCATTTGATGGGTATATATTGAATAAGGGTGGATGCACATATTTGGCTAATGTATTCAAAAATGACCAAATGAATAGTCCTTTTTACTATGTGATTGAAACTTGTTTTTTTTTTTATAAGATAGTAATGAGATTATTTGTAATAAGCTTGTTAGCATTATAATTTTAAAATGAAAGTACATGTTTGATCGTGATAGCATGGATTAATTACTATTAATTAATATAATAGTATTTGTATGAGTGCGTTGACTGGTGGTTTGACGATAATGCCTCGTAACCCTAATCCGGCGACGGATACGTGTTAGGTGTGTTACAGGCAGAGAGTTGTAACAACCCATTTTCAGTTGTGTCAGAATTAGTGGTTTTGTGACCACAATTCTGATAAGTGAGTCGGTATTTTATTGTTTATTTAATGTTTATAGAGTTATATTAGAGTCGTATTAAAAGTTTATTAGAAAATTTTAACGTGTAGATAGTTAATTAATTAAAAGAACTAAATCGTAAAAATTATAAAATTTAGTTTCTATTAGTTATATGTGGTAAATGGCTATGGAAAAGTAAAAAAGTGGACTTAATTGGTAAATATACCATTTGGAATTTTAGTGGACGGTTTTGATGTTTAATAGCCTGAAATTTAATTAATTTTTAGAGGGTAAAAATTTAAATTGATAAATCAATAAGAAATTAAAACAAAACAAAGGTCAAACTAATCAACATCTTCTCCATTTGTTCTACCTAAAACCAAAACATTATTGTACGAAATAGGAAGCTTTCGGCCATAGTATTTTCACATTCATGGTGCATTTTATTTCACCATCTTTCATTATATTTATGATTTTGAGCTCGTATTAGCTTAATCTAGTTAACCTGGGGGTTAAATTATGTAATTTTTTAATGTTTTAGATTGTGCCTTAGATGAGTTTGAGGTTTTTCTGAAGTTTGAGGATAGATTATTATGCTTGATAGACAAATAGAAGTATTTTGCAAAATAGTTTTTGATGATTTTGATGTTTAAGGATCAAATTGTGAAATTAGTAAAGTTGCATTGTAACATCTTGAATTTTTGGGCCTATGCGTTTAGTGTGTGTATATGTTTAAAGTGTTAATTTAACTGTTAAGGGTCTAAATTAGGCTCAGGCTTAGGCAGAGGCCTTGATTAAAATTTTCTATTTGGGCATTATAGGACTTAAAAGGTAGTACCTGTGTTTAAAACATCAAAATGGGCTTGTGGCCCAGTGGTCAGTAGCGCCACTAAGGGAACAATGAGGTGACGCCCCACTAAGGAGTGAGGGGCCCAAATTTAAGTTTTAAGGAGCCCAATTCCTTTGATTTAAGTTAGCTAATTTTTGGCATTAGGGTTAGGTGGAGTGGATGGCTACAAGGCTCAAAAATAGGAGGATTTATGTGAATGGGATAATGTAGATAATATAGTTGATAATAGGGAAGATAAAAGGAGAAAAATTAGGATCTATCTACTGAGAGCAGAGTTGGCTGAAATTCCATCACCTAGAGGAGTAAAGAAATCGGTTTCTAATAGCCATAGGGGGTGCCGAATTTTCTATAGATAGGGGGAATAGCTCATCAATTTCAGTATTTGAACCCCACTCTTTTCTTCATTCTTTGTTCCCAGTCTCTCCCTCCACAATTTCTATCAACTTTTTTTTAAAAAAGCCGAAAATCACCACCTCCTTCACCCTTTCTTCTTTCTTTGAAATTTCCTGCCAGCCGAATCTTCTGATCTTCATTTTTATTCTTTTCCCATTCACTAAAAGCTGAAACTACACTCTTGTTTGTTCTTGTAGCCGAAATATTCCTTTTGTTCATCTTTTTCGAGATTTTCATAAAAGCCAAAATCCCTAGATCTCATCTCCTGTGCTTGTCGAATTCTCTCTGAGGTGTCTTCTTGTGCCGAATCTTGAAGAAAACTTAGGGTAAGTATCGATTCATGAGATTACAGTCTTTTATGGCTTTTTAGAGACTCTAGCTGAATGGCTATATGGAAATTAATCTTGAGTTTTTCTCTTATTTTCGGCATTTTGAGATTTGAAGAGGAGTCAATCGGGTAGATCTCTAAGTTATAGTTCAGTAACACTCAAATCGTGTTACTTTCAGGATTTGAAGGTAATGAGATCTACCGATTTTTAACGTGTAAATTTAGGTATTTACTAACTCTTGGCCGATTGTAGGGAGGCCAAATCTTTGTGTTCTTTCGGCTTTTGAGCAAGGTTTTAGACTAAGGGTTGTAGATCCAGATAGTAAGGATATTGACTAAGGGTGTAAAGCTATGTGATATCATGTGTGTAACTTTTCACACCATTAGATTTTCTGTTAATATGTGTTAATAAATCTACTTATATTATGTTAAATGCCGAAATCCCAGCATAATGTTTGAAACCCGAGGAGGGTAAAAGCGAATCACCAGGTTAGTAATCTCTGTCATTCTTCAGTGAGTGTTCCTGTTAAGATGATATGTTTTATAAGTATGCCAATTTCTGCGATTGCACGGGGTTAGGTTTGATGAAAGGGGAAGTGTTCTGTGTAGTTGCCATGATCTGTTGTAGTGGCTTTTGCCATGATCTGTTGTAGTGGCTTTTGCCATGATCTATTGTAGTGGTTATTGCCATGATCTGACGATGAGCAACATTGTAACATCCTAAATTTTTGGGCCTATGCGTTTAATGGGTGAATATGTGGAATGAGTTAATTTAAGTGTTAGGGGTCCAAATTGGGCTCAGGCTTAGGCAAAGGCCTTGATTAAAATTATCTGTTTGGGCATTATAGGGTTTAAAAAGTAGTATCTATGTTTAAAATACCAAAGTGGGCTTGTGGCCCAATCTTAGGAGGTGACGCCACACAAGGGAGTAAGGGGCCCAAATTTAAGTTTCATGGAGCCCAATTCTTTTAATTTAAGTTAGCTAAATTTTTGGCATTAGGATTAGGTGGAGTGGATGGCAACAAGGCTAAAATTTAGGGGTTTTAATGTTTAGAATATGTGGATAATATGCTGATAAAGGAGGGAGGAGTTAGAGATAATTAAGTCTCTTTTAGATGAGCTAGTAGATTAAGATAAAGGAGAAAAGTTAGGAATTTGTCTACAAAGAGAGTGATGGCCAAGAATACATCACTGAGAGGAGTAAAGAAACCAGCTACTACATGGCAAAGGATTGCCGAATTTCCTATAAATAGAGGGGGCTAGCTCTTTGTTTCTGACATTAAATCCTCTCCCTTTTGTGTCGAAATTCCATAGCTTCATTTCTCCAAATTTCTTTCTCTAATTTCTTTAAAAGCTGAAACTTTTCCCCACTTTCTTTTCCCTTGTGCCGATTTCTCTAAAAAGCTGAAGCATCCATCACTTTTTTTCTTTTATTCATCCTATTTGAGAAATTGTTCTACACTTTCGGCATTTAAATCTTCCATTAGCATTACCGAATCCTCTCCCTAGTGCTAGCCGAATCTCCTAAGCTAAGGTAAGAGTCAAATTTTGATTAGTTCTCATAATCTATTTTAGAAAGGCAAAAGCCGAAAGCTAATAGTTAATGGTTTTATGATGGGCGACAATTCAGATTTGAAGGAGGCTTAGTCGACTAGATCTAAAAGCCGAAAATCATAAGTCTCCAATTTTGAGATTTTAAGGTAAGAAGATTATCCTAGATTTTATTAGATTCATTCAATATATATAAGATCTTAACTCTAAAAGGAGGATTAACGATTAAATATTGTTATAGTAGCTCGATAAGGATTTGATGGAATTAAATATGGATCGGACAAAAGAAAAAATCCTAAGTTTAAGAAACGAAGCGATGTCATTGCTCGAGATTGGCCAATTGGTTGTGGACCGACTTCTAAACAAAACCTTAGGCAGATAGCAGTTGTGTCGAATAAGGATAGCATCGATATAGAAAGCCTCGTTTTATCGGTAATTAGATGTGTAACACTTCCCTACAGTCTAGATCTGATTAATAATAAATGTATATATATATATGTATATGTGTTCACAAGATTTATATGTTACATTAAAAGCCGAAATCTCGAATTTAAACGACAGACCCTCAGGCTAGTAAATAATCTGACTATATGTTACAAGTAAACTGTTGTACATGTTTTAACTTATTGTGCATGTTGCATGGGGTGGGTGATGAAAGGAGGAAGTTATATGTACATGTATATGAGTAACGATTTTTACCGTGAACTACTGTCGCGGCTAATGCCGTGAACTGTTATACGGGCTTCAGCCATTATATGTTACAAGGGCTTCGGCCAATATATGTTGACGAGCAGTATGACTACCATCTTGGCATGTAGCGGTGTGGGTTGATTGTAGAAATCCCCAATGGTGTGTTGGTTGGTACGGGGGCGTGTAGCAGATGGAAACCTAGGCAATTGGGTTGGGTTTTGCATATTATTTGTTTCCATGTAAATGAAATTATTATTATGTTTAATGAGGCCTAAATCTAGTGGTGCATGAGGGTTGCACACTGAGTCTCGCGACTCACCCCCTTTAAACTAACCTTTCAGGTGACGATTAGTGCATCGGATCGGGCCGGAATGGAGCGCAAGGTGTCCATGCAAAAAAAGTGGATCCGATGGCAAAGTTTCCCCATATTAGTTTTTTTTTAAAGTACTTTATATGATGGATTTAAAATACATTGTAAGAAGGCCATAGGCCATTTGTTTACATTTTAGATTTAAAATGGGCCTTTAGTATTTATTCTCATCTTAATTTCTTTCAAGGACATGTAATTAAGTTTTGGGCTTTTGATTATTAAGGCACAATTTATGTAATTTTCTATTTGGGCTTTTTGTCGACATGATGGTTTTCCTAAAAAATTTTCTTAGTGACATACCAGATCCGGTAGTAGTGTTTGGGCCGGGTTTGGGGTGTTACAAACATGACTGCCATCGATGGTGTGTAGCGGTGTGGGTTGATTGTAGAAATCCCCAATGGTGTGAATGGCTGGTACGGGTGGCGTGTAGCGGATGGAAACCTAGGATTTGGGTTGGGCTTGCATAATTATTGTTATATATATTAATCTATTATTCTGTTCTGTGGGGCTAGGGCCCAAATCTAATGGTGCATGAGGGTTGCACACTGAGTCTCACGACTCAACCTATTATTTAATATTTTTAGGTAGCACCTAGTGCATCGGACCGGCTGGAGAGGAGCACAAGGTGGCCATGCAAGAGAGTATCTGATCCAGTAGAATTTTATTTTTAATATTTTTGATTAAGGATTTTAAGTCTCAATGTAATAAGGCCATGGGCCACTAGACCTATATTTATTTTGGGGTTTTATGTTGGGTTTTTTTTATTCTTAGGCATTTAAATTTTATGTTTAAATTAAGCTGAGACATGTGTTAAATTTTGGTTTTACTTAAAAAAACACCAAGGCATTTTATAACTTCATATCTTATATAACTTAATAAATTATTAAGTTTTCAGTATAAATGTTTAAACCTGATGATTGGTTTCCAAAGTGCCACAAGTTTTATAAAATCTCCTTAGTGACATACCAGATCCGGTCATGGTGCTTAGGCCGGGTTTGGGGTGTTACAGATTGGTATCAGAGCCCAGTTCAAAACTCGCTTTGGGGGTTTTTGTACTCAAAACATTTTCTAAAGATGGGTATAAATAGTACAGGGTTATTTTCTCAGCATGGCACCTGCGTCTCCAGCCCAAGTCCGCCAAGTAAGTATTTTGAACGATTGTGTGATATATGTATAGGCTTGAAGGGCTTTAAGGGACGTAGAGTAGTTTTAATTAAAATTTGATGGACTTTAGCCTTAGCTTAAACAAATCTTTACCCTTCATAAAACTTAATTTCCCTACTTAAACATGTCTGTGAGCAAGTCATAGGGTTAAGGTGTGGAAACAAGCATACGCATGTCTAGGATTGGATCTAGGAAGAGCTTGGTATTTAAGTAGTCCTAGTGACTCACCTCCTCTCTCTGGAATCCTACCTGGTGCATAGTGACTGTTCACCTTAACCATGAGGACTTGTTAACGGGCCAAAGTTCTAACTAAAACCCCAAAGGGACCAGCCACTCTATTTTCACAAAAATTACTAGAATGCCATAGTTTTGTAAAATTCCTGAAATACCCCTGATTTGTAAAATTACCAAATTACCCCTAATTTGTAAAATAACCAAAATACCCTTGATTTGTAAAATTACCGAAATACCCCTATCTTGAAAAATCACTAAGACAGCTTATTTTGAAAATTACGAAAATACCCCTATAGGTTAAAATTATGAAAATACCCCTAGGTAGTGAACTGACGAAAATACCCTTAGAAGAGGAATATGAGTTCATGGATGTTGCTTGTGTGGTTGATACGTGTATGTGATGTTCTAATTGATGATGATTGAATGAGAATTCTAGAATTAGTAAATATAGACTTGAGAACTAAACATGTAGATAAAATTCGAATTCGAAAAAACTACTATCGAAATAATTTTACATAAGATTGTTCGCGGTTAATAAGTGGGAAGAATTAATTATTCATAAAATTATTAATCAGATAAACGTCAATCGAAAGAATGAGTACAAGGGGACAAAGACGTTCTAGATGAGAATAATGGTGCGTACCCTACTGTAGTATATTGAGTGTTTTTTTTTAATTAGAGTGCGTAGCGGAAGCATAGTGGTGAGACTTAGGTAGTATGATTACTAGTTAATTGCAAATTTTGAGGACGAAATTTCTTTAAGGAGGGTAGAACTGTAACATCCTAAATTTTTAGGCTAATGCGTTTAGTGTGTGTATATGTTTAAAGTGTTAATTTAATTGTTAAGGGTCTAAATTGGGCTCAGGCTTGGGCAGAGGCCTTGATTAAAATTTTCTATTTGGGCATTATAGGACTTAAAAGGTAGTACCTATGTTTAAAACATCAAAATGGGCTTGTGGCCCAGTGGTCAGTAGCGCCACTAAGGGAACAATGAGGTGACGCCACACCAGGGAGTAAGGGGCCCAAATTTAAGTTTCAAGGAGCCCAATTCCTTTGATTTAAGTTGGCTAATTTTTGGCATTAGGGTTAGGTGGAGTGGACGGCTACAAGGCTCAAAATCAGAGGATTTATGTGAATGGGATAATGTAGATAATATAGTTGATAATAGGGAAGATAAAAGGAGAAAATTAGGAGCTATCTCACGAGAGCGAGTTGGTCAAATTCCATCACCTAGAGGAGTAAAGAAATCGATTTCTAATAGCCATAGGGGGTGCCGAATTTTCTATAAATAGGGGGAATAGCTCATCAATTTCGGCATTTGAACCCCACTCTTTTCTTCATTCTTTGTTCTTAGTCTCTCCCTCCACAATTTCTGTCAACTTTCTTTTAAAAAGCCAAAAATCACCACCTCCTTCACCCTTTCTTCTTTCTTTGAAATTTTCTATTAGACGAATCTTCTGATCTCCATTTTTATTCTTCTCCCATTCGCTAAAAGCCGAAACTACACTCTTGTTTGTTCTTGTAGCTGAAATCTTCCTCTTGTTCATCTTTTTTGGGATTTTCATAAAAGCCAAAATCCCTAGATCTCATCTCCTCTGCCTGCCGAATTCTCTCTAAGGTGTCTGCTTGTGCCGAATATTGAAGAAAACTTAGGGTAAGTATCGATTCGTGAGATTACAATCTTTTACGGCTTTTTAGAGACTCTAGCTTAATGGCTATATGGAAATTAATCTTGAGTTTTTCTCTTATTTTTAGTATTCCAGGATCTAAAGAGGAGTCAATCGCGTAGATCTCTAAGTTATAGTTCAATAACACTCGAATTGTGTTACTTTCGGGATTTCAAGGTAAGGAGATCTACCAATTTTTAACGTGTAAATTCAGTATTTACTAACCCTTGGCCGATTGTAGGGGAGGCCAAATCCTCGTGTTCTTCCGGCTTTTGAGCAAGGTTTTAGACTAAGGGTTGTAGATCCAAATAGTAAGGATATTGACTAAGGGTGTAAAGCTACGCGATATCAGGTGTGTAACTTTTCACACCATTAGATTGTCTGTTAATATGTGTTAATAAATCTGCTTATATTCTGTTAAATGCCGAAATCCCAGCATAACGTTTGAAACCCGATGAGGATAAAAGCAAATCACCAGGTTAGTGATCTCTGTCATTCTTTAGTGAATGTTCCTATTAAGATGATATGTTTTATAAGTATGCCGATTTCTGTGATTGCACGGTGTTGGGTTTGATGAAAGGGGAAGTGTTCTGTGTAGTGGCTTTTGCCATGATCTGTTGTAGTGGCTTTTGCCATGATCTATTGTAGTGGCTTTTGCCATGATCTGTTGTAGTGGCTTTTGCAATGATCTGTTGTAGTGGCTATTGCCATGATCTGATGATAAGTAGCATGACTTCCATCGATGGTATATAGCGGTGTGGGTTGATTGTAGAAATCCCCAATGGTGTGAATGGCTGGTGCGGGTGGCGTGTAGCGGATGGAAACCTAGGATTTGGGTTGGGCTTGCATAATTATTGTTATATATATTAATCTATTATTCTGTTCTGTGGGGCTAAGGCCCAAATCTAATGGTACATGAGGGTTGCACATTGAGTCTCGCGACTCAACCTATTATTTAATATTTTCAGGTAGCACCTAGTGCATCGGACCGGGCTGGAGAGTAGCGCAAGGTGGCCATGCAAAAGAGTATCTGATCCAGCAGAATTTTATTTTTAATATTTTTTATTAGGGATTTTAAGTCTCAATGTAATAAGGCCATGGGCCACTAGACCTATATTTATTTTGGGGTTTTATGTTGGGTTTTTTTTTATTCTTAGGCATTTAAATTTTATGTTTAAATTAAGTTGAGACATGTGGTAAATTTCGGTTTTACTTAAAAAAACACCAAGGCATTTTATAACTTCATATCTTATATAACTTAATAAATTATTAAGTTTTCGGTATAAATGTTTAAACCTGATGATTGGTTTCCAAAGTGCCACAAGTTTTATAAAATCTCCTTAGTGACATACCAGATCCAGTCGTAGTGTTTGGGCCGGGTTTGGGGTGTTACATGCATGACAATTTTTGTGAAATTGTGTTAGATATGGGTTGTATTGAGGTCCTATGAAATTCAGTTACCTTGGATTTTGTCTGAATGTGGATAATTTATAAGCTTTGAATTTAAGGATTAAATTGCTTAAAAGGTAAATTATTGGGGTAATTATGTAAATATCAATGAATGGGTTTATTAGCGTAGGATTAATTAATTGTGATGTTTGAATGTATTAATTGAGTGGAAATTATTATTAAGATCAAGAGACAAATCAATCGGAAGTTAATCGCAGAAAAGCCAAAGTAGTAGAATAGTTATTAGTTTCGTGCTTGTAAGTTAATTAAAGTAATTATTTAGTTGCTGATTATAATTTGATGTTATCTATATATTTGATGATTGGATTCATTGACTTTAGAAGCAAGAAAGACCATGGTTGAAAGATACTATGGCATTATACCCGAAACGAGAAAGATCATAGTTGAAAAACACTATGGCATTAAACCGGAATATATAATACCATAGTTGAAAGATATTATGGCACAATATTGGAAACAAATAAGACCATAGTTGAAAGATACTATGATATTAAATCTAAAATGAATAAGACCATAGTTGACATATACTATGGCAATACATTGGGCTAAAAATCAAGACCATAGTTGAAAGATACTGTGGCACCACTTCGAAAATGTGTAAAACCATGGTTGAAAGATACCACGACATCCTTTGAACAGTGAATTATTCAGAAAGGTACACAAATTGTTAGGATGTTTTATTAATGGTTTGAGGTTTTTTATGTAAATAGGAGTTGAATGAACACATAGATGATAATTGGAATAGTGCATGTTTAAAGTATATTAACTTTTTTTTTGGTGAGTTATATTTATATTTTTATTCGAACTTATTGCTTATGTTATTTTCACTTTTCTCCCATGGATCTTTAAAAGCTCGTATAGTTGGAAGTTTAAGTCAGAGCTAGAGTATCCATCCCTCATCTCGGTAGATTTTTTGGTCTTTTGATGTTGGTTATAAATGGCATGTACTAGGAGCTTTTAAGCTATTTTGTCATTATGATGTTGTTTAAGCATACTTCTAGCTTACTTGTATATATGACATTGGTTTTGTCTTGTAAATGTTTATACATGTGTGTTTTGGTCACTTTGTTGGGCTTCTTGAAAGTGAATAGGCTTTGGTAGAATGGAATTGGAATGGAATGGATAAATTGGTATGGTTGGTTTATGTTTAAGGAAAGAACTTGTAGCATTAGATGTGGTTTAATTTGGTTTATAAACTGTGGTGTCAAATGTGCTTTGAAGGAATGTAAGTGGTTGAATTTGTTTTGACTTGGCACCTAAGGAAAGAACATTGTTTTGGCTTATTTTGGAAGTCATTTTAAGTGCACACAGCCTAGGACACGGATTGTCACATGGCCATTTGCCAAACATAGTCACCCACACGGCCGTGTGGTTGCTTGATTTTTGTTACAGGATTTGCCACACGAGCATAGTTTGTTACGCTGCCTAAAGATATGACCGTGTGACACTTATTTCGTGTTGTACGCGATTTTTAGGTTCTTTGTGACCCCCGTTTCTAATTTTTCTATATTTTTCATTTTTATTTCAAATTGATCCCTGATTGTTTTTAAACTGAGTTTTAGGTTGGTAAGTTTGTTATAAAGATCATAAATGTATATACATTATGAATGTTGTGAGATTTGAATATTTGATTGTAGATTAAGTAAAAATGAATTAAAGATGTTAATTGTTTTGATACATTCCATAATGCTCCGTAACCCTAATCGGGTAACAGAGACGGGTTAGGGGTGTTACAATATGTCGACCTTTAACTCAACCACCTTGTACACGTTCTGCTCGACTAGTGGATTATAGAATTCCCACTTTATAATGAATTCTATTTCATAATTGCTTAAATATAGAAATTGGATACATTTCTCAGAATGATATACCTACGGACACTACTCTCGGTGGATTCATATCCTGGCTCTGACGACTGCCAGAATACCAATCATGCTGTAACTTCACGTCAACCCAAACAACGAACTTGGTTTGATAAAGGAAATATTTTAGATCACCCAATAGAAATAACTTTAATAAAAAATGGGAAAACTTCCAGATTTGACGGACACTTATGTCACCTATAATTTCATATATGACAAGCTCTCTTTCTGACCTACTGAGTTACTATGGCAAATTTATCAGTCGAGTACACTGTCGAGGACTCTTTCAAAAAATGCCTCAAAGGCATACCCAGATCTCTCTACAAAGGCAGGCTATCAATTTGCCACTTAGGCGTTACAAAATTCCCCTAATAGGCTTTCCAAATAAATCACCACAAAGGATTTAAAGGTGACTTGCCACAAAGGCTTTACATGTGATTCACCACAAAAGCTTTACAGGTGACTTGCCACAAAGGTTGTAACGACCTGAAAGTTAGTGGTATTGAAAAGTTTGGTTTCGGGCCTCCGTTTCCATGAACCAAACCTATAGGAGTGAATTCAATTTTAGATAGGTAATTTCATTAAAATAATGTTTAATTAGAGTATAGTGACTAAATCGTGTAAGTGACTAAAGTAAGAATTATTAAGAAATTACAATTAGAATTTAATATGTAGGATTTGTAAAGGAAATAAACCATTATATAAGAATATATGAGTGGTAGGTTAAAATTTAGTGTTATATATGTTTTCTATTATAAATTTTAGTTAAATTAAAAATAATAATAAAATAAAAACAAATGAAATTAAGAAATTTAAAAGATGATATTAGTGAATTGAAAGTGAAACATGATTCTTTTTTCATCCAAAATATTTCGAAGCAGAATAAAAAGGGAGAGAACACAACATTAACCATTCAATCAAATATCCAACATTAAGATTTAACCTAAAATTTAAAGCAAAATTGTAACACCCTAAACCCGGCCCAAACACTACAACCGGATCTGGTATGTCACTGAGAAAATTTTGTAAAACAAATTGTGTTGTCAGAAAGCCCAAATGTAATTTATATGAAATATGACTTTATGAATAAAACCCAAATTTAATTACATGCCTTAGTTTAATTAAAATAAATGTTTGAATAACTAAAAATAATTTATCCCATAATAAACAAGATATAAACTAGTGGCCCATGGCCTTATAACAACGAGGTTTAAAATTCATTAAATAAAACATAATATAAAAATAATTAACTTGAGTCTTTTTGTCGGATCCATATATTCTTTTGCATGGCCACCTTACGCTCCTCTCCAGCCCAGTTCAATGCACTAAGTGTTACCTAAAATGTTAATTAATTGGTTGAGTCATGAGACTCAGTGTGCAACCTTCATGCACCATTAGATTTGGGCCTTAGCCCATAAAAATATAATAATAAATTCATGTACATATATAACAAATAATATGCAAGCCCAACCCATTTGCCTAGGTTTCCATCTGCTACACGCCCCCGTACCAACCGTTCACACCATTGGGGATTTCTACAATCAACCCACACCGCTACACGCCAAGATGGCAGTCATGTTGCTCATCAACATATCAAGGCCGAAGCCCTTATAATGAGATCAAGACAAAAGCCGCTACAACATATAATGATCACGGTAAAACCGCTACACATATAACGTATAAGTTCCTCCTTTCATCAAACCCACCCATGCAATCACAAAATCAATACACTTATAACATATAATTAGAATATTCACTGACCTGGTGATTCGCTTTTACCCTCTTTGGGCTTCCATCTTTATGCCGGGATTTCGGCATTTATCACAACATATAATACTTATAAATAGGTATTTAACAGACAGATCTAAATGGTGGGGAAGTATTACACACCTGATATCGCGAAATCCAATATTCTTAGTCGATGTCCTTGATATCCGGATCTATTATCCTCAATCTATAACTTTGCTTAAAAGCCGAAAAATTGTGAAAATATGCCCTCTCCTATATTCGGCCATGGTTAGTGTTCTATCCGATTTCATATATTTATAAATAAACCAATCTCCTTACCTTGAAATCTTGAAAATAACACGACTTGAATGTTACTGATCTTTGACTTAGAGATCTAAGCGTTGGACTCCTCTTCAGATCCCGAAATGCCGAAAATAAGAAAAACCCTTGATTAGTCACTAAATAGCCATTTGGCTAGGGACTTTGAAAAGACGGAGAAATATTGGAAACTCAAAATCGACACATACCTATTGTTTTGTTTAGATTCGGCACAAGCAGACTTTACTGAAGAAAATTCGGCAACTTCAGGAGGTGAGAATCTATGAATTTCAGTTTTTAGAAGATTTAAGAATTGAAGAGATGGCTGAGAGAGATTTGGCCAATGAATATTAAGGAGAAGAATAGAATAATAGAGATGTGATTTTGACTTTTAGGGATTAGAAGAAAAATAACAATAGAGGTTAAAAGATTCGGCCAACTAGGAAATTTTAGAGAGGAAGAAAGGGTGAAGAAAATGGTGGTTTTCAGCTTTTGAGAGGAAGATGATGAGAAAAGAAAATAAAAGAAAGGCTTCCAAAATTTCGGCACACCCCCTCTTTATATAGAAAATCGATTCCTCCCGTTAGCAGAGATTGATTTTCAGCCAACACTGCCACACATGATAGCTCCTATCCCTTTTCCCTTATCTTAATCTATTATCTCCTCAAAAATAGTCTTTATCTGCTTATTATCCTTAAAGACTAAATCCCTAAATAATAGCCTTTATCTGCTTATTATCCACATAGAATAAATATAATAAAATTCCCAAAAAAATAGTCTTGTGCCGTCCACTTCCCTAATCCCTAATGCCAAATTTATCTAACTTAAATTAGAAGATTTGGGCTCCTTAAAACTTAAAATTTGGGCCCCTAACACTTAAATTAACTCATTTCACATATTCACCCATTAAACGCATAGGCCCAAAAATTTAGGATGTTACAGTTCTACCCTCCTTAAAGAAATTTTGTCCTCAAAATTTCCAACTAACTAGAAATCATACTACCTAAGTCTCACCACTATGCTTTCACACAAGACTCTAATTCTAAAGCCAAAATAAACACTTAGTATACTACGGTAGGGTACGCACCATTATTCGCATCTCAAGTGTCTTCGCCCCTTGTACTCATTCCTTCGATCGACGTTTATCCGATTAAGAATTTTATGAATAATTAATTCTTCCCACTTATTAACAGCGAACAATCTTATGTAAAATCATTTCGATAGTTGTTCTTTGAATTCGAGCCTATCTACAGTTTCAGTTTCAGACTTACCTCCTAGAAACCACATACATTCAACATTCATCAAACAAACAACGTTCATGAACCTACATTCAACGTATATGGGTATTTTTGTCATTTCACTACCCAAGGGTATTTTTGTAATTTTAACCTACAGGGGTATTTTGTAATTTTCCAAAATAAGGTTCCGTGATTTGGCAAAATAAGGGTATTTTGTTAATTTTCCAACTCGGTGGTATTTTGGTAATTTCGCAAATCTGGGGGTATTTTGATAATTTTACAAATTTGGGGTATTTCGGTAATTTATAAATCTGGGGTATTTCGATAATTTTGAAATCTGAGGGTATTTCGATAATTTTAAAATTTAGGGGTATTTTGGTAATTTTACAAATCGGGGGTATTTTAGTAATTTCTTTTCAAACTAGGGGTATGTTGGTTATTTTACAAATCAGGGGAAATTTGGAAATTTTTGAAACTAGAGGTTATTTTAGTAATTTTACAAAATAGGGTGGCTGGTCCCTTTCGGGTTTTAAATATAAATTTTGGCCCGTCAACAAGTCCTCATGGTTAGGGTGAACACTCACTACGCACCAGGTAGGATTCCAGCGAAGAGGATGTGAGTCACTAGGACTATTAAATACCAAGCTCTCCCTGAATCCAATCCTAGACATGCGTATAGCCATTACCACACCCTAACATGGCTTAAGGTGAATAGTTACCACGCACCAGGTAGGATTCCAGTGAAGAGGAGGTGAGTCACTAGGACTGCTTAAATACCAAGCTCTCACCGTATCCATTCCTAGACATGCGTGTGCCTGTTGCCACACCTTAAGTCAGTGATTAGTTCATAGGATTTGTTTGGATAATTTAAGTCTTATGTAATTTAAGAAGTTGTTTAACCTAAGCTTATAGTCCATCAAAGTCTAACTAATCTAACCTACGTCCCATAAAACCCATCAAGCCCATATTCATATATATATCACACAAGAAGTTCTAAATACTTACCTGACGGACTTGGGCCGGAGACGCAGGTGCCATGCCGAGAAAACAAACCCTGTACCATTTTTAAACATGCATGTTTCAAAAAAAAAAATCATTTTTAGAAAATGTTTTGAGCCCAAAACCCAAAGTCGAGTTTTGAACCGAGCTCTGATACCAATTTGTAAAACCCCAAACCCGGCCTAAACACTACAACAGGATCTGGTATGTCACTGAGAAAATTTTTGTAAAACAAATCGTGTTGTCAGAAAGCCCAAATGTAATTTATATAAAATATGCCTTTATGAATAAAACCCAAACTTAATTACATGCCTTAGTTTAATTTAAATAAATGTTTGAATAACTAAAAATAATTTATCCCATAATAAAACAAAATATAAACTAGTGGCCCATGGCCTTATTACAACGAGGTTTAAAATCCATTAAATAAAGTATAATATAAAAATAATTAACTTGAGTCTTTTTGCCGGATCCACATATTCTTTTGCATGGCCACCTTGCGCTCCTCTCCGCCCGGTCCGATGCACTAAGTGTTGCCTGAAATGTTAATTAATTGGTTGAGTCGCGAGACTCAGTGTGCAACCTTTATGCACCATTAGATTTGATCCTTAACCCATAAAAATAGAATAATAAATTCATGTACATATATAACAAATAATATGCAAGGCCCAATCCATTTGCCTAGGTTTCCATCCGCTACACGCCCCCATACCAACCGTTCACACCATTGGGGATTTCTACAATCAACCCACACCGTTACACGCCAAGATGGCAGTCATGCTGCTTATCAACATATCATGGCCGAAGCCCTTATAACATATCACGGCAAAAGCCGCTACAACATATAACAGGTCATGGTAAAAACCGCTACACATATAACGTATAAGTTCCTCCTTTCATCAAACCCACCCCATGCAATCACAAAAATCAATACACTTATAACATATAATCAGAATATTCAACGACACGGTGATTCGCTTTTACCCTCTTTGGGCTTCCATCTTTATGCCGAGATTTTGGCATTATCACAACATATAATACTTATAAATGTATTTAATGCATGATCTAAATGGTGGGGAAGTATTACACACCTGATTTCATGAAATCCGATATTCTTAGTCGACGTCCTTGATATCCGGATCTATTATCCTCAATCTATAACTTTGCTGAAAACCCGAAAAACTGTGAAAATATGCCCTCTCCTATATTCAGCCATGGTTAGTGTTCTATCCGATTTCATATATTTATAAATAAACCAATTTCCTTACCTTGAAATCCCGAAAATAACACGACTTGAGTGTTACTGATCTTTGACTTGGAGATCTAAGCGTTGCACTCCTCTTCAGATCCCGAAATGCCAAAAATAAGAAAAACCCTTGATTAGTCACTAAATAGCCATTCGTCTAGGTACTTTGAAAAGACGGAGAAATATTGGAAACTCAAAATAGACACATATCTATTGTTTTCTTTAGATTCGGCACAAGCAAACTTTACTGAAGAAATTTCGGCAACTTCAGGAGGTGAGATCTAAGAATTTCGATTTTTAGAAGATTTAAGAATTGAAGAGATGGCTAAGAGAGATTTGGCCAATGAATATTAAGGAGAAGAATATAATAATAGAGATGTGATTTTGACTTTTAGGATTAGAAGAAAAATAACAATAGAGGTTAAAAGATTCTACCAACTAGGAAATTTTAGAGAGGAAGAAAGGTGAAGAAAATGGTGGTTTTCGCTTTTGAGAGGAAGATGATGAGAAAAGAAAATAAAAGAAAGGCTTCCAAAATTTAAGCACACCCCTCTTTATATAGAAAATCGATTCCTCCCTTTAGTAGAGATTGATTTTCACCAACACCGCCACACATGATAGCTCCTATCCCTTTTCCTTATCTTAATCTATTATCTCCTCAAAAATAGTCTTTATCGCTTATTATCCTTAAAGACTAAATCCCTAAATAATAGCCTTTATCCGCTTATTATCCACATAGAATAAATATAATAAAATTCCCAAAAAATAGTCTTGTGCCATCCACTTCCTTAATCCCTAATGCCAAATTTAACTAACTTAAATTAGAAGATTTGGGCTCCTTAAAACTTAAAATTTGGGCCCCTAACACTTAAATTAACTCATTCCACATATTCACCCATTAAATGCATAAGCTCAATAATTTAGGATGTTACAGTTCTACCCTTCTTAAAGAAATTTCGTCCTCAAAATTTTCAACTAACTAGAAATCATACTACCTAAATCTCACCACTATGCTTTCGCTGCGCACTCTAATTCTAAAGCCAAAATAAACACTTAGTATACTACGGTAGGGTATGCACCATTATTCGCATCTGAAGCGTCTTCGTCTCCTTGTACTCATTCTTTCAATCGGCGTTTATCTGATTAAGAATTTTATGAATAATTAATTCTTCCCACTTATTAACCGTGAACAATCTTATGTAAAATCATTTCGATAGTAGTTCTTTTGAATTCAAGCTTATCTACAGTTTCAGTTTCAGACTTACCTCCTAGAAACCACATACATTCAACATTCATCAAACAAACAACGTTCATGAACCTACATTCAACGTATATGGGTATTTTTGTCATTTCACTACCCAAGGGTATTTTCGTAATTTTAACCTACAGGGGTATTTTCATAATTTTCCAAAATAAGGTTCCGGGTGATTTGGCGAAATAAGGGTATTTTGTTAATTTTTCAACTCGGTGGCATTTCGATAATTTCATAAATCTAGGGGTATTTCGGTAATTTTACAAATTCAGGGTATTTCGGTAATTTATAAATCTGGGGTATTTCGATAATTTTGAAATCTAGGGGTATTTCGATAATTTTGAAATTCGGGGGTATTTTGGTAATTTTACAAATCGGGGGTATTTTGGTAATTTCATTTCAAACTAGGGGTATTTTGGTTATTTTACAAATCAGGGGAAATTTGGAAATTTTCGAAACTAGAGGTTATTTTAGTAATTTTACAAAATAGGGTGGCTGGTCCCTTTCGGGTTTTAATTATAAATTTTGGCCCGTCAACAAGTCCTCATGGTTAGGGTGAGCAAATACCACGCACTGTAGGATTCAATAAGAGGATGTGAGCCACTAGGACTGCTTAAATACCAAGCTCTCCCTGAATCCAATCCTAGACATGCGTATAGCCATTACCACACCCTAACATGGCTTAAGGTGAACAGTCACCACACACTAGGTAGGATTCCAGTGAAGAGGAGGTGAGTCACTAGGACTGCTTAAATACCAAGCACTCACCGTATCCATTCCTAGACATGCGTGTGCCTGTTGCCACACCTTAAGTCAGTGATCAGTTCACAGGATTTGTTTGGATAATTTAAGTCTTATGTAATTTAAGAAGTTGTTTAACCTAAACTTATAGTCCATCAAAGTCTAACTAATCTAACCTACGTCCCATAAAACCCATCAAGCCCATATTCATATATATATCACACAAGGAGTTCTGAATGCTTACCTGACGGACTTGGGCCGGAGACGCAGGTGCTGTGCCGAGAAAACAAACCTTGTACCATTTTTAAACATGCATGTTTCAAAAAAAAACCATTTTTAGAAAACGTTTTGAGCCCAAAACCCAAAGCCGAGTTTTGAATCGAGCTCTGATACCAATTTGTAACACCCCAAACCCGCCCAAACACTACAACCGGATCTGGTATGTCACTGAGAAAATTTTTGTAAAACAAATCGTGTTGTCAGAAAGCCCAAATGTAATTTATATAAAATATGCCTTTATGAATAAAACCCAAACTTAATTACATGCCTTAGTTTAATTTAAATAAATGTTTGAATAACTAAAAGTAATTTATCCCATAATAAAACAAGATATAAACTAGTGGCCCATGGCCTTATTACAACGAGATTTAAAATCTATTAAATAAAGCATAATATGAAAATAATTAACTTGAGTCTTTTTGCCGGATCCACATATTCTTTTGCATGGCCACCTTGCGCTCTCTCTCACCCCATCGATGCACTAAGTGTTACCTGAAATGTTAATTAATTGGTTGAGTCGCGAGACTCAGTGTGCAACCTTCATGCACCATTAGATTTGAGCCTTAACCCATAAAAATAGAATAATAATTTCAAGTACATATATAACAAATAATATGCAAGGCCCAATACATTTACCTAGGTTTCCATCCGCTACACGCCCCTGTACCAACCGTTCACACCATTGGGGATTTCTACAATCAACCCACACCGCTACATGCCAAGCTGGCAGTCATGCTACTCATCAACATATCATGGCCGAAGCGCTTATAACAGATCACGGCAAAAGCCACTACAACATATAACAGATCACGGTAAAAACCGCTACACATATAACGTATAAGTTCCTCCTTTCATCAAACCCACCCCATGCAATCACAAAAATCAATAAACTTATAACATATAATCAGAATATTCACTGACCTGGTGATTCGCTTTTACCCTCTTTGGGCTTCCATCTTTATGCCGTGATTTTGACATTTATCACAACATATAATACTTATAAACAGGTATTTAACAAACAGATCTAAATGGTAGGGAAGTATTACACATTTGATATCACGAAATCCAATATTCTTAGTCGATGTCCTTGATATCCGGATCTATTATCCTCAATCTACAACTTTGCTTAAAAGCCAAAAAATTGTGAAAATATGCCCTCTCCGATATTCGGCCATGGTTAGTGTTCTATTCGATTTCATATATTTATAAATAAGCCAATCTCCTTACCTTGAAATCCCAAAATAATACGACTTGAGTGTTACTGATCTTTGACTTAGAGATCTAAGCATTGGACTCCTCTTCAGATCCCGAAATGTCGAAAATAAGAAAAATCCTTGATTAATAACTAAATAGTCATTCGGCTAGGGACTTTGAAAAGACGGAGAAATATTGAAAACTTAAAATCGACACATACCTATTGTTTTCTTTAGATTCAGCACAAGCAGACTTTACTGAAGAAAATTCGGTAACTTCAGGAGGTGAGATTTAAGAATTTCAGTTTTTTAGAAGATTTAAGAATTGAAGAGATGGCTAAGAGAGATTTGGCCAATGAATATTAAGGAGAAGAATAGAATAATAGAGATGTGATTTCGCTTTTAGGGATTAGAAGAAAAATAACAATAGAGGTTAAAAGATTCGGCCAACCAGGAAATTTTAGGGAGGAAGAAAGGGTGAAGAAAATGGTGGTTTTCGGATTTTGAGAGGAAGAAGATGAGAAAAGAAAATAAAAGAAAGGCTTCCAAAATTTTGGCACACCCCCTCTTTATATAGAAAACCGATTCCTCCCTTTAGCAGAGGTTGATTTTCAGCCAACACTGCCACACATGATAGCTCCTATCCCTTTTCCCTTATCTTAATCTATTATCTCCTCAAAAAATAGTCTTTATCTGCTTATTATCCTTAAAGACTAAATCCCTAAATAATAGCAATTATCTGCTTATTATCCACATAGAATAAATATAATAAAATTCCCAAAAAAAATGGTCTTGTGCCGTCCACTTCCTTAATTCCTAATGCCAAATTTAACTAACTTAAATTAGAAGATTTAGGCTCCTTAAAACTTAAAATTCGGGCCCCTAACACTTAAATTAACTCATTCCTCATATTCACCCATTAAACGCATAGGCCCAAAAATTTAGGATGTTACAAAAATATTTAAAAGATGGTATTTGTATGCTTTTTTGGTTGAGTTAGAATGATGGAAATTGTTGAGGTGCCTTGAAGGCATATTTGTGCAATTGTATATCCATTCGGTTAGCTTTAGATTGTTGATCGAGGTGTCAATTGTATAATATTGGTTAAGCACTTAGGATGGTGAATATAATTGATAAAATTAGCTTGTTTTGATTACTTTTGGAATGGTTGGTTGTGATTTAAAATGGATGACTTGTAGCTAGAGTGAAGCATGTTAAAAAACTTATTTTGAAAGGTAATTACGAGTACACAAGGCCTACCACATAGCTTTGTGCCCTACATGGTTTGGAGACAGGGTCGTGTAGCCTATGAATTTTGGTAATTTTTGTTGCATATGGTCTCAGAGAGTTACACGGTCTGACTATGTTCTAGAGTCACACAGGCTAAGCTATGTCACACGGTTGTCCCACACGGTTTTGTGACCCCAATTTCACACGGCATCAGGTTGTTACCCATCCACATTTGCTCAACTCTTCCACACGGTCTCGGGACACGGTCGTGTGTCCCTTGTTCCCAAAATTTTCCCCACTTTTTGTTTTTAATTCAAATCGATCCCTGCTCATTCTAGAATTATTTTTAAGCTTCTGTACACTCAATATTTACCTGAAATAGATTGAATAATATATTTATGCATGCTCGTATGTATGTATTTTTTATTTATTTAAGAATTTTATTAATAAATTGTATGAAATTGCATACAATAATAGTTATCAATCTAGCATTAAAATTGCAATAGCCCATTTTTGGTCAAACCAGAATAGTGGTTTTGAGACAAAAATCTGAGGTCAAAATTATTATTTTACTATTATTTTAATGTTTACAGCATGATAGCATGTATGTGTGACAATTTCGTGAAATAATTTTATCGTTTAAATGGTCGATTTGAGAAAAAGGACTTAATTGCATAAAATGCAAAATAGGTGTTCTATTAGTTAAAGGTGTCAAATAGCTTTGGTTTTCAAATATGGTGGCCTTAAATGGTAATTTGACCATTTGACACATGAGTGGACATAATTGGTCATTAAATGAATGTTTTAAATGGTTTTTCATTAAGGGTATAATAGTAATTAACATAGTAAATTTTAAATAAATAAAACAAAAGGCAAAATTAGTGTCCATCTTCTCCTTTACCATGAATTGAAGAGAAGAAAAGAAAAATTTTAGGTTTCTTCATTCGGTAACTTAAATCTTGGCATTTAGGTATGTATTTTACCCCGTTTTTAATGATTTCTATGTTTTTGTGATCATCGCATCTAGTACTAGCTAGCCTAGGGACTAATTTGCAAAATTGTTAAAGATTTTAGATGATGTCATTGATGAATATATGAGTATTTTTATGTTTAATTATAGATTATAAATATTTGATGTTAGTTAAATAAGTCTTGTAAAGTGATTTTTAGTGAAAATGCAAAATAGGGATTAAATTGAGAAATGTTGCTTTGTGGTTAAAATGTAAAATAAATGAAAAATATGGGCTGCTAGGGGCATAATAGTAACTCAGCTACCATGAGTTTAATTGGAATTTCATTAATTTTTAAATTCATGAAAGAAAGACTAAATTGTAAAAATGTGAAAGTTTAGGGGAAAATATGTAAAATAGCCCTAGTTTGTGTTTGGGATTGAATTGAATAAAAAGAAGAATAAATAAGTTGATTTTTATTACTTAGATCAAGAGAAGAAGAATTCGAACTTAGATCGGGGAAAAGAAAAGTAATTGAATAGCCGATCCATTTCGTCATTTTCGTACACGAGGTAAGTTCGTATAATTGAACTTAAATGTTTATCTATTTATTTGATGGATGAAATTGAGATAGTATTTATTCTATTAGTTAAATGTTGAGATATTAAATTAAATGTACGATTTAAGTAAAGTGAATTGCCAAATAAGACCATAGCTGGGCTGTGGCAATCGGATAATAAGACCATAACCGGGTTATGGCATGTGAATGTAAGACCACGGCAGGCCTTGGCAATGTATGTGTTAGACCATAGTTGGACTATGGCATCGAAAAATCAATGTATTTGTTTTTTTTTTTTTTTGTAAGCATTTATAGGCCGAAGTGGTTTGATAAGAGAATTGTTGAGAAATAGATAAGTATCGACACAGGTACGTACGGAAAACTATTCGAGTAACGAGGTAAAGGGGTTGAGAATTTATGAGTTAATATGTGGTTAAATTTTATGTTAACTTAGTGATTGATTCTTTAATGCAGTATATGTTATCTATTTGAAATGCTAATGAATGATGAGATTATTTCATATTTATATACAAACTTACTAAGCTTTATAGCTTACTTTGTTTATTTTCTTCTATGTTTTATAGTATTTTGAAGCTAGCTCGGAACCATGGATCGATAGGGACTTCATCGCATTATCGGATATCTATTTTGGTACTTTTGAAGTGTTTATATATGGTATATCAAATGTATAAGCTTTGGCCATTTTGGTATGTTTGATAAATATGTATTTCGGCCCTTTTGAGTTGGCTTATGATAATGAATTTGATAATGTATATAGATGTGCCAATGGTATTGTTTTGATTTTTGGTATATGACTTATATTGTGTGTTTGATGTTTGGTTTATGATGCTCAATGATATTAGGTAATTTGAATGGTAAAGGATTGATATTTGAGAAGCTTTATGCTTGTGAATTGGTACATGATAATGCATGACTGGAAGAGTATAGTTAAATGAATTGCTTTTGTAAATTAGGTATGAGATTAGATGGAAAATTGTGGTATATTTGTGTTTTGTGTTGATGGTAAAGAAATGGTATATTTGAACCTTGGTTTGTGGTATTTGGTTGCATATTTGTATCTTGAAATGGTACCATTTGAGCTTGTATGGGTATATGTAAAATGGGTGGCAAAATGGCTTGGTAAATAGCCTATTTTTGTCCACACGGCCAGAGACACGCGAGTGTGTCTCAGTCGTGTGTGACACACAGTCATGTTACACGGCCGTGTGTCCCTTGGTGTTAAAATTGAAATGATGTGAGTATGCTCCACACTGCCTCACACACGGGGGTGTGATCAGCCGTGTGGCATAAGTTAGTATACCCATAATTAGAAGACGGCCTAGCACATGGGCGTGTGACTTGGCCGTGTTGCATATGTTAGTATACCTTACAAGTTTGGCACGGCCTAGCACACGGCCTGGCACACGGGCGTGTGTGTCCACTTCGAAGGGTACACGGGCTAGACACATGGGTGTGTGGTTGGCTGTGTGACCCAAGTCAGTAAGCTCACTTGTTTGGATGCAGAGTAGAACACAGGCTGGGACACGACCATGTGATCTCATTTTGAATGTTCACACGGCCTGTGACACAAGCGTGTCTGGTGGCCGTGTGAGACACACAGCCTGGTTACAAGGGCGTGTGTCCCTTGTTTTGTAGAAAATTTTTGTAAGTGCTCAAATTCTTTTAAAGGTTATCGATTTAGTCCCGAACCACTTCCAATGCATGAATAGGTCCTCGTGGGCTCGTATTAGGGACATATTGATTGAGGTTGAATGAAGAAAGTTTGAATTGATGAAATGTATGCTAATAGTATGTATAATCGAGTTGTAAGTTTGGTAATGCTCTTTAACCCTATTTCGGTGTTAAATTAACCCTATTTCGATGTTGAATACGGGTGAGGGGTGTTATATTCATTGGTATCAGAGCTACGATTTAGTCAAATCTAAGACTAATGTAGCATGTGTGAGAGTCTAGCTATACATGCCATATATAGAACCTGTGATGGTGTGATGAATCCTAACATTATAAACTATGTTTTCGTATAGTAATGGGTCCCGAGCGAGTTGTAGTAGATGATGTTGAGAGTAATGTGCCAGCTCCGCTCAAGGGACAGCACCTTCTAAATTTAGACCCGTGTCGAGTAGTCACGGAGGTGAGACTAAAAAAGCCTTCTTTCAAATGATGAACGAGTGGTTCACTCAATACATTCGTACGAACCTGGCTGCTCAACAACCTCCACCCCCATCAATTCCTCAACCAATCCCCATAGTTCCTCAAGTTATTGATCCAATATGATTGAACAAGCTGGCAATTGATAAAATTCGTAAGCATGGGACTAAAGAGTTCAGGGCTAATGTTGATGATGATCTTGAGGGAGCTGAGTTTTGGCTTGAAAATACGATCCGAGTGTTTGATAAACTTTCCTGCACACCGACTGAATGTTTAAGGTGTGTTATGTCCTTTTTGAGAGACACTGCATACCAGTGGTGGAATACATTAATATCTATGGTGCCGAGAGAGAGAGAGTCACCTGGGAGTTCTTTCAGACTGAGTTATGAAAAAAGGACATAAGTCAATGATTTCTGGATCAAAAGCATAAAGAGTTTATAGAATTGAAAAAAGGTCACATGATTGTAACCTATTACGAGAGAGAATTTGTGTAGTTAAGTAAATATGCTCGAGAGTATGTTTCTACTGAAGAGATTATGTGGAAGCGGTTTATTGACAGGTTGAATGAAGATATTAAACTTCTGGTTGGGATATTAATTTAAAAGAATTCATTGTGTTAGTTGAGTGTGCTTGCAAAGCTGAAGAACTGGGCAAAGAAAAGAGAAAGGCTAATTATGAAGCTAGAGATTCAAGAAAGAGATTGGTGAATAAACCCTTTCACTCTTCATCAAAGAAATATCGAGATTCATGTATTTGATCAAATGCATTAGTGGAGTTCTCTAATAAGGATCGTGGGAAGCAATTTACGAGTTCAAAAACTCCGACTACATCAATGGCAAGTGTGGGTAATGCTAGACCGAATAAACCTAAATGTGGACAATGTGGAAAATGACATTTCGGAGAGTGTAGAATGAATGATAAAGCCTATTTTAAATGTGGTTTGCACGAGTACTTCATTCGAGATTGTCCCAAGTTAGATGAGAAAGATAAATCTCAGAATGTAAGATCAAGCAACCCGACTGTAAGAGGAAGACCACCCCGTAATGTTGGAAATGTGAGTGGTTGTAAAGGTGCGACACGAGATACTACTATGAGATTCGAGGCTAGAGCACCTGCCAGAACTTATGCTATTCGCACTCGCGAAGAAGCATAATCTCCAGATGTTATTACCGGTACATTCTCTCTTTATGACACTGATGTAGTTGCATTGATAGATCTCGGATCAACTCATTCATATATATGTGTGAACTTGCCTAGTTAGAATTTACTTGTTGATTCTGCTGAGTTTGTTATAAAAGTGTCGAACCCTTAGGAAAATATGTCCTAGTTGACAAAGTTTACAAGAATTGTCCGTTAATGACTTGGGGTTACTATTTTATGGCTGATTTGATGTTGTTGCTGTTTGAGGAGTTTGATGTTATTCTAGGTATCGACTGGTTGACGTTGCATGATGCAGTAGTAAATTATAGACGAATGATAATTGAGTTGAAATGTCAAAATAATGAATCTCTTCGAATCGGATCAAATGATTTGAAGGGTTTAGCAGCTCTAATCTTGTCGATGTTAGCTTAGAAATATGTGAAAAAGGGATGCAATGCATATCTTGCATATGTACTTGATACAAAAGTGTCAAAAACAAAGATTGAATCAGTACTAGTTGTTTGTGAGTATCCAGATGGGTTTCCAGAAGAGTTACTGGGTTTGCCATCGATCAAAGAGGTTGAATTTACTATTGATTTAGTACCGATAACTTCACCAATACCGATAGCTCCGTATAGAATGGCTCCGATAGAGTTAAAAGAGTTGAAAGCTTAGTTGTAAGAATTAAATAATAGAGGATTCGCAAGACAAAGTTTCTCGCCCTGAGGTGAACCAGTGTTGTTTGTAAAGAAAATCGGTGGTTCTATGAGAATGCGTATAGATTATCGACAACTTAACAAAGTGACAATAAAGAATAAATATCCTCTACCGAGAATTGAAGATTTATTTGATCAGTTGAAAGGTGCAACAGTATTTTCAAAGATTGATTTGAGATCTGGTTGTTGTCAGTTGCAAGTTAAAGACTTAGATGTGCCGAAAACTATGTTCAGAACAAGGTACGGACATTATGAATTCCTTGTTATGCCTTTTGGATTGACTAATGCTCTTGCCATTTTTATGGATTTGATGAATTAGATTTTCAGATCGTATTTAGATAGATCCATTGTGTGTTCATTGACGACATTCTGATCTATTCACGAGATGAGTCTGAACATGCTGAGCACTTAAGGATTGTATTGCAAACCTTGAGACATAAGCAATTATTTGCAAAGTTCAGTAAAAGTGAGTTTTGGCTCTGAAAGGTTGGATTTCTAGGACATATCATTTTATCCGAAGGTATTAGAGTTAACCTGCGCAAGATTTCTGCGATTACAGATTGGAAACCTCTAATAAATGTATCTGAAGTCCCAAGTTTTCTGGGATTAGCTAGCTATTATCGACATTTTGTGAAAGGATTTTCTATGATTGCAACACCACTGACTCGATTACTTTAGAAAGAAGTAAAGTTTGAATGGTCTGATAAGTGTCAGCAGAGTTTCAAATAGTTGAAAGCATTATTGACAGAGGCACCAATTTTAGTATAGCCAGAGTCAGGTAAAGAATTCATAATTTTTAGTGATGCATCATTGAACGGTCTGGGTTGTATATTGATATAGGAAGGCAAAGTAATAGCTTATGCTTCTAGATAGTTGAAGTCGCATGAAAAGAATTATCCGACACGCGATTTAGAGTTAGCCATGATTGTGTTCGCATTAAAAATTTGGCGACATCACTTGTTTGGTAAGAAATGCCACATTTATACAGATCACAAGAGCTTAAAATATTTAATGACTCAGAAAGACTTGAATTTGTGACATTGAAGATGGCTTGAATTACTAAAAGATTATGAGCTAGTAATTAATTATCATCCCGGGAAAGCAAATGTAGTTGCTGATGTTTTAAGTAGAAAGTCATTATTCGCTTTGCGTACGATGAATACATAGTTAGCTTTGTTTGATGACGGTTTGAGTAGCTGAGTTGAAAGTGAGACCGTTATTTCTTCAGCAAATCGGTGAAACCCAAAAATGTGATAAAGAATTACAAGCTAAAAGAGTGCAATGTGGGTCGACTAGTGATTCAGAGTACCAAATTAGATCTAATGATTGTTTGATGTTCCGAGAGAGAATTTGCGTATCGAAAAATCCAGAGTTGATTCAGAAAATTTTATATGAGGCACATAGTGGTTGCTTATCCATTCATCTTGGGAGTACCAAAATGGACAATGATCTGAAAAAGTTGTATTGGTGGTTGGGTATGAAACGAGACATTTCTGAGTTTGTATCGAAGTGTTTGATTTGTCAGCAAGTGAAAGCCAAGCATCAAATACCTTCAAGTTTGTTTCAACTTGTGATGATGCCAGAGTGGAAATGGAATAGAGTGACTATGGATTTCGTATCAGGATTACCCCTGTATCTAAAAAAGAAAGATTCAATTTGGGTTGCCATTGATTGATTGATGAAATCAGCACATTTTATTTTGGTACGTACTGACTATTCACTCGATAGATTAGCTGAATTATATATTGCTGAGATCGTTAGATTACACGGGGTGCTAGTTTTGATTATTTCAGATAGAGATCCGAGATTCACATCTCGTTATTGGAAGAAATTGCAAGAAGATCTGTGTACGAAGTTGAATTTCAATACAGTTTTTCATCCACAAATTGATAGTAAGTCCGAGCAAGTAATTCAGATTCTTGAAGATATGCTTCGATGTTGTGTTTTGGAATTTGAAAGCAATCAAAAGAAATATTTCCCGCTGGTTGAATTTGTGTATAATAACAGTTTTAAATTGAGCATAAAGATGGCACCGTACGAAGCTTTGTATGGTCGCAAATGTCACACTCCATTATACTGGACTGAGCTTAGCGAGAAAAAGATTCACGGGGTTGATTTGTTTAGAGAAACCGAAGACAAAGTGAAAATAATTCGTGACTGTTTGAAAGCGGCTTCAAATCATCAGAAGTCATATGCGAATTTAAAACGGAAAGATATTGAATTTCAGATCGGTGACAAAGTGCTCTTGAAAGTATCTCTGTGGAAGAAAATACTTCGTTTCGATCGCAAAGGAAAATTAAGTTCGTGATTCAACAGGCCGTATGAAATTATTGAATGAATAGGACCAGTAGCATATCGGTTAGCATTACTAATTGAACTAGAGAAGATCCATAACATTTTTCATGTATCGATGTTGCACCGATATAGACCTAATCCATCTCATGTGATTACTCCGTCCGAGATCGAAATTCAACCTGATATGACTTATAACGAAGAACCGATCAGAATTCTAGCACATGAGGTTAAGCAGTTGAGAAATAAAAACATAGCTCTTGTGAAAGTACTTTGGAAACGACACGGTGTTGAAGAGGCTACGTGGGAGCCCGAAGAAGCTATGAGAAAACAATACCCTAACCTTTTCACTGGAAAGATTTTCGGGGACGAAAATCTCTAAGGGGGGAGAGTTGTAATAGCCCATTTTTGGTCAAACTAAAATAGTAGTTTTGAGACCACAAATTCAAGGTCAAAATTATTATTTTAATGTTTACAGCATGATAGCATGTGTGTGAGAAAATTTCGTGAAATAATTTTTTAGTTTAAATGGTCGATTTGAGAAAAAAGACTTAATCGCGTAAAATGCAAAATAGGTGTTCTATTAGTTAAAGGTGTCGAATAGCTTTGGTTTTTAAATACGGTGGCCTTAAATTGTAATTTGACCATTTGACACATGAGTGGACATATTTGATCATTAAATGGATGTTTTAAATGGTTTTTCATTAAGGGTATAATAGTAATTAATATAATAAACTAAAAATAAATAAAAAAGGGCAAAATTAGTGTCCATCTTCTCCTTTACTGTAAATTGAAGAGAAGAAAGGTAAAATTTTAGGGTTCTTCATTCGGAAACTTTAATCTTGGCATTTATGTATGTATTTTGTCCCGTTTTTAAAGTTTTTATGTTTTTGTGATCGTTGCATCTAGTACTAGCTAGCCTAGGGCCTAATTTACAAAACTATTAAAGATTCTAGATTATGCCATTGATGAATATATGATTATTTTGATGTTTAATGATAGATTATGAATATTTGATGTTAGTTAAACAAGTTTTGTAAAGTGATTTTTAGTGAAAATGCAAAATAGGGATTAAATTGATAAATGTTGAAACTTTGTGGTTAAAATGTGAAATAAATGAAAAATATGGGCTGTTAGGGGCATAATAGTAATTTGGCTACGATGGATTTAATTGGAATATCATTAATTTTTGAATTCATGAAATAAGCACTAAATTGTAAAAATGTAAAAGTTTAGGGGCAAATGTGTAAAATAGCCCTGATGTGTGTATTGGATTAAATTGAATAAATAGAAGAATAAATAAGTTGATTTTTTATTACTTAGATCATAATAAGAGAATTCGAACTTAGATCAGGGAAAAAGCAAAGTAATTGAATACTCGTTCTGTTTCGTCATTTTCCGTACACGAGGTAAGTTCGTATAATTGAACTTAAATGTGTATCTATTTATTTGATGGATGAAATTGAGATAGTATTTATTCTATTAGTTAAATGTTGAGATATTAAATTAAATGTACGATTTAAGTAAAGTGAATTGCCAAATAAGACCATAGCTGGGTTGTGGCAATCGGATAATAAGACCATAACTGGGTTATGGCATGTTAATATAAGACTACGGCAGGGCCTTGGCAATGTATGTGTCAGACCATAGTTGGACTATGGCATCAAAAAATCGATGTATTTGTTTTGTAAGCATTTATAGGCCGAAGTGGTTTGATAAGAGAATTGTTGAGAAATAGATAAGTATCGATGCAGGTACGTACGGAAAAACTATTCGAGTAACGAGGTAAAGGGGTTGAGAATTTATGAGTTAATATGTGGTTAAATTTTATGTTAACATAGTGATTGATGCTTTAATGCAGTATATGTTATCTATTTGAAATGCTAATGAATGATGAGATTATTTCATATTTATATACAAACTTACTAAGCTTTATAGCTTACTTTGTTTATTTTCTTCTATGTTTTATAGTATTTCAAAGCTAGCTCAGAACCAGGGATCGACAGAGACTTCATCGCACTATCAGACATCTATTTTTGTACTTTTAAAGTGTGTATATATGGTAAATGGCATGTATAGGCTTTGGTCATTTTGGAATGTTTGATAAATATATATTTTTGCCCTTTTGAGTTGGCTTATGATGATGAATTTGATGATGTATACAGATGTACCAATGATATTGTTTTGATTTTTGGTATATGACTTATATTGTGTGTTTCAAGTTGGGTTTATGATGCTCAATGATATTAGGTAATTTTAATGGTAAAGGATTGATATTTGAGAAGCTTTATTCTTGTGAATTGGTACATGATAATGCATGATTGGAAGTGTATAGTTAAATGAATTGTATTTGTAAATTAGGTATGATATTAGGTGGCAAATTATGGTTTATTTGTGTTTTGTGTTGGAGGTAAAGAAATGGTATACTTTGAACCTTGGTTGGTGGTGTTTGGCTGCTTATTTGTATCTTGAAATGGTACCATTTGAGCTTGTATAGGTATGTGTAAAATCGATGGCAAAATGGTTTGGTAAATAGACTATTTTTATCCACACGGGCGTGTGGCTCAGCCGTGTGTGACACACGGTCATGTTACACGGCCGTGTGTCCCTTGGTGTTAAAATTGAAATGAAGTGAGTATCCTCACACAGGCCTCACACACGGGCGTGTGATCTGTCATGTGGCACAAGTCAGTATACCCCCTGATTGGCACACGGCCTAGCACACAGGCGTGTGACTTGGCCGTGTTGCATATGTCAGTATACCCTACAAGTTTGGCACGGCCTAGCATATGGCATGGCACACGGGCATGTGTGGCCACTTCGAAGGGCACACGGGTGAGACACATGGGTGTGTGGTTGGTCATGTGATGCAAGTCAGTAGGTTCACTTCTTTTGACATGGGGTAGGACACGGGCTGGGACATGACCATGTGATCCCATTTCGAATGTCCACACGGCCTGTGACATAGAGCGTGTCTAGTGGCCGTGTGAGACACACAGCCTGGTCACACGAGCGTATGTCCCCTATTTTTGGAGAAAATTTTCTAAGTGCTCAAATTCTTTTAAAGGTTATCGATTTAGTCCCTAACCACTTACAATGCATGAATAGGTCCTCGTAGGCTTGTATTAAGGACATATTGATTGAGGTTGAATGACGAAAGTTTGAACCGATGAAATATATGCTAATAGTATGTATAATCGAGTTGTAAGTCTGATAATGCTCCGTAACCTTATTTTAGCACTAAATTATCCCTATTTTGGTGTTGAATACGGGTAAAGGGTGTTACATTTATTGGTATCAGAGCTACGGTGTGGCACAAGTCAGTATACCCCCTAATTGGCATATGGCCTAACACAAGGGCGTGTGACTTGGCCGTGTTGCATAAGTCAATATACCCTACAGGTTTGGCATGGCCTAGTACACGGCCCGGCACACGGGCGTGTGGTTGGCCATGTAACCCAAGTCAATAAGCTCACTTATTTAGACACGGGGTAGGACATGGGCTGGGACACGGCCATTTGATCCCATTTCGAATGTCCACACGGCCTATGACATGGGCGTGTCTAGTGGCTGTGTGTCTCACACGGCCTGGTCACATGGGAGTGTGTCCCCTATTTTGGAGAAAAATTTTTGTATGCTCAAATTATTTTAAAGGTTATCCGTTTAGTCCTGAACCACTTCCAATGCATGATAAGGCCTCATAGGCTCATGTTAGGGACATATTGATTGAGGTTGAATGACAAAAGTTTGAATTGATGAAATGTATGCTAATAGTATATATAATCGAGTTGTAAGTCTGGTAATGCTCCTTAACCCTATTTTGGCATTGAATACGGGTGAGGGTGTTACAAAAATGGCACTGTATGAGGCTTTGTATGGTCACAAATGTAGAAATCCATTGCATTGGACTAAGCTTAGTGAGAAAAAGATACACGGAGTTGATTTAATCGGGGAAACTGAATAAAAGGTAAAGCTAATTCGAGATAGTTTGAAGGTAGCCTCTGATCATAAAATGTCTTATGCTAATCTTAAATGAAAAGAGATAGAATTTCAATTTGGTGATAAGGTATTTTTGAAGGTATGGCCTTGGAAGAAAGTTCTTCGGTTTGGCCGTACAGGAAAACTGAGGCCATGGTTCATTGGACCATATGAGATTATTGAAAAAATCAGACCTGTTCTATATAGATTAGCATTACCACCAGAGCTTGATAAAATCCATAATGTTTTCTACATGTTTATGTTGCGACGGTATCGGTCAAATCCTTTACATGTTATTTCTCTTACAGAAGTTGAGATTCAGCCTGACATGACTTACAGTGAGGAACTGATCAAAATTCTGGCACGTGAGACAAAAGAGTTAAGAAATAAAAAGGTAGCTTTTGAAAAAGTTCTTTGCAATGACATGGAATAGAAGAGGCTCCTAGAAACCGGAGGAAACAATGAAAAAGCAATTTCTAATCCCCTTTACTAGTAAGATTTTTGAGGATGAAAATTCTTTAAGGGGGAGAGTTATAATAGCCCGTTTTTAGTGAAATCAGAATATTGGTTTTGGGACCACAAATCCGAGTCAGAAAGAAAAATTATTTTAATATTATTGCATGGTTTGCATTATGATAAGAATAACGTATAAAAATTTCGTTAAGAAAATTTTACCGATTTCATGTTTACTTAGGAGGAAAGGACCAAATTGCATAAAATGCAAAAGTTGAGTTCTAGTAGCTAAAAGGATTAAATAGCTATAGAATTCAAAATTTGAGGTCCTTATATGGCAATTAGACCATTAAATGGAGTTAGTAGCTATTTATGATAATTCATCCATGGAAAATTAGAAAAAGAAAAGGACTGAATTGGAAATTGAATTCATTAAAGATGGAAATAAGCTAATATCATCTTACTTCATCATCTTCCCCAAAATTAAAAATACATGGAAACCTAGCTAAAAGAAAGTGAGTTCAAGCAAGTTGCTTTGGCTCAATTAGGTATGAATTCATCTCCCGTTTTTAGTAATTTTTATATTTTCGAGATCGTAATAACCTAATCTATCTATTTTGGGGATCAAATTGCAAAGTTATTATAACACCCCAAACCCAGCCCATGGGTATGACCAGATCTGGCATGTCACACGAAGAAAACGAGTAAAAAACTTGTGATTCGTAGTAAAATATGTGTTATTTAAGAAATCAAGTTTGAATAGAAACTTTCAATAAAATACTATAAATCTCAAGAGGTTAATTGAAGATTTGATATTCAAATTCATGATATTTTAAAACCGTGACTTTTGAAAATGACGTTTGATAATTTGAAAGAAAGTGCGAGTTAAATCATTTGTAAAAGTTTGTTATAAGATCCATTTATTAATCAATTTTAGAAAACCGTTTGTTATGCTTTTATAAAACCCCCATTTAAAAATAATTTAAGCAAAATAATAAATACATCAAACATAAAGCAAAAATAAAATATTCCAGAAGCCTTATTACAACTTAAAAACCCAAAATAGTAAAAGTAATAAAGTAAAAGAAAATAGAAAACTAAAGTTCAAAAACGCCATTTCTGAAGTATGGTCTCCACCAAGTCATCCATGGCCCAAGTCCTTATCACTAAGCATTACCTGTAAGGATTAAGAAGGAGTGAGTTACAAGAACCCAATGTATAATCTCTTACCGTAATCCACTATGTCTGAACCTGTAAAGCAACATCTTGAACCTGAGCCCATATAGCATAATCTTGGGCCAAAGCCCATTTACATAACAGTATATATATATGTGCAATGTATGCAACCCAACCAATCCTTGGAATCCATCCGCTACACACCAACCGTACCATCCCATCTCACTTGTGGTGATCAAGTCAACCCACCCCGCCAAACACACCAATCGCAGGCAAGTTTCCATTTATAATATTTTTTTATTGTGGCCAAGCCACCGGAATCATAGTGAATCATAATAGCAATCATTTTTGTGGCAGTGCCACCGGGCTACACTTCTCTTCAACATTTTTCCGATCCCATGCAAAATTATGTAAATGCAACATACATAATAAAGCATAATATTTGCAAAATACGAACAACAATCATTAATCTAAAGATTTGCTACGATAAATCAACCAATTATAGAACATTACAATTCGACCCATAGTGGCATTTTCGTAATTTGGCCCATAAAAGCATTTTCGTAATTCGGCCCATAGGGGCATTTTCATAATTCAGCCCATAAGGGAATTTTTTTAATTTCACAACCCAAAGGTATTTCTGTAATTTTTACCCATCGAGGGTATTTTGGTAATTTCGTAACCCCGGACTTAACTACTAATTTGGGGCATAAAAATTGAAACTATCCATCTGCATCATATTGACGGAATTGGCTATAACATGAGTTAGGAAGCTCAAAATTTAGATCCGTAAATTTTTCTTGAAACTAGACTCATATATCTTCTTACTACAATTTTTCTAGAATTTTTGGCTTAGCCTTTTAGTATAGTTTATTCATTAAATTTCCCCTATTTCACTGGCCAATGGTTCTGACCTCTCTTAACCTAAATTCAAATATCTCATTGTAAAGTTTTCATATGTTTCTCCCACTTGTTTCTATTGAAAATAGACTCACTAAGGAATCTATACATATAAATTATAACTCATAATTCACTTTTTAAAATTTTGAATAATTTTTCCAAGACAGAACAGGGAACCACGAAGTCATTCAGAACTAGCCTCACTAAAATTAAAATATCATAGAATATAAAATTCCTCTTCCTACTATGTTTCTTTCATATAAAAATAGACACAATAAGATTTAATTCTATATCTTATTCACTTTTTAATTCCCTTTCTCCTATTTTTCGTGATTTTTCCAAATCACGTCACTATTGTTAACCAAAGACTATTTCATGGCAAAATATGGTTACCACTACGAACATACGCACGCCCGAGTGATCACGGATGCTGGTTTCCAATTTTTCAATCTTTCGACTGAATCACAAAACATTTCATGTGAATATTCAGAGAAGTATGAGATTATACACCATTTCAAACATGTATTCGGAAGGGGTATGAGATTACACACCTTATTCGGATTTTCTAAAGAACCACTCTTCGTTGCCCCCAATATCGTGATCCTTCCCTACTAGGTTCTAAAATCCAGCCTTGCACTTTGGCTATTGCAACGATTTCCAATCAACTTTTGAAACCAAGGCTAAGAGAATGATAAGTAGCAGCAAAGAATGGCTTGAAAGTTTCGGCAAAACAAAGGAGAAAGGTGCACAATTTTGGCTTTAGAGTTTCAGCAAGTGAGGGAAGAAATTGGAAAATAGAAAACTCAAAATGCTAAATAGAAACTAGCCTTTCAAGCACTAAACTTGCAAAATTCCTAAAGGAATTTTGGCTACCAAGTTTCCCCTCCCCAAAACCGTGTGTTCCTAGCACCAAAATGATGAGTGTTGACCAAAAGTTCTTTCCAAAACACTTTCCATAAAATCGGCCAACATGTTTCCCTCCCTTGCCTTTTTCTTTTGACTCTTTCCTTCATTTTCCCTTGTTTTCCTCCATACCATATTTTCTTATTCTTCTTGCCATCAATAAAAAGTCTTCCCTTACCAAATTTAAAGCTTAGCCGACACGTACCATCTAACACATGGTTGGCACAAAAATTAAAATCCCAAAAGTTGCAATAGGTGGGATTCAAACCTCCAATCTCTTTGCACTCCCCTTGACGCCACACCACCTTGCCTCATGCTCCTTTATGCTAGCAAGTTGCCCAATTATTCCCTTATGCTAGACGCCACTTGCTTTCTCCCCTTTAAATGCTTCAACACTAAAATTTTCCTATAGCCTAACTTGAACCCAGAACTTCCTAGAAACGCGTAACTTTACAAAATTGCCTTCCTAATACGTCCAACATGTAATAATGTCGCTCTCTTGTTCTGAAAAATTTCAACACTTCTACGCCCAAGGCCCAATGGGCCCAATTCTACTAGGCCTCATTTTGGGATGTTACAGTTATCAAAGTATAAATTTTTTTCCATGGATGAGTATGATAAAAATTTGAAATTTATGGTAGAAAATGAAAGGTTGTTGATAGATAAACAACTTTTGTAAAGGAAAATTTCATGAAATTATGATTTAGGGACTAAATTGTAAAGGTGTAAAATTGCCTTTTGGAGCAGAGGAGCAGATCGCACGGGAGGAGAGGCAAGGTCGCAAGTGTTACGAGTCCTCGAATTGGTGGTCAATGGTGGAAATTTAGGAGCTCTAACTGCTCTCGAGCGGATTCTGTCCAACTGAGCCGAGGTGTTCCGGTGTGTGAGTGGCACCCAGCAAGCAGTAGTATTGGCGGAATCTACGTAAAGGATAATGGATGATCTTGATCCGACCGAGGAGGAAAAGTCGAAAAGGGCGGTGTCGCTCTAAAGGATGAAGCGCACGCTGGTGGTCGACAATGCTTCGGATGGAGCCACAATGATGATCTTACGGGACTACTTCAAACCGCTTCTGTAAGAAGTATGTGGGCACCACCACACCGACGCTACAGAGAAGGCTTTTCCGGTCTAGCAAGGAACTAAGTCCGCGGGCGAGTATGAGGCGGAGTTTTTAAGATCGAGTAGGTATGCAAGAGGCATCGTGGCTACTCGAACACGAAAGGCAGGTCCGCTTGAGGACGGACCGAGATGACTTGAGGTTACCGATTGCCCGCAGAAGTTCGTGAGTTTTCATCTTCGTGGAAAAGGCTAAAGTAGCCGAGGGATTAAGGAGGTCAGAGGCGTAATTATAGTAGAAATAATCAAGAGAGGATTTGGGTCACCGGATCCAGTGGGAATGATCAAGAAGGCTAGCAGTAGGGCCAAATCAGCAAAGAAGGTCGTGAGCTAATAATCGTGAGGCCGGGCCGGCAATCGTCATGGGAAGTCCCATCGGGGAGGTTGCTCGACCGGCCATAGAGGATGTTTTGAGTGGGTCTTTAGAACATCGGTCGAGATTGTCCCCTGGCGAAGCTCAAATCACCAGAGGGCGTAACTGCACTCAGATGTAAATGTGGGACCGCAGAGGGTCGTGGTAATGGCAGAGGAAGCAATGGTCCTAACCGAGGTCGAGGAACTCAGGCGAGGTTCAGCAACACACAGGCTAGGGGTACTGGCTTAGTCTATGCGGCAAGGCGTCATGAGAGGGTGACGACCGGATGTCATAACCCGACATTTCGATTTTTGGTCTCCTTATTATGCATTGATTGATGTGGGTCTACACATTCACACGTAGCAGAGAGTGGTAGAGACTTTGAACCTAGACTCGAGACCGCCGCTAGGGAGATGACCGTAGGAGTCCTTTAGGTCACTCAGTAGTGGTAGACAAACTTTTAGGGACGCATTCTAAAACTCCAAGGGTCGATTCGGTCGATCCGATGGAACTACCATTCGGAGTTCGATTTGATCCTTGGAATGGATTGGTCGCACAAGTAAAGCGACTTGGATTGCGCGCTAAGCGCATGGTTCTTAAGACTACCGAGAATGATGAAGTGGTTATGATAGGTGATAGAAGGAATTACCTATCCAATGTGGTGTCCGCTGAAGGCGGAAAGATGGTTGAAGCGGTTGTAAGGCGATTTGGTTCAATCAGGCTTGGAAGCTAAGGAGCCGCTTGTTGGAAGGGTCCCAACGGTTGGGGAATTTGTTGATGTGTTCCTAAGAACTCCCGTCCGCCTCCGATCGGAAGTCAACCAAGATAGACGCATACCCTAATCTGCACCGTGTTCATAGCACTCACCAATGGCACCAAAGGAATTGGTGGAGTCAAGGCTCAAATTCAGAGCTCTTGGATAAGGGATTTATTCGACCTAGTATATCTCCCGGGGAGCGCCGTGTTGTTTGTCAAGAAGAAGGACGGTTCTATGCGAATGTGCATCGACATTACCGCTTAAACAAGTTAACGATCAAAACAAGTACCCATTACCGCGATCGATGACTTGTTTGACCAAACTGAAGGGGCGCTTGTTTTCAAAGATGACTTTAGGCTCAAGTTACCATCAACTTAAGGTGAAGGGGCCATGTTCATAAGACGGCTTTTCGATCCGGTATGGGCATTACGAAGTTTCTAGTAATGCCATTCGGTTGACCAATGCACCGCGGCTGCTTCATGGATCTAATGAACCGAAGTTTTTCATCGAAGATTGGACCAATTTGTCGAGTGTTCATAGATCCATATATTGGTCTACTCAAAGACCGGAGGAGGAGCACGACAAGCATTTACTGGATAGTCCTACAAGTGTTGAGGGAAAGTAGCTTGTATGCCAAATTCAAGAAGTGCTAATTTTGGCTAAGGGAAGTGGCTTTTAGGTCACGTGGTGTCACGGAAGGATTAGAGGATCCCCGCAAGATTGAAGCGTATTGGAGTGGAAACCGCCTAAGTCGATGGCGTAGATACTGAGTTTTTGGGTTTAGCAGGTATTATCGAGATTTGTGGAAGGGTTTTCTCCGATCGCAGTACCGCTGACTAAGTTGCTAAGGAAAGGTGTTCCATTTGTATGGACGGAGAAGCGCAAGAAAGCTTTGATAAGCTAAGGAAAATTTTGACTAAGCTCCAGCTTTAGTGCAACCCGAGGCAGGAAATTATTCATAGTTTATTGTGATGCATCTCACACCGGTTTGGGTGTGTGCTGCTGTGATGGGAAGGTAGTAGCGCATGCGTCCGGTACCGAGACCGCATGAGGTTAACTATCCAACTCACGATCCGAGTTAACCGCAAACTATCTTCGCCCAAAATTTGGAGACATTATCTTTATGGGGAGAAGTCGGTAATTTACACGGACCATAAAAGTTCCGAGGTATCTTCCCACTACGTATGATCTGAATTTGAGATGTCACGATGGATTGAGTCATAAAGGACTACGATCGCTCCATCGAGTATCATCCCGCAAGGCTAACGGTGGTACGACGCGCTGAGCCTAAGGTCGGCGGATTTAAGAGCAATGTTTGCTCGCTAAGTTTATATGACGATGGAAGTTTTTAAGTAGCTTCAAGTTAAGCCAACGTGGATCGAGGAGATTAAGAACAAACAGCTAGTGGATGAAGGCTTAATGCGAAGAGAATACAAGTTCGTAATGGTGGTGTAGAGGGTATAGTGTGACCGTGATGGTGTGCTATGTTTTCGTGGACGGCTTTGTATGCCAAAGGATATGGAGTTGAGGCGAAAATTCTCCAGATGCTCATAGAAATTTTACGCTTATGCATCCGGAGGAAGCAAGATGTATGGAGATCTACTAAATGCAGCCTTGTGGTCCTGGATTGAGGCGTGAGATAACTAATTGTAGGGAAGTGTTTGACGGTCAAGAAAGTTAAGGTCGAACACCGCCACCATCGTGACTACTTCAACCGCTAAGATCCCTCAATGGAAATGGAGAGATCACTATGGATTTCGCTGCTGGTTCACCCTTACGCCCAAAGAAGAAAGATGCGCTTGGGTGATCGAGAGACCGTCTCGACTAAATCACCACTTCATACCCGGAAAATGGACTACTCACCCGTGGTTAGCAAAGTTGTATGTGGCCGAGATAGTCGATTGCATGGTGTACCAGACGCTTATCTCTTGATAGGGACCCAAGGTTCACTTCGAGGTTTTGAAAGCTACATCAAGCGCTGGGTACGCTGTTGATTTCAAGACAATTTTCCATCCTCGCACGGACGGGCAATGAAGGGTCATACAGATCTTAGAAGATATGCCGAGGGTTGTGTCTTGGAATTCGAGGTAGTTGGGAGGAATTCTTACCTCTAATGAAGTTCGCCACAACAATAGCTACCAAGCTTAGTATTCAGATGGCACCGCATTTAAGTAATCAGATGGACGGAAATGTCGAACCCCGACGTGTTGGACTTGAGTTGAGTGAACGACAAGTGTTGGGCCCAGAATTGGTAGCAGAGATCAAGACAAAGTTAAAGTGATTCTTGCCTCGTCTCAAGGAAGCATCAGACAGGCGTAAGTCTTATGCCGATCTCAAACGCAAGGAAATGGAGTATGTCTGGGAGATAAGGTCTTCCAAGGTGTCGCTTGGAAGAAGGTACTAAGATTTGGGCTAAAAGGGAAGCTAAGCCCAAGATTCATTGGCCCATATACAAGGTCGAAGTTAATAGGACCGTAGCTTATCGCTTAGAGTTACCGCGTAATTAAGTCGATACATGACGCCTTTCACGATCAATGCCGAGACCAGATTCACGGATCCATCACATGTGGTGCCCGTGATGTAAATCGGGTTAACACGGACTTATCTTTTGAGGAAGAACCTGCTCAGATCTTGGATAGAGATATAAAGGTTCTAATGAGGAAGTCAGTTCTTAGTGAAAGTGCTGTATGGAATCATGGTGCCGAGGAAGCTACGTGGGAACCCGAGGATGATACTACAATAATACCTCATCTGTTTTAGTTATGTAATTTCGGACTAAATTTATTTTAAGGGTAGAATCAGAACATCCCAAAATGGGGTTATTTGGAATTTAATTATTTTTCTTATGTAAGAATCGCTATGTCATTATTTATGGAATAATAATGATCAATTTAAGGCTTTGTGTTGGCTCGATTTGGTAGGAAATTTTAGTTTTAACTTTAAGGTAGGGAGCCTTGGCAAGAGGGTGTTATAAGAATAAATGGGGATAATTTGGACATAAAATAAGCCTAGACTAAGTGGCAAAGTAAGCCCACTTAAGAGCTACATGACGCCACCAAGGAGCAAGGAGAGCTTGTGTTCGAGTCGCTAAGTCCCTCTTTGCACTTTATTTTGACTCAAGACATGGGGAAGAGTTTCTCCTCTCTTTAAACTCTTATTATTATTTATTTATTGATGATAAATAATAAGTTAAAAGAAGGATAATAGGGATTTTATTTTAAGGATAATAGGATATAACATGGATTATTAAGAGATTATTACTTATTATTCATTAAATCATATTAGTTTGAATGGGTGGCCTAGAGTGATTCAAGGAAGATTGATGAACCTTGAACTCTTTGTTAAGAGAAGGACGCAAGGACACTAGGGAGGGTGCCAATTCTTATATAAGCACCTAAAGTGATCACCTTATTTTCTTTTTCCAAGTTTGCTAGTCAATCTCTAAACCCTCTCATCATATATTCTCTTTTTCTTTTACATCCTCTCCAAAACCTAGGCCAAACCTCCTAGCATCTCCCATTGTCAATTCCTCCTCAATTCTTTTCTTCTTTATTTTCCTACTAGCCAAACATCTATTCTCTACCTATCTTTCTTCTTTCACCAAAAGTCCAAATTTTGAGTTAAACACCCCAGTCAATCTAACTTCTATCAAAGTGTCAAACCTTTTTTTAAGCTCTACTTGGTCGAATTGTGCATGAGAAGTAGGCATCTTTTTGTTGACGATCTCGTAAGGTAAGGATCTTAGGTCAATGCTTATATTATTGGTATCTCATTATGTCGACTTTGGTAAAGATAGGTATGGGTTTTAACTATTGATTAAGAATACTAATCCACCGTGAGGATCTTCTGGATTTGGAGATAAGCAAGTAAGTGCTACTAACGTTAGTCACCAATCTTCTGTAAGGAGTTACATATAGATTGGTGTTCATTTAAAAGGGTTATGATTATTTATATTAACCGATTGTAGTTTGTGAATCGATTCGTGATTTGGACACCGAGGCTAGTATTCAAAGAGACTAGGTAAGGATTCGCACAAAAGGTTACCCTTTAAATAATTTGGTTTGGCCGAATGGCCATATTACTAACCTTGATAGTTGGCCAATATAGGGGCAAGGACTTAGAGGGTGGCCGATTGATTATCTTCGTGGTTTAAGACTATCGTGGTAACAGGTGTGTACATACACACTATATAATATATTAAATATGCCTAACTTTGTGAATGCTCATTTTTATGAATGTAGCATTGGAATGAATACCAAATCAGATAAGTGGTGATTCGTAAGTACCGTTAACGTGATTTATTATTATTAATGTTTTTGGTAAGCATGATGTGTTGACACATGAAATTTAAGAATGTGATGGCATGAAATATATGTATGTTTATCTGCTAGGGATTGATGAGTGGAGGGGCAGGATATTGTGCCGACGGGCACCAAAGAGTTTTGGTAACACACCGTGACTAAATGTCACCAGAGGTTTGGTACCTCAGAGGTTTGGTACCTCAATAGCGATTTTCATGGAAAATTTTTCAATCTTATGAATTACATGGGCTTTGTAAATGTTATATGAAAAATTCAGTTTTAGGCTTGGAATAAGGATTAAATTTCATAAATTTCATTTTTGAGCCTAGGAATGAAATTTGAATTAATTAAAAGTATAAGGGCAAAATGGTACTTTTTCCTAAGATGTAAGTTGGATTGAAACACTAAACTCCGCCTCGGGTGCGTAGCTTGTTCACCCCACCAAGAGGGCTCTCACCATAAGCCAAACATAATGACTAAAACCCAAAGGAATTAGCCTTGATTTTCTAAAAAATGATGAAACAACAACACTTGGTTTTAAAACTTTTCAAATCACCCCTACAAAAGTAAGAACAACTCTTTACAACGCTTTCTCTAAAAGTTCTATTTGTGGAAAATTACGAAAATGCCCTCATGGTAAAATTACTAAAATACCTTGGTCCATAAAATATCAAATCAATGATTTTGTCCAAAATTTTAACTATTCTATAATTATTCAACAACTTAGCCTTGGACATCATCAAGAAAATATTTGGTTTTGGAAAAATTACGAAAACGCCTCAACTTATAAAATTACTAAAATGCCCTCGAGTACAAAATTTTTGCAACATCACCGCTTTAAGAAAGAAAATTTCAAAGGGACCTCTCGAGTTTTACAATGGTTAAAACATCCTTGATTTAATTGAATATGAAATGTGTTAAATTGATGTCAAATTCATTTATATAGATTTGAAACGATCAAATAGTATGAGGCGGAGTTTTTAAGATCGAGTAGGTATGCAAGAGGCATCGTGGCTAACGAACACGCTACCGTGGTCCGCTTGAGGACGGACCAGATGACTTGAGGTTACCGATTGCCCCCAGCAAGTTCGTGAGTTTTCATCTCGTGGAAAAGGCTAAAGTAGCCAGGGGATTAAGGAGGCGTGGAGGCGTAATTATAGTAGAAATAATCGTAAGAGAGGATTTGGGTCACCGATCCAAAGGGGAATGATCAAGAAGGCTAGTGCAGGGCCAAATCAGCAAAGAAGGCCCGTAGCTAATAATCGTGAGGCCGCCAAAGGCAATCGCCGGGAAGTCCCATTGGGAGGTTGCTCGACCCACGACAGAGGATGTTTTGAGGTGGGTCTTTAGAACATCGGTCGAGATTGTCCCTAAGCGAGCTCAAATCACCCAGGGCGTAACTGCACCAGATGTAAATGTGGGACCGCAGAGGGGTCGTGGTAATGGCAGAGGAAGCAATGGTCCCAACCGAGGTCGAGGAACTCAGGCGAGGTTCAGCAACACAGAGGCTAGGTACTGGCTTAGTCTATGCGCAAGGCGTCATGAGAGGGTGACGCACCGATGTCATATCCGACATTTCGATTTTGGTCTCCCTTATTATGCATTGATTGATGTGGGTTCATACATTCATACGAGCCGTAGTGTGGTAGAGACTTTGAACCTAGACTCGAGACCCGCTAGGAGATGACCGTAGTGAGTCCTTTAGGTCACTCAGTGGTAGACAAACTTTTTAGGACGCACTTCTAGAACTCCAAGGGGTCGATTCGGGTCGATCCGATGGAACTACCATTCGGAGTTCGATTTGATCCTTGAATGGATTACTGCTAATCAAAGCGATTGGATTGCGCCATTAAGCATGGTTCTTAAGACTACCGAGAATGATGAAGTGGTTATGATAGGTGATAGAAGGAATTACCTATCCAATGTGGTGTCCCTTGAAGGCGGAAAGATGGTTAAGAAGGGTTGTAAGGCGATTTGGTTCGAATCAGGCTTTGGAAGCTAAGGAGTCGCTTGTTGAAGGGTCCGAACGGTTGGGGAATTTGTTGATGTGTTCGTAAGAACTCCCGGTCCGCCTCCGGATCGGAAGTCGATTCAAGATAGACGCGTACATCTTAACGGTACTGTGTTCATAGCACTCACCAATGGCACCAAAGGAATTGGTGGAGTCAAGGCTCAAATTCGTGAGCTCTTGGATAAGGGATTTATTCGACCTAGTATATCTCCTGGGGAGCGCTGCTGTTGTTTGTCAAGAAGAAGGACTGTTCATGCGAATGTGCATCGACACCGCCGCTAAACAAGTTAACGATCAAAACAAGTACCCATTATCGCGGATCGATGACTTGTTTGACCATTGAAGGGGCGCTTGTTTTCAAAGATAGACCTTAGGTCGGGTTACCATCAACTTAAGGTGAAGGGGGCCATGTTCATAAGACGGTTTTTCGAACTCGGTATGGGCATTACGAGTTTCTAGTAATGCCATTCGGTTGACCAATGCACCCACGGGCGCTCATGGATCTAATGAACCGAAGTTTTCATCAAGATTTGGACCAATTTGTCGTAGTGTTCATAGACGACATATTGGTCTACTCAAAGACGGAGGAGGAGCACGACAAGCATTTACGGATAGTCCCACAAGTGTTGAGGAAAAAAGCTTGTATGCCAAATTCAGAAGTGCTAATTTTGGCTAAGGAAGTGGCTTTTAGGTCACGTGGTGTCACCAAGGGATTAGAGTGGATCCCGCAAGATTGAAGCGGTATTGGAGTGGAAACCGCCTAAGTCGATGGCGCAGATAACGGAGTTTTTGGGTTTAGGTGGTATTATCGGAGATTTGTGGAAGGGTTTTCTCTCGATCGCAGCTACCGCTGACTAAGTTGCTAAGGAAAGGTGTTCCATTTGTATGGACGGAGAAGCAAGAAGAAAGCTTTGATAAGCTAAGGAAAATTTTGACTAAGCTCCAGCTTTAGTGCAACCCGAGGTGGAAATTATTCACGCCTATTGTGATGCATCTCACACCGGCTTGGGGTGTGATGCGATAGATGGGAAGGTAGTAGCCTAAGGCTGCCTCGATTGTACCGAGACCGCATGAGGTTAACTATCCAACTCACGATCCGGAGTTAACCGCAATGCTTCGCTCAAAATTTGGAGACATTATCTTTATGGGGAGAAGTCGGTAATTTACACTTAACCATAAAAGTCTGAGGTATCTTCCGGCTACGTATGATCTCGAATTTGAGATGGCCGATGGATTGAGTCGTTAAAGGACTACGATCGCTCCATCGAGTATCATCCGCAAGGCTAACGGGTGGTCGACGGTTGAGCCAAGGTCGTGGCGGATTTAAGAGCAATGTTTGCTCGCTAAGTTTATATGACGATGGAAGCCTTTTGGCGAGCTTCAAGTTAAGCCAACGTGGATCGAGGAGATTAAGAACAAACAGCTAGTGGATGAAGGCTTAAATGCAAGAGAATACAAGTTCGTAATGGTGGTGTAGAGGGTATAGTGACCGTGATGGTGTGCTATGTTTTCGTGGACGGCCTTGTATGCCAAAGGATATGGAGTTGAGGCGAAAATTCTCCAGATGCTCATAGCGCCTTTACGCTATGCATCCGGAGGAAGCAAGATGTATGGAGATCTACTAAACAGCCTGTGGTCTTGATTGAGGCGTGAGATAACGGAATTGTAGGGAAGTGTTTGACGGTCAAGAAAGTTAAGGTCGAACACCGCTACCATCAGACTACTTCAACCTGCTAAGATCCTCAATGGAAATGGGAGAGGATCACTATGGATTTCGCTGCTGGTCACCCTTACGCCCAAAGAAGAAAGATGCGCTTGGGTGATCGAGACCGTCTCGACTAAATCACCACTTCATACCGGTGAAAATGGACTACCACCCGTGGTTAGCAAAGTTGTATGTGGTCGAGATAGTCGATTGCATGGTGTACCAGACGCTTATCTCTTGATAGGGACCCAAGGTTCACTTCGAGGTTTTGGAAAGTTACATCAAGCTTGGTACGCTGCTGGATTTCAAAGATGCCTTTCCATCCTCGACGGACGGGCAAATGTAGTGGTCATACAGATCTTAGAAGATATGCCGAGGGTTGTGTCTTGGAATTCGAGGTAGTTGGGAGGAATTTCACCTCTATTGAGTTCGCCCACAACAATAGCTACCAAGCTTAGTATTCGATGGCACCGCATTTAAGATCAGATGGACAGAAATGTCGAACCCCGACGTGTTGGACTTGAGTTGAGTGAACGACAAGTGTTGGGCCCAGAATTGGTAGCAGTAGATCAAGACAAAGTTAAAGTGATTCGTCTCGCTCAAGGAAGCATCGACAGGCGTAAGTCTTATGCCGATCTCAAACGCAAGGAAATGGAGTATGTCGGGAGATAAGGTCTTCCGGAAGGTGTCGCTTGGAAGAAGGTACTAAGATTTGGGCGAAAAGGGAAGCTAAGCCCAAGATTCATTGGCAAAGAGTTAGATTGAGGTAAAGATAAAGTATCGATTAGTAGATCTCCGTATACGAGCAACTGACGAGGTAAGTTCTCGTACCTAATTTGTGTATATTTATATGTTTGAATTAAATGTTGTGTATATGTGAATTGTATAAATGCTATGAAAAGATGAAATTGATCACATGTTCAATAATGCTTGAAAAGTAATAAGTCTCGTCTGAATAAATGAAATTCGATGGATACAGATTTCCTGTATTTGTTGTGGTCCTGCATATGTTGCGGACACACCATAACTCTTATGAGCATCCTGTTATAAGCCCTCTCGAGCTTCCCGTTACATGGTTCCTATGAGCAACCTGATCAGTATTGACCCTGCATGTGCTGCGGTCATACCACAGCTCTTTGTGAGCGTCCTGTTATATGATCAATATGGATCCTGCATATAATGCGGACATACCGCAGCTCTTTATGAGCTTCTTGTATGGCTCGCTTGAACTTCCTGTTATATAGCTATCTAGAGCTTCCTGATAATAACTCTTCGGAGTTACCTGTTAAGCTCAATGAGCTTCTTCTTTTAAACTCTTATGAGTTTCCTGTTATAGACCGGATAAGCTTCCTGTTACATGGCTCACATGAGCATCCTATTATATGGCTTAAGAGAGTGCTTCATGATTATGTATCCTAATGGGTACCCCTAAATATGAGTTGATAGACTACATTTTTGTACACTTCGAGTGTACTACATGTGTATCCATCGATATTTCAAATAAATTCAACGGGTAAATTTCTAACATGGTTAAACTGGACTTAAGATGATTTGTTATGAAAATGCATATGTTATATGGAAATATGATATGAAAAGCATATGTTTATGAAAGTTATTACATTATGAGCTCATCATTAATTCATGATGTTTAAATGTAATATCTGACTAACAAGTTTCTTGAGATTATATGTGTTTAGGAAAATTGTCAACTTTCTTTGGATAAATTTTGTATGCTTATCTTAAATATAAATGATTGGTAAGTTGATTTTCTATTATACGAACTTACTAAGCATAATATGCTTATTCTGTTTTATTTCCTTTGTTTTATAATACTCGGATTCTTGTAAAGTTTGGAAGCAGGTCGGAGTAAGATCACACTATCCTTCAGCTTATTTTGGTATAATTAGTAAAATTTCCCTTGCTATAATGGCATGTATAGGTTAAATTGACCAAATGATGTCATATTAATATTTGGTTGTAATTAGCCATTGGAATGGCTAGTGATGGTATGTTTTGATATATATGTGTATGAGACCATTTTATGTTGATATGTGTTGTGTGCTTGAATTGATATGCATATTAGGTATAAATATGCTTAAATGAACATTTGACCAATTTGGTAAGTCGGTCACTTGAAAATATGTGATGATATGTCATGCATAAAAATTGGTTTTGGCTTGATTTAAATGTTTTGAATTGTTTTGGGAATGTGTTAAAATGTTAATGTAGGTGCAAGGCAAATTTGGGTGAGAAATAAGGCTTGGAAATGGCTTTATTTTGTCCGTACGGGCAGAGACACATGCGTGTTTCTTAGCCGTATGTGACATATAGCCATGCAAACGGGCGTGTGGTTTGGCCATGTGTCCCCTGCATCTTAAAATTTGAGAAACAGAATGCTTCGAATTGCTCACACGGGCTGAGACACAAGCCTCTGTCTCAACCATGTGTGTCACACGGCCTAGCACATGGGCGCGTGACTTGGCCATGTGACCCCTACACCTACTTTTCAAAAATTAATTTTTTTCACATGGCCTGGCATACGTGTGTGTGGCTGTGTGACCCAAGTTAGAGAGTTACACGGGCATGGACATGGTCGTGTGCCTCACATGGAATGGCCACACGGCCTGAGACATGAGTGTTTCACTTGGTCGTGTGAGCCAAATGGCCTAACCACACGGGCGTGTGTACCCTGCACCCAAGAAAAATTATAAGATTTAACGAAAAATTTTTGAGTTCCCGATTTAGTCTCTACTTGTTTCTAAAGCATAAGTTGGGTCTCGAGGGCCCATTCAAGGGACATTATGATTAAATATGAATTGTTTATGATATGAATCATAATTGACATGAATTCAAGTTGTTTTGTAAACTCGGTAATGCTCTTTAACCCTATTACGATGATGGATATGGATTACGGGTGTTACATTTATTGGTACCAGAGCTACGATTTAGCCGATTCTCGGACTAACTTAACAAGTACAAGTTTAGCTATACATGCCATTATATATTTTATGATAGTGTGATATCTCATGACCATTTTAAACATGTTTTTCATATAATAATGTCATCCAACCGAGCTGAATCTGAGTAAGCTGGGAGTAATGCTCAAGCTTCATTTTAAAGAGCCGTATTAAGTAGTAGAAGGCTCGTATTTGAGGGCCAAGCTGAGGAGGCTAAAGAATCCTTCTTTCAAATGATGAATGAATGGTTCACTGAATATGTAACAAACCGAATCTGACCCTAATCGGAACGGTGGTTTTGGGACCACGAATCCGAGCCTGAGAAATATATAAATATTATATTTAGTGTTTATTATATATGAATTTATGTGTGTGAAAGTTTCATAGAAAAATTTTATCGTTTAAGTATTGAATTTGATAAAAAGGACTTAATCGCGTAAAAAGTAAAAGTGGCCAACTAAAGTGTAATGTGTTAAATTGAGCATGGCTTTTTAATATGAGGTATTAAAAGGGCAAATAGCCCATTTTTAGGTTAATGGCCGGCCATCATAATGCATGTAATAGTGTTTGAATTTTATAATATATGTTATTACATTATATGTTAAAATAAACTAATTAATATATGTTAATAAAACAAAAAAAAAATAAGAAGCCATGCATTATTTATCTCTTTGGTAAAAACACAAAAGAAAAAAGGGAGAAGCTTGGCACTTTTGGCTTCAAGTTTTGCTTGATTTAGGTATGTAAATTTGTTCGGTTTTAATAATTTTTACATTTTGAGATCGTTGCTTGAACCGTGAATCACCCATGTTGTAATTTTTGAATCTAAGCATGCTTGATGTTCGCTATTGCTAGGTTTATATGGTTTTGATGTTAGATGATGTTAGATAAAAGATAAGTTAAAATTAGTATATTATGTATTGGAAGTTTTGAAGAAATTTTGTTTTAGGGCTAAATTGTAAAAATAAAAATTTAAGAGGGCTTAAATGCAAAATAAATGAAAGAAATGGACTTATATGGTCCTTATACATATTCGCCCTTGAGTGTTATATTGAAATAATGTATATTTTGTGTTTTGTGCAATTAGGACTAGATTGTAAAAATTTGAAATAGTAGGGTAAAATAGTAATTTGCCCATTTTGTGCTTAGGACTAATTTGAGATGAAATGTGCTTGAATGAGCTAAATTTTAATGTGTTTTAGATCAAGAGCAAAGAAAAATGGATTTAGATCGGGGAAAAGACGAAGGTTCTCGAATAAGCCAGAACTGCACTGGTCTATCGACAATCGAGGTAAGTCCTTAAGCAAGTATATGTTACATAATCATCTATGAATGTATTAAATGATAATATTCGATAATTTTGAGAATAGAATCTTGTGTTAGCCAAATGTAAAAGTATTAGAATGGATTGGCTGAAATTTTATTCAATTTGATATGAATAAGTGTTTTTGGATTGCTATATGATAAAATATATGAATTATAAGTGGTGGAGAATTTAGCACAATGAAATGTGAAATGAAAGATTAACTATATTTGTTTCTGTGCTAAATGCCTAGCGTGCCTCGTGTGATTGATTTGTTTGGGCTAAATGCCTCAGCGTGCTTTATGCCTATGATCTATTTCGGCTTTAATGCCTTTAGCTATTTGGGCTTTAATAGGTGATTTATTTCGTGCTTTGATGCCTAGCGAGCTTCGTGCGGTGTTTAAATCTAGGACCTTTGGTCTAGCAAGTTTTATACCGATGATTGTCAATACGAGCTTATGCTTATGGATGAAATGATCTAGTTAAAGGCTCGTAAGCAAGTAAGGTATGTTATGTTTAAGGTTACTTGAGTTGAGTTAATACTATGAGAACAAAGTGTTATGTACAATTGAAATTACGATGGATGTACATGAGTATTAAATGATTTGATTTGAGCTTGATTGTACTATTATGGAAATGAAATACAATTGCTTAGGTTTGTGAACTATTAGTATTTCTACCATAGAAATCTATATGTTTAAATGTGTATGTGCAATGTCATAGGTTGAATGATTATAATGTTTAAGTATTTATATGCTATATTATCAAGAGCTTAGGACTTACTAAGTTAGCAAACTTATTTGTGTGAAATGTTCTCCTCTATTTTATAGATTTGATTCAGGTTACAAGCTCAACGAGATAGTTAAGAAAGTCGACCACACTATCAATCTAATTTGGTACTCTTTCGTTTTGGTTTTGGATAGAGGCATGTATAAGAAAGACTTTGACTTTATTTTGATGAAAACTTTTGTTCATGTATATAATGGCCATGCGAATATGGCTATCTCTTTTGTTAAACTTTACCTATGAGTTGGGTATAACGGCATGTCCAGATTGTTAATGTTTAAGTCTAATAGTTATGTTCGATAATAATCTGGGTATGTTAATGCTATTATTTTGCATGGTTGTGAAGGTTTTAGTTAGTATATGTATTCGCCATGGTATATGTATATAATAGGTATGGTTTGATTTTGTGGTTCATGGCATTTTGAGTCTAAATAATGTTTTGATAGTGCATATTCGATTAAATTATATATAGATATATTCAAGTTGCATAATATTTCATTTTATCTATATGTACAATGATTGATGTATATGCATTTATATATATATATATATATATACGCATATGCATGTTTTTACAATGGTGAATTACTAGCATATTTAATATTATGGATTCGATGTAATATGGTAAGTAATAAGGTATTACATGACACATGTGTGTATAATTTGTATGCGAAAATGATATATGTTAAATAGGAAATTGCAGCCATTACATGTATATGGAATGCATCGAAAATTTCGTTTGATCAAAGTGTAAATAATCATTTAGTTTTATTTGGTGTTTAAGTGATCAGAGAGTGAATAGAGTTTTGATACATGATTTAGTAACGTGGTAAAGTTATGCATAATGTATATATATATTAGGCCATATTGAACATAGGATATGTTCGGCCATAGTGTTTTATTAATAAGGTTGCATGTGCATTTGGTCAATGAGTAGGTATGTTTTGGCTGACTATATATTTATGTTGTGCGAGTACTTATATATACATACATATTTGTTTGTTTTTGGATAGTTGCTTGTAGATGAGTAAAACGTGGTTATAAAAGTAATTTTTATGGTATTACATTTGTTAGCCAAATTGAATATGGAACATATGGATAAGAGTACGCATGTACTTGAATAGTTAATTCAACAAAAGAAAAAGTTATATACATATATATATACATGCATTTATGGATATGTTCTATGTGATTATGTGATTGTATGAAAGCTGTATTTTTTTAAAAAATGCCTCGTAACCCTAATTCGACGACGGATATGGGTTAGGGGTGTTACAGAATACTTGAGAACAAATCCCGCTGTATGACAACCTCCCCCTCTTACTCCTCAATTGGTTCCGAAAATGCCACAAGGTACTGAATCTGTTAGAACTGGTAAGCTTCCAGTAGATAAAATTCGAAAATATGGGGAAGAAGAATTTAGGGCTACTGCTGAAGATGATTTGAAAAGGGCTGACTTTTGGCTACAAAATACCATCAAGGTTCTGGATGAATTATCTTGCACGCCTGACGAATGTTTGAAATTTGTTGTATCTTTGATAAAAGATTCGGCTTATCAGTAGTGGAATACTCTGGTTTTTGTTGAACCGATGGAGAATGTTACAAGGGAATTTTTCCAAATGAAATTAAAAAAAGAAGTATATTAGCCAGAGATTCCTGGATCAGAAACGGAAGGAATTTTTAGAGCTCAAATAGGGGAATATGACTATATCTAAATACGAGTGGGAATTTTTCAAATTAAGTACATATGCCTGAGAGTGTATCCCGACTGAAGTTGCCATGTGTAAATGGTTTGAAGAGGGATTAAATAAAGACGTTAAGCTATTAGTTAGGATTCTTGAATGAAAAGAATTTGTCGTACTAGTTGATCAGGCACATAAAGACAAAGAATTAAGTAAAGAAAAGAGAAAGGAAGAGATGGAAGCTCGAACCTTGAGTAAAAGATATATGGGAAAGTCACAATCATCAGCTTCAAAGAAATAAAAGAAATATCATGATCGTTCTACCACATCTGTGGAGTATTCTGGGAAAGATCGAAGCTCTCAATGCCCTAATCCAAGATCTCCGGCCCTATCAGTAGCAAGTGTTGGAAGTGTCAGGAATCCCAAACCTAAATCTAAGCATTGTAATAATATTCATTTTGGTGAGTGCCACATGAGAAGCGGAGCCTATTTTAGATGTGGGTCTCTTGACCACTATCACAAGAACTGCCCAAAAAGGATTGAAAAAGATACTGTTCAGACTTCAAGGTCGAGCAACCTCGGCTCGAGAGGTAGAACACCTCGTAACCTCGATAATATGAGTGAAAATTGAGGTACAAGAAAAGATTCAACTGCCAAATCTAAATCACAAGTACCAGCAAGAGCATATGCTATTTGCGCAAGAGAGGATGCCTCTGCACCAGATGTCATTATTGGTACTTTTTCTCTTCTTGATACTAATATTACTACTTTGATTGATCATGATTCAGCACATTCATACATTTGCACGAATTTAGCATTTATTAAAAATTTATCTGTTGAATCCACTGAATTTGTGGTCAAAGTATCAAACCCCCTAGGCCAGTATGTGATGGTGGACAAAATTTGCAACAAATGTCCACTAATGATACAGGGTTTCTATTTTTCGACTGATTTGATGTTATTACCATTTGATGAATTTGATGTAATTCTGGGTATGGACTAGTTATCTCAGCATGATGTAGTGGTAAATTGTAAATAGAAATATATTGCATTAAAATGTCAGAATGGTAATTGTTCCGTGTTGAATCTGATAAACTGGATGGGTTGTCTAATTTGAACTTAACTATGTCAACACAAAAATATATCAAGAAAGGGTATGATGCTTATCTTGCATATGTGTTGGACACTAAAGTATCCGAATTGAAGATTACGTTAGTGCCAGTTGTTTGTGAGTTTCCTGTTGTGTTTCCGAAAGAATTACCAGGATTATCGCCAGCCAGAGAAGTGGAAATTTCTATACATCTTGTTCTGGGGACAACACCAATATCCATAGCACCTTACAGATTGGCCCCTACAGAGTTAAAAGAATTGAAAGCATAATTGCAAGAATTAACTGACAGAGGCTTTGCTCGACCTAGCTTCTCACCTTGGGGTGCACCGATTGTGTTTGTTAAAAAGAAAGATGGGTTGTTGAGATTATGTATTGATTATCGACAGCTCAATAAAGTCACAATAAAGAATAAGTATCTACTACCTCGTATTGATGACTTGTTTGATCAGTTGAAAGGTGCTACAGATTTTTGAAGATTGATCTTCGTTCTGGTTACTATCAGTTGTGAGTGAAAGACTCAGATGTATTGAAAATAGCGTTCAGAACCAGGTATGGACACTATGAATTTCTGGTGATGCCATTTGGTTTGACTAATGCACTTGTAGTATTTAACATCCTAGAATTAGGGGTTCTACGATTTATGTTTTTCTAGGTGTTTGGCTCATTTAGCTTGTTATTTTGGTGTGTTTGGGGTCCCTGGGAGGCTCAGATTCAAACCAGGGCCTTGGTAAAAAAATTTTTTAGGGCACTTTAGGGGGAGAGCTAGGGGGAGCAGGCTTTAAGGATATTTAGTTGTGTTTGATGTCACAAAAGGAGTTAGTGGCAAGGTGGTGTGGCGTCACTTGTAGGAGTAAAAGGGAAGGAGTGTGAATCCCACAGGTTTCAATTTTGGAGTAATTATTTTGTGCCAAGATGGGGAAGAAGTGGTGTTCGGCTTTGACTCTGAGGGGTGGTTGTTGAATGAGTCAACCAGTTTGAAATGATTGGAGGAGAGGTCTTGGAGGAGTTTGAATGGGTCAACCGATTCAAATGGTGGATGGAGAGGACTTAGTGGAGCAAATCAAGGAGCAAATCATGGGTGTGGGAGTGACATGATAATTGGTCGAATGAGGAGTGTGTGGGGGTGGATTTTTGGCTAGAGGTTGGTATGGTGTGGGAAAATCAGCATTTGGGGGAATAGGGAGCATAATTGAGGCCTTGGGGTTATTTGTGCTGAAAATTCTTTAGGTGCATTGGAGTTTTTTTTGCATTTTCGATACTTACTTTGCTTATTACCAAAATTATTCTTTGTTCTCTTCTACATAGTTCTGTCGAACTCACCACATATTTCTTTTCCCTTTTCACATATTATTTCTACTCCAACAGCATAGTAGCCGAACCTCTCCTTCATCTTCTACTACTTGTTTTCTCCACCATAACCGAAACTTTCTTCCCTTACTTTTCTACCTTCTTCATTAAACCGAAACCCCTACTCTTTTTCTTCGTTCTTGGTTAGTTTCTCCTTGCCGAATCACTTTTCTTCTGCACTTCTTATGTTTCTTCTTTTCTTTTGCACCTCTATTTCTTTCTCACCTAGTCGAACCTTGCAACTTCTCCTCTTTTTCTCTCCATTTGTTCCTTCCATTTGGGTGCTAGCCGAACCTGGGTTACTCATTTTCTTATTTTTTCTATTCATCTCTCTCTTGTTTTACTCTTGAGCCAAAACCCTTTTTGTACCAAACTAAACTCGTATTTTACATTTTTTGTTCATTAAACGAACTTCAAGAAGTAAAGTGTTAGTTATCTGCCGGGGGTCCCTCTTCAATCGATTTTTGGTTGTGCAAGGTAATGGAGATTCCTTCTTTACTTTCTGTACCTTTCGGTCTTATGGGGTCATAGCCAAAGAGGCTATTTATTCCTTAATGCTAGTTCACGGCTAACCTCTTCTGTTATTCGCTCGTCTTGGCATGTTCACAACATATTGAAACCTATATCCAAATCAGTCCGTGTTCGATTTTCTTTGATCAAGCCAGTCTAAGGAGGGGAGTGGACCCGTAGTCTTTGCTACTAAGTTTAAAAGGGTGTTGTGTCAGCGGTTCGAGACTTTTTATCTAATTGTGATAGAGAGTCGATGCCTACTTGGGGTAGGCAAATCGTGGTTATTCCCGCTAGTGAGAGCGTCGACGATCTAGAGTGTTTAATTCTATGCGTAATCAGGTCTGTAGTGCTTACACCTTCCTTTATTATTTTGTGTTAATGACTTTGTTGGCTAGAAGCTGAAAAGACAGTATAGACAATTGAGATACCCTTGTGGGTAAGGTTAGAGACACCAAGTAAGTACATTTATGATTCCGTCTTTCGAATAACATAACCTGAACATATATATGATTTGATTATCTGTTGTACATTGGAAATATGATTGCATTCATTACAATATGATAATATGTTGCATGGGCTTTGAGATATGATTGAAAGGGGAAGTGTAATCCAGTGACTCTGTCATAGTGGTTTGGTACCACAGTGGTTTGGTACCACATATACATATATCAATGACTATGTCACATTACTTTAGTGGTTTGGTACCACATATATATACATCAGTGACTCTGTCACAATGGTTTGGTACCATAGTGGTTTGGTACCACCGTGGCTTGATGCCACAGGTGTTTGGCTGGTTCAGGTGATGTAAAGAATGGAATACTAGGTTGGGCTGGGTTGCATTGCATATACTTTTTAATATGCCATATTGTGAGGGCTAAAGCTCAATGTGCCTCTATGGGCTTAAGGCTAGATAGCGTTCGTTTGGGGAATTACACACTGAGTCTTGGTGACTTACCCCTCTACTTAATGTTGCAGGTAACCCCTAGTTGCGGATTTGGAGCCAAGGTGGACTTTGAGGTGGCCATGCATTATTTCTTCCGTAAATTTCATTTCCTTCTTTTAAACTTATTTTTAATTTGGGATTTTGTTATGTAATAAGGTCTCTATAATTTTAATTTGGGTTTTTATTTTAATGCAATTATTCTTATATTATGAAATGTTAAACACAGAGTTTTTCCTAAAAATATAATAAACATTTTCCAAAATATTAACAAGCGAATAACTAGCAAAATAATAATGAAACTCGAAATTTTTCTAAAACTATACCAACTATTTTTTTTTATGTCACGTTTATGAAATCCCCTAATTTCGACTTTCATATCACAAAACCCGTATTCTACTATTAGTTCTTTTAAATAAAAGTTGGTAAGGTAACCCTTAAAACTAAATTTTAATGATGGCAACACAAAACGAAAAGTTTTTTAAATTGCGATGTTTTCACTAAAATTTCAAAACTATTTTTTTATGTGACATACCAGATTTGGTCGTAATGTTTAGGCCGACTTTGGGGTATTACAATTATGGTATCAAAGCCCGGTTAGAAAACTCGACTGTGGAACAGGTTCAAAAATGTTTTCCAAAATTGTGTTGAAATATGGTTTAGGAAAATATATGTTTTCTAGAAGTATGGCACCTGAGTCTCCGGCACCAAATTCGCACAGTAAGTCTTCTGACTATTCGTTGATTTGTATGCAAAAAATTATATTATGTTGTGATTGATGGTTTTAAGAGATTCACTTCTAGAGATTGAGACCTTTAGGTATAGGTTTGCAAAAAACTACTTCTAATTCTATCTTCATAAGCTATTCGTTAACAAACAGTGGAAGATATACTAATTCATAAAATTTGTAATTAGATTAAGTCGATCCTGTAATCATGAGCGCTAGAGGACGTGGACGTGGTATACGCAGCCGTGGTAGAGGCCGGGGCGTTGAGGCTGGACCCTCGGAATCAGGACATGGGTCGGAAGGCGAAGTGCCAGTGTCACTAGTAGCAGAAGCAAGGTCTCAGGATCGATCTTGAGGGGACGATGCTTTGTCCCAAGCTATGCTGCATGTTTTGGAGCGGGTTGCTGGAACAAGTACGGGATCGGTAGCTCGAAAATCTATTCTTGAGCGACTTCGAGCAAATGAGGCCAAGATATTTAGAGGTATTTCTGGTGTGGTTGCTACCCTAGCGGAGTATTGGCTGGAAACAGTCGAGCAGATTATGGATGATTTGGACTGCACGACAGAGGAGAAGTTGAAAGGAGTAGTATCCCTCCTTCGAGATGAAGCATACCAGTGGTGGCTCACGGTAAGGAATGATACACCAGCGGACCATATTACCTGGTACTTCTTTAAGACAACGTTCTAGGGAAAGTATGTTGGGGCGAGTTATATGGACGCTAAGAGAAAGGCATTTTTAAACTTGGTCTAGAGGAATAAGTCGGTGGCTGAGTATGAGGCAAATTTTCTGCGTTTAAGTCACTATGCTTGGGGTATCGTTGCAACTGATTACGAACGTTGTGTACGATTCGAGGATGGTCTGAGACGAGCTGCAAGTACTGATAGCTCCACAGCGGGAAAGAGAGTTTTCCATTTTGGATGAAAAGGAAAAAATAGCCGAAGATGTGAAGCGGCCTGAGAGGCAAAATCGGGATAAGGATAGGGGTAGGAACAAGAGGAATTTTGGGTGGTCAGGATCTGTTGGGGGTTTTCAAAAGAGGCCTAGGTTTGATGGGCCGGTTCGAGTTGCGATGCCTGCTGCTGTTGGCCAGTCTTAACCGTGTGCTCGATGTGGGAAATTTTATTCTTGGGTGTGTTGGGCAAGAAATAGAGGATGCTTCAGGTGTGGATCTGTGGATCATCGGGTGAAGAATTGTCCACAGGAGCTAGACAGGGCGCGACCAGTAGGTTAGGGTTATGCACAGTATGGAAGAGGTGGGCAGCAGCCATCGAGAGGTCGTGGTCCAGCCAGAGGAGAAAATGGATTTGATCGAGGCATGGAGCACTGGGCAGAGGTGCTGGGAGTATAGATGCAAGACAGCCTGGATTGGTTTATGCAGCTAGATGTCGAGAGGATGGCGATACACTGGACGTCATAACCGGTACGTTCCTTATTTTTGGTGTGCCTTTTACAGCTTTGATAAATATTGGGTCTACACATTCATATATTGCTAGCATTATGTCTAGGACGTTGGGTATAGAATCTGAGATTGCTTCTAGAGAAATGACTGTGATTAGCCCTTTAGGACAATCTGTAGTGGTGAACAAACTATTTAGGAGTGTGCCTTTAGAAGTGCAAGGGGTTGTTTTCCCGGCTGACTTGATGGAATTATAGTTCGGTGAGTTTGACTTGATTTTAAGCATGGATTGGTTAGTTAGGTATTGAGCAAACTTAGATTGTGCTTCTAAGTGCATAATATTGAAGACTCCTGAGGATGAGGAGGTGCTGGTGATAGTTGAGAGAGGGAATTACCTGTCCAATGTGGTGTCTACACTAAAGGCTGAAAGGATGGTGCGAAAGGGATGCGAGGCGTTCCTAGCTTTCATCAGTGCTTTGGATATTAAGGAATTGTCTGTAAGGGATGTTAGAACGGTGGAAGAATTTTCGGACGTCTTTCTAGAAGAGCTTCTAGGGTTACCTCCAGATCGCGAGATGGAGTTCAACATTGATCTACTTACGAGAATAGCTCTGGTGTCCGTTGCCCTATATAGGATGGCACCGAAGGAGTTGGTAGAACTTAAAGCTCAGATTCAGGAATTGTTGGATCGTAGTTTTATTCGACCAAGTGTATCTCTATGGGGAGCACCGATGTTATTCGTTAAGAAAAAAGATGGGTCGATGCGGATGTGCATTGACTACAGGCAATTGAACAAGTTGAAGACTAAGAACAAGTACCCATTGCCAAGGATTGACAATCTATTCGATCAGCTGCGAGGCGCTTCAATTTTCTCAAACATAGACTTGAGGTCAGGGTATTATCAGCTTAAGGTCAAGGAGGTGGATATTCATAAGACTACTTTTTAAACTAGTTATGGTCACTACGAGTTCTTGGTGATATCATTCGGGTTGACGAATGCACCAGCTGCATTTATGGATATGATGAACCAGGTATTCCAACCCTACCTAGATTGGTTTGTAGTAGTGTTCATAGATGATATCTTGGTATATTCAAAGACTAAGGAGGAGCATGATTCGCATCTTCGAATAGTTCTACAAATTTTGAGGGAGAAGTAATTGTATGCCAAATTCAACAAGTGTGAATTTTGGTTGAGGGAAGTTACCTTTTTAGGGTATGTTGTGTCTGTCGAGAGGATTAGGGTTGATCCCCGAAAGATCAAAGCTGTTTTAGACTGGAAGCCGTCGAAGTCTGTAGCAGAAATTTAAAGTTTTTGGGTTTGGCTGGGCATTACAGAAGGTTCTTGGAAGGGTTTTGTTGATTGCTACACCGCTAACCAAGCTATTACGGAAAGGGATACCATTTGTATGGACTGATAAATAGTAGTAAAGCTTTAAGAAGTTGAAGAAGATTCTAACGGAGGCACCAGAGTTGATTCAGCCTAAAGTTGGAAAGGAGTTTGTCATCTATTGTGATGCGTCACACACAGGGTTAGGATGTGTGCTAATGCAAGAAGGGAAGGTAGTAGCGTATGCGTCTCGACAATTAAGACAACATGAGGTGAATTATCCCACGCATGATTTAGAGCTAGTTGCGGTAGTGTTCGCCATGAAGATTTGGAGACACTACTTGTATGGAGAAAAGTCAATTATCTACACGATCATAAGAGCATGAAATATCTCCTTACCCAGAAGAAGTTGAATTTATGGCAGTGAGGGTGGATTGAGTTATTGAAGGACTATGACTGATCGATTGAGTATCACCCGGGTAAAGCTAATGTAGTGGCAGATGCGTTGAGCCGTAAGATAATATCAGATTTGAGGGCAATATTTGCTCATCTCAGTTTGTATGAAGATGGAAGCTTATTAGCTGAACTACAAGTGAAGCCTTCATGGGTAGGTCAGATTAAGGAGAAACAGTTGTCAGATTAATTGTTAAGTTCTCGACTTTAGCAAGTGAAAGATGGTGACATAGAAGATTTTGGTCTAAATAGTGATGGAGTATTATGCTTTCGTAGGAAGGTTTGTATGCCAAAAGATTTCGAGTTGAGACAGATTATTCTGCGAGAGACGCATAGTAGCCTATACGCTATGTATCCTGTGGGAGTAAGATGTATCGAGATTTGCATGAGCAGTTTTGGTGGCCAAGTCTGAAGCAAGAAGTTACCGAGTTTGTGAATAAGTGTTTGACGTGTCAACATGTGAAGCAGAGTATCAGTTGCCTTCAGGGTTCCTACAGCTAGTGAAGATTCCACTTTGGAAGTGGGAAAAGATAACGATGGATTTTGTTAGTGGGGTACCTCTTACGCCTACTAGGAAAAATTTGGTGTGGGTGATTTTCGATCGGTTGACGATGTCCGCTCACTTCATACCGGTTTGTATAGACTACTCACTATAGAATTTAGCCAAGTTGTATGTAGCAAAGATTGTGAGGTTGCATGGGGTGCCAATGTCTATCATATCAGACAGAGACCCTAGGTTTACATCGCGATTCTAAAAGGCGTTACATAAAGTGTTGGGTACAAGACTAGACTTTAGCACGGCGTTTCATCCATAGACTGATGGTCAGTCGGAGAGGGTAATTTAGATTTTGGAAGACATGCTAAGGGGTTGTGTTATCGACTTCAGGGGTAGTTGGGAGGATTTTCTACCATTGGCAGAATTTGTGTATAACAATAGCTATCATTCCAGTATTCAGATGGCACCCAACGAAGCATTGTATGGTCATAGGTGTCGTACCCCTACCTGCTGGACAGAGTTAGGTGAGCGACAGTCGTTGGGTTCAAAATTGGTTTTAGAGATGGAGGAAAAGGTTAAGTTGATTCGGGCTAGGTTGAAGGAAGCTTCCTATAGGAAGAAATCATATACAGATCTGAAGCATAAAGAAATAGAGTTTTCGGTGGGTGATCGAGTTTTTCTGAAAGTTTCACCTTGGAAGAGAGTTTTAAGGTTTGGACGAAAGGGCAAGTTGAGCCCCAGGTTCATCAGGCCTTATCGAGTGTTAAAACGTGTGGGACCAGTAGCTTATCAGCTTGAGTTACCTCCAGAGTTGAGTCAGATACATGATGTATTCCATGTCTCAATGTTGAGGCACTATCGTTCGGATCCATCTCACATTGTGCCGGTGGAAGAAATTGAAGTGAGACCAGACTATCTTTTGATGAAGAACCAGTGCAGATCTTAGATCCAGATGTTAAGGTGTTGAGGAGGAAGTTGGTTTCGTTGGTCAAGGTGTTATGGTGTAATCACGATTCAGAAGAACCCACGTGGGAGCCGGAAGATGTGATGCGACAGCAATACCCTCACCTCTTTTGATCATGTAAATTTCGAGGCCAAAATTTCTTTAAGGAGGCAGAACTATAACATCCTAGAATTAGGGGTTTTGCGATTTATGATTTTCTGGGTGTTTGTGCTGGTTTAGCTTGTTATTTTGGTGTGTTTGGGGGTCCTAGGGAGGCTCGGGTTCGATCCAGGGCCTTGGTAAAATTTTTTTTTAGGGCACTTTAGGGGAGAGCTAAGGGAAGCAGGCTTTAAGGATATTTAGTTTTGTTTGATGTCACAAAAGGAGTTAGTGGCAAGGTGGTGTGGCGTCACTTGTAGGAGCAAAAGGGAAGGAGTGTGAATCCCACAGGTTGCAATTTTGGAGTAATTATTTTGTGCCAGGATGAGGAAGAAGTGGTGTTCAGCTTGAACTCTGAGGGGTGATTGTTGAATGAGTCAACCAGTTTGAAATGGACGGAGGAGAGGTCTTGGAAGAGTTTGAATGGGTCAACTGATTCAAATGGTGGATGGAGAGGACTTAGTGGAGCAAATCATGGGTGTGGGAATGAGGTGATAGTTGGCCGAATGACGAGTGTGTGGGGGTAGATTTTTGGCTAGAGGTTGGTATGGTGTGGGAAAATTGGCATTTGGGGGAATAGGGAGCATAATCGAGGCCTTGGGGTTATTTGTGCTAAAAATTCTTTAGGTGCATTGGAGTTTCTTTTGCATTTTCGGTACTTACTTTGCTCATTACCAAAATGATTTTTTGTTCTCTTCTACATAGTTGTGTCGAACTCACCACATATTTCTTTTCCCTTTTCGCATATTATTTCTACTCCAACAACATAGTAGCCGAACCTCTCCTTCATCTCCTACTACTTGTTTTCTCCACCATAACCGAAACTATCTTCCCTTACTTCTCTACCTTCTTCATTAAACCGAAACCCCTACTCTTTTTCTTCATTCTTGGTTAGTTTCTCCTTGCCGAATCACTTTTCTTCTGCACTTCTTCTATTTCTTCTTCTTTTCTTTTGTACCTCCATTTCTTTCTCACCTAGCCGAACCTTGCAACTTCTCTTCTTCTTCTCTCCATTTGTTCCTTCCATTTAGGTGCTAGCCGAACCTGGGTTACTCACTTTCTTATTTTTTTCTGTTCATCTCTCTCTTGTTTTACTCTTGAGCTGAAACCCTTTTTGTACCAAACTAAACTTGTATTTTACATCTTTTGTTCATTAGCTGAACTTTAAGAAGCAAAGTGTTAGTTATCTTCCGGAGGTCCCTCTTCAATCATTTTTTAGTTGTGCAAGGTAATGGAGATTGTTTCTTTACTTTTTGTATCTTTCGATTTTATGGGGTCATAGCCGAAGAGGCTATTTATTCCTTAATGCTAGTTCACATCTAACCTCTTTTATTCTTTGCTCGTCTTGGCATGCTTACAACGGATTGAAACCTATAGCCAAATCGGTCCATGTTCGATTCTTCTTTGATCAAGCCATTATAAGGAGGGGAGCGGACCCGTAGTCTCTACTCCTAAGTTTAATGGCGTGCTGCGTCAGCGGTTCGAGACTTTTCACCGGGTTTTGGTAGAGAGTTGACGCCTGCTTGGGGTAGGCAAATCGCGGTTATTCCCGCTAGTGAGAGTGTCGATGATCTAGAGTGTTTAGTTCTACGCGTAATCAGGTGTGTAGTGCTTACACCTTCCTTTATTGTTTTGCATTAATGACTGTGTTGGCTGGAAGCCAAAACGACTGTATAGACAGTTGAGATACCCTTGTGGGTAAGGTTGGAGACACCAGGAAAGTACCTTTATGATTCTGTCTTTCGAACAACATGGCCTGAACATATGTATGATTTGATTATCTATTGTACATTGAAAATATGATTGCATTCATCACAATATGATAATATGTTGCATGGGCTTCGGGATATGATTGAAAAGGGAAGTGTAATTCAATGACTCTGTCACAGTGGTTTGGTACCAGATATGCATATATTAGTGACTATGTCACATTACTTCAGTGGTTTGGTACCACATATATATACATCAGTGACTCTGTCACAGTGGTTTGGTACCACAGTGGCTTGGTGCCACAGGTGTTTGGCTGATTCAGGTGATGTAGAGGATGGAATACTAGGTTGGGCTGGGTTGCATTGCATGCACATTTTAATATGCCATATTGTGAGGGCTAAGACTCAATGTGCCTCTGTGGGCTTAAGGCCAGATAGCGTTCGTTAGGGGAATTACACACTGAGTCTTGGTGACTCACCCCTCTGCTTAATGTTGCAGGTAAACCCTAGTTGCGAATTTGAAGCCGAGGTGGACTTTGAAGTGGCCATGCATTATTTCTTCCGTAAATTTCGTTTCCTTCTTTTAAACTTATTTTTAATTTGAGATTTTGTTATGTAATAAGGCCTCCATAATTTTAATTTGGGTTTTTATTTTAATGCAATTATTATTATATTATGAAATGTTAAACACAGAGTTTTTCCTAAAAATATAATAAACATTTTCCAAAATATTAACAAGCGAATAACTAGCAAAATAATAATGAAACTCAAAATTTTTCTAAAACTATACCAACTGTTTTTTTATGTCACGTTTATGAAATCCCCTAATTTCGGCTTTTGTATCACAAAACCCGTATTCGACTATTAGTTCTTTTAAATAAAAGTTGGTAAGGTAGCCCTTAAAACTGAATTTTAATGATGGCAAAACAAAACGAAAAGTTTTCTAAATTGCGATGTTTTCACTAAAATTTCAAAACTATTTTCTTATGTGAAATACCAGATTCGTTCGTAACGTTTAGGCCTAGTTTGGGGTGTTACAAGTATTATGGATTTGATGAATATAATCTCTAGACCGTATCTGGATAGATTTATTATGGTGTTTATTGATGATATTCTGGTATACTCCCGAGATGAAAATGAACATGCTAATCATTTGAGAATTGTTCTGCAAATACTTTATAAGAAACAATTATATTCCAAATTTAGTAAATGTGAATTTTGGCTTCGGAAAGTTGGTTTTCTTGGGCATATAGTATCTGCTGAAGGCATCAGAGTGGACCCGAATAAAATTTCAGCAATTGTTAATTGGAAACCACCGAAAAATGTATTTGAAGTCAGAAGTTTTCTGGGATTAGCTGGTTATTATCGGAGATTTCTAAAAGGATTTTCAATGATAGCCTCTCCAATAACACGATTGTTACAGAAAGATGTAAAGTTTGATTGGACTGATAAATGTGAGTAGAGTATTGACAGATTGAAAACCTTGTTGACTAAAGCACCAGTGCTAGTTCATCCTGAATCGGGTAAAGAACTTGTGATTTATAGTGACGTGTCATTGAATGGTTTAGGTTGTGTCTTGATGCAAGAAGGTAAAGTAATAGCCTATGCTTCTAGACTGCTAAAACCACATGAAAAGAATTACCCGATACATGATTTAGAATTGGTAGCAAATGTGTTTACACTGAAAATTTGGTAGCACTATCTGTTTGGTGAAAGGTGTCATATATTCACTGATCACAAGAGTTTAAAGTACCTAATGTCTCAAATAGATAGTGCAAATAAGCTTGAATTATTGAAAGATTATGATTTGGTTATTAATTATCATCTAGGAAAAGCCAATGTGGTTGCAAATGCTTTGAGCAGAAAATCTCTATTTGCTTTGTGAGCAATGAATACCCAGTTATCTTTCTGATTATGGTTCAATCATGGCTGAGTTAAAAGCTAAATCAACATTTTTGCAACAGATCTGCAAGGCTTAGAAAAATAATGAAAATTACAAGCTAAACATGTATAATGTAAGTCAATTTTGATTTAGAATTTCAGATTGAATCTGGTGATTGTCTTATGCTCAGGGGCCGAGTAAGTGTACTGAAAAATTTTGAGCTAGTACAGAAAGATTATACACGAAGCTCATAGTGGTACTATGTCTATTCATCTGGGGAGTAACAAAATGTATAATTATTTGAAAAAGATGTACTGGTGGTCTGGAATGAAACGAGATATTTCTGAATTTGTATCTAAATGTTTGATATGTCAACAAGTTAAAGTTGAGCATCAGGTGCCTTCGGGATTATTGCAGCCGGTTACGATACCGGAGTGGAAATAAGAAGAGTTTCCATGGACTTTGTATTAGGATTACCCCTATCCCCGAAAAAGAAAGATGTTATTTGGGTAATAGTTGATCATTTAACGAAGTCTGCACACTTTATTCCAGTACGTATGGATTTCTCCCTGGACAGGCTAGCAGAGTTATATGTTTTAGAGATTGCCAGACTACATAGAGTGTCGATCTCCATTATTTCAAACATGGATCCTTGGTTTACATCTCGATTCAGGAATAAGTTGTAAGAAGCTTTGGGTACACAGTTACATTTCAATACCACATTCCATCCTCGGACTGATGGTCAGTCTGAGCGTGTGATTCAGATTTTAGAAGATATGCTTCGATGCTATGTACTAGAATTTGAAGGTAATTGGGAAAAGTATATTCCTTTAGTTGAATTTGTAACATCTTAAAGATAAGGGTCTGGCATTGTTGCGTTATTGCTTGTGTTGTGCTTGTTAAGCTTGTCATTTGGGTGAGATTAGGAGTCCTAGAGAGGCCCGGGTTCGAGCCCAAGTCCTGGTGAAAGTTTGGTTTTTGGGTACTTTAGTGGGGAGAGCTGTAGGAGGCAAGCCTTAAGAGAAATTGTTGGTGTTTTGTTAACACAAGGGAGCTTGTAAGGGAATGGTGTTGGCATCACTTGTGGAGCAAGGGGAGTGGGGTTCGAATTCCACAAACAGCATGTGAGGAGTTTTATTTTTGTGCTCAAGCAAGGGAGGTAGCTCGGTGGAGACCAAAATTTGTAGAAGAGAAGGAAGACTTAGTCAAATAATTTGAATGGGGGATGGAGAGTGAATGGGGGAGAAAATGTAGGAGAAAATCAGGGAAATGGATGGTGTGGAAGTGTTTGGCCAAAAATGGGATAGTTCATAGGGGTTTCGATCAAGTGGATGGTCATTTGTATAGGGGCATTCGATTTTTGTGAGGGTGGTGCCGAATTTTTACTGGTGTCGTTTGGAAAAAAGAGAGTAATTTTCATTTGTGTAAGTGTGACATTTTAGGTCATTTCTCTCTTCTTGGTAAACCTCTGTCGAATTCCCTTGTGTTTCCTTCTTTTCTCAACTCTTTTTCATTTTTTCTTTTTCTTTCTTCCTATAATTGAATTCCTCTTCCACTAATATTTAGGCTTATGCTCCTTAGTTGTTCCATTTCGTCTTTCACACCATAGTCAAATTTTGACTCTTTTGAGTTGCTGATTCTGCCGAATATTGCCCCCATTCAATTGTTCTTTAGTCAAAGGTAACGGTAGTTCTTCCTCTATCTTCTTTCTCTTTTCTCCCTGTGTTTCATATAGCCAAATTTGCTATTTCTTTTTCTTCTAGTCTCAACTAACTCTTTCTTTTCTTTTCTCATCATCAAATGTTTTTTTTTAGTTTAATTGCATAGTCGAATCTATCTCTATTCGGCTTTTCGTTGATCAAGGTAAGGAGTTCTTTTCTCTTGATTCTTTTCTTCTTTTCTTTTTCTCTTTCTCTCTTCCCTCTGCTAAAACTGAATCTCCCACTCTTCTTGTCTAAGGCCGAACCTGAACACTTCTTCCACCTTGTGTATCACCTATTCTTTCCTTTGTGTGGAAGCCGAAACTCAGGGCAGTTGCTAAATCTGTGGCACGTTGGTAAGTTTGCATGGCTGAATAGGGGGTAGTGGTTGGTCGTTCTCCATTTTAGGTTCATTTAGAATGTAAGGCCATTTCCTTAATTATTCTTGAAACAACATCGTTAACTCGTGCTTTTCTTTAGGGACGCAATTTCGTAACCAGAAGGAGCAAACCGAACATTCAGGCATAGCAAGGAGTTGCTGTCATTTTTGGTAAGTATGGTGGGTTGTGTTATCGATTTCTATTTTAGGATTTTCGAGCAAGGAGACTAACCAATATTCTATTATGCCTTAGGTGCTTCGGAGAGTATCGCGGTTCATATTTTAAATCAGGTGTGTAATCTCACACTTATCTAAATATTTGCGTAAGATGTTTGTGAATCAAACAAATGCCGAAAAGCCAAAAAAGCTGGCAACCGCAACTACTCGAGCGCGTGAGTGCTTGTAGTGGCAAAACGAGATGCGAAACGTGATGTTAAGTCGTTGAGGGTGTCAAGAACACTCTCGCGATACTGAGGCTGAAATGGGCCTATTCGGGCCGAAACGAGCCAAATGGGCCCAATGGTCTATTCGGCCCATATGGGCAAAATTGATGGGAAGTTGTAAAGAAGTAAGTGCAGTTCCAAAATCTAGAAATCTGAGACTATAACATTGCGAAATGGGCCACACGAGCATGTAGGCCTGTTTGGGCCTAAAATGGATTTTAGGCCCAGTAGCTCTGTAGAGACCCAGAAAGGGTCTCATGACGCTCGAGGCGGCGGTAGGCCTTTAGAAAGGCCATTAGTTGGTAAAATTATAGAAATACCCTCGGTGGGTAAATTACTGAAATACCTTCGGTCGGTAAATTACTAAAATACCCACGGTGGGTAAATTACTAAAATACCCGCGGTGGGTAAGTTATTGAGATACCCTCGGTGGGTAAAATTTTTGTTATACCCTTAGGGGCAGATTTGGTATGATTGTGTATAACTTGATTAACTGCCATGATGATACATTTTGCATACACTGAATTATTATGCCATGACATGTTGCATTCGGATGGGTTGTAATGATGGAGGAAGTGATGTACTGGTGGCTATGCCACAATATACTGACTTCAATGGCTCAGCCACATATATTGATACTGGTAGCTTTGCTGCGTTTATAGTGGCAGCTCGACTGCATTCTTGGAGAGTAGGGTTGGGTCGGTTGACTTGGTCCCCACATGGAGTTTAGGGCTGGTACGGATGGAGTGTAGTGGATGGACTATTAGGCTGGGTTGCATTTTCTATTTGCATTACCATGATTTTAAGGTCGTAAGCCCAAATTGATATTGTATAGGGCTAGGCCCAGACTAAGACCATGACTATGATTAAAATCGGGGTTACACACTGAGTTCTCGTAACTCACCCCTCTGTTTTAACCTTGCAGGTAATCCCTAGTATTAGTGGATTTTGAACTGTAGAGGACTCTGTGGTGGCCATACATCAGGATTTATTATCGCGAACTTAGTAAATTTTCGTTTTGCTTTACTTTATTCTTATTTTTATTCTGGGATTAATATTTTTGTAATAAGGCCGTTGATTTATTTTCTTTAAGTTTTCTTTAAAACAACGATAACCGTTTTCAAAATATCGCATCTCTACAAATAAATAAACCTTATTTCTATTATAAACAGAGGTTTCAATAGTTATAACAAACAACATTTTTACAACAACACCATAAAGGCAAAACTGATTTTCACACACAACAAGCCAAAGTCTTAAAATAAAAATTATACGAAGTTTTTAATGAGAACACAGCTTTTAAACAACCCAACCATGTGACATGTTGGATCCAGCCATAACGTCTAGGCTAGGTTTGCGGTGTTACATTTTATGGTATCAGAGCCAAGTTACAAAACTCAACTATGGAATGGGTTCAAAAATGTTTCCAAAATTTATTTGAAATAAGGTTTAGAAAATATATGTTTTAGTAGATGTATGGCACCCGAGTCTCCGGCACCAAATCCGTAAGTTCTTTTACCCTATATCTGATGGTATGATGAAATAACTTTAGTAATAAACTACTAGAGTAGTGGTAGTATACTGAGACTGCTAGCTATAAGAGCTAGGACTGTAGAGACTGAGACATTAGGAAACTCGATCTACGAAAACAAGTCTTATATCTACTTTTCATAAAACATTTGTTAATAAACATTGAATTATATTGTAACAGCCCGATTTAAGGGCTAGTCAGAATAGTGATCTCGGGATCACTAATACGAGACCTGAGAAATTATTTTCTTGATATATTATGAGTTAGAACTTGATAGCATCTGAGCATTAAAATTTTGGTACTTTAATTTTAGCGATTTCATGTTTAACCGCGAAAAAGGACTAAATCGCATAACGTGAGAAAGTTCTATTCTTTTTGTTAAAAGTATCAAATGGACATGGAATATTAATGGGAGGTCTTTAAAAGTCAAATTAGCCTTTGGAAGAAGCTTGGCCGGCCATAGAAGAACATGGGAGACAAGATTCTTCAATTTTAGTCAAAGTTAGTAGTAGTAGGTGGAGTAATTTGACTTATATTAATAAAATAAGGAGAGAAAAGTTATCATCTTTTCTCCTATCATCTTCCACCAAAAATTAGTAGCAAATAAGGGGTAAAAACCTTCAAAAATTTTAGCAAGCTCTCATCTATTCAAGTAAGTGTTCTAGTGAACTTTTCTTGAAAATAATTATACTTTTGAGACCCCTAGAGCTTCAGCTTTCAAATGAGGGGACTATTGTGCAATGTTGTGAAAGGTTTAGATTTCTACCATGAGAGCTACCTTAGTTATTTGTTGCATTTTTATGGAAAAACTTCATTCTTGGTCATTAGATGAACAACTTTTGAAAAGGGTGTTAGCATGAGAACACCAAATAAGACCTTAATGAAAAGGTTATAAATTTTGTAGTTTGTATGTGAAATGTTGATATATGATGATAGCTTTAAGAGCATTAAATGTTTACCTAGGCTTGTTGGGGATAAAAAAGTGATTAGAAATAATTTTCGAGCCTAGGGGCAAAAAGGTCATTTTGCCAAAATCTAAGGGTAAAATGGTAATTTTGATTAAGCATGATTATTGAGATGCTTATGTTAATGTGGAAATTAAAATGAGCTAATTTTCTATTATAGAGTAATAGGAGATGAGAATCTGCCTTGATCGGGGAAAGGATAAAGTCATGGACTAAACCGAAGAATTAGCTCATTTTGAAAACGAGGTAAGTTGTATGTGATTTAATGTAATAATATTATTAGTATAATTGAAAATGCTTGATGTCATATTAATGTATGATACTTCAATAAATTGAGGAACTTGTGTGAATATTATGTTGAAGTCCTAACGGACTATAATGAATACGAAAAATGCTACCATCGATTATGAGGGTTAGTATAAGACCATGACTGGGACATGGCATCGATTGTATTATGAGGGTCAGTGTAAGACCATGTCCGGGACATGGCATTGACCGTATTATGAGGTTCAGTGTAAGACCATGTCTAGGACATGGCATTGGCCGTATTATGAGGGTTAGTGTAAGACCATGTCTGGGACATGGCATCGGCCATATTATGAGGGCCAGTGTAAGACCATATCTGGGACATGGCATTGACCGTATTATGAGGGTTAGTGTTAGACCATGTCTGGGACATGGCATCGGTCGTATTATGAGTGCCAGTGTAAGACCATGTTTGGAACATGGCATCGGCATTGAGACAAGGGTTGGTATAAGACCATATCTGGGATATGGCATTAGCACATAGAGGTAATTCCCTATAAGACCATGTCCGGGACATGGCATCGGTACCTAGAGGAGACTCTATGTAAGACCACCTAGATAATGTGGCATTGGCTTTATACTTATCGTAATGATTATAAACACATATCTTTGATTATTTCCAGTGTATGGTGGGATAAGCAAATGAATTTTAAAAGTAGAGGTGTGAATGAATACTAGTGCTAATGAATGAGTCACGAGAAATTGGCTCTATATGTGATACTATAAATGTTATATAAGGGCAATGGTAAGTAAGTATTGTCAAGAAGTCTTGACTTGTGTACGAGTAGCTAATGTCATGGATGAATTATTCATTTATGGGTATTATGATTGCTATTTATTTCCATACAACTTACTAAGCTTAATGCTTACCCTTTTTCGTTGCCCATCTTTCTTATAGTATTGCCAAGATAACTCGAGGATCATAGACGTAAATAGAAAAAAGAAAGTAAAATGGTTTTATTTGCTGATTTAAAATTTAAATGGTTTGGGAAAATTTTAATTTGGGAAAAAAAATTTTTGTTTAAAATGTTTGGGTTGGGAAAGGGGGTTTTTCAAAAAAGGTAGGGTGATTTAAAATTGAAATTTTTTGAAAAAACTTAATGGGTAAAGGAATTTAAATTTTAAATCAAAATAATTTGGGTTTTGGGGGGGTTTTAATTAGGTTTTGGAAAAAATTTAAAGGTGGTTTTTGGGCGTTGAAATTTTAAAATTTTAATTTTGGTTTAAAATTTAAATTTAAATTTAAAGAAATAAAAAAGATTTAAAACCCTTTTAATTTTAGGGTATTGTTTTGGATTAAAATTTGAAAATGTTTTTTGGAAATTTTTTTAACGGGAAAAGTTTTTTGAAACTTAAAAAAATTTGTGGAAAAGGGGTTTTTATTTTGGCAAAAAATTTGAATTTTAATTGGATTTTTTTTGGGTTTTGGGGAAGAAATTTTAAAAATTTGGAAAAGGATTGAAATTTAATTTTAAATTTTTATTTTTGGGTTTTTTTAAAATTTTTGGGGGGGTTTTTTTTAGGGGGTTTGGTTTAAATTTAATTAATTTTGCCTTTTTGGGGGTTTAATTTTTTTATAAAAATTTGGAAAGAAAAAGAAAGTTAATTTTTCCGAAAGGAATGGATTTTAAATTTAATTTTTGGAAGGGTAATTTCAAAGTTTCCCAATTTGTTTTTAAAAAAATTGAAAATTTTGGGGTTAAAAATTTTATTTTAAAAAAAGGGAAAATTTTTATTTTTTAGGGAAAATTTTGGGCAAAAATTTTGAAAGTTAAATCTAAAATAAGGGTTTTTTATAAAGTTTGGAAAAGTTTTAAAATTTATTTTTGGGTATTGGGTTTTGAATTTACAAATCCCATTTTTTTTTTTTTTATGAAATTTTTGTAAAGGGGAAGGGTTAAAAATTTTTGGGTTTTTTTCCCAAAAGGGCTGGGGGAAGGGTTTAAATTTTTGGGCGGGAGGGTTATACAAAAGGGAATTTTGGTGGGAGATTTTTAAAAATTAAAAAAAGAATTTTATTTTTTAAATGGGAAATTTGTTGGGGGAAAAAAGGGTGGTTGTGTTGGAAGTTTTGGGAAATAAGGTAAAGAAAAAAAAATTTTTATTTGAAATGGGTTTGGGTTGATTTGGGGCCAAAAAAAGGATTTGGAAAAAAGGAAATTTAGTGGGTTTTAAATTTTGGGGACCCGGAAATTTTTTTTTGTTTTTTTTAAAATTTTTGGCTTTTTCTTTTTCCTTTTTTTTAAAATTTTTGGTTAAATTCCTGTTTTTTATGGTCACCCATAGGTTTTGGGAACTTTTGGAAAAATTTTGGTTTGATTTGGGAAATTCCTTCCTTGGGGTAAGGGTTTTCCCATTTTTCCCTAAATTTTTTTTTTGGGGTTTTTGACTTTTTTTTACCAAATAATCTTTAAAAATAGAAAATTTTTTTTTATGAAATTAAAAATTCCCTTGCAAACTTGAATTTCCCCCTGGTTTCCTTTTTCCTTTTTCCCTTTTTTAAAAGAATTCCCATTTTTGGGTAAAAAGGGGGGAAATTTTATTTGGGTTAAAATTTTCTTTTGGGGAAGCTAAAAATTTTTGGGGGTTTGTTTTAAAATTTGGAAAAATTTTGGAATTTTTTAAAAAAGGTTTATGTTTGCTTTTTTGGGACGGGAAAAAAGGGGTTAATTTTTTTTGTTTTGGAAATTGTATTTAAAGTTTAAAAAATTTTAATCCGGAAAAGTGTTTCGAAAGGAAGATTTTTTGGGCCAAATTTTGGGGAAATTTTGGAGAAAAGGACAAAAGGGAAACATTAGTTTTCCTTCGGGAACGTAAATTAAAATTTGGGGGTTTTCCCAATTTTTTATTTTGGGTTTTTAAGGGTTAAGAGGGGTTCGAGTCTAAAGGGGGCCCTTTATGGAAGGTACCTGGTTGGGTTTTGAGGGTTTGTGAAATGCCAAATTAAAGGGGGGAAACCCAAAACCCCGGGGGAATTCCCAAAGGGGGGGAAAAATTTTAAGGGGAATTTTAAAATAATAATGGGGGGAAATTGGGAAGAAAAGGGGAAAAAATTGGGAAAGAGGGGGGGTTATTTTTAAAGGGAAATTTATAAAAATTTTTAAGGGGGTTTTTTGGCGGGTTTGGGGGAAAAAGGCCAAAGTTGGTTTTTTAAAATTTTTTTTGGGAAACAAAATTTTTTTTTTTGGGTTTTTTTCTTTTTTAAAAAAAATTTTTAGTTTAGTTGGTTTATTTCTTTTATGAAATTTGTGGGACTTTCCATTCCCTTTTTTGCGAATTTATGGGGTTTTTTTATTTTTCTTTTTCCTAAAAATACGAATTTGGGACCCTTTTTTCGGTTTTAATTTTTTTTTGGGTTTTTTTCCAAATTTGGAATCTTAGTTTGAAGGGGGTTTTTTTTTTTCTTTTTTTTTTAAAACGTTACAAAGGGGAAAGGATTTTTTGGTGTTTTTTTCTTTTTTAAGCCAAAGGGGGCAAAGGGGAAATTTTTTAAAAGGGGAGGTTGGGGCACAAAATTTTTTTGGGTTCCGATTTGCCTGTTTAATGGTTTCCCAAAATAATTTGGGATAAAGTTCCAAAATGGAATAGAAAGGGAAATTTTTTGTATTTTGGGAATTTTTTTAGGAAAATTTTTTTGGGGAAGGGTTTTTTAAGCCCTTTTTATTTGGTTGGTTTTAAAAGGGGTTTTTTTTTTTAAGGTTTTTAAAAAAGAAAAGATTTTATTTAAAAAATTTTTTTTCAATTTGGGTTTTTTAACTTTTTTTTCCCTCCCAAACAATTTTACCAATGGCCAAAGCCCAAATTTTAAATTTTTAAAAGTTTTAAAAAATTTTTTAAAAAAACCAATTGAAATTTCCCAAGGGTTTTTTTTTATTTTCCTATTTTTTTTTAAAAAAATTTTTTTGTTGAAAAAATTTTTTTTTTAAAAATTTTCAAAATTTTTTTTTTAAATTTTAAAATTCTTTTAAAATTTCTTTTTGGGGGAAAAGTTTTTTGTTTTTTTTTTTTCCCTTTTTTTTAAAAATTCATTTTTTTTATGGGAGAAAATTTTAAAATTAACTTTTTCCCTTTTGTAAAACTTTTAATTGATTGAAATTTTGGGTTAAAATTGGGGTTTTCTTTAAATATTAGGTTAATTTTGGGAAAAAAATTGTTTTTTTTAGAAAGATTTTGGGGGAAAAAGGGCAATTGGTTTAATTTTTGGAAAAATTTTTTATTTTGAATTTCCCAAAAGCAAATTTAAATTTTTAATGTTTAAGGAAAAGGGTTAATTTTTTCTTAAAAATAATATTAATGTTTTTTGGGCCCTTTAATTGTTGGAAACCATGCTTTAAAGTTTAAATAAGCCCGATCCTTTAAGGTTTTCAATGACAAATTTTCCCAAAAACCAATTTCCCTGCCCCTTTTAAATTTAAAAGTTTTAAAAAATTTAAAAATTTTAAATTTAAAAAATTTTTCAAATTAAAATTTGGGGGAATTATTTAAAAATTTTTAAAAAACCTTGGGGGCTTGAAAGGTAAAAATTGAAAAACCTTTTTGGGTTTGTAAATTTAAGTTAAATCTAAAACCCCCTTTTAAAATTTTTTTAAAATTTTTTCCTTGGGGGTTGGTTAATTTGAAATTGTTAAACATTGATCCAAAATAAATAAAATTAACGGTTTAAATGGGTTTTGGGAATTAAAATTTTAAAAAAAGTTAAAATTTATGAAATTTTTTTTTAAAAGCAATGTTTATTTAAAAAGGTTTTTTTTGGCCCTTTTTCTTGATTTTGGAGTTTAAAATGAAAATTTGTAAGGTTTTTCTAGAATTTTTGGCAAATTTTTCTTTCTTTATTTGAAATGTTTAAAATTAAATTAAATTTTGGTAATTTTTTTTTTTATAACCCCTTTTTTAAAAGATTTTTTCCTTATTTCCCTTTTAAACCTTTTTTTTTTTTTATTTAAAGTTTAAAATTTGGGAAATTTTTAAATTTTAATTTTCCTTTTCCCAAATTTAAATTTTTTTAAAAATTTTTGTAAAATTTCCATTTTATTTTTTAAAATTACAAATTTAAATGGTTTAAAAAATTTTTAAAAAATTTTAAAAAATTTTTAAAATGAAAGTTTTAAAAAAATTTTAAAGTTTTTAAGAAAATTTTCATTTTAATGAATATCAAAGTTAAAAATTTTTTCAATAAATTTCCAAAATTTTGAAATTTTTAAAAAAATTTAAGATAAAAATTTTTAAAAATTTTTTTTATTTTTTTTTAATGTTTTGGGAAATTTTAAAATTTTAAAAAATTTAAATTTGGTATAAAAAAAGGGTTTTGGGAAAAAAAATTGGGCTTTAATTTTTTTAAGATTTTGGGGTTAAAAGGGGAAAAAGGTTTGGCCAAAGGATGGTTTGGAAATTTTTTGTTAAATTTTTAAAAATTTAAATTTAAAAGGGTTTGATTATAAAAAAATAACTTTGATTATTTTCAATGTATGGTGGGAAAAGTAGATGAATTTTAAAAGTAGAGGTGTGAATGAATACAAGTGCTAATGAATGAGTCACGAGAAATTGGCTCTATATGTGTTACGGTAAATGTTATATAAGGGCAATGGTAAGTAAGTATTGTCAAGAAGTCTTGACTTGTGTACGAGTAGCTAATGTCATGGATGAATTATTCTTTTATGGGTACTATGATTGCTATTTATTTTCATGCAACTTTCTAATCTTAATGCTTACCACTGTTTCATTGCCCATCTTTCTTATAGTATTGCCAAGATAACTCGAGGATTGTAGACTCAAGGGTTTGAGAATCACACTATCAATGACACTTTGGTATAACATTTTTAGACCTTGTTTTGAATATGGCATGTATAGGACTTGGGTATTTTTTCAAGTTGTAATTGTTAGTTAAAGTGTTGGCTATAAGTAATTTAGTAAATGGTCTCTTGAGTAGGCAAATATTTGGCAAACTCTTTATTTTCAATGAAGATGAAATTAATGAAGTGTATGCCTCTTTTATTATTCTTTGTATGTGGCTAAGTGGTTGGCCAAATTTGTCTACGTATGTATGTTTATTGAGGTCTATGAAGCATGTAGTATTGCTTATGAAAAACTTATTGGATTGATCTTGATTTTAGGGTGGCAAATGGCTTGGTAAATAGCCTCTAAGTGCCCACACGGCTAGGCACACGAGCGTGTGTCTAGGCCGTGCACACCCTGCACCTTATTATTTTTAGTCAGTAACTCCCCACGGTTAGAAGACACAGGCGTGTCAAGACTGTGTGAATATAATCAGTAACTCCTGACTGACACGCAGGCGTGTCAAGACCATGTGTGTAACACCCCAAACTCGACCAATACACCACGACCGAATCTGGTTTGTTACGGGAATTTAGAATTTGAGAGGTTAGGTTTCCGGTTAAAATGTTGATGAAATCTCTTAGCATATCCTCTAAGATCTGAATAACCCTTTCCGACTGCTCGTCAGACTGCGGGTGAAATGCCATGCTGAAATCCAACCGTGTACCTAGAGCCTGATGCAACGCTACAACTAGAACCTTGGACCTCCTTCCTTCCTTGTGGCGTCATCCCCTTGTCTCTTATGTGGCGTCACTTTGCCACTACACCACACACTCTACTTATGTCACTTTTCTCCATATTTTATTCTTAAGGCCTACCTGCCAACTTCCAAAGTTTTTTTCACCTAAAACCAAAATTTCCCCAAAGCTAATATTTGATCCCGAGACTTCATAGAAGCCCCCTAACCTTTCAAAATCACTTATCTAAAAGGTCCAACTTGCACTTAAGCCGATCTCCTATTCTCCAAAAAATTTTAAACCCTACTACGCCTAAGGCCCATTGGGCTCAATCCTACTAGGCCCAATTTTAGGATGTTACAAATCTAACCTCCTTAAAGAAATTTTGTCCTCAAAATTTCCAACTACTAATAGTCACACATCTTAACCCACCACACTACGCTCTTGTTGCGCACTCTGATCTTAATAAAACTTTAAAACTCCTACACATACTCAAAAACACCTAGCCATTAAAACAGATGAATATTTCATACGCACCCAACTCTATGTCTGAACATCACATCCAAACCAAAAACGCAGAATAGATACCCGAAATACAACATATAATAAAGAAAAGTATCAGGAAACTTATAGTGTGGATTGGTGTCGGAGACTCGGGTGCCATGCCTTTCAAATCATTTATTTAAAACAACATCACTTAAGCCAATCTTTAAAACATTTTGGGCCTCTGGCCCACACTGAGCCTTTGAACTTAGCTCTGATACCACAATTGTAACACCCCAAACTCGGCCAATACACCACGCCGAATCTGGTTTGTTACGGAGAATTTAGAATTTGAGAGGTTAGGTTTCCGGTTAAAATGTTGATGAAATCTCTTAGCATATCCTCTAAGATCTGAATAACCCTTTTCGACTGCCCGTCAGACTGCGGGTGAAATACCGTGCTGAAATCCAACCGTGTACCCAGAGCCTGATGCAACGCTACAACTAGAACCTTGGACCTCCTTTCTTGTGGCGTCATCCCCTTGTCTCTTATGTGGCGTCACTTTGCCACTACACCACACACTCTACTTATGTCACTTTTCTCCATATTTTATTCTTAAGGCCTACCTGCCAACTTCCAAGGTTTTTTTCACCTAAAACCAAAATTTCCCCAAAGCTAATATTTGATCTCGGGACTTCATAGAAGCCCCCTAACCTTTCAAAATCACTTATCTAAAAGGTCCAACTTGCACTTAAGCCGATCTCCTATTCTCCAAAAAATTTTAAACCCTACTACGCCTAAGGCCCATTGGGCTCAATCCTACTAGGCCCAATTTCAGGATGTTACAGTGTGAGTATAGTCAGTAACTCCCCACGATTAGAAGACACGGGCATGTCAAGACCGTGTGAATATAGTCAGTAACTCCTCACAGTTAGAAGACATGGGTGTGTGAAAGGGTACACGGGCGTGTCCCAAGCCACATGGGCGTGTGACCCTTGCTTCTATGAAAGGTTTTCGATCAAGTTCTGAAAGTTTTTAAAGTTATGCCTAAGGCCTCGTAGGCCCATGAAGCGTATGATTAGACTAAGAAAGGGAAGTTTTTAAGTCAGAACAAAAATCTTTTTTTTCACATGTAAGTGTATGTTTAAGTGAGATCAAGCATGGTAATGTCTCGTATCCAGCCCTAGCATCGGTCTCGGGTATGGGGTGTTATATATATACTAATTCATAAAATTCCTAATCAGATTGATTCAATTCAACAACATGAGTACAAGGGGACGTGGACAAGGTAGACGCAGTCGTGGTAGAGGCTGAGATGTTAGGGCTAGATCCTCAGCATCATGGCAGATGCCTGAAATGGAAGCACCTACATCACTGGTAACCGAGATAGGGTATCATGATCGATCTGGAGGGGACGACACTCTGTCTCAAGCAATGCTGCGAGTTTTGGAATGGGTTGCTGGAGCAAGTACTGGGTCAACAACTCGTAGGTCTCTTTCTAAGTGACTCTGGTCAAACGGGGCTAAAGTTTTTAGGGGCATTTCTGGTATGGCCCCAAATGTAGCCAAATACTGGTTGAAGGAAATTGAACGGATTATGGATGACCTAGATTGGACTGCGAAACATAAACTGAAAGGGGAGGTGTCTCTGCTGAGAGATGAGTCATACCAGTGGTGGCTCACTGTGAGGGAAGGTACTCAAGCAGATCATATCACCTGGGATTTCTTTAAAATAACTTTCCAAGGGAAGTATGTTGGGGCTAGCTATGTGGACGCCCGGAGGAAGGAATTCCTTAATCTAGTTTAGGAAAACAAATCAGTAGCAGAATATGAGCGAAGTTCTTGTGCTTGAGCCGTTACGCGTGGGGTATTGTAACGACCAACTACGAGTGATGTGTGCTATTTGAGGATGGTCTACGGGATGATCTGCGGGTGCTGATAGCTCCGCAGCGGGAAAGAGATTTTGTTGTATTGGTGGAAAAGGCCAAGATTGATGAGGAGGTGAAATGCACTGAGCGTCAGAATCATGACAAGGATAGGGGTAGGAATAAGAGGGATTTTAGGCCTTCTAGTTCTTCTGATAGATTTCAAAAGAGGCCTAGATTTAATGAGCCGATTCGAATTGGAGCTTTGTTTGTTACTGGTCGACCGCAACCTTGTGCAGTGTGCGGATTATTGCATCAGGGTGAATGTTTGAAAAATATTGGGGCTTGCTTCAAGTGTTGGTCAAGAGACCACAAAATCAAGGACTGTACGCTAAAATCAGGTCTGGCGTCAGCTGCGAGACAAGGTTATGTTCAGCCAGAGAGATGTGGTCAGCAGCCACCGAGAGGACGTGGCCCAGTCAGAGGGGAAATGGGTTTGGATGAGGTCGTGAGAGCATCGGGCAGAGGTACTGGTAATGCAGATGCAAGGCAGCCAAGGTTGGTTTATGCGGCTCGACGTCGAGAGGATGGCGATGCACCGGACGTCATAACCGGTACGTTTCTTATATTTGATGTGCCATTTACCGCTTTGATTGATATTGGATCTACCCATTCATATGTTACATGTACTGTGTCTGGGACTCTGGGTATAGAATCTGAGATTACTGCTAGAGAAATGTCTGTGATTAGCCCTCTAGGACAATCTGCGGTAGTAAAAAGTTGTTTAGGAATGTGCCTCTAGAAGTTCAGGGAGTGGCATTTCTGGCAGATTTGATGGAACTGCCATTCGGTGAATTTGATCTTATTCTGGGCATGGACTGGTTAGTTAAACACCGTGCGAACTTGGATTGCGCAGCTAAGCGTATGGTATTAAAGACCACAAAGGATGAGGAAGTGATGGTAATAGGAGAAAGAAGGGATTATCTTTCCAATTTGATTTTAGCGTTGAGGGCTGAGAATTTGGTGTGTAAAGGTTGCAAGGCATTTCTAGCTTTTGTCAAAACATCTGATGCCAAGGAATTGTCTATTGGGGATGTTGAAACTGTGAAAGAGTTCTTGGACGTTTTTCCCGAAAAGCTTTTCGGGTTGCCTCTGGATCGTAAGGTCTAATTTGGCATTGAGCTATTACCAGGAACGGCTCCGGTGTCCATTGCCCCTTATAGAATGTCACCGAAGGAGCTAGTAGAACTGAAAGCTCAGATCTAAGAGTTGTTGGACCGTGGATTTATTCGACCAAGTGTATCTCCGTGGGGGAGTGCCGGTATTGTTCGTGAAGAAAAAGGATGGGTCAATGCGTATGTGCATTGACTATCGCCAATTGAACAAGTTAACTATTAAGAACAAATACCTGGTACCAAGGATTGACGATCTGCTTGATTAGCTACGAGGAGCTTCGGTCTTTTTGAAGATAGATTTAAGGTTAGGGTACCATCAGTTAAAGGTTAAGGAGGTAGATATCCATAAGACTGCATTCCGAACTCGTTATGGGCATTACGAATTTTTGGTAATGTCGTTCAGATTAATAAATGCACCCACCACTTTTATGGATGTAATGAACCGGGTTTTCCAACCCTATCTAGACCAGTTCATGGTGGTATTCATAGATGACATCTTGGTGTACTCAAGGACTGAGGAGGAGCATGATTAGCATCTTCGGATTATTCTGTAGATATTAAGAGAGAAGCAACTTTACGCCAAATTCAGTAAGTGCGAGTTTTGGCTGAAAGAGGTGACGTTTTGGGGGAATGTTGTGTCTGCCGAGGGGATTAGTGTTGATCCTCGTAAAATTAAAGCTGTATTGGACTGGAAGCCACCGAAGTCTATGTCAGAGATTCGAAGTTTTTTGGGTTTGGCTGGGTATTACAAAAGGTTTGTTGAGGGGTTTTCGTTGATTGCTGCACTCCTAACTAAATAGCTACGTAAGGGGGTACCTTTTGTATGGACTGATGAACAGCAAAAAAGTTTTGAAAAGTTGAAGAAGATTCTGATTGAGGCACCAGTGTTGATTCAGCCTGAGGCTGGGAAAGAATTTGTCATTTATTGTGATGCATCGCACACGGGTTTGGGTTGTGTGCTAATGCAAGAAGGGAAGGTGGTGGTGTATGCATTTCGTCAACTAAGGCCGCATGAAGTGAACTACCCTACTCATGACTTGGAGCTAGCTGCAATAGTGCTCGCTCTAAAGATATGGAGACACTACCTGTATGGAGAAAAGTCGATCATCTACACTTGTAACAGCCTGATTTAGACCTTAGTCGAAATAGTGGTTTTAGGACCACGAATCTGAGTCAGAAAAATATTTAAATATTATTTTCTATGCTTATTATGTATGAATTAGTGTGTGTGAAATTTTCATATTAAAATTTGATTGTTTTAATGCTTAATTTTGAAATAAGGGCTTGATCGTGTAAATTGAAAATTCGATGGTTAGATGAGATGGTGCTTAATTGTTGATGTTTTAATAAATTTAAGGCTTAAAGTAGCAATTTGGCCATAAAGGAAGGTTAGTGGCTGGTTGGTATGCATGAAATAGTGATCTAAATTGTTTATTATTTCTTTAGGTGAAAATGGTACATTATTTTAATATGTTAGTGGTTATAATAGAATAAAATAAACAAAATGATAGAGAAATGTGCATAGTGGCCAGCCATGATGTGCATGAAATAGTGAGTGGAATTTTTATTATATTTTATGTTAAAATATATTAGTTTAATATATGTTATAATAATATAATTGATAAAAGATGAAAGTGGTCATCTTTTCTCATGGTTCATAGCCGAAACTTAGAGAAAATAAAAGAGAGAAAGCTTTTGTGATGTTCGGTCCTTTGGAAGCTCAATAGGTAAGTGATTTGAGTTTGGTTTTTAATAATTTTTACGTTTTTGAGATCGTTGTTATGTGATTTAGCTAACCCATGCTTGAATTTTTGAATTGGTTGTGTATTTTGTGAATTGCTATTGAAGAGAGCTTGTTGCTTTTTTGGTTTGATGATGAAATATTGATTATAAGTGTTAGATTAACAAGTTTTGTTCTTGAATTATGATGAAATTGAGTAGTTAGGATTAAATGCAAAAATAAATTTTTGAGGGACTAAAATGTGAAATAAATGAATTGTATGAGCTTGTAATAGGATGATGAAGATTCGGCCCTAAAGAAGTGTGGCTAAATTTTGAGTACTTTGTGTTTTGTGAATTTTGGACTAAATAGCTAAAAATGTAAAATGTATGGGGTAGAAGTGCAAATTACTTATTCATGTGTTTTTGAGTGAATTTAATTGAATATTGATTAAATAAGTTTAATTTATATCAAATTAGATCAAGAAAAGAGAAAGTCGAATATGAATCGGGGAAATACAAAAATAGCCGAATAGTTGATTTTACGTTCGCCGATATCCGAGGTAAGTCTATAAGCAAATGGTTGTTCTTAATTTTAATTAAGTGTTAATTATTCATGCTGAATTGAAATGTTTATAATTATAGTTGCTATCGCCGAATGTGAGGGATGATTTTGATATGTTCAAGGAACTACTTGAGTAAGTTTAGATATATGAAAGATAGTATAAATTTTTTATGAAAGCTTATGACTTAGTATATGTGATTTATGTCTTTAAATCAATTATGTATTTGTGATGTTTCGGGCCTTGGGCCTAGCAAGCTTTGAGCTGGTGAACTTAAATCGGGCTTCGTGCCTAGCAGGCTTATTACTGGTGAATAAATATTAGACCTTAGGTCTAGTAGGCTTAGTCTTGGTGTGTGATTAGAGCATATGCCTAGGTGTTTATCTAGGTGATTTATTTTCAAGTCTATATCTATAAGACTTCATATGGATGTGGAAATTGAACAAGTAAGTTGATTTAATTAACCTTATATGTTCGGCCACAAAGGTATGTGTATATGTGATGATGAATTGAACTTGTATATAAGTGGTTATATGTAATATTGTATTAAATTGAATATATGAGTACATGTGATAATTTAATTAACTTTGGATGTTCTTATATATAAGATAATGCATTAAACTAGTATATTCACCATATGTGATGGAATAATGAATCATGTGTATTTGGTCTAATAAGTAAGTTTTTAAGCAATTGAGTTGAATTGGATTTTTCTTATAGTGGTATATGTGAATTTAATGAAAGTATGTATAAATATTATTGATATAGCTGATTGTGATAATTATATATATGTGATAAATATTATTGATATAGCTGATTGTGATAATTATATATATGTGCATAGTATAGCCAAATGTGAGATATGTATATGTGTCGTTGGTACACCGAATGGGATATTGATTATTGAGATTGATTTAGGCTAATTCATATATTTGTCGTGGAGGTTTAATTTTTATGAGATTGGATATATAAATGGGTAACATGATTGAGAAAGGCACTAAGTGTGCGAATTTAAAATACCGAGCACTAAGTGTGCGAAATCGGTCACTATGCACTAAGTGTGCAAATTGAATTACCGAGCACTAAGTGTGCGAAATCATTCAATGAGTATTAAGCACACGAGTAAATTGTTAATTCAAAGACCTAATTTGGTAAGTATTGAAGCTACGAATGGTGATATAAATTATGAGTAAGTGAATTAGATATAAATTATGAGATGGAATATATGCATGATTATGATATTTCCATGAATGAATTGGTGACTAACTGTGTATTCGAGTTAAATGACTCAGGTACGTATGAGGTTTATTTGATAAAAGAAAAATAAGGTAAGTGAAGTTACTTAATGAGGAACATGGATTATATGAGAAAAGTGATTGTATATGTGTATGTGATTAACTAAATTTTGGCCTATTTGAGTTGTATTATATATGTTTCTATAGTGAATTATTTGCTTATGGCTCACTAAGCATTCAAAGCTTACTTTGTGTAATTTTCCTATGTTTATAGAGTTTCGAAGACTTGCTCGGGTTGGAAGTCGAAGGAGATCTCATCACACTATCTAATTTTCGCTTCGGTAAATAAATGCTTGGAGATTTGGTTATGTGACATGTATAACTAGTTTTGATATTGCTGGTTTTGAAGTTATATATATTTGTATAAGCCATGCGAAAATGGCTTGTCCATCTTGTTAATCTTGGAATTTATATTTTGGCTTCATGATTATGTTTGGTTGTGGTTTTGTTTGATTTGGTTTTGGTATATATAAGTGTGGTTAATGTATAGAGTTTAAATGAAAGGGAGTAAAGATGTTATAAACTAGTTAATCATATTTTGCAATGAAACAGTTTTTGGTTAGCAGTAGTGACGTGATTTTAAAAATCACAAAAAAAATAAGAGAAATGGAATTAGAAAGTGAATAAGATATATAATTAAAGCTTATTGTCTCTGTTTTAATATGAAGAAGCAGAGTAGGCAAAGGAATTTTATATTTTGTGATATTTAAATTTTAGTGAGATTGGTTCTGAATGACTTCATGATCCCCTATTTTGTCTTGGAAAATTATTAAAAATTGTACAAAATGAATTATGAGTTATATTTTATATCTCTAGATTCCTTAGTGAGTCTATTTTCAATAGAAACAAGTGGGAACATCATATGAAAACTATACAATGAGATATTTGAATTTAGGTTAAGAGAGATTAGAACTGTTGGTCAGTGAAACATGGGAAACTTTAATGAATAAACTGTACTAAATGGCCACATGAAAAATTCTGTAAAAATTATAGTAAGAAGATATATAAGTCTAGTTTCAAGGAAAATTTATGTATCTAAATTTTGATTTTTGTAACTCGAGTTATAGTCAATTTAGACAACATGATGAAGATGGACAGTTTCAATTTTTATGCCCCAAATTAGTAGTTAAGTCCAGAATGCCTCATGCTCGACTCCGGCAATGGTCTTGGGTAAGGGGTGTTACAACACTGACCATAAGAGCCTGAAGTATCTACTTAACCAAAAGGAGCTAAATTTGAGGCAACGTAGATGGATAGAGTTGTTGAAAGACTATGACTGCTCGATCGAGTATCACCCGGTAAAGCCAATGTGGTGGCAGATGCATTAAGTTAGAAAGTGGTATCGGACTTGAGAGCAATGTTTGCTCATCTCAGTCTTTTCGAGGATGGTATCTTGTTGGCAAAAATTTAGGTAAAACAGACATGGGTTAGTCAGATTAAGGAAAAATAGTTTTTGGATGAGTCATTAAGTTCTCGTTTTCAGCAAATGAAAAGTGGAGAGACAGTGGATTTTGGACTGAATAGCGAAGGGGTATTATGTTTCCGTGGAAGAGTTTGTGTGCTGAAGGACTCTGAATTGAGACAGTTGATTCTACGGGAGCCGCATAGTAGTCCATATGCTATGCATCCCGGTGGAAATAAGATGTATCGGGACCTACGTGAACTGTATTGTTGGCTTGGACTGAAATGGAAAGTTATCGATTTTGTGAGTAAATGTTTGACATGTCAGCAAGTGAAGGTGAAACATTAGTTACCTTCGGGGTTGCTGCAACCGGTGAAGATTCCACTTTGGAAGTGGGATAGAATAACCATGGATTTTATTAGTGGGCTACCCCTGACGCCTACTAAGAAAGATTCAGTATGGGTAATCGTTGACCGATTGACTAAGTCTGCTCACTTCATATCGGTTCGCACTGACTACTCGCTACAGAAGTTGGCCAAGTTGTATGTCGCAGAAATTGTGAGGCTGCAAGGGGTGCCAGTGTCTATCATATCAGATAGGGACCCTAGATTTACATCTCGATTCTGGAAGGCATTACATGAAGCGTTGGGTACAAGATTGGACTTTAGTATAGCATTTCATCCACAAACTAATGGCCAATCAGAAAGGGTAATTCAGATTCTGGAAGACATGTTAAGAGGCTGTGTGATTGACTTCAGGGGCAGTTGGGAAGATTATTTACCATTAGCAGAGTTTACGTAAATAGCAGCTATCAATCCAGCATTCAGATGGCACCCTACGAGGCGTTATATGGTCGTAGGTGCCGTACCCTACTTGTTAGACAGAATTGGGTGACGATGGTTGTTGGGTCCGAAATTGATTTTAGAGACTGAGGAAAAGGTTAAGTTGATTCGAGGTCGGTTAAAAGAAGCTTTTGATAGACAGAAGTTGTATGCGGATCTGAAGCGTAAGGAGATAGAATTTTCAATGGGGGATTATGTCTTCTTAAAGGTCTCACCGTGGAAGAAAATTTTGAGATTCGGGCGGAAGGGCAAGTTGAGCCCTAGATTCATCAGACCTTATTGGATAGCAAAACTTGTGGGACCGGTTGCTTATCAGCTTGAGTTGCCCTGAGTTGAATTGGATACATGACGTATTTCATGTTTCTATGCTGAGGCGCTACTACTTAGATCCATCTCATATAGTGTCGGTGGAAGAAATTGAGGTTAGATCTGATCTGTCATTTGAAGAAGAACTAGTGCAGATTCTGGATCAAGATATTAAGGTGTTGAGGAAGAAATCAATTTCGTTGGCCAAAGTGTTGTGGCGGAATCACAGTTTGGAAGATGCCACTTGGGAGCTTGAGGAGGTAATGCGACAGCAGTACCCTCACCTCTTTTGACCAGGTAAATTTTGAGGCCAAAATTTCTTTAAGGGGGCAGAACTGTAACATCATAAAGATAAGGGTCTAGCATTGTTGCATTATTGCTTGTGTTATGCTTGTTAAGCTTATCATTTAGGTGTGATTGGGGGTCCTAGAGAGGCCCGGGTTCGAGCCCAGGTCCTGGTGAAAGTTTGATTTTTGGGAACTTTAGTGGGGAGAGTTGTAGGGGGCAAGGCTTAAGAGAAATTGTTGGTTTTTTGTTAACACAAGGGAGCTTGTAGGGGAATGGTGTTGGCGTCACTTGTGGAGCAAGGGGAGTGGGGTTCGAATCCCACAAATAGCATGTGGGGAGTTTTATTTTTGTGCTCAGGCAAGGGAGGTAGCTGGGTGGAGACCAAACTCTATAGGAGAGAGGGAAGACCTAGTCAAATAATTTGAATGGGGGATGGAGAGTGAATGGGGGAGCAAATGTTGGAGAAAATTAGGGAAATGGATGGTGTTGGAAGTGTTTGGCCGAAAATGGGATAGTGCATGGGAGGTTTCAGTCAAGAGGATGGTCATTTGTATAGGGGAATTCGTTTTGGTGAGGGTGGTGCCAATTTTTTACCGGTGACGTTTGGAAAAAAAGAGAGCAATTGTCATTTGTGTGAGTGTGGCATTTTAGGTCATTTTTCTCTTCTTGGTAAACCTCTGCCGAATTCCCTTGTGTTTCCTTCTTTTCTCAACTCTTTTTCAGTTCTTCTTTTTCTTTCTTCCTATAACCGAATTTCTCTTGCACCAATATTTTGGCTTATGCTCCTTAGTTGTTCTATTTTGGCTTTCACACCATAGTCGAATTTTGACTCTTTGGAGTTGGTGATTATGCCGAATATTGCCCCCATTCAATTGTTCTCTAGTCGAAGGTAATGGTAGTTCTTCCTCTATCTTCTTTCTATTTTCTCTCTTGTGTTTCACATAGCAGAATTTGCTACTTCTTTTTCTTCTAGTCTCGACTAACTTTTTCTTTTCTTTTCTCATCATCGAATTTTTTTTTCAGTTTAATCGCATAGCCGAATCTGTCTCTATTCTACTTCTCGTTGATCAAGGTGAGGAGTTCTTTTCTCTTGATTCTTTTTTTCTTTTCTCTTCTCTTTCTCTCTTCTCTCTGCTAAAACCGAATCTCCCACTCTTCTTGTCTAAGGCCGAACCTGAGCAATCTTTCCACCTTGTGTATCACCTGTTCTTTCCTTTTTGTGGAAGCCGAAACTCAGGGCAGTTGCTAAATCTGTGGCACGTTGGTAAGTTTGTATGGCCGAATAAGGGGTGGTGGTTGGTCATTCTCCATTTTAGGTTCATTCAGTGTAAGGCCATTTCCTTTGTTATTATTGAAACAACATCGTTAACTCGTGCTTTTCTTTAGGGATGCAATTTCGTAACTAGAAGGAGTAAACCAAACATTCAGGAATAGCATGGAGTTGCTGTCATTTTTGGTAAGTATGGTGGGTTGTGTTATCGATTTCTATTTTGGGATTTTCGAGCAAAGAGACTAACCGATAGTCTATTATGTCTTAGGTCCTTCGAAGAGTATCGTGGGTTAGATTTTAAATCAGGTGTGTAATCTCACACTTATCTGAATATTCGCGTGAGATGTTTGCTAATCAGACAAATGCCGAAAAGCCAGAAAAGCTGGCAATCGTGACTACTCAAGCGCGCGAGCATGCATAGTGGTAAAATGAGATACGAAACGTGACGTTAAGTCGTTGAGGGTGTCAAGAACACTCTCGCGATACTGAGGCTCAAATGGACCTATCCAGACCAAAACGGGCCCAATGGTCTATTCGGCCCATATGGGTGAAATTGATGGGAAGTTGTAAATAAGTAAGTGTGGTTGGGAAATCTGGAAATCTGAGACTGCAACATTGCGAAATGGGCCACACGAGCGTGTGGGCCCATTTGGGCCTAAAATGGATTTTAGGCCTAGTAGCTCCGTAGAGACCCGAAAGGGTCTCATGACGCTCGAGGTGACGGTAGGCCTTCGAAAAGGCCATTAGTTGGTAAAATTACTGAAATACCCTTAGTGGGTAAATTACTAAAATACCCTCGGTGGGTAAATTACTGAGATACTCTCGTTGGGTAAAATTTCTATTATACCCTTAGGGGTAGATTTGGTATGATTGTGCATAACTTGATTAACTGCCATGATGATACATTTTGCATGCACTGAATTATTATGCCATGACATGTTGCATTGGGATGGGTTGTAATGATGGAAGAATTGCTATACTGGTGGCCATGCCACAATATACTGACTTTAGTGGCTCAGCCACATATACTGATACTGATGACTTTGCTGTGTTTATACTGGCAGCTCGACTGCATTCTTGGAGTGTAAGGTTGGGTGGGTTTACTTGGTCCCCAAATGGAGTGTAGGGCTGGTACGTATGGAGTGTAGCGGATGGACTATTAGGCTGGGTTGCATTTTCTTTTACGTTACCATGATTTTGGGGCCATGAGCCCAAATTGATATCAGATGAGGCTTGGGCCTGCATCGAGACCATGGTGTGGATCAAATCAGGGTTACACACTGAGTTCTTGTAACTCACCCCTCTGTTTTAACCTTGTAGGTAATCTCCAGCATTAGTAGATTTGGAGCTGTGGAGGACTTTGTGGTGGCCATACATCAGGATGTATTATCGCGAACTTAGTACATTTTCGTTTTGCTTTATTTTAGTCTTATTTTTATTCTAGGATTAATATTTTTGTAATAAGGCCGTTGGTTTATTTTCTTTAAGTTTTCTTTAATAACTGCTAAATTTATTGATACGTGGTTTTCTTAAAACGACGATAACTGTTTTCACAATATCGCATCTCTACAAATAACTGAACCTGATTTCTATTACAAACAGAAGTTTCAATAGTTATAATGAACAACATTTTTACAACAACACTATAAACACGAAACTAATTTTCACACACAATAAGCCAAAGTCTTAAAATAAAACTTATACAAAGTTTTTAACGAGAACACAACTTTTAAACAACCCAACCATGTGACATGCTAAGTTATCAAAGTATAAATTTTTTTCATGGATGAGTATCCTAAAATTTTGAAATTTTTGGTAGAAAATGAAAGGCTGCTGATAGATAAAAAAACTTTTCTAAAGGAAATTTTCATGAAATTATGATTTAGGGACTAAATAGTAAAGGTGTAAAATTCATGGAAAATTTTTGAATTTTATGAATTACATGGCTGTAAATGTTATATGAAAAATTTGGCTAGGCTTGGAATAAGAATTAAATTGCATGAATTTCATTTTCCGAGCCTAGGGATGAAATTGGAATTAATTAAAAGTATAGGGACAAAATGGTACTTTTGCCTAAGATGTACGTTGGATTGAATTGAATATGAAATGTGTTAAATTGATGTTAAATTCATTTATATAGATCCAAAACGATCAAATAAAGAGTTAGATCGAGGAAAAGAAAAAGTATTAGATTAGTAGATCTCCGTATACGAGCATGTGACGAGGTAAGTTCGTGTAACTAATTTGTGTATATTTATATGTTAGAATTAAATATTGTGTATATGTGAATTGCATAAATGCTATGAAAATATGAAATTGATCACATGTTCAATAATGCTCGAAAAGTAATAAGTCCCATCTAAATAAATGAAATACGATGGATATAGATTTCCTGTATTGGTTGTGGTCTTGCATATGTTGCGGACATACCATAGCTCTTACGAGAATCCTGTTATAAGCCCTCTCGAGCTTCCCGTTACATGGTTCTTTCGAGCATCCCGATCGATATTGATCGTGCATGTGTTCCAGTCATACCGTAGCTCTTTGTGAGCGTCCTGTTATATGATCAGTATAGATCCTGCATATAATGCAGACATACCGCAACTCTTTATGAGCTTCACCATATGGCTCACTTGAACTTCTTGTTATATAGCTATCTGGCTCCCTAATAATAACTCTTCGGAGTTACTTGTTAAGCTCAATGAGCTTCCTGTTTTAAACTCTTATGAGTTTCCTGTTATAGCCCGGATAAGCTTTCTGTCACATGGCTCACACGAGCATCCTATTATATAGCTTGAGAGAGTGCTTCCTAATTATGTACCCTAATGGGTACCCCTAAATATGAGTTGAAAGACTATAGGTTTGTACACTTCGAGTGTACTACATGTGTATCCATCAATATTTCAAATAAATTCAACGGGTAAAGTTCTAACATGGTTAAACTGAACTTAAGATGATTTTTTATGAAAGTACACATGTTATATGTAAATATGATATGAAAAGCATATGTTTATGAAAGTTATTACATGATGAGCTCATACTTGATTCTTGATGTTTAAATGTAATATCGACTAACAAGTTTCTTGAGATTATATGTGTTTAGGCAAATTGTCAAATTTCTTTGGATAAATTTTGTATGTTTATATTAAATATAAATGATTGGTAAGTTGATTTTCCATTATACGAACTTATTAAGCATAATATGCTTATTCTGTTTTATTTCCTCTTTTTTATAGTACTCGGAAGCTCGTACAGGTTGGAAACGGGTCGGAGCAAGATCACACTATCCTTCAGCTCATTTTGGTATAATTAGTAAAATTTCCCTTGGTATAATGGCATGTATAGGTTAAATTGACCAAATGATGGCATATTAATATTTGGTTATAATTAGCCATTGTAATGGCTAGTGATGGTATGTTTTGATATAAATGTGTATGAGACCATATTAGTTTGATATGTGCTATGCGCTTGAATTGATATACATATTAGGTATAAATATGCTTAACTGAATATTTGACCAATTTGGTAAGTTGGTCACTTGAAAATATATGATGATATGTAATGTATAAGAATTTGTTTTGGCTTGATTTAAATGTTTTGAATTGGTTTGGGAATGTGTTAAAATGTTAATGTAGGTTCAAGGTAAATTTGGGTGATAAATAAGGCTTGGAAATGGCCTTATTTTGTCCACACGAGCATGTGCCTCAGCACTGTGTGACACATGGCCATGCGCACAGGCGTATGGTTTGGCCATGGTCCCCTGCATCTTAAAATTTAAGAAATAGAATGCTTCAAATTGCTCACATGGGCAGACACACGGGTGTGTGTCTCATTCGTGTGTGTCACATGACCTAGCACATGGTCGTGTGACTTGACCGTGTGACCCTTGCACCTAATTTTCAAAAATTAAATTTTTCCACATGGCCTAGCACACGAGTGTGTGGCTGGCTATGTGACCCAAGTCAGAGAGTTACACGGGCATGGACATGAACTGGGACACGACCGTGTACCTCACATTGAATGCCCACACGGCCTGGGACATGGGTGTGTCACTTGGCTGTGTGAGCCACATGGCCTAACCACACGGGCATGTGTCCCCTGCACCTACGAAAAAGTTTGAGATTTTGCGAAAAATTCTCTGAGTTCCTGATTTAGTCCTGACTTGTTTCTAAAGCATAAATTAGGTCTCGAGGGCCTACTCAAGGGACATTATGATTAAATATGATTGCTTTCTAATATGAATATTAATTGACATGAATTAATTGAAATTGTTCTGTAAACTCCGATAATGCTCCTTAACCTTGTTACAGTGACGGATATGGGTTATGGGTGTTACATAACATCTCATTACTCGAGTTTGACAATCAGACCGGGTAAAGGGTGTTCCAAAGGCTTTAAAGGTGACTCGCCACAAAGGCTTCCCAAATGAATCGCAACAAAGGCACCATGTAAACTGTCATGTTTTATGATATGGATTTGCCTAAACTTAGAATTGCCTGAGGTTTGCCCATCATTGGCCTCGGGACACACAAAAACCCTAGTAGACAAGTACGGCTCATCTGCCATTCCCAGAATGGTCATGATTTTTTCACATATCTGTCACACTAGCCTTTCTCATTTTTACTGTCTCAGTGATTCTCGTGTTTATGGTCCTGATGGACTACATTTCACCATACTGGACTTTATGATTATTGTCCCAGCAGACATCATCAAAGCACCACCATGGGGTCCGTCATTGTATCATATACTTTCCCAACACTCGCCTAAACCCCCTTATCACCAACCATACTTAGTCATGCATCACTCAAATAACATAATGGACATATCTATACAGATTTTGCTTATAATCTTAATAGAATCATACTTCCTAACACATAATTTCTCATGCATGCTTACCATACATCGTCATATTTATGCAGTGTGTCGTACACTTCAATACATACATACATAAAAATGTTTCATAGAGAACACACACAACCATACATACATACAACTTCTCAAGAAGTGTAATGCCCCGAATTTTGGGCTTAGAAGAATTGGGCCTTTGGCATGGGAGCGTTTAAATTTTTGAGAACAAGAGAACAGCACAATTTCTTGTTAGATCTATTGGGTGAGTGATTTTGGAAGGTTATGGGGCTTCTATGAAGTCCTGGGCTCAAGCCATGTCATATGGAAATTTTATTTTTTATCATTAGGGGAACCATGAGTCCTGGTTTTAAACCTTTTAAATAAATGTGATTAAAAAGAGGCACAAAAGAGCATGTGGTGTTGTGGCAAGGTGGCGACACAGGTGTGGCAAGGAGGTGACGTCACAGGTGTAGCAAGGAGGTTAGAGGTTCAAGTCTCACTGCATGCAAATGGGATTATTTATTTTGCTCATGTGTGGGCAAGAGTTGGTGTTGGATTTGAACTCTGTGTTAGAAAGTTTGAATGGGTCAAATGAGTGATTTAATGAGTGGATCATGGAGGAAATTAAGGAGGGGATCATGGAGAGGTAAGGGGAGGAAATCAAGGGAAGTTGGGTAGGTGAGAGCTGGTGCCGAATGGGATTTGTTGCACTCAAGACTTTCGATTTTGGGGAGTTTAGCCACTTCTTTTTCCTGTTAAATCCGAATAATGCTAGGGAGGTTTTGGGTAGTATCATTCATTTTGCTGGCATCGGTTTGGCACTTCTCCTGAGGTCTCTCATTTTTTTTGACTCTTTTTCCCTCATTCTTTGCTGAATTCTCTCCTTCCTCTCTCTTTCAGTTCTTTTGACTCTATCAATCCTCCTCTTTGCATCTTATGCTTGGCCGATTATCCCCTATTTCGTACTCTTTCAAATTTTATTTTTTCTTCCAATGATAGTCGAATACCCCTTTTCCCTTTTCTTTCTTTTCCTTCGACTCTTTTCGAGTGTCCCTCCTTGTATTGCTAAAATTGAATACTATTTCCTCATTTCGTTCTGTCAGTTCTCTATGTTTTGTATTAGCTGAACTTTCCATCTCAGCGGTACGATTATTCCATTTTGCCTCTATCATTCTCTATACTTTCGACTTTTGTATGGGTGTGGCTATTATTCTTTTCTTCTAATCTGGACTCTGCGTTTTCGGTAAGTGACTTCTTGTCTAGTTCAAACTGTTCAATTGTTTGATGGTTGATAAGTGTTAGTTGGAATGCATATAACCCCTAAGGCCTATTGATCAATCTCTTGCGACGGTTTAAGTGAGTGATCCTCAATCGTTCGACCAAGGTACGTAAAAAATCATATCTTGGATAGTGGTACAGAAAGGGATTGTTTAATCCTGTTGTTAAAGGACTGATGGTGTATCATGTTGAATATAGGTTCTACGCTCATGGGCTACTGCGTTTTTCTCCAACAAGGTGTGTACACACACACCACTCCAATTGTAGATCAGCAAATGCCGAAATCCTGAAATGCTGAGAAGCCAAAAGGCCGAAATCATAGCTACGGCTATCACACGAGCAAACGAATGTGCATGTGGATAAGTTGATACAACAACAGAGGTCACCTTGAGCATCTCGTGGTCTTAGACCGTTTTTGGGGCCAAATGGACAAGAATGGGCCGAGTGGGCCCAATGGGCCCGTGGGCCCTATGGAAGTAAATTTTGTAGATGGATAAGAAATAATGAGCCGGTCATGACGATCACATGGCCAAAGGTAGTTTTGGGCTAAATGGGCCACATGAGCGTGTGGGCCCACTTGGGCCGAATATTGGGCTTTGGGCCCAAATACACCGTTTTGATCATATATGTTATCTGTGTCGCTCGAGGCGACTGTAGACCATTGGGAAGGTTGTAAAATGACTGAAATGCTCCTGTAGGGTAAAATGACCGTAGTACCCTTGTAGGGTAAAATGATCGAAATACCCTTATAGGTTAAAATGACCGTAATACCCCTATAGGGTAAAATGATTGAAATACCTTTGAAGGGTAAAATGATTGTTATACCCCTACATGTTATATGATTGTTATTGTATGCCATTTATGGTATGTTTGCATTCATGTGATATTATACTGCATGGGGGATGGGATCATTGATTTGGAGGAAGTATATTATTTGTTAGGGTCGCATGGTCGCTTGATGACTGTGGATCCACCGATGGCTTTAAGTCGATTATGTGATTGGCAGATCTGCTGCAATATTGGTTAGTGCCGCAGCTAGTGCTACATAAGGAGTGTAGGGATGGGTGGGTCGATTTAATCCCTACAGGAGTGTAGGGTTGGACAGGAGACGAAGTGCAGGGTTGGTTTGGGTATTTATGCATTGCATATACTGATTCTGATATTGAGATGGGCTTAGGCCCAGATAGATGTGATATGTCACATTTGATATGGGTTAAGGCCCAATTGAGGCTATTATGGGCTAAAGCCCAAATGCCACCGTTACTGTGTTGGGTTTAGGCCCACATTGATTACTGTAGCGGGCTTAAGCCCAGATTGATGTGATGTATGCTGTATGATCGATGAGGGTTGTACACACTGAGTTTTCATAAACTCACCCCCTCTTTTTAATTTTTTAGGTAATCCTCAGTAAGCGGTTCGATGTAATGGAGGACTCGGAGGTGGCCACACTACGAACATGTTTAAATCTTAGTATTCTATTTTACCTTACATAAACCGCTTTCTTATTGGGTTGTAATAAGGCCTCTTTTAATTTCTGGATTTTAAATTTGGGATTTGATTTGATTGTGATTTAGATCTGCTAAAAGTAGAACACGATTTTCCAAAACAATAATTATTTTCAAATTCTACATTTCGCAACTCAATTTTTTTTAAATATTACATTTTCGTAAATCATTTGTTTTAATTAAGCTTTCGCAACAATAAGGTTTTAAAGGTAATAACATTTTAAAAAGGGAATAACTTTTTAATAAACCACAATTGAAAATAAAAAACAAAATTGAGGTTTTGTACTAGTTTTGAATGGCGAGAAGTTTTTAATTTCAAGAAGGGTTTCAATGAAAACATGGTTTTCGAAAAACACTTCTATGTGACACGCCAGATTTGGCCATAACGTCTTCGCCAGGTTTTGGGTGTTATATTTAGTGGTATCAGAGCCTGGTTACAAAACTCGACTGTGGAATGAGTTTTTAAATCTTGGATTTCAATAAGTTGTTTTTTTAATATGTAAAGGGTTTGAGATATTTCCTCTGAAAAGTGTGGCACACCGAGTTTCTGACGTCGAACCAAGTAAGTTCTTCTGATACTGAAATCTATTTTAAACTGTTATACTTTAAATAGTTACTGGGCTTACTTTAGATGATAGACTATACTGAGACTCTTTAGCTAGTGTAAATTGAGAAACTATAGGAAACTAAAACTGTAGTGAGCTTGCGATTGCGAAAACAACTCTTAACTACTACTTCCATAAAATATTTGTTTAATTATTGAAACTATGAGCTAAATTTATAAAATTTCTAATTTAGATAATACGCGAAGCGATAATGAGCACTAGAAGAGGTGCAAGAGCCCACGAGAGGCCGTGGAAGTGCTAGGGCTGCATCTTCAACATCAGGCCATATGCCCAATGTTGAAGCTAGAGAGGCTCTAGCTTCACCGGTAACCGAGACAGGGTCATATGATCGAGCAGTTGGGGATGACACATTGTCCCAAACAATACTATGAATTCTAGAAAGGGTCGTTGGGCCCAACAATGGCATTAGAAGCTGTGGGTCAATTTCGGAGCGACTTCAATCAAATGGAGCAAAGATTTTCAAAAGTATCGTGGGAGTGGTTCCTAATGTTGCCGAATATTGGTTGGAGGCTACTGAAAGGATAATGGATGACTTAGATTGCACTTCAGAACAAAAATTGAAAGGTACGGTATCGTTGCTGCGAGAGGAAGCCTACTAGTGGTGGCTTACCATGAAAGAGGGAACTCAGCCTGACCGGGTCACTTGGGAGTTCTTCAAGTCCACATTTTAAGGGAAGTACGTGGGCACAAGCTATGTGGATGCCCGGAGGAGGGAATTCTTTAACTTGTCTCAGAGAGACAGATCTATGGCAGAATACGAGGTGGAGTTCCTACGACTCAGTCGATATGCTAAAGGAATAGTGGCAACAGGTTATGAACGTTGTGTTCGATTCGAAGATGGCCTCAAAAACAACCTTCGAGTACTGAGTGCACCCCAAAGGGAGCTGGATTTTGCAGCATTGGTGGAGAAAGCAAAGATCACTAAAGATGTGAAGCGCTTTGAGCGCCTAAACTCGAGAAAGACAAAGGGGCAGAAACAAGAGGGATTCTAAGCACTCCAATTCTAATCAGAGACCTAAGAGAAGGGCTAGAGTGGATGGGCCAATCAGAGCTGGGCCCCCTATTTCTACTACTGGGTTACCACTTGTGCTATTTGTGGGAAAGGTCATATGGGCGAGTGCTGGAGAAGGACGGGAGCTTGTCTAAGTTGTGGTTTTATGGAACACCGTCTCAGAGAGTGTCCTAGGATACCGGATCAGATACAAGTTTTTGGTAGTGATGATTGAAAGCCACCTAGGGGTGGACAGCAGCCTTCTAGAGGCCATGGATAGGCCAAGGGTGAAAACGGTTTGGGTCGTAGAGCTCTAGGTAGATGTGCTAGTCATGCAGAGTGTAACACCCCTTACCCGTATCCTATGCCGGAACTGGATACGAGGCATTACCGTACTTAACTCACATGGTCATACAGCTTTGGGCTATCAAATTCCATTCCAAAATAAAAACTTTTCCATACACACCTCTAATATCCTTATAATAGGCCTACGAGGCCCTAAACACACTTCTAGAAGGTTTCAGAAATAAATTAGAAACTTGCACACACTTAAGAAAATTATACCTAAACAGGGGCCACACGCCCACGTGAGATGGGACACGCCCGTGTGGTATTTCACACGTCCGTTCCTTGCACCCGTGGTCGACACTGACTTGCATCACACGGCCAGCCATACGTCCATGTGCTGTACCCGTGGTCTACACTGACTTATTCCACACGCCCTGTCACATGCCCGTGTGCTTCAACCGTGTGGCGATTTAAATTCTAAAATCAAGGTTCAGACTTCACACGGCCTAGGAACATGCCCATGTCCGTGGCTGTGCCTCTAACACGGCCGTGTCTCTGCCCGTGTGTTTACTACTGATCTTACTGACTTGAAATTCTAACATGCAAGGGGGCACACGGCCTGGTCACACACCCATGGAACTGCCCATGTGTCACACACGGCCTAGACACATGCCCGTGTGCCTACCCGTGTGACAAGAACAAGGATATTTTCCAAGCTCTTTCATCACCTTAACTCACTCAAACATCTCCACCAACAATTTAATCATGCATTTTCATAGCCAAACAAACCATTCATATACTTTATACAATCATGAAAAACCTTTTCTTATCATTGATTAATAGTATTGAGCCATTAACTCTAGCCAAGTACAAAAGAATTTCTCTATAAGGAGCCAACACACACTTGGCCAAAATACAAACATTCTACCTAGTTTAGCCCCTATACATGCCATACTCAAAATGCTAATTCAAAATATACCAAGATGAGCTGATAGTGTGGGTGAATCTTCCAATTATCTTAGTATCCTAACCCGGCTCTTTAACACTATAAAACAAGGGAAAAGAAAGGAGAGTAAGCTTTAAATCTTAGTAAGTTTACATGTAAACAAATAACATCATAGTATGTGCTAAACAATAAATAGCATTACGTACTAAGCAAGAACAATCCACATTTATAAACACGCTTACTCATTTCCTCTCTTACCACATTCTAACCATATCACAAGCTTAATGCCTACATTCATTAACATGGATCCCTGTACTTAACACCACAAAGTCACATGATACAACACTTCATAATTTCTCAATAAACCATTCGTAATACCTATTACTCGGTGGTTTCGAACTTAGCCCACCATCAAACTTTAATAGGGTGGTATCGCACATAGCCCACCAAATGATAAATAGACGATGGTATCGCACACAGCCCATCGTAATTAAGAAATAAGGTGGTATCGCACTTAGCCCACCATCAAGAGTTGTTATAGTGGTATCACACACAGCCCACTATTTATTACTACAGATTTTATTTCAAATTTACATATCTATTTCGTCATTCATATGAAAATTATTAAATAACTACCAAATTCAATCCACTTAAATCATACATGTTCTCAATCAAAAACGCACCAATTAGTAACAACATGTGTATACAAAATGCATCGTTTACACATAAACTTACCTCAGTGCAAAACGCGTTAATCGACGGTCTATTCCGTAACCTTGCCTTTTCCTCGGTCAAAATTGATTCCACGCTCTTCTTGGTCTATAACAACAAAATTCACTCATTTAAAACATCTTATGATCATAATGCACCAAAATCTATACTTAGACAAAATTGACCATTTTGCCCTTACATTTGGCAAAATTACGATTTTGCCTCTAGGCTCGTAAATCATTTTTCAACATATTTTCTCATTAAACAAACCTACCTGAACATTTATTTCTCTTACAAATACTCTTAATTTCATTTATTTCATGCATTTATTACAATATCACAAACTTTACAACTTGGTCCCATTTAGGTGTTTTCATGACTACACCTTTCACCAAAGTTGTTTCTCATCTCTCTAACATTCATTTTCTTCCATAAAAACTCAGAAAACAACATAAACATTCTCATGGCAAATCCCTAGACTTTCAACCATATTGCAAATTAGTCCCCTCATTAGCTAGCTTAAGCTTTGGGGACTCCAAATGTACAAAAATTATCAAATAAAACCACCAAAATCACTTACTTGGATGAGGATAAGTTGTTGAAATTTTCAAAGCTTTCAAAACCCACTCTAAGTTGGTATTTTTGGTGGTGAAAAATGTTGAATAAAATATGATATCATTCTTTTCTTTATTTTATGCATAAAAAGCAATTTAGTCACCTATTTCTACCTAACCAATTGACCCATTTAATAATCTTGTCCCTATGGCCGGCCATACCTTATTAAATGGCTTATTTTCACTTTAAGGACCTCTAATTTAATATTCTATGGCTATTAGACACCTCTACCTTGAAAAATAGAACTTTTGCACTTTATGCGATTTAGTCCTTTTCCACAATTAAGCATGCTATCGCTCAAATTAAAGTACCAAAATTTCCACATAGCCATATATCAATGCCATAACACATAAAATAACATCAAAATAATTTTCCTCAATCTCAAATTAGTGGTCTGGAAACCATTGTTCTGACTAGCCCCAAAATAGAGCTGTTACAACTCTCCCCTCCTTTAGAGATTTTCGTCCCTGAAAATCTTACCGGTAAAAAGGTTTGGATATTGTTCTCTCATGGCTTCTTTCGGTTCCCACGTAGCTTCTTCCACACCGTGCTTTTTCCATAACACTTTTACTAATGATATACTCTCATTCCTCAATTGTTTCACTTCTCAAGCCATAATCTTAATTGGCTCCTCTTCATAAGTCATGTCCGATCGTATCTTAACTTCCGTCGAAGGGATCACATGCGAAGGATCCGAACGATATCGTCGTAACATAGACACATGAAACACGTTGTTTATTTTCTCTAACTCTACTGGCAAATCCAACTAGTATGCCACTGGCCCAATCCTCTTGATAATCTCATACAGCCCTATGAATCGTGGACTCAGTTTGCCCTTTCAACCAAATCTCACTATTTTCCTCCACGGGGATACCTTTAGAAATACTTTCCATATTAATAATGTTTACTTTTTTGTATTATATTAATGATAATATAAGTAATGAGTTGCATATATTTCTAAATATAATTTTATTTTTCTTATATGTAAATAAAAATAAAGCATGCCACCACGTGAAGAGTTCCCGACTAAAGGATTGGAGGGTGCACCAAGTAATGATATAGGTTGGCACTTTGGAACTCCAGTGCCAAATGCGAAAGGAAATATCATATGTAAACTTTATGGTAAAGTTGTGAAAGGAGGAATAACACGATTTAAAGAGCATATTGCTCATAAAACCGACAATGTTGCACCATGCCCTAATGTTACTGGTATGTGATACTTTATTATTATTTTAAATGTTATTGTAAATTTATCAATAAATATTATATATAATTGATAATAATATAAAGTGTGAATTATTTTTATTTTACTAACAGGTGTCATTAGAGAAAGTATGATGAATATATTGAAGGAAATCAACACAAAGAAAATAAACAAAAAGAGGAGAAAATATGTGTTACACCTCATACCCGAGTCTGATGCTAGAACTAGATACGAGACATTACTATGCTTGACTTACTAGAACATACTTTTACGGGTTATAATTTTTGATCCGACTTAAAACTTTTCTTTCTTGGTCAAATCATACGTATTATGGGCTTACGAGGCCTTAAACACTTGTCCAAAAACTTTCGGACACTTAATCGAAAACTAAATTTTGAAGCAGGGTTCACACGCCCATGTTACTTGGGACACGCCCATGTACCCTTAGACACACCCATGCCTACAACCGTGGGGAGTTACTGACTTCAATCACACGGCCTTAACACGCCCATGTCCACAATAGTGGAAGGCTACTGACTTCAATCACACGGCCTGGGCACATGCCCATGCTTTGACCGTGTGTCTTACACGATTCATACACATGACCGTGTAAGATAACTATGGCATATCCTGAATTAAAACATTAAAGTGCAGGGTTTACATGGCCTAGACACACGCCCGTGTGTCTAACCGTGTGGGCGCTTAAAGGCTATTTACCAAGCCATTTACCACCCTGAAATAAAGATCATACTCAAATCAAAAATAACACATCTTCCATGAATAATACTACGTATTTCTTTGATTTCTATATACAAACCAACTTAAACCATTTAGCCAACCACTTAGCCATATACAAAAGAATAATAAACTTGATAGTCTATACAATAGCTTTTCTCAAAACATGTTTTCAAAATGAATGCTTCCTATACATGCCATACTTAGTAAAATAATTTGGCTATACCAAAATAAGGGTTGATAGTGTGCTACGAGCTCCGACTCTGATGATCCACAAATTAGCTTGGTGGGATTACATAGAAAGAAAGAATTAAAGACATAAGCATTTAGCTTAGTAAGTTTGCATGTACAATTCCTAAAAGAATAACTTGATTAATATAATCCATTTAACATAACAATGGTATCATAATTTTCAGCTATAAAGCTTACTTACTCATACATGATTCTTACTTTTCTCATGATATTTACTATTCTCATACTTGTAAGGTAAATAAGGTACCTGTACCACTTGATCACATTGATCAACATTTTTAAACATAATAATTATGATCTCTAACTCATCATTCATAACATAATTAATACTCAATTTCAACTAGATGATAACTTTGCTTTCTTAGCTTTCTTGTTATCACATTTTAACTTTACTCATTTGCCCAATGAATTTCTGCGATTAACCGAGGGTACTAAATCTCTTGCCATGATCTTAATACCAAAGACATATTCTAAATATGGACTTACATGGAATATCTCTTCTTGCATCAATGCCAAGCTTGCCTTAGACTTACATGATATCTCTGTTCAATGCCAAGCTTGCCTTGGACTTACATGATATCTCTGTTCAATACCAAGCTTGCCTTGGACTTACATGATATCTCTGTTCAATGCCAAGCTTGCCTTGGACTTACATGATATCTCTGTTCAATGCCAAGCTTGCCTTGGACTTACATGATATCTTGCTTGATTTCCAATGCCATGCCTTGGCATGGTCTTATACGGGCTTACTTGTCTCATGTGATGGATCGAGTATCCTGGGCAATTCTTATTCCATCGGGACTTGCTCGTAATTAATGTCATTGATTTATTTATTTAGCAAAACATTAAACATTTCCTGATAATAATGTACATTTACTAAGCAATTCAATGATAGAAATCATAAAGCTTAGAAATCAAGTTATGCAATTTAGTCCTCGACTTTGTTCTTGCTTTGGTTTCGATCTGAGCTTCATTTTTATTGATTTATAATCATAAATAGATCATTTAATAATCATATTCACCAAATTGACTCATAACTCATACTTTAGAAAAATTACTATTTTGCCCTTATACTTTTGATATTTGCACTTTTGCCCCTAGGCTCGTAATATGATTTTTATGAAACTTTCTTAAACTTCATGCTTAGTCGAATCATTTTCTCTACTATAACAATCATCAATTCTCTCTCTTTCTAGTAGGTATGACCAAATTTTATAGCTATTACAAAATGGTCCATACTATCATTTTTCATGAAATTCATTAAGGAAAAGATGTTTATCTAACATCAACCTCTCTTAAACTTCCATAAAAAATCATTTAGCATGCATGTCATTCATGGGTAATTTTTTTGGACATGCATCTTAGCTCATTTAATAGCTAAAAATGGCTAATTCATAATACGAGAGCTTCAAAAATACGAAGAATACCAAAAACTAGGCTTAGGAGGACTTACTAGCAAGCTTGAAAAATTGAAGAACCCTAACTATGGCTTCCTTCAAATTTTTGGCAATGGGGGAAGAAGATGAGTAGATTTTTCTCATCTTTTTCCTATTTTAATAATTTAATTCATAAATGACCAAAATGCCTTTATCACTAAAAATTTCTATAACACCATCTCAATGCCAATTTTGTACAAAACCTTCACCCGCTCTGAAATTTTTCCAGCGTAGATGAATCACCCATTCCCTCTGTATGTTCAAGCGCCATCCACTTGTGAATACTACAACCTGCCCACCGTAATCAAGTAATTAAACATTCACTAAGCTTCCTTTCAATTATCCCATATATAGCTATTTAAGGGCTCTTAATTATTATTCTAAACCTATTTGATACAAAAAGCTTCTAGAAACTCATATTTTGTAACTTTTGCAATTTAGTCCTTTTGGACCATTCAACAATAATTTAACAAAATTGCTTCATGAAACTTTCATACTAGCATGCAAACATAACATAAACTTTGTAAACTCATAAATTCATCTCGGTTTCGTGGTCTCGCACCACTATTCCGACTAAGCCCTAAATCGAGCTGTTACAAGATGAATTCTTATCTCAATTAATAGAAGAGGAGGATGAACACGAGGAATTCATTGATGAGGTTTCTGCTATAAGGCAAGCAGCTCAAGAAAGTATCCAATCACAACACGATTGGCATAGAAGGGAAGAATCCAGATGAAGTACTGGTGGTTGGGATAACATTTATGAAGAAGGGCAATCTTCTCATGGATCAGCTAGAGAATATCATAGCGAAAAAATAAGTAAATCCATCCCAAGTGAGTCTAAGTTTACCTTAAGGGGAGATGAAACACCCCAAACCCGGCCCACGAGCCTTGACCGGATCTGGCATGCTCCCCGGTGTAAACCGTTTCAAATTCTTTTGTTACTTAGGAAAAACTTGTGTGATTTGGAAGAAAGATCGTTTTGGGTTGGGCTTGAGTTGAAAACAAGTTTAATTCATTGTTAAAAAAACTTTACTTTAGGTAACAAAACATTTGGGCTTTGTTTTAAAAAAAATTGATTTACTTAATCTTTTAATAAATAAAGGTTTGTAAGCTTAACAAATAAAAATAGAATAAAATATTCCTACTAAGGCCTTATTACATCAAATAATTCCCAAAATTTAAATTCAAAATACTTAAAATAAAATAAAAGTCCAAGTTGTAAATTTCTTGCTATGCATGGCCATCCCTAAGCTTCTGCTGAACCCGGTCCATTACTGTTCGTAACCTGAAAATAGTCCCACAGCGGGGTGAGTCAAACAGACTCAATGTGTAACCAACACTAAGAATTAACATTTCAGGCATGCATTATCATATCACATACATGTTCATATAACAGTAAAAATAATGATGCAACCCAAACCCAAACCTAGTTAGCCATCCGCTACACTCCCCCGCACCAACTCATGCACCGTGGGGACTACTAAGTCAACTTTCCTTCCGCTACACTCCATATCGCGGTCCTAGGTCACCGCATTCGTGGTCTTAGGTCACCACGTTCAGATTTCTGTGGTCTTAGGTCACCACATTCAGATTACTGTGGTCTTAGGTCACCACATTCAGATATCACGGTCTTAGGTCACCGTGTTTATGGTCTTAGGTCACCACATTCACTTCCCCAAAAATAAACCCATATGCCCAAATCATGTTATGCATTAACATGTCAAAGTTCACATTCTTATCATTATTCTCATGTTACTTATAACATATTTCATAATCCTATTGGGAGTAGGAAACGTACCTGAGTACTTTATACCATTGTATGGTACCTTAACCATGCTTTTCACATTCTTAATAATATATCTAATTTAAAACATAGCCATGAACGTATTAAAACTTAGGGTAGGGTACACACCTGATTCGCTTAACAAATCTCAAAATTTGATCTACTGCCTTAGATCTTTAACTCCCTACATTCGGCCCATATTAAAGGTTTAATGAAAAACTCATTCGGCCACAAAACCAAATCCTAGTAGGATTTGTACACTAAGACTTACCTTAATGCCGATTTGCTTATCACTCAAATCCTGAAAACTTTGCTTTTCTTCTCCTTGTATTCGGCCAAACACTTGATCTCTACATAGGTTAGTTTTCGACTTTTAAGATAATAAGAAAATAGATCTATGTACTAAAGTAAGGCCTTAGCCGAATGCTATAGTGCTTACCTTGCAGATCTTAAATCCCGAAACTCCCTAAATAACTAGGGAACATGTGGCTTATGGTGCACCTTCGGGAAATGAATTTCACCTTCCTTGTACTCAACACTAGCAAATTCTGAATGATCTTTCCAAATTTCGGTAAACAAGATATTAATGATATTAGTTCTATGTTGCTGCTTAAAGAAGAGAATAAATTAATGGCCATAAAATTCTTACCCTTAATATTGAATTCGACAAAGACCTAAGCTTGAAGCCACTTGATATATTAGGCTATGGCCTTAAAAGGCTTACTTAGGCTTTTGGAGGATTAGAAGGAAAGAGAAGGAAGAATAAAGATGGAGGATTTGGCTAGAGCACAAGGTATTTCGGCTTTGGCTAACAAAAGAAGAATAAAGCAGAGGAAATTCAAGAGAGAGGAGAATCGCTTAAGAAATTCGACAAAGGAAGAGTGAATGAATGAATGGCCTCTTTTCCTTTTATAGCTAAATTACTAACTTAGAATCCCTTACTTGGCCATCACTCTTCTATTTTGATAGCTTTATCTCTTATTTAGTTGAAATTCTAAAGGAATAAAACTCTTCCTTAAGAGTCCCTATTGCCATCCATTGCTTCCTCTCTAAGTAATTAAATAAAATTACTTAAAGTCTTAGCTATATGTCAGTCCACCCCTTCCCTTGATGAGCCGAATTTAAACTTGTTCTATTGGACTCCTTGTGGCCACACGAGGCCCAAATTATCCACCTAAGTGGCGCCACTCATGGGCTTTAAGTGGTATCTTCAGCCACTTTTCCAAGCTTGTTTTTGTGTCAAATTTCACATACTTTTCTCTTCTCTTAATTTCTTTAAACTTTAAAACTCGACATTTCTAAGTCATTTCTAAGTTTTCAAAATTTTCGTTTGGGTCTTTAAACTTGACATTTCCTTACATTTCCAAGTTTCCAAATGTTTACTTTCCTCTTTTGAATCATTTCTAAATCATTTCCTTACATTTCCTAGTTTCCAAAAATGTTCACTTTGAACTTAACATTTCCTTACATTTCCTTACATTTCCTTACATTTCCTTGCATTTCCATACATTTCCAAGGTTCTAAAAATGCACACAATGGGATTCAAACCTCTTCCCTCAAAGTACTTCACTTGATGCCATAACCCTTGCACCTTAGGTGGCGTCCCTTGCCACTTTTCCACATCACTTCTTGTGTCCTAAACTCCCAAAACTTTTCTTAAGGCTACCTTAGCCTAGCTCCCCTCTTTAACTTAAAACCAATAATTGTCCAAAGCTTTCTTCCATCCTAGGATTTTAAAACCCCTTAATTCACTTCCAAACACTGCCAAATCCTACTACCCATGAATTATGCATGAACGCATAACCCCTAATCTAGGATGTTACAGTTCTACCCTCTTTAAAAAAATTTCGTCCTCAAAATTACTTACTAACGAATAATCGTACATCTTAACTCACCGCACTATACTTACGCTGCGTACTTTGATCCTAATAGAACCATTATACTTTCTAGGCATAATTTCTAAGTTCCCGTCCCCTAGAACTCATTTCTAACGTCGCTATTTAATCTGATTAAGAAGTTTTATGTATTAAAAAATTTTGTTTCACTAATTAACCGCGAAGAAGTTTTATGGAAAGAAAATTTTTTTTAGAAGTGGTTCTTTCGTATTCATACATACACACAGTCTTTACATTCATACATCCATCAATCAATTATGAACTCTCCTTCATTCAGAGAAATGTTGTAGTTTTCATTGTTGTTGTTTTTCCACTACCCAGGGGTATTTTCGTAATTTTTCCTACAGGGGTATTTTCATAATTTGTCAAATAAGGTTCCTTGGTGATTTTCTCAATAAGGGTATTTTGGTAATTTTTGAAATCCCGGGGGTATTTCAGAAATTTTGAAATTACAGGGGTATTTCAGTAATAAACCAGGGTAAATTTATAAATCTTAATAAATCAAGGATATTTTGGAATTTACAAAACTAGAAGGTTGTTTCTGAGAATTTGTTTTCCAAATCAGTATTGTTGCAGAAATTTTTGAAGATCGGGGGTCATTCTGGTAATTTTGTAACTCGGGGGTATTTCGGTAATTTGCAAGGTAAGGGTAATTTCATAAATTCTTTTTAAAATAGGGTATTTAGTCATTTTGCAAATTAGGGTTTTTGAACATTTTATAAAGTAATGAGATTTTGATAGGAACTGTGGTATTTTTGAAAATTTCATAAACCAAGGGCATTTTGTAATTTTACCATTAGGGGTATTTTGTAATTTTATAAATTAGAAATTTTTCGGAAAATTGTGTGGAGAAAAAAAATATATATAGTTTTCACAAATTAAAGAAAAATAATTTTAAGAGTTTTAAAATTAGGGTTCTTAAAAAAAACATGGCTAGTTCCCTTTCGGGTTTTAGTTATTGGGTTTAGCCTATGATCGAGTCTTCTTGGTCAGGGTGAACCAAAGCTACGCACCAGGTAGGATTCGAGTAGAGAGGAGGTGAGTCACCCGGACTGCTTAAATACCAAGCTCCCACAGAAACCTATCCTAGACATGCGCACCATGGTTGCCACACCCTAACTCGGCGACTTAACCACATGTTTGTTTAATTAAGCATTAAAGTCTTATGTAATTGTTGGGGTACACTAGTCTAGGGTTTAAATACCTATCAGACTAATCTACGTAGCCATAAAAGCCCATACATTTCACATATTCAAATCACTTTAGAAGTCAGAAGTACTTACCTGGTGGACTTCGGGTCGGAGACTTAGTGGGCCATGCCAGAAAAACCTGCTTAATTTGTAAAATTCCTTTTGGGCTTACTTTGGAAAATGTTTTGGGCCTTAAACCCAAGGCCAAGAGTTTAAAACTGGGCTCTGATACCAAACTGAAACACCCCAAATGTAACACCCCTAACCCGTATCCGTCACCGGATTAGGGTTACGAGGCCTTACTATAACAATTACCAAGTCCAAGCACTCCATCCGCACTAATACTTGATAAATTCATATCATTTCATGCTATTAAAATGATATATATATATATATATATATATATATATATATATATATTCTTTCGTGTCTTAATACAACAACTTGCATGATAAAATCACATGGTCATTTAAAATAACAACAACATAAGTATATAATATTTAGACATTTATTCGCCTATAACACAAACACAAACAAAAATCTAATTGTTACTTACATATTTAATCAAATAAAATCTTAAAGCATCATATATATATATATATAAGTAATATTTATAAACACCAAATTAGCACATACCATTTTTTTTTACATCAATCCACGTACAAATATGTTTTATGTACCACTTTATTATTTACCATTATACATCGAATCCCTATAGCAAAATATACTAGTAAAATCATTATTATAAATATATTTTACGCATCAAATGGTCGCATATATATACTGTGAAATATTATACATAACATGAACGTCTATTAAACCAAATATACCTTATCAAATCATCATCTAAGCCCAAAATGCCATAAACCACAAAACCAAACCATACCTATCAAATATATATGTACCATGGCCGAATATAGGTCAGAATAACTTACTACTTATCGACATTAACATGGCATCTTTAATAATCCAAATAGACCAAATTTATTTACAACCCAAAGAACATCATCTCAACTACATCCACCTCATTCAACAAAAAAAACAAATGCAAAACATATCAATATGTCATGCTTAACGAATGCATCACAAATAGATATAATATGCATATTACTTGACCATATTCCATACATGATTAAACCATGGCTGAATTTCACATCCTTAATAACATAATCAATCCATTATATCAAGAACATAGAAATTAAACTTAATCAAAAGAAATAGCCATTTTCGCAAGGCTATTCATATATATACAAGGCCAAAAGTCATTAATCTAAACCTTAGTCTAACCTATACATGCCTTCGGTTTAAAACTTAGATTAAGTACCAAAAGGGAGATAGTGTGGTTGACTTTTCCGATGATCCTCGATGCCCGTAGCTTGATGGAAAATTAGAGCACACACGAAATAAGCTCACTAGCTTAGTAAGTCTTAAGCATTTACTTAAACAACAACAAATACTCCAACATTTAGCACACATACATATATAAATATACCTATAAGTCCAAGTAATTTAACAAATAATAATTTCAATATGGTCGAACAGTACCGCCTCTCAGAACTTATCATTTATTAATCCCTCATTGAAGGTATACAACCCTTCCAAAGACTTTAAGCCTTAAGTATTCGAATATTACCTTATTAACAAGTATAACATATATCACAATTATATACGATTAATCATATATATACAAATATGTATTTTCGATAACTTTCACTTTTGACATTTTTATCTTTGACCGAATCTCAAAGATATCACCAAACTTATATTCAATATACATATCACACTTTTTAATGAGTAATTCAAATGTACATATCATAAAGACTCATTATCAAAAACTTTAACCATTCTATCACTTATGTAATAATCACTTACCTTGTTCCTTGCATCTATAAACCTTTATTTTTATCCGAGCATTTTGTTTAGAATTTATAACACATTACTGGCATTAAGCCTACTAGACTCGAGGTCTAAACTTGATCACCGCATTAAGCTCGCTAAGCAATAAGCTCGATAAATAGCCCGAATGACATCACTCAAGACAAGGCTCGCTAGGCATTTAGCCCGATAAATACATAGCCTGCTAGGCTTAAAGCCCGATATAGATATGATCATCAATTCAACACTCATTTCATAACATCAACAATGCAAATAACTCATATAGATCATATTACCTTCACATACCAACCAAAACATATTTATACACTTATCATTTTACAAAGTAAATTCAATTCAATACCATACTTCTACATTCGGCTATTGTCTATAATTATACTTTAAATATTCAAGTTCCATCATTCATCATAGTTGTAAATAAATCTTTAAATATAAGGACTTACCTGTCGATCAATTCCGCTTATTCGAGAACCTTCGCCTTTCCCCGATCTAAACTGCTTTTCTTTGCTCTTGATCTAAAACACATTAAAATTTAGCTCATTCAAGTTCATTTCATCTCAATTTAGTCCCTAAGCACATAAATAGGCAATTTACCATTTTACCCCTATTATTTCAAATTTTTACAATTTAGTCCTATTTGCCTAAAACACAAAATACACAAAATTTTTCAATAACCCTTAAGGTCTGAATATGTATAGGGACTATACAAGCCCTATTATTTCAATTATTTAGCAAATAAGTCCTCTAAAATTTCATTTTTTACAATATGGCCCTAAAACAAAAATTCATCAAAATTTCCAATACAAAACATATCAATCCTTAACATATCTTTAATTTAAAATCATCAAACATCAAAAACCTCAAGAATTCATCAATGGTCGAACCTCATAAACACATGATTCTCAAAATTCAAGCATGGGTCTGATAATATCTGAAGCAACGATCTCAAAACGTAAAATTAACAAAAACTAAATCAAACTAACCTTAATTTTGTGCTTCTAATTGTCGAAATTTCAAAGAAATAAGAACCCTTTTCTTTCTCCCATATTCGCCAAAGAACAACATAAGATGATATTGGCTTTTTCACTTTATTTTATTATGTATATAATGGATTATTTTATTAATTTACTAATATAACCTTTAAAATAAAATAAACATATACATATAATAATGGCATATTAGTCAAAAGCCATCCACTAACTTATAAAATGGAATATTTACCCACCTAATACCTCAATTTAAGAAGCCATCATCATTCTAGCACTTTACACTAAAGAATGCAACTTTTACGCTTTACGTGATTTAGTCCTTTTATCAAATTAAGCGCTTAAACGATAAAATTTTTCTACTAAACTTTCACACACATTAATTCACATATAATAAACACAAAACCTCAAATATAATATTTAAAAGTTTTTAGACTCGATTCGTGGTCCCGAAACCACCATTCAAGCGATTAGGGATCAAAACGTAAAATTCACATCAAACTCTTCTAATTGTCGAAATTTAGGATTTTCATATTCCCAAAGAACAACATAAAAATCTTATCGTTAAATTTAAAGTCGATATTGTTACCTCATTGAATCCTCTTATAAAATGGAATATTTCCCACGTAGCCTCTTCAACTCTAGCACTTTACACTAAAGAATCCATAGTACTTTCACTAAAGGAATTAAACTTTTGTTTCTTAACTCTTTCATTTCCCGAGCTAAAATATCTCCCCTTTCGATTCCTCTTCATACGATATTGTTACCTCATATCGCTCCCACGTAGGATTTCAATCTTTCACTAAAGGAATTCTTTTGTGATCACATGAGATATCGATCTCGATCAGATCTTTACGAAGCATCAAACGTGAAATATGTCATGTATCTTTTCTAACTCGAGGGCAACTTCAATCTATAAGCAACAGACCAATACGTTCAAGATTTCATAAGGTCCGATGAATCTTGACTAAGTTTGCCTTTCCGACCAAATCGAGTACCTTTTTCCACGGAGAAACTTTCAAGAATACTCGATCCCCAACTTGAAATTCAATGTCTTTACGTTTCAAATCAGCATAGGACTTTTGACGATCCGAAGCAGTTTTCAAATTGCCTCTAATAATAGCTACCTTCTGATCTGTTTCTTTAATCAAATCAACCCCGTGTATCTTATTCTTGCTGAGCTCAGTCCAGTATAACGGAGTTCGACATTTTCGCCTATACAAGGCTTCATAAGGCGCCATTTTGATACTAGATTGGAAGTTATTATTATAAGCAAATTCAATCAAAGGTAGGTATCGTTCCTACGTACCTTCAAACTCGAGAACAAAACATCTCAACATGTCCTTAAGTATCTGAATAGTTCGCCAGATCGATCGTCTGCTTCATGGATGAAAGGTCAGACTAAAATGAAGTTTAGTACCTAAGGCATCTTGCAACTTCTTCCAAAACTGTGATGTAAATCTCGGGTCTCTATCTGAAATAATGGAACTCGGTACACCATGCAACCTCACAATCTGCGATACATACAATTCAAAGAAGTTTATCGAGTGAAAAGTCCGCATTTAAGCACAAAACGAGCTGATTTAGTCACCTATCAACTATAACCCGACGGCATCTTTCTTACTCGTTGTCATAGGAAGACCGGATACAAAATCCATTGTAATTCTATCCCATTTCCATTCTGTATCATGATTGGTCAAGTAGTCCGGATGGCACTTGATGTTCAAACTTTTACTTGTCGACAAACCAAGCATTTCAAACAAATTCAGATATATCCCGCTTCATGCCCGCCACCAATAGAACTATTTCAAATCATTATACATCTTTGTGCTACCGGATGTATTGATAATCGACCACTATGGGCCTCACTCGAATCATCCGTATCAAATCAAGTTCTTTGAACACACATTCGGCTATTAAAATTCAAACAATCATTTGCATCAATCGAAAATCTGATTTCGCACCTTTTCGATCAATTCGACTAGCAATCAAATCTTTGTCAACTTTCATGCATTACAAATTTCTTGAATAAACATCGGTCTTGCTTGTAACTCGACTATGATCGAACCATCACCGTATATAGCTATCTCATGCGTTTATTGCGCAAAGAGCAAACAATGATTTTCAACTTAACGATCTATAACAAAGTTAGCTTTTCCGGATGGTAGTCAATCACCAACTCATAGTCTTTCAACAATTCTAACCATCTGCGTTGTCTCAAATTTAGATCTTTTTGAGTCATTAAATACTTTAGACTTTTATGGTCCGAATAAATGTGACATTTCTCACCGAATAAGTAGTGACGCCAAATTTTCAATGCAAAATAATGGTCGCTAATTCCGGATCGTGAGTCGGATAATTTCTCTCATGCGGCTTCAATTGTCTCAAGCGTAGGCTATAACCTTGCCTTCCCGCATCAAACGCAACCCAACCCATTCAAAGAAGCATCACTAAAAACAATAAATTCTTTACCCAATTCAGTGAGCTAACACCGAGCTTGGTCAAGGGCTTCAACCGTCAAACTTTTCTCGACACTTTTTGACCACTCAAACTTGACATCTTTTGTAGTAGCTTTGTCAAAGGTGTAGCTATTACAGAAAAACATTTCACAAACCGTATGTAGTAGCCCGCAAGTCCCAAAAACTTCGAATCTCAAAAACATTCTTCGGTGGCTTCCAATCAAGTATAGCCGAAATTTTGTTCTGGATCGACTCTAATACCGATGTGAAACAACATGTCCCAAAAGCTAACCTCTTTCATCCGTAACTCACACTTACTAAACTTCGCATACAACTGTTGATCTCTCAAAGTTTGTAGCACTAATCTCAGATGCTCGGCATGCTACGTTTCATTCTTGGAATAGATTAGTATATCATCAATAAACACTACTACAAACCGATCCAAAATCTATCTGAAGACTCGATTCATTAGATCCATAAAAATAGTGGTGCATTAGTGAGTCCAAATGGCATAACCGTAAACTCAAAATGTCCGTATCTCATCCCCGAATGCGCTTTTGGCACATCTGCACTCGACTCAAGAATCGATAATAGCCCGATCTCAAATCTATCTTGAAAATATGAAGCCCCTTTCAACCGATCAAACAAGTCATCAATCCGAGGTAACGGTACTTATTCTTTATAGTTACCTTATTCAGCTTGTCGATAATCAATACACATTCGCATCGCTCCATCTTTCTTTTTCACAAAAGAATCGGTGCACCCAAGGAGAGAAGCTTGGTCGCGCAAATCCTCTATCTGTTAACTCTTGCAATCGTGCTTTCAACTCTTTTAACTCAAGAGGTGCCATCCGACACGGAGCTATCAAAATCGAGTCGCTCCCGATACCAATTCAATACCAACTCAATCTCTCGTCTTGGTGGTAAACCCGTAGTTCTTCAGAAACACATCCGGTATTCACATACAACCATGCAGATTCAATCTATTTCTCGACAATTTATTATCCAAAGACATAAGCCAAATAAGCTTCGCACCCTTTTCTCACATACTTAGGGCTAACATCGAGGATATAATCAGAGGAAACCCACTTAAATCATCGGATTCAATTCTAATGATCTCACCATTCGATGTCTCAAATCAATAAGTTTTCTTTTGCAATTCACCCTTGCATCATGCGAAGTTAACCATCCATTCCTAAAATTATATCAAACTCATCGAAAGGCAATAACATTAAATCGATCGAAGCAAAATCCCAATCATCAACGGCAACCTTTACACACTTTATTAACAAACACACATCTACCCAAAGGGTTGGACACGCTAATCACAAACTCGAAGAGACTTAAATCGAGTTTCACACACATATGAATGGGTCGAACCAGATCAATCAATACAATCACAGTAGTATCATAAAGGGTGAAAGTCGTAATAACATCCGGAGAAGAAGCATCCTCTCTAGCTCGAGTAACATAAGCTCTAGTGGAGCTCTAGCCTCGATCGAATCGCAGTGTTCTTCGTCCCTCTCGATCGCCACCTACATTGCTAGAATGTCGGGTGGTTCCGCCTGCGTCTGCATCGCCCTAGAATTCGCTTTCGCCTAACATCAGGCACTCTCCAATAAAATGGTCCAAGGATCCACATTTAAAGCAGGACCGATCACGAACTCTACAACTCCCAGAATGCCATTTTCCACAATGTTTGCATTCAACTCATTATGTGGAACGTTACTAACACTGGCCATCGAGGTAGCTCGGGAGCCCACTGGAGGTCGATCACGTCTAGGTAAATCTGAAGTAACTTTATGTCGGCTGACATCATCTCTGAACTTCTTAGATGTGGAATGGAAAGTCTTGCCCGATGACCTCTTACGAATGTCTCTAGCTTCTATCTTGACCTTTCTTTTCTCTTTCCCGAGCTCTTCAGCTTTGCAAGCTCTCTCAAATAGAGTCACAAATTCTTGAATTTCAAGAATGCCAACAAGCAACTTTATCTCTTCATTCACTGCCTTCAAACCTTTTGCACATAATGGCTTCGGTTGATACACACTCTCTAGCATATTTGCTAAGCTAACAAATTTCGTTCATATTCGTCACGGTCATCCTGCTTCATTCAAGAAATTCTTTTCTTTTTGATCAATGAATCTTTGATCGATATATTTCTTGCGAATTCATTCGGAAGAAATCCCACGTCACTTTTCTTTCGATACTAGTGTATTCCACATGAAGCTCAAGTAAAGATATAGCACACTTCAGCATTCGCTCGAGTACAAGATAGCTCATCTAGTCGAATAGTATTATCAAGCCACATTTCGCTTGCTCTGCGCCATCATCATCATTGGCCTTGAATTCTCGACCCAAATTTCGAGTTTATCAACCGAGGCCTACTAGATCTCATCGGATCTATCATTGTCAAGGTATCGGAGTTGGATTATTCGGGGTGGAGGTTGGTGTATAGCCGGGTTAGTCTGGATAAATTGGGTAAACCATTCGCTCATCATCCGATAGAAGGCTTGTTTAGCCTCCCCTCATGACTACCGAAACTGGTCGAGATCGCAACACTCTCCACATCATCACCTACTACTCTATCGGGATCGTAATCCATTTACTATATAAAATACAATTGAAATTGTCAAGTCACCACACTATCATATATACAATTCAAAGGTATGTATAGCCACATATGGTAGTCCTAGAATCGACTAAACCATAGCTCGATACCAATCAAATGTAACACCCTAACAATCCTCACGGATTAGGGTTACGAGGCCTTACTATAACAATTACCAAGTCCAAGCACTCCATCCAGACTAATACTTGATAAATTCATTCATTTCATGCTATTAAAATGAATATATATATATATATATGTATATATTCTTCGTCTTAATACAACAACTTGCATGATAAAATCACATGGTCATTTAAAATCAATAGCATATAAGTATATAATATTTAGACATTTATTCACCTATAACACAACACAAACAAAAATCTAATAAAATATTTAATCAAATAAAATCTTAAAGCTCGTAATATTTATAAACACCAAATTAGCACCATTTTTTTACATCAATCCACGCATAAATATGTTTTATGTACCACTTTATTATTTACCATTATACATCGCCTATAGCAAAATATACTAGTAAAATCATTATTATAAATATATTTTACGCATAACTACCGCATATATATATCTGTGAAATATTATACATAACATGAACGCCTATTAAACCAAATATATCTTATCAAATCATCATCTAAGCCCAAATGCCATAAACCACAAAACCAAACCATACCTATCAAATATAGATGTACCATGGGAATATGTCGTAATAACTTACTACTTATCAACATTTGGCATCTTTAATAATCCTCAAATTTATTTACAAAAAGAACATCTCTCAACTACATCCACCTCATTCAACTAAAACAAAACTGCAAAACATATCAATTGTCATTTAACCCGAATGCATCACATCTAGATATAATATGCATAAGACCATATTCCATACATGATTAAACCATGGCCGAATTTCAGTCACATAATTCCTTGAATTATATCAAGAAATAGAAATTAAACTTAATCAAAAGAAATAGCCACAAGGCTATTCATATATATACAACAAAAGTCATTAATCTCTTAGTCTAATATACATGACTTAGATTTCAAAAGGGAGAAGTGTGGTTGACTTTTGATCCTCGATTAGTCTTAAGCATTTACTGAAACAACAACAAATACTCCAACATTTAGCACACAAATATAAATATACCTATTCAAGTAATAACAAATTAATTTCATGGTCATCCTTCATTTATTAATCCTCATTGAAGCTTCAACCCTTCAAGAAGCCTTTTTCTTTTTGATTATCAATGAATCTTTGATTCGATATATTTCTTCAGAATTCATTCAAAATCCATTGAAGAAATACGCCATACACTTTTTCTTCGAAACCACCGATACTATAAGTTTTTCCACAATACATGCGGATATGCGATTTCATCAACGGCAACCTTTACACACTTTATTAACAACACACATCTACCCAAAGGGTTGGAAGATCACAAATTCACACTTACAGCATTCGAACCAGAGTACAAGATGAAAGCTCATCATTTGGTGCATTAGTGAGAGAAGAAGTCCGTAACATAAATAGTATTATCAAGCCATTGCATTTATCTATTTCTCGAGTTCTCGTCGCCATACATCATCATTCCGAGGATCCACTTGAATTAATGCCATTTTCCCAAATTTCATTATGTGGATCGGAGAAAAGTTTATCAACCACCGAGGCCTACTAGATCTCATGGAAAGTCCCGATGACCTCTTACGAATCTTATCTTGATCCCGAGGACTTTGCTCTCTCAAATAGAGTCACAAATTCTTATTTCAAGAATGCCAACAAGCAACTTTATTCTTCATTATTCAAACCTTTTGCACATAATGGCTTCGGTTGTGCATAATTTCGATCACGGTCATCCTTCCCTGTTTGATTCAAGGATCAAGAATCTCGATATATGCGAATTCATTCGGAAGAAATCCCACGTCACTTTTCTTTCGAAACCATCGATAAATTCCCCGTGATTCGTTCCTAGCACATCATTCGTCGATACAAGATAGCTCATCTTAGTATTTCAAGCCACCCCTCATCATCATCACCTTGAAACCCCAAATTTCGATTTTTCAACTGAGGCCTACTAGATCTCATCGGATCTATCATCGAAGTCTTGAAGGTATCGGAGTTGGATTACTGGATAAATTGGGTAAACCATTCGTTCATCATCGATAGAACTTGTTTAGCCTCCCCTCATGACTACCCACATCATCGATCCTGCGAGACTAGCGCAACACTCTCCACATCATCGGATCGGGATCGAATCCATTTACTATATAAAATACAATTGAAATTGTCAAGTCACCACACTATCGTATATATAATTCAAAGGTATGTATAGCTAGACTCTTACGTACTATGGTAGTCCTAGAATCGACTAAACCATAGCTCGATACCAATCAAATGTAACACCCTAACTCGTATCCGCCACGGATTAGGGTTACGAGGCCTTACTATAACAATTACCAAGTCCAAGCACTCCATCCGACTAATACTTGATAAATTCATATCATTTCATGCTATTAAAATGATATATATATATATATATGTATATATTCTTCGTGTCTTAATACAACAACTTGCATGATAAAATCACATGGTCATTTAAAAATAACAATAGATAAGTATATAATATTTAGACATTTATTCACCTATAACACAAACACAAACAAAAATCTAATAAAATTTAAAGCATTCCATTATATATATATATATATATACGTAATATTTATAAACACCAAATTAGCACATATCATTTTTTTACATCAATCCACGATACAAATATGTTTTATGTACCACTTTATTATTTACCATTATACATCGAATCCCTATAGCAAAATATACTAGTAAAATCATTATTATAAATATATTTTACGCATCAAACGGACTTATATATATATGTGAAATATTATACATAACATGAACGCCTATTAAACCAAATATATCTTATCAAATCATCATCTAAGCCCAAAATGCCATAAACCACAAAACCAAACCATACCTATCAAATATAAATGTACCATTGAATATAGGTCGAATAACTTACTACTTATCAACATTAACATGGCATCTTTAATAATCCAAATAGACCAAATTTATTTACAACCCAAAGAACATCATCTCAACTACATCCACCTCATTCAACAAAACAAAACAAATGCAAAACATATCAATATGTCATGCTTAACTGAATGCATCACATCTAGATATAATATGCATATTACTTGACCATATTCCATACATGATTAAACCATGGCAATTTCACATCCCTAATAACATAATCAATCCATTATATCAAGAACATAGAAATTAAACTTAATCAAAAGAAATAGCCATTTTGCAAGGCTATTCATATATATACAAGGCCAAAAGTCATTAATCTAAACCTTAGTCTAACCTATACATGCCTTCTTGGTTTAAAACTTAGATTAAGTACCAAAAGGGAGATAGTGTGGTTGACTTTTCCGATGATCCTCGATGCCCGTAGCTTGATGGAAAATCTATAAAATGTAAGAGAGCACACACGAAATAAGCTCACTAGCTTAGTAAGTCTTAAGCATTTACTGAAACAACAGTCAAATACTCCAACATTTAGCACACATACATATATAAATATACCTATAAGTCCAAGTAATTTAACAAATAATAATTTCAATATGGTCGAACAAATTGCCTCTCGTAACTTATCATTTATTAATCCTCATTGAAGGTATACAACCCTTCCATCACTTTAAGCCTTAAGTATTCGTGATATTACCTTATTAACAAGTATAACATATATCACAATTATATACGATTAATCATATATATACAAATATGTATTTTCGATAACTTTCACTTTTGGCATTTTATCTTTGACCGAATCTCAAAGATATCACCAAACTTATATTCAATATACATATCACACTTTTTAATGAGCAATTCAAATGCACATATCATAAAGACTCATTATCAAAAACTTTAACCATTCTATCACTTATGTAATTTGAAAGGAAAGATAATCACTTACCTTGTTCCTTGCATCTATAAACCTTTATTTTTATCCGAGCATTTTGTTTAGAATTTATAACACATTACGGCATTAAGCACGCTAGACTTGAGGTCTGAACTTGATCATCGGCATTAAGCCTGCTAGGCAATAAGCCCGATATGCATCATGCACTAGGCTCATAGCTCATAGAATGACATCAATGCACAAGGCCTGCTAGGCATTTAGCCCGATAAATAACACCGACACGAATCCTGCTAGGCTTAAAGCCCGATAAATAACACCGGCACGAAGCCTGCTAGGATTAAAGCCCGATATAGATATGATCATCAATTCAACACTCATTTCATAACATCAACAATGCAAATAACTCATATAGATCATATTACCTTCACATACCAACCAAAACATATTTATACACTTATCATTTTACAAAGTAAATTCAATTCAATACCATACTTCTACATTCGCTATTGTCTATAATTATACTTTAAATATTCAAGTTCCATCATTCATCATAGTTGTAAATAAATCTTTAACGATATAAGGTCTGTCGATCGCATGCGAAATTCGAGAACCTTCATCTTCCCCGATCTAAATCTGCTTTTTCTTTGCTCTTGATCTAAAACACATTAAAATTTAGCTCATTCAAGTTCATTTCATCTCAATTTAGTCCCTAAGCACATAAATAGGTAATTTACCATTTTACCCTACTATTTCAAATTTTTACAATTTAGTCCTATTAAAACACAAAATACACCAAATTTTCAATACCCCGAATATGTATAGGGACTATACAAGCCCTATGCTTTCAATTATTTAGCAAATAAGTCCTCTAAAATTTCATTTTTTTACAATATGGCCCTAAAACAAAAATTCATCAAAATTTCCAATACAAAACATATCAATCCTTAACATATCTTTAATTTAAAATCATCAAACATCAAAAACCTCAAGAATTCATCAATGGCCGAACCTCATAAACACATTATTCTCAAAAATTCAAGCATGGGTCGGATAATATACGAAGCAACGATCTCAAAAACGTAAAAATTAACAAAAACCGAAATCAAACTAACCTTAATTTTGTGCTTCTAATTGCCGAAATTTCAAAGAAATAAGAACCCTTTTCTTTCTCCCATATTCGACCAAAGAACAACATAAGATGATATTGGCTTTTTCACTTTATTTTATTATGTATATAATGGATTATTTTATTAATTTACTAATATAACCTTTAATATAAAATAAACATATACATATAATAATGGCATATTAGTCAAAAGCCATCCACTAACTTATAAAATGGAATATTTACCCACCTAATACCTCAATTTAAGAAGCCATCATCATTCTAGCACTTTACACTAAAGAATGCTACTTTTACGCTTTACGCGATTTAGTCCTTTTTATCAAATTAAGCGCTTAAACGATAAAATTTTTCTACGAAACTTTCACACACATTAATTCACATATAATAAACACAAAATATAATATTTAAAAGTTTTTCAAACTCAGATTCGTGGTCCTAAAACCACCATTCCGATTAGGGTCAAATTCGGTCTGTTACACCAAAACCGGCCCACGAGCCTTGACCGGATCTGGTATGTTCCCCGGTGTAAACCGTTTCAAATTCTTTTGTTACTTAGGAAAAACTTGTGTGATTTGGAAGAAAGATCGTTTTGCGTTGGGCTTGAGTTGAAAACAAGTTTAATTCATTGTTAAAAAAACTTTACTTTAGGTAACAAAACATTTGGGCTTTATTTTAAAAAGATTTGATTTACTTAATCTTTTAATAAATAAAGGTTTGTAAGCTTAACAAATAAAAACAGAATAAAATATTCCTACTAAGGCCTTATTGCATCAAATAATTCCCAAAATTTAAATTCAAAATACTTAAAATAAAATAAAAGTCCAAGTTGTAAATTTCTTGTTGTGCATGGCCATCCCTAAGCTTCGAACTTGGTCCATTATCGTCGTCACCGAAAATAGTCCCACAATGGGTGAGTCAAGCAGACTCAATGTGTAACCAACACTAAGAATTAACATTTCAGCATGCATTATCATATCACATACATGTTTATATAATGTAAAAATAATGATGCAACCCAAACCCAAACCTAGTTAGCCATCCATTGCACTCCCGCACCAACTCAGACACCGTGGGGACTACTAAGCCAACCCTCCTTCCGCTACACTCCATATCGTGGTCTTAGGTCACCGCATTTGTGGTCTTAGGTCACCACGTTCAGATTTTTGTGGTCTTAGGTCACCACATTCAGATTACTATGGTCTTAGGCCACCACATTCAGATATCACGGTCTTAGGTCACCGTGTTTGTGGTCTTAGGTCATCACATTCACTTCCCCAAAAATAAACCCATATGCCCAAATCATATTATGCATTAACATGCCAAAGTTCACATTCTTATCATTATTCTCATGTTACTTATAACATATTTCATAATCCTATTGGGAGTAGGAAATGTACCTGAGTACTTTGTACCATTGTATGGTACCTTAACCATGCTTTTCACATTCTTAATAACATATCTAATTTAAAACATAGCCATGAACGTATTAAAACTTAGTGTAGGGTACACACCTGATTCGCTTAACAATTTCACTTGAAATCCCGAAATTCAATCTACTGCCTTAGATCTTTAACTCCCTACATTCAACCCATATTAAAGGTTTAATGAAAAACTCATTCGGCCACAAAACCAAATCCTAGTAGGATTTGTACACTAAGACTTACCTTAATGCCGATTTGCTTATCACTCAAATCCCGAAAACTTTGCTTTTCTTCTCCTTGTATTCGGCCAAACACTAGATCTCTACATAGGTTAGTTTTCGGCTTTTAAGATAATAAGAAAATAGATCTATGTACTAAAGTAAGGCCTTAGCCGAATGCTATAGTGCTTACCTTGCGGATCTTAAATCCCGAAACTCACTGAATAACTAGGGAACATGCGGCTTATGGTGCACCTTCGGGAAATGAATTTCACCTTCCTTGTAGTCAACACTAGCAAATCCCAAATGATCTTTCCAAATTTCAATAAACAAGATATTAATGATATTAGTTCCTATGTTGCGGCTTAAAGAAGAGAATAAATTAATGGCCATAAAATTCTTACCCTTAATATTGAATTCGACAGCACCTAAGCTTGAAGCCACTTGATATATTCGGCTATGGCCTTAAAAGACTTACTTTCAGCTTTTGGAGGGATTAGAAGGAAAAGAGAAGGAAGAACAAAGATGGAGGATTCGGCTAGAGCACAAGGTATTTCGGCTTTGGCTAACAAAAAGAAGAATAAAACTGTAGGAAATTCGGCAGAAAGATGAGAATCTACTTAAGAAATTCGACAAAGGAAGAGTGAATGAATGAATGGCCTCTTTTCCTTTTATAGCCAAAATTACTAACTTAGAATCCCTTACTTGGCCATCACTCTTATATTTTGATAGCTTTATCTCTTATTTAGCCGAAAGTCTAAAGGGAATAAAACTCTTCCCTTAAGAGTCCCTATTGGAGTCCATTGCTTCCTCTCTAAGTAATTAAATAAAAATTACTTAAAGTCTTAGCTAGATGCCGTCCACCCCCTTCTCTTGATGAGCCGAATTTAAACTTGTTCTATTGGACTCCTTGTGGCCATACAAGGCCCAAATTATCCACCTAAGTGGCGCCACTCACTAGGCTTTAAGTGGTATCTTGTGCCACTTTTCCAAGCCTGTTGTGTGTCAAATTTCACATACTTTTTCTCTTAAGGCCACCTTGTCTTAATTTCCTCTTTTAAACTTTAAAACTCGACATTTCTAAGTCATTTCTAAGTTTCCAAAAAATTTCGTTTGGCTCTTTAAACTTGACATTTCCTTACATTTCCAAGTTTCCCGAAATGTTTACTTTCCTCTTTTGAATCATTTTTAAATCATTTCCTTTCATTTCCTAGTTTCCAAAAATGTTCACTTTGAACTTAACATTTCCTTACATTTCTATACATTTTTTACATTTTACATTTCTTACATTTCCATACATTTCCTTACATTTCCATACATTTCCTTACATTTCCATACATTTCCTTACATTTCCAAGGTTCTAAAAATGCACACAATGGGATTCGAACCTCTTTCCTCAAAGTACTTCACTTGATGCCATAACTCTTGCACCTTAGGTGGCGTCCTTTGCCACTTTTCCACATCACTTCTTGTGTCCTAAACTCCCCAAAACTTTTCTTAAGGCTACCTTAGCCTAGCTCCCCCTCTTTAACTTAAAAACCAATAATTGTCCAAAGCTTTCTCTTCCATCCTAGGATTTTAAAAACCCTTAATTCACTTCCAAACACTACCAAATCCTACTACTCATGAATTATGCATGAACGCATAACCCCTAATCTAGGATGTTATAGGAGCTATACCTGAATTGGTTAGAAGCAAAAGTTCAAAGCAACCAAAGGTCAATAACTCTTTTTTAAAGAGTTTTCGAAGGAAGATAGGTGAAGCGGTATCTAAATTTTTAATATATGAAAGACTTCCTTTTCAATTAGCAAGCTCTCCATTGTTGTATAACTTAATTCAAGTGTCAACAGAAGTTTGACAAGGTGTAAAGCTCTCAACACCTTATGAGGTTTCAAATGTGTATTTGGAGTCAGAGTATCAACGAGTTCGTGATTGGGTAAATGGACTAAAGACTCATTGGAAAGAATTGGGTGCAACTCTAATGTGTGATGGTTGGACCAACAGTTTGAATCAAATGCGAATAATTAATTTCCTTGTTTATTGTAGTAAAGGAACCATTTTTTGGAAATCGGAGACTTCTCAAGTGTTCGTAGTAGAGATGTTGAATTCTACTACAGTTTGTTAGATTCAGTTGTAGAAGAAATTGGAGAAAAGTACATTGTCCAAATAGTGACTGATAATGAGGCAGCAATGAAAGCTGCTGGAAAAAAATTAATGTTGAAAAGAAAACACCTATATTGGACCTCATGTGCAACCCACTATTTAGATTTATGCCTTGAAGATATTGGGAAAAAACTCAATGTAGCAAAAGTGTTGATAAGGCAAAGAAAGTGACTTGCTTTATATACAATCACATTTGGAATGTTGATTTGATGAAGAAGTATACACAAAGGAAACAAATACTTCGACCCGCTCTTACTCGATTTGCAACTCATTTCATTCAACTTGAAGAGATAATAAGACAAAAGCAAGGTCTGAGAGAAATGTTTAATTCAAAAGTTAGTATTTTATAATTAGTTAATATAATTACTTAAATGTAATAACCTTTAATGATTTTATTAGTTCCAAATAATTTATATTATATTATTTTAAAATTTTTCTTATGAATATATAGGAATTTAAAGAATCAAAATGGGGACAACAAAAGTCAGGGCCTGCTTATGAAGCCAAAAATATTGTTTTGGGAAAAGATTTTTGGAAAAAAGCCAATGACCTCATAAAAGTTTACGAGCCCCTAGTAAAAGTATTGAGACTTGTGGATAGCGATGAAAAACCAACAATGGGTTTTATTTATGATGTTGTTGATAAAGCTAAATGAGCAATTCAACAAGATTGTCGATATTTCACTAAGTACGAAAAGATTATTGACAATAGATGGAGTTTTATGCACTCCGACTTGCATTCAGCTGGTAAGATAAAATGTTTCATATAATTAAGAAATATTTTTATATTTTATTATTTTAAGCTTTAGATTATTATTATTTGATGTTATTCTTATAAATTATACTTAGGTTATTTTCTCAATCCTCAATTTCAATTTGGGGTGGAGCATTCTGAGAATGTACTAATAGAAATATTAGAAGGTACACAATCAGTTATTGAAAGATTAGAACCTTCTCTTGATACTGAAGTCAGAATGGTTAATCAGGTTAGATTCAAGTACTATTATTTGTAACTTAGTTACATAATTTGAAATAGAATTATTTTTTTATTTTTACTCTATCTTTTATTTATACTGTTGTTCCTATTTAGAGATAAACATGAGACATTCGGTACTCCACAAGCATAAAGAGCTTGAAAGCAAATGAATCCGGGTAAACAGTTAATTAAATTATTTAATTTAATTTATATTATTTAATTATATTGTAAATTTTGACGTTATTTTGAAATTTAAATAATATAATGCAACTAAGTGGTGGATAATATACGGCGCATCTATTCCCAAATTACAAAAATTAGCAATTAAAGTGCTTAGTCAAACAACTTCAACATTACATTGCGAACGAAATTAGAGCACATTTAGTTATATTCACACCAAGGAAAGAAATAGGTTAAAGTATAAAAAACTTGAGAAACTAGTGTTTACCTATTATAATATGAGGCTTCAGATAAGGCATCAAAAAAGAATGAGCACTGATGATATAAATGCTAGTTTTAATCCTATTATTAGAATGGCTTCATGAGAAAGAGAATCCATTATTAGATGGTGAAAATGCCGATGTGTTGCTTGTGGATACCTCTGATGATGAAATGGATGTTAATCAATCTCAACAACAAAAGTTGTCTCATTCAAGTTCTAGTTCAACGCCAAGTCACAGTGGTAATGGACCCGATGGTGGTGGTTTAAGTCTAATTGATGAGGATGATGGATATAGTGATGATAGAGGTGAAATTAGGTTTTCTAGTCAGTATGGAGGAGAATATGGGGTTGGTACCACTAGTGGACATTTTCGTGATAGATCAGAGTTTGATGGAAATATGTTTCCTGAACCTAGGAGAGATAGAAGTGAACCTAGAGCTCCATCAAAAGGAAAAGGAAAAAAGCATACTTCTATAGGCTCTTCATCTGATAGGAGATCGAGTTTTAGTAACCTTGGGTGTAGTGATTCATCTACTAGCACCAAGGTTTTTATCCACTAGAACAACCTTCATATTTTCCACCTTCACATGGTTATCCACAACCATATGGTTATTATCCACCATTTCCTAATTATGGTGTGCCATACCAGCCTCAAATGCATCCTCCACCACCAATGTATCACCCACCTCCACCTCTCATGTATCCTCCTCCTCAAATATATCCTCCAAATCAATTATATGAAAACCAATGTGAAAATGTTACTTTTTTTGGATATATTTTTGGACAAAGGCCAAGAGAATCAAGTCAAGAACGCTCTCAAAGTGAAGGTGAAGGATCTAATCTTCCTCGTCATTCCACTAATTGGTGAAAACTAAATAGTACCACTACCATTATTTGTAAGGTATGTTTTTTTCAATGAAAACTTATGTTAATGTTCTTAATTTTGATGATATTAAAACATTTAAAATATATCTTTAGATAAATGAATGGAGTATATTTTATGAAAAGATAATTAAGAATCGAAGCATGTTAAACAATTTATGAATGTAGAATGAGAGTGAGAATAAGTGGTAGGAAATAGAAATAATGAATGAGAATCTATACATTTATCTATTCATTTTTCCTTTTGCAAAGATAGAATGTTTATATCTTCACCATCTTCAAAGTTGCCAAGAAATATTGTATATATCTCTCGTGTATGAAATTTTAATTATTTTATCTATAAAACTTTCAAACTTATTAAATATGATAAATGTTTAGTATTTCCTCTTTTTTTACTATGTTATTAGTTAATATAACATTCTTAGAAAATTTGTAAATAAATGTAAGAACAATTAATGATTATAAAAGTTGTGTTCTCATATCATATTAATAAAGTTCATAAGTGTTAGAAAACACTCTAAAAATTATTAAAAGTGACTTTTATAATTATAATTATAATTATAATTATTATGTTTTACAATAAGTTGTACGAATTTTAAAAATTCACAACCGCGATACCCGCAGTGACCGCAATAATATCCATTATGTCCGCAACTGCGATAAATGCAACGTGACCACAACCGCAATTTAAATCCCTAAATGTCTGGTCCTTCCTCCTTGAGCCATTGTTCTCGGGTGTGGAGGGAGTTATGGGAGCCCTTATTCAAACAAAGATGGCCTCCTTTGTATGAAGACTTCAAGGTTTTTAAAGTTTTCGTTTATGTAATTTAGCTTTGGAATTGTTGATTTTGGCTCATAGCTTTGCAATGGGCGTTTCCAGTTCTTTTGCAGTGAAACTATTAGTGTTGAAGTAAACCAATGTAGTTAAATATATTAAGCAAGCTCAATTGTTTGAAAACCATAAATAAAAAAGATGGTAGGGTTGGAGGGGAAGGTGAATCGCTTATTAAATTTGTGGAACAATGTTTACAATTTCAATCACTCTGAAACCGATCGAATGCCTGAAATCGTTGGGGTTCGTGTTCAAACCAACGCTGAAATTTGCTTAAATTGGTTGGCCATCATTACTATAAAAAAACAAATAAAAGGAAGGATGAAATTGAAGGGCAAGCAAATTACCGCAAGGGAAGAAGCAATTTTGAGAGCTACATCATTTATAATTTATTTTGTTTAGTATTAATATAATTATTTTTAATACATATGCTCTGGTTTTTTCTTTATTATTTATTTATACTTTTATACTTTTTAATTATTTTTATTTAAAATAAATTTATTAATTAATTTTTTAACTTCTAGACTTAAAATTAAATTTACAAATTTTATAAATATTTAAAGCTAAATTTATTAATTTTATTTTTTAATTAGAATTATATGATAAATTTTGTAAACAATTGTTGAATTTTATATCACTTTGGTCCGAACCTAGACCCATCCCTTCCCGAACCCACATCATTTCAGTCCTGCCTCGGCCTCGAAGCTGATAGCTTCCGCCTCTCCCCCCATTCCCAGCAACGAAATTTTTAACTCCTAACTTAAAAGAAAACACTCATCCTAAATTAAACAGAAACAGCACCTTCTTGAAACAGTCTTCTTCCTTGGTAAAAAAAACTCGAATCCGGAAATGACACTGGCTTAGAACCATCCCATTTCAGACAAGTTCTACCAAATATGCCCTCCAAACGGGGAAAATAGAGTGGTGATTTATACAACGACGTTGAGGGGAATCCGTTAGACTCGACGACTGCAATGCGGATAGATCAGCGATTGAAAGTTTTGGGATTATAATTTGCGAACGGGACGCTTCTATGGACCCTGGGTTCAAAGAAGAGTTGAGGAATTAATGAATGGGAAAGGGAAAGAATCAACGAACCAAATGACGCCGCCCCGAGTTTTTATTAAAGGACGTTACATCGGGGGAGCCGATGGAGTGATGAGGATCATGGACGAATGTTGGTTTGATGCTTTACTTAAAGGATTGTCTAAGAGAAGAGCAGTGGAGGTTTGCAGTGGCTGCGGACATGTGAGGTTCTTGCCGTGTTTTCGGTGTAACGGGAGCTGCAAGATGGCAGTGGCGGTGAAGGAGCCGAGGACGGTGGTGGTCAGGTGTACTGAGGGTAATGAGAACGGTCTCATGCATTGCCCCATTTGTAACTGATGAATTATGGGGTTTACTTTTGGCATATTTAATAATCATTAATGTTGAGGAGTTTGATTTCATGCGTATATGCTTTAACCTTATTTGCAGCTATCTCCTTTGATTTTAATCTTTATGTTGGTTTATATGAAATAGTTTTTGCTATGCTAATTTTAGTAATTCTAGCAATGCTGTGTTTCCACTTTGGAAGAAAAGACTTTTGAAGATCTTTAACAGGGTTATGTATCATATTGCCATTGGAAATCTTTTACTACTACCGTGGAAGTGTGGATTAATAGTTTACATAATTATTCTGTAGGCTAGATGTTTGAAAAGATTGCTAAACGTAAATAAGATTATCTATTAATAATGATACAAGTTACAGAAGCTTGTTGAAATTCTCCATATGGAAACAAAGTTGCTTTCACAGACTTCACCTGTGTGGGTTAATGAAGAATGATACAAAATCATCCTCAAGAAGATGCTTGAAAAGATTTGTCAAACTTTATACAGGCTTATCATCATCCATGACAAAGTTATGGAATCTTTTGTTTTTTTCTTTTCAAGGGTACTGTGATATGTAGCTGATTCTCATTATACTACTTTAAATGTTATTACTATCATAATTGAGGGCTTGAAGCTAATATTATAGTTGAATCTTAATTTCTTAACTAACTGAGGTGTTTTTGTCAAAGTGTAGCAAGGAGGATGTGCTGAGGAATTCTTTGGTAAGTTGCTTGCTCCTGGTACTTGTAGGAGCATAACAAAATAGGTTGCTAAGGTATCATGTTAATACGAAAATTGAACTGAATTCATAATGTGATAATGGTACTTATAAGCTTTGAAATGGACATCATGAACCAGTTTGAAGTGCTATTGGCCTTACATAGCGCAATTAATGAAGGACAATTGCAAATGTAGAAGCCCAATTTAGCTCAGGCCCACTACTAATCAAAACAAAAAAAATAAAATAAAATAAAATCCAAATAATAGTTCATTGAAAGTCCATTACAAAAAAAGTTTAACTAAAAAAAATCTAATAGGCCCAAATTTACTTGGGCCAATAGCCAAACTAGGGTTTCAAAAAAATTGAAACCCTAGCTTACCCTCAACGTCGCAGCCGTCAGTCCATCAGCGCAAAAGGCACCCTCTGTGTACCTGCTCTCTACCACCGCCCCTAGCTACTTGCAAAATGAAAAGAACACGCAACAGAGCAAGAAACAAGCAAAAAAGCAATAGAAAATACTTTGTAACATTTTCTTGGCTATAAAGACCAAGAACTAACAATGTAAAAAGGGGATTTTTTGGAAATAAAAAACAGAGAAAAAAAAAAATCAAAAATAAAAAAGAACAGATCTGAAGATTGGAAAGGTTTTGTTATGATTCGTTTCTTTTTTATTTTCTGTTCGTTTTTCGTTCTTTGCAAATCTATTCTAATAAAAGAAAAGTCACAAAAATATCAAAAATTAGAATAGAAAGAGGTGACTTCGGTTCTTTTATTTTACTTTTATTTTGTTGTTTAAATTTTTTATTTATGCTGGTATATAAAACACGAGAGAAAGGGTAAAAAGTCCTTACCTTTTCGATGATCGGAGTTTCTTTGGGGAGCCGAAAGGATTGGCCCGATATTTCTCGGATTTTTGAAGGTTTTCGAGTGTTTTAACATTAAAACGTTGTTTAGAGGATTGAATGGCGAAAAAGGATTTTTAAAACCTCACTTGCAAGCACGGCTGCGCACAAGACTGTGGATCTGGCGGTGGAGTCCTCGCCGGAAATCGGGCCAGGGGGAGAGGATCTAAGAGCTTTCTCAGAATTTCTTTTTAAAATGCAATGAGAAATGTTTTTTTTTTCCTGATTTGGGCTATTTATATAGGGTTTAAAATGGCGCCGTTTTGGATTTAAGCTCCACTGCCAAAACGACGCTGTTTCTTTTAAGACCCGAAATCCGACCAGACCCAAGGTAGAGGATTCGCGTGTTTTTGGCGCATGGTCTATTTGCGCACTAGACCCTTCCGCTTTTTTATGATTTTGCAATTAAGTTTGTTTTTATTTATAATTCGCCCCTTTAATTTTATTTCGGTTTCATTTTAGTCCCACATTAAGCGCTGCGTTTTGAGAGGGCGGGGATATTTTCCCCTTTGGTCCCTCCTTGTTATTCACGCACTCGATTTGATCCTTTCTCTTCTTATTTATTTCAGATTTGTTCCCCAAACTTCTGTTTTAAGTTCAATTTAGTCCCTTTTTCAGTTATTTTTCTATTTTATTATTAATTAATTTTATATTTATTATTATTATTATTATTATCTTATTATTGTTATTATTAACATATTACTTGTTTATTTTCTATTTTTATTAATATATTATAATTATTCCTATTAGTGTATTATTATTATTTTCTACTTTATTATTATCGTATTGTGTTATTATTACTAACGTACTATTTTATTCTTATTACTATAACATTTTTTTTTTCATTATTATTATTAACATGTATATTACTATTAATGTATTATTATTTTCTACTTTTATTGTTATTATTATTATTATTATTATTATTATTATTATTATTATTATTATTATTATTATTATTAACATATCATTATTTTCATATTATTAAATTACTTAATTTTAATACTATTTTTATTATATTATATATTTTCTTTTGTATTTACTTACATTATTATAATTATTATAATTGTTATTTTAATTATAATTAGTATTATTATCATCATTATTATTATAATTTTCATTTCATTTTATTATTATTTTTAATTTTTTAATTTTTATTATTATTTAAACTTTTATTAGTTTTCATTGATTTACCTTCTTTTTAGTTTGTTATTTTATTTTATTGATTCTTTTTGCTCTCGTTATTGTTACTTGTATTATAGCGATTATTACTCTATTATTTACATTAGCATTGTAATTCATTTCATATTTTACTACCAAAATGTGTTACATTTTACCTCGACACATAAAAATGATTTTTTTAAACAAAGGCAATGTTCTGTATTTGGAAATTCGAGAGATCGTGCCCTAACGTGCTGGGTTTCGATTTTTCTCGTGTGGCTAAATGATAAAAACCTTTTAAAATTAAAATGCATGAGTCTTGAAACTTAAAAGACGAGCTTATTCTCGAGGGTTTAAAATGTCGTGTCCTAACGTGCTGGATGTGGCATTTTATTACTTAGAGACAAGAAGGTCTTTAGCATTCGCTTCGATTTATCCAAGCATTTTTTGTAAAATTAATATTAGTAAAAAGGAGGATTGTATCTTTAAATTCTTTAGGGATTTTCAACTTTCGACACTAAGACACTAACTAATCAACTAGGTACCAATTTTAGGCGTAGCGAGGATACTAATCCTTCCTCGTGCGTAACCGACTCCCGAACCCATTTTCTGTATTTCGTAGACCAAAAATTGTCATTTTAGTATATTTAAATTTTTTTAAAATGATTGAATTACGAGGTGACCCGATCACACCTCATCAAAAAGAATTGGTGGCGACTCCCATTTTTCGTTTTCATTTTAAAAATCAAAGTTGACCCATTTTACAAAAAAATGGTTTCGACAACTTGGCGACTCCACTGGGGACGTCAATAAGAGAGTCAGGCCATAAATTGATTAATTTCTGTCTTTTGTCAAAATTTGAAAATCTGATTTGAATTCACGTTTTTTGTTGCATCCGTCATTTTTGTAGTCTTTATCTTAATGTGTTAAGCCTGTTGATTTATCTTCGCATGTTGCATCACATAGATCGATCGATCTTACCCCTTTTAAATGGGAGTGAGAAGCTATGCCTTCGCGAGGTTTTCACCTCCGTATGGGCTAGTAGACTGCTTTCGGGATACATCCGTACCTATGTCTTCATGAGATTTTCATCTCCGCATGGCTATAGGGAAATGTATCCCCCTGAACTGAACTCAGTCTATATGAACATATAATGGGTGAAGATCTAGGAATCTGCTGGTTTAGGTACCCTTACTTTAGAACCGAACCGCATATAATGAGCCTTAAGAGCCCGCCTTAGGTAGAACCGCGCCAAATCCTAGTGGTCATCCAAGTAGGTGCTCTGTTTTTTATCTATTTCCTCTGTACTGATGTGTTTTGTTTTGTTTATGATTGCATTGCATTGCATCATAATAGAAAAGAGATGTTAATTAACATTCAATTACTAAATAGAGAGCTTGTCATGGAAAATGGATTTCTTGATAAAGTGAAATGTAATACAGCCGTCCAAATATGGTCCGAGTAAACAACAAGAGAAGGTTGATAGTCCGTGGAGGGATACGCGACTTTGCGTCATTGCCGAAAGATTCAAACCAACAAAGATTATTCGAGAACCGTCACGCCCCGATGTTCTTGAAGAAGCTAACGAGCATCGCGATGATAAGTGAGCAATGAGACGTGGCCCGGATCAAACAAAAGAAGATAGTAGAGACATCCATTGAAAGGTTTGAGAGATTTGACCTTACATCCGGATACGAAGAAAAGGATTAATGTTTTCACTTTGAATATTGGGGCAAGGCCGTATGTGTAATTATCCACTTTATGTAAAGAAATTTGTTTTATAGTAAAATTTTTCTCACATAATTGAATCAAAATCAGCGCCTCTTTGTGCATTCATGCATCTGCATGGCATTACATCATATGCATTAAGTTTCATAAAAAGACCCTAATTAATTAAAATTATGACAGTTACCCTAGAAACCAACCAAAATCCACCATCTAAATATCGCTACAATACCCGCCGCAAAATGAAAGCAATGGATCAGAGACTAGAAAGATTTGAACAGATGCAAAAAGATATGCAGGATCAAATGCAAGAACAATTGGCTAAAATGCAATAAGACTTGAGGGATCAGATGCTGGAATCCTAAAGAAACATGATGAGCCAACTGGCCCAGCTATTGGTCAAAGTTCCCGATAAAGGAAAAAGCCCTGTGACCAATCCTGGTGATGACAATGAAAAACCTCCCTATCTTTCGGGTTTTACCCCAACGAACACCCAAACGCAATTGGATGCATACCCACAAAGGGTACCTATCACCATCAGGTCCCAGTACCATGCCGGTGCATCGGCACCGATAAATTTTCCAACGAACTCGGGTTCTAACCCAGGGGATAATCCAACTAATCTCGTTGTCCTGGATCTTGATGAAGTGGCAGAAATGGAGAAAGTGAGAGTGGATCTACCAAAACAACTTGAAGAACGCTGTAGATGGCTGGAAGAGAAGTTTAAGGCAATGGAGAGTGCTGACTACCATTGCGGGATTGATGCTAAAGACCTAAGTTTGGTCCTGGATCTGATGCTTCCACCGAAATTCAAAGTTCCAGAATTTGAAAAGTACAACAGGGCTAGCTGCCCTGAAGCTCACATCACAATGTTCTGTCGAAAGATGACAGGATATGTCAACAATGATCAGCTATTAATACACTATTTTCAAGACAGTCTGATCGGGTCCGCATCCAAATTGTACAACCAGTTAAGCCATGCCCAAATCGGTTCATGGAAGGACTTGGCACAAGTTTTCATGAAATAATATGGCCACATGATGACATAGTACCCGACAGAATCACACTGCAAAACATGGAAAAGAAGCCAAGTAAGAGCTTCAGGCAGTATGCCCAACGATGGAGGGAGTTAGCGACACAAGTCCAACCAGCCCTCCTAGAAAAAGAAACCACAATGCTTTTTATCAACACTTTAAAGGCCCCATTCATCACTCACATGCTGGGAAGTGCCACAAAAAGTTTTGCAGAATAGTGATGACTGGTGAGATGATAGAAAATGCGATAAGATGCAAGAGGATTGAAGCAGGAGAAAGCGCCAAAAGGTTAGCCTCGAGAAACAAGGAAAATAAAATAAATATCCTGAGCATACATTCTAAATCTTTCACCGTAGGCCAACCGAGAGCTGTAACCACTAGCTATCAAGGCTCTTCAAGGCAAGAATCCAACTCAAGGCCAAATACAAAAAGGCTCCAGTTCACACCCATCCCGATGACATACAAGGAGCTCTATCAAAATCTATTTGATACGCATGTGGTGTCTCCTTACTACCCAAAACCAATGTAGCCCCCATACCCCAAATAGTATGATGCAAAAGCTTAATGTGAGTATCATGCAGGGATTATAAGATATTAAATAAAAAACTACCTTACTTTCAAGAAGTTGGTCGAAAGGTTCATTGAAATGGGAATTATGAAGTTCGACGATTCTTCAGAACCTAATCACTCTGACAAAGCAATAAATGTGATAATTGAAAGTGGGGGCAAAAGAGTTGCGATGCCTTGAATAAGACAAGAGCCCGGACGGAATATCAGGGAATCTGAATGACATATTTGAAGAGGGAACTGGGAAATAAAAGTTTCCAAGCCCTTACATACTTGGGAGAGTTTTGAACAATGGGACTGTGGAAGAGAGCCCTGTATCTTTTAGAGCCAAATTCGGAGTAATATCCAGAACACGCTTACTGCTTTAAGCCTAGGAGCAATAAGAATCTTTTTGTGAAATAGGCTTATGTTCAACATCTATATTTTCAATGAAAATGCATTTTTGTGTCTCACTTTGAGCAAATATTCTTTTATTCCTTTATTTCATTCATGTTCATACCACATAAATAATTATTCTTAGATTCATATGTCCTTTGAATATTCTTTCGTACCTACAACAGGTCCCTAGATATCAACGACATAAGCCACGCTGCTACTAATTTAGAATCTACTTTTGAGCAAGATATGTGTCTCGAGGGATCTCAGGACTTTGAAGATAACCGAGACTGTAGATCATTTCTTAATTTGTTAAGAATGGTAGGATAAGAAGAGAAATAGATCCCACCTTACAAAGAATAAGTAGAATCTATGACTTTCTCTATGGGGGTGATAAACCATAAAAGTAACATATTTTAATCCCACATTTAGTATGCTTTTTGATGATTTAGCCCTTGATTTTATATAAAAGGTGCTTGTAATCCTTTTTTTTCATGTCATATACTCAAGAAAGCACCCAAGGATAAAAAGAACACAAAACGGGCTTAAAACAGAGCAAATGGGCCTTAGCAAGAAATCAACATGGCCTGGCACAAATCCTGCACGGCCGTGTCTCACCGACTACCTAGAGCACGGTCTAACTCACGAGTTGCACAGCCGCGCATCACCCCATTACCACACACGGGCGTGTCAAGTGAATTACATGGTCGTGTCCCAATCGACAGAACTGAAGCACGACCTGAATCCCAACTCACTACACGGCCGTGTCCAAATCGACAGAATCAAGGCACGGCCCAACCCCGATTTACACGGGTGTGTGGTAAGAGCATGCCCCTACCGCGGGAATGAGCAATTTCACTCGAAATTTGATACTTGAAGCCAAAGAAACATACTTCTAAGTCTACTTAAACACCATAATAGTAATTTTACTGGAAAGAGGTACTCATGAGCCAAGTAAAGCATCTCAAAAGCCTATATAAACAACCCAAGGCAGACATTGAAGATGACGGCTTTTTTGGCAGAGGCTTTTACCGAAGCTTTCATCTTTTAGGGAATCACTTGAAGATAGGCTGTTGATCCATCTCAAGAAGCCGGAGCTCCATTAAAGACGGAGGATCTCTCCTTCAATTCCTTCAGGGGGTTTTAAGAATTTCTTATGTTTTGTTTTATCTTTTCTCTTGAGATGTTTTCCTACTTTGTTATGAACTAAACCCTTCAAATACCTGAAGGGGATGAAACCTATGATGGATTTTGTTAATTGATTTCTAAATTATATGATAAGTACTTAGTTTGTTCTTAATTATGTTACTTAATCTAATCTAATGTGCTTAGGTGGAGGAGGAATAGACCTTGCCTAAGAGTAGATCTAGCATAATTGAGCGGAGTTGATCGGGCGCCTAGAGATAAGGTTACGAGATTTTTCCAAATTAGGGTGAAACCTAATATGGGAATCCATTGATCGATTTACTGCTTCCTTAGGGGGTTATTATAAGAGAATGAGAGTTCCACTAATTAACCTAAGGTTAGATATTATTCGCCTCGAGAGAGGGTTTAATATAGGTTAAGGAGTCTCACAGATCAAGCTAAGTAAAGAAATCATATGGTTTGGGGAATAAATAATAAGTGAAGTCATAGGTGGATTCTTCCTGAGGGTATCGTCTTCATCAACTGAGTTTTCCTAAAATCTTTCTCCAATTCATTCTTTTGTCTTTGCATTCAGTTTGAGTATTTCATTAGTTTTTAGATTGATAAATCAATCACTCCATATTTCAGGCTAAATAATAGAAAAAAATGAGTAGTAGTACTTTTAGGTTCCCTTGGGTTTGATAAGATATTCTTGCCTAAACTATACTACTATTCGATAGGTGCACTTGCCTCTATCGTTGTCATAGTTAGTCTACAGGTTCGATCATTCTTTTATAAATATTAAAACTTGACTATTTGACACGATCAAGTTTTTGGCGCCGTTGCCGGGAAACTCTAAAATATTAAGAAAGCCTCTATTACTTTAGCCATTATTTTTATTTTTAATTTTTTTATTTTTCTACATATATCTTTGTTTTTCTAAATTTCTTTCTTTCTTTTCCTACCAAGTACCTCTAGTTTATGACTAGAAGAAACCCAAGAGGACCATTAGAATACGAAAGTGACATTGAGGCTACCACTCGAAGAAATCGCAGAGAAACTAGATGAGCTCTAGACTACCAAAGAGGAGAACAACAAGGAAGATCCAATCTTACTGAAGGGATGGACGAAAACAATCCACCGCCAAATGTGCAAGAACAGAATGCTCCGCGTACTATGTATGATTATGCTAAACCTAATTTGACAGGAGCAGAATCTAGTATTGTTAGGCCTGCTATAGCTGCTAATAATTTTGAATTAAACCCTAACACAATACAAATGATTCAAGAGTTTGTTCAATTTGATGGTTTGTAGGATGAAGATCCAAATACTCATATATCTAATTTTTTTAGAATTTTGTGATACCTTCAAAATAAATGGCATTTCTGATGATGCCATACGTCTTCAGTTATTCCCTTTTTCATTAAGGAATAAAGCAAAGCAGTGGTTGAACTCGTTACCACGAGGGTCAATCACCACATGGGATCAAATGACCAAAAAATTTATTTTAAAATATTTTCCACCAGCCAAAATGGCCAAATTTAGGAATGACATATCTTCTTTTGAGCAGAATGATGCAGAAACATTATATGATGCATGGGAGAGATACAAGGACCTCCTGAGAAGATGCCCACACCATGGATTACCTTTGTGGCTTCAAGTCCAAACTTTTTACAACAGTGTGAATTCTTTAACATGGCAAATGATTGATTCATCAGCCGGTGGAACTTTGAACAACAAAACTCCTGAAGCCACTTACGATTTTATTGAGGAGATGTCATTGAACACCTATCAATGGCAAATTATAAGGGCTAAACCGACAAAATCAGTCAGAGTTTTTAACATAGACGCAGTGACAATGCTGTCAACGCAGGTGGAGTTAATGAATAAAAACCTTGATAATTTATGTTCTTTGTAGGTATACCCAATAATGCAATGCGAAGCGAGTGGAAATATGGTGAATTCTGAGTGCCCACCCTACCAACTGGCATAGACAACGAGCAGACAAGCTATATAGGTAACAATTTCAGATCTAATAATAATCCTTATAGTAACACTTATAATGCAGGTTGGAGGAACCACCCAAATTTTTTGTGGGGAGGACAAGGAAATCAAGGAAATCAAAGGCAGCAACCTCCTCCAAATTACCAAAATCAGCCCTATCCATAGGAAAAGAAATCAAAGCCTGAAGAGATGCTAACAAAATTCATGGCAGCTACAGATTCTCGTTTCCAAAAGACTGAAGCAACACTTTATGAACAACAAAAATTGATCAAAGGGATCGAGAATTAAGTTGGAGAACTCACTAGGTCAGTAGGACATCTCACAAAGCTAATTTCTGAACGTCAACAAGGACGTCTACCAAGCAATACAGAAATAAACACAAAAGAGCAGATCCAAGCCATCATAGCTCAAGAGGGTACAAAGGTAGATGGGCCCACCTCAGTACAGGAAACCAAGGAAGAAAAATGTAAAATAGAGGTAGCACAAGAGAGGCCAAAATCGATAATCAAAGAATACCAATCTCGTATACGTTATCCCGAAGCATTGAAAAAAGATGATTTAGAGAAACAATTCGGTAAGTTTCTAAAACTTTTAAAGAAATTCCATATTAACTTACCTCTTCTTGAAGCTCTTTTTTAGATGCCCGACTCAAGGAGATTTTTAAGACAGCTCTTGACGAACAAACGCAAAATAGATGAAGAGCACCATGTGGAACTAAACACAACATGCTCAACAATGTTACAAAATAGACTACCACAAGAACTAAAAGATCCAGGGAGTTTTATGATTCCATGTTTAATTGGTAGTTTAACTATTGATAATGCGTTAGCTAATTTAGGGGCAAGTATAAATGTCATGCCTTATGCACTGTTTAAACGACTAGGTCTAGGGAAACCCAAACAAACTAGGATGAGTTTTCAACTAGCTGATAAAACTGTTAGAATTCCTAGGGGCATTATTGAAGACATTTTAGTAAAAATCGATAAATTTGTTTTCCCAGTAGATTTTGTTGTTTTAGACATGGATGAGGAAAATTCAATCCCTTTAATTTTAGGAAGACCTTTTCTTGCAATCGCTAAGACTAAAATTGATGTTGCCACAGAGAACTCATACTTTGTGTAGGAGAAGAATCACCAATCTTCAAGCTCTCGACTCAGCCAAAACAATAGAAGATGAAGGTAAGAAAGTCATTTCAATAGATAACCAAATTGTTCAACCTTCATCGCAGGAAACATCACAATGCATCAAACCTGAGCCAACTCATAGCCCTCAAGTTGTCACAGAAGAATCACACCAGAAACAAAACCGTAAGATCAACAATTTAGAAGAGCAGAAGATACACACCAAAGAAAAGCCGGATCCACACGAAGTAAAACTAAAGGAACCACCAGAAGAGCTCACAGGGACATCAAATCACTTTAAAATAGGAGACTAGGTGCTGTTAGACAAAGCCGATCCTCATATCACTTCAACAGACCTGAAGAAAAAGGAAGAAATACTCCTTCAGGTACACGATATTTTCCCACACGAAATAGTCGAGGTAAGCAATCCAATATTTGACAATTTCAAGGTAAACGCTTCTCGACCTAAACTTTGTCATGAAAATAAAACTGTAAGCAAGAGGGAAAATATTCAAACTTTTAAACCTCCCTAAAATTTTCAAAGTCAAGGACAGTCTAGCTTAAGACTATAAACGAGCTCTTTTCGGGAGGTAACCCGAGTACTAACTTTTAAATTTCTTTTCTTTTTTTTCCTTCTTTCTTCTCTCAACATTTAAACTAACACAAAATATAGATTTCCAGGCCACACGGCCTTACACACGGCCGTGCCCATGGCCGTATGGACCATCGAAACCACTACACTGATCGAGCATAGCCGTGCAAGTCAGTCCACCCACCCCCCAACGTCACGGATCCAACCACCCACACCACGGGCACCGACAAAATAGCACGGCCGTGCCTCACGACTGTGCTAAGATACTGACTTATTGAGCACGGGCAAACCACGCCGGTGCATTCCATTCATGCTCACATGCTGGCCTTTTAGGAACGGGTGTGCCAAACAACAAACGGGCGTGGAAGAACAACACACTCCACAACACGGCCGTGCGATGTGGCCGTGTGAATCGACACACCCTCGGTACACGGGCGTGGGAACGTGCCAGATTTGTAATCTTATTTAAATCCCCACAGCCCACCCCTTTTTCCCATCTTCTTTTTTCCTTCTTTTCTTTCAAATTTTTCTCTCTGTTCATAGAAAAGGTCTAAGACTCTTGAGCGAACACAAAACAAATCATGCCGAAGAAATGTAAGAAGGTAAGCATCGTCTCCTAAGAGGAGACCTCAACATGAGCCCATGCCGGCAGCTTTAGCTAATTGACACGCCAAGGGTCTCTGAAACATTTTCGGTTCTAAAGGCTGCTAGGAAATCACGCCACTTCCACCATCACCAACACTCCACGGCCTTCGAAATCATACCCACCTCACGAACCATCTGCTAATAAGGACTCCTTAGTCCATTAGTCTTTTCTTTAAATTTTAGTTTTCTTCTTAGTCTCATTCTCTTTATTTTCTTAATCTTTAATTATATTATTAGTATATTATTATTATTTCTCTAGATCTCTTGGCTATATCTTCACAGGCTACCCAATTTCTTCATCTAGCAAATTGCTTTTCGGTAGCCACACCACTAGGCCCATAGAAAACACCATCATCGCCACCAAAGATGCCAAGAATCATCCAAAATTCAGGAAGTGTCACTCTACCCCTTCTCTTTTGATTTATCCTATAATTATCATTATCTATCTTTGTACATTGAGGGTAATGTACATCTTAAGTCTGGAGGGATAAAAGTGCCTAACTTTTTGCATAATTCTCAAATTAATGCCTAATTTTTCATTATTCTCAAAATCCTGAATTTTAAACTTGTTTAAAAGTAATTTTCTCATATTACTAATTAGGATGAAATTTCTAATGATTTATGATTATTATTGATATGTCTTTGAATAAGTCACTGTTAATTGTGCATTGATGATTAAATTCGAAGAATACTAGAGAATCGAGCATGATAAGTCTACTTTCTAAAAACTAAAATTGATAGGTTGTTGAACCGAATTTGAGTATCACCTTGAAGTTCAAAATTTATAGGGATTGATGTAAAAAACACCCATAATTTATGTGAGAATTTGAGCTTTATATAGCATATACCCTTTTTCATGCTCACTTTATTAATTATGAGCGTGTCAACTTTGAATTGTTATTCTAGATCTTACCTCGTTTATACATGTCGAGACCACATTAATGATTTGATATACAAAGATGATAATGGAACCTAGGATTTAACCCACTTACTCCATAAAAAGCCTACCTTCACAAATTAACCCCTAGTGAACCCCGTTGAATCCTAACAACCATTTTATTGACTCACCCTCTAATATTAACCCAAAATCCCTTTGTATTTGTTATCAGCTTTCTTTTGACTACCCTTTAATCGAGGTTTGATTTGATTAAATTACCGAATTATATTAGTTCACTTGTTACATTTATCATTTATGATGCAATATTTTAGTTTGTTCTTAAAAAAAAATCCAAGTCTATTCAATATTAGTAGTATACAAAAGAGCTTAGAGTATTTAAACTCCAATTATTGAAGAAAAAACTCGTATTAAAGTATTATCAAATTTCAAGTGATGAAAATACTCCTTACTATATAGTAATTATCAATAGTGGTATTATTAGTTTTCATTCGATGTAAATATTCATATTCAGTTCATTGTTTTTAGATTAGGTAATTAGTCAATTCGATCTCAATTCTAACCCTCTAATTCAACCTGTATCCACACCCTTAACCTTAACCCCGTTACAACCCTGATAAAGACCTTTTGATCTGTGTATCATCTCATATACAGTGGTGGAGATTTGATTTTCAGGCAAGCTTATGGGTTTGAACTTTTCAGGATTGACTTATGAGTGCTTATTTTTGAACCTTAAACACTTTGAGTGATTTGAGTGGACCTTCAGTGAAGATGTCAATCCTTGTCGGTTTTAAATTAAAGGTAATTATTCAGATAAGGGGAGACAACTATGTTTTCGTACTACAAAGGTATGACTTATCGTAATTGAATCTTTAGGACTCTTTGAGTTAAATTATCCATGTATAAATTATCTATGAATTATGATGAGACATCGCCGATAGGAATTATGAATTATGGAAAGTTCGTTTTAATTGTAAGTTGAGAATTTTGCTTGAGGACAAGCAAAAGCTTAAGTGTGGGGGTATTTGATAAACCATAAAAGTAACATATTTTAATCCCACATTTAGTATGCTTTTTGATGATTTAGCCCTTGATTTTATATAAAAGGTGCTTGTAATCCTTTCTTTTCATGTCATATACTCAGGAAAGCACCCGAGGATAAAAAAGAACACAAAATGGGCTTAAAACAGAGCAAATGGGCCTTATCAAGAAATCAACACGGCCTGGCACAAATCCTGCACGGTCGTGTCTTGCCGACTACCTAGAGCACGACCTAACTCACGAGTTGCACGGTCGCGCATCATCTCATTACCACACACGGGAGTGTCAAATGAATTACATGGCTGTGTCCCAATCGACAAACCTGAAGCATGGCCTGAATCCCAACTCACACGGCCATGCCACAGCCATGCCCAAACTGACAAAATCAAGGCACGGCTCAACCTCGATTTACACGGGCGTGTGGTAAGGGCGTGCCCCTGCCACGGGAATGAGCAATTTCACTCGAAATTTGATGCTTGAAGCCAAAGAAACATCCTCCTAAGTCTACTTAAACACCCTAATAGTAATTTTACTGGAAAGAGGTACTTAGGAGCCAAGTAAAGCATCTCAAAAGCTTATATAAACAACCCAAGGCAGACATTGAAGATAACGGCTTTTTTGGCAGAGGCTTTTGCCGAAGCTTTCATCTTTTAGGGAATCACTTGAAGATAGGCAGTTGATCCATCTCAAGAAGCCAAAGCTCCATTCAAGACGGAGGATCTCTCCTTCAATTCCTTCAAGGGATTTTAGGGATTTCTTATGTTTTGTTTTATCTTTTCTCTTGAGATGTTTTCCTACTTTGTTATAAACTAAACCCTTCAGGTACCTGAAGGGGATGAAACCTATGATGGATTTTGTTAATTGATTTCTAAATTATATGATAAGTACTTAGTTTGTTCTTAATTATGTTACTTAATCTAATCTAATGTGCTTAGGTGGAGGAGGAATAGACCCTGCCTAAGAGTAGATCTAGCATAATTGAGCGGAGTTGATCGGGCGCCTAGAGATAGGGTTATGAGATTTTGTCGGATTAGGGTGAAACTAATATGGGAATCCATTGATCGATTTACTGCTTCCTTAGGGGGTTATTATAAGAGAACGAGAGTCCCACTAATTAACCTAAGGTTAGAAGTTATTCGCCTCGAGAGAGGGTTTAATATAGGTTAGGGAGTCTCACGGATCAAGCTAAGTAAAGAAATCATATGGTTTGGGGAATAAATAATAAGTGAAGTCATAGGTGGATTCTTCCGAGGTATCGCCTTCATCAACCGAGTTTTCCTAAAGTCTTTCTCCAATTCATTCTTTTGTCTTTGCATTCGGTTTGAGTATTTCATTAGTTTTAGATTAATAAATCAAATCACTCCATATTTCAGGCTAAATAATAGAAAGAAAGTGAGTAGTAGTACTTTTAGGTTCTCTTGGGTTCGATAAGATATTCTTGCCTAAACTATACTACTGTTCGATAGGTGCACTTGCCTTTATCATTGTCATAGTTAGTCTACAGATTCGATCATTCTTTTATAAATATTAAAACTCGACTGTTTGACACAATCAAGTTTTTGATAGGGGCATGGAGTTTATTGGGACGATCTCATCGAAAGCTTCTAGCAAACATTAATTATTTCATTAAGAGGGTGGAAGTAGCTTCGTAGGCCAATATTACAAAGTCGATAGTCGTCAGAACAAAAAATAGAAAAAGAAAGAAAAAATACCGACAAAAAGAAATGTTAAAAAGATCACATTTAACCACACAATGTCAAAAGTTTGCGATCTGTTCAAAGATCAAGTGCCACATCACAGTGCAGCAAAGGCAGCTAGAAAGGAAAAACAAAAGTAAAAAGAGAAAAATAAAAAATGAAAGCAACAAAACAAGGATCATTAGGAAGATGACCTAGACTTGTAAATATTGGCATAAAGAAGTTACATGTACCCTCTATGCTTATCAAACATTGGCCATGACCTTCGCTGGGGCAATACCTTAGTTTGTGGAATAAAAGCATTTTGTCTATTGAAGTCGACATTCTTTTTTTTGAGTCTTGTCAGAACTGAAGTTGGAAGAGGTAGAATGGATTTAATCCCAATATGATCAGTTGAATTTGAAGAGAAAATGTTAAAAGCTATCTGTCACGGTCAGATGATGCGAGCTTACAACAAAAAAAGGTTCGCCTTAGAAAATTTCATGATAGAACTTTGAAGAAGATTTTTCTCATGCAAAAGGAACTTCAGAAGAAAGTGGATGCCAAACTGGGAAGGACCTTATGCAGCAAAGAAGGCCTGTTCTATGGAAGCATGGATATTGACTGAGATGGATGGCAAGGACCTATCCAATCTGGTGAATTCAGATTCAATAAAAAAATTTCAAAGAACAAAACACAAAAAAAAAACACAAAAAGGAAAAAGAAGAAAAAAGAAGAGGAAAAGGCGAAAACTCACAACGGGCGCTTTAAGACCAAAGGGGATTTGAGTTGAAAACCTGAAAAGGGCGGCTCAAATTTTGATCAAAAGTGGGGCATACAGCAGTCTTTCTATGCCTAAGTTAACAATGAAGAAGTATGCTACATCTTGGGGCATCGAAAAATTACTCCGGATCCCCTAAACATATATTAAGCTCAAAATGGTCCCAAAGAAGTTTGTACAGAGAAGCTCAGGCTGCAATATCTGGGGCACCTAGTTTTCCATCTTACCCATTTTGAATTTGCTATCTTTGATTACCTTATATGGATTGAAGATGACACAGATCCTATCCCCCCTGAATTGTAGTCAGAGGGTCTGAAGATGGTATAAGCCTTAAAGTCCCAGAGGTACCATGGAATGGACCTTGAAGTTACATTGGGACAAATCATTTGAGCAAAATATGATTGTTTCTTTGAATTTTTTGGAAAAGGTACCAGCCGAGTGAGATAGCAGCGTAATACATCAGCAATAAAACTCTGATGGACAATGAGCAGTGACAACCCTAAGCATTAAAAAGGGGATCATTTTATTTTGCATTCATACATCATTATTCAAAGCACGTCTAATTAGGAGCATTTCGATCATGGCATCCTAATCATTTGGCATAAGCGCAGCCCATTCTACAGATTATGTCCTCTAAAGGATGATGTAGAAGATAGATCAAAGATACTAGCCTCACCTCCTTGAGTTTGCAGTAGAACAAACAGAAGACAGTAGATCTTGCCTTCCTAAGCAGTAGTGGAGCAGATCGAAGACGGTGAATCTTATCTCCATGAAGCAGTGGAGTGAATTTGAGCCATCAGTCCTATCTCTCTAAAGCGATAGTGGAGTAGACTAAAGATTACAGATCTTGTCTCCCTAAGCAATAGTGGAGCAGATCGAAGATGGCGAATCTTATCTCCATGAAGCAGTAGAGTAGATTTAAGCCATCAGTCTTATCTCCCTGAAGAGGTAGTGGAGTAGACTGAAGATTACAGATCTTGTCTCCCTAATAGTAGTAGAGCAGATCGAGAACAACAAATCTTATTTCCATAAAGCAGCGGAGTAGATTTGAGCCACCAACCTCGTCTCCTTGAAGATACAGCGGAGCAAGTTGAAATTACCTATTTTCATTTCCTTAAAGTTTCAGTAGAGAAAATCGAAGCTATAAATCTCTTCTACCTGAATTCTTATCCCTTTGAGGTTCTAACGGAGTAGGTCGAAGCTACAAATCCCTTCTCCCTGAAATCCTCATTTCCTTGAAGTTTCAGTAGAGAAGATCGAAGCTACAAATCTCTTCCATTCAAATTCTTATATCCTTGAAGTTCCAATAGAGAAGACCAAAGCTACAAATCTCTTCTTCCTGAATTTTTGTCTCGTTGAAACTTCAGTGGAGTAGGTCGAAGCTACAAATCCCTTCTCCCTGAAATTACATTGAGGATCAATTCTCATCTCCTTGAAATTCCAGCGGAGTAGGTCGAAGCTACGAATCCTTTCCCCCTGAGATTACATTAGAGCCACAATTCTTACTTCTTTGAAGTTCTAACGAAGTAGATTGAAGCTACAAATCTATTCTCCCTAAAATTACATTAGAGCGAATAAAGCGACAAACCTTATCTCCCTGAAGTTGCAGTAGAGCAGGTTGAAGTTAAAGTCGTATCTTCTTGAAGTTGCAGTGGAGCAGACTGAAAATAGTGAATCTTATTTTCCTGAAGTTGCAGTGGAACAGATCATAGCAAACCTTATCTCCCTAAAGTTGCAGTGGAGCAGGTTAAAAAATTAACAAGTCTTATCTCCCTGAAGTTGCAGTGGAGCAGACTGAAGATAGCAAATCTTATTTCCCTAAAGTTGCAGTGGAACAGATTGAAGCTATAAATAGACAGATCTTATCTCTCTGAAGTTGCAATAGACCAGCTCATAGAAAATCTTATTTCCTTGAAATTACAGTGGAACAGATTAAAGCTACAAATTACAGTGGATTTTATCTTCCTGAAGTTGCAGTGAAGCAGATTGAAGCCCCCAGCCTTATCTTCTTGAAGTTACAGAGAAGCAGGTTGAAATTTCCATTTCTTATTTCCTCGAAGTTCCAGCGGAGTAGATCGAAACTACAAATCTCTTCTGCCTGAAATTACGTTCGAGCAAATTGAAGCACCAATTCCTATACTTCTAAAGTTGCAGTGGGACAAAGCAAGGTTACTTGAAGAAGAAGAAAAGAAGCACCGAGACTCAGCAAGACCGGGCAAAATTGGTCCTTTTAAAGTCTTTGCTCCATTCTCGTTACACGACAATGAGCAAAGAGGGGCAGCTGTACAGACCCAATTTAGCCCGGGCCCACTACTAATCAAAAACAAAAAACAAGAAAAAAAACAAAGTCCAAATAATAGTCCATTACAAAAAAAATTTAATTAAAAAACCCAATAGGCCCAAAACTACTTGGCCCAATAGCCAAACTAGGGTTTCAGAAAAGTTGAAACCCTAGCTTGCCCTCAAGACTGCAAAATGTCACCAATCAAGGCAAAAGGCGCCTCACGACTGCTCTCTACCACCGCCTCTAGCTACCTGCAAAATGAAAAGAACACGCAACAAAGCAAGAAACAAGCAAAAAAGCAATAGAAAATACTTTGTAACATTTTCTTGGCTATAAAGACCAAGAATTAACAATGTAAAAGGGGAATTTTTTAGAAATAAAAAACAGAGAAAAAAAAAAAAAGAAAAAAAAAAGAACAAATCAGAAGATTGGAAAGGTTTTGTTACGTTTCATTTCTTTTTTACTTTCTGTTCATTTTTCGTTCTTTGCAAGTCTATTCTAATAAAAGAAAACTCACAAAAATATAAAAAAAAAAAAACAGAATAGAAAGAGGTGACTTCTTTTATTTTTATTTTTATTTTGCTATTTAAATTTTTTATTTATGCTGGTATATAAAACACGAGAGAAACGGTAAAAAGTCTTTACTTTTTCGATGATCAGAGTTTCTTTGGGGAGCCAAAAGGACTGGCCCGATATTTCTAGGATTTTTGAAGGTTTTCGAGTGTTTTAACGTTAAAATGTTGTTTAGAGGATTGAACGGCCGAAAAAAGGCATTTTTAAACCCCCCGCTACCGCGCATGGCGGCACCGAAGCTGGAAACCCAATGCGGCTCGTGGTGGTCCGGTGGTGGAGTCCTCACCGGAAATCAGGCTAGGTGGAGAGGATTTGAGAGCTTTCTCAGAATTTTTTTTTTAAAATGCAATGGGAATTTTTTTTTTTCTGATTTGGGCTATTTATATAGGGTTTAAAACGGCGCCGTTTTGGACTTAAGATCCATTGCCAAAACGACACCGTTTCGTTTAAGACCCGATATTTGACCCGTCCCAAGATAGAGGATCCGCGTGTTATTGGCGCATGGTCTATTTGCGCACTAGACCCTTCCTCTTTTTTATGATTTTGCAATTAAGTTTGTTTTTATTTATAATTCGCCCCTTTAATTTTATTTCGGTTTCATTTTAGTCCCGCATTAAGTGCTGCGTTTTGAGAGGGCGGGGATATTTTCCCCTTTGGTCTCTCCTTATTATTCGCACACTCGATTTGGTCCTTTCTCTTCTTATTTATTTTAGATTTGCCCCCCAAACTTTTATTTTAAGTTCAATTTAGTCCTTTTTTTAGTTATTTTTGTTATTTTATTATAAATTAATCTTATATTTATTATTATTATTATTATTATTATTATTATTATTATTATTTATATTTTATTATTAACATATTACCTGCTTATAGTATTATTTTCTATTATCGTTATTAATATATTATTATTATTCCTATTAGTGTATTATTATTTTATTATTTTCTACTCTATTATTATCGTATTATGTTATTATTACTAACGTACTATTTTTTTCTTATTACTATAACATTTTTCTTTTCATTATTATTATTAACATATATATTATTATTAATGTATTATTATTTTCTACTTTTATTGTTATTATTATTATTAACATATCATTATTTTCATATTATTAAATTACTTAATTTTAATACTATTTTTATTATATTATATATTTTCTCTTTTGTATTTACTTGCATTATTATAATTATTATAATTATTATTTTAACTATAATTAGTATTATTATCATCATTATTATTATAATTTTCATTTTATTTTATTATTATTTTCAATTTTATTATTATTTAAATTTTTATTAGTTCTCATTGATTTACCTTCTTTTTAGTTTGTTATTTTATTTTATTGATTCTTTTTGTTCTCGTTATTGTTACTTGTATTATAGCTTATTATTACTCTATTATTTACATTAGCATTGTAATTCATTTCATATTTTACTACCAAAATGTGTTACATTTTACCTCGACACATAAAAATGATTTTTTAAACAAAGGCAATGTTCCGTATTTAGAAATTCGAGAGATCGTGTCCTAACATGCTGGGTTTCGATTTTTCTCGTGTGACCCAAATGACCTAATAACCTTTTAAAATTAAAATGCATGAGTCTTGAAAATTAAAAGACGAGCTTATTCTCGAGGGTTTAAAATGTCGTGTCTTAACGTGCTGGATGTGGCATTTTATTACTTCGAGACAAGAAGGTCTTTAGCATTCGCTTCGATTTATCCAATCATTTTTGTAAAATTAATATTAGTAAAAGGAGGATCGTATCTTTAAATTCTTTACGAATTTTCAACTTTCGACACTAAGACACTAACTAATCAACTAGGTACCAATTTTGAGCGTATCAAGGGTGCTAATCCTTCCTCGTGCGTAACCGACTCTCGAACTCATTTTCTGTATTTCGTAGACCAAAAATCGTTGTTTTAGTAAATTTAAATTTTATTAAAATGATTGAATTAAGAGGTGACCCGATCACACTTCATCAAAAAGGATTGGTGGCGACTCCCGTTTTTCATTTTCATTTTAAAAATTAAAGTCGACTCATTTTAAAAAAAAAGGGTTTTGACAGCAAATATAGGGTATTTAGAGGGCTGGTGGATGTTGATCGGTAATCAGTTTAATCTGCTGGAATTTGTCACACCCTATCATCCCGTGAAACCTTAGCATGGTGTGGGTTTCTGGAAACAAATTAACTTGGTACTAAGCATTCAGTCCGTTTTAGTTTAAGGCTTACTCTTGTTGCTTGTCATGTTTGTGCTCTCTATATAGAGTATAGACCGATAGATATATTATAGTTGACTAGTGTATTAGGTATTTAGGTCTATGATTTTAGCTCTTATTCCTGTAGTCCTTTTTTCTAAATGCATGGAAATTACTATTTGATAGTTGTTGCTTAGGAGGGCTTCCTCCCTGTAGTTTTAGCTTATTAAGTGTGAATTCTCCTGAAGTTTTCAACCATTATTACATGGAAAATTGAAGGAGCTTGGGAACTGAAATAGGTTAAAGTAGTAAAAAATGTTTGTGCCACTTTGTTCTAGAATGAAGACGATGATGAAACACCATTCATGGTATGGACCCGCTGTTATAATATGGATCTATTTCCACCCTATAAAGTGTTTCTCTTGATCCTAAGCTTTCCTGAAATGGTTTCTCAAGCTTGGAATTCCATACAAAGATTTACTAGTATTCTTTTTCTTCATCTCAAACTTGGAATTCCTGATTCACCTTTGCATCTTCTTCAGCTAAAATTTGTCTTTTCCCATGGCCTCAGTACGATTGCCGAGGAATGGGCTAATGGCCCAATGGATATTGCTTCTTGGTAACTTGATATTATTTTAAAGGTTAAAATATGCTTTAAGCCCTTGTATTCTTCATATATTTTGAATTTACCCTTTTTACTTATTCAAAATCAAAATTCAAGTTAAATTTTAGCACCATTATAATTCTTCTATTGCATTTTGAAAAAAAAATTGAATTGAATAGAAGAATTTTAATTGTAGTAACAATTGAACTTACACTTGTAAATCTGAAAAGTGTAGAAATTAAATTGTTTGAAATAAAAGTAGGGATTAATTTTCAAATGTAAAAAGAGCATAGGGAGTTAGAGTATATTTTAACTTATTAGGTTAATGTAAGTTTTGGCTGTTAAACTTGGCAACTATGTCAACTTTGATACATAAGGTTTATTTTGGTTCACATTATTCTCGATTTGATAATTTTTTTTCAATTTGGTCTTTAAATTTGGTTTCCATTAAAGTAATTATATATATATATATATATATATATATATATATATATATATATTAGTTTTAGGTGATAATGTGACATAATAATATTATAATGTATGTCATCACACTTTTAAGAAATCCAAGTTTATAGACTAAATTAAAAAAAAAATTGTCATATAGAGCAAAGTCAAGCAGGTAGGTCCCCAGCATCAAAATCCCTTTGAGTTTGTTTGACAAGAGCATTCTTGTAATAAGAAATATTTAGATATGATTAAGAATATATGGTTAATGTAAATGTGTTAAAATTTTAATTAAAAAAAAAGTATAATACAACGTACACAGTCGAAAAGCAAATCATAGAAAAGGAGAAAGTAGTGGCTTTTTAAACTTATAATCACATTAGATTAAAGAAATGATTCCATATGTTGATGATGATGATGATGAAAACGATGGATTAGCTTTCTCAACTCAACCTTACACCCTCTTTATTTATAGACGTACTTATCTATCGAAAGATTATTATAAACCATGTATATAGATGGTACCCTTCATTCCATTCTCGATGTTACATTTTGCCTTATGATATGGCCCTACTCCCACCTAACCCTATTTGATTTCCTCTATAACCATCCCCCTTAACGTGCTTCCATAGCTTCATGTTGCATGGATTTACTTTAATTAAATGTTAAGACACTTTATTAACAAATAAATTTATTTCTACATAAAACCCTGTGTTTAGTTTTAGGTAAGTATGCATGTAGTTTAGAAAACGCAAGGATTGCTAATATTGTGCTTTATTTGAAAATTTGACAAGCAAAGCTCAAACTGTTGTGTAAAAAACAAATTAATTCCTTTCGGGGTGGAGTAAGTTCTGTCGGTAAACCCCAAAAATATTATGGTTGGGATCCTTTCCTGTTATAATTTGTTTTATAATATGAAATTAATTCTATTCGAATCGAAATAATACTGAAATAAAACGTAATATTTTAATGTTTAAATTAAATTTAAATATTAAAAAAAATCTATGCAATGAGACTTCTTTCAATCACTTCAATCTTAAAATTTATATTTCCCATTTATATTTTCGTTGTAATAAAAGATGATGAATCATTTTAACGTATACAAGTAATTCTTATGTAGTGCCTATTGTTATATATGGGTTTATAATAATCAAACCACGATTCCTTATCATTCAATGATACTCATTTATTTTTAACACAAAGTGCTGTAATAACTAATAACTTTGTGTCCATTTGACTATTGACTATATCACTATTTGAAGAGAGGAGCAGTTTAATTAACTAGATATATATATATATATATATATATATATATATTTCTTGGTAATATTAGTCATAATAATGATAGGATATATAGGGTTCTATTTGTTCTAAAAAGGGATATAAGTATATATCTATTCCTCATAATAAATTGGCATAAAATTCTAACATTACACCAAAATAGACTTTTAGCGGCTTTTTATGGCTTTTAGCGCTTTTAAGCGCTACTAATATTATTTACTACTTTTGAAAGCGCCAAAAAATGCCGCTAAAACACGCGCCATAAAAGTTAGCGGCGCTTATTGTGAAAAACGCTAGAAGTCTTGACTTTTAGCGCTTTTATAAGAAACGCCGCTAAAGATCAGATTTTAGCGGACGTTTTTTGAGAAACGCCGCTAAAGACCACACCTTTAGCGCGCTTTTACAAGAAACGCTAAAAACCACACATTTAGCGACGCTTTTATAAGAAACGCAGCTAAAAGTCCACATATTTATGGCTTTTATAAGAACGCCGCTAAAGACCCACCTTTAGCGACGCTTTTTTATAAAACGACGCTAAAGGTTTAGCCTTTAGCGGCGTTTAGAAAAGCGCCACTAAAGGTGGGTCTTTAGCGGCGTTTATAAAAGCGCCGCTAAAGGTGGGTCTTTAACTGCTTCTTATAAAAGTTACCGCTAAAGGTGCGCTTAAAGGTGTGGTCTTTTAGCTGCTTTCTAACAAAAACACCGCTAATTTGCACAGATTTTAGTGCATATTTTTTGCAATATCCTACCTCCCCGCATTAAAACCAACCAAAAACAAAGAAGAATTGCATATAATTCCAACCCAAGGCAAAGAATAAAACATTTAAATCTCACCAAAAGCATTAAATCTAAACGATACTTCAAATTTAATAAAAGATATATGATATTTATTAATAAATGAAGCATAATTCAAACAATTTTACAATAATGTTAATCAGAATAATGTTAAAAAAATCTTACAACAATAAAACAAATGTCTAAGAGTGCGGCCTCTGCGATCGTTGTCGGAACAATCGTGATCATAGTCTGCAATTGTAGCTGAGTTCTTCATACTTTCGCTCGCTCGCCCCCCGCTGGTGCCTCCGCCTAAGCCGAGAAATTTGCTCAGTTGTGGTCGCTTCCATCAGAGATATCTGGTCTTTCAGTCTCTGAACTTCCGCACGAGATTGACTCCCGGAAGGCATGTATTGTCGGAGCCAGATCCAAAATATTGAGTGGGGTAACACCGATCCTTGACATCAAACCCACCATACCTTGTAAGACCCAAAACATTAGTGATAATTTTGTTATAAATATACTCAAGATTAACAAAACTATCAATCGAAGCAGTCATACCTTTCAGGACCCAAAACATCAGTAATAATTTTATTATCAATCTCCTCGAGATTAACAGAATTGTCAGATGAAGCAACCGCTTCATACTCCGCCTTCTTCTCCTTTAGTTTATCCTAATAAATCAATAAAAAAGTTAGAAACGAAATATATAATTAAAAAGGAATGGAACACAACTTAAAATTATAAATTTAAAACTACAAACGATGAATTAAACTATTGTAATTAAACATTATAAATATATATAATAAATCAAATTTTATTAAGTAAATATACCAAAATTTCTCAAATTTCGGATGTCATCGGAGATCCATCCTTCTTCCTATCGTAATGTCAAAAAGTGAAAGCGCCCAACTTTTGACTCGATTTAAACTTCCTACATTATAGTAGAAAAATATAATTTAATAGTATAAAGTAATTAATATTTGAAAGAAGTAATAAATTATAAAATCTCGACCTCACTACACGAGCAAAACTTCGGAACTCGCCGGTAAGCGTGAATTATTGTTTCGTCATTGCTTGTTCCAACTCGCTCACGGTCCTACATAATGGAATTTGAATTATGTATATAGTAAATATGATAAACCAAAAAATTTATAAGACTTTGAAAGTACGTAATACCTCTTCTTTCTTTGAATTCCAGAATCTAACTTGATCTTCCCATTGGAACCTCAACATTCCCGGTGGGACATTTAGCAATTTTTCGTCGAGGCTTATGTCTTTCTTAAAATATTATTTTTTTAGGGTGCTTTTATTGTCTCTCCATTTTTTACCCAACGTCTTCTTAACATAGTCATCGGAGACCTCTAAAGCAAATTTGCCCTAGAAATTTTTTTTTAAAAAGTTAATATAAATGAAGGTTAAACTAAAGTATTATAAATTACATTCACCTTTTATTACCTTAATATTATCGAGAGCTTGATTTTTGTTGGCATCAAGCACGTGATGCCATGATTCGTAGTTAATGGGCAACATATTCGCATTTCGTGCTATAATGCCCAAATAGCCTGCCAACAGTCGAGCTTCAGATCCGATAGGCTGGCCATGATTGTTTCTCCTTACTTCAACACGCTCGGTAGGCTCTAAGTCGTATAAATTTGTAAGTAATGTACATCCCCGAGCTCTGCTCGTCCCATGACCCTCAGTTGAAAAATGATATATTATTATATTAAAATTGAAAAATGAATCAATAATAAAATTCAACATGCATGTAAAATAAACTTAACATTACTTTGGAATTGTCCATGCTCGTCATCTATGTCCAGCAGACTAGAAGATCCAACAACTGTATCATGTCCACTATTTACTTTTTCTGGATTTGGAGTATTCCGGACAATATTTAAACCTTGTAATCATCTTTTAGGCATTTTCCCTGCAATACACATAAAAGAGTTCAAAATTTTAGTAACAAATAACAACAATAATAGGACATTTAAAACAGTTAAATTATATAACATAACCAACATGAAAATTATGATATAACATATAAATAATAAATCGTTAAATCTTACTACATCATATTTCCTAAATATCTCCGTCCGCATCCTGACAAACCCATTGAAATTGTTGACTAGTACTAGGATATTTTCGCTAAGTCTTGTTCGAAAAGGCAAAGTTTCGATCTTTCGACTATGTCATCTCTACTTCCACCGTCAATGTTGAACAAGTCTCTAGGGGTGTTTTGAAGTACAACGTACCAACCCTCATCGCTTGGATCTTGAGTAAAAACTTGTTTAACTTGAGAAGAAAACACATACTACTCGTCCATTAGTTGTTCTCCGGTGTGAATCAATCGAGAGAAATTCACCATTGTAAAGCTATATTGATCATTTTTAATTCCACGAGCCGTATTCACATCAGCCCAATCACCTCAAAATAAGACAATTTGCATTTGCCGTAATAATCCAACCCAATGATGTTAGTAATAAGTCCGTAATATTCCAAATTCCCCTCGATCGGATTATCGTCCTAGCACTAGCATAACTTGTAATCAAGAATTAACAACAATTTCATAATTTTGGGTTCTCCTCAATCTCTCGCGATACCTTGTAAGAAATTTGTATCCGCTGATGAGGAAGCCACTATATCTTTTAACTATTCTTTGGACCTTGTGAAAGCCATTTAACGTTGTCATTTACTTCATTCGACTCTAAACCTATTGAGTCGAAAATAAATCGAGTAATCATGAATGTTATGAGAAAACATTATTACTTGTCAATGAAAATTTAAATTGCATACCATTTGGCTTAACCATTCATGGAATGATTCTGCGAACAACTTATTAATTTCTCGTCGATTTAATCTTCGAGGATCGTGAACGAGCTCTCAATATATGTTTGTACTCACTACGGTAAAAAAGGTTTTACTTTGTTAGAAGACAAATAAATTATAATTGATGAGTATTTATCAAATTCTAGAACTTACTTCAAATGGTTCCATTGAATTGTGATGAAAAGAACGATCGATGTGCTTGGACCCACGATCTATCGCTCACTGTAATTTCGACTTTGCCGATCGATTCTCCAAACTTTGAAATAAATAAGTTCCGCCAAATTATGATCCGTGAGCCCAAGATTTCTACTTGGTCTGTTCATTCTTGTTTCAACATCTTCCAAATACCTCGAACAGAAAGTCATACATTCCTCTGCCAAGTAGCTCTCAGCAATTGATCCTTTCGGATAACACTTATTGCAGCAGTATGACTTCAATTTGGAAAGGAACCTAACACGGTATACAACATTATCAAAAGTTGCAACTAAAGGCATTGAGCTGAATGAATGAATATTTTGTAAATAAAGTAAGACCTTTCAATGGGATACATCCATCGATAGAAAACGGGTCCACCAAGAAGTGCTTCACGCGGGAGATGAATTAACAAGTGCACCATAATAGTGAAGAAGGAAGGCGAGAATATCTTTTACATATTGCATAAAGTCAATGCGGCTCACTCTTGTAGTCTCTCTAATTCTTGAACATTCAAAACTTTACCACAAATGCCTTTCATTATATTCGACAGTTCAATTACAGGAGCCGTCACCTTTTTCGACATACAACACCGCATAGCAACTGGCAGTAAGTCTTGCATCAAGATGTGATAGTCATGCGATTTTAAGCCATATAGTCTTCGATCCTTAAGACTCACACATCACGATATATTTGATGCATACGCATCCGAGACCTTTATATCCTTCAACACCGCATGTAACACTTCTTTCTCCATCTTTGACATTGAAAAATAGCAGTGGCAACCGATATTTCATATTCTAAGTGCTCGGGATGAAGCTCATGCCGAATTCCCATGTGGACTAAATCAAGTCGACTCAAGATTATCTTTCAATTTTCCATCGACATTCAAAATAGTCCCAATGATGTTCTCGCAGACATTTTCTCTATGTGCATGACATCAAGATTATGATGTAAAATCTGATGCTCCCAATAAGGCAACTCGAAAAAAATACTTCTTTTTTTCCACAAGTCCGCCTTATTAGGATCATCCTCTTCATCAGATTCATCATCAGATTCATCCCTAGATCTTCTATTTCTTTACGGGTTGGTCGGTTGATTCATCTTCCCATAAATAAAATTCTTATCTTTCAACATTAAGAATATTTCGGATCCACCAGTCTGTGAATGAGCTGGTCTGAACTCTTTAGTACCATCAAACTGAGCACTCTGAAATCTAAATGTATGATTTTTTGGTAACCACCGACGATACCCCATGTAAGAGAACTTCTTCCCATTATATAACCATTATGAACATGTTCAAGCAAAGACAACACGGACAAGCATAACGTCCCCGGTACTCCAACCGGATAAATTAGCATAAGCCGAGAAGTCATTAATAGTCCACATTAAAGCCGCACGTAAATTAAAGTTCTCTTTTCTCATTGCATCAGATGTCTAAACACCAGCCCATAGTTGTTTTAACTCGTCAACAAGTGGTGCAAATATACGCCAATATCATTCCCGCTCTTTCTCCGTGTATAATCATAGACAAGATAAAAGAAGATTGTTTCATGCAAACCCAAGGAGGTAAATTGTAGGGAACAAGCACCACAGGCCAAGTACTATACGTTGTGCTCATGAGTTTGTATGGGTTAAATCCATCGGATGCTAGCCCAAGCCTCACACTCCGAGGATCGCTTGCAAAGCTTGGAAATTTAGAGTCAAAAGATTTCCAAGCTAAAGAATCTGCAGGATGCCTTAACAACCCATCATCTGTTCATCCATCACGGTGCCACGTCATTGATTCAGCTATCTTCGACGACGTGAAAAGTCGTTGAATTCTTGGTATTAGTGAAAAAATACCGTAAAATCTTAACCGGCCGCTTCCTTGATTGTGTATCGTGTTCATCCTCGCATCGTCCTCTCGTATTTCTATTAATCCAACGGATTGGCCGCATACATGATAGACTGTTGGTTTATCCGGTCGTCCCAATACAACATGCGATCATTTGGGTAATGTGAATTTTGTTATAGCCAAGGCCCAAATCCTTTATCAATTTCTTCATGTCTTTGGAAGATTGAGGATTTTTGCAACGGAACATTTCTTGTAGAAACTCTAACAAAGATTGTCAACATTTTTGGTCCACCCCCAAACATTTCAAGTGAAAAGACGAATACGTAATGACAGTTTGGAAAATTTTGATCCCTCATACGCTTCTTCATTCATTTCACCAAGTAACGTGTAGAACCTCGCCGCTTCTTCATTTGGTCGTTCATCCAAGACACTTCTTCTTATTTAGGTGAAAGTATTTCCACCAAAATTATGATCATTGTTGCACCCAAGTCGTGGAAATAACCCAAACCATCACTACGATATTAAAAGCATCCCGCAACATGCCTTCCATGTTACCGCTCTAACATTCGATTGAAAGCACTATGAGGATACCCAGATTCATCAATGAAGATGCTCCACTAGATGTACACTCTCCATGAAAAAACCATTTTTTGTACCCCCAAACAAAGCCATTAACAACTAGATGTTCGTAGACCACTTCACGATAATGCCAATTAATATTACAACACGTCTTACACGGGCAAAGAATCATATTCTCTTGGCTTACATTTTGAAATGCGAAATTGAGAAAAGTTTCTACTCCATTTCGATAGCCGTTGCTTACCCTTGACAATTTCATCCAACTCCTATCCATATTGTAGTTGTTGAAGTCTAAAGTTGATAATAAATTACAAGGCTAAATTGTTAATTAATAATTTATGTAAGTAATGATATGATCATATATATAACCGAGTACTATGTAAGTTATGTAAATAATGTAAGTTATGAAATTTGATCTTAAAATTAGGTAAGTTTTGTATTCTTTTAGATTCATCATACGTGGCATTGTTACACTTAGGGAGGATCCATTATATCATCGATGTGAGATATAAGGCAACCCGTCGAGTTTCAAATTTATATACTTTGAATCATTTTTTTCTATACAAGTATTATGTAAGTTATGAAGTTTGATCTTAACTTAAAATTATGTGTTATGAAATTTGATCTTAAACTTATGTAAGTTATGAAATTTGATCGTAAAATTAGGTAAATTTTGTATTCTTTTAGATTCATCATATGTGGCATTGTTACACCTAGGGAGGATCCATTATATCGATGTGAGATATAAGGCAACCCGTCAAAGTTTCCAAACTATATACTTTGAATCATTTTTTTCTATACAAGTATTATGTAAGTTATGAAGTTTGATCTTAACTTAAAATTATGTAAGTTATGAAATTTGATCTTAAACTTATGTAAGTTATGAAATTTGATCGTAAAATTAGGTAAGTTTTGTATTCTTTTAGATTCATCATATGTGGCATTGTTACACCTAGGGAGGATCCATTATATCTGACTGTGAGATATAAGGCAACCCGTCAGGTTTCCAGCCTATATACTTTGAATCATTTTTTTTCTATACAAGTATTAAGTAAGTTATGAAGTTTGATCTTAACTTAAAATTATGTAAGTTATGAAATTTGATCTTAAACTTATGTAAGTTATGAAATTTGATCTTGAAATTAGGTAAGTTTTGTATTCTTTTAGATTCATCATACGTGGCATTGTTACACCTAGGGAGGATCCATTATATCGATTGTGAGATATAAGGCAACCCGTCAAAGTTTCAAACCTATATACTTTGAATCATTTTTTTCTATACAAGTATTATGTAAGTTATGAAGTTTGATCTTAACTTAAAATTATGTAAGTTATGAAATTTGATCGTAAACTTATGTAAGTTATGAAATTTGATCTTAAAATTAGGTAAGTTGAGATGTTGTGAGGGTGCTTAGAATTTAAAATAACTTGTTTAATAATTTATTTTAATTCAAATCTTATATCTAATGTCAAGTCTATAAAATAGTTATATAATAGTAATAATTAGTATGTTTTACTAACCTTTTGTGTTGGGTTTGTTATTTGACTATATTAAAATATAGAATAAATTTTAGAAAATTAAAGATATCGTGATAAATTATTTAATTAGTCGTTACTAAATATGTTTTAATTGAATAAATCACTAAAAATAAAAAATATTAAAAATAATTTTATTTTTTAACTTGCTTTAATCGGTACATACTTATTTTCAAGTCAATTAGACTAATACTATAATGGAATAGAGCAAAATTTGAATAGGATTACATTATTTGGTTGAATTACATGTTGATAAAGAATAAGTAAGTAATAAGTGTGAAAATAACATTACTACCCTTAAATAAATAATATTTTATTTTTATGTCAATTTTATATAAATTTGATTTTTAACTATTTCATTTCTATAAATCATTTACATATTGTTGTTGTAAATTTAAATAGATTTTAAATTACTTCTTTTAAAAAATATTAAATAATGATCAAAATAAATTTTTATAATTGTTGACTATATGTCGGTATTATTTGAATACTCATACTAATGATATAAAAAATGAGGGCAACTATATGTAAACAAGTGAAAACTTACCAACAAACTAACGGAGAACAACTGCAGAAGAAACTTTATCAATAGCACTACCGATATTAAATCAAGATTAAATGTAACTCTTCATTGAACCGAAGTTCCGTATGAGCAGGAAGCGATTAAATGTCAAACTTGAACGTCCACGAAAAGAAAAGAAAGTAGTATTTAAATAATAAACCAAGAGTGGTTCGGTTCAAAGATATATAATGACATCTAGAAGCAAGAAAGCGGTGTTACTAATGGGGATGTCAATTGATAACAATCAGCAGCTCACACCTCAACTTACAACACTTTAACATCCCAATTAACAACAGTTATACACCTCAATTATAGCAATAAACACCTCAATTTCCAGGAACTAAACAATACAATTTGCAGTACTTAAAACAATTCAATTTACAACATGTAAACACTTCAATTTGTAGCACTTTAACACTTCAATTCAAAGCATTTAAATACTTCAATTTGCAGCACTTTAACACTTCAATTTATAGCATTTAAACACTTCAATTTGTTGCACTTTAACACTTCAATTCACAGCATTTAAATACTTCAATTTGCAACACTTTAACACTTCAATTTACATCATTTGAGCACCTCAATCTACAAAAATTAAACACTTCAATTTACATCAATTAAGCACCTCAATTTACAGCAATTAAACACTTCAATTTACAACATTTAAACACCTCAACTTACAACACATTAACATCCCAATTAACAACAATTATACACCTCAATTATAGCAATAAACATCTCAATTTCCAGGTACTAAACAATACAATTTGCAGTACTTAAAATACTTCAATTTACAACATGTAAACACTTCAATTTGCAGCACTTTAACACTTCAATTCACAGCATTTAAATACTTCAATTTGCAACACTTTAACACTTCAATTTGCAGCACTTAAACACTTCAATTTGCAGCACTTAACACTTCAATTCACATCATTTAAATACTTCAAATTGCAACACTTTAACACTTCAATTTACATCATTTGAGCACCTCAATTTACAGCAATTAAACACTTCAATTAACATCATTTAAACACCTCAATTTGCAGCACTTTAACATGCGAAATAAAGTTTAGATTTAGTATTTTTTATTTAAGTTTAGATAAAATTTTAAACTCATTTATTAAACTGAATTCAAGCCTAAAAATAATCTAAAATACTAGATTAAGCCGATCAAGTATAATGTATCCTAATTTATGAAATTTATGATATTAATAAATTATTTATTAAACCCAATCATATTAATGTTTTAGTAATTTAATTGAATATCCCGTGCAATGTATAGTTATAAACAATAACTAAAATAATTTTAATTCAGCATCAGGTTTTTATTACTAGTTCAAGTTTTATTGAAGTAATATAATTTGAAAATTAACATATTTATTATATTTGCTTTCTCTTTGTCCAATTTTTACTCTTATATTTATAGACTTAGCTAAATAAAAATAGCATTATTTATAGTTTTATATTTTTAAATGTTTTAAAAGGATAATTTGGTAACAACATATAAAATATATATATTTAAATTATAGAAATTAAATGGATAATAAAAAAATTATAGAAAATGAAAAAATGGGAGCAATATAGACTTGTGTACCTTATTATATACATATTTATATGATGAGATGAGATGAGATGAGAAGGGAATTTTTTTGAATGTAATGATGTTTTGGGTGAAACAGATTAGATATATGAATGTGTGGAGTTAAAAACCTAAATTAAGGCACTGGATTCACGTGATGTTTCCATTGGAAATCAAGGCACTGTTTGTTCATAGTTATTGGATTTTGCTTAGTTAATAGAGTTCTATCTTTTTTTTTCTTAATAGTTTCATAATAGTTTCATTATGTTACTATTCGAAACTCTTGATTAAGATTGTTAAGTTGTCAATCATTAATTCATGTAAGTTTTGATTAAAAACCATTTTTACAAAAATTAATATTATGTGAATTTTTTATATTTCAATATTTTATTTGAAATTAATTAGTTAATTACTTATAAAATCTCATTTAATAATGAATTTTATGCTAATATAATATTATTTTCATCCACATATAATAGCAAGCATAGACATAAAAAGATGTTCATGGTAATGAGGAGGGTACTCACGAATTGTCCCTAAAAGTGCTGAGGACTCCAATATCCGGGATTTCACCAGAGAAAAAGTTGGTACACGAATTGCAGCCACAAATAGCAATCATCGAAAGTTTAAGGAACGTGTGGTATCAAAATAAATTTCATATCCCAACATGGAGCAAAGTCATAAACATAAAAAACCATCATATTTTAAACAAGGAACATTGTCATTAATAGGCACCTAACCGTAATAATTCTTCAAAACATGATAAAAGATATTTGAAAATATTGATAGACTTTGTAGTCGACGACGAGAAGTAAAACCATTACAGCTTGATTTCAGTAGAGATAGGACATGTAAGAACATCCAAGAATTATTGTGTTTTGTAGTTAAACTAATATTGGATTTATTACGTAGGTCTTTATTAATGTTCTTCCATATGTAGTTCAACCTTAATGGCAAATGCAAATAAGAAAGACTAATTTTCCTTTTCTTTTCAGTCCTCACAAAATGATAACTTACTTTAGAAGAAAAGCGAGCCTTATCTTCTTAAAAGTTTCGATCAGTATAGTCTTCGCTACCTTACCAAATTTGAAAACAAAGGATTTAACTATTTTATTCGAAAATGAAAAGGTTACCTCTTACCGCCACGCCAAACTACAGCCTCATATATTTAGAGTATATTAATAAAATGAAGACATGAATGGATTGAAGTAAAAGCATAATGTGAGAACCCAAAGTTAAATGGAATTTAAAAGAAACAAAAACAAAAGAGTTTCACTATTGTATAAAAATCAGAAAGCAGATATCGAGAAGTCATGCAAGAGATCAATAATTAGTGAGAAAAAGGAGAGAAGAAAGATCATAATCATGGCAATGAAAAGCAAAGTGCTCATCGTTGGGGGAACCGACTACTTGGGAAAGAGGCTAGTAAAGGCAAGTTTAGCACAAGGCCACGAAAATTACGTCTTTGCATGTGGAGGAGATAGGTGTGGATATTGAGAAGGTGCAAATGTCGCTATCGTTTAAGCGACAAGGGCTCATCTTGTGATTGGTTCGCTTAACGACCACCAAAGCCTCGTCAAAGTGGTGAAATTAGTAGACGTGGTTATTTGTGCAATATCCTGTTCATATCCGTAGCCACCAAATACCGCTTCAACTCGTAAGTACCGACAAGAACTCAATGTGCATTAGCATACTTTCTATTAGTGATATAATACTAGTATAAGTGATATAATACTGCTTAGTTTCTATATAAAGCAAGCAGAGGTTACCAAACCCAACCGAAGGATTTAGTGGCAAGATTTAGTGACAAGTCCCCCATCTCACACAAACACTCAACCAACCCACAGCAATTAAAAAGAATAATTTTTCTCACTATAATGAATAATCCCACAGCCCCACCCTTCCCCTCTTTTCACATTACACCGTCCCATTCCCTTCTCTCTTTCTACGATGAGCCGACAAATTCAGAGAACCAAACAACAAAGAACTAATACTAGTCGATAACAAAGATCCAAACCTATATTCTGTTCACTTGCATGTTACCTTTTTGAGAATCTGAGATGTGCATGCATCGACAGTCCATTGAAAGAGAGGTAAAGCTTGAAGCCGAAGGAGCGTTGGTTTAGACGATAATACTGGAGCGGTGGAGGACGAAGAGATTATTAATCTAATGAAGTACGATGGTGGCGGACTGAAGAGAGGTATGAAATGAAGAGGGGATGAAAGAAACTAACCTTTAGAAATTTAGGGATTTCAGAAAGAGGGGGAAATGAATTTCAGAAGAAGCCCAAGGGGAAATTGAGTCAATCGGGTTTAAGGATTGGGGGAATTGGAGGAGAGCAAAATGGCGACGTTTTCACTAAAACAATTCAAGCATTGCGGCGTTTATAAAATAGTGCCGCTAAAGGCATACCTATTGCGGCGTCTACCAAAAAAATGCCACTAAAATATACAAAACAACGTTGTTTTAATTAGAATACACAAACATATTTGCGGCATTTTTTATAAGCGCCGCTATATACCAACTTGTTGCGGCATTTACGAGAAAAACGCCACTAAAATATACAAAACAACGTCGTTTTAATTAGAATACACAAACATATTTGTGGCATTTTTTATAAGCGCCGCTATATCCCAACTTGTTGCGGCTTTTTTGAAATAGCGCCACTAATACTTGACAGACATCGTATGCGTTTTACCAACGGCGCCACTAACAAAAAGCTTTAAACGATGACGCCTTGCATCGTATTGATATATTTTGTATGCTTACACATAAACGCCAAGAATTCATACAACAATGTTTCAAACGACGGCGTCTTAAATTAAATTGATGGGTTTTGTATGCTTTTGTATTAATCGTCGGTAATTTTAATGTCATTTAATTTATATATTTTTATACTATTATTAATTAATCCATTTAGTTAATATTATTAACACTAAATAATCTTTAAAATATATATATAAATTATATATCATCTTATATCCAATTACTTTAAAATTATTTTAAATATATATAAATTTAAAATATATCACTATATACCCATAAATATTTAAAATTATTTTAAATAATAGTATTTTAATGTTTTTCATTTTTAACATATATTTTCTATGTTATAATTTGTTTCAAAATTTTTCTATGTGTTATTAATTTTTCTAAATAATTTAAATATAAAATTAAAAAAATTACATTTTAGTTAATACAAAGTTCAATAATTATAAGAAGAGGATGAAAGAGTGATTGACTTTTATTACAATTATATTTAATTATTGCATAATTCATATCAATTTCAAATAAATTACCCTCAATATCGTTAAACCGTAAACCTAAATCTAAATCTTAAACCCTAAAATCTAAACCCTAAATCCTATACTTTAAGCCCTAAACCTTAAACACTAAACCCTAATTTGGTTTTCAGATTTGGGTCATATATCTTAAACCCCAAACCCTAAATACTAAACCCTAATTTAACCTATACCTTAAACCTTAAACTCTAAACCCTAAACCTTAACCCCTAACCCTAACCCACAAGCATTGAACCCTTAACCCTTAAACCAATGAACCCTTAACCTAAACCTTAATTAACCCCTAACCACTACCACTTAAATTACCCTCAATATCGTTAAACACTAAGATCTTAAACCCTAAACAATAAAACCCAAATAATAAACTTTAAACCATAAAATTAACATCTTAAATATTAAACCCCTAAAGCCCTAAAATAAATTAATCCTAAAACTATAAACCATAAACCATAAACCCTAAACTTAAAACCTTAACCCATTAACCATTTCCCCTTAAACCCCTAACCTTAAACATTAACCCCTGACCACTAACACTTACATCTTAATACCGATAAACACTAAGATATTAAACACTATACAACATACCCAAGCAAAAAATTTAAAACACTAAACCCATACACCAAAATAACAAACCTTAAACCATGAAATTAACATACTAAATAATAAACCCTAAATCAATTTTAATAGCTTAATTTGTAACTTAAATGAAAATTTCTAAATTGTTTAGTTAGCAATTTGTAACTTTTCATAATTAAGTAACTAAATGAAACTTTCTCATTGCTTATAAGTGAATTTATCAAAATAAAATTTAATTCAAAGCAAGAATAAGGAAAAATATGAAAATTTTAGCGGCGCTTTTTCAAAAGCCGCTAATGCCTGCAACCTTTAGCGTTTCTTCAAAAGTGCCGCTAATGCCCAGACCTTTAGCGGCGTTTCTTCAAAAGCCGCTAATGCCTGAACCTTTAGCGGCGTTTATCCAAAGCGCTAGCCATCGTCAGACCTTTAGCGGCTTTTTCAAAAGCGCCGCTAATGCCCGCACCTTTAGCGGTGTTTATCCAAAAGCGCTACCATCGCTCGACCTTTAGCGGTGTTTTTTCAAAAGCGCCGCTAATGCTTAGACCTTTAGCGGCGTTTTCCCAAAAGTGCCACTAATTCTCAGACCTCTAGAGGCGTTTTTTCTGAAACGCCGCTATAAATCAGACCTTTAGCGTCGTTTTTACAAAAGCGCAGCTAATGTTCGGACCTTTAGCGGAGTTTGAATAAAAAACGCCGCTATTTATCATTTTTAGCGGCGTTTTGCAAATAAACGCCGCTATTGCTCATTTTTTTGCGGCATTTTCCTTAAAATGCTGCTATTGTGTAATTTTTTCAGCGTTTTTAGTTAAAACGCCACTAAAAACGCCGCTAAAAGTCTGTTTTGGTGTAGTGTAAGTTGGAAGCATGTGATAATAAATGGATGAAAATGCAGGCAATTAACAGTAAGGTATTCCAGCTAGATGCAGATAAATGTGGAGAAAGGATGAAAAAGGATTGGAGGTGAGTTATTAAACTGTTCTATTATAAAATAAAGATATACTCACCGGATACTTGGAAGTTATTTGGTAGAGAAATTTTAAATTGATAAGTATGATTAGGGTAGATAATTTTAGTAAAATGATAAAAGAAATATTTTAAAAAGATACATATGTCATTTTTTTAAGGATATTTGGAGAATAAAAAATACATGGTTAGTGTATCAAATATCCACCCTTATATTATTATATTTATTATGGAAGCCAATTCAACTTGCTAATAAGTTATTTAATAATAAATATTATTATTTATAATTTATAATATATATAAAACATGAGTTTGGAAATTTTTTAAATTGACGAGAATATCTTTTATTTTTATTATATTACTAAATAAAATTTGAAAATAATTATAATTTAATTTATAATTTTTGTTAAACAAATTTTTTATTGATGAAAATAAAATTATTACTTGAATAGAACTATAAGCATCTTAGTCATTATTTAATTGATATTAGAGTTATATATCAATTAAAATTTAAGTTTAGCTTTATAAATAGCATACGGTAAATAAACATATTCAATCAAGTATCATATAAGAAAAATTACGGTAAAAAATGGAGACTTTTAGTATTAATAAGTTAGAATTATAAAAATGAAGAATTAAAGTAATGGTTCTTCGAAGAGGTAAATATCGAATCATATTCGAACAAAAATGGTATCGGAGAGTGATCGAAGATTTTATTAATTGATGATGAGCTAACATGATGTTATGATAATTATTTTTTTTAAAAAATTCTATAAGTTTATACTATGCGAATCAAGCACTTTTAAAACCGTTTCTTCTTTTATTTATTTGTTATTTGTTTGGCGTAGGTGAAAAATGTAACATCCTAAATAATTGAGTATCATTATGTTGCTAAATGTTAATTCGGGTTTACTTGGAGTTAGAATAAAAATATTAGTTAAGTGTACTTTAGAGTAAAGAAATTAGGTGATCTTGAGACTTAAATTAATTAATTGCTAAAAGATGGCATAAGATGAGTTAAGGGCAAAGTGGTGATGGCGCCATGAGTTGGACATGAGAGAAGGAGTTCGAATCACCTAGCATGCAATTAGGAATTTTTATTTTTGCTTTAGCCTATGCATGTGTCGGCAAGGAGATAAGGTTAGGATGAGTTGGATTGTTTTTATTTTGGTAAGAAGATTAAGGTTTTGGAAAGCTAAAGATAAGAGCTTGAATTGGGGGATTATGTTTTTTCAACTTAAGGAAAAAGAAGGGGGGAAAAAGGCTTAAGTGTAGGAAGATGTTTTGGAAACTTCCTAATGGCCTTTTGACCATTGTATTTGGACGGCATTGAGGCTAAGGGGGATGGCCGGTTTTGGGTTGAGAGGATGGTAAGCTTGGATGTTAGGAAAACTCTTTCATTTTGGTCATTTTGGCTTAAGCAAAGTGTTTATTTTTCCTTTTCATCTATCTTTCTCTCTAGCAGAATTTTACCAAATACCTTGAGGAAACTATAGCCATTTCTTTTATCATTCTTTCTTTTTGATCATTTGATCACTTCTTTGCCAACTATTCCTCCTAGTGCCGAAACCATCATCACACAAAGAAGGCTAATCTTTTTTTCTTTTTCCTTCACAAAACCGAATGCACAATTTTTCCAAAACCTAATTCTTTCTTTTCTTCTCCTTACTTTCTCTCTTTCTCTCTTGAAACCGAACCATACCATTCTATTTCCTATTCTTCATTTTCTTCTTCATTACAATTTTCTTCAATTCTTTCATCCATGGCGAATGTTAATTTATTCTTGTGCCAAAATTCTTTCATTTTCTTTAATCACAACCGATTTTCTTTAATCATAACCGAATTTTTCTTACTCAATTATCTTTCCAATCGTGGACATTAGTGAGATTTTGAGGTAGAAACTCAAGGTGATCTTGAGTATTTTGAAACTTTGGAATCGATTTCAAGAATCAAGGTAAGGTGATTTTCTTTTAAGGATTTTTATTCATTATATTAGTATAGTTAGTTATTAATCGATTTCATTTTTAGGGTCATAATCGCTCGATCGTTTCTCGAGGAACGAAGATAATCGTGGTAAGCCAAATCCCAAATCTTACAAATCGTTAGTCATATTTCAATACTTATAAATCGGACTAATGATCTTATGTCTTTAGAGACATTCAAGATAGGGCAGGAAAGGGCAGTCCATAGTCTTCGAAAGAGGGGCAGTTCCGTTAATCCCCCTAATTATAAACGAAGGGCTGTTTCGAGAATCTGGGATTTTCCACCGGGTTGCGGACCTTCAACCGAGAAGAATCAATTGTTCGAGGTTATTCGTACTCCCGAGCCTCTGTACGTTCGTGGATTCTCATCGAGCAACGAATCAACAATCGAGGAGAAACCAAAAATAAAAGTGGTTCAAAATCAAAAGGGTAAAGATTTAGATCGTTTACCAATAGTATAATTTTAATAAATGAAAGTGTTCTAATGGTTTGTGTTACGTTTAGGTGTTGACGAGTAGGAAGGTTTAGTACTCACGATATCAAGGTGTGTAACTTCACACTTATCTCGGGTTAGATGTCATTCCGTAGTATTGAGCAAAATCGTAAAAATGACAAAATCGATACAATACGAAATAATTGGTATTTTGGTGAAATTACATGAAAACGGTTAAAATTGTGAAAATTACGAAAATGCCCTCGATGAGTACTTGGTAAAATGTATATTAAATGTCTCATGTGTAAATGGGCCGAAGATGTGTTAGATCGTAAAATGGGCCGATAAGTATGCTAGTTAGTAAATGGGTCAAATCTTTGATAGATAGTAAATGGGCCGAAATCTTTGATAAATAGTAAATGGGCCGAAATCTCTGCTAGATCGTTAAATGGGCCGAAATCCCTGATAAATAGTAAATGGGCCGAAATCTCTGCTAGATCGATAAATGGGACAAAATCTCTGCTAGATCGATAAATGGGCCGAAATCTCTATTAGATCGTTAAATGGGCCAAACAAATTGTTAAATGGGCCGAACTCTTTGCTAGATCGTTAATTGGGCCTAAGATGCTAAATTGCTAAATGGGCTAAATGTTATTTTGTAATTTTGGGCCTTAATAAAACTTGAAATATTGACTCATATGTAAATTGGGCCTTTTGATAAAATCATCATATGTACATAGACTATTTTGCATACATGTTGCATGGGTTGGGATTAACGATGAAGAGAAGAAAGGCTGTTGCCAAAATCTAGTTCGGTGGCTCGCCACAAAATAATTAAACTACTGATTGCCTCTAGTTCGGTGGCTCGCCACAAAATAATTAAACGGCTGATTTCCTCTAGTTCGGTGGCTCTGCCACAAATATTTTAATGGCTCAATGCCTCTAGTTCGGTGACCTTGTCACAATCTAGTTCACTGGCTCTGCCACAAATATAAATTGGCTAAATGTCTACGATTGGTGTGTTGGCGGGGTGGGTTGACTTGATCCCCACAGGTGTGATGGTTGGTACGGGTGGTGTATAGCGGATGGAAATTAGGTTTGGGTGGGAAATTTCATTATTTGCATGCATCTCATTATTTATATTGTTAAACCTGTTGATGGGCTCAAGCCCAAAATAATGATTTGATGATCTGGCCCAGTGGATAAAGTAAGTGAGTTATACACTGAGTTCTGAGTAACTCACTCCCTCAAATTTTCCATCTTAGGTAATGGAAATTGACGTGGACTTGGGCCGAGGATGACTTCGTGGAGGCCATACTGCAAACATGGGTTAAATAAATTTTGAACTTTTAATAAGTACTTTCTTTAAATTGCTATTTTGGGTATGATGTAATAAGGCCTCTATTATTATTATTATTATTATTATTATGGATTTTTATGTGTGGTTGGTTTAAAATTTTGTTTTGGATATTTTAATATGGGCTTATGATTATTATATAATGTCTACTTAAAATAATTTGGGTTTTCAAACATACGAGAATTTTAACTATTCTTATTTCTCAAATACATCAAACTTAAAATTATTTCTCTTGGTTTTTATTAAACTCTAATTTCAAAAGGGTTTTGAAATACCGATTCATCTAAAGTTATTAAGGTAGTTCGATCTGTGTAACAAACCAAATCTAGTCTTAATGCATAGACCGGGTTTGGGGTGTTACATTTAATGGTATCAGAGCCAGTTTCAAAAACTCGACTGTGGTTGGGTTCAATAAATAATTTCAGATAAAATTATTACAATTATGTTTTAAAGATCAAGATGGCACCACAAGCATCCAAGCAACAAGTCAAGTAAGTATTTATTACTTAATGATTATTATGATGATCATTGGAACACTCTAGAACTTCTAGTTTTAGATGTTAAAAATCGTAGAGATTGAGACTATAGGATGTGTTGCGAAAAATAACTTTATCTCTCAAATCTCATAAAACACCGTTAATAAACACTGAAATAATTTTTTGATTCATAAAACTTGTAATCAGATTAAATCGAATTAGTCATCATGAGCACTAGAGGACGTGGTCGTGGACGCGGTAGACGTGGCCGTGGTAGAGGACGAGGTGCTGCAACTGAAGTACCAAATCATATGCCAGAAATGGATGCACCTGCATCACTTGTAAGTGAGACGGGATCACAGGATCATATGGAAGAAGATAATGCTTTGACACAAGCAATGCTGTGAGTTCTAGAAAGGGTCGCTGGAACTAGAATTGGGCCAACAACTCGTGGGTCAATTTCGGAACGACTCAAGTCAAATAATGCAGACGTTTTTAGAGGAGTTTCTAGTGTAGCTCCGAATGTGGCTGAATATTGGCTCAAGTCGTGGAGCGGATTATGGATGATATGGAATGCATCGTCAAGCGTAAACCGAAAGGAGTCGTGTCCTTGTTAAGAGACGAGGCGATCAATGGTGGCTTATCGTTCGAGAAGGCACCGAGGTCGACCGATTACTTGGGAATTCTTTAAAGCTACCTTCCAAGGGAAATATGTTGGAACAAGTTATGTGGATGCCTGAAGGAAGGAATTTCTGAATCTTGTTCAAGGGAGTAAGACAGTGGTAGCGTGTGAGGCTGAGTTTTTACGCTTGAGTCTCTATGCTCGGACAATAGTGTCAACGGATCATGAACGTTGTGTACAATTTGAGGATGGGCTGAATGATGAGTTGAGGGTTCTGATTGCCCCACAACAAGTTAGAACTTTTGCCACGCTTGTGGAGAAGGCCAAGATAGCCGAAGAGGCTAAGAACTCAGAACGTCAGAATCAGGAAAGATTTAGAAACAAGAGGGATATAAAGCAGTCGGGTTCTTCAAAAAGATTTTTGAAGAGGCCTCGGAATGATGAACTAGCTCAAGGTAGAGCACCTGTAACTAATAATCAAAGTTGAGATTGTGCTGAATGTGGGAAAAGGCATTCTGGAGAGTGTTGGAGGAAAACGGGCGCTTGTTACAAATGCGGTTCAATGGATCACCAGTATAGAAATTGCCCTCAACGTATGGATTCGACTCAGGAAGTTTGTAATATTGATGCACAGCCGGCCAGAGGTACTCAGCAGCCACCGAGAGGTCGTGGTGGTAATGGGGCTGGACGTGGTCAAGGTGCATAGGGTCGAGGCAATGGTCCTAGAGGTAACACGGATGTAAGATAGCCAGGACTGGTCTATGCAGTTAGATGCCACGAGGATGGCAATGCACTTGATGTAATAACTGGTACATTCTTCATCTTTGATGTACATACATCGCTTTAATAGATATTGGTTCTACCCATTCGTATATTGCTAGCGCCATATCCGAAACTCGAATCTAGAATCTAAAATTACCGATAGTGAGATGATGATGAATTAGTCCTTTAGACGATTCGGAATTGTAAATAAACTATTTAGAGACGCACCTTAGAAATTTAAGAGGAGGTATTTTGGCGAATTTGATGGAATTGCCTTCGACGAGTTCGATCTTATTCGGCATGAATTGGTTGGTTAAACATCGGCGATTTGGATTATGCTAAAAGCGGATGTCATTAAGAACTTTGATGATAAGGAAGTAATAATGATAGGTGAACGAAGGAATTACTTGGCAAACGTGGTATCGGCGTTGAAGGCAAAAAAGTTGGTACGGAAAGGGTATGGAGCATTCCTAGCTTTCATTTGTGCTTTGGATGCCAAAGAGTTATCCGTGAATGATGTGAGAACGGTGAAGGAATTTCCAGAAGTATTTCCCAATGAACTTTCTGGTATACCTCCAGATCGGAGTAGAATTTGGTATTGAGCTTTTGCCCGGTATGACTCCAGTGTCCATTGCTCCTTATAGAATGGCACCGAAGGAGTTGGCAGAGCTTAAAGCTCAAATTCAAGAATTGATGGATCGAGGATTTATACGACCGAGTGTGTCTCCGTGGGGAACACCAGTTTTGTTCGTGAAGAAGAAGGATGGATCGATGCGTATGTGCATTGATTACAGATAATTGAATAAATTGACGATCAAGAATAGGTATCCTTTGCCGAGAATTGATGACCTATTTGATCAATTGAAGGGAGCTTCAGTTTTCTCCAAAATTGATTTGAGATCGGGTTATCACCAGCTTAAGGTGAAAGAAGCAGATATTTATAAGACGACATTTTGAACTCGTTATGGACATTATGAGTTGGTAGTGATGCCATTTGGATTAACCAATGCACCAGCCGCATTTATGGACATGATGAACCGAGCCTTTCAACCATATTTAGACCGGTTTGTGGTAGTGTTCATAGATGACATTTTGGTTTATTCAAGGAATGATGAGGAGCATGACACGATTTGCGTGATTGTATTATGACTACTTTGATAAGCAACTTTATGCCAAATTCAAGAATGCGAATTTTGGCTAAAGGAAGTGACTTTCTTGGGTCATGTGGTATCGTGAAGGAATAAGGGTGGATCCTCGAAGATTGAGGTCAGATGGATTGGAAACCACCAAAGTCAGAGTGAAATTTGGAGTTTCTTAGATTGGTGGTTATTATAGACGCTTTGTTGAGGGTTTTCGTTGATTGTCGCACCCTAACTAAACTGCTATGAAGGGAGTTTCAGATATTTGGACTAAAAACAACAAGAGAGTTCGAGAAATTGAAGAAGATTTTGACGGAAGCACCAGTTTTAATTCAGCCGGAGGCTGGAAAGGAATTTACTGTTTATTGTGATGCATCTCACACGGGTTTGGGTTGTGTGCTGATGCAAAATAGAAAGGTAGTGGCCTACGCTTCTCGTCAATTGAGACCGCACGAAGTAAACTACCCTAATCATGATTTGGAATTAGCCGCAGTGGTTTTTGCTTTAAACATTTGGAGGCACTATCTCTACGGTGAGAAGTCTATCATCTACACGGATCACAAGAGTCTTAAGTACCTCCTTACCCAAAAGGAGTTGAATTTGAGACAAAGAAGATGGGTGGAATTATTAAAGGACTATGATTTCTCAATCGAATATCATCCTAGAAAGGCTAGCGTGGTAGCTGACGCGTTAAGTCGTAAGGCGGTATCTGATTTAAGAGCAATGTTTACTCATTTGAGTTTGTATGAGGATGGTAGTTTGTTAGCAGAACTTCAGGTGAAGCCTCTGTGGTTGGAACAAATCAAGGAAAAGCAGACATTAGATAAAAAGTTGGGACTTTTATTCCAGCAGTTGAAAAGGGTGAAATAGAGGATTTTGGTATGAACATGAATGGAGTGCTGTGCTTTTGTGGAAGGATTTGTATGCCTAAAGACTTAGAATTGAGGCAAATGATTCTACGGGAGGCGTATAGTAGCCCTTATGCTATGCACCCCGGAGGAAATAAGATGTATCGAGATCTCCGTGAAATGATTAGTGGCGTGGTTGAAGCGTGAGATTTCTGAGTTTGTAGGAAAATGTTTGACTTGTCAGCAAGTGAAGGCGGAACATCAATTACCGTCAGGTTTGTTACAATCGGTAAAAATTCCTCTTTGGAAATGGAAGCGGATAACTATGGATTTTGTTAGTGGGTTACCTTTAACACCTACTAAGAAAAATTTCGTATGGGTAGTAGTTGATCGTTTGACGAAGATTGCTCATTTTCTTCCATTCAGACGGATTATTCATTCTGTAAATTGGCTAAGTCAGTATGTATCTCGAAATCGTGAGGTTGCATGGGGTACCAAAGGTTCATTATATCGCATGAGATCCTAGATTTACATCACGATTTTGGAAAGCTCGCATGAAGCCTTGGGGACAAAGTTGAATTTCAAGACGGCTTTTCATCCTCGGTCGATGGTCATCGAAAAGAGTAATTCAGATATTGGAAGACATGTTAAAGGGATGTGATCGACTTCAAAGGTAGTTGGGAGGATTTTCTACCATTGGCGAATTTACGATAACAATAGCTATCACCTAGCATCCAGATGGCACCCTATGAGGCATTGTATGGTCTTAGGTGCCGACTCCTACTTGTTGGACTAAATTGGGCAAACGGTAGATGTTGGGTCCCGAGATGATATCCAAACAGAGGAAAAGGTAAAAGTTATTCGAGCACGTTAAAGGAAGCCTTAGATAGATGTAAGTCGATGCGCACCAAGCGTAAGGATATCGAGTTTTGTGGGAGACCAGTCTTTCAAGGTCTCACCTTGGAAGAAAATTTTCAGATTCGAAAAGAAGGGCAAGTTGAGCCCTAGGTTCATCGGGCCATATCGTGAGACAAAGCATGTTGGTCCAGTGGCTTATCAGATTGAATTACCTCCGGAGTTGGGTCAAATTCATAATGTTTTCCATGTTTCCATGCTGAGACGCTATAGATCGAATCCATCTCATATAATACCGGTAGAGGAAGTGGAATTAAATTTAGACTTGTCTTTTGAAGAAGAACCAGTGGAAATTATAAACCGGGATGTTAAAGTGCCAAGAAAGAAGACTGTGCCATTGGTCAAAGTTTTATGTCGTAATCACGGAGCGGAGGAAGCTACGTGGGAGCCTGAGGATGCAATTCGGCAGTAATATCCTCACCTCTTTTAATCAGGTAAATTTCGAGGACGAAATTTTCTTTAAGGGGGTAGAAATGTAACATCCTAAATAATTGAGTATCATTGTGTTGCTAAATGTTAATTCGGGTTTACTTGGAGTTAGAATAAAAATATTAGTTAAGTGTACTTTAGAGTAAAGAAATTAGGTGATCTTGAGACTTAAATTAATTAATTGCTAAAAGATGGCATAAGATGAGTTAAGGGCATAGTGGTGATGGCACCATGAGTTGGACATGAGAGAATGAGTTCGAATCACCTAGCATGCAATTAGGAATTTTTATTTTTGCTTTAGCCTATGCATGTGTCGGCAAGGAGATAAGGTTAGGATGAGTTGGATTGTTTTTATTTTGGTAAGAAGATTAAGGTTTTGGAAAGCTAAAGATAAGAGCTTGAATTGGGGGATTATGTTTTTTCAACTTAAGGAAAGAGGAGGGGGAAAAAGGCTTAAGTGTAGGAAGATGTTTTGGAAACTTCCTAATGGCCTTTTGACCATTGTATTTGGACGGCATTGAGGCTAAGGGGGATGGCCGGTTTTGGGTTGAGAGGATGGTAAGCTTGGATGTTAGGAAAACTCTTTCATTTTGGTCATTTTGGCTTAAGCAAAGTGTTTATTTTTCCTTTTCATCTATCTTTCTCTCTAGCAGAATTTTACCAAATACCTTGAGGAAACTATAGCCATTTCTTTTATCATTCTTTCTTTTTGATCATTTGATCACTTCTTTGCCAACTATTCCTCCTAGTGCCGAAACCATCATCACACAAAGAAGGCTAATCTTTTTTCTTTTTCCTTCACAAAACCGAATGCACAATTTTTCCAAAACCTAATTCTTCTCTTTTCTTCTCCTTACTTTCTCTCTTTCTCTCTTGAAACCGAACCATACCATTCTATTTCCCTATTCTTCATTTTCTTCTTCATTACAATTTTCTTCAATTCTTTCATCCATGGCCGAATGTTAATTTATTCTTGTGCCAAAATTCTTTCATTTTCTTTGATCACAACCGATTTTCTTTAATCATAACCGAATTTTTCTTACTCAATTATCTTTCCAATCGTGGACATTAGTGAGATTTTGGAGGGTAGAAACTCAAGGTGATCTTGAGTATTTTGAAACTTTGGAATCGATTTCAAGAATCAAGGTAAGGTGATTTTCTTTTAAGGATTTTTATTCATTATATTAGTATAGTTAGTTATTAATCAATTTCGTTTTTAAGGTCATAATAGCTCGATCGTTTCTCGAGGAACGAAGATAATCGTGGTAAGCCAAATCCCAAATCTTACAAATCGTTAGTCATATTTCAATACTTATAAATCGGACTAATGATCTTATGTCTTTAGAGACATTCAAGATAGGGCAGAAAAGGGCAGTCCATAGTCTTCGAAAGAGGGGCGGTTCCGTTAATCCCCTAATTATAAACGAAGGGCTGTTCGGAATCCGAGATTTTCCACCGGGTTTCGGACCTTCAACCGAGGAGAATCAATTGTTCAAGGTTATTCGTACTCCCGAGCCTCTGTACGTTCGTGGATTCTCATCAGGCAATGAATCAACAATCGAAGAGAAACCAAAAATAGAAGTGGTTCAAAATCAAAAGGGTAAAGATTTAGATCGTTTACCAATAGTATATTTTTAATAAATGAAAGTGTTCTAATGGTTCGTGTTACGTTTAGGTGTTGACGAGCGGGAAGGTTTAGTACTCACGATATCAAGGTGTGTAACTTCACACTTATCTAGGGTTAGATGTCATACAAGAGTATTGAGCAAAATCGTAAAAACGACAAAATCCAGACAATCTGAAATAATTGGTATTTTGGTGAAATTACATGAAAACAGTTAAAATTGTGAAAATTACTAAAACGCCTCGATGAGTAGTTGGTAAAATGTATATTAAATGTCTCATGTGTAAATGGGTCAAGATGTGTTAGATCGTAAAATGGGCCGATAAGTATGCTAGTTAGTAAATGGGTCAAATCTTTGATAGATAGTAAAATGGGTCAAATCTTTGATAAATAGTAAATGGTCAAATCGCTAGATCGTTAAATGGGCCGAAATCCCTGATAAATAGTAAATGGGCCGAAATCTCTACTAGATCGATAAATGGGACAAAATCTCTGCTAGATCGATAAATGGGCCGAAATCTCTGGTAGATCGTTAAATGGGCCAAAAACCCTGACAAATTGTGAAATGGGCCGAACTCTTTGCTAGATCGTTAATTGGGCCTAAGATGCTAAATTGCTAAATGGGCTAAATGTTATTTTGTAATTTTTGGGCCTTAATAAAAACTTGAAATATTGACTCATATGTAAATTGGGCCTTTTTGATAAAATCATCATATGTACATAGACTATTTTGCATACATGTTGCATGGGTTGGGATTAACGATGAAGAGAAGAAAGGCCTGTTGCCAAAATCTAGTTCGGTGGCTCTGCCACAAAATAATTAGATGGCTGATTGCCTCTAGTTCGGTGGCTCTGCCACAAATATTTTAATGGCTCAATGCCTCTAGTTCGGTGACCTTGTCACAATCTAGTTCGGTGGCTCTGCCACAAATATAAAATGGCTAAATGCCTACGATTGGTGTGTTGGCGGGGTGGGTTGACTTGATCCCCACAGGTGTGATGGTTGGTACGGGTGGTGTATAGCGGATGGAAATTAGGTTTGGGTGGGAAATTTCATTATTTGCATGCATCTCATTATTTATATTGTTAAACCTGTTGATGGGCTCAAGCCCAAAATAATGATTTGATGATCTCGCCCAGTGGATAAAGTAAGTGTGTTATACACTGAGTTCGAGTAACTCACTCCTCAAATTTTCCATCTCGTAATGGAAATTGACGTGGACTTGGGCGAGGATGACTTCGTGGAGGCCATATCGCAAACATGGGTTAAATAAATTTTGAACTTTTAATAAGTACTTTCTTTAAATTGCTATTTTGGGTATGATGTAATAAGGCCTCTATTATTATTATTTTATGGATTTTTATGTGTGGTTGGTTTAAAATTTTGTTTTGGATATTTTAATATGGGCTTATGATTATTATATAATGTTTACTTAAAATAATTTGGGTTTTCAAACATACGAGAATTTTTAACTATTCTTATTTCTCAAATACATCAAACTTAAAATTATTTCTCTTGGTTTTTATTAAACTCTAATTTCAAAAGGGTTTTGAAATACCGATTCATCTGAAATTATTAAGATAGTTCAATCTGTGTAACAAACCAAATCTAGTCTTAATGCATAGACCGGGTTTGGGGTGTTACAAAAAATATTTTGTGGGTTTGTCTTAAAAAGAAAATCAAATTTCAACATTTTTTAATCACAATTATTAAATATGTTTATTAATTTAGTTTAATTATATTTCCTATTTATCATGAACTATTATTATAATTGCCACATGTTATTTTACCTACTTTTTATTTTATTTTTCAAATTAATATTTTAGTTTTCTTATATAATTCCAAATTTTTATATTATTTAAAAACCTAGTAGAATTATCATTATTAATGATAGGTAGCAATAATTAAAAATATGTTATTTAAAAACTAATTAAAAGCTTAATTTTACATGTATTGCATGTAACATCATAAGATAGTATATAAAAACCAAGAGTGTAAAAAATTTTGAGCTTACGAGAATACATTTTATTTTTCATTATATTACTAAATTCAAATTTTAAAAAATTAATTGGTTAAAAAGGTGAAATAAAATAGAAATTGTGATAGTTATACTTTTAAAATAATTATCATTTAATAGAAGTTGTAATAATTATACATTTAAAAATAATTAGAATTTAAATTACATCTATTAGTTAAAAAAGTTGTACTAATTTAAAAATAGATTTATTACTTGAATAGAACACTATGAATAAGAAATAAGAAAAAAAGTTGTGATACTTATAATTATAAGGGATAAATGTAACACCCCAAACCTGGCCCATGAGTCCTGACCGGATCTGGTATGTCACGGAGTAAAACAATTTGAAACATTTTGAGTGTCTGGTGAAAACTTGATAAAATATGGCTAAGGTATTAAAACAGTGTTTGATAAAACTCAGTTGGGATTATTTTTTTTTAAACATGGTTGTGTTGAAAAACCCTTTGAAAACATTTGATCATGTAAAATTTTAAAGTCGACAGAGTTATTGTTAACTTGGTAAATTTTTGTTACCCGATGGTAACATCTTTGAAAACTCGTAAAAGTTACTTAATTTGATAATGTTGCTTTTAACCGATTTACTTAACATTTATAATTTCATTTTGTAATATAGTATAAGTAAAGTAAAAACGACTATGTAAACATCCAAATAATAATTAGAGGCCTTATTACAACCCAAATTAAAAATTTAGAAAAAATAAATAAACTTAACTATAATAAATTAAATTCAAATCCAACGAATAAGCATGGGCCTCGAGTCCTCTCGGCCCATCTCATGATCTATTCATCCGCAAAATAATTTGGGAAGGGGTGAGTCACCAAGACTCAGTGTGTAAATCCCCCACCCGGAAATGCAACTCATACACAAATTATTAATTGACATGCAAACATGCAACCCAACTAACCATCCGTACTCCTTTACTACCCCGTGTGGTCAAAACCATTGGTGGTCAAAACCACTGGTGACTAGAGTCACATATCAAGTGATGGGACCAACCCATCGTGTGGTTAAAACCACTGATGACCATAGGTCACAATTATCATAATGTGGTCAAAACCACTGGTGGTACCAAACCACTGGGACTTAGTCACAATTTATCAACGGTGTGGTCAAAACCACTGGTGACCGAAGTCACAATTAATCGATGGGGCCAACCCATCTTGTGGTCCAAACCATCGGTGACAGATCCATTGAGATCATCCCCTCCTCTCATTAATCCCACCATCATCATGCTTATATAACAATTATCATAATCCCATATATCATGCATTTATGTATAGCATAGCATTCAACAGCATGTGATGGCATACTCAAGCATACATCATAGATCACGTAATAGGGGACTTACCCGGAATCCATGCTCATGTCCACAAGCAAATCACTACCACAATGATTAAAAGGCAACAATATAGTTATGTTAACTAATAAAGTGTGTAGTGAATTTTACACACCTGTTACTAACGCGAATCCTAGATCCCGAAGATTCGATCTACTGTGCTAGATCCTTTGACCCTATATTCGGCCAACAACAAGATTAATGCCATAGGCCTATTCGGCCATAACAACTTAATACCAAAGGCTCATTTGCGGCACTTACCTTAAGCGGATTTGGTTTCTAAACAAATCCCGAAGCTGCACTTATTCCTGAAATCGTTAAATCCTTATATGGCACATGTTAGTTTCGGCATTAAGCATTAATTCTTAACAAATGGCCCTTGGCCGAAACTATCTATTACTTACCAAAACAGATTGAAATCACGGAAGACTTCGTCAAAGCCCCTTAATGTTACCTACACCCAAGAGAACACTTCACCATCATCTTAAAAACATATTCGGCCAACCTACCAAGGCCTATTCTTACTTTCAGCACACTTGAAGGAAAAGAAAAGGAACCGAATGTTAGTGTGACACACTTACCACCCTTTGGAATCGACAGCACCTTACTAGGGGGATTCGGCTTAAGCACTTTATGGAAGAGATATTTGGCTAGCAGCAAAAGGAAGGTGAAATTTTTAGTAGAAGAGAGGGGGGTAGGTTCGGCCAAGTAGAAGAAAAGAAGAGAGGAATTTTGGAGAAATTTGGCAAATGTGGCTAGGGAGAATTTGGCCAGCAACTATTGAAGAGAAAAAGAAAAGAAACTTTGATGAATTTTGGCACCTCCCTGCTTTATCAAAACCGATTATGGATGGCCCCAAGGAGTCCTATATTCGGCCATCTCCCCTCTTTTTGTGATAATTTCCAGCTTTTAATTATCACCCAAAAATAACATTTATCTTCCACTTTATTTCCTATCCACCTCTTCAAAATAAAAGAAAAAAACAAAACTAATAACACTACTCTTCCAGCCGAAAATAAGTGCAAAAATGTAAGCTTATCCTTATCACATTAAGAGTCCAAAATCAGGCCATCAGCTCCCTCTCCCATTCACGCCAGTTTGAAAAAAAAATAAAATACCAACTGCGGCTCCCTTGGTTCGAACATGGGACCTAAAGGAGCCAACAGCCGCAGCCCCTTACAACGCCCCAAGCCACTCTTCCAAATCGACTTTCATGCCTCAAAACCTCGCCATTTATACTTAAGGCCTTCCTAGGCCGATTCCCTTCCTAATGTAAAAGAAAATAAAACTCCCAAGGCACAAACTCGGCAGAGCGAACCCAAGACCTGTGCCCATTGTCACCTCCAAGCTCTTAAGTGGCACATGAAAGCCACTTTGCTACTGACTTATTTCGTGACATAAAACCCTTACAATCCCTTTTAAGCGTTCCTTCCTTAACTCCCTTTTGCCCTAACGCCAAAGGCAAAAATTAAAACATTCTTGCGCTTCCACCAGGACTCGAACATAAGTCCTCCCTCTTGCACTCCCTTGCACCTTAGCGCCTCAAGCCACCATGCCACTTTATTCCTTGTGTCCAACTTCTCCCAAAACTATCTCTTAACCCCTATCTCACCTAGCTCCCTCCTCTCAAGCACTAAAAATAATTAAATAATCAAGCATACATATTTCTTCAAGCACACACATGGGAAAAATAATTAAATTACAAAGAACCTCTAATTTAGGATGTTACAGCTCTACCCCCTTAAAATAATTTCGGCCTCAAAATTACGGATCAGAAGAGTTGAGGTATTGCCGCCACATCACATCCTCGGTTCCCATGTGGCCTCCTCCGTACCATGGTTTCGCCATAACACCTTTACCAAAGGGACTGACTTCCTCCTCAGAACCTTGACATCTCGATCCAAAATCTGTACTGGCTCCTCCTCGAAAGACAAGTCTGGGTTCACCTCAATTTTCGCGACCGGCACTACGTGTGAGGGATCTGATCGATAGCGCCTCAGCATCGAAACATGGAAGATGTCATGTATCTGGCTCAATTCTACTGGAAACTCAAGCTGGTAAGCTACCGGTCCCACACGTTTCAACACCATGTACGGTCCGATGAATCTAGGGCTTAGCTTGCCCTTCCGGCCAAACCTCAGCACCTTTTTCCAAGGTGATACCCTCAAGAAGACCTTATCACCCACTGCATATTCAACCTCTCTTCGCTTAAGATCGGCGTAGGATTTCTGCTTGTCTGACGCCTCCTTAAGACGAGCCCGAATTACTCTAACCTTATCCTCCATCTCCGCCACTAACTCTGGACCCAACATCCGACGTTCTTCTAATTTTGTCCAACATGTAGGAGTACGGCATTTTTGACCATCTGATACCTCATACGGTGCCATCGAATACTCGCTGATAACTATTATTATAAGCGAACTCATCAAAGGTAGGTACTCCTCCCAACTACCATGGAAGTCCAAAACACAGCCCTTAACATGTCTTCCAACACTTGGATTACCTCTCGGATTGTCCATCGATTGCGGGTGAAAAGCCGTCTTTGAAATTCAACCGTGCCTAACTCGATGTAAAGCCTTCCGAATCTCGACGTGAATCGGGGATCCCGATCTGAGATAATGGACACCGGTACTCCATGCAACCGCACTATCTCTGCTATGTACAGATTGGCTAACCTTTGAAGCGAGTAGTCAACCCTTATCGGAATGAAATGGGCCGACTTGGTCAACCGGTCCAATATCACCCAAACTGCATCTTTCTTACTGGGCGAAAGGGGAAGCCCACTTACAAAATCCATAGTAATCTCCTCCCACTTCCACTGTGGGATCTTTACCAGCTGTAACAGCCCTGATGGCAACTGATGCTCAGCTTTAACTTGCTGGCATGTCAAACACTTGCCCACTTACTCGGTTACTTCCCGCTTAAGACCCGGCCACCAAAACTGCTCCCTTAAATCCCGATACATCTTGCTGCTTCCCAGGTGCATAGCATATGGACTGCTATGAGCTTCTTTAAGGATTCACTGCCTCAAATCATCATCCTTAGGCATACATATTCTCCCCTGAAAATACAACACTCCATCACTACCCGAGCTGAATCCTTTGGCCTCACCATTCTATACTTGCAACCTCCGAGTACTCAAAGCTTCGTCGGTCATCTGTCTTTCTTTGACCTCATCAATCCAAGATGGATTCACTTGCAATTCTGCCAAAAGGCTCCCATCCTCATAGAGACTTAGGTGAGCAAACATTGCTCGCAAATCCGCTACCACCTTTCGGCTCAATGCATCAGCTACCACATTAGCCTTACCCGGATGGTACTCGATTGAGCAGTCGTAGTCTTTCAGCAACTCAATCCATCTTCGCTGCCTCAGATTTAAATCTTTTTTAGTCAAGAGGTACTTTAGACTCTCGTGATCTATGTACACTACCGACTTCTCCCGTACAGATAGTGCCTCCAAATCTTCAAGGCAAACACCACAGCAGCCAATTCCAAATCATGTGTCGGATAGTTAACTTCGTGAGGCCTCAACTGCCGTGACGCATAAGCGACCACCTTCCCTTCTTGCATCAGCACACACCTAAACCAGTATGCGATGCATCGCAATACACAGTGAATTCCTTTCCTGCCTCTGGCTGAATTAAGACTGGTGCTTCTATCAAAATCCTCTTCAGCTTATCGAAACTCTCTTGCTGCTTCTCAGACCACACAAATAGAACTCCTTTTCTCAGCAGTTTAGTCAACGGTGCTGCAATTAAGGAGAAATTTTCCAAAAATCTTTGGTAATATCCTGCCAACCCCAGAAAACTCTAAATTTTGTAACCGACCTTGGTGGTTTCCACTCCAATACTGCCTCGATCTTACGGGGATCCACCCTGATTCCTTCGACTGAAACAACATGCCTTAGAAAAGTTACCTCCTTAAGCCAGAACTCACACTTACTGAATTTGGCGTACAACTATTTCTCCCTCAGAACTTGCAGAACCACATGAAGATGTGCGTCATGCTCCTCCTCAGACTTCGAGTACACCAAAATGTCGTCTATGAATACCACGACGAACCGATCCAGATAGGGTTGGAAAACCCAGTTCATCATATCCATAAATGCGACCGGTGCATTCGTCAAACCAAAAGGCATTACTAGAAACTCGTAGTGTCCATACCGAGTACAGAGCGTCGTCTTATGGACATCAGCCTCCTTCACCTTAAGCTGATGATACCCTGACCTAAGGTCGATCTTAGAGAACACCGATGCACCCTTGAGTTGATCGAACAGATCATCGATTTATATTACCCGATGGTAAGATTTTAAAACCATTGCGTTTTTATTATTTTAGAAAACTTTGGACTCAATTATTAAATTAACCAAATAATTTATAAGCCATATTTAAAACATATCCAAAGCATATAAATAATCCAAAAACATAATTAAAGAGGCCTTATTACAAACCCAAAATAAAACAAAAAAAAACCAAATTAAAATAAATTAAAGTACCCCAAATCGAAGTTCATGAAAAATTAAATTTTATTGCATGGCCTCCTCGAGTTCATCTGGCTCCTCATCCGCAATCTCACGAATCACCTGAAATGATAAGGGAGAAGGTGAGTCACCAAGACTCAGTGCATATTCCCTCTCCCGGCTAATGCAACATTCTTGCACAATTTATAATCAGGCAACATATATAAATATATAATACACCCAACCTAGCCATCCTTAACTCCTTTTCTACCCCGTGTGGTACCAAACCACTGGTGGTGCCAAACCACTTGGTGACCCAAAGTCACGATATCCAATAATGTGATACCAAATCTTTGGTGACCAAAGTCACGAATAATCAAGTTGTGGGGCCAACCCGTGTGATACCAAATCATGGCGACGAGCCCATATCTCAGAAGTGGGGCCAACCCATGGTGGTGCTAGACCACAGGGACGAGTCCCTATGAGGTGCCAAACCTCTGGTGTCCCAAAGACACAAATGTGATACCACATCTTGGAGGTGCCAAACCTCCGGTGTCCAAAGACACGGATATCAAATCCTTCCCCTCCACTCATATTCCCAAACCAATGTATTAAGAGTATCAATCATGCCATCATACTTTGATATGATCATATAACATATTTAAATAATAGATCATGATATCAATCAACATATATTAACATCATATTGAAACGGACTTACCGAATCCTTGCACATACCCATCAAGGTATCTTATAAAAATCTCATAGATTCCCACTTTAATAACATGTTCAGTTAATATGTATATAAATATATAACCCGAATTATAAAGTGTATAAGATACACACCTGACACTAACGCAAGTACTAAAATCCGAAGATCCAATCTACCGCACTAGATCACCTTGTCCTACAATCAACCAATACTTAGATTATAAACAAAAGCCATTTGGCCAAAACACTAAATCCCAAAAGCCTATGGCTTTTCAACCATCAAAAGAGATGAAGAACCGACAAGAGTCCTTACCACTTGACTTACCAACTTTTGATTACTAGAGAGATAGGGCTTAAATCAAATGCTTCCAAAGTCCCAAAGAGCCTATAAGAATGATCGGTTCCTAATAATAGTTAGAATCATGCAAACAATGCCCAAAAGTTCGGCCTTAGTCCACAAGAAAACGGCATAGAAAAGAGAAAAGAAATAATAGGAAATTCGGCCATGAACACTTACCTATCTTCCAAAATCGATTGAAGAAAACCAAATGAAATCTTACCCTTCATGATATTCGGCCAAGACAATCAAAAAGAGTATGGGAAGTTTCGGCAATATGGTTGATTTGTAACAACAAAAAGGATTCGCTAGAGTGGAGAAAGAGAAAGGAAAAGGAAGAAAAGAAAGAGATTTCAATGGGAGAGGGATGTTTATGGCTTTGAACAAAATGAAAGAAAGTAAAGTGGAATGGGGAGAAGTTTCGGCCAAGAGAAAGTAGAAGAAATGTGGGTTGAACAAGTATGAAAGAATGGAAAAGAAGTTGTGAACAAAAGAGATTCGGCCAAGCACAATGATGGTTTCGGTTTTTGTTTCACTTTGATGCACTAGGGAGAAACTTGCAAAAACTAGAAAGGATTTTCGGTTATGACACCAAAACAAATATTGAAGGCCAAAACTAACACCAAAAACTCACCTTATGCCCAAGACACATTCGGCTATAGGGAGTGTTTGTGGAGAGAAAAGAAATTGATGCTCAAATGCTTAGGAAAAATGGCCAACTAGCTACTAACCTACCAAAGCTTCCATCAAAAATCGGTCAAGCCCTCCCCTAGTCCAAAATGTCGTCCACATACATGAACTAAAGACCATAAAAGAGTTTCCAAAACATTCTCCATAATCCATGACTTTTGTCCCCTCATCATACCATAATCTTAAGATTCTTATCCCAAAATACAAGCTTACCTTAAACTAATATTCAACTTGCCATAAAGAGATATTGAAAGTTCAACCTTCCATATGTCAAGCTTGACCGTCCATTAATGCTAGGATACATAAAAATAAAGTCTTCAAAATGCTAAACATGCTACTCGAACCACTTCCTTCAAGCAATACTTCATACATTCTAACCATCTTGCTACTAGCTCCTCATGTGCTAAATTTAACACTTAAATTACCTTAAGTGTCAAGTTCACCTTATCCACTTCACTAAATTTTTAATACTAACAATTATTCTAGCTTCATTAATAAAAACAAGCCTACACCATACTATGCTAAACACACAAAATTCATACCCAAGCCAACACAAATAATAAAATAATATTCTAATTTTTAGGATGTTACAAGATGATTGTACTTAGTCCTTTAGGGCAATCTGTAGTGGTAGATAAACTCTTTAGGGATGTGCCTTTAAAGGTTTAGGGGGTAGTGTTCCCGGCTGACTTGATGGAGCTACCGTTCGGAGAATTTGACTTGATCTTAGGCATGGACTAGTTAGTAAGGTATCAGGCGAATTTAGACTATACTGCTAAACACATGTCGTTGAAGACTCCTAATGACAATGAGGTTGTGGTGATAGGTGAGAGGAGAGACTACTTGTCTAACGTAGTGTCTGCTCTTATGGCGGAGAAGATGGTGAAGAAGGGGTGTTTGGCTTTCTTGATGTTTGTTAGTGCTTTGGATGCTAAGGAAGCAGCTGTGGGAGAGGTCAGGACAGTGAAGGAATTTGTGGATGTTTTTCCGGAAGAACTTTCAGGGTTGCCTCCGGATCGGGAGGTGGAGTTTGGAATTGACCTGTTGCCAGGTACCGCGCCAGTGTCTATCACTCCGTACAGAATGGCACCAAAGGAGTTGGTTAAGCTTAAAGCCCAGATCTAGGAGTTGTTAGATCGTGGTTTCACTCGACCCCGTATGTCTCCATGGGGAGCACCAGTTCTGTTTGTAAACAAGAAGGACAGGTCTATATGTATGTGCATAGATTACCATCAGTTGAATAAGCTGATGATCAAAAACAAGTACCCGCTGCCGAGGATAGACGATTTGTTTGATCATCTTAAAGGGACCACAGTGTTTTCGAAGATAGATCTGAGGTCGGGTTATCATCAGCTCAAGATGAAGGAAGTAGATATCCATACGATAGCTTTTTGGACTCGATACGGACACTATAAATTCCTGGTAATGCCATTCGGGTTAGCGAATGCACCAGCTGTGTTCATGGATATGATGAACCGGGTCTTCCAACCCTACTTGGACCAATTCTTCGTGGTGTTCATAGACGACATCTTGGTATATTCCAAGTCAGAGGAAGAGTATGATGCACATCTTCGAGTAGTGCTGCAGGTTTTGAGGGAAAAGAAGTTGTACACCAAGTTTAGCAAGTACGGATTCTGGTTGAGTGAAGTCACTTTTCTGGGCCATGTGGTATCCGCAGAGGGAATAAGAATGGATTCTCGAAAGATTAAGGCAGTATTGGATTGGAAACCACCTAAGTTGGTGGCAGAGATTCGCAGTTTCTTGGGGTTAGCAGGCTACTATAGAAGATTTGTTGAAGGGTTTTCTTCAATAGCAGCACCTTTGACTAAGTTGTTGAGAAAGGAGGTACCTTTTCTTTGGACAGATAAGCAGCAGGAGAGCTTCGAGAAGCTAAAGAGGGTTTTGACAGAGGCTCTAATTCTGATTCAGCCTGTGGCAGGGAAAGATTTTGTGGTATATTGTGATGCTTCTCATATCAGGTTAGGTTGTGTACTAATGCAAGAAGGGAAAGTTGTTGCCTATGTGTCTCGGCAGTTGAGACCACATAAAGCTAATTACCCGACGCATGATCTGGAGGTGGCCGCGGTGGTTTTCACCTTGAATGTGTGGAGGCATTATTTGTATGGAGAGAAGTCGGTGGTCTACACGGACCACAAGAGCCTGAAGTATCTGCTGACTAAGAAGGAGTTGAACTTGAGATAGCGAATGTGGGTGGAGTTGTTGAAGGATTACGACTGTTCGATTGAGTACCACCCGGGTAACGCGAATGTGGTGGCAGATGCGCTAAGTAGGAAAGTAGTATCGAATCTGAGAGCGATGTTCTTGCATCTTAGTCTCTATGATGACGGAAGTTTATTGGCGAAATTACAAGTAAAGCCGACATGGGTAGCTCAGGTTAAGGAAAAGCAGTTAGTGGATGAGGTTCTGAGTGCTAGACTTTTGCAAGTTCAGAATGGGGGGTTGGAGGACTATAGTGTGAATAGTGACAGAGTTTTGTGTTTTCGTGGTCGGGTCTGTATGCCAAAGGATATGGAACTAAGGAAGAGAATTATTCGGGAATCGTATAGTAGCCCTTACGCTATGCATCCTAGAGGGAGTAAGTTGTATAGGGATCTACGGGATCAATTTTGGTGGCCTGATTTAAAGTAGGAAGTTACGGACTTTGTAGGGAAGTGCTTGACGTGTCAACAGGTGAAAGCTAAACACCAAGTGCCTTCGGGGTTGCTGCAACCAGTGAAGATTCCATAGTGGAAGTAGGAGAGAATCACCATGGATTTCTTTAGTAGGCTTCCACTTGCGCCAACTAAGAAAGATTCGGTATGGGTGATTATAGATCGGCTGACAAAGTCTGCTCATTTCATACCTATTCGGGTTGATTACTCTCTACAGAGGTTGGCGAAGCTATACGTAGCAAAAATTATGAGACTGCATGGGGTGCCAGTATCAATCATATCAGATAGGGATCCTAGATTTACGTCGAGGATTTGGAGGGCATTGCATCAGGCTTTGGGCACCAGGTTGGACTTTAGCACATCATTTCATCCGCAGATGGATGGCCAGTCTGAAAGGGTGATTCAGGTGTTAGAAGATATGCTGAGAGGATGTGTTATCGACTTCAGGGGTAGTTGGGAAGAATTCCTGCCCTTAGTAGAGTTCGCGTACAACAATAGTTATCAGGCTAGTATTCGAATGGCGCCGTACGAAGCACTGTATGGATGAAAGTGTTAGACTCCTACTTGTTGGACAGAACTGGGTGAACGCCATGTGTTGGGTCCAGAGATAGTGGTAGAGTCAGAGGAAAAGGTCAAGGTAATTCGAGCTCGATTGAAGGAGGCATCCGACAGATAGAAGATCCTGGGCAAAGGATACCAGTTCTTTATTGTCAACTTGTTCAGTTGTCGATAGTCTATACACATCCTCATCGTCCTTCTTCTTGACAAAAAGCACTGGAGCTCCCCAAGGCGATACACTTGGTCGGATGACCCTCTATCCAACAATTCCTGGATCTGAGCCTTCAATTCTACCAATTCTTTCGGTGCCATTCAATACGGAGCTATAGATACTGGCGCGGTTCTGGGTAACAAGTCTATACCAAATTTGACCTCACGGTCCGGAGGTAGACCCGGAGTTCTTCTGGAAACACATCAACATAATCCCTTATGGTCTGGACATCACTTATAGCTGCACCCTTAGCTTCCAAAGCATAGACATGCACTACATAAGCTTCACAACCCTTTCTAACCATCTTTTCCGCCTTCAATGCAGAAACCAGATTAGATAGGTAATCTCTCCTTTTACCTATCATCACCACCTCTTCTCCTTCCATGGTCTTTATTACCATGCGCTTAGTCAGCATAATCCGAGCTAGCTCGATACTTTACTAGCCAATCCATCCTGAGGATTAGATCAAACTCCCGAAACAGTAGTTCCATCAAGGCAGCCAAGAACACGACCCCTTGGAGTTCTAGGGGTACGTTCCTATAGAGTTTACTCTCCTATAGAGTTTACTTACTTCTATAGAGTGACCTAGAGGGCTTAATACAAGGGCTTAATACAATCATCTTCCTAGAAGTAAGCTTAGAGTCTAAGTGTAGAGTTTCCACTACGCTACTAGCAATGTACAAGTGAGTTGAGCCAATGTCAATTAAGGTATTATAGGGTACACCAAAGATCAAGAACATACCGGTTATAACATCCGGTGCGTCGCCCTCCTCTTGATGCCTCGTGGCATAGACCAAACCAGGTTGCCTAGCCTCAGTACCACCGGTACCTCCCCTCGGTGCCCCACGACCTCTGCCAGCACCATTACCTCCTCTTCCTACACCACGACCTCTCGGTGGCTGTTGGTTATCCCTCCTATTCGGTGCACGATCCTGACCCTCTAATCTCAGCCTAGCTGCCTTTTTTGGACAATCTCTAACTCGATGCTCCATGGACCAACACTCGAAGCATCCCCGATTACCATTCCAACACTTCCCCATGTGAGACTTCCCATACCGAGCACACCGTGGTGGCCATTAAGGATTGGCAGCAGCAATAGGCCCAGCAGCTTGATCTGACCCACCAAACCTCGTTCTCTTCTACTGATTACTAGAAAACTTTGAAGACCCGAAGCTCCTCTTATTCCAATTCCTATCCTGATTTCGCCTAACAGACTGTCTTACCCCTTCAGCAACCTTCGACTTCTCCACTAGGACAGTGAACTCTCCTTCCTATTGTGGAGCTATCATCATCCTCAGCTCATCTCTTAGCCCATCTTCGAATCTGACACAGCGTTCATGCTCGGTACTCACAATACCACGAGCATACCTGTTCAATAGGAGAAATTCGGCCTCATACTCCGCCACTGTCTTTTACCCTAAACCAGGTTCAAGAAAGCCTTTCACTGCGTATCCACGTAGCTAGTTCCTATATACTTCTTTTGGTAGGCGGTCTTGAAGAATTCCCATGTGAGATCCTCCGCCATTGCTCCATCTCTTACAGTGAGCCACCACTGATATGACTCATCCCAAAGCAGAGAGATTATACCCTTCAACTTCTCCTCAAGCTGTAAAATCCAGGTCACCCATGATCCTCTCAAGAGATTCTAACCAATATTCCCGTGACATTGGGTGCCACTCTAGAAACTCCTCTAAACACCTCTGCTCTGTTAGCTCGGAGTCGTTCAACCACGGATTTATGGGCTCCTGCACCGCGCCTGCCTCGGCAACTCGTTCCAATACTGTAATCTGACTTGGGATACTACATCGTTACCATTAATGCGATCTCGGAACTTAGTTTTCGTCACCAACAGATCCAGCATCTCATTTTCAGACCCATGACCAGACCCTGTTGGCTCCGACAAGGTCATCCTACCTCTATCGTGACCACGCGGCGGATGTCCACGACCTCTTGTACTCATTATTCTCGTTTGTATTTATCTGATTAAGAATTTTATGCATTAGTACTTGTTTCACTAGTTATCCACGAAGGAGTTTTATGAAAAAGAATTTAGGAGTGGTTCTTTCGTATTCATGTATGCACACAGTCTTTTCATTCATTCATCCATCCACCAAGCAGTTATGAACTTTCGTTCATTTAGAGAAATGTTGTAGTTTTTCATTATGGTTGTTTTCCACTACCCAGGGGTATTTTCGTAATTTTGTCCTACAAGGGTATTTTCGTAATTTTCCAAAAGAAAAGTTCCCGGATGATTTTGTCAAAAAGTATTTTGGAACTTTTACATTACCGAGGTATTTTGAATAAATTTTGAAATCTGGAGGTATTTTGGTAATTTTGGACCTCAGGGGTATTTCGATAATTTTTCACAAATCAGGGTGAATTTGTAAAATTTAATAAATCAGGGATATTCCAAAAGTTATAAAACTTTGAGGGTTCCTTTTGAGAATTGCATTTTCCAGAATAGTGATGTTGCAGAATTTTGAAAATCAGGGTCATTCTGGTAATTTTGTTGGTTAGGGGCAATTTTGTAATTTTACCACTAGGGGTATTTCAGTAATTTTTTTCATAACAAGATTTCCAAAATTTGGTTCTAATTGATTTCACAAAAGAAGGATATTTTGAAATTTTTTTTATTTGGAAATTTTTCATACGGAGGGTATTTTGGTAGTTTAAAAACAGGGGTATTTTGGTCATTTTTTTAAAGCCAAGGTTTTAATTACTTCAAAACAAAACGGCTAGTCCCTTTCGGGTTTTAGTTATCAAGTTTGGCCTGTGAATGTGTCGTCTCAGCTAGGATGAACCGTCACTACGCACCAAGTAGGATTCGAGTGAGTAAGAGGTGAGTCACTAGATCGCTTAAATACCGTGCCCCAATCAATCCAATCCTAGACATGCATATAACGATTGCCACATCCCCGCTTTCGGTGACAACTCACAGGGTTGTTTTAGGAATTATTAAATCTTATGCATTGTTTGTTGGGGTACGCTAACCCTATGGTTCAACAATTCCTTATTCTAATATTCTACGTTCACAATTTACCCTTCTACCCCTATCAAATATTCACAAAGAAAATAGATAGAATTACTTACCTGGGCGAATTGGTGCCGGAGACTCGGTGCCATGCTGTTCAAACAATAAACAGTTTCCCAAAACATTTCAATAAGGCCTACTAATAAAAACAAAACATTTTGGCCTTGGGCCCTCACATCCGAGTTTTGAACTGGGCTCTGATACCAAAAATGTAACACCCCAAACCCGACCCATGAGTCTTGACCGGATCTGGTATGTCACGGAGTAAAACAATTTGAAACATTTTGAGTGTCTGGTGAAAACTTGATAAAATATGGCTAAGGTATTAAAACAGTGTTTGATAAAACTCAGTTGGGATTATTTTTTTTAAACATGGTTGTGTTGAAAAACCCTTTGAAAACATTTGATCATGTAAAATTTTAAAGTCGATGAGTTATTGTTAACTTGGTAAATTTTTGTTACCCGATGGTAACATCTTTGAAAACTCGTAAAAGTTACTTAATTTGATAATGTTGCTTTTAACCGATTTACTTAACATTTATAATTTCATTTTGTAATATAGTATAAGTAAAGTAAAACGACTATGTAAACATCCAAATAATAATTAGAGGCCTTATTACAACCCAAATTAAAAATTTAGAAAAAATAAATAAACTTCACTATAATAAATTAAATTCAAATCCAACGAATAAGCATGGCCGCCTCGAGTCCTCTCGGCTCCATCTCCACGATCTACTCATCTGCAAAATAATTTGGGAAGGGTGAGTCACCAAGACTCGGTGTATAAATCCCCCACCCTAAATGCAACTCATACACAAATTATTAATTGACATGCAAACATGCAACCCAACTAACCATCCGTACTCCTTTACTACCCCGTGTGGTCAAAACCACTGGTGGTCAAAACCACTGGTGACTAGAGTCACATATCAAGTGATGGGGCTAACCCATCGTGTGGTCAAAACCACTGATGACCATAGGTCACAATTATCATAATGTGGTCAAAACCACTGGTGGTACCAAACCACTGGGACTTAGTCACAATTTATCAACGGTGTGGTCAAAACCACTAGTGACCGAAGTCACAATTAATCTGATGGGGCCAACCCATCTTGTGGTCCAAACCACTGGTGACAGTCCATTGAGATCATCCCCCTCCTCTCATTAATCCCACCATCATCATGCTTACATAACAATTATCATAATCCCATATATCATGCATTTATGTATAGCATAGCATTCAACAGCATGTGATGGCATACTCAAGCATACATCATAGATCACGTAATAGGGGACTTACCCGGAATCCATGCTCATGTCCACAAGCAAATCACTACCACAATGATAAAAAGGCAACAATATAGTTATGTTAACTAATAAAGTGTGTAGTGAATTTTACACACCTGTTACTAACGCGAATCCTAGATCCCGAAGATTCGATCTACTGTGCTAGATCCTTTGACCCTATATTTGGCCAACAACAAGATTAGTGCCATAGGCCTATTCGGCCATAACAACTTAATACCAAAGGCTCATTTACGGCACTTACCTTAAGCGGATTTGGTTTCCAAACAAATCCCAAAGCTGCACTTATTCCTGAAATCGTTAAATCCTTATATGGCACATGTTAGTTTCGGCATTAGGCATTAATTCTTAACAAATGGCCCTTGGCCGAAACTATCTATTACTTACCAAAACAGATTGAAATCCCGGAAGACTTCGTCAAAGCCCCTTAATGTTACCTGCACACAAGAGAACACTTTGCCATTATCTTAAAAACACATTTGGCCAACCTACCAAGGCCTATTCTTACTTTCGGCACACTTGAAGGAAAAGAAAAGGAACCGAATGTTAGAGTGACACACTTACCACCTTTTGGAATCGACAGCACCTTACTAGGGGGATTCGGCTTAAGCACTTTATGGAAGAGATATTCGGCTAGCAGCAAAAGGAAGGTGAAATTTTTAGTAGAAGAGAGGGGGGTAGGTTCGACCAAGTAGAAGAAAAGAAGAGAGGAATTTTGGAGAAATTTGGCAAATGTGGCTAGGGAGAATTCGGCCAGCAACTATTGAAGAGAAAAAGAAAAGAAACTTTGATGAATTTTAGCACCTCCCTGCTTTATCAAAACCGATTATGGATGGCCCCAAGGAGTCCTATATTGACCATCTCCCTCTTTTTGTGATAATTTCCAGCTTTTAATTATCACCCAAAAATAACATTTATCTTCCACTTTATTTCCATCCTCCTCTTCAAAATAAAAGAAAAAAACAAAACTAATAACACTACTCTTCCAGCCGAAAATAAGTGCAAAAATTTAAGCTTATCCTTATCACATTAAGAGTCTAAAATCAGGCCATCAGCTCCCTCTCCCATTCATGCCAATTTGAAAAAAAATATAAAATACCAACTGCTGCTCCCTTGGTTCGAACATGGGACCTAAAGGAGCCAACTGTCGCAGCCCCTTACAACGCCCCAAGCCACTCTTCCAAATCGACTTTCATGCCTCAAAACCTCGCCATTTATTCTTAAGGCCTTCCTAGGCCGATTCTTTTCTAATGCAAAAGAAAATAATACTCCCAAGGCGCAAACTCGGCAGCTCGAACCCAAGACCTGTGCCCATTGTCACCTCCAAGCTCTTAAGTGGCGCATGAAAGCCACTTTGCTACTGACTTATTTCTTGACATAAACCCCTTACAATCCCTTTTAAGCATTCTTTCCTTAACTCCCTTTTGCCCTAACGCCAAAGGCAAAAATTAAAACATTCTTGCGCTTCCACCAGGACTCGAACATGAGTCCTCCCTCTTGCACTCCCTTGCACCTTAGCGCCTCAAGCCACCATGCCACTTTATTCCTTGTGTCCAAATTCTCCCAAAACTATCTCTTAACCCCTATCTCACCTAGCTCCCTCCTCTCAAGCACTAAAAATAAATTTTAGCCCTAAGTCCGACTAGTCCGGGGTTATGACTAGACCCTTAAATATATCAGGCAATCAAGCATACATATTTCTTCAAGCACACACATGGGAAAAATAATTAAATTACAAACAACCCCTAATTTAGGATGTTACAATAAATCCCAAAATCAAACATGAACTTTGGTTCATTGTGCAATTTGATACATTAACATTAATTTGGTGCAATTATACAAATGAAACTTTGATTGTGATTCAAATGTATACATGAAACTTTAATTTTGATTCAATCATGCACATTTAAAGAAATAAATGCATCAATTTATTTTATATTAAATAAATATAATTATATGTGTATATAATATAAACATAAAATGATACTATATCAATAATTTTGTTAATAATTTACGAGAATTGGATCAAATCAAATTTTCATGTATAAAATTGCAAAAAATCAAAATACATGTATAGAATTGCATATTAGACTAAAGTTAGTGTATAGTTTTAAGATTTATCCCTAATTAAAATTATAATTATTATACTATAATAGCCCGATTTAGGGGCTAGTCGGAACAGTAATCTCGGGATCACTAATTTGAGGTCGGAGAAAATTATTTTAATGTTATCTTATGAGTTATAGCCTGTTTATATAGGTGCATGAAAATTTTGGTGCTTTAATTTTAGCGATTTCATGCTTAATTGCGAAAAAGGACTAAATCGCATAAAGTGCAAAAGTTCTACTTTATAAGCTAAAGGTGCCTAATAGTTGTAATAGGCCCAATTCGCCTGGGCCCATTAACTAAAATTAAACCCAAAAACAAAACAAAAAAAAGCCAAATAAAAACCAATAAAATAATAGTCCAATAATAAAAGTCCAATACAATAAAATTACAAACCCAATAACTTCAAATAGTCCATCAGTCCTTTACTAGCCCAAATTTATTAACCCCCAGACCCAAAATCAAAGCCCAATTACCCTTAAAATTTCTGGAAACCTTAGGGGTTTCCAGAATACTCTAAGTTGCATGACCTTCCCTCACAGCAGCGCGTGCATCCGTACCCATGACCATCACGCGACACAGCGCCAAATTTCAAAGAACGGCCTCCTCCACAGCTATACCTGCAACAAAAAGCAGCAACAACAACAACAGAGAATAGCAGAATATTGAGAATACAATAGAAGAATTTTTAACAAAAAACGTGTATTTCATTTCCCCTACTTTCTGGCTATAAAAAGCCAAATATTGTACACTAAATTTTTATGCAGTCATACGCAAAAAAAAAAAAAAAAAAGGAAATCAAAAGCAGAAAAAATATGAAAGGTGATTCTCGGATTTTCTTTTACTCGTTAAGCTTTCTTTTCCTTTATTCTTTGCCCTTTGATTTTTGGCTATTGCATGCAAAAGAAATAAAAGACAGAAATACTTATCTGTTAATACCGTCGTCGGATCCCTATTCGCTCTGTTGAAATCGAAGTTTGAATGGGGATTTCGAGCAGAAATAGGAGATTCCTTGGGCATCGTTCTAAGCAAGGGTAGGAGGGCATCACTACGCGCCACCATACACCGATTACAATGGTGAAATGGTGGTCGAACGGCGCAGTCTTCTGAATCGGCAGAATAGTGAAGGAGGGATTTTGATTTTGTTTTTCTAAAGCGGCTAGGGTTTTGTTTTTTAAAAAAAGATGGTTGATTGTTAATCCGGTTTTAAGAAGAATGTGATTTATTAAGGAAACAGTGTCGTATGTAAACTACCCGATGACCCAACCCATATGCTGCTGAGATCCGCCCGTTTTGGTCTCCAAGGGTATATTTGTGCACTTAGTCCCTATGTTTTGCGCCATCAATTGATTGAGCTCTGCTTTTATTTCTTTCGTTCTTTAATTTTTCCCTTGAATGTTGTGTGCTATTTTAAATTAGTCCAATTTTGAACGTCGCATTTTGAGAATGAAGATATTTGCATTTTTAGTCCTCATGCGTTTGCACTCATTATATTTTGGTCCTTAATTATGCTTTAATAACTTTGTTTGTTTGTAAATCCCTCTTTTGACTTTGTTTTTGCATCAATTAAGTCTGTTTTTATTATTTCAGTTTATGTTTTCTTATTCTTTATAATTTATTCATTATTTATTTAATTTTCAAATAAAAGTTAATTTAATATATCATTTTAAGCTATTTATAGGGTCTAATATTGATTTGGTTATTTTTATATGTATAATTCTTTTATTTTATTTTATATTTATATATTACTCATTTTTTAAAAGGGTATATATCTTAATATATTATGGTGAATTATTTCATTAATTTTTACAATGTTTTGATTTATTATATTATTTTTGTTGTATAAATTTGTAAAAGAATTATATAGTTTTTCTATTTTAAAACTCATTGTCTACCATTTTGTTTAAAGATTCATATAATATTTAATTTTAATTCTTATATATTGTTGAAACCATTTTTAAAATAGTATTTAGAAAAACGGGGATCGACTTTTAAGAACGAAAATAGGATTCGCAACCAATCCCTTTTTATTTAGGTGTGATTGGATCACCTTGTGAAACGTTTTATTTTAAAACATTTGATTTTGGTCTACAAAAAACGAGAAAATAGGTTCGGGAGTCGGTTACGTATGAGGAAGGGTTAGCACCCTCATAACACCCAAAAATTGGTACCTAATTGATAGAATCATGTCCAAATGTTTGAAATTTAAAAAGTTTTAAAATAAGATCCGTTATCAGAAGGAAAACTAAGACTTACCTATTTCAAAGAAATAAAAATACTATACCTAGTAAGTTAGGATACAGTATCTCATAACTTCGAAGCTAGGTACATCTTTTTTTAGAAAATTCCTACCTCAAGACACAAAACATCATACCTAGTAAGTTAGGATACAACGTTTTGAATTCCCAAGAATAAGTTTTTTTATTTGAAATTGGTAAACTTCAATTTTAAAAATGAAGGGATATCTAATACTTTAAGTTCTATGAGAAAAATCACAACCCAGTAAGTTAGGGTACGATTCTTCTCGAAGAGCCCAAATATCATATATCATCGCTAAAAATATTTTTAAAAAAATCTTTAATTTAAAAGGTATTTTTATAAAAAATAGTATAAGCAAGACATTGTAACATACATACCAATTGCAATTCTATGAATTATATTAACAATAAATAATAAAAGAATAATATAATATGAATAAATAAATAATAAGAAAAAAATGCTAGAGCAATAATAAAGCGAATATAAAGATACAAATAAATATATATAATAATTAATAAAAATCATAATATATAATAAAATAATATAAAATAATTAATAATATATAAGGATTATAAAATAATTAGTAAATAATATATATAATAATTTTAAATAAAACATATATATATATATATATACATAATATACTAATCATAAAAATTATATAAATAATATAAATAAAATAAATTATATGATATAATAGACTTTATACAAAACAAAATTTAAAAATGATATATAATATAATATAATATAATACTATATAATATATAAATTAAAAATATAATATAATAAATAATATATAAATTATTAAGCCAAGTAATATATAATAATAATTAAATATATAAAGATAATATATAAAATATATATGCATATGTGAATTTTATACTATTAGTAAATTAATAAATATAGGAAAATAATATAGGATATTTAATATGATGAAATATTTAAAATAATTTAAAAATAAAATAAAATAAGAAAATTAAAAATAAATAAAGAAAGCAGGGGTTAAACAACAATTAAAAGCAGTTAAAAGATTGAATCGTAAGCTACTTTGAAAACACGAGGATTTATTGGGTAATTAAACCTTTTTTAAAAACGGCGTCGTAATGAATTTAGCCTTTAATGCAACCCGAGGGACTAAATTGGGATGTAAATAAACTTTGGGGCATAAATTAGAAAATAACAAAAATTGGATTAAACAAATTAAAAATGCGGAAGGGTCTATTCCGCAAATGTACCATCTACATAAAAACACGTGGATCTCTTTGTGGGTCGGGCCAGTGCATGGGTTGGTCTTAAAACGACGTCGTTTTGGCGCTTATCAGTTTAATCGAAAACGGCGTCGTTTGTAAGAGGCTATATAAGTCAATTTTCATAAAAAAAAATATTTCTAATCTGTTTCTTAAAAAAAAAACTTCAAAAAGCTCTGAAATCCCCTTTGTTTTCTCGTCTGGCTTTGGTGCCAGATATTCGTGCCACCGTCTCACGCGCTATACGCGCCTCCGTGGCAGGTGGCCGGAGGTCAGAAACCTCGCTTCTCTTGTGCGAATCAAAAGGTAAAGTTCCTTTTCCCGTTTTTGTATTTCAAAAAATATATGCATGAATATAAAAAAATAAAATAAAAAGAGTGCGTAAATAAAAAATCACCTCTGTATTTGCCAAAAAAAATCCTTTTTATTTCTGTATTTTTTGTGCCTATATTTGTTTCTCTATATTCTGTGTCCCCATTTACAAGCTTTTGTAAGGCTTTTATAGCCTTCAAAATAAAAAATAAAAAAGGAAATAAAACTTGTTGCCATTTTTACTGTGTAACACCCTAAAATTCGAGTATCGATTTTTATTGCATGTTTTTTATGCTTAGATTATGAAGGAAAATTTTCTTACTTCTTTTTCGTGTTTATTATAGTCACGAAGAAGAGTATAGAATTATTCGGAATAGAATAATTTTAGTTTTGAGAATTTAATGAAGTGGATTAAGTGACATTGATACTTAAGTTAATTTAAGTGTCAAAGTGTAGCATAAGATGAGTAAATGGTAAGGTGGTGTTGGCGCATGAGTTGTGGCATGAGGGGAGTGGTTGAATCCTTGGTTAGCATCTAGATAATTTTATTTTTGCACAAGTATAGCAAGTGTCGGCCAAGCAATATATATGGTAAGGTTGGACTTTTCATTTTGGTAAGTAGACTAAAGGAATAAGGTAATTGTTAACTTATGGTAGGGAACCAAGAAATTTTGGAAAGATAAGGGACATTAGGCATGTATCAAGGAAAAGGTTTTGAAATTATTTCATGGTCATTTGACCAATGAATTTGGATAGCATTGTGGCTAGGGGAGGTTGGTAGAATATGTTAGTAGCTTGGCTAGGATTAGGAATTAGTTTTGGTCATTCTTAGCTTTTTGTGCAAGTTTTGCAACTCTTTCTCAACCTTTCTCTCTTGGCGAATTTGAGCTTTTGGTAAGCCTTAATCTTTTGACCATTTGGTCATTTTGCCTATCACTTTAGTATTCTTTGTATGCCTTTTCTCATAGTGCCGAAATTACCAATACCAAAAAGCCATTCCTTTTCTTTCTTCTCCCATTTAGAATATACATTGCTCCTAAACTCATTTTTGTCTTTCTCTTTTCTTCTCTTTGAAAACCGAATCCTCATCATCATCTTTTCTTCCATCTTTTATTTCTTTCTTTTATTTCTTTTCAATCAATACTTTCTCCAATAATTTCTCTCATGGCGAATGTTAGTGTGCCCATAGCAGAACCATTTCTCTTTTCTTTGGTTATACATAGCTGAATTCTCCATCATATCTAGACATCCTTCTCAATCCTTTCTTTTCAATCGTGGACAATAGGCAAGAGTTCTTTTTAGTTTATGTTAGTTAATAGTTGTTTTGGCCGAATCTTGATGGTGGTAAGAAGGATCTCTTGGATCGAAATAATCATTTTTCTATTAACTTTTCTTTGTTATATTTTAATGCGATAGTAGAAGATCGAACTCAAGTGTTCGTGAGTATCATAGAACGTTGAAATCGATTTAAGGTGTTAAGGGAACGTTTTGGTCGATTCTCATATTGTGGAGCAAGGATCTTTGTGGTAAGGAAATCTCACCCTTAAAACCTTTAGTATTATTTTTGATATATTATTAGGTTGGATTAATGATCTTTTGTCATTGAAGACATTCAAAATAGGGAAGAAAAAGGCGGTGGATAGTGTTAGGAAGAAGGAGGTTTCGTTAATCCCCTAAGTATAAGCAAAGGGCTATTTCAGAATCGAGAGTTTTCCACGGGTCATGGACGCTCATTCGAGGAGAATCAATTATTTGAAGTTGTTCATACTCCCGAACCTTTGTTTGTTTGTGGACTTTCATCGGTTAGCGAACCATCAATCGAGGAGAAACCGCAAGTAGAAGTAGTACGATATTCGAGGGTAAAAGTTTAGATCTTATTCTAAGATTGGTTTTGTTAGTAAATTATAGCGTTTTAATTTATCGTGATGTGTATAGGTATCGACGAGCGGGAAAGTCTAGTTCTCACTATAACCAAGTGTGTAACTTCACACTCATTCTCGGGTTAGATATCACTCCGTAAGTATTGTGATAAAATCGTAAAAATAGCAAAATCGAAAAAATACATAGTAATTCATACTCTTGCGTAAATGCATGAAAAGCAGTTAAAGTAGAGAAATGCGAAAAGCGCTAGATCGATAAATTGGGCGAAAGATTGCTAGTTTGTTAAATTGGGTTGAAAAAAAGCATTAGATTGTTAAAATGGGCCAAAAATATTCTAGTTAGTTATATGGGCCAAAAATATTCTAGTTCGATATATGGGCCAAAAATATTCTAGTTCGATATATGTACCAAAGTTCGCTAAATTGCTAAATGGGCAAAGTACTAATTTGTTTTATGGGCTCAAATGAAATGCTTAATTATAGACCCATTTATATTATGGATTATTTGATAAATTATTATATGGCTATATTTTGTTATGCACACATGATTGCATGGGGCGAGGTATTTGATGAAGAGAAGAATGGCCTGTTGCCAAAAATCTAGTTCGGTGGCTCTGCCACAAATTATTTTGGCTTAATGCCTCTAGTTCAGTGGCTCTGCCACAAATTATTTTGGCTTAATGCCTCTAGTTCAGTGACTATGTCACAATCTAGTTCGGTAGTGCACTACAAAATTATTTTAAAGGCTTAATGCCTACGATTGGTGTGTTTGGCGGGGTGGGTTGACTTGATCCCCACAGGTGTATTGGTTGGTACAGGGGTGTGTAGCGGATGGATATTAGGCTTGGTTGGGAAATTCATTTTCATGCATTTCTATTTATTTTACTTTATATTGTTAAAATGAAATTGGGCTCAAGCCCAAGTTAATGTCTCGATGATCCGCCCAATAATGGTGGTAAGTGAGTTGCACTTTGAGTTCTTAGTAACTCACCCTATTTTATTATCCATCTCGGTAATGGCAATTGATGTGGACTTGGGCCGGGATGACTTGGTGGAGGCCATACTACGAGCATGGGTTTATAAACTATGAACTTTATTTAAATTACTTATTTTAATTACTATTTTGGGTTTGATGTAATAAGGCCTCTAATTATGTTTTTATGGATTTTTATGTGTGGATGGATTTAATTACATTTTAAGACTTTTGCTTTGGGCTTTTGTTTAATCTATAAAGTTTTCTTAAAAATATTGAGTTTTATAACAATTTGGTCACCTTAATTATTTCCTTTAAATTTCTTTCGAATTCTTTTTAAATTACTTTAAGGTTTTTGATAAATATATTCTAAATGATAAGATTTCAAATAAAGTATTTTCTTAATCTACAAATTTTAAATCTTTGGTCTTTGTTTTTATTAAACTTTATTTCCAAAAGGTGTTGAAGTATTATTTTACTTTAAACATTAGAAAATTAAATGGATGTTCGATCGGTGTGACAAACCAAATCTCGTCTTAACGCATAGACCTAGTTTGGGGTGTTACATTTAATGGTATCAGAGCCAGTTTCAAAACTCGGCTGTGGTTTGGGTTTAACAACGATATTTGTTTGAGAAACAATTCAAATTTCTAGACTTTTGATTTAAAGGTAGTATGGCACCATGAGCATCCCGCACCAAGTCAAGTAAGTATCTGTATATTGATTGTTTATTATTATTGTGATATGATCATAGAAACACTCTAGAACTTCTAGTTTTAGGTGTTAAAAATCGTAGAGATTGAGACAATAAGGATATGATTACGAAAACAACTCTATCTCTTTCATATCATAAAATATCGTTAATAAACACTGAAATAGTATTCTGATTCATAAAACTCTTAATCAGATTAAATCAAATTAGTCATTATGAGCACTAGAGGACGTGGTCGTGGACGCGGTAGACGTGGCCGTGGTAGAGGCCGAGGTGTTGCGACTGAAGCACCAAATCATATACCGAAAATGGATGCACCTGCGTCACTTGTAAGTGAGACGGGATCATAAGATCATATCGAAGAAGACAATACCTTGACACAAGCAATGCTACGAGTCCTAGAAAGGGTCGTCGGAACTAGAATTGGGCCAACAACTCGTGGGTCAATTTCGGAATGACTCAAGTCAAATAATGCAGAAGTTTTTAGAGGAGTTTAGGTGTAGCTCGAATGTGGTGAATATTGGCTCAAGCGTGGAGTGGATTATGGATGATATGGAATGCATTGTTGAGCGTAAACCGAAAGGAGTCGTGTCCTTGCTTAGAGACGAGGCGTATCAATGGTGGCTTCTTGTTCGAGAAGGCACCAGTCAGCACTTGATTACTTGGGAATTCTTTAAAGTCGCCTTCCAAGGGAAATATGTTGGAGCGAGTTATGTAGGCGCTGAAGGAAGGAATTTCGAATCTTGTCCAAGGGAGTAAGACAATGGCGCGTATGAAGTCGAGTTTTACGTTTGAGTCGCTATGCTCGGACAATAGTATCAATAGATCATGAGCGTTGTGTGCGTTTGAGGATGGGCTTAATGATGAGTTGAGGGTTCGATTGCCCCACAACAAGTTAGAACTTGTTCCACGCTTGTAGAGAAGGCCAAGATAGCGAAGAGGCTAAGAACTCGAGCGTCGAATCGGAAAGATTTAGAAACAAGAGAGAGACACAGCAATCAAGTTCTTCAAAGAGATTTCAGAAGAGGCCTCGGAATGATGAACCAGTTCAAGGTAGAGCATCGGTAACTAATAATCAAGTTTGGGATTGTGCTGAATGTGGAAAAAGGCATTTTGGTGAATGCTGGAGGAAAACTGGTGCTTGTTACAAATGCGGTTCAATGGATCACCAGTATAGAAATTGCCCTCGACGTATGGATACGACTCAAGAAGTTCGTAATACTGATGCACAACCGGTCAGAGGTACTCAGCAGTCGCCGAGAGGTCGTGGACCAGGTCGTGGTGGTAATAGGGCTGGACGTGGTCAAGGTCCAGCGGGTCGAGGCAATGGTCCTAGAGGTAACACGGATGCAAGACAGCCAGGGTTGGTATATGCAGTCAGACGTCGCGAGGATGGCAATGCACCTGATGTGATAATTGGTACATTCTTCATCTTTGATGTACCTGATATTGCCTTGATAGATATTGGTTCTACCCACTCGTATGTTGCTAGCACCATATCTGGAAACTTGAATTTAGAATCTGAAATTTTTGATAGTGAGATGAAGGTAATTAGTCCTTTAGGACAGTCAGTATTGGTAAATAAACTATTTAGAGACGTGCCCTTAGAAATTCAAGGAGAAATATTTCTGGCAAATTTGATGGAATTGCCTTTCGGTGAGTTCGATATCATTTTGGGCATGGATTGGTTGGTCAAGCATCGGGCGCAATTGGATTGTGCTGAAAAGCGGATGTCAATAAGAACTATGGAGGATAAGGAGATAGTTATGATAGGCGAGCGAAGAAATTACTTGGCAAACGTGGTATCTACGTTAAAGGCAGAAAAGTTGGTGCGAAAAGGGTATGGAGCATTTCTAGCTTTTATTAGTGCTTTAAATGCCAAAGAGTTATTGGTAGAAGATGTGAGAACTGTAAAGGAATTTTTAGATGTATTTCCCGAAGAACTTACTGGTATACCTCCAGATCGGGAAGTGGAATTTGGTATTGAGCTTTTGCTCGGAATGGCTCCAGTGTCTATTGCTCCTTATAGAATGGCACCGAAGGAGTTGACGGAGCTTAAAGCTCAAATTCAAGAATTGTTGGATCGGGGTTTTATTCGACCGAGTGTGTCTCCGTGGGGAGCACCAGTTTTGTTTGTTAAGAAGAAAGATGGGTCAATGCGTATGTGCATTGATTACAGGCAATTGAATAAGGTGACGATCAAAAATAGGTATCCTCTGCCAAGAATTGATGACCTGTTTGATCAATTGAAGGGAGCTTCAGTATTCTCCAAAATTGATTTGAGGTCGGGTTATCACCAGCTTAAGGTGAAAGAAGCGGATACTCACAAAACGATATTTTGAACTCGTTATGGACACTATGAGTTTTTGGTGATGCCGTTTAGGTTGACCAATGCACCAGCTGCATTTATGGATATGATGAACCGGGTCTTTCAACCATTTTTAGACCGGTTTGTAGTAGTATTCATAGATGACATTTTGGTATATTCAAGGAGTAAAGAAGAGCATGACTCGCATTTGCGAATTGTATTGCAGTTGCTTCAAGATAATCAACTGTATGCCAAATTCAGTAAATGTGAATTCTGGTTAAGGGAGGTGAATTTCTTGGGTCATGTGGTATCAGTCGAAGGAATAAGGGTGGATCCTTGGAAGATTAAGGCGGTATTGGATTGAAACCACCAAAGTCGATGGTGAGATTCGGAGTTTCTTAGGTTTGGTGGTTACTATAGACGCTTTGTTGAGGGTTTTCATTGATTCTTTGCACCTAACTAAGCTTTTTCGAAAGGAGTACCGTTTATATGGTGATAAGCAACAAGAAAGTTTCGAGAAATTGAAGAAGATTTTGACTAAGCTCGATCTTGATTCAACTCGAGGCTCGAAGGAGTTTCTGAGTTCTTGTGATGCATCACATCTGAGGTTTAGGTGCGTATTGATGCAAAATGGGAAAGTGGTGGCTTATGCTTCTCGTCAGCTGAGACCACACGAAGTAAACTACCCTACTCATGATTTGGAGTTAGCAGCGGTAGTGTTTGCTTTAAAGATTTGGAGGCATTATCTTTATGGTGAAAAGTCTATCATCTATACGGATCACAAGAGTCTTAAGTATCTTCTTACTCAAAAGGAATTAAACTTGAGACAACGAAGATGGGTGGAGCTATTAAAGGACTATGATTTCTCAATCGAGTATCATCCAGGAAAGGCTAATGTGGTAGCAGACGCGTTAAGTCGTAAGGTGGTAACTGAATTGAGAGCAATGTTTGCCCATTTGAGTTTGTATGAGGATGGTAGTCTATTAGCGAAACTTGGTGAAGCCTCGTGGTTAGAACAAATCAAGGAAAAGCAAATATTAGACAAAAGTTGGGACCTTTACTTGACAAGTTGAAAATGGTGAAATAGAGGATTTTGGAATAAACACGGAAGGTGTGTTGTGCTTTTGTGGAAGAGTTTGTATGCCTAAGGACTCGATTTGAGGCAAATGATTCTCTGGAGCGCATAGTAGCCCTTATGCTATGCACCGGAGGAAATAAGATGTATCGAGATCTTCGTGAATGTATTGGTGGCGAGTTGAAGCGTGAAATTTGAGTTTGTGGGAAAATGTTTAACTTGTCGACAAGTGAAGGCGGATCATCAATTGCCGTCAGGTTTATTACAGCCGGTAAAGATTCCTCTTTGGAAATGGGAGTAGATAATAATGGATTTTGTTAGTGGGTTACCTTTAACACCTACTAAGAAAAATTCTGTTTGGGTAATTGTTGACGAAGACTGCTCATTTCCTACCAGTTCGTACGGATTACTCATTACCGAAGTTGGCAAAGCTGTATGTATCTAAAATTGTAAGGTTGCATGGGGTACCCGTATCTATTATATCAGATAAGGATCCTAGGTTTACATCACGATTTTGGAAAGCTTTGCATGAAGCTCTGGGAACAAAGCTAAACTTTAGTATGGCTTTTCATCCTCAGTCAGATGGTCAGTCAGAGAGAGTGATTCAGATTCTAGAAGACATGTTAAGGGGTTGTGTGATTGACTTCAAAGGTAGTTGGGAGGATTTTCTACCGTTGGCAGAATTTGCGTATAACAACAGCTATCAGTCTAGCATTCAGATGGCACCTTACGAGGCATTGTATGGTCGTAGGTGTCGTTCTCCTATTTGTTGGACTGAGTTGGGCGAACGACAGATGTTAGATCTTGAGATGATTTCTGAAACGGAAAAGAAAGTAAAGGTTATTCGAGCACGGTTAAAGGAAGCTTCGGATAGACAAAAGTTGTATGCAGATCTGAAGCGTAGGGATATCGAGTATGCTATGGGGGATCAAGTTTTCTTGAAGGTCTCACTTTGGAAAAAGATTTTCAGGTTTGGAAAGAAGGGCAAGTTAAGTCCTAGGTACATTGGACCATATCGTGTGATGAAGCGTGTTGGTCCAGTGGCTTATCAGATTGAATTACCTCCGGAATTGAGTCAAATTCATAATGTTTTTCATGTTTCCATTCTGATGCGTTATAGATTGGATCTTTCGCACATAGTACCGATAGAAGAATTGGAGTTGAATTCAGACTTGTCTTTGGAGGAGGAACCAGTGGAAATCTTAGACCGAGATGTTAAGGTGCTAAGAAAGAAAACCGTGCCGTTGGTCAAAGTTTTATGGTGTAATCACGGAGCGGAGGAAGCTACGTGGGAGCCCGAGGATGCAATTCGGCAACAATACCCTCACCTCTTTCAACCAGGTAAATTTTGAGGACGAAATTTTCTTTAAGGAGGGTAGAGTTGTAACACCTAAAATTGAGTATCGATTTTTATTGCATGTTTTGATGCTTAGATTATGAAGGAAAATTTTCTTCCTTCTTTTTGTGTTTATTATAGTCCTAAAGAAGAGTATAGAATTATTCGGAATGGAATAATTTTTAGTTTTGAGAATTTAATGAAGTGGATTAAGTGACATTGATACTTAGGTTAATTTAAGTGTCAAAGTGTAGCATAAGATGAGTAAATGGTAAGGTGGTGTTGGCGCATGAGTTGTGGCATGAGGGAGTGGTTCGAATCCTTGGTTAGCATCTAGATAATTTTATTTTTGCACAAATATAGCAAGTGTCGGCCAAGCAATATATATGGTAAGGTTAGACTTTTCATTTTGGTAAGTAGACTAAAGGAATAAGGTAATTGTTAACTTATGGTAGGGAATCAAGAAATTTTGGAAAGATAAGGGACATTAGGCATGTATCAAGGAAAAGGTTTTGAAATTATTTCATGGTCATTTGACCAATGAATTTGGACTGACATTGTGGCTAGGGGAGGTTGGCGAATATGTTAGTAGCTTGGCTAGGATTAGGAATTAGTTTTTGGTCATTCTTAGCTTTTTGTGCAAGTTTTGCAACTCTTTCTCAACCTTTCTCTCTTGGTCGAATTTGAGCTTTTGGTAAGCCTTAATCTTTTGACCATTTGGTCATTTTGCCTATCACTTTAGTATTCTTTGTATGCCTTTTCTCATAGTGTCGAAATTACCAATACCAAAAAGCCATTCCTTTTCTTTCTTCTCCCATTGCGAATATACATTGCTCCTAAACTCATTTTTGTCTTTCTCTTTTCTTCTCTTTGAAAACCGAATCCTCATCATCATCTTTTTCTTCCATCTTTTATTTCTTTCTTTTATTTCTTTTCAATCAATACTTTCTCCAATAATTTCTCTCATGGCGAATGTTAGTGTGCCCATAGCGAACCATTTTCTCTTTTCTTTGGTTATACATAGCAATTCTCCATCATATCTAGACATCCTTCTCAATCCTTTCTTTTCAATCGTGGACAATAGGTAAGAGTTCTTTTTAGTTTATGTTAGTTAATAGTTGTTTTGGTAGAATCTTGATGGTGGTAAGAAGGATCTCTTGGATCGAAATAATCATTTTTCTATTAACTTTTCTTTGTTATATTTTAATGCGATAGTAGAAGATCGAAACTCAAGTGTTCGTGAGTATCATAGAATGTTGAAATCGATTTAAGGTGTTAAGGAACGTTTTGGTCGATTCTCATATTGTGGAGCAAGGATCTTTGTGGTAAGGAAATCTCACCCTTAAAACCTTTAGTATTATTTTCGATATATTATTAGGTTGGATTAATGATCTTTTATCATTGAAGACATTCAAAATAGGGAAGAAAAGGGTGGTGTATAGTGTTAGGAAGAAGGAGGTTCCGTTAATCCCCTAAGTATAAGCAAAGGGCTATTTCAGAATCCGAGATTTTCCACCGGGTTGCGGACGCTCATCCGAGGAGAATCATTTGTTTGAAGTTGTTCGTACTCCCGAACCTTTGTTTGTTCGTGGACTTTCATCGGTTAGCGAACCATCAATCAGGGAGAAACCGCATGTAACACCCTAAATTAGGGGTTGTTAAAAAATTTAATTAATTTCCCTTATGTGCTTGTAGAAATAAATATTTTGATTTCTAAGCATATTTAGGGCCTTGACATATCATAAAATGTTTTAATCAAAATTTTCATATCATAAAAAGTGCTTAAAACCTTAAACTTCAAAAATGTCATGATTTTGTAAAATTACAAAATTGCCCCTCACCAGCAAAATTACCAAAACGACCTTGGTTTTCAAAATTTTTGCAACACCATCAACTTGGAAAATAAATTCTTAAAAAGAACCCCCAAAGTTTTACAACTTTTGAAATATCTTTGATTTATTAAATTTTACAAATTTACTCTGATTTGTGAAAAATTACCAAAATGCCCCTGAGTTTCAAAATTTCCGAAAGACCCCCGGACTTCAAAATTTTTCAAAATACTCGAGAACTTAAGAGTACCAAAATACTTTTTGACCAAATCATCCGAGAACCTGTATTTTTGAAAAATTACAAAAATACCCCTGTAGGACAAATTACGAAATACCCCTGGGTAGTGGAAAACCTTGGTTGTGAACTTAGAGATTGTGCTTAGGAAGTAAGATAGTTTTATTAAGATCAGAGTGCGTAGTATAAGCGTAGCACGGTGAGTTAAGAGGTATGGCTATTCGTTAATAAGTAATTTCGAGGACGAAATTATTTTTAAGGGGGGTAGAATTGTAACACCCTAAATTAGGGGTTGTTAAAAAATTTAATTAATTTCCCTTATGTACTTGTAGAAATAAATATTTTGATTTCTAAGCATATTTAGGGCCTTGACATAACCCTGAATTAGTTCAGATGTGGAATTAAAAATTTCTTCTTAAGGGTTTAAAAGGAAAGAAGCTAGGGGATAGGGGTTAAATAAAACTTTGGGCGAAACGTGACACAAAGAAATCCTTGGCTAAGTGGTTCCATGCGCCACTTGAGTGTTGGGGGTGAAGCGCAGGTCACTAGTTCGAGTGGCAGAAGGAGCATTCTGCGTTTTGTTTTTTTTAAAGTGATGGGCTTAAGTAGGAAGGCCTTAAAATTAATTGGAGAAGGTTCATGGCATGAAAGTTTAATGGGGAGAAGTGGCAAAGGGCGTTGGAGAGTGAGGGCAGCAGTGAGGTCTCGGGTTCAAAGCATGAAGGAAGCAAAGAGTTTTCTTTTTGAGTTTTGGCGTTAAGGGAGAGGCCAAGTAAGAGGGCTTTAAAGAATTTTTGGGCAAGGAAAGAGCATGAATGGCAGGTTGGTGGAGTGGCTTGGGGCGCCACTTAAGGTCCCTGGTGCAAGGACTCGAGTTCGAGTCGTAACAAATGCAAAAAGGAATTTTAATTTTAGGCTTTGTCGCTAAAAGGAGAAGGGCCCAGGTATTAAGGTGTTATAAATAAATGGTGAGGACATTTGACATGAAAGTCAAATGAGGAAAAGTGGCCTGGGCGTTAGAAGAAGAGGGCTGGGGCAGTGTGGTCTTGAGTTCAAACCAAGACAACTGCAGTGGTTTTTTTTTTTTTTTTTCTTTGGCGTGGAGGGAATGAGAGCTAGTGGTGCTTTTTTTGGACTCTTAAATTGATAAGGTGGAGCTATTTTTTTTTTGCTCGTATTAATTTGGAAGAGGGAGTTTAGTGTTTTATTTTCATTCAATTTGTTTAAGAAAGGATAGACGGTAAGTGTTATTATCTTGAGTGATAATTAATAGCTTAATTATCACAAAAGAGGGGGGAGGAATTGGCCAGCATTGGGACTCTTTGGGGGGATGTTCAAAGTTGATTTTTGTACAGTAAAGGGGTGCCAAAAGTCCTTCAATTTTCTCTTTTCTTTTCTCCATAGCTGCTGCTGAATTTCCTCTACTTATATTGCTGAAATTCCAGCCTCTTTTCTACTTCTTCTTCATCCTCTTTTCCCCTCAAAGCCGAACCTTGATTGTTATCAAGCTTAGCCGAAACCTCTATCTCCCTTTTTCCCATTATTTTCTTCCTCTAGCCGAATCTATTCCCTACCTATGTGCTGGAATTTCTTTCCTTCTATTTAACTCACCTTGGCCGAATATTAAGTGTGGTGTTGATCTCTTCGGGATTCCTTTGTCAATCGATTTTGGAAGGTATGTATGCATGGCCGAATGTTATTTCTTCTTTTTCCCTCTCCTCTGTCGATTTCTAGGAAGGTAAGAGCCAATTTTGGCAATTGATATCAAAGGTGATAATACTCTTTTGAAACCGACATATTGTAGGGTCTCCGGGATATTTGGAACAATCGATCTAAGCCCTATTCTCTGGCAGTCGACTTTGGTAAGTGGTGGTAAGGTTTCAATTTAAGATCATCGGTTCATTGATGTGTATATATATTCAAAGCCGAAGGCTATTGATATGGTGTGTGAATGCCGATTGTAGGGAAGTGAAGCTGAATCACACGTAGTGTGGTGGTTGATAATCAAAAGCAATTAGGTAAGGTTTCGGGTTCATGAGTAACCCTTTGGAATTAATTTGGTTTGGCCGAATGGTCTAGGGTACTAACCTTGTATTTGGCCGAATATCAGGGGCAAGGAAATCTAGTGTGGCCGACTTGATTCTTCGGGATTTGGGACTCTCATTAGTAACAGGTGTGTACATACACACTTAATAATTAATTAATGTGCTGAATATATTACACTAAATTGGATTGTGTAGAATTGGATTTTATACCATCATGGTATAAGCAAGGAATCCGGTAAGTCCTTGATATTATGAGTTACTTAATGATGCTTTTGGGAAGCATGAGCGTATTTGGTATGTTGTTAAATAAATATGTGGGCATGATTCTGTTATATGCATATTATTGATTGTTTTGGGTTGAATGAGAGGAGGGAAGTAATATTCGTGTCGACGGACACGGTGGTTTGGTACCACATTTTGTGACTACGGTCACGGAGGTTTAGCACCTCAGGAGGTTTGGCACCTCATAGCGTCTCGTCCCAGTGGCTTAGCACCACAATGGGTTGGCCCCACGGATTATATTATGGGATCGACGCCAGTGATTTGGTATCACACGTGGGTTGGCCCCACCAGTGGTTTGGCACCACAATATTGTTGTATATCATGACTATAAGTCACCGGTGGTTTAGCACCACCAAAGTGGTTGGTACCACATGGGGTAGAAAAGGTGTTTGGATGGTTAGGTTGGGTGCATGTTAAATTAATTTGTGATTTGTGTGTATGATGATGCATTAAACCGGGAAAAGGTTTACACATTGAGTCTTGGTGACTCACCTTTTCCTTTAACATTTTTCAGGTGACACGTAGATCGCGGATGAGGAGCCGGATGGACTCGAGGTGGCCATGTAATGGAAATTTGAGTTTATTTTGAAGTGTTTTTATTTTATTTTGGTTTTAATTGTTCAGTTGTAATAAGGCCTCCTAAGATTATTTTTATTATTTTACATGCTTGGGATGAATTATTTAAATTGCTTAATAACTTTAAAATGGTTACACAAGTTTCTTAAATTCAAACGTAAATGATTTTCTTTCATACCATCGGGTACAATGATAAAATTGGTAACAACTTGACTTAATATATAAATTTAAATGAACTAAGTATTGTTTTCTTTATACACCTCAACTGTTTTTAAAATAAGACAACATCTTTTACTCTAAATTAAAATCGGCTAAACAAGGGTTATCAAAATGTTTTCTTCTGTAACATACCGAATTTGGCCATAACGTTTGGGCCGGGTTTGGGGTGTTACACCGCAAGTAGAAGTAGTACGAAATTCCGAGGGTAAAAGTTTAGATCTTATTCTAAGATTGGTTTTGTTAGTAAATTATAGCATTTTAATTTATCGTGATGCGTATAGGTATCGACGAGTGGGAAAGTCTAGTTCTCACTATAACCAAGTGTGTAACTTCACACTCATTCTCGGGTTAGATATCACTCCGTAAGTATTGTGATAAAATCATAAAAATAGCAAAATCAAAAAAATACGTAGTAATTCATACTCTTGCGTAAATGCATGAAAGCAGTTAAAAGCGAGAAATCTGCAAAAAGCGCTAGATCGATAAATTGGGTAGAAAGATTGCTAGTTTGTTAAATTGGGCTGAAAAAAAATTAGATTGTTAAAATAAATATTGTAGTTATATGGGCCAAAAATATTCTAGTTCGATATATGGGCCAAAAATATTCTAGTTCGATATATGTACCAAAGTTCGCTAAATTGCTAAATGGGCAAAGTACTAATTTGTTTTATGGGCCCAAATGAAATGCTTAATTATAGACCCATTTATATTATGGATTATTTGATAAATTATTATATGGCTATATTTTGTTATGCACACATGATTGCATGGGGTGGGGTATTTGATGAAGAGAAGAATGGCCTGTTGCCAAAAATCTAGTTCGGTGGCTCTGCCACAAATTATTTTGGCTTAATGCCTCTAGTTCGGTGGCTCTGCCACAAATTATTTTGGCTTAATGCCTCTAGTTCGGTGACTATGTCACAATCTAGTTGATGAGTGCACTACAAAATTATTTTAAAGGCTTAATGCCTATGATTGGTGTGTTTGGCGGGGTGGGTTGACTTGATCCTCACAGGTGTGTTGGTTGGTACGGGGGTGTGTAGCGGATGGATATTAGGCTTGGTTGGGAAATTCATTTTTCATGCATTTCTATTTATTTTACTTTATATTGTTAAAATGAAATTGGGCTCAAGCCCAAGTTAATGTCTCGATAATCTGCCCAATAATGGTGGTAAGTGAGTTGCTGCTGAGTTCTTAGTAACTCACCCTATTTTATTATCCATCTCAGGTAATGGCAATTGACGTGGACTTGGGTCGAGGATGACTTGGTGGAGGCCATACTACGAGCATGGGTTTATAAAACTATGAACTTTATTTAAATTACTTATTTTAATTACTATTTTGGGTTTGATGTAATAAGGCCTCTAATTATGTTTTTATGGATTTTTATGTGTGGATGGATTTAATTCTGTTTTAAGACTTTTGCTTTGGGCTTTTGTTTAATCTATAAAGTTTTCTTAAAAATATTGAGTTTTATAACAATTTGGTCACCTTAATTATTTCCTTTAAATTTCTTTCAATTCTTTTAAATTACTTTAAGGTTTTTGATAAATATATTCTAAATGATAAGATTTCAAATAAAGTATTTTCTTAATCTACAAATTTTTAAATCTTTGGTCTTAGTTTTTATTAAACTTTATTTCCAAAAGGTGTTGAAGTGTTATTTTACTTTAAACATTAGAAAATTAAATGGATGTTCGATTGGTGTGACAAGCCAAATCTCGTCTTAACGCATAGACCTGGTTTGGGGTGTTACATACTGCCCCTTGTTTCCTTTCTTTTGCAGGTGGCGAGGATTCTGGTGATGGCTGAGGCAGGGTTCGTGGGCGTTGATGACGGCATGACCAAGGCCTGGGTGCGAGGAGTCCATTGCGGCGCGACGTTTGGGATACTAACTTGCGGTGCCTAGGGTTTACGGAAACCCTAGGCTTCTGCTGAGGCTGCTTACCTTTTGGGCCTTTTGGTAGTGTAATTTAGGTGCAGTGCATTTAAGGGTTAGATATCTGGGTTTGTTTGGGTCTGGTAGGTGCTCTGGGTAGGATTTTGGCTAGCGGGTTAGGTTTGAGTAGTGGTTTAATATTTGGGCCTCTGGATTGGGTTATTTTGTAACAGGATATTTTTTTTAAAAAAAATAGACATTTATTATTTATTATTTTGTTTCTTTTTTTGAATGAGCAGGGTAAAATTGGGTACTTACATATATTATTACCTTATGCATGGGTTTGTATTATATAAATGTTTTGTTTTCATTTTATATAAACATTATTGGCCCCATATAATTTTATTTATATATTTTCTTAAAATTATTCACATATATAAAGTTTTTTTAAATAAATTTATTTATATATTTCTATTTTATATTTAGTATACATAATTTATCTCTTTAAAAGATCATATTTTATTATATATTTTAGTTTATTTTAGATATTTTTATATATATTTTCTTTTAAATATAGTATACATAATTTATTTCCTTAAGAGACCATATTTTATTATATATTTTGCTCATTTCAAATACTTTTATATATTGCATATATATATATATATATATATATATATATATATATATATATATATTATAATAAATCTTTCATCTCATGTATATTATTTATTTAAATTAATATAGATTACTTAATATATTACATCTTTTTATTTTTTACATACTTAATGTTTATTTTAAAATTCCTTTATATATTACTATTTAATATATGATTTTGTTCTCTTTATTTCTTATTGATTTTAAATTTTCATACATATCATTTGTTTATTTATTTATTTTATTATTTATATATATCAATGATTTCAAACTGTTCTTCTTACAAATTATTTGTTTTTTAAATTTGTTATACTTTATTTGTGTTAATTGGCTTGGTATTTCTTTATAAAATTAGTTTTAATTTATTATCTTTTGAATGTTAATGTTAATGTAATTGTTCATTTTGTATAAGTGTTATTGCTATAAATTCATATTTCATGCTTGTAATTATGCTTGTATTTCTTTTTGTTGTATCACGATTCCAATTACAACTTTCATCCAATTCCAAACCAAATATTTTGAACTGGGTTTAAAATCATCTATTTTAAAACTTTTTGAAATAAGGCAATAATTAGTGTTTGAAAACTCGAGAAATTGTGCCCTAACGTGTTGGGTTGCATTTTTTTCGTTTAACCAAATAACTAAATAACATTTTAATTGCTTGGTTTGAAAATCAAAGATAATCTCGGTATTGAGGCATAAATATGTCATATCCTAATGTGTTGGATATGATGTTTTATTTCCTTAGAACGAGTGAATCTTGAGATTCAATTCAAATTGATCAACCTTTTCCAACAAGGATTACATTTTACAATTTTTTAGATTTTCAACATAAGGACATTAGTTAATCAATTTAGTACCAGTTTTGGGCATACGAGGGTGCTAATCCTTCATCGTGTGTAATTGACTCCCGAACCTATTTTTTTTCTTATTTCCTAGACCAAAATTATTTTTTACAAGGTGATCCAATCCCACCTAAACAAAAAGGGTTGGTGGCGACTCCACATTTTTAAAGTCGATCCTTGTTTTTTCAAAAAAATAAAAAATGGTTTCGACAATAGCCATAGAATATTAATTGGAGGTCTTTAAAGGGCAATTAGCCCTTAAAATAAAGGTTGGTCAGCCATAGGGGACAAAATGAGGTCAAAATTGGTCAATTAGGTGGGTTAGGTGGATTAAATTGAATGAAATAAGTAAATAAAGAAATAGATGCTATCACACTATTCATCCACCACCTTCCACTGAAATTTCCAGCAAAATAAGGGTTTGAAAGCTTAAAATTTTCAGCAAATTGTCCTCCTTACAAGTAAGTGATATTGGTGACTTTTCTTGATGATTTTTGTACTTTTAAGACCTTTGTATCATGATCTTACTAATGGGGGGTCTATTTTGTAAAATGGTTAAGAGTTTAAAGTTTTGCCATGTGAATAATTATGTTGGTTGCTGCATTTTTATGGAAGAAAATGATTCTTGGTTGTTAGATAAACAACATTTGTAAATGATGCTTCCATGAAAGCACCTTAAAGAACCTTTTTGTAAAGGTTGTATAATAAGAGGTAAGTTTGTGAAATAATGGGTTTTATGGTTGCCATAGGAGAAATAAATGTTTACCTAGGCTCATTAAAGAAAGAAATTTGATTAGAATTGATTTCCGAGCCTACGGGTAAAATGGTCATTTTGTGAAAGTCTAAGGGCAAAATAGTGATTTTACCAAAATATGATTATTGAAATACATGTGTTAATGTGATCATTAACCGAGCTAATTTGCTACTATATAGATCAAGAAGAACGAAGGATTAGCCTTGACCGAAGAAAAGGCAATGTATCGGATTAAATCAGTAAGTGACCTATTTTTAAACCGAGGTAAGTTTGTATGTGATAAATTCAATATTCATGCTAGTATGTTTGGGAATATTTGATATTATAATGATGCATGATATTCTAATAAATTGAGTAATGGTGTTGAATGAGGAAGATGATGAAAGTTGAGATGTTGAAGTCCCGGTTGGACTATAATAAATGTGTGAATACTATTATCGAGACTTCAGATGGATAAGGTCCCGTGTAAGACCATGTTTGGGACATGGCCTCGGCATTGAGTTGAAATCCCGTATAAGACCATATCTAGGATATGGCATCGGCATTGAATAAGAAAAATTGTATAAAACCCTATCTGGGATGTGGCATCGATAATTGATAAGAGATCCCGTATAAGACCATACTTGGGATATGGCATCGGCACTCAGAGGTAACCCCATGTAAGACCACATTTGGGTGGTGGTATTGGCTTCATGTTTATGTTAATGACGATGCATAGGCATCTTTGAGTATCCCTAGTGATTTAGTGGGATAAATAGATAAGCTTGGAAATAGAAATGAGATTAGTACTAAAGTTATGTGATTGAGTGAATATAGGTACCCGTGAGTAATTCACGAGGAATGTTTACGATTTGTGGCATGGTATGTATTAGATAAGAACAAGTACAAGTAAGTTATGGAAAAGTGCTTAAGACTTTGTGTGGTTATCTAACTGCCATGAATGGATGACGTAATGAGCTTTAGGTTGCTATTTATTTTCATGAAAACTTACTAAGCTTTATACTTACCCCTCTTATTTCCCTTTCCTTTGTAGTATTGCCAAGATAACTCGAGGATCGTGGGACGTTGGAGTTCGGAAGCACACTATCGACATCTCTTGGTATAACAAAGTTAGATTTATTTTGAGTATGTCATGTATTAGACTTGGTCATTTTTTTTATGTCATACTTGTTAGCCAAAATGTTGGCTATTTATGTTATCAATTTCATTTTGTAAGTGGCCATTGGATTTGGGCCAATACTTGACAAGTATATATATATTCAATGATGCTGAAATTCATGAAGTGTATGCTTGTGTAGATGCCTTGATTCTGAGTTCTTAAAAGTGTCTTATAGTCATAATGTATGTTGAATTGAATTGGTATAAGTATGGTTGCTATGTAGGGTGTCATTTGGCTTGGTAGACAGCCTTATAAATGTCCACACGGGTGTGTGTCCAAACTGTGTGTGACCCACGATCAGCCCCATGGGTGTGTGGCTAGGCTGTGTGTCCCTTGCATGTTAGTTTTGCAAATCAGTATGCTCAGTAGTAAACACACAGGCAGAGACATGGCTGTGTGTCTCCGTATTGTGGAAGACACGGCCACAAACATGGGCGTGTGCCCAGGCCGTGTGAAGTCTGCACCTGAATTTGGAATTTAATTCGCCACACGGTCGAAGGGCATGGACGTGTGACTGGCCGTGTGATGCAAGTCAATGTCGACTACGGGCTAGACATAGGGCGTGTGACGGGCTGTGTGATACATGTCAGTGTCGACCACGGGTGTAGAACAGGCGTGTGAAATGCCATAGAAGCGTGTCCCACTCTTCACACGGGCATATGGCCCTGTTTCATGTCAAAAATTTTCTAAGCATTTGAAAGTTTCCAGTTTGGTCCCGAAGCATCCCGAGTACTTGTATAGGGTCTTGTAGGCCCATAATAGGGACATTACGAATGTAAATGAAAAAGTTTTAAGTTGGAACAAATTTTTATGGCCAATGTTGTATGTTTAAGTAAGATAAGTTTGAAGATACCTCGTATCTAGTTCTGACGTTGAACACGGGTAAGGGTGTTACATTTAGTGGTATCAGAGCTAAGGTTTAGTCAGTTCTCGAACTAACGTAGCATAAGTATGAGTCTAGCTATACATGCTATAGGTAAGAGTATTTGTGTAATGATAGTGTGACGACTCTTGACGATTTAAATTGTGTTTCTATATAGTAAATGGATCCTAATCGATCAAGTTGCAGCCGATGATACTGCAAGTAATGCAGCTCCCGCATAAGGGACCTATGGGTCAGAGAGAAGAGGCTCGAGAAGCCTTTCTCCATATGATGAGTAATTGGTACACTAAGTACATTCGAGCAAATCCTAATGCTCAACCCCCTACACCCCCACCTATTCCTCAGCCCGCTCCTGTATCTCCTCAAGTGGTTGAAGTAGTAGGAAGGGAAAGGCCTCCGGTCGATAAGATCTGGAAATAAGGAGCGGAGGAATTTTGAGCTAGTAAAGACGATGACTTGGAGAGGGAAGAATTCTGGCTTGAGAATACCACCTGAGTATTCGATGAGTTATCATACACACCTAAAGAGTGCATGAAGTGTGCGAAATCTCTCTTGAGAGATTCGACCTATCAGTGGTGGAACACCCTTATGTCGGTGGCACCAAGAGAGAGAGTAAATTGGGAATTCTTCCAAGATGAGTTCTGAAAGAAGTACATTAGTCAAAGGTTCATCGACCAGAAAAGAAAGGAGTTTTTGGAGCTGAAGCAAGGTCGAATGACGGTGATCGAATATAAGTGTGAGTTTGTAAGGCTCAGCAAATATGCTCGAGAGTGCATATCGACGGAAGCCATCATGTACAAAAGATTCGAGGATGGGTTAAATGAGGATGTCCGTCTATTTGTTAATGTCCTCGAACTAAAAGAGTTCGTGGTGATGGTAGATCGAGCCTGTAAGGCTGAGGAGCTAGTCAAAGAGAAAAAAGAAAGCTGAAATTGAGTCTCGCGACTTGAAGAAGAGACAGTTAGGCAAATCATTTCAATCCTCGACTAAGAAGTCAAGAGAGTTTGCTGTTCGATCAGCTACTTCAGCTGGGTTTTCAAATAGAAGTAAAGGTAGACAGTACCCGGGGTTAAAGGCTCAGAATACTTCGGTTGCCAGTGTTGGCAAAGCTTAACCGAGTAGACCGAAATACCCGCAGTGTGGCAGACGTCATCCCGGTGAGTGTCGAGCAAACGAGAAGGCTTATTTTAAGTGTGGATCTCTAGACCATTTTATCAGAGATTGCCCTGAGGCGGGTGAGAAAGAGAAGCCTTAGAATGCAAGATCGGGAAGTACTGGTAGGGGAATACTATAGAGAAACCCGGGAAATGAAATGAGTAGCAAGAATACATCTAGAGAGCAGACTGTAAGAACTGAGGGTAAAACACCGCAAGAACATATGCCATTCGTGCTCGTGAGGAGGCGTCCTCCCCTGACATAATTACGGGTACATTTTCTCTCTTTGACACTCGTGTTGTTGCTTTAATTGATCCAGGATCTACCCATTCGTATATTTGCATGAAATTAGTCTCTAGCATGAACATGCCTATAGAGTCTACTGAATTTATAATAAGAGTGTCAAATCCCCTAGGCAAATATGTGTTGGTCGATAGAGTATGTAAAGGTTGTCCATTGATGATTAAGGGTCATTGCTTTCCGGCTAATCTTATGTTATTGCTATTTGATGAATTTGATATCATCCTTGGGATGGATTGGTTAGCTACTCATGATGTGATAGTGAATTGTGGGAAGAAATTTATTGAGTTGAAATGTGAAAATGGGGATCTTATTCGTGTTAAATCAATGAGCAAGACAGATTGACGGTAGTAATATCTTCCATGTTAACTCAAAAGTATTTAAGAAAGCGGTACGAAGCTTACTTTGCCTTTGTGATGAATGCTAAAGAGGCTGAGTTGAAAATTGAGTCGATACCCATAATATGAAAGTATCCAGATGTTTTCCTGGAGGAATTGCCAGGGCTACCTCCGGTTAGAGAAATTGAATTTGGGATTGAGTTAGCTTCTGGTACTGCCCCCATTTCTATTGCTCCATACAGAATGGCTCCAATCGAGCTAAAAGAATTGAAAGCACAGTTGCAAGACTTGACAGATAAAGGCTTTGCAAGACCGAGTTATTCTTAGGAATCGAGTACATGGCATTACTAGACTTGACTATTAACTCGGTGTAAGATTTTAAAGCTGTCCAACTGCGTCATGCTGACCAAATCGACCATAACTCGAGTTAAAAACTCAAAATTTAGATTCATAAATTTTCCTTGAAACTAGACTCATATAAATTTTCACCATAATTTTTCCATAATTTTCATTTGGCCAATTAGTACAGTTTATTCATCAAATTTACCCTTATTACACATGCTTCTTAATGATTTTTTACAATTTTTGACAATTTTTCCAAAACAGAACAGTGACTCATGAATTCATTCAGAGCAGGTCTCACTAAAACTTAATTATCTCATAATATATAAATCTTTGCCTACTATGTTTCTTTTATGTAAAATAGACACAATAAGGTTTAATTTCATATCTCATTCACCTTCTAATTCAATATACCCTATTTTTGGTGATTTTCTAACTCACAACACTGCTGTTACTACAAGCTGTTTTGTTGCATTTTATGAAAGACTAGCTTCTAACCAAACCTACCTACATCCCTAATTCAAGGATTCATTTCGTATACAAACATTTCCTTAACAAAAACGATTAAACTTTGATTAAGAATGCATAAACATTGCCATCATAAACCAACATATATATCAAGACACAACAACAGTTTAACTAAAAATTTAGCCATATTCGCATGGCTATAATACATATAATGTTAAGGTTTCATTCACACACAATCACTTTCAAACCCCTCCTATACATGCCTTTATCTAATTTAACACAACAAAAGAGTACTAAAAGAAGCTGATAGTGTGGCGACTTGCTTGACGATCCTACTCGAGCCCGTAACGTAAACAAAATCTGTAAAACCGAGGAGAACATTTCACACAAATAAGCTTACTAGCTTAGTAAGTCCTAAGCTCACAAAAATATAACATTTCACATAAACATTTAAGTATAATTATTTATACAAGGTCAAATGCTAGTAGCTCATTAACATAAGTATTTATACTCCATTTCTTTCAACCTACATTTCCTTTATTCATAGCATATCCACTTGAGGCTGAATTTCCATAACATTAAGTTCAAATTCGAATTCAATGATAAAATAGTCATACATATCAATTTTTGTCTCAAACATATATAACACAATTTCTATAATGATAACTTGACTCAAATATTTTAATCATAACTTACCTTATGTGCTTACCTATATAGATAGCTAAATACTTCAACTATGATTAGCCTTAATTAATATTCAGCTTTCTCTTTTATAAAACACATCATCGGCATCAAGCTCTTTGGCGATAAAGCTTAGATGAGTAACACCAAGCACAAGGCACTGCTAGGCTCGGAGCGAAATAAATCAAACCTGGGCTGGGCTGAGGCACGCAAGCCGAATTAAATCACCGGCACTAAGCACGCTGGCACGAAGCCGAATTAAATCAGCACTAAGCACCGCTAGGCACGAAGCCGAATTAAATCACCGCACTAAGCACCGCTAGGCACGGCTCGAATTAAATCACAGGCACTAAGCACGCTAGGCATGAAGCCGAATTAAATCAATGTAATCAAACATTCTCCACACACTCTTCACAACTAATATATACATATGTTTAACTCAATTGAGCTCATTCACATTAAACCAATAAAATTTACTATATCATTATGCAATCCAACAATTTATTTCACATAACCAACTTCAATCATCAACCAACTATACCACCATACATTCAGCCATAATGTAAATAGGTACAAAAATTCAGCAATTCATACCATTGTATATAATCATAATTAAGTCGTTAACATTCTTTAGCTAAAGGACTTACCTCGGTTGTCGATAGGCCGTGTAAATCGGCTATTCGAGAACCTTTTTTTTCCTCGATCTTGTTCTTTCTCTTTTGTTCCCGATCTAAGAAATGTCAAGTAAATTTTATTCATATACATCCTATTCATTTGCTCAACTCAAAACAAAACGCATATAGCTTAGTTTAAGAAAAACTAAGAACCAATTTCCTACTTCATTCATTTAATTTAAAACAATAATCATACAAAATTTAAGCATTCAACTTATTCAATTTAACTAATAGCACACATAATATAAATTGCAACCAATTGGGATTTCTCCTCAATGGCGAATGGTTATTAGGCTCCTACGAGTCTCCATAATCCTCCTTTTATCATTTTAATCCTTCTTCCATTTAATTTAGGCAATTGACTCCTCATACCATTTCACCCAACAATCCTATCTAAGTATAATCATCCATCCTTGGCCAATTTCACAATATATATATATATATATATATATATATATAATATCCGAGTATCAAATTAATTGGAAAATTTCATGAACGGTCATCTTCACCTTAGGCCGAATATAAGAACATCATCATGCATAAAAGAAATCTTTCTACAATCTTAACTACTTCTTCCCATTTCATCTAAACTTATTAACACAACGAGTCATAAATTTTCTTCCATGGTGAACCTCATCAAGCTTAATATCAACAAATTTCGCTTGTTTTCAATGATGATTAAAGAATTTAACCCAATTCAAGGATAGATTATTAAGCTAAAGTTCACTCTTACCTTGCCTAGTACATGCAATGGCCGAATGGAGAGGATGAAGTTTTCTTCTTCATTTTGAAGATAAGAATCGGGAAGAAGATGATTGAGGAAGAGAATTTAATTTCCTTTTTCTTTTGTTTATTAAACTAGCACATATATTAGCATGCTTGTAATATAATAATGCTTTAAATATAATATATTAAGACAATAGATTATTTTATTTTATTTTTTCATGATTACCGTCCACCATATTAAATATGGGGAATTTGACATGCAAATCCTATGTTTAATAAACTAGTCACTTAGCTCTTTTATTTCATGCTCGCTACATTGGTCCTCTTAGCAATTTAATCCTTTTAGCCAATTAAACACTCAAACGATTAAATTCTTCTCTGAAACTTTCACATACATCAATTCACCTATAATAGACACATGATATAATATATAAAAAATTTATCGGGCTCAGATTCGTGGTTCAAACCACTATTCCGATTAGGGTCGATTCGATCATCACAACTCTCCCCCTTAAGGATTTTCGTCCCGAAAATCTTACCGTTAAACAACGCTCGGATATTGTTGCCTCATTGAATCTTGAGTTCTCCCGTTGCCTCTTCAACTCGTGTCGATTCCATAACACTTTCACTAAGGAGATCTTTTGTTTCTTAACTCTTTCATTTCCGACGCCAAATCTTGGTCACGAACACAATTCTGCAAGCTCAAAATCATGCGTCGGGTAATTTCTTTCATGCGGCTTCAATTGTCTTGAAGCGTAGGCTACAACTTTGCCTTCCCGCATCAAAACGCAGCCCAAACCATTCAAAGAAGCATCAGAATAACAACAAATTCTTTACCGATTCAGGCTAAACTAACACTGGAGCTTCTGTCAAAAGGGCTTTCAACTGATCAAAACTTTTCTGACATTTTTCTGACCACTCGAAACGGACATCTTTACGCAATAACTTTGTCAACGGGTAGCTATCATAGAAAAATCTTTCATAAATCGTCGATAGTAACCCGCAAGTCCTAGAAAACTTTGAATCTCGTAAACATTTTTCGGTGGTTTCCAATCAAGTATAGCCGAGATTTTGTTTGGATCAACTCGAATGCCCGATCTTTGAAACAACATGCCCCAAAAAGTGACCTCTTTCATCCGAACTCACACTTACTAAACTTCGCATACAACTGCTGATTACGCAAAGTTTGTAACACTAACTTCAGATGCTCAGCATGTTCAATTTCATCTTTGGAATAGATCAATATGTCATCAATAAACACCACTACAAATCGATCCAAAAACTGTCTAAAAACCCAATTCATTAAATCCATAAAAATAGCAGGTGCGTTAGTAAGCCCAAAAGGCATAACTAAAAATTCAAAATGTCCGTACCTCGTCCGAAATGCAGTCTTTGGCACATCTCGTATCTCGACTCAATGGCGATAATAACCCGATCTCAAATATATTTTCAAAATACGGAAGCCCTTTCAACTGATCAAACAAATCATCAATCCATGATATCTGGTACTTATTCTTTATAGTTACCTATTGATTGCCGATAATCAATACACATTCGCATCGTTCCATCTTTCTTTCTCACAAAAGAATGGCGCACCCAAGGAGAAAAACTTGGTCGGCATGCCCCTATCTGTTAACTCTTGCAATCGTGCTTTCAACTCTTTCGATTCGATAAGTGCCATCCGATATGGAGCTATTGAGATGAGTCGTTCTGAATTAATTCAATACCAAACTCAATCTCTCGTCTTTGAGGGTAAACCGGTAGTTCTTGAAACACATCCGAGTATTCACATACAATCGATGATTCAATCATTTCTCGAGACAATTTATTATCCGATTACATAAGCCAAATAGGCTTCACACCTTTTCTCACATACTTAGGGCTAACATCGAGGATATAATCGTAGGAAACCCACCTAAATCACTGGATTCAATTCTAATGATCTCACCGATTCGGTGTCTCAAATCAATAAGCTTTCTTTTGCAATTCACCTTTGCATCATCGCGATTAACGGTCCATTTCGAATTATATCAAACTCATGAAGGGCAAGACATTAAATCGATTGGGAAACAAAAGTCCGAATCATCAATGGGCAACTTTTACACACTTTATTTACAAACACACATCTACCCAAAGGGTTGGATACACGAATCACAAATTCATGACTCAATGGCGAGTCTTCTTGAATAGTAGAGTTTCACATACATATGAATGGGTCGAACCGGGATCAATCAATGCTATCACGGTAGTATCATAAAGGGTGAAAGTACCGTAATGACATCCAGGAGAAGCAGCATCCTCTAGCTCGAGTAACATAAGCTCTAGCGGAGCTCTAGCCTCGAATCGAGCTATTGTGTTCTTCGTCCCTCTCGACTACCACCTACATTCTTGGAACGCATGGGTGGTGCGCCCGCGTCAGCCGATGCCTTTGCTGGTCTAGAGTTTTGTGCCGTATTACGCTTAGCTAACATCGGGCACTCTCGAATAAAATGGTGCGAGGATCCACATTTAAAACAGGACCGATCACGAACTCTACAACTCCACGAATGCCATTTTCCACAATGCTCGCATTCAACTCGATTCTCGGAACATTATCAACACTAGCCATCGAGGTAGCTCGGGAGATCCTTTGGAGGTCGATCGCGTCTAGGTGAATCCGAGGTAGCTTTATGTCGGCTGAAGTTATCTCTAAACTTTTTAGAGGTGGAGTGGAAATTCTTACCCGACGATCTCTTTCGAGTGTCTCTAGCTTCACATCTCGGCCCTTCTCTTCTCTTTCCCGAGCTCTTCAGCTTTGCAAGCTCGCTCAACTAATGTCACAAACTCTTGAATTTCAAGGATGCCAACAAGCAACTTTATATCTTCATTCAGACCGTCTTCAAACCTTTTGCACATAATAGCCTCAGTAGAAACACACTCTCTAGCATATCTGCTGAGCACGACAAATTTCCGTTCATATTACATCACGGTCATTCGCCCGCTTGATTCAAGAAATTCTTTTCGTTTCGGTCGATGAACCTCGGTGATATATTTCTTCTGAAATTCATTCGGAAGAAATCCACATCACTTTTTCTTTCGGGACCACGATACTAGTGTATTCCACCGGTGATACTGCGATGTCCAAAGTAACGATATGGCACACTTCAAGCATTCCTCACGAGTACAAGATAGCTCATCAAGTACCGAATAGTATTATCAAGCCACATTTCATTTCGTTCGTCATCATCATCATTGGCCTGAATTCTTGACCCAAACTTTCGATTTTATCAATCGGAGGTCTACTAGATCTCATCGGATCTATCATCGGTATTTGAAGGAACCGGAGTTGGATTATTCAGGGTGGAGGTTGTGGTACAGTAGGATTATTTTGAATAAATGGGTAAACCATTCATTCATCATTTGGTAGAAGGCTTGTTTAGCTTCTCCCTCATGGTTACCCGTAAAGGTTGATTTTGAGAGTCTAATGGCACCGATCCATGTGCACGGTCAGCGCTACACTTTCTACATCATCCGCTACGGCTCTATCGGATCGGAATCCATTTGCTATATAAAACAAAGTTCAGTGTCAAGAATCACCACACTATCAATATATGATAAAGGCATGTATAGCTAGACTCACACGCTACAGTAGTCCTAGAATCGACTAAACCGTAAGCTCGATACCAATAAAATGTAACACCCTTACCCAAACCCTTTGGAATCGAGTACATGGCATTACTAGACTTGACTATTAACTCGGGTGTAAGATTTTAAAGCTGTCCAACTGCGTCATGCTGACCAAATCGACCATAACTCGAGTTACAAAACTCAAAATTTAGATCCGTAAATTTTCCTTGAAACTAGACTCATATAAATTTTCACCATAATTTTTCCAGAATTTTCATGTGGCCAATTAGTACAGTTTATTCATCAAAGTTACCCTTATTACACTGCTTGACAATTCTGACATGTCTCTACAAAAATACAGTTATCTCATTGCACAAATTTCCTATAATTTTCTTGTTTATACCAATGAAAAGTAGACTCATTAAGGGTTCTACACATATAAACCATGCTTCTTAATGATTTTTTACAATTTTGACAATTTTTCCAAAACAGAACAGTGACTCATGAATTCATTCAGAGCAGGTCTCACTAAAACTTAATTATCTCATAATATATAAATCTTTGCCTACTATGTTTCTTTTATGTAAAATAGACACAATAAGGTTTAATTTCATATCTTATTCACCTTCTAATTCAATATACCCTATTTTTGGTGATTTTTCTAACTCACAACACTGCTGTTACTACAAGCTGTTTTGTTGCATTTATGAAAGACTAGCTTCTAACCGAACCTACCTACATCCCTAATTCAAGGATTCATTTCAGATACAAACATTTCCTTAACAAAAACGATTAAACTTTGATTAAGAATGCATAAACATTGCCATCATAAACCAACATATATATCAAGATACAACAGCGTACTTAACAAAAAATTTAGCCATATTCGCATGGCTATAATACATATAATGTTAAGGTTTCATTCACACACAATCACTTTCAAACCCCTCCTATACATGCCTTTATCTAATTTAACACAACAAAAGAGTACTAAAAGAAGTTGATAGTGTGGCTAACTTGCTTGACGCATCCTACTCGAGCCTCGTAACGTAAACAAAATCTATAAACCGAGGAGAACATTTCACACAAATAAGCTTACTAGCTTAGTAAGTCCTAAGCTCACAAAAATATAACATTTCACATAAACATTTAAGTATAATTTTTTATACAAGGTCAAATGCTAGTAGCTCATTAACATAAGTATTTATACTCCATTTCTTTCAACCTACATTTCCTTTATTCATAGCATATCCACTTGAGGCTGAATTTCCATAACATTAAGTTCAAATTAATTCAATGATAAAATAGTCATACATATCAATTTTGTCTCAAACATATATAACACAATTTCTATAATGATAACTTGACTCAAATATTTTAATCATAACTTACCTTATGTGCTTACCTATATAGATAGCTAAATACTTCAACTATGATTAGCCTTAATTAATATTCAGCTTTCTTTTATAAAACACATCATCGCATCAAGCACATTGGCGATAAAGCTCGATGAGTAACACCCAAGACAAGGCCCGCTAGGCTCGAGTCTGAAATAAATCACTGCAAGATGGGCTCATGTAGGCACGGCCGAATTAAATCATCGGCACTAAGCCTGCTAGGCACGAAGCCGAATTAAATCACCGCACTAAGCCCGCTAGGCACGGTCGCCAATTAAATCACAGGCACTAAGCCTGCTAGGCACGAAGCCCGAATTAAATCAATGTAATCAAACATTCTCCACACACTCTTCACAACTAATATATACATATGTTTAACTCAATTGAGCTCATTCACATTAAACCAATAAAATTTACTATATCATTATGCAATCCAACAATTTATTTCACATAACCAACTTCAATCATCAACCAACTATACCACCATACATTCGGCCATAATGTAAATAGGTACAAAAATTCAGCAATTCATACCATTGTATATAATCATAATTAAGTCGTTAACATTCTTTAGCTAAAGGACTACTACCTCGGTTGTCGATAGGCCGTAAATCGGCTATTCGAGAACCTTTGTTTTTCCTCGATCTTGTTCTTTCTCTTTTGCTCCCGATCTAAGAGGGTGCTCCCATTTTATTTCTAAAAAAGAGAGATAGTTCCATGAGGTTGTGTATAGAATATAGGCTGTAACACCCCTAACCCGAGACCGTCGCCAGAATAGGGTTAAGAGGCATTACCAAATATTCAGAATTTTTCACTACCATTTCACGACACAAAGTCAAATGTCAATCAAACATATTCAATCACTAGTATATAGTCCCTTATTGAGGTCTTCGAAACCTTAAACACGTGTTAAAAAGAGGCCGAGACTAAACTGGGACACATAAAGCAATTCTCAGGAATTTAAAACTTTTCAAAGTTTTAGGGGTTACACGCCCGTGTGGCCAGGCCGTGTGCCTCCCACGGCTACTAGACACACTCGTGTGTCTTCCCCGTGGTCGAATCTGACTTAACTCCATGACCATCAAACACGCCCGTGTACCCTGGCTGTGGTCGATCCTGACTTGGCTCTATAGCTACCAGGCACATCCTTGTGCCAAGGCCGTGTACACTTAATTAGCTACTGACTTATGCCCACGGCTAGTTGACTCGCCCGTGTCAAGGCCGTGTTTTAATAGGCTAGATCCTATCATTCACCCATGGCCATTAGGCACGCCTGTGTGCCATAATCGTGTTGGCAAAATAGGCCATATGCAAGGCCAATTTGCCACCCACACAAGGGTCAAACCTACAAGCACATTTAAGCATAACTCCATACACAATTTGGCAACCAATTTCATATCAAGTAATTGACATATCATCTCATACAATCTCATTTCTAATCAAGTCAACTTATAAACTAAAATTCACCACTTGAACACATTCAATACCAAACATAATTCCTCCTCAAATTCACTAGACCATACTAGCATCAATCTATCACCAAGATTACCATTTATGAGACATATCCATTGCCATCAAAACATGCCAAAACTCACTTCACATACCAAATCCACGCAAGCATATTTCAAACATTTATCCAGCCACCTCATATGGCTATTTACACATCTCATACATAATTTACATATCTAGCCTATACATGCCATATTTCAACTATGTACATCTTTCCAAAAGTACCAAAATAGATTGCTGATAGTGTGATTGAGATGCTGACGATCCTCGGATCCGAGCTAGCTTTACTAACACTATAAAGCAGAGAAACAAATCACACAGTAGCTTTCCAAAGCTTAGTAAGTTCGAAATACAATACAATGATCTCATCAAATCAAACCAATGTATATATTAAACCATCACATAGATCAAGTCTCTCATATTCATACAATATCATCCATAGCTAAAATACTCATTCATCCATTCATAGCTTTATCTATAAACTCATCAACCACAAAGGTTCAATACATACCTTAGCTAACACATAGTTATTCAACTTCCAAGCTACTCAATGCTCGATATTACATTTTGATCATCCTCTGATATTCGTTTAATTTAGTCGCACACTTTGTGCCATATACATAACCGAAGCATATTCATTATCGCACACTTATTGCCTATTCTTTTAATCGACTTATCTCGGTATCGCACACACAGTGCCAAATCAATAAGCCGAAGCTTTCATAACATCGCACACATAGTGCTATTCATCTCTATTTCAATTTCAATTTCGCACACTTAGTGCCATCTAATTCAATTTTGCACATAGCATCTCAAATCTCATAATCATATACATATTCATTCCATAATACTAAAACATATCTTAATAACATGTAGTATATTCAAACTTACCTCGGATGTCGAACTATCGAAACGGTCGATTAATTGAGCACTTTATCTTTACCTCGATCTCGATCTGAACCTCTCCTTTCTTGGTCTCAATCAAGATGAACAATGGCCGAATATCACAAAGCTTTTCCTCCTTCTTTTCTTTTGTGTTTTCGGTGGACAAAGATGACCATATTCATCTTATTTTCATCTTTTGTTTGTTTAATAAACATACTATTATTCTAATTACTATATTATCCTTTCATTAAACAAATAAGACAAATAAGCCATAAGGTTATTTTGTCATTTAACCATCCACTAACTTAATATTGTGCTAATTGCATCATAAGGCCTCCACATTATAAAGACAACCACAGTTAGGTACTTATAAATCAGCACATAGCTTTTACTCTTTACACAATTAAGCCCTTTCTCTTAATTCGGCACACAATCGATAAAATTATCACACAGAATTTTCACACAGACTATGTCACATAAAATCAACACCAAAGATAACATTAAAATATTATTCGACCTCAAATTTGTGGTCTTGAAACCACTGTTCTGACTAGGGTCTAAACTACGCTGTTACAACTCTTTCCTTCTTAGGGATATTCGTCCCCAAAAATCTTACTATTGAATAGGTGTGGATATTGCTCTCTCATAATGTTCTCAGGCTCCCACGTAGCCTCTTCCACTCCTTGTTTGTGCCATAATACTTTCACTAAAGAGATTTTCTTATTTCTCAACTCTTTGGTCTCTCGTGCCAAAATTTAGATCGGTTCTTCATTATACTACAAATCTGGCTGAATCTCAACCTCAGTAGGACCAATCACATGAGACAGATCAGATCGGTACCATCGAAGCATCAACACATGAAACACATTATGAATCTTTTCTAACTTAGGTAGCAACATCAATCTATAAGCAACCGGCACAACTCTTTCAATAATCTCATACGATCTGATAAACCTCGGACTCAGCTTGCCTTTCCGGCCAAATCAAAGTATTTTCTTCCACGGAGGCACTTTCAAAAACACTTTGTCACCAATATCAAATTCGATATCTTTCTATTTCAAATCTGCATACGATTTCTGACGATCGGAGGCTGCTTTCAAACTGTCACGAATTACTTTCACTTTCTGCTCAGTCTCCTTTATAAGATCAACCCCGTGAATCTTATTCTCACTCAACTCAGTCCAATACATGGAGTTTGGCATTTTCGACCGTAAAGAGCCTCATATGGCTCCATTTTGATACTAGATTGAAAACTGTTGTTGTACGCAAACTCAATCAACGGCAAATGTTTTTCCCATGTACTCTCAAACTCAATTATACAGCATCTTAAAATATCTTCTAGAACCTGAATGATCCGCTCAGACTAACCATCCATTTACGGATGAAACGCAATACTGAAATGAAATTTTGTGCCTAAAGCCTCTTGTAATTTCTTTCAAAATCGTGAGGTAAATCTCAGATCTCTATCCGATACAATAGATAGTGGCACCCCGTGCAATCTCACAATCTCAGCAATATACAATTCAGCCAATCTATCGAGTGAATAATCTGTTCTCACTAGAATAAAATAAGCTGATTTTGTCAATCTATCAACTATCACCTAGATCACATCTTTCTTTCCCGGAGATAAAGGCAATCCCGTCACAAAGCCCATCGTGATTCTTTCCTATTTCCACTCAGGAATCATAATCGTCTGTAACAAACCAGACATAACTTGATGTTTAGCTTTAACTTGCTGACAAACTAGACACTTCGACACAAAGTTAGATATATATTGTTTCATACCATGCCACCAATAAAACTGTTTCAAATCACTATACATTTTCGTACTCCCAGGATGGACAATTAATCGACTATTATGAGCTTCTTTCAAAATCGTTTGAATCAACTCTGAATTTCTCGGAGCACAAACTCGATATCTAAATCTCAAACAATCATCACTATCCACTCGAAATTCTGAATCAATATTCAATTCACACTGAGTTCGTTTAGCCATCATTTCAACATCATTTTTTGGGCATCACAAATCTGATGTACAAACATCGGCTTAGCTTTCAACTCAGCTATAACTGCACTATCATCACACAGATCTATCTGAATACTAATAGCTCATAAGGCACTTATTGATTTTCGACTGAAGGCATCAGCTACAACATTAGCTTTACCCGAGTGGTAATCTATCACAAGTTCGTAGTATTTTAACAATTTTAACCATCTCCTCTATCTCAAATTCAATTCTTTCTGAGTCATTAAATACTTCAAACACTTATGATCAGTATAAATATGACATTTCTCACCAAATAAGTAGTGACGCCAAATCTTCAATGCAAACACAATTGTAGCTAACTCAAGGTCGTGCGTCGGATAATTCTTTTCGTGCGATTTTAACTGTCTCGAAGCATAAGCAATGACTTTACTTTCTTGCATTAGCGCACAGCCCAAGCCATTTAACGATGCATCACTATAAACTATAAATTCTTTGCCTGACTCAGGTTGAACTAACACTGGTGCCTCTGTCAACAATACTTTCAACTGTTCAAAACTCCGTTGACACTTTTCTGACCACTCAAATTTAACATCTTTCTATAGCAACTTTGTCAACGGAGTTGCAATCATCGAGAAGCCTTTCACAAACTGTCTATAATATCCCGCTAGTCCCAAAAAACTACAGACTTCAGACAAATTTCTCGAGGGCTTCCATTCTAAAATAGTAGAGATTTTACTTGGATCAACTCGTATCCCTACAGCTGACACAATATGGCCGAGAAAACCAACCTCACTTAACCAAAATTCGCATTTGCTAAACTTTGCATACAATTGTTTCTCACGCAGAGTTTGTAGTACAATTCTCAAATGCTCAGCATGCTGCATCTCGTCACATGAGTAGATCAAAATATCATCAATGAATACTACAACGAAATGATCCAAATATGGTCTAAATATTCGATTCATCAGATCCATAAACACTACAGGAGCATTTGTTAGTCCAAAAGGCATCACTAAGAATTCATAATGTCCGTACCTCATTCTGAAAGTAGTTTTTGGTACAACGAATTCTTTAACTCTCAACTGATAGTAGCCCGATATCAAATCTATATTGGAAACACTATAGCTCCACTCATCTGATCAAACAAATCATCAATACGAGGCAACAGATATTTGTTCTTTATTGTCACCTTATTCAACTGTTGATAATCAATACACATTCTCATAATACCATCTTTCTTTTTCACAAATTACATAAGAGCTCCCTAGGGTAAGAAACTCGATCGTGTAAATCCTCTGTCATTCAACTCTTGCAACTAAGATTTCAACTCTTCCAATTCGGTTGGTGCCATTCTATATGGAGCTATTGAGATTGGAGTAGTCCCCGAAACTAATTTAATTCCAAATTCTACTTCCCGAATTGGAGGTAATCCTGGTAGTTCTTCAAGAGACACATCTGGAAACTCACTAACCACAAACACAGATTCAACTTTCTTTTCTGACACTTTTATATTGATCACATATGCTAACTAAGATTCACAACCCTTTCTCACATAATTCAGAGCTTTCATCGCGGATACAATAGTTGGTAATCCTTTCATAGCACTAGATTCAATTCGAACTATCTCACCATTCTGACTTCTCAATACAATACTCTTCTTTTACAATTCACAATGGCATTATGCAAAGAGAGCCAATCCATACTTAGAATTATATCGAATTCATTAAACGGTAGCAACATCAAATTAGCCAGCGAACATATATCATGGAACATCAATGGGCAATTCTTGCACACCTTATCCACCAAGACACACTTGCCTAAGGGGTTCGGTACTCTAATCATAAACTTAGTAGACTCAACAGGTAAATCTTACTTGATACTAGATTTACACGCACATATGAATGTGTAGATCCTGGATCTATCAATGTAATCACATTAGTATCAAATAAAGTGAAAGTACTGGTGATGACGTCTAGGGATGATGCTTCCTCTCGTGCACGTATAGGATAGGCTCGAGCAGGTGCTCTCGCCTCTTACCTCACAACTGTGTCAGTAGTCCCTCTTTGACTTCCACTTACATTCCTATATTTTTGGGTGGTCTACCTCTAGTCGATACATTACTTGATCTCACATTCTGAACAATTTCCTCTTTGACCATCTTTGGGCAATCTCGAATAAAATGATCTCGAGATCTACATTAATAACAAACTCTATTGTTTTACTTGCCCCATAATTCTCCCACATGTCGTCTTCCACACTATCTGCACTCAGGTTTGTTACTTTTAGCACTATCAACACTTGATTCAATTGGAGCTTGATTTCTCGAACCAATACTTTGTCTTGTACGATCTCTACTCAGATGTCCAAATGAAGTATTTGATCTGTTACTTGTATCTCTAAGTCTCTTCGTAGAAGGTTGAGAAAACTTACTCATCGATCTTTTTCTTTCATCACGAGCTTCAGAATTAGCATTCTTCGTTTCTTTACTAAGCTCCTCGGCTTTGCATGCTCTTTCAACTAACATGTATCCCAACCAACAATTTAATGTCTTCATTCAATCTCTCTATGAAGCGTTTGCACATAGTACTTTTAGTCGAAACACATTCTCTTGTGTATTGACTTAATCATACAAATTCTCGCTCGTACTCAGTAACGGACAAACGACCCTGTTTTAGCTCTAGAAACTCTTTACGTTTCTAATAAATGAAGCGTTGACTGATATACTTCTTTCTAAATTTGACTTGAAAGAAATCCCAAGTGATTCTCTCTCTGGGGACCATGGATATCAATGTCTTCCACCAATTATAAGTCGTATCCCTCAACAATGAAAAACACATTTTATACATTCATCCAGAGTCAACGGTATCTCATCAAATACTCGAAGGGTATTCTCAAGCCAAAACTCAGCTCGTTTAGCATTGTTATCAGATGTGGCCCTAAACTTTTCATCCCCGTACTTTCGAATCTTGTCCACAAGAGGTTTATTCAATCTGATCGGATCTGTAACTTGTGGCACAACAGGTACTTGTGGGGGTAGAGGTTGTGGAGTAGCCGGATTCGTTCAAACGAACTCGAAAACCACTCGCTCATCATTCGGAAGAAGGCTTGCTTAGCCTCTCTTCTCTCACCACTATCATTTGGTCTAGATGTGGTCGGCACTATCCCTTGAGTAGGAGCAGGCGTGTTACTCTCTACGTAGTCAGTAACTGCTCGACGGAACCATTACTATAAGAAAAAATGTTTATATCTATTAGAATTCATCACACTATCACAATTTCATAAATGGCATGTATAGCTAGACTCACACATGCTACGTTAGTTCGAGAATCGGCTAAATCGTAGCTCTGATACCAATAACATGTAACACCCCTAACCTGAGACCGTCGCCGGAATAGGGCTAAGAGGCATTACCAAACATTCAAAACATTTCACTACCGTTTCACGACACAAAGTCAAACATTAATCAAACATATTCAATCATGAGTATATAGTCCCATATTGAGGTCTTCGAGAACTTAAACATGTGTTAAAATAAGGTTGGGACTAAATTGGGACACATACAAAAATTTTCAAAAATTTAAAACTTTTCAAAGTTTTAGGGGTTACACGCCCGTGTGGGCAGGCCATGTGCCTCCTACGGCTACTAGACACACCCGTGTGTCTTTCCCGTGGTCAAATCTGACTTAACTACACGGCTACAAACACGCCCGTGTACCTTGGCTATGGTCGATCTTGACTTGGCTCCACAGCTACCAGACACGTCCCTGTGCCAAGGTAGTGTACACTTAATTAGCTACTAACTTATGCCCACGGCTAGTTGACACGCCCGTATCAAGGCCGTGTCCTATTAGGCTAGATCCTGTCATTCACCCACGGCCATTAGGCACGCCCATGTGCCATAACCGTGTTGGCAAAACAGGCCATATGCATGGCCAATTTGCCACCCACACATGGGTCAAACCTACAAGCATATTTAAGCATAACTCCATACATAATTTGGCAACCAATTTTATATCAAGTAATTTACATATCATCCCATACAATCTCATTTCTAATCATGTCAACTTATAAACTAAAATTCACCACTTGAACACATTCAATACCAAACATAATTCCTCCTCAAATTCACTAGATCATACTAGCATCAATCTATCACCAAGATTACCATTTATGAGACATATCCATTGCCATCAAAACATACCAAAACTCACGCCACATACCAAATCCACACAAGCATATTTCAAACATTTATCTAGCCACCTCATATGGCTATTTACATATCTCATACATAATTTACATATCTAGCCTATACATGCCATATTTCAACTATGTACATCTTTCCAAAAGTACCAAAATAGATTACTGATAGTGTGATTGAGATGCTGATGATCCCCATATCCAAGCTAGCTTTACTGACATTGCAAAGCAGAGAAACAAATCATACGGTAGCTTTTCAAAGCTTAGTAAGTTTGAAATACATTACAATTATCTCATCAAATCAAACCAATGTATATATTAAACCATCACATAGATCATTTCTCTCATATTCATACAATATCATCCATAGCTAAAATACTCATTCATCCATTCATAGCTTTATCTACAAACTCATCAACCACAAAGGTTCAATACATACCTGAGCTAACACATAGTTATTCAAGTTCCAAGCTACTCAATGCTCGATATTACATTTCGATCATCTTCTGATATTTATTTAATTTAGTCGCACACTTAGTGCCATATACATAACCAAAGCATATTCATTATCGCACACTTTGTGCCTATTCTTTTAACTGAATTATCTTGGTATCGCACACAAAGTGCCAAATCAATAAGCCGAAGCTTTCATAACATTGCACACATAGTGCTATTCATCTCTGTTTCGATTTTAATTTTGCACACTTACTGCCATCTAATTTAATTTTGCACATAGCATCTCAAATCTCATAATCATATACATATTCATTCCATAATACTAGAACATATCTTAATAACCTGTAGTATATCTGAACTTACCTTAAATGTCAAACTATCAAAACAGTCGATTAATCGAGCACTTTATCTTTGCCTCGATATCGATCTGAACCTCTCCTTTCTTGGTCTCAATCAAGATAAACAATGGCCGAATATCACAAAGCTTTTCCTCCTTCTTTTATTTTGTGTTTTCAGTGGACAAAGATGAACATATTCATCTTATTTTCATCTTTTGTTTGTTTAATAAACATACTATTAATCTAATTACTATATTATCCTTTCATTAAACAATTAATACAAATTAACCATTCCACTAACTTAATATTGGGCTAATTGCATCATAAGGCCTCCACATTATAAAGACAACCACACTTAGGTACTTATAAATCAGCACATAGCTTTTACTCTTTACACGATTAAGCCATTTCTCTTAATTTGGCACACAGTCGATAAAATTACCACACAGAATTTTCACACAAACTATGTCACATAAAATCAACACCAAAGTTAACATTAAAATATTATTTTAACCTCAGATTTATGGTCTCAAAACCACTATTCTGACTAGGTTCTAAACCGGATGTTACATAGGCAGCTCAATAAGGTAACCGTGAAGAACAAGTACCCGTTGCTAAGAATCAATGATTTTTTGACCAATTGAAGGGAGCCACAGTATTTTCCAAGATAGACTTGAGATTTGGATATTATCAGTTGAGAGTCAAGGACTCAGATGTGCCAAAAACTGCATTTCAGACAAGGTGTGGTTACTACGAATTTTTTATCATGCCTTTCGGTTTAACCAATGCCCCTACAATCTTCATGGATTTGATGAATCGCATTTTCAGCCATATTTGGATAAATTTGTTGTGGTATTCATTGATGATATACTGATCTACTCTCAGGATGAGAACGAGCATGTCGGGCATTTGAGAACGGTTCTGCAAATTTTGAGAGATGAACAGTTATATGCCAAGTTTAGTAAAAGTGGATTTTGGCTTAAGGAAGTTAGATTTTTGGGGCACATTGTCTTGGGAGATGGGATTAGAGTTGACCCGAGTAAGATATCAGTGATTGTGGATTGGAAGTCACCAGAGAATGAAACCGAGGTTAGGAGTTTTCTGGGCCTAGCTGGCTACTATAAACATTTTGTCAAGGGATTTTCCATGATAGCTACTCCGATGATGATGTTGCTACAAAAATATGTAAAGTTTGTATGGACAGAAAAGTGCTTACAGAGTTTTGAGAGATTAAAGGCATTGTTGATAGAGGCTCTAGTACTAGTACAGCTTGAGCCGGGAAAGGAATTTGTGGTTTATAGCGATGCGTCCCTGAAAGGGTTGGGTTGTGTACTCATGCAAGAGGGCAAGGCGATAGCATATGCCTCTAGACAACTAAAATTGCACGAGACAAATTATTCGAAACATGATTTGGAATTAGTCGCAATCGTATTTGCGCTAAAGATTTGGAGACACCATTTGTATGGTGAGAGATGTCAAGTGTTCACGGATCATAAGAGCTTAAAGTACTTGATGACTCAAAAGGAGTTAAATTTGAGGCAACAAAAATGGTTAGAGTTGATAAAGGACTATGAGCTAGTAATTGACTATCATCCAAGAAAGACGAATGTGGTTGCCGATGCTTTGAGTAGAAAATCTTTGTATGCGCTAAGAGCCATGAATGCACGGATGACTTTGTCAGAAGAAGGTTCTATTTTAGCAGAGTTGAGAGCTAGACCATTGTTTCATCAATAGGTTTGCGAAGCTTAGAAAGGTGACAGCGACTTACAAGCCAAAAGAGTTCAATGTGAGTTAAATGTCAAGTCAGACTTTCGGGTAAATCTTGATGAATGCATGATGTTTCAGAATAGAGTCTGTGTATACCTATAAATGATGAGCTTATCTGAAAGATTTTGCATGAAGCACATAGTAGATGTTTATCTGTACATTCAGGCAGCACGAAGATGTATAAAGACTTGAGGAAATGGTATTGGTGGTCAAGTATGAAGAAAGACATTTCTGAGTTTGTATCGAGATGCCTAATTTGTCAACAAGTGAAGGCTGAACACCAAGTACCTTCGGGTCTACTTCAGCCTATTATGGTTCTCGAGTGGAAATGAGACCTGTATTACTATGAACTTCGTGATGGGTTTACCATTGTCATCGAGGAAGAAAGATGTTGTATTGGTCGTAATGGATAGACTCACAAAGTCAGCCCATTTCATACCAGTACAGGTTGACTACTCGCTTGATAAGTTGGCCAAATTGTACAATTCAGAGATTGTGAGACTTCATGGAGTACTATTGTTAATTATTTCGGATAGAGATCCGAGATTTACGTTACGATTTTGGAAAAAGTTGCAAGAGGCTTTAGGCCCAAAATTGAATTTTAACACAGCTTTCCATCCGCAAACCGACTGGAAATGGAGAGAGTAATACAAATACTTGAGGACATGCTTCGATGTTGTGTTTTAGAATTCCATGGTAATTGGGAGAAATATCTATCGTTGGTGGAATTTGCTTACAACAACAGTTTTTAGTCAAGTTTGAAAATGGCACCTACAACACCCTTGTATTGGACAAAACTCAAAGAGAATTAGATTCACGGGCTCGATTTGGTCAGAGAAACTAAAGAGAAGGTAAAGGTGATACGTGAATGTCTGAAAGTGACCTCAGATAGAAAAAAGTCCTATTCGGATTTAAAAAGGAAAGAAATTGAGTTCCAAGTAGGGGATAAAGTGTTCTTGAAAGTATCACCATGGAGAAAAGTCCTCAGATTTGGCCGGAAAGGCAAATTGAGTCTGCATTTTATCAGACTTTATGAAGTTACCGAGAGGATAGGACTAGTAGCTTATCATTTGGCCTTGCCACCTGAGCTCAAAAAGATTAATAATTTCTTCCACGTGTCCATGTTACATCGATACTGTTTAGACCTTTCACATGTTATAGTACCAACAGAGGTAGAAATTTAAACGGACATGACTTATGGCGAAGAGCGATTAAAATTTTGGCACGAGAGGTCAAACAGCTGAGAAACAAAAGTATAGCCCTTGTGAAAGTGCTATGGCAAAGACATGGAATAGAAGAGGCTACATGGGAGCCCAAGGAGGCTATGAGAAACCAATATCCCAACCTATTCACCGGTAAGATTTTCAAGGATGAAAATCCTTAAAGGGGGAGAATTGTAACAGCCCTATTTAGGGTCTAGTCAGAATAGTGATCTCGAGATCACTAATCTGAGGTCAAAAAAATTATTTTAATGTTTTTTGATGAGTTATAGCCTATTTATATAGGTGCATGAAAATTTTTGTGCTTTAATTTTAGCGATTTCATGCTTAATTTTGAAAAAGGACTAAATCGCATAAAGTGTGAAAGTTCTATTTTATAAGCTAAAGGTGCCTAATAGCCATAGAATATTAATTAGAGGTCTTTAAATGGCAATTATCCCCTTAAATAAAGGTTGGCCGGTGATAGGGGACAAAATGAGGTCAAATTTGGTCAATTAGATGGGTTAGGTGGATTAAATTGAAGGAAATAAGTAAATAAAGAAAAAGATGATATCACACTATTCATCCACCTCCTTCCACCAAAATTTCCAGCAAAATAAGGGTTTGAAAGCTTAAAATTTTCAGCAACTTGTCTCCTCACAAGTAAGTGATTTTGGTGACTTTTCTTGATAATTTTTGTACTTTTAAGACCCTTGTATCATGATCTTACTAATGAGGGGTCTATTTTGCAAAATGATTAAGAGTTTAGAGTTTTTCCATGTGAATAATTATGTTGGTTGCTGCATTTTTATGGAAGAAAATAAGTCTTGGTTGTTTTATAAACAACATTTGTGAAAGATGCTTCCATGAAAACACCTTAAAGGACCTTTTTGTAAAGGTTGTATAATAAGAGGTAAGTATGTGAAATAATGGGTTTTGATGGTTGCCATAGGAGAAATAAATGTTTACCTAGGCTCATTAAAGAAAAAAATTGATTAGAATTGATTTTCGAGCCTAGGGGTAAAATGGTCATTTTGTGAAAGTCTAAAGGCAAAATAGTGATTATGTTTAAGTATGATTATAGGAATACATGTGTTAATGTGATGATTAAATGAGCTAATTTGCTACTATATAGATCAAGAAGAACGAAGGATTAACCTTGACCAAAGAAAAGGCAAGGTATCGGATTAAATTGGCAAGTGACCCATTTTTAAACCGAGGTAAGTTTGTATGTGGTAAATTCAATATTCATGCTAGTATGTTTGAGAATATTTGATATTATAATGATGCATGATATTCTATTAAATTGAGTAATGGTGTTGAATGAGGAAGATGATGAAAGTTGAGATGTTGAATTCCTGGTTGGACTATAATAAATGTGTGAATACTATCATCGAGACTTGAGATGGATAAGGTCTCGTGTAAGACAATGACTGGGACATGGCCTCAGCATCGAGTTGAAATCCCATATAAGACCATATCTGGGATATAGCATCGACATTGAATAAGAAAAATCGTATAAAACCCTATCCGGGATGTGGCATCGATAATTGATAAGAGATCCCGTATAAGACCATACTTGGGATATGGAATCGGCACTCAGAGGTGACCCCATGTAAGACCACATGTGGGATGTGGCATTGGCTTCGTGTTTATGTTAATGAAGATGCATATGCATCTTTGAGTATCCCTACTGATTTAGTGGGATAAATATATAAGCTTGGAAATAGAAATGAGATTAGTACTAAAGTTATGTGATTGAGTGAATACAGGTACCCGTGAGTAATTCACGAGGAATGTTTACAATTTGTGGCATGATATGTATTAGATAAGAACAAGTACGAGTAAGTTATGGAAAAGTGCTTAAGACTTTGTGTGGTTATCTAATGCCATGAATGGATGACGTAATGAGCTTTAGGTTGCTATTTATTTTCATGCAAACTTAATAAGCTTTATGCTTACCCCTCTCATTTCCCTTTTCCTTATAGTATTTCCAAGATAACTCGAGGATCGTGGGACGTCGGAGTTCAAAATCACACTATCGACATCTCTTTGGTATATCAAAGTTATATTTATTTTGAGTATGGCAAGTATAGGACTTGGTCATTTTGTTATGTCATTTTTGTTATCCAAAATGTTGGCTATTTATGTTATCAAATTCATTTTGTAAGTGGCCATTGGAATTGGGCCAATACTTGACAATTATATATATATATATATTCAATGACGCTGAAATTCATGAAGTGTATGCTTGTGTGGATGCCTTGATTTTGAGTTCTTAGAAGTGTCTTATAGTCAAAATGTATGTTGAATTAATTTGGTATAAGTATGGTTTCTATGTAGGATGGAATTTGTCTTGGTAGACGGCCTTATAAATGTCCACACGGGTAGACACACAGGCGTGTGTCCAGACCGTGTGTGACCCACGGTCAGCCCCATGGGTGTGTGGCTAGGTCGTGTGTCCCCTGCATGTTAGTTTTGAAAATTAGTATGCTCAGTAGTAAACACACGGGAAGAGACACGGCCGTGTGTCTCTGCCGTGTGGAAGGCACGGCCACAAACATGGGCGTGTGCCCAGACCGTGTGAAGTCTGCACCTGAATTTGGAATTTAATTCTCCACACCGTCGAAGGGCACTAGTGTGTGACTGGCCGTGTGATGCAAGTCAGTGTCGACCACGGCCAAACACACGGGCGTGTGATGGGCCATGTGATACATGTCAGTGTCAACCATGGGTGTGGAGCACGGGCATGTGAAATACCACACGGGCGTGTCCCACTCTTCACACGGGCGTGTGGCCCTGTTTCATGTCAAAAATTTTCTAAGCGTTTGAAAGTTTCCAATTTGGTCCCGAAGCATCCCGAGTACTTGTATAGGGTCTCATAGACCCATAAGGACATTATGAATGTAAATGAAAAAGTTTTAAGTTGGAACAAAATTTTATGGCCAATGTTGTATGTTTAAGTAAGATAAGTTTGGAAATACCTCGTATCCGGTTCCGGCATTGAACACGGGTAAGGGGTGTTACATATACCATTATTAGTTAAAAAAATTTATGCAAACAAAAGTTGTGCTAATTTTATTGATGTAAAATAGAGTTTTTCTTGAAATCTAAGCATATTAATTATCACTTAATTAATATTAGAGTTTATTATATTAATTAGTTATTAATTTGAATAATGTTACTTTCTTTTAATTACATAAGATAAAACTATTTATATGTTAAATATGTTATAAATGTTTTAATTATTATTTTAATTATTTATTATAGTATTTAAATTGATAAATTAATATATTGTAATTGTAATAAGGAAATTTTGCCCGGGCCCGTGAAAACCAGAATAATAAATAATAATATAAAAAAAAAAAAATAATAATAAACCAATGTCCAGATCTCTTAAACAATCCATTTACAACCTTTGGCCCAAAACCAATTTACAGACCGACTACCCAAACAGATACCACCAGAACCAAACCCAAATGGACCCTGGCCCAAAACAATAAACTGCCCAACAACCCAAAACTAAACCTAAGTCCTAGACCCAGGTACAAATGGCCCGAAATGGCCCAATAACTAAACCAGTTTCAATAAGCCTAGGGTTTTCAGAAACCTTAGGCGCCGCAAGAGTCTCTCGCTTTGCCATCATCCACGCGCAAGTCACATAGTCGCTCCTCTCGCCACACCACATTGACCTCGATACCAAAGAGCCTTCCTTTGCGCCGAGGCCCCTAATCGCGAAGCAAGTCGCGCCTGGTCATCATCGCGCTTCGCGTCCTTGATCTGCAAACAGTGAAAGAACAAACAACAAATGGAAAGAAAGAAAATAACAAAAACAAAAAGAAATCTTTGTATTTATTTCCAGTTTATTTTTAGGGTTATAAATAACCCTAATGAACCTGTAACAAAGGAAGGAGAATAGAGAGAGGTACAAACATACAATACACAAAAACATTGAATAAAAGAAAAAATACAGAGGTGATCTTCATTTTTTTGTTTTCTTTTTATTCTTCACTAATTTATTTTTTTATACAAAATACTGATAATAAAAGAGAGTTTAAAAAATTTCCTGTTGATCTGCATTGGAAAACTGAGTTTTTAAAACTCCAACTGCCGTGTTGGGGTGCACCGACGACGGCGCATGGCTCGCGCAGGGGTAGGAGCCTGAAGATCCAATGACCAGATCCCGGACAGTGGAAGGGGGTTTCTGGAGAGGATTCTTGAGTTTTTTAAAAAACGGAGTTAAAATGATTTTTTGGGGCTGAATTTAGGTTATATAGGCCTAAAAGAACGACGTCGTTTTCCCTTAAAAGATCCGCGCGTTGACCCGAAAACCTGGGGAGGATCCGCGTGTTTTTGATGAATGGTCTAATTACCATTTTAGTCCTCACGCAATTTTTATTTTTTAATTCCGTTTAATTTTATTTTTTTATTTTAATTTGGCCCTAAAAGTTTAATTACTTTCCAATTTAGTCCCTCGGGTTCTTTAAAGGCTAAGATCAAAACGTCGTAGTTTTTAAATTTAGCCTAATTGCCATTTTTACCCCTATGAATTAATGCGCGTTCTAATTTAGTCATTTTATATTTGTTTCAATTGCTATTTAACCCTTGTTTTCTTTATCTTATTTTATTTTCATCCTTTTATTTTATTTTATTATTTTACATTGTATTTAATTATTTATCATACTAAATATTCTATATTATTTTCCTATATTTATTAATTTATTAATATGATGAAATCCACATATATATATATATATATATATATATATGTATTATTTTATTTAATTATTATTATTTATTATTTTACTTGGTTAATTTATATATATTATTTTATAATTTATATATTTTTATTATATTATATTTTAATTTGTATATTATATATTATTATATTTTATTATATATTATTTTAAAAAATTGTATAAAATTTATTATATTATATAATGTATTTTTTTTTTATATTATTTATTACATATAATTTTTATGATTAGTATATTATTTATTATATTAAATGTATATATATTTTTAAATTTATGTTATATAGTATTACGTTGTATTATGTATATTACTTCTAATTTTTATTTATTTATAAATTATAATATTATATTATATAAGATATTTAATTTATGTTGTATTTATTATATATGTAATTTTATGATTAATATATTATATATATTTTTATATAAAATCATTATATACTATTTATTAATTATTTTTCTTTATTATATATAGTTATTTATACATGTATTAAATTATTAAAATTATATATATTATTTATAAGTATTTTTCACTTTGAATTTTTTGTTATTATATATATATATATATTAAATCATTTTAAAATCATCACATTCTTTTTTATTCAATGTTTAAATATGTTATTCTTTTTTCATTTAATTTTGTTATTTCATGAAAATTTCAATTATTTTTATTTATTTTATATTACATGTTTATTTATTTATATTCTTTAGATCGCTTATTATTGTTTAGCATAGTTAATTATATATTTATGTTGTATTATTCTTTTATTATTTATTGTTAGTATAATTTGTAATTAGGTAGAATTGCTATTAAATATGTAGGTTATGCACTCAAACCATTGTTTTATAAAAATATTTTTTTGATGCATTTTTAATAATTTAAAAAATACGATGATATATGATATTTGGGGACTTCGAGAAGAATTGTGCCTTAACTTACTAGGTTTCGATTTTTCTCGTAGAACTTAAGGTATTAGATATCTCTTCTCTTTTAAAACCGAAACTTACAAATTTCAAATCAAAAAACCTATTCTTGGGAATTCAAAACGTTGTGTCCTAACTTACTGGGTATAATATTTTGTGTCTCAAGGTAGGAGTTTTCTAAAATAAAGGCGTACCTAGTTTCAAAGCCGTGAGATGCTATATCCTAACTTACTAAGTATAGTGTTTTATTTCTTTGAGATAGGTAAGTCTAGGTTTTTCTTCAAATAAAAGGATCATTTTATAATTTTTTTTTTTTTTTTTTAGTTTCAACACCAGGACATGATTTTATTGATTAGGTACTAGTTTTTGGGAATTATGAGGGTGCTAACCCTTCCTCATACGTAACCGACTCTCGAACCCATTTGTCTCCTTTTTCGTGGACCAAAATCAGTATTTTGAAATAAAACATTTTTTTAGGTGATCCAATCAGACCTAAGTAAAAAGGGATTGGTGGCAACTCCCATTTTCATTTTTAAAAGTCAAAAGTCGATCCCCATTTTTAAATCAATCTTAAAAATGGCTTCGACAGCAATTATATTCAATAATTGTAACACCCTATGTCCGCCTGGTCGCCAAGCCCAAATATCAAGATGCCACACCACCGTCTCATGTTATACGTAACAAGTAAAAGCTCATTCTAAATGAAATGACTTCCATTTTAGTATTCGTATAGGTTTTAAATCAATCATACTCTTTAATTATCATTACATGCTAAACATACATGAAATTGTCCTATAATAAAACATGCATAAAGTCCATTTAGCAAAATCTCAGAACTGACTACATAGGTATCGATACCAAATGTGTGGTATCGATATTTCTCTCAAGTGGTATCGATACCACTTGGAAAATTGATGCCAAAATTGTAACACCCCAAACCCGGCCTAGAAGTTAGGCCCGAATCTGGTGTGTCACACTAAAAAGTTTTTCGATAACATATAAAGAAAACATGTCAAATGAGATAAAAAAATGTTAGATCATTTTCTATTCATACAAAAATAGATGTTGATTTGTTAAAATCAAGAAAATCAAGTTTGACTTGAGATATTTAATAAAATACTACTAACCTCGAAGATTGATCGATTAAATTTGAAGCAATAATCTATAATACTGTTACTTTTGGAAATATCGTTGATAGTTCGAGAGAAATTTCCGTATTAAAAATATTTGTAAAAGTTTATTTTGAAATTCATTTGTTAATCGATTTTGGAAAACCTTTATTATGATTTTAGAAAATCCCATTTAAAAAAATTGAATAAAATATAAACACGTCAAACATAAAGCAAAATAAAATAATCCAGAGGCCTTATTACAACACATAACCCAAAATAGTAAAGTAATAGAGTAAACGAAGTAAGAAACTAAAGTCCAAATAAAACCATTTCTGAAGTATGGCCTACACCGAGTCATCCATGGCCCCAAGTCCTCGTCACTGAGCATTACCTACAAGGGTTAAGAGAAAAGGGGGTGAGTTACAAGAACTCAGTGTATAACCCCTTACCGTCATCCACTGGGCCTAAGCCCGTTTAGCAATATCTTGGGCTTGAACCCATTTACATAATCTTGGGCCTAAGCCCACTTTCATGTAATAAATAAATGATATGAATGCAACCCTTCCCATCCAGCCAATCTCTCCACCGGTACCAACCAATCTCTCCTGTGGGGATCAAGTCAACCCACCCCGCCAGTCTCTCCACCCGTACCAACCAACCTCTCCTGTGGGGATCAAGTCAACCCACTCATCCGGTCTCTCCAATTTGCAAATCAAGTCGCCATTTATAATATTTGTGGTCGAGCCACCAGAATCATATATGGTAATATAATCGGCATACAGCCTTAGTCATGATGGCACAAAGCCATATTTAAATTGACACATAGCCATTATCAGAATTTGTGGCAATGGCACCGGTCTACTCTTCTCTTCAACATAGTTTCCCATCCCATGGAATATGTAAATATGCAACATACATAGCAAATCATGATATTTACAAATATAACAACGATAACTATTTCATAAAAAAGTTTAGCTCATTAACACTTTGCAATTCGGCGCATTAAGGCAATATATCAAATCGGCCCATTAAGCAATATATTAAATGGCCCATTAGAGCATTTTTGTATTTCAGCCCATTAGGGGCATTTTCGTAATTTAGCCCATTAACACTTTACAAATCGGCCCAATAGGTGCATTTCCATAATTCGACTGATAAGGGCATTTTTGTAATTTGGCAATCATACCCGCTAAGGGTATTTCGGTAATTTACCCTCTAAGGGTATTTTGGTAATTTCATAACCAAGGCTTAACTACTAATTTGGGGCATAAAAGTTTGAAACTATCCAACTGCATACATCGACTAAATTGACTATAACTCGAGTTAAGAAACTCGAAATCTAAATCTATAAATTTTCTTTGAAACTAGACTCGTATATATTTATTCTATAATTTTTCCAAAATTTTTAGCTTAACCATTTAGTACAGTTTATTCCTTAAAGTTTCCCTTGTTTCACTGTCCAACGATTCTGACCTCTCTTACCCAAAATCCAAATATCTCATTGTACAGTTTTCATATACTTCTCCCACTTGTCTCTATTAATAATAGGCTCACTAAGGGATCCATACATATAAATTATATCCCATAATTCACTTTTTACAATTTTATACAATTTTTCCAAGATCGAACAGAATACCCCAAAGTCATTCAGAACCAGTCTCACTAAAATTAACATATCTTAGAATATAATATTCCTTTTCCTTCTCCATTTCTTCCATATTAAAGTAGAGACAATAAGCTTTAATCTGATATCTTACTCACTTTGTAATTCCTTTTATCCAATGTTTCGTGATTTTTCAAATACACATCACTATTTCTGACCGAAACTATTTTATTACAAAACATGATTACCACTACGAGCATACGCACGTCCAAGTGATCACGGATGCCGGTTATCAGTTTTCTTCGGTATTTCTACCGAATCATGGAATATTTCATGTAAACATTCAAAGAGATGTGAGATTTACTCACCATTTCAAACATATATTTGGAAGGTACGGGATTACACACCATTTCAAACATGTATTCGGAAGGGTACGGGATTACACACCTTGATTACGAGTTGTGCTTTCTACCGATTTGAACACCTATATTGATAGTTGATAGAAGGTTAGTCTCAACTTCGATAATCGTAACTAGAAACACTTTATTAGGCTAAATCCACTTACCACGACTGTGATCTCCCTCGATATACCAAGAATCGATCCTACCAACAATATCAATTAGCCAACGTTTAATCCGATTAACTCAATAACCAAATGGAGATATCGAATGGACTATGAAAGATCTTCCTTGCCTTAATCGATTATAATCTCGTTTCTCATTATCGTCCTATGACTAGAGATGATTAGGCGATGTTGTGGTATTTGGCCTCCCTCTATATCACTACGAAGAAGAAAACGATCTCGTATGAGAGAAAGTAAGGTGATGGTCTCGGTCAAAATGACCATCCAAAAACCAAAGTATGGATTCGGTCATAAGAGAAGAAAATAAAACATTGGAAAGAATACTTACCGATTTCTTAAGGAATGAGAAAGAAAGAACGATGGAAAGATTTCGGTTATGGAGGAGAATGAACAATGATATTCGGCTATCAATGAGATTAGACAAAAGATGAATATGTGACCAATTCAAGTGAAGAGAGAATGCATTATTGTGCTAGAAAATTTCAGCAAAGAAAGTAGCAAAAAGAGAGAAGATGACATAAAGGTTGCAATAGGATTTTTGGCCAAAACAAAACCAAGACCTTACCAAAGGCCAAGGTAAAATTTTCAGCCACCTATCTACCTCAAAACCATCCACATGCATCCCCCCCAGGATAAGAGTTTGGCCACCCATACTTTCCAAAACACCTCCCCCGATATTAGCCTCTTGTTCCCCTTACTTACCTATTTCTCATGATTCCTTTCCCCAACTTCAACCTTGCCTTATTCTTTTAGCCACCTTACCAAAATAATGAAGTCCACCCTTGCCATAAATAGTCCTTGGCCGACACTTAAGGAAAGAGTGCCAAAATATTAGCCAAACATTGCACACAAAGGGATTTGAACCTCTTCCCTTAAGGTACTTCACTTAATGCCATAACCTCTTTACCAATAGCTCATTTGTGCTAACCATTTATTCATTTATTTCTATAAGACTTGATGCTACTTACCATCTCTCCTTAAAGTGCTAAAATACCAAATTTTTCCTAAGCCCTAATTAAACCCGAGACTTCATAGAAACCCCATAAACTCCAAATTCACTTAACTAACAAGTCCAATTTGTATTAATTCCATTCTCTTGTTCTCAAAATTTTAAACATTCCTACGCCCAAGGCCCATTGGGCCCAATCCTACTAAGCCCAATTTTGGGATGTTACAAAAATTGCTTATTGTTTCTCGTCTAAAATCAAAACACAAGAAAATATTTATATAATTGAAAAAGTATCGATAAAATTACTCAGAGTATCAATACTCGTGATAGGGTATCGATACCAGCTTACGATTCTGACTCCCTACACATTTCATGTAATTACCCAAAAATTTGAGTTTTAATTGCTAAGTTGTGTCAATGATTATGTGTCTGCTTCGATGACTATGTGTTTTGTTCGCTTACTTAAGGTCTGAGGTTTGAGTCGCATAAAATTTGGAATTTTGTTAAGTTCCTTACTTAAACCTTTAACTTAGGATTCCTTGTTTCAATTGAATTCGGTGCATTTTTATGTTAAGAATAAGTGTAACGCCCTGAATAATTTATTTTTGTTTCTTTAAATATTTCACAAATAAGTATCTGCTTTAGAGGTTAAGTGTTCTGGGTATGTGTGAGACGTCTTGGGTTCAAGTCCTAGGTTAACAAAATTTTGTCATTTTTTATCCAAGTCTTACCCTTGTTGAGTGGGCTTTTATAGAATTGTTTGTTAATCTATGTCAGAATGAGTCTGCTGGTCGAGTGGTAAGGGGTTAGTGTGTTAGAGGTCTTGTACTCGAATCCCTGCGCGAGCGTGAATGTTAATCTTTTTGCTCAGTTGACTGATAGAGTTCCGATTGTACTAAAATTTTGAGGACGTTGAGATAATGGGTTAGTGGGAAAAAAATCATGGGATAAGTATCACATTCCTGATTTTATTCTATTTTTCTTTTCTTTTTTCAAATTTTCCAATTGGTTTCTCTTTCTTTCGAAATCAACTGACGTTAGTTTTCTGCTTTCCCTGTCATTTTCTTTTCCTTTTCTTTACTTCGATTTTGCTTCCTTTTTATCTGCTGTCATACCTTTATTCTCATCATTTTTGTATTCGTTGCGCAATTCTGGTAAATGAGTCTATGTTATTTTGTAATTTGTGAATTCCAAAATGTTGATTGGGATTATACTTTTGGTTTTGGAAAGGGTGAGTAATTAAGAGGTTGATTCCTATATTTTCTTGGATTAGAAGAAGGTGGTGAGGGTTGAAGTTGAGTTTGGATAGCCTAAATCGCGCTAGGGTTTGTTCGTATTATCGGTAAGTTACTTGTGTTATTTTAGATTTATGTGTTAACTCGTAAAACGATTGCTAAGTGGTCAATGGGTTGCTGCTTCTTAGGCGATGAAAGGATCGGGGTTGCTGTAGTATCTTAAACAAATCAGGTGTGTTCTTAAGTCATGAAAAACGAGGCTTCAACAAAAGCCAAAAAATTGTCCTGTCGACGCCACACGGGCGTATGCCTGGTCGTGTGTGAGAGACGAATGTATGGTCGACAAAGGCATGGCCGTGCGTGAGACATGGTTGTGTGGTGCCAGGAGTGTGGCCGTATGAGCCACACGGGCTAGGCCAAGTTGGGCATGTGGGCCATACGGGTGTGTGGGCCCACATGGTCATGTGGGCTCATATTTTTGAAATTTTTCCTAGGGTCACACGGGTCATTCTGATTGACTGTAGGCCTACCGTAGGGTCGGTAAGGGCTATCCAAACCTTAAAACTGTGGGATCTGATAGTTTGATATTCTATTTTGAGTATGGTAATACTTTGCATGTCCGATTATTCTGTTAGATGTATCTATGTTATCTGTATATAAGCATGTTGAGCATGTTTAATCTGTTATTCTGTATCTATTTTTCGTATCTGTTTTGGGGTGGGATTTGTTTATGAGGAGGAAGTGTTCTGTATGGTGATAATTGCCTATATTCTTGCAGTGTGGCTGTACATTGTCTGAATGTATCGTAATGGCATGATATGGTGTGTAGGGTTGGATGGGTGTTTTTAACCTCACATGGTGTGATGGGATGGTCAGAGATGGTGTGTAGAGGATAGGGGTAGGATTTTGATTATCGGTTCTGTATAACTATTTCTAATATCTGTAACTGAAAAAGGACTTAAGTCTGAATATGTATCTGACTATATATATAAGACTAATGTATGTATTGCATGTATATTTCTGTTGGGTTACACACTGAGTTTATGAAAACTCACATCTGTTTGTTTGTTCTATTCAGGTAATCCACAGACTTAGACAGATCGGTGTGACGGAGTCTTGCGGTGACCACTAGTTTATAACTAAATTTAATTAAAGGTTTTATTTTCTTAAAGATAATTTCTAGGAGTTTTGTATTAATTGGACTCTCCGGACTATTGATTTAATTTTTGGGATTTGGATTTTTGTTTAATATGTTGTTTGGATAGCTCGCCAAAAACATGGTTTTTATTAAAATAAAGGTTTTCTAAAACACGAACTGCTTTCTTGAAATATAACGGTTTTCGTAAGCTTCCACTATAAAACTCGTTTTAAGGCAAAATAATTAATTGAATAAAAATTTGACAATGGATAAAAGTAAATAAGAGCTCAAAAATTGAAATGGTTTTATCGTATAAACTTCGTTATCAGAACCTATTCTTTGTAACATCTCCAGATTCACCATAACGTCTTGGCCGAATTTGGGGTGTTACATTTAGTGGTATCAAAGCAAGGTTGCAGGCTGTGAATTTTGAGTTCCAAAATTGGGATTTGGAAAGAATTGGTTTTCAAATATTTTGAATGATTTGAGAAAGTATGTGGTGATACACCGAGTATTCGGCGCCGATCCTGTAAGTATATCTATACTTAAATAGAATTGTTTTGAAAACATTGCAGTTAGTACTTTCTGAAACTGTACTTAAATAGTTAGAGACTAAAACTTCTGAAACCATCTCTGAACTTCTGATAATTTATGCCTAAAATATCTATTAATAAATATTGGAACTGATAAATAAAGCTTTATAATGTAGATAAATTCAAATTATACAATGAGCGCTCATGGAACTTGCGGACGTGGTACTCGTGGCCGTGGTAGAGGCCATAAGGGGGGCTCGAGCTGAGAATTCTTCTCTGGGCAGTATGCCAAATTTAGATATGAATGAGATGCCGGTTTCACTTGTTCCTGAGACTGGTCTCAAAGCTGTTCAGCTGGGGATAACGTACTGTCCCAGGCCATGTTAAGGATATTGGAGGGCGTTATGGGTCAATAACTGAGTGACTCCGGTCCAATGGTGTTGAGTTGTTTAAGGGTGTCATTAGAGTCGCCCTTACTATGGTTGAGTATTGGTTGGGGGCCACCGAGAGGATCATGAATGATTTAGACTATACTTCCGAGCAAAAACTGAAAGGTATAGTCTCTTTCCTTCGCGACGAGGCATATCAGTGGTGGTTAACGGTTGAGGAGGGTACTCAGCTTGATCGACTGAATTATTATTTCTTTAAGACCATATTTCAGAGTAAGTACGTAGGGGCAAGCTATGTGGATGCTCGTAGGCGTGAGTTTATAAATCTCACGAAAGGTGATAGATTAGTGGTCGAGTATGAGGCTGAATTTTTGAGGTTGAGACGCTACGCTCGAGGCATGGTGGTGTTTAAGTATGAGAAGTGTGTCCGTTTTGAGGACGAGTTGAGAGACAGTCTGAGGTTACTGATTGCTCTACAAAGGGAGCGGGAGTTCACTATTCTGGTTGAGAAGGCAAAGATCACCAAGGATGTTAAGCCCGTGGAGCGCTAGAATAGGGATAGAGAGAGGGGTAAGAATAAGAGGGATTCAGAGCCCTTTAGTTCTGTTCAGAGGCCTAAAAAAAGGCCAGACCTGATGGGCCAGTCAGAGTGGGGGTTCTTGTTGCTCATACTGGGATTCAACCATGCGGACATTGTGGTAGGCGCCATCCGGGCGAGTGTTAGAGGAGGATAGGAGCTTGTTTGAGGTGTGGATTTTGGAGTACTGTATTAGAGAGTGTCCTTAGTAGGCTGATAAGATGCAAGCTTCGGGACCAGGTTCTATACAGCCTCAGAGTGCAGTTCAGTAATGTAACACCGCTTACCCGTATTCAACGACGAAACAGGGCTCGAGACATTATCGGACTTATAACACAAGAAATCACACAATTCCAAGCCATAAAATTTGCGTCCAAATTAAAACCATCCATATTCAATCATAAAGTCCCTTATACGAGCCTACGAGGCCCAAATCATACTTTAGAAGTGGTTCGGGACTAAACTGAGAACTTTAGAAATTTTTACAAAACTTAGAAAATTTTTGCTAGATGCAGGGCTCACACACCCGTATGGTCCAAGGGACACGCCTGTGCTACAGGCCGTGTAGCACAGACAGCTGAGACATACGCCCGTGTCTCTGCCCTTGTGCTCAATTCTGGACATTCTATTTTTCCAAAATTAAGGTGTAGGGGACACACGACCGGATCACATGCCCGTGGGGCAGACCGAGTGTCACACACGCCTATGTGTCTACCCTTGTGGACAAAAACAAGGCTATTTACCAAGTCATTTTGCCACCGTCACTTGCACACATCTACACAACATCACATGACACAAATTCAAGCATATAAATGCAACCAAACAACCACAAACAAGACAATAACATGTCATTCTTATACCATAATTTATCATGCTTAAAACATCATAGTTAGCAAGTTAAAAATATTAATTTCACATTCACAAGAGGGCATTAACATATGAATAAACTTATGATCAACATAAGCCATCATTCATGGCTATATATAAGATGAAGCATTAACAATTACAAGCCAACACATATGGCCAACTTAATAATGACACACATAACAAATTGGCTTAGTCCCTATACATGCCATAGACTTAAAATTCTTGAATTCATTTATACCCAAAATGATAGCTTGATAGTGAGATAGGATCTCCGGTGAACTCCAATCCGAGCTAGCTCAAAAACACTATAAGACATTGGAAAGGAAGGGGGTAAGCTATATATATAGCTTAGTAAGTCCGTACGAAAATAATAAGCAACTCTTACAAATCTTTTAACAAGTTCAACAATTTAAACACAAGTTAATAAAAATTGCTATAGAACTCATAGTTATAATTTTCATTCAGTCATAAGGTTTACTCTATCAACTTATAAGTATAATTTAACATATCTTGGCATCAGTCTAACAACCATAATCTCTAATTGGTAATAGATTACAGAAATACAAATCATTTCAAACTTCATAGTAACCATGCACATTAATTATGTATACTCATTGTTTTTGAGCATATGTCTTAGTATCTTTCAATTGCCTAAACTTTTATCTTCCCTTACTTCCATAACCATTTTAAATGGGCAATTATGCCAATCTCCCATTTTTTCTCATATCCGATAAATCACAATTTAAGTGAATAAAACATGCGATGTCATAACTCAATTTGGCTCGAAGGCCAATCACAAAATCGTCAATCGAATTTACCATGTATTTCAGACATCACAAGTATTGACTAATAATCACAAGGTTTTCACAAAAACATTACTGTGAAAATCATGAACTCACAATTTGATGAAGTCAATGCTTAAAAACTTTACATACATATCTGTATCAATTCGTAATACTTACATACTCTTTCTCTTCTTTGACATACCCGTTGAATTTCCTGTTGACCCATTTGGAATACTAAAGGATACTCGGGAATCTCGTACATACAGTACTATACCAATGCCATATCTCAGATATGGTCTTATATGAAATCTTGTATCGATACTAATAGCCTAGCTGTGGTCTTACACGAAGTCTCATATCGATGCCATATCCCAGATATGGTCTTACACATAATCTCAGTAACCCTAATGTCATGACATTTGTATCTTATCTATTCCTAATGTTCAACCAGGACTTTCGCTGTATCAAATCTCTGTCAGTCATATCCGTAATACCGTATTCAATAGCATTCACATTTCATTTCAATAGTATAGCATTTACAATAACTATATCAAATAATCTTTTATACACATATAATTTAATGCTTATTAAACATACAAACTTACCTCGGCATAGAAATGGCAAAAAGGACTAAATCGTCAAATATTCGCTTTTCCCCCGTTCTAACTCCGAACTTCATTTTTCTCGATCTATAATATCACATTTAACTTATTTAATCATTATACTATTCAAATCAGCCCAAAAGTCACATTATGGAAAAATTACATTTTTACCCCTAAACTTTTGACATTTTACAATTTAATCCCTAGGCTCGTAAAATGATTTTCATTCAATTTCATTATACCCAATCCTAGTCAATCCTATATCATGCTCATAATAGCCCACATTTTTCTTTTATTCACACTTTTACTACACATTTTACAACTTTTACAAACAAGTCCTTTTAGGCATTTTTATCGAAAATCACTTCATAAAAGTCATTTAACAAACAAAAAACATGCATTTTCTACCATCAAACATCAAAATACACACATGTCAAATATGGTTCAAACCCTAGACCTTGATCATTTCTTCAATTAGTGGTAGAAATAGATAGATCATTTTATAAGGATTTCAAAAACATAAAAATAATTAAAAATGGGGCTTGTATGTTAAATGTTTTCAAGTGAGTGGCATGTATAAGGACTTAGTTTTTCTATGATGGATGTTGTTGTGATTAGCCAAATGTATTGGCTTATATTAATTTATTGATTATAGCCATGAGATGTGGCTTATAATGATTTTGGCTTATAAGCCTATTTGTCCATGGTATGTGTTAATGTCTTATTATGTGGTATAAGTGATTAAATAGATGACAAGGTCAAATGCATGTGTTTGAAAAGTTTTAATTTTGGGTGAAATTTGTAACCCAGTTTTGTATGATTGTGAATGTTTAAGTACAGTAACACCTCAAATCCTGTTACGGAGTTAGACACGGGTGAGGGGGAAGCTTGAAAAACCCTAGCCATGGTTTCCCCTTGTAATATTCGACCATGGGATGAAGTTGGACAAAAATTGGCTTTTAATTTGGCTTTTTAATTCATTTAATTACCAAAATGTCCTTAATGAAAAACTTTAGAAACATACCAGACCATGTCCATTTTTGTCCACTAACTTAACCAATGGTGTAATTACCATTTAAGGACCTTTAATTTAAATTTCATAGCAACTGGACACCTCTAACATATAGAATTCAAGTTTTTCACTTTTTGCAATTTAGTCCTTATAACTAAATTGAGTGCTCAAATGTCAAAATTTTTGAATGAATTTTTCACGAAATCGTTCCATAAAATTGTAGACCATCAAAATTAAATAAAATTATTTTTCTTCGTTAGATTTATGGTCCCGAAACCACTATTCCGGCTAGACCCAAAATTAGGCTATTACAACTCTGCCCCTTTAGGAATTTTCGTCCCGAAAATCTTACCAGAATATAAATCTGATTTCCACGTTAACTCCTCTATCTCGTGACACTGCTAAAGAACCCTCACTAAGGTTATGCTTTTATTTTCCAACATTTTATCTCTCGTGTCAAAATTTTGATCGATTCTTCGTTATACAATGTATCACTGAATCTCAATCTCCGGAGAATTCATACTCAAAGAGTCCAATCGATACCATCGCAACATAGATACACAAAACACATTTTGAATCTTTTTCTAAGGTAATACTTTTGGAAGCATGATATCGCTGAACAAGAATTTCATATCCTCATGTTTCAAATTCACATACGTTTTCTGACAATCTGAAGTGGATTCTAAACTGCCACGAATCACTTTTACTTCCTGTACGATTTCTGATCGGATAGTCTCTGAAACATATAACTCAACTAATCTATCATGTTACATATCCGATCACCAGGACATCTATTTCAAATAACTGTACATTTTATTACTCTCTGAATGAGCAAACGAGCTACTACTAAGCTTCGTACAAGATTTTTTGCATAAGCTCTGAATTACTTAGTGCGTAAATTCTATCTCGAAATAATGATAGCAGTCATTAGGTTCAACCTGAAATTCAGAATCAAAAGTCATCTTACATTGTGCTCGTTTAGTTTACCACTCACTATCACATTCCTGAGGTTTTCAATTTTGCAAAGAAAACATTATTTTAGCTTCTAATTTAGCTAGATTCAGACCGTCATCAAATAAGATTAATCAGGTATCCAATACTCACAAAATAATCAAAGGCTTTCCATTCAAGTAGCTGCAACTATCTCTACTTCCCTAAAGGTTAATCATTAATTATTCATAATCTTTCAATAGTTCAAGCCATCATCGTTGTCCTAATTTCAGATTTTTCTGTAACATTAGATATTTTATACTCTTGGGATCAGGAAACATATGACATTTTTCTTCAGACAACTGGTGTCATCAAATTCTCAACACAAACATAAAAAGTGGCCCACTCTAAATCACCCGTTGGATAGTTCCTTTCATGTGACTTTAACCGTCTGAAAGCATAAACTATCACTTTACATTCTTGTATTAAAAAACATTCCAATTCATTCGATAGTCAATCACTGAAAAATTCACAAATTCTTTACTCATTTTAAATTGGACTCAGAATCAGTGCTTCGGTTAACAATACCTTCAACTATTTTCTACTTTGCTAACACTCAATAGACCGTTCAAACCTTCACAAATATGATAAGTTTATCAATCAAAATAGCTTTAACTCATAATATAATCATCCAATTAGAACTGATCTAATAGGTATGTCTCTGTATCACAACCTTTTTGAATATAAATTATTCATTCAGACTATTCGTCAATTTACCCATGAATATACAAAATTTTAACTTCTTACCTGAGGATAAACTTAAATACATATAACCCAAGTTACTTTCAACTAACCAACTCGCTCAAATAAAAACAACTGAGTCGACCTCAATTATCAAATAATATCATATCAAAACACTCCCTTCTTTATATTGTTAAAACAACTCAAACGTACAATCTTTCAAAATTTACTCACATGCTAGTCAAAGATCTTTACATTACATTAGCTCAAGGAAACAAAATATCCTGATTGAACTCATTGACCTTAATCAAACTTACCTGAGAAAAGAAAACCATTATACAATTTGAGCTTGAGCTTCCACTATCTACACCTTTGCCGTTGTCAATTCCTTTCATGAAAATTAGAGAAATCTTGATACCATAATCACCACATTCCTATGTTCGAACTAGAAATAAAACCATAATAGACATAGTTATCACAAGCCAAAGAACACACTTTAAAGATGAGCCATGATTGATAATTTACGAAATAAGGATGATAAGAAAATCGGGATAAAGAAATCCAAGATACGATATCACACTGGAAGTTTGAGAACAGAACTCATAAGAAAATAATAAAGATTTTGATGATTCCTCAGAGAAAATCAGAAGAAAAATAATGCTTATATGCTTTGTAATCAATTGTAACAGAGATAATATATTTTCCAAATATATATACAAAACAAAACAACATTCAGTAGAAATAGAAGAATAGCCTCACATAAATTTTCACCAACAAATTTTATTCCAAACATAATAGAATAGAATCCCACAGAGAGAGATAAGAAATGCTGCTCATCAACCAACCAGATCAACAGTGCTCTCATCTAACATTATAAGCAGCTATCATTCTCATACGATAAGAATTTAATCAAAAAATGAACAATCACATATATCTCTGAGGATAAAGGAGTACACAAGATACCCAGGAGAGATCATCATAATCTATTCAATTACACCTATTACACTCAGACATCTTTACGATTCAAATATCATTTCTCTAACTAATTCTGTCATCACTAATCTCGTATTATTCCATTCACTAACGAAAATTAATCCGGAAGAAATTCTAGCAAATACATACTTTAGACATCATACCTGAATGAGTCAATTAGCCAAGATTAAATTTTTCTTTAACCGTGACATCGCGAAATTTGAATGATCTTTAGAATAACCTAGCACCTTTTCCAGAACTGTATTCACTTGTCAAGCTATTCTTAACTCTGACCACATTATTAGTCATTCCACTACTCTTTAGTCTCTTATTGGTGAGCTCATTCAACATAAATCTTGTGAAATTTCATTATAAGATACCACATTGGTAAGGAGGTGAGGTCGTAATGCCTCTAACTCAACTCTCATAAATACACACATATAACTTGTAATAGCTCAATTTAGACCCTAGTCGAAATAGTGGTTTTGGAACCACAAATTCGAGTTTGAATAATATTTTAATATTATTTTCTATGCCGTTGATGTGTGATTAAGCATTTGTTAAATTTTCATAAGTTAATTTGCCCGTCTGTGTGCTTAATTTGACAAAAAAGATCAAATCACATAAAGTGTAAAAGTGGCCTTCTATTTGATTAAGTACCTATTTGATGTGGCTTTTAAATGTGGAGGCCTTATGAGGCAATTATGCCATGTTGTAAGTTAGTGGATGGCCATGGACAAATATAACCTTATATTATATGTTATACGTATTTTATATGAAAGGTTAAATTAGTAAAAGAATAATTAATAAATGTTGTAATAAAACAAAACATAAAATAAAGTATTTCTTCCATCATTTTGTTCATCCACCACCGAAATATAGAAAAGAGAATAGATGTAGAAACTTTGAAGCTTTTGGCTAGCCTGAAGCAAAAATTAAGGCGAGTTTTGACTTCGGTTTTTATCATTTCTACGTTTTTGCAATCGTTGCTTAGTCTACTATCAAGCCCATGTTGTAAATTTGAGAATTGATGATATTTGTGAAATGTGCCATTGATGAAATGGTGAGATTTTTTATGTTTTATAGTGAAATATGAAAGATATATGTTTGAATATCATAGTTTGTATTTGGAGTTTGTTGGATTTGAGTATTTTTGGACTCAATTGTGAAAATACAAATTTGAGGGACTAAATTATGAATTTGATGAAATGTTTGGACTTGTATGAGATACATCAGTATTCGGCTAAGCATGGATATATGGTGATTTTGTATATTTGATGTTTTGAGAAAAATGGACTAAATTGATAAAATATGCAAATGTGAGGGCTAAATTGCAAATTACCCTAAATGTGTGTTCATAGATTAAATTGAATGAATTAGTGAATAAATGTATTACATTTGAATATGTATAGATCAAGAGCCAAAGAAAACGGACTTAGATCGCAGGAAAGCGAAAGTAGTTGAATAATCGAGTTCGAATGAATGTCCGAATCTGAGGTAAGTCATTATACAAATAAACGTGTTTGAATTGAAATTTTGTATGTTCATATGACTGTTGGCAATGTTGAATGCACATGAGATGATGTACACATGAACTCCTAGATAGATTTAACATAGTTTTAATATCCGAGAAGTCCCATTCAAACCTAGGAATAAATAGGATTAACTATGTCATGACATTGGTGTCTGTTATGTGATATCATGTAAGACCACATCTGGGATGTTGGCGTTGATTTGAGATTTTGTGTAAGACCATGTCTGGGACATTGGTATTGATATTTAATTTACATGTTAGACCATGTCTTGGACATTGGCATCGTATTTGATTTGTGTAAGACCCTATTTGGGACAGTGGCATCGATATTTTAGTACATGTAAGACCTCATCTGGGACGTTGGCATTGTACGACTATCCCAATCATTCTGAGTATCTTATTAGATTCCTTATGGTTCAATGGGAAAATCTGAGAGACGAATGATTATGTGATCTGTAAATCTATTTCAAGTACGTATGATATGTACACTAAGTGTGTATAAAAGGTAAGTATCTATATAAATTTACTATGATGAAGTGTGTTCTTGAATATGAGAATGTGATTGAGATGCAAGAATGGAAATATGCTTGAATGAGCTAAGTTTATATGTGATATGGGAATAGAAGTATGTGGCAAGCTAAGTACATGTTGTATCTTAAGTTTATTTGTATATGGCTTACTAAGCTTTTGAAAGCTTACTCTGTGTATGGTTGCTCTATTTTATAGATCGTCAAAGCTACTGAAGGCTCGGGACCGTTGAGGATCATCATCACACTACTCAACTCATTTTGGTACTTTTGAAATGTATATAGCTAGATATGGCATGTATAGGCTAGTTATTTGGTATAATTTTGAGATATGAACTTGGCCATGTGATGTGGCTAGTTATGTGTTGGTATTATACTTATGTGATTGTGGATAATAATGTTGGTATGAGTATGTGCCTATGAATTGGTCAAGTTTATGACAAGTTTATGGATGAAATTTTGATTATGCATAATTGATCAAAGGAGGGGAAGTATGAAAGGTAAATGTGGATGAATTGTACTTAAGTATATATGTATTTTAGTTGTGCAAATTGGTAAGCAATTAGCTTGTTTAGAAATGAGATTGAATCTGAAGATTTGTTGATCATTGAACATGTCTTTGGTTGTTAATTGTACATGAAATGAATTGGAACATTGCTTGTAGGTACGACCCAAGTAAGGGTGGCACTTTGACCTTGCAAATGACCTCTTTTGCCTACACGGCAGTGGCACACAGGCGTGCCTGGTGACCGTGGGATTACGTCAGTAATAAGCCTATGTGTGCACAGCCTTGGCACATGGATGTGCCTGGTAGCCATGTGATTTAGTCAATATGTAGCTTATGAGCACATGGCCATGGTGCACGGGCGTGTCTAGTGGCCGTGTGGGTTAGTCAGTATGCTTACTCTGATTTGGCACATCCAGGACACAATGGTGTGTCTAGTAGTCGTGGTAGGCACACGGCCTACCCACACAGGCGTGTGACCTCTGTAATATAGAAAATTTTTAAATTTTTGCGAACTTTTATATGCATTCGGTTTAGTCCCAACCCTACTCGAAGCATGATTAAGGTCTCATTGACCTATAAAAAGGGACACTTGGTTGTAAATGATGAATTGTATTATTAAAATGTCTGTAAAAGTTTTTGATCTGTCTGGTAATGCCTTTAACCCTAATCTGGCAACGGATACGGGTTAGGAGTGTTACATAACTTAGCATTCATCATCAACATAATATCTTCACAATCATATAATTCACTTCAAGCTAATTAACATTCATATTTATGTCACACGAACATTCTGATTACCTTTATTCAAACAAGTGTTCTTAGACATACATCCCATAAATTTTGAGTAAGTTTACTTATCGCATTCACTTAATCAAACAAGTTATGCACATAACATCATATGAATGTCAAACAAACATGAATGAGCTTATCACAATATAAACTTCCATTTCATTTTACCTTTTCATATTTGAAGAATAATTCCCATTGAACTATTATAATTTCGATGGATACTGGAGTAGTATACTCAAGGTATTCATGTCAACATATTCAAAAAGTACACTCTCGAGCCACATATGATATAACATGATTGCCAGTCCAAGCCAAATCCTTTTAGTAACATATGCTCTAAAGGGCTTACTCTGGATTACCCATCTGGGCTAAATCCATCCCATAACTTATGCTCGAGAGGGCTTAATTCAGGATTACCCTTCCGGACTAAATCCTTTTTGCAACATTTGAAACATTTTATCTGTTTCATAACATCATAATAATCTATCGAAATATAACGTTCAACCAGAACAATTACATTTTATCCATATTACTCAACTTATGGTTATTTCATTTTGTACATCATCACATACATATCATGAACTCTTATTCTTACCTTTCCAAGTTTCGACTCTCACAAACACATTTTCAAATATCTTAGTATCACTTTCAACATTTTTGAAAATAGCTCGGTTGGAAATTATCTCTACCTGAACAAAACAATTTCATCAGAGCCGGAGATATCATACTATCACAAGTAGTAATATGGCATGTCTAGCTAGACTCTTACACTAGTTAGGTTAGTCTAAGAATCGACTAAATCACAGCTCTGATACCACTAAATGTAACACCCCTTACCCGTATTCAATGCCGGAACAGGGCTCGAGGCATTACCGAACTTATAACACAAGCAATCACACAATTCCAAGTAATAAAATTTGCGTCCAAATTAAAACCATCCATATTCAATCATAAAGTCCCTTATACGAGTCTACGAGGCCTAAAACATGCTTTGGAGGTGGTTTGAGACTAAACCGAGAACTTTAGAATTTTTTACAAAACTTAGAAATTTTTTGCTAGATGCAGGGCTCACACGCCCGTGTGGTCCAATGGACACGCTCGTGTTACAGGCCGTGTTCAAATTAAGGTGCTTTCTGACTTGTGCCACACGCCCGTGTGCTAGGCTGTGTACGGCTGAGACACACGTCCGTGTCTCTGCCTGTGTGCTCAACTCTGGAAATTTTGTTTTCTCAAAATTAAGGTGCTGGGACACACGACCGGATCATATGCCCGTGGGGCAGACCGTATGTTACATACGGCCAACACACACGACCATGTGGACAAAAATAAGGCTATTTACCAAGACATTTTTCCACCTTCACTTGCACACATCTATACAAAATTACATGACACAAATTCAAGCATATAAATTCAACCAAACAACCACAAACAAGACAATAACATGTCATTCTTATGCCATCATTTATCATGCTTAAAACATCATACTTATCCCATTAAAAACATATTAATTTCACATTCACAAGAGGGCATTAACATATGAATAAACTTATGATCAACATAAACCATCATTCATGGCTATATATAAGATGAAGCATTAATAATTACAAGCCAACACAGATGGTCAACTTAATAATGACACACATAACAAATTGGCTTAGTCCCTATACATGCCATAGACTTAAAATGCTTGAATTCATTTATACCCAAAATGTTAGCTTGATAGTGTGATAGGATCTCCGGTGAACTCCAATCCGAGCTAGCTCAATAAACCTATAAGACATTGGAAAGGAAGGGGGTAAGCTATATATATTGCTTAGTAAGTCCGTACGTGTAACAGTCCGAATTTGACCCTAATTAGAATGGTGGTTTTGGACCACGAAATCGAGTCAGAAATATTTTTTTATATTATATTCTGTGCTCATTATGTGTGAATTTATGTGTGTGAAAGTTTCGTAGAAAAATTTAATCGCTTGTGTGTTCAATTTAACAAAAGGACTAAATTGCATAAAGAGTAAAAGTTGCATGTTATAGTGAAAAGTGCCAAATTGATGATGGCTTTTTAAAGTGGGGCATTAAAAGGGCAATTAGCCCATTTTTAGGTTAGTGGGTGGCATTTGTCATAACTAACCTTAAGTTATATATTAGTTTTATTTTATTTTGAAGGTTAAATTAGTAATTAAATATTATTTACTTTATATGTTAAAAGATTATAATAATAAGCCATCATCCTTTTTCATCCATCTTTGGCCGAATGTGGGAGAAAGAATGAAGCTTTGAAACCCTTTAACTTTTGGCATTTCTAAGCTAAAAATCAAGGTTAGTTTGATTTCAGTTTTTGTTAATTTTTACGTTTTTGTGATCGTTGCTTCGAATACTTCAATACCCATGCTTGAATTTTTTATTTTGATCAATATTTTGAAATGTACCATTGATGATTTCATGAGTTTTATGATGTTAGTTGATGGATTATGAAAGATATATGTTAGATTGATATGTTTTGTTTTTGGATTTTTGGTGATTTTGAGAGATTAGGGCTTAATTATGAAAATAAAATTTTAGAGGGACTTAAATGTGAAATAAATGAAATATATGGATTTGTATGAGTGCTATAGATATTCAGACCTTAAGGTATTTATACAAATTGTGTGTATTTTGTGTTTTAAGCAAATAGGACTAAATTGTAAAATGTGAAATAATAGGGTAAAATGGTAATTTGCCCATTTAGGTATTTTGGGACTAAATTGAGATGAAATGTACTTGAATGAGCTTATTTTAAATATGTTTAGATCAAGAACAAAGAAAAGCAGTTTGGATCGGGAAAGCGAAGGTTATCGAATAATAGGTCTTCTTCATCCATCGATATTTGAGGTAAGTCCTTGTGAAATATATCAAGGAATTATTTATGAACATATTAAATGATGATGTTCGATAAATTTGAGTACATGTTTATGTCATAGCCGAATGTATATAAGTAAATTAGATTGAATGCATAATTTAATAATGTGATATGAATGAGTATCTCGATATGAATTGTGGGTTTTACAATGACGTAATGATTCTATTTGTGTAATGTGAATAAGCTTAGTTGAATTGGATATGTGATAAATTATGAAATGTGTGTGGAATGATTGACTTCATTGATACTCGGGCTTTATGCCTAGCAGGCCTCGTGCCGGTGATATATTCGGGCTTCGTGCCTAGCAGGCTTAGTGCCGGTGACATATTCGGGCTTTATGCCTAGCAGGCCTCGTGCCGGTGATATATTCGGGCTTCGTGCCTAGCAGGCTTAGTGCCGGTGACATATTCGGGCTTTATGCCTAGCGTGCCTCGTCTTGGTGATATATTCGAGCTTCGTGCCTAGCGTGCTTAGTGCCGATGACATATTCGGGCTTTGTGCCTAGCGTGCTTAGTCTTGGTGACATATTTGGGCTTCGTGCCTAGCGTGCTTAGTGCGGTGATATATTCAGCTTATTGCCTAGCGTGCTAAATGCGGTGTTTGAACTACGGACCTTGAGTCTAGCAAGTCTAATGCCAAGATGTGAGATTCGGGCAAATGCCTAGGTGTTTTTATGGGTGAGTTGAAATTCCAAGCTTAGATTGTGTACTAGTAAAGTCATGAAATGAATCAAGTGAGCCTAAGCATTTGAAAATGAATTTGTTAATTCGGCTACAAGGTATGTGCTATTCATATTCATGTATTATATACATATATATATATATGATGATGATGATAAGTAAATGAATTGATGAAGGAAATGTGATATACAATCGGTAGATGCAAATTGTGCATAAACTATAGCATGAGGAAATTGGTATATGAAAGCATAATGTGGTTAAAGGTAATCGTATAAGTATATTGATATGAATGATACAAATTGATCCTGTATATTTGGCCTTATGCTTATGTTTACGTGACATTGGGATTACTTTGATGCTATGTATACAAATGTATGAAATGTCAAATGGATATACATATATATATGTGTGTGAATATATTTCCTTTTTGTGAAATTACTAAGTGTAAAGTATATACTTATTGTATATATATATATATATATATATGTGATCCTATAGAAATATGTGTATCGAAAATATGAGTAGTTGGAAACGAGTATTTAATCTATATGATGAGATTATAAATGGAGGTTTAAAGGTAAAGTAGTGATGATGGTTAAGCTAAACGAACTTGTGATTATGTAATTAAAGAGGTGATTTAGATGTACATGGCCTTTTACTTGTTCGAATAATTATGTGAACCTATTGAGTTTCATATGTGCATATTATGAATAGATCATAAAGAGAGGATGCTTTATATTTTGGTTAAAATGCTGAGTTGGTAAGTTGGATGTTAATGGTAAGGAAATGATAAACGTTATGTTAAGTGAGGTAAAGGCATTTGATTTTGGAGGTCCTTCGAGTTAAGCTAATTTATTCAACGTTATTACTTGATTATTTTTTTTTATGCTTGAATGTACAATTGGTATATCATGACTGCTTAAGACTTACTAAGCTAAATTAGCTTACTCCATGTGTTCATCATTACATTTTATAGATTTTGATCAAGCTACGAGCTCGGAGGGATAAATCAACGAAGTCATTCACACTATCGACTCTTGTTGGTACCTAAAATGCTTAGACTTTTGGTTCTTAAGGCATGTATAGGCTAGCTAAGTTTTGAATGATAATTTGATAATGTATAAAAGCCATGTGTGTAACATCCACGATAATTAGGGGTTATGCATTTTACTTAATTGAATGATGTTGCATGCTTAATCATTATTAAGTGCAATTTTGGAAGTTATTTGAGCTTCATTAATTAAGTGAAGGCTTAGTAAAACTTTTAATTTTATTAATTAAGAGAGAGCTAAGTAAATTAGGCCTTAAGAATTAATGACAAGGAGTTTCAAGCATAAGTTAAGTAATTGGCAAAGTGGTTAAGATGTATGGATGTGTGCTTGAGGTGTAAGGTTCGAATCTCTAGCTAGCATTAGGGAGGATTTTAAATTTTGTTTTCTTCCTTATAAGTGTCGGCCAAGAATATTCTAGAGTGGATGAGAATTCATTTAATTTTGGCTATTTGACCATGTGAAAAAGGAAGGTAGGAACTTATGGCATGGGATCATAAGTTGGTGATAAGATGAAGGAGACAAAGGCATGATATTTGGCTATGTTTTGGGGATGTGTTCATGGTCATTTGACCATGAACCTAGACAACATGGAGGCTAAAGGGAGTGGTTTATTTTTTGATAGCAAATCAAGAGTGGATAGGGAAGAAACAAGGAGGAAAAAGGGATAATGTTGGCATTGATTTGGCGAATTTGTGCTTTGCCATTAGGGGAGTTAGCCAAAAGTCTTGCACATTCTTTTGTCCATCTTTTCTCAATTTCTCCAAAAGTTCTCTCATAGCTGAAATTGTCATTGAATTTAGGTAAAGATCTTCTCTTTGTTTTAACTTTCTTTTTGATCAATTTTTCTCCAAAAACCCCTACCTTGGCCGAATGTACCTTAGGCACTTTGGTACAATTGTGCTTTTGATTTAGCCCTCAATTGATTGAACCAAATACTACTTTCTTTCTCCCATTTTCTTTTGAAACCAAAACTACAAAGATTAAGCACCATTTTCTTCTTCATTTTTCTCTCCCTTTTGCCGAATGCATCTAAGCTCCAAAATCAATCTCTTTTCTCTTTGATCAATTCTCCCTTTCTTTTTCTTTTCACTTTATTTCTCTTCTCTTCCTCTCATTCTCAAAACCACATAGGATCAAGAATTTCCTCCTTGGCGAATGTGCAAAAGTTCCTAATCATCTCTTTTCATTTGAGAAATCACCATTATCAACTTCTTCTCCTCTTTCTCTTTTCTTCCTTCTTCCTTTCCTTCTCTTTTCTTTTCCTTTCTTCTTTTCCCTCAAACCAAAACCACCATTTCTCTTCTCTTTTTGTTAAAGCCAGAATCTTGAAGGACTCAAGTAAGAATTCTATCAATTATTTTTATCATTTCCTTTCACTTTAGTAAATTTAGAACTATAATCTTTTATTTTCTCTCCTAGGCGAATCTTTTGAAAAGATTTTTCAAAGATCTTTGTTGAAGACAACCTTTAAGTGACCATTGAATCATCAAGGTAAGGTTACTATTTTAGATAATATCAATTTCTTTAGACGGATCACTAATCTACGTTATTTTAGGGCGATCTAAGATCAATAAGATAGGTAAGAAAAGGGTTGTGCGAAGTGTTTGGAAGAGAGGAGGTATTCCTTTACCATCGAACTACAAGCGAAGGGTCAGATCGGTGTTAGAGACTTTCCACCCGGTTGTGGACCTTCGCTAACAAAGATCGGTTATTCAAGTAGTGCGCATAACCGAACCACTTTACGTTGGTGGAATATCGTGGTTTTGATCCATCTAGTGGAAAAACCACAAATAACTAATCGTTAAATGAATCGAGGGTAAGGATTTAGATCTATTGTCAATAAGTATAGTTTTGTTAACAATAGTTTATACTAACCAAGTGTGTTAATCAATTAGGTGTTGACGAGCAAGAGGGTATTATTCTCATCATTACTAGGTGTGTAACCATACATTAAAAATTTCCATAGATTTATATTGTTAAAAAGTGATTATATGATAGTATGTTTTGTTTGTGGATACCAATCATTGGTATACAAAATTCGTATGTTACCCAATATTTCGTTTATTTTTGCTATATGCATCAATATGAAATAAGCATGACTATATTATGATTTGTGGGTAAATAGCATGAAAATCGATTTGATATGTATGTGCATGGGCATATGGGTATGTTTAATAAAGGAGGAAGTATTCGGTGGTTTTACCACAATTGGTGATTTCGGTCACATATGTGAAATTGGTGACTTGGTCACATATTTGACTCGGTGGTTTTGGTCACATATTTGACTCGGTGGTTTTGGTCACATATTTGACTCTGGTGGCTTCGGTCACATATTTGGCTCCATTGACTTGGTCACATATTTGGCTCCATTGACTTGGCCACGTATTTGAAATTTGGACTTGATCGGTGACTTGGTCACATCTATTTTGGTGGCTTTGCCACAATAAGGCGATGTGCATGTTGATGACAAGCGCCTTGATGGTGTGTAGCGGATGAAGGTCGATTTAGTAATCCCCACGGTGTGTTGGTTGGTGCGGGGTGTGTGGTGATGGATATTTAGATTGGTAGGGCTTGCATTTCATTTCATGTACATAATTATGTAATATTGTATGTTTATTACTTGATCTCATTATGAAATGGGCCTTTGGGCTAAATATGAATTAAATGGGCCTTTGGGCTAAATATGAGCTAAATGGGCCTTGCTAAATAAGAGTGAAATGGGCCTATGGCCATATGTGAAATTTTGGGCTTGAAAGCATATGATAAAATGGGCTTTTTAGTGTATGTGTTATACATTAAGTTTATGACTCACCCATTTTTGTAGGATAACTTTTGGATGACTCATAGTGCGATGGATCAGGCGTGAAGGAATTCGAGGTGGCGATTGCTTGTATCAAGTATTGTGGAGATTTTCCAACTTAAACTCTTTAAGTTAAATTTTATTACTTAGACTTTATTATGGATTTTCCAATTTTATGTAATAAGGCCACTATAAACTATCTTTCATTTAGTGTTTGGATTTACTTTTATTTTGACATGAACAAATATCTATTAAATAACTAAATTGGTTTTCGATAATTATTTAAAAGGTTTTGTCTCTAATATATAAATGTTTTCAAGGAAATTTTCTTAAGTTTGGTTTCCTTTTGATTTTATTAATTCATCCTAAAAGAATATTTCAAAAGACAAAGTTACTTTACAATGTGTTTCCGCTAAAGTTTTACTCGAGGAACATACCAAATCCAGTTAGGCTTTTTGGGTCGGGTTTGGGGTGTTTCAACAGTATCGAGCCAGCTTTTAAACTCTCGGCCTTGGGTTTTAAAGCCCTAGCGTTTTCAAAGTTTGGCCCAAATGACTTTTTAAAAGTTTTCTTAAGTTAAATGGTTTTATAAGAGCATGGCATTTCGGAATTCTCGGCCGAGATCCATCGGTATGTACCTTTATTTGATAAGTAATATGAATGTTTGATAAGCCTAAGGAAACCTTAGAGACATGGACCCTAGGTGTATGTGTGCTACTACTGAAACCAATGAATATCTGTTTATAAGACTTTCTTTAATAAGAAGTGAAAAGATTCTAATACATAAGACTTTTAAGTAAAAAGCAGAAAAGATCGTAGTAGACATGAGCTCTAGGGGACGAGGTCATCGTGGACATGGAAGAGGAAGGATGTGTTTGAACCATTCGATCTGGTCAAGGTTCCGAGAATGAAGCTCCACCACAATTTGTTGGGGCGGACTTTCAAGAACAAGATGAAGGTGGTGGACGCGATATCACAAGTGTCTTTGCGAGTTTTAGAACGAGTAGCGGAAGCTAGTTCTGAAATGGGTCTCAAAAGTATGTAGCTAAGAGACTAAGATCGAATGGGTGAGGTTTTCGGGGAGTATCTAGAGTAGCTCCTAATGTAGCCGAATATTGGTTGAAAGCGGTCGAGAGGATCATGGACGATATATTTGACCGATGAAGAGAAATTGAAAGGTGCTATTTCACTTCTTCGTGATGAAGCCTACCACGGTGGCTCACTATAAAGGAAAGTACCCCGTGGATAAATGCGGATTTGGGGTATTTTAAGATTAAATTGAAGGAAAATATGTTGGAGCTAGCTACATCGACTCCCAGAGGAAGACATTTACGAATCTAGTACAAGGAAACAAGTCGATAGTGAATATGAAGCGAAATTTTTGCGACTTAGCCGTTATGCGGAGGGATAGTGGCTCTGAGAATATGAACAGTGTATCGATTTGAAGATGGACTTAGAGATGAGCTAAGAGTGATGATTGCTCCACATCGTGAAAGAGATTTTGCAATCTTAGTGGAAAGGGCAAGAATTACCAAGAGGCTAAGCAATTTGAGAGAAAGAACCGGGATGAGAAGCGGAGTAAGAATAAGAGAAGCTTTGGGTCTTCAGGGACGTCCGGGAACTTTCAGAAGAAATCAAGAAATGAGGGACCACGAAGTCAACAGACACTACTGAGTGTACAAAGTCGTACTTGTTCTCAATGTGGGAAAATGCACTCGGAGAATCTTTGAAGAAGACCGGCGGATGTTTCAAGTGCGGTTCAAAGGATCATATGATCAAAGATTGTTCGATGAACTCGGAGAAGAACCGTTCAGCAAGTCAGGGTGCTAATCAGGCTGACAAAAGTGGACAGCAACCGATAAGAGGTCGTGGTCCAAATGGAAGGGGCAATGGTTCCGGTAGAGGTCGCGGAACTTCAGGCAGAGGCAGTGGTAGCTCTGAGGAGAGACAACCAGGTTTGGTGTATGCAATTCGTCATAGAGAAGACAGTGATGCACCTGATGTTATCACGGGTACGTTTTTGATTTCTGGGTTGCCCTTTATTGCTTTGATAGATATAGGGTCAACTCATTCCTATATCGCTAGTAAAGTATCTGGGACTTTGCATGTGACTTTTGAAATGTACCTAGGAAGATGATCGTACTTAGTCCTCTAGGATGAGCAAGTGAAATAGACAAACTTTTAAGGAAGTGCCTCAGAAGTCCAAGGATCTGATTTCGGTGATTTAATGGAGTTCCGTCGGAGAATTGACCTTATCTTAGGCATGGACCGGCTTGTGAAGTACCGTGCAAATGTGGATTGTCTTTGCTAAAGCGGATGTCATTAAGAACTTTTGATGACAAGGAAGTTGTAGTGATGGGCGAGAGACGGAACTACTTATCTAATGTAGTATCCGCTCTTAAAGGCGGAAAAGATGGTTAGAAAGGGATGTGAAGCCTTTACGATGTTGGTGAGTGCGTTGGAGGCTAAGGAAGCAGCTATTAATGAAGTCGGGACTGTGAAGGAATTTGTAGATGTTTTTAGGAAGAACTTTCGGGTTTGCCTCGGATCGTGAAGTAGAGTTGAATTGATTTATTACAGAGCGGCGCCATTTCTATTGCTCCATATAGAATGGCACGAAGGAGTTGGTTGAGTTGAAGGCTCGATTCAGGATTTGCTTGGCGTGGATTCATTCGACCTAGTGTGTCTCCATGGGAGCGCCTGGGGTCCTATTCGTGAAGAAGAAGGACGGATCGATGAGGATGTGTATAGATTCTGGCGATTAAATAAGTTGACCATCAAGAACAAGTATCCTTTGCCAAGGATCGACGACTTGTTCGATCGACAAGGAGCTACGGTATTCTCAAAGATTGATCTAAGATCGGGTATCATCGACTTAAAGTGAAAGAAGCGGATATCCATAAGACGGCTTCCGAACTAGATATGGGCATTATGAATTTACGGTAATGCCATTCGGTTAACGAATGCCCCAGTGCGTTTATGGATATGATGAACAAGAATTTTCCAAACCCTACTTGGATCGGTTCGTCGTGGTTTTCATAGGCGACATCCTAGTATATTCTAAGTCCGAAATGGAGCATGATGAGCATCTCCGAATTGTGTTGCAAGTCTTAAGAGAAAAGAAAGCAGACGCCAAATTCAGACAAATGTGAATTTTGGTGAAAGAAGTTGCATTTTAGGCCATGTGGTATCTGCGGAAGGAATAAGGGTGGATCCTCGGAAGATTGAGGTTGTGCTAGATTGAAACCACCTAAGTCCAATGGCGAGGTTCGCGATTTCTTGGGTTTAGCGGATACTACCAAAGATTCGTCGAAGGATTTTCATCGATAGTTGCACCTTCTTGAAATTGTTGAGAAAGGAAGTACCTTTCGTGTGGGGTGATAAGACAAAAAGAGTTTTGAGAAGCTCAAGAAAGTTTTGACTGAAGCTCTGTTTTGATCCAACTTTGAGGTAGGAAAGGATTTCGTTGTGTATTGTGACGCTTCTCACACGGGTTTAGGATGTGTTACGATGCAAGGCGGGAAGGTAGTAGTATATCGTCTCGCGATTGAGGCCGCATGAAGTTAACTACCCGACGCATGACTTGGAGTTGGCATTTGTAGTCTTTACTCTTAAAGTTTGGAGACATTACTTATCTGGGAAAATCGATGAATATACGGACCACAAAAGTCCTGAAATATCTCTTGACTCGTAAAGAAGCGAATTTGAGGCAAAGAAGGTGGATAGAGTTGTTGAAAGACTACATTTGTTCTATCGAGTACCACCGGGCAAGGCGAATGTGGTAGCGAGACGCTCTGAAAGTCGGAAAGTGGTGTCGATTTAAGGCGATGTTTGCACATCTTAGCCTTTACGATGACGAAAGCTTGTTGGCAGAACTTCAGGTTAAGCCGACATGGTTAAGTTAAGTGAAAGAGAGGCAGTTGGTAGATGAAGATCTGAATGAAAAGCTTCGACAGGTGTAGAGTGGGAAATTGGAAGATTTTGGTATTAACAGTGACGGAGTATTGTGTTTTAAAGGTAAAATCTGTATGCCAAAGGATCAGGATTTGAGGCAAAAGATACTTCAGGAATAGCATTGTAGCCCCTATGCTATGCATCCTGGAGGAAGTAAGTTATCTTGAGATTTGCGAGATCAATTTTGGTGGCTTCGGACTTAAGCGGGAAGTTACGAAATTTGTAGAGAAGTGCTTAACGTGTCGACAAGTTAAATTTGAACATCAAGTACCTTACGGATTACTCTACCAATAAAGATTCCGCAATGGAAGTGGGAGAGAATCACCATGGATTTTGTTAGTGGGCTTCCTCTTACGCCTACTAAGAAAGACTCCATTTGGGTGATAGTGGACCGATTAATGAAATCTGCACATTTATCGATTCGGGTTGATTACTCTTCTGAAATTGGCGAAGTTATATGTGGTGAGATTGTGAGATTGCATGGAGTGCCGTTGTCGATAATTTGAGACGAGATCAGAGATTTACGTCGCGATTTTGGAAAGCATTGCATCGAAGCTTTGGGCACCAGATTGGACTTGATGCGGCATTTCATCCTCAATCGGACGATCCATCCGAAAGAGTAATCTAGGTATTGGAAGATATGTTAAGGGATGTGTGATAGACTTCAAGGGAAGTTAGGAGGAATTCTTACCGTTGGCGAAATTTGCGTACAACAACGATTTCAATCCGATTCGGATGGCACCATATGAAGCACTATATGGACGGAAGTGTCGCACTCCTACGTGTTGGGCGAATTAGGGAACGTCGATTTTGGGTCCGTAGATAGTGGTGAATCTGAAGAAATGGTTAAAATAATCCGGGCTAGGTTAAAGGAAGCGTCGTGAGACAAAAATCGTACGTAGATCTTAAGCGGAAAGAAATAGAGTTTGCTGTGGGGGACCAAGTTTTCCTTAAAGTTTCACCTTGGAAAAAGGTGATGAGATTTGGACGCAAAGGGAAACTAAGTCCCAGGTTCATTGGACCTTATCGGATTGTGAAGCGAGTCGGATCTGTGGCATATCAGTTAGATTTACCTTCGGAGTTGAAGCAAATGCATGATGTGTTCCATGTTTCAATGCTACGCCGTTACCGTTCGGATCCATCTCATATAGTACCAATTGAGGAGGTGGAATTAAGATCAGATTTGTCATACGAAGAGGAACCAATTCAAATTTTAGAACGAGATGTAAAGGTTTTACGGAGAAAATTAGTTCCTCTCGTCAAGGTATTATGGCGTAATCATGGATCAGAAGAAGCTTCATGGGAACCGGAGGAAGCGATGCGACAGCAATACCCTCACTTATTCTAGCCATGTAATTTCGAGGACGAAATTATTTTAAGGGTAGAAGCTGTAACATCTCGATAATTAGGGGTTATGCATTTTACTTAATTGAATGATGTTGCATGCTTAATCATTATTAAGTGCAATTTTGGAAGTTATTTGAGCTTCATTAATTAAGTGAAGGCTTAGTAAAACTTTTAATTTTATTAATTAAGAGAGAGCTAAGTAAATTAGGCCTTAAGAATTAATGACAAGGAGTTTCAAGCATAAGTTAAGTAATTGGCAAAGTGGTTAAGATGTATGGATGTGTGCTTGAGGTGTAAGGTTGAATCTCTAGCTAGCATTAGGGAGGATTTTAAAGTTTTGTTTTCTTCCTTATAAGTGTCGGCCAAGAATATTCTAGAGTGGATGAGAATTCATTTAATTTTGGCTATTTGACCACGTGAAAAAGGAAGTTAGGAACTTATGGCATGGGATCATAAGTTGGTGATAAGATGAAGGGGACAAAGGCATGATATTTGGCTATGTTTTGGGGATGTGTTCATGGTCATTTGACCATGAACCTAGACGGCATGGAGGCTAAAGGGAGTGGTTTATTTTTTTGATAGCAAATCAAGAGTGGATAGGGAAGAAACAAGGAGGAAAAAAGGGATAATGTTGGCATTGATTTGGCCGAATTTGTGCTTTGCCATTAGGGGGGAGTTAGCCAAAAGTCTTGCACATTCTTTTGTCCATCTTTTCTCAATTTCTCCAAAAGTTCTCTCATAGCCGAAATTGTCATTGAATTTAGGTAAAGATCTTCTCTTTGTTTTAACTTTCTTTTTGATCAATTTTTCTCCAAAAACCCCTACCTTGGCCGAATGTACCTTAGGCACTTTGGTACAATTGTGCTTTTGATTTAGCCTCAATTGATTGAACCAAATACTACTTTCTTTCTCCCATTTTCTTTTGAAACCAAAACTACAAAGATTAAGCACCATTTTCTTCTTCATTTTCTCTCCTTTTTGCGAATGCATCTAAGCTCCAAAATCAATCTCTTTTCTCTTTGATCAATTCTCCCTTTCTTTTCTTTTCACTTTATTTCTCTCTTCTCTTCCTCTCATTGTCGAAACCACAGGATCAAGAATTTCCTCCTTGGCAGAATGTGCAAAAGTTCCTAATCATCTCTTTTCTTTTGAGAAATCACCAGTATCATCTTCTTCTCCTCTTTCTCTTTCTTCCTTCTTCCTTTCCTTCTCTTTTCTTTTCCCTTTCTTCTTTTCCCTCAAACCGAAACCACCATTTCTCTTCTCTTTTTGTTAAACTCGAATCTTGAAGGACTCAAGTAAGAATTCTATCAATTATTTTATCATTTCCTTTCACTTTAGTAAATTTAAAACTATAATCTTTTATTTTCTCTCCTAGGTAGAATCTTTTGAAAAGATTTTTCAAAGATCTTTGTTGAAGACAACCTTTAAGTGGCCATTCGAATCATCAAGGTAAGGTTACTATTTTAGATAATATCAATTTCTTTAGATGGATCACTAATCTACGTTATTTTAGGGGCGATCTAAGATCAACAAGATAGGTAAGAAAAGAAATTTGTGCGAAGTGTTTGGAAGAGAGGAGGTATTCCTTTACCATCGAACTACAAACGAAGGGTTGTATCGGTGGTTAGAGACTTTCCACCGGTTGTGGACCTTACGCTAACAAAGATCGGTTATTCAAGTAGTCGTACAATCGAACCACTTTCGTTGGTGAAATATCGGCTGGTTTTGATCCATCTAGTGGAGAAAAACCACAAATAACTGTCGTTCGTGAATCCGAGGGTAAGGATTTAGATCTATTGTCAATAAGTATAGTTTTGTTAACAATAGTTTATACTAACCAAGTGTGTTAATCAATTAGGTGTTGACGAGCAAGAGGGTATTATTCTCACTGTTACTAGGTGTGTAACCATGCATTAAAAATTTCGATAGATTTATATTGTTAAAAGTGATTATATGATAGTATGTTTTGTTTGTGGATACCAATCATTGGTATACAAAATTCAGGTATGTTACCCAATATTTCATTTATTTTTGCTATATGCATCAATATGAAATAAGCATGACTATATTATGATTTGTGGGTAAATAGCATGAAAATCTGATTTGATATGTATGTGCATGGGCATATGGGTATGTTTAATAAAGGAGGAAGTATTCGGTGGTTTTACCACAATTGGTGACAGGTCACATATGTGAAATTGGTGACTTGGTCACATATTTGACTCCGGTGGCTTCGGTCACATATTTGACTCCGGTGGCTTCGGTCACATATTTGGCTCCGGTGACTTCGGTCACATATTTGGCTCCGGTGACTTGGTCACGTATTTGAAATTTGGACTTGATCGGGTGACTTGGTCACATACTGTTTTGGTGGCTTTGCCACAATAAGGCGATGTGCATGTTGACTACAAGAATCGCCTTCGATGGTGTGTAGCGGATGGAGGGTCGATTTAGTAATCCCCACGGTGTGTTGGTTGATGCAGGGGTGTCTGTGGATGGATATTTAGGTTGGTAGGGCTTGCATTTCATTTCATGTACATAATTATGTAATATTGTATGTTTATTACTTGATACATTATGAAATGGGCCTTTGGGCTAAATATGAATTAAATGGGCCTTTGGGCTAAATATGAGCTAAATGGGCCTTGGGCTAAATAAGAGTGAAATGGGCCTATGGCCATATGTGAAATTTTGGGCTTGAAAGCATATGATAAAATGGGCTTTTTAGTGTATGTGTTATACATTGAGTTTATGACTCACCCATTTTATGGGATAACTTTTAGATGACTCATAGTGCGATGGATCTAAGGCGACAAGGAATTCGAGGTGGCGGTGCTCATATCAAGTATTGTGGAGATTTTCCAACTTAAACTCTTTAAGTTAAATTTTATTACTTAGACTTTATTATGGATTTGCCAATTTTATGTAATAAGGCCACTATAAACTAGCTTTCATTTCGTGTTTGGATTTACTTTTATTTTGACATGAACAAATATCTATTAAATAACTAAATTGGTTTTCGATAATTATTTAAAAAGGTTTTTGTCTCTAATATATAAATGTTTTCAAGGAAATTTTCTTAAGTTTGGTTTCCTTTTGATTTTATTAATTCATCCTAAAAAGAATATTTCAAAAGACAAAGTTACTTTACAATGTGTTTCCGCTAAAGTTTTACTCGAGGAACATACCAAATCCGATTAGGCTTTTTGGGCCGGGTTTGGGGTGTTTCAATGTGAAAGTGGCTAGTTCTTAATGTTAATGCTCGATGATATAATCTATCTTTGATGTGAGATGCGTGTATGTTTGGTTTGGGAAATGAATGAGTATGTGTTATATATATATGTACATACTCATATTCATATGTGTTTCATCTTTGAGCATGTAGATTTTATGACTTATATACTTGAAACGATTGGGTTATAAGTAAGTTTTGAGTAGTAAATAGTAATATGGTGGTTCGGTTATGAAATGAACTTATTTGGAAGTGTATTGTATGATAAAACTTGGGTGTAAAGATGAACAAATGTCTCAGTTTGCATGATATGATATTGAATGGTCGAGTCTTAGATTTATGTTCCATGAATCTATGAGTTATGAGATATCCTTGTTATAAATAGGGAAAGTTGGTATATATATATGCGTGCATGCATTGTATGTTCGGCTACACCATTTGAATAGTCAGGTTCGGGTTAGAAATGCCTGAAAATATATGTTTTAAATGTTATAAATGAAAATAAAAGAAGTAGGGTTGGTATGAAGTGAAATTCGTATAATGGATAATCTTGATTTAGTCGTATCAGTTTTATATATATATATATGTATCTCGATACATATTTGATTAATTTATTTTCATAAAAAGGAAATTTTATGAAGTTGGTTATGTTATATGCGAACCTAGACTGAATCTTTCATAGATGAATGGATACACCATAGAGTCTTTGTGAGAGTTTATGTTTAAATAGGTATATGTGTATAATATGTGAAATGATAAGTTGATAACGAATAAGTAATAAATGTATTTATATTTACTTTATATGTATAAAGTGAAAAGTGCATACTCAAACTTGTAACGAACATTTTAATAACATATATTCGATGATTCTATGGTTTGAATTGTATAAGCATGAATTAAGTCTCTTTTGGGTTTGATAAATACATGATTTGTGATAAATGATTGTGATGATTTGAGTCGACTTCGGTAATGCCTCATAATCCTAATTCGGCGACGGGTATGGGGTAGAGGTGTTACAGTACGAAAATAATAAGCAACTCTTACAAGTATTTTAACAAGTTCAACAATTTAAACACAAAATAATACAATTTGCTATAGAGCTCACAGTTATAATTTTCATTCAATCATAAGGTTTGCTCAATCAACTTATAAGCATAATTTAATATATCTTGGCATCAGTCTAACAACCATAATCTCTCCTTTGTAACAGAATACAGAAAATACAAATCATTTCAAACTTCATAGTAACCATGCACATTAATTATGTATACTCATTATTTTCAAGCATATGTCTTATTATCTTTCAATTGCCTAAACTCTTATCTTCCCTTACTTCCATAACCAATTTAAATGGGCAATTATACTAATCTCACATTTTTCTCATATCTGATAAATCACAATTTAAGTGAATAAACATGCTATGTCATAACTCAATTTGGCTCGAAGGCCAATCACAAAATCGTCAATCGAATTTACCATGTATTTCATACATCACAAGTATTGACCAATAATCACAAGGTTTTCACAAAAACATCACTGTGGAAATATGAACTCACAATTTCATCAAGTCAATGCTTATAAACTTTACGTACATACCAATTCATAATACTTTAATACTCTTTAGCTCATTTGATATACTCATTGAATTTCCCGTTGAACCATTTGGAATACTAAAGGATACTTAGGAATCTGGTAAATACAGTACCGTACCAATGCCATATCCCAGATATGGTCTTACATGAAATCTCGTATCGATGCCAATAGCCCAACTATGGTCTTACACGAAGTCTCATATCGATGCCATATCCCAGATATGGTCTTACACGAAGTCTCATATCAACTCCATATCCCAGATATGGTCTTACACGTAATCTCAATAACCCGAATGTCATGACATTTGTATCCTATCTATTCTTAATGTTCAACCGGGACTTTCGTTGTACCGAATCTCTGTCGGTCATTTCCGTAATACCGTACTCAATAGCATCCACATTTCATTTTAATAGTATAGCATTTACCACAACTATATCAATTAAGCATTTATACACAAATGATTTAATGCTTATTAGACATACAAACTTACCTCGGCATAGAAATGACAAAAAGGACTAAATCATCAAATACTCATTTTCCCCCGTTCCAACTCCAAACCTCATTTTCCTCGATCTATAATATCACATTTAACTTATTTAATCATCGTACTATTCAAATCAGCCCAAAAGTCACATTATGGAAAAATTACATTTTTACCCCTAAACTTTTGACATTTTACAATTTAGTCCCTAGGCTCGTAAAATGATTTTCATTCAATTTCATTACACCCAAGCCTACTCGAACCTATATCATGCTCATAACAGCCCACATTTTTCATTTATTCACATTTTTACTACTCATTTTACAACTTTTACAAACAAGTCATTTTAGGCATTTTTACCGAAAATCACTTAGCAAAAGTCGTTTAACAAACAAAAAACATGAATTTTATACCATAAAACATCAAAATACACACATGTCTAATATATTTCAAACCCTATACCTTGATCATTTCTTAAATTAGTGGTAGGAATAGATAGATCATGTTATAAGGATTTTAAAAAATAAAATCATTAAAAATAGGGCTAGAACGGACTTACAATCGAGCTTGGAAGCTTGAAAAATCCTAGCCATGGTTTCCCCTTGTAAAATTCAGGCATGGGAGGAAGATGGACAAAACTTGGCTCTTAATTTGGCTTTTTAATTCATTTAATTACCAAATTACCGAAATGCCCTTAATGAAAAACTTGAGAAACATATGAGACCATGTCCATTTTTGTCCAAAAAATTAACCAATGGTTTAATTACCATTTAAGAACCTCTAATTTAAAATTTCATAGCAATTGGACACCTCTAGCATATAGAATTCAAGTTTTGCACTTTTTGCAATTTAGTCCTTTTAACTAGATTGAGTGCTCAAACGTCAACATTTTTTAACGAAATTTTCATGAAATCATTCCATAAAATTGTAGACCATAAAAACTTAATAAAAATGAATTTTTCTTTTTTGATTTTGTAGTCCCGAAACCACAGTTTTGACTAGACCAAAAATCAGGCTGTTACAAGCAACCACCTAAGGGTAGTAGACCAACTAGGGGTGGTAATGGAATGGGTTGTGGGTAGAGAGCACTGGGCAGAGGCGCTAGTCAGACTGAGGAGATGCAGCCTGTACTGGTTTATGCTGCTGACGCCGAGAGGATAGCGATGCTCCAAATGTTATCACCGGTACGTTCTTAATTTTTGATGTACCTTATACCAATTTGATAGACATAGGCTCTACACACTCCTATATAGGTAGTTCTTTATCTGAAAATTTGGGAATTTCTAATGAAAGCACTTCTAGTGAGATCTCTTTGTTGAGTCTGTTGAGGTAGTCTGTTCGGGTTAATAGGATTTATAGAGATGTTTTGTTAGTGGTGCAAGGGGCTATTTTTCTGGAAAAGCTAGTGAAGCTTTCGTTTGGGGAGTTCAACTTAATTCTAGCTATGGACTGGTTGGTGGAGCACCGTGTTAGCTTGGACTACACATCTAGGAGGGTTGTTCTAAGAACTGAGGATGATAAGGAAGTGGTTGTGATCGGCGAGCGTCAAGATTATCTTTCCAATGTGATCTCCACTCTTGTGGCTGAGAAACTGGTTTGAAAAGGGTGTGAGGCATATTTGGCTTACGTTAATATTTTGATTTCTAGGGACTCTTCTATCAGAGATATCAGAACTATGAGGGATTTTTCAGATGTCATTCCTGATGAGTTACTAGGTTTGCCTCTGAATCGAGAAGTTGAGTTCGACATTAAGCTTTTATAGGTTACAGCTCTGGTGTTCATTGCTCCCTACCAAATGGCACCGAAGTAGCTTACAGAGCTTAAGGCTCAACTTTAAGAACTTCTAGATCGTGGTTTCATCCGTCCTCGTGTGTCTCAGTGGGGGCATTGATTTTGTTTGTTAAGGAAAATGATGGGACCATTAAGATGTGTATTGACTATCGGCAACTGAATAAACTGACAGTGAAGAATAAGTATCCACTTTCTAGGATCGATGATCTGTTTGATTAGTTCTGAGGGGCTTCAGTGTTTTCGAAGATTGATCTTCGTTCTATGTATCATCAGTTGAGAATTAAGGAGGTGGATGTTCATAAGACTGCATTTAAGAGTCGTTATGGACATTACGAGTTCCTAGTTATGTCTTTTACTTTGACGAATGCTCCAGCGGCATTCATGGATTTCATGAACTGAGTCTTTCAGCCATGTCTTGTAACACTCTGGTTTAGGGGCTATGCATGTTGGGTATAATTCAAGTGTTAGTAGGTTTTTGGGAGTGCTTGGATGAGTTTTGGAGGTTCTAAGAATGTTTGGATGAAAGGAAGGCTTTGAAAAAAAATTTTGGATTTTTAGTGTGGTAAGGGAATCGGGCCAAGGTAGGCCTTAAGAATTATTTTTGGTAATTTATGGCACAAGTAAGGCTTTGGCAAGGTGGTCAAGTGCCTTAAAGGGTGGAGGTAGCGCCTTTGAGGGTCTTAGGTTCGATCCAAGAAGGCAGTTGGGTTTTAATTTTTGGATTATGGCGCCACAGGATGAAAGCCTTAAAAGAGTCAAGAAGCGTATTGGGCACAGAAGCGGCTTGTCCGTGTGGTTCTCGTCACGGCACATAGGAGTTGGAGGGGAGGAGGCGAGTTCGGCGCTGGGCGGCAGATTTTAGGCGTGATTTTATTTTATGCGGTTATGAAATTTGGGCTAGGAAGGGTTAAGATTAAATGATGGGGTTTTGTCATAAAATCAAGGTGGCCGAGTGGCACAGGCGTTGGGGGTAAGGCTTGGCGGTTTGGTCCCGTGTTGAACACGGAGAGTGGCGTTGAGTTTTATTTTTTATTCTTTTGATTTTGCAGCAAATTGAAGGCAATGGACGGCACATGTAGATTAAATTGGAAGATTAGGATGAGCTTTGTTTTTATTCGGTGGGATAATGGTTTGATTTTTGTTTTTTTTTATTATTAAAGGATAAAGGTGGGATATTGTTGTATTTTGAATTGATTTTTAGTGGTTGGTCGGGAGTGAATTAGAGATTTGTTAATTCAAATTATTTTGAATTTAGTGGCGAGAGCTTTTTGAGGTGGTGGCGAATGTTGGTAAGTTTTGGGAGTGGTCGGTTTTGGTATTTGAGAAGGGATGGTAGGTCAATTTCTTTTTTGTTTCTTAACCGAATTTGCTCTCCCTTACTTCTAATATTTATCTCCCTATTTCTTGTGTACCAAAACCTTGCCTTCACTTCTCATCTTCTCTGTTCTTCCACTCAAACCTGAACGAGGTATGTTAAGCACTTAAAATCGATTCTCTTCCTTGTGACTAAAATATTGGCCGAATCTCCCCTTTCCTTTTAGTTCGCTCCTTGGCCAAATAGAAGGTGTGGTGTGGATCATTTTGGGGTTTCATTTCCAATCATTGGAGAAGGTTTATAGGTAAGGCGAATGCTTATGGTCTTCCTTACGTTTCTATCATCATCTTCAAGGGTAAGTGTTGGTTTTGGTGTTTGTTTGATGGCGTATTAATTTGGTTGGAATTGTTTTGTCATAGGACATCCGAGATTCAAGGCGATCAAGCGTAGCCTCGGTTCTTTGGTTGATCGTTGGGTAAGTGATGGTAAGGGATTGCTTTATCGGTCTATTCGTTTGGTATTGGTGTCGTAGGCTATTACTTTTGGTTGGTTGTCGATTGTAGGCAAGTGAAGCAAGAGCGCTTGGTGGTGGGCTAGTGTGCAAGAGCGTGTAGGAGCGAGGTTGTTAGATCGATTCTTTGGTTAAGGCTTACAGGTGTGTGTACACACACACACTCTTCTAGTAATTTATGTGCTTATTAAATTGTGTGTATACTTACACACTTATCGGTTATGGTATTTATATATATGATGTGTGTGGTTGGTTCCATGGAAAGGTGGATTGAATACCATTATGGTATAGGGCACGGGTCGTAAGTCCTCATTATGATGCTTTTGGTAAGCATAATGTATACATACGTGTGCTATGATATTGGATGGTCGATAAATAATATGTATGTTACCAATCAAGCATGTGGGTATAAGTCCGTTAAAATGCATATCATTATCTATGTGGGTTGTACGAGTGGAGGGGGCAGTGATGTTTTGTGCTGACGAGCACCAGTGTTTTGGTAACACACTGTGACTACGGTCACCAGAGGTTTGGTACCTCCAGAGGTTTGGCACCTCCTAGCGACTCATCCCTGTGGTTAACACCACCGTGGGTTGGCCCCACTTTTAAGACACGGGATCATCTGCCAGTGATTTGGTATCACACGATGGGTTGGCCCCATCAATTGATTTGTGACTTCGGTCACCAGTGTTTTGGTAACACACTTCGTCTTTGGACACCGAGGTTTGGCACCTCCGGTGATTGGGCATCACATATGTGACTATACGTCACCAGTGGTTTGGCACCACCAGTGGTTTGGTACCACACGGGGTAGAAAAGGTGTATGGACGATTAGGATTGGGTGCATATGATTTGGATGCATGATGATCATGATTATGTTTGAATGTGATATTTTGCTAATCCGGGAAAAAGGGTAGCTTCTTGAGTCTTGGTGACTCACCTTTTCCTTTAACATTTTCGAGTAGTGCATAAAGTCGACCGGGATCGGAGAGGACAAGGTGGCCCATGTCAAGATGAAGATTTGTTATATTATGCTTGTTTTTGATATAAGTATTTTATTTGAATTTGTTGGGTTGTAACAAAGGCCATTTTATGTTTTGGTATTACTTTAACTATGGTTTATTTAAATTAAATTGCTATGGGAAAATGATTTATGGTTTGCAACCTATTTATTCAAGTTGGATATTATAAACTAAAGTTTTAAAAATGAATGAGTTTTAAATAGCAAAGTTTTATTCCAAAGATATGTTTTCCAAAATTCAGCAAACTACTGACGTTTTATTTTAAATCAAGAAGAATTTCAACCGTCTTTCATAATAACATAACCAGATTCAACGTGAGTGAATGGGCCGGGTTTGGGGATGTTACATGTCTGGATCAGTTCGTCTGGTCTTCATCGATGATATTTTGGTTTACTCTAAGACCAAGGATGAGCATGATGAATATCTTAGAGTAGTGCTTTAGATACTCCAAGAGAAACACCTTTACACTAAGTTGAGCAAGTGTGAGTTTTGATTAAAGTAACTTTTCTAGGGCACGTAGTTTCTGATGAGGGGATTCGAGTTGATCCTAAGAAGATTGAGGCTGTGCTTGATTGGAAATAACTTAAGAATGTATTTGAGATTAGTAGTTTTCTAGGTCTTATAGGGTATTATCGGTGTTTCGTTAAGGGGTTCTCTCTGATTGCAGCTCTTTTGACTAAGATGTTGTGCAAGGATGTTCCTTTTATGCGGGTGACAAAAGAATCGAGCGTTGAGAAGTTCAAGTGCATTCGACTCAAACACCTATTCGATCATGTACCGAATCGGTAAAGAGTTTGTGGTCTACAGTGATGCATCGCACGTTGGTTTGGGATGTGTTTTGATACAAGATTGAAAGGTTGTGGCTTATGCATCCTGTCAGCTCAAGACACACAAGGGGAATTATCTGATGCATTATCTCGTGTTGGCTACCGTGGTTTTTGCGTTGAAAATCTAGAGGCATTATCTATATGGTGAGAGGTGTTTTATCTGCACTGGTCACAAGAGCCTCAAGTATCTCCTTACCCAGACGGAGTTGAATCTTAGACAGCGGCGATGGATTGAACAGCTCAAAGATTATGACTGCACCATAGAGTATCATCCTGGTAAGGCCAATGTAGTGGTTGATGCTATAAGACGTAGAGTGATGAATGATTTGAGAGTGATGTTCACTCGTCTTAGTCTGTTTGATGATGGGAATCTATTAGCCGAGTTGCAAGTTAAGCTGACTTGGATTGATTAGATTCGCGATAAGCAGTTAGGGGATTTGTCTCTAGGTTTGCGGTTTCGTCAAATTGAGAGTGGCAATACTTCAAATTTTGGGCTGAATAATAATGGTGTTCTGTGTTTTTGAGATTGAATTTACGTGCTGAATGACTCTGATTTGATGCAGTCGATTCTGAAGGAGGCGCATAGTAGACCTTATGCTATGCATTCCCGTGGTAATAAGATGTATCGTGATCTTCGTGAGTTGTACTGGTGGTCGGGTTTGAAGCGTGAGGTTAAAAATTTCGTTGCCCATTTTCTGACGTGCCGACAAGTTAAGGCTGTGCATCAGTTGCCTTCAAGTTTCCTACAACCCATTAAGATTCCCTTATGGAAATGGGAACAAGTAACGATGGACTATGATAGTGGATTGCGCTTGATACCCACTAATAGGGTTCTGTTTGGGTCATCATGGATCGAATGATCAACTCTGTTCATTTTATTTTGGTTCGAATGAACTTTTCTCTGTATAAGTTAGCGAAGCTGTATATTTCTGAGATTGTAAAATTGCATGGGATTCTAGTTTTGATAATTTCAAATAGGGATCCTCGCTTCACATCTAAATTTTAAAAGAAATTGAACGAGACTCTACGTTCGAGATTGGACTTCAGTATTGAGTTCCATCCTCAGATCGATGGTCAAATTGAGAGTGTAATTCAGATACTAGAATATGTGCTTCGGAGTTGTGTGATAGATTTTCGAGGTAGTTGGGAGGACTATCTGCCGCTAGCTAAGTTCGCTTACAATAATAGTTTCTAGTCTAGTATCTAGATGGCACTTTACGAGGCTTTGTATGGTCGTAAGTGTCATACACCGCTATGTTGGATTGAATTAGGTGAATGTCGGGTTTTGGGTCCTGAGTTGGTTTCTAAGACCGAAGATAAGGTTAGACTGATTCAAGATCATCTAAAGGCGGCTTTTGATAGACAGAAATCTTTCGCATATCAGAAGAGACGAGATATTGAGTATTTTATAGGTTATTCCATGTTTATTAAAGTTTCTTCATGGAAGAAGGTCTTAAGATTCAGTCGTAAGGGCAAGTTGAGCCTTAGGTTTATTAGATCGTATCAAATTCTAAAGCGTGTGGGACCGGTCGCTTATCAGTTGGAGCTACCTCCTTAGTTGGACTGTATTCATGATGTGTTTCACGTCTCGATGTTAGGGCAATATCGGTCTGATCGATCTCATGTTATCTCTATTGTGGAGATCGAGGTTAGACTGGATTTGACTTCTAAGGAGGAGCCGATTCAAATTCTAGATCATGATATTAAGGTTTTGAGGAGGAAGTCTATATCGTTAGTGAAAGTTATGTGGCGGAATAATGGCACTAAGGAAACCACGTGGGAACCTGAGGACTCAATGCGTCAGTAGTATCCTCATCTATTCTGCTCAGGTAAATTTTGAGGTCGAAATTTCTTTTAGGTGGTAGAGTTGTAACGCCCTGAATAATTTATTTCTGTTTCTGTAAATATTTGACAAATAAGTATCTGCCTTAGTGGTTAAGTGTTCTGGGTGTGTGTGAGAGGTCTTGGGTTCAAGTCTCAAGTTAACAAATTTTGTTATTTTTTATCCAAGCCTTACCCTTGTTAAGTAGGCTTTTATAAAATTTTTGTCAATCCATGTCAGAATGAGCCTGCTGGTTCGAATGGAAGGGGGTTAGTGTGTTGGAGGTCCTGTGTTCGAATCCCTATGCGAGTGTGAATGTTAATGTGTTTGCTCAGTTGACTGATAGAGTTTCGATTACACTACAAGTCTGAGGAGGTTAAGATAGTGAGTTAGTGGGAGAAAATCATGGGATAAGTGCCATATTCCTGATTTTATTCTATTTTGTTCCTTTTTTCAAATTTTCCAATTTGTTTCTCTTTCTTCCAAAAGCAACTGACATTAGTTTTCTGCTTTCCCTGCCATTTTCTTTTCCTCTTCTTTCCTTCGATTTTGCTTCCTTTTTGTCTGCTGTCGTACCTTTATTCTCATCATTTTTGTATTTGTTTCGCAATTCTGGTAAGTGAGTCTATGTTATTCTGTAATTTGTGAATTCCAAAATGTTAATTGGGATTATACCTTTGGTTTTGGAAAGGGTGAGTAATTGAGAGGTTGATTCCTATATTTTTGTGGATTAGGAGAAGGTGGTGAGCATTGAAGTTGCATTCGAATAGGCTAAATCGTGCTAGGATTTGTTCGTATTATTGGTAAGTTAATTGTGTTATTTCGGGTTTATGTGTTAACTCGTAAAATGATTGCTAAGTGGTCAATGGGTTGTTGTTTCTTAGGTGTTGGAGGGCTCAGGGTTGCTGTAGCATCTTAAATGAATCAGGTGTATTCTAAATTTATGAAAAACGAGGCTTCGACAAAAGCCAAAAAATTATCCCGCCGACACCACACGGGGGTGTGCCTGGCCATGTGGCTGGTCATGTATGAGACACGGCTATGTGGTCGACGAAGGCATGGCCGTACGCGAGACACGACCGTGTGGTGGCTAGAGTGTGGCCATGTGGGCCTACACGGGCATGTGGGCCCATATTTCTAAAATTTTTCCTAGGATCGCTGATGGCTGTCGATTCCACCAATATAAACCTACACCTAGTTGCAAATTTTAGCAGTATAGGGAGTAGGGTCGATCGCACAGAGACTGGTTTTACTAAAAAATTGTCTATCTCTTGACTAGATTAATGTATGGGCAATTGTCGTGCCCGCAACGTTTGGGGGGAGTAAAATGTTAAACCTGAAACAGACACAAAAAATAAAAACGTAAAAAGCAATAGATTAAATAAGAAAATAAATTGAAATAGCCTGAAAAGAAATCGATAAAACTTAGCTCAGCCTCAAGCATGGTTTTTTTGTCTTTGACCCGATCCTCGAAATTAGATGAACTCGTCTTTTCGATAAGCTAGTTATAGCTACCAAGGACACCTCGGGAACCAACTCTTCCTTGTGTAAATTAGCTATGGAACATCCTATAACTAACCCTTACCGATCGAACAACCTACGAAACGCTCGTGGTTTAGAACTCCGACAGCTTTGTGTTCTAGAAGAGCCTAGCTCGAACCAATGCTCTCAAACGTTGGGACATTTAAATTTGGTTACTATTTCCCTTGACGGAACCAAACAACAATCCCCACTTAGCACACCAATATGTTCACGAAAGACCAATTAGACAATCGATCCTTTCGGAATTCCAACTGTACGTCTAGTCATGCTAACTCAAACGACGTCTTTTTTGACTTAGTATGACTTGAATTTATGAGCTGACGAAGTCATACTTTTAATCCGGAGAAATAATAAGTATCGAAAATCGAGAGTTGAATAGCTCGGGTTCTTAACTCACGGGTTTTTTGACGGGGCTAATACCGGCTTAAGGCTGAAAGGGGTTTAGTGTGGCATGATTTCACTCATGCTTGAAGGTTGTGGAAGTGTTTGGGTTTTTGTAGAGGATGATGGAAATTGGAAAGGGAAGGGGCTTTGAAGGTAATTAAACCAATTTTGGGAAAACAAACAAAAAGGAATTGAAAAATGGCAGAATGTTGACGTTGGCTTGAAGGGAAAAAAAATAAAAGAATTCCTATTCAAACTTGAAATAGGAAAAGAGAGAAAAACAACTCCAAATAGGAATAGGAAAAGAGAGAATTGATTGATGATTATCCCAATACAAACATCCCCTATTTATACTAATGGATTTACTAAAATAGGCTTAAATAATTAAATATAAAAAATTAAAAATTAAAAATAAAATAAAATAAAATAAACTAAAAATAGGATTTTCTATTCTTGGCTTTTTACAAAGTCAAATTGCTTGATGAGTCCTTGGCTTCCTCCATCTTTTTTATTTGGCCTCATTTCCATGATTTTCTATCTATTTAGCCATTTTTTGCATGTTTCTGCTCAACTGCATCCCTGGCAAGAATTAAATCATAAAAACATAAATTAGCAGGGATTAATTCAAAAATATACCAAATTAAATATAAAAAATTATGCAAAATAATCATGTTATCAATCGCGTAGGTCGTCTCGATCGATTGTAGGCCTACCGTAGGGTCGGTAAGGGCTAACCAAACCCTAAAATTGTGGGATATAATAGTCTGATATTCTGTTCTAAGTATGATAATACTATGCATGTCTGATTATTTTGTTAGATGTATATATGTTATATGTTTATAAGCATGTTTAATATGTTATTTTGTATCTATTTTTGTATCTATTTTGGGGTGGGATTTGTATATGAGGAGGAAGTGTTCTGTATGGCAATCCTCGCCTATATACTTGTAGTTTGGCTGCACATTATCTGATATGTGTCGTAATGGCACGATATGGTGTGTAGGGTTGGGTGGGTGTTTTTAACCCCACATGGTGTGATGGGATGGTCGAAGATGGTGTGTAGAGGATGAGGTAGGATTTTGATTATCTATTTTGTATAATTGTTTCTAAAATCTGTAACTGAAAAAGGACTTAAGTCCGAACCTATATCTGACTATATATATGAGACTATTGTATGTATTGCATATCTATTTCTATTGGGTTACATACTGAGTTTGTGAGAACTCACATCTATTTGTTTGTTCTGTTCAAGTAATCCACAAACTTAGACATATCGGTGCGACGGAGTCTTGCGGTGACCACTAGTCTATGAACTAAATTTAATTAAAGGTTTTATTTTCTTAAAGATAATTTCTTGGAGTTTTGTATTAATTGGACTCTCCGGACTATTGATTTAATTTTTAGGATTTCGATTTTCGTTTAATATGTTGTTCGGATAGCTCGCTAAAAACACAGTTTTTAAAATACAAATTGCCTAATACAACGGTTTTCATAAGCTTCCGCTATAAAACATGTTTTAAAGAAAATTAAATAATTGAATAAACATTTTGAAAATGAAGAAAAGCAAATAAGAGCTAAAAAACTGAAATGGTTTTATCGTATAAACTTCGTTATTGAAACCCATTCTTTGTAACATCTTCGGATTCGGCCATAACGTTTAGGACGAGTTTGGGGTGTTACAATAAGCCTGCTGGTTCACTGGTTAAGTATTTATCTATTCCCTGGTTTCGTGTTCGAGTCTCTACGTACGCAACAAGGATTACATTTTTGCACTTTTCTATTAAAAACTAAAATTTTAAATGCTTCTTCCCTCTACTGTTATTACTTAACAGTTTTTATTATTTTACTTATTTTATTTTATTTCCTTATTTCTTGTTCTCCCAAAATTGTTTCTTCTGTTTAGCGTTCTTCCTAAAACTTTTCTTTTTAATATGTTCATTTTGTACAATTGTTGTGTTAAGTAGTGAAATTGTTTGTTCCGATGTGCTTAAGGTAAGTTAAGTCAATTGTTTTCAATATATTGCTTTGTTGCGAATTGGGAGTTTTTCCTTAAACTTGAAGTTGATAATCTTGTTGGTGTTGTGTTTCAATGCATTAGGGGAGATTCAAGGGACATCTAACGCCTTCTGTTTTACTTAGGAATGGAATACGTACTGGGAACCTGCGGTAAGTAGACTTACGTCATTTCGTGTGGTGAATTGAAGGTTTCGATGGAACCTAATTTTTGATATTGCATGATTTGTGAATGTGTTGTTGATTTGAGTGTTTGGGGCTTGTTTTAGGCTTAGATTTTGCAATTGGGTGCTTCTACAGTGTTGGGAAATAGGTAAGTATCGAAACCCTCTTCTTTTTCTATGTTTTCTCCATCAAAACTGAGCTGTCGAAGGCACACGGGCTACCACACGGGCATGTGTGCATTGCCATGTGGGTCACACGGTCATACAAGAGCTCGTGTGGTGAACCATGCAACTCTATGAGTTTGAATTTGAGGTCATACGGGCACGTCACATGGGCATGTGTTCAACCGTGTATGAGAAGTGAGGTGTAAGGGTCACAAGGGAGAAATACACATGCATGTGTCCAAGCCCTATAACTCACTGAGTTAAGATCTGGGTCACATAGGTGAGACACATAGGCATATGTCTAGGTCATATAACTCAGAGTTAAGATTGGAGTCACACGGGTAGGAGACCTAGGTGTGTGCCGAGCAGTGTAAGGTACACGGACTAGCACACCGGGCATGTGCCCAAGCTGTGTGACTCACTGATTTGATAAATAGGGCACACGGGTGACCACATGGTCATGTGGAGTGAGACGGGCCACTCTTCGGGCGTGTGAGCCCAAATTTCCAAGTTCAGTAATGCCATAATTACTGTTCGAGTGAGTGTAGACAATCTGTAAGATAGGTATCACTATTGAACTGTATGATTTGCTTAATTATGACTATAAGTTGGTTCTATTATACACTGTTGTATTGGAACGTGTGATTGTAACTGTATTTGAAATACGAATTGACATCTGTTATCTGTTCTGCATCTGCATGGGGCGAGAGTTATGATTTGAAAGAAGTATTCTATAATTAATTGGTGGTCAAACCACCCCAATATTATCTAAACTAGTAGTGAGACTGTGAACATTGCAATGTGTCATACCGACACTATGAGGTGTGTAGGGATAGATGGGCATTATCATACCTATTGGTGTGTAGGGTGGATGAGATAGTGTGCAGTAAATGGAATAGAAAATTGTATCTATATCTATATTGTATGACGTGTGCACCTAGTCATATTTGTGTTATACTTGCATCTGTAATAATCTTCTACGTATTGGGATTGTTATGCCTGAATCCGTTTAATTTGTTGATTTGTCTTAGGAGACTAAATTGATGTCCGAACAGTTATTAATATCTGAGTTATTGCATGTAGGCTAGTTTGTATATGTTGAGTTTTACAATGTAACACACTAACTGTTTGAATGAATTTTAGGAAATGTTCAGGAGTAAGCGGCTGGCGGACGTAAGACTCGGTCACCTATTGGATTTATATATGTGTGTGAACTTACGTTTTAATTTCGTGATGTTTTATTAACTTTCAGGATTTAACTATGTTTTGAATATTGGATGTTTATAGCTTTATGATGGTAATAGGCTCGCTTTATGTATAACTGTGTTCTAGAAAGACATCGTGACATTCTAAACTTAGCCTTATCGTCTAGGTTGGATTTAGGGTGTTACATTTCAAAATCACAGAGGTATCATTTTTGCAACACGAATATTGATACCTCTACTTTAGACCAAAAAAATATAACATACATAAGCATAAAAATCATTCTAACTTGCACCAATTCATCATGCTATCATATCATCATCAAATAAACATCAAAATGGTCGTAATAATAGTCTCAAACATTAAAAGTAAGTCTGAGCAATAATCAACATAGTACAAAACAAATGTCATAAACTTAGGAACAAATAGTCTATGGAGGCATCTAAAACATCATGGAAAATATCAATAACAATCTACCACATTGCCTTATTCCCAAAAAGAAAACAAATAATGACAACACCTACGAAATGGACTTGCTTGGATCACCCCTTAAAACCACACCGCTCACACCGGCACTTAACTACTTTGCAAGGGTTTTAAGAAATGAGTGGGTGAGCTTAACAGGATCAATGAATGCTCAAAATAACCATAATGTACACACAATATCAAAGGTTAAACACAAGCATACTACAACACATTCACAACCATATTTTAATCAAGTTAAAATATTGTAATCACGTTTCATTAAATCATAAAACTACTTATACTCCTACATGTAATTACATTCTACTCGCTTATATATAATTTACTTAACAATAATTAATGAAGACTAAAAAATGTATAAATGCTTTAATAACCCACAAGTCTAGCTGATATATTCACATGCATTCACAATTTAAATTGAAACGATCCAAACACAATTACATACACAATTTACTATAAGAGCATACTAACATTTTCATGAAACTTAAATCGACTCATTTAGCATTTTATTCATATGTTTTTGCATCCATCTCACATCATATTATTACAACATAAAAGATCACATTTAAATGATAATTTGGCACTCGAGCTATGAAACATAAAAGAGGATTCTATCACCACATATCAGATACACGGATCTCCAACACACTAATTGACTCATTGAGTCGAACATAACCCAAAAGGTGAGCATAAAACTAACACTCTCCAACACACTAAACATGTCCCATTGAATGGAGCTTAGCTTACATTCTCTTATCTCTCCAAACATGTCCCAAGGCCTCAACGCCCAAATCACAAAACACATATAGGTGAGTACTTGCAATCCTATGGCATGCCAACTATATCCAATGGTCTCATAAGGTTAGGAGGTCAAAATATCCACAATTACACAATTTTAATTACTAATTTAATGCACATAATCTCTGTTCATAGTCATCAATTCACATTACAAACTTGTTCATAATGCATGCTTATCAAAATCACATTTAATTGCACTTAAAGTGCCACAATAATGCTCATTGAGCCATCACGTATCCAACTACGTATGAGTGCATTAAAATCAGTTTATCACATACATAACCTGTTACATTAGCATCACATTCAATAATTCAACACATATGTACTTACCAATTTTTATGCACTTTCACTGTACATTTATAATGCTAACACAACATCATCACTATTATTCGGCATATTTAATATGTCCACAACACAATTCACAATAGTCATCACACATGTCTCATATCACAATATCACATCATAATAATCAATCCATAAACATTCACATAATCACATAATTTACCAAAAATAAAACAAGAGAAATAGAAAGCTTACACTCGGAACTTAGGATAGGGTTTAGGTTATTACTAAACTCCCAATTAACACTATGAATCGTGTCTACTAGCAGCGATTCCAACCACTCACTTATTACGCTTTTGTCGAAAAACTGAAAGTTTAAACTAGCTTTTCCTTGCCTTTCACCTTGCTTGAAGAAGGTTCCAACGGTTCCAATGCTTCACACATAATAACCACACAATTTACACAATCAATATTTAGCCAAAGACTCACTTAAACCAACCAAAAACACAAGTCTAAGCTCTATTCCTTAAGAAATTGAAATTTCGACTAACGAACTCGAAACTCAAATATCTTCCTCTATACTTAATCTTTTTGCCTAAAATTAATTCCATTCATCTAATTATTCACATACTACTAATTCTCAACCTTTAAAATACACAAAACTACTCAATTCATGGTATCAAAAATTTCAACATATTTATGGCTATTTTCATGAAAATTCATTAAATCCTTAGAAATCATTAACGAAACTTTAAAGTAAGTTTAGAAACCTTCTAATCACATCAAAACTAATTGAAAAAAACTTTGAAATATCATTTTTATGCAAAATCTCGAATTCCACCATTAAAAACTCAAGTTTTGACTTTTATTTAAAACAAATGATTTAATGGCTAAAAATTTCGTTTAAAAGACTAGATAACATTAAAAACTAATAGAAAGATGAATGGTTACCTTAGATGGTGAAAAGCCAAGCGTTTGATTGAAAACCCAAAACCTTGACAATGGAGAAATCAATGATGATTTTGGGTGTTTTTCTTAGTATTTAATAGAGGTTTAAGGCTTGGGTGATGATAGAAATCAAATGATTGGAGTTTGAGAACCAAAATTGAATAAGAAGAGCGTAGGAAAACAAAGTATGCCAACCACAAAGGATGGGAGAAATCTAACATGGATTTTATAAAGATGAATGGGGAGAATATGTTAATTTTAAAATCTGGTCTAAATCCCTTTAAAAACTCTAAGTTTTAACTCTTTTACAAATCAATCCTATTTTCAAAATTAAAGGTATTTAAAACTCATTTTCATAAATTAATTTAATTTTCTAAAAACATAGTAAAAAAACATCATCGATAAACCATGTCGCAAATTTCAAACACTCTAAGGCTAAAATTCCTGAAATACCCCTAAAACCTCTAGGCCTAATTTTGGGGTGTTACAATAGTTAAAATAAGAAATATTATTTTTTTTGTTACTTAGTACAATCAAAAATACAATATTTAAAAACTAATTAAATATTAAACTCAGAAATCACATGCAACGCATGTGACATTAGAAGCTAGTAGCGTAAAAAGATGAGTTATTTTTATTGAATATATATAATTCTTATATGTTTAAAGAAAAATTCAAAAATATATGATAAATATTAAGTAATATTTTTAAAAAAATTATGTAATAATTGAAATTTTAAAACTGGTAGTAAATTGTGGCAAGTGAAGTGGGCACACATTTTGTCTCACAAATAAATAAACATAGAATAATAGAAGAACAAAATATAGGAAGTTGTTAACACAATCCTAACTTAACCTATGTTTGTGAGACATTTCCAAGAGTAGAATTCCACTATTAAATCATATGGTACAAATAATGATCTAATCCTAATTTATCGTAATCGTAAGATAATTGCACTTTCACCAAGTATACCTAGTATGAACTCTTTCTCACACTCACCTTACCTACTAAAGGTAGAAAATAAATCACACATAGGTGAAATAAAAGTATTTGAATGTCCCTCAATAAACTAAATTTTGCGATCACTCTCTTAAAAATGTCATGTGTAAAATACTTATATATAGGCTACAAAGTTTCAGTAAATTGGACACTAAATGTGCTAAGATAAGCGAGATAATAATCATATTTACTTATTGATTTTCAGTATATCAATTATCAAGGTAGGGTTTAATTACCTTTAGTTATCTTTGGTTTAATTCACTCTTATCAATCATGATGTTTTTCAATATACTATTCATAATCCATTGAAGGAGATTAAACCAACAAGATAGATATTCAACCTTTTCATTATCAAGAAATTAAGTTGACATTATCTTCAAATTTATCTATTCAACGTGTTCATCATTAGCAGGCAGTGAGGCTTTGATTAACTAGGACATTTCTTGTACAGATAAATTGCATTGTACAACTAAAAATATTCTTGCTTTATACAAGGTTGAACAAGGATAATTATCTTCTAAGGATGAAAAATAATTTATCATGATTTTTCTTCTTAGCTAAATCAAAATATATTATCACATAAAAAATGCAAACTTTGCATGGCAGTGTACAAGTCTCCTTAAAGGAATTAAAAGAGATATGCCGACACCTTTAACCACATTGTGAAGTACACTACAAGCTATGCACCAGTAATCACCCCCTTTTGCATTTTTGATAAAACCACTACCATGACAAAATACTTTTGTAACAACATAGCAACACATGTGAATCAACCAAGTGATGATAATCAAGCAAGAAAATATAGTAGCATTTCTCAAAGATAACCATTACTTAACTAGAGTAAAACAATTATAAGTGCCAACAAGAAACAATATTCTCACTAAACAATAATTTCAAGGAAATAAAATCCAAAAATTTACTCCATACCAACATGTATAATTCCCCACACACACTTCTTTTCCACTTTTTGAGAAAAATTCAAATGGAGTAAATTAAGAAGTTGCATTGCAGCATACAAATTCTAAGTGGTTTTAGAGTAGCAACCACAAAACCTTATATGTACTTCATCATATCAAAACTTCTCCCACTATCATAGTGTTTTTTTAATAAGGTATCATGTATTAAATTAATCCATTAAAGAGAGCAATAACCTCATTAGGTTAGTTACCAAGCAATATCGTATCAAGGACTCAATTTGCAATAAGATAAGTCACATATCAACATTAAAAAAAAATTTAGTCCCCCTTACTCTAATTACAAAGTTTAATTAAGAAGCTTTCTATTTGGTGGAACAATTAAGACCTTTTACGCTTTTACAATATTCACAAATATGCACTTATTATTCTTACAAGACTTTGTCAAAGTCTGGGTTATTGATTTTGGAGCCACTAACGATGTTTGTGTTTCTTATTCACAAAATTATATAAATAAAGATAATCTAAATGTAACAAGCTAGGCATAGGGATAAAATTAATTAAAATTCAAAAGGGAATTGAACTCAAAACCTCAAGTACATCCCCAAGATACTCGACCACTGAAATAGATTAATTTACTTGACACAAACAAACAATTCAAAAATTAAAAAATGGTAATGCCCCAAAAATTTGAATGTTTGATTGTGGGATTCTGCATTATTTGAGTATTTGTATCTTTGGTTATGTGCTCTGTTTCTCTGTTTGAGGTTAAGAGTTCGAGTCACATCTTAAAAAAGTTTTTGTTACTTTATTTTAAACTAACCCTATCCATGACTTGTTGGCTTAAGCTCAATTCTGTGTAAATCTGTTTCAAAAATGAGCCTACTGGTTCACTAGTTAAGAATCGGTCTACTCTTTGGTCATGTGTTTGAGTATCAGTGTATGCGTTAGGAAATATTTTTGCTCACTGTCGAAAAACTTGTTGGTGGTTAAAGTAATTTCTAAAAGAACATTTCTCTTCTTCCCTTTTCTTTGCTGGTTTCTTTTCTTTTTGTCTTGTCGTTCTCCTTATTTTGTTTTTCTTTGATTTTTCTTCTATCAATCATTGACTTCTTGTTCTTATCTGCTGCTGTTTTCGGGTAAGTTCATTTCGTTAACTTCGTGACTCTGATTATTCCATAATTGAAGTCGTTAGTGCAGTCACTTTCACTAAGTTGGTTTCTTGCTTAAATTGTGTGAAACATTTGTTTATATGTTCAATTATTGTCCTTAAGGGAAAGTATCAAGGATAACGATTATCGTAACGTCCGTGACTCGTGAATTCTGGTGCTGTATAGAGATAATTGTAATGTTGAGTTGGGTTTGTGTTGAAAAGCTTCAAAGAATTTGGTTGCGCTTTAATCTGGGTGTTTGTTGCAAATTTCTACTTAATTGGTTATGGAATGTTCATTTTAGGTCTCAAGAATCTTATACATTGAACCTTTTTTGAAAAGATGTTAGGTGCATATCGAAAACTCAAGTTTTTATGAATTTTAGACGCTGAAAAACATGGTTGTTGATGTCACACAATCGTGTACCAAGCCATGTGGTAGGCCGTGTGAGCCATATGATTGTGTGACAGGCCGTGTAACTCACTGATTACCAATAGGAATGACACGGGCAAGGGACAGGGCATGTGTCCAGACCGTGTGTGACCATGTTAATGCAAGGTTCATAGAGGCCAAGGACACAAACGTGTGTCCAGGCCGTGTAACCTACTGGTTCTAAGTTAGGTACATACGAACCAAGGGCATGAGCGTGTGTCCAAGTTGTGTACCTCACTGTTACAAAAATAAGGGTCACATGGGCGGAGGGCAGAATGTGGTTGGTTATCGTGGTTATCGTTCATTGTAACTCTCCAGACTTGGCCTTATCATCTAGGTCAAGTATGGAGTGTTACATTTAGTGGTATCAAAGTCAGGTTAGTCAACACCCATATTGTGTTTTGGGCTTCTAAAGATAGTTAAAGGAAAAAAAATTGAGTTATTCTAAAAACTAATTTTTATAAACTATTGAGCCTCTAGAGCCGAGCCTGTTAGTATTTCTGTTCCATAATCGTGATTAGTGAAAACCCTATAGTGATTAAACTGCTATCTGGTGGAAACCCTATACTAAAGCATCTAACTGATATGTACACTTCTGACGTTGTAAATAAATTGATAATATGAGTTCGCGTGGTAGTCATGGACGTGGGTTCCGTGGGTGTCATGGACACCGAGGAAAAGCTTGAGCGAAGTCATCATCTATGGGCAATATGCCTAATCTGGAGACCAGCAAGACAATTGGTACTCCTACTGTTGAGATGGGGTATCAAACTCTGATAGTTGGGGATGACGCATTGTCCCAGGCCATGATTTAGGCATTGGAAAAGGTTGCTTGGACCCATTCTAGATCAGGAGGCCGAGGGTTGGTTACTTAACGATTTCTGTCAAATGGTGCCGAGTTGTTTAAAGGCATCATTAGAGTCGCCCCCACAACTGCTGACTATTGGTTAGAGGCTACTAAGTGTATTATGACTGATATTGATTGCTCTCCTACTAGAAGTTAAAGGGTGTTGTATCTATGCTTCGGGATGTAGCCTATCAGTGGTGGTTGATAGTTGAAAAAGTGCTCAACTTGAATAGGTTACTTGGGATTATTTCAAGAGTGCCTTCTAGAGTAAGTATGTGGGGGCCAATTATGTAGAGGCTCGTCGATGCGAGTTTATGAGTTTGGTTCAGGGCGAGCAATCTGTGGTCAAGTATGAGGTCGAGTTTCTAAAATTGAGCAGGTATGCATGCTTTGGTAGCAATCAAAGACGATAAATATGTAAACTTTGAGGAAGGATTGCTATGATCTGTAGGTTCTGATAGCTTCTTAGAGGGAGTGGGTTTTTATAGTCTTGCTTGACAAGGCTAAGATAGCAAAAGAGATAAAGCACAAGAGGTAAGACCGAGAGAGATTTTCGTACAAAGCTGAGAGGGATTCGGGTCCTTCTTATTCTGGGCAACTCCTTAAGAAACAGGTGAGGTTTGACGGGCCTCCGAGGACTGAGGCACCAACTGCAGCAATTGAGATCCAACTTTATAGTAATTGTGGGAGGCGCCACCTGGGTGAATGTTAGAGGAAGTTTGGCACTTGTATTTGTTGTAGGCCAGTGGATCACCGAGTTAGAAATTATCGTCGTCGACCAGATCAGGTGCCTGCTACATCACAAACTCTAGCAACGAGTTCTGTTCAGCCTCCAAGAGTGGTTCAGCAACCACCTAGGGGTTGAGGTACTATTAGAAGGGGTAATAGTTCTAGTAGAGGTCAAAGATCACCAAGTATAGGTGTGGGTCAGACTGAGGCCTGATAGCCAGTACTAGTTTATGCAGTGAGATGCCGTAAAGATAGTGGTGGTGTTGATGTCATAGCAGGTACAATCTTTATTCACTTTGTTCCGTATTTTGCTCTCATTGATATTTGATCAAATCATTTGTACGTAGCTAGTACTGTGTCTGCCAATTTTGGTGTATCTATTGTAAATACTGTTAGGGAAGTTTTTGTGATTAATCTTTTGGGCCAACCGATTTGAGTTGATAAAGTATATAGATGGGTACCTTTAGAGGTTCAGGGGATTGTATTTTTAGCTAACCTGATGGAATTGCCTTTTGGAGAATTTGATTTGATTTTGGGAATGGAATGGCTTGTGGAACACCGAGTCAGTCTAGACTGGGCTTCTAAAAGGGTTACTCTAAAGACGGATGAGAATGGTGAGGTTGTAATGGTTGGTGAGCGTCGAGATTACCTCTTCAATGTGATCTCCGCTCTTGTAGCTGATAAATTGGTCCAAAAAGGGTGTGAGGCATACCTTGCCTCTGTATCTGATTTTGTTCCTACAAAACTTTCCATAGGAGATATTCGTACTGTGAGGAACTTTTCAGATGTCTTTCCTGTGGAACTTCCTAGAATACCTCTAGATAGAAAGGTTGAGTTCAGTATTAATCTGTACAGAGGTAACACTCTAGTGTCCATCGCACCTTATTGCATGGCACCGAAAGAGCTTCCGGAGCTAAAAGCTCAACTCTAAAAACTTCTCGATAGAGGGTTCATTCAACCAAGTGTGTCTCCGTGAGGGCCCCCGATATTGTTATCTAAGAAAAAGGGAAAATTGATGAGGATGTGTATAGATTACCGACAATTGAACAAGTTGACAATTAAGAATAAATACTCGTTACCGAAGATTGACGACTTATTCGATCAGTTCTGTGGGGCCTATTTTCTCCAAAATTGACCTTTGTTCTGGCTACTATCAGCTCAAGATTAAAAAAGAATGGTGTGTACAAGACTGCCTTCAGGACTCATTATGGACACTACAAATTCCTAGTTATGCCTTTTGGGTTGACGAATGCCCTGACTGCATTTATGGATTTAATGAATCGAGTGTTTCAATTGTATTTAGATCAATTTGTGGTAGTATTTATTGACGATATATTGATTTATTCCAAGACCGAGTCTGAACATGATGAGCACATTCATATTGTTCTTCAAACACTTCAGAAAAAGTAATTGTATGCTAAGGTTAGTAAGTGTGAATTTTGGTTGCAGGAGGTTTCTTTTCTAGGGCACGTTGTGACTACTGAAGGGATTCGAGTCGATACTAAGAAAATAGAAGTTATAGTTGAGTGGAATCAGCCGAAATATGTACCTAAGCTTCAAGTTTTCTGGGTTTAGCAGGTTACTACATAAGGTTTATCGAGGGATTCTCCCTGATTGCATCACCTCTAACTAAACTGCTACATAGGAACATTCCATTTGTGTAGTCTGAAGAATAGCAGTCTAGCTTCGAAAAGCTCAAGACTGTTTTGACACAAGCCCTTGTTTTAGCTCAGCTTGAATTGGGTCGGGACTTTTTGGTCTTCGGTGATGCATCACACATCGGTCTAGGATGTATTTTGATGCAAGACAGTAAAGTGGTAGCTCACGCATCATGGCAACTTAAGACACACGAGGGTAACTACCCTACGCACAATCTTGAGCTAGCTGCAGTCGTGTTCGCTTTGAAAATTTAGAGACATTACCTATATGGTGAGAAATGTATTATTTACACTGATCACAAAAGCCTCAAGTATCTATTAACTCAAAAGGAGTTAAATCTTTGGCAGTGTAAGTGGGTTGAAATGCTTGAAGACTATGACTGCATTATTGAGTACCATCCTAGTAAAGTTAATGTGGTAGTCGATGCTCTTAAAGTTAATGTGGTAGTCGATGCTCTTAGTCGTAGAGCAATGACTAAACTGAGAACGATGTTTGCTCGTTTGAATTTGTTAGAGGATGAGAGTTTTCTATATAAACTTCAAGTTAAGACATCTTGGGTCGATCAGATTCGAACTAAATAGCTAAGTGATGAGTCTTTGGTACAGTGTCTGTGTCAACTTGATTCAGGCGAATTGTAGAATTTTAATTTGATTGGAGATAAGGTTTTGTGTTTCAAGGATTGAATTTGTGTGCCTAATGACTAGGAGTTGAGATGATTGATTTTACAATAGACACTTCGCAGCCCTTATGCTATGCATCCTAGTGGGAATAAAATGTATCGAGATCTCCAAGCACTGTATTGGAGGCCAGGTCTAAAACGAGAGGCAAGTACCTTTGTGTCACACTGTTTGACATGTTAAAAGGTTAAGCTTGACCACCAGTTGCCTTCAGGGTTATGTCAGCCAGTTAAAATTCCTCTGTAGAAGTGGGAGCTGGTGACGATGGATTTTGTTAGTGGGTTACCCTTAACACCTACTAAAAAAGATTCGGTGTGGGTCATCGTTGATCGATTGATCAAGTCCGCTCATTTCCTTGCTATCAGGATAGATTACTCGTTACAAAAGTTAGCCAAGCTATATGTTTCTGAAATTGTAAGACTGTATGGAGTTCCAGCGTCGATTAACTCAGATAGGGATCCGCATTTTTCTTTTCGATTTTGGAAGAAGCTTCATGAAGTGTTGGGCACCTGACTCAATTTCAGTACTGCGTATCACCCTCAAATCGATGGATAGTCTAAAAGGGTTATTCAGATTCTAAAGGATATGCTTTGGGGTTGTGTGATTGATTGTTGGAGTTGTCGGGAGGATTACTTACCATTGGCAGAATTTGCGTACAATAACAATTTCCAATCCAGTATTCAAATGGCTCTCTACGAGGCTCTATATGGTCGTAAGTGTCGTACTCCTCTATATTGGACTAAGTTAGGTGAGCATCGGGCTTTGGGTCCCGAGCTAGTTTCTGAGACCGAGAATACTGTTAACTTTATCCAAGATCAACTTAAGACTACTTTCGATCAACAAAAGTCTTACGCAGATCTAAAGAGAAAAGATATCAAGTTTTCTATTGGCGATCAGGTGTTCCTATTAGTGTCTCTATGGAAAAAGGTTCTTTGGTTTGGTTGTAAAGACAAGTTGAGCTCGAGATTTATAGGCCCTTACCGTATTTTAAAGCATGTCGATTTTGTCGCGTATTAGTTATAATTACCTCCTGAGTTGGATCAAATTTGTAACTGCCCAAAATAGGGCCTAGTCGAAACAGTGGTTTCGAGACCACAAACTCGAAGTAAAAATATTTAATTTATGATTGTTTTAGAGTCTATGATATGTTTGGGTGATGGTGTGCAAATTTTGTTAAGTAATTTCCATCGATAAAGTGCCCAATTTTATTATTGGGATTAAATTGCATTAATTGTAAAATATGAGTTCTGTCGAAACCATTTTTTATTAAAACGGGAATCGACTTTGGTTTTGAAAACGAAAATAAAACGGGAGTCACCACCAATCTTTTTTGATGAGGTGTGATCGGGTCACCTTTGTTTTAATAAAACATTTTGATTTACTAAAACAGCGTTTTTGGTCTACGAAATTTGAGAAAAAGGGTTCGAGAGTTAGTTACGTGCGAGGAAGGATTTGCACCCTCATCACGCCCAAAATTGGTACCTAATTGATTAATTGATGTCCTAATGTCAAAAGTTTGAAATGACTTTTTAAAATACAATTTTTTTAAAAAAAAATTAAAATAACTCGAATTGAATATTGAGATTCTTTTGTTCCGAAGGAATAAAATATCACATCCAGCACGATATGATACGACAATTTAAATCCCCGATACCAAAATCATCTTGTAGTTTCCAAAACTCATACGTTAAAGATTTTTGAAAGGATATTTGGCTATTTGGTCAAGCGAAAAATCGAAACCCAGCACGATTGGGCACGATTCCTCAAATTCCCAAATACGAAATATTACCTTATTTCTAGAAAACATGGATAAAATATTAAAAGGATATTTGGTTATTTGGTCAAATGGAAAATCGAAACCCAGCACGATTGGGCACGATTCCTCGAATTTTCAAAAAAACGAAATATTGCCTTGTTTTGAAAAATTCTCAAATAAGCAATTAGGGAATTAAATCTCAAAATGTATTGGGTAATAATAGTAATAATAACAGTAATAATGAGAATAAAAATAAAATACTAATGATATAAAAATTAGGTAATAATAATAATACAATAACAATAAACAAATGATAGTAAGAATGCAAAATAAAAAATAAAAATAATGTAAACTAAAACAAAATAAAAAATAAAAAAGATAAATAATAGTAATGATAATAGTAGAAGCATAATTAAAATAAATAAAAGAAATAAAAACATAACGAATCACAATATATGAAAATGAAAATGAATAGATAAATAAACACTATAAATAGCAAAATAAGTAAATGAGCAAAGGGAATAAAGTAAGAGGATAATAAATAAATAAATAAATGAATGAAAAACAGAAAAAAAAAGGGATTTAATTGGCATTAAGAGAAACTTAAGGGTCATGATTCAAATATTGAAAGAATGCTGACGGGGACCAGGATGTATTGTGCTGAAACTAGCGAGGACCGCATGGGTAAATACCCCTTTTGCCTTATACGCAACGTTTCAACAAGCAATGCCCTGGGATAAATCAAAAGCTAAATAAATTTGCGGGGCAAATCCGTAAATAATAAGGAAAAGAAAACAGAATCAGGGGATCTAAAGGGTAAATAAACCATTTTAAGAAAACGCACGGATCCTTTGTTGACGGGTCGGGTTCACACACAGACCCAAAGGGGAACACGACACCGTTTAGTGTTTTAAAATGGCTGAGCAAAATGGTGCATTTTGCTAGCATATAAAAATCATGTTTTACCAAAAAAATCATTTAGTTCGCCCCTTAAAAAAAATTTCTTTTTCTCTGAAATGGGTCCTGGGTCGGCTAGGCTCCGGCGAATTTGGGTCATGGATTCGCCAAGACCCCGCCGTATCACCGCTGTGACCAGTGAGGACTCTTCGAGTTCCTTTTGTTTTTGTTTCACTTTTTTTAAATATATATATGCATATCCCCTTTTTTAAAAACTATTTCAAAATGAAAAGAGCAAAAAAAAAAAGAGAGACCGAAAGTGGACAGAAAGGTCGAAAGGCGAATCCCAGGGAGGAGACGGTACGTATTCACCGTGCCTTAGCCCTCGTCGGAACCCAAATAGTTTTGTGACATTTTGGATTGCCTGAGTCCTTCGACCACGACTGGGGTAAGCCAGAAGTTTATTGATGTTGCTAAATGTTACTTATTTTATCTTAAACAGAATAAAAAAGGCACCTTTCTTTTCTTCTGATTTTTCTCTTAGTATTTGAATGTCTTTTTTTTATGTGTGTGTATATTTCACTGTGAAAAAATACAATGTTCAGTAATGAGGCTTTTATAGCCAAAAGAAAATACAAATATTGTTATTCTTGCTTGTTGTTTCATCTTTGCTATTGTTTGCCCTCTGTTGTTTGCTATTTTGCTGTCTTGTAGGTGTCAGAGAGAAGGTCAACTGGGTTGAGGTTACCATTTTGGTGATGGCGGTCCTCGGGCGACGTGCACGCCGAAGGTGGCACATGAGAGGGGGTACGGCGCTTGGGACTCAGAAACCCTAGGGTTTCTGAGTTGGTTTAGCTTCGGGCTTGTTGGGCTAAGGGAATTAGAATAGATTTTTTTGGGCCATTTATCAATTGGGCCTGTTATTGTGTAATCTGGACTTTTGTATTGGACTTTGTTTTTCTTGTTTTTCATTGTTTGTAACGGGCCCGGGCTAAATTGGTCCTGTACAGCTGCCCCTCTTTGCTCATTGTTGTGTAATGAGAATCGAGCAAAGACTTTAACAGAACCAATTTTGCCCGATTTTGTCAGGTCTTGACGCTTCTTTTTTCTCCCTTTAAGTAGCCTCACTCTAACCTGCTGCAACTTCAGAAGTAGAAATTGTTGACTTCAATCTGCTCAAATGTAGTTTCAGGGAGAAGAGATTTGTAGCTTTGATCTGCTCTGCTGGAACTTCAGGTAAGCGAGATTCACTATCTTCAGTCAACTCCACTGCAACATTAAGGAGAAAAGACTTAGAACTTCAACCTGATCCACTGTAACTTCAGGGAGATAAGGTTTATTTTGATCTGCTCTACTACAACTTCAGAGAGATAAGATCTGTAACTTATATCTTCAATCTATTTCACTGCAACTTCAGGGAAATGAGATTCGCTATCTTCAGTCTGCTCACTTCAACTTCAGGGAGATAAGACTTGTAGCTTCAACCTGCCCCACTGCAACTTCAGGGAGATAAGGTTTGCCATGATCTACTCTACTGCAACTTCAGAGAGATAAGATCTGTAATTTAGCTTCAATCTATTCCGCTGCAACTTTAAGGAAATAAAATCTGCTATCTTCAGTCTGCTCCACTGCAACTTCAGGGAGATAAGACTTGTAACTTCAACCTGCTCCACTGTAACTTCAGGGAGATAAGGTTTATTTTGATCTGCTCTACTACAACTTCATAGAGATAAGATCTGCTATCTTCAGTCTACTCCACTGCAACTTTAGGGAGATAAGACTTGTAACTTCAACCTACTCCACCGTAACTTCAGGGAGATAAGGTTTATTTTGATCTGCTCTACTATAACTTCAGAGAGATAAGATCTGCTATCTTCAGTCTGCTCCACTGCAACTTCAGGGAGATAAGACTTGTAACTTCAACTTGCTCCACTGTAACTTCAGGGAGATAAGGTTTATTTTGATCTACTCTACTGGAACTTCAGAGAGATAAGATCTGCTATCTTCAGTCTGCTCCACTGCAACTTCAGGGAGATAAGACTTGTAACTTTAACCTGCTCCACTGTAACTTCAGGAAGATAAGGTTTGTGGTTTTAATCAACCTTGCTGCACTATTCTGTGGGGAGATATGATGCATAAAATCAATTTCGTATGTTTATGCCCCATGATTAAGATGTCGGGATTAGAATGAATCAAGTACTCCTAACTGGATGTATATGGATGATATTTACATGAATGCAATATTTATATGAATACATGATTCCTTCTTAATGTTTGGGTTATCATTGCCCGATGTCTATCCAAGTTCTATTACTGATGTGTTACCATGCCTTCTTGTTCAGCTGGTATCTTGGTCATGATTCCAATTATCTTCCCTCAACTGTTTCTAACCCCTAAGTTGGTTAGTTCTTGAATAGCGGTCCTATTCTTAGACCCTTGTATCTTTTTAGACCCTTTCAGAGTAATATGCAAAACTTCTTTTACTTGAATGTTAGTCCATTAATTGTTATTTCAATATAAAATGCTTGAAAAAGAGATTGTAGAAGTGGATAAGATCAAAGTTTATTAGGAGCAAGGCTCGAAATGAATAGATTTGTCCACATAGAAAATACACTCAAATACAAAGTGAATAATTTGAAAGTAGGTACCCGGATATCATAGCATGAGCTTCTCTGTACTAACTTCCCAAAGTCTCTTTTGGAATCGATGTGTGCTTTGGAGATCTAAAGCCCTTTGTTGATACTTCAAGATGTAGCTTCTCTTTTCCTCGTTTGTTTAGGAATAGCAAAACTACCATATGCCCCATTCTTGATCAAGATTTGAATTGCCCTTTTGTGGGTTTTCAATTCAAAACCCCTTTGGTCTCAAGGCGCTCTTTACAAGTTTTCACCTTGGCCTCTCCCTTTTTTTTAGGTGAAATATTTCTTGACTGAGTCTGAATTCACCGAATTGGGTAAGCTTTTACCATCCATCTCTGTTAAGATCAACGCTCCTCTAGAAAAGGCCTTTTTCACCACATATGGTCTTTCCCAATTTGGCATCCATTTCCCCCTAAAATCCTTCTGAATGGGCAAAATCTTTTTCAACACTAGGTCCCCTTCATGGAATTTTCTAGGACAAACCTTTTTATTGTAAGCTCGCATCATTCGCTTTCCGTACATCTGTCCATGACGGATAGCTTTCAACCTTTTTTCTTCAACCAGATTTAGCTGATCATATTGGGATTGAATCCATTCCGCTTCATCTAGCTTTGCTTCCATCAAAACTCAAAGAGAAGGAATTTCCACTTAAATGGGTAAAACTACCTCCATTCCATAAACCAAAGAGAAAGGCGTTGCCCCAGTTGAGGTTCTGACGGAAGTTCGATAGGCATAGAAGGCGAATGGTAGCTTCTCATGCCAGTCTTTATAAGTCTCAGTCATTTTCCCCACGATCCTCTTGATATTCTTATTGCCCGCCTCCACTGCACCATTCATTTTTGGGCGATCTGGTGATGAGTTATGATGCTTGATCTTAAATTGACTGCAGACCTCTGCTATGGTACTGTTGTTCAAGTTTAATGCATTGTCAGATATGATCCTTTCCGACATTCTATAACGACATACGATCTCCTTCTTTAAGAATTTACTGACTGCCAATTTCGTGACATTGGCATATGAAGCAGCTTCTACCCACTTGGTGAAGTAATCAATGACCACGAAGATGAATCGATGCTCGTTAGAAGCCTTAGGTGAGATTGGCCCGATGACATCCATGCCCCACATAGAGAAAGGCCAAGGAGAAGTCATAACGTGAAGAGGTGAAGGAGGTACATGGATTTTATCTCTGTAAAATTGGCACTTGTGGCACTTCTTGGCGTAGTTGATGCAATCTCCCTCTATGGTAGACCAATAATATCTGAATCTCATGATCTGTCTGGCCATTGTAAAACCATTTGCATGTGTTTCGTAGACACCCTCATGAACTTCTTCAAGGATTTGCTTAGCCTCAACAGCGTCTATACACCTTAATAGCACTTGATCCTTTCTTTTTTTATACAGGATCTTACCATCTAAGACATAGTCATTGGCCAACCTTCTCAACGTCCTTTTATCATTCTCAGTTGCTTGGTCAGGGTATTCACGATCTTTCATGTATCGCAATATATTGTTGTACCAAGGATTATCATCCTTTTCATCTTCTTCTGCTTTAATGTTGCAACAATGAGCTGGCACTTCGTAAATACTCATCTGGATAGGCTGCACATCCTCTTGCTTGTTCACTCTGACCATCAAAGCCAAAGTAGCTAAGGCATCAGCCATCTGATTTTCATCTCGTAGGAGATAGTAGAAGGTGATGTCATCAAAATCTTCAATTAACTCAAGAACAATTTTCAATACTTGATTAACTTTGGATCTCTTGTCTCCCATTCTCCCTTAAGTCGATAAATCACCAAAACGGAATCCCTATAAACTTTGATCTTACGTTTCATGGCTGCACGGATACCCATGATGCAAGCTTTGTATTCTATCATATTGTTTGTGTAATCGAAATCTAATTTGCTAGTGAATGGATAATGATCTCCATTCGGGGATAACAAGACTGCGTCAATTCCATTACCCACAACATTTGAGGCACCATCAAAGTTTAGCTTCCAAGAATGACTTTCATTTAAAGCGCTTGAATTTTCTTCAAAGGAACTTCTCATGTGGAGATAGTATATTGCCCTTTCTTTTCTTCCTGATTAGTCATGTTGACCTAGCACGCATCCCATGGAATTCTCGAATACCTCCAAGTATAGTATCGGCAGTCCATCTGGGTTAGGTGGCACCAGTATTGGAGCATTGGATAGGTAATGTTTGACCTTATCAAAAGTCTTTTGGCATTCCTCATCCCAAACTCCTGGGTTGTGTTTCTTAAGGAGACAGAATATGGGTCGCATTTTTCAGTTAACTGTGACATAAACCGAGCGATGTAATTTAGTCTTCCCAAAAAACCTCGAACTTCTTTTTGAGTGCGCGGCGGAGGTAATTTTTGTATAGCCTTGACTTTGTCTAGTTCTATCTCAATTCCCTTCTCACTGACTACAAAGCCTAGAAGTTTTCCTGATCTAGCCCCAAAAGTGCACTTTATTGGATTGTGCTTCAACTGAAATTTTCTTAACCTCAAGAATAATTTCCTCAAAACTTGAATATATTCTTTTTCTGATCGAGATTTTGCAATCATATCGTCTACATAAACCTTGATTTCTTGATGCATCATGTCATGAAACAGGGTTACCATGGCTCTTTGGTACGTCGATCATGCATTTTTTAACCCAAATGGCATTACCTTATAGCAAAAGGTTCCCCACAAGGTCACGAATGTGGTCATTTCCATGTCTTCAGGATGCATCTTTACCTGATTGTATCCAGAGAAACCATCCATGAAGGAGAACAACGAGAAGCCAGCCGTGTTATCCACCAATGTGTCAATGTGAGTCAATGGGAAGTTGTCCTTTGGGCTGGCCTTGTTTAGATCTCTGTAGTCCACGCACATTCGTACTTTTCTATCTTTCTTAGGAACAGGGACAATATTGGCTACCCATTTTGAGTATTTAACCACTTGTAAGAACATGGCATCGAATTGCTTCTTGACTTCTTCTTTTATTTTTAACAAAACATCAGGCCTCATCCTTCGGAGCTTCTGCTAAACTGGTTTACATTCTTCTTTTATGGGGAGTCGATGTACCACGATATCAGTATTTAACCCGGGCATGTCTTGGTATGACCAAGCAAAGACGTCCTTAAATTCTTAGAGTAATTCAATGAGGTATTGCTTCGTCTTTGCAGCAATGTCGACCCCTATCTTCACCTCCATTTCATCTCCGAGGCTTACAATTTCCACTGAGTCCTTATAGGGTAAGATTTGTTTCTCATCTTGTTTTACCATCCTTAACAAATCAGGAGACAGATTACAATCTTGGTTATCTTTAAGATCTTGAAAATTTTCCATGCATAAATCTTGTTCAAAAGGAAATTCTGAGTTAGTAGAGGCGTCGCTCATATCATTGATATCCGGAGACCTGTTATAAGGATGAAGAAAAAAATCCAAAGAATAAAGAATCTAAGAATGGTTGTTGGTACGGTATGATTATGAATGAAAAGAATAAAAGAATATAAGCTCGAAATGATATGCAAAAAATGCATTTTTTATTGAAGTAAAGATTTAGAACATAAGCCTATTTCATAAAAAGACTCTTATTGTCCATAGGCTTAGAGCAAGAAGCGTATTTTGAACATTACTCTGTATAGGCTATAAAAACTACAGGAATCTCCTCTGCAGTCCAGTTGTTCAAAATACTTCCAAGTGCATAGGGCGGATGCCTGATAGGTTTTCTCCCTCAGTTCTTCCTTCTGATATGGCGTTAATGCTCAAGTTTTCCAATATTTCTTCCGCAGTCTCCTTTTTTGACGCTTTCGGGTGACTGGTTCCTCCTAACACGAAAGTCTTAGATATGTGGGGAAAGGCCATCGGTTCCCATTTGACCTCTTCTCCACTCAATTTGGCCTTCTCCTTGCTTATTTCTTTTCTATCTCTTTCTTTCTTTGTCTGGCGTCCGGTTTAAACCCTAGACCATAGTGATCTCATTTGTCTTTCAACATTAGTGCATCGGCCTTCCCTTGTAGACATCTCCCAAGTCCTCTTCTTGGCAAGGCTCCTTTACCCACTGTGAGTTGCAGACTCATCTTTGTGGTTTTAGATATTCTGGACACCGGGATCTTACTCCCTTCGACGATGAAGGTTGCATTCACAAATTCTAACGATCGGAATGAACATTCTAGTGCTTTATCATCCGTCCCTACATACGGTGGGTCGCTAGTTATAAATGCAATAATATCCTCCTCTGCGTTTATTGTTACCAGTCGACCCTCAGCTACCAACTTCAACTTCTGGTGTGGCGATGACGACACTGCCCCAGCATTGTGAATCTAGGGCCTCTCCAGCAAGCAATTATAGGAGGGCTTAATATCCATTGCCAGGAAGTCCACTTTGTATATATTTGGGCCGATTAAAAGTGGTATCTCAATTCTCCCCATCACCCTTCTTTCAGTCCCGTCAAATGCTTTCACTATGTTTTGACAGGCTTTCATGTGAGAGCTATCTACGGGCAACCTATTTATTTTAGATAGAGGCAAGACATTTAATACAAATCCATTATCAATCAGTACTCCTGGCAGCGTATACCCTTTGCAGCGGGTAGTGATATATAGGGCCTTTGTAGATCCTATGCCGCCAGGAGGTATCTCATTCAATACTTTCATTAATGCCTCATGATGCGCCTCTGAACTCAAAATTAAAGCTAATACCGAAATACGAGCCGACAGCTTTTGCAACTATTCTACAACATTGTACTCGCTGTGCTTTAAGAATTTTAGAAATTCTCTAGCTTCATTCTCCATTACTGGTTCCTTGACTGGTGATTTGGACCTGACTGTCTTTTCTCTTTTTGTTCAGCCATGGGAGCCTTCTCTTTAATAGGCTCATCTCCTACATAACTTTTCCTACTGCGTGTATAAAAACCAATCTCTCGACTTTCTTCTGAAGTGTTGATCGAGCTTTCTTCCGAATTGTCACATTGCAATCATAATTTCATGGAACTTTCTTACTATCCTTGTAAGGAAAAGGCACAGGTTTTCGAATTATGACCCTTGATGCCACTTGCACTCCAGCTTCACTGCTTCTTGGTTGTGAGATGATTACCACAGGGGTCTTCCCTTTAACAGGCTCAGCTTCATAACATTTACCACTAACAACCTCTCGACCTTCTTCTGAAGTGCTGGTCAGGTTTCCTTCTCCTGGAATTATCACATTGCAATTACTATCCTTGTGAGGAAAAGCCATAGGTTTTGAATTATGACCCTCGGTGCCACTAGCACTCTAGCTTCATTACCTATTGGTTGTGAGATGATTACCGCTGGACGATTGGCCTCACAGACCCTCATTGTCGATCCTCCTTCAGAAGTGCACACCTCTACTTCTTTATCATACTCAAAGAATTCAAGTTTTTTGTTCTCCATTAGACCTTGTACTAAAGCCCCAAAATCATTACATTCCTGAATCTCATGACCCTCCTCATCATGAAATTCGCAATAATTCTTTACTTTTGGGACCTATTCCTCGAGTCTTTTCTGATCAAACCTCTTTCTACCATCTTTTTCCAGACTTCTCTCATCGGGGTTTTTATTTCTGCAGTATTCATCTTAACTTTCCTCTCTGTATTTTTGATGATTGCGTTTGCCCCTTAACGGAGTGGTTGGGTAATAGATTTTCTGCACTAGATTGACCATCCACTTCTACAATGCCCATTTCGATTAACCTTTCGACTGTTTTCTTAATAGCCATGCAATTTTCAATCGAATGCCCCGTAATCCCAGCATGGTATTCGTATTAGGCGTTTCCGTCATACCATTTAGGGTATGGGGGTTGCATTGGCTTTAAGTAGAAGGGGGATATAACATATGCTTCAAATAAAGTTTGGTAAAACTCCTTGTACGTCATCGGAATGGGTGTAAACTGAAGTTTCTCTTTATTCGGCCTCTGATTTAATTCATGTATCTGAGGGGCTTGGAAACTGGTGGTTACTGTCTTTGGTGGGCCAACAGTAATTGGCTTTGAATAGCCTTTGTTGTATGCCCCCACATTGTTTACTTCACTTTCCTTTTTTCTCGGGGTTAATCTCTTAGAGCCTTCCCCTGCATCAATTTTGTCGCTTTTTACCGCATTTTCAATCATTTCTCTAGACATTACTATGTTCGAGAAGCTCTTTGTGGTGCTCCCCAACATATGATTGATAAATGGGGCTTTCAAGGTGCTAATGAAAAGCATCGTGGTTTCTTTCTCCAGAAGAGGTGGCTGAACCTGTGTTGCCACCTCTCCCCACCTTTGAGCATATTGCCTAAAGCTTTCATTCTACTTCTTCTCCATATTTTGCAGCTTAAGCCTATCGGGTGTCATATCTATCACATGACTGTACTGCTTCATAAAAGCCTGTGCTAAGTCTTTGCAGGAGTTGACTTGAGCATGACTCAACTGATTGTACCATTTGGCTGCTGACCCGATTAGACTATCTTGGAAGCAATGGATCAATAGCTAATCATTATTAACATATCATGTCATTCTTCGACAAAACATGGAAATGTTAGCTTCAGGACAACTTGTCCCATTATATTTCTCAAACTCCGGATTTTTAAACTTTGGAGGGAGCACTAAGTTCGGGACTAAGCTTAGATCTTTAACATCAAGTATGCCGTTGCAATCATCATTTCCATGGCCTTAAACTTTTCTTCTAACCACTTGCACCTATCCTCGAGTTGTTTTGGTTGTTCTACCCTTGCCTTCTCTTGGTTGGGTTATCCCCAGGGTTAGAGCCTGAGCCAGTTGGGTAGTTCAAAGGTTCCAAGGTATCCGCTTGGAACTGTTGAGGTCTGATTATCATGGGTACCCTTTGGGGTATACTTCCGGTTGTGCCTGAACATTCACCGGGGTAGATCCTGAGGGGTAAGTGGGGTTTTCATTATCATCTCCCAAGTTGCCCGTAGGGCCTTTACCCTTTTCTTGTTCTCCGGCTAGCAACTGTGCCAATTGATTTACCATGCTCTTCTGGGATTCCAAGATTTGATCTCTCATCACCTGTTGCACCTTTGCTAGCTGCTCTTGTAGTTGTGCTTGCAACTGGTTCTGCATTTCCTTTTGCATTTGTTCTAGTCTTTCTAACCTCTGATCTATCACTTTAGATTTGGCACGAGTAGTATAATAGTGTTTAATAGGTCGTTTCTTGTTGTTGTCCACATTAACTCTGAAATAATTCAGTTTAATTAGGATCTTTTAATGACTTTTAATGCACATGAATGAAATGAAGACAAATGCTAATGTATGAATGCAAAGAAGGTGTCGATTTTGATTCAATTTCATTTAGAAAACTTTACTAGAGTACAAAATCCTTTACATAAAATCAAGTTACAAATAAGGCCTTGCCCTAGCACCTAAAACTTTAATTTTCCCAAGTAGTGAAGCTAGCTCTTGCCCACGATCTAACCACATCTCAAACTATATGCTCAATACATCACTTGTATGGCCAAAGTCTGCAGGTAATCAGCTATCTCTCGTATCTGGGTTATGGCTTCTCCCATGATGTAATCTTTATCTCTGACTTGATTCTGAGTGTAGTGAAGCTCCTCTTTCCATCGTTCCTTATTCATTTCTAGGGACTCGATACAATTTTGACAATTCTGCAAAGTCATTTCTAATTCTTCAATCTTTTTCTTTATTTCTTCAATTTGGCTTAAACTTGCTCTTAATTCTTTCATAGAGTTACGGCTTTGGTGATGATGAAGAGATCTCTCGAGTTCTGTGACTCTCGCCTTTAACTCACTCTGTTCACTTTGGCTTTCTGAGAGGCTCTTTTCCATAGATTTGTTTTATGCTTGTGCCTCTTGGAACTTCTCCTCCCATTGACCAGCTTTAGTCTTTTTGTCTTAAATCTCCCGACGCCACTGCTCCAAACTCTTTCCTAAACCAGCAGTTCTTATTAATAGGCACATCTTTTTATAGTCGGTCTTTAGACTATCTAAGTTTTTTTCAACTCGATCTTCCCCTTTCTTAATTTCTCGGCCTCTAACTTCTGCATCTCCATGTCTAATTTTAAGTACATTTTCTCTTCCTCTAGCTGCTCAATTCTTTTTTCAAACTCGAGACTCTTGTTTTCAAAGTCTTGTCTTATAATCTCTAATTTGGACCAGACGACTTGCAAATATTCCTCTATTGATCGAGCACCTTCGAATTTGGCCTAGGAATGTTATCATTAATTCTTTGGCTAAGCCAATCATTATATTCAGGTGTCGCCATGGAACCGACAGCTAACCTCTTCATCCGTCGAGTCTGTTTCCAAGCAACCGAAATCTCCTGAACCCTTTTCTTATAATTGTCCCCTTTATATATGAGAACTTAGACTGAGCAAGTCCATAAGTCACCGGTATAAATTGCCTCAAATTGTACTGCCTTAATGCAAGTAACGGAGTGTATCCCGTGGCTCCCCAAATTTTGGGCAGAGGCACGTAATCAAGGCTACCGTATCGATAAAGGATCTCATCAGGGGCCATCCAGAAGGCTCTCCATTCAATATCCTCTTCTTTGAGATTTTGAAGAATTGCCATCCACCTATCCTCTGAGATATCGCTCCTCCTTTACGTAGCCACTTCTTCCATTAATGGGGAATAACCCCCAGAAAAGACCCGATAAGAGACCTTGTCCACCTTCCAGAAATGCCCGTGAAACCATACCAATAACATCTGTGCACATCCAATAAATCTGCCTTCGCCTGCTCTCCTACACAAGCTCAGGGATCTGAATGTTTCGGTTAGAATTGTAGGTACTAGTGTAGCTCTTTTGTCCAGACGATCGAATAAGTCAATGACTACTTCGTCTATGTGCCTTAAAGCTTTAGGAAAAATCACCAATCTATAAATGCTTAAGGCGAAGATATCCAATTTCTTTTTAGCGTGGGTGTGCTAAGATCAAGTCTCTCAGAATCACCTAAAGAATACATTTACCATCCCCTTTCTGCTGAATTCAAGCCGTGACCCAAGGCTCGCTCATCCTGATAATTTTTATTAACTTCTTCACAAAATTAGGGCATTAGTAGCCTTGGAGTAAGCTTTGTCAACTAGGATCCTTGGACAACGAAGCAAAGCCATGTATTCCTCCACAGTGGACACCAAGTCTACCTTCCCGAAAGTGAAACAATTATACGCGGGATTCCAAAACTGAGTTATGGCCCGAAATAAATGTTTGTCTCCCTTAACATCTAGCAAATAGGGTATATAGCCATAATTCTAGTAGAACAATTTTTTTGTTCCCTCAGCCCAGCGAGCCCATATATCTCTTAACTCCTGTAGCTCATTTTGTACCACACTGACGCGAGTAAAGTCCCACAGCTTTGACGTGTATCCTTCAGCTAAACTATCCCCTTTCTCTAATTGTAACTTCTTCGACCATGTGCGGACGGCCGCATTATCCTCGACTCTATCAAGGAATTCATTCTCCATGTTAAACTTTCTAACTTAGCAATCGAACACCAATCGACTCCTCCTTAAATATGCAATGTCATGAAAATCACAAACAAAACACACGAGTCAGTTTCAGATAACAAAATTTAAGACAAACGGAAAATAGTCAAACACCTAGATGGGTAAACACTAGCATTTAGCACTACTACATCTAGTGGATTCCTACGGTCCACTATATGAGGTAAAGTTCTAGGGAAAAGGAGACCCAAACTAGCAGATTCCTCAATCCTCACCCATTATAGGCTCATATGGATCAAGTTCGAGTTAGGAGGATACATTTCCCTATGCCCGTGCGGAGGTGAAAACCTCACAAAGACATAGGTACGGATCTATCCCGAAAGTAGTCCACTAGCCCATGCGGAGGTGAAAACCTCACGAAAGCATAGTTTCTCACTCCCACCTAAAGGTGCGACCACAACGGTCATGCAATGGAATGTGTGTATGGAAATAACAATCATACACAATGGTACAAACACATGCAACAAAACATCGAATTTCCAAATTAAATTTTCAAATCGAGTTTTTAAATTTCCGACAAAGGACAGAAAATAATCAATTTTATGGCTTGACTCTCTAAGTCCCCAGCGGAGTCGCCAAGCTGTCAAAACCATTTTTTATTAAAACGGGAATCGACTTTGGTTTTGAAAATGAAAATAAAAAGGGGAGTCGCCACCAATCTTTTTTGATGAGGTGTGATCGGGTCACCTTTGTTTTAATAAAACATTTTGATTTACTAAAATAGCGTTTTTGGTCTACGAAATTTGAGAAAAATGGGTTCAGGAGTCGGTTACGTGCGAGAAAGGATTAGCACCCTCATCACGCCCAAAATTGGTACCTAATTGATTAATTGATGTCCTAATGTCAAAAGTTTGAAACGCCTTTTTAAAATACAATTTTTTTAAAAAAATTTAAAATAACTCAAATTGGATATTGAGATTCTTTTGTTCTGAAGGAATAAAATATCACATCTAGCACGATAGGATATGACAATTTAAATCCCCGATACCAAAATCATCTTGTAGTTTGCAAAACTCATGCGTTAAAGATTTTTGAAAGGATATTTGGCTATTTGGTCAACCGAAAAATCGAAACCCAACATGATTGGGCACGATTCTTTGAATTCCCAAACACGAAATATTACCTTATTTCTAGAAAACATGGATAACATATTAAAAGGATATTTGGTTATTTGGTCAAATAGAAAACCGAAACCCAACACGATTGGGCACGATTCCTGAATTTCCAAAAAAATGAAATATTGTCTTGTTTTGAAAAATTCTTAAATAAGCAATTAAGGAATTAAATCTCAAAATGTATTGGGTAATAATAGTAATAATAACAGTAATAATGAGAATAATAATAAAATACTAATGATAAAACAAACATTAGGTAATAATAATACAATAACAATAAACAAATGATAGTAAGAATGCAAAATAAAAATAAATATAATGTAAACTAAAACAAAATAATAAATAAAAAATAAAAAAGATAAATAATAGTAATGATAATAGTAGAAGCATAATTAAAAGAAATAAAAGAAATAAAAACATAACGAATCACAATATATGAAAATGAAAAATGAATAGATAAATAAACACTATAAATAGCAAAATAAGTAAATGAGCAAAGGGAATAAAGTAAGAGGATAATAAATAAATAAATAAATGAACAAAACAGAAAAAAAAAAGGGGATTTAATTGGCATTAAGAGAAACTTAAGGGTCATGATTCAAATATTGAAAGAATGCTGACGGGGACCAGGATGTATTGTGCTGAAACTAGCGAGGACCGCATGGGTAAATACCCCTTTTGCCTTATACGCAACGTTTCAACAAGCAATGCCCTGGGATAAATCGAAAGCTAAATAAATTTGCGGGGCAAATCCGTAAATAATAAGGAAAAGAAAACAGAATCAGGGGATCTAAAGAGTAAATAAACCATTTTAAGAAAATGCACGGATCCTTTGTTGACGGGTCGGGTTCACACGCAGACCCAAAGGGGAACACGACACCGTTTAGTGTTTTAAAATGGCTGAGCAAAATGGTGCATTTTGCTAGCCTATAAAAATCATGTTTTACCAAAAAAATCATTTAGTTCGCCCCTTAAAAAAAATTTCTTTTTCTCTGAAATGGGTCCTGGGTCGGCTAGGCTCCGGCGAATTTGGGTCATGGATTCGCCAAGACCCCGCCGTATCACCGCTGTGACCAGTGAGGACTCTTCGAGTTCCTTTTGTTTTTGTTTCACTTTTTTTAAATATATATATGCATATCCCCTTTTTTAAAAACTATTTCAAAATGAAAAGAGCAAGAAAAAAAAGAGAGACCGAAAGTGGACAGAAAGGTCGAAAGGCGAATCCCAGGGAGGAGACGGTACGTATTCACCGTGCCTTAGCCCTCGTCGGAACCCAAATGGTTTTGTGACATTTTGGATTGCCTGAGTTCTGCGACCACGATTGGGGTAAGCCAGAAGTTAATCGATGTTGCTAAATGTTACTTATTTTATCTTAAACAGAATAAAAAAGGCACCTTTCTTTTCTTCTGATTTTTCTCTTAGTATTTGAATGTCTTTTTTTTTGTGTGTGTGTATATTTCACCATGAAAAAATACAATGTTCAGTAATGAGGCTTTTATAGCCGAAAGAAAATACAAATATTGTTATTCTTGCTTGTTGTTTCATCTTTGCTATTGTTTGCCCTCTGTTGTTTGCTATTTTGTTGTCTTGTAGGTGTCAGAGAGAAGGTCAACTGGGTTGAGGTTGCCATTTTGGTGATGGCGGTCCTCGGCGATTCGCACGTCGAAGGTGGCACATGGGAGGGGGTACGGCGCTTGGGACTCAGAAACCCTAGGGTTTCTGAGTTGGTTTAGCTTCGGGCTTGTTGGGCTAAGGGAATTAGAATAGATTTTTTTTGGGCCATTTATCAATTGGGCATGTTATTGTGTAATCTGGACTTTTATATTGGACTTTATTTTTCTTGTTTTCATTGTTTGTAGCGGGCCCGGGCTAAATTGGGCCTGTACAAGTTCTAGATCATAAGTACTTGATTTAAATGGGGGTTTAAACTAGAGGTCTTTAAATGGAAAATAGACCATCATATTTTGTTATGGACAAAACTAGTCATGGAATGGTAAAAATTGAAGGTTTAGTAAAAAGGGAATTTTTGTCATTTGCATGTTCTAAGGCATAAAAGACAAAATTGAAACCCAAAATCTGCTCATTCTCTTCTCCATGCTGCCGAAATTTTCAAGAAGCCATGGCTAGGGTTTCAACATTTTTCAAAGCTCAATTGTAAGTGCATTTGAGCCCCATTTTTAACGTTCTTCGTATTTTTGAGATCCTAGAAGCTTAACCTTTCTATTTTTACCATTCATTTGGATGAAAAATGAAGTTTAACAATTTACCCATGCTAGATATTTGTGCATTTTGATGTTTAATGGTAGAATGAGGGTGCACAAGGTTAGGAGAACGATTTTTGCTAAGTGATTTTCATTGAAAATGGTTTAAATGGGTTAATTAGTAAAAGTTGTAAATGCTCCTAAAAGTGAGGTTGCTTTGGAAGAGAAAAAGGTTCGGCTGACCTTGAATTTTATAGAAATTGAATAAAAATCATATTACGAGCCTAGGGGAAAATCGTAATTATGAGAAAATTTAGGGGCAAAATTGTAAATTTTTCGTAGTATGATTTTTGTATTAAAATGAGTAATGTGAGTGATAATTAAGTGAAATGTGACATTTTAGATCAAAAAAATCGAGATTTGGACTAAGTACGGGGAAATGTCAATCAAAATGACCAATTCACGTCGAGGTAAGTTCATATGGTTAGTCTATAGTGAACGATTATTAAATTTGAATTGAGATGATGTATTATTTTATATATGTTTGTTATCTAATCATGACTTTATGCAAGTACGAGATTGGATTGAAGGATCAATCATGAGAAATGCAGGGTCAAGTACATTCGTACTACGACTCGTGATGAATTGACGGAAAAGACCATAGTTGGACCATGGCAATGAGTGTGCCAGTGTAAGACCATGTCTGGGACATGGCATTGGCCTCAAGTTATGTTAGTGTAAGACCATGTCTGGGACATGGCATCGACACTGAGATGAGTATGAGCTAGTGTAAGACCATGTCTGGGACATGGAATCGACTCGAGACATGGCATCAGCAGACAGAGGAGAGTCAGTGTAAGACCATGTCTGGGACATGGCATCAGCACAGACAGAGGAGAGTCAATGTAAGACCATGTTTGGGACATGGCATCGGCACAAATAGAGGAGAGTCTGTGTAGGACCATGTCTAGGACATGGCATCGACACCGATATGTGATCCCAAGTAAGACCATATCTAGGATATGGCATTGGTGTCCTATCAGGTGTATAAGATATCCCGAACATCCATAATATTACAAGTAGTTCAATGGGAAATTTAAGGAGTATGCTCAAGTAAGAGTAGGATATGTGAGTATTATGACTTGGCACAGGTATGTATACGAGACTCATAAATAATGTGCTTGGATTATGATGCATTATTGATAAAAATGCAAACGAGTAAGATGTGTCTATGATCACTTGATTGTTATGTGCCAAGTTATAATATGCGTTGGTGTAAGTGTGTATAAATGAAAGTGAACACTAAGAATTAATGAATGACTGAAATTGACATTAAACCAGTTGTCGGTAACAACATTAGTATAACTTTGAAAAATCACCAAAAATGGTGGAACTTGAATTAAAGATTGGGTGAGATATGAAATTAAAGCTTAATGAGTCTATTTTTTTATAAAAGAAACATAGTAAGAAAAATAAATGTGAACTATTATTTGAATTTTAGTGAGACAGGGTCAGAGCAATTTCGGAATCCCATGTTCCAACTTTGGAAAATCAGTAAAAATTGTACAAAAATAATTATGGAGTATAATTCATATTCTTGAAATCCTTAATAAGTCTATTTTCAATTTAAATAAAATAGAACATCATATGAATTTTATACGAGGATAAAATTTATTTGTAGAGAAGAAGTATCAGAACTGTTGGATAGCGAAATAGGGGTAAATTTAATGAATAAACTGTATTAATTGGCTAGACCAAAAATTCTGAAATTTCTATGGTAAGAAGTTATGTGAGTCTAGTTTCAGGGAAAATTAACGGTTCTTCATTCAGAGCTCTGTATCTCAAGAAATAAATAATTTAGTGACAGTGACTCAAGTAGACAGATTAATGTGAACATGAGTAATAAGGTGTAAGCATGTGATATAATGATTATATCATCTTAAGAAATTATTTTGAGGATTTACCCACACAAGTTTATTAATTTCTTGTTATTTTCATATGAACTTACTAAGCATTTATGCTTACTTCCCCTCTATTTTTCCTTGCCTTGTAGTATCGCCAAGTTAGCTCGGGGATCGATGGACGTCGGAAATTCGCTCACACTATCAATTGAAACACTTGGTATATCTAGATACATTAATTTTTGGGTTATGGCATGTATAGTAGGCTTGGTCATTTTTACATATATGTCATATTTCTTATGCCCTAAAATGTTGGACCTTATTTAATAAATGTTCATTTTGATTAAGGCTATCCGGAGATGGCCAATATTGATGGTTGTTATACGCCTATGATGTGGTTATTCATGTATGTGGTAATTGTATAATTGAGATGTTGTGGATGTGGTTTACAAATGATTTCATGAATGATGATGTGTATGGAATGTGTATGCAAAATTGGATATTGGATGTCCAATTATAGCATGATACATGTTGATGAAATGGATACAAGAGAGTTTGTGTTTTAGAGTGGGGAACGGCTTGGAAAATAGCCAACTTCAGGCCACAGGGCAGAGACACGACCATGTGTTTCACCATGTGATGACATCGCCTAAGGGGCAGGCGTGTGCAGTTAAGGTCGTGTGACCCTATTTTGATGATGACATCATAAATAGAGAGTTACACGGGTTAGGGACACGGGCGTGTGACCCCTGTTTTGACAAAATTTTCTAAATTTTCCCAAAAGTTTCCAAAGTTCTTGGTTTAGTCCCGAACCATCCTAAAGGATGTTTTGATCTTTATAAGCCCATATAAGGGACAAAATTCATGTGTTAGAAAAGTTTTAAATTTGACAAAATTTTATGACCCGGTTTTACATGTTCATGAAATTTTAAGTCTGGTAACGCATCGTACCCTGTTCTCGCATTGGATACGGGTAAAGGGTGTTACACAACCCGTATCCATCACCGGAACAGGGTTATGAGGCATTACTAAGGAGTACAGAACACTTGCAGATAATTTGAAATCATTATCGTTCAAATACCGAGACTAATATAACGTTCCTTTAACGGACCTTCAACGTCCAAATCATGCATTAAGTTCGGGTCGAGACTAAACCGGATCCTCAAGAAAATTTTTTGCGACTTTTAAAATTTTTCTCGCATATAAGGGTCACACGCCCATGTGACTAGGGACACACAGCAGGGCCATACGCCCATGTGGTAGACCGCTTGTCACACACGACCTAGACACACGTCCGTGTCTACCCGTGTGGACGAAAATTAGGCTATTTTCCTAGCCATATTTCTCACTCACTTGATCCTTTATCTTTACCAACATTTTAATACAGCCAAGAACCAATTTAAGATATTCAACCAAGCCTTATACTTATTACCATTTGTTAGTCGTACACTTCACATAAATAACCAGAAACGTATATAGGCTCAATTCTTATTAAATTCCTCTTATACCTATACTTTTTCACATTATGTATTCATATCACATATAATAATCATACCTCTATATTTCATATACATTTTCATAACAATATGTCTTGGTTTCTAACTACTTCATATTTGAGTTCTACTCATCAAATCATTTGAACATCATCTTTACACAAATAGTACACTTGAGGTGTACAGTTCTATAATTATGAATAAACACATTTATCAAACATATTCCATGTTTTTATATATCACAGTCTCATATTTCCATGTATCAAGTACCATCATTTCCTCGTATTTTAGACAAATACGTGTAACAATTCATAAACATGCAACTCACTAACTCTTCCTGCCAATCACAATTTAAATTGACAAATCACTTATTGAGCCCAATTTCAATGTTCACTAAAATTTATCATATAAATTTGGATGTACGTATCCACCAATAGATTCCATGTACAGATATCATCATCTCAAATTTTCACATACATTTACCTTTCACATTATGAACTCAAATAACATATACAAGATATTCCAATGTATTTCAAGTACGTTTTAATAATATTTCATTTCGAATTCAGATTATATTATAACTTTTTCATTAACTCATTTGGAATACCAATTCATACAGATAATACACTCAAGGTGTACAAATATATAATCACAAATGAACTCATTCATCGACCAAGATTTATGTTTAAGTCTCATCAACTTGTATTTCCTTATATCACATAATTCCATGTAACACTTACTTTGTATCAATCTACCAAAGTTCGATCACATATCGAGCACATTGTTCATAAATTTTTACACTTATACCCTGCACTTGGCATCACATAGTCACACGTAATTTCACTTAGTCAAAGTTTCCCGATGAACACTTCGAAATAATACCGGATACATGGTGGTTTCGCACACAACCCACCAATAATAAATAACACGGTGGTATCGCATACAGCCCACCAATAATCACATAATCATGGTGGTATTGCACACAGCCCACCAATAATAATAAATACGGTGGTATCGCACTTAGCCCACCAATAATCACATATTCACGGTATTCATCCGTATCATTTTTCTATTTCGAAGGTTCATCCGGAAATTTCATCACTTTCTATCATTTTAATAGATATAAATAATATTCATTCACATTTCACATAATACATTAATATGTAAAAACATAAGTAAAAAGGATGTATCATTTACATATAAACTTACAAATTTAATTTTTATATCATAACGATAATCACAATTTTATAGCAAATATTCTAAATAAAACATTATATCATTTCTAATTTAACATTTATCGATTATAATCGGGCATATGATCAATTTATCCGCAAGTCATTCATATATGTTTCCTCCTCCTCCTCTCCATCCACATCCTTAGTATAAATAACACACTTGTAAGTAACATTATCTATAATTTTCACTATTTACTTATATGGATATTCAAGCTGTCCATCCGTGTCACAGTTGTTAAATTATTTTTATCTTGAGATATAAAACTCCAAATTAAGATCTTCTGATTTTCCCTAAAACTAGACTCACATATCTTCTTACCATAAAAGTTTCAGAATTTTTGGTTTAGCCAATGAGTACAGTTTATTCTTTAAATTCACCTATGTTCTGCTGTCTAACAGGTCTGACCCTTCTTCACTAAAAATTAATGATCTCCTCATACAGAATTTGGATGATGTTCTCGTTTGTTTCTCTTAAAAATAGACTCATTCAGGATTTTAAAAATATAATTTAATCCCATAATTATTTTTCTCCATTTTTTGATGATTTTCCAAGTCAGGACAGGGGAACCCGAAATCATTCTGACCTTGTCTCACAAAACCTATTATATCTCATGATTTATAATTCTATAGCTTACACTATTTCTTCTATGAGAAACTAGACTCAATATGATTTAATTCCATATTTTATTAATCCTCTAATTCGATTTCTACAATTTTTGGTGATTTTTCAAAGTTATACTACTGCTGCTATCCAAAACTGTTTTAGCGCAAAGTGTTGATTTCCATTTTGCCCCAAATTTCACAGTTCATACAATTCAGTCCTTGTCCAATTAACCCGTCAATTGGGCTAATTTTTCTCAGTTAATACTTTATTATATCATTTTAAACTACTTCGTAACCCTTGAAAATTAGAACTTTAGCATTAGACCTTAATTTCAAGCTCTTTAACAATTAGGTCCTAAAACCAATTTCCATCAATTTTACTTGATAAAATCATCATATATCAAAATTAAAGCTTCAATTTTATGTTTATTCATCATATGCTTCCAGAAATCAACCATATCAACTTTAAAAATTAGCCATAGAATCAAAAACTAATGACATAGTAAGTTGGACCCAATTGTAAAAGTCTAAAAACATAGAAATTTCAAGGAGAAAGCAAAAAATTGAACTTACATGAAGCTAAAGTATGAAAACCAGCTTGAACCCTCTTCCAAGGCTATTTTTCAGCTGATGAAAATGAAGAGAAATGAAGAGAATTCTAGATATCCCAATTTGGTCTCATTTTTATTTAACTAATTTTGGCAATTTTCCAATTTTGCCCTTATTTCACCCATTTCCTGATTATTTTTCAGCTATCACCATCCAAAATATCTCCTTTGGGCATATTTTCACTTTAGGTCCTTCCTCATTTGACAATTGAGCTATTTAATCCTTTTAACAACTTGTACACTTTTTTCAATTTAGTCCTTTTTATTTAATTAACCACCCAAACGTCAAAATTTTCTAATTAAATTTTAAAAATACCTTATTGACACTCCGTAAATATTTATAAAAATATTTGTGGCTCAGTTTATAATACCGAGATCTCGATGCCTCTTTTTCTCAATTTCTTGACCAAATAAATCTTTATAAAACACAATTTACTATTTTAAAAATCTTTTAAGAGCTACATTTGGCTCATAAATATTAAATAATATAATCTAAGAATTTATTTTTCGAATTTGGTGGTCTCGAACCACTATTTTTGACATTGCTAAAATTTGGGCTATTACAAAATTCAAAATATGTTTCACGTCTCGGTGTTGAGACAGTATCGATCTAATCCGTCGCACATTATTCCTGTTGAGGAGATTGAAATTTGATTGGATTTAACTTTTTAGGAGGAACTTGTTCGAATTTTGGATTAAGGCGTTAAGCTATTGAAGAAGAAAATTGTTCCTTTAATTAAGGTCTTTTTGCGGAATCACGACACTGAGGAAGCCACTTGGGAACCTAAAGATTCGATTTGTCAGCAATATTTGTATTTGTTTGAGTCAGGTAACTTTCGAGCCTGAAATTTCTTTTAGGGGGAGAGAGTTGTAACACCACAGAAATTTGAATGTTTGATTGTGAAATTCTGTAGTATTTAAGTATCTATATCTATGGTTATGTGCTTTGTTTTTGTGTTTGAGGTTAGGAGTTCGAGTGACATCTTAAGAAAGTTTTTGCTACTTTATATTAAACTAACCCTATCTATGACTTGTTAGCTTAAGCTCAATTCTATGTAAATCTGTTTCAAGAATGAGCTTGTTGGTTCAGTGGTTAAGAATCTGTCTACTCTCTGGTCCTATGGTCGAGCCTCAGGGTATGCGTTAGGAAATATTTTTGCTTACTGTCAAAAAACTTGTTGGTGGTTAAAGTAATTTTTAAAAGAAAATTTCTCTTCTTCCCTTTTCTTTACTAGTTTCTTTCCTTTTTGTTTTGTCATTCACATTCCTTTCTTTTTCTTCATACTTCTTTTTCTTTGATTTTTCTTTTATCAATCGCTAACTTCTTTTTTCGTATCTGCTACTATTGTCCGATAAGTTCATTTTCGTTAACTTCGTGACTCCGGTTGTTCTATAATTGCAGTCATTAGTGTGGTTACTTTCGCTAAGTTGGTTTCTTGCTTAAATTGTGTGAAACATTTTTTTATATGTTCAATTTTTGTCCTTAGGGGAAAGTCTCGAGGATAACAATTTTCGTAACGTTCGTGATTCGTGAATTCTGGTGCTATACAGAGGTAATTGTGGTGTTGAGTTGGGTTTGTGTTGAAACACTTCGATAAATTTGGTTGCACTTTAATCTGGGTGTTTGTTGTGAATTTATGCTTTATGGAATGTTCGTTTTAGGTCTCAAGAGTCTTCTACATTGATCATTTTTTCAAAAAGATGTCAGGTGCATACTAAAAACCCTAGTTTTTACAAATTTTGGACACTGAAAAACATGGTTGTCGACGCCACACGGCCATGTATCAGGTCATGTGAGCCACACGACCATGTGACAGGCAATGTAACTTACTATTACCAAATAGGAGTGGCACGGGCAATGGACACGGGTGTGTGTCCAGACCTTGTGTGTCCAGATCATGTGTGACCATGTTAGTGCAGAGTTCACATGGGCCAAGGACACGGGTGTGTGTCTAGGCCATGTAACATACTGATTATAACTTAGTTACACACAGGCCAAGGGCACGGGCGTGTGTCCAGGTCATGTACCTCACTGTTACAAAAATAAAGGTCACACGGGCGAAGGACACGGCCATGTGTCAGGCTGTGTGGGACACACGAGCAAGGACACGGGGATGTGTCAGGCCATGTGGGGCCACACGGCTGTGTAGTTTAGCCTATGAAATTTTGCTATATTTCGAGCATTATTCAAATTGAATACAAGCTATTTGTAATGCCGTTAAACTGAATGTAACTACTTAAACTGATATTTTGTGATCTAGAACTTGGAAACTGATTGTCATTGTGTGACTTGTGGTTAACTAATATCGTTGGAATTGATCTACTATACATGGGTATGCATAGAACTCTGTAGTAACTATTATATGAAACATGCATATGCATTGGATGGGAATTGAATCAGGAGGAAGCATACTTTGCCGAACCGATGGTTAAATCCCTAGTCTCGGTGTACTAATCTGGCAGCTAGGCTATAATCTCTAAAACATGTCAAACCGACACTGAGTGGTGTGTAGGGTTGGATGGGTAATGAATACCCTAATTGATGTGTTGGATTGGTCGAAGATGGTGTGTAACGGTTGGTAATATATGACTGTACATGTTCTGTTTATTCTACATCTGATTATAGCTTGGCCTGTTATCTGTCTGTATAACTCTGGTCTATACTAAATGAACTGTTTCTGACTTTGGTTACACTGATAATATATTGAATACGTAAACAGTTGGGTCCTTTCTAATATACTAATTCAGTTATTGTTGAATGAATTTCAGGTAAATCCCAGACTTGATCGGGCCGATGGGTGGGAAGCTCGATTATATGCTTTTATTGTTTAGTATTATAAATCATGTTAGTTAATTTTGTAAATTCAAATAATAGGATGATCATCTCGAGATAAGGATTTGTCTTTATTAAGATTTTATCATACTTTAAGGGTGTGTTTCTATGAATTGCATAATGTGGTTGGTTATCATTCATTGTAACTCTCCAAGCTTGGCCTTGTCGTCTAGGCCGGGTATGGGGTGTTACAGTTACATTTCGCTTTTAGGTAACATTATTTATCACAACCAACCATCTTTAGAGCATGTAAATTTGATTTTTTTAATATGATATTGATATGATATCAAATTTGGATTAGATGGACCGATTGGAAAAAAATAATGGTCCAACTAGTGACATAAAATTGAAAATAAGTAAAACCGTTTTGAACTAGTAAAATTCGAAAACTAAAAATCAAAAGAATCATTTAAAATAAAAATTAGATTAATTTAATTTTATTTAAAAAATTATTTTTATTATGTTTTGGCTCATTTGTATTTTTAAAATATAATTTGTATTTTATAATTTTAAAATAATTTGAAAATTTTATGAATTTTATAATAATTATTAAATTTTAATTTTTATGGTAGGTCCAACATGTTCAACCTCTTTTCTGGTTGTTTCAACTTGAGGATTATCAGTTGAAGAACAAGAATACAGCTGCTAAATTCATTTGAGGTGAAAAAAATTTATACATTCATGTAAAATTGATATTTATTATGAATTTAGGTGTGACATAGCAAATTTGATGTTGAATTGTGAAAATTCTTTAAAAATAAAACATAGCTTTAGGGTGTTTGATAAATTATTAAAATTTTAATGAAAGTTTTCAACATTTCATTTTGTTTGATAATCATATTAACTATTTATTTAATATAAAATTTTAAAAAATGTTGAAAATAATATGTAAGTAGAAAGCTACTTATCATTTAATGTCGAAAATATTAAATTAATTTTGTTAATTTTGAAGTAAATTATTTCCTCATTTTATTAAAAATTAAAACATTCAAATTTTATGTATTAATTTTGAAAACTTTTTCACTACTAGGATCTCTTTTACTAGGAGTAATATTATGTGTAATTTCGCTTTCTCCATTACATGAGTGGAAAAAAAGTGGATAAATGTAACTATTGTGGTAAAAAGAAGTTTTAAAATGAGGTTCCTTTTCTTTTTTTTTTTTTTTTTTGTCAATTAACCTAAAATCGGGCACCACTTTCATTCTTAAACATCTCAAATCTAAGAGGATTAGGTATTGCTACAGTATATTATGAAGTTCAATTTGATATAGATTTACCGTCATTAATACTACAGACAAATATATCCATCAGGGAAAAGATTATATGAAATATTGATATTATCCCTTTCCAATAATTTTATGCTATATCAGTATTCTCATCCTGAATTTCAGGATTTTAATTTGGATTTAATTTTTTTAATGACGAAAATGATGAAATTCAGGATGAAAATGCTGATGTAGTATAAAACTATTGGAAAAGGGATACAGATGACGTGGCGTCACTGTTTCATACAATTCTTTCTCTATCTATCATTGATCCGAAAAAAACACACAATGTTTTTCTTTTTCAATTATATTTTTAAGATTTCGATAACAAATTTCAAAATAGAATCATAAGTGAAACAATTGTTATGATTCTAATTAAATTTCTAGAATATAACGAGTTAGAATAAAAGTTATATGTTTTTTTAGGATTTTGAAGTTCACATTGTAACAAGTGCTGATGTATAGATTTATAATTGTTGTTATATGGTTTAAGGGATAAAGTAGAACATCTAAGTCTGTATTTGATGTTTTTGAGATCCTAAGCGAAATAATAAATTGGACATCTTTTAATATATATATATATATATATATATATATATATAATGTAATACAATAAAAGAAAAAATTTACAGCCCTAAGAGAGCCCTAAGAAATAAAATATTTATGGTGAAAATTAAAATCGTAAGCATTTAATTAATTTATTTTAAAAATCTTTTTCCCACATTAAAATTGTTACAACAATACGTGATAGATGTGTATTTTGAGGATAACCTTCCCACCCACCTATACTAATAAACAATATAAAATTCTTTATTATAGAAGTGAAAAAAAAAACTTTATATTCCCATCTACTTTTTCTTTTTTATTTAAGAAAAATGGCACTTGCAAAAATCCAAAGTCCTTAAGCTAGGGGAGGAAAGGGGAAGAGTGTGGGTTCCAAGCTTGGTACACCCCATCATAAGAGAGACACAATAACTACTGAACCAAAAGTTTTTGACATGATTCAAAAGTTGATAAAAAAAGTATACCAATATCAGCAGTCATGTAATTTGTTTATAAAGTATTCCAATATTTAATATTCAATCCCTTTTCTTTTGAATGAAAAAAAAAAGTACGTTACAAGATGGGAATATAAAATTCAAATGGAATGTGTAGCCAGGGATTTTTGAGAGGCTGTATTTAGTAGTTCATTAAGTAAAGTAATAATTAGCAATGAAAATAAAATTGGATCGCTTTCAAAATTAAGGATCACATGTCAGCAATGGCTGCCAATGGATCAAGTTGAAGCAGTCTCAATAAATTGATCAATGTCTACTTACTTAGTATTAATTTCCCAATTTAATAATAAGGAAAAAACAAAAAATTATTACGTCTAAAACTTATCCTACTTACGCCTCATTTATTTGGTTAGTGTCAAATAACCTAAGGAAAAGTTTATTCACTACACTTCTACTAAAAGGAGCTATAATAACATCAATGTTTAAGTATTTCTTTATGATTTAATAAAAGTCTATTTATTTTAATAAAATATTTTAAAAATTTATATATTTCTCTTCAAAATAATTAAATATTTTTATATGAAAGACATTTCACAAAATAAAACTCAAACAAGTTTGGCATTCATTTTATAGGAATAAAATAATTGAAAGAAAATTGAAAGTTGGGATTATCTTTTGTTTAAATATTATATACAAATTTTCCAATTATAAGAAATAAATTTTAATTAGTTGAAAATAATGCTAGAATAAGTCATATAAAACATAATTATAATTTTATTTTACTTTTTTCAGCAATGACACACTTATAAACATAATGCTTGAATAGGCGTTGGGTTAATTTTTACAACCAAACAAGACGATTGTGTTAATATGTAGTCTTTGAGATATATTTATAAGGAAAGTTTAATCTATAGAATTCCTTCCCTTTTTTTCCTCTTTACAAACTATGACGAATATTCTTTAACTTAAAAAATAATTTTTATATAATACTTACATTTACTCATAATTTCTCTCCATCCTTTAAATCAGTATAAAACATATTTAAATATACTAGGTCCACATTCTTATTACTTTAATAGCAAGGATGCCAATTAAACTAAAACTTGATTGATAAATTTTAAATTTATTAAATGCTATATAAGGTATGGTTGATCGTATAAATCAACTTAGGCCTCGTTCTTCATTGCCTTTTAAGGTTCAAAAGTGTTTTTCCACCATAGAAGCAATGAAGAATGCCTAATTTTTAGGGTCAAAACTGCGTTGGAAAATGGTTTTTTTCACCCAAATACAAAAGTTGAGATTTAGGTGCTTTTAACTTGTGTTTGGAAGTAAAAGTTTTCAAAATACTCTTATTTATATTAACTAGTTAAAATGTATACCAAAATTAGATTTATTTATATTTTATGTATCATTATTTTAAATTATTAAAATATCATCTAAATCCAATGTTTACTTAGTTTAGGTAAAAGGAAACCCTTCTAGTCTCTCGTCATGAGGTTTTCCCTTGTCATGAGTGTTATCACTTCTTTGTTGAGTCTTGGTTGGGTTTGATCTCAGGTAATCTCTTTTGTCTTTTCAGATTCTTTTGCTTTTTCATTTTTTTTAAATTTTTGTTACGTTTTCTTCGTGTCTTTTTGAATTGTCTATGTTGTAGATTGGCCTTTGATACTTAGGTTATACCATTATTGAGGCTTCATGATTAGCAAAATTTAAGAAATACTAATTATGCCATTTTTTTAAGCTGATTACTTTAATCTTACTCTTTTCTCAGTTGGGTTCTTGGATCTAATGGGAGGATTTAGCAATTAAGTTCGAAGATGGGGATGCTAATAGTATTGCTCTTACTAAGTTCATGGTGGTGGGTAAAATAATTTTGACAAGGGTGTTGAATTGGAAGGGAGTGCTCGATATTCTCAAAGGTATTTGGCAAGGGGAATGGCTAAGCTGTGTAAGGGAAATCGGGGAAAATATTTTTGCAGCATCTTTTGATAATGAGAAAAGTATGAAGAGAGCTATTGAGGAAAGTCTCTGATTTGTGATGGGATCTACGATTCAGTTTCAGAAATGGTTAGGGGATGTTGCAATTGGGAATCTTAATTTCTTTATGACCCAGTTTTGGATTCAAATCCATGGCCTCCCTTTTGATTGGCTATAAAAGAGAAGTGTTAAAATCATTAGGAATAATTCAAGCTTAGTGGTGAGAATAGATGATAATTTGGTTTTGAATGGGATTGGGCATAGTTTTCTAAGTAAGGGTTGAGTTGGATGTTTCTATGTAACACCCCATGCCCGACCCAATCACTGAGTCTTGAGCTATAAGGTGTCACATTCGTTGTTGGAACAATCTGCGATCAAATTACAAACAAATTATACCATTAAATGATTAATTCCAATAAATACAATCATACAATACAATATACGATCATTTTTTGTGCTTATACGAGCTTATGAAAGCTCTAAATTTAACCTGAGGTGAATTAAAACTGAATTATAAAGATTTCAAAGCATCAAGTTGACGTTGCAACATCAAAGGGTTCCTCGTTGTGACGCAAGATACTAGGTAGGCCTCGTCGTAGCATTCAATACTCGACGTCGCATGGTGGCATGACAACTTGGTCTCGTCACGATGACAAACGTTCGATGTCGTGATGTGACATACTAGTTTTGCAGATTTCTAAATGAAACATCAACTTGAAAATTCCAATCAACTAATATACACATTCATACCAAACTTTCAGCCAAAATATGTAATTCACATGAATCATAATACCTTAATCAACTATACATCGACGCCAAATTACTTATAAGTTCACTAACTAGTCCAATGATGCCAAATTTCTATACACTGATACCTTAATCAACTATACCTCACATGGTCTTACACCATCTCGTCATCTTGGCATATTACCAAATAATGTCATGGGGTGTAACACCCCAAACCCGGCCTAAACATTACGACCGGATCTGGCATGTCACTTGAAAGGGATGTCTAAAAATTGTGCGTTCGTTAAAAAGCTTGTATTCTTTATAGTTGTTGTGAGAAATCGAGTTTAAGTAATTTTGAATAAGAAACGGTTTATTATCATTTTAGGAAAATTCCATATTGATCATTTAATAATAAGCAGTAACCAAATTGAAAGCTGAAACCAAATAAAATACCCAATGCCTTATTACATAACAAAACCAAATTTAAAAGTAAATTAACCCAAAATAGTAATTGAAATAAAACCCGAAAACATAGTGTATGGCCACCTCGAGTCCACCCCGGCTCCACATCCGCGATCTATGCCTCATACAGAAATGTAAGGGAAAGGGTGAGTCACCGAGACTCAATGTGTAAATTCTTATCCCGATAATAACAAGGCACTTACATTTGATATGTCAATATGCAAATCATGCAAACCCAACCTAACCAACCGAACTCCTGTGTGTTCACCCCAGTATGGTCAAAACCATTGGTGGTCAAAACCATTGGTGACCGTAGTCACAAATCATATAAGTGTGGTCAAAACCACTTGGTGACCGTAGTCACAAATCATATGGTGGGGCCAACCCACCGTGTGGTCAAAACCATCGATGACAATCCCATAATCAACATGTGGGGCCAACCCAATCGTGGTACCAAACCACCGGACGAGTCACAATAATCCATGTGTGGTCAAAACCACTAGTGACCGTAGGCACAAATAATATCCGTGTGGTCAAAACCACTGGTGGTCAAAACCACTGAGACTAGTCACAAATAATAAGGAAAGCAGAGCCAACCCACTGTATGGTCAAAACCACTGGTGACAGTCTAAATCATCCATCCCCTTCCTCTCATCATACCCATTTTCATGCCATGTTCATCAGTCATAATAATTCGTGTATGCAGTATGACATGTATACAAATTATATATCAAAGATAACGTGTGAAACGAATTACCATCATAATCAGAATAACAAATATGACATAATCAAACTAATCAACCTCTAAGGGTATAACCGTAATTTTACCTACCAAAGGCATTTTTGTAATTTACCCACCAAGGGTATTTTTGTAATTTATCCACCAAGGGTATTCTCGTAATTTTCCCACCAAGGGTACTTTCGTAATTTACCCACCAAGGGTATTTTCGTAATTTTACACCTGCAATGGCCCTCCCCAAGGTCTAATGTTACCCTGAGCGACTCGGCTACCATTTCCGGTCGTCACTAGACTATTGGGCCTAAAACCCGATTTCGGCCCATTCAGGCCCATATGCTCGTGTGGCCCACCTAACACAAATCTAGCCACGTATATAGGTTCTACCTAGTCTAGTTTACTATATACTATATCATCATACAATTTATTCCAATTGGGCTCACGGGCCCATTGGGCCCACTTCGGCCCATCGCGGCCCAAGTAACCCCAACCCACAAGAATGCTACTGATGGCCTCAACTATCGCGTCGAAGCCCCACACGTGCGCTTGCACGCTCGTGTGGCTACTATTGCCGTGACCGGCACTTCGGCATTTGCCACTCTACAACTAGAGTAGAGAGAGTTACACACCTAATAAGACTCTGGTGCTAAGCATGCTACTGCGACCACTCCTGTGCCCAACGCCCACCAAGGTACGTTAACTCTCCTCCTGGCATGCTCTTTATATAGCTAGCTCTTCACCTTCCTCCTTTGTATCTTTCCGATGTGGGATCCCTCTGTCAGTAGAGTTTAAATTCAATGAAACTCTTGCCAGTCAATCCATAAAATAAATACTCTATTGCTTGTCATGAGATTCTAACCTGTGCTCCCTTACAACATAATCCACGCCGCTAACCACTTGGCCACAAGCTCCTCTTGTGTCTTAACCATGCACAACTAAATATAAATCTATAGCCAAATTCTAAGGTCCAAGTAAAAAGAAAACCAAAATGCAAAAGCCAAGACTTGAACCTTGGACCTCCTTCCTTCTTTGTGGCGTCACCCCCTTGTCTCTTATGTGGCGTCACTTTCCCACTACACCACACACTCCACTTGTGTCATTTTCCTCCACATTTTATTCTTAAGGCCTACTTGCCAACTTCCAGGGTTTTTTTCACCTAAAACCAAAATTTCCCCAAAGCCAATATTTGATCTTGGGACTTCATAGAAGCCCTCTAACCTTCCAGAATCACTTACCTAATAAGTCTAACTTACATTAATGCCGTTCTTAAAAATTTTGAACGCTACTACGCCTAAGGCCCATTGGGCCTAATCCTACTAGGCCCAATTTCGGGATGTTACAAATCTACCCTCCTTAAAGAAATTTTGTCCTCGAAATTTCCAACTACTAACAGTCACACATCCTAACCCACCACACTACGCTCTTGCTGCACACTCTGATCTTAATAAAACTAGTATACTTTCTAACTAAATCTTGGAACCCCTTCACATAACCAACTATCTACCACCGAAGCAACAGATATTTTTCACCCATACATACAATTCCTATATTCAAGCATCACATCCACACATTGCAGAATAAATATAATCATTCCACATATAACAGAATATAGTAAAAAGGAAACTTACAGATTTGGTGCCGGAGACTCGGGTGCCATACTTACAGAAAAGATATATATATTTTTTAAACCATCCTTTGAAAATATTTTTGAACCCAAACCCACAGCCGAGTTTTTGAACCTGGCTCTGATACCAAAATTATAACACCCCAAACCCGGCCTAAACGTTATGACCGGATCTGGCATGTCACATGAAAGGGATGTCTAAAAACTGTGCATTCGTTAAAAAGCTCATATTCTTTATAGTTGTTGTGAGAAATCGAGTTTAAGTAATTTTGAATAAGAAACAGTTTATTATCATTTTAGGAAAATTTCATATTGATCATTTAATAATAAGCGATAACCAAATTGAAAGTGAAACCAAATAAAATACCCAATGCCTTATTACATAACAAAACCAAATTTAAAAGTAAATTAACCCAAAATAGTAATTGAAATAAAACCGAAAACATAGTGTATGGCCACCTCGAGTCCACCCTGCTCCACATCCGTGATCTATGCCTCATCTACAAATGTAAGGGAAAGGGTGAGTCACCAAACTCGATGTGTAAATCCCCATCCCGATAATAACAAGGCACTTACACATTTGATATGTCAATATGCAAATCATGCAAACCCAACCTAACCAACCGAACTCCTGTGTTCACCGGTGTGGTCAAAACCATGGTGGACCGTAGTCACAAATCATATAAATGTGGTCAAAACTACTGGTGACCGTAGTCACAAATCATATGGTGGGGCCAACCCACCGTGTGGTCAAAACCACGATGACAATCCGTAATCAACATGTGGGGCCAACCCACTATGGTACCAAACCACCGGACGAGTCACAATAATCCATGTGTGGTCAAAACCACTGGTGGTCAAAACTACTGAGACTAGTCACAAATAATAAGGAAAGCGGGGCCAACCCACTGTGTGGTCAAAACCACTAGTGACAGTCTAAATCATTCTTCCTCCTCCTCTCATCATACCCATTTTCATGCCATGTTCATCAGTCATAATAATTCGTGTATGCAGTATGACATGTATGCAAATTATATATCAAAGATAACGTGTGAAACGAATTACCATCATAATCAGAATAACAAATACGACATAATCAAACTAATCAACCTCTAAGGGTATAACCGTAATTTTACCTATCAAAGGTATTTTTATAATTTACCCACCAATGTTATTCTCGTAATTTACCCACCAAGGGTATTCTTGTAATTTACCCACCAAGGGTATTTTCGTAATTTACCCATCAAGGGTATTTTTGTAATTTTACACCTGCAATGGCCCTCCCCAAGGTCTAATGTTACCTTGAGCGACTCGGCTACCATTTTCGGTTGTCACTAGACTATTGGGCCTAAAACCCGATTTCGGCCTATTCAGGCCCACACGCTCGTGTGGCCCACCTAACACAAGTCTAGCCACGTATATAGGTTCCACCTAGTCTAGTTCACTATATACTATATCATCATACAATTTATTCCAATTGGGCCCACGGGCCCATTGAGCCCACTTCGACCGATCGCGGCCCAAGCAGCGCCAACCCACAAGAATACTACTGGTGGCCTCAACTATCGCGTCGAAGCCCTACACGTGCGCTCGCACGCTCATGTGGCTACTATTGCCATGACCGGCACTTCGGCATTTACCGCTCTACAACTAGAGTAAGAGAGTTACACACCTGATAGGACTCTGGTGCTAAACCGCGCTGCGACCACTCCTGTGCCCAACGCCCACTAAGGTATGTTAACTCTCCTCCTGGCATGCTCTTTATATAGCTAGCTCTTCACCTTCCTTCTTTGTATCTTTTCGATGTGGGATCCCTCCGTCAGTAGAGTTTAAATTCAACTGAAACTCTTGCCGTCCAATCCACAAAATAAATACTCTATTGCTTGTCATGAGATTCGAACCCAGCTCCCTTACAACATAATCCACGCCGCTAACCACTTGGCCACAAGCTCCTCTTGTGTCTTAACCATGCGCAACTAAATATAAATCTATAGCCAAATTCCAAGGTCCAAGTAAAAAGAAAACCAAAATGCAAAAGCCAAGATTTGAACCTTGGACCTCCTTCCTTCCTTATGGCGTCACCCCCTTGTCTCTTATGTGACGTCACTTTACCACTACACCACACACTCCACTTGTGTCATTTTTCTCCACATATTATTCTTAAGGCCTACTTGCCAACTTCCGGGGTTTTTTCACCTAAAACCAAAATTTCCCCAAAGCCAATATTTGATCCCGGGACTTCATAGAAGCCCTCTAACCTTCCAGAATCACTTACCTAATAAGTCTAACTTACATTAATGCCATTCTCAAAAATTTTGAACGCTACTACGCCTAAAGCCCATTGGGCCCAATCCTACTAGGCCCAATTTCGGGATGTTACATGGGGCCTCACCCACATGGTCTTTCACTTATCATATTCACCCGTAAGGTCAGACCATGATCTATCAGTCTGGTTTGCAATAAAATTGCCCTATCGGAGGTATCACAAATAAAGCTTATTTCCACATTTTCATATGTCACAGATTTGTTAGTATTGGGATTGTATAATAGGAAGGTATTAGACAATAACCATACTCACACCTACAACACAAGTTATCACACCTACTCAAACTCCATGAGCCAACTCATCGCAACAAAGACACTTATGTAAATTTGATTCATATTTATAATGGAATCATACTTTCTAACACATAATTCCCCATACAAGTATATCACACATCATCATACCATGCCGCACATTGTTCACTTCATTTACGTAATTGCAGATACTTATCAGAAAACACATGTACACATTTTTACATCACTCTACAAGAATACATACTCGTTCACAAGAACATCAATCATAACATAATCAACATAAAATGACATCCAGGAGTTAGGTTCAAAGGCTCATTAGAGAGCTACCTTTACTTCGACCTGAAGTTTCTATTTTGATTGTCTTTCTTAATCTAGTAGCAGCAACTACTTAACGATCATAAGATTTCCATTAAAATCCCCATTACAGACATTTTACTAACATTTCAACTACGTGCAACCCTATACAGGGCCTTCTTGTAAAACTCTTCCCTTTTATAATTGTAACGTGCAAAGTTATAAGACTTACCAGAAGGCAGAATCATCTACTCATTAGACGATATCTTAGTCCAATCTTAATGATGAAGAAGAAGATGATGATGAGGTTAGAAAGAAGAACTTGCACATTAAAAAAATAGAAAAACCATCTAAAATGTCTCATTCCCATAAATATACTCTAGATCCCCTTGATTTCCCTACCAATTCCAGTGTAAGTAAAAGAAAATTTGACTAAGGTTTACTTTGCTATTAACCAGTTATGGGAAGGGTCAAATCAATCTAATTGACTCCTGTTGAGAAATGGCCATTCATGCTGCTTATGATGATTTGTTTAGTTAGCTTATTTTAATGTACAAGAAATCTTTCACACATCTCGCTATTCTCTTTTTACTTTGATCTCTGCTTCTGTTGCTGCACAATCCCAACAGCTTCTAACCAAACCTGATACAAAATCCAATTGGACAATACTCATGCAAATCGGGCATACCGTATCTTAGCAGTGACTCACGTTCGGTGTAATCTTAAATACAGTTAAGTCTCCTATAGCTTCCTCATACACTTGACAGGCTCTTAGAGCTCAAACAAAACTCTAGGGCGTACCTCTTCATAAGCGCGCGCTTTATTGGGTGTAATCTCTCTTCTCTTGGGAACATCCTACGATCAATTCCTTAGATACTACCAATGGACGGATGCTTTAACACTAGTATGTGCCAATACTCTAACTTGCCTTCAGGCCAATAGGGTAGCGAATTATGTTACCATAATGTGCCCAACAATCTACATACCTACCTTACTCATCTTTTCGGATCCGTCAATTTTCGGAGTGTGACAGTTCTTGTTTGAGGAGGCATGGTATGTTGAACTAGAGAGATTAAGTAGAGGTTTCGTACTTTGGTGGAAATGAGGATGGATTGTTAATAATTTTAATAGTTGTAAGAACTTCATTAATACAAGAATTGTGAATAGTAGTACTAGTGAGGTGTATAGAATATTTTGGGTTGAAGGAGCTCCGATTTTTAAGGATAGAAAGGTGGTGTGAGGTATACTTAAAAATAAAAGTTGTGGAATTAAGGACGCATGGATGTGTGTAAAGAATTTTAACGACATTTCTTATGAGTTTGAAAAGGACTGGGGTAGAGAGAAGAAGTTAAAAAAATGGAGTCTTTTAGGGATATGATCAGCTAGTGTAGTTTGAATGAAATTCCTTTTAAGGGATAAAAATTACTTGATTTGGTGTGAGAAAGAATGTAGTGAGTAGGGAATGACTTGATAGGGCCTTGCTAAATGGGAGTGATTTCAAACTTGTCTTAATTCGATTAGCTTAAATTTACTAGTGATTGGTTTTGACCATTCACCTTTGCTATTTTTTTTTTGAATTGAATTGTTAAAAGATCCTCCAAAAAGTTTTGTTTTGAGGTTGCTTGGTTGAAATGTATTGGGTGAACAGATATGGTCAAACCTAGTTGGAATAGAGTGGAGCTGGATTGGGAGATTTGACAATCTATTTATATTCTTGCAAAATGAAATTATTTTTTTGAGTAAATTACATGTGGGGAACTTTAAAGAGCAAATTGAGGAAACCGATAACTATTGAAAAGAGTTATATTCCATGCCCTTAGACTTAGTTAATTTCCTGTACTTAAGTGATTTTAGCTACATTTTAGGATATTGCATTAGTATTTTTAGAGCATTACATTAAAGAGCTTGGATTGTGCTTAAATGCTCTTACATGTTGCTTTTAATTGCTCGTGGAAAGGACTTGCTTGGTGGTTGATTGGAAAGTGTAGAGTATAGGAAAAGGAGTAAAATATTGAAGGTTTTTCGTGACAAATTTTAGATAGTTTTCCAACACAAATGCTGTGGCAACACTTGGAAGATGCCTAGTCAGCACTTAATGCATACCGTTCTCAGCACCAGTTGTACTTGTACTAGATAAATCCACCTAAAAAAGAGAGAATTATAGGTTGATGGACCTACCCTAGAAAGTCAAACATATAAAAGCCAAAGGGGAAACCCTAGAAAAAGGAGGTAGCAATTTTTGAATAGAAAAATGAGAAGCAGCTTTTAATAGAAAAGGGGAAAGGACCAAGAAGGAAGCAGCTGAAAAAGGAGAAAACGACTGCATCATCTTTGGCAGTTGCAAAACATTGCGCTACCGATATTGAGACCGAATAGGTGAAAGTCATTATCTCGAATTTTCTCCTTTAATTCTTATTGCATTTCCTTTAGAACTTAATTGTTAAAGATGATGTTGGTTACTACATTAAACTCGAACTCGATTTACCCATTTATGAGCTAAATCTCTTACGCTATGAATTATTTTGCTGAACCCTTTAATTTCTATTAATGTTTACAATTTAAGTTGGATTTACTCTGTTGGTTTTATTCAATGGTATTTCATGCTTTATATAGGTTGTGTATTGACGAATATGTAGTAGGTTACTAAAGATAACTTAATGCTGACAGGGTTAGGTTAACTGGATAGACATTGGATAATATGAATGAATGATAAATTATTTATTCGCAGCAACCTCTAGATATAGAGCCTTACCTCATATGAAAGAAGGTAGAAAATTTTAGTGGTAGCCAAATTCAAGTCTATAGACATATAGTACCTTAGAGGAGGTAACCTAAGGTTTTGCTCTCAAAAGAAGCAGACTATTGTAGAAACCTATCGAACAGTAGAATGTTTAAGACTTTGTTGTGGTATTAATAGTTAGAGAAGGTAGATGCATCAGTAATCCCAATTATCCTAATCAATATTGCAGCTCCTTAATCTTCTTTTCTGCATTTATTTTGTCGTGACATTCTTGTTTCGTTTACTTGTTTTGTTTTGCACATTTTATACATCATCGTTCTCTCATTTTGCCACTACATTCTCACTGTTATTTTGCTTTAGCATTAGTCAAGCTTAACTCTAATAAGTCGACCAAATTTTACCTATCTAATCTTTGTGGAGACGATCTTATTTATCATTTTATTACTTATTCGACGTGTATACTAGCACAATTCACACATCATATTCACAAGCAACAGAAATAAAAAAAAAAAGAAATTGAAATTTGTTTTAATAGTTTTGTTAATGGTGTGGAGTTTGAGCATATAAGAGACTTGAAGGAAAAAGTTAAAAGAGGCTTGGAAAAAATAAAAGGTTTATTGGTCTCAAAAAGCTAGAAGGGATTAGTTAAATTTAGGCCACAAAAACACAAAAAAACTTCACTGTAAAACTTTGAAAAGGAGATAGGGGAATAAAGTTTTACGATTGAAACATAATAAAGGATGGCTTCAAAAAGAAGTTGAAATTTTGACTGCTTTTACAAGTTTTACAGTGATCTATTTCGAAGTAATGATTCTAGTGACTATGGTAATATTTTGGATTGTTTACCAACACTTGTTATTCTATAAATAAATGTTGCACTGATCGCTAAGATGAGTGAAGAGGAGATTCAAAAGGCGATTTTCCAAATGGGCTCTTATAAATATTTAGGGCCATATGGTTTCAGTGGTATCTTCTATCACAACTTTTGGGAAATTATCATGGGAAATGTGATTGCAAATACAAAGTACTTTTTTAAGGAGGGAGTCATGCTAAAGGGGATTAATGATACGGAAAGTGTGCTAATTCTGAAAACTAAATGTCCTAAATTAGTGTCCCAATTCTGGCCAATTAGCCTTTGCAATTTCTATTATAAATTAATTGCAAAGGCTATGGTGAATTGTTTGAAAATGTTTTGGGGGGACCTAATTTCATAATTTTAGAGTGCATTTGTGGGTGGTTGGAAAATTCATGATAATATAGTAGTGGCTCAAGAGGTTTTTCACTTCTTAAAGTTGAAGAAGAAAGGCAAGAAAAGTATGGTTGTACTCAAGTTAGACATGAATAAGACATACGATATGGTTGAATGGGGAGGTTTTTACGGGAGGTCTTGAAGAAAATAGGGTTTGATTCGAAATAGATCAATTGAATTTTGAAATGTGTGGCTAGTGTTTCTCACAAGTTGTTAATTAATGGTAAGCCTAGTAGAATCGTTACCCCATCCAGAGGTCTGAGAAAAAGGGAAAGTCCCTTTTATCTCTTCTTGTTAGTTGTTGATGTTTTATCCAGAGTCATCTCCCAAAAGGTTCAATCCAACTTTGTTTATATGATCAAACTTAGTCGATAGTGTCCCATCTTTTCTCATTTATTTTTTTGTTGACGACTCTCTTTTCTTCTTGGAAGCTAACCATGTGAATTGTGAAAGAATGATAATGATTATTTAGGATTATTGTAAGGAGTTGGGTCAAAGTGTTAACTTTGATAAATCGATAATGGTGTTTAGTGCTAATGCAGTAGATAATTTGAAACAACAATTTCAGGATATGCTCAAGATCTCAGTAACTTCTTATCTCGGATTTTATTTGGGAATCCGTCTCTTTGGAGAAAGATAAAGACAATGATTATGAGAGTGATACGAGATAGGTTTTTGCTAAACTTAAAGGGTGAAATAAACTAACTCTTTCTATAGGCAGGAAAGAGGTCTTAATTCAAGTTGTGGCCTACTTCATTCCAACTTTTACCATGTCATGCTTCAAGTTCCCTAAAAGACTTTATTTGCAAATGAATTTAGCTCTAGCAAATTATTGGTTGGGTAAAAAGATTATGAAAGAAGGATTTACTAAAAATCTTGGTAGTCGCTCATTAATGGTAATGACAATGGTGGATTGGGCTTCAAAGATCTAGAACTATTCAATTTGGCTCTTTTGGCGAAACAATGTTGGTGCCTTATTCAAGAACTAAATGCTTTATGGGTTAAAGTATTACAGAGCCTTTACTTTTAGGATGGGAATTTTCTTAAAGCTGAAAGGGAAGCCCGAGCTTCTTGGGTTTGGAGTATCCTATTGAATGGTAAAGTTTTTTTTGAAGGAAACTTTTTATGGCAAATTTACAGTGGTGAAAATGTTAGAATTTAGGAAGATAGATGGCTATAGAAGTATAAAAATGGTAAACTTGAATTGCTTGCTAATACAGCTGCGGATGTTCCTACTAGAGTGGAAGAGTTATTGACTCGAGATGTAGGCTTATGGAATCTATCTCGTATTGAAAATCTGGTTTCCAAATATGCCAAAGTTGTTATTTTAAAAATATCAATTATGCAATTGGAGAAGCAAGACAAGCTGATGTGGCCCTTCAATCCCTCTAGTGTTTATACAGTTAAATTGGGTTATAAGTAGCTTAAAACAATGAAAATGAAGAATAATTATTTCCCCCTCTACCTTATTTGTTATGGAGAGTAAGGTTTGGAAAGTTATTTAGAGCCTATAGGTACCCAGTAAAGTTAAGATTTTTTTTTTTTGTGGAGATTGTGTTATAATATTATTCCTTTACTTTCAATCTTTTGGGATAAGAAATGTTGTAATATCCCTTTATGCAAGCTTTGTCTCTTAAAGGATGAATCTGTTGAGCACTTAATAATAAGGTGTGTCTAGGTTAGAGGGATTTGGTACTAGATTTGCTAAGGGCTAAATGTCGATAAAGAAACCGTTTCTTCATTTGGGAAATGGCTTCTTGATATTGTGGCGATTGCAAGTAAGGATAATATAATGACGATCAAAATTTCCTTTACATGTTGGATTATTTGGAAAGCTCTATATGAAGTTATTATGGAGAGAAGTCTCTGGATATTTTGTCAGTTATTAGGAGAATTCAACTGGCCTCACATGAATGCATTTTTGCTCAAGCTAGCAAGGAGATTAACATTGTAACTTTTGTACCTATGCTTAATCATTGGGTGAAGCCATTGGAAGGCTAGATTAAAATCAATTTTGATGGTGCTTTTAGCCATAAATGATAGAGTTGGTGGAATATGAGCTATTTGCAAGAGTTCAGAAGGGTCATTTTTGTGGGTTTTGGGGATACAGTTTCAGTTGATTCTCCTAAGGTTGTTGAAGGTCTTGCTTTGTGTAAAGGTGCTGAAGTTGCTGCTCAAAAGCGGTAGGATAAGGTTATCATTGAATTTGAGGCTAAGCTTGTTGTTGATGAAGCCCTCAAGCAAGATAGGAAAAGAAGATGGAATTTACGACCTTTCCTTATCAAATTGGATAAATGGGTTTTGGAATTGCAATTTGTAAAGTTTTAGTCTATCAAGTGCCAATCAAGTAGCTGATTGGGTTGCATCACGTACTAAACAGAAGATGTGCCCAACTAATTGGATCAATCAACCTCCATCTTCTCCGATATTCATCTTGGATAAAGATGGTTTACATGCCCCTTCGTTAGTTTGCTCTTTATTCCTGGGTAGCTCTTTTCGAGAATATCATGATTTTTCTCGTTTAGTTTATTTAGGTTTGTTTACAAATGTTGTTTTGGATGTGTGTTGTCATGTTTTCTTGATTGTACTTGAGACATGTTTCTTAATAATATTCACAAGTAGAGTTTGGCAAAAAAAAGTTATTAAAATATAATTTATCATTATATTAAACTATTTAAATTTAATTTATTATTATGTTTAAGTTTTAAAATATTTTATGTATTATTAATTTTACAAATAATTTATATTAATTACTTAAAAGATATTTAAAATTCATACTTTATTTACCGTTATATTAAATTATTTAAATATCATATAACTTAACTAATTTTTAACTTTCCACTATTATGTCCAAAATGACATTGAAATCTTTTTTAATGAAAGAAAAGATAATAGTGTCAATTATACAAAATAACCATTAGCTTTGTCAGCTTGAAGTAAATCTAAAATCTCTTTAGGAGCCTCTGCAATGACTTGTAAGTTTGTCTTCTAGCTCAGACTCAATTTGGCAAGGCGATCTGCTACCATATTCATACTCCTTGGAACATGTTTGATCTTCCACTCCCCTTCCGAATATATGATGCGCTGAGTTCTTCTAAGGACAGCAATCCCTGAGTCTCCCGCACCTAGAGCAGATAAATTCTGAACAACTTCTAGGTTATCGGTCATAATGATTATCCTTCTGTAACCTTTGTTTAAAAGCATAAGAATTCCATCCATGATACCCCAAAACTCAGCTTCGATTGGGGAACAATCCCTAAAAATTGGTTAAAACCCATTAACCAATTTCCTTCATGATCCCGAGCCACACCTCCTGCTGCAGCGGCCCTTGAATTACTGCTTACCGCCCCATCCGTGGATAAGTACACCCAATTGTCATCTGAATTATTGATGGGACTTGAATTTTGACGGATATTCTTATGGATGCCTCGATTTGATTCGTATTGACAAGCCCAACAACTAAAGACTTTCACTACTTCAGTAGCTATCCAGGAAATATGCTGAAAGATGAATAAATTCCTATTTTTCCATATACGCCACGCGATTAGCTCAAACAGACACGACCAAGTGAGACCACTTCCCTGCAGGCTTTCATGAAAACAAAGGTTAAGAATAAACCAATCCCGAAAAGAAACAGTAAAAAACCTTTGTTTTAGCTGATCAGGTAGCACAAGCATCCAAACATCTTTCGTAGCCGGACAATCTCGAAGAATGTGCTCCAAATCCTCAAAGCCATGTCCACAAATGAGACAGGAACTGCTATGACTAATCTCTCGTCTAACACATTCGGAATTGGTAAGAAGTCTTTGTCTAAAGGCCAGCCAAAGAAACATTCTAACTCGTTGTGGACCCTGATACTTCGATGGTATCTTCCAATACTCCTCGTGAGGGTGCCACGTATCCTCTTTCAAAGACCAATAAGGACTACGAACTGAAAAAAGTCCTGTCTCTGAATGGGCCTATATCACTCTATTTGCTCCAGAGTCTGGATGTGGAGGAGGAATACTAGTAATCCTGTTAATCATCTCTTCAGAAACCCAAATGCGAAATTGGTCTAAATTCCAACTCCCATCAATATTAACCATCTCACTAACACAACAATCCAAATTAAGGTTAGAAAAAGATGGAATTTTAGAGATTAGAGGGCCCATACCTAGAATCCAAGGGTCTTTCCAGCAACGAACATTGGCCCCATCCCCTATAGACGATATTAAATTCTCGCGGGTAAGAGGCCATACCTTGGAGAGAGACCTCCATAAGTGCGAACACTGATTCCTGCTAATCGACACTGGGATCTGATCTTTCCAACCATATTTGGAACGAAGAACACGCACCCAAAGCATATCAGTTTTAGAAACCAGATTAAACCCAATATTCATGAAAAATGACGAATTTTGATCATTCAGATGCCTGAGTCCAAGGCCTCCCCGAGCCATTGGCTGACAAATCTTTAATCACATTTTTTTACACTAACAGAAAACACTAAAAATTAATAAACCACGCTTTTTCATAACACTTTTCAAATAAGCTTTTTTTTTTTCTTTTCTAAAAAGTATATTTCAATTGCAACGATAAAGAAGTAACCCTTACTAGCCTTACATTTTTCCTAATTATTTGCAATAATAGTGATTAAGTCCCAACGATAATCTCATTAAACGAGCTGTACCTGCTTGAATTAATTTCCTTGACTCTTGCACGAACCAAACATTTATATTTCATTAATTCACAAAAAAGCATAAACAAGGAGCTTGAAGAGATCAAAAGCATATGCTAATTAACTATGCAAGCCAGTTGTCACCTTAAATAGAGACAACCCCTTACAGGCCTGCACTAAACACATTAACACAACCATAAAAAAACACAATTTGACAAAGCTTGCTAGATGGATCGAATTCGAAGGCTTTTTTTATAAAAAAAAAAAAATCCAAAACTTTTAATTATTTATAAAAATAACTCGCTATGAAAATTACACATATAAATGACTCGTTTTGAACAATAAATATTGGTAATACAATGATGTCATCACCTCTATTTTTGTTTAAATTAATTTTTTTGAGTGTCGCTGTTGTTATTGATTGTATTAGACTGAAGTATAATTATATAAAATGTTTAAAGACCTGATAAAATAATTATCCTTTTCATATTGGATTAAAACAGGGTGACCACTGCTGCACCAATTAATGCTTTTCAACTTTTGGTCTAAAATGATAGGTATGTCTCTTTTTAAATTAAATTTAAATACTTCTTAAAAATATAAGAATAATAAAATAAACTTTTTAAAAAATAATAAACTTCAAAACTTATAAAAATTCTTATTTAAATTACTCAAATATATCTCTAAAAATTTCCTCAAGTTGAAAATAAGAACTTTTTATTTGAAAGAAAAATTCTTAAGGGATATATTTGGCTAATTTTAAATAAGAATTTTATATAGCTTTTAAGTTTATTGTTTTAAAAATAATAAAATTTAAAAGGTTTATTTTTGTTCTTTTATATTTTTAAGGGCTATTTAAATTTAATTTAAAAAGAAAACATACCTAATATGCAAATAGACAAAAAATTAAAAGCATTTAAATGGTGTGGCTACAAGAAATGGTGCCACCACTTTTTTCACCCAATTTAAAAAAATAATTGTTTCACCAAATCCTAAACGTTTTATATAATTATACTTCAGTTCAGTGTCATTAATGACAATTGGGCCCTCAAAAAATTATTTTTAAAAATAAAAATTGAAGGTGATGACACTAATGGTAATAGCGTCACTGATATTTACTATTCAAAACAGATCGTTTACGTATATAATTTTCAAAGTGAATATTTTTATAAATAACAAAAAAAATATTTTTATAAAAAAAAAAACCGAATTCGAAACATGTTGAAACCATGGTAACTAATTTGAGGTTTTGTATATGCACACGCATGCATGTTTATGGTGCAAGCAATTGCCACAACATACATCAATTAAGGTGCAAATTGCATGGCATTAATTTTCCTCTTTAGGTTACCACAATTTTCACAAGATTCAAACCTATTTTAGTCACAGTATGTACTATGATTTCCAAAATATATTTTTCATTTTAAATGCATTTGATTTCTAGCATTTAACAAACACAATTTCTATATGCTACAGTTTTATTCAATAAATCTTGCCTTAGAAACAAAAAGGGAAGAAAAACATTGAAGGAAACTAGAACAGGACAAAAGAAGTAGAAAATTTTCTAGTGGCCCTGGCTTAGTGGCTTGTATACTTGTACTTGTGCAACATCATCTTATCCAAATTCCTTAAAGATAGTCGCCTTTTTCTTTTTATTTATCAACCATCACTAAACTTTTAAAATTTTATTCAATTTTCACGTTATCGAGTTGTTATATTTTAATCACTTATATATTTAATTTTTATTATCTTCTTATCAAAATGATAACGTAACACATTAACTCAAAGAATTAATAACTAATTTGACACCTAAATTATAACTAAAATATCATTTTGATACTTTTAAATTTTTTCAACAATAATTCTAAAATGATTTTAAAATATCTACAAATGTTAGAAAAATCTAAAAAATTTAAAATTCACAATTTATTTTTAAAATTGTAAAAAATATTTTTTGAAATTATAATTATATGATTTTTTAAACCTTAAAATTCTAAATAGAGTAATTTTTTAAAAAATTTCATTTCTTTTCCTCATATAGATGAGAACATACCTACATTTTACCAGAGTTAATACATATTTTAGTCACTAAATTTGGTTATTTTTACTTAATTAGTACTTAAAATTACTTTAAACTTAATTAATACTTAAACTTGAAAATCATTAATTAATTTGGTACTTTTTAAATATTTGGTTAATGCTATTAATTTTATATCGACAATAAAAATTTTTAAAAATATTATAATTTTAAAATTTTAAAAAATGATATTTTTAATTTACGTGCATAATGAATTAAGACAAATGAATGCTTAGAAATAGTCAAAACTGGACTCCTTTTGGGGCATGCACTTTTAATACTTTTATATTTTTATAATGTCAAAAGATAATAATATAAAAAATTAGTAATTTTTTTTTTATTTCATGTGCATGATGAACCTAGATTAATAACGCCCATTTGCTTAAGTTCATTTTGGCACAACAGCAAAATAGACTTTTAGCGGCGTTTTTTTTTTAGCGCTTATAAGCGGCGTTTATAGTAAGCGCTACTAGCAAAAAATGCCGCTAAAACAAACACCGCAAACTTTGCGGCATTTCTGAGGAAAAAACGCCGCTAAAGGTCATGACCTTTAGCGGCGCTTCTTCCACAAACGCCGCTAAAGGCGCCGCTAAAGATCATGACTTTTAGCGGCGCTTCTCCCACAAACGTCGCTAAAGGTCATGACTTTTAGCGGCGCTTCTACCAAAAACGCCGCTAAATGTCATGACTTTTAGCGGCGCTTCTCCCAAAAACACCGCTAAAAGCTGCTAAATGTCATGACTTTTAGCAGCGCTTTTCACACAAATGCCGCTAATTTGAACAGATTTGCAATATACAATTTGTCCAATATCATACCCCTCCTGCAGTAAAACCAACCAATAATAGCAAATATAGCATATAATTCCAACCCAAAACAGCAAATGTAGCATAAAAATCACACCAAATGCATTAATTCTAAATGATACTTCAAATTCAATAAAAGATATGTGATATAAATTAATAAATGAATTATAACCGAAAATATTCTTACAATAACGTTAAATGTAATAATGTCTTACAACGAGAAACTAAATGTCTAAGATGGCGACCTGCGACTCATCAAACATCTCGTCATATCATATGTCAAGTTGTATTTGGAGCTCATCGTACTTTTTTGTTCGCTCTGCTAGCATCATCTTCCGCCTCGCCTCCCTTGGCCGCCGCTCAGATTCTGCTTCTAAGTCATTCTTCGGAGTTCTTCATATTTTCTTTGAACATCAGCAATTTGCTCAATCGTGCTCGCTTGCATCTGAGCTATCTGGTCTTTTAGCCTCTGAATTTTAGCTCGAGATTGACTCCTAGAAGGCATGTATTGCTGGGAGCCGGATCCAAAATATTGGGTCGGGGTAACACCAGATCCTTGAGATCGAACCCGACCATACCTTTCAGGACCCAAAACATCAATAATAAAAAACAGCAAATGTAGCATATAATTCCGAAAAAAAAAAAACAAATGTAGCATAAAAATTTCGACCATACCTTTCAGGACCCAAAACATCAGTAATAATTCTGTGATCGATATCCTCAAGATTAACAGAACTATCAGTCGAAGCAGCCGCTTCATACTCTGCCTTCTTCTCTTTTAGTTTCTCCTAATAAATCAATTAAACAGTTAGAAACGAAATATATAATAAGAAAGAATGGAACATAACTTAACATTATTAATTTATAACTACTAATGAAGAATTAAACTATTATAATTAAACATTATAAATATTTATAATAAATCAAATATTATTAAGTAAATATACCATAATCTCTCCAGTTTCGGATGTCATCGGAGACCCATCCTTCTTCCTATGTGTAATGTCAAAAAGCTGAACGCGTCCAACTTTTGACCAGATGAAGCTTCCTACAGTGTAGTAGTAAAAATATAATTTAATAGTATAAAGTCATTAATATTTGACAGAATGAATAAATTATAATACCTCGGCCTCAGCTACAAAAGCAAAACTTCTCGACCCTGCCGTGTGCGTGAATTTTTGTTTCTGTCTGCTGCTCATTTCAACACGCTAACGGTCCTACATAATGAAATTATTATTACGTATATAGTAAATATTATAAACCGAAAATTTTATAAGAGTTTAGAACTAGGTAATACCTCTCCTTTCTTTGAGTTCCAAAATCTAACCGCATCTTCCCATTGATACCTCAACATTCTTGGCGGAACATTTCGAAATTTATCCTCGAGGCTTATGTCTTTCTTAAAGTATTTCTTTTTTCAATGTGCTTTTATAGTCTCTCCATTTTTTTTTCCAATGTCTTCTTTATATAGTCATCGGAGACCTCCAAAGCAAATCTCTCCTAAAAAACATAAGTTTAGAAAGTAAATATAAATTAAACTTCAACCAAAATGTTATAAATTACATTCACATTTTGTTACCTTAATGTTATCGAAAGCTTGATTTTTGTTTCCATTAGGCATGTGATGCCATGACTCGTAATTGATGGGCAACATATTTGCATTTCATGCAATAATGCCCAAATAGCCTGCTAAAAGTTGAGCTTCAGGGCCAACAGGCTGGCCATGATTGTTTCTCCTTATTTTCACACGCTCGACAGGATTTAATTTGTATAAATCTCTAGCAGCGTACGTCCGCGACCTCTGCGCGTCCCACCACTCTCAGCTGAACAATGATATATTATTATTATATTAAAATTGAAAAATGAATCAATTATAAAAGTCAACATGCATGTAAAATAAACTTAACATTACTTAATAATTCTACAGGCTCATCATCTATGTCAAGCACATTCGAGGATCCAACAACTGTTTGCTGTTCACTATTGCCCTCTTCCGAATTTACAGTATCTGTACAATATTTAAATCTCGTAATCTTCTTCTACTTTATTTTCCTACAATACATATAAAATAGTTGAAATTTTAGAAACAAATAACAACAATAATTGTACATATAAAATAGTTAAATTATATAAAATGACCAAGATTAAAATTATACATATAAATAAAAAATCGTAAAATCTTACTACATCATAATTCGTAAATATCTTCGTCTACGTCCTAACGAACCCATTGAAATTGTGTACTAGTACTAACGATATTTTCATTTAAGTTTTGTTTTGGAAAAGGCAAAGTTTTTGATCTTTCGGTGTTGTCATCTCTACTTCCATTGCCCATGTCGAACAAGTCTCTAGGGGTGTTTTGAAGTGCAACGTACCAACCCTCATCAGTTTAATCTTTCGAGTAAAAAACTTGTTTCACTTGAGAAGAAAGTGCATACAGGTCATCTATCAGTTGTTCTCCAGTGTGAATCGATCGAGAAAAATTCACCATTGTAAAACCATATTGATCATTTTTAATTCTGTGAGCCATATTCACATCAGCCCAATCACCTTGAAATAAGACAACTTTCCATTTTCCGTAATAATCCAACTCAATTATGTCAGTAAGAAGTCCGTAATACTCCAGATTCCCCTGACAGGATTACTGTCCCTAGCACTAGCATAACTTGTAATTGAAGAATTAACAACAATTCCACAATTTTGGGTTCTCCTCAATCTCCCGTGATACCTTGTATGAATTCTGTATCCATTGATGAGGAATGCGCTATATCTTTTCACTATTCTATTTGGACCTTGTGAAAGCCATTTAACTTCATCATTTACTTCATTCCGAGTCCAAACCTATCGAATCGAAAGTAAATTGAGTAATTATAAATGTTATGAGAAAACATTATTACTTGTCAATGAAAACTTCAATTACATACCGTTTGGCTTAACCATTCATGAAATGATTTTGTGAACAACTTATTAATTTCTCGTAGATGTAATCTTCGGGACCGTGAATGAGCTCTCAATATTTGTTTGTACTCACTATGTTAAAAAAAGGTTTACTTTGTTAAAAGACAAACAAATTATAATTGATGAATATTTATCAAATTCTAGAACTTACTTGCGTAATGGTTCCATTGAATCGTGATGAAAAAGAACGTATCAATGTGCTTGGACCTATGATCTATCGTCTAATTATGCAATTTTGACTTTGTCGATCGGTTTCTGAAACTTTGAAATAAATAAGTTTCGGCCAAGTTATGATCTATGAGCCCAGCATTTCTACTTGGTCTATTCATTCTTGTTTCAACATCTTCCAAATACCTTGAACAGAAAGTCATACATTCCTCTGCCAAGTAGCCTTTGGCAATTGATCCTTCCGGATAACATTTGTTGCGGCAGTAAGACTTCAATTTGGATAGGAACCTAAACACGATATACAACATTATCAAATGTTGCAACTAAAGGCATTGAGGTGAATGAAGGAATAATTTGCAAATAAAGTAAGACCTTTCTATGGTATACATCCATCGATAGAAAATGGGTCCACCAAGTATTGCTTCACGAGGGAGATGAATTAACAAGTGCACCATAATAGTGAAGAAGGAAGGCGGGAAGATCTTCTCTAGATTGCATAAAGTTAATGCGGCTCGATCTTATCGTGTCTCAAGTTCTTGAACATCCAAAACTTTGCCACAAATGCCTTTCATTATATTAGACAGTTTAATTACACAAGACGCCACCTTTTTCGACATACAACACCGCATAGCAACTGGCAGTAAGTCTTGCATCAAGATGTGATAGTCATGCGATTTTAAGCCATGTAGTCTTCGATCTTTAAGACTCACACCGAATTCCCATGTGGACTAAATCAAGTCGACTCTGAATATTGTCTTTCGATTTTCCATCGACATTCAAAATAGTCCCAATGATGTTCTCGCAGACATTTTTCTCAATGTGCATGATATTAAGATTATGTCGTAAAATCTGATGCTCCCAATAAGACAACTAAAAAAAATACTTCTTTTTTTCCACAAGTCTGCCTCATTAGGATCATCCTCTTCATCAGATTCATCATTAGATTCATTCCTTGATCTTTTATTTCTTTACGTGTTGGGCGGTTGATTTATCTTTCCATAAATAAAGTTCATATCTTTCAACATGAACAATATTTTAGATCCACCGATCTGCGAATGAGCTTCTCTGAACTCTTCAGTACCGTCAAACTAAGTATTCTAAAATCTAAATCTATGATTTTTCGGTAACCACCGACGATGCCCCATGTAAGAGAACTTCTTCCCATTATATAACCATTGCGAACATGTTTGCGCAGCACAACAAGGACAAACATAACGTCCCTTGGTACTCCAACCAAATAAATTGGCATAGGCCGAGAAGTCATTAATAGTCCACATCAAAGCCGCACGTAAATTGAAGCTCTCCTTTCTCAGTACATCGTATATCTCAACACTAGCCCATAATTGTTTTAACTCTTCAATAAGTGGCTACAAATATATGTCAATATCATTTCTGGGCCCTTTCTCTCCAGGGATAATCATAGATAAGATAAAGGATGATTGTTTCATGCAAACCCATGGAGGTAAATTGTAAGGAATAAGCACCACAGGCCAAGTACTGTACGCAGTGTTCATGATTTTCTAAGGGTTAAATCCATCAGATGCTAGCCCCAGCCTCACACTTCGAGGATTGCTTGCAAAGCTTCAAAATTTGGAGTCAAATGATTTACAAGCTAAAGAATTTGCTGGATGCCTTAACAATCCATCACCAGTTCGTCCATCATGGTGCCACGTCATTGACTCGGCTATCTTCGACAACATGAAAAGCCTTTAAAGCCTTGGTATTAGAGAAAAATACCTAAAAATCTTAACTGGCTGCTTCCTTGACTGTGTATCATTTTCATTTTCGTTTCCATCCTATGTATTTCTATTCATTCAACGGGATTGACCGCATACATGACAGCATTGGTTTCTCCGGTCGCCCCAATACAACATGCAGTCATTTGGGCAACTATGAATTTTGTTGTAGCCAAGGCCCAAATCTTTGATCGGTTTTTCATGTCTTTGGAAGATTAAGAGATTTTCGCAAACGGGAACATTTCTCTCAAAAACTCTAACAATGTTGTCAAAAAGTTTCGGTCCACCTTCCCAAACATTTTAAGTAAAAAAGACGAATACAGAAAGATAGTTTTGAAAATTTACATCCCTCATACAGTTCTTCGTTCATTTCACCAAGTAACGTGTAGAACTTCACCGTTTCTTCATTTGGCTGATCATCAGATACAATTCTTCCCCTTTCGGTGAAAGTATTTCCACCAAAATTATAATCATCGGTTGCACCCAAGTCAGGTGGAAATGATTGCAAACCATCACCGTGCATATTAAATGCATCCCGCAACATGTCATCCATGTCATCTTCTCTAACATTCTGATTGTAAGCACTATGAGGATAACCCAGATTCATTGATGATGAGGCTCCACTAGATGTACACTCTCCATGGAAAATCCATTTTTTATACCCCCGAACAAAGCCATCAACAACTAGATGTTCGTAGACAACTTTACGATAATGCCAATTGATATTGCAACACTTCTTACACGGGCAAAGAATCATATTCTCTTGGCTTGCATTTTGAAATGCAAAATTTAGAAAAGTTTTTACTCCATATCGATAGCCGTTGCTTACCCTTGACAAATTCATCCAAGTTCTATCCATTTCGTAGTTGTTGAAGTCTAAAGTTGACAGTAAATTACACGGGTAAGTTGTTTATCTATACAGGTATTATGTAAGTTATGTAAATTATGTAAGTTATGAAGTTTGATCTTAAAATTATGTAAGTTATGTATTATGTAAGGTAAATAATTTGATGAAAGCTATAAAATTTGATCTTTAACCTATGTATTGTATATTATAATTATTTAAGAAATTTTACATTTTACATGCAAAGTAAGGGTATTAATCCCATGGCTGCATCCTTACTCAATATTAAAACCAAACTACCCATCAGGATTTTATTTAATCATAAAGTTGAAGCTCCTAGCACTCATTACAGCAATTTGGACTTTTAGCGGCCTTTTTTTAGGCCTTTAGCGGCGTTTTTAAGCGCCACTAAAAGTCTTTAAAAATGCTTTAAAAAGGCGTAGTAAAATTTCTATGCGTTTATGAGCAAAAAATGCCGCTAAAAACAATAACTTTTAGCGGCATTTTTTGTACAAACGTCGCTAAAAGCATGACTTTTAGCGGTGCTTTTATCACAAACGTCGCTAAAAACCATGACTTTTAGTGGCACTTATTTTTCAAACACGCTAAAAGCATGACTTTTAGCGGCGCTTTGACCACAAACGCCGCTAAAATCATGACTTGTTGCGGCGCTTTTCCTACAAATGTCGCTAAAAATCATAACTTTTAGCGGCGCTTTTCTCAAAGAAGCCACTAAAAGCATGACTTTTAGCGGTGCTTTTTCTACAAACGCCGCTAAAAGTATGACTTTCAGCGGCGCTTTTTATACAAACGCCGCTAAAAACCATGACTTTTAGCAGCGCTTTTACCACAAACACCGCTAAAAACCATGACTTTTAGCGGCGCTTTTCCCGAAAATGCCGCTAACTTGTACAGATTTAAAATTTTCAATTTATCCAATATCATACCCCTCCAGCACTAAAACCAACCAATAACTGCAAATATAATATATAATTCCAACCCAAACAACAAATGTAGCATCAAAATCACACCAACTACATTAATTGTAAATGATATTTTAAAATAAATAAAAGATATATGATATCTTACAAAATATTCTTACTAAAATGTTAAATGTAACAATGTTAAAATCATCTTACAATAAGAACATAAATGTCTAAGATGGCGGCCTCTCAGAATCTTTGGAACATCTTCATCATAGTCTAAAGTCAGAGTGAAGTTCTTCATACTTCTTGTTACGCTCGCCTCTCCTCATCACGCCTCTGCTTTAAGTAGAAATTTGCTCTGCCTCCTCATTGCCGCCTCCGCTAAGTTGAGAAATTTGCTCAACCGTGTTTCGCTTGCATCTAAGCTATCGTGTCTTTTAACATCCGAACTTCAAAGACGAGATCGACTCCCGAAAGGCATGTAATGTTGGGAGTCGGATCCAAAATATTGGGTCAGGGTAACACCAGATCCTTGAAGTCGAACCCGACCGTACCTTTCAACACCCAAAACATTAGTGATAATTCTGTTATAAATATACTCAAGATTATTTATAATCAAGATTAACAGAACTATCAGTCGAAGCAGTCGTACCTTTCAGGACCCAAAACATTGATAATAATTTTGTTATCGATATCCTCAAGATGAACAAAACTATCACTCAAGCGGTACCGCTTCATAATGTGCCTTCTTCTCCTTTAGTTTCTTCTAATAAATTAATCAAAAGTTAGAAACGAAATATACAATAAGAAGGAATGCAACATAACTTAACATTATTAATTTAAAACTACTAACGAAGAATTAAACTATTATAAGTAAATATTATAAATCCATTTTTAATAAATCAAATTTTATTAAGTAAATATACCATAATCTCTCCAGCTTCAGATGTCATCAGAGACCCATCCTTCTTCCTATGCCTAATGTCAAAAAGCTGAACGCGTCCAACTTTTTGACCGGTGGAGAGTTCCTACAGGTGTTTTAGTAGAAATATAATTTAATAGTATAAAGTGATTAATATTTGACAGAATTAATAAATTATAATACCTCGACCTCACCATGTAGCAAAACTTCTCGACCCTGCCGTGTGCATGAATTTTTGTTTATACTCACGCTTATTCCGACACTCTCACGGTCCTACATAACGATATTATTATTACGTATATAGTAAATACTATAAACCAAAAAATTTATAAGAGTTTAGAACTAGGTAATACCTCTCCTTTCTTTGAGTTCCAGAATCTAATCGCATCTTCCCATTGATACCTCAACATTCCCGGTGGGACATTTCGCAGTTTATCCTCGAGGCTTATTTCTTTCTTAAAGTATTCTTTTTTCAATATGCTTTTGTTATCTCTCCATTTTTTTCCCAATGTCTTCTTTATATAGTTATCGGAGACCTCCAAAGTAAACCTCTCCTAAAAAAACATAAGTTTAAAAAACTAAATATAAATGAAACTTTAACCAAAGTATTATAAATTACATTCATGTTTTGTTACTTTAATGTTCTCCAGAGCTTAATTTTTGTTTACGTCAGGCATGTGATGCCATGACTCGTAATTGATGGGCAACATATTTGCATTTCGTGCAATAATGCCCAAATAGCCTGCTAGAACTCGAGCTTCAGGGCCAACAGGCTGGCCATGACTATTTCTCCTTACTTTCACACGGTCGCCGGAATTTAATTTGTATAAACCTTTAAGCAGCGTACGTCCGCGACCTCTACGCGTCCCACCACTCTCAGCTGACCAATGATATATTATTGTTATATTAAAATTGAAAAATAAATCAATAAAAAAAGTCAACATGCATGTAAAATAATTTAATTTTACTTTGTAATTCTACAGGCTCATCATCTATGTCAGGCACATTAGAGGATCCAACTATTGTTTGCTGTTCACTATTGCCCTCTTCGGAATTTACAGTATTCTATACAATATTTATATCTCGTAATCTTCTTCTACTCATTTTCCTTGTAATACACGTAAAATAGTTGAAATATTAGTAACAAATAACAACAATAATGGTACATATAAAATATTTAAATTACATAAAATGACCATGATTAAAATTATAATATTAAATATAAATAAAAAATAGTAAAATCTTACTACATCATAATTCGTAAATATTTTCGTCCACCTCATGACGAACCCATTGAAATTGTGCACTAGTACTAGGGATATTTTCATTTAAGTTTTGTTCTAGAAAAGGCAGAGTTTCTGATCTTGTGACGATGTCATCTCTACTTCCACTGCCCATGTAGAACAAGTCTCTAGGAGTATTTCGAAGTACAATGTACCAACCCTCATCAGTTAGATCTTCCGAGTAAAAAACTTGTTTCACTTGAGAAGAAAACACATACGACTCGTCTATCAGTTATTCTCCGGTGTGAATCAATCGAGAGAAATTCACCATTGTAAAATCATTTTGATCTTTTTTAATTCGCGAGTCGTATTCACATCACCCATTCACCTCAAACAAGACAACTTTCCATTTCCGTAATAATCCAACTCAATGATGTCAAGAACAAGTCCGTAATACTCAGATTCCCTCGACAGATTATCGTCCCTAGCACTAGAATAACTCGTAATTGAAGAATTAACAACAATTCCACAATTTTGGGTTCTCCTCAACCTCTCGCGATACCTTGTATGAAATCAGATCCGTTGATGAGGAAGGCACTATATCTTTTCACTATTCGGTTTCGACCTTGTGAAAGCCATTTAACTTCATCATTTACTTCATTCGACTCCAAACCTATTGAATCGAAAGTAATTTGAGTAATTATAAATGTTGTGCGAAAACATTATTACTTGTCAATGAAAACTTCAATTGCATCTTTGCTTGGCTTAACCATTTATGAAATGATTCGTGAACATCTTATTAATTTCTCGTTGATGTAATCTTTGGGACCTGATAACTAGCTCTCAATACTTGTTTGTACTCAATATGTTAAAAAATGGTTATTTTGTTAGAAGACAAAGAAATTATAATTGATGAGTATTTATCAAATTCTAGAACTTATCAGTAATGGTTCTATTGAATCGTGATAAAAGAACGATCGATGTGCTTGGACCCACGATCTATCGTCTAATTTCGTAATTTTGACTTTGTCAATCGGTTCTCGAAACTTTGAAATAAATAAGTTCCGCCACGTTATGATCTCGTGAGCCCAAAGATTTCTACTTGGTGCATTCATTCTTGTTTCAACATCTTCCAAATACCTTGAATGTAAAGTCATACATTCCTCTACCAAGTAGCCTTGACAATTGATCCTTTCGGATAACGTTTATTGCGGCAGTAAGACTTCAATTTGGATAGGAACCTAAATATGGTATAGAACGTTATCAAAAGTTACAAATAAAGGCATTTAGGTGAATGAAAGACTAATTTGCAAATAAATTTAGACCTTTCAATGGGATACATCCATCGATAGAAAACGGGTCCACCAAGTATTGCTTCACGCGGGAGATGAATTAACAAGTGCACCATAATTGTGAAGAAGGAAAGCGAAAAGATCTTCTCTAGATTGCATAAAGTCAGTGCGGCTCGATCTTGTAGTGTTTCAAGTTCTTGAACATCCAAAACTTTGCCACAAATACCTTTGATTATATTGGACAGTTCAATTACACAAGACGTCACATTTTTGGACATACAACACCGCATAGCAACTGGCAGTAAGTCTTGCATCAAGATGTGATAGTCATGCGATTTTAAGCCATATAGTCTTCGATCTTTAAGACTCACACATCGAGATATATTTGATGCATACGCATCCGGGACCTTTATATCCTTCAACACCGTACAGAACACCTCTTTCTCCGTCTTCGACATTGAATAAATAGTAGGCGGTAACCGATATTTCATATTCGGAAGTGCTTGGGGATGAAGCTCACGCCGAATTCCCATGTGGACTAAATCAAGTCGACTCTGAAGATTGTCTTTCGATTTTCCATCGATATTCAAAATAGTCCCAATGATGTTCTCACAGACAGTTTTCTCAATGTGCATGACATTAAGATTATGGCGTAATATCTGATGCTCCCAATAAGGCAACTCAAAAAAATACTTCTTTTTTTCCACAAGTCCGCCTCATTAGGATCATCCTCTTCGTCAGATTCATCATCAGATTCATCCCTTGATCTTCTATTTCTTTGCGGGTTGGCCGGTTGATTCATCTTTCCATAAATGAAATTCATATCTTTTAACGTGAATAATATTTTGGATCCACTGGTCTGCGAATGAGCTTCTCTGAACTCTTCAGTACCGTCAAACTGAGCACTCTGATATCTAAATATATGATTTTTTGGTAACCATCGACTATGCCCCATGTAAGAAAACTTCTTCCCATTATATAACCATTTTGAACATGTCTGCGCAGCACAACAAGGACAAGCATAACGTCCCCTGGTACTCTAACCAGATAAATTAGCATAAGCCGGGAAGTTATTAATAGCCCACATCCTCATTACCATCCTATGCATTTCTTTTAATCCAACGAGATTGACCGCAGACATGACAGCACTGTTGGTTTATCCGGTCACCCCAATACAACATGCAGTCATTTCGAAAACTATGAATTTTGTTGTAGCCAAGGCCCAAATCCTTTATCAGTTTCTTCATGTCTTTGGACGATTGAGGGATTTTCACAAACGGGAACATTTCTTGCAGAAACTCTAGCAGCATTGTCAATGAGTTTCCGGTCCATCCTCCCAAACATTTCAAGTGAAAAAGACGAATACAGAAAGACAATTTGGAAAATTTTGATCCTTCATACAATTCTTCATTCATTTCACCAAGTAACGTGTAGAACATTACCGCTTCTTCATTTGGCTATTCATCAGGTACACTTCTTCCCTCTTCGGTGAAAGTATTTCCACCAAAACTATAATCATCGGTTGCACCCATGTCAGGTGAAAATGACCCGAAACCATCACTGCGCATATTAAAAGCATCCCGCAACATGCCTTCTATGTTATCATATCTAACATTCTGATTGTAAGCACTATGAGGATAACCTAGATTCATCGACGAGGACGCTCCACTAGATGTACACTCTCCATGAAAAATTCATTTTTTGTACCCTCGGACAAAGCCATCAACAACTAGATGTTCGTAGACAACTTCACGATAATGCCAATTAGTATTGCAACACTTATCACACGGGCAAAGAATCATATTCTCTTCGCTTGCATTTTGAAATGCGAAATTCAGAAAAGTTTCTACTCCATTTCGATAGCCGTTGCTTACCCTTGACAATTTCATCCAACTCCTATCCATTTCGTAGTTGTTGAAGTCTAAAGTTGACAATAAATTACACGGCTAAATTGTTAATTAATAATTTATGTAAGTAATGATATGATCATATATATAATCGAGTACTATGTAAGTTATGTAAATTATGTAAGTTATGAAGTTTGATCTTAACTTAAAATTATGTAAGTTATGAAATTTGATCTTAAACTTATGTAAGTTATGAAATTTGGTCTTAAAATTAAGTAAGTTATGTATTCTTTAAGATTTATCATACGTGGCATTGTTACACCTAGGGAGGATCCATTATATCTAACTGTGAGATATAAGGCAACCCGTTAGGTTTCCTGCCTATATACTTTGAATCTTTTTTTTTCTATACAAGTATTATGTAAGTTATGAAGTTTGATCTTAACTTAAAATTATGTAAGTTATAAAATTTAAACTTAAACTTATGTAAGTTATGAAATTTGATCTTAAAATTAAGTTATGTATTCTTTAAGATTCATCATCGTGGCATTGTTACACATAGGAGGATCCATTATATCTAATCGTGAGATATAAGGCAACCCGTCGAGTTTCAAACCTATATACTTTGAATCTTTTTTTTCTATACAAGTATTATGTAAGTTATGAAGTTTGATCTTAACTTAAAATTATGTAAGTTATGAAATTTGATCTTAAACTTATGTAAGTTATGAAATTTGATCTTAAAATTAAGTTATGTATTCTTTAAGATTCATCATATGTGGCATTGTTACACCTAGGAGGATCCATTATATCTAATCTGTGAGATATAAAGCGTGTTTCTAGCCTATATACTTTGAATCTTTTTTTTTTCTATACAAGTATTATGTAAGTTATGTATTCTTTAAAATTCATCATATGTGGCATTGTTACACCTGGAGAGGATCCGTTATATCTTACAGTGAGATATAAGGCAACCCGTTAGGTTTTCAGCCTATATACTTTGAATCTTTTTTTTTCTATACAAGTATTAAGTAAGTTATGTATTCTTTAAGACTCATCATACGTGGCATTGTTACACCCGGGAGGATCCGTTATATCTTACACGGTGAGATATAAGGCAACCCGTCGAGTTTCCAAACCTATATACTTTGAATCTTTTTTCTATACAAGTATTATGTAAGTTATGTATTCTTTAAGATTCATCATACGTGGCATTATTACACCGGGAGGATCTGTTATATCTTACAATGAGATATAAGGCAACTCGTCAGTTTCCAAATTGATATACTTTGAATCTTTTTTTCTATACAAGTATTATGTGTTATGTATTCTTTAAGAACATCATACGTGGCATTGTTACACAGGGAGGATCCGTTATATCTCACGGTGAGATATAAGGCAACCCGTCGAGTTTCCAAATTTATATACTTTGAATCTTTTTTTTCTATACAAGTATTATGTAAGTTATGTATTATGTAAGTTATGTAAGTTATGTATTATGTAAGTTAAATAATTTGATGAAAGCTATGTAAGTTATGTAAGTTATGTATTATGTAAGTTAAATAATTTTATGTAAGTTATGTATTATATATTATGTAAGTTAAATTGAAATTTCAAATCGAGAATCGCTTTTCTAAAAATGTTATTATTTGATTTGTTATAATTGAAATTTATGTGATGATGTTAATCTCTTATTAACTTGGAAATATTTATTAAAATATGAAATTTATGTTAAAATATTTATTAAAATATAAAATTTATGTTAATCTCTTATCTTAACTTGCAAAATTCAACTTTGTATTATCATTTTATATCATCTTATATGCATGATTTTAGTCATTTTATTTTACAAATTTTAAAATTTAGGTCTCCTTATTATTATTATTATTATTATTATTATTATTATTATTATTATTATTTGTTAAATTAAAGTTAATCGTAAACGTAATTTTACTTTTTAAAATTTAACAACAATAAATTTAACAAAAAAAGTATAAGAATTAAATTTAAAATAAAAAAATTATAACTTATTTTAACAATTAACTTTTATATTTTGTTTATGTTTTTTCTATAACGCACTGCACCTTAAATTTTAAAAAATAATACACGGAGCTTGTAAAAAAATCTAAGCGGCATGATTAGATAGCAATTTGGAGGTTGTTCAAATATTATTAATAATAAACAGGAATAATAAATAGCAATTAAGACAAAAAATCTTTAAGATTCATCGTATGTGGCATTGTTACACATTCGGAGGATCCGTTATATCTTCTGATGAGATATAAGGCAACCCATTAGGTTTCTAGCCTATATACTTTAAATCTTTTTTTTTTGGATGACAATAGAACAAAACAAAGATAGATACCAACCAAGCGGGATAATAAACCACAATTTGGACAGCAAATTTGACAAATTCATCATGATATAACTATTACTGATTTGAATTTTGAACTAAAATGTACCTTAATAATTTCAAGAAGATGGTCTACTCCACTCTCACCAAGAAACAAAATTTAAATGTAAATACAAAAGATTAAAACAAAAAGTTTATTCACATACTTTATTAAACACTAATATGAAATTACAAATTAAAAGATGACAGAATAGGGTCTAGAAAAGGCATGATTATTGATTAGAGGCTTGAAGTTTTACTTTGAATCAATTGTGGAACCTAGGTGCTTATTAGGAATAATTCCATTTTATATTTGTATATATCCACAATAGCAAACTTATCAGGAACACTAACACAAATATTTTTTTTCCTTTTGAAACCATTTATGCCAGAACTCAACTGAATTTTAATTTGATAATCTAACGAAGCATTTACTAGTAGAAAAGTGTAAAGAATATTTTAACACTTAATTACAAATATTTTAATGTACGAACAAGATAGAAATTCGAGCATATTTCAAATAGTATAATAATAAGCAATAACATATAATGTACTACTATTATATATAACTATTATTATATTATAGACTATAATGAAAAGTATAGTATTATATGATATTATAATGTTTAATCATTGATGCATATATATAAACTATTAATATTTTATATATACTATATGATATGATATAGCATTATATAATATAATAGGAGGCTAATTTTCAAATATATGAAAAATAAAGGGACTTAGAGCATAATTCAACCATTATAATAATGCAGTAACCATTTTTTTGAAAACGAAAAAGGTTTGACGTGGGGTTTTAAAAAGAACGGGAGTCGCTTAACGACCTTTATTTGGTGTGATCGGATCACCTTTATTTTAATAAAACGTTTTGTTTTACTAAAAAAAGTTGTTCGTCTGCGTAGTTTTGAAAATCGGTCCGGAGTCGATTACGCGACGAGGAAGGGTTAGCACCCGACGCGCCCAAAATTGGTACCAAAATGATTAATTAGTGTCTTAATGTCGGATGTTTTTAATGTTTAAAATACGATCCTCTAAAAAAATGTTTGGATAATTAGGGCGAATTTGAGATTTCTTTGCTCGAGAGGATACAAACATCACATCCAAAGACGTTAGGACATGATGCTCTAAACCTTCGTAATCAAAGCTATCTCGTGGTTTTGAAGTTTATCAAAGGATGTTCATTATTTAGTCAAACGGAAAATCGCAACTCAAAGACGTTAGGCACTATTTCCCAATTCCTAAATACAAAACATTGCCTTTATTTTAAAAATCTTTGAGCAGTGTAGCGACTTTTCAAAATGCATCGATCGGATTAATTCTAGGAAAAGGCTTGAGTCAAAACTTGAGATTTCTTTGTTTTGAAAAGATATAAACATCACATCCAAAGACGTTAGGACACGATGTTTTAATCTCTCGTAATCAAAGTCATCTCGTGATTCGCAAAATTTCGTAAAAGGATGTTAAGTTATTTAGTCAAACCAAAAATCGCAACCCAGCACGTTAGGGCACTATTTCTCGAGTTTCTAATACCGAAACATTGCCTCATTTTGAAATCTTTTAGATGAAATACAATAATTTTACGAATGATGTTTCGTTCGATAATATAATACAAAATGAAGATAACAAATGTAAATGTGAATGTGGTAAATAAAGAAATACAAATAATAATATTAATAGTAATAATAATAATAATAACATGATAGTGACAAAGTGGTAATGAAAATAAATAATAATAAAAGAAATAAAAATAAATAGCGAACAAATAAGACGAGAAATGATAATAACAAAATGGTAGTGAGGGTATATAAGAATGAAATAATGATGATGATCTGAAAAAATGATTATTGTCATTAATACATGAAATAATATATAGAATAAAATATATACATGTCAAAAATAAAATGATATAATGATAGTAATAATATAGACAAAATATTAGTAAAATAGATAGCCATGGTAATGAAAATAATAAAAGATAATAGATGAAACAATCATCTCAACCCTAATAATAGTACATAACAAATAATAATAATAATATAAATAAAGAATAGTGAAAATAAAATAATAAATAATATATGCTATAGTAAGTGATAATAATAAAACAAATAATAGTCAAATAGAATAACTAAAAAATATAGTGATGATAATTATAACAATATATTATCAAAAGGCTGAAAAATTTTACCAAATAACTGAAATAGGGTTAAATTGTATTTAAAATAAAATTTCAGGGGTTAATTCGAAATAAAATAAAAGGAGAGGGGGCTATTTATATGCGCGAACAGATTGGAGGGACCAAAGAGGCAATAAGCCCCTTTGGTCAAAACGCGTAGCAGCAGAGGGGGAGTTGATTGCAAATCAAAGCAAATTATTGGGCCAAATTTACATTAACAAAGATTTAATTGCAAAATTATAAAAAGGCGGAGGGACCGCGCGTGCAAATAGCCCATTTTTCTCGGCAAAACACGCGGATCCTAGGCGGGTCGGATCGGGTCGGGTTGCTCCAGGATGAAACGAGGTCGTTTTGGGGCTTTTGGACGCCGGCCAAAACGACGTCATTTTGATTCGGCTATAAAATCAATTTTTTTACAAAAAATTTCATTTCTCCCCATCCCTTAAAAAAAAACTGATCTTTGCTTCTGTTTTTCCTTTGCAGTGGGGAATTCATGAGATTCCACCGTCGCCGGGAGCTCGACCACCGCCCACGGTGGCCGGAAAAGGTAAGAATTTTTATTTTTTTTTTTTTATGATTTTCCGCTTTTTATGTATTATTTTTTATACATATATATATATATATATATATATATATATATATGTATATATAAAAAAGGCGAAAAAAAGAAGATCAAAAATGCAGCGACTTTACCCTTTCTTCTATTTTTGATTCTCGTTTTCTTTGTTAGAGTTAGTGTTGATTCTTGCTCGCTATTTCTGTCGATTTCTGAATATTTGAACCACTGTTTTCGATTGAAAAAAGAAACTTTGTTTGCTTGAATCTCTCTGTTTCTCTTTTTTTGGTGTTTTGAAATCTTTTTTTTGATTGAAGAAGGAGAAAAAAGCCTCCTTTTACAGCTTTCTATTCGGTTTTTATAACCGAGTATGCAAGAGAAAAAAAATAAATACATCGTTTATTATTTTTTCTATCTGTTGCCTTTAGCGTGTTGGTCTTCGTTTGCGTGGCATGGGCGAGGCGTGGAGTAGGTCGGGATGAGGCTGCCGTGCGGCGCGGAGGCGTGAAGGGTCGGTGTTGTCGAACGTCGGGGTAGTTCGACGCTAGGGTTTTCGAAACCCTAGCGATCTGAAAAAATTTTATTTTGGGCCTTCGGCCGTTTTAAAATGGGTCTATTTTTTATTATTATTTTTTTTTGTTTTGTAAAATGATTTTGAAGCTTGGGCCAAAATTGGGCTTATATAACGCCCTCTTGCTCATTGTCAGCAACGGGAATAGAGCAAAGACTTTCAAAAGACCAATTTGCCCGGGCCTGGCTAAGCCTTGATTTCTTGATCCGCTTTTCTCCAAATAGCCTCGTTCTAGTCCATCTTCTCTCGCGCTTTGATCTACTCTGTCGTCTCCTTAGAGAAACAGGATTTGCAGCTTCGATTCGCTTTATTGCTCCACTATAACTTCAGGGTATGAGATTTACTTTATCCTGCTCTACCGTGGCTTTAAGACAAGATTTGTATCTTTAGCTTGTCCCATCGCTAATGAGAAGATAGGATGAGCATGTTCCACCACCGCTTAAAGCAACAGACTTACAATTTTGACCTATTCCACTACTGGTCAATGGAAATAGGATCGTCTTCAACTTATTCTCTTTATTTGGTGGGTGGCAATAGGATCGTGGCCTAAATCGTGTTCCCCACTGGTTAGGGAGCCATGATTTGCCTTCGATCTTGCCCCACTCTTTGGTTAGGCGACAAGATCTACAATTTTGGCCTATTCCATCGCTGGTCGGTGGCAATAGGATGTGGCCAAAATCATGTTCTCTACTGGTTAGAGAGCCAAGATTCGCCTTCGATCTTGCCCCACTATTGGTTAGGGCGACAAGATCTACAATTTTGGCCTATTCCAATGCTGGTCAGTGGCAATAGGACGGTGGCCAAAATCATGTTCTCTACTGGTTAGAGAGCCAAGATTCGCCTTCAATCTTGCCCCACTATTGGTTAGGGCGACAAGATCTACAATTTTGGCCTATTCCAATACTGGTCAGTGGAAATAGGATAATCTTCAACCTATTCCATCGCTGGTTGACGTCAATAGGACAATCTTCCACCTATTCCATCACTGGTTGATGGTAATAAGGTAATCTTCCACCTATTCCAACTGCTGGTCAGTGGTAATAAGGTAATCTTCAACTTATTCCACCACTGGTTGATGGCAATAGGACAATCTTCAACTTATTCCACTACTGGTCAGTGGCAATAAGACAATCTTCAACCTATTCCACCACTGGTTGATGGCGATAGGACCACCCATTCCACCGCTGGTCGATGATAATAGGATAATCTTCAAGTGTTGCTACACCGTCCTCTAGGGACATATCCTGTAGACTCGATTTTGATGTGTTTGTGTTTATGCCAAATGGTGAGGATGCTATGGTCAGAATGACTCAAATGCTCCTAACTAACGTGTGATATGGATGACACTTGCATGAATGTGGAATGTCATGAGAATGATGACTTTTCGTTAAGATGCAATGATTGTAATAAATCAATGCTCCTAACTAAATGTTATTACGGAAGACATTTGCATGAATGCAGGATGTCATGAGAATGATCTCTTTTAAAAGTTTAGGGTCAGATTGCTCGTTTCGCTCGTCAAGGTCACGACACACGACGCAACATCTTGTCTCGATACCTATGCTGCGAATCAAGAAATGGCCATGATTTTGGACTACTCTTCTTGAATGTTTCCAACCCTTATGTGGTGGTTCCTAAACAAGCAGTCTTGTTTTAGGTTCCTACTGTTTAGAGGCTTCCGAGTAATAAGTGAAACTCCTTTATGGGAGCATTACGGGTCAATTGGGTCGTTATTTTAATTGCAAACAATTCAAAGATTTAAAATAACAATGGAATTTATGAAGAATGGAATTGATTTAAATCAACAAAAGTATACATTATTGGGGAACAAAAACGGGTAAAAAGAAAAAGTAGGTGCCCGGATATCGCAAAGATGAGCTTCACCACTGGATCCTTCCAAAGATCATTTGAGCTGAATAGAAGTTGGGAGATCTGCAGTGTTTTGTAGATGTTCCGAGGTGTAACGTTCCTCCTTTTGCTAATTCTGGGGGAAAAAGATTGTCACATACCTCCTTTTCCGTGCAAATTTGAGCCGCCCTTATCGGGTTTTCGACTCAAAGCCCCTTTGGTCTCAAAGCGCCCTTTACGGGTTTTCGCTTTGGCCTCTCCGTTTTTTTTTTTTTTTTAGGTTTTAAAGCGCCCTTTACGGGTTTTCGCTTTAACCTTTCCCTTCTTCAAGCATAATACTTCTTAACTGAATCTGAATTTATGGGATTGGGTAGATTTTTCCCATCCATCTCGGCCAAGATCAGTGCCCCTCCAGAGAAAGCCTTTTTCACCACATAAGGTCCTTCCCAATTCGGCATCCATTTCCCTCTGAAATCCTTTTGTATGGGGAGAATCTTTTTCAAAACTAAGTCTCCCTCGTGGAATTCTCGTGGACGCACTTTCTTGTTGTATGCTCGCATCATTCGCTTTTGGTACATCTGACCATGACGGATAGCTTTGACCTCTTTTCTTCGATCGATTCAATTGATCATATCGTGCTTGGATCTATTCTGCTTCATCCAATTTCAATTCGGACAATACTCGAAGGGACGGAATTTTAACTTCGATGGGTAGAACCGCTTCTATTCCGTAAACCAATGAGAAAGGAGTTGCCCGGTGGAGGTTCTCGATCGACGCTCGATAGGCGAAAAGGGCAAATGGTAGCTTTCGTGCCAATCTTTGTAAGTTTCATCATTTTACCTATTATCCTCTTGATGTTTTTATTAGTCGCTTCAACCGCACTGCTCATCTTTGGGCGATACGGTGATTTAATTGTGATGTCGATCTTGAATTGTCTCATGACTTCGTGATCATGCCGTTGTTCAAGTTTAACGATTATCGATATGATCCTCTCGTGCATTCCATATCGACATATAATCTCCTTTTTAGGAACTTGTTGATCACCGATTTTGTCACATTGGCATACGAAGTGGCCTCCACCCATTTAGTGAAGTAATCAATTACCACTAAGATGAACCGATGTCTATTGGAAGCTTTTGGTGAGATTGGTCCAATGACGCCCATGCCCCACATAGAAAAAGGCCATGGGGAGGTCATAACATGTAAAGGTGAGGTGGTACATGAATCTTGTCCCCATAAATTTGGCACTTATGACACTTCTTAGCATACTCAATGCAATCTCTTTCCATGGTAGACCAATAATACCGAATCTCATGATTTGTCTTGCCATTCGAACCCATTGGCATGTGTTCCATGACACCCTCATGGACTTTTTCTAGGATCTGCTTAGCCTCGGCACCATCCACACATCTCAATAGCACTTGATCCTTTCTTCTTTATATAGGACCTCTCCGTCTAAGACATAGTCGCAAGCTAGTCTTCTCAACGCCCTTTTGTCATTTTCGTAGCTTTGATCGTGGTATTTATAATCTTTCACGTGTTGTAGTATATCGTGATACCACGGTGATCATTTTGCTCCTCTTCTTCCACGTTGTAGCAATGGGTGGGGCCTCATAAATGCTCATTTGTATAGGCCTCATATCCTCCTTGTTGTTTGCTCGCACTATAGAAGCCAATGTGGCTAGAGCGCCACCATCCGATTTTCGTCCCTTGGTAGATAATCGAAGTGATGTCCTCGAACTCCTTTATCGTTCTTGGACCAATCTTTTGTATTCAACCAATTTGGGATCCCTCGTCTCCCATTCTCCTTTAAGTTGATAAATTACCAATGCCGAGTCTCCGTATACTTCCAAAGACCTTAATTTTGTGTTCAATAGCAACTGGATACCCATGATACAAGCTTCATACTCGCCATGTTATTTGTGCAATCAAAATCCGACTTACAAGTAAATGGGTAATGATCTCCATTGGGGACACCGAATCGCCCCAATTCCATTGCCCATAGCATTTGATGCCCGTCAAGTTCGGTTTCAAGGGCGACTTTTCGGGTACCCTCTTGATGGTTGCTACATATATTAGGTCTTCATTAGGAAATCAAAGTCCGAGGCTCATAATCGCCGAGCTCTACTAGCCAGAAAATCCGCTATTGCACTTCCTTTTATCGCTTTCTGGTTTACATAAACTATGTCAAACTCGGAAAGTAAGATTTGCCATCGGGCCATCCGTCCATTCAAAGTATTCGACTCCATTAGGTATTTCAATGGGTCTAGCTTCGAGATGAGCCAGGTCGTATGATACAACATGTACTGCCTCAGTCTCCGAGTTGTCCAGACCAAGGCACAACACATTTTCTCAATCGGTGAGTACCTTGTTTCACACTCGGTGAACTTTTGCTAAGGTAATATATTACTTTTCTTTCTTTCCGACTCATCATGTCGGCCGAGCACACATCCCATCGAATTATCAAATGCACCGCCAAATAGAGGATCAAAGGCTTCTCGGATTAGGCGGCCAATACCGGAGGATTGGACAAGTATTGCTTTACTTTGTCGAAGGTCTTCGACATTCTTCGCTCCACACACCGGATTGTATTTTTTAAGAAGACGAATATGGGGTCACATTTTCTCGGTCGGGCCAGAAATGAACCGAGCAATGTAATTTAATCTTCCTAAGAAACCTCGAACTTCTTTTTGCGTGCGGCGGAGGCAATTCTTGTATAGCCTTGACTTTGTGCAGGTCAACCTCAATCCCCTTTTCACCGACTATAAATCATAGCAGCTTCGACCGCTCCAAAGGTACACTTTGTCAGGGTTAAGCTTTAGTTGGACTTTCCTCAACCTCAAAAATAATTTCCTTAAGACTTGGATATGCTCCTTTTCGTCCGAGACTTGGCAATCATATCGCCGACGTAAACCTCAATTTCCTTGTGCATCATGTCATGGAATAGGGTCACCATGGCTCTCGATATGTTGCCTCTGATTCTTTAACCCAAATGGCATCACCTTATAGCAAAAGGTTCCCACATGGTTATGAATGTGGTTTTATTCATGTCTTCGGGAAGCATCTTTATCTGGTTGTATCCTGAGAAGCCATCCATGAACGATAACAATGAATAACCCGCCGTATTATCCACTAAGGTGTCGATATGAGGTAACGGAAAGTTGTCTTTCGGGCTAGCCTTGTTTAGATCTCTGTAGTCCACACACATTCGTACTTTCCCATCTTTCTTAGGGACGGGGACGATGTTGGCTACCCATTTCGAGTACTTAACCACGTGTAAGAACCCTGCGTCGAATTGCTTCTTGACCTCTTCCTTTATTTTCAGTAAAACATCTGGCCTCATCCTCCGAAGTTTTTGTTGGACCGGTTTGTGTTCTTCTTTTATGGGCAATCGGTGTACCACGATGTCAGTGCTTAGCCCGGGCATGTCTTGATATGACCATACGAAGACATCCTTGAATTCTGGAGTAACTCAATGAGGTCTTGCTTTGTCTCTGCTGGTGATCTGGCCCAATCTTCACTTCTTTCTTTTCTTGCCCATCTCCTAGGTCCACTATTTCCACTGATTCTTTATGAGGTACGATTTGTTTCTCCTCTTGTTCTACCATCCTTAATAGTTAGGAGCTAAGTCACACTGGGTCATCTCCAAAATCTGAAAATCTTCCGTATCCATATCTTGCTCAAAAGGACATTCGAGTCATCTGTAGTGTTACTCAAATCATTGATATCCTGGGACTGTTATGGAAATAAATAAAGGCTCATAGAATCATAGAATCTAGGCATGTTTATTGGTATGATAAATGAAGAATAGAAATGTTTAGAAGAATATCTAGAATAATGAATGAAATGAACATAAAAGAAAATTGCTCAAAAGATGGCGGAGATGAATTTTATTAAAAATAACGATGTCTCATACAAAATGATGTTTCACAAAGGGACTCTTATTGCTTCTAGACTTAAAGCAATAAGTGTGTTTCGAGTATTACTCGAATAAGTTCTAAAAGCTGAGGAATCTCCTCTGCAATCCAGCTTGTTTAGAAAGAACGCTCGCTCGTAGGCGGATGCCATTCGATTTTCTTCATCGCTTTCCCTCCAATATAGCGTTGACATGCACGATTTCTTCATTTTATGCGTTTTCGTCCGGATGGATAACCCTCCGATATAAAGATCTCCGAATATGAGGAATTATCATCGGTTGCCATTTCATCTCATCTCCTTTCAGCGTGCCTTCCTTCTTTCTTGTTTCTTTTCCGACTCTTTCTTTTTGCTTTGCATTTGGCTTGAATCCTAGATCAAGAAGTCTCGCTTTTCTTTTAGTCTTGGGATCTCGATTTCTCCTTGGAGGTACCTTCCAAGTCCTTTTCCTGGATAGGCTCCTTTTCCCATCATTTGCAATCCCATCCGGTAGTCTTGGATAGTTTAAGTGACGGGACTTTATTTCCTTCAAATGAAAGTCGCATTCACGAACTCTAAGGATCGAAAGGAACATTCAACGGCTTCCTCATTTGTTTCTAGGTATGGCGCCGTTGGTAAAATTGCTATGATATCATCTTGGCGCTTATGGTTACCAGACGGCCCTCCGAGATTAATTTTAACTTTTGGTGCGATGATGAGGGCATCGCTCCGCCGAATGTATCCATGGTCTCCCAAAGAAGCGGTTATAAGACGGTCGGATATCCATCACGATAAAGTCCACCTCATATGTGCAGTCCAATTAAAAGAGGTACTTGATTCTTCCCATGACTTTTCTCTCGGTGCCATCGAATGCCCTTACTACGTTATGGCGGTGCCTTCATGTGGGAACTATTAACGGTAATCGATTCAAAGGTCGATAGTGGTAGAACATTGAGCGCCGATCCATTATCGACATCAGTACTTCGTAATGTGTATCCTTTGCAACCGCGTGGTAATGTGGCGAGCCTTGACGGAACCCGCACCTCCGAGGATCTCATCATCGTTGAAGAAAATGAAGTTATCAAGACTTATGTTGTCGACAAAGCGATCCAAACTTGCTAACTGTTATATCATTTGCAACATAGGTTTCATTCAATACCTTCATCGGTAGCACGATGTGCTTCAGAGCTTAATAGTAAATCTAGCAGCGATATGCGAGCCACTGCTTATGTAGTCGCTTCTACGATTAATTGTATTCACTATGCTTCAAAAACTTTAAGAATTCCCTAGCTTCTTTCTCCTTCACTGGTTCATTTACATGTGTCTCTTGCTTGGTCCCTTTTTCTTTCTTCTGTTCATTCATCAAGTTTTTTACTTTTGCGTGCTCCGTTCTTGTGTTTGACAGGTCGTAGCGCTTTCCACTGCGCGTGTAGGAGCCTTCCTCTTGGTTTTCTTTTGTAGTGTTGGGCGAATCTCCCCTCTCAGGAATCGTCACATTGCAGTTATAGTTCCAGGGGACCTTCTTGTCATCCTTGTATGAAAAGGCTACAGGTTTTCGGATCACGATCTTAGGATACTCCTGGCTCCCTTTTGTGGACGGACTTCTTTTTCAGGAATCGTCACATTGCAGTTATAACCCCTGGGAGTCTTTTGGTTGTCTTCAGATGGAAAAGCAGTAGGCTTTCGAATCACGATTTTCGGATTTATTTTTACTCCATCGCCCTTTGATCGTGAGATGGCGACTAAAGGATAGCTCGCCTCCGAGGCTTTTGCTGCTAACTCATCCTCCAATGTGCAGATGTTTCCCTCTTTCTGGCCTTCATTGCTTTCAAAGAATTCTAACTCTTTATTGTCCATCAGCGCCTACACCAGCATTCTGAACTCAGTGCAACTTTGGATTTCGTGCCCTTCCAAGTTATGGAATTCACAGCCCTTCCGTGTTTCTTTATATTTTCCCCTTTGACATGTCACAACCAATCCCCTTTTCATCATTTCCTTCCAGACCTGTTTCATTGGGGTTTTCACATCGAAATATCCTCTTAACTCTTCTTCTCGATCGTCGCCATCATGTTGACCCGTGATTAGGTAGCGGTGTCCCTTGCTAGAGGTGTCATCGACTTCTATAACGCCCATCCTGGATGAGCCTTTCCACTAGTTTCTTAAAAGCGAGACAGGTGTTTATAGAATGCCCCACGATTCCCGCATGGTATTCGTATTGTGCGTTCGCATCATACCACTTAGGGTACGGGGGTTGCAAGGGTTTTAAATAGTGAGGGGAGACAACGTGGGCGTCAAATAATTTCTGGTACATTTCCTTGTATGGGACCGGGATAGGCGTGAATTGGATCTTCTCCGTATTTTACCTTGTGTTGGACTCCTGTCTAAAGGGGGTCTGATGCTCGGGGGTCACAGCCCTTGGCTGGCTCACAGTAATAGGCTTTGGATAACTTTTACCTATGTTGTTTATATCATTCTCCCTCTTCTTCGGGATCGTCTTTCTAGCACTTTCTCCAGCCTCTATTTTACCACTTCGATCGTGATTTTCGATCATTTCCGACAAAGACAATATCGTAAAAACTTTTAGTGGCACTTCCAAGCATGTGATTAATGAAGGAGCTTTCAACGATTGACAAACAAAGATGGTTGTCTCTTTTTCTAGGAGCGGTATTTGAACTTGTGTGGCTACTTCCTCCTCCATTGGGCATATTGCTCAAACTTTCATTTGGCTTTTTCTCCATGTTTTGGAGCGTGATTCGATCAGAGCTATATAGGCTACGTGTCTGTATTGTTTCGTGAAGGCTTGTGCTAGGTCCTCCATGACTTGATCCGGTACTATTTGAACCGATTGTACCATTTGGTCATGCCCCGGCCAAACTATCCCGAAAACAATGAATAAGCGATTGATCATTGTTAACATATCCCGCCATCCGTCGACAGAACATCGTGATGTACGCTTCGGGGCAACTGGTCCCATTATATTTTTCAAAATCTGGGGTCTTGAACTTTGGCGGAAGTACGAGGTCTGGGACTAGGCTCAAGTCTTTAGCGTCTACCCCGTAGCGATGGTCAGCAGTCTCTATTTCCTTAAACTTTTCTTCTAACCATTTGGAACGATCCTCGAGTTGTCTAGGAAGGTTAGCTTTTGCCTTATCCATTTCAGCCATTTCATCAAAATCGGGGACTATAGGGTTAGCCGGACCTTCTCAGGATTAGTGCACGAACGGTCGGGAAGTGCTACTGGCATTATGGTCTCAACTGCACTGTGGCCTGATAACAAAAGGTGTCCTTTGGGGACATACTTCTGGTGGTGCTTGGGTATTTGGCGAGGTAAATCCCGGAGGGTAAGCTGGGTCGTCATTATTCCCCGAGCTAGCCAAGCAGCGCCTTTCCTCGCTCATTGGCCAATAGTTGTGCCAGTTGGCTTATCATGTTGTTTTGGGACTCTTGCATCCGTTCTATCATATCTTGCTGCATCTTGGTTAATTGTTCTTGCATTTGTTCTTGTATTTCCCTTTGCATTTGCTCTAGTCTTTCTATCCTTTGATCCATAATTTTAGTTTTACCTCGTGTATTGTAGCGATGTTCCAGTAATGGCCACAATTTAAGGTTCTTTTGTAAGATTTAATACACATGATGCAATGTAATGCTAATGCATGAAATGTATGCAAAAAGGCATTAATTCTGATTCAATTTCCATTAGAATAACTTTTCTAGAAAACAAGTTTCTTTACATAGAATGGATTACATATAAGGCCTCGCCCTAATGCTTAAGGCCTTGACTTCCTCAAGAAGCCTAGCTAACTCTTGTCCTTGTTCGACTTTGACTCATAAAATAAACTTAGTACATCGCTTGACTCCTAAGGTTTGCAAATGCTCCGCATGACCTCTCGACTTGAGCCACGGCTTCCCCATGATGTAATCCCGATCTCTGACTTGATTCTGGGAGTGATGAAGTTGTTGCTTCCAACGCTCCTCATTGACTTCGAGAAGTTCCACCCGTAGCTCACAACCATGTAAAGTAGACTCTAGCTCTTCGATTCTCGCTTTCATTTCTTCAATTTTACTCAGGCTAGCTTTTAATTCAACTGCAGAGTTGCGGCTACGACATCGATACAAGGTTCTTTCCAATTACGCCACTCGAGCCTTTAATTCCTCTTTCTCGCTTTGGGTTTTACCGACTTCTTTTCGAGTATCTTTCGAGCTTGAGTATCTCTTGAGTTCTCTTTCCCATTGATTAGCTCTATTTTTTCCTCTCCGAGTTCTTGGCTCCATTGTTCGATGTTTTTCCTAATCCAAAGAAGCTTCATTGGTATCTCGACTTCTTATAGTCTGCTTTCAAACCGTCCAAATCTTCCTCGACTTTGTTTTTCCTTTTCTCAACTTTTCGGCCTCCAGCTTCTGAATGTCAACGTCCAATCCTAGCTGCATTTTCTCTTCTTCTAACCGTTCTATCCTTTTCCCTAATTCCGCATTCCTTTTCTCAAAATCTTGTTTAATGATTTCGAGCTCTGATGGGATTACCTGTAGGTGCTCCTCCATGGATCGGGCGTCTTCCTGGCCTGATGTGGGAATGTTGTCGTTGACTCTCTGACTCCTCCATCGGTCATATTCAGGGGTTGTCATCGGGTTTGCGGCAAACCTTTTCATCCTATGAGTCTGACTCCAAGCGCTTGCAATTTCACGAACTCTTTTCTTACAATTGTCCCCTTTGTATTCAAATTCACACTGAATTAGACCTTGTGTTATGGTATAAATTGTCTCGACGCAGTCTGTCTCAACACAAGGAGAGGAGCATATCCGATGGCTCCCATACTCCCAATAAAGGAACCTACCAAAATCTCCACATCGATATAGTATCTCATCGGGAATCATCAAAGGAGCTTTCCATTCTACGCCTTCCTCTTGCGTGTTTTGCGTAATTGTTATCCATTTTTCTTCCGTAAGATCGTCTCGCCTAGGTGTGGTCGCTAATTCCTTTAGCGGGAATAGTCTTCGAGAAGATCCGCCCCGGTACCTTTTCCGCTTTCCAAAATGAGTTGAACCATACTAGCAAGAGCTGGCACAACCGGTGAATCTTCCTTCACCGCTTTCTTGACGCCGCTTAGAGACACGAAAGTTTCAAATGTAATTGCAGAACGGTGTGACTCTTCTATCCAACCTGTCGAATAGATTCGAGATCGCTCATCTACATGCCCCGAGCTTTAGGAAAATAATCAATCCATAAATGCTCAAGGCAAAGATGTCAACCTGTTTCTTCACATCCGGTGTGCTATGATCAAGTCCTTAAATTTCTCCAAGGGATACACTTACAATCTCCTTTTTGTTTTATCCATGCTGCAACCCACTGCTCACTCATTCCCGTAATATTCATCAGCTTTTTTAAGAAGGTGGTAACGTTAACAGGTCTCGTATAAACTTTGTCGGCTTGAATTTTGGGCAACGAAGTAAAGTCGTGTATTCTTCTATAGTAGGCACTAGATCCACTTTCCGAAAGTAAAATGCACTATAAGCTGGATTCCAAAATTGGGCTATAGCTCAAATAAGTGCCGGTCTACCTTGATGTCGAGCGATATGGCGATCTCCGTAATGACAAGTGGAATAATTGCTTGATCTCATGATCCCACTGACCCTATATCTCTTTCATCTCTTGAAGATTGTTTTGGGTGACACCGATGCGCGTGAAGTCCCATAATTCGACACGTGCCCTTACGTCGATCACACCTTTTTTCTTTGTCGCATCTCGGCCCATATCCCGGACGGCCGCATTGTCCTCCATTCTATCAAGAAACCCCCTTTCCATGACAAAGCTATCTATTTGGGAAATTGAACGTGAATCAACACCTTTTTGATGAATATGCCATGCAAAAATAAAAATAAAGCAAATCAGTATTTCATACACAATAGGCAAAGAATAAAAGTACCTAATTTGTTAATCACTAGGGTTTGGCATGGCTCTACCTAGGGTAGGTTCTTTAGGGCTTACTATATGAGGTTTGGTTCTAAGGAGGGGTACCTGAACCAGCAGATTCCTCGATCTTCACCCATTATAGGCTCATATAGACCGAGTTCAGTTCAGGGGGATACATTTCCCTATGGCTGCACGGAGATGAAAATCTCACGAAGACATAGGTACGGATGTATCCCGAAAGCGATCCACTATCCTGCACGGAGGTGAAAACCTCACAAAGGAGTAGTTTCTCACTCTCACCTAAAGGTGTGACCACAACGGTCATGCAATGCAATGTCGAAATTGAAACAACACGCAATAAAAGATTGTAATTTTCAAATCGAGTTTTCAAACTTCCGACAAAAGATGAAAATAATCAATTTATGGCTTGACTCTAAATCGATCCCCCCCTGGAGTCGCTAAGTCGTCGTAACCATTTTTTTTGAAAACGAAAAAGGTTTGACGTGGGGTTTTAAAAGAACGGAGTCGCCACCGACCTTTATTTGGTGTGATCGGATCACCTTTATTTTAATAAAACGCTTTGTTTTACTAAAAGCAGTTGTTCGTCTGCGTAGTTTTGAAAATCGGGTCCGGAGTTGATGACACGAGGAAGGGTTAGCACCTCGACGCTACCAAAATTGGTACCAAAATGATTAATTAGTGTCTTAATGTCGGATGTTTTTTAATGTTTAAAATACAGATCCTCTAAAAAAAATGTTTGGATAATTAGGGCCAGAATTTCGAGATTTCTTTGCTCCGAGAGGATACAAACATCACATCCAGCACGTTAGGACATGATGCTCTAAACCTTCGTAATCAAAGCTATCTCGTGGTTTTACGAAGTTTATCAAAAGGATGTTCAGTTATTTAGTCAAACGGAAAATCGCAACCCAGCACGTTAGGGCACTATTTCCCGAATTCCTAAATACAAAACATTGCCTTTATTTTAAAAATCTTTGAACAGAGTGTAACGACTTTTCAAAATGCATCGTATCGGATTAATTCTAGGAAAAGGCTTGAGTCAAAACTTGAGATTTCTTTGTTTTGAAAAGATATAAACATCACATCCAGCACGTTAGGACACGATGTTTTAATCTCTCGTAATCAAAGTCATCTCGTGATTCGCAAAATTTCGTAAAAAGGATGTTAAGTTATTTAGTCAAACCAAAAATCGCAACCCAGCACGTTAGGGCACTATTTCTCGAGTTTCTAAATACCGAAACATTGCCTCATTTTGAAATCTTTTAGATGAAATACAACAATTTTACTGAATGATGTTTCGCTCGATAATATAATACAAAATGAAGATAACAAATGTAAATGTGAATGTGGTAAATAAAGAAATACAAATAATAATATTAATAGTAATAATAATAATAATAACATGATAGTGACAAAGTGGTAATGAAAATAAATAATAATAAAAGAAATAAAATAAATAGCGAACAAATAAGACGAGAAATGATAATAACAAAATGGTAGTGAGGGTATATAAGAATGAAATAATGATGATGATATCTAAAAAATGATTATTGTCATTAATACATGAAATAATATATAGAATAAAATATATACATGTCAAAAAATAAAATGATATAATGATAGTAATAATATAGACAAAATATTAGTAAAATAGATAGCCATGGTAATGAAAATAACAAAAGATAATAGATGAAACAATCATCCCAACCCTAATAATAGTACATAACAAATAATAATAATAATATAAATAAAGAATAGTGAAAATAAAATAATAAATAATATATGCTATAGTAAGTGATAATAATAAAACAAATAATAGTCAAATAGAATAACTAAAAATATAGTGATGATAATTATAACAATATATTATCAAAAGGTGAAAAATTTTACCAAATAATGAAATAGGGTTAAATTGTATTTAAAATAAAATTTGTGGGTTAATTGAAATAAAATAAAAGGAGAGGGGCTATTTATATGCGCTGAAACAGTTGGAGGGACCAAAGAGGCAATAAGCCCTTTGGTCAAAACGCCAGAAAGAGAGGGGAGTTGATTGCAAATCAAAGCAAATTATTGGGCCAAATTTACATTAACAAAGATTTAATTGCAAAATTATAAAAGGCGGAGGGACTGCAGCAAAATAGCCCATTTTTCCGCAAAACACGCGGATCCTAGGCGGGTCGGATCGGGTCGGGTTGCTCCAGGATGAAACGACGTCGTTTTGGGGCTTTTGGATGCCGGCCAAAACAACGTCGTTTTGATTCGCTTTAAAATCAATTTTTACAAAAATTTCATTTCTCCCATCCCTTAAAAAAACTGATCTTTGCTTCGCTTTTCCTCCGCAAGTGGGGGAATTCCATGAGATTCCATTGCCGGCGTTGAGTTTCGCCACCACCTACCATGGCCGGAAAAGGTAAGAATTTTATTTTTTATTTTTTATGATTTTCCGCTTTTTATGTATTATTTTTATATATATATATATGTGTATATATAAAAAGGCGAAAAAGAAGATCAAAATGCAATGATTTTACCCTTTCTTCTATTTTTGATTCTCGCTTTGTTAGAGTTAGTGTTGATTCTTGCTCGCTATTTCGCCGATTTCAATATTTGAACCATCGTTTTGATTGAAAAAAAAGAAACTTTGTTTGCTTGAATCTCTCTTTCTTTTTTTGGTGTTTTGAAATCTTTTTTTTTTTGATTGAAGAAGGAGAAAAAAGCCTCCTTTTACTGACTTTCTATTCGGTTTTATAACCGAGTATGCAAGAGAAAAAAATAAATACATCGTTTATTATTTTTGCTATCTGCTGCCTTTAGCGTGTTGGTCTTCGCTTGGGGCATGGGCGGTGGAGTAGGTCTGGGATGAGACTGCTGCGCGCGCGGAGGCAGTGAAGGGTCGATGTTGTCGAACTTGAGGGGTAGTTCAAGCGCTAGGTTTTCGTAAACCCTAGCAATCTAAAAAATTTTATTTTTGGGCCTTCGGCCGCTTTTAAAATGGGTCTTTTTTATTATTATTATTTTTTTTTGTTTTGTAAAATGGGTTTGAAGCCGGGCCAAAATTGGGCTTATACAAATAATATATGATAATATTTAATATAAAGGTACTACTATTTTATATAATATTATTATATTATATATTATAATAAAAGATATAATATTACATGATATTATATATAATGTTTAAACATTGATTCATATATATAAACTATTAATATATTATATACTATATGATTTGATATATCATTATATAATATAGTTGTAATGCCAACTTTCAAATGTACAAAGTATGGGATTTAGAGCATTATTCAACCAAGATAATAATAAATAATAATATATAATTAATAATAATATATGATAATAATTATTCAACCAGTCTTATATAATTAAATAATATAGTATCTAAATATTAATATATATAACTATTATTATATTATTAGACTATAATAAAAAATATAGTATCAATAGTTATGTATAATTTAGTATATCAAAATATATGTTTATAATTATAACTAGTAATACATATCGGTAATTCAAGTTAATGTTTTGTGTTAAAATAACAAGAAACTAGGCAACAACAAATCAAGGAAAAAGTACTTAATTATAAAGTTCCAGAAGAAGCTAAAATTTCTAAAAGGCAGTTGCACAAACAGAATTCTATTATTTTAACACAAAACATTAACTTGAATTACCGATATATTGATGAATGTTACTATAATTTATTGACATTATCAAGGAGATGGCATATTCACTTAATATCATCGTAGTAACAACTAATATAAAACCTTAAGAACAACAAGAATACATCCGTAATTCAACCATATATAGATAAATATGCTACGTTTTATATGTACTACTACTACTACTACTAAGAATACTTGTAAGTCAAGTGTTATCTAATAGAAATGAAAACATAAAATCGAGAATCATTGACACTCCTACACTCCTACACTCCTCCAATGCTTTTTCTTTGGAATGAAAAGGAAAGAAAAGGAATCAAGCATATGAAATTATGCATTCAAATAAAACCAATCTCGATTAACATATACTGAGAAAACAAAATAAACGGGAAGGCAATAATATTATCCAACTATTATAACCTGCCATTCAAAACTACCAATGCTAGAAGTGGTTAAGAATATTAGAAATACATCACAAAGAACCAAACAACCATAACTAATAAAACTTTTTAATTTTCAAAGCATACATATATTATATACATTCACATATTATATACATATATTTCTTTATGCTAACTTATACAAACAGGAGGGGCAAGGGGTTATGCATTGCAAGCACAATCTCATCAAGAATGGCAATAAGAACACGAAATCAAATATATACTTGCAGATCATTTGATCTTACCGCAAGACTTTCAGCAACTAACTTTACACCTATAGCGATTGCAGTTTCATTCACAAAATGTCTGCAAAATAGTCAAGCTCTCAGCAACTAGTATCAAACACACAAATAGAAACTGAAAATTTGATAATAAGGGCTTAACTTTAAAAATATTACTTGCTATCAAACAGACCTCCAGTGCCTTGTAGGAGTTCAGGAGAAGCCGAAATTTCAGAAAGAGTGACAATAGTAACTCTCAACCTTGACAACTGTTCATGCTCAACAAAAAAATCAGAGGTAATTTTCGCACCTTTTAAAGTATATTTACGAGCAATATCCGCACTTCAAACTTTGTCCAAAATCAGAGGACATTTCTTGCATGAAAAAAAAAACAAAATGAAAATAAAACAGAAATACTCAACAAAAAAAATACATATATATTTATAAAAGTATTATCAAAATTAGGCAGTTTCGAATCATATTCCAATTCCATGAAACAATTCAATGGAAACCACAATTTAAGGTTTACACAAAATACAATTCATTTTAAGCATCGAATACTCAAACTGCTATAAACAACAAAACAAAATCCAATCGATGTGGGAAAAATGAACTAATTCAAGGGGAAAGCAACATTTGAGATTACAGTAGTTAAACAAGATCTAATTTTGTTGTTTATAGCTGTCGTCAAGCACCAAAATATCAACAAACAGAAAAGAAACTAGTCCCACATCCTACCACCAAACACCAGAGAATATATTCAAGTCACCATGAAAATAACTGTACTTGAAGTCCAAAAGAAAGCTTGTCTAATAAACGTATATACATGTACTTGAAGTCTAAAAGAAAGCTTGTCCAAAAGAAACCTTGTATAATAATTGTATTGAAGCAAAGGAGGAAGATAGAAAATTATGATCAAATCAGAAAGTACTAAATATCAGTTAGCAAGGTGAAACATGATAGTAAGCAATGGAATTTTGGCATATACCTTGATAAATTAAGCCTTTTTGGTGAAGTCTAATAAACTCATGTATAACAGCTCCTGCAATTGGAATACAAGGCTCAAAACACAAACTTACCCTACAAAAAAGTTGCTTGATATAAATGGTGATTTATCAAAAAAATTAGCCACCAATAAAAATGAAAAAATTAGCTAAAAGATTCAAGCAAAATAAAAAATAAAAAAGTTGAGACTCACTACTTATGATTAAGATGAAGATGTTGAGACTCACTACTCAAAAACAGTAATGAAAAAGTTGAGACTCACTACTCAAAAATGGATATCGACGGTGCCGTCAGGGAGGAAGGAGCCAAGAAGTGTGCCGATGACGAGCTCGGCTTGGTCGGGACGCCTGACATAACAATCTCAGATGTTAAATATGACGAACCAAATCTAAAGCAGAAAAAAAAACTTCATATTTTCTGAATCTAAAACAAATCTACAAATTACAAGTGGGGAAAAACAAAAATCAATGAATGAAATAGCAAAGAACACAAATAGAAGTTAGGCTCGTCCGTACCTTTCACGGAGGAAATAGAGAATGAAGACAGGTTCTCGAGATTTCCAATGAGAGCGGTAGGGGATTTGGGGAGAAATTAGGGATTAGGAGTTCGTTTTGGGGGAGGGAGAGGGGGATGACTCGGGGTAATAACTGAGGAAAAAAATGGTGATGTTTTGTCAAAAGCAAAATACATTTTGTGGCGTTTTTTGTACAAGCGCCACTAATTGACATTTAGCAGCGTTTATCAACTAGCGCCACTAAAACTGTTGCATTTTAAAATAAACGACGTCGTCCCGCTTATAAGGGGTTTCCGGATGGAAGGTAAAAACGACATCGTTTAAACAGTAAATTTTGCGGCGCTTTTCAAAAACGCCGTTAATGTACGACCTCAGTAAAAATGTCGCTAATGCATGAAACGACATAGTTTTCGCTAAGCTTTTTGCGGCGTTTTTTGTTAAAAACGCCACTAATCTCTTTCATATTAATAAATTTTAACAGTTTTATTTTTTATTAAATTCCTTTTTAAACTAATTTTGCTTTGTTTCAAACAATATACCTTATTATTTGTAAAAAAAATATAGTAATTTACAATGAAATTATTTTTAACTTAGCCAATAAAATTAATTTTTTAAATTGAGTTTTAAGCAATCTAGTTTAATTAATATATGATTTCTTTTACGTTTAAATAATTAAAACTATAATGAAATTTTAATATAATAATACTAATATTATCTTTTTGCATTTATATAAGAAATTATTTAATATATAAATTTAAAATAAATCGAGTTATATATATACCCATATATCTTTATTATTATTTTAAATAATTGTTTTTTCATTTTTTCATTTTTAACATATATTTTATGTTATTTATTTCAATTTTGTTCTATGTGTTATTAATTTTTTGTAAAGATTTTAAATATTAAATTAAAAATATTACGTTTTAATTAATATAATTAAACTAGTTAAATAATAAATAGAAGAGGCTATATGAAATAGTGCTTGACTTTTATTACAATTTTGGCTCATTTAGTCAAAACCCTAAACCGTAGACCCTAGCTAAACTCTAAACATTCAACCATAAGCCCTAAACTATAACCCCTAACACATAAACCCTTAATACTTAACCTTTAAACCCATAAACCCTTAATCTTAACCCCTAACCACCGCCAGTACTTAAACCTTAATATCGTTAAACACTAAGATCTTAAACCCTCAAGATTAATCCCTAAATCATAAATCCAAGATCCTAAACATTATACCCTAAACCACAAACACCAAAACATAAACCTCAAACTAAAAACCCAAAACCATAAATCTTAGACCATTAAACTCGAACCCTAAACTTTAAACTGCAAACCTTAAACCATAATCCGATACCAACTTTTTGGGATTTCATGTGGCCAATGTTAGTGTAATACAAAACATATATTTTAATAGCTAACACATTAACCATAAATCACTCATGAGGGATTTCAGTTTCAGGATTTTGGGTCAAATAGCTAATAGTCAAAACCTTAAACCCTAAAATCCTAAATTTAAACCATAAACCCTAAACTCAAAAACCTAACACATTAACCAATTCACCCCAAACCCCTAACCCTAAACCCATAAACCATAAACTATAAACCCTAAACCTTAAACCCAAAACCCTAACCAATTAACCATTTTCCCCTAAACCCCTAACCACTAATTAACACTTAAACATTTATACCAGTAAACACTAAGATATTAAACACTATACAATAAACCCAAACAACAAACTTTAAAACACTAAGCCCATACACCAAAATAACAAACCCTAAACCATGAAATTAACATACTAAACATTAAACCCTAAATCAATTTTAATAGCTTAATTTTTAACTTAAATGAAAACTTCTAAATTATTTAGTTAGCAATTTGTAACTTTTATAATTAAGTAACTAAATGAAACTTTCTCATTGCTTATAAGTGAATTTATCAAAATAAAATATAATTCAAAGCAAGAGTAAGAAAAATACGAAAATTTTTAGCGGCGTTTTCTCAAAAGCGCGCGTTTTTAAAGATCGCTAAAGCATCGAAGCGGCATTTTCTCAAAAGCGCCACTAAAGATCGAACATTAGCTTTTTCTAAATGTCTAAGCATTAACATTAGCGTTTTCTCAAAAGCGCCGCTAAATGTCTGAGAATTAGCGGCGTTTTCTCAAAAGCGCCGCTAAAGGTCGGACAATTCGCGGCGTTTTCTCAAAAGCGCTGCTAAATGTCAGAGCATTAGCGGCATTTTATCAAAAGCGCCGCTATAGGTCGGGCCATTAGCGGCGTTTTCTCAAAAGCACCGCTAAAGGTCGGAGCATTAGCAGCGTTTGATCAAAAGCGCCGCTATAGGTCAGACCATTAGCGGCGTTTTCTCAAAAGCGCCACTAAAGGTCGGAGCATTAGCGGCGTTTGATCAAAAGCACTGCTATAGGTCGGAGATTTAGCGGCATTTTCTCAAAAGCGCCGCTATAGGTCGGAGCATTAGCGGCGCTTGCAAAAAAACGCCGCTATATATCCTTTTTAGCGGCGTTTTTGAAATAAACGCATTGTTGTTTATTTTGTTGCGGCATTTTCCTTCAAACGCCACTATTGTGTAATCTTGGTGGCGTTTTTATTTAAAACGCCACTAAAAACGCCACTAAAAGTCTGATTTGGTGTAGTGACTGTGCATTTTACCTCAAGTTTAAATATCGCTTTATATAAATTATGTGCAAGTTTTCTTCAAATTTATTCTCGCTTAAATTTTATTATATATCGCTTTGTCTAAATATATTCCGGTTTAAATTGAAGATATTCAAGAACTCATAATTTTAATTATAAATATTTAAACTTGTATTATTTATTATTGTAATTGTGATTTAATTGGTAGCCTTAAATAAAAAGGAGACAAAGTTGAAGCTTTGTGAAAAGAAAAAACACAAATCAATAAATCTTAAATTTAATACTATTAACTCTTAAAACAATAAGTTTAGCATCAAAACTTTAAAATTAAAGAAGAAATCAAGTGAGATATTGAGTTAATAATAAAGTTGAAATTTTAAATTCCTGAAAGCAACAAGATTAGATCTAATAATGAAGTTCTTCAAATATTTTTATAAAAATATAAAATTTGATTTTTTTTTAATATTCTAGTAAAGCTTGAACTGGAAATCGAAAAAAATATATTTAATTTTTATGGCATAAAGGTTATCAGTTTTATCTCACGATAAAAATAGAGAAAAGAAGACGAAAAAAAAAAAAAAAAAGATAAATGGTGAAAATGATCAAAGGAATGAAAGTTTGGCTTTTGTAATTGAACTTAATGGATAAATTCCAACATAAGTCCCTACGTGTTTTCTTATTATTTTTTAAGGTCTTCCGCCTGTCTTAGGTCCCTCTTATTTTATCTTTAATTGAAATTACGAAATTTCAGCATAATTAATTAGAACATTTGCCTCTACATGTTTTTTAAGATAATTTTCAAGCGTTTTCTTTTTAAAATTTATAAGTTTAGTCCTCCAAGGTTTTAAATGCTTTAGAATTTTGAAATCATGGCTTGATTATTTGCCCAATAACTCCCTTTCTCTCCACATTTACTATAAATCTTGAAATGTAACTTTTTTTTCCCATTATTCATTATTTTCAAACAATTTTGAAGTTTTTTCCCAAAATTTTAAATGGACGTGTACTTAATTTTAAAACGCATTTACAAACATATAATATTTTTAAATATAAAATGTTGAAAATATTTAAAAAATTAAAATTGACAAATCACTTTATCAATAATATTAAATCTAAATTATTTCAAAATGATTAAAATAAATTTTTGCATGCAATTTTAAAACTTTTAAAATTTTTGAACTACTTTATATTTAACGCTCGAAAGTTAAAAAATTAAAAAAATCAATACAATATAATAAATAATTTATCAAAAGTTTTAGAGATAAATCTCAAAACTACATTTGAACTTTAGTTTAATGTGTAATTTTATATAAGAACTCGATTTTATGCGGTTTTATACATTAAAATTTAATTTTATCTAATTCTCAAAAATTAAATATTTAATTCATATAATAAATATTTACAATATTTAAATATAAAAAATTAATTTGGACAGCAATTTGAACAATATTTAAATATATAGCAGTTCAAACAATATAATAAATAGCAATTTGGACAGCAATTTGGACAAAATTTTTTTAATATGCATCATACGTGGCATTGTTACACTTGGGGAGGATCCGTTATATCTTACAGTGAGATATAAGGCAACCCGTTAGGTATTCAGCCTATATACTTTGAATCTTGTTTTTTTTGGACAGCAATATAATAAACAGCATATATACCAACCAAGCAGAATAATAAACAACAATTTGGACAGCAATTTGGAGCAGAATAATAAACAACAATTTGGACAGCAATTTGGACAGAAATTTTTTAACATTCATTATACATGGCATTGTTACACCTAGGGAGGATCCGTTATATCTTACAATGAGATATAAGGCAACCCATTAGGTTTCCAGCCTATATACTTTGAATCTTTTTTTTTGGACAGAAGATAATAAATAAAGATATATACCAACCAAGCATGATAATAAACAGCAATTTGGACAAATTCATCATGATATAACTGTTACTAATCAGAATTTTGAACTAAAACATACCTTAACAATTTCAAGAAGATGGTCTACTCCACTCTCACCAAGAAACAGGGGTTGCAGTCAGAAATACAAACAACATTAACTCACTAATACTTTAAATAAATAAAAACAGAAAATAAAAAAAATTAACATGAATGATGAAAAATTATAAATAACTATATTGGATACCAACAATACATACATATCTCTGATTAAGCAATATTGGTCCAAGTGTAAAAAATTAAAAACCAAATATAAGGAAAAGCTCTCTAAGAAGAAAAAGGAGTTACACGACTTTGGGTATTCGACATTTAAGGTGCATTGTTAAGAAGCAATATATCTTTCCAGATCTTAATTATCATAAAGCGAAAGAAAATATAATTATATTTAATCAAACTTTTGCATGTTAATGCAATAAAAGGGTACTTGGAAATATCGAAGATGAATCACAAAAGATTAATAATCTTGACTAACAATTAGACATCTAATGTTTTTCTATCAAATGAATATAAATCAACAAAATGAATATAAATAAGAATAATAATGATTTTATACCATTAAGTTATTACCACCAAATCCAATCCAATAGTTTGGGAGAGAGGGAAGCGAAGAATCGAAATACAAACAACATATGAATTAACAAATGCTATTGATTAATTACAAAATATTATTTACTAAAAACTAATACTCACAAAATGCTATTTACTAACTTTTCACCAATAACAAATAAAATGAACAACGAATTACAGAACAACAAAACAAAGTTTGCTTCATAAATCACAATCCAATCGGATTAAACTCACATATATACCCAAAATAAAGCCAGAACCTTTGATCATCACGATGAACATTGATGAACAAAACAAACATATTAACCAACTGAACAAAGAGCAGAACAAAGCCATCCAAAGTTTCAAACATATATATTATATTATATTGAAATTGAACTAATTTTATTCACAAGGAATGCATTCCATTATTACAATTTTTATGGAAAATGAAATCCAAATCCAAATTTTAAAGAAATATCATGTCATGAAAAATTAAATAAATTACAGAATCTTAGAGGTACATAAAAATATTGGAGTACCTCAACTAATAATTTATGGGCAAGTCACTTCTAAAGTCCCAAGAAAACCTCAATAAACCTATTAGTGACAATAAAGGGATAAGTTCTCAGAAAACAACCAATTTCTAGACATGCATATAATTTGATTAACAATTTAACGCATCAATTCGATAGTTTCCTAGCTACGCACTTCCGAGCAACAACTTGATATTTATTCTTAGACAGTAGTAGATTTAATATTTATTTTCAGACCATAATTAAACATGCAAATTTCAAACAACATTTTAATACATTTATTTGGACCATTCCATTATGCACAAAATAAATTGTCCTGTTTATACACATTGAACAACATTATGTATAACATGATAGCTTAATATGCTCCCACCAAACAACATCACATCTTCAAAATTAAAACAACATTAACACTACACATAACATCAAATTTGGATAGTTGTTTAAAGCATGAAGTGGATAGAATTTGTACCAATTTGGGCAGTACATAACATTCATGTTCAGTCAGAACTTGAATCATGTAATAGATATTTTTATTACCAAATTGGTCAAGACCGATTTTGAAACATGAATGGACACAACTAATGCCATTTTTGGACAGCATTGCTACATGTTTGGGTTAGCTTTAATCTTCATTATTACAAGTATTTAAGTCAAATAAGGAAAACATAATGAAGCTGTCCTGTTTTGGACAGCAAAATCCCCATTCTCACAGCAACAATTAACCATTTAAACACAATTAAAGTGTCCTAATTCGGACAACCAATGTTACATATTTTACAGTTGTATTTTAATACCTTATAAACTGACTTAAGATTGATTTTAAACTCCTCATGACTCGAATCCCGTCACTTGTTAAAGAATTAAATATGGACCATACCATAAAAGTTAAACCCATATAAAACTATGCTTCTTCTATTTAACTTTTATTAGAACAAGGTTCTTCAATCCTTAAATATTAGATGTGTTCTTATTTTCCTTTCTTATTGTTTTGCAATAGTTTTATCGCCGTTACCGGCGTTTATTATAACGAATACAAACCGAAAAGCATGCAAGTAAATGTTTAGACCTCAATCTATAATGTACTATGGTAACAGCACAATATCCAAATGTAAGCTTAAGTCAAATTTCAGCCGAAAACAACAAAAATAAAACATCATAAAATATAAAAAAATTTAAAGTTTGGAGTGGAAGAACTCACAGAAAATTTTCTCCCAAAGCCGAACCTAGCTTCCACCTTCTCCCTTCTTTTTTGCTACTATCCTCTTCACCTCCTTTAGCGAAGTGCTTCCAAATCGAGGATTTCTTCCCCATGCAAATTATTGGACCAAACCATTCAATTAGAATAATAGAGTGACTAAATAAGACATCATTTTGAGTTTTGTATCAACCAGAACCATCAAGCTATCGTCAAGCACCAAAATATCAACAACAACAAAAAAAAATGAATCAGAGGTCATTTTCGCACCTTTTAAAGTATATTTAAGAGCAATATTCGCACTTCAAACTTTGTCCAAAATCAAAGGTAATTTCCTGCATGCAAAAAAAATCAAAATGAAAATAAAATAGAAATAAAGTAGTAGCCTAGACCCTAAAGTTAATAGTGAACATAAAACATGGTTAAAAACCAACAAAATGAAAAACAAAAGTATGCGACGGTGTGTAACAGAATGTATTCAAGAATAAAAATAATAGCCTAAATTTCCAGTGACATGTAACAGAAGATGCGACGGTGGAGATTTGGCAAAATAGGGATTCCGATTGGAAGGGAAAATGGGAATTTCGATCAGAAGGGATTTTGGACTGGGTTTCGATCAGAAGAGATTTCGGGAATGTGACAAAACGAACTTGAAATTCAAAAGTAAGTGAAAAAAAGAAGAGAATTGTACCGGAGAAGAAGAAGAGAGAATGAAGAGGGAAATAGGCATTGTAAAATTTGGGGGAGAACTTGACTAAACTTGGGAAGTCTGGAATCGGGGAAATCTGATTTGGAGAAAGTGAAGGTAATTCGGGCCTAAAAAAACGACGTCTTTTGATTTGAGATAAATAAATTTTGCTGCGCTTTTAAAAACACCACTAATAACAAATCAAAAAAACGGCGCCGTTTTGTAAACACTTGATATATGTTAGTGGCATTTTGCTAAAACGCCGGTAAAACACAACCTTTTGCGGCGTTTATCAATAAAACGCCACTAAAAACACGTAAAAACGCAATCTTTTGCGGTGTTTTGGTGAAAACGCCACTAAACATTCACCAAAAAACGACATCGTTCAGTAATTTATTAGTATTGTTTTTATTTATTAGATTTATTCTTTAATAAATAAATTTCAGGTTAGAAAATTGAAAATTGGTTATTCATTTATTTATAAATATTTTTTTGTTTTGTATATATTTTTATAAAAATTAAACATTCAAATATATATATTTTTCAAAGTTTTTAGGTTTTTTAATTTTTGTGTTTTTAAGAATATAATAAAGATTAAATTAATGAATGTGTAAAGTTAAGGGAAAAATTTGTTGAATTTTTAAAATTAAGATTAAATTGATTGAATCGCAAACATTAAATTTAATTAAATTGCGGTCAAGTTTTGTGCGTAAAATAGAGAATAGTTACGTAATTATTTTTATAATTTTTGATTTATTATAATTTATTTGTTACATCAAAATCAAATTTTATGATTTATTATAATTTCTAATTATAATAAATTTTTTATCAATATTAAGTGCTTCCACTAATTATTATAAACATAAGATTTTACATTAATATCTATATATACACACATCAATATATATCCATATGAAATAAAGTTTCAAGGTTTAAGAGTTTTTGGGTTTAATATTTTGGGGTCTAATGGATTAATTGTTTGGTGTTTGTAGTTTGTGGGTTTATGGTCAAGTATTTAGAGTTGTGATTTAGGGTTTAAAATCTAGATCTGTGGTTTAGGGTGTAGGCCATTTATAATTTAGTGTTTAGGGATAAACAGATGCACAATCAAATTTAGGGGCTTAAATCAATTTGTGAGTAAAAAATGCAATCTCACCATTTTTATATATAGCATATATCTCACCATGTCTTCATTCGATAAATCCTAAACTTAAATCCATAAACCCTAAATCCTAAAGCCTAAGCCCTAAGCTCTAAACCAACAAAGCCATAAACCCAAGCCACTAAACCCTAAACACTAAATCTTGAAATGCTGAACTCAAAACTCTGGTCGGCCCATACAAATCACTAAATCCTTAATTATAGCCTTAAACCCTAAATTAATTAGATAAATTTTGACTATTATATATTCTTTCAATATTTTAGGAAATTTAAATAAAATTTTCAATTTACTAATTAATTTTGTTTCTCTATAGATGAATGGGTTACAAATTTTTTAACTTTAATATATATAAAGCTTATCTATTATCTCTTAAATAATTTAAACTATAAGTATAATTTTAATATATATATATATAAGAAATTAAATAATTTAAACTATAATATATATATATATATATATATATATATATATATAAAGTTTGTTTTCTTGTAGTGGCTAAACCCCAAATATAAATTTTATAAGGGACAAAAGTAATTAAAATAGAACGTTAATGTTTACCTAGACACTAAAATAAATTAATTTTTTATTAATAACCCTAACCTTTAAAGCCTAATAGCCAAACTACTAAAATCATAACCCTTAAATTAAATATTTTTGAGGCGTTTTAAAAAAAACACAAGTAATGACAAACTTTTTGCTTCTAAAACGCCGCTAATGAAGACTTTTTGCGGCGTTTAACAACAAACGTCACTAATTCTCGATCTAGCCACTACAGTTCAACTACAAAACGCCGTCGCATAGCTTAATATTTTTGCGGCGTTTTTGGCTAAGCACCGCTAATACTCAGATTTATAGCGGCATTTTTATAAAAGCGCCATTAATGCTCAGATCTATAGCGGCATTTTATAAAAGCACCGCTAATGCTCAGACCTATAATGGCATGTGGGAAAAAACGCCGCTATTTCCCCTTTTTAGTGGCGTTTTATACAAAAACGCCGCATTGCTCAACTTTTTATGGCGTTTTTTCAAAACGCCGCTAATGTATAATATTTGCGGTGTTTTTATTAAAACGCCACTAAAACGCCGCTAAAAGTCTGTTTTGGTGTAGTGTGAGCGTACAATTTTAGTAAATTTATTTTGTTGTAATTTTAAAAAATATAATATAAAAATTGATTATTTTATTTTATCTTTCATGTGCAAATGAACCACGATAAATAAATGTGCATAATAAACCTAGATTAGTGGGTGTTCTAATTGGATAAATTTGGACATACTATGTTAGGAATTTTATATTTTTAGTTCAAAAATTAATAATGTAAAAATCTAATATTTTAGAAAATTTTCTAGATATATTTTTAAAATTCTATCACTATAAAATAATAGATACATGGATAATAGCAACTATGTTCTCCTTAACAAGATCCCATCTTAATTAAGATTGTATAAGGAGGATCAATGACAAGTGATGAGAAAAAAGTGGGCTCATTCATACAGTGCAACATCACCAATTTATCTCTTTAGAATTTTATGAATATTAAGATATTTTAGAACTATTATTAAAAAGTGTTAAAAGTATCATAATCATAATTAGTTATTACCTTTTTAAGTTAAGTTGTTATGTCATTATTCCATTAAGAGATAATAAAAATAAAAATGAGTGGTCAAAATGTAATAATTTGATAATGTTATATAATTTTTAAAAGTTCAGTGATTAAAATATAATTTTATTAAAAAATTCATGAATTTTTTTTTAAAAAAATCCTGGAAAAGTTGTGGTTGGTTAGGTGAGACAACGGTATCTTAAAAGTCCCAATCTTGAGCATAACTGATTGAATAGTTTAGGTTAAATTTTCATTTCAAATTAATGATTCCAGATTTCCAATGTACTGCAACCAAGTGGATATAATCATTTGTTTTTGGGTGTGAGACTCTTAAAGTCAGCAATAAGCTATGACTAAACTTTTGTCAAGCATTTTTTAACGAATTAGGGTAAGATCACAATCCACTTTGGAAATGATTACAAGTAAGAAAATTAAAGAAAAAGCACATTAACCAGACTCTAATCCCTATAATAACCCTTCCAGAGAAGATGAGTGGTGATTAAACGACACCGTTATTGAGTAAAAGTGTAATGGGTTGATAATGCCATCTCATCTCTCTCATATTTCAACCTTATTTATGAAAAATACATGTGTATAGTATGTATGTCCACGTATACCTAATTAAGAATACTTGAGGAAATGAGCAGGCTTGTTTGTATGACCTTGACATGTATTTACCTCTGTTATACCGACAGGTGGCACAAGGGATCTGATGACGACGGTGACGATGACTTAGTCAAGCTCCATAGATCATTCTCGTTGCTGTAGACCTGGGGGTTTTGATTTGATCTGTGCATATTTATGTGCGATAATTGAATATCATCATCATCTTCATCATCATCGTGACAAAGACCGAAAACCGCATTAGGGTCAGTAAAACATGATAGTTGCTTGCTTGTCTCTACTTGACCATTTAGCTGGGATGCCACAAGGCGGTCCAGAGTGACCCAGTCATTAACGCCATTTTTGGACTCATTATTAGTGTTGTCAAAACCACCACCAGCAGCAGAGGGCTCAATTTCAGTCAGCATATCGTCTATGGACTGGAAACATGGCTTGAAGCTTCGATGCTGATCAAAGTGTGGGGTATTGATGGGAAGGGCTGGGAGAGATTGGCTTTCCAGACTCGGGAGGTGCATAAAACTTTCATGTAACGCATCGCTGATTCCTCCTGCGTTGTTCGCAACTAGCATTCTTAGATGATTGTTGGTGTTGGCGTTGGGAATGTTCAATGAATCGTTCTCCATCTTGCAAGTCCTTCCCATATAAAGAACAAATTGATCTAAAACCCCGTCGTTGCCTGAGCAAAGCATCTGCGTCTTGGAATCAAGGGAAGTGGAGGAGGAGCTTTTGGGACTCTCTAGGGTTTTCTGATAATTCTTCTTTCTAAATACACGGCAAACCACCCAGCCTTCTTCAGCCATAGAATCGCCAATGGGATTGGATGCCTGTAGCGCACCCATTAAATATTTTAATATAATTAAAACAGATACGTACAAGAGGATATTTTTTGTTATATTATATACGTACAAAGATATTGTAAAGGAATGCTTACATTAGAGTCAAGGGTGTTGGTATCGTCAAGCCTGTACTCGTGCATAATCCAATCAGATTTTTGACCATGTGGAGCTCTTCCTTTATAAAAAACCAATGTCTTTCTCAACCCAATTCTTCTAAAGCTACTATAAATGATCTTGTCACGTCCAGTAGCTTTCCAGAACCCGGCAGCTGTTGCCCGATTCGTTCTGGTCCCCGTGGGGTATTTCTTGTCCTTATGGCTGAAGAAGTACCAATCATTTTGTGGGGTGGATCCTATTCTGCACTTCTCTGCATATCATCAACAAACCCCATCAGGATTTCATTTTTAAAAAAAAAGAAGAAGAAGAAGAAGAAAAAGATGCAGTTAATAACGGCAATTTGTTAGTACCTACCTTGTATATCCCAGGGCTCAAGCTTGTTAAGATCAACTTCCCGAATAACATCCAGGTCTATCTTTTCATAAGCTACTTTCTTTCTGAGGTAATAGTGAAGAAGCTCCTCCTCTGTGGGATGAAATCTAAAACCAGGAGGGACCTGAGACTGACCATTTATTGATAGATTCATTTCTTCTGACATTACCCGATGATCTTCTCTTCTCGTCTTCAAGTGTGAAAGAAAATGAAAGAGATGGGCAAACGGTGAGGGAATAACAGAAGATAAAAAGAAAAAGAAAGAGAGGAATGCGTAGAGATGGAGAGGGTGATGCAGCGATGACAATTTATAATGGTTAGGGCATGGAATGGTTGAAAGATGCATGGAAAAGTTTTGATATGATGGTCATTGGTGTACTTTGGGCATGGGGTCTATGCCCTTGAAAAGACCCAACCACCTAAAAACTAGACATTATAGATGGGGAGGAAAGTAATCGGTTAATATATATAGGGAAAGTAGGTCCCGTAATATTGGTGGGAAAAAAAGGAACCATGGGCCCTACGGCCCAAAATATATGGGTTAGAAGTGTGAGAGCGGGGGGCACGCCCACATCCCAACTATGACCTTCGACCTTAATATCTATCTGAAAGCCACCTCTAAAACCACCTCCATTTTTTCTCAAGAATAAATAAAATAAAATATTCATAATGTATAATTTAAACACTGTTAATTAATTTCATCATGTCATCTAATTAAAATTTTTAATTATAATCAAATTAATTGAAACAAATGAAATATATAGAAACTCGTAAAAACCACCTCAACGACAAGAAAAGAGGGATGATGGGGTCGGAGCCACTGAACTTTCATGGTCCCCTAAACCAAGAAAGACATGATGCCCTTTGTGGCGACTTAGCTACCTTACACTGCGGGCTGGGTTTAACACCTTCGACTGTCAGATATTTTATTTTTTTTACTTGAGATCATTTTTTTGATATTACGAATTATTATGGTATAAATTTTTTTGATAAACATGTGATATAAGGATAGCTAGATGGGTTTAATTTATACAAAATAAAAATAAAAATAAAAGAGAGGGTAGAGAATGAATGTTTAAACTTAGGTATATACAGTGTCACAATGTTGCATAAAAATAGAAAGGCCACGTGTTGAATACTATTTTGGTAAGTGAAATGGCCCAAAAACCTACACGTGGAAGATAGGAGGGCGAGGAGAAATGTGTTATAAAAATGCATGTTTTTCTGCCCCGTGCCTTTTGCTTTCTTTGATTTTACATGGCAACCGCTTAATCTTTAATTTGATTAGTCTCAAAAAGTATAACCACAGGTTATGAATTAATCTAATAATAATGAAAGAGAATGGTCATCATTATGAAGACGTAAAATTTGACCACAACCCACATGAGAGTTGCTCCGTATAGGGGAATCTAATTCATCACCTCCCTCAATTAATCTCATGTTCTATGTTTGATTTAGAGCACCTTTTTTTCTTTTGGGCCACAACACTCTTCCAGTTAACAAAAAGTAGGCATTATGTTTGCAATAAACGTGAGATGACAAGACAAGTAACGACAGTAGGACAACACAAATAAAAAAAGTGAATTTCATTTCTCTTTTAACAATGAATTGCTAATTTTTAGGTTAATAATCTTTAAGTTTTTATAGGGTAGAAAATTAAAATTTCTAGAAGGGTGAAATCCTTAATTACATAAAAAAAATTTAAATGCAGTGATGCCATGTAATCCCCCCCTCTCTCTCTATATATAATCATTCACTCAACAGTGAGAAGGAATTATGAGGATTTCCAGGACATTTGGGTCATATAATATACCTAAATAATTAAGGCAGCTATATATGGGAGAGACAGTTGTATTGAGTATCAGCAAAAGGAAAAAGAGGCATTTTTATCATTTTTGTATTAATATCCCTGTTAAAGGAACAAGGTTCACAAGTTGTCCTTACCTTTAAACATACCATATGAGTTTGTATTTTCTTAAAGGTTTTATGAGTTTGTATTCGTATCTTATCATTTAATGAAGGTTTATTAGTAAACAAAGCTTCAGTAAAAAAATTAATTAAGCATTTAATAAAATTTAGAATTTAATGGAGCTCTTAAAAGGATAAAAAATTAAATAATGAAGTTCCTCCGTTAATGTTATCATGTTTGACCGTTAAATTTCACTAATGTAGTTGGCAGACCAATCGGACAACGTTACAAGACAATCAATGTACATCATAATGACATCAGCAAAAACAATCCTAAAAATAAATATAAAAAACACATTTAGTATGAATTGGACAATAGTTTGTCCACGCTCATTCTAGTTGTGATTTTAAATAATTTATAAAATTATAAAATATTAATTTGAAAGAATTATTTAAAATTATTAAATTTATTTTAAAAATGAAAATATATTTGAAAGAATTTGAACGTTAACTATTTGTCCAAGCTCATTCTAAATGTAGTTTTTGTTTATTTTGAACATTTTATTAGTTTTAGTAAATTTGGTAAGTTTTTATAACTTCTTACAATTATTAATAATTTCCCATAATTTTTATTTTTATTTTGTGATTTCTTTAAAATTTATTTTCTAAAAAGTATTTATTTTTAAGATATTTTTGTTATTTTTTAAAAAGATTTTGATGTACATTGGCTATCAGGTGCCGTCATTCAATTGGCCTATTAGCCACATCAATGAAACTTAATAGTCAAACATGATCAACATTAAGGAAGGGGCTTTATTGATTAAATTTTCATCTTTTAAAGGCTCAATTAGATACTAAATTTTGTAAATTAAATTTTTTTAATTTTTGTTAATAATAATGATAATATACTTCACATTTTACAAATTTGATGAATTCATGGCATTGGATTTTCTTTTTATTTTTCTTAAATCTTTGAAATCCAGAACTGTTTTATGACATATTTATTGGTAATTTTTTTTAGAAACGTATCTTCGCTTCTTAGGTATGCATGAAGTCCAGGGGTAACCCCGTAACTATCATTTCCCAAATTTCATGATTTCATCTTAATGCTTGTTAGTACTACTTTATCAAAGAAATGATTTTTTTTTTGATAATTTTTTAATTGAGTTTATATGTGACATTCATGTAAAAAGAAGAAGCTTTTTATATTATTATTTATTAAAAATAATTATATTTAAAAATAAATAATTGTTAGTTTTAGTGGCAATTATTTATTGAAGTAAATAAAAGACCTTAGCTGGTAGCATATTTAGAGCAAATGACATATTTATATGTCTTTTGATAGATAGGGTAGGGTTAAGTTTAGTTGAATCAGTTGAATTGATTTTATTTTTTATTTTTCTACTATTTATAATAATTTTAATCTATTCAATTTTGATTTTTCATATTGATTTTGGATTTTAGCTTTGTTATCTTTATTTTGATAAAATAGATTTTAGATTTTTATGATTTCAATATAATATTTTTAGAGAAATTTACCTGACCTACTACATTTGGTCAAGAACCTTTGATTTCCTTTGCATTATTATTTTATATTCAAGTCTCTTTATAAATTTAATCATCCATAATTGCTTCTATTAAAATAATTCATTTATCCCTATGCTCCTACAAGTCACGCTCTCACTAAAATTTTATAAATTTAATTAGTTTTGTTGCTCATGTGATACCAAAAAAGAACCTTTATATATTAGGTTGCTGACATAAATTGAAGGCAATCATCTATGTCTGAATTGCATATTATTAGCCCATCATTTACCACTTACAACATAAATCATATTTTTCTAATAACTGAAAATCTTTCATAAATATAGAAAATTTGTACAGCTTAAACCAAGAGAAGTAAATTGAAAAACATAGAGTTGTATCACCACCAACTTGTTATAATATTCGTGAACCAATCTCCACAAATTTACCCTATTTACATTCATAGTCTTCCTCCGGACTAAGCAACAGAAATGCCAACCGTTTTACACACTATTACGTTTTGTTTATTTTCTTTCTTGGACTCCAAGGCCATACTTTCGTGCAAGACTTTTATTGATTATTACTAAATTTATATTTTTGAATATTATGCCCTTCAATTTTTTTATTTTATAGATTTCGTAATTTAATGTCACAAATTTAGTATTACTTTTAATGTCACCTTTACATGAATTATTATTCATGAAAGAAAAACAAATCAAATATTAAAACTTTGCATTTTAATTTTATTCATGTATGTTTTAAATATTTTAATTACACTATAACATTCTTAACATTCAACTTTAATTAATATAAAATTTGCATATATGATTTAAATTTTAAAATTTTTAATTGATTATCTTAAATTATATATTAATAATATTAAATTTTAAATATTTTCAAACTATGTTATTTGTTATGAAATTAAGCGAAGATAGAAAAATTTTATTTTTATATTTTAAATGTATTTTATAATTAAAATTAAATGGTACAAAACCACATGTGTTCTTATCCCTTTTACCGTCTGAGCTGACTCCTGTTCAAACCAAGGCGATATTTAAATAAAGTCTTCTAATAATATTAACTTGAGGATTTGTACTTGGTCTAAACATATGAGGACTTCCACTTCTTCCAACCATTTGTTAATAAATTGAATATATATTATGTCTCTCATAATAAATTTTTACTTTAAACTTATATATTTATACTATATTTAAAAGACTTATTAAATTGGTATCACACTTCAACCGGATCTTAACTTTATTGAGTAATTATTAAAAATTCATCCATTTATTTATACCTATACTATATTTAAGGGTTCACAAAGTGAATTAGTGCCACTTTTCAATTGAGTTCCAACCCAATTGAGCAATTACCAAAACCGTTTTCTTTTATAAAATGATAAACATATTTTTTTACACATATCATGAATGTTCCATAATTTTGATATATGATAGAACATATTTTTGGCATGAACTCAAAAAAAAAAAAAAAAATTTAATAAATTTAAACGATGCAGGCACAGTTTAGGCAACAGAAACAGTCTGCATAAATCCAAAACATTAGTGAGGATGGATGTAAGAAAAGAATGGTGCTAACTGTTTATTATTGTATAATCGTTGTTTCATCATATATAACGGTAGCACTACACATATTCAGTTATGAGATAGTGGCTGAGCCCTAATCATGATCGTTATTGGACAGAATTCCATGGTTAATCATCATTGTTTTTGGGCGACAACTGATGGAACAACCACTTCCTACTAACCTGCACTCGACATCTCATCTCTCTTCATCTTCTTGTTGTAGGTTGGTTGAATTATTTTATTTTATTTTATTTATATAGCAATCTAAGTTATAATATTAACTACTTTCCATTTACATGAAATTAAATTTCTTTTCCTTTTTTTTCTTTAACGATCTAAAAGTTGACAAATTTCTTCCCTGTCGTTGTGGTTGCGAATGACGTGTTTTGTGACGGCAGGGGCAGCTTAATCAAATTATATGAAATTAAGGAATGTGATGATTAAGAGGGTATTTGATAGATATTATTATAATATAGCTAGCATGAGAAACCACATGATTTTGTCTCGCAAAGTTGTGGTTGGTGATGTTGAAGTTTCCACGAGAAGCAATCTTAGGAACCATTTGCTTTTTCCCAACTCATCTTACGCTATATATTGTCTCTCAAACCTAAGGCATAAGACAATATTTTGTCAAATGTTACCTGAAATTATTAACAAAATATTTTAAATGAATTTCCCTTTTTTTTTTTTTTTTTTCTCTTGTAGGTGACAAGAATTATTTTCCAACAATGTAAAATGCTATATGGTTTGAAACCATTTTTTTAAAGAACGGGAATCGATTAGGGTTTCGAGAACGAAAATAAAATAGGAGTCGCCATCGATCTTTGTTAGGTGTGATCGAATCACTTTTGTTTTAATAAAACTTTTTGGTTTACTAAAACGGCATTTTTGGTCTACGAATTTCGAGAAAACGGGTTCGGGAGTCGGTTACGCGCGAGGAATACGTGCGAGGAAGGATTTGCACCCTCGTCACGCCCAAAATTGTTACCAATTTGATTAATTAATGTCTTAATGTCGAGAGTTTGAAAACCGAGAATGGATTTAAAATACGATCCTTTTCATTAGTGTTTAAAAAACAATGCTTGAATTTAATCAAAATGATTGTTAAAGATTTCCTCGTCTCGAGATATCGAAATATCGCATCCCGTAAGTTAGGACGCGATACCTAGAATACTCGAATGCAAGTTTATCTTTAATTTTAATTAAAATTTTATGTATTTTGAAATTTAAAAGGATATTTGGCAATTTAGGTTTATCGAGAAAACCGAAACTCCGTAAGCAAGGCACGGTTCCTCAAATTTCCTAAAACGTGAAATATTGCCTTATTCAGAAAAATTTTCGTTCTTGGATAATCACGAGTGTAACACTCAAAGGCGTATATTAATTTTGTTCGAAATAGAATGAAGCGATCTAAGTTGAATAAATATGTTGGAATTTAATTCACAATGCGATGACATGAAATAAAAATGTAGTAATGAGCATGGAATAATAATACATGAATAAAATATTGCACAAATAAATGACAATAATATGAAAATACAAATAAACAAATTGTAGTACATAAAAGTTTAAAATGAACATTATATAAAAATTTAAGATAGATAATAAATTAAAAAATTAAAATAAACAATATATAAAAATCTAAATAGATAATATGTAAAAAAAAGTTTAAAACAAGCAGATAAAAAATTAAAAGCAGATAATATATATGATAAAATAGTTTAATATAAATAATATCTAAAACTTAAAATAAATAAAACAATTTAAAATAAATAATATATAAAATTTTAAAATGAATAAATAAATAACAAATTAAAAGGTTAAAATCCAACAAATTAGGGACTAAGTCAGAATAAAAATGAAATTAAATGTAAAAACTATAAATAGATATACAAATAAGGACCAAAATGAAAAGGCGCTAAAGGCGTGAGGACTAAATGGGAAATTATCGATATCCTTCAAAACGCGCAGCATGAATAAGGACTGAATCGAAATCAAAATAAAATCTATGGGGCAAATTTAAAAGAAACGCAAAGACTAGATTGAACAAAATAATAATGCGGAAGGGCCTGGGGCATAAATAGCCCTCTAAAAGGAAAACACACGGATTCCCTGAACGGGTCGGGTCAAAATCGGGTCATGACCTAAACAACGTCGTTTTGGCCACTGGTGTTAAGGCCCAAAATGACGTCGTTTTACACCCTATATAAATACCAAAAATGTGAAAAAAAAAGTCATTTCCTTTCATTTTTTCAAAAAAAAAAAAATTAAGAGAATTCTCTCATTTCCCCTCGCATGGCCCAGAATCCGGCTAACTTTCCTGCGAGATTCCGACGAGCCGGCGCCGGTGCCGCCGTATATAGCGGCGAAAAATCATAAAGGTAAGCTTTTCAATTTTTTGCTGTATTCATATATATACATACCGTTTTAAAGAAAAAAGAAATTTAAAAAAATAAAAATAATAAGAGAAACAAATAAGTATATGTATGTACATTCATAGAAGAAAAATAAGAAAAATGAAAAAAATGAAAGAACAAAGACCTTCAGATCTGATTTTGAATTTTGATTTTTGTATTTTTTTTGTTTTTTCCTTCGAAATCGAAGAAGGAAGAAACAGTACAAGCATGTTGGTATGGCTTTTATAGCCAGATTATAAGCCTTTTGATTCCTATTTTTTTTTTTTTTCTACTTGTTTCTTCTGCCATTTGCGTGTAGTCTTTGCCCTTGTATTTTACTTTGTTGCAGGTGTCAGAAGCATGGGTGGTTTCTGGTTGGTGCGCGTGGTGGCTACTAGTGAAGGGAGATGAAAGGTCAGCGGCAGCAAAAGGAAGGAACCCTAGGGTTCTGAATTTTTTTTAAGTTTTGGGCCATTTGGGCTTGTTTTAGTTTGGGCTAAAATCGGGTTTGGATTTTAATATGTAATAGGCTATTTAATTGAGATTAGGTTGATGTAGTTTAATTGACTGTGATAAGTTTTGATTTTTTGGTGTTTTGTTTTATTTATTGGGCCCAGGAAAAAATTGGGCTATACAGCTGCCCTCTTTGCTCATTGTCGTGTAACGAGAATGGAGCAAAAACTTTTAAGACCAATTTTACGGGCCTCGCCGAGTCTTGGCTTCTTTGGTACTTCTGTTCTTCGAGTAGCCTCATTCTATCCCACTGCATCTTTAGGGGTTTAGGGATTGTTACTTTGATTCACTCCACTGCAACTTCAGGGAGACAATAATCGTAACTTCAACCTTCCCCATTGCAACTTCAGGGGGATAAGGTTTGTGGCTTCAATCTGCTCTACTACAACTTCAGAGAGATAAGATTTGCTATCTTCAGTCTGCTCCATAGTAACTTCAGGGAGATAAGACTAGTATCTTCAACCTGCTCCACTGCAACTTCAAAGAGATAAGGTTAATGGCTTCCATCTGCTCCACTGCAACTTCAGGGAGATAAGATTTACCATGATAGATTTGATCCGACCCACTGTATCTTCAGAGGTATAGGACTTGTAACTTGTAGCTTTAACCTGTTCCACTGCAGCTTCAGGGAAATAAGATTCATAACTTCAACCTGCCTCACTCAACTTTAGGGGGATAAGGTTTGTGACTACAATCTGCTCTACTGCAACTTCAGAGAGATAAGATTTGCTATCTTCAGTTTGCTCCACTGCAACTTCAGGTATATAAGACTTGTATCTTCAACTTGCTCCATTGCAACTTCAGGGAGATAAGGTTTGTGACTTTATTTGCTCCAATGTAATTTTAGGGAGAAGAGATTTGTAGCTTGTAATACCCCTATCCCGTAACCATCGCCGGAATAGGTAAAGGGCATTACCGGACTTGTAACACAGTTTGGAACAATAAAATTTTAACTTTTATCAATCATCATCTCAATTCAATAATATCAAGCATTCATATTCATAGCATGCTTAAAACGAGCAGATAAAATTCTAATTACACAACGGGGAATAATTTAATAACATATAAAAGATATAGGAAAACTTACGAAATAGGGTCACACGGTCAACTCACACGCTCGTGTGCTCTGATCGTGTGGCACAAAACAGGCTTGGTTTAAGCCATTTTCACAGCTCTTATGACATGTACCTACAAGCGTCATTTGCATAACATGTTCAAGTATATATATCATCTATACCAAAATGCCAATTAACAAAACTATCACAAGATGAATACATCATATAATACTTCTATATCAAATCAACCATTTTCACTCAAGCCATATCACATAGCTTGATCAAAATACAATAGATCATATCTCATTCATATACACTAGTGACCATATAATTCAACTTATTAACTAGCCTATACATGCCATATTACCCAATTTCAAAGAGTTCAGAAATACCAATTGCCTCCTGGATAGTGTGATGAAATCTTCAATGACTTCCAACCTGAGTGAGCATTCGAATCACTGTAAAATACAGAGAATAGATAGAGTAAGCTAATAAGCTTAGTAAGCTCGTATAATTATCAGCACTATATAAAATATTTAACATTAAGCTTGTCATTTTAAGAAATAAGATTGCTTTTAAACCAGCCTCATCTAATTCAATATTTATTTCCTTAACAGTCATGTAATTCATGTGTAATTTATCACATCTACTCACGAGTCATATAAATTTATCAATGTCACTTGCTTGTCAAATGTACCATGTATACCTGTACTGATTTGTATCATCATTTCTATTTTCGCAGCCTTGTTACGCTTGAATTAGCAATGAAGAAGTATGTTACATCTTAGGGCATTGACAAAGTACTCCGGATCCCCTAAACACATATTGAGCTTAAAATGGTCCTCAAGAAGTTTGAACAGAGAGGCTCAGGCTGCGATATTTAGGGCACCTAGTTTTTATTTTACCCATTTTTGATATTTATGGTTATTCATTTCAAAGTACACTACCAATAAATTTTCTTCTTCATTGCATTTGCTAGTTGTGATCAACTTGTTTGTTTCAAGCTATGCTCCCAATAAATTTCCATTTCATCCATTATTATGATCTTTTTCAAGCATTTTACATTGAAATAATGATTAGTGGACTAATAATACTTTCATAAAAAGAGTTTCACATATTACTCTGGAAGCTTCTAAATAGTACAAGAACCTGAAACAGGACTGTTGTTTAGAACTCCCCAAGCCTAAGGTTTGGAAATATTGGAGAAAGATGATTATCTCTTTGGACTTTTTTCGGTTGAACAAAAAGACAAGACATTTTATTAGTGATACAACCCGACAAACAACGAGCAATGTCAACCCAAGTGTACAAGGGGATCATTCTCGAAAAAAATAAAAAAAAAAAAATGATGATACTCTGCATTCATCCAAATATCAGGCATATACATCTGGTCATTACACCCAGTGAATGGTGTAACAGATCAAATTGATCCTATAACTCGGAGTTACAACAGGATAGATAGAATAAACCAAATGTTATTCTTCTGAAGTTGCAGTTGGAGGTATAAACTTTATGTCCCAGAAGGTATAGTGGAAGGGACTCTAAAATTACAGTGGGGCAAGCTTGCTGAGCGGAATATGATCGTTTCTTTGGATTTTCTGTCAAAGATACCAGCTGAACGAAAAAGCATGATAACGCATCAGTGATAGAACCTTAATGAACTACGAGCAATGACGACCTTCAGCATTTAAAAAAAGGATCATTTCATTTTGCATTCATACATTATCATGCAAAGCATGTTTAGTTAGGAGCATTTGACTCATTCTGATCATTGCATCCTAATCATCATAAAAAGACCATTCTCATGACATTCTGCATTCATGCAAATATCGTCCATAATACATTTAGTTAGGGGCATTAGGTTCCTTCTGATCATTGCATCCTAATCATTATACATTTAACAAAGGATCATTCTCATGACATTCTGCATTCATGCAAATGTCATCTATAGTCATTTAGTTAAGAGCATTCGATTTATTCTGATCATTGCATCCTAGTCATTGTAAAAAGGCCATTCTCATGACATTTTGTATTCATATAAGTGTCGTCCATAACACATGTAGTTAGGAAGCATTGAGTCATTCGATCATAGCATCCTCATCATTTGCATAAGCATAAGCACGTAAGACTAATTCTACGGGACGGGTTCCCCAGAGAGTGGTGTAGTGATATTGAAGATTACAGATACTGTCCCCTAGTGGGGCAGATTGAGGATTGAAGTTTTCTTGAGATTGAAGAAGAAAATCTGGCAATCCTGAAGTTGCAGGAGCAGATTAAAGATGGCAAATATGGTAATCCTGAAGTTGCAGGAGCATATTGAAGATATCAAATCTGACAATCTTGAAGTTGCAGGAGCATATTCATGATGGCAAATATGGCAATCCTAAAGTTGCAGGAGCAGATTGAAGATAGCTAGTAATCCTGAAGTTGCAGGAGCAGATTGAAGAAAGCAAATCTGGCAATCCTGAAGTTACAGGAGCAGATTGAAGATGGCAAATCTGGCAATCCTGAAGTTGCAGGAGCAGATTGAAGATAGCAAATCTGGCAATCTTGAAGTTGTAGGAGCAGATTGAAGAAAGCAAATCTGGTAATCCTGAAGTTGTAGGAGCAGATTAAAGATGACAAATCTGGAAATCCTAAAGTTGCAGGAGCAGATTTAAGATAGCAAATCTGGCAATCCTGAAGTTGCAGGAGATTGAAGATAGCAAATCTGACAATCCTAAAGTTGCAGGAGCAGATTGAATAAAGCAAATCTGGTAATCCTGAAGATGCCGGAGTAGATTAAAGATGACAAATCTGGCAATCCTGAAGTTGCAGGAGCAGATTGAAGATGTCAAATCTGGCAATCCTAAAGTTGCAGGAGTAGATTGAAGATGGCAAATCTGGCAATCCTGAAGTTGCAGGAGCAGATTGAAGATAGCAAATCTGGCAATCCTGAAGTTGTAGGAGCTTAATGAAGATAACAAATCTAGCAATCCTGAAGTTGCAGGAGCAGATTGAAGATAACAAATTTGGCAATCCTGAAGTTGCAGGAGCAGATTGAAGATAGCAAATCTGGCAATCTTGAAGTTGCAGGAGCAGATTGAATAAAACAAATCTGGCAATCCTGAAGTTGCAGGAGCAGATTAAAGATGACAAATCTGGCAATCCCGAAGTTGCAGGAGTAGATTGAAGATAGCAAATCTGGCAATCCTGAAGTTGCAGGAGCAGATTGAAGATAACAAATCTGGCAATCCTGAAGTTGCAGGAGCAGATTGAAGATAGCAAATCTGGCAATCCTGAAGTTGCAGGAACAAATTAGAGATAGCAGGTTTGGCATTCCTGATATTGCAGGAGCATATCGAAGTTAGCAAAATCTTGCATTCCTGATGTTGCAGGAGCAGATTAAAGATCGAAGACGTCAAATCTTATCTCCTTGAGTTTGCAGTGGAGCGGATTAAAACTACAGGTCCCAACTCTATGAAGTAGCGGTGGTGCGAGTCAAAGCAACAAGATGTGATGGACTTGAACGAGGCTACCTGAAGAAAAAGAGCACCAAAAGAGTCAAGACTCGGCGAGACCGGGCAAAATTATTCTTTCTTGAAAGTCTTTGCTTCGTTCTCGCTACGCGACAACAAGCAAAGAGGGGTAGCTGTAGAACCCAAATTTTGCCCGAGACCCAATAACACCTAAAACCCATTAAACCCGAATGGCCCATTAAACAAGCCCACATCCATTACAATAAACAAACCCACTAAAAACCCAATACAAACCAAACTTACCAGACCCAAAAATTAAAACCCAACAGGCCCAATTACCCAATAGTCAAACTAAGGTTTTAGAAAAGCTGAAACCCTAGCCTTCGGCGCACCTGCCCATTGCCGCCAACTGCTCCATGCCAGGCCTACCACTACCACTGCCCGAGCACCACTGACTCCTCCACTTGCACCGAGTACCTGCAAGCAATAAATAGGAAGAGACATAGTACTCATCAAGTTGCAAAATAATGGCTATAAAAGCCGATCTAGTTTCATTTTTAAGGATCCTTTTTTTTCAGCCCTTTTTAGTAATATAGAAACAAGATTTCAAGCAAAAAAAAAAAAAGCAAAAACAGCAACAATATTCGAAGGAAGGAAAGACAAAAATTTTGTTAAGGTTTTTTTCTTTTATATTATTATTATTATTTTTGTTATTTAGAACTCCTTTTATTATTATTCAAACACACATGCATACATATATAATATCAAAATATAACATATAAAAAATACAAAATTTTACCTTTTCCTACCACCGTCTTGTGATGGCAATTGCATGGCAGCCGTGACGGAGGACCGTGGATCGGAGCAACCTCTAAATCCTCCTCCTTGGGACTGCGAGAGAAGAGAGGAAGTGAGATTTTTTTTTTAAGCAAGCAGGTCAAAAATGATTTTTTTTTTCTGATTTTTGGGCCTTAAATAGCCCCTCAAAACGACGTCGTTTTGGGGCTGGCCTTTAATGCCCAAAACGACGTCGTTTCACCTATACCGACCCGATTCGACCCGACCCGCCTCAGGATCCGCGTGTTTTTTAGTCGGCGCGACGGAGGACTGTGACCGGAGCAACCTTGAAAATCCTCCCCCCTTGGGACCTGTAGAGAGAAGAGAGGAAAGTGAGATTTTTTTTAAGCAAGCAGGTCAAAAATGATTTTTTCCCTGATTTTTGGGCCTTAAATAGCCCCTCAAAACGACGTTGTTTTGGGGCTGGCCTTTAATGCCCAAAATGACGTTGTTTCACCCATATCGACCCGGTCCAACCCGACCCGTCTCAGGATCTGCATGTTTTTTAGCCGAGGAGTTTATTACGCTTTCGGTCCTTTCGCATTTTCAGCTTTTAAAATTAAGTTTTTATTATTTCAATTTTGGCCCAAAATTTCGCACAATTTGTAATTTGTCCTTTAAAAGCAAGCGCTTAACCACTTGGGAAAATTTTCTCCTCGTCCCCTAGCTTTTCAAGCAGCATTGCAATTTAGTCCCTTTATTATTTATATTACATAATTTGACCCTTTTATTTCTATTTTTAATTCAATTTGGCCCGTTTGTTATATTATTTTGTAATTTTATTTATTATTGCTATTATGCTATCATTATTATTATTTTTATATTATTATTATTACCTTATTATTACTACTTAATATCTTTATTATTACTATTGTTATATTATAGTTTTTACGTATATATATATATATTTATATTTGTTTATTCTTTTATATATTTTATTATTTATTTATTAATTACTATTACCATTATTATTATTATTATTTATTAATTACTATTACTATTTATGTATTATGTATTATTATTAACGTTATTAATATTTTCATTATCATCATTATTCTATAATTATTATTCATATTATTATTATTATTATTATTATATTTACTATATTTACATCCATATTTGTTTTCTTAGTTTTGTACTATATTATTAAACAAAATACATTTTGTAAAATTATTATATTGCATCCAAAGATTTTTAAAATAAGGCAATGTTTTGTATTTAAAAATTCAGGGAATAGTGCCCTAACGTCGCTGGGTTTCGATTTTTCGTTGGACTAAATAACTAAACATCCTTTTAATAAATTTCGTAAATCACGAGATAACTTTGATTACGAAGGTCTAAAATATCGCGTCCTAACGTGCTGAATGTGATGTTTATATCCTCTCGGAACAAAGAAATCTCAAATTTTAGCCCAAATTATCCAAACATTTTCTAAAGGATCCGTATTTTAAAATCTTTTCAAATTTTTGACATTAAGACACTAATTAATCAATTTGGTACCAATTTTGGGCGTGACGAGGGTGCTAACCCTTCCTCGCACGTATCCGACTCCCGGACCCATTTCTCTGATTTTCGTAGACCAAAATTTTTGTTTTGATAAAGCAATTTGATTATTAAAAACAACCACTTTTCGAGGTGACCCGATCACACCTCATCAAAAAATGATTGGTGGCGACTCTCATTTTATTTTCGTTTTCAAAACCAAGTCGATTTTCATTTTTTAAAAAAATTGTTACGACAGCTTGGCGACTCCACTGGGGACTTCAAATAAGAGAGTCAAGCCACGAGTTGATTACTTCTTGTCTTTTTGTTGAAAATTGAAAACTTGGTTTTAATACAAGATCCTTTCTTTGCATTTCGTCTGCTTTATGTTACGATCTTCATCATTGTATTCTTATTTCCTTTATTTGCTTCAAGCTTTTGAAATCTTTGCACATTCCATTGCATGACCGTTGTGGTCGCACCTTTTAAGTGGGAGTGAGAAACTACTCCTTCGTGAGGTCTTCACCTCCGTGCAGGATAGTGGATCGCTTTTGGGATACATCCGTACCTATGTCTTCGTGAGATTTTCATCTCCGTGTAGCCATAGGGAAATGTATTCCCCTAAACTGAACTCGATCCATATGAGCCTATAATGGGTGAGGATTGAGGAATCTATTGGTTCAGGTACCTCTCTTTAGAACCAAACTACATATAGTGAAGCTTAGGAATCCACCCTAGGTAGAACCATTCCAAACCCCTAGTAGTCACCCGGGTAGGTACTTTATTTTGTTGTTTATTTCTCTTGTGCTAACGTGTTTCTTTTGTTTTAATTGCATTGCATTGCATCATTTTAGAAAGAAGGTGTTGATTAATATTTGATTGCTAAATAGAAGAATTTGTCATAAGGAAATGGGTTACTTGATAAAGTGGATTATAATGCGGTCGTTCGAACATAGTCCAGGTAGACAACGAGAGAGGACTGTTAGTCCGCAGAAGAATACAAGACTTTGGCCAAGGATTCAAGCCGACAAAAACTATTCAAGAGTCATCATGTCTCAATTTTCTTCAAGAACCTTATGAATATCGCGGAGGATAAGTGAGTGAAGAGGTACGGCCTGAACCAAGCAACAAGGAGCTAGAAGAGGCATCTATTGAGAAAATTCATGGAACACGACTATAACATCCGGATACGAAGAAAATGATTGGTGTCTTCACCTGGACTATGAGGACAAAGCCCATATGCAATCCATTTTATGTAAAGAAATGTATTTCCTAGAAAAGTTCTTCTAATGGAATTGAATTCATAATTAACGCCTCTCTTTCTTTTTGCATTGCATTTCATACATTTGCATTACATCATATCACATGCATTAAAATTCGTAGAAAGACCCTAATTAGGTGATTATTTCAGTAACCTAGAAGACATGGAACAAAGGTTGGAGAGATTAGAGTAAAGGCAAATACTGATGCAAGAGTAGTTGGCCAAAATTCAACAAGAGATGCTAGAACAAATGCTAGAATTCCAAAGGAATATGATAGGTCAGTTAACCCAGTTACTAGCCGAAAGACTTGAAAGGAGTGGCCTAGTGGTCAACAGTACGAATGATGATGAAGAAATCGTTTATGCCCCGATAAATATCCCGACTCAACCAGACGTGCAGTCGCATGGGGTACCCGTCATTATCGAACCCCAATGTCAGACTAATACCTCGGCCTTATTAAACTTCCCGATGGGCTCATGTTTTAACCCTGAAGATGATCGTGCCAAATTGATTGTTCAGGCAGAAATAAAGGAAAAGAGAGAGCGGACTTTGAAGGCCCCAAAGAAGAAGGAAAAGGAAGCTGGCAGTACGAGTAAGTATGACAAGGGCATTCGAGTCGATTCATGATGAGGCCACTAAGGATGGCGACTACCGACCATCAAGGCCCCTAGGCGAGATTCCAACTCAAAGTCTAACATTGGAAGACCCCAGTTCACTCCTATTCCCATGACATATAGAGAGTTATACCAGAACTTATTTGATATGCTTGTTGTAGCTCCTTATTACACGAAACTGATGCAACCTCCATACCTAGAATGGTACGACCCAAATGCCCAATGTGAGTACCACGCAGGGGTCATAGGACATTCGATAGAAAATTGCCTTGCTTTCAAGAAATTGGTGGAAAAATTCATTAACATGGGTATTGTGAAGATAGATGACGCGCCAAATGTAGAAATATGAACCTAGGAGCGTTTTGAACAATGGGACTGTAAAGGGATCCCTGTATTTTAGCTAATTTAGAGTAATATTTAAAACATGCTTATTACTTTAAGCTTAGAGGCAATAAGAGTCCTTTTGTGAAATAAGCTTGTGTCCAGAATTTTTATTTCAATCAAATGCATCTTTCTAAGTAAATATTTTCATTCTTTACATTTTATTCTGTACATTTTTCATTTTTTATTCATGACCATATCATACGAATAATTATCCTTAGAATCATTTATTCTTTGGATTTTCTGCCTTCATACCCATAATGGGTCCCCGGATATCAATGACATGAGCGACGCATATCATCGACTCTCCTTTTAATGAGATATGTGTCTAGAGATATCTAAGGATTTTGAAGATGACAGAGATTACAACTTATTTCCTAATTTGTTAAAATCATAGATCCTACCTTACGAAGTGCCAGCGGACACTTAGCTCATCACAGAAATAAGGCGAGACATCATTGAGTTATTTTCAATAATTCAAAGATGTTTTCGCACAATCATATCAAGGCACACTAGGCCACTGAAACATGGGTATGCTGTTAAGATTGGTGTTTAAAGAACCCACGTTAATGGTTCTATAACGGCCAAGCTAACCAAGAGGTTCGAGCTCTTGGTTTACTAAGAAAGGAAATTGAATCTGAGATTTATCGCCTCCTTTATTTACGCATGATTCCTATATGTGGGGCATGGATGTTATCAAGCCAGCCTTCTCAAAAGCTTTTAGCCAACATCGATTCATATTCATCGTAGTTGGTTACCTCACTAAGAGGGTGAAGGTCGCTTCATATGCCAAAATTACAAAGTCGATAATTATCAAATTAAAATTCAAATCTTAAAAAAAAAAGAGTGGCAATAAAGAATGTCGGAAAGGAAAAAATTGCACAATGTCAAAGATTTACATTCTGTTCAAAGATCAGACACCATTCAGTATAGCAAACACACTAAAAAAAACATTCAAAAATTTTTGAAAAAATGACTGTGACTTGTAAAGGTTGGCATAGAGAAGTTACCATTTACCCTCTAGGTTTTTGAATGTTGGCCAGGAATTTCGCCGGGGCATCTTTCCCATTGGTTTATGAAAGGAAAAAATTGTTGGAAGATAAGATTCCTTTTCCCCAAGCTTGGATTGAATTAGATGAAGCAGAATGCCTCCAGTAAGCTTGATTGAAAGTATTCAGCATGGTCAAATGTACCAAAAACGGATACGGGCTTATTACAAAAGGTTCGCTCAAGAGAATTTTAGGAGGGGGACCTAGCATTAAGAAGGATTCTTCTTATCCAAAAGGACTCCAAAGGAAAGTAAATGCCTTATGCAGTAAAGAAGGCTTGTTCTAGGGAAGCATGGATATTAACCAAGATGGAAGGCAAAGACCTCCCCAATCCGGTGAGTTCAGATTCAATAAAAAGATTTTCCAAAAAAAAAAGACACAAAAAAAAAAGAAGAAAGAAAAAAGAAAAAGGAAAAAGGAGAGGCCAATGCGAAAACCCACAAAGGGCGCTTTGAGACCAAAAGGGATTTGAGTTGAAAAACCAAGAAGGGCGGCCCAAATTTTGTTCAAAAGTGGGGCATACAGAGCCTTGTTACGCTTGAATTAACAATGAAGAAGTATGTTACATCTTGGGGCATCGACAAAGTACTCTTGATCCCCTAAACACATATTGGGCTTAAAATGGTTCTCAAGAAGTTTGAACAGAGAAGCTCAGGCTGCGATATCTGGGCACCTAGTTTTCATTTTACCCATTTTTGTTATTTGTGGTTATTCATTTCAAAGTACACTACCAATAAATTTTCTTCTTCATTGCATTTTCTAGTTGTGATCAACTTGTTTGTTTCGAGCTATACTCCCAATAAATTTCCATTTCGTCCATTGTTATGATATTTTTCAAGCATTTTACATTGAAATAACGATTAGTGGACTAATAATATTTTCATAAAAAGAGTTTCACATATTACTCTGGAAGCTTCTAAATAGTACAAGAACTTGAAACAGGACTGTTGTTTAGAACTTCCCAAGCCTAAGGTTTGGAAATATTGGAGAAAGATGATTATCTCTTTGGACTTTTTTCGGTTGAACAAAAAGACAAGACATTTTATTAGTGACACAACCTCGGCAAACAACGAGCAATGTCAACCCAAGTGTACAAGGGGATCATTCTTAAAAAAATAAAAAATAAAAAAATGATGATACTTTGCATTCATCCAAATATCAGGCATATACATCTGGTCATTACACCCAGTGAATGGTGTAACAGATCAAATTGATCCTATACCTAGGAGTTACAGTAGGATAGATAGAATAAACCAAATGTTATTCTCCTGAAGTTGCAGTGGGAGGTACAAACTTTATGTCCTAGAAGGTACAGTGGAAGGGACTCTAAAATTACAGCGGGGCAAGCTTGCTGAGCGAAATATGATCGTTTCTTTGGATTTTCTGTCAAAGATACTAGCTGAACGAAAAAGCATGATAACGCATCAGTGATAGAACCTTAATGAACTACGAGCAATGACGACCTTAAGCATTTAAAAAAAGGATCATTTCATTTTGCATTCATACATCATCATTCAAAGCATGTTTAGTTAGGAACATTTGACTCATTCTGATCATTGCATCCTAATCATCATAAAAAGACCATTCTCATGACATTCTGCATTCATGCAAATATCGTCCATAATACATTTAGTTAGGGGCATTAGGTCCCTTCTGATCATTACATCCTAATCATTATACATTTAACAAAGAATCATTCTCATGATATTCTTCATTCATGCAAATGTCATCTATAGTCATTTAGTTAGGAGCATTCGATTTATTCTGATCATTACATCCTAGTCATTGTAAAAAGGCCATTCTCATGACATTCTGCATTCATACAAGTGTCGTCCATAACACATGTAGTTAGGAGGCTTTGAGTCATTCCGATCATAGCATCCTCATCATTTGCATAAGCATAAGCACGTAAGACTAATTCTACGCGACGGGTTCCCCAGAGAGCGGTGTAGCGATATTGAAGATTTCAGATATTGTCCCCTAGTAGGGCAGATCGAGGATTGAAGTTTTCTTGAGATTGAAGAAAGCAAATTTGACAATCTTGAAGTTGCAGGAGCAGATTAAAGATGACAAATCTAGCAATCCTGAAGTTGCAGGAGCAGATTGAAGATATCAAATCTGGCAATCCTGAAGTTGCAGGAGTATATTGAAGATGGCAAATCTGGCAATCCTGAAGTTGCAAGAGCAGATTAAAGATAGCAAATCTGGTAATCCTGAAGTTGCAGGAGCAGATTGAAGAAAGCAAATCTGGCAATCCTGAAGTTACAGAAGCAGATTGAAGATGGCAAATCTAGCAATCCTGAAGTAGTAAGAGCAGATTGAAGATAGCAAATCTGGCAATAGCAAATCTGGCAATCCTAAAGTTGCAAGAGTTGATTGAAGAAAGCAAATCTAGCAATCCTGAAGTTGTAGGAGCAGATTAAAGATGGCAAATCTGGTAATCCTGAAGTTGCAGGAGCAGATTGAAGATAGCAATCGGCAATCACGAAGTTGCGGGCGATTGAAGATAGCAAATCTGGCAATCCTGAAGTTACAGGAGCAGATTGAATAAAGCAAATCTGGCAATCTTGAAGTTACTGGAGTAGATTGAATAAAGCAAATCTGGCAATCCTGAAGTTGCAGGAGTGGATTAAAGATGACAAATCTGGCAATCCTGAAGTTGCAGGAGCAGATTGAAGATGGCAAATCTAGCAATCCTGAAGTTGCAGGAGTAGATTGAAGATGGCAAATCTGGCAATCCTGAAGTTGCAGGAGCAGATTGAAGATGGCAAATCTGGCAATCCTGAAGTTGCAGGAGCAGATTGAAGATAGCAAATCTGGCAACCCTGAAGTTGGAGGAGCAGATTGAAGATAGCAAATCTGGCAATCCGAAGTTGCAGGAGCAGATTGACGATAGCAAATCTGGCAATCCTGAAGTTGCAGGAGCAGATTGAAGATAGCAAATCTGGCAATCTTGAAGTTGCAGAAGAAGATTGAATAAAGCAAATTTGGCAATCCTAAAGTTGCAGGAGTAGATTAAAGATGACAAATCTGGCAATCCTGAAGTTGCAGGAGCAAATTGAAGATAGCAAATCTGGCAATCCAAAAGTTGCAGGAGCAGATTGAAGATAGCAAATCTGGAAATCCTGAAGTTGAAGGAGCAGATTGAAGATAGCAAATCTGGCAATCCTGAAGTTGCAGGAACAGATTGGAGATAGCAGGTTTGGCATTCCTGATGTTGCAGGAGCAGATCGAAGTTAGCAAAGTCTGGCATTCCTGATGTTGCAGGAGCAGATTGAAGATCGAAGACGTCAAATCTTATCTCCTTGAGTTTGCAGTGGAGAGAATTAAAACTACAGGTCCCAACTCTATGAAGTAGCGGTGGTGCGAGTCAAAGCAACAAGATGTGATGGACTAGAACGAGGCTACCTGATGAAAAAGAGCACCAAAGAAGTCAAGACTCGGCGAGACTGGGCAAAATTGGTCTTTCTTGAAAGTCTTTGCTTCGTTCTCGTTACACGACAACAAGCAAAGAGGGGCAGTTGTAGAACCCAAATTTTGCCCTAGACCCAATAACACCTAAAACCCATTAAACCCGAATGGCCCATTAAACAAGTCCACATCCATTACAATAAACAAACCCACTAAAAACCCAATACAAACCAAACTTACCAGACCCAAAAATTAAAACCCAACAGGCCCAATTACCCAATAGTCAAATTAGGGTTTCAGAAAAGCTGAAACCCTAGCCTTCAGCGCACCTGCCCACTACCGCCAACTGCTCCATGCCAGGCCTACCACCGCCACTGCCAGAGCACCATCAACTCCTCCACTTGTGCCGAGTACCTGCAAACAATAAATAGGAAAAGACATAGTACTCATCAAGTTGTAAAACAATAGCTATAAAAGCCGATCTAGTTTCATTTTTAAGGATCCTTTTTTTTTCGGCCCCTTTTTAGCAATATAGAAACAAGATTTCAAGCAAAAAAAAAAAGCAAAAACAGCAACAATATTCGAATGAAGGAAAGACAAAAATTGTGTTAAGGTTTTTTTCTTTTATATTTATTATTATTATTATTTTCGTTATTTAGAACTCCTTTTATTATTATTCAAACACACATACATACATATATAATAGCAAAATATAACATATAAAAAAATACAAAATTTTACCTTTTCCTACCATCGTGCATGGTGGCTCTGACATGACACCGTGTGACGGAGGACCGTGACCGGAGCAACCCCAAAAATCCTCCCCCCTTGGGACCTGCAGAGAGAAGAGAGGAAAGTGAGATTTTTTTTAAGTGAGCAGGTCAAAAATGATTTTTTTTTCTGATTTTTGGGCCTTAAATAGCCCCTCAAAACGACGTCGTTTTGGGGCTGGCCTTTAATGCCCAAAACGACGTCGTTTCACCCATACTGACCCGATCCGACCCAACCCGCCTTAGGATCCGCGTGTTTTTTAGCCGGCGCGACGGAGGACCGTGACCGGAGCAACCCCGAAAATCCTCCCCCCTTGGGACCTACAGAGAGAAGAAAGGAAAGTGAGATTTTTTTTAAGCAAGCAAGTCAAAAATGATTTTTTTTTTCTGATTTTTGGGCCTTAAATAACCCCTCAAAACGATGTCGTTTTGGGGCTGGCCTTTAATGCCCAAAACGACGTCGTTTCACCCATACCGACCCGATCCGACCCGACCCGCCTCAGGATCCGCGTGTTTTTTAGCCGAGGGGTTTATTTCGCTTTCGGTCCTTTCGCATTTTAAGCTTTTAAAATTAAGTTTTATGTTATTTCAATTTTGGCCCAGAAATTTTGCGTAGTTTGTAATTTTGTCCTTTAAAACGCTGCGCTTAACCACTTGGGGAAAATTTTGCTCCTCGTCCCCTCGCTTTTCGCGCGCATTACAATTTAGTCTCTTTACTATTTATATTACATAATTTGACCCTTTTATTTCTATTTTTAATTCAATTTGGCCCGTTTGTTATATTATTTTGTAATTTTATTTATTATTGCTATTATGCTATCATTATTATTATTTTTATATTATTATTATTACCTTATTATTACTACTTAATATCTTTATTATTACTATTGTTATATTATAGTTTTATATATATATATATATTTTTGTTTATTCTTTTATATATTTTATTCTTTATTTATTAATTACTATTACCATTATTATTATTATTACCAACATCTTATCTTTCATTTTTTTATACTTTTCATTACTATTTATGTATTATGTATTATTAACGTTATTAATATTTTCATTATCATCATTATTCTATTATTATTATTATTATTATTATTATTATATTTACATCCATATTTGTTTTCTTAGTTTTGTACTATATTATTAAATAAAATACATTTTGTAAAATTATTATATTGCATCCAAAGATTTTTAAAATAAGGAAATGTTTTGTATTTAGAAATTCGGGGAATAGTGCCCTAACGCACTGGGTTTCGATTTTCCGTTGGACTAAATAACTAAACATCCTTTTAATAAATTTCGTAAATCACAAGATAACTTTGATTATGAAGGTTTAAAATATCGTGTCCTAACGTGCTGGATGTGATGTTTATATCCTCTCGGAACAAAGAAATCTCAAATTTCAGCCCAAATTATCCAAATATTTTCTATAGGATTCGTATTTTAAAATCTTTTCAAATTTTTGACATTAAGACACTAATTAATCAATTTGGTACCAATTTTGGGCGTGACGAGGGTGCTAACCCTTCCTCGCACGTAACCGACTCTCGGACCCGTTTATCTGATTTTCGTAGACCAAAATTTTTGTTTTGATAAAGCAATTTGATTATTAAAAACAATCACTTTTCGAGGTGACCCGATCACACCTCATAAAAAATGATTGGTGGCGACTCCCGTTTTATTTTCGTTTTCAAAACCAAAGTCGATTTCGTTTTTTTTAAAAATGGTTACAACATCACCAATACGATATCAATATCATAGAATTCACATAGCATTGGGTCGATTTATTTCATTACGTATAACCTATAACACCTTTATATAACCGATAATAGAATTATACCCATATAAATATTAACTCACCAGTAACATCAATAATTCATAATTTGTAACAAATAATCGTTTTACTTACTTACCTAATTTTGAATAGCAAATAAATTAGGTCATACCTAACCATCCAACTCGTCTTACACATTCCATACCACATTAGCACACAACTTTGTAAGCATCGAGCCTAAAGTATTACACCGGTATAAGCCTGCTAGGCATAAGCCTGCTAGGCATAAGCCTGATAAAACTCACCGGCTCAAGGCCTGCTAGGCTTTTAGCCTGATAAAACTCACTGGCACAAGGCCTGCTAGGCTTTTAGCCTGATAAAATTCACCAGCTCAAGGCCTGCTAGGCTTTTAGCCCGATATATCACTAATACGAAATTTATTCTAGCACATAACTCACATATCCAAAATCATAAGTATTTATCATAATTCATAAGGACTTCCAAATGTCGAAACTCAATTGAAGTAATTTTCTTAAACATGATTAACAAGGTATCACCCATTTGGCAATATCACATATAACCTCATATATTTCATTTCAACATGAATACTTGCATTTAATTAAAATTCAATACATCTAATTACTTGTAAACTTACTACATGGTATCGCATGTAGATATATATAATCATATCATTTTACTCATCCAATTTGTACATCTATCATGCAACCTTCTTTACCATTATCAATCACACAACTTTACGATCAATAATATTAACTTTATAGGTTTAATACTCACCTGCTCAAATTCAAATTTATAAATCATAAATACTTCTCAAGAAATTCAAGGCAAAAATACATTCAACTATTCCAAATTACTCGAAAATTTGCACACTTAGTGCCAATAGTTATTCAACATTATATATTGAATTCTCACACTTAGTGCTCGATACTTAAGCTTGCACACTTAATGCTTAATAATCAGGCTCGCACACTTAGTGCAATTTTTACATCTGTAACCTTTTATACTCGCACCCTCTGTGCCAAAATTTAATTACTCAATATTCATCAATTCAAATTTATCAACTTTATTTGCATTCGGCAACCTCAACTTTTTTATACATTTCAATTTGGCACATATGTATATATGGTATTTAATTTAATCAACAACAAATATTTACTTAGTAACTTACCACATACAAGGCATTTAATTTATCATATACTAAAGCTCAATTAACTCCAATATACATTTACTTAACCCCAAAGTACTTCATTACTACCAAACACAAGATCGAATATACATTATGGCATTCCATCATCATGTAATATTAATATAATCAAGTACAAAGCCACATAACATATCTACCATTACATACTCACAATTTGGCCGATTATCCATCATTTCTTATGAGATATATATATTTGTATCAATTTAATCATATAATTCAGTGACTGTAACATATTCATAGAGCTAATAAATTTTAGTAATTTATTCATTATGTAAACAATTAACATCAATTAAAACAATTTTAGTAGCTAATAATTCGATTTTTAACCATACGAACTTACCTCGTGTATCTGTCGACGATTCGTTTACTTTTCGATTTTCCTCGATCAAAATCTTGAATTCGTTTGTCTTGATCTAATTTAACCAAATTTAACTCAATTATTCACTAACATAATCAATTAAATACATATACAAGTATTTTTGCCATTTTTCAAAATAGCCCTTATATTTTCATACTTTAACAATTTAGTCCTTAATGCATAATTATGCAAAAATACCCAAAATCCCAATACACATGTATTTAGCCGAATTTTCTATAGTATTTAACCAGCCCATATTTTCATTTTGTTCACATTTCTAACCACAAAAATTCTATCTTTTTCAATTTAATCCCAAATACTCAATTTCATCAAAAATCTCTTTATAAAACTTGTATATCTATAAACAACCATTAATAATTTAAAAAGAAATATTAAAAAAAACATGCACTCATCAATGGAACATTTCAAAAACACAACCAATTTCAAAAATTGAGGTACGGATCAGTTAAATCGAGCTGCAATGAGCTCAAAAACATAGAAATTATTAAAAACGGATCAAAAATCGTACCTTAATCCCTTAGAAAGCCATGGCCGAATGTTAAAGCTTCCAAAACCCTTTCTTTGTTTAGTTATTCGGTTGAAGATGATGACAACATAATAAAAAATATCATATGGCTTTATTTCATTAAGCATTATTCCATAATTTACCAAAATACCCATGTTTAATAACCATATAAATTATGTAATTCAAGGTCCACTACTGTCCACTCAAATATGCAATGGTATAATTACCATTCAAGGACTCCTATTTATAAAGTCATTATCAAATAAGTCATTTTACTAATGGCACACATAGTTTTCGTTTTACGCAATTTAATCCTTTTTACCTAATTAACTATTTAATCGGTAAAATTTCTTTACAAAACTTTTACATAGTAATACTACCATACTGTAAACATTATTAAAATAATAAAAGTAATATTTTAACTCGATTAAGTGGTCTCAAAACCAATCGTTCCAATTAGGGTCTAAACTAGACTGTTACAACTCTCCCCTTTAGGGATTTTCGTCCCGAAAATCTTACTGGTAAACAGGTTAGGATACTATTTTCGCATAACCTCCTCTATCTCATGTTTACACTAAAGAACTTTCACAAGTGCTATACGCTTATTTCTTAACTCTTTAATCTCTCGAGCTATAATTCTGATCAATTCTTCATTGTATGATAAATCCGATTGTATTTCCACATCAATAGGAGATATCACATGTGATGGATCAGATCGGTAACGACGTAGCATCGAAACATGAAAAACATTATGTATCTTTTCAAGTTCAGATAGTAATGAGAGTCAATATGCTACTGGCCTATTCTTTTAACAATTCCATATGGCCCAATGAATCGCGAACTTAACTTTCCTTTACGACCAAAATGGAGAATTTCTTCCAGGGTGATACTTTCAAGGATACACGGTCTCCGAATTAAAATTCTATTTCTTTACATTTCAAATCTGCGTATGATTTCTATCTATCAAAAGCTGCTTTTAAACTGTTGTGAATCACTTTCACTTTTTCTTCGATTTCTCTGATCAATTCAACCCCGTGTATCTTTTTCTCACTCAATTCTGTCTAGTATAACAGTGTTCGGAAATTGCAACTATACAATACTTCATATAATGCCATCTGTATAATCTGATAACCATTACAGAAACTCCACCAGCAGCAAGTGCTTTTCTTAGTTACCTTCAAATTTTAAAACACAAAAACAATACATAATTTCCAAGAATTTGAATCATCTGACCATCAGTTTGAGAATGAAATGCCATATTAGAATTCAATCTTGTATTCAAAATTTACTGTAGCCTTCTACCGAATTGCAATATAAATCTCAGGTTCTCAATATAATAGAGACTAACACACCGTATAATCTGAAAATCTCTAAAATATACCACCCAACAAGTCTATTAAAAGAGAAATTTGTACGTATAGAAATGAATGTGTAGACTTTTTAAACATTCGACAGTAACTCAGATAACATCTTTCTATTTCGGTGGTAAGAACAATCCCAATACAGAACGCATCGTATTACTAACCCACTTTTCACTCTGATATCATCTCAGACTATAACAGTCCCGAAGACACATATCAATCAATTTATTTTGCTGATACTTTAAACTTCAAAGCGTAGAGTCAAAAATATCTTGTTTCATACCCGTCTATCAATATAATTGTTTCATATTATTAAATATCTTATATTTCATGGAAAATCAGGCAAACCACTACTGTGAGCTTCATATATCAATCACTGTAAAATCTTTGGATTTCTCGGTACTTAAACTCTATTTCAGAACAATAAGAAATCATCAGCCTTAATACGAAACACAGAGTTAGAAAATGTCTCCAATTGTACTCTTTTAGCTGGCAATTCATTGTCTTATTTCTAGGTCCCACAGATTTACTGAATAATCATCAATTTACCTTCTTAACCTGGCTATTATAAAATCACTTTCTGAATTAGATCTGATCCGATAATTATAATTCTGTTTCATATCTTCTAGATTATGAACTCTTCATTCAGACTACCCGTCAATTCACCTGTAAGTGTATAAGATTTATTTATTTATTTATTTTTTGATCTACGGATAACTCAAGTACACAAAATTTAAGTACCCTTCAAACGGATAAATCAACCAGATTAATTAAATGAATCAATTTCTCTTGTCAATAATGCAGTTCGGAACAAAAAAGGAAATCAATATAGTTCCAATAACAACCAATGCAAAATCACAATCTCTATAGATCCGAAATTTGTATAACCAAAGTGAATATAACTATATCCATTCCATAAATATCTTTCACATGTAACCATATAGAATCATAGGAAAGCTGAGATACCGTAATACCAAATATAATACTATGCTGAACTTTTTGGAGAGAACACCCATATCAAATGGTAAATATCCCAGTAATGTGTTAAAGAAATTCTAGAATTAAAGCATCACTCATATACACTAGAACCAAAAGTAACAGAAGCAATATGATTTTCATGTATATTCAACAATAAAAAGAAACAAAATATCAACATCATATAGATTTTACAGTCAACTTCTATCAACATAATATAATGGAATACCGGAGAAAATAGAATAATGCCGATCATAACCCGAATAGCCCAACAAAGCTTTCATATATTAGTATATTTAGATAACATTTTCATATGATAAAAATTTCATTTGAAGATATACAGCTTTACATACCTCTGAAGGTAAATGGACAAGTAGAATCCCGAAAGATATCATCGCAACTTACTTCAACTATAATCACTGCACTCAACTATCAGTACAATTCAATTATTACTTCACTGTCTAGTCCTGTCATCACTATTCCCAGATTATCTCATCCATTATTAAAAATCAATTCAGAAGATATTCCAGTAATACTTTCTTTAATTAACATATCTGTATAATTCAGTCAACAGAAGTAAAATTTCTTCTTTAACGGTAACATTACATAATCCGAATGATCTCTTGAGAAATATGCCATCTTTTTCAAGATAGTCTTTATTTGCTAATCCATTCTCATATCTAACTATGTTATAAATCATTTAATCCTTAAGCTCTTTGATTTCATACTTAGGAACTTATTCAATCCAAATCAGATGAATTTCATCATAACTCTATACCGGTAAAGGGGGTGAAGGTTATAAAGCCTCATAATTTGACTCTTACCTATATTCGCATATAACATAACATGTAACACCCCAAACCCGGTCTATGCGTTAAGACTAGATTTGGTTTGTTACTTAGATCGAACTATCTTAATAATTACGGTGAATCGAAATTTTCAAATCATTTTTAATTACAAGGTTTAATAAAGATCAAAAGAGTATTTTAAATTTGATGTATATGAGAAAACATTAATTGAAAATATCATTTATATTGTTTTGTCAAAATCATTAAAGTAAATTTTATAAGAGTTCAAAATATTTAAAAAAATGATAAAGGAATTCCATATATTTGAAAACCCAAATTATTTTAAGAAACATCATGTAATAATCATAAGCCCATATTAAAATATCCAAAGCATAGTTTTTAACCAACCACATAAAAATCCATATTAATAGAGGCCTTATTACATCAAACCCAAAATAGTAAATTATAGAAAGTACTTATTAAAAGTTCAAATTTAATAAACCCATGTTTTGCGGTATGGCCTCCACGAAGTCATCCTCGGCCCAAGTCCACGTCAATTTCCATTACCTGAGATGAAAAAAATTTGAGTGAGTTACTTAGAACTCAGTGTATAACTCACTTTCTTTATCCACTGGGCCAAATTATCAAGTTATAGTTTTGGGTTTGAGCCCATTAGCAGGATTAACAATATAAATAATGATATGCATGCAAAAATGAATTTCCCCACCCAACCTAATTTCCATCCGCTACACACCCCTGTACCAACCATCACACCTGTGGGGATCAAGTCAACCCACCCCGCCATCACACCAATCGTAGGCATTAAGCCATTTATATTTGTGGCAGAGCCACCGAACTAGATTGTGACAAGGTCACCGAACTAGAGGCATAGAGCCATTAGAATATTTGTGGCATAGCCACAGAACTAGAGGCAAATAGCCATTTAATTATTTTGTGGCAGAGCCACCGAACTAGATTATTGGCAACAGGCCTTTCTTCTCTTCATCGTTAATCCCAACCCATGCAACATGTATGCAAAATAGTTTATGATCATATAATGATTTTATCAAAAAGGCCCATTTAACATAAGAGTCAATATTTCAAATTTTTATTAAGGCCCAAAATTACAAAATAACATTTGGCCCATTTAGCAATTTAGCATCTTAGGCCCAAATTTACGATCTAGCAAAGAGTTCGGCCCATTTATCGATCTAGCAGGGATTTCGGCCCGTTTATCAATCTATCAGGGGTTTTGACCCATTTAACGATCTAGCAGAGATTTCGGCCCATTTTCGATCTAATGAGATATCGCCCAATTATCGATCTAGCGTAGATTTGACCCATTTATTATTTATCGTGATTTGCCCATTTAACTATCTATCCAAGATTTGACCCATTTTACTAACTAGCAAAATTTTTGACCCATTTACTAATTATCAAACTTATCGGCCCATTTTACGATCTAACACATTTTGACCCATTTACGAAGACATAAAATTTACATTTTCCATCTAACTCATCGAGGGCTTTTTCGTAATTTTCACCATTTTAACCGTTTCCATGTAATTTCACCAAATACCAATTATTTTGTATTATAACGATCTTGTCATTTTTATGATTTTGCTCAATACCACGAATGACATCCAACCCGAGAAAAGTGTGAAGTTACACACCTTGATATCGTGAGTACTAAACCTTCTCGCTCTTCAACACCTAAACATAATACGATCTATTAGAACACTATCATGTATAAAAATATACTATTGGTATTCGATCCAAATCCTTACCCCTTTGATTTTGGATCACTTCTATTTTTGGTTTCTCCTCGTTTATCGATTCGTTATTATTTGAGAATCCACTAACGTCACAAAGGCTCGAGAGTACGAACTACTTCGAATAATTGATTTCCCTCGGTTGATGGTCCGCAACCCGGTGGAAAATCCCGGATTCCCGAAACCGCCCTTCGTTTATACTTAGGGGGATTAACGGAACCTCCCTTCTTCCGAACACTATACACCGCCCTTTTCTTCCCTATTTTGAATGTCTTCAATGACAAAAGATCATTAGTCCAACCTAATAATATATCGAAAATAATACTAAAGGTTTTAAGGGTGAGATTTCCTTACCACAAAGATCCTTGCTCCACAATATGAGAATCAACCAAAAACGTTCCCTCAACACCTTAAATCGATTCCAACGTTCTAAGATACACACGAACACTTGAGTTTCGTTCTTCCACAATCGCACTAAAGTATAACGAATGAAAACGTTAATAGAATAAGCGATAAATTCGATCTAAGAGATCCTTCTTATCACCATCAAGATTCAGCCAAAACCATTATTAACTAAAATAAACTAAAATAACTCTTACCTAATGTCCACGGTTGAGAAGAAAGCGATTGAGAAGGATGTTTATGAATAGAGAGATTCGACTATGAATAACCAAAGAAAAGAGAAAATGGTTCGCAATGGCACACTAACATTCGACCATGAGAGAATATTATGGAGAAAGTATGATTGAAAAGAAATTAAAAGGTGAGAGAAAGAGATGATGATGATGTTGTTTCAGTTTTCAAAGAGAAGAAAAGAAAGAAAGAGATGAGTTTAGGAGCAAAGTACATTCTAAGCAATGGGGAAAAGAAAAGAAAAGAATGGCCTTTTGGTATTGGAGATTTCGCACTTTGAAAAGGCATACAAAAGAGTACTAAAGCGATAGGCAAAAATGACCAAATGGTCAAAAGATTAAGGCTTACCAAAAGATCAAATTCGCCAAAGGAGAAAGGTTGAGAAAAGAATTGCAAAACTTTGCACAAGATGTTAGGAATGACCAAAACTAATTCCTAATCCTAATCACTACTAACACATTGACCTACCTCCCCTAGCCACAATGCCATCCAAATTCATTGGTCAAATGACCATGAAATAATTTCTAAAACCTTTTCCTTGATACATTCCTTATGTCCCTTATCTTTCCAAAATTTCTTGATTCCCTACCATAAGTTAACAATTACCTTATTCTTTTAGTCTACTTACCAAAAATGAGAAGTCCAACCTTACCATATATATTGCTTGGCCGACACTTGCAATACTTGTGCAAAAATAAAAATTATCTAGATGCCAACCAAGGGATTCGAGCCACTCCCCTCATGCCACAACTCATGCGCCAACACCACATTACCATTTACTCATCTTATGCTACACTTTGGCACTTAAATTAACTTAAGTATCAATGTCACTTAATCCACTTCATTAAATTCTCAAAACTAAAAATTATTCCATTCCCGAATAATTCTATACTCTTCTTCAGGACTATAATAAACACGAAAAAGAAGTAAGAAAATTTTCCTTCATAATCTAAGCACCAAAAACATGCAATAAAAATCGATACTCGAATTTTAGGGTGTTATAACTCTACCCTCCTTAAAGAAAATTTCGTCCTCGAAATTTACCTGGTTGAAAGAGGAAAGGATATTGTTGCCGAATTGCATCCTCAGGCTCCCACGTAGCTTCCTCCGCTCGTGATTACGCTTATAAAACTTTGACCAGCAGCACGGTTTTCTTTCTTAGCACCTTAACATCTTGGTCTAAGATTTCCACTTGGTTCCTCCTCAAAAGATAAGTCAATTCAACTCCAATTCTTCTACAGGTACTATATGCGAAGGATCCGATCTATAGTGCCTCAACATGGAAACATGAAAACATTATGAATTTGACCCAATTAGGAGGTAATTCAATTTGATAAGCCTTTGGGCCAACACGCTTCATCACACGATATGGCCCGATGTACCTAGGGCTCAACTTGCCCTTCTTTCCGAATCTGAAAATTTTCTTCCAAGGTGAGACCTTCAGAAAGACCTGATCTCCCACAGCAAACTCAATATCCTTTCGCTTTAGGTCTGTATACGACTTCTATCTATCTGAGCCTTCCTTTAATCGTGCTCGAATAACTTTTACCTTTTCCTCTGTTTTAGATATCATCTCAGGACCCAACATCTGCCGTTCGCTCAACTCAGTCCAACAAATAGGAGAACGACACCTATGACCATACAATGCCTCGTAAGGTGCCATCTGAATGCTAGACTAATAGCTGTTGTTATACGCAAATTCTGCCAACGGTAGAAAATCCTCCCAACTACCTTTGAAGTCAATCACACAACCCCTTAACATGTCTTCTAGAATCTGAATCACTCTCTCCGACTGACCATCTGACTGAGGATGAAAAGCCGTACTAAAGTTTAGCTTTGTTCCCAGAGCTTCATGCAAAGCTTTCCAAAACCGTGATGTAAACCTAGGATCCCTATCGATATAATGAATCTGGTACCCTATGCAACCTCACAATTTCAGATACATCTGACCGCCAACTTCGTAACGAGTAATCAAATGCGAACTGGTAGGAAATGAGCAGTCTTCGTCAAACGATCAACAATTACCCAAACAGAATTTTTCTTAGTAGGTGTTAAAGGTAACCCACTAACAAAATCCATTGTTATCCGCTCCCATTTCCAAAGAGGAATCTTTATCGGTTGTAATAAACACGCGGCAATTGATGCTCGCCTTCACTTGCGGCAAGTTAAACATTTTCCCACAAACTCTGAAATTTCACGCTTCAACCCTGGCCACCAATACTGTTCTCGAAGATCTCGATACATCTTATTTCCTCCGGGGTGCATAGCATAGGGGCTACTATGCACCTCCCGTAGAATCATTTGCCTAAATTCTGAATCTTTAGGCATACAAACCCTTCCACGAAAGCACAACACTCCTTTCATATTTATACCAAAATCCTCTATTTCACCCCTATCAACTTTCTTTGGAATAAAGGTCCCAACTTTTCATCGATGTACGCTTTTCCTTGATTTGTTCCACCACGAGGCTTCACGAAGTTACGCTAACAAACTCCCATCCTTATACAAACTCAAATGAGCAAACAATGCTCTCAAATCGAATCTTGCCTTACGACTTAACGCGTCGGCAACCCGTTAGCCTTTCCGGGATGATATTCGATTGAGAAATCATAGTCCTTTAATGACTCCGCCCATCTTCGTTGTCTCAAGTTTAATTCCTTACGAGTAAGAAGATACTTAAGACTCTTGTGATCCGTATAGATGATAGACTTTTCACCATAAAGATAATGCCTCTAAATCTTTAAAGCAAACACTACGGCTGCTAACTCCAAATCATGAGTAGGGTAGTTTACTTAAATCTTGATCTCAATTGACGAGAAGCATAGGCCACCACCTTTCCATTTGCATCAAGACACAACCCAGACCCGTGTGAGACGCATCACAATAAACAGTGAATTCTTTTTCAGCCTCCTTTGAATCAAAACTAAACTTCGTCGAATCTTCTTCAATTTCTTGAAACTCTCTTGTTGTTTTTCGGTCAATTATCTGAACTCCTTCCTTAGCAGTTTAGTTAGGGGTGCGACAATTAACGAAAACCCTCTACAAAACATCTGTAATAACCAGCCAAACCTAAGAAACTCTAAATTTCAGCTACCGATGTTGGTGGTTTCCAATCCAGAATAGCCTCAATCTTCCGAGGATCCACCCTTATTCCTTCAGCTGATACCACATGACCCAAGAAAGTCACTTCCTTTAGCCAAAATTCGCATTTACTAAATTTGGCATACGATTGATTATCTCAAATAAGCGTAATACAATTAAGTAAATCTGAGTCATGCTCCTCATCATTTCTTGAATAAACTAAAATGTCATCTATGAACACTACCATAAACCGGTCTAAATATAGTTAAAAGACTCGGTTCATCATGTCCATAAATGCGGGTGGTGCATTGGTTAATCCAAATGGCATCACTACAAACTCATAATGTCCGTAACGAGTTCGAAATGTCGTCTTATAAATATCCGCTTCTTTCACCTTAAGTGGTGATAACCCAATCTCAAATCAATTTTGAGAAAAGCTGAAGCTCCTTTAATTGATCAAGCAGATCATCAATTCTCGGCAGAGGATCTTGATTCTTGATCGTCAATTTATTCAATTGTCTATAATCAATGCACATACGCATCGATCCATCCTTCTTCTTGACGAACAAAATTGGTGCTCCCCACGGAGACACACTCGGTCGAATAAATCCCCGATCCAGCAATTCTTGAATTTGAGCTTTAAGCTCTGCCAACTCCTTCGGTGCCATTCTATAAGGAGCAATGGACCTTTGGGTGTTCGAGCAAAAGCTCAATGCCAAATTCTACTTCCGTCTGGAGGTATACCGGAAGTTCTTGGGAAAAACATCCGAAAATTCCTTCACCGTTCTCACATCATTCACGAGATAACTCTTTGGCATCCAAAGCACAAATAAAGGCTAGGAATGCTCTATATCCTTTCCGTACCAACTTCTCTGCCTTCAATGCAGATACCACATTCGCCAAGTAGTTCCTTCGTTCACCAATCAAGATGACTTTCTTATCATCCGAGGTTCTTATTGACATCCATTTTTCAGCACATTCCAATTGCGCCCGATGTTTAACCAACCAATCCATGCCCAGAATGAGATCAAACTCGTCGAAAGGCAATTCCATCAAATTCGCCAAGAATACCTCCTCTTGAATTTCTAAGGGCACGTCTCTAAACAATTTATTTACGATTACAGACTATCCTAAAGGACTAATTACTGTCATCTCACTATCGGTAATTTTAGATTCTAGATTCAGGTTTCCAGATATGGCGCTAGCAACATATGAATGGGTAGAACCAATATCTATTAAGGCAGTAACATGTACATCGAAGATGAAGAACATACCAGTTATTACATCAGGTGCATTGCCATCCTCGAGGCGTCTAATTTCATAGACCAGTCCAGGCTGTCTTGCATCCGTGTTCCCTCTAGGACCATTGCCTCGACCCGGTGCACCTTGACCATGTCCACCCCATTACCACCACGACACGGTCCACAACCTCTCGGTGGGCTCTTTGAGTACCTCGGCCATTTGTGCATCATTATTACGAACTTCCTAAGTCGTATCCATACGTCGAGGATAATTTCTATCTTGGTGATCCATTGAACGCATTTGTAACAAGCGCCGTTTTCCTCCAACACTCTCCGAATACCTTTTTCCATATTCAAGCTAATCTCGACACGGATTATTAATTCTGGATGCTCTACCTTGAACTGGTTCATCATTACGAGGCCTCTTCTAAAATCTCTTTGAAGAACCCGATTCTTGTGTCTCTCTCTTGTTTCTAAATCTTTCCGATTCGGCGTTACGAGTTCTTAGCCTCTTGGCTATCTTGGCCTTCACCATAAGCGTGGAAAAAGTTCTAACTTGTTGTGGGGCAATCGAACCCTCAACTCATCATTTAGCCCATCCTCGAAATGCACTAGCGTTCATGATCTATTGATACTATTGTCCGAGCATAGCGACTCAAGCGTAAAACTCACTTCATCTGCGCCTTTGTCTTACTCCCTTAAACAAGATTCGAAATTCCTTCCTTGAGCGTCTACATAACTTTCGTTCCAACGTATTTCCCTTGGAAGGCGGCTTTAAAGAATTCCCAAATGTCGGTGTGACTTGGTGCCTTCACAAACGATAAGCCACCATTGATCGCCTCGTATCTTAGCAAGGACACAGCTCCTTTCGGTTTACGCTCAGCGATTGCATTCCATATCATCCATAATCCGCTCCCGACTTGAGCCAATATTCACCACATTGAGTTACACGAAACTCCTCTAAAAACTTCTGCATTATTTGATTTGAGTCGTTCTGAAATTGACCCACGAGTTGTTGGCCCAATTCTAGTTCCAGCGACCCTTTCCAAGACTCGCTTACAAGTGACGCAGGTGCATCCATTTCCGGCATATGATTTGGTGCTTGATCAGCGACACCTCGGCCTCTACCACGCCACGTCTACTGGCGTCCACGACCACGTCCTCTAGTGCTCATGATGACTAATTCGATTTAATCGATTACAAGTTTTATGAATCGAGAAAATTGTTTGATGTTTATTAACGATGTTTTATGAGATTTGAGAGATAAAGTTGTTTTCGCAACACATCCTATAGTCTCAATCTCTACGATTTTTAACATCTAAAACTAGAAGTTCTAGAGTGTTCCTATGATCATCATAATAATCATTAAGTAATAAATACTTACTTGACTTGTTGCGGATGCTTGTGGTGCCATCTTGATCTTTAAAACATAATTGAATGATTTCATACGAAATTATTTGTGAACCCAACCACAGTAGAGTTTTTGAAAGCGGCTCTTATACCATTAAATGTAACACCCCAAACCGGTCTATCGTTAAGACTAGATTTGGTTTGTTACTTAGATCGAACTATCTTAATAATTACGGTGAATCGAAATTTTCAAATCATTTTTAATTACAAGGTTTAATAAAGATCAAAAGAGTATTTTAAATTTGATGTATATGAGAAAACATTAATTGAAAATATCATTTATATTGTTTTGTCAAAATCATTAAAGTAAATTTTATAAGAGTTCAAAATATTTAAAAAAATGATAAAGGAATTCCATATATTTGAAAACCCAAATTATTTTAAGAAACATCATGTAATAATCATAAGCCCATATTAAAATATCCAAAGCATAGTTTTTAACCAACCACACATAAAATCCATATTAATAGAGGCCTTATTACATCAAACCCAAAATAGTAAATTATAGAAAGTACTTATTAAAAGTTCAAATTTAATAAACCCATGTTTTGCAGTATGGCCTCCATGAAGTCATCCTCGGCCCAAGTCCACGTCAATTTCCATTACCTGAGATGAAAAAAATTTGAGGGAGTGAGTTACTTAGAACTCAGTGTATAACTCACTTTCTTTATCCACTGGGCCAGATTATCAAGCTATAGATTTGGGTTTGAGCCCATTAGCAGGATTAACAATATAAATAATGATATGCATGCAAAAATGAATTTCCCCACCCAACCTAATTTCCATCCACTACACACCCCCGTACCAACCATCACACCTGTGGGGATCAAGTCAACCCACCCCGCCATCACACCAATCATAGGCATTAAGCCATTTATATTTGTGGCAGAGCCACCGAACTAGATTGTGACAAGGTCACCGAACTAGAGGCATAGAGCCATTAGAATATTTGTGGCATAGCCACTGAACTAGAGGCAAATAGCCATTTAATTATTTTGTGGCAGAGCCACCGAACTAGATTATTGGCAACAGGCCTTTCTTCTCTTCATTGTTAATCCCAACCCATGCAACATGTATGCAAAATAGTTTATGATCATATAATGATTTTATCAAAAAGGCCCATTTAACATAAGAGTCAATATTTCAAATTTTATTAAGGCCCAAAATTACAAAATAACATTTGGCCCATTTAGCAATTTAGCACCTTAGGCCCAAATTTACGATCTAGCAAAGAGTTCGCCCATTTATCGATCTAGCGAGGATTTGACCCGTTATCAATCTATCGGGGTTTGGCCCATTTAACGATCTAGTAGATTTGGCCCATTTTCGATCTAACGAGAGATATCGCCCAATTATCGATCTAGAGATTTTGGCCCATTTATTATTTATCGTGATTTCGCCCATTTAACTATCTATCCAAGATTTGACCCATTTTACTAACTAGCAAAATTTTTCTACCATTTACTAATTATCAAACTTATCGGCCCATTTTACGATCTAACACATTTTCGGCCCATTTTACGAAGACATAAAAATTTACATTTTTCCATCTAACTCATCGAGGGTTTTTTCGTAATTTTCACCATTTTAACCGTTTCCATGTAATTTCACCAAGTACCAATTATTTCCTATTATAACAATTTTGTCATTTTTATGATTTTACTCAATACCACGAATGACATCCAACCCGAGAAGAGTGTGAAGTTACACACCTTGATATCGTGAGTACTAAACCTTCTCGCTCTTCAACACCTAAGCATAATACGATCTATTAGAACACTATCATGTATAAAAATATACTATTGGTATTCGATCCAAATCCTTACCCCTTTGATTTTGAATCACTTCCATTTTTGGTTTCTCCTCGTTTATCGATTCGTTATTCACTGAGAATCCACTAACGTACAAAGGCTCGGGAGTACGAACTACTTCGAATAATTGATTTCCCTTGGTTGATGGTCCGCAACCCGGTGGAAAATCTCAGATTCCCGAAACCGCCCTTCGTTTATACTTAGGGGGATTAACGGAACCTCCATTCTTCCGAGCACTATACACCGCCCTTTTCTTCCCTATTTTGAATGTCTTCAATGACAAAAGATCATTAATCCAACCTAATAATATATCGAAAATAATACTAAAGGTTTTAAGGGTGAGATTTCCTTACCACAAAGATCCTTGCTCCACAATATGAGAATCGACCAAAAACGTTCCTCAACACCTAAAATTGATTCCAACGTTCTAAGATACACACGAACACTTGAGTTCATTCTTCCACAATTGCACTAAAGTATAACGAATGAAAGCGTTAATAGAATGAGCGATAAATTCGATCTAAGAGATCCTTCTTATCACCATCAAGATTCGACCAAAACCATTATTAACTAAAATAAACTAAAATAACTCTTACCTAATGTCCACGGTTGAGAAGAAAGCGATTGAGAATGATGTTTATGAATAGAGAGATTGACTATGAATAACCAAAGAAAGAGAAAATGGGTGGGCAATGGCACACTAACATTCGGCCATGAGAGAATATTATGGAGAAAGTATGATTGAAAAGAAATTAAAAGGTGAGAGAAAGAGATGATGATGATGTTGTTTCAATTTTCAAAGAGAAGAAAAGAGAATGAAAGAGATGAGTTTAGGAGCAAAGTACATTCGGCAATGGGGAAAAGAAAAGAAAAGAATGGCCTTTTTGGTATTGGAGATTTCGGCACTTTGAAAAGGCATACAAAAGAGTACTAAAGTGATAGGCAAAAATGACCAAATGGTCAAAAGATTAAGGCTTACCAAAAGATCAAATTCGGCCAAAGGAGAAAGGTTGAGAAAAGAATTGCAAAACTTTGCACAAGATGTTAGGAATGACCAAAAACTAATTCCTAATCCTAATCACTACTAACACATTCTACCTACCTCCCCTAGCCACAATGTCAGTCCAAATTCATTGGTCAAATGACCATGAAATAATTTCAAAACCTTTTCCTTGATACATGCCTTATGTCCCTTATCTTTCCAAAATTTCTTGATTCCCTACCATAAGTTAGCAATTACCTTATTCTTTTAGTCTACTTACCAAAATGAAAAGTCCAACCTTACCATATATATTGCTTGGCCGACACTTGCTATACTTGTGCAAAAATAAAATTATCTAGATGCTAACCAAGGGATTGAACCACTCCCTCATGCCACAACTCATGCGCCAACACCACATTACCATTTACTCATCTTATGCTACACTTTGACACTTAAATTAACTTAAGTATCAATGTCACTTAATCCACTTCATTAAATTCTCAAAACTAAAAATTATTCCATTCCCGAATAATTCTATACTCTTCTTCAGGACTATAATAAACACGAAAAAGAAGTAAGAAAATTTTCCTTCATAATCTAAGCACCAAAAACATGCAATAAAAATCGATACTCGAATTTTAGGGTGTTACATAACATTTATCAATAACATAATGTTATAAACTATCATTCATATCTTTATGATTTTCAACTCATCACACATACATTTTACTCGATATTCACGCATCATAATCAGCACTATCAGAATTAGCTCGGTTGGAAAGCACATATGTCTAATTAAAACCATTCTTGTCAGAACAGAAGATATTACACTATCACAGGTTAATTATGGCATGTATAGCTAGACTCGTATACACTACGATATTCCTAAAACTGACTAAACCGTAGCTGTCATACCAATAAAATGTAACACCCCTATCCCGTAACCGTCGCCGGAATAGGTAAGGGGCATTACTGGACTTGTAACACAGTTTGGAACAATAAAATTTTAACTTCTATCACTCATCATCTCAATTCAATAATATTAAGCATTCATATTCATAGCATGCTTAAAACGAGCATATAAAATTCTAATTACACAACAGGGAATAATTTAATAACATATAAAAGATATAGGAAAACTTACGAAATAGGGTCACACGGCCAAGTCACACACTCGTGTGGTCTGACTGTGTGGCACAAAACAGGCTTGGTTTAAGCCATTTTCACAGCTCTTATGACATGTACCTACAAGCATCATTTTCATAACATGTTCAAGTATAAATATCATCTATACCAAAATGCCAATTAACAAAACTATCACAAGATGAATACATCATATAATACTTCTATATCAAACCAATCATTTTCACTCAAGCCATATCACACAGCTTGATCAAAATACAACAGATCATATCTCATTCATGTACATAGGTGACCATATAATTCAACTTATAAACTAGCCTATACATGCCATATTACCCAATTTCAAAGAGTTCAGAAATACCAATTGCCTCCTGGATAGTGTGATGAAATCTTCAATGACTTCCAACCTGAGTGAGCATTCAAATCACTGTAAAATACAGAGAATAGACAGAGTAAGCTAATAAGCTTAGTAAGCTCGTATAATTATTAGCACTATATAAAATATTTAACATTAAGCTTGCCATTTTAAGAAATAAGATTGCTTTTAAACCAGCCTCATCTAATTCAATATTTATTTCCTTAACAGTCATGTAATTCATGTGTAATTTATCACATCTACTCACGAGTCATATAAATTTATCTATATCACTTGCTTGTCAAGTGTACCATGTATACCTGTACTGATTTGTATCATCATTTCTATTTTCGCAGCATCATCTTTACAATTGAACCCTTGAGACTAACATCAAAAACCCTGTGTCTTGCATACTAACTGCCATATATGTAACTAAACCATTTATATCACATACCACCAATACAATATCAATATCATAGAATTAACATAGCATTGGGTCGATTTATTTCATTACATATAACCTGTAACACCTTTATATAATCGATAATAGAATTATACCAAAATAAATATTAACTCATCAGTAACATCAATAATATATAATTTGTAACAAATAATCGTTTTACTTACTTACCTAATTTTGAATAGAAAATAAATTAGGTCATACCTGACCATCCAACTCGTCTTACACATTCCATACCACATTGGCACACAACTTTGTAAGCATCGAGCCTAAATTATTACACCGGTATAAACCTGCTAGGCATAAGCCTGATAAAACTCACCGGCTCAAGGCCTGCTAGGCTTTTAGTCTAATAAAACTCACTGCCACAAGGCCTGCTGGCTTTTAGCCTTATAAAACTCACTTGCTCAAGGCCTACTAGGCTTTTAGCTCGATATATCACTAATACAAAATTTATTCTAGCACATAACTCACATATCCAAAATCATAAGTATTCATCATAATTCATACGGACTTCCAAATGTCGAAACTCAATTGAAGTAATTTTCTTAAACATGATTAACAAGGTATCACCCATTTGGAAATATCACGTATAACTTCATATATTTCATTTCAACATGAATACTTGCATTTAATTAAACTTCAATACATCTAATTACTTATAAACTTACTACATGGTACCGTATGTAGATATATATAATCATATCATTTTACTCATCCAATTTGTACATCTATCATGCAACCTTTTTTACCATTATCAATCACATAGATTTACAATCAATAATATTAACCCTATAGGTTTGATACTCACCTGCTCAAATTCAAATTTATAAATAATAAATACTTCTCAAGAAATTCAAGGAAAAAATACATTCAACTATTCCCAATTACTCGAAAAGTCGCACACTTAGTGCCAATAGTAATTCAACATTATATATCGAATTCGCACACTTAGTGCTCGATACTTAAGCTTGCACACTTAGTGCTTAATAATCAGGCTCGCACACTTAGTGCAATTTTTACATCTGTAACCTTTTATACTCACACCCTCTGTGCCGAAATTTAATTACTCAATATTTATCAATTCAAATTTATCAACTTTATTTGAATTTGGCAACCTCAAATTTTTTATACATTTCAATTTGGCACATATGTATATATAGTATTTAATTTAATCAACAACAAATATTTACTTAGAAACTTACCACATACAAGTCATTTAATTTATCATATACTAAAGCTCAATTAACTCCAATATATATTTACTCAACCCCAAAGTACTTCATTACTACCAAACACAAGATCGAATATACATTATGGCATTCCATCATCATGTGATATTAATATAATCAAGTACAAAGCCATTTAACGTATCTACCATTACATACTCACAATTTGGCCGATTATCCATCATTTCTTATAACATATATATGTTTTGTATCAATTTAATCATATAATTCAATGGCTGCAAAATATTCATAGAGTTGATAAATTTTAGTAATTTATTCATTATGTAAACAATTAACATCAATTAAAACAATTTCAGTAGCTAATAATTCGATTTTTAACCATACGAACTTACCTCGTGTATCCGTCGACTATTCGTCTACTTTCTGATTTTCCTCGATCAAAATATTGAATCCATTTGTCTTGATCTAATTTAACCAAATTTAACTCAATTATTCACTAACATAATCAATTAAATGCATATACAAGTATTTTGGCCATTTTTGCAAAATAGCCTTTATATTTTCATACTTTAACAATTTAGTCCTTAATGCATAATTATGCAAAAATACACAAAATCCCAATATACATGTATTTAGCTGAATTTTCTATAGTATTTAAACAGCCCATATTTTCATTTTATTCACATTTCTAACCACAAAAATTCTATCTTTTTCAATTTAATCCCAAATACTCAATTTCATCAAAAATCTCTTTATAAAACTTGTATATCTATACACAACCATCAATAATTTAACAAGAAAAATTAAAACAAACATGCACTCATCAATGGAACATTTCAAAAACACAACCAATTTTAAAAATTGAGGTATGGGTCAGTTAAATCGAGCTGTAATGAGCTCTAAAACATAGAAATTATTAAAAACGGATCAAAAATCGTACCTTAATCCCTTAGAAAGCCATGGCCAAATGTTAAAGCTTCCAAAACCCTTTCTTTGTTTAGTTATTCGGTTGAAGATGATGAAAACATCATAAAAAAATATCATATGGCTTTATTTTATTAAGCATTATTCCATAATTTACCAAAATACCCATGTTTAATAACCATATAAATTATGTAATTCAAGGTCCACTACCGTCCACTCAAATATGCAATGGTATAATTACCATGAAAGGACTCCCATTTATAAAGCCATTATCAAATAAGTCATTTTACTAATGACACACATAGTTTTTGTTTTACGCGATTTAATCCTTTTTACCGAATTAACTATTTAATCGGTAAAATTTCTTTACAAAACTTTCACACAATAATACTACCACACTGTAAATATTATTAAAATAATAAAAACAATATTTTAACTCGATTAAGTGGTCTTGAAACCACTCGTTCCAATTAGGGTCTAAACTGGACTGCTATATAGCTTCGATCCACTCCGCTGGAACTTCAAAGAAGTAAGAATTGTGGCTCCAATGTAATCTCAGGGGGAAGGGATTTGTAACTTCGACCTACTCTACTGGAACTTCAAGGTGATGAAAATTGTTCCTCAATGTAATTTCAAGGAGAAGGGATTTGTAGCTTCAACCTACTCCACTGAAGTTTCAATGAGACAAGAGTTTTGGGAGAAGAGATTTGTAGCTTCGATCTTCTCTATTGGAACTTCAAGGATACAAGAATTTAGAGAGAAGAGATTTGTAGCTTCAATCTTCTCTACCTAAACTTCAAGGAAATGAGGATTTTAGGGAGAATGGATTTGTAGCTTTTAGCTACTCGTCAAAACCTCAAAGGGATAAGAATTCAAGGAGAAGAGATTTGTAGCTTTAATCTTCTCTACTGAAACTTCAAGGAAATGAAGATTTCAGGGAGAAGGGATTTGTAGCTTCAACCTACTCCGTTGGAACCTCAAAGGGATAATAATTTAGGGAGAAGAGATTTGTAGCTTCGATCTTCTCTACTGAAACTTCAAGGAAATGAGAATTTTAGGGAGAAGGGATTTGTAGCTTCGACCTACTCCGTTGGAACCTCAAAGGGATAAGAATTCAGGGAGAAAAGATTTGTAGCTTCAATCTTCTCTACTGAAACTTTAAGGATATAAGAATTCAGAGAGAAGAGATTTGTAGTTTCGATCTTCTCTACTAAAACTTTAAGGAAATGAGGACTTTAGATAGAAGGGATTTGTAGCGTCGACTTACTCTGTTAGAACCTCAAAGGATAAGGATTTAGGGAGAAGAGATTTGTAGCTTCGATCTTCTCTACTAAAACTTTAAGGGCATGAAAACTGGTAATTTCAACTTGCTCCGCTGTATCTTCAAGGAGATGAGGTTGGTGGCTTAAATCTACTCCGCTGCTTCATGGAGATAAGATTCGTTGTTTTCGATCTGCTCCACTACTGCTTAGGGAAACAAGATCTGTAATTTTTAGTCTACTTCACTGCCACTTTAGGGAGATAAGGCTGATGGCTTAAATCTACTCCGCTGCTTCATGGAGATGAGATTCGCCGTCTTCGATCTGCTCCATTGCTACATCATGGAGATAAGATTTGTGAATTCACCGATGTTGCTACACCATCCTCTAGGGACATAATTTGTAGAATCGATTTCATGTATCTATGCTTATGCCAAATGATTAGGATCCTATGATCGAAATGAATCAAATGCTTCTAATTGGATGTGTATAAATGATATTTACATGAATGCATGAGAATGATCCCTTTTTAATGTTTGAGTTGCCATTGCTCGTTGTTCTTCTAGGTTGTATCACTTGACATAATATCCTGTCTTCTTTCTTGGGTGGTATTTTAACCGAAAACCCAAAGAAACAATCTTATTTTGCTCAACCGGTTTGCCCCAATGTAACCTCAAGGTCCATTCCATGGTACCTCCTGGACTTTAAGACTTATACCATCTTCAGACCCTCTCACTGCAATTCAGGAGGGTATAGGATCTGGGTCATCTTCAATCTATCCCATTACGACTCAAGGGTACATAATTTGTATCATCTTCAACCCATCCCACTATGACTCAAGGGTAATCAATTTGGTCTGCTACACCTTCCATTCCCTAGGTGTCATGACCGGATGTATATGAATGTCGAATTTCTTTTAGAATAATTCCATTTTAATGCTTGGGTTACTCATTATTTGTCGAGACTGTATCATCGATGCAATATCTTACCTTTTTATTCAATTGATACTTTTGAAAAAAAATCTTAGCAGGTAGTCTCAAATTAGACTCCTTTCCAAACCTTAATTTTGGTGAGTTCTGAACAACAGTCCTATTTCAGGTTCTTGTATTATTTAGAAGCTTCCAAAGTAATATGAGAAACTCCTTTTATGAAATTATTATTAGTCCACTAATCGTTATTTCAATGCGAAATGCTTGAAAAAGATCATAACAATGGATCGGAAGGAAATTAATTAAGAGCAAAGTTTGAAATGAATAAATTAATCAAGATATCAAATTTTGAAAAAAACACAAAATGAGAATGAAATTCATTGGGAGCGTATCTTGAAAAGATTAAAGTAATCAAAGATAGCAAATTCAATATGGGTAAGATGAAAACTAGGTGCCCCAAATATCGCAATCGAAGCTTCTCTGTACGAACCTCTTGAGAACCATTTTTAGCTTAATATGTGTTTAAGGGATCCGAAATACTTTGTCGATGCCCCAAGACGTAGCATATTTCTTCATTGTTAATTCAGGAATAGCATGACCACTGCATACCCCACTTTGATCCAAATTTGAGCAGCCCTTTTCGGATTTTCAACTCAAAACCCCTTTGGTCTCAAGGTACCCTTTTCGGGTTTTCACCTTGGCCTCTCCTTTTCCTTTTCTTTTCTTTTCTTTTCTTTTCTTCTTTCCTTTTTTTTTTTTTTTGAAATATTTCTTGATTTGAACTCACAAGATTAGGCAAGCCCTTGCTATTCCTCTAGGTCAAAATCAACGCCTTTCTAGAGAATGTCTTCTTCACCACATACGATCCTTCCCAGTTTGACATCCATTTTCGTCAAAAGTCCTTTTGTATGGGAATGATCCTTTTCAAAACTAGGTCTCCTTTATGGAATTTTTTAGGGTGAACCTTCTTGTTATAGGCCCGCATCATTGCTTTCGGTACAATTGGCTATGAGGATGGCCCTTAGCCTCTCTTCTTCGATCAAGTTCAGATAATCATATTGGGATTGGATCCATTCTGTTTCATCCTACTTCAACTCTAATAAAACTTAGAGAGAAGGAATCTTGACTTCAATGGGTAAAACCGCCTCTATTTCATAAATCAATGAGAAAAACGTTGCCCCTGGTGAGGGTCGTAAGAGATGTTTGACAAGCACAGATGCCAATCTTCATGAGTCTCAATCTTTTTCTCGAAAATACCTTTTTTTTTTTTTTTTACCGTTCATTTTGGGTCGATACAGTGTTTAATCTTGAACAAACTGTGAACTTTTGATGTCGCGCTGTCGTTTAATTTTAATGCATCGTCAAATATAATCCCCTTTTGGGATTCCATATAGAATTTGCTGACTGTCGACTTTGTGACATCGGTATATGAAGTAGCTTCTGCCCACTTGGTGAAGTAATCGAGGACCACAGAGGTGAATCGATACCCATCAGAAGCTTTTGGCATGATTGACCCACTACCATCCATGCCCCACATGAATAAAGTCAGATTCTACTTATTCTTTGTAAGGTAGGATCTGTTTCTCATCTTATTCTACCATCATTAACAAATTAGGAAATGATCTATAGTCTTGGTCATCTTTAAATTTTTGAGATCCCCTAGACACAATCTCACTCAAAAGGAGATCCTGGGTCAGTAGCAACGTTACTCATGTCATTGATATCTAGGGACCTGTTGTAGGTACCAAAGAATATTCAAAGGACAAATGAATCTAAGAATAATTATTTAAGTGGTATGAACATGAATGAAATAAATAAATAAAAGAATATTTTCTCAAAGTGAGACACAAAAATGCATTTTCATTGAAATAAAGATTTTGGACACAAGCTTATTTCACAAAAGGACTCTTATTGCCTCTAGGCTTAAGGTAACAAGCGTGTTTTGAATATTACTCTAAATTAGTTCTAAAAACATAGGGATCTCTTCCATAGTCCCATTGTTCAAAACTCTCCCAAGTATGTAAGGGCTTGGAAACTTTTATTCCCTAGTTCCTTCTTCGGATATGTCATTTAGATTCTCCGATATTCCTTCTGGGCTCTTGTCTTATTCAAGGCATCACAACTCTTTTTCCCCCACTTTCAACTATCGCATTTATTGCTTTATCAGAGTGATTAGGTTCTGAAGAATCGTCGAATTTCACAATTCCCATTTCAATGAATCTTTCGATCAACTTCTTGAAAGCAAGACAATTTTCTATTGAATGCCTTATAATCCCCGCATGATACTCACATTGAGCTTTTGCGTTATACCATTTGGGGTATGGGGGTTGCATTGGTTTTGGGTAGTAAGAAGACACCACATGCGCATCAAATAGATTTTGATAGAGCTCATTGTATGTCATCGGGATCTATATTTGGCCTTGAGTTGGATTCCTACCTTGAAGAGCCTTGATAGCTAGTGGTTACAGCACTCGGTTGGCCTACGGAGACCGATTTAGAATGCATACTCAGGATATTTATTTCATTTTTCTTGTTTCTCGGGGCTGACCTTTTGGTGCTTTTTCCTACTTCAATACTCCCGTATCTAATTACGTTTTCTATCATCTCACTAGTCATCACTATGTCCGCAAAAATTTTTGTGGCACTTCCCAGCATGTGAGTGATGAATAGGGCCTTTAAAGTGTTGATAAAAAGCATTGTGGTTTCTTTTTCTAGGAGGGGTGGTTGGACTTGCGTCGCTATCTCACTCCATCATTGGGCATACTGCCTGAAGCTTCACTTGGCTTCTTTTCCATGTTTTGTAGTGTGATTATGTCGGGTGTCACATCTATTACATAACCATATTGTTTCATGAAAGCTTGAGCCAAGTCCTTCCACGAACCAATTTGGGCATGACTCAGATGGTTATACCACTTGGCCGCAGATCCGGTCAGGCTATCTTGAAAATAGTGGATTAACAACTGGTGATTGTTACGTCATCCTCCGACAGAAAATCGTAATATGAGCTTCAGGGCAGCTAGTCCCATTATACTTCTCGAACACTGGAGTCTTAAACTTCGGCGGGGGTATCAAGTCAGGGATTAAGCTTAAGTCTTTTGCATCGATTCCGCAATGATAATCGACGTTCTCCATTGCTCCAAACTTTTCTTCCAACCATCGGCACCGGTCCTCAAGTTGTTTTGGCAAATCCCTCATCGTTTTCTCCATCTCTGCCATTTTGTCCAAATCTGGGACAACGGGATTAGTTGGATTATCCCCTAGGCTAGAACCCGAGCCCGTTGGAAAGTTTATCGGTGCCGATGCACCCGCTTGATATTGGGGTCTAATAGTGACAGGTACTCTTTGAAAATACACTTCTGGTTGTGCTTGAGTATTTGTTGGGGTAAAACCCGGAGGGTAGGTAGGCTCTTCATTGTCATCACTAGGATTGATTACAGGGCTCTTTCTTTTATCAGGCCCTCCATTCATCAGCCGGGCCAATTGGTCCTTCATGTTTCTTTGGGATTCTAGCATCTGATCCCTCATGTCTTGTTGCATTTTAGCCAATTGTTCTTGCAATTGATCTTGCATATCCCTTTGCATCTGTTCTAATCTTTCTAGTCTCTAATCCATTGCTTTCATTTTGCGACGAGTATTGTAGCGATATGTAGTTGGTGGATTTTCGTTGGTTTCCAGGGTAACTGTCATAATTTTAATTAATCAGGATCTTTTTATTAAACTTAATGCATATGATGTAATGCCATGCAAATGCATGAATGCACAAAGACGTTAATTCTGTTAGAAGAACTTTACTAGAAAATAAATTTCTTTACATAAAGCGAATAATTACACATACGGCCTTGCCCCAATATTCAAAGTGAAGCCATTGATCCTTTTCTTTGTATCCGGATGTAAGGTCAAATCTCGCGTACCTTCTCATGGATGTCTCTGCTGGCTCCTTTTGTTTGATCCGAGCCACGTCTCATTGCTCACTTATCTTCGCGATGCTCGTTAGCTTCTTCAAGAACATCGAGGCATGACGATTCTCGAATAATCTTTATCGGTTTGAATCTTCGAGTAATGACGCAAAGTTGTGTATCCCTCCACGGACTATCAGCCTTCTCTTGTTGTTTACTCGGACCATATTCGGACGGTCGTACTATATGCCACTATATCAAGAAGTTCATTTTCCTATGACAAGCTCTTCTATTTAGCAATCGAATATGAATCAACACCTCCTTTCTAAGATGATGCGATGCCATGCAATGCAATGTAATGTAATCATAAACAAAACAAAACACGTTAGAACAAGAAAAATAAACAACAAAATAGATTACCTAAATGGGTGACGACTAGGGTTTGGCACGGTTCTACTTAAGGTGGGCTCCAAAGGTTCGCTACATGCAGTTCAGTTCTGAAGTAAAGGTACCTGAACCAGCAGATTCCTCGATCTTCACCTATTATAGGTTCATATAGACCGAGTTTAGTTCAGGGGGATACATTTCCCTATAACCATGTGGAGATGAAAATCTCACGAAGACATAGGTACAGATGTATCCCGAAAGTAGTCCACTAGCCCATGCGGAGGCGAAAACCTCTCGAAGGCATAGCTTCTCACTCTCACTTAAAAAGGGTAAGATCAAATGATCTATGCGATGCAACATGCGAAGATAAATCAATAGGCTTAACATATTATGATAAAGACCACAAAAAAATGACGGATGCAACAAAAAACGTGAATTCAAATCAGATTTTCAAATTTTGACAAAAGACAGAAATTAATTAATTTATGGCCTGACTCTCTTATTGACATCCCCAGCGGAGTCGCCAAGCTGTCGAAACCATTTTTTTTAAAGAACGGGAATCGACTAGGGTTTCGAGAACTAAAATAAAACAGGAGTCGCTATCAGTCTTTGTTAGGTGTGATCGAATCACCTTTTTTTAATAAAATGTTTTGGTTTACTAAAACGATATTTTTGGTCTACGAATTTCAAGAAAACGGGTTCGGGAGTCGGTTACATGCGAGGAAGGATTAGCACCCTCGTCATGCCCAAAATTGATACCAAATTGATTAATTAATGTCTTAATGTCGAGAGTTTGAAAACCGAGAATGGATTTAAATATGATCCTTTTTATTAGTGTTTAAAAAACAATGCTTGAATTAAATCAAAACGATTGTTAAAGATTTTCTCGTCTCGAGATATCGGAATATCGCATCCCGTAAGTTAGGACGTGATTCCTAGGATACTCGAATGCAAGTTTATCTTTAATTTTAATTAAAATTTTATGCATTTCGAAATTTAAAAGGATATTTGGCAATTTAGGTTTATCAAGAAAACCGAAATCCCGTAAGTTAGGGCATGGTTCCTCAAATTTCCTAAAACACGAAATATTTCCTTATTTAGAAAAATTTTTGTTTTTGGATAATCACGAGTGTAACACTCAAAGGCGTACATTAATTTTTTTTTGAAATAGAATGAAGCGATCTAAGTTCAATAAATATGTTGGGATTTAATTCACAATGCGATGACATAAAATAAAAATGTAGTAATGAGAATGGAATAATAATACATGAATAAAATATTGCACAAGTAAATGACAATAATATAAAAATACAAATAAACAAATCATAGTACATAAAAAGTTTAAAATGAACATTATATAAAAATTTAAGATAGATAATAAATTAAAAAATTTAAAATAAACAATATATAAAAATCTAAATAGATAATATGTAAAAAAAGTTTAAAACAAGCAGATAAAAATTAAAAAGATAGATATATATATATATATATATATATATATATATATGATAAAATAGTTTAATATAAATAATATCTAAAAACTTAAAATAAATAAAAGCAGTTTAAAATAAATAATATATCAAATTTTAAAATGTATAAATAAACAACAAATTAAAAGGTTAAAATCCAACAGATTAGGGACTAAGTCAGAATAAAAATGAAATTAAAGGTAAAAACTATAAATAGATATACAAATAAGGACCAAAATGAAAAGGCGCTAAAGGCGTGAGGACTAAATGAGAAATTATCCATATCATTCAGAACGCGCAGCATTAATAAGGACTGAATCGAAATCAAAATAAAATCTATGGGGCAAATTTAAAAGAAATGCAAAGACTAGATTGCACAGAATCATAATGCGGAAGGACCTGGGGCATAAATAGCCCCTAAAAGGAAAACATGCGGATCCCTTGAGCGGGTCGGGTCAAAATCGGGTCATGGCCTAAATGACGTCGTTTTGGCCATTGGTGTTAAGGCCCAAAACGATGTCGTTTTACACCCTATATAAATACCAAAAATGTGAAAAAAAAGTCATTTCCTTTCATTTTTAAAAAAAAAAAAATGAGAGAATTCTCTCATTTCCCCTCGCATGGCCCAGAATCCGGCCAACTTTCTGGTGGGATTCCGACTGGCCATTGCCGGTGCCGCTGTATATGGTGGCGGAAAATCGTAAAGGTATGCTTTTTTTTTTTTTTGCTGTATTCGTATATATACATACCGTTTTAAAGAAAAAAGAAATTTAAAAAAATAAAAATAATAAAAGAAACAAATAAGTATATGTATGTACATTCATAGAAGAAAAATAAGAAAAATAAAAAAAAAATGAAAGAATAAAGACCTTCAAATTTGATTTTAAATTTCTGATTTTTGTATTTTTTTTTTGGTTTTTTCCTTCGGAATCGAAGAAGGAAGAAACAGTACAAGCATGTTGGTATGGCTTTTATAGCCAGATTACAAGCCTTTTGATTTCTATTTTTTTGTTTTCTTCTACTTGTTTCTTTTGCCATTTGCGTGTAGTCTTTGCCCTTGTATTTTACTTTGTTGCAGGTGTCAGAAGCATGGGTGGTTGCTGGTTGGTGCGCGTGGTGACTGCTGGTGGAGGGAGATGAAAGGTCGACAGTAGCAAAAGGAAGGAACCCTAGGGTTCTGAAATTTTTTTAAGTTTTGGGCCATTTGGACTTGTTTTAGTTTGGGCTAAAATCGGGTTTAGATTTTAATATGTAATGGGCTATTTAATTGAGATTGGATTGATGTAGTTTAATTGATTGTGATAATTTTGGATTTTTGGTGTTTTGCTTTATTTATTGGGCCTAGATAAAAATTGGGCTGTACAATGGTATTTTTAGTGAAATTTATGTTAGTAATATTGTAATGTTTCTCCCAAAAACTTTATTTAAAATTACGGATTGAATTTTTTCTAGAGTGAAATGAAATAATTATTTTATAATTTCACGTATATTCTAACGCCTCAATTTATAATATAGTGTTTATTTGTAATTAATTCTAAAAAAATTAATTTGACTACAATTCATATCTAAATGGACAAATATAACTTAGATTATGAGACACTAGCTCCTACTCCACCATGTACCTCAGTTTATTTATTTTTGAAATTTTTTATTCATTTTATGATTCATGTTTTGAGTTTGTGACTCTCTCTCTTAATAATATGTTTTGGTATGTTATTTATTTAGAAAATCCAAACTCAATCAAAACATCAGATTCATCCAAAGCCAACCCATTCTTCATCTCATCCTGTGGTCTTCATTTGGTCATTGCAACAATTGCACATATTGGTGCCTGGTAGACTTGTTCAAATTGAACAGTAATACGTAGCATGGTTTTGAGGAAAATAGAGCGGCTTTTAGGGGAAAAGTTCACAGCTAACAGGCAAGCGTACAATGAAGGTCCCATTTTTAACCAACTAAAGCTGATTTAACAACAACAACCACTAAATTTCCTCAATCCTCCTTAATTTAAACACTCAATATTTTTTTTTCTCCTTAATTGAATCTTTCTATATCTGCTTTACACAAAAGCGCAATTATTATAAAATCATTTATTTACACTACTCCTATCCTACATATAGGCTAAAAAAAAAATTAATATAAAAATTCAAGCAATGTTGGGTTTTTCTTTTAAATAATTATTGATAAGATAAATTATATACTAATGAGATTTTGATTGTGTTCGTATGCTTTAGGTTCTTGAAGCCCAAAGTTCAAATTCTTATTTATGAGAGTAATTTTGTATTTTATTTCTAAAAGTTAATTACTTAGATAACCTATTAATATATTATTTTTATTATATAAATTTGAATTATTTTTATATTTTTATTGAGTTTGTAGTTTTCAATTAACTCATGACACTATTTTAATTAAATATTTTATTTTTTGTATAGATGTGAAATTATTGATTAATGGGGAATTTTTTTGTTTTCATTGAAATATGACGAGAAATTGAGAGGACAAAATGCCTTCGGCCTTTGGGGTATTAGGTATATACTGCTTGAGCTCAAAACCTGGCCTTATGCTTTTCGGCCTTGAAGTGTGCTACCAAAATCTAGTGGAGCCCAGAATAAGGTCAAAATTTTGCTCTCTCTTTTCTTCTGCTGATCACGCTCTTTTATTATATAAATTATTTTAGGGTTTCTTTTCCATAAATAACATAAAATAAATACTAAAATAGGATAAGAGTATTAATATTCACGGGCAAACACTACAGTAAATAATTGGTGTCGCCTAACCAATCGGCAGCACCCATATTTCAAACCTAAAATACGTGTTTTTTTAATAGTATACGCATAAAAATGGAAAAAAAATATTTTTGTATTGGTTCCGCTTATCTATCAGACAACACCCTATTATTTATAATAAAACATATTTTTTAAGCAAAAAAAAAAAAAATTGATATAAAAATTTTTGGGTATTGGAACTAGGGCTCGTGACCGACAAGTCACATTCACGGCGGGTCATCAGGCCTGTGCCGCCTGACAGCCTGCGATGGATGTGACTCGTCGATCACGAGCCCGGCTTCCAATACTCAAAAATTTTGATATCATTTTTTAGCTTAAAAATATAATGTAAATATTATTTTTTATTATTATAAAAGGGGTTGGTTTGGTCCCCAACCCCCGCACAAAATTTTATAGCTGCTAAAGGTCTCCCCCCACCACTGAAGGTAAGTTCTAAGTTTCCCTTCCTTTGTTTGTTTTTTTATTATTATTATAAAAGGGGTTGGTTTGGGCATCAAGTTGATGCTTGCTCCAAGGTCGCACAAAGCTTTACCGGAGTAAGATTCTCTAATGTTACAAGATATCGTAAATGTAACACTCCAAACTCGGCCTAAAAGTTAGGCCCAAATCGGCATGCCATATTGAAGTGTTTTTCGAAAACCATGTTTTCATTGAAAACCCTTCTTAAAGAAAAGCTTGAGTAAAAATCTTAGTTACATCGGTTTATTTTTAATCGTGGTTTATTAAAAAGTCATTCCCTTTTAAAATGTTATTTGTTGCGGAAGCTTACTTTAAAGCAAATGATTTGCGAAAACGTGATGTTTAAAGATTAAATCGTGGAAGTGTAGTGTTTTGAAAACATGTATTGTTTTGGAAAACCGCGATTTACTTTTAACAGATAGAAACGTAATAAACTGCAAATCCCAAATTAAAACCAGAAATTAAAAGAGGCTTTATTACAACCCAATAAGAAAACGGTTTAATTAAGGTGAAATAGAACACTAAAGTTTAAAGCTGTTCGTAGTGTGGCCACCTCCGAGTCATCCCGTACGTCGAACTGCTTACTGAGGATTACCTGAAAAATTAAAAGGAGGGGGTGGGTTTACGAAAACTCAGTATGTACAACCCTCATTCGGTAAAAACATGCATCACAATAATCTGGGCCTAAGCCCATTACAATAATCAATGTGGGCCTAAGCCCAACATGGTTACAGTGGCAATTGGGCCTTGACCCATAATAGCCTTAGTTGGATCTTAACCCAATACAGTAATGGTGACATTTGGCCCTTAGCCCATAATAGCCTCAGCTGGGCCTTAGCCCATATCAAAAGTCACAGATCACATCTATCTGTGCCTAAGCCCATCTCAATAACAAAATAAGTGTATGCAATGCATTAATGCCCATACCAACCCTACACTTCATCCCCTATCCAACCCTGCACTCCTGTGGGGATTTAATCGACCCACCCATCCCTACACTCCTTATGTAGCACCAGTTGCGGCACTAACCAATATAGCAGCAGAGCTGCCAATCATATAATTGACTTAAAACCATCGGTAGATCCACAGTCGTCAAGCGACCATGCGACCCTAACAAGTCATATTCTTCTTCTAGATCAATAATCCCATCCCCCATGCAGCATCATATTACATGAATGCAGACATAACATAAATGGAACACAATAACAATCAAATAACATGTAGGGGCATTTTAGTCATTTTGCCCTTCAGAGGCATAACAATCATTTATCTTATAGGGGTATTTCGGTCATTTTACCCTCCAGGGATATTTCGGTCATTTTACAAACTTTCCAAAGGTCTACAGTTGCCTCGAGCGACTCAGATAGCATGTATGGTCAAAACGGTGTAGTTGGGCCTAAAACCCAATATTTGGCTTAGGTGGGCTCACACTCTCGTATGGCCCATTCGGCCCATTTTCAATCACGGCTATGTGAACGTTATAGCCCAGTTTAATTTCTGCCACTTTTCGTAAATTTAAACCATATGGGCCTACAAGCCCATTAGGCCCACACGGCCCATACTGGCCCAACAAGGCCCATAACGACCTAAGCCCATGAGAACGCTCATGGTTGCCTCAACCATCTTACGTCCATATTCGTAGGCTTGGTCCACCACACGTTCGATCGGACGCTCGTGTGGCATCATTTGCCGGTACTTCGACTTTTCGGCATTTGCCGATGTACTTAGAGTGGTGTGTGTGTGTGTGTACACACCTTGTTGGAGAAAAGCAATAGCCTACGAATGTAGAACCTATATCCAACACGATTCACCATTAGTCCTCTCTACCACAATATCTATAATCTTATTGTTATAACACTTTTAATCTAGATTAGTAATACAACTTGCCTTGATATAACGATTGAGGATCACTCACTTAAACTATCGCAAGAGATTGATCAATAGGCCTTAGGGGTTATCTGCATTCCAACCAACACTTATCAACCATCAAACAATTGAACGGTTTGAACTAGGCGAGAAGTCACTTACCGACAACGCAGAGTCCAGATTAGAAGAAAAGATTCAATCGCCACACCCTTACAAAAGTTGAAGGTACAAAGAACGATAGAGGCAAGATAGAATAATCGCACCCCTGAGATGGAATGTTCGGCTAACACAAAACATAGAGAACCGACAGAACGAAATGAGGGAAAGAGAGAAAAGGGAAAAGGGGCATTTGGCTATCACTGGAAGAAAAAGGAAAATTGAAAGAGAACGCAATAGAGGATAATCGACCAAGCATAAGATGCAGAAGAAAATGATTGGTAGAGTCAAAAGAACTGAGAGAGTGAGGAAGGAGAATTCGGCTATGAAGAAAATAGAGTGAAAATAGAGCAAAAAGAATGCACGAGGTCACTTTTAGAGTAGTTTCGGTAGCATCCAGAAAAGAGAAAAGTAGCTAAAAAAAAGAGAAGCAACACTCAAAAAACTGAAATATGCACCACATCCCCCCTTTGGCGAATTTCTTGAGTGCCACAAATCCCATTCGGCACCAACTCTTCCCAACCACAAATCTCCTTGATTTCTTCCCTTATCTCTCCATGATCCTCTCCTTAATTCACTCATTTGACCCATTCAAACTCTCTAACACAGAGTTCAAATCCAACACAAACTCTTGCCCACATATGAGTAAAATAAATAATCCCTTTTGCATGCAGTGAGACTTGAACCTCTGTCCTCCTTGCCACTCCTGTGATGCCACAACCACTCCACCACATGCTCTTCTTGTGCCTCTTTTTAATCATAATTACTTAAAAGGCTTAATACCAGGAGTCAGGGTTCATCTAATGCTAAAAATAAAAATTTTCCAAATGACATGGCTTGAACCCAAGACTTCATAGAAGCCCCCTAACCTTCCAAAATCACTCACCTAATAGATCCAACATGCATTTGTGCCATTCTCTTGTTCTCAAAAATTTTAAACACTCCCATGCCCAAGGCCCAATAGGCCCAATTCTACTAGGCCCAACATCAGGGTGTTACGTAAAGCTTATAGGGTCCTTCAGTTTTGGAGGTAGCTTGTTCTGTAAGAATTCACTGCACTCCTTTGTCAAAGTAACAGTCTCATACTCACTAAGCCGTTTCTTCTTGGACAGAATATCCTTTATAAACTTCACGTGATTGGGCATTTATTCTAAAGCCTCCACCAACGGAATGTTGATGTATAATTGCTTTAAAACATCCAAGAACTTCTTGAATTGTACCTCTTATTTTTACTTATTCTACTAAAGTCTTTGAGGATGTGGAACTCTAGGTTGATATAGACAACTTTTCTCAGGAGGTAAATTTGCAAAAGAAGGTGTTAGCTTATTAAAATTTACTAATTTAAGGTTTATGTAACACCCCTAATCCATAACCATCGCCGAAATAGGGTTTAAGGGCATTACCAGACAATCAAAATCATTTACTGACATTTCACAGCAAAGTCTGACAAAACACATCAAAGTGTCCCTAGAATAGGTCAACGAGACCTTAATCATACTTTAGAATAGGGTCGGGACTAAACTGAGCACATATAAAAATTCTCAAAAATTTAAAAATTTTTCTAAGTTACAGAGGTCACAAGCCCGTGTGGGCAAGCCGTGTGCCTCCCACGACCTTAGACATGCCCTTGTGTATAAGTCGTGTCAAAACAGGGCATACATACTGACTTGTCCCCACGGCCAGAGACACGTCCGTGTGTCTCACCCGTGGTTGAGCCTGACTTGCACCACATGGCTAGTCACACGCCTGTGTGTCCAGCCCGTGGTCGAGTTTGACTTGTTTTGAATTGCAACCTCGAAGGACACGGTCAAGCAACACGCCTGTGTGCTCAACCGTGTGGGAAAATATAGGCCATTTTCAAGGCCAAATTGCCACCCACACATGAGTCATTCTTACAAGCACATACAAGGAAAATTTCATACACAATTGGCAACCAAAAACATACCAAATGGACATCATATCATCCCATTCAATTTCATTTCCCGCACATATCATCTTATATGCCAAATTGCACAACTAAATCATAAGTATAGTCAAACATGAATCATCCACAATTTTACCAATTCATATAACCATTCCATATATCAAACATATATACTCATTTTGCTTCAATATGCTTCCCATAATCTTGACCACTTCATAAACGTAAGATCATACCAAAACCAAACATAATATAACATGACTCATCATTCATTTACACATCCATTAAACGGCCATATGACATGGCTATTTCATATTTCAAACATATTCCAAAACAACTAGCTTATACATGCCATATTTAACTATATTCACATTCAAAAGTACCAAAATAGAGTTTGATAGTGTGGTGATGATCCTCGACGGTCCCCAAGCTTTCAGTAGCTTTGACGATCTATAAAACCGAGCAAACACACACAAAGTAAGCTTTCAAAAGCTTAGTAAGCCATATACAAATAAACTTAACATAAAATGCACATACCCACATTGATACAACAACATTAATGCTTCTCATATGCAATTTATCAAATATCCTTTGGCTCATTTTTTAAGCCATTACTTACTCACATTCCATAGCTCAAAGTATCACTTTACTCATAGCTCATTCAAGCTTGAATCACATATTATCTCATCAAATCTATACACACATTCACATTAGTAAGCTTATTTGAACACTTACCTTTCCAACGTACCTGGATCATTTATACATTTCACATAGACATTCATTTCTCGGACTTGCCCATTGAACCGTTTAGAATATAATAGGTTATTCAGAATGCTCAAAATAGTCATACAATGCCAACATCCTAGATGAGGTCTTACATGTACTCAAATATCAATGCCTCTGTCCCAGATAGGGTCTTACACGAATCAAACACGATGCCAATGTCCCAGACATGGTCTTACATGTAAATCTCAAATCGATGCCAACGTCCCAGATGTGGTCTTAAACGTAAATCTCGAATCAATGCCAACGTCCCAGACATGGTCTTACATGATATTAGATATCAAAACCTATGTCATGACATACGTTATTCTATCTATTTCTAGGTTCAAACGAAACTTTTTCGGATGTTGACAACAAGTCGATACTATCTCGGATTTCATAAACTCATAATCTCACATACATTCACAATAATAATTTTCATATGAACATACATATATCAATATAATTACATTTATTTGTATATCGACTTACCTCGGATTCAGATATCAGAAACGGATTCGGCTACTCAATTACTTTCGATTTCCGCGATCTAAGTCCGTTTTCTTCGGCTCTTGATCTATACAAATTCAAATTTAATCCATTTATTCACCAAATCATTCAATTCAATTCAAGAACATACATTTAAGGCCATTTACAAATTGGCCCTCATATTTTCACATTTTGACATTTTAGTCCCTATTTCACAAAATCACAAAATACACAAAATTTCACTACACCCATGCTTAGACGAATGTTCATGTAGTTCATACAAGTCCTTACATTTCATTTATTTCACAATTTACTCCCTCATAATTTTATTTTCACAATTAAGTCCAAAATACTCAAATTCACTAAAAATCCAAAGACAAAACTTGTTAATCAAACATATATATTTCATTTTTCATCATCAAACATCACAAAACTCATGTTTTCTTCAATGGCACATTTCAAAATATTCATCAATTCACAAAATTAAAGCATAGGTTTCAAAGTACTCGAAGCAACGATTACGAAAACGTAGAAATTATCAAAAGTCGATCAAAAACCATACCTTAATCTTGCTTGATAGTAGCCGAAACCCAAAATGGTTTTCTTTCTTTCTTTTTCTTTAAAAATTTGGCTATGGTGATAAAAAGATGGACAAAATGTTTGTTTTGTTTTTGTTTAATAACATTATTTACAATTTACCATATTACCATTAATGAAAACATTTAAAATTCATATAATGTATGGCCATTTTTGTCCATTTTCACCCACTTACTAATATAATGGCTTAATATCAACTCAAGGACTTCACCTTTAATAAGCCATATCAATTTAACACATTAACCTATGAATTGCCACTTTTACCTTTTATGCAATTTAATCCTTTTCTCAAATTAAGCACATAAATGATCAAATTAAATCACAAAAATTTCACACATACAAATTCACATGCTATAGACTCAGAAAATAATATTAAAATATTTTTTGACTTGGATTTGTGGTCCCAAAACCACTGTTTCGACTAGGGTCTAAACCGAACTATTACAGTTTACCTCATCAAATTTTTTATCATCTGATTTTTCAGTGTAAGAACTTCAACTGTTGGTTGATTTTCCTCCTTATCATTAGGCTCATCTTCAATCACAACCTCATTGGGTTCCAAAATCTTACCACTTCGTAACGGAACCAGTTTGCAATGCTCCTTTCAGAACTCTTTGGATTTTCTATATAGCTCGGCAAGACTTCTTGCGATCTACTACGAAGCTCAGTAGCTAACTGACCCATTTGGTTCTCTAGATTTTTCTGTGTTGCTACTTGACTTTGAATCAATGCGTCATTTTTCGCCATGTATGCCTTCAACAAGTCCTCCAAACTATTTAATGACTCAGCTTGAGGTGGTATTGGAGCTTGTTGGTTAAACCCTTAAGATTGGTTGGGTCTATGCTGCATATGAGTGTTCGGTCCATTTCTTTGGTTACTCTAGGAAAAGTTTGGATGATTCCGCTATGATGGATTGTAGAAATTGGATTGTGGTCCTTGTCAATTTCTATTTTGATACTAATTCCTTACATAAAAAATAGACTCGAGGCTCGGAGGGCAATTCTTGAAAGAATGACCATCTCCACAATATATGCAAGAAACAACATCATATTGACTTGGTGATTGAGTTGCAAAATTATTCAAACCATTAGTGGTAAATTGTTTTAACATTGAGGAAATAGAAGATACCTGAGCAAAGAGTGAAGTCAGCGTCTCCACTTCATGTGTAACAGCCCATTTTTAGTGAAATCAGAACAGTGGTTTCGGGACCACAAATCTGAGCTAGAAAGAAAATTTATTTTAATAGATTTATGTGGTCTGCATTATGATAGAAATGTCATATGAAAATTTTGATAAGAAAATTTTACCGATTGTGTGCTTAATTACGGAAAGGACTAAATTGCATAAAATGCAAAAGTTGAATTCTAGTAGCTAGAAGGATCAAATATCTATGGAATTCAAAACTTGAGGTACTTAAATGGTAATTAGACCATTAATGAAAAGTTAGTAGATATTTTTGGATGATTCATCCATAGAAATTTAGAAAAGGGCAATGACTAAATTGGAAATTGAATTAATTAAAAGATGATAATAGAAAATATCATCTTATTTTTCATCATCTCCCACAAAATTTGCATGGAAACCCTATGAGAGAGAAAGGAAAGTAATCAATCTTAATTGGGTAAGTATTCTTGTCCCATTTTTAGTAATTTTTATATTTTGAGATCGAAATAGTTTAATTTATCTATTTTGGGGATTAATTTGAAAAGTTATCAAAGTATAGAAATTTTTCCATGGATGAATATGCTGAAAATTTGAAATTTATGGTAGAAAATGAAAGGTTGTTGATAGATAAACAACTTTTACAAAGTGAATTTTCATGAAATTGTGATTTAGGGACTAAATTGTAAAAATGTAAAATTCATGGAAAATTTCTAAATTTTATGAAATATATGTGCTATAAATATTATACTAAAATTTTGGTTAGTCTTGAAATAAGGATTAAATTGCATGAATTTCATTTTCTGAGCCTAGGGACGAAATTGGAATTTATGAAAATTTTAGAGGCAAAATGATAAGTTTGCCTAGAGTGTAAAATGAATTCAATTGAATATGAATTGTATTAAATTGATGATTAAATTCATTTATATAGATTCAAATAACTCAAATTTGAAGCTAGGTCGAAGAAAAAAGAAAGTTTCGGATTAGTAGATTCTCTTATACGAACTATAATCGAGGTAAGTTCATGTAACTTAATTATGCATGTTAATATGTTTCAATTGAATGTGGTATATGTTTATCTGATTTATATGAATGTTATAAATATATGAAATGATCACATGATTGGAAATGTTTTTAAAATGTTAAGTTCCTTTGGAATAATGAAAATCGATGGATACGTGTGATTTCCCATATGTAAATGTGATTCTGCATATGTTGCAGACAGGATTTAGCTCGAACGAGTAATCCTGATGTAGCCTTTTCGAGCATCCTTGTAACATCCTTAAACTGGGGCCTTTGCATTACGTGTGGTTGCATGTGTATTGTATGTTAGGTATGTTAGTTGGACTATTTTAGGGTCTAGGCTTGAGCTGTGAATTGGCGGTGGTGTTGTGTTTTGGGTTTAGAAGGGGAGGTGGGTAATTGGTGGTGGTTTGTGTCGCAAGAGAAGCCTTGGTGGAGTGGCAAGGAGGCGCTACTTGGGCACAAGGGAGTGATGCCCATGCATGCTAAGGGAGCACAGGTTGAGCGCAGAATCCCTTCTCTGCTTATTATTTTGACGCCAAGACTAAGGAGAAGTTGAGTTCAGGATGGACTCTGGTGGAAGAGTGTTGAAGGAGTCAACATATTTGAATGGTTGGAGAAAAGTGAATGTAGGAAGTTTGACTCATTCAAGTTGTTTAAATGAGTGGATGAGAGAAATTCAAGGAGAAAGGAGGGGGACGACATAGAGTTTGAAGGGGGTTGGGGTGTGTGGCCGAAATTTGAGTGGTGTCGGTGTGTGCTTTCAGTTTTAGAGAGTGGTTAGGGGGTATGCTGAATTTGAGTTGTTTGGGGTATGGTTTTCGGCATTTTGGTGTGAGATCCATTTTCTTTTTGACTTTAGTTTCTTCCATTCTCTATTGTGCCGAAATCCTCTCAATTGTACTTTTGCGTTTGGTTCTTTTTCCTTCTCTTTCAAAATACCCTTGGCCGGATGCCCTCCTAAACCTCTTATCATATTTGTTTCTTTTAGCTTCATCTCTTCTCTCAATCCTTCTCGTTGTGCCGAAAACACCAAGAGCTTTTTTCTTTTTCTCTCATCTTGTATTAAAGCTGAAATCATCACCCTCCCTCTCTATTAACATCTTTTCTTCTTTTCTTTTGAATCCATAGTCGAGTCACCTTACCATTCTTTTCCCTATTTTCTTCCAATATTTTGAGAAGCCGAACCATTCTTTCTTGTTGGGGTAAGTTTGTTTTTTTCTCTCAATTGTGTTTTAAGGCCGAAACTTCCTAAACCCCTTCTTACTTTCCATATCTTGCAAATTCGAATATGGTGGCTCATGTTGGTATTTTATTTCTTTTTGCCTTTTCCCTTAATCTCCTTAGGCCGAATCTATTATTTTTTTGGATCTCCAAGTCGAATCTAAACTCACATTTTGCAGCGGATCGTTATCACCCATCCACTCTTAATCGATTTTGGTAAGTGTTGAGGTAATGGAGACGATTCCTTTTGTTCTGGGTTATTTCTTTTGGGATTTATAGAAAGCTGAATGGCTATTTTATTGACAGCGTTAAGTATGGTCGAATATAGGAAGGTGTGACGCAAGTTTTGGATTCCCGGGGATTTGCTTGGTTCATGGTGTAGATCTTGATCTTCGGGATTCATTAATCTAGGTAAGGGATCTATTCATTCGGGTTGATTTTTTTAATTCTGATTAATCTGCGTTAACTTTGATTTAGTGATAAGGTGTTATGGATCTGTTACCGTACCAAACATTAGGTGGGGCTAGATCTGAGACCCCAATCCTAAGTTCAAAAAGAGGGCAGTGTCGGCGGTTCGCGATTGGCCACCTGGGTGTGGGCGAACACTTGAGCAACATAGTAGTCAAATAGTGGTGGTGTCGAATAACGACAGTACTGATGTAGAGAGCGTCATTTTACTAGTAATTAGGTGTGTAACTCTTGGACACTTCATTTGTTAATATGTTATATTGTGTAATTGCTAAAAGCGAAAATCGGTTGAAACGGTATGTTACCCCTGTAGGTAAAGAGCGAGGACTCCAGGTAAGTCCACTCTATTTGGTTAACGTTGGATGCCTTGACCTGTATGTGTCATGCCATGTGATATCTAATTGTTAAGTAGGATAGTTATGCCATGATAAATATGTACATTAAGTGGGTATGATGAGAGGAGGGGGAAGGATGATTTAGACTGTCACTAGTGGTTTTGACCACACAATGGGTTGGCCCCGCTCTCGATATTATTTGTGACTAAGTCTTAGTGGTTTTGACCACCAGTGGTTTTGACCACATATTGCTATCTTTGTGACTTGTCCCTGTGGTTTAGCACCACTGTGGGTTGGCCCCATATATGGATATGGGATCGTCATCAGTGGTTTTGACCACAAGTTGGGTTGGCCCACCATATTATTTGTGACTACGGTCACCAGTGGTTTTGACCACACCGATATTATTTGTGACTATGGTCACCAGTGGTTTTGACCACCAGTGGTTTTGACCACACGGTGTAGATACTAGAGTACGGATGGTTAGGTTTTGGGATTGCATGACTTGCATGTTGACTTATGAAATCATGATCGAGCATTGCTATTTTTGGGATGGGGGTTTACACACTGAGTCTCTATGACTCACCCCGATGTTTAATTTTGCAGGTAACTCTTAGATCGAGGATTCGGAGCTGGGGCAAACTCGAGGTGGCCATACTCATTATTTTTCGGGTTTTATTTTAGACTATTACTATGGTTTACATACTTTAAATTTGGTTTTTAAGTTGTAATAAGGCCGCTAACTTTAATTTGGGGTTTATTAATTTGTTTTACTTCTTTTCCATGAAAGATTTTATATAAATTTAACAAATCTGCATGTCTTAAATGAGTGTTTTCTAGGGTTGCTCAAACTATCGGGTTTTTCTAAAACTTTACCATCGGGTAAAAACCAACAAGTAGTATAAATAGGTTATCACGCTTTCTTTAAAAATTCAATTGGAATCAGAGTTGACAATCAAACTGAAACTGTTTCTACTTTTTAAAAAATGAAACGTTTTGCTTTCCTACAATAGGAGACAGTAAGTTTTTTGAATGAGTTGGAAAACAACCCGTTATAAATAATGTCCCCTTCCTATTTCAAAATTTAATTCTTAACTTGTTTTCATAGAAATCTTTTTCTCATGTGACACACCAGATTCGGTCGTGGAGTGTTGACTGGGTTTGGGGTGTTACAGTTTTGGTATCAGAGCCTGGTTCAAAAGCTCGATTGTGGGCTCGAGGCCCAAAAATGTTTTAATAAGTGGGTTACGAAATGATTTTGATGAGAAATATGTAATTTGGGAGAGCATGGAACCGAGTCTCAAGATCGATCCGCCTGTAAGTACCCTAAGCATTGTTTATATGATTGTGGTGATTGTGTTATGATTGATAGTAATAAGAAATTACTTTAGAGACTGGAACACATAGAATTTGGGTGAATATGCGAAAACAATTCCCATAATAAAACTATTCATAAAACTGTGCTGTAATATCAGTGGAATAAGTCTAACGCATAAAATCCTTAAATCAGATTAAAACGTGAATGGTAGTCATGAGTGCTCGAGGACGTGGGCATAATGCACGTGGACGGGGTAGAGGTAGGATGGCTATGTCAGAACCAGTAGGGTCCGGTCATGGGTCGGAGAATGAGGTACCACCATCGCCAGCTGTGGACGCGGAGTTTCAAAATCAGACGGGAGGTGACGACGCGGTGTCACAGATGATGCTGCAGTTTTAGAGAGGGTAGCCGGAGCAGGTGGAGGTTAGGAGTTCAAAAATCTGTGTCCAAACGACTCCGGGCTAATGGAGCGGAGGTATTCAAGGGTGTGTCTGGAGTAGCTCCCAATACAGCTGAGTATTGGCTAGAGGCGACAGAACACATTATGGATGACTTGGACTTTACGGTTGAGGAAAAGCTAAAGGGGATAGTGTCTCTTTTACGGGATAAGTCTTATCAGTAGTGGCTCACGGTCCGGGATGGTGCAACAGCTGATGGTCTCACTTGGGATTTCTTTAAGGCAGCTTATCAGAGGAAGTACGTCGGGGCTAGTGACATTGATGCACAACATAAGGTGTTCTTGAATTTGGTCCAGAGGAACAAGACAGTATCAAAATATGAGGTAGAGTTTCTCGGTTAAGTCGCTATGCTCGGGGTATTGTGGCTACGGAGCACGAGTGATGTGTCTGATTTGAAGACTAGTTGAGGGATGAGCTGCGGATGTTGATTGCACCATAGTAGGAGAGAGAATTTACAATCTTGGTAGAGAAGGCCAAGATTACCGAGGAAGTAAAGCAGTCGGTGAGACGGAATCAGGATAAGAGTTGGACCAAGAGGAGTTCTAGGTCATCAGGGTCTGCCGGAAATTCACAAAAAGGGCTAGATATGGTGGGCTGAATCAGGTTGCCAGGCCTGCTACTACTCAGTGGCCGCCACGGTGTGTACGATGTGGAAAGATTTACTCGGAAGAGTGCTAGACAAGTAACAAAGAGTGTTTCGAGTGTGGATCGATGAATCACCGGGTAAGGGAGTGTCCGCGAAGATCAACTAGGATCCAATCGAGGTTAAGGGAATTTTACGATTCGGAGGGATGGTTAGCAACCACAGAGGTGTCGCGGCCCGATCAGGGGAGGTAATGGTTCTGGGCGAGGTCGCGGAGCATCGTGCAGAGGTGCCGAGAATACTGATGCGAGATAGCCTGGGTTGGTCTATGCAGCGAGGCGAGGAGAGGAGGGCGACGCGCTGGATGTTATAACGAGTACGTTTTTAATTTTTGGACTGCCTTATACTGCTTTGATAGACATTCTTATATTGCCAGTAGTATTGTGGGAACTATGAACTTAGTCTTTGAGATATCTTCTAAGGATATGATTGTAATTGGCCCTCTAGGTCATTCTGTAGAAGTAAACAAACTTTATAATGATGTACCTCTAGAACTTCAAGGGGCAGTGTTTCTGGCTGATTTGATGGAACTGCCATTCGGGGAGTTCGATTTGATCCTAGGAATAGACTGGTTAGTGAAATATCAAGCGAGTTTGGACTGCGCAACTAAGCGTATGGTATTAAGAACAGTTGAGGGTGAAGAGGTGGTGATGATAGGTAATAGAAGAGATTATCTATCCAATGTTGTCTCCGCTTTGAAGGCTGAGAAGATGGTAAGGAAGGGTTGTGAAGCGTTCATGGTTCATGTTTGTGCATTGGAGTCTAAGGAAGTAACTGTAGGGGATGTCCGAACGATGAAGGAATTTGCTGATGTATTTTCAGAAGAGCTTCCGGGTCTGCCTCCAGATCGCGAGGTCAACTTTGGGATAGACTTGTTACTGGGAACCGCACCAATTTCTATTGCCCCATATAGGATGGCGCCGAAGGAGTTGGTGGAGCTGAAAGCACAGATTCAGGAGTTACTGGATCGAGGGTTTATCTGGCCTAGTGTATCACCTTGGAGAGCGCCTATGCTATTCGTTAAAAAGAAAGACGGTACGATGCGGATGTGTATAGATTATCAACAACTGAATAAGTTGACGATTAAGAACAAGTACCTGTTGCCAAGGATAGATGACCTATTCGATCAACTTAAGGGTGCATCAGTCTTTTTAAGATTGACTTAAGGTCAGGGTATCACCGATATTAAGGTAAAGGAGGCGATATTCACAAACGCGTTTCATTCACGGGCACTACTGAGTTCTTGGTAATGTCGTTTGAGTTGACCAATGCACCGGCAGCATTCATGGACATGATGAATCCGGTGTTTCAGCCGTATTTGGATCGCTTTGTTGTGATATTCATAGACGACATATTGGTGTACTCAAAATCTGATGAGGAGCATGATTCGCATTTGCGTGTTATTTTGCAGATTCTGAGAGAGAAGCAATTATTCGCAAAGTTTAGTAAATGCGAGTTCTGGCTAAATGAGTTAACTTTCTTGGGTCATGTGGTGTCAGTTGAGGGGATTAAGGTAGATCCTCGAAAGATTGAGGCGGTATTGGACTGGAAACCACCTAAGTCTGTAGCGGAGATTCAGAGTTTTCTAGGTTTGGCAGGATATTACAGAAGATTTGTGGAAGGGTTTTCCTTGATTACAGTACCGTTAACCAAGTTGCTGAAGAAAGGGGTTCCATTTGTGTGGTTAGACAAGCAACAGGAAAGTTTTGATAAGTTAAAAAGAATTTTGACAGAAGCTCCTGTGTTGATTCAGCCCGAAGCAGGGAAGGAGTTCACGGTTTACTGCGATGCATCGCATACTGGTCTTGGATGTGTGTTGATGCAAGAGGGTAAGGTGGTGGCGTGTCGTCTCGGCAGATTGAGGCCTCACTGAAGTGAATTATCCGACACATGATCCGAGTTGGTGCGAGTGGTTTTGCTCAAAATATAGAGGCATTACTTATATGGAGAGAAATCGATAGTCTACACGGATCACAAGAGTTTGAAGTATCTCTTAACTCAAAAGGAATTGAATTTGAAAAGATAGGTGGGTCGAGTTGTTGAAAGACTACGATTGTTCGATTGAATACCATCCGGGTAAGGCTAACATAGTGGTGGCGACGATTGAGCCGCAAGGTGGTAGCGGACTTAAGAGCAATGTTTACCCACCTTAGTCTGCATTTGATGACGGAGTTTATTAGCGAGTTCTGAGATAAAGCCGACTTGGGTAAATCGAGTTAAGGAGGAACAGCTAAAAGATGAGGTTCTGGGTGCTCGGAGGATACAAGTGTAGAATGGTGGACTGGAAGGTTATAGTTTAAACAGCGATGGAGTATTGTGCTTTCAGGGGAAAGTTTGTATGCCGAAAGATGTTGAGTTAAGGCAGAGGATTCTGCAGGAAGCTCATAGTAGCCCATATGCTATGCATCCGGGAGGTAGCAAGATGTACTAGGATTTGTGAGAACAATTCTGGTGGCCGGATCTGAAGAGAGAAGTAACGAAATTCGTGAGTAGGTGTTTGACGTGCCAGCAAGTCAAAGCTGAACATCAGTTACCTTTAGGTCTGTTACAACCGGTGAAGATTCCGCAGTGGAAGTGGGAAAGGATTGCGATGGATTTTGTCACTGGGCTACCCCTTACACCTAGCAAGAAGGATTTAGTCTAGGTAATTGTGGACCGTCTGACAAAATCAGCTCATTTCATACCGGTTCGGGTGGACTACTCACTCCAAAGGTTGACTAAGTTGTATGTTGCAGAGATAGTGAGATTCCATGGGGTGCCAGTATCGATTATTTTAGACAAGGATCCTTGATTCACATCAAGATTCTAGAAAGCGTTGCACTAGGCATTGGGTACAAGGCCAGATTTCAGTACGGCATTTCATCTACACTTAGATGGACAATCAGAAAGAGTAATCCAAATTTTAGAAGATATGCTAAGGGGTTGTGTTTTAGATTTCAGAGGTAGTTGGGAGGAATATCTACCGTTGGCAGAATTCACGTACAACAACAGTTACCAAGCAAGTATCCAGATGGCACCGTATGAAGCATTGTATGGACGGAGGTGTCGTACCCCTACGTGTTGGACAGAGTTGGGAGAGCGTCAGTTGTTGGGTTCAGAGCTAGTGGCTGAAACAAAGGATAAGGTTAAGTGATTCAGCTCTCGTCGAAGGAGGCTTTGACGAGCGTAAGTCTTATTCCGATCTTAAGCGAAGAGATATAGAGTTTGCAGTGGGTGACAGGGTCTTTCTTAAGGTGTCGCCATGGAAAAAGGTGCTGATATTTGGTCGGAAGGGCAAGCTGAGCCCCAGGTTCATCGAGCCATATAAGGTGTTAAGGTGTATGGGACCAGTAGCTTATCAGCTCGAGTTGCCAGTGGAATTGAGTCAGATCCATGACGTATTCCATGTTTCCATGCTTAGGTGCTATCGATCAGATCCATCACATGTTGTACCAGTAGAAGAGATAGAGGTGAGTCCAGTTTGTCCTTTGAGGAAGAACCAGTGCAGATTCTAGATCGGGATGTCAAAGTTCTGCGTAGAAAGTCAGTTCATTTAGTGAAGGTGTTATGGCGGAATCACAAAACGGAAGAAGCCACGTGGGAACCGGAAGATGCGATGCGGCAGCAATACCCCCAACTCTTTTGATTAGGTAATTTCGAGGCTGAAATTATTTTTAAGGGGGTAGAACTGTAACATTCTTAAATTGGGGCCTTTGCATTTCGTGTGGTTGCATGTGTATTGTATGTTAGGCACATTAGTTGGACTATTTTAGGCTCTAGGCTTGAGCCAAGAATAGGCCGGTGTCCCAGCAGCAAATTGCGTTTTGGGTTTAGAAGGGGGAGCTATTGACGTTAGGGGTTAAGGGTAATTGGTGGTGGTTTGTGTCGCAAGAGAACCCTTGGTGGAGTGGCAAGGGAGGCGCTACTTGGGCACAAGGGAGTGACGCCCCATGCATGCTAAGGGAGCTTGGGTTCGAGCAGCAGAATCCCCTTCTCTGCTTATTATTTTGATGCTAAGACCAAGAAGAAGTTGAGTTCAGGATGGACTCTGGTGGAAGAGTGTTGAAGGAGTCAACATATTTGAATGGTTGGAGAAGAGTGAATGTAGGAAGTTTGACTCATTCAAGTTGTTTGAATGAGTGGATGAGAGAAATTCAAGGAGAAAGGAGGGGGACGGCATAGATTTTGAAGGGGTTTGGGGAGTGTGGACAAAATTTGAGTGGTGTGGGTGTGTGCTTTTGGTTTTGGAGAGTGGTTAGGGGGTGTGCCGAATTTGAGTTGTTTTGGGGTATGATTTTGGCATTTTGGTGTGAGCTCCATTTTGTTTTGACTTTAGTTTCTTCTATTCTCTATTGTGCCGAAATCTCTCTCAATTGCACTTTTGCGTTTGGTTCTTTTTCCTTCTCTTTCAAAATACCCTTGGCCGAATAACCTCCTAAACCTCTTCTCATATTTGTTTCTTTTAGCTTCATCTCTTCTCTCAATCCTTCTCGTTGTGCCAAAAACACCAAGAGCTTCTTTCTTTTTCTCTCATCTTGTATTAAAGCTGAAATCATCACCCTCCCTCTCTATTAATATCTTTTCTTCTTTTCTTTTGAATCCATAGCTGAGTCACCTTACCATTCTTTTCCCTATTTCCTTCCAATATTTTGAGAAGTCGAACCATTCTTTCTTGTTGGGGTAAGTTTTTTTTTTCTCTCAATTGTGTTTTAAGGCCGAAACTTCCTAAACCCCTTCTCACTTTCCATTTCTTGCAAATCCGAATATGGTGGCTCATGTTGGTATTTTATTTCCTTTTTGCATTTTCCCTTAATCTCCTTAGGCCGAATCTATTATTTTTTTGGATCTCCAAGTCGAATCTCAACTCACATTTTATAGCGGATCGTTATCACCCATCCACTCTTAATCGATTTTGGTAAGTGTTGAGGTAAGGGAGACGATTCCTTTTGTTCTGGGTTATTTCTTATGGGATTTATGCAAAGCCAAATGGCTATGTTATTGACAGTGTTAAGTGTGGCCGAATATAGGAAGGTGTGACGCAAGTTTTGGATTCATGGGGATTTGCTTGGTTCGTGGTGTAGATCTTGATCTTCGGGATTTATTAATCTAGGTAAGGGATCTATTCATTCGGGTTGATTTTTTTAGTTCTGATTAATCTGCGTTAACTTTGATTTAGTGATAAGGTGTTATGGATCCTGTTACCAGCCGAACATTAGGTGGGGTTAGACCCGAGACCCCAGTCCCTAAGTTTAAAAAGACGGCAGTGTCGGTGGTTCGTGATTGGCCACCTGGGTGTGGGCGAACATCTGAGCAACGTAGTAGTTAAATAGTGGTGGTGTCAAATAACGGACAGTATCGACGTAGAGAGTGTCATTTTACGAGTAATCAGGTGTGTAACTCTTACACACTTCATTTGTTAATATGTTATATTGTGTAATTGCTAAAAGCTGGAAACCGGTTGAAACGGTATGTTACCCCTGTGGGTAAAGAGCGAGGACTCCAGGTAAGTCCACTCTGTTTGGTTAACGTTGGATGCCTTGTTAAAACCTGTATGTGTCATGCCATGTGATCTCTAATTGTTAAGTAGGATAGTTATGCCATGATAAGTATGTACATTAAGTGGGTATGATGAGAGGAGGGGGAAGGACGATTTAGACTGTCACCAGTGGTTTTGACCACACAGTGGGTTAGCCCCGCTCTCGATATTAATTATACTAAGTCTCAGTGGTTTTGACCACTAGTGGTTTTGACCACATATTGCTATCTTTGTGACTTGTCCCTGTGGTTTAGCACCACCGTGGGTTGGCCCCAAATATGGATATAGATAGTCATCAGTGGTTTTGACCACAAGATGGGTTGGCCCCACCATATTATTTGTGACTACGGTCACCAGTGGTTTTGACCACCAGTGGTTTTGACCACACGGGGTAGATAATGGAGTACGGATGGTTAGGTTTTGGGATTGCATGACTTGTATGTTGACTTATGAAATCATGACCGAGTGTTGCTATTTTTGGGATGGGGGTTTACACACTGAGTCTCTATGACTCACCCCGATGTTTAATTTTGCAGGTAACTCTTAGATCGTGGATTCGGAGCTAGGGCGGACTCGAGGTGGCCATGCTCATTGTTTTTCGGGTTTTGTTTTTGACTATTACTATGGTTTACATACTTTAAATTTGGTTTTTAAGTTGTAATAAGGCCACTAACTTTAATTTGAGGTTTATTGATTTGTTTTACTTTTTTTCCATGAAAGATTTTATATAAATTTAACAAATCTGCATACCTTAAATGAGTGTTTTCTAAGGTTGCTCAAACTATCGGGTTTTTCTAAAACTTTACCATTGGGTAAAAACCAACAAGTAGTATAAATAGGTTATCACGCTTTCTTTAAAAATTCAATTGGAATCGGAGTTGACAATCAAACTGAAACTGTTTCTGCTTTTAAAAAAATGAAACGATTAGCTTTCCTGCAATAGGAGACAATAAGTTTTTTTGAATCAGTTTGAAAACAACCCATTTTAAATAATGTCCCCTTCCTATTTCAAAATTTAATTCTTAACCTGTTTTCCTAGAAATCTTTTTCTCATGTGACACACCGGATTCGGTCGTGGAGTGTTGACCGGGTTTGAGGTGTTACAATCCTGATGTATAGTTGCTATGAGCATCCTGATCGGTAGTGATTTAGCATGTGTTGAGCACTACCGCTGCTCTTTGTGAGTGTCTTGTTACATGTTTTGATCGGCTGTAATCTCGCATATAGTGTGGACACAAGCACAGCTCTACATGAGCGTCCTGATATGAACTCTTAAGAGTTTTTGACATGACTCGCTTGAATTCACTGTTACCTTATCTGGTGTTCCCTAATATTATCTCTTTGGATATATCTGATAAGTTTTATGAACTCCATGAATAGAAGTCTTATGAGTTTACTGATTAGCCCAGATAAGTGTTTTGTTACATGATTACATGGCTCATTTGAGCATCTTGATATGAGGCTCAAGAGTGTGCTTCCTAATTAAGTGCCCTATTGGGTACCCCTGATTATAAATTGACGAATTATAGATTTGTACACCTTGAGTGTACTATTTGAGTATCCATCGATATTTCAATAATTCAACGGATAAAACTCTTGACATGAGAACAATGATGAGATAAATAGAAGTACGCCTTGAATGCTTTTGAATTATTTGATGAAGGGTTATATGATGAGCTCATCTATGCTTATTTGATGTAAAAATGTAATACATGACTAACTTGTTTGATTGAGTATATGTGTTTAGGTAAACTTGTCAAATTGATGAAAAGCATGATAATTGTATGCTTAACATTAATAAATGTGATTGGTAAGTTTTAATTCATGTTATACGAACTTACTAAGCATCAAAGGATTACTAGGTTTTATTTTCTCTGTTTTATAGTGCTCAGTAGCTTGCAAAGGTTGGAGATCAGTTGGAGCATTTTCACACTATCCACTAGCTTGTTTTGGTATAAATAGTAAACCTATTTTGGTATAATAGCATGTATAGATAACTTGGCCAATGTTGGCTTATAAATGTTGTTTGTAAACTAGCCATTAGAATGGCTAGTAATGAATTATTTGGTATATTTATAAGGTTATATTATGACAAATACCTATGTGTTAAGTATATTAAGTATGGTTGATCAAGTTATGCTTAACATATAAGTTAAACAAGGGTAATAATATAAACATGAATGCATATGACATAATATCATATTAAATGTTAGAATTGGCTTGGATTTAATACTTGAATTGGTTGGTATATACTAGTAAATTTTGGTGTAGGTTATTGGAAAATTTGGGTAAGAAATAAAGCTAGGAAATGACTTTATTTTGTCCACATAGGTAGACACATGGGCGTGTGTCTTGACATTGTATGGCACATGGCCTGGCACATGGGCATGTGGTTTGGCCGTGTGTCCCCTGCATCTCCATCTGTAACTAGTGTTAGAAGTGTCTGTAATCCTAAATCGAAATGTAAATATTGCAACAAATTTCACTTTATGGAATGTCGTTTGAGAAGTGGAGCCTGTTATCGATGTGGTTCTCTCGACCATTTTCTTAAGGATTGTTTAGAGAGAATTGAAAAAGATATTGAATGGACTCCAAAGCCGAGTAATCCCGTCTCGAGAGGCAGACCATCCCGCCACCTTGGCAATATCAGTGGTAGCCGAGGTGCTACAAAAGATTCAATAGTTAAATTTGAGGTACGAGAACGGACAAGGACATATGCTATACGTTCAAGAGAGGATGCGTCTGCACTAGACGTAATTACTAGTATATTTTCTCTACTTGATACTGATATTACTACTTTGATTGATCCTAGTTCCACACATTCATACATATGCACAAATTTAGTGTCTGTTAAAATTTATCTGTTGAATTCACTGAATTTGTCGTTAAAGTTTCAAATCCCCTAGGCCAGTATGTTATGGTGGATAAAGTCTGTAAAAACTGTCCGCTGATGGTAAAAGGTTATTGCTTTTCAACTGATTTGATGTTATTGCCATTTGATGAATTTGATGTGATTTTGGGAGTGGACTGGCTAACCCAGCATGATGCAGTGGTAAATTATAAATAGAAATATATTGTGTTGAAATGTCAGAATACTGAGTTACTTCATGTTGAATCTGATAAACTGGATGGGTTATTTAATGTGATTTTAGCAATATCAGCACAGAAATATATCAGAAAAGGGTATGATGCTTATGTTGCATATGTGCTAGATACTAAAGTATCTGAGTCGAAGATTGATCAGTGCTAGTTGTTTGTGAATTTCCTGATGTATTTTCGGAAGAATTACCTGGTTTACCACCGGTTAGAGAAGTGGAATTCTCTATTGATCTTGTTCCGGGGACAACACCCATATCTATAGCACCTTACAGAATGGCTCTTACCGAATTAAAAGAGTTGAAAGCACAGTTACAATAGTTGATTAATAAAGGCTTTGCTTGACCTAGTTTCTCACCTTTGGGTGCACCGGTTCTGTTTGTAAAGAAGAAAGATGCATCGTTGAGACTTTGCATTGATTACAGACAGCTCAACAAGGTTACACTAAAGAATAAGTATCCATTGCCTCATATTGATGATCTGTTTGACCAGTTGAAAGGTGCCACTGTATTTTCAAAAATTGATCTTCGTTCTGGTTATTATCAGCTACGGGTGAATGAATCAGATATGTAATAGCCCATTGTTAGTTAAATTAGAAAAGTGGTTTTAGGACCGCAAATTTGAAGTCAAAATATTTATTTTATTATTATTTTAATGTCTACAACATGATAATATGTTTGTGTGAAAATTTCGTTAAGAAATTTTATCATTTGAATGCTTAATTCGGTAAAAAGACTAAATCGCGTAAAATGCAAAAGTGTTGTTATATTAGTTAAAGGTGTCAAGTAGCTTTGGTTTTTAAATATAGTGGCCTTAAATGGGAATTAAACCATTTGAAACTCGAGTGGACATTCTTGGACAAGATTTTGTAATGTTTAAAGGTTATTATTAAAGGTTATATTACTAAATAGTTAAATAAGAATAAGTAAATGAAATAAAAATACATTACCATCTTCTAGTTATCTTCTTCAACCAAATATTGGAAGAGAAGAAACCATCTTTTTCCATTTTAGGGTTCGACTACATGCAAGCTTAATTGGGAAAAAGTGTAAATGTGTTTTAAAGTGAATTTTGGACTAAATTGCATAGAGAGATGATTAAATAAGCTGAATTTGATTATATTTAGATCAAGAAAGGAAAAATACGAACTTAGATCGGGGAAAGAACAAAGTTACGGAATAGTTGACTCGTTTTACCTTTTTAGTGTCTAAGGTATGTTCGTATGTAGCATTGTTACAATTATGCTTTAAATGCTTTAATATTGCATATATTGTGTATATGATATTATAGTCATGTTTGACGACAATTCGATATATATGGCACTTCAAAATAGCTTTGGCTATACGTGACACTTAGTGTGTGATTCAGAATAGCTTCACTATATATGGCACTTAGTGTGCTGGACTGAGATAGCTTCGGCTACGTAAGGCACTTAGTGTGCGAGATTATAATAGCTTCGACTACGTATTGGCACTCATTGTGTGAAATATCGAGTATTCAACGATATTTTGAAAAGGTATGAGTTCGTTATGAATTTGTATATGTATGTACATGTAAAGTATGAGATTCAAATAGAAGAAGTTATGAAGTTTGTATATAAGCATATGAATAAGCATGTGAAAGGTTTGTTAGTCATTGTGAATTACATGTTAATATGTTTAAATTGATGAATGGTGTATTTGTGATTAGTTAAGTTTATATCATACGAGCTTACTAAGCTATAAAGCTTACTTTGTTTATTTTTCCATGTCTTATAGTGATTTCAAAGCTAGCTCAAATTCAGGGATAGTAGGAGGCTACGTCACACTATCCAACCGTTGCTTTGGTATTTTGAACTTGTGGTTTGGTCATATGGCATGTATAGGGACTTTGAGTCATTTTGGTTATGTTTCGTAATGACTTGGCCAAATGAATTGACTTGTAAATGTATATGTTTTGATTTGTGTATATAGCTATGAAAGTTGGCTTGTTTTGGTATGTTTGAGCCTAGTGTATGTTCATATAAATATATGACTTATATTTTGAGGGTTGTGGAAATAGTATCATGCTTTTGAATTTGGTACAAAATGATAAATGTTTGGTAAATGTTTATAGATGTGCTAATGCTAATTTGAGATGTGTTTAATGTTTCTTGGAAATGGTTGATGAATCGATGATGTTTGTGATTGAGGTTTAGGCTAAGAAATGCTTAGATGAATTTGTAGGAATTATGTTTGATTTGGTTGTTTTGGGTTTGCCTATTATGCTTTGTTTTGGTACCATATGTGTAGGTGAAGGTGTGCATCAAATGGGGTGGAAAATTGGCTTGGTAAATAGCCTATTTTTGTCCACACGGGCAGAGACACGGGCGTGTGTCTCAGCCATGTGTGACACACGGTCATGATACATGGCCATGATACACGGGCATGTGTCCCTTGATATTGAAATTGAAATGAAGTCAGTATAATTCACACAGCCTCAGACATGGGCGTGCGATCGAGCCGTGTGGCACAAGTCAGTATACCCCCTAATTGGCACACGGCCTAGCAGATGGGCGTATGCCTTGCCGTGTGTATAAGTTAGTATACCCTATAGGTTTGGCCCGGCCTAGCACATGGCTGGAACACGAGTGTGTGTAACCACTTCGAAGGGTACACGGGCTAGACACACGGGTGTGTGGTTGGCTATGTGACCTAAGTTAGTAACCTTACTTGTTTAGACACGGGCTGGGACATGGCCATGTGCTCCCATTTTGAATGTCCACACGGCTTGTGACACGGGCGTCTGCTCACACGGCTTGACCACACTGGCATGTGTCCCCTGTTTTGAATAAAAATTTGCTAAGTGTTGAAAAATTTCCTGAGTTTTCGGTTTAGTCCCGAACCACTCTCAATGCATGTTTAAGGCCTCATAGGCTCGTTTAAGGGACAATATGATTGATTTTGATTGAATTGTATTTGAATTGATAAGTGGTGTATGAAATGTATGTTTATAAGTGTTGTAAGTCTAGTAATGCTCCGTAACCCTATTTCAACGTTAAATACGGGTGAGAGATGTTACATTTATTGGTATCAGAGCTATAATTTAGCCGATTCTATTACTAACGTAGCGTGTGTAAGATTCTAGCTATACATTCCATATAAACTGTGATAGTGTGATGACTTTTGACATTTTAAAATGTGTTTTCAATTAGTAATGGATCCTAATCGAGCTATAGCTGATGAGGTTGAGAGTAATGCACCTACTCCCTTACAAGGGACAACGTCGTCTGATTCTAGACCCGTAATAGGTAGCCAGGGAGGAGAGGCTAAAGAAGCTTTCTTCCAAATGATGATCGAGTGGTTCACTCAATACATTCGTACAAACCCGGCTGCTCAACAACCTATACCCCCTCCTAATCCCCAACCAATTCCTATAGCTCCTTAAGGAGTTGAGCTTTTAAGATTGAATAAGCCTCCAGTTGATAAGATCCGTAAACACGGGGCTGAAGAGTTCAGAGCTAATGTTGATGATGACCCTGAGAGAGCCAAGTTTTGGCTTGAAAATACAATCCGAGTATTTGATGAGCTTTTTTGCACGCCAGTTGAATGTTTAAAGTGTGATATATCTCTTCTGAAAGATACCGCATATCAATGGTGGAATACATTAGTATCGGTGGTGCTGAGGGAGAGAGTCACCTGGGAGTTCTTTCAGACCTAGTTCCAAAAGAAATAGATAAGCCAGTGGTTTCTGGATCAAAAGCATAAAGAGTTTCTAGAGTTGAAACAGGTTGAATGATTGTGACAAAATATGAAAAAGAATTTGTACGGTTGAGCAAGTATGCTCGAGAATATGTTTCCACTGAAGAAATCATGTGCAAACAGTTTGTTAATGGGTTGAATGAAGACATTAAACTTCTAGTTGGAATTTTGAAATTTCAAAATTTATTGTTTTGGTTGGCAGAGCTTGCAAAGCCGAGGAACTTAGTAAAGAAAGAGAAAGGATGATTCAGAGGTAAGAGATTCGAGACAAAAATCGATGAGTAAACCTTACCTTTCCGCGACGAAGAAATCAAAAGATTATTTTAACCGATCGACCACTTCAGTGGGATATTCCAATAGAGATCGCGAAAACAATACACCAGCCCTAAAGCTCAAGCCATGTCAGTATCAAGTGTTGGTAACGTAAAAGATATTAATCCCGAGTGTCAACAGTATAGAAGATAGCATTTTGGAGATTGTTGGGTAAAATATAATAATAGAGCTTGTTACAGTTGTGGTTCACAAGATCATTTTATCCGAGATTGTCCTGATTTTAATGAAAAAGATAAATCTCAAAATGCAAGATCAAATAATACAACTACTCGAGGAAGGCCGCCAAGAAATGTGGGAAATGCAAGTGGTAATTGTGGTACAACGAGAGATTCTACAGTGAGATCTAAGGCCAGAGTACTTGCTAGAGCTTACGCTATTCACGCTCGCGAAGATGTGTCATCACCAGATGTCATTACCGGTACATTTTCTCTTTACGACACTAATGTTATTGCATTGATTGATCCTGGATCAACTCATTTGTATATATGTATGAATTTGGTGTCTAATAAGAGTTTGCCCATTGATTCTACTAAGTTTGTGATGAAAGTATCGAACCCTTTAGGCAAGTATGTTCTAGTTGATAAAGTATGCAAGAACTGTCCTCTAATGACTCAGGGTTATTGTTTTCCGGCTGACTTGATTCTTTTACCATTTGATGAGTTCGATGTGATTTTGGGTATGGATTGGTTGACTCTACATGATGCTGTTGTGAACTGTAGACGAAAGACTATAGAATTGAAGTGTCAGAATAATGAGATTCTTCGGATTGAATCTGATGAGTCGAATGGGTTACCTATAGTGATTTCATTGATGTCGGCTCAGAAATATATGAGAAAAGGTTACAATGCATACCTAGCATATGTTTTAGATACCAAAGTGTCTAAAAAGAAGAGAATCAGTGCCTATAGTTTATAAATATTTGAATGGATATCCAGAAGAATTACCGGGGTTGCCACCAGTCAGAGAAGTTGAGTTTGCTATTGAACTAGTACCAGAAACTTCACCGATATCTAAAGCTTCGTATAGAATGGCTCCGATCGAGTTGAAAGAGTTGAAAGCTCAATTGCAAGAGTTAACAAATAGAGGTTTTGCATGACCAAGTTTTTCGCCCTAGGGTGCGCCTATATTGTTTGTAAAGAAGAAAGACGGATCAATGAGAATATGTATTGACTATCGTCAGCTTAACAAAGTTACGATAAAGAATAAGTATTCGTTTCCAAGAATAGACAATTTATTTGATCAGTTGAAAGGTGCAACAGTGTTTTCAAAAATTGATTTGAGATCTGGTTATTATCAGTTACGAGTTAAAGACTCAGATGTGCCGAAAACTGCATCCAGAACAAGGTACGGACATTATGAATTCCTTGTTATGCCTTTTGGACTAACTAATGCTCTTGTTATTTTTATGGATTTGATGAATTAGATCTTTAGACCGTATTTAGACAGATTTGTTATTGCGTTCACTAATGACATTCTGATCTATTCACGAGATGAGTCTGAGCATCCCGAGCATTTGAGGATTGTGTTGCAAACCTTGAGAGATAAGCAACTGTATGCTAAATTTAGCAAATGAGAGTTCTGGCTCCGGGAAGTTGGATTTTTGGGACATATAGTCTTAGTGGATGGCATTCGAGTTGATCCGAGCAAGATTTTTATAGTTATTGACTGGAAACCACCTAGAAATGTATCCGAGGTTAGAAGTTTTCTGGGATTAGCGTGCTACTATTGACATTTTGTTAAAGGATTCTCGATGATTGCTACATCGATAACCAGATTGCTACAGAAATATGTAAAGTTTGAGTGGTCAAAGAAATGTCAACAGCGTTTTGATTAGTTGAAAGTTTTATTAACTGAGGCACCAGTATTGGTTCAACTTGAATCGGGTAAAGAATTTGTGATTTACAACGACGCGTCATTAAATGGTTTGTGTAACACCCCTTACCTGTATTCAACGTCAGGACGGGGCTCGAGGCATTATCGAACTTATAACACAAGCATTCACACAATTTTGAGACATAAGTTTTCGTCCAAATTAAAACCATTTATATTCAATTGTAATGTCCCTTATACGAGCCTACGAGGCCAAAACATGATTTGGAAGTGGTTCGGGACTAAATCAAGAACTTTAGAAAATTTTACAAAACTTAGAATATTTTTTATGTTACAGGGTCACTGCCTGTGGTTCAAGGACACGCCTGTGTGACCACGAGACACGACACGCTTCTGATCGTGTTCAATTTAGGGTGCTCTCTAACTTGTGCCACACGGTTGTGCCACATGCCTGTCTGCTAGGCCGTGTGGTCAATTTAATTTTCATAATTTTTCATAAAATAGGTGCAAACTTCACACAGCCAGGGCACATGCTCGTGTTCAAGGCCGTTTAGCACACACGGCCGAGACACACGCCTGTGTCTCTGTACATGTGCTCAATTCTGGACATTCTGTTTTGCAAAAATTAAGGTGCAGGGGATACACGGCTAAAACACATGCCCGTGGGGTAGATTGTGTGTCACATACGGCCTAGAAACACGTCCATATAGACAAAATAAGGCTATTTACTAAGCCATTTGCCACCCCTTTAATACACACACCTACGTAACATAACATAGCACCAATTCAAGCTTATACATACAACCAAATCATCCATAACCAAGACATCAACACATTATTCACATGCTAACATTTATTATACATAAACAACACATAACTTATCAACTAAAATCATGCAAGTTTCCATGATCATGAATGGTATCAATATATAAATATACTTACAACCATCATTGACCAAATTTCAATGAGATATACAAAATGAATCATTAACAAATATGGACCAACACATTTGGCCAACCAATTATGGCACATAACAAAATGACCAGGCCTTATACATGCCATAACTCAAAATATTGACATTTCAATGATACCCAAAATAATGATTGATAGTGTGAGTGGATCTCCGATGATCTCCAATCCCGAGCTAGCTTGGTGACACTATACGACAATGGAAAGAAAGGGGAGTAAGCTATTTAGCTTAATAAGCTCGTATGCAAGAAATAAGTAATCTTACCATGCATATAATCGTAGAATTACTATGGTCTCATAATCGTAACTCATTCCATCACAAAACTTACCTCATATTCATCATTTCAAGCATTTAATAGATATGAGCTTCAAGTATATACCTGTACCATCTCGAAATGAATTTACACATAATCTCATCTTTGACATACCCATGAACCACTCGAAATAATACTGTCGGATACTCGAGATTCTTGCACACTAAGTGCCACATATGTAGCCAATGCTACCTCAATCTCATATCACATAGTTGCTCACACTCGAGCTATCAATGGGCCTGCTCACACAACCTATCAGTCATGATGTAGCTATGTAGTGCTGCTCACACAAGCTGTCAAGTATTCACAACATATGCCTGTATACTCAGCCACTAGTAGGACATACAAAACTAGCACCTGGATCACTTAATCACATAACACATACTAACCCTAGTGACATGTCACTTGTATCCTAACCTATTCCTAAGGTTCAACAAGATTTCTTACTTGTCTATTCTTCTTCAGACACATTCGTAGGATTGTACTCATTCACAAAATCAAACATACAATTCATGCAATATTAAAGCATTTAAATACAATTATTCTAAAGCTTATTTTTAACATATCCAGTCAAATCTCAATCTCTGTTGGAGAAATCACATGGGAAGGATCAGAATGATATCGTCACAACATCGACACATAAAACACAGTATGGATCCTTTCCAACTCTATTAGTAAAGCTAACCGATATGATACCGGCCCTATTCTTGTAATAACCTCATACGGCCCAATGAAATGCGAACTCATCAACTTAATAGCATAAACTTGGTAATATTGGCCAATTCATCATGGCATTTTTCAAAATGAAAGTGAAACATTAATAGCCAACCCTTTTGGCCTTGAAATGTGACATGACACAAAAAGATCAAGTTCCTATACATGCCATACTCAAAATGAATTAACTTTACTATACCAAAAGAACGACTGATAGTGTGATCTGAGCTTTGACGTTCTATGATCCTCGAGCTAACTTGGCGAAACTACAAGGAAAAGGGAAAAGAGAGGGGTAAGCATATAGCTTAGTAAGTTTGCATGAAATTCTAAAGCAATATAATTGCTCAAACTAAATTCATCCTTTTCATGAAACACTAGCAACATACGTCTCAAATACTTAAACTTACTTACTCACATTATGATTTAGTAACTTGTACTTACTCATAGTACCTGCATCACTTAATCACACGACTTAGCACATATGCTAACATAAACATAAACTCACATCTTCATCATTCTTATTATGGATGAAACTTAAGGCCATCCATAAACGGATTTGGCTCTATACTATTTCACATACTTAACTCTTTTGCCTATGAGCAAATCAGATTATCGTAGGATATTCAAACTCATCATGTATAAATCTTGATGCTAACGCCATATCCGGATATGGTCTTACATGGGATCACCCTTGATGCGATGCCATATCCCAGATATGGTTTTACACGGGATCTTATAGCTCGATGTCGATGCTATATCTTAGATATGGTCTTATACGAGATCGTACATGAATGTCGATGCCATGTCCCAGACATGGTCTTATACGAGATCTTCGTTTGGTGCAGAGGCCATATCCCAGACATGGTCTTACACGGGACCTTATTAATTCAATGCTCAACATGGGTAACCTCATTATTCCGAATCTTTATTCAGGATTTCACATAATTTGTTTTCACCATTTGCTCATCGAGGCTTCATCGCTTGATCATTCATAGTAATAACATACATTGTTGTAATATAAAGTAGTTTCAAACATCAAAACATTATGAAACTTCAACTTCATACAAACTTACCTCAAATATTAAAATGTGTATCAATGCCCGATTTAGTCCTCGATTTTGTTGTTGCCTCGATTTCGATCCAGGTTCGTGTTTCTTGATCTTTAATAACAATTTTATTTGTTAAATACACATATTAACTAAACCGACTCATAATTCATATTTTGGAAATATTATAATTTTGCCCCTAAACTTTTACATAATTACACTTTTGCCCCTAAGCTCATAAAATTATTTTCATTCAACTTTCTTGTATTTCAAGCCTAGAAGAATCATATTCTCAACTATAGCAACCTTCAATTTCTACTATTTCGCTAATGCATGACCCTTTTCATAACTTTTACAATTTAGTCCTTACATGCGTTTTTCATGAAAATCACTTAGAAAAAGATGTTTATCATACATCAAACTTTCATATTCCTCCATAAAACATCAAAATACATGCATGTCACACATGGGTAAATTTTTGAACATGAACCCTAGCTCAAAATATTGCTATAAATAGCTAAATCGAGCTACGAGGGTTTCAAAAATACGAAGAACATTAAAAACAGGGCTAGGATGCACTTACTATCAAGCTTGGAAGTTGAAGAGACCCTAGCTATGGATCCTGGCAAATTTCGGCCAAGGTAGGAGAAGATGGACATGGTTTTTCTTCTTTTTCCCTTTTAATTCATTTATTAACCGAATGACCAAAATGCTCTTAATAGTCCTTTCTTGAGATTTTTCCTTCCCATGTCCATTTTTGTCCATCTTCAAATATAATGGTCTAATTGCTAAATAAGGACCTCTAGTAATTTTCATAATTCTATTTCATACTTAAATCTTCTAAAATCTCATATTTTCCATTCTTTACAATTTAATCCTAATGGACAATTTAATTACTAATTAATAAAATTTATTCATGAGATTTTCACACAATCATGAAATCATCTCATATACTTTATAAAAATCATAAAACTCATATTTCTACTTTGGATTTGTGGTCTCGCACCACTATTATTAAGTCCGATATTACGACTAGGCCATAAGTGAAAAGGTTTGAATCTTGACGATTCTCCCCTTAGGCTCATGTCTTTGCCACAATGCTTGGATCTTGACTAGTTCTTCACCATAAGTCATGTCAGGTTGAATCTCATCCTCTGTCGGTGTGATCACATGCGAAGGGTCTGATAGGTAGCATCACAACATAGACACATGAAATAAATCATGAATCTTTTCTAACTCAGGTGGCAAAGCTAATCTATAAGCTACCGGCCCTATCCTCTCGGTGATTTCATATGGTCCGATATAAAGCGGACTCAATTTACATTTTCGACCAAATCTAGGGCTTTTCTCCATGGTAATACTTTTAAGAATACTCTATCACCAACTTGATACTCAATTCTTTCCTTTTCAAATCCGAATAGGACTTTTGTCGATCAGAAGTAGCTTTTAAGCAATCTTGAATCACCTTCACTTTTTCTTCAGTTTCTCTAACCAAATCAACCCCGTGAATCTGGTTTTCCTTAAGTTCAGTCCAATATAAAGGCGTTTGGCACTTATGCCCATATAAAGCCTCATAAGGCGCCATTTTCAAGCTCGACTGAAAACTGTTATTGTAGGGGAATTCCACGGACGATAGATATCTTTCCCAACCTTTCCGACTGACCGTCAGTTTAGGGGCGGAAAGCCGTACTAAAATTCAACTTTGTGCCCAAGGCCTCTTGCAACTTTTTCCAAAATCTGGACATGAATCTCAAATCTCTATCCGATATAATTGATAAGGGCACTCCATGAAGCCTTACTATCTCTGAAACATACAAGTTTGCTAACTTGTCAAGTGAGTAATCAACTCGTACAGGTATAAAATGGTTTGACTTTGTAAGTCTATCAACTACAACCCATACAACATCTTTCTTACTCGGTGTTAACAGCAAACTCGTTACAAAATCCATGGTAACTTGGTCCCATTTCCACTCGGGTACCATTAAAGGTTGAAGCAAACCCGATGGTACTTGGTGCTCGGCCTTTACTTGTTGACAAATCAAGCATCTTGATACAAACTCAGATATATCTTTCTTCATGCTCGGCCACCAATACCATTTCTTCAAATCATTATACATCTTGGTGCTACCCGGGTGTACAGATAGACATCCATTATGTGCCTCGTATAAAATCTTCCAGACAAGGTCATCATTCCTCGGCACACAGACCCTGTCTCTAAACATCAAACACCTGTCTAAACTAATCTAAAAATTGGACTCAACACCCGACTCGCATTAAACTCTTTTGGCTTGTAAATCACTGTCATCTTTCTGTGCCTCATAAATCTCTTGAAAGAACATTGGTTTAGCTCTCAACTCAGATAGAATTGAACCATCATTGGATAAATTCACCCGTGTATTCATAGCCCTTAAAGCAAATAGGGATTTCCTACTCAAAGCATCGATGACTACATTCACCTTTCCTGGATGGTAGTCAATCACTAACTCATAATCTTTTATCAACTCTAACCATCTTCGTTTCCTTAAATTCAATTCCTTTTGAGTCATCAAATAATTTAAACTTTTATGATCGGTGAAAATCCAGCATCTTTCACCATACAAATGGTGTCTCCAAATCTTCAATGCAAAAACAATAGCAGCCAACTCTAAATCATGCGTCGGGTAATTCTTCTTATGTGACTTTAATTGTCTGGAGGCATATGCTATCACCTTACCTTCTTGCATAAGTACGCAACCCATGGATCACTGTAGATTACAAATTCCTTTCCCGACTCAGGTTGTACTAGAACTGGAGACTCTATCAATATTGCCTTTAATTTCTCAAAACTCTGTTGGCACTTTTCTGTCCATTCAAACTTTACATTTTTTGGCAACAGTTTTGCCATTGGAGTCACTATCATGGAAAACCCCTTGACGAACCGCCTATAATAACCTACTAAGCCCAGAAAACTTCTAACCTCCGATACATTTTTCGGCGGTTTCCAATCAATAATAGCCGAAATCTTGCCTGGGTCAACTCGAACCCCATCTCCCGAGACAATGTGCCCCAGAAATCCAACTTCCTTGAGCCATAATTCACTTTTACTAAACTTGGCATACAACTGATTATCTCGTAGGATTTTCAAAACTGTCCTCAAATGCTCAGTGTGCTCATACTCATCCTAAGAATATATCAGTATATCATTAATAAAAACCACAACAAACTTGTCCAAAAATGGACGAAAATTGTGATTCATTAAATCCATAAGCACCGCAGGGGCATTAGTTAAACCAAAAGGCATGACCAAAATTCATAATGCCCATACCTAGCCCGAAATGCTATTTTCAGCACATCTGAATCTTTTACTCTCAATTGATAATAGCCAGACCTCAAGCCTATCTTGGAGAACATCGTGGCTCCTTTTAATTGATCAAACAAATCGTCAATCCTTGGCAACGGGTACTTGTTCTTCACTGTTACCTTATTAAGCTATCAGTAATCTATGCACAATCTCATGAGCCATCTTTCTTTTTCACAAATAGCACTGGGCACTCCATGGAGAACAACTCGGTCTAGCAAAACCTTTTTCCATTAACTCTTCCAATTGTGCCTCCATTTCCTTTAACTCTGTTGGAGCCATTCTATAAGGAGCAATTGATATTGGTACTGTATCAGAAGCTAACTCAATACCAAACTCAACCTCTCTAACCGGAGGTAGTCTTGGCAATTCCTGGGAAAAACATCTGGATACTCACATACTATCGGGACTGATTTAATTTTTAATTCGGTTTCTTTGACATTCATCACAAAAGCAAGGTATGCCTTGTACCCTTTTCTTATATACCTCTGAGTCGACAAGTGGGAGATCATTACCGACGATCTGTCTTGTTCATCTGATTCAACATTAAGAGTGTCCCCACTTTCACATCTTAACTCAATATATTTCTTTCCACAATTTATTATCACATCATGAGCAGTTAACCAGTCCATACCGAGAATAATATCGAATTTGTCAAATGGCAATAACATGAGGTTTGCCTTAAAATAATGACCTCTAATCATCAATGGAAAATCTTTGCATATTTTATCAACTAATACACTTTTTCCTAAAGGATTAGACACCTTTATCACAAATTCTGTGGACTCTACAGGCATACTCATTCTAGATACTAATTTCATGGAGATATATGAATGGGTAGAGCCCGGATCTATTAAAGCAATAATTTTAGTATTATGGAGAGAAAAAGTACCCGTAATCACATCAGGAGATGATGCTCTACCCTCAGATCTCATAGCCTGCTCTTTGTGCGTATTCTTACTACTTGCTCTGCTTCCCAGGTTTCTCTGTGGTTTTACTCTGGGAATGCCTCCTAGTCTTGCATCTTGAGGCTTCTCTCTCATCCCCCTCTAGAAAATCTCTAATAAAATGGTCTAGAGACCCATACCTAAAACAAGCCTTCTCATTTGCTCGACATTCGCTGAAATGGCGTCTGCCACACTACGGGCACTCTGGTCTACTCAGTCGAGCGTTGCTAACACTAGCAATTGATGTTGTCTGAGCTTTAGACCCTGAGTACTGTTAACTCTTGCCTCTGCTTGAAAACCCGGCTGAAATAGCCGATTGGGTAGAGAAATCTCTCGACTTCTTGGATGAGGACTGAAATGACTTACTCCACTGTCTTTTTCTTGAATCACGAGACTCCATCTCAGCTTTTCTTTTCTCTTTAACTAATTCTTTGGCTTTACAAGCCCAATCCACTAGTACAACAAATTCCTTTAACTCAAGGACACCAACACACAATTTAATATCTTCATTTAGTCCGTCCTCAAACCTCTTACACATGATAGCTTCAGAGGACACACATTCCCGAGCGTACTTGCCGAGTTTTACAAACTCACGCTCGTACTCAATTATTATCATCTTTCCTTGTTTCAGTTCAAGGAATTCCTTTCACCTCTGGTTAATGAACCTCTAACTGATATACTTCTTTCGAAACTCTTCTTGAAAGAACTCCCATGTGATCCTTTCCCTTGGTACTACCGATATAAGGGTATTCCACCACTGATAAGTGGAATCTCTCAAAAGAGAAACCACGCACTTCATGCACTCTTCAGGTGTGCAAGATAATTTATCAAATACCTTGATGGTATTTTCAAGTCAAAATTTGGCTCTTTCCGAATCATCATCTTTACTAGCCCTAAATTCTTTGGCTCATTATTTTCGGATTCTATCAACCAAAGGCTTTTATCTTCTCACTACTTCTACCACTTGAGGAGCTACATTGGTAGGTTGAGGAATAGGCGGGGGTGGAGGAGGTGGAGCATTAGGATTTGCTCAAATGTACTCAGTGTACCAGTGACTATCATGTGAAAAAATGCTTTTCGGCCTATTCTCCTTGACCCAAAGTTTCGGGTCTACTCTCTACTAGCAAGGTCCCTTGCGCGGGAGCGGGCACATTACTTGCAGCATCATCGGCTGCAGCTCGGTCAGGATCAGGGTCCATTTACTATATAAAAATACAATTCAAATCGTCAGGAGTCATCACACTATCATTACTCAATTACCCTTACGTATGGCATGTATAACTGAACTCATGCTTATTCTACGTTAGTCCTAGAATCGACTCAACCTTAGCTCTGATACAACTGAATGTAACATCCCTTACCGTCTCCGATACCGGGACTGGATACGAGGCATTACCGTACTTAACCTTACTTGAACATGCATTTTCGAGATATAAAATTTCGTTCCAACTTAAAACTTTTCCTTCTTAATCATAACGTGTACATTATGGGCCTACGAGGCCCTAAACTTTCTTCCGAAAAGTTTCAAAATTCATTCGGAAACTATGGTACCCTTTGAAAATTTTTACTCAAAAAGGGGTCACACGCTCATGTGACTTGGGACACGCCCATGTGGGGCAGGCCGTGAAGTGTCACATGCCCATGTCCCTAGCGTGTAGAATTTATTTTTATTTCGAACCTACAGGGGTTTCCACACGGTCGAACACATGCCCGTGTCAATGACCCATGTCCTCCACACGGCCTAGACACGGCCGTGTCCTTACCGTGTGTGAAAACTAAGGGTATTCTATTTATGACGTCAACAACCCTTAAGAAGCACACGGCCTAGGCACACGCCCGTTTGCTGGCCCATATGACGATTCAAATTCTCGAAATTAGAATGCAAGAGACACACGGCCTATCAACACACCTATATAGGTTGACCGCGTGTCACACACGGCTTAGACACACGCCTTTGTGTCTACCCGTGTGGACACTTAGAGGCTATTCTCCAAGCCTCTTTGCCACCCTGAAACATAGACTCATTCATTTCATCACAAATGGAATATAACATAGCATTTATCAAACTATTAAAAATCCTTAAATTCTCATTCATTCTTCCCATACTTTACTTAATTACTTGTATGAACATTCTATTCATCAAACTCATCAACTTAATAGCATAAACTTGGTAATATTGGCTAATTCATCATGGCATTTTTCAAAATGAAAGTGAAACATTAATAGCCAACCCTTTTGGCCTTGAAATGTGACATGACACAAAAAGATCAAGTTCCTATACATGCCATACTCAAAATGAATTAACTTTACTATACCAAAAGAACGACTGATAGTGTGATCTGAGCTCTGATGTTCTATGATCCTCGAGCTAACTTGGCGAAACTACAAGGAAAAGGGAAAAGAGAGGGGTAAGCATATAGCTTAGTAAGTTTGCATGAAATTCTAAAGCAATATAATTGCTCAAACTAAATTCATCCTTTTCATGAAACACTAGCAACATACGTCTCAAATACTTAAACTTACTTACTCACATTATGATTTAGTATCTTGTTCTTACTCATAGTACCTGCATCACTTAATCACATGACTTAGCACATATGCTAACATAAACATAAACTCACATCTTCATCATTCTTATTATGGATGAAACTTAAGGCCATCCATAAACGGATTTGGCTCTATACTATTTGACATACTTAACTCTTTTGCCTATGAGCAAATCAGATTATCGTAGGATATTTAAACTTATCATGTATAAATCTTGATGCTAACGCCATATCCCGGATATGGTCTTACATGGGATCACCCCTTGATGTCGATGCCATATCCCAGATATAGTTTTACATGGGATCTTATAGCTCGATGTCATGCTATATCCTAGATATGGTCTTATACGAGATCGTACATGAATGTCGATGCCATGTCCCAGACATGGTCTTATATGAGATCTTCGTTTGGTGCAGAGGCCATATCCTAGACATGGTCTTACACGGGACCTTATTAATTCAATGCTAAACATGGGTAACCTCATTATTCCGAATCTTTATTCGGGATTTCACATAATTAATAAGGCTTTGCGTACCAATGCCCGATTTAATCCTTGATTTTGTTCTTGCCTTGGTTTCGATCCGAGCTTTGCGTTTCTTTATCTATAATAACAATTTCATTTATTAAATACACACATTGACTAAATCGACTCATAATTCATATTTTGGCAATATTATAATTTTGCCTCTAAACTTTTACATAATTACACTTTTACCCTTAGGCTCGTAAAATGATTTTCTTTCAAATTTCTTGTATTTCAAGCCTCACCGAATCATATTATCAACTACAACAACCTTCAATTTCTACTATTTCAATCATGTATGACCATTTTCATAAGTTTTACAATTTAGTCGTTTCATGCGTTTTTCATGAAAATCACTTAGGAAAAGATGTTTATCATACATCAAACTTCCATATTCTTCCATAAAACATCAAAATACATGCATGTCACACATGGGTAAATTTTTGAACATGAACCCTAGCGCAAAATATTGCTAGAAATAGCTAAACCGAGCTACGAGGGTTTCAAAAATACAAAGAACATTAAAAACAGGGCTAGGATGCACTTACTATCAAGCTTGGAAGTTGAAGAAACCCTAGCTATGGCTCCTTGCAAATTTCGGCTAAGGTAGGAGAAGATGGACATGATTTTTGCTTCTTTTTCCCTTTTAATTCATTTATTAACCAAATGACCAAAATGCCCTTAATGGTCCTTTCTTGAGATTTTCCATGTCCAATTTTGTCCATCTTTATATATAATGGTCTAATTGCTAAATAAGGACATCTAGTAATTTTCATAATTCTATTTAATACTTAAATCTTCTAAAATCTCATATTTTCCATTCTTTACACTTTAGTCCTAATGGAAAATTTAATTACTAATTAATAAAATTTCTTCATGAGATTTTCACACAATCATGAAATCATCTCATATACTTCATAGAAATCATAAAGCTAATATTTCTACTTCGGATTTGTGGTCTTACACCACTATTCTGACTAGGCCCTAAGTCGGGCTGTTACACTTGTTCTTTATAGTCACCTTGTTGAGTTGTCGATAATCGATACAAAGTCTTATAGATTCATTTTTCTTCTTTACAAATAACACTGGAGCACCTAGGGAGAAAAACTCGGCCTTGCAAAACCCTTATCTGTCAACTCTTGCAACAGAGCTTTTAATTTTTTCAATTCAGTCGGAGCCATCCTATACGGAGCAATCGATATCGGTGAAGTCCCTAGCACTAAAGCAATACCAAACTCAACCTCTCTGATCGGAGGTAACCCAGGTAACTTTTCGGAAACACATCCGGATATTCACAGACTACCATCATTGATTCAAGTTTCAATTCAGACATCTTTGTATTCAACACATAAGCAAGATAAGTTTCACAACCTTTTCTTACATATCTCTGAGCAGCTATAGATGAAATCGAAATAGGCAATTCACTTGATTCATCGGTTTCAACTCGAAGAACCTCACCATTTTCACATTTGAATTCAACAGTTTTTAGTCTACAATTTACTATGGCATCATGCAGTGTCAACCAGTCCATGCCCAAAATAACATCGAATCATCAAATGGAAACAACATTAAGTCAGCCAGAAAACAGTAACCTTGAATCATCAAAGGAAAATTCTTGCAAACTTTATCAACTAGTACATAATTGCCTAAGGGGTTTGACACTGTAATCACAAACTCAGTAAACTCAACAGACAAAGTCTTACTAGATACCAAATTCACACAAACATAAGAATGAGTCGATCCAGGATCGATTAATGCAACAAAATTAGGATCATAAAGAGAAAATGTACCAGTAATCACATCGGGAGATGACACATCCTCACGAGCACCTATGGCATAAGCTTTAGTAGGTGCTCTAGCTTCGGACCTTACAGTTGAATCCTTCATGTAACACCCTTAACTTGTATCTGTTGCCGAAATAGGGTTAAAGGCGTTACCGGGTAGATCAGAAACTTTTACAGACATTTTATAATACAAATCATCATTCACAACCAAGTGTCCCTTTTTATAGGTCAACGAGACCTAAATCATCTTCAGAATAGGGTCGGGACTAAATCGAACACATATGAAAGTTCTCAAAAATTTAAAACTTTTCTATATTACAGAGGTCACACGCCTGTGTGGGCAGGCCGTGTGCCTACCACGGCTACTAGACACAGCCATGTGTCTAGACCGTGCCAAATTAGAGCAAGTATACTGGCTTATCCACACGGCCACTAGGCACGCCCGTGTGCCATGGCCATATAACTATAGGCTAGCTACTGTCTTACTCACACGGCTACCTGGCACGTCCGTGTGCCATGGCCGTGCACACTTGCATTGGCTACTGGCCTAATCACACGGCTACTAGGCATGCCCGTATGCCATGGCCGTGTGTACTTAGGCTGACTACTGTCTTACACCCATGACCACTAGGCACGGCAGTGTGCCACGGCTGTGTAGGCAAAATAGACCACTTGCAAGGTTCAAATGCCACCCACAGAAGAATCAATCCCTACAAGCAAATTACCAATTCATTTCATGCACATTTGGCAACCAAATACATATCAAATTAATCTTCAAATCTTTACATACAATTACAAATCCAATCATGACAATTTGTATAGCTAAAACACATATGCAAACAAGCATGGTTCATCTACATTTGCTTTTCATATATTCCCTTCTTTGATCAAACATGCATACTCACATTTCATCCATATACTTACCATTAACTTAACCAATTCATAGTTACCATGCCATACCAAAACATACACCATATTTCATATTTACTCATGCATATTATCAACACTTATGAAGCCACATATCATGGCTAATTATACACTTTTCAATCATAACCAAAACATCTAGCCTATACATGCCATATTTAGCTAAGTACACCTTTCAAAAGTACCAAAATTAATTTGAGTAGTGTGATGACGATCCTCGACAGTCCCCGAGCCTTCAGTAGCTTTGACGATCTATAAAACATAGAATACACATACACAGAGTAAGCTTTCAAAAGCTTAGTAAGCCATATACAAATAAACTTTGCATATAATACACATAACTATCTTGATACATTGACATTTATAGTTTTCATAACAAATTCATCCCATATTCTTTGGCTCATATGCTTAGCCATATCATACAACATGTATCAACTCAAATATCACATATACTTATAACTTTTTCAAACATATCATCACATATCATTTCATCATTTCATTTCACATATTCATCATAGTAAGTTCCTATAGATACTTACCTTTCATACAGACTTAGTGTACATATCAAACGTACTTGAAACGGATATATAGATCACATAATCGTTCGTATCTCAGATTTGCCCGTTGAACCAAACAGAATCTAATAGGATAATCAGAATACTCGAAATAGTCGTACAATGCCAACGTCCCAGACGAGGTCTTATATGTACTCAAATATCGATGCCACTATCCCAGACAGGGTCTTATATGGATCAAATACGATCCAATGTCCCAAACATGGTCTTACACGTAATTTCATATTGATGCCAACGTCCTAGACGTGGTCTTACACAAAATCTCAAATGAACGCCAACGTCCCAGACGTGATCTTACATGATAGCACATAACATTCTATCACATATCTTTCAATCAATTAACTTTCATTTCGATTAGAATAACCATATTCACATACGTGGATGATTTAGCTCACTTAACACATTTAATTGCTTTTACCGTTGCTCACATAAAATTCATTAAACATAAAGCCTTGTATAATACACCGACACAGAGCCCGCTAGGTAATAAACCTGATTCAATACACTGGCATAAACCCTGCTAGGCAATAAGCCTTCTAGGCAATAAGCCTGATACCATACACTAGCATAAAAGCCTGCTAGGCAATAAGCCTGATATATCACTGTTACAAAGTTATTCTTATTCATAATTCATATCTCAATTGAACCGAATATATTCCCAAATTTCATAAACATTCATGCATTCGACTCCAACCATAGAAATTCATACAATTGAATTCAATATATAAAAATCATACACATTCAAATTCAACAACGTTTATTGCTTATAAACTTACCTCGGATATCGACGAACAATGTAAATTGGCTATTCGACTATTTTTGCTTTTCCCCGATCCAAGTCCAATTTCTTTTGTTCTTGATCTATATAATTTCAAATTAACCTTATTTAAACACAATTTCATTCAATTTAATCCAAAAACATACATTTAGGGCTATTTACAACTTAACCCTCACATTTTCATATTTTATCAATTTAGTCCCTTTTTTTCACAAGACATCAAATATACAAAATCACCATATACCCATGCTTAGCCAAATGCTCATGTATCTCATACAAGTCCAAACATTTCATCAAATTCATAATTTAGTCCCTCAAATTGCTATTTTCACAATTTAGCCCTAATTAGCTAAATTCATAAAAAATTCAAGAACAAACTATATTAATAAAACATATAGCTTTCATAATCCACCATCAAACATCATAAAACTCATGTGTTCATCAAAGTCTCATTTCAAAAATATCATCAATTCACAAAATTAAGACATGGGTTTTATAGCTTTCAAAGTGACGATTACAGAAACACGAAATTATCAAAAATCGAAGCAAAACTTACCTTGAATCAAACTTAAAGAGTGCCGAATGCCTTAGCTTCTTCTTTCTTTTCTTTTGTTTCATTTTCGGTGGATGAACACTATTTTTTTATGACTTATTTCTTTAATGTTTTAAGATATAATAACTAGATATTTAATTTACATATTTAACCTTTTATGTTAAATATAATTAACATATAATTTAAGGTCATATTTGTCCAACAACTATCCACCATCTTAAAAAAAATGGTTTAATTGCCATATAAGGCATTCCCATTAAGAAGCCATCTCAAATATGAGTCTTTTCATAAAGCATGTGAATTTTGCATTCAATTCAATTTAATCATTTTATCAAATTAAACACACAGACGGATAAATTATCACACAGAGACTTCACACATACTAATTCACATATCATAAGCACGAAAAATAATATTAAAATATTTCACTGGCTCGGATTTGTGGTCCCAAAACCACTATTCTGAATAGGGTCTAAATCGAACTGTTACTCTTTGTCACACCTTTACTGCTAGTTTCATTTATGGTATTTCTCGATGGCCTACCCCTATTGGTAGTATTACTCGACATTGCACTCGAAAATTGTTCTTTCTCAGCCATCTCAGGGAAATCTCGGATAAAATGCTCTTGAGAACCACACTTGTAACAACCTCGATCATTCATCCTACATTCACCGGAATGTTTTCTTCCACAATGCTGACATTCAAGTCTGTTAGACCTAACATTACCCACGCTTGCCATTGAAGTAGCTTGAGATTTAAAATCGAATATTACTTCCCGCGGTCTCTGTGTAAATGCTTAGCTGAAACATTCGAACGAGAATACATTTCTCTAGATTCCTTTGACTAAGATTGAATTGACTTACTTATCGGCCTTTTTCTTGCATCTCTAACCTCACTCTCAACCTTTGTTTTCTCTTTGATTAGCTCTTCAGCTTTGCAAGCTCGTTCAACCAATATAGCAAATTCTTTTAGTTCCAAGATTCCAACTAACAGTCGGATGTTTTCATGCAACCCATCTTTGAACCTTTTACACATAATAGCCTCGGAGGAAACACACTCTTGAGCATACTTATTGAGCCTGACAAATTCTCGCTCATACTCTGTCACTAACATTCGGCCCTGTTTCAGCTCAAGGAATTCTTTTTACATTTATGATCGATGAACTGCTAACTAATGTATTTCTTTTAGAATTCCTCTTGAAAGAATTCCCATGTAACCCTCTCTCTCGGTACCACAGATACTAGTGTTTTCCACTAGTGATATGCTTTGTCCCTCAATAATGATATATCACATTTCAAGCATTCTTTGGGTGTACATGATAACCCATCAAATACCCTGATAGTATTCTCAAGCCAGAACTCGGCTCTTTCGGGGTCATCATCTACATTAGCTTGAATTTCTTAGCTCCTTGCTTTCAAATCTTGTAACATCCTGAAAAGAGCCTATGCATTTTGGCCTAATTGTACAATAAGATAAGTTTTATGTGTTTTGGAATAAATTTGGAATGATTTTGGAAAATAAAGGATGTATGGAAATGTTACGTCGAAAATAGGAAAGTGAACATTTTTGGAAACCTAAGTAAATTAGGAAAGTAAACATTTTGGAAACCAAGCCAAAATAGGAAACTAAACATTTTGGAAACCAAACCAAAATAGGAAACTAAACATTTTGGAAACCAAACCAAAATAGGAAACTAAACATTTTGGAAACCAAGCCAAAATAGGAAACTAAACATTTTGGAAACTTGGAAAATACAGAGCTGCGCGAAAATTTTTGGAAACTTAAAATGACCCGTAATGTCGAATTTTAGAGCCCAAAGGGAACTTAGGGCCAAGTGACCTAAAAATATAAAGTACATGAAATTTGACCCAATAATGGACTTGGAAATGTGGCTGAAGATGCCACCTAAGGCCTTAGAAAATGGCCCAAATACAAGAGGTTTTTGGGCCTGAGTTTGAGTCATCTAGGAAGCAAATAAAAGAAGTTTTATTTTGCTTTCATGAGTGGAGAGTTGGACGGCACAAAGGAATCTAGGAAGAGGAGTTTTTATTCAATAGAACTTTTGGCTAATTAGGAGATTTGATGGAATTTCATAGTTGATAAAATTAAAACTTATCACAAATGAAGAGTTGGCCGATTTAGGGACTCTAAGGCTAATAGTTTCGGCCAAAGAGAGAAAAGTAAAGAGCCATTCTCTTCTCTTCAACCTCTTGCCGAAATCTCCTAGTCAAAGTAACAACAATCTCTTCTCTTTTCTTTAGCGAATCCTCCTTGACAAAACTCTCTATCTATTTTCCTTTCTTTTCTTTTCTTCTACTATCCTCCACAAAGGCCAAAACTTTGAGACCCATAATAGTGCCATAGCCGAATAGTACAAGGGATCATTCGGGATTCAAACGAGGTAAGTACATCAACATACATTCGCAAAAGGTCCTTCCATAATTGAATAGTAGTTCAAATCTAACAAGTGATTTGGTAGAATTAAAAATAAAGATCAACTTCGGGATTTGAGAACTTCAAGGTAAGTAAGTTTATACATTCGGCCAAGGCCAAATCTTAGTCAATTAGATCAAATTGATCAAAAACTAACCTATTCAGAGATCTAGGTTTTGGTCGATTACAAGGAAAAAGGGAAGGTGAAGTTTTCGGGATTTAAAATCCATAAGGTAAGCACTTGAAAGTATTCGGCCAAGGTTTGTGTGATTACATAGATAAGATCTATAATTATTAAAAAGCCGAAAACTAATTTATGTTGAGATTTAAGGTTGGCCGAATACCAAGTGAAGGAAAACAAAGTTTTCGGGATTTGAATAAACATCAAATCGGCATCAAAGGTAAGCCTCTTTACAAATCCTACTAGGATTTGGATATTATAGCCCAAAATAGAATTTATGCTAAGTAATACCTGATAAACCAAATGTAGGAATTAAGGATCTAAACATTAGATCTTGCTTTCGGAATCTCAAGGAATCGCTAAACAAATCAGGTGTGTACCCTACACTAAATCTTGATAGATTTACGGCTTTAATTCATTATATGTGTTAATATGAAAGTGTAAGAATATGGATAAGGTACCGTGTGTATTCCAAACTAATCTTAATAGTTTTATGGTTTAAATATGTTATATATGTTAATGTGAAAGTGAAAGAAAGTGGCTAAAGTGCCATATTATGGTACTAAGTATTCAGGTACGTTTTCCTACTCCTACTAGGATTTGAAAAAATTGTTGTATAAGTGAAAAGATGTGAAAGTGAAATAAAAATATGATATGTATGATATTTATAATTTGGGGCATTGGTCAATTGAAGAAGGGAAGTGAATGTGATGACTTGGTCTCACTAAGTGAATGTGATGACTTGGTCTCACTAAGTGAATGTGATGACTTGGTCTCACTAAGTGGTAACCGGTTACATTAAATTGGTGGCTATGCCACAATATTATCGATGGGCGATGAGCACGTCATTGCAATGACGCCTTCGATGGAGTGTAGCAGATGGAGGGTTGACTTAGTAGTCCCCACTTGTACAAGTTGAATACGGTGGAGTGTAGCGGATGGCATATAGGTTTGGGTTGGGTTTGCATCATTACCTTGAAATTTTTATCGCATATGATTTGTATGGTGTGCCTATTTCTATTATGTTTAGTGTTGGTTACACACCGAGTCTATCGACTCACCCGTTGTGGGAATATGTTTCGGTGATGAGCGATAATGGACGGGATGGCAGAACTTGTGGTGGCCATGTTCGACTTGAAGTTCAATTTAATTTGAATATTTATTTTATTTTTTTAATCTTGTACAATTTATTATTTTGGGTTTCGTTTTATGTAATAAGGCCACCGTGACGAATTTTTATTACTGCTATAATTACTATGTTATGAATTTAGGGCTTTATAAAGAGTAAGCCCACTTAATATGAAATAAGTTTAAATATTTTGTCACTTGAAACAAATGGGTTTTTGTAATAAAAGTAAATTTGTTTTCAACTCAAGCCCAACCCACAACAAACTATCTTCCAAAACACGTAGTTTTCAAAATATTCGAATGAATTTGAACCGGGTTACTTCGAGGAACATACCAGATCCAGTCCATTCTCGTGGGCCGGGTTTGGGGTGTTTCAAATCTTATCAACCGGAGGCTTATTCAGTCTTACCAATTCCATACATTAAGGAGCTACGGGAATCGGCTGGGGATAAGGAGGGGGTAGAGGATGTTAAGCATTCAGATTTGTTCGAACAAACTCCAAATACCACTCGTTCATCATGTGGAGGAAGGATTCCTTAGCCCCTCCTCCCTGATTGATCGTGGGAGGTCTAATTTCAGATGGCACTGCCCCTTGAGCAGGAGCCAGCGCATTACTTTCTACTTCATCAGCTATAGCTCGGTTGGGATCTATTTATTATATGAAAACACAGTTTAAAATTGTTAGGAGTCATCACACTATCACAGTTCATAAATGGCATGTATAGCTAGACTCCTACACACGCTACGTTAGTCCGAGAATCGACTAAACCATAGCTTTGATACCATTAAATGTAACACCCTTTACCCGTATTCAATGCCGAAATGGGGCTCGAGGCATTACCAGATTTATAACACAAGCATTCTCACAATTTCGAGTAATAAACTTTTGTCCAAATTAAAACTATTTATATTCAAACGTAAAGTCCCTTATACGAGCTGACGAGGCCCAAAACATGCTTTGGAAGTGGTTCGGGACTAAACCAAGAACTTTAGAAAATTTTACAAAACTTAGAAAATTTTTCATGTTATAGGGTCACACACGTGCTACAGGCCGTGTTCAATTTTGGGTGCTCTCTGACTTGTGCCATACGGCCGTGCCACACGCCCCATGTGCTAGGCCTTGTGGTCAATTTAAATTTCATAATTTTTCATAAAATAAGTGCAGTCTTCACACAGCCGGGGTACATGCCCGTGTTCAAGGCCTTATAGCATACACGGCTGAGACACATGCCCGTGTTTCTGCCCGTGTGCTCAATTCTGGACATTCTATTTTGTAACAATTAAGGTGCAGGGAACACACGGCTAAAACACATGCCCGTGGGGTAGACCGTGTATCACACGACCACACACGGCCTAGACACATGACCGTGTGGGCAAAATAAGGATATTTACCAATCCATTTGCCACCCCTTTAATACACACACCTACATAACATAACATATCACCAATTCAACCTTTTACATACGACCAAATCATCCATAACCAAGACATCAGCACATCATTCACAAGCTAACATTTATCATACATAAACATCACATAACTTATCAACTCAAATCATGCAACTTTCCATGATCATGAATGGTATCAATATATAAATATACTCACAACCATCATTGACCAACTTTCAATAAGATATACAAAATGAATCATTAACAAATATAGACCAACACATTTGGCCAAACCAATTATGACACATAACAAAATGACCAAGTCCCTATACATGCCATAACTCAAAATATTGACATTTCAATGGTACCCAAATAATGATTGATAGTGTGAGAGGATCTCCGACGATCTCCAATCCCGAGCTAGCTTGGTGACACTAAAAGACAAGGGAAAGAAATAGGAGTAATCTATATAGCTTAGTAAGCTCGTATGCAAGAAATAAGCAACCTTACCATGCATATAACATTTAAATAATATAACATAATTAAATAAACAATTACTATGGTCTCATAATCGTAACTCATTCCATCATAAAACTTACCTCATATTCATCATTTCAAGCATTTAATAGATATGAGCTTCAAGTACATACTTGTACCATCTCGAAATGAATTTACACATAATCTCATCTTTAACATACCCATGAACCACTCGGAATAATACTATCGAATACTTGGGATTCTTGCACACTAAGTGCCACATATGTAGCCAATGTTACCTCAATCTCATATCAAATAGTTGCTCGCACTCGAGCTATCAACGGGCCTGCTCACACAAGCTGTCAGTCAACACATAGCTACGCGGTGCTGCTCACATAAGCTGTCAAGTATTCGCAATATATGCCGATATACTTAGCCACCGGTAGGACATACAAGACTAGCACCCGGATCACATAACCATATAACACATACTAACCCTAGTGACATATCACTTGGATCCTAACCTATTCCTAAGGTTCAACGGGATTTCTTGCTTGTCGATTCATCTTCGGACTCATTCGTAGGATTGTACTCATTCACAAAATCAAACATACAATTCATGCAATATTAAAGCATTTAAATACAATTATTCTAAAGCTTATTTTTAACATACGAACTTACCTTGGTACAAAATGGCTAATATTTCGATTTAGTCCACAACTTTGTTTTTTCTCTGGTCTAGGTCAGAACCTCGTCTTTCTTGATAATCGAGCTTGAAAGTGGCCAAAACCCTAGCTATGTCTTCCTTCAAATTTTGGCACAAGGGGGACTAATTTGAGAAGATGGACACTTTTATTTTAATTTTATTTATCTTTATTTACCAAATGGCCAAAATGCCTTTAATGCCAAACTTTGAAATTTCACCTAGCCATGTCCATTTTTGTCCAACTTAAAGTATAATGGTCTAATTACCATTTAAGTACCTCTAATTTAAAAATTTATTTCAATTAGACACCTCTAGCTTCCAGAACACACATTTTGCACCTATTGCAATTTAGTCCTTTTAACTAAATTGAGTGCCCAAATGTCAAAATTTTCGAACAAAATTTTCACAAAATAATTTCATAAAACTGTAAACCATAAAAATATAATAAAAATAAATTTTACTGCATCGAATTTGTGGTCCCAAAACCACTATTCCTACCAGACCTAAAATCGGGCTGTTACAACTATCCCCTATTAGGGATTTTTTTCCTTGAAAATCTTACCGAAAAAGAGGTTTTGTAACACCCTTAACTCGTATTCGTTGCTAAATTAGGGTTACAAGGCATCACCGAACATATCACAAGTCACAACAAATATTTACTGTTCGCATGATCATTTCCGAATGCGTTATGAGTAATGTATTTTCATAATATGATTAAACAATATAGTACATATCTTAAACCCATTAGCCAAATTCACATATAAACTTCATTCATCAAATAACATAGATTACTATTCATTAGATCATACAAAAATACCTTGGCCGAATATGCACTCACTAATATCACTTACTAAAATAAATTTCCATTACCAAAACTAAGGATACATATATGTTTCCACATAAACCTTACCTATTTCATACATTCAAACCAAATATGAATCTGTCCGTTTATAATATCTAAACCAATTCAACCAAAACCAAATACAACGTCCATAATATGAAAACACTTAATTATAAACATTATACACATACACATTTACAAACCATGCCCAATAAGTCAATCATAAGTACCTAGCCCACAATTTCATCAATTAACCGCATAGACAGTTTACGAAATAAATTTATCTTCAAGTTAACTTTATGTTACGATTTATTCACTTCAAAAGAATGATATTATCAATCCATAACCCAAACCTATTCAAGTATATTTATGTCAACTTTCCAAAAACACGACTTACAAGACTTTAACAGATACTTCTTATCAAAACATATATTTATACTTGTGCATATAATGTACTCACATCACAAACATACTTATAATCCAAGCATGAAAAACACACATAATACAATTAAGAACATTTAAGCATTAGATCATTTGGCATAAAGATCAAGCCATTTTCGCATGGCTTATATTTACATCATCAAAACATTATCCAAGTAATTAACTAGCCTATACATGCCTTAAGTTGAAAACCCAAGCTTTAAAAGTACCAAAATCAGTTGATAGTATGGATGACTTCCTTGACGATCCCCGAGCTCGTAGCTTGTAATCAAAATCTATAAAACAGAATAACAAAACTCACAGAGTAAGCTAACTTAGCTTAGTAAGTCTTAAGCAAATATAACTACCCAATTGAACATTCAATCATTTTTAAACCAATCATTTTATGACATTAATATCATAACATAGCACAATTGGACTATCATAGCCGAATACTACTATCCTTACATAGCATTGCACTTATCACTTATCAAATCCAAAACATCACTATCTAGCTTTAAAAAAAAATACAAACTTACCAATTGCATATAGTTCAATACGTTTCCATATACAAACGAATTAGTAAGTACCATGTACAATTTAATCACATATAATCGAATGTATATGTATATATATACATCCTTCAAACGTTTCAAGTATACTAATATATAACAACGATACAATACCATTTACTCACATATGAAGAAAACCGAATATACAAGAGCATCTTTTAGTCAACTTATTCTCAATAAATATCACATATAAACATGCCAATATATAAACACATACCTTATGGCCGAATGTAACATACATCATTTAACTAAGCTTTAACTTGCTCAATTTCCACCATAACTTGTTCATTTCATAAGCATAAGCTTGTAATATAAATCATCGGTATAAAACCTACTAGGCATAAGCCTGAATCACACACTGGCGCTAATCCTGCTAGACCCGAGGTCTGATATTCAATCACCGGCAATAAGCCTACTAGGCATAAAGCCCGATTAAGTTCACCAGCCCAAGGCTTGCTAGGCTCAAAGCCTAAATCATGATACTTCAAGCTGTTTCACACAAATCATTTCATATATCAGATCTTTTATATATTTCGAACTCATTGCACAAACATTCAAATAACATATATCATTCGAATATCTTAAACAAATCAAATCTTATACATAGTTAACCACATTCGACTATTCAATAATATAGCTACAAAATTTTCAAAAATCAGCAAATGCCAAATTATGTACATGATTTACGATGTTTTATTGCTTAAAGACTTACCTCGTATATCAATGGACGACGAAAACTGACTATTCGACTATTTTTGCTTTTCCCCAATCCAAATCCGTTTTCTTTGGTTCTTGATCTAAACACGTTCAAATTAAGCTCATTCAAACACATTTCTATTCAATTTAGTCCTAAAACACATAAATAGGAAAATTACCATTTTACCCCTAATATATCACACTTTTTACAATTTAGTCCTATTTGCACAAAACACAAAATACACAAAATTTGAATAAACACCTTAAGGGCCGAATATTCCTAGTACTTATACAAATCCATCCAATTCATTTATTTCACATTTTAGTCCCTCTAAAATTTATTTTTGCAATTTAGTCCAAATTACTCAAAATCATCAAAAATCCAAAGACAAAATATATTAATCTAATACATATATTTCATCATTCATCCTCAAACAACAAAAACAACAAACTACCATCAATGTCTCATCTCAATATATTCATCAAACTCAAAACTAAAGCATAGGTCTTGAAAAAATCTAAGCAACAATATCAAAAACGTAGAAATTATCAAAAACTGAAAACTAAACATACCTTAATCAAGATAATTTATTGTCGAAACTTGAAGCTTTCCTAAGCTATTTTTCTTTTCTTAGTTTTAGTGATGGAAGAGAAATCAGAATGGCTTTTTAATTTGTTATAAAATTAACATATGTTTATGTAATTTCTAAATTACCTTTTTAACCTTTATTTACTAATAACATAAAAAAAACCTTGGTTTACTAGTCTTTCTACCGTCCACTAACTTTAGAATGGGCTTTTTGCCCTTTAAGGACTTCATATTAAAAGGCCACTATCAACTAAGCACTTTACACTTTAATTAGTAACTTTTATACTTTACGCGATTAAGTCCTTTTTATTTAATTAAGCTCACAAACAATTAAATTTTTATACGAAACTTTCACACATACTAATTTACATATAATTAACACAGAAAGTAATTGACAAACCGTAAAAGTAACATATTTTAATCCCACATTTAGGATGCTTTTGGATGATTTATCCGTTATTTATGTAAAAAAAGGTGCTCTTAATTCTTTCTTTTCATGTCTTATACTCAAGAAAGCACCCGAGGATAAAAAGAACACAAAACGGGCTTAAAATGGACCAGTTGGGCCTTAGCAAGAAAGCCTGTACGACCGTGTCTCACCGATTACCTAGAGCACGGCCTAACTCATGAGTTGCAGTCGCACAACATCAAATTACCATACACAAGCGTGTCAAGCGATCTACATGGCCATGCCCAAAACAACAAAATCAATGCATGGTCGAACCCCGAATTACATGGGCGTGTGCCATGGCGTGCCCCTGCCGCAGGGAATGAACAATTTCACTCGGATTTGGATGCTTGAAGCCAAAGAAACATACTCCTAAGTCAACTTAAACACCTTAATAGTAATTCTACTTGAAGTAGATGCTTAGGAGTCAAGTGAGGCATCCAAAGAGCCTATATAAACAAGCCATGGTAGTCATTCTAGGGGTCAGAAGTGGAGCAGAGTTTTCTGCCAAAGCTTTTCTCATTCAAGGATTTACTCGAAAATAACCAATTGATCCATCTCAAAGAGCCGGGATTCTACTCAAGACGGAGGATCTCCTCTTCAATTCCTTCAGGGGGTTTTAGGGATTTCTTTTATTTTGTTTTATATTTTCTCTTGAGATGTTTTCCTACTTTGTTATGAACTAAACCCCTCAGATACCTGAAGGGAATGAAACCTATGATGGATTTTGTTATTTGATTTTTGGTTTATATGATAAATACTTAGTTTGTTCTTAATTATGCAACTTAATTTAATCTGATGTGCTTAGGTGGAGGAGGAATAAACCCTGCCTAAGAGTAGATCTAGCATAATTAAGTGGAGTTGATCGAGCGCCTAGAGATAAGGTTACAAGATTTTGCTAGATTAGGGTGAAACCTAATATGGGAGTCTATTGATCGATTTACTGCTTCCTTAGAGGGTTATTATAAAAGAACGAGAGTTCCACTAATTAACCTAAGGTTAGACGTTATTCGATTTGAGAGAGGGATTAATATAGCTTAGGGAGTCTCACGGATCAAGCTAAGTAAAGAAATCATATGAATTAAAGGTTAGATAACATGTGAAGTCTAGGCGGATTCTTCCTTAGGGTATCGTCATAATCAATTGAGTTTTTTTTTTTCACAATCTTTTCCCAAAAGTTTAGTTCTTTCGTCTTTGCATTTAGTTTAAAATATTTCATTAGTTTTAGATTAGTAAATCAATCGCTCCATATTTCAGGTTGAATAATAGAAAGAAAGTGAGTAGTAGTACTTTTAGGTTCCTTTGGGTTCGATAAGATATTCTTGCCTAAACTATACTACGGTTCGATAGGTGCACTTGCCTCTATCATTGTCATAGTTAGTCTACAGGTTCGATCATTCTTTTTATAAATTTTAAAACTCAACTATTTGACACGATCAAGTTTTTGGCGCCATTGCCGGGGAACTCTAAAATATTAAGAAAGCTCTATTTCTATTACTTTAGCCATTATTCTATTATTATTTTATTTTTTTAGATTAAATTTTTATTTTTTACTAATTCTCTTTCTTTCTTTCTTGACTTGCGAGGTACCTCTATTTTAAGACTAGAAGAAACCCGAGAGGACCATTAGAATATGAAAGTGACATTGAGGCTACCGTTCGAAGAAATCGCAAAGAAACTAGACGAGCTCTAGACTACCAAAGAGAAGAACAACAAGACAGATCCAATCCTACTGAAGGGATGGACGAAAACAATCCACCTGATGTGAGAGAAAATAATGCTCCACGCACTATGTATGATTATGCTAAACCTAATTTGACAGGAGCAGAATCTAGTATTATTAGGCCTGCTATAGCTGCTAATAATTTTGAATTAAAGCCTAACACAATACAAATGATTAAATAGTTTGTTCAATTTGATGGTTTGCAGGACGAAGATCCAAATACTCATATAGCTAATGTCTTAGAGTTCTGTGATACCTTCAAAATAAATGGCGTTTCTGACGATACCATACGTCTTCGATTATTTTCTTTTTCATTAAGGAATAAAGCAAAGCAGTGGTTGAACTCATTACCACGAGGGTCAATCACCATATGGGATCAAATGACCGAAAAATTTCTTTAAAATATTTTCCACCAGCCAAAACGACCAAATTTAGGAATGATATATCTTCTTTTATGAAACACCCCAAACCCGACCCACGAGCCTCGACCGGATCTGGTATGTTCCTTGAGTAAAACATTTCAAAAACTTGTTTGTTACTTTGGAAAATTTGGGTGGTGTTGAAGAAGGATTTGTTTGTGTTGAGTTCAAATTGAAACGGTGTTATTCTTGATGTCTGATATCTATTAAATTGAAAATCATTTGTGTTTAGGTATCAAACATATAAAATTTATTTTCAAGAAAAGTTGTTAAACCTTGATTTAATAATAATCGTATCATAATTCAAATCAAATAAAATGCATGCATAAAATAGCTAATAGTAATGGCCTTATTACAACAAAGCATATCCCGAAATAAATCCAAATCTTAAATATAAAATTTAAAATAAAATAAATGCTGAGCTGAGAATGGCCACCACTAAGTTCTTGCCGACCCGGTCCATTTACTGAGTGTCACCTGCAAAATGTTAGCCCACGAGGGGTGAGTCAAACAGACTCAGTGTGTAACAACCAACACAATCTCCCAAACGACTAGGCATATCAAATCATACATAACAAATATAGGCAATGATGCAATCCCAACCCTCCTAAATATCCATCCTCTACACATCACCCGTATTCGCCATCACACCGGGGATTACTAAATCGACCCTCCATCTGCTACACACCATCGAAGGCGTCATTGCGATCAAGCGCACATCGCCCTTATAATTGTGGCATAGCCACCAGATAATGTGACAAAGTCACCAGATAGTAATACGTGACATTAGTCACCACATTCAGATTATGTGACATGAGTCACCAGATATTGTGGTAAAAACCACCAGATCACTTCCCCTTTTCAATATCACCCATATGCCCCATGTGTCATACAAACCATGCAGAAATCATGCAATGTACCTTATTTCATATTCGTAACAAATTCACATATGGGTCATATTCAATGTTCATAACACTATTAACAGAGCTTTAGAGGATAACGTACATGGATACACTATACCATAGAATGGTACCTTAAGCCACATCTTTCATACTTTCATTAACACATGTTTTAAATTAATACCATAAATCCTATTAGGAATCAATGTAGGGCTACACACCTAGTTTACTAACGTGTTCACTGAATCCCGAAAGTCTACCGAACAGATGGTACTCCTCCCTAAAAATCAATGTCAGAATCGGCTAGACACTAACACTTAATATGGCCTTAGCCGAATATTAACACTCCCTTACCTTGTGGATCTAAATCCCGAAAATTGTCACTTGGCTATAGAGATGTCGAAGTCCTATATAGTACATGTTAGATCCAATTCTAACATTTAAACACAATAAATAGCCTTCGGCCTAAAACCTCACTTGCTTACCTTAGACCTTAAAATCCCGAATGATCTCCTCATTGTAGTCGACAATAACCAAATCCTGAAACCTCCTTCATAGTTTCGGCCAAAGATCAGTAAAAGAGATTAGAGTCCTAATTTCGGCTAACCCAAAAGAAAAGAAAGAAGAAAAACAATAGTTGATCCTTACCCTTACTACGTAAATCGATTGCACCATTGCTTGAACCCACGAGATATTGGCTATGTAGGCTAGATGTTGATCAATTGGTTTCGGCTTTTGGAGTTTAATGAACAATCGGCTATGGTCTAGGAAGAACTTACTTTCGGCTTTTGGAAAATTGTGAAAAGAAGAAGAGAAAGGTTGAGCAATTGGCAATGGTGATAAATGAAGATTGGCTAGCACAAGGATATTTGACTTTTAGTGCTATGATCAAATCGACTATATGGAAGAGTGATCAACTTGAAGAAGAAAAAGATGAAGAAATCGGCTAGGCTTACTTGTGTTTTCGGCTTTGACAAGCTAAAAGGAGAAGAGAAGATTCACTTTCAATTTTCAACAGAGAAAGAATTTTGGCAGAGGCACAATTGAAAAGAAAAGAAGCAAATGGCCATACTCCTCCCTTTTGCCGATAATACCACACCTAGACCCCCCTATTCGGCCAATCTCTTTCCCCTATCTAATCCCTTCTTTTTCTCCTAAAACTTCTCTTTATCACTCATTCAAAATAATTGAAATAAATCAACATTTATCTTCCTACCTTAGCCGAATTTTAAAAAGAAATTGACCACATCTAAAGCTCATCCCCTTAGTGTCCCATTGCCGTCCACCTCTGTTTCTCCTTGCTGCAAAATAAAACTCCCCTTTTGCTTCCCTTGCTGCTCGAACCTGAGCCCTTCTCCACTGCTTGAGGTGTCACTTACCAAGGCCCTAAGTGGCGCCTCCTTGCCACTTTAACATGCCCATTTTTATGTCCAATTTCCCCTACAAATTCTTTTAAGGCCTTATTTGCCTAGCTCCCCCTTTAAGACTTAAAATCTTATATTTTCTAAGGCACTTACCTACACTCTAAAGTTCTCAAAATCCACAAGACACATTCAAAATACACACAGGCATGCTTCCACATATATTTAAGCAAAAATGCACAGCCCCTAAATACCAGATATTATAGTTCTACCCCCTTAAAATAATTTCAACCTCGAAATTACCTGGCTAAAATAAGTGAGGGTATTACTGTCGCATTGCTTCTTCCAGCTCCCACGAAGCTTCTTCCGATCCATGATTACACCACAACATTCTGACTAGAGGAACGAATTTCCTCCGTAGTACCTTTACATCCCGTTTCAAAATCTGAATTAGCTTCATCCTCGTTGGACAAATCTAGTCTCAGCTCCACCTCCTCAACTGGCACTATATGAGATGGATCCGATCGGTATCGACGTAGCATAGAAACATGGAATACATCATGCATCTGCCTTAACTGGAGGCAACTCCAACTGGTATGCCACTGGTCCAACTCGCTTCAATACCCGATAAGGTCCTATAAACCTGGTACTTAACTTCCCTTTGCGACCAAATCTCATTACCTTTTTCCAAGGTGAAACTTTGTGAAACACGTAATCTCCCACAGCAAACTCAATCTCCTTTCACTTAAGATCTGCGTATGACTTTTTCCTGTCAGATGCCTCCTTCAACCGTGTCTGAATTACTTTAACCTTTTCTTTCGATTCTGCCACAATTTCTGGACCCAAAATCTGACGTTCTTCCAATTTCGTCCAACATGTAGGAGTGCGACACTTAGTCCATCTACACTTCGTGCGGTGCCATCCTAATACTTGCACGATAGGCATTTGTTGTTACGCAAATTCTGCTAAAGGCAAGAACTCCTCCCAACTCCCTCTGAAGTCTATCACCCAACCTCTCAACATATCCTCCAACACTTGTATTATCCGCTCAGATTGACCGTCCAACTGTGAATGGAATGCCGTACTGAAATCTAACCTGGTGCCCAAAGCTTGATGTAACGCCTTCCAAAACTGAGATGTAAACCTCAGATCCCTATCCGAGCTAACTGACACTGGCACTCCGTGCAGCCTCACGATCTCTGCTATATACAACTTTTCCAATTTCTGTAGAGAATAGTCCACCCGCACCGGTATAAAATGTGCAGATTTCGTCAACCGGTCTACTATCACCCATACCGAGTCCTTCTTAGTAGGCATAAGGGAAGCCCACTAACAAAGTCCATGGTAATTCTCTCCCACTTCCATTGCGAAATCTTTATCGATGAAGTAATCCTAACGGTGCCTTGGTGTTCAACCTTGACTTGTCGACACGTTAGGCACTTCCTACAAACTCAGTAACTTCTCGCTTAAGACCAGGCCACCAAAGCTGTTCCATAAATCCTTGTACAACTTACTTCCTTCGGGATGCATAGCATAAGGGCTACTATGTGATTCTCAAGAATTCTCCGCCTTAACTCCTCATCCTTCGCATCTGGACCTTGCCCGTAAACATAGCACTCCATCGCTGTTTACACCAAAATTTTCTAATTCTCCATTTTGCACTTGCCGTAACTTAGCACTTAGATCCTCATCTGCCAACTGTTATTCTTTCACCTCATTCAGCTATGACGGCTTGACCTGCAATTCTGCTAGCAAACTTCTATCATCATACAAGCTAAGATGTGCAAACATCGCCCTTAGCTCCGACACTACTTTTCAACTTAGGGCATCTACCACTACATTCGCCTTGCCCGGGTGATACTCTATAGAACAATCGTAGTCTTTCAATAACTCCACCCACCTTCGCTGTCTCAGGTTCAGTTTTTTCTAAGTTAGTAGATACTTAAGGCTCTTGTGGTCCATATAGATCACCAACCTTTCTCCATATAGATAGTGCCCCACACTTTAAGAGCGAATACAATCGCTACCAACTCCAGATTGTGCGTCAAATAGTTTACCTCATGTGGCCTCAATAACCGAGATGCATATGCGATTACTTTTCCGTCTTGCATAAGGACACATCCCAATCCTATATGGGAAGCATCACAATACACCATGAAATCTTTTCCTGCCTCAGGCTGAATTAAAATCGAAGCTTCAATCAAAACCCTCTTAAGCTTCTCAAAGCTCTCCTGTTGCTTATCTGTCCATACGAAAGGTACCTCCTTCCTTAGTAACTTCTTTAAAGGTACAACTATTGATGAAAACCCTTCTACAAATCTTCTATAATAGACTGCCAATCCCAAGAAACTACGAACTTCCGCCACAGACTTAGGTGGTTTCCAATCCAATACTGCCTCAATCTTCCGAGGATCCACCCTTATCCCTTCAGCAGACACCATATGACCTAAAAACGTAACTTCTTTCAGCCAAAATTCGCACTTACTGAACTTGGCATATAGCTTTTTCTCCCTTAACACTTGCAACACGACTCGGAGGTGCTCATCATGTTCTTCCTCAGACTTAGAATACACGAAGATATCGTCTATGAACACAACAACGAACTGGTCTAGATAGGGTTAGAAAACTCGGTTTATCCTGTCTATGAATGCGACTGGGGTGTTTGTCAATCCAAATGGCATTACCAGGAACTCATAATGCCCGTACCTTGTCTAGAAAGTCATCTTATGGATATCGACCTCCTTCACCTTAAGTCGATGATATCGACCTTAGATCTATCTTGAAAATCTGCGGCCCCTTAAGTCGATCAAACAAGTCATCTATCCTTGGCAATGGATACTTGTTCTTGATGGTCGACTTATTCAACTGTTTAATCTATGCACATGCGCATAGTCCCATCCTTCTTCTTTACAAATAGGACTGGTGCTCCCCATGGAGACACACTAGGTCGTATAAACCCATGATCGAGTAATTCTTGGATCTGGGCTTTAAGCTCTACTAACTCCTTTGGTGCCATTCGGTACGGAGCAATTGACATAGGAGCTGTACCCGACAATAAGTCAATTCCGAACTCTACCTCCCTATCTAGGGGTAACCCAAGCAACTCCTCTGGAAAGACATCCACAAATTCTCTTACTATTCTAACTCCTCCTACAGCCGCTTCCTTAACCTTCAAGGCACTGATCGACATCAAAAAAGCCACACACCTTCTTCTCACCATCTTCTCTGCCTTAAGGGCAGATACGACATTTGACAAGCAATTTCGTCTTTCGCCTATCACCACAACCTCTTTGTCGTCAGGGGTTCTTAACGACATGCGCTTAGCCGCACAATCCACATTTGCATGGTACTTCACTAACCAATCTATGCCTAAGATTAGTCAAACTCCTCAAACGGTAGCTCTATTAAGTCCGCTGGAAATTGCGCCTTCTGAACTTCCAAGGGTACTGCCCTAAAGATTTTATCTAACACTACTGATTGCCCTCAAGGACTAAGTATAGTCATCTTCCTAGGTACAATTTTAGAGTTCACATGCAGAGTTCTAGACACCTTCCTAGCAATATATGAATGAGTTGACCCAATATCTATCAAAGCAATAAAGTGAATCTAGAGATAAGGAACATACTTGTTATGACATCAGGTGTGTCACCATCCTCCCTCCGACGAACTGCATATACTAGACCTGGCTGTCTTGCCTCTGTGTTACCAACACCTCTGCCCGGTGTTTTCCGTCCTCTTTCAAAACCATTACCTCTGCCAGTCAAACCATGACCCTGCGATGGCTGCTGTCCTCCTCTTCCAGCCTGATTAGGACCCTGACTTACTGGTCGACTCCCGTCTATTTTCATGGGACAGTCCCTAATCATGTGATCCTTGGACCCACACTTGAAACATCCTCCCGTCTTCTTCCAACACTCTCTCAAGTGCATCTTCCCACACTGAGCACAAGTGCGGTACTATCCTCCCGTAGTAGCTTACTGACCTTGTGACCCATCCATTCTAGGTCTCTTCTGAACATTCCCAGATAACCCTGATAATCCAAAACCTCTCTTTTGTTTATTCCTGTCCGTGTTCTGTCTCACAGACTCCTTAACTCCTTTAGCAACTTTTGCCTTTTCCACCAGTACAACAAACTCCCGCTCCTGCTGTGGGGCAATCAACAATCTCAAGTCATCCCTTAGTCTGTCCTCAAACTGGACACATCGTTCATGCTCCACAGCTACTATACCTCGAGCGTATCGACTCAACCTTAAGAATTCTACCTTATACTCTGCTACGGACTTATTCCCCTAAACCAGCCTCAGAAACGCCTTCCTTTGCGTATCAATGTAACTAGTCCCAATGTACTTCTTCTGATATACAACCTTAAAGTACTCCCAAGTGAGATCATCTACGGTAGCACCATCCCGAACTGTGAGCCACCATTGATATGACTCATCGCGGAGGAGCGATACTACCCCTTTCAGTTTCTCCTCGGCAGATAGGTCTAAATCATCCATAATTCGCTCCATCGCCTCTAACCAATACTCAGCTGTATTGGGCACCACACCAGATATACCACAGAAAAACTCAGCTCCATTAGCTCGGAGTCACTCAGGTACAGACTTCCAGGCTCCCATGCCTCCACCTGCTCCAGCCACCCTTTCCAGAACTCGCAGCATCACCTGTGATACTGCATTATCCCCCGTCTGATCCTGATATTCCACACCTGTGGCTGGCGGTGGTGGCATTTCATTCTCGGACCCTTGACCAGACCTAACGGGTTCTGACACGGTCATTCGGCCTCTACCACGGCCACGCACATTATGACCACGTCCCCTAGAACTCATGCTTCTGAATTGCATTTATCGATTAAAGAATTTTATGAATTAGTTTTGTTCCACCGATTTATCATGAAGCAGTCTTATGTTCAATAGTTCTAAAGAGTAGTTCTTTCAATTCATACACACACAGTCTCAAATTCATTCATTCAATCATCACATTCATGAACTTGCGTTCATTACAGAAAAGTGTTGTAGTTGTCATTGTTGTTATTTTCCACTACCTAGGGGTATTTTCGTAATTTTATCCTATAGGGGTATTTTGGTAATTTTTCATATTAGGGTATTTGAAAATTTCACAAAGTAGAGGTTTTTGGTATTTTTACAAAATTGAAATACTTGGTAAGAAAATTCAAGGGTAATATGATAATTTTATAAACTGGGGGTATTTTTTTGTAATTTACAAGCCAGGGGCATTTTGGTAATTTTGTAAAATATGGTTCCAGGTGATTTTATGAAACAAGGGTATTTTGGAAATTTTTAATCTGAGGGTACTTTGGCAACTTTCCATACTGAGGGTATTTTGGTAATTTGTACATGCTAGGGGTAATTTGGTCAATTTACAAATCAGAGGTATTTTGGTTATTTTTAAATCAAGGGTACTTTGGAATTTTATAATCATGGTTTGACTTTAGAATTTCACAAAATAAGGTGACTAGTCCCTTTCGGGTTTTAATTATTGAATTTAGCCTGTGATTGAGTCCTCTTGGTTAGGGTGAACTGTCAGTACTCACCAGGTAGGATTCGAGCAGAGAGGAGGTGAGTCACAAGGACTGCTTAAATACCAAGCTCCCCGAATCCAATCCTAGACATGCACAATGGTTGCCACACCTTTAACTCGGTGACTCACTCATGTGTTTGTTTGGTTAGACTTTAAATTTTATGTAATTGATTGTTGGAGTAGACTAATCCTAGGGTTCAATAATTCCTAATCTACTAATCTCGTCCTATAATTCCCAATCACAAAAGGGTTAGGGGTACTTCTTGGTGGACTTGGTAGGTGACTCGGGTGCCATGCCGAAAACCTTCTCATTCTTTTGTAAAGCTCAATTTCAAAATAGAAAAACATTTTGGGCCCAAAAGCCCTCAAGGCCGAAGTTTTGAATCGGGCTCGATATCAAATGAAACACCCCAAACCTTGCCCACGAGCCTCGACCGAATCTGGTATGTTCCTTGAGTAAAACATTTCAAAAACTTGTTTGTTACTTTGGAAAATTTGGGTGGTGTTGAAGAAGGATTTGTTTGTGTTGAGTTCAAATTGAAACGGTGTTATTCTTGAAGTCTGATATCTATTAAATTGAAAATAATTTGTGTTTAGGTATCAAACATATAAAATTTACTTTCAAGAAAAGTTGTTAAACCTTGATTTAATAATAATCGTATCATAATAAAAATCAAATAAAATGCATGCATAAAATAGCTAATAGTAATGGCCTCATTACAACAAAGCATATCCCGAAATAAATTCAAATCTTAAATATAAAAATTTAAAATAAAATAAATGTTGAGCTGAGTATGGCCACCACTAAGTTCATGCCGACCCGGTCCATTTACTGAGTGTCACCTGCAAAATGTTAGCCCAGAGGGGTGAGTCAAACAGACTCAGTGTGTAACAACCAACACAATCTCCCAAACGACTTAGGCATATAAGATCATACATAACAAATATAGGCAATGATGCAATCCCAACCCCTCCTAAATATCCATCCTCTACACATCACCCGTACCTGCCATCACACCGTGGGGATTACTAAATTGACCCTCCATCCGCTACACACCATCGAAGGCAGTCGCTGCAGTCAACTGCACATCGCCATGATAATTGTGGCATAGCCACCAGATAATGTGACAAAGTCACCAGATAGTAATACTTGACATTAGTCACCACATTCAGATTATGTGACATGAGTCACCAGATATTGTGGTAAAAAAAAACCACCAGATCACTTCCCCTTTTCAATATCACCCATATGCCCCATGCGTTATACAAACCATGCGTAAATCATGCAATATACCTTATTTCATATTAAGTAACAAATTCACATATGGGTCATATTCAATGTTCATAACACTATTAATGAGCTTTAGAGGATAACGTGCACGGATACCTTTGTACCATTGAATGGTACCTTAAGCCACATCTTTCATATTTTCATTAACACATGTTTTAAATTAATACCATAAATCTTATTAGGAATCAATGTAGGCTACACACCTGGTTTACTAACGTGTTCCTTTGAATCCCGAAAGTTCTACAGAGCAGATGGTACTCCTCCTAAAAATCAATGTCGAATCGGCTAGACATTAACACTTAATATGGCCTTGGCCGAATACTAGCACTCCCTTACCTTGTGGATCTAAATCCCGAAAATCGTCACTTGGCTATGGAGATGTCGAAATCCTATATAGTACATGTTATATCCAATTCTAACATTTAAACACAATAAATGGCCTTCAGCCTAAAACCTCACTTGCTTACCTTAGACCTTGAAATCCCTAATGATCTCCTCCTTGTAGTCGACAATAACCAAATCCCGAAACCTCCTTCATAGTTTCGGCCAAAGATCAGTAAAAGAGATTAGAGTCCTAATTTCGGCTAACCCAAAAGAAAAGAAAGAAGAAAAACAATAGTTGATCCTTACCCCTTACTACAGAAATCGACTGCACCCTTGCTTGAACCCACAGAGATATTCGACTATGTAGGCTAGATGTTGATCAATTGGTTTCGGCTTTTGGAGTTTAATGAACAATCGGCTATGGTCTAGGAAGAACTTACTTTCGGCTTTTGGAAAATTGTGAAAAGAAGAAGAGAAAGGTTAAGCAATTCGGCAATGGTGATAAATGAAGATTCGACTAGCACAAGGGATATTTCGACTTTTAGTGCTATGATCAAATCGGCTATATGGAAAAGTGATCAACTTGAAGAAGAAAAAGATGAAGAAATCGGCTAGGCTTACTTGTGTTTTCGGCTTTGACAAACTAAAAGGAGAAGAGAAGATTCACTTTCTATTTTCAATAGAGAAAGAATTTTCAGAGAGGCACAATTGAAAAGAAAAAAGCAAATGGCCATACTCCTACCTTTTGCGAAAATACCACACCTAGACCCTCCATTCTACCAACTCTCTTTCCCCTATCTAATCCCTTCTTTTGTCCTAAAACTTCTCTTTATCACTCATTCAAAATAATTGAAATAAATCAACATTTATCTTCTTACCTTAGCGAATTTTAAAAAGAAATTGACCACATCTAAAGCTCATCCCTTAGTGTCCCATTGCCGTCCACCTCGGTTTCTCTTTCTTGCAAAATAAAACTCCCTTTTGCTTCCCTTCTTTGCTCGAACTGAGCCCTTCTCCACCTTTGCTTGAGGCGTCGGTTACCAAGGCCCTAAGTGGCGCCTCCTTGCCACTTTAACAAGCCCACTTTTCAGTCCAATTTCCCCTACAAATTCTCTTAAGGCCTTATTTGCCTAGCTCTCCCTTTAAGACTTAAAATCTTATATTTTCTAAGGCACTTGCCTACACTCTAAAGTTCTCAAAATCCACAAGACACATTCAAAATACACACAGGCATGCTTCCACATATATTTAAGCAAAAATGCACAACCCCTAAATCCCGGATATTACATTTTATGCAGAATGACGTAGAAACATTATATGATGCATGGGAAAGATACAAGGATCTCCTAAAGAGATGTCCACACCACATATTACCTTTGCGGCTTCAAGGCCAAACATTTTCCAATGGTGTGAATTCTCCAAATAGGCAAATGATTGATTCATCAGCCGGTGGAACTTTGAATAACAAACTCCTAAAGTGGCTTACGATTTTATTAAGGAGATGTCATTGAACACCTATCAATGGAAAATTACAAGGGCTAAATCAACAAAATCAGCCTAAGTTTTTAACATAGACTTAGTGACAATGCTGTCAACGCAGGTGGAGTTAATGAATAAAAGCTTGATAATTTATGTTCTTCATAGGTACATCTAGTAATGCAATGTGAAGCAAGCGAGAATGTGGCGAATCCTGAGTACCCACCCTACCAACCAGTAGCAAAAAACGAGCAAACAAACTATATAGGTAACAATTTTGATCTAATAATCCTTATAGTAACACTTACAATTCAGGTTGGAGGAACCACCCAAATTTTTCATGGGGAGGACAAGGAAATCAAGGAAATCAAAGGTAGCAACCTCATCCTAATTACCAAAATCAGCCTTATCCACTGGAAAGGAAATCAAACCTTGAAGAGATGTTGACAAAATTCATAGAGGCCACAGATTCTCGTTTCCAAAAGACTGAAGCAACACTAGATGAACAACAGAAGTCGATCAAGGGAATCGAGAACAAAGTTGGAAAACTTACTAGGTCAGTGGGACATCTCACAAAGCTGATTTCTGAACGTCAACAAGGACGTCTACCAAGCAACACAGAAATAAACCCAAAAGAGAGATCCAAGCCATCACAGCTCAAGAGGGTACAAAGGTAGACGAGCCCACCTTAGTACAAGAAACCAAGGAAGAAAAAGGTAAAATAGAGGTAGCACAAGAGAGGCCAAAATCGGTAATCAAAGAATACCAACCTCGCATACCTTATCCCGAAGCATTGAAAAAAGATGATTTAGAGGAACACTTCGGTAAGTTTCTAAAACTTTTAAACAAATTACATATTAACTTACCACTTCTTGAAGCTCTTTTCAGATGCCTGACTCAAGAAGATTTTTAAGACAGCTCTTGACAAACAAAAGAAAAATAGATGAAGAGCACCATGTGGAACTAAACGCAACATGCTCTTTAATGTTACAAAATAGACTACCATAGAAATTAAAAGATCCAGGGAGTTTTACGGTTCCATGTCTAATTGGTAGTTTAACTATTGATAATGCATTAGATGATTTAGGGGCAAGTATAAATGTCATGCCTTATGCATTGTTTAAACGACTAGGTCTAGGGAAGCCCAAACAAACTAGGATGAGTATACAACTAGCTGATAAAACTGTTAGAATTCCTGAGGGCATTCTTGAAGATATTCTAGTAAAAATCGATAAATTTGTTTTCCCAGTAGACTTTGTTGATTTAGACATGGATGAGGATAATTCAATCCCCTTAATTTTAGGAAGACCTTTTCTTGCAACTGCCAAGACTAAAATTGATGTTGTTATAGGAGAACTCATACTTCATGTAGGAGATGAATCGGTCAATCTTCAAGCTCTTGACTCAGCCAAAACAATAGAAGATGAAGGTAAGAAAGTCATTTCAATAGATAATGAAATTGTTCAACCTTCATCGCAGGAAACATCATAATGCATCAAACCTGAGCCAACTCATAGCCCCCAAGTCGACAAAGAAGAATCACACCAGAAACAAAATCGTAAGATCGACAATTTAGAATAGCAGAAGATATACACCAAAGAAAAGCATGATCCACACGAAGTAAAACCAAAAGAACCACCAGAAGAGCTCACAGGGACATCAAATCACTTCAAAATAGGAGACCAAGTGCTGTTAGGCAAAGCCTATCCTTACATCACTTCAACAGACTTGAAGAAAAGGGGAGAAATACTCCTTAAGGTACACGATATCTTTCCACACGAAATAGTCGAGGTAAGCAGTCCAAATTTTGGCAATTCCAAAGTAAACGCTTCTCGACCTAAACTCTGTCATGAAAATAAAACTGTCAGCAAGAGGGAAAATATTCAAACCTTTAAACCTCCATAAAATTTTCAAAGACAAAGACAGTCTAGCTTAAGACTATAAACGAGCACTTCTCGGGAGGCAACCCAAGCACTAAAACTATTTACTTTCAAATTTATCCTCAGTTTCTTTTCTTTCCTTGTTCCTTTTCTCAAAATTTAGCTTTAAACTAACATAAAAATGCAGGATTCTAGGTAACACGGCTGTGCTCGTGGCCGTGTGGACCACTGGAACCACCACACTGATAGAGCAGAGCTGTGAAAGTCAGTCCACCCACCCCCCAACATCACGGAGCTAACCACCCACACCACGAGCACCGATAAAACAGCACGATCATGCCTCATGACCGTGCTAAAGATACTAACTTATTGAGCACGGGCAGACCACGCCCGTACATTCCATCCGTGCTCACATACTGGCCTTTTAGGAATGGACGTGCCAATTGACAAACGGGTGTGGAAGAACAACACACTCCACAACACGGCCGTGCTATTCAGCCGTGTAAATCGACACACCCTCGGTACACAGGCGTGGGGATGTACCATATTTGAAATCTTATTTAAATCCCCACAGCCCTTCCCCTTTTCCCATTTTTTTCTTCCTTCTCTTCTTTCAAATTTTTCTTTCTGTTCATAGAAAAGGTCCAAGACTCTTGAGCAACACCAAAATCATGCCGAAGAAGCATAAGAAGGTAAGCATTGTCTTCTCAGAGGAGACCTCAACATGAGTTCATGGCGGCAGCTTCAGCTAATTGACACGCCAAGGGTCTTCGAAACCTTTTCGATTCTATTTTTCTTTTCTCTTCTCCTTTATTTTCCTTATCTATACTTATCTTTTGCTTAATTTAATTTATTTCATATTAGTTTCTTGGTTTTAGGTTCTAAAGGCTGCTAAGGAATCACACCACTTCCACCACCACCAACATTCCGTAGCCTTAGAAATCATCCCCACCTCACGAACCATCTGCCAATAAGAACTTCTTTGTCCATTAATTTTTTCTTTAAATTTTAGTTTTCTTCTTAGTCTCCTTCTCTTTATTTTCTTAGTCTTTAATTATAGTATTAGAATATTATTATTATTTCTCTAGATCTCTTTGCTATCTCTTCACAGGCTACCCAATTTCTTCATCTAGCAAATTGCTTTTCGGTAGCCACACCACCGAGCCCATAGAAAACACCATCACCGCCACCAAAGACGCCCAAAATCATCCAAAATTCAGGAAGTGTCACTCTACCCCTTCTCTTTTGATTTTTTTTTTCAATAATTATCATTATCTATCTTTGTACATTGTAAGTGTGGGGGGATAAAAGTCCTAACTTTTTGCATAATTCTCAATTTAATGCCTAATTTTTCATTAATCCTGAATTTTAAACTTGTTCGAAAGTATTTTTCTCATATTACTAATTAGGATGAAATTTCTAATGATTTATGATTATTATTGATATGTTTTAGAGTAAGTCTTTCATAATTGTACATTGATGATTAAATTTGAAGAATACTAGAGAATCAAGCATGATAAGCCAATTTCTAAAAAATTAAAATTGATGGGTCGTTGAACTGAATTTAAATAGTACCTTGAAATTTGGAATTTATAAGGATTGATGTCAAAAACAACCGTAATTTTTGTTAGATTTTGAGCCTTATAGAGCATATATTCTTTGTCGTGCTCACTTTATTAATTATGAGTGCGTCAACTTTGAACTGTTATTCTAGAACTTGCCTCGTTTATACATGTCGAGACCACATTAATGATTTGATATACTGAGATGATAAAGGCACCTAGGTTTTAACCCGTTCACTCCACTAAAAAGCCTACCCATACAAATTAACCCCTAGTGAACCCCGTTGAATCCTAACAACCTTTTTATTGACTCACCCACTAATATTAACCCAAAATCCCTTTGAATTTGTTATCACCATTCTTTTGATTACCTTTTAATCGAGGTTTGATTTGATTAAATTATCAAATTATATTAGTTCGAGAGTTACATTTATTATTTATGATGTAATATTTTAGTTTGTTCTTAAAAAAATAAAAAATCCAAGTTTATTCAATATTAGTAGTATATAAAAGAGCTTAGAGCATTTAAACTCCAATTGTTGAAGAAAAAGTTAAGTATTAAAGTATTATCAAATTTTAAGTGATGAAAATATTCTTTATTATATAGTAATTATCAATAGTGGTATTATTAGTTTTCATTCGATGTAAATATTTATATTCGGTTCATTGTTTTTAGATTAGGTAATTAGTCAATTCGATCTCGATTCTATCCCTCTAATTCAGCCTGCATCGACACCCTTAACCTTAGCCCCGTTACAACCTTGATAAAGACCTTTTGATCCATGTATCATCTCTTATCTGATGGTGGAGATTTGATTTTCGAGCAAGCCTATGGGATTAACTTTTCGAGTTCGACTTATGAGTGCTTATTCTTGAACCTTAAACACTTTGAGTGATTTGAGTGAACCTTGATGAGGATGTCAATCCTTGTCGGTTTTGAATTAAAGGTAATTATTCAGATAAGGGGAGACACCTATGTTTTCATACTACAAAGGTATGACTTATCGTAATTGAATCTTTAGGACTATTTGAGTTGAATTATCCATGTATAAATTATCTATGAATTATGATGAGACATTGCCGATAGGAATTATGGAAAGTTCGTTTTAATTGTAAGTTGAGAATTTTGCTTGAGGACAAGCAAAAGCTTAAGTGTGGGGGTATTTGATAAACCTTAAAAGTGACATGTTTTAATCCCACATTTAGGATGCTTTTGGATGATTTATCCCTAATTTATGTAAAAAAGGTGCTCTTAATTCTTTCTTTTCATGTCTTATGCTTAGCAAAGCACCCGAGGATAAAAAGAACACAAAACGGGCTTAAAACAGAGCAATTGGGCCTTAGCAAGAAATCAACACGACTGGCACAAAGCCTGCACGACCGTGTCTCACCGATTACCTAGAGCACGGCCTAACTCACAAGTTGCACAGCCGCGCATCATCAAATTACCACACACGGGTGTGCCAAGCGAGCTACATGGTTGTGCCCAAAACGACAGAATCAAGGCATGACCCAACCCAGAATTACACGGGCGTGTGCCATGGGCGTGCCCCTGCCGCAGGAATGAATAATTTCACTCAGATTTGGATGCTTAAAGCCAAAGAAACATACTTCTAAGTCATCTTAAACACTCTAATAGTAATTCTACTTGAAGTAGATGCTTAGGAGTCAAGTGAGGCATCCAAAGAGCCTATATAAACAAGCCAAGGCAGTCATTCTAGGGGTTGGAAGTGGAGTAGAGTTTTCTTCCAAAGCTTTTCTCATTCAGGGATTTACTCAAAAATAGCAAATTGATCCATCTCAAAGAGCCGGGATTCTACTCAAGACGGAGGATCTCCTCTTCAATTCCTTTAGGGGGTTTTAGGGATTTCTTTTTTTTTTTTATATTTTCTCTTGAGATGTTTTCCTACTTTGTTACGAACTAAACCCCTCAGATACCTGAAGGGAATGAAACCTATGATGGATTTTGTTATTTAATTTTTGGTTTATATGATAAATACATAGTTTGTTCTTAATTATGTTGCTTAATTTAATCTGATGTGCTTAGGTGGAGGAGGAATAGACCCTACCTAAGAGTAGATCTAGCATAATTAAGCGGAGTTGATCGAGCGCCTAGAGATAGGGTTATGAGATTTTTTCAGATTAGGGTGAAACCTAATATGGGAGTCCATTGATCAATTTACTACTTCCTTAGGGGGTTATTATAAGAGAACGAAAGTTCCACAAATTAACCTAAGGTTAGATGTTATTCGCTTTGAGAGAGGGTTTAATATAGGTTAGGGAGTCTCACGGATCAAGCTAAGTAAAGAAATCATATGAATTAAAGATTAGATAACAAGTGAAGTCTAGGCGGATTCTTCTTGAGGGTATCGTCGTAATCAATTGAGTTTTTTTTCACAGTCTTTTCCCAAAAGTTTAGTTCTTTCATCTTTGCATTTAGTTTAAAATATTTCATTAGTTTTAGATTAATAAATCAATCGCTCCATATTTCAGGTTGACTAATAGAAAGAAAGTGAGTAGTAGTACTTTTAGGTTCCCTTGGGTTCGATAAGATATTCTTGCCTAAACTATACTACTGTTTGATAGGTGCACTTGCCTCTATCGTTGTCATAGTTAGTCTACAGGTTCGATCATTCTTTTTATAAATTTTAAAACTCGACTTTTTGACATGATCAGTAATATTTAAAATTTTTGGACTCGAATTCGTGGTCCTAAAACCACCATTCCGATTAGGGTCAAATTCAGACTGTTACAACTCTCCCTCTTTTAAGGATTTTCGTCCCGAAAATCTTACCAGTGAATAGGCTTGGCTAACGCTCTTTCATTGTATCCTCTGACTCCCAAGTTGCTTCTTCAACTCCGTGCTTTTGCCACAATACTTTAACTAACAAAATTTTACTTATTTCTCAATTCTTTCATCTCAAGAGTTAGAATACAAATCGATTCCTTTTCGTAGGTCATATCAGGCTGAATCTCAACCTCTGTCGGGCAAATCACATGTGAAGGATTAGATCGATATCTATGGAGCATCGAAACATCGAAGACATTATGAATCTTTTCTAGCTCGGGTGGTAACGGCAATCTATAAGAAATCGGCTCGATACGCTTTGTGATTTCATATGGTCCAAAGAATCTTGGAATCAACTTGCCTTTACGATCGAATCTGAGTACTTTTTTCCACGGTGAAACTTTAAAAAATACTCGATCTCCAATCTGAATCTCAATGTCTTTATGTTTCAAATTCGTGTATGACTTTTGACGATATGATGTAGCTTTCAAACTATCACGAATTTCTACCACTTTTGTTTAGTTTCTTTAATTAGGTCAACCTCGTGTATCTTATTTTCACTGAGCTCGGTCTAGTATAATGGTGTACGACATTTTTGACCATACAAAGCTTCGTAGGGTGCCATTTTGATACTAGATTGAAAGCTATTATTTTAAGCAAATTCAATCAGAGATAAGTATCGTTCCCACGTATCTTCAATCTCAAGGATGCCACATCTCAACATATCCTCAAGTATCTGAATGATTCGATCGGATTGACCATCTATCTGCGGATGAAAAGATGTGCTAAGGTGTAGTCTGGTACCTAAAGCATCTTGCAATTTCTTCCAAAACTGCGACATGAATCTCCGGTCTCTGCCTGAAACAATAGAAATAGGCACACAATGTAATCTCACAATTTGAGATACATACAACTCAGCAAGCTTATCGAGTGAATAATCCGTACAAACTGGAACAAAGTGAGCTGATTTGGTCAATCTATCTACAATAACCCAGATTACATATTTCTTGCTCGGTGTCATAGGCAAACCGGATACAAAATCCATAGTGACTCTGTCCCATTTCCATTCAGGTATCATGATCGACTGAAGTAACCTAGAAGGTACCTGATGTTCGGCCTTTACTTGTTGACAAACTAAGCACTTCGAAACAAATTCAGATATGTCTCATTTCATACCAGGCCACCAATAGAACTGTTTCAAATCATTATACATTTTCGTGCTACCCAAATGTACAGATAATCAGCTGTTGTGAGCTTCATTTAAAATCATCTGAATCAAATCTGAATTCCTCGGAACACATATTCGGTCTTTGAAATTCAAACAGTCATTCTCATCAATTCGAAACTCTGACTCAACATCACTTTCACATTGAGCTCATTTTGCCAACAATTCTTTATCAACTTTTCGGGCATCACCATTTTGTTGAATAAACAACGGTCTTGCTTTTAATTCATCTACAATCGGACCGTCATCAGACACAACCATATTTGCGTTCATTGCATGTAAAACAAATAATGACTTTCGACTTAAAGCATCCACAACAATATTAGCTTTTCCCGGATGATAGTCAATCACTAGTTCGTAATCTTTCAACAGCTCTAACCATTAACGTTGTCTCAAATTCAAATCTCTCTGAGTAATCAAATACTTCAGGCTTTTATGATTTGAATAAATATGACATTTCTCACCGAACAGATAATGACGCCAAATCTTTAACGCGAACACAATGGCTACTAGCTCCAAATCATGTGTCGGATAGTTTCTTTCATGTGGCTTCAATTGTCTTGAGGCATAAGCTATGACTCTGCCTTCCTGCATCAAAACACAACCTAACCCATTCAAAGATGCATCACTGTAAATAACAAATTCTTTACCCAATTCAGGCTGGACTAACACTGGAGCTTCGGTCAAATGAGCTTTCAACTAATCAAAACTTGTCTGACCACTCGAACTTAACATCTTTTTGTAATGGCTTTGTCAATGGTGTAGCTAACATAGAAAAACCTTTCACAAATCGTCTATATTAACCAGCAAGCCCCAGAAAACTTCAAATTTCAAAAAGATTTTTCGGTGATTTCCAATCAAGTATAGCCGATATTTTATTCGGATCAACCCGAATACTTGATGCTAAAATAACATGACCTAGGAAACTAACTTCACTCAACCAGAACTCACACTTACTAAACTTTGCATACATTTTTTTATCTCGCAAAGTTTGTAGCACCAGTCTCAGATGCTCAGCATGCTCGGTTTCATCTCTAAAGTAGATCAGAATATCATCTATAAACACTACCACAAACCGATCCAAATACTATCTGAAAATCCAATTCATCAGATCCATAAAAACAGCAGGTGCATTAGTAAGTCTGAAAGGCATAACCAAAAACTCATAGTGTCCGTACCTCGTCCGGAAAGTAGTTTTTGGCACATCAAAATCTCTGACTCGTAACTGATGATAACCCGACCTCAAATCTATCTTTGAAAACACTGAATCCCCTTTCAGCTAATCAAACAAGTCATCAATCTGTGGCAACGTGTATTTATTCTTTGTAGTCACCTTATTTAACTGTCGGTAATTAATGCACATTCGCATAGTTCCATATTTCTTTTTCACAAATAAAACTGGTGCACCCTAAGGAGAGAAACTTGGTCGTGCAAAACCCTTATCTGTTAACTCTTGCAATTTTGCTTTCAACTCTTTTTATTTTGTAAGTGCCATCCGATACGGAGATATTAAAATTAGAGTTGTCCATGGTACTAACTCAATACCAAACTCTACCTCTCGAACAGGTGGCAAACCGGGTAATTCTTCGGGAAACACATCCAGATACTCGCATACAACTGGTATAGATTCAATCTTCTTTTTAGTCACTTTACTATCAAGCACATAAGCAAAATAAGCTTTATAACCCTTTCTCACGTATTTTCGGGCTAACATTGAAGATATTACTGCTGGTAACCCATTTAGATCATTAGATTCAATCCGAATAATTTCACCGTTCTAACATCTCAAATCAATGGTCTTTCTTTTACAATTAAAAATAGCATCGTGCAAATTTAACTAGTTCATGCCCAAGATTATATCGAATTAATCAAAAGGCAACAACATCAAATCGACTGGGAAACATGAGTCCCGAATCATCAACAGGCAATTTTTACACACTTTGTCAACCAATACACACCGGCCCAGGGGTTTTGATACCCAAATCACAAACTCAGTAGACTCAACAGGTAGAGTCTTACTGGATACTAATGTTTCACACACATAAGAATGAGTCGAACTAGGAACAATCAACGTAATAACACTAGTATCATAAAGAGTGAAAGTACCGATAATAACATCTGGGGAAGAAGTATCCTCACGAGCATGTATACAATATGCTCTAGCAGTGCACGAGCCTCTAATCAAACCGTAGTATGCTTTGTTCCTCTCTGACTGCCACCTACATTACTCGAATGTCTGGGTGGTCTGCCTCACGCTGACACGTTGCTGGTCTTATATTTTGAATAGTGTTTTGCTCGACTAACATCGGGCACTCCGAATAAAATGATTCATCGATCCACATTTAAAACAGGACCAATCATGTAATCTATAACTCCCAGAATGCCATTTTCCACAATGCTTGCACTCAACCCTGTTCTACTGAACATTCCGACACTGGCAATCGATGTAGCTCGTGAATTCACAGGAGGTTGATCTCGGTCTCGTTTAGAGAAGTCTGAAGTAGCTTTATGTCGACTAGATTGATCTCTGAACTTCTTTGATACTGAATGAAAGGTCTTACTCTATGATCTTTTACGGAAGTCTCTAGCTTCAAATTCAGCTTTTCTTTTCTCTTTTCCAAGATCTTCGGCTTTACAGGCTCGTTCAACAAGTACCACGAACTCTTTAATCTCAAGTATGCCAACCAGTAACTTAATGTCTTCATTCAAACCATCTTCAAATCTTTTACACATGACAGATTTGGTTGAAACACATTCACGAGCGTATCGACTTAATCTCACAAATTTTTGTTCATATCTCAGTTACGGTCATACGACCCTGCTTTAATTCTAAAAATTCTTTGCATTTCTGATAGATGAATCTCTAACTGATGTATTTCTTACTTAAAATCACCGAAGAATTCGTGTCATTTCTCTTTGAAACCATCGATATTAGTGTATTCCATCGATGTCTCGATAATAAGGATATAGCACATTTTAAGCATTCATTCGGAGTACATGATAGCTCATCAAACACACAGATAGTATTATCAAGCCACAGCTCAGCTCGTTCGCTTCATTATCATCATTAGCTTTAAACTCTTTGGCCCTGTGTTTCCTGATTTTATCAACAGGAGGCTTGCTAAATCTCATTGGATCTATCATCGTAGGTACCATAGGTATTGAAAATGGATTATTCGGGGGTGGAGGTTGTTGCACAGCCGGGTTAGTCTGAATATATTGAGTAAACTAAACGTTCATCATTTGATAGAAGGCTTGCTTAGCCTCCCCTCATGGCTACTCAAGATAGGTTGAGATTCTACTGGCGCTGTCCCATGCATGGGATTAGGTACTACACTCTCGACATTATCAGCTATGGCTCTATCGGGATCTCTTTACTATATAAAAACACAATTCAGATGTCATAAGTTATCACACTATCGTATTATGTTTTAAGGCATGTATAGCTAGACTTACACGCGCTACGATAGTCCTAGAATCGAATGAACCATAAGCTCGGTACCAATCAAATGTAACACCCTTAACCCTTTTTCTTTCGTCAGATTAGGGTTACAAGGCATCACCGAACATATCACAAGTCACAACAAATATTTACTGTTCGTATGATCATTTCCGAATGCGTTATGAGTAATGCATTTTCATAATATGATTAAACAATATCATATATATCTTAAACCCATTAGCCAAATTCACATATAAACTTCATTCATCAAATAATAGAGATTACTATTTATTAGATCGTACAAAAATACCTTGGTGAATATGCACCCACTAATATCACTTAGTAAAATAAATTTCCATTACCAAAACTAAGTATACATATATGTTTTCACATAAACCTTAATTAACCGAATTCAAAATATACCTATTTCATACATTCAAACCAAATATGAATCTGTCGTTTATAATATCTAAACCAATTCAACCAAAACCAAATACAACATCCATAATCCGAAAACACTTAATTATAAACATTATACACATACACATTTACAAACCACGCCCAATAAGTTAATCATAAGTACCTAGCCCACATTTTCATCAATTAACCACATAAACAATTTACCAAATAAATTTATCTTCAAGTTAACTTTACGTTACGATTTATTCACTTTAAAAGTATGATATTATTGATAAACCATAAAAGTAACATATTTTAAGCCCATATTTAGCATGCTTTTGGATGATTTAGCCCTTGATTTATGTAAAAAGGTGCTCTTAATCCTTTCCTTTCATGTTTTATACTCAGAAAAGCACCCGAGGACGAAAAGAACGAGAAAAGGGCTTAAAACGGGCCAATTTGGCTTCAAGCCACATGATCGTGCCTCAAAATTTGTCTAAGACACAGCCATGCCACGATTTACACGGTCATGCCCCAATCGACAGAACCAAGACACAGCCTAAAAATGATATACACGAGTGTGTACTATGGCCGTGCCCCAGTCATGGAAAAGAGGAATTGTACTCGGATTTGGATACTTTGAGGCAAAAAAAACACATTCTAAAGCTTATTCAAACACCGAGTAGGAAGTACACTTGAATTAGGGCACTTAGAGGCCAAGTAAAAGCATCTCAAAAGCCTATATAAAGAACCTAGAGGCCAACCGTCACAGGGGGCCAAGACATTCAGAATTCGACAGAAGCTAGACTTTTGTGGGAATCACTCGAAGATAGCCAGTTGCTCCATCTCAAGAAGCCGAAATTCTACTCAAGATGGCGGATCTCTCCTTCAATTCCTTCAGGGGTTTTAGGGATTTCTTATGTTTTATTTTATCTTTTCTCTTGAGATGTTTTCTTTATTTGTTATGAACTAAACCCTTTAGATACCTGATGGGGATGAAACCTAGATGAATCTTGTTATTGTCTTCTGAATTATATGATAAATACTTGATTTGTTCTTAATTATGTGTGCTTAATTCTTGTGTTAATATTTTGGGATACTAATTCAAGTTAGATGTTCTTAGGTGGAGGAGGAATAGACCCGCCTAAGAATAGATCTAGCATAATTGCTTGAGTTGCTCATGGCGCCTAGAGATAGGGTGACGAGATTTTGCGGATTAGGGTGAAACCTAATATGGGATTCCATTGTTCCATCTACTGCTATTCTAGGGGGTTATTAAGTGAGAAAGAGATTTTCATTAATTAACCTAGGGTTAGACGTTATTTTCCTCGAGAGAGGGTTTAATATATGTTAGGGAGTCTTACAGATCAAGTCAAGTGAATAAATCGTATGGTTCAGTGTTATATAATAAGTGAAGTCTAGGTGGATTCTTCCTGATGGTATCATCGTGATCAACTGAGTTCCTCTTCAAGTTATTTCCCAATTCATTCTTTTTTTTTTGTCTTTGCATCTTAGTTTAGTAACTAACTAGTTAATCAACCAAATAATTTAATATTTAGGCTAAATAATAGAAAGAAAGTGAGTATTAGTACTTTTAGTTCCTTTGGGTTCGATAATCCGGTCTTGCTTAAGCTATACTACTGTTCGATAATCCAGGTTCAATTATTCTCTTTATAAATTTTAAAACTCGACAATTTTAGATCGATCAAGTTTTTGGCGCTGTTGCCGGGGAACTAAAATATTAAGAAAACTCTATTTTTATTACTTTAGCTATTATTTTTATTTTTATTTTCGCAATTGATTTTATTTTATTTTTCTAATTTTCTTTCTTTCTTTTTTAGTAGGTACCTCTAGTTTATGACTAGAAGGAACTCGACAAGACTTCTAGTATACGATAGTGATATCGAAGAGATCGCTTGTAGGAATCGCAGAGAAATCAGGCGAGCCTTAAATTACCAAGATGAACAACAACAAGGCGAATCCAATCCTACTAAAGGGGTGGACGAGAATAATCGACCATGAGATGTGGTAGAAAATAATCCTCCGTGTACTATGTATGATTATGCTAAACCTAATTTAACAGGAGCAGAATCTAGTATTATTAGGCCTGCTATAGTTGCTAATAATTTTGAATTAAAGCCTAACACAATACAAATGATTCAACAATTTGTTCAATTTGATGGTTTGCAGGACGAAGACCCGAATACTCATATAGCTAATTTTTTAGAGTTCTGTGATACTTTCAAAATAAATGGCGTTTCTGATAATGCCATTCGTCTTTGGTTATTTCCCTTTTCATTAAGGAATAAAGTCAAACAGTGGTTAAACTCGTTACCACGAGGGTCAATCACTACATGGGACCAAATGACCGAAAAGTTTTTATTAAAATATTTCCCACTGGCCAAAACGGCCAAATTACGGAATGATATCTCTTCTTTTGTGCAGATGGATTTAGAGACATTATACGACGCATGGGAGAGATACAAAGATCTCTTAAGAATGTGTCCACGCCAAGGTTTACCCTTGTGGCTACAAGTCTAAAGTTTTTATAATGGTGTGAATCCCTCAACGAGGCAACTTATTGATTCAGCCGCCGGTGGAACTCTGAATAAAAAAACTCCTAAAGTAGCCTACAAATTTATTGAAGAAATGTCACTGAATAATTATCAGTGGCAAGTTACAAGGGCAAAACTGACAAAATCAACCGGAGTTTACAACCTCGATGCAGTGACCATGCTATCAACACAGGTAGAGATGATGTGTAACACCCCAAACCCGACCGATACGTTACGACCGAATTGGTATGTCACAGGGTGAAGTAAAATCAAGTCTTAGTTATACTTAAGAAAAACTAGAGATTTGAAAGAAAACTTTTTCCCTTATTACTGCGGTGTTTTGGAAACATCGATGTGTTGATTAATGAAACTCCACTTTTACTTTAATATTTAAACTGTCGTGGTGTCAAATTTGATATAAACAGTAACTAATAAAGACCAAAGTACAACTTTGAAAGGCCTTATTACATAACAAAAGTCCCAAATCAAAATAAACTTATAGTAATACTGAGACTATAAAAGAAAGAAAATGTAATTATTGCCTCCACGAGTTCGCCTCGGCTCCGCATCCACGAGCCATCGCTCACCTAAAAGTTAAGGAAAGGGGTGAGTCACCATGACTCAGTGTGTAAATTCTCCCACATTATACATATGGCTTGTAGCCCATAGTCACATATCAACATACAACATATGAATGTAACAAGCCTAACCCAAACCTAGTTTTTCCATCCTCTACACACCAACCCGCATCAAATTTCATCACACCGTGGGATTTCTACAATCAACCCTCCATCCACTACACTCCATTTCGATGGTCAGGATGCCAATTATACACGATCACTAGGTGACCAATAATACATCATGGCACAGCCATCGATCACTATGTGACCAAATAAAATATAAATAAATATCGTGGCAAAGCCACCGATCACAGTGTGACCAAAAGTAGTGTATGAACATATATATATATATATATATATATATATCGTGGCAAAGCCACCGATCACAATGTGACCAATTAATCATGCACTTCCCCTTCAAATCAAACCCATACCACATGATCTACATACAAATCCTAACAAATGGAAAATGCTATTCATAACACATCATTTTGCCAGACATACATTCAACCATGCAATGAAATGATACGGTCACGTACCTGGCAATCCTAGCCTTACCCCTAAGGGCATCACGGCTATCTACACAACCCTTTTTCTGATTCAGCCCACACAAATGTTAGCACAGATATAGTATAGTGTGTGAAGGTTTACACACCTGGTAACACGCAAAATGACACTCTCTATGTTGACACTATCACTAGTCATCACAACTACTATCTGCCTACTATTACGCTTTAAGTCGCCCACAACCCGGTGGCCAATCTCTCAAGCAGAAATCGTGACGCTTCTTAAACTTTGGGGCTGGGACTATGGATCGAGCCCCTTCCTTCAATTCACTGACATTCGAGTCCATGAATGATCTTGGTTAGAAGGTACTATATTGAAACAATGATCGTTTAACGAAACATTGGGTTAAGATACGAATAACGAAAGGAAAACCGATCGAACAACTTAGAGAGAATTGAAACCCTACCTTGAGATCTCAAATGAAGTGATAGGATTCACTTAATTCCTTGACTTGGAGTTCGATTGCTTCAACTAATCAGGATTTCCCGGAGTAGGCGCCCCAAAGAAAGTGTAAACACACAAGTCATTCACTGAGTCAATTAGCCATTCGGCTTTGGCTATCAGAAACCGAAAGACAAACACAGGAATAAGAGAACGCTTACCTTATCACAGAGATTCGAATAACACTTGGGGAATTCAAAGACTAGCCCAATAGTGAATGTGATTTGACAATGATTAAAGTAGAAAAGAACTAGAAAAGAGAGCCGTAAAGAAAAATAAATATACTTCAAATAGAGGCTTAGGCGTTTTGATTTTAGAAGAAACAGAGAAGAGATTTGAGAACAAGATCATTCGGCCATAGCATGAAAGTAGAGGTGGGAATAGAGTTAGGAGTTTTTGGTTTTGGTAAAAAAAGAGAAGAAGAAACCCTCAATTGCCGAAAATAGGAGGAGAGAAAAAAACTATGCTCTTAGAAAAACAATGAAAATTCGGCACACCCTTAGCCACATCTAGCCGATTTCCCTTCTTGCACTCAGTGTCCCACATTCGGCCACCACCTACACTCAAAACCTATCCCACATTTTCCTCTTATCCTTTTCTTCCTATCTTCTGGCTCAATCCACACTCACTCCTTTAGAGTCCCAGCCGAAACCACCTCTCAACTCCTCAGGCCCATATAATAAAAAAACACTCCTTTTTTGCTTGACATGGGATTCGAACCTGCTACCTCACCACCTCCTTATGGCGTCACTTACCTATTCCCTCAGTGGCGCCTCCTTGCCACTTTACCAATTAGATTTTTGTGTTAATTTTCCCATTCAAGTACCCTTAAGGCCCACTTCACCTAGTTCTCCCTTGCAGTGTCTGAAAGGAAAATTACTACAAAGGCTCAGGCTTCACCTCAAACCTTCCCGAAAGCTCTAAACACACCAAACACACACACACACATCATGGCATGCACACACAACGCATCAGAAATGCAGAGCCCCCAATCTAGGATGTTACAGTTCTACCCCTTAAAAGAATTTCGTCCCCGAAATTACCTGTTCAAAAGAGGTGAGGGTATTGCTGTCGTATAACATCCTCTGACTCCCATGTAGCTTCCTCTGATCCGTGATTCCGCCATAGAACGTTAACCAAAGGAACCGATTCTCGTTGTAAAACTTGAACATCCTGCTCCAAGATCTGAATTGGTTCCTCTTTAAAAGTTAAATCAGGCTTTACTTCGAGTTCCTCCAACGATATCACGTGTGATGGGTCTGAACGGTAACGTCGCAACATTGAAATATGGAACACATCATGAATCTTACTTAGCTCCTAAGGTAGCTCAAGCTGATAAGCAACTGGTCCTACATGCTTAAACACCCGATAAGGCCCAATGAACCTAGGGCTTAGCTTACCCTTTCATCCAAACCTTAGAATTTTCTTCCACGGTGATACCTTCAAGAAAACCCGATCACCCACTACAAATTCTATGTCCCTTCGCTTCAGGTCAGCATAGGACTTCTGCCTATCCGACACTTCCTTCAACCTAGCCCGAATCAACTCAACTTTATTCTCCGTTTTCAATATGAGTTTCGAACCCAATAACTGTCGTTCACCCAACTCCATCTAACATGTAGGAGTACGACACTTCCTCCCATACAATGCTTTATATGGTGCCATCCGGATACTGGACTGGTAGCTGTTATTATATGCGAATTTTGCCAATGGTAGGAATTCTTCCCAGCTACCTTTGAAATCGATAATGCAACCTCTCAACATGCCTTCCAAAATCTGAATTACTCTTTCTAACTGTCCATCCATCTGTGGATGAAATACCGTACTAAAATCTAACTTTGTACCCAATGCTTGATGCAATGCCCTCCAGAATCTTGATCTAAACCTAGGATCTCTGTTTGAGATGATGGACACAGGTACTCCATGCAACCTCACAATCTCCATTATATACAACTTAGCCAACTTTTGTAGAGAGTAATCAACCTAAATCGGTATAAAATGAGCGGACTTCGTCAATCGATCAATGACAACCCATATTGAATCCTTCGTAATAGGCGTAAGGGTAGCCCACTAACAAAATCCATAGTGATTCTCTCCCATTTCCATTGCAGAATCTTCATTGGCTATAATAACCCTGAAGGCAACTGATGCTCCGCCTTTACCTGCTGACATGTCAAACATTTACCCACAAATTTGTTACCTCTTGCTTTAGACCTGGCCACCAAAATTGTTCTCCTAAATCCCGATACATTTTACTTCCTCTCGGATGCATGCATATGGGCTACTATGCGCTTCCTAAAGAATCATCCACCTCAATTCCACATCCCTCGGCATACAAACCTTCTTTCAGAAACACAGAACCCCGTCATCATTTAGATTATAGTCCCCTACTTCACCATGTTCCATTTGAGATAGTCGGGCACTCAAGTCATCATCCTGTAACTACTTCTCTTTAATCTGATCTATCCATGTCGGCTTTATCTGAAGCTCAGCTAATAAACTTCCATCTTCATATAGGCTCAAATGAGCAAACATTGCCCTCAGATCCAAATTACCTTTCGACTTAGCGTATCCACCACCACGATAGGTTTACCCGGATGGTATTCAATCGAACAATCGTAATCCTTTAGTAGTTCAATCCACCTCTCTACCTCAAGTTCAACTCCTTTTGGGTGAGGAGATATTTCAAACTCTTATGATCTATATAAATGAGGGACTTCTCTCTATACAGATAGTGTCTCCAGATCTTCAAAGCAAAACCCACTGCAGCCAACTCCAAATCGTGGGTGGGATAATTTAGCTCACGACGTCTTAACTATCGAGACGTATAAGCAACCACTCTTCCACCTTGCATCAACACACATCATAACCCGGTGTGTGAAGCATCACAATAAACCACGAACTCCTTTCCAGCCTCCAGTTGAATCAATACCGGAGCTTCTGTCAACACCTTCTTTAGCTTTTCAAAGCTTTCCTGTTGCTTGTCACCCCATACAAAAAGTACTCCCTTCCTCAATAACTTGGTTAAAGGTGCCGTGATCAAGGAGAACCCCTCAACGAACCTCCTGTAATAACCAAAGAAGACTGTGAAACTCTAAATTTCTAACACAGACCTGGGTGATTTCCAATCCATGATAGCTTCAACTTTTCAGGGATCAACTCTGACCCCTTCTGCTGACACAACGTGTCCTAGAAAAGTAACTTCACTTAACCAAAATTTGTACTTTTTGAATTTTGCGTACAATTGTTTCCCCCTCAGGATTTGTAGTACCACTCGCAGATGCGAATCATGCTCCTCCTTCAACCTTGAATATACCAGGATATCATCTATAAATACTACCACGAACTGGTCCAAATAGGGTTGGAACACCTGGTTCATCATATCCATAAACGCCGCAGGCGCGTTGGTCAACCCAAACGACATTACCAAGAATTCATAATGACTATAACGGATCATGAAAGCTATCTTATGAATATCTAATTCTTTGACCTTAAGCTGATGGTATCCTAATCTCAAATCTATCTTTGAGAACACTGACGCCCTTTTCAGTTGATCGAACAAGTCACTAATCCTTAGCAACGGATACTTGTTCTTGATGGTCAACTTGTTCAGCTGATGGTAGTCAATGCACATATGCATTGATCCATCCTTCTAATTGACAAATAGCACTGGCGCTCCCCAAGGCGATACACTTGGTCGGATGAAATCCCGATCCAACAATTCCTGAATCTGGGCTTTCAGTTCCACCAACTCCTTTGGTGCTATTCTATATGGTGCAATGGATACTATTGCTGTTCCCGAAAGAAGATCAATTCCAAATTCCACCTCACGATCCAGAGGTAGTCGGGAAGTTCTTCTAGGAAAACATCAGAAAACTCCCTCACCATTCTAACATTCTCCACAGTTGAATCTTGGACCTCCAAAGCACAAACAAAGGTTACGAACGCCCTACACCCTTTACTCATCATTCTTTCAACCTTTAGAGTGGATACTACGTTAGACAGGTAGTCCCTCTTTTCACCTATTACCACCACCTCATCATCCTGACTAGTCTTTAATACCATACGCTTGGCTGCACAATCTAGATTCGCTCGATATTTCACTAACTAGTCCATACCTAAGATCAGATCGAACTCCCCAAAAGGCAATTCCATTAAATTCGCCAGAAAAACTACCCCTTTCACTTTTAGAGGTACATCCCTATACAGTCTGTTCACCACTACCGACTGACCTAGTGGCTAATTGCAGTCATCTCCTTAGGAATAATCTCAGAGTCTATATTAAGGTTCCAGATACTATACTAGCAACATAAGAATGTGTCGATCCAATATCAATAAATGTAGAAAAAGGCAAACTAAAAATCAAGAATGTACCGGTTATGACATCTGGTACATCCCCCTCCTCTCGATGTTTTGCTACATAGACCAACCCCAACTATCTTGCATCGGTGTTCCCTGTACCTTTGCCTTGTGTTCCACGACCCCGACCATAACCATCACCCCTCTAGCTGGATCGCGACCTCTCTGTGGTTGTGGACCTCCTCTACCAGGCTGAGCGTTAGTCTATCCTACCGACCCGGTGCCACCCCAATCTTCTAGACAACCTTCACCTGATGATCTGATGACCCATACCTAAAACATTTCCTGTCACCTATCCAACATTCGCCCGAATGAAATTTATTACACCGCCACACCTCTGAGGTTGACCATTACCTCCAGATCTCATACCCTGACTTGGCCAATCCATCTTAGGTCTTTTTGAAAATGCCCCGTTGACCCCGACGTCCCAACACTCCACTTATTCCTATCATTGTCTCTATCATTATTCCACTTCTCGGATCGCTTAACTTCCTCAGCTATCTTAGCCTTTTCCACTAAAATCATAAATTTTTGCTCTCGTTGTGGTGCTATCAACAACGCAGATCATCCTTCATGCCATCCTCAAATTGAACACAATGCTCATGTTCCGTGGCCATTATCCTTCGTGCATAATGACTCATACCCAGGAATTCCACTTCATATACAACTACCGATCTATTTCTCTGGATCAAATTCAAAATGCCCTACGCTACGCATCCACATAACTCGATTCGATGTACTTACTCTGGAATGCCGACTTGAAGAAATCCCAAGTAATGCGATTAGCCACCGCACCATCCCTGACCGTAAGCCACCATTGGTACGCCTCATCCTAGAGAAGAGACACCACTCCCTTCAGCTTCTCTTCTTCCGTGAAGTTGAGATCATCCATTATACGCTCCACTGCTTCCATCCAATACTCAGCTGTACTAAGAGCTGCACCAAAAATTTCCCTAAGCACTTTTGCCCCATTGGCTCTAAGTCACTCCGGCACAGATTTCTGAGCTCCCGTACCCATGCCTGCTCCCGTAACTCTCTCCAACACTCGGAGCATCACCTGAGACACCGCATCGTATCTGTCCATTTGGTCCTGATACTCTGCCTCCACAGCTGGTGGCACTGGTATCTCATTTCCTGACTCATGACCAGACCCTACCAATTCTAACATAGCAATCCTGCCTCTACCTTGGTTACGCACACCACGCCCCCTAGTGCTCATTTCTAACGTTCATGATTTATCTGATTAAAAATTTTATGGATTAATAATTTCTTCCACTGATTAATAATGAACAATCTTATGGAAGGTAGTTTCAATAGTAGTTTTTCAATTCAAATTATATCTACAAGGTTCGGTCTCAAGTCTCAGATCTCCCATTTCTAGAAACCACATACATTCAAAGAACCATATGCATTCCCAAACAGATTATCACATAAATGTATCAAACACTAAAGTAACATCCATAAACTCACCTTCGTCACACAAGGGTATTTTTGTTATTTCACTACCCAGGGGTATTTTCATAATTCTACCCCACAGGTGTATTTTGTAATTTTACAAAATAGGGTATCTTGGTGATTTTACAAAATAGGGGTATTTTGGTCTTTTCGTAAAGTAGGGGTATTTTGGTAGTTTTGCAAACTAGGGGTATTTCAGTGATTTCCACAAACCAAGGGTATTACGATAATTTTCACAAACGTAGGGGTAGATTAGTAATTTTACCAAAAATAGGGTATTGGTCCCTTTCAGGTTTTAGTTATGAACTTTGGCCCGTTAACAAGTCCTCGCGGCTAAAGTGAACAGACACTATGCACTAGGTAGGATTCTAGTGAAGAGGAGGTGGGCCACTAAATACCAAGCTCTCCCTAGATCCAATCCTAGACATGCGTACGCCCGTTGCCACACTCCAACCTGGCGACTTATTCACGAACATGTTTAATTAGAGAAATTAAGTCTTATGGATTTTAAGAGTTGTTTAACTAGGCCTAAGGTCCATAATCCCTAGCATACTTGTCTATATCCCCATAAAGCCCATCAAACCCAACATGCATACCTTATCAAGAGTTAGAATACTTACTGCGTGGATCGCTTGTTCAGAGAACTCGGATGCCATAATTTGATCAACCCAAAGCATTTTTCTTAAATTCACATCAATCTACAAAACTCTACTGGACCTATTTCACAGTCCGAGTTTTGCAACCTGGCTCTGATACCAAAAATGTAATACCTCAAACCTAGCATATACGTTACGATCGAATCTGGTATCTCACAGGGTAAAGTAAAATCAAGTCTTAGTTACACTTAAGAAAAACTGGATATTTGAAAGAAAACTTTTTCCCTCATTACTGCGGTGTTTTGGAAACATCGATGTGTAAATTAATGAAACTTCACTTTTAGTTTAATATTTAAACCGCCGTGGTGTCAAATTTGATATAAATAAAGAATTAATAAAACCAAAGTACAACTTTGAAAGGCCTTATTACATAACAAAAGTCCCAAATCAAAATAAACTTATAGTAATACTGAGACTATAAAAGAAAGAAAAACAGAATTATGGCCTCCACGAGTCTACCTCGGCTCCCGCAACTACGAGCTACTGCTCACTTGAAAAGTTAAGGAAAGGGGTGAGTCACCATGACTCAGTGTGTAAATTCCCCCACATTATACATACGGCTCGTAACCCACAGTCACATATCAACATACAAAATATGAATGTAATAAGCCCAACCCAAACCTAGTTTTTCCATCCTCTACACACCAACTCGTACCAGCCCATCACACCGTGGGGATTTCTACAATTAACCCTCTATCCGCTACACTCCATTTCGATAGTCAGGCTGCCAATTATACACGATCACTAGGTGACAAATAATACATCGTGGCACAGCCACCGATCACTATGTGACCAAATAAAATATATATATATCGTGGCAAAGCCACCGATCATAGTGTGACCAAAAGTAATGTATGAATATATATATATATATATATATCGTGGCAAAGCCACAGATCACAATGTGACCAATTAATCATGCACTTCCCCTTCATATCAAACCCATACCCCATGATCTACATACAAATCCTAACAAATGCAAAATGCTATTCATAACACATCATTTTGCCATACATACATTCGACCATGCAAAGAAACAATACGGTCACGTACATGGCAATCCTAGCCTTACCCCTAAGGGCATCACGACTGTCTACACAGCCCTTTTTCTCGCCTTTCGGCCCACACAAATGTTACCACCAATATAGTATAGTGTGTGAAGGTTTACACACCTGGTAACATGCAAAACGACACTCTGTATGTCGACACTATCACTAGTCGTCACAACTGCTATCTGCCTACTATTCTGCTCAGAAGCCGACCCACAACCCTGTGGCCAATCTCGAACAGCAGACACCGCACATTTCTTAAACTTTGGGGCTGAGACTATGGATCCAACCCCTTCTTTCGATTCATTGACATTCGAGTCCATGAATGATCTTAGTCAGAAGGTACTATATTGAAACAATGATCGCTTAACGAAACATTGGGTTAAGATACAAATAAAAAAGGAAAACCGATCGAACAACTTAGAGAGAATTGAAACCCTACCTTGAGATCTCACATGAAGTGATAGGATTCACTTAATTCCTTGACTTGGAGTTCGATTGCTTCAACTAATCAGGATTTCCCGGAGTAGGCGCCCCAAAGAAAGTGTAAACACACAAGTCATTCACTGAGTCAATTAGCCATTCGGCTTTGGCTATCAGAAATCGAAAGACAAACAAAGGAATAAGAGAATGCTTCTTACCTTATCACAGCAGATTCGAATAACACTTAGGGGAATTTGGCACTAGCCCAACAGTGAACATGATTTGGCAATGATTAAAGTAGAAAAGAACGAGAAGAGAGAGCCACAAAGAAAAATAAAGATACTTCAAATAGAGGCTTAGGCGTTTTTATTTTAGAAGAAACAGAGAAGAGATTTGAGAACAAGATCATTCGGCCATAGCATGAAAGTGGAGATGGGAATAGAGTTAGGAGTCTTTGGTTTTAGCAGAAAAAGAGAAGAAGAAACCCTCAATTGCAAAAAATAGGAGGAGAGAAAAAAACTATGCTCTTAGAAAAATAATGGAAATTCAATACACCCTTAGCCACATCTAGCCGATTTCCCTTCTTGCACTCAGTGTCCCACATTCGACCACCACCTACACTCAAAACCTATCCCACATTTTCCTCTGATCCTTATCTTCCTATCTTCTGACTCAATCCACACTCACTCCTTTAGAGTCCTCATGAAACCACCTCTCAACTCCTCAAAGCATATAATAAAAACACTCCCTTTTGCTTGACATGGGATTCAACCTCGCTCCTCACCACCTCCTTATGGCGTCACTTACCTATTCGCTTAGTGGTGCCTCCTTGCCACTTTACCAGTTAGATTTTTATGTTAATTTTCCCACTCAAGTACCCTTAAGGCCCACTTCACCTAGTTCTCCCTTGCAGTGTTTGAAAGTAAAATTTCTACCAAGGCTCAGGCTTCACCTCAAGTTTTCCCTAAAGCTCTAAACACACCAAACACACACACTCACATCATGGCATGCACGCACAACGCATCACAAATGCAGAGCCCCTAATCTAAGATGTTACATGATGAATAAAAAGCTTGATAGTTTGTGTTCTTCGCATGTACATCCAATAATGCAGTATGATACAAGTGGAATTGTGGCAAATCCTGAGTACCCAGACTACCAACCGAGCACAGAAAGCGAACAGATGAACTATATAGGTAATAATTTTTATCCAATAATAATCCTTATAGTAATGCTTACAATCGAGGTTGGAGGAACCACCCAAAATTTTCATGGGGAGGTCAAGGAAATCAAAGACAACAGCCTCTCCAAAATTTCCAAAATCAACCATATCCGCAAGAGAAGAAGCCAAACCTTGAAGAGATGTTGACAAAATTCATGGAAAGCAAAGAAAATCGTCTCCAAGATACTGAGAAAACACTCAAAAGTCAATAAACATCGGCTGAAGAGACCAAGAATCGAATCAGGGAACTTACTAAGTCAGTAGGGGAAGTCACTAAAGTAGTCGGACAACTTGCAAAATTAATGTCCGAACAACCGCAAGGGCGTCTACCAAGCAACACTGAGATCAACCCAAAGGAGAAAATCCAAGCCATAATAGCTCAGGAAAATGTAAGGTTAGATGAACCCATCTCAACAAGCGAAAACAAGGATGAAGAAGGCAAAATTGAGGTAACACAAGAAAAGCCAAAATCGATAATCAAAGAGTACCAACCCAACATACCTTACCCCGAAGCAATAAACAAAGATGATATAGAGGAATAGTTTGATAAGTTTCTTAAACTCTTAAAGAAATTACATATTAACTTACCACTTCTTGAAGCTCTTTTTCAGATGCCAGATTCAAAAAATTTTTTAAAACAACTCTTAACGAACAAGCGTAAGTTAGACGAGGAGCCACAAGTAGAATTGAACGCAATGTGCTCAGCAATTCTACAAAATAGACTACCACAGAAGCTAAAAGATCCAGGGAGTTTTACAATTCCATGTTTAATTGGTAGTCTAAAAGTTGATAATGCCTTAGCTGATTTAGGGAAAGTATTAATGTCATGCCTTATAAAATGTTTAAGCAGCTAGGTCTAGGGAAACCCAAACAAACTAGGATGAGTATTCAATTAGCTGATAAAACTGTTAGAATTCCTAGGGGCATTATCGAAGATGTTCTTGTCAAAATTGATAAATTCGTTTTCCCAATAGATTTTGTTGTCTTAGACATGGATAAGGATAATTCAATCCCCCTAATTTTAAGAAGACCCTTCCTAGTAACTTCCATAACTAAAATTGATGTTGCCACAGGAGAACTCATTCTTCATGTAGGTGATGAATCAATCAGTATTCAAGCTCTTGACTCGACCAGGACTACAAGCAATGAAGGTAAGAAAGTTAATTCAGTTGATGATCAATTTGAGCAACCTTCATTGTAGGAAACACCACAAGGATACGAATCTAAGTCAAGCACAGACCTAGTGCCAACAAAGAAGAATTATATGAGGAACGAAGCCTTAGGATCGACAAACTAAAAGAATGGAAGACACAATTCAAAGAGGAACAGGAACCGTATGAAGTAAAACATAAGGAACCCCTAGAAGAGCTCATAGGGACATCGAATCACTTCAAAATAGGAGATCAGGTACGGTTAGATAAAGCAGATTCGCACATCACCATACCAACCTTGAGTTCAAATGAAGACATTCCTTTTGAGGTATGCAATATCTTTCCATATGGAACAGTTGAGGTAAGTAATCCCATATTCGGCACTTATAAGGTAAATGTTTCTCGACTTAAATTTTATAAAACTGATAGCATGAGGGAAGATATTCAAACATTTAAACCACCGTAATCAGATGAGCGAAAACGACAGTCTAGCTTAATACTTTAAACGAGCACTTCTAGGGAGGCAACCCGAGCACTAACACTATCTCTTTATTTTGGTTATTTCTTTATATTTTTATTCCAAAATTTTAATGAAACAAAAGTGCAGATTTCCAAACCCCACGGCCTAGCACATGGCCGTGGCCGTGGTCGTGTAGAAGTACAGAATCTCCACACTAATATGGTAGAGATGGTACAAATCAGCCCTAACTAACTATTAGAGTCACGGACCCAACCACTACCCCACGGGCATAGACAAAGTCCCACGGCCGTGCGATGCAACCGTGGGTCGACACTACCTTTTCAGGAACAGGCGTGGCATTTGGAAAACGGGCATGGGTGAACCAACACGCCTAGACACACGACCATGTGATGTGGCCGTGTAATTCAACACACCCTCGGTGCACGGGCATGGGAAAGTGTTAGAAGCCAAAATTCTATTTAAACCCACTCCCCCTCTTCCTCCTCACCCTCCTTCCTCTTTTATTTCTTCCTCCTTCTTATCATATTTCCTCTCTCTCCTTTTCTTCTTACATTCTTATAACACTTGGGACACCAAATCCATGCCAAAGAAGCGTAAAAGGCCAACCACAGTCTCCTCAAAGGAGATTGATTCACATGAGTTCATGCCGGCAGCTTTAACTATTCGACAAGCCAAGGGTCTTTAAGACCATTTAGTTTTTATTTTTCTTTTCTCTTTTGCTTCAATTTCCTTATCTTTACTTCTCTTCTACTTAATTTAGTTTATTTTATTTTAGTTCCTTGATTTTAGGTTCTAAAGGCTACTTGGGAATCACATCGAAACCACGACCACAGCCTCTCCGCAGCTTTAGAAGTCACACCCACCTCACGAACCATCTATCAATAAGGACTCTTCTGTCCATTAGTCTTTTATTTTAATTTCAGTTTTCTTCTTAGTATTCTTCTCTTTATTTTCTTTATCCTTAATTATATTATTAGTATATTTTTAATGTTTCTTTAGATTTCCTGACTGTATCTTCCCAGGCTACCCAATTTCTTCATCTAGCACAATGCTTGTCGGTAGCCACCCCACCAGGCCCTTAGAAAATGCCACCACCTCCAAATCGACAAGGGAACAAGGAATCCATCCAAAAATTTAGGAAGTGTTACTTCTCCCCTTCTCTTTTGATTTTATTACATAATTGGTTATCTATCTTTGTACATTGAGGACAATGTACATCTTAAGTGTGGGGGGTAAAAGTACCTAACTTTTTGCATTATTCCAAAATCTTGAATTTTAGTCTTGTTCCTAAGTAATTTTCTCATATTTATGATTTTTATTGATATGTTTTTGAGTAAGTCATTGATAATTGTGCATTGATGATTTATACTTGAAGAATACTAGAGAATCAAGCATGATAACTCTAATTTTCAAGAATTAAAAATTTCCTAGGTTGTTAAACTAAATTTGAATATTACCTTGAAGTTTGAAATTTACAGGGATTGATGTCAAATACCCATAATTTTTGTGAGATTTTGAGCCTTATAGAGCATATATTCTTTTTCGTGCTCACTTTATTGATTATGAGTGTGTCAACACTAAATTGTTATTCTAGAACTTGCCTTGATTATACATGTCGAGACCACACTATTGATTTGATATACTGAGATGATAAAGGCAACTAAGTTTTAACCCATTCACTCCACTAAAAAGCCTACCTTCACAAATTAACCCTTAGTGAACCCATTTGATCCTAACAACCCTTTTATTGATTTACCCACTAATATTAACCCAAAACCCTTTGTATTTGTTATCACCATTCATTTGACTACCCTTCTATCGAGAATTGATTTGATCAGTTGCCGAATTAGTTTATTTCAGTTAATAAAGTTTTCTTTATTATATTTCCATTTGGTTTGTTCTTAAAAAAATCAAAGTATATTCAATATTAGTAGTATAATAAGTGAGCTTGTACATTTAATTTTCAATTATTAAAGAAAAAGCTCGTAGTTTTATTAGTTTCAAAATTTCAATTGATGTAATCATTTATTTTCCAGTTCATTATTCTTAGTCAGGAAAATTTGTCAAGTCAATCTCGATTCTAAACCTTCTAATTTAGCCTTTATCCACACCTTTAACCTAAGCCCTGTTACAACCCTATTAAAGACCTTTTGATTTGTGTATCATCTCATATTACAGTGGTAGAGATTTGATTTTTAGGAAAGCCTATGGGATTAACTTTTCAGGTTCGACTGTTGAGTGCTTAATTGTGAACCTTAAAACGCTTTAAGTGATTTGAGTTAATCTTTAGTGAGGATGTCAATCCTTGCCGATTTTAAATTAAAGGTAATTATTTAGATAAGGGGAGACACCTATGTTTTCGTGCTACAAATATATGACTTATATTGTTTGAATCTTTAAGAGTCTTTTGAGTTAAATTATCCATTTATAAATTATCCATGAATTATAATGAGGCATTATTGATAGGAATTGTCAATTATGGAAAGTTCGTTTTAATTGTAAGTTGAGAATTTTGCTTGAGGACAAGAAAAAGCTTAAGTATGGGGGTATTTGACAAACCGTAAAAGTAACATATTTTAACCTCATATTTAGCATGCTTTTGGATGATTTAGCCCTTGATTTATGTAAAAAGGTGCTCTTAATCCTTTCTTTTCATGTTGTATACTCAGGAAAGCACCCGAGGATGAAAAGAATGAGAAAAGGGCTTAAACCGAGCCAATTTGGGCTAAAGTGGAAATCGACACGGCCTGGACTTCAAGCAACACGACCGTGCCTCAACAATTAACAAAGACACGGCCATGCCACGATTTACATGGCTGTGCCCCAATCGATAGAACTAAGACACGGCCTAAAAATGATATACACGAGCGTGTACCATGGCCGTGCCCCTATCGTGGAAAAGAGGAATTGTACTTGATTTGGATACTTACAAGTATATTTATGACAACTTTCCAAAAACACGACTTACAAGACTTTAATAGATACTTCTTATCAAAACTTATATTTATACTTGTGCATATAATGTACTCACATCACAAACATACTTATAATCTAAGCATGACAAACACACATAATACAATTAAGAACATTTAAGCATTAGATCATTTGGCATAAAGATCAAGCCATTTTCGCATGGCTTATATTTACATCATCAAAACATTATCCAAGTAATTAACTAGCCTATACATGCCTTAAGTTGAAAACCCAAGCTTTAAAAGTACCATAATCAATCGATAGTGTGGATGACATCCTTAACGATCCCCCGAGCTCGTAGCTTGTAATCAAAATCTATAAAACAAAATAACAAAACACACAAAGTAAGCTAACTTAGCTTAGTAAGTCTTAAGCAAATATAACTACCCAATTGAACATTCAATCATTTTTAAACCAATCATTTTATGTCATTAATATAATAACATAACACAATTGGACTATCATAGCCAAATACTACTATCCTTACATAGCATTGCACTTATCACTTATCAAATCCAAAACATCACTATCTAGCTTTAAAAAAAATACAAACTTACCAATTGCATATAGTTCAATATGTTTCCATATACAATGTAATTAGTTAATACCATGTACAATTTAACCACATATAATCGAATGTATATGTATATATATACATCCTTCAAACGTTACATGTATACTAATATATAACAATGATACAATATCATTTACTCACATATGAAGAAAATAGAATATACAAGAGCATCTTTTAGTCAACTTATTGCTCAATAAACATCACATATAAACATATCAATATATAAACACATACCTTATGGCCGAATGTAATATACATCATTTAACTAAGCTTTAACTTGCTCAATTTCCACCATAATTTGTTCATTTCATAAGCATAAGCTTGTAATATAAATCATCGGTATAAAACCTGCTAGGCATAAGCCTGAATCACACACCGGCACTAAGCCTGCTAGACCCAAGGTATGATATTCAATCACCGGCAATAAGACTACTAGGCATAAAGCCCGATTAAGTTCACCAGCCCAAGGCTTGCTAGGCTCAAAGCCTGAATCATGATACTTCAAGATGTTTCACACAAATCATTTCATATATCGGATCTTTTATACATTTCAAACTCATTGCACAAACATTCAAATAACATATATTATTCGAATATCTTAAACAAATCAAATCTTATACATACTTAACCACATTCGGCTATTCAATAATATAGCTACAAAATTTTCAAAAATCAGCATATACCAAATTATGTACAAGATTTACGATGTTTTATTGCTTAAAGACTTACCTTGTATATCGACGGACGATGAAAACCAACTATTCGACTATTTTTGCTTTTCCCCGATCCAAATCCATTTTCTTTGGTTCTTGATCTAAACATGTTCAAATTAAGCTCATTCAAACACATTTCTATTCAATTTTGTCCTAAAACACATAAATGGAAAAATTACCAATTTACCCTAATATTTCACACTTTTTACAATTTAGTCCTATTTGCACAAAACACAAAATACACAAAATTTGAATAAACACCTTAAGGGCCGAATATTCCTAATACTTATACAAATCCATCCAATTCATCTATTTCACATTTTAGTCCCTCTAAAATTTATTTTTGCAATTTAGTCCAAATTACTCAAAATCATCAAAAACCAAAGACAAAATATATTAATCTAACACATATATTTCATCATTCATCCTTAAACAACAAAAAAAAAAAAAAAAACAAACTACCAACAAAGGCTCTTCTCAAAATATTCATCAAACTCAAAAGTTAAAGCATGGGTCTTGAAGATATCTAAGCAACAATCTCAAAAACGTAGAAATTATCAAAAACCGAAAACTAAACATACCTTAATCAAGATAATTTATTGACGAAACTTGAAGCTTTCCTAAGCTATTTTTATTTTCATAGTTTCGGTGATGGAAGAGAAATGAGAATGGCTTTTTAATTTGTTATAAAATTAACATATGTTTATGTAATTTCCAAATTACCTTTTTAACCTTTATTTACTAATAACATAAAAAAAACCTTGGTTTGCTAGTCTTTCTACCATCCACTAACTTTAAAATGGGCTTTTTGCCCTTTAAGGACTTCATATTAAAAAGCCACTATCAACTAAGCACTTTACACTTTAATTAGTAACTTTTATACTTTACGCGATTAAGTCCTTTCTATTTAATTAAGCTCACAAACAATTAAATTTTTATACGAAACTTTCACACATACTAATTCACATATAATTAACACAGAAAATAATATTTAAAAATTTTTTGGACTCGGATTCGTGGTCCCGAAACCACCGTTCCAATTAGGGTCAAATTCAGACTGTTACAAGTTTGGGTACTGTTTTCTCATAGCTTCCTCGGGTTCCTACATAGCCTCTTCGACCCCATGTCATTGCCATAAAACTTTCACCAGGGCTATACTTTTATCTCTCAACTGTTTAACTTTTCGAGCTAAAATCTTGATTGGTTCTTCACCATACGTCATACCCGATCGAATCTCAATCTATGTTGGAGAAATCACATGGGAAGGATCAGAACGATACCATCACAACATCGACACATGAAACATATTATGGATTCTTTCCATGCAACACCCCTTACCCGTACTCAATGCAGGAACAGGGCACGAGGCATTACTAGACATAAACACAAGCAAACATACATTTTCGAGTCATAAATTTTCATTCAAATTAAAACTTTTCATACACATTCATATCGTCCCTAAAACGAGCCTACGAGGCTTAATATATGCTTTAAAAGTGGTTCGGTACTAAACCAAGTACTTTAGAAAATTTTACAAAACATAGAAAAAAATTATGTTACAAGGCTCACACGCCCGTGCGGTCCAAGGGACACGCCCGTGCTACAGGCCGTGTTCAAAATAGGTTGCTCTCTGAATTCTACCACACGGCCATGTGCTAGGCCGTGTGGTCAATTTAATTTCCATAATTTTTCATAAAATAGGTGTAGACTTCACACGATCGAGACACACACCCGTGTCTAAGGCCGTGTAACACACACGACCGAGACACCCCGTGTATCTACCCGTGTGCCCAATTCTAGACATTCTGTTTTGCAATAATTAAGGTGCAGGGGACACACGGCTGGAACACATGCCCGTAGGGCAGGTTGTGTGTCACACACGGCCTAGATACACGCACATGTGTCTACCTGTGTGGACAACAATAAGGCTATTTACCAAGCCATTTTGCCACCCTTACTTGTACATACACACAACATCATATGTCACCAATCTAACCATTTACATACAACCAAATCAACCACAATCAAGACATCAACACATCATTCACATGCTACCATCTATCATACACAAACATCACATGCTTATCAACTCAAATCATGTAAATTCCTACATCTATGAATAACATCATCATATAAATTGCTCATACCAATTGTAGCCAATTTTTTAATGACCTTATACAAAATGAACTTTCAACCAATATAAGCCAACACATTTGGCCAAATCAATTATGACAAATAACAAAATGACCAAGTCCCCTATACATGCCATAACTCAAAATGTTGAATTCATTGGTACCAAAATAATAGTTGATAGTGTGAATGGATTTTCGCGATCTCCAGTCCTGAGCTAGCTTGGTGACACTGTAAGACAAGGGAAAGAAAATGGAGTAAGCTATATAACTTAGTAAGTTCATATGCGAATAATGAACAACATTACCATACAATTGCCATATAAGTAACATACGTATATCAACCTAAATGTCATTAAAACCTCATGAACATAACATACTCAATCACATTCTTACCAATAGTTCATTATATACTGAATTCATTTCTTTTGAGTTTTTCGTACATACTTGTACCAACTCGTAACATAATCAATTACTTTCTCGCCTTTAACATACTCGTTGAACCACTTGGAATACTATCGGATACACGAAAAACTTTGCACATAAGTGTCACATATGTAGCGAATGCTATCATAATTCTCATAACACGTATAAGCTCGCTCTCGAGCAAATCCACCGGCCTGCTCACACAAGCTGTTAGTCGAGACATAGTTACGTAGTGCTTCTCACAAGCTATTAGGTATCCGTAACATATGCAGGTAGGATGTACAGGACCAACACGGGACACATAAATCACATAATCACATGGGTTCCTAGTAACATGTCACTTGTATCCTAATCTATTCCTCAGGTTCAATCGAGATTTCTCTCTGGCCGAAACTTTGTCGACTATGCTCATAGAATCAATTATACATTTCATGCAATATCAAAACATTAAAATACAAATATAACATTGCATTATTTACATATGAACTTACCTCGATACAAAAATAGTGAAAATGGACCTAATCGTCAAACATTTTATTTTTCCCCCGATCTAGGTTCGAACTTCTGTTTTCTTGATCTATAATAGAAAACTCAGCTCATTTAATACTCGCATTATTCAATTTAGCCCAAAATTTACATTATGGAAAATAAGATTTTTGCCCCTAATTTTTCAACTTTTTATATTGTAGTCCCTAGGCTCGTAAAATGAAATATATTCAATTTCTTCAAAACCCAAGCCTAGTCAAACCTTAATCATGCTTATAAAAGCCCACATTTTTCATTAATTCACACTTTTACTACATGTTTTATAACTTTTACAAATAGGTCCCTTTTAAGCATTTTCATCTAAAATCACTTAGTAAAAGTTGCTTATGTAACACCAAACTTGCATAATCTACCATTAAACATCAAAATACACAAATATCCAACATGGGTAAAATTTTAGACTTTGATTTTTTTTTTCAAATTAGTCCTTGAAATAGCTAGATTAGGTTACAAAGATTAAAAAATGTAAAAATCATTAAAAATAGGACAAGAACGGACTTACAATCAAGCTTGGAAGATGAAAAAACCCTCGCTATGGAGACCCCTTTTGATTTTTGGTCATAGGAGGATGAAATTGAGAAGATGACATCTTTTATGTGTTTAATTTTGTCTTTATTACCTAAATGACCAAAATGCCCTTAATGCCAAACTTTAAAATTTTACCCTACCATGTCCATTTTTGTCCAACTTAAAGTATAATGGTCTAATTACCATCTAAGGACCTCCAATGTAAAATCTCATAGCAATTGGACACTTCTAACATATAGAACTCAAGTTTTGTACTTATTGTAATTTAGTCCCTTTAACTAAAAAGAGTGTCGAAATGTCAAAATTTTAGAACGAAATTTTTACGAAATCATTTCATAAAATTGTAGACCATAAAAATATAATAAAAATAAATTTTACTACATCGAATTTGTGGTCCCGAAACCATTGTTCTAACTAGACCCAAAATCGGGTTGTTACATTCCAACTCTGTCGGTAAAGCTAACTGAAATGCTACTGGCCCTATTCTTTCAATAATCTCATACGACCCAATGAAACATGAACTCAACTTGCCTTTGCAACCAAATCTCATAACTTTCTTCCACAGAGATACTTTCAGAAATACTTTATCACCAACTTGAAACTCAATCTCTTTTCTTTTCAAATCCGCGTACTATTTTTGTCTATTCGAAGCCGCTTTCAAAAAATCATGAATTACTATCATTTTTTCTTTGGTTTCTCTAACCAAATGAACCCCGTGAATCTAATTCTCACTAAGCTCGGTCCAGTACAACAGAGTTCGACACTTACAGCCATACAATGCCTTATACGGTGGCATCTTTATACTTTACTGAAAACTGTTGTTATAAGAAAATTTGACTAAAAGTAGATATTTTTCCCAACTGCACTTGAATTCTAAAACATAACAGCAAAGCATATCTTCGAGTACATGAATCATTCTCTTAGATTAACCGTCTGTTTACGGATGAAATGCGGTGCTAAAATTCAACTTTGTACCCAAAGTTTATTGTATCTTTTTCCAAAACCAAGACGTAAATCTTGGATATCTATCTTAAATAATAGAAATAGGCACTCCGTGCAATCTAACAATTTCAGCAACATACGATTCAGCTAGCTTATCAAGTGAATAGTCAGTACGCACCGGAATAAAATGAGCCAATTTTGTCAATCTATCAACAACAACCCAAATGACATCTTTCTTTTTTCAAGTTAGAGGCAAACCCATTACGAAATCCATCGTAATTCTTTCCCATTTCCACTCGGGTACCACTACTGGCTGAAGTAAACCGAAGGTACTTGGTGTTTGGCTTTTTCTTGTTGACAAATCAAACATTTCGAGACAAACTCTGAAATATCTCATTTTATACCCGACCACCAATATAATTTCTTCAAATCATTATACATTTTTATACAGCTTGAATGAATAGATAAACAATCATTACGTGCCTTATGAAGAATTTTCTGAATAATCTCGGTATCTTTTGGTACACAAATCATACCTCAGAGCATCAAACAATCATTGGTCCCAATTTAATAGTCTAAATCACTAGTCGATTCAAATTGAGCTATTTTGGCTTGCAATTCACTATCATCTTTCTAAGCTTCACAAATTTGCTGAAGGAATACCGATCTAGCTCTCAACTCAACTAGAATCGAAGTATCCTCAAATAAGGTCAACCTCGTATTCATAGCTCTCAAGAAAAATAAGGACTTTTTGCTCAAAGCATTTGCGACTACATTCGCCTTTCCGGGATGGTAGTCAATTACCAACTCATAATATTTTAGTAGCTCAAGCTATCTCCGTTGTCACAAATTAAAATCCTTTTGAGTCATCAAATACTTAAAACTCTTATGATCAGTAAAGATACGACACTTCTCACCGTACAAATAGTGTAATAGTCCGATTTATACCCTAGTCAAAACAGTGGTTTCGGGACCACAAATTCGAGTCTGTATAAAATTTTAATATTATTTTCTGTTTCATTGATAAGTGACTAAGCATGTGGTAAAGTTTCGTAAGCTAATTTGTCCGTTTATGTGTTTAATTTGATTAAAGGATTTAATTGCATTGAAATGCAAATTTGCACGTTTTATGATAAGATTCCTATTTGTTATGTCTTTATATGTGTGAGGAATTATATGGAAATTAAGCCATTATCATGGTTAGTGGACGGCTAAGGTCATAAATAACCTTGTAATTTTTATGTTATATATATATGTATGAAGGTTATTTTGGTAAATAAGTTATTAGCATATTATTAATGAAACAAAAAGATGAAAGTGTTCATCTTTTATTTCTCTTCATTTGACTAAAACTACCAAAGAAAGAAAAGAGATAACTAGTTAGGGTATTCGGCCATTGAATTGCATGATTAAGGTATGTTTTGGCTTTAGATTTTGATGATTTTTATGTTTTTGAGATTGTTACTTAGTCTACTATTAAGCCCATGTCCCAATTTTATGAATTGATGATGTTCATGTGATGTGCCATTGATGAAATGGTAAGCTTTGTGATGAGCTTAGTTGTTAATTGAAAGATTTGTGCTAGATGAACATACTTTGTTCTTGAATTTTTGATCAATTTAGCTAATTAGGGCTAAAATGAGAAAATAGTAACTTGAGGGACTAAATTGTAAATTTGATGGAAAATATGGGCTTGTATGAGATGTATGAACATTCGTCTAAGCATGGTTAAATGATGATTTTGTGAATTTGATGGTTTGAGAAAAATGGACTAAATTGATAAAATGTGCAATTATAGGGGCTAATTTATAAATTGCCCAAAATACTTGTATTTGGATTGAATTGAATGAGTTAGCGAATAAAAGGGTTAATTCTAAATATTTATAGATCAAGAACCGAAGAAATTAGACTCAGATCATGGGAAAGCAAAAGTAACTAAGTAGCCGTTTCCATTTCCGTTAAATCGAATCTGAGGTAAGTCATTATGCAAATCAATGTATTTGTATTAAAACTGTATATGTTCATATGATTAGTGTTAATGATGAATGCTTATGAGATGATCTGTACATGAATTTTGGGATAAGGTTGACTTAGTGACAATGTCCGAAAAGTCCCGTACGAACCTAGGAATAGATAGGATTAGCAATGTCATGACATAGGTATCTGTTTTGTTTTATTATGTAGGACCACGTCTGGGACGTTGGTGTTGATTTGAGATTTCGTGTAAGTCCACATCTGGGACGTTGGCATCTATATGAGATTTACATGTAAGACCATGTCTGGGACATTGGCATCGTATTGATTCGTGTCAGACCCTGTTTGGGGCAGTAGCATCGATATCTAGGTGCATGTAAGATCTTGTCTGGGACATTGGCATTGCACGACTATTCCGAGCCTTCTGAGTATCTTATTAGGTTCCTAAAGGTTCAATGGGCAAGTCTGTGATACGAATGGCTATATGAGTTGTAAATCCATTTCAGGTACGTTGATCTATACACTAAGTGTGTATACAAGGTAAGTATCTATATGATCTTACTATGATGATTATGTATATTGAAATAGTAATATGATACATGAAAGTATGCTTGAAAGAGATATGTATATATATGATTTTTTGAATTGATGAATGTGGCATAGTATGTACAAGTACATGGACCAAAGCATACATGTGATAAATGTGCTATGAATATTAAGTGTGTCAATGTTCCTATATGTTTATGTACATTTCATATTAAGTTTATTTGTATATGACTTACTAAGCTTTTGGAAAGCTTAATCTGTGTGTGTTTTCTCTGTTTTATAGATCATCAAAGCTACTAAAGGCTCAGGGACCGCCGAGGATCGTCATCACACTACTCAGCTTGTTTTGGTACATTTTGGAAATGTATATAGCTAGATATGGCATGTATAGGCTAGTTATTTGTATAAGTGTGAGATTTGAACTTAGCCATGTGATTTGGCTAGTTATGTGTTGGTAATATGTTTTGATGAATGTGTTATATGATGTATGTTTTGGCATGGTTAGATGACATTGAAATGGTCAAGATTTTGGTAGTATAAAGATGAAATTTTGAGCTTATATGTTTAACAAAAAGTTGAACTTGTGAATGGTAAGTATGGATGAATTATGCTTGTGTTCATATGAGATTTAGTCATTGTAAATTTGGTATGAATGGAATTGGTTAAGTAGGTATAGATTGAATGGATATTTTGGCATATTCATGATTGATAAATGTGCATGAGATGTGTTGGTAATTTTCTTGTAGGAATGACCCTAGTTGGGTGGCATTTTGGCTTTTCAAATAGCCGATAATGTCACACAGTTGTGGAATACGGGTGTGCCTAGTGACCATGGTGTAAAGTCAGTAGCTAGCTTAAGAGCACACGGCCATGGTACACGGGCCTACCTAGTAGCCGTGTGAAGAAGTCAGTATATGGCCTAAGAGTACACGGAGGTGCTTGGTGATCGTGGAGCCAAGTCTTTTCAACCACGGGGAGGACAAAAGGGTGTGTCTAACAGCTGTGGGAGGCACACGGTCTACTCACGCGGGCATGTAACCCCTGAAACTTTGAAAAGTTTTTAAATTTCTGGGAATTTATATATGTGCTCTAGTTTAGTCCCGACCCTTCTACAAAGCATGTTTTAGGTCTCATTGACCTACATAGGTGACTTTATGATTGTATCTTATAGTTTAATTTATGAATTTTCTGTTAAAGTTTTTGATTTGTCAGGTAATGCCTTTAACCTTAATCCGGCGACGGATCCGGGATAGGGGTGTTACAAATGGTGTCTCCAAATCTTCAAAGCAAACACTATGGCAGCCAATTCTAGATTGTGCGTCAGATAATTCTTCTTATTTGATTTCAACTGTCTCGAGGCATAGGCTATCACTTTGCCCTCTTGCATCAATATACATCCTAATCCATTCAATGACACATCACTATAAATCACAAACTCTTTTCCCGGTTCAGGTTGCACTAAAATTGGTGCCTCAGTCAATAATGCTTTCAACTTCTCAAAACTTTGCTGACATTTTTTTGGACCATTCAAACTTAACATCTTTTTGCAACAACTTAGTCATAGGAGTAACAATCATCGAAAACCCCTTAACAAAACGTCTGTAATAGTCACTATGCCCAAAAAGCTTCTAACCTTTGATACATTTCTCGGAGATTTCTAATCAACAATTGTTGAAATCTTACTCGGATCAACCTGAATACTATCTCTAGAAACAATATGTCCCAAAAATCTGACTTCTCGGAGCCAAAACTCACTTTTACTGAATTCAACAAATAATTTCTTATCTCTCAAAGTCTGCAATACCATTCTTAAGTGCTCGGCATGCTCAGTCTCATCTCGAGAATAAATCAGAACATCATTAATAAAAACACAACAACAAATTTGTCTAAATATGGTTTGAAAATTCGGTTCATCAAGTCCATAAAAATAGTAGGAGCATTAGTTAATCCAAAAGGCATAACAAGAAGTTCATAATGCCCGTACCTTGTCCTAAAAGTTATTTTCGGCATATCTGACTCTTTAACTCTCAGCTGATAGTAGCCAAATCTCAAATCAATCTTCGAGAATACCGTTGCTCCTTTCAACTGATCAAACAAGTCATCAATCCTGGGCAAAGGATAATTGTACGGTGAAAAATACCACATCTTTACATTTGAAGCCACATGAAAACAACTATCCGATGCACGATTTAGAGTTGGCCGCTATAGTTTTTGCATTGAAAATTTGGCATCATCATTTGTACGGTGAAAAATGCCACATCTTTACTGATCATAATAGTTTAAAGTAAATTATGACTCAGAAAGGTTTGAATTTACGACAATGGAGATGGCTCGAGTTTCTAAAAGATTATGAGTTGGTGATTGATTATCATCCGGGGAAATCGAATGTTGTCGCGGATGCTTTGAGTAGAAAGTCATTGTTTTCCCTGAGAGCAATGAATGTATAGTTGACATTGTCTGATGATGGTTCTATTTTAGCTGAGTTAAAAGCTAAACCAATATTTCTTCAGTAAATTTGCGAAGCTTAAAAATGTGATAGTGAACTGAAAACTAAAAAAGTTCAATGTGAGTCAACTTGTAACACCACTTACTTGAGACCGTCACCGGAGTCAAGCACGAGGTGTTATTTAACTTAACTTACCACTTCGGGTATAAAAATAATTTATTTCATCATTCACTGTAAATCTATCCATCTGCGCAACAGTCATTAATTTAATTGTAACTCGAGTTACGAAACTTGAAATTTAGATCCATAAATTTTCCCTAAAAACTAGACTCTTATATATTTTCAGCATAAAATTTTTAGAATTTTTGGTTTGGCCAATTAGTATAGTTTATTCATTAAATTCTCCCTTGTTTCACTGTCTAACGGTTCTAACCACTCTTCACTAAAAATCAATTATCTAAATGTACAATATTTATATATTGTTCCCACTTATTTCTACTGAAAGTATACTCACTAAGGAATCTAGACATATAAATTATAACTCATAATTATTTTTTTTCAATTTTAAATGATTTTCTAAAGTCTAAACAGGGACTTCAAATACCATTCTTACCCTATCTCACTTAAATTCAAATATCACATAATATAAAATTTCTTTGCTTACAATGTTTATTTCATATGAAAGTAGACACAATAATATTTAATTCTATATCTTATTCATCTTCTAATTCCATTTCTCCTATTTTTGGCGACTTTTCAAAGTCACGTCACTATTGTTATCCAAAAACTATTTCATTGCAAATTTTCACTTTTTCATACTTTCATTGTAGTAAACATCACATAGGTATCCATACAAAATAATTTGATCCCTTTACATGCCATAATTTAAAAAATTTAAAAAGCATTTATATACCAAAATAAAGGCTTGATAGTGTGATACGAGGCTCCGACGATCTCCAATCCAAGTAAGTTCAATACAATATAAAACAAAGGAAAGGAAAAGAACGGGTAAGCTACTAATAGCTTAGTAAGTTACATGTAAACAATAAGCATTCAATTAATAATTAACATTTTTACATATAACTAATCAATATCCTTCTTAGCAAATTTAATCACATACACATGTACAATCTTACCAATTCACTTGCAATACATTTATACACTTAACCTTTATCACGTATGCTCATTCTTTCAATTATACTTGCATTCACACTTTATCTCATATTCACTTTAATTCATTATTAATCCCGTTGAACACTCGGAATATACATGGATACGTAGAGAATTAGCACATAAGTGCCTCACTGATATGTAACCGGTTACCATCGTAATGTAGCCAAGCTACCACCGATCAATAACACCGAAATGTCCACGGCCCGCTTCACACAAGTCGTCAGTGTCACGCAACACATGCTAGATCACTCAAAGACCTGTGACTCTTTGTAACACTGGTCTCTAGTGATATATCACTTGTATCCACTTCTATTCCTAAGTTCAACACATAATTTACACTTAACACTTATTTTAAATACTTTATCACATGAATAATTTTTCTTCTACATTTAATATTAATTCACAAATCAAATGCAATTCACAATTTATAAAAATATATTGCTATTATTTACGCATAACTTATTTCGGATGCAAAACGACTATTTTCGTAAATTAGTCAATAACCTTCTCTTTTCCCCGATCACCTTCACTATTCCTTATTCCTTGATCTATATTAGCACAATTTAATACATTTTATCAAAATTCCATTCAAATACAATTCATACACAATATTTTGGCAAAATTATGTTTTTGTCCCTAAAGTTTCATATATTTACACTTTTGCCCCAAAGCTCGAAAATTAAACTTTGTCCCTTATTCTTATGCTTTATGACATTATTTTTCCCTTCTATGACAACATCAAATTCTCACTCTAACATATACTTATGAACATTAGGTATTTTTACTAATTAAGCCATCTTACTCGTTTTCACTTAAAATCGCTTAGCAAAAGTTGTTTAGCATAATTTAAAACTTCATATTCTATCGTAAAACATTAAAGTAAATACATTTTACCTATGGGTATTTTTCCAAATATGAACCCTAGGTTAAATTATTGCTAGCATAAGCTAAATCGAGTTACCAAGACTCTAAAAACGTAAAGAACATTAAAAACAGGGCTTGGAATCACTTACTATGGATCTTGGAAGCTTGAAACAAACCTTAGCTATGGAGAACCCTTGAAATTTCGTCCTAATGAAGAAGATGGACATATTTTTCCATCTTTTTCCTTTTTTAATCTTTTAATTACTAGATGACTAAAATACCCTTCATTAAAAATTTTGGTTATTTCTACCTATGTATGTCCATTTTTGTCCATGAAAACCTAATGGTATAATTACCATTTAAGGACCTCTACTTCAATTATGCTCTTCAATTAAATCCTTTAACATCTAGAACTCATATTTTTCAACTTTTGCAATTAAGTCCTAATAGGAAAATTAGACATGGAATTCATGAAATTTTCTATCGATATTCTAACACATACATCTAATCACTTGATAAATTATAAAAATTAATCAGAATAAATTTTTCTACTTTAGAATTGTGGTTTCAAAACCACTATTCCGTTTAGGCCCTATTTTGGGCTATCACACAACTACTGATTAAGAGTACAAAATCGGATCCGATGATTGTTTGATGTTCTGAGATAGAATATGTGTATCGAAAAATTTAGAGTTGATTCAGAAAATTTTACACGAAGCACATAGTGGTTATTTATCTGTTCATCCTGGGAGTAATAAAATGTACAATGATTTGAAGCAATTTATTGGTGGTCGGATATGAAACGAGATATTTATGAGTTTGTATCGAAGTGTTTGATTTGTTAGCAAGTGAAAGCCGAGCATCAAGTACCTTCAGGTTTACTTCAGCCTGTGATGATACTGGAGTGGAAATGGGATAAGGTGACTATGGATTTTGTATTGAGATTGCCCCTGTCTCCGAAAAAGAAAGATGCAATTTGGGCTGTCGTTGATCGATTGACGAAATCAACACATTTTATTCTGGTACGTACAGACTATTCACTCGATAGATTAGTTGAATTGTACATTGCTGAGATTGTTAGATTACACGGGGTGCCAGTTTTTGTTATTTCAGATAGAGATCTGAGATTTATGTCGTGGTTTTGGAAGAAATTATGTAACACCCCCAACCCGGTCAATACGTCACGACCGAATCTAGTATGTCATTAAGGAAAATATTTTTGAAAGAATCGAATTAATAATTAAATTTTTGTGAAAAACTCTTTGAAATTTTATAATTGTACAAATTACATGTTTAATAAGTTAAAATCAAGATTTACTTTGAAATTACATAAAACTTTAAAACTTACTTGATAAATCATAGATTAGATAACATTTATATCATTTTAAGAAAACACGATTTATTACTTTGAAAACCATTTGTATTTGAATGTAGAAACTTAATATTTAAAAATCATTTAAATTATCGAATGATTTATGTTACCCGATGGTAACGCTTTTAAAACCAACGCGCTTTTGTAGTTTAGAAAACTTGGTGCTCATTTTATTATAATAATCATGAAATTTATAAACCATATTTAAAACGTATTCAAAACATAAAAATAATCCAAAACATAATTAAACAGCCTTATTACAAATCCATAAAATATGAAAAGCAAATTAAAATATAATACCCAAATGGAAGTTCATATAAATCCAACTTTTATTGCATGGTCTCCTCGAGTTCATCCGGCCATCATCCGCGATCTCACGAATCACCGAAAGGATAAGGGAGAAGGTGAGTCACTGGGACTCATGCATATTCCCACTCCTGTAAATACCACATACTTACACAAATTATAACAAAGCAACATATATGTATAATGCACCCAACCTAGCCATCCATAACTCCTTTTCTACCCCGTGTGGTACCAAACCACTGGTGGTGCCAAACCACTGGTGACCGAAGTCACGATATAAATGTGATACCAAATCACTGGTGGTGCCAAACCACTGGTGACCGAAGTCACGAATCATCAAGTTGTGGGGCCAACCCACGTGTGATACCAAATCACTGGCGACGATCCCATATCTCAAAAGTGGGGCCAACCCACGGTGGTATTAACCACAGGGATGAGACGCTATGAGGTGCCAAACCTCTGGTGTCCGAAGACACGAATGTGATACCAAATCACTGGAGATACCAAATCTCTGGTGCCCGAAGACACAAATGTGATACCAAATCACTGGTGACCGAAGTCACAATCTTCCCCCTCCTCTCATATTGCCCATACCAATGCAATAGATAACCAAATCATGTTAATACACTTTAATATGAATCATATATCAAATACCATAAATCATAGATCATGATTTCAATACACATGTATTAACAACATATTGAAACGGACTTACCCGAATCATCATTCATACCATCATGGTGTCATATCCAAATCTCATCGTCTTTCCCACTTTCATAATATGATTAGTTATAATACACATAAATATACATATATATATAAACCATTTATAAAGTGTGTAAGATGTACACACCTTTCTCCAAAGCAAAACTAATTTTCGAAGATCCGATCCACCACACTAGATCCCTGTCCTACAATCGGCCATATCACAATATTTTAATGAAAACCATTCGACCAACAACATATCTTAAATCCAATAACCTTAGGCTTCCTCAACCAACTTAAGAGTGTAGAATCCTTACCACTTGACTTACCAACTTCGATTTGCTAAAGGAATGACTTAAATTGATTGCTTTCAAATCCCAATGATCCTATGAGAATAATCAAATCCTAAAATGGTTAGAACCTTGCAAAATAATGCCCATAGGTTCGGCTTTTGTCCACAAGAAATTGACATAGAAAAGAGAAAGAAAAGAAAGAAAACGGCCATGAACACTTACCCTTTTCCAAAATCGATTGAAGAAAACCAAAGAGAATCTACCTTGAATATTCGCCAAAACAATGCAAAAAGGAAGTGGAAAGTTTGGCAATATGGTTATGAAAGAAGAAAGGTATGTGAGTAGAAAAGAGAATAGAAATGAGAGAGAGGATTCGGTTTAATCAACAATGGAAGAAAGAAAAGAGAGTGTTTGGAGAAGAGAATGGTTCGGCCAAAAGAAAGAGAAGGAAAATGTGGTTGAGAAAAAAAATCAAAAGAAGAAAAGAGAGAGATGGAAGAAAAAGATTCAACCAACACCTATTTTACCAAAGAAGAAAATGCACAAAAGTTCCAATGTTGTTTCGGTTTCAAAAGGACAAATGAAAGAAGAGAAATGGTATTTGGTTCAACAAAATGAAGGCTAAAACACAAGTAAAATTTGCACAAAAGTGCTTAGGTACTTTCTACCAAAGGAGAAGTTTTTGAGAGAAAGAAAACAAAGCCAAAAGAATGCACAAAAGCAAAGGTTGACCAACTATTCCCCCAAACCTCCTATCAAAATTCGCCACCCCCTAGCCATACATGCCGCCCACATTCATGCACTAAAGGCTATGAAAATTTTCCAAAACATCATCCTAAAGTCTAGCCTTATGTCTCCCCAACCTTCCTTAACCTTTAGAATCTTATTCCCAAATTCATGCTTTCCTTAAACCAAATTTCAACTTACTAAAGATGAAAGTCCAACCTATCATAAACATAGGTTGACCGTCCATTAAAGCCATGATGTAAAAATAATATCTCCAAAATGTTAATCATGCTACTCGAACCTCCATCCTCAAGCAACCTTTCAAGCTCCTTAACCATCTTGCCACTTACTCCTCTTATGCTTTAATTTAACACTTAAATTATCTTCTGTCAAACTCACTTAATCCACTTCATTAAATAAACCATACTAAAATCTTTTCAAGCTTCCTAAATAAAATCAAACCTTCACAAAACTATGATAACACACAAAAATTTATACCCATACCAACACTAAAGATACTCAAATTTTTTGGATGTTACAATTCTACCCCCTTAAAATAATTTCGTCCTCGAAATTACCTGATCAAAAGAGTTGAAGATACTGTTGCCTCATGGCATCCTCTGGTTCCCACGTAGCTTCTTCTATGCCATGATTCCGCCATAAAACTTTCACTAAAGGAACTGTCTTCCTCCGCAGAACTTTCACGTCTCGATCTAGAATCGCACGACAGTTCTTCTTCTATCGTCATATCTGGACTTACTTTATTTCCTCATCGCCACGACATGCGATGGATCAGAACGATAGCGTCTAAGCATGGAGACATGAAGCACATCGTGAATCTGACTCAGTTCTGCTAGCAACTCAAGTTGATAAGCTACTCGTCCCACTCATCTCAACACCTTAAACGACCCAATGAACCTTGGACTTAACTTACCTTTTCTCCCAAATCTTAACACTTTCTTCCATGGCGAGACCTTCAGAAAAACTTTTTCACCCACGGTAAACTCTATATCCCTCCGCTTGAGATCAGATATGACTTACGCTTATTCAAGCTTTCTTCGACGAGCTGAATCAATTTCACCTTATCCTCGGCCGCAACCAACTCTAGTCCTAACATCCGACGCCACCCAACTCGTCCAACATGTAGGTGTGCGACACTTCCTACCATACAATGCCTCATATGGTGCCATCTTAATGCTTGCTCGATAACTATTATTGTATGCGAACTCAGGTAACGGTAAAAACTCTTCCCGCCTACCTCTAAGTCCAAAACACATCCTCTCAAAGATATCCTCTAAAATATGAATAACCCTTTCCGATCGTCTGTCAGATCAGGATGAAATGCGATCTTGAAATCCAACCGCATACCCAAATCGATGTAACGCTCCAAAATCTCGACGAATTGGGATCTCCGTCTCGAGATGATCGACACGGCACACCGTGCAACCTCACTATCTCACCACATACAACTTAGCTAACCTCTCAAGTGAGTAATCTACCCTCAAGGAATGAAATGAGTCGACTTGGTCGACGATCTATAATCACCCAAATCAATCCTTCTTACTAGGTGTAAGAGGTAATCCATCGACAAAGTCCATAGTGATTCTTTCCCACTTCCATTGTGGAATCTTCACCTATGAAGTAACCCAGACAAGAATCGATGTTCAGCTTTGACCACCGACACGCCGACATTTACCCACAAACTCGGTTACCTCTCGCTTGGACACTGCCACCAAAATCGCTCTCTCAAATCCCGATACATCTTGCTACCTCGGGATGCATAGCATATGGTCGCTATATGCGCCTCAAGAATCCTTTGCCTCAACCCTACATCCTTCGGCATACAAGCTCTCCCTCGAAAACACAGGACTCCATTACTCGACAAACTATAATTCTCTAAACCTCCGTTCCGAACTTACAATCTCCGACCATTCAAACTATCATCCTCCAACTATTTCTCCTTGATTTGCTCTAACCAAGTCGGCTTGACTTGCAATTTAGCCAAAAGACTTCCATCGTCATATAAGCTAAGACGAGCAAACATCAATCTTAAGTCAGATACAACCTTACGGCTCAACGCATCTGCCACCACGTTAGCCTTGCCGGGATGATACTCAATCGAACAGTCGTAGTCCTTCAACAACTCAATCCATCTATGCTGTCTCAAGTTCAAATACTTCCGAGTCAAAAGATACTTAAGACTCTTGTGATCTGTGTAAACTATCGACTTCTCTCCGTACAAATAGTGTCTCCAAATCTTCAAAGCGAAAACCAATGCTGCTAATTCCAAGTCATGCGTTGGATAATTAACCTCATGTGGTCTCAACTGTCGAGATACATAAGCCACTACCTTCCCTTCTTGCATCAGCACACATCCCAAACCAGTATGTGATGCATCACAGTAAACCGTGAATTCCTTGCCTGCCTCAAGTTGAATTAAACCGAGCTTCATGTCAGAATCTTCTTCAACTTGTCAAAACTTTCTTGTTGCTTCTCGATCCACACAAATGGAACTCCTTTCCTCAACAACTTAGTCATAGGTGCGGCGATCAAAGAAAATCCTCTACAAACCTTCTGGTAATACCCCGTCGGACCTAGAAAACTCGAATCTCACCACCGACTTAGGCGGCTTCCAATCCAACACCGCTCGATCTTCCAAGGATCCACTCTAATCCCTCTACTGATACAACATGACCCAAGAAAGTCACCTCCCTAAGCCGTAACTCGACTTACTAAATTTGGCAAAAGTTACTTTTCCTCAAAATCGCAACACTACTTCGCAAATGCGATCATGCTCCTCCTCCGACTTTGAGTATACCAAAATATCGCCTATAAAACCACAACAAACCGGGTCCAAAACCGCTGGAATACTCAATTCATCATGTCCATGAATGTCGCCGACGCGTTAGTCAACCCAAATGGCATCACCGAAACTCGTAGTGCCCATACCGAAAAGCGAAATGCCGTCTTATGGATATCGACCTCTTTCACCTTTAATGATGATATCCGCACCTTAAGTCAATCTTAGAGAATCTGCGGTCCTTTAAGTCGATCAAACAAGTCATCTATCCTCAAGAATGGATACTTGATTTTGATCGTCACTTATTCGGTTGGCGATAGTCAATACACATCCGCATCGCACCATCCTTCTTCTTGACAAAAAGTACCTAAGGCCCCCAAGGCGAAACACTTGGTCGAATGAAACCTCGATCCAACAACTCTTGAATCTGAGCTTTCAATTCCATCAATTCCTTCGGTGCCATCCTATACGGAGCTATAGAAACTGGCGCCGTTCTGGGTAACAGATCTATACCAAATTCGACTTCACGATCCGAAGGTAATCCTGAAAGTTCTTCAAGAAATACGTCAGCATAATCCTTTACAGTACGAACATTTCCCACAGAAAACTCCTTAGCTTCCAAAGCACATACATGAACCACAAACGCCTCACAAACTTCTTCTTCGACCATCTTCACGACTTTCAATGCAGATACCACATTAGATAGATAATCCTTCTATTACCTATCATGACCACTTCTTCACCTTCTGCTTGTCTTCAAAACCATGCGCTTAGTAATAATCCAAACTTGCTTGGTACTTAACCAACCAGTCCATCCCAAGAATCGATCAAACTCCTCAAACGGCAGTTCCATCCGATCACCACAAACACTACCCCTTAAAGTTCTAGGGTACATCTCTATATAGCTTATCTACTTCTGAGTAACCTAGAGGACTAAGTACGGTCATCTTCCTGTAAGCGCTTTGAATCTAGATTCATAGTCTTTACTATACTACTAGCAACATATACTAACGCGTCGAACCCACATCTATCAAAGCAAAGATATGGAACACCAAATATTAAGAACATACCGGTTATGACATCCGTGCATCACTCTCCTCTCGACGCCTCATGCATACACCAAACTAGGTCGTCTTGCCTCGGTGTTGCTTGCACCTCACTCGATGATCCACGGCCTCGACCGTAACCATTACCTCCTCTACCATTACCACGACCTCTCTGCGGTGACGGTCCTTCCTTTCTGAACTGAGCACGAGCTTGACCTTTAGACTGATTCTTGGCTTGCTTACGTGGACAGTCCCTCACACGATGATCAGCAAACCACACTCGAAATAGCCTTTTCCTTCGGTCCAACATTCGCCTCAATGAAACTTCCCACATCGATTACCGCGTCTTTGGTCCTCGATTAGCGAATGAGACCTCCTGCATCGATTCGCCCATTTTGCCTAGCCCTCTTCCTCGAACATTACCGGTGACCCGGATGATTCATATCCTCTTTATGCTTATTAGGCCATAGCTCGCCTTCCATTCCTTTATTCCTTCGACTATCTTAGCCTTTTCAACTAAAGTAGCAAACTCTCGCCCCGATGTGGAGCAATCAACAATCTCATTTCGTCCTTCAAACCATCTTCGAATCAAACACATCGCTCGTGTTCAAGCCACAATACCTCCAAGATATCGGCCAAACTTAGAACTCAAACCTCACTGCTGTACGGATTTACTCCCTTGGACCAAACTAAGGAATGCCTTACGCTGCGCATCAACGTAACTAGACCCAATATATTTCTTTTGATATGCCGCCTTAAAATAGTCCCAAGTGAGATCCTCCGCTACAAAGACCATTTCGAACTGCGGAGCCACCAGCGATATGACTCGTCACGAGAAGCGATACAATCCCTTTTAGCTTTTCCTCAAGATTCAAATCCAGATCATCCATGATTCACTCGTCGCTTCTAACCAATATTCAATGAGTGGGAGCTACACGAAACACCTTGAAATACCTCGGCTCGCTGGCTCGTGAGTCACTCGCATGATTTCGAGCTCACAAGATCCTCCTATTCCAAAGAACTCTCTCAAGTACTCGCAGATCGCTGAGACACTGCGTCATCCCCCGCTTGTTCTCGAACTCAACTTCAACATTGGTGGTGGGATTGGTGGTACCTCATTCTGGATCCTTGACCGACCTCATTGGCTCGATACGACCATCCTACCTCTACCACGCCCACGCATAACACGACCTCGACACGAGTACTCATATCTAAAGTCTCGACTTATCCGATTTAAAAGTTTTATGCATTAGTTTTTATTCCACTTTCTTTAAAGCACGCTTTTTATGAAAAATTTTATTAAGAGATTATTTCGTGAGTACACCAAACCTATAGTTTTGGGTCTCTAAAGTAGTTCCTACTACTATTTAGTCATATCAACATCACTAAAATTATCAAAATCAACAGTTTTGATGTACTTACTGTATGGATTGATGCGGAGACTCGGGCCATGCCTTTCCAACCATAAAATTTTCAACAAAATATTTTAAAACCATACTTTAAATCGGTTTGGGCCTCGGGCCCACAGTAAAGCTTTTGATCTTGGCTCGATACTAATTTGTAACACCCCAAACCGGTCAATAATACGCCACTAACCGAATCTGTAGTCACTAAGGAAAATATTTTTGAAAGAATCAATTAATAATTAAATTTTGTGAAAAACTCTTTGAAATTTTATAATTGTACAAATTACATGTTTAATAAGTTAAAATCAAGATTTACTTTGAAATTACATAAAACTTTAAAACTTACTTGATAAATCATAGATTAGATAACATTTATATCATTTTAAGAAAACACGATTTATTACTTTGAAAACCATTTGCATTTAAATGTAGAAACTTAATATTTAAAAATCATTTAAATTATCGAATGATTTATGTTACCCGATGGTAACGCTTTTAAAACCAACGTTTTTGTAGTTTAGAAAACTTGGTGCTCATTTTATTATAATAATCATGAAATTTATAAACCATATTTAAAACGTATTCAAAACATAAAAATAATCCAAAATATAATTAAGCAGCCTTATTACAAATCCATAAAATATGAAAAGCAAATTAAAATATAATACCCAAATGGAAGTTCATATAAATCCAAATTTTATTGCATGGTCTCCTCGAGTTCATCCGGCTCATCATCCGCGATCTCACGAATCACACGAAAGGATAAGGAGAAGGTGAGTCACCAAGACTCAATGCATATTCCCACCCCTCCGGGTAAATACCACATACTTACACAAATTATAACAAAGCAACATATATGTATAATGCACCCAACCTAGCCATCCATAACTCCTTTTCTACCCCGTGTGGTACCAAACCACCGGTGGTGCTAAACCACGGTGACCGAAGTCACGATATAAATGTGATACCAAATCACCGGTGGTGCCAAACCTCCGTGACCAAGTCACGAATCATCAAGTTGTGGGGCCAACCCACGTGTGATACCAAATCATGGCGACGATCCCATATCTTAAAAGTGGGGCCAACCCACGGTGGTATTAACCACGAGGATGAGACGCTATGAGGTGCCAAACCTCCGGTGTCCAAGACACGAATGTGATACCAAATCACCGGAGATACCAAATCTCGGTGCCCAAGACACAAATGTGATACCTAAATCACTGGTGACCAAGTCACAATCTTTCCTCCTCTCATATTGCTCATACCAATGCAATAGATAACCAAATCATGTTAATACAATTTAATATGAATCATATATCAAATACCATAAATCATAGATCATGATTTCAATACACATGTATTAACAACATATTGAAACGGACTTACCGAACATCATTCATACCATCATGGTATCATATCCAAATCTCATCGCTTTTCCCACTTTCATAATACGATTAGTTATAATACATAAATATACATATATATATAAACCGGTTATAAAGTGTGTAAGATGTACACACCTTTCTCCAAAGCAAAACTAATTTTCAAGATCCGATCCACCAGACTAGATCCTTGTCCTACAATCGGCCATATCACAATATTTTAATGAAAACCATTAGACCAACAACATATCTTAAATCCAATAACCTTAGGCTTCCTCAACCAACTTAAGAGTGTAGAATCCTTACCACTTGACTTACCAACTTTGATTTGCTAAAGGAATGACTTAAATCGATTGCTTTCGAAATCCCAATGAGCCTAAGAGAATAATCAAATCCTAAAAATGGTTAGAACCTTGCAAAATAATGCCCATAGGTTGGCTTTTGTCCACAAGAAATTGACATAGAAAGAGAAAGAAAAGAAAGAAAAACGGCCATGAACACTTACCCTTTTCCAAAATTGATTGAAGAAAACCAAAGAGAATCTACCCTTGAATATTCGGCCAAAACAATGCAAAAGGAAGTGGAAAGTTTGACAATATGGTTATGAAAGAAGAAAGGTATGTGAGTAGAAAAGAGAATAGAAATGAGAGAGAGGATTCGGTTTAATCAATAATGGAAGAAAGAAAGAGAGTGTTTGGAGAAGAGAATGGTTCGCCAAAAGAAAGAGAAGGAAAATGTGGTTGAGAAAAAAATCAAAAGAAGAAAAGAGAGAGATGGAAGAAAAGATTAAGCCAACACCTATTTTACCAAAGAAGAAAATGCACAAAAGTTCCAATGTTGTTTTGGTTTCAAAAGGACAAATGAAAGAAGAGAAATGGTATTTGGTTCAACAAAATGAAGGCTAAAACACAAGTAAAATTTGCACAAAAGTGCTTAGGTACTTTTACCAAAGGAGAAGTTTTTTGAGAGAAAGAAAACAAAGCCAAAAGAATGCACAAAAGCAAAGGTTGACCAACTATTCCCCCAAACCTCCTATCAAAATTCGCCACCCCTAGCCATACATGCCGTCCACATTCATGCACTAAAGGCTAGGAAAATTTTCCAAAACATCATCCTAAAGTTTAGCCTTATGTCTCCCCAACCTTCCTTAACCTTAAGAATCTTATCCCCAAATTCATGCTTTCCTTAAACCAAATTTCAACTTACCAAAGATGAAAGTCCAACCTATCATAAACATAGGTTGACCGTCCATTAAAGCCATGATGTAAAAATAATATCTCCAAAATGTTAATCATGCTACTCGAACCTCCATCCTCAAGCAACCTTTCAAGCTCCTTAACCATCTTGCCACTTACTCCTCTTATGCTTTAATTTAACACTTAAATTATCTTAAGTGTCAAACTCACTTAATCCACTTCATTAAATAAACCATACTAAAATTTATTCAAGCTTCCTAAATAAAATCAAACCTTCACAAAACTATGATAACACACAAAAATTTATACCCATGCCAACACTAAAGATACTCAAATTTTTTTGGATGTTACAAATTATAAGATGTTCTAGGTACAAAGTTGAATCTTAGTACAGCTTTTCATTCGCAAATCAACTGATAGTCTGAACGAGTAATTTAGATTCTTGAAGATATGCTCCTATGTTGTGTTTTAGAGTTTAAATGTAATTTGGAGAAATATTTGCCTCTAGTTGAATTTGTGTATAATAATAGCTTCTAATCGAGCATAAAGATGGCATCGTACGAAGCTTTGTATGGTCGTAAATGCCAGACTCCATTGTACTGGACCGAGCTTAGTTAGAAACAAATTCACGGGGTTGATTTGGTTAGAGAAACCAAACAGAAAGTAAAAGTAATTCGTGATTGTTTAAAAGAAGCTTCAGATCTTCAAAAATCGTATGCGGATTTGAAACGAAACGACATTGAATTTTGATTGGAGACAAAGTGTTCTTGAAAGTATCTCCATAGAAGAAAATACTTCGTTTCAGTCCCAAAGGCAAGTTAAGTCTTCGATTCATCGGGTCGTATGAGATTATTGAACGAATAGGCCAGTAGCATATCGATTAGCCTTACCATCAAAATTATAAAAGATTCATAACGTATTCCATGTGTCAATGTTGAACAAGTATAGATCTGATCCATCACATGTATTTTCTCCGTCAGAGATTGAAATTCAACCCGATATGACGTGTAACATCCCAAAATTGGGCCTAGGAGAATTGAGCCCAATGGGCCTTAGGCGTAGTAGCGTTTAAATTTTTGGAAATAAGAGATCTGCTTAAATGCAAGTTAGGCCTATTGGATAAGTGATTTTGGAAGGTTAGAGGGCCTCTATGAAGTCTTGGGATCAAATATTGGCTTTGGGGAAATTTTGGTTTTAGGTGAAAAAAAAAAAACCCTGGAAGTTGGCAGATAGGCCTTAAGAATAAAATATGGAGAAAAATGACACAAGTAGAGTGTGTGGTGTAGTGGCAAAGTGACGCCACATAGAGACAAGGGAGTGACGCCACAAGGAAAGAAGGAGGTCCAAGGTTCAAGTCTTGGCTTTTGCATTTTGGTTTCTTTTTGCTTGGACCTTAGAATTTGGCCCATAGTTTATATTTAGTTGCGCATGGTTTAAGACACAAGAGGAGCTTGTGGCCAAGTGGTTAGCGGCGTGGATTATGTTCGAGGAGCCTAGGTTGAATCTCATGAGAAGCGAGGAGTATTTATTTTCTTGATTGACGGCAAGAGTTTCAGTTGAATTTAAACTCTCTTGTGAAGGGATCCCACATCGGAAAGACACAAAGAATGAAGGTGAAGAGCTAGCTATATAAGGAGCATCCTAGGAGGAGAGTAAACACATCTTGGAGGGCGTTTGGGCACAAGAGTGATCAGAGCGCGGATTAGACCAGAGTCCTCTCGGTGTGTAACTCTCTACTCTAGTTGTAGAAGCGGCAAAATGCGAAATGTCGATTACACGACATTAGTAGCCACGAGCGTGCGAGCGCATGTGTGGGGCTTCGACGCGATAGTTGAGGCCATCAGTAGTATTCTCGTGGGTTGGGACTGCTTGGGCCTTGATGGGCCGAAGTGGGCCCAATGGGCCCGTGGGCCCATATGAGTAAATTGTATGATTGGTTAGTATTAGACTAGGTGGAACTTATATACGTGGCTAGATTTGTGCTAGGTGGGCCACACGAACATGTGGGCCCGGATGGGCCAAAATCGGGTTTTAGGCCCAATCATCCGGTACGACCGGAAATGGTAGCTGAGTCACTAGTGGCGACATTAGGCCTTCGAAAAGGCCATTACAGTTGTAAATTACGAAAATACCCTTGGTGGGTAAATTACGAAAATGCCCTTGGTAGGTAAAATTACGGTTATACCCTTAGAGGTTGATTAGAATGATTATGTTGTTTAGTTTTGGCCGATTGTAGGAAGGCGAACCTTTTAGAGGCGTATAGTCAGCATTTGCAGTAGTGATCTACCGAGATTTGGAGACTTGAGACTTTTAGGAGCCACGTGTGATTTCGAGGTTTAGTCAACTGTGCTAATCAGGTGCATAATCATCGCACTGTTTCTCCGGTTAATTGTTTATTAATGTGTGTACTTGAGTATGATGTGTGATAGCCGACAATAAAGGCTAAAGTGATGGATACCCATGTGTGGGGTAATCGGTTAATGAGTTAGTAAATTGTGATATTAAATTATTTATGGTGCTGTGTGATATAATAATGAGCATGTGAGGTATACTCATTCGATATGATGATTTGACATGATACATTTGCATATTTGCATGGGGATTGGTTTTGATCAAGGAAGTGCACGGGTGTACATATTATATCGTGGTCTAATGTTAGCCTCGTGCTACATTAGCGCTTGATGATTAGTCAGTGCTTCATCAAGGGAGATGTTAGCTAGGTGCCCATCTCGGCGGTTGATAGTGAGTGCATCACCGTAGAGCGGATTAATGTTGGGATCACTTATGTGATCGGTGGCTCGCTGACCTTGAGCAACAAGTCGCCAAGGTAGGATTTAAGGATCACGATGTGATCGGTGGCTTAGCTGACCTTGTCTGTGCAGTGCGCCGAGGTAGGATATGTGGGATCACTCGGTTGTGATCGGTGGATTAGCCACGACCTTAGGCGTGAGTCCGCTAAGGTTGGTGTAATGGATGGACTTAGGTTGGGTGGGATACATTTGGCATGGTGGTTGCATGGATTTGTGTGGATATGGGTCAAGCCCATACGTGTGGAAACATGTGTAATGATTATGCCCGAGTCCGTGGACTCACCCAATTTTTCTTAACCATTTCGGTGATTCATGAGCTTGGACCGGGTTGGAGTGGATCTGAGGTGGCCATCGAGAAAAGAGATTTTGATTATTTTACGCATTTTGAAATTAAGTATTTTGTTTAAATATTGGGTTGTAATAAGGGCCTTATTATTATTTTTGGTATTATTTTATTATGGGCTTAATTTAATTAAATTACTATGTGAAGATGATTTTATTTTTAGCCACCTATTTATTCAAAGTATATACATAAAAGTTTTAATTTGGACATTTTATAATAACAAAGTTTTATTTATAATTTTAAATGGACATGGTTTTCAAAAGTTAACAAATTTACATGTTTTATTCTAAAGTCAAAAGATTTTCAACCGTTCTTCCGGTGACATACGAGATCCTATTCGGGGCTTGTGGGCGGGTTTGGGGTGTTACATGACGTATAACGAAGAACCGATAAGAATTCTAGCACTTAAGGTTAAACAATTGAGAAATAAAAGCATAGCTCTCGTGAGACTACTTTGGCAACGACACGGTGTTGAAGAAGCTACATGAGAGCCCGAGGAAGCTATGAGAAAATAGTACCCTAACCTATTCATTGGTAAGATTTTCGGGGACGAAAATCCCTAAGGGGGTAAAGTTGTAATAGCTTGTTTTTAGTCAAATCAAAAAAGTGGTTTCGAGACCACAAATATGAAGTCAAAATATTTATTTTATTATTATTTTAATGTCTACAGCATGATAATATGTTTGTGTGAAAATTTCTTTAAGAAATTTTATTGTTTGAATACTTAATTCGGTAAAAAGGACTAAATCGCATAAAATACAAAAGTGATGTTATATTAGTTAAAGGTGTCAAGTAGCTTTGGTTTTTAAATATAGTAGCCTTAAATGGTAATTTAACCATTTGAAACTTGAGTGGACATTCTTGGACAAGGTTTTGTAATGTTTAAAGGTTATTATTAAAGGTTATATTAGTAAATTGTTAAATAAGAATAAGTAAATGAAATAAAAATACATTACCATCTTCTAGTCATCTTCCTCAACCGAATATTGGAAGAGAAGAAACCATCTTTGTCCATTTTAAGGTTCGGCTACATGCAAGCTTAATTGGGCAAAAGTGTAAATGTGTTTTAAAGTGAATTTTGGACTAAGTTGAATAGAGAGATGATTAAATAAGCTGAATTTGATTATATTTAGATCAAGAAAGGAAAAATATAGACTTAGATCGGGGAAAGAACAAAGTTATGCAATAGTTCATTTTGCCATTTTAGTATTCGAGGTAAGTTCGTATGTAATAAGCACTGTTACAATTATGCTTTAAATGCTTTGATATTGCATATATTTTGTATATAAGATTATAGTCATGTTTGACGATGATTTGGATATATATGGCACTTAGTGTGCGATTCGAAAATAGCTTCGGTTATATATAGGACTTAGTGTGTGATTTGGAATAGCTTCACTATATATGGCACTTAGTGTGCTAGACTGAGATAGCTTTGGCGTGTAAGGCACTTAGTGTGAGATTCTAATAGCTTCGGCTATGTATTGGCACTCAGTGTGCGAAATATCGAGTATTCGATGGTATTCCGAAAAGGTATGAGTTTGTTACAAATTTGTACAAGTATGTACATGTAAAGTATGAGATTCAAATAGTAGAAGTTATGAAGTTTGCATATAAGCATATGAATAAGCATGTGAAAGGTTTGTTAGTAATTATGAATTACATGTTAATATGTTTAAATTGATGAATGGTGTATTTGTGATTAGTTAAGTTTATATCATACGAGCTTACTATGCTATAAAGCTTACTTTGTTTATTTTTCCATGTCTTATAGTGATTTCAAAGTAGCTCGGATTCGGGGATCGTTGGAGCTACATCACACTGTCCAACCATTGCTTTGGTACTTTTGAACTTGTGGTTTGGTCATATGACATGTATAGGGACTTTGAGTCATTCTGGTTATGTTTGGTAATGACTTGGGCCAAATGAATTGGCTTTTTAATGTATATGTTTTGGTTTGTGTATATAGCCATGAAAGTTGGCTTGTTTTGGTATGTTTAAGCCTAGTGTATTGATAAACCGTAAAAGTAACATATTTTAACCCCATATTTAGTATGCTTTTGGATGATTTAGCCCTTGATTTATGTAAAAAGGTACTTTAATCCTTTCTTTTCATGTTTATACTCAGGAAAGCACCCGAGGACGAAAAGAACGAGAAACAGGCTTAAAATGGGCCAATTTGGGCCAAAAAAGAAATCGACACGGCCTGGACTTCAAGCCACATGACCGTGGCTCATCAAATTATGAGGCACGACCCGAATCCTGATCTACACTACCGTGCCTAAAATAATAGAATCAAAACATGGCCCAACCATGACTTACACAGGCGTGTGCCATGGTCATGCCTTTGTTATGGGAGAGAGCAATTTCACTCGGATTTGGATACTTAGAGCCAAAGAAACACTTTCCAAAGCTTATTCAAACATCGAGTAGCAAACAGACTTAAATGAGGACACTTAGGGACCAAGTAAGGTATTCTAAAAGTCTATATAAACACCCTAAGTGCATCCTGAAAGGGGGGCGGTGAGCTAGGCCAAGGAGCCAAGCCAGGAAGATCACGTTTTGTGGGATCACTAGAAGATAGCCAAGTGGATCCATCTTGAAGAGTCGAAATTCTACCAAGACGGTAAATTTCTCCTTCAATTCCTTTAAGGGGGTTTTAGGGATTTTCTATGTTTTGTTTTATCTTTTCTCTTGAGATGTTTTTTTTATTTGTTATGAACTAAACCCTTCAGATACCTGAAAGGGATGAAACCTAGATAAATTTTGTTATTGATTTCTGAATTATATGATAAATACTTAGTTTGTTCTTAATTATGCATGCTTAATCCAAATCTATGTGCTTAGGTGGAGGAGGAATAGACCCTGCTTAAGAGTAGATTGAGCATAATTAAGAGGAGTTGATCGCATGCCTAGAGAGAGGGTGACGAGATTTTGTCGGATTAGGGTGAAACCTAATATGGGAATCCATAGATCGATTTACTGCTATTCTAGGGGGTTATTATAAGCAAACGAGAGTTCCACTAATTAACCTAGGGTTAGACATTATTCACCTCGAGAGAGGGTTTAATATACGTTAGGGAGTCTTACGAATCAAACCAAGTAAATAAATCATATGGTTCAGTATTAAATAACAAGTGAAGTCTAGGTGGATTCTTCCTGAGGGTATCGTTGTGATCAATTGAGTTTTCTTAAAGTTATTTCCCTATTCGTACTTTTTGTCTTTGTAACACCCCAAACCAGGTCAACACACAACAACCGAATTCAGTATGTTACAGAGTGAAAACAATTTGAAGAAAATAAGTTGCTAGTTTACTTTTGTGAAAAAGTGTGATCGAAAACATTTTGTCGTTGTGAGTGTGGAAGAACAACTCCTTTTAGAAGATCGTTTGTAGCATCAAATTTTGGAAAGCCATTTGATTTTATGAAAACCCGAGTGTGTTAGCATAATATAGTTGAAAACCATTTTGTATCTGATCATAAAGAAAACTTGGTTTGGAGAAAGTCTGAGTTAGTTTGTTGACTTCATTTTCTTAGTGTTACCTGATGGTAAAGTTTGAAAACCCGATAAGTTGTAAAATTTTTGAAAACATTGATTTCTGAGTTATTAGAACATGCTAAATTAATTAACTTGAGCACAGTACGATAAAACTTGAAGCAAATAATCAAAACCCGAAATAATAAAATTTAGCGGCCTTATTACAAATCCAAAACCCAAAATTTAAAAGAAAATTAATCCAATGAAGTAATTAAAGTAAAACCCAGGAAAACTAATGCATGGCCACCTCGAGTCCACCCCAGCTTCATATCCGCGATCTAAGCCTCATCTGCAAAAAGTAAGGGAAGGGGTGAGTCACCAAGACTCAGTATATAATCCCCCTCCCGATTATAACGACACTCTTGAACAGTTTCATAATCAAGTAAGTATGTCATGCAACCCAACCTAGCCATCCAAAACTCCATTTTATACCCGTGTAGTACCAAACCTTGGTGGTGCCAAACCTTTGGTGACCCAAAGTCACGATCAAGTATATACAAATGTGGTACCAAACCCTTGGTGGTGCCAAACCATTAGTGACCCAAAGTCACAAATATCCCATGTGGGGCCAACCCACTTTGTGGTACCAAACCACTGGTGACAATCCCTTTTAATGTAATATGTGGGGCCAACCCTTTGTGGTACCAAGCCACGGACGAGTCACTAAAATATCAATGTGGTGCCAAACCACTTTGGTGACCCAAAGTCACAAGTATCACATGTAGTACCAAACCCTTTGGTGGTGCCAAACCACTGGTGACCCAAAGTCACAAATATCACATCTTCCCCCTCCTCTCATAATACCCATTTCAGTGCACATGCTTACGCATACATTACTTACATGCTTTTTCAATTAATAACATATTGCAACATAGCATATACATAATCATCAGCAATTACATATAATTAACTATCGGAATGGACTTACCAGGAGTCCTCGCTCTTACCCATAAGAGTAGCATATCGATATCCACGTTATTCTAGCTTTAAATAGTGTTTAAGTTAATAACATAGCAATACATTGATTATGAAGTGTGTATGAGGTACACACCTGATAACGCACAAAACTACACTTTCTATGTCGGTACTGTCGTTAATCGACACAATCGCGATTTGTCTACTCTTCTGCTCGGATGCTGGCCCACACCCCGGTGGCCAATCACGAACTTCAGACACGGCCCTCCTCTTGAATTTGGGGGCTGGGGTCATAGGTCTGACCCCTTCTACTATTTGGTTAGCCATAGGGTCCATAAAACCTTTGGTCATCGAATCCGGTTACAGAGAGAATAACTAAAATTAAAATTAACCCAAAGAAATAGATCCCTTACCAAGATTGATCAACACCGAGCCTTTAAGCAATTACTAGCCAGAGCAAATCCGGAGATCAACAGAATACAGCTACACTCCTCCCTACAATCGACCGAACACAAAACGATAGATCCCAAAAGCCATTTGACATTAACATAGAGCCCGAAGAGAAAAATAACGTGAGAAAATGATCACCCCTCACCTCAACACTTACCAAAAATGATTAAGAGTGGATGGGTGCTGACGATCTACTACCAGATGTGGGTTGAGTTCAGCTTGGAGAACCAGGGAGGAGAGATTGCTTTTGAGACCTAGTAGACTAAGAGAAAACGCATGAAGGGAGAAGGAGATATGAGCATAGCTAATCGGTTTTGGCAAGAATCAAGAGTGAAAAGAGGATTAGAGAGTTTCGGCCCTTATGACACAATTGAGAGAAAACAACAACTTGCCTCAACAAGAAAACAGGGTTCGGCTCCTCCAAATACTGGAAGAAAAATAGGGAAATAATAGTAAGGTGATTCGGCTCTAGCAAACAAGAGACGAAGACTTGTGTATTTCAGCACAAGAAAGGGTTTGAGAGAAGAAAAGTAGTCGGTTGAGAGGAATGAGTATTGATTTGGTTTTTGCTTTTGAAAAAGAGAAGAAACAATGAAGATAATGAGTAAAGGGGTATGGTAATTCCGGCCAAGCACCAAAAGATGAAATGAGGAAAGAAAAGAAGAGAAAAAAAAATGCTTAGAAGAGGTTTCGGTTTGTATTTGAGAGAAAAGAGAAAAAAAATGCCAAACGTGATATGAGTGATTTGCCAAAGAGAAAAATGAACAAAAATGCTCCTAAGTCTACTAAACAAATTCGGCACATGCACCTCACCTAGCCCCCAAAACCGAAAGCTCCCCCTTACACCCAGCCACATTCGGTCAACCACCCCTCAACAAGCCACCAAATCCCTTGATCGTCTCCTATATTCACTCTCCTCCCACCATTTGAATCGGTTGAATGATTCAAACACCACCTTTCTCTCATGACCACCCATTTAAAACAATTTGACTTATTCAACTCCCACACTTTAAGGTCCCAAACAGACTCCATCACCTCTCCATCCCAACGCCAAAATAAACTCCAAAAAGTAGACAATGTGACTCGAACCTGCTCCCACCTCCTCCAAGCTCCCCTTAAGGCGTCACTACTCCAAGCCTTGAGTGGCATCCCTTGCCACTCCACCAAGGCTCCTCTTGTGTCAACAATCACTAGCAATGATCCTTAAAGCCTGCCCCCGCTAGCTTTCCCCTAGAGTGCCCAAAATTAAAATTTTCACCAAAGCTTAAGCTCATCCCCGAGCCTTCCCGGGAACCCCAAACATAACAAATTAATAGATAGAGCTTACCAACACACAGAAACATAATGAATGCAAAGCCCCTAATTCCTGGATATTACAGTTCTACCCCCTTAAAGAAATTTCAGTCTTGAAATTACCTGGTCAAAAGAGTTGAGGGTATTACTGCCGCATCACATCCTCTGGTTCTCACGTGGCCTCTTCTGTACGATGGTTCTGCCATAATACCTTTACCAGTGGAACCAACTTCTTACGTAAAGCCTTCACATCCCGATCTAGAATCTGCACTGGCTCCTCCTCTATGGTTAAATTTGGTCTCACATTGATCTCTTCCACTGACACAACATGCGTCGGATCATATTGATAGCGCCTAAGCATGGAGACATGAAACACATTGTGAATCTGACTCAATTCTGCTGGCAACTCGAGCTGATAAGCTACCGGTCCCACTCGCTTCAACACCGTATACGGCCCACTAAACCTAGGGCTAAGCTTGCCTTTCCGACCAAATCTTAGTAATTTCTTCCACGTCGATACCTTCAGAAGGACCTTGTCACCCACTGCATACTCCATATCCCTACGTTTGAATCAACTTCCTTCAAATGAGCTCGAATCAACTTAACCTTCTCCTCTGTTTTAGCGACCAACTCCGGACCCAACATTTGATGCTCACCCAACTCTGTCCAGCACGTAGGGTTACGACACTTTCGACCATATAACGCCTCGTATGGTGCCATCTTAATGCTTTCCTAATAACTATTGTTGTATACGAATTCTGCCAGCGGCAGAAATTCTTCCCAGCTGGCTCTGAAATCCAAGACACAACCTCTCAACATATCCTCTAAGATTTGTATTACCCTTTTTGACTGCCCATCTGATTGCGGATGAAATGCTGTACTGAAATCCAATCTTGTACCCAGTGCCTGATGCAACACTTTCTAGAACCTCGACGTGAATCTGAAATCCCTATTAGAGATGATCGATACCGGTACCCCATGCAGTCTCACTATTTCTGCCACATACAACTTAGCCAACCTTTAGAGTGAGTAATCCACCCTAACGGTATAAAATGAGTCGATTTAGTCAAACGATCTACTATCACCCAAACTGAATCCTTCTTGCTAGGCGTAAGGGGTAACCAAGTGACGAAATCCATCATAATCCTTTCCCACTTCCACTATGAAATCTTGATCGGTTGTAACAAACCCGAAGGTAATTGATGTTCATCTTTGACCTGCTGACACGTTAGGCATTTACCCACAAACTCAATTACTTCCCGTTTTAAACTCGGCCACCAGAACTGTTCCCGCAAATCCGATACATCTTGTTACCTCCAGGATGCATAGCGTATGGACTACTATGAGCTTCCTGAAGAATTCGCTATCTCAACTCCACATCTGTCGGCATACAAACCCTTCCTTAGAAACACAACACTCCATCCTTTGGTCAAATCAGAAACTTCCAATCCACCACTCTGCACTTGCACCCTCCGAGTACTTAGGACTTCATCCACTAGCTGTTTCTCCTTAACCTGACCAACCCATGACGGCTTCACTGTAATTTCGCTAACGGACTCCGTCGTCGCCTAAACCGAGATGAGCAAACATTGCTCTCAAGTCTGACACTACCTTACGGCTCAACGTGTCTGCCGCCACGTTGGCCTTGCCCGGATGATACTCAATTGAACAATCGTAGTCATTTAACAACTTGATCCACCTCTGCTGCCTCAAATTCAAGTCCTTTGAGTCAAGAGGCACTTCAAACTCTTGTGATCCTTGTAAACTATTGACTTCTCCCGTACAAATAGTTTCAGGGTGAAAACAACTGCAACCAATTCCAGATCATGCGTCGGATAGTTAACTTCATGCGGTCTCAATTGTCGGGACGCATACGCCGCTATCTTTCCCTCCTGCATCAACACACATCCAAGACCAGTATGCAACGCATCACAATAAACCGTGAACTCCTTTCTTGCCTCAGGCTCAATCAAGACCGAAGCTTCTGTCAGAATCTTCTTCAATTTGTCAAAACTTTCCTGCTGCTTGTCTACCCACACAAATGGAACCCCTTTCCTCAGTAACTAGGTCAACCGCGCTGCAATCAAAGAAAACCCCTCTACAAATCTTCTGTAATATCCTGCCAAACCTAAGAAATCTGAATTTTTGCCACCGACTTGGGTGGTTTCCAATCCAATATTGCCTCAATCTTCCAAGGGTCCACTCTAATTCCCTCGGCTGACACCATATGACCTAAGAAAGTTACCTCCTCCAACCAGAACTTGCATTTACTAAACTTTGCGAACAACCGCTTCTCCCTCAAAATCTGCAGAACCACACGGAGATGCTCATCATGCTCTTCCTTTGACTTCAAGTACACCAAGATGTCTTCTATAAAGACTACTACGAACCGGTCCAAATACGGTTGAAACACACGATTCATCATGTCCATGAACGCTGCCGGCACATTGGTCAGCCCAAACGGTATTACCAAAAATTTGTAGTGCCCATAACGAGTATGGAATGTCGTTTTATGAATATCAGCCTCCTTCACCTTAAGCTGGTGATACCCTGATCTTAAATCAATCTTGGAGAAGACCGATGCACCCTTAAGCTGATCGAACAGATCATCTATCCTCGGTAAATGATGCTTATTCTTGATCGTCAACTTGCTCACCTGGCGGTAGTCTATACACATCCACATTGTACCATCCTTCTTTTTAATGAAAAGCACAGGTGCTCCCCAAGGCGAAACACTCGGCCAAATAAAACCCGATCCAGTAACTCTTGAATCTGTGCCTTCAGTTCCACTAATTCTTTCGGCTCCATCCTATATGGGGCAATAGACACTGGCACGATTCCTGGTAATAGATCTATCCCAAACTCAACCTCGCGATCTGGGGATAAACCGGAAGCTCCTCTAGAAACACATCAAAAAATCCTTCACCGTTCGGACCTCCCCTACAGTTAATTCCTTGGCCTCTAACATATAAACATGAACCATGAACGCCTCACAACCCTTCCTCACCATTTTCTCGGCCTTCAGAGCAGATATAACATTAGATAGATAATCACTCCTATTACCTATCATTACCAGTTCTTCACCTTCAGCTATTCTCACTACCATGCACTTAGCCGCGCAGTCCAAACTCACTTGATACTTCACCAGCCAGTCCATCACAAGGATCAAATCGAACTCCCGAATGGAAGTTCCATCAGATCAGCCACAAACATTACCCATTGAAGTTCTAGGGGTACATCCCTATACAGTTTATTTACTTCTACAGAGTGACCTAAAAGGATTATGACTGTCATCTCCCTAGAAGTAATCTTAAAGTCTAAATTCATGGTTTCTACTATGCTACTGGCAACATACGAGTGCCTTGAACCAATATCCATCAAAGTAGTATAAGGTAGTCTAAAAATTAAGAACGTACCGGTTATGATGTACGGTGTATCGACCTCCTCTCGACGCGTCGTTGCATACACCAACCCAGGCTGCCTCACTTCAGTATTACCTGCACCTCTACCCGGTGCTCTGCGGCCTCGACTAGGACCATTACCTCCCCTGACAGACCCACGACCCCTCTACGATTGTTGTCCACCGTTCCTGAACTGAGCACGCCCCTATCTCTCAGACTGTATCCTGGCTAGCTTACGTGGACAATCCCTCACACGATGAGCCAACGACCCATACTCAAAGCATCCTCTGCCACCAGTCTAACATTCCCCCAATAGGATTTACCACATCGAGCACACTGCGCTGGTCCCTGAGTAACAGCCACATGCCTCACAAACTAATTCGGCTCACCATACCTAGCCCTTTTCTAAGAATTTCCAGCTGACCCTGAAGGCCCAAAACTCCTCTTGTGCCTATTCCTGTCCAAATTCTGTTTCGTAGACTCCTTCACCCCTTCGACTATATTAGCCTTCTTTACTAGCACAGCAAACTCCCTCTCTTGCTGTGGAGCGATCAGCAACCTCAGTTTATCTCTCATTTGTCTTCAAACGACGACGGTAGCTCATGTTTAGTAGCCACAATACCCGAGCATAATGGCTCAACCTTAAGAATTTGGCCTCATACTCGAGACATCTTGACCTACTCCTAAAACCACCTCGTAAACGCCTTCCTCTGAGCATCAATGTAACTGGACCCAACGTATTTCCTCTGATAAGCTACCTTAAAATAGTCCCAAGTGATATCGTCCGCCATTGCTCCATCCCTAACCGTGAGCCACCACTGATATGACTCATCTCGAAGAAGGGATACTATACCCTTCAGCTTCTCTTCAGCCATAAAATCCAAGTCGTCCATGATACGTTCTGTCGCCTCCAGCCAATATTTCGTCGTACTAGGAGCCACACCAGATACACCTCTGAATACCTCTGCACCATTAGCCCAGAGTCATTCGGACACAGATTTTCAAGCTCCCGTTTCGATGCCTGCACTCGTGACTCTTTCTAGAACCCGCAGCATCGCCTACGACACTGCGTTATCACCAGCCATCTGATCCTAAAATTTTGCACTCATAACTGGCAGCGGTGGTACCTCATTCTTTGACCCATGACCAGACCCCACCGATTTCGACACTGTTGTCCTACCCCTACCTCATCCACGTATATTATGCCCACGCCCTCGTGCACTCATAACTGTCGATACGAATTGATCTGATTTAACAATTTTATGGTTAGACTTATTCCACTGTTTATTAAGCACAATCTTTGAATAATTTAATACGGGATTGTTTCGAAAGTTCACACAATCCTACGGTTGAAGGCTCTAAAGTAATTTCTTATTACTACTAGGCATAACGTCATCATTACAAACATACTAACACAAATAGGGGTACTTGCCTGGGCGGATCGGTGCCAGAGACTCGGTGCCAATGTTTTCCAATCATACTTTTCCCACAAAAAACCTTTCATAACCCATTTTAAAACATTTTTAGGCCTTGGGCCCACAGTCGAGCTTTTGAACTTGGCTTTGATACCAAAAATTGTAACACCCCAAACCCAGTCAACACACCACGACCGAATTCAGTATGTTACAGAGTGAAAACAATTTGAGGAAAATAAGTTGCTGGTTTCCTTTTGTGAAAAAGTGTGATCGAAAACATTTTGTCATTGTGAGTGTGGAAGAACAACTCCTTTTAGAAGATCATTTGTAGTATCAAATTTTGGAAAGCCGTTTGATTTTATGAAAACCCGAGTGTGTTAGCATAATATAGTTGAAAACCATTTTGTATCTGATCATAAATAAAACTTGGTTTGGAGAAAGTCTGAGTTAGTTTGTTGACTTCATTTTCTTAGTGTTACCTGATGGTAAAGTTTGAAAACCTGATAAGTTGTAAAATTTTCAAAAACGTTGATTTTACAAGTTAATAGAACATGCTAAATTAATTAACTTGAGCACAGTACGATAAAACTTAAAGTAAATAATCAAAACCCGAAATAATAAAATTTAGCGGCCTTATTACAAATCCAAAACCCAAAATTTAAAAGTAAATTAATCCAATGAAGTAATTAAAGTAAAACCCAAAAAACCTAATGCATGGCCACCTCGAGTCCACCCCGGCTCCATATCCGCGATTTAAGCCTCATCTGCAAAAAGTAAGGGAAGCGGTGAGTCACCAAGACTCAGTATATAATCCCCCTCCCGATTATAACGACACTCTGGTGGTGCCAAACCACTGGTGACCCAAAGTCACGATCAAGTATATACAAATGTTGTACCAAACCACTGGTGACCTAAAGTCACAAATATCCCATGTGTGGGGCCAACCCACTTTGTGGTACCAAACCACTGGTGACAATCCCTTTTTAATGTAATATGTAGGGCCAACCCACTGTGGTACCAAGCCACTAGGACGAGTCACTAAAATATCCAATGTGGTGCCAAACCACTGGTGACCCAAAATCACAAGTATCACATGTGGTACCAAACCACTGGTGACCCAAAGTCACAAATATCACATCTTCCCCCTCCTCTCATAATACCTATTTCAGTGCACATGCTTACACATACATTACTTACATGCTTTTTCAATTAATAACATACTGCAACATAGCATATACATAATCATCAGCAATTACATATAATTAACTATCGAAATGGACTTACCCGGAGTCCTCGCTCCTACCCGTAAGAGTAGCATATCGATATCCACGTTATTCTGGCTTTAAATAGTGTTTAAGTTAATAACATAGCAATACATTGATTATGAAGTGTGTAAGAGGTACACACTTGATAATGCGCAAAACTACACTTTCTATGTCGGTATTGTTGTTAATCGACACAACCGCGATTTGTCTACTCTCCTGCTCGGATGCTGGCCCACACCCCGGTGGCCAATCACGAACTGCAGACATGGCCCTCCTCTTGAATTTGAGGGCTTGGGTCACAGGTCTAACCCCTTCTACTGTTTGGTTAGCCATAGGGTCCATAAAACCTTTGGTCATCAAATTCGGTTACACAGAGAATAACTAAGAGTTAAGAATTAACTTGAAAGAAATAGATCCCTTACCAAGATTGATCAACACTCGAGCCTTTAGGCTTAATCACTAGTCGAGCAAATACCGGAGATCAACGGAATGTAGCTACACTCCTCCCTACAATCGACTAAACACAAAACCATAGATCCCAAAAGCCATTTGACATTAACATAGAGCCCGAAGAGAAAAATAACGTGAGAAAATGATCACCCCTCACCTCAACACTTACCAAAAACGATTGAGAGTGGATGGGTGCTGACGATCTATTACCAGATGTGGGTTGAGATTCGGCTTGGGGAACCAGAGAGGAGAGATTACTTTCGGGACCTAGTAGACTAAGAGAAAATGCATGAAGGAAAAGGAGATATGAGCCTGACTAATCGGTTTTGCCAAGAATCAAGAGTGAAAAGAGGATTAGAGAGTTTGACCCTTATGACACAATTGAGAGAAAACAACAACTTACCTCAACAAGAAAAGCAGGTTGGCTCCTCCAAATCTTTGGAAGAAAAATAGGAAAGAATGGTAAGGTGATTCAACTTTAGCAAACTAGAAAAGAAGACTTGTGTATTTCGGCACAAGAAAGGGTTTGAGAGAAGAAAAGTAGTCGGTTGAGAGGAAGGAGTATTGATTCCGTTTCTGGCTTTTGAAAAAGAGAAGAAACAATGAAGATGATGAGTAAAGGGGTATGGTAATTCGGCCAAGCACCAAAAGATGAAATGAAGAAAGAAAAGAAGAGAAAAAAATGCTTAAAAGAGGTTTTAGTTTGTATTTGAGAAAAAAGAGAAAAAAATGCCAAATGTGATATGAGTGATTTTCCAAAGAGAAAAATGAACAAAAATGCTCCTAAGTCTACTAAACAAATTCGACACATGCACCTCACCTAGCCCCAAAAACCGAAAGCTCCCCTTTACACCCAGCCATATTCGGTCAACCACCCCTCAACAAGCCACCAAATCCCTTGATCGTCTCATATATTCACTCTCCTCCCACCATTTGAATCGGTTGAATGATTCAAACACCACCTTTCTCTCATGACCACCCATTTAAAACAATTTAACTTATTCAACTCCCACACTTTAAGGTCCCAAACTGACTCCATCACCTCTCCATCCCAATGCCAAAATAAACTCCAAAAAGTAGACTATGCGACTCGAACCTGCTCCCACCTCCTCCAAGCTTCCCTTAAGGCGTCACTACTCCAAGCCTTAAGTGGCGTCCCTTGCCATTCCACCAAGGCTCCTCTTGCGTCAACAATCACTAGCAATGATCCTTAAAGCCTACCCCTGCTAGCTTTCCTCTAGAGTGCCCAAAATTGAAATTTTCACCAAAGCTTAAGCTCATCCCCGAGCCTTCCCGGGAACCCCAAACATAACAAATTAATAGATAGAGCATACCAACACACAAAAACATAATGAATGCAAAGCCCCTAATTCCCGGATATTACAGTCTTTGTCTTTAGCTTATAAATCGTCAAACTGGATTAAATCAACCAATCACTCCATATTTTAGGCTGAATAATAAAAAGAAAGTAAGTATTAGTACTTTTAGTTCCATTGGGTTCGATAATCTGGTCTTACCTAAGCTACACTACTTTTCAATAGGTACACTTTCCTTTAATCATTGTCAAAGTTAGTCTCAAGGTTTGATCTCATTCACTATAAATTTTAAAGCTCTAATTTCAGCGATCAAGTTTTTGGCGCCATTATCGGGGAACTGAAATATTAAGAAAGCTCTATTTTTATTACTTTAGCCACTATTTTTATTATTTTAGTATCTTTTGCTAATTTTTCCTAGCAGGTACCTCTAGTTTCTGGCTAGAAAGAACCCGATAGGACCTTTAGAATATGATAGTGAAATTGAAACTACCGCTAGAAGGAATCGTAAAGAAATTAGGCGAGCCCTAAATTACACAAAAGAAGAGCGAGAAGATAGATCCAATCCTACTGAAGGCATGGACGAGAATAATCCACCACGAGATGTGGAAGAAAATAATGCTCTGCTTACTATGTATGATTATGCTAAACCTCATTTAACAGGAGCTGAATCTAGTATTATTAGGCCTACTATAGCTACTAATAATTTTGAATTAAAGCCTAACACAATACAAATGATTCAACAATTTGTTCAATTTGATGGTTTCCAGGACGAAGACCCAAACACTCATATAGCTAATTTTTTAGAGTTATGTGATACTTTCAAAATAAATGGCGTTTCTTAAGAAATAAAGCCAAACAGTGGTTGTACTCGTTATCGCGAGGATCAATCACTACATGGGACCAAATGACCGAAAACTTTTTATTGAAATATTTCCCACCGGCCAAAACGAAAAAATTACGGAATGATATCTCTTCTTTTGTGTAGATGGATTTTGTAACACCCCAAACCCAGCCCATACGTCATTACCGGATCTGGTATGCTACAGATTAAATCTTAAAAACTTTGCTTCGATGGGTTTTGAAAAGTCTCAGTTTTTTTTTCATTAATCATGATATTTGTGAAAAAGTTTGAAGAACTTATCATTTGCGTCAGTTGAGTTTGAAAAGCCCATTTATCATTTCATTTTATTGATAAGACTTTGGAAAAACATAGGTTTATGAGCATGTGACTTATTAAGGGTGAAAAAATAAAGCGAGTAACACATAAATTGGAAACCTAAGTTATGGGGCCTTATTACAAAAAATATTCCCAAAAATTTATATTTTAAATGAAAAGTCAAAGATAGTCTATGAAAATAATAATAGTCTTGATGGCCCCTCGAGTCTGCCTCGGCTCCCATGTCCACGGTCTACTGCTCATCTGTAGATTGGGAAAAACATAAATGGGTGAGTCACAAAGACTCAATGTGCAAAAGTTGAAAACACATAAAAGCTTAGGACCCACAAACACATTATGGGCCTTGGCCCATATACAATGGTAACAAAATATGTCATGCAACATGGCCCATCCCAAAACCTAAGAGTCCATCCTCCACACACCCCCGTACAACCATCACACTGGAGGGATTTCTACAATCAACCCTCCATCAGCTACACACCACGTCAATAGCTGTGCTGCCTGTCATAAAGAGCGATCGCTAATGTGAACCTTTGTGGCAAAGCCACCGATCGCTCTGCGACCTGCTCCCCTTCCATAAATCGATCAATCAATCCCATCCCATGCATACACACATACAAGAATCAAAACATCAAGCCATCCAACAGATCTCATACTTTCACATGCTTTGATACACATAGAAAAGTTTCTATGATTACGTACCTTGCATCCCTTGCCTACCCTTTCTGGGTAACACATTTATTCATCTGACCTCTCTTTCTAGCTTTTAGCCCATAGCATACATATAACATAACAAAGCTTATGTGTTAAGAATCTACACACCATATTACGGTTAAGATGACACCTCTATATCGACCTTTGTCGTAAGCCAATCGACTACTATCGCCTTAGATGTTGCTTGAAGTCGGTCCACAACCCGGTTGCCAATCTCAAACAGCGGATACTACTCGTTTCTTAAACTTAGGGATTGGGTTTACGGACCCAATCCTCTCCTTTCCTTGATCCATATTTGATTCCATCTAAAAAGTCCTTGTCAGAATTACTATAGCGAAATAGGGTTGTTAAACCATATATGAGTTATGATCTCAAATATGATAACGAATCTAATAGGAATCTAAAGGAAACCCCTTACCTTGAAATCCCAAAATCGATAGGATACTTAGAGATTAATGGTTTCTGGCTTTTTGAGATCTAGATGATTCGATCTACTATGATTTCTTGAAGTGCCGCCCAAAAGAACAAGTGATTAGAGAAAAAGTTAAACTAAAGATGACCTATCAATCAACTAGCCATTCGGCTATAGTCTCAAAACTGAAAGAGAAAGGAAAAAGAACAGAAGAAAATCGGCACCTACCTTTACAGGGAATTTGGCAACTTCCAGGAGATTTTGACTTTATGGAGAAATCGGCACAAGAGAAAAGAATGGGAAAAGAAAGTAAAGTGAGAGGTTTGGCTTTTAAAGAATGTGAAGATGAGAGAAAGAATTGAGAGGTTTTGGCTTTTGCAAAAGAAGAGAGAATAGAAATTGTAGAGAAAGATTGAGAATTTTGGCACAGAGAATGAGGAAAAGAATAGTGTTCAAATGCCAGAATTGAAGAGATACCACCCCTATTTATAGAGAATTTCGACACTTGCTTATCAAAACCCAAAAGTGCCCTTCCTAATAACTAATAATTAATTAAATAATAGGGGAAATTTTGGCACCCCTTTAACATGAAGAAACCGATTCCTTCCCCCTATGAGATGGAATTTCGGCCAACTCTACCCTCAGCAAATAGCTCCTATCTTTTCTCCTTTATCTTGATCTATTTACCTTTAGGAGAGGCCTACATAACACCACCTCTCCCTACTATTATCAGCACAATATCCACATTATCCAATAGATAAATCTTCCTATTCTAAAGCATCCTAGCCACCCCCACTCTCCTCTCCTTTTAACGCCAAAAATAATTAAAATAAATAAGTGGGTAATGCGACTCGAACCTTGGATCCCCTTACTACTTTTCACGCCACTGTCCACTGGGCCACTAGCCCATTTTTGTGTTTTAATTCGTGAACAATATCTTTTAAGCCTGGACCTATCTAGCTTTCCACTAAAGTGCCCAAACAGAAAATTTGATTAAGGCCTCAGCCCAAACCTGAGCCCAATCTGAACCCCTTAAACACTCTAATTATCATATTGAACATAACACACATCAAATGCAAAGGCCCATTAATTCAGGATGTTACAGTTCTACCCCCTTAAAGGAATTTCATCCTCGAAATTACCTGATTATAATAGATGCGGGTATTGCTATCGCATCACTTCCTTCGATTCCCACGTAGCCTCCTTAAAGATGTGATTCCGCCATAGAACCTTAACCAACGGAACCTTCTTCCTTCGTAATACTTTAACATCACAATCCAAGATTTCCACTAGTTCCTCTTCAAAGGATAGGTCAGGTCTTACCTCGATTTCCTCCACAGGTACCACATGAGACGGATCCGAACGATAACGTCTTAACATAGAGACGTGAAATACATCGTGGATCGGATTCAATTCAGCAGGTAGCTCAAGCTGAAACGCTACTGGTCCAACTCGTTTTAGCACCTGATAAGGTCCGATGAATCTGGGACTTAACTTACCCTTCCGTCCAAACCTTAATACTTTCTTCCATGGCGACACTTTCAAGAACACCTTGTCACCCACTGCAAACTCTATGTCCTTGCGCTTCAAATCAGCATAGGACTTCTACCTGTCCGACGCTTCCTTTAGTCGTGCCCGAATTAGCTCAACCTTCTCCTCTATCTCGGTAACCAACTCGGACCCAAAATTCGCCGTTCCCCTAATTCTGTCCAATAGGTAGGAGTACAACACTTTTGCCCGTACAATGCTTCATAGGGCACCATCTGAATACTAGACTGGTAGTTGTTGTTGTACGCAAACTTCGCCAATGGCAGAAACTCCTCCCAACTACCTCTGAAATCAATGGCACAACCCCTTAACATGTTCTCCAAGATCTGAATCACCCGCTCAGACTGTCCATCTATCTGAGGATGAAATGCTGTACTAAAATCCAACTTCGTACCCAACTCTTGATGTAACACCTTCCAAAACCTTGACGTAAACCTAGGATCTCGGTCTAAGATAATCAACATAGGTACTCCATGCAACCTTACAATCCCCGCTATATATAGCTTAGCCAAATTTTGTAAGGAATAATAGACCCAAACTGGTACAAAATGAGCGAACTTATTCAACCGATCAACGATCACCCAAACTAAATCTTTCCTAGTAGGCATGAGAGGTAGCCCATTAACAAAGTCCATTGTGACCCTTTCCCACTTCCAATGAGGAATCTTCACCGGTTGCAACAACCCTGATGGTAACTGACGCTCCGCCTTTACCTACTGATAGGTTAAACACTTCCCCACTAATTTGGTCACGTCTTGTTTTAAGCCTGGCCACCAAAACTGATCCCATAAATCTCGATACATCTTACTCCCTCCAAGATGCATAGCGTATGGACTACCATGCACTTCTTGCAGGATCCTATGCCTCAATTCAGGATCTTTCGACATGCACACTCTCCCTTGAAAACATAACAGCCCTTCCTTATTCACACTAAATCCTGTTGATTCATCACTTGCTCCAACTGGAAACTTCTCCTTCAGCAACTCATTAGTCTACTGCTTTTCCTTAACCCGACTGACCCATGAGGTTTTTACTTGAAGTTCTACCAATAAACTCCCATCGTCGTACAGACTAAGGTGAGCAAACATTGCTCTCAAGTCAAAGATCACCTTACAACTTAGAGCATCTGCCACCACATTGGCCTTACCCGGATGATATTTGATCGAGCAATCATAATCCTTTAACAACTCGATCCACCTCCTTTGCCTTAGATTCAACTCCTTTTGTGTCAAAAGGTACTTCAAAGTCTTATGATCTATGTAAATGATAGATTTCTTCCCGTACAAATAATGCCTCCAAATCTTTAAGGCAAACACCACTGCCGCCAACTCCAAATCATGGGTGGGATAGTTTGCTTCGTGCGGTCTTAACTGCCGTGATGCACACGTAACCACCTTTTTATCTTACATCAACACGTATCCTAGTCCCGTGTGTGACGCATCATAGTAAATCACAAATTTCTTCCCATCCTCTGGTTGAATCAACACCAGAGCCTCTGTCAATATCCTTTTCAACTTTTTAAAACTCTCCTACTGCTTATCAGACCAAACGAATGGAACTCCTTTCCATAGCAACTTAGTCAATGGTGCCGCAAACAGAGAAAATCCTTTAACAAACCTTCGGTAATACCTAGCTAAACTAAGGAAACTCCGAATCTCTGCCACCGACTTAGGCGGCTTCCAATCTAACACCGCTTCAATTTTTTGAGGGTCAACCCTAATCCCCTCTGCTGACACAACGTGACCTAGAAAAGTAACTTCCTTTAGCCAAAATTCACAATTGTTGAATTTGGCATAAAGCTGCTTCTGCCTCAGAATCTGCAGAACCACTTGCAGATGTGAATCATGGTCCTCCTCCGATATTGAATAAACCAAGATGTCATCAATAAAAACCATGACAAACCAATCCAAGTAGGGTTGGAACATTCGATTCATCATATCATAAATCTGCTGGTGCATTAGTCAACCCAAATGACATAACCATGAACTCGTAGTATCCGTAGCGAGTCCTAAAGGCCGTCTGATCTTGAAATTCTGCCTCCACATCTGGTGGCACTGGTACCTCATTCCTTGACTCGTGACTAGACCCTACGGGTTCTGACACAGCAATCCTGCCTCTACCTCAGCCACGCACACCACGTCCTCTAGTGCTCATTCTACCATTTGCGATTTATCTAGTTAAAAATTTTATGAATTAATAATTCTTTCTTCCACTGATCAATAATGCAAAGTCTTATCCAAAGTAGTTTTAACAGTAGTTCTTTCGAATTCAGATTCTATCTACAAGTTCAGTTCTCAAATCAGTATTTCCTAGTTCTAGAATAAACATTCAATCAACATCCATCACACATCAACACACAAGCAGCATCATGAACTTACATTGATCACCTAGGGGTATTTTTATCATTTCACTACCCAGAGGTATTTTCGTAATTTTAACCTACAAGGGTATTTTTGTAATTTTCCAAAATAAGGTATCTTGGTGATTTTACAAAATAGGCGTATTTTGGTAATTTGGAATTCGGGGGTATTTTGGTAATTTTGTAAATTTTGGTAACTTCTGTAAATTAGGGGTAATTTAGTAATTTCTCAAACAAGGGTACTTTGGTAAATTTTAAACAAGGGTATTTCGGTAAATTTCCTCAACCTAGGGTGTTTTGGATAATTTACAAAATTAGGGACATACAAGTAATTTTACAAAATAAGTCTTGGTCCTTTCGGGTTTTAGTTATGAATTTTGGCTTGTCAACAAGTCCTCGTGGCTAAGGCGAAAAGTCACTACGCACCAGGTAGGATTCCAGAAAAGAGGAGGTGAGTCATTAGGACCGCTTAAATACCAAGCTCTTCTTGGATCCAATCCTAGACATGCATATGCCTGTTTCCACACCCTAACCCTGTGACTTGTTCACAGACATGTTTAATTAAGAAAAATTAAGTCTTATGAGATTTGAATAAGTGTTTATACTAAACCTAAAGTCCATCAACACTATCCTACTAGTCTACGTCCATAAAGCCTATCAAGCCCATCATATATCTCACATCAAAGGTTAGAGTACTTACCTGGGTGGATTGGGTGCCGGTAGACTCAAAGGCCATATCTTCCAAAACTTTTCTCAACTTACATTACTTTCATAAATTCCTATTGGACTCATTTCACAACTCGAGTTTTCAATTGGGCTCTGATACCAAAAATATAACACCCCAAACCCGGCCCATACGTTATTACCGGATCTGGTATGCTACAGGTTAAATCTTAAAAACTTTGATTCGATAAGTTTTGAAAAGTCTCAGTTTTTTTCATTAATCGTGATATTTGTGGAAAAGTTTGAAGAACTTTTCATTTGCATCGGTTGAGTTTGAAAAGCCCATTCATCATTTCATTTTATTATTAAGACTTTGGAAAGACATAGGTTTATAAGCATGTGACTTATTAAGGGTGAAAATAAAATAAAGCGAGTAACACATAAATTGGAAACCTAAGTTATGGGTCCTTATTACAAAAAATATTCCCAAAAATTTATATTTTAAACGAAAAGTCAAAGATAGTCTATGAAAATAATAATAGTCTTGATGGGCTCTCGAGTCCGCCTCGGCTCCCATGTCCACGGTCTACTACTCATCTATAGAGTGAGAAAAACATAAATAGGTGAGTCACAAAGACTTAGTGTGCAAAACATGAAAACACATAAAAGCCTAGGGCCCACAAACACATTATGGGCCTTGGCCCATATACAATGGTAACAAAATATGTCATGCAATATGGCCCATCCCAAAACCTAAGAGTCTATCCTCTACACACCCCCATACCAACCATCACACCGTGGGGATTTATACAATCAACCTTCCATCCACTACACACCACGTCGACAACTGTGCTGCCTATCATAAAGACCGACCGCTAATGCGAACCTCAGAAAATACATTTAGTATTTCGACAGCTATCCTGCCCGTCATAAAGACTGATTGCTAATGCGAACCATTGTGGCAAAGCCACCGATCGCCCCGTAACCTGCTTCCCTTCCATAAATCGATAAATCTATCCCATCCCATGCATACACACATACAAGAATCAAAACATCAAGCCATCTAACAGATCTCATACTTTCACATGCTTCGATACACATAGAAAAGTTTCTATGATTACGTACCTTGCATCCCTTGCCTACCCTTTACGGGAACACATTGTTCATCTGACCTCTCTTTCCAGCTTTTATCCCATAGCATACATATAACATAACAAAGCTTATGTGTCAAGAATCTACACACCTTATTACGATTAAGACGACACCCTCTATGTCATCCTTTATCGAAATCGACACGATCGCTATCGCCTAATATCTTTGTTCGAGCGGGTCCATAACCCGCGACCAATCTCGAACATCGGACACTACTCATTTCTTAAACTTAGGGATTGGGTTTACGGACCCAAAAGAACATGTGATTAGAGAAAAAGTTAAACTAAAGATGACCTATCAATCAACTAGCCATTCAACTATAGTCTCAAAACTGAAAGAGAAGGGAAAAAGAACAGAAGAAAATTGGCACCTACCTTTACAGGGAATTCGGCAACTTCCAGGAGATTCCGACTTTATGGAGAAATTGGCACAAGAGAAAAGAATGGAAAAAGAAAGTGAAGTGAGAGGTTTCGGCTTTTGAAGAAAGTGAAGATAAGAGAAAGAATTGAGAGGTTTTAGCTTTTGAAAAGAAGAAAGAATAGAAATTGCAGAGAAAAGGCGAGAATTTTGACACGAGAGAATGAGGAAAAGAATAGGGTTCAAATGCAAATTGAAGAGATACCACCCCTATTTATAGAGAAGTTTTGCACTTACTTATCAAAACCCAAAAGTACCCTTCCTGATAACTAATAATTAATCAAATAATAGGGAAATTTGGCACCCCTTTAACATGAAGAAACCGATTCCTTCCCCCTCTAGGAGATGGAATTTTGGCCAACTCTGCTCTACTCTCGTGAGATAGCTCTTATCTTTTCTCCTTTATCTTGATCTATTCACCTTTAGGAGAGGCCTAAATAACACCACCTCTCCCTACTATTATCAGCACAATATCCATATAATCCAATAGATAAATTTTCCTATTTTAAAGCATCCTAGCCGCCCCCACTCTCCTCTCCTTTTAACACCAAAAATAACTAAAATAAATAAGTGGGTAATGCGACTCAAACCTTGGATCCCCTTACTGATTTTCACACCACTGTCCACTGGGCCACTAGCCCTTTTTTGTGTTTTAATTCGCGAACAATATCTTTTAAGCCCGGACCTATGTAGCTTTCCACTAAAGTGCCCAATCAGAAAATTTGATTAAGGCCTCAACCCAAACCTGGGCCCAATCTGAACCCCTTAAACACTCTAATTATCATATTAAACATAACGACGTATTGGAAAGATACAAGGATCTCTTGAGAAAGTGTCTACACCATGGTCTACCATTGTGGCTACAAGTCCAAACTTTCTATAATGGTGTAAACCCCTCAACGAGGAAACTAATCGACTCAGCCACCGATGGAACCCTGAACAACAGAATTCCGAAGCCACCTACGAGTTCATTGAAGAGATGTCACTGAATAACTATCAGTGGCAAGTTATAAGGACAAAACTGACAAAATCAGCCAGAGTTTACAACCTCGATACAGTGACCATGTTGTCAAATCAGGTAGAGTTGATGAATAAAAAGCTTAACAGTTTATGTTCCTCGTAGGTACACCCAGTCATGCAGTGCAACGCAAGTGGAACTGTGGAGAATCCTGAGTACCTACCCTACCAACCGAACGTAGAAACTGAACAGACAAACTATATATGCAATAATTTTAGATCCAATAACAAACCTTATAGTAACACTTATAATCTAGGTTGGAGTAACCACCCAATTTTTTCATGGGGAGGCCAAGGGAATCAAGGGAATCAAAGACAACGACCTCCTCAAAACTTCCAAAATCAGCCATATCCGCAAGAAAAAAAGCCAAGCCTCGAAAAGATGTTGATAAAATTCATGGTAGACACAGAATATCGTTTCAAAGATACTGAGAGAACACTTAAAGATCAACAAGCTCCAGTTGAAAAACGTACTGAATCAGTCGAGGAATTCACTAAGTTGATTGGACTATTCACTAAATTAATCGATGAAATACGGGTAGAGGTGTTTTCTAAAGAAACAGAATAGGTAAAAGTAGTTACACTAAGAAGTGGAAAGGAATTAGTTGAACTAGAGAAAAAATTCCCACATGAAGATAGTAAAGCAAGAGATGAGAGATTTGAATATGTAAATCCAGTGCGAAAAGAAAGTAAATCACCAATCCCATATCTAGCAAAGTTAAAAAAGGAACAATTAAATGCCCAATACAGTAAGTTTCTCAAACTTTTTAAACAAATACATGTTAACTTACCTTTTGTTGAAGCTATTTCACAGATGCCAAAATATGCAAAATTCTTAAAGGAACTTCTGGAAAATAAAAGGAAGCTTGAAGAAGTATCAATAGTGTAACTTAATGAAGAATGCTCAGCCATCCTCCAAAACAAGTTACCAACCAAATTGAAAGACACAGTAAGTTTTACTGTTCCTTGTTTAATTGGTAGCTTAAATATTAAGAAAGCATTAGCTGATCTAGGTGCCAATATTAATTTAATGCCTTACAAAATGTTTAAACAATTAAATCTTGGGGAACCAAGACCCACTAGGATGAGTATTCAGTTAGCCAGTAGATCCATTAAATATCCTAGAGGAGTTATCGAAGATGTCTTGGTAAAAATTGATAAATTCATTTTCCCTATTAATTTTGTTGTGTTAGACATGGATGAAGACATTAATGTTCCCTTAATTCTAGGGCGTCCTTTTCTAACCATTCCTAGGGCTGTTATTAATGTAGGTGACGGTAAACTTGCATTACGGGTTGGCGATGAAGAAATTATTTGTAACACCCCAAACTCCGTCTAGAAGTTAGGCCCGAATCTTGAATGTCACATTAAAGGCACAATTCAAAACGGTTTTGCTAATTAAGAAATTTAGGCCCAAAAGCCCAAAATCTAATAGACTTATTAATTAAAGATAAAAAACCCATTTTATTATTTTAAGTATTTCGGAAACCAAGTTTAAACATAAGAGCTTACTTAGGCTTAATAATTAAATAAACAATTAATCTCAAAACCCAAAATAAATCAAGTCAAAAGCAGTACAAGGCCTTAGTACATCCACCGAAAATTAAGTAAATAAAAACATGTACTTTGAAACAAATAAATGATAATTCAAGCCTCTTATAGTGTGGCCATCTCTGAGTCCTCTCCCACGTCGAGTCACCTATTCGAGATTACCTGAAACATTAAATTAAAGGGGTGTGAGTTTCGAAACTTAGTGTGTACAACCCTTGGCAAACAAATCACTTACAAATATTCACGTTGGGCCTAAGCCTTATCAAAATCGGTGGTCTTGGGCCTTAGCCCACAATGACCTCATATCATATCATATCGTATCATTCATAAACAAATAATGCAAAACCCACCCCAAAAATCCATCCGCTACACACCATTTCCCTTCCAACCTTATGACTCCTGTGGGGAATTCTAGCTCGACCCACCCCTCCATTACACACCAAGGGTAGCCCGATTGCGATACTACTGAACGTTGCAGGAAAGCTGCTAATCATATATATTGGGCTTAAAGCCTCCTTTGGATCCATACCATACGGCCATGCGATCCTGGATCCATACCATACGGCCATGCGATCCTTAAATATTGACACAGAGTCATCAATATATATGTTAGGCACATAGCCACGGTAAATATGATTGGCACAAAGCCATAATAACAGCACAAAGCCTTCGGTATTGGCACAAAGCCCATAATTACGGCACAAAGCCCATATTAATGGCACACATCCCTCGATAACATTATCAGTGCAGCCTGGCTACTCGATGGCTAAAAGCCTGCGGTGGATCTATACCATCCGGCCATGCGATCCTGGATCCATACCATACAACCATGTGGTCCTCAAATCTTCCTCCATACCATAATTCCCACTCATATACATCCTAAGCATAATATCATATGAATACATCAAACATACAAGTAACAACCATAAACTCACATTCGTCACATAGGGGTATTTTCGTCATTTTACTACCTGGGGGTATTTTTGTAATTCCACCCTATAGGGTATTTTAGTAATTTTGCAAAACAGGGGTATTTTGGTATTTTTGTAAAGTAGGGGTATTTTGGTAATTTTGCAAATTAAGGGTATTTAGGTAATTTTGCAAACCAAGGGTATTTTGGTAATTTTACAAATTAGGGGTATTTCGGTAATTTTGCTAATCGAGGGTGTTTTGATAATTTAGCAAAATAGGGGGTATTCGGTCCCTTTCAGGTTTTAGCTATAAACTTTGGCCCGTCAACAAGTCCTCGCGGCTAAAGTGAACAGACACTACGCACCAGGTAGGATTCCAGAAAAGAAGAGGTGGGCCACTAGGGCCGCTTAAGTACCAAGCTCTCCCTAGATCCAATCCTAGACATGCGTACGCCCGTTGCCACACTCCAACCCTACAACTTGTTCAAAGACATGTTTAATTAGAATTAAGTCTTATGGAATTTAAGAGTTTTTCAAACTAGGCCTAAGGTCCACAAACCCTAGCATACTTGTCTACGTCCCCATAAAGCTCATCAAAACCAAATCACATCATTCCGGCCCATCAGGCCCAAGTTTCATCATATGGCCAAATAGGCCCAAAACAAATCCAATTCATGTATCATGCATGTCTAACTCAATTCGCATAACCAACCAAACCATTTCATCAAACGTAGCCTCAGGGCCCACCGAGCCCATTTAGCCACTTTCAGCTTTTTGGCATTGCCGATATCATGTGTGTAGTGTTTGTACACACCTGGTAACCACGCTCGCTGCAAACCTCTTAGTCACGAACCTACAATCAACATCACCTAACGATTAATCATAACTTAATATACACTTATCAGAAACTGAAACCTCACCATAACCTTACCGTGTACCTCACGTTCTAGTAGCCCTTCCTTCGCTACTATTGGCAATTATCCTCACAGAATGCTCTATACATAGCTAGCTTCTCACCTTCTTTCTTTATATCTTACCGATGTGGGATCCCTCTGTTAGCAGAGTTTAAATCCAACTCAAACTCTTCTCGTCCAATCTGCAAAATAAATACTCCCTTGCTTGTCATGAGATTCGAACCCAAGCTCTCTTGCACCCTTAATGATGCCTTGTCACTAGACCACTCACTTTCTTGTGTCTAAAATCATGCACAACTAAATATAACCCTATGGCAAAATTCTAGAGTCCATTTGAAAAGAAATCCCAAAATACAAGAGCCAAGACTTGAACCTTGGACCTCCTTCCTTCCTTGTGACATCACCCCCTTGTCCCTTATGTGGCGTTACTTTGCCACTACACCACACACTCCACTTGTGTCATTTTTTCCCACATTTTATTCTTAAAGCCTACCTACTAACTCTAGGGTTTTATTCACCTAAAACCAAAATTTTTCTAAAGCCAAAGTTTGAACCTCGGGACTTTATAGAAGCCCCTTAACCTTCCAAAATCACTCACCTAATAGATCCAACTTGCACTAATGACATTCTCTTATTCTTAAAAAATTTAAATGCTCCAGTGCCCAAGGCCCCATGGGCCCAATTCTTCTAGGCCTAATTTTGGGATGTTACATTATTTTTCAAATTTATGATGCCATGTGATATTCTAAAGAACAAGATGATTCCTGTTATTTTGTTGATACTACTGATCATATCATTCAAAATTCATTACAGGAAATCATACATGACAAAATAATGGAACTGTGCTTGACGCAAGAAGAGGAGGAAGAAGATGATGGTGATGAGATGAATACATCATCATTCAGACAAATGAAAGAAGAAAGTATTGAAAATAATGACGAAATAAAACAGAAATCCTCCTTTGATGAACCACCCAGTCTGGAATTGAAATAGTTACCAACACACTTAGAATACGCATTCCTAGGGGACAATTCTACACTACCAGTAATTATCTCTTCAGAACTAGAACCCAAGGAAAAAGAGAGTTGATAAAGGTACTAAAAGAACATAAAAAAGCCATAGCTTGGAAAATCTCTGACATCAAGGGAATAAGCCCCTCATTTTTCACCCACAAAATTTTAATGGAAGAAGAATACAAGTCGTGTGTGTAGCCTCAAAAAAGGCTAAACCCCAACATGAAAAAAGTAGTCAAAATCGAGGTAATTAAATTTCTAGATGCAATAATAATTTATCCTATTTCTAACAACACTTGGGTAAGTCCTGTGCAGGTAGTTCCAAAGAAAGGAGGTATGACGGTGGTGCCAAATGAAAAGAATAAATTAATCCCCACAAGAACAGTTACAGGATGGAGAGTATGTATAGACTATAGAAAGCTCAATGATGCCACCAGAAAAGATCACTTCCATCTACCCTTCATAGATCAAATTTTAGAAAGACTTTTGGGCATATGTACTACTACTTATTGGACGAACTCTCTGGCTACTTTCAAATTCCCATAGCTCCTAAAGATCAAGAGAAGACAACATTTACATGTCCATACGGTACATTTGCTTATCGTAGAATGCCTTTTGGATTATGTAATGCTCCTGCTACTTTTCAACGTTACATGTTGGCAATATTTAACGAACTCGTGGAAAATATCATGGAGGTATTCATGAATGATTTCTCGGTATTCGATAATTCTTTCAATCTTTACCTTAAAATTTTAAAACGAGTTCTAATGAGATGTGAGGAAACCAACCTTGTTTTGAATTGGGAAAAATGTAACTTTATGGTTAGAGAAGGGATTATATTAGGACATAAGATTTCTAGTAAAGGGACTGAGGTAGATAAAGCAAAAGTTGAAACCATAGAAAAATTACCTCCCCCTAGTTCAGTTAATGCTATTAGAAGCTTTTTAGGACATGCAGGGTTCTATAGAAGATTTATTAAAGATTTTTCTAAAATAGCTAAGCCTTTGACAAAATTACTAGAAAAAGATGTTCCTTTCAATTTCAATCAGGAATGTTTAGATGCTTTTAAAGTCCTTAAGGATAAATTAAAAATGCTCCAATTATAATTGCACCTGATTGGAGCTTACCCTTTGAACTAATGTGTGATTCAAGTGATTTTGCAGTAGGTGTAGTTTTGGGACAACAAAGAAACAAGCATTTTTAGCCAATTTACTACGCTAGCAGAACATTAACACCCGCACAAGAAAACTACACCACCACAGAGAAAGAATTGCTAGCTGTAGTTTTTGCTTTTGACAAATTTAGACAGTATTTAATATTGTCTAAAGTTGTCGTTTACACTGACCATTCAGCTCTTCGTTATCTTTTAAACAAACATGATGCAAAACCTCAACTCATACGATGGATTTTACTATTACAAGAATTTGACTTGGAAATACAAGATAAGAAGCTGAGAATCTTGCAGCAGATCACCTCTCTAGACTGGAGAATCCACATATCAGAGAGCTCGATCAAAATGAGATAAATGATTCATTTCCCAAAGAAAAACTCTGTTCTATAACACATTTTGAGGTACCATGGTTAGCAAATATTGCGAATTATTTAGCAGCTAACATCTTGCCAAACAGACTAACACATCACCAAAAGAAACGATTCTTTGCTGATGTGAAAAACTATTTTTGGGAAGATCCTTTCCTTTTCGCATATGTGCAAGCCAGGTAATTCGAAGATGCATTACAAAGATAGAAGCAAGAAAAATCCTGGAACATTACCATTCAAGACCCTCAGGAGGACACTATAGTGGCATTAAGACAACACACAAAATACTCGAATCAGGTTTTTATTGGCCCACTCTATTTAAAGATGCCAACAGGTATGTTACCAAGTGTGATAAATGCCAAAGAACAGTTAATATTTCTAAATGTGATGAAATGCCTCAAACATATATGTTACCATGTGAATTATTTGATGTATGGGGTATTGATTTTATGGGACCATTCCTTAGTTCATTTGGAAATAAATATATCCTAGTGGCAGTTGATTACATGTCAAAAATGGGTAGAAGCAGAAGCTTTACCTACCAATGATGCTAAGGTAGTAGTTAAATTCTCCGAAACTATTTTCTTGATTCGGGACACCTAGAGCTATCATTAGTGATAGGGGTACACACATCTGTAATACTCAATTTGAAAAAGTTCTAAAGAAATATGGAGTACACCACAGGACAGCTACCCCATATCACCCTCAAACCAGTGGGCAAGTTGAAGTCGCAAACCAAGAACTTAAACGCATCTTAGAAAAAACGGTTGAATCGAATAGAAAAGATTGGGCATTAAAAGTAGATGATGCCTTATGGGCATATAGAACAGCTTTTAACACCTCTAGGGACATCCCCATACAAACTTGTATAAGGGAAAATCTGTTATCTACTATTTGAGTTAGAACACAAAGCTTTTTGGGCCATAAAGTTTTTAAATCTTGATCATAGAATTGCAGGAAAGAAAAGAATGATACAGATGAACGAACTAGATGAATGGAGAGCTGGGGCCTACGAGAACTCGAAACTATACAAAGAGGTAACAAAGCGACGCCACGACTCTCGTCTGAAGAAGTTGAAACAATTCGAAGTAGGGGACTTGGTTCTACTGGACAACTCAAGGCTTAAATTATTCCCTGGGAAGATGAAATCAAGATGGTCAGGCCCATTTATAATCAAAACAATTTTTCCATATGGCACAATCGAGGTAACTCACCCCACCAAGGGCACATTCAAGGTAAATGGTCACCGACTAAAAGTTTGTAATGGTGTAGATTTTAGGGATATAAGAGAGGAGCTTCAACTCCGTGAACCTTCTTTTAATGAAAACAGGGAAAGTCTAGCTTAAGACTATAAACGAGCGCTTCTTGGGAGGCAACCCGAGCACTAATCTATTGACATTTTTATTTCTACTTTGTTATTAACCCAATAAATTGCAGGTTGAGGTAACACGGCTCTACACATGGGCGTGCCTGTGGCCGTGCGAGAGCAAGGGGACGAGCCATGGGCATGCCAGTAGCCGTGTGCGAACAGAGAGAATTCTTTTATCGAACACGGGCAAGACACCCTGTAACACCCCAAACCCAGTCAAAATGCTATGACCGAATCTGGCATGTCACAGGAAAAAGAAAAATTTTGAAAATCAAGTTAACATCATGAGTTGAAAAAAATCTTTGACTTTATAGAAACAGAATTTTCATTGAGTGCTTAACTGAGAACAACTTTGAGTCATAGTTTGGAAATTTAGTTATTTTACTATTAACACCCAAAGTTTAGTTAGCCAATTGCAAAGTCTCACAATTCTTTAAGTTTTGGAAATCATCCATTTCATAATTTATTAGACATGTCTTAATAAACCAAAATATTATAAAGAAGGTTAACAAAAATAAAGAAAACCCAAATTTACGTTTAAATGGCCTTATTACATTACCAAAATCCAAATTAAATCAAAGTAATCCAAATAAACTAATTAAACTAAATTCATAATATCATGCATGGCCACCTCAAGTCCACCCGGCTCCATCTCCGCGGTCTAAGGATTACCTGCAAAATTTTAACAGAGGGTGAGTCATCGAGACTCAGTGTGTAAATCCCCATCCACAAGCATTTAGACACTCTGCAGATTCATATATAGAATATGTATGACATGCAACCCAAACAACCTAGATGTCCATCGCATCTCCTGTGTTTACCCAAATTTTTGTGACACCTAGCCATTGGTGGTACCTAACCACTGGTGGTTCCAACCACTGGTGACCGAAGTCACAAATAATCATATGGGGGGCCAACCCACTTGTGGTGAATAACCACTAGTGACAATCCCTTAGATCAATGTGTGGGGCCAACCCACTGTGGTACCAAACCACTGGGACAAGTCACAGAAATAATATATATGTGGTACCTAACCACTGGTGGTTCCAAACCACTAAGACTTAGTCACAAATAATGAGACCATATGGGGCCAACCCACTTGTGGTACCTAACCACTAGTGACAGTCTGAAAGATCATTTTCCTCCCTCTTCATCTTATATCCCAATCCCATGTTCAATAGTTAAATGTTATGATCATGCTCAATGATTAATTAACATGGCACATTCAGGCTTTTAGCATATGCATTAATTGATAGCAAAACATAATAGACTTACTCGGAGTCCTCGTTTTTACCCATAAGGGTATTTTAATGACGGCAACGTCACTTCGGCTTTTAGCCAAACGTAGCTAATAACATATCTAATATATGAAGTGTGTAAAGGTTACACATGATTACTCGTAACATGATGCTTTTTATGTCGACACTTTTATTGATCGGCACTACCGCTATCTGCCCACTACTCCATTCAGATGCTAGCCCACAACCCGGTGGCCAATCCTGAATAGCAAACACCATGCACTTTTTAAACTTAGAGGCTGGATTCACAGATCCGACCCCTCCTATTACTTGGCTGGCATTTGAGTCCATGAACACACCTTGGTCACTAAACCGCATTAAACATTGAAATCGAATCAAAAGAGATTAACGCTTAAGGCTAAGGCCCTTACCTAGATTGACAAATCCCAAAGCTTTAAGCTTGGTTTGTCAGACCAAACGAATACCAGAGATCTCCAAAAGAATGCGATACCACTTCCACCTAGATACGACCAAACATCCCACCATTAGGCCAAGTAGTCCTTTGGCTTTGGCATTAAAACCCGAAAGAGATATTACAAAATAAAAGAAATCACCCCCTTACCTTAACTCAACAGATTCGGTTAAACCTAGCAAGAATCGACACCACACCACCCTAGAGAAGATTCGGTAAAGGCTAAAATAAGAGAGGGTCTAATAGAAAAGCCGAAAATAGGAATACTGACCTTCAAATGGAGGCTTAGGGGTTTCGGTTTCTAAGGAAAAGTGAAATAGGGGAAGAGAGTTTGAGGTTTCAGTTTTGAGAGTGCACAAATAGAGAAGGAGAAAAATAAGAAACAAGTTTCGGCTCTTAAGGAGATTGAGGGAAAACGCAAGAGAGAATGGCTAGGAGATTCGGCTATGGAGGAAGAAGGTATGGGCAAGGGGTGTTCATCTTTGATACTATTGGCAAAGGAAATACACGAAGATGATGAGTAAAGAGCAATGTAAGTTTCGACCAAACACCAAAAAGTAAAAAAAAAAGAAAAAGAAGAAGAGGCTTAGGAGACCATTCGGTTTTGGTATTTGAGAGAGAAGAAAGAATGCAAAATATCAAGTGTGAGAGTGATTCAATTTCGGCACAATAGGAAAAAAAAAAGAGAAGCAAAAGACCCTAGGTGCTCCTTAACTAGCCAAATATCCAACACCCCCAAAGGCTAACACCAACAATCGGCCACCCCCAAGCTACACTCAAAAACTGAATGCCCAACCCCTTCTAACTCCTTTCAAAATTCGGCTAACACACACCCCTCTTCAATCCCTTCTTTTCCTCCTTGTTTTTCTCCTGATCATACATTCAAACTTGTTTGAATACTTCAAAGTCCTTGAATTACTCTCCTCCACTTATTCAAAGATGTTGACCCCTTCAACACTCATCCACCAGAGTCCAAGCTGAGTGCAACTCTCCCTTGTCTTGGTGTCAAAAAGAAATACACAAAAGGGGAATTTCCGTAGCTCAAACCAAGTCCCTACCAGCTTCCCTGAGGTGTCACTTCCTTGTGCTTTAAGTGGCGCCTCCTTGCCACTTTACCAAGGCACTTCTTGTGTCAAATACTCCCAAGAACATCCGTTAAGTCATATCCCATCTAGCTCTCCCCTAAGGTGCCCAGAAAGAAAAGATTTGACCAAGGTTCCGGCTTATCCCTGACTCACCCCTGAACCCTAAAGTACCCTAAACTAGCATGACAAACATACTATCTACATGCAATCACACAAAATGCAAAGGCTTGGATCTAGGATGTTACAGTTCTACCCCCTTAAAATAATTTCGGCCTCGAAATTACCTGGTCAAAAGAGTTGGGGGTATTGTTGCCGCATAACATCCTCTAGCTCCCACGTAGCTTCTTCTGATCCATGGTTCCGCCACAACACCTTCACCAAAGGAACTGATTTCCTACGCAATATCTTGACATCCCGATCCAAGATCTGCTCGATTCCTCCTCAAACGATAAGTCCGGGCTTACTTCAATTTCCTCTATTGGCACAACATGAGACGGGTCCGAACGATAACGTCTAAGCATCAAAACATGAAATACATCATGATTCTGACTCAACTCTAAGGGTAACTCGAGCTGATAAGCTACTGGTCCCGCACGCTTCAACACCCGATAAGGTCTGATAAACCTGGGGCTCAACTTGTCCTTCCGACCAAACCTTAGCACCTTCTTCCACGACGACACCTTTAAGAAAACCTTGTCACCCACTTTAAATTCTATATCTTTCCGCTTAAGATTAGTATAAGACTTCTGCCTGTCCGAAGCTTCCTTCAAATGAGTTCGAATTCAGCTTAACCTTATCTTCCGTTTCAGCCACCAACTCTAGACCCAGCAATTGACGCTCACCCACTCTATCCAACACGTAAGTGTACGACACTTCCGCCCTTATAACGCTTCATACGGTGCCATCTAAATACTCGACTGGTAGCTATTGTTATACGCGAATTCCACCAACGGTAGAAATTCTTCCCAACCACCTCTGAAATCTAAGACATAGTCCCTCAACATATCTTCCAAGATCTAAATCACTCTCTTTGACTGCCCATCAGACTGTGGATGAAACCCTGTACTGAAATCTAACTTCGTACCCAAAGCCTGATGCAACGCCTTCCAAAATCTTGACGTAAATCTAAGGTCTCTGTCTGAAATGATCGACACTGGCACCCTATGCAACCTTACAATCTCCGCTATATACAATCTAGCCAACTTCTGAAGAGAATAATCCACACACAGGTATGAAATAAGCTGACTTCGTCAACCGATCAACGATTACCCAAACTGAAACCTTTTTAGTAGGCGTAAGACGAAGCCCACTAACAAAATCTATCGTGATCCTTTCCCACTTCCACTGCAAAATCTTGATCGGTTGCAACAATCCCAAAGGCAACTGATGTTCTACCTTTACCTGCTGGCACGTCAAACACTTACCCACAAACTCGGTTACTTCTTTTTAGACCCGCCACCAAAATTGCTCCCAAATCCCGGTACATCTTACTACCTCCAAGATGCATAGCGAATGGACTGCTATGTGCTTCCTGAAGAATCTTCTGCCTTAATTCCACATCTTTTAGCATGCAAACCTTCCCCTCGAAACATAAAACTCCATCAGCTGTTTAAATGGAACTCCTCTATTCTACCCTCTTGCACTTGTAGAAGTTGAGCACTTAAAACATCATCTACCAACTGTTTCTTCTTAACCTGATCTACCCATGTCGGCTTCACTTGCAACTCTTCTAACAAGCTCCCGTCGTCGTACAAACTTAGGTGGGCAAACATCGCCCTTAAGTCTGATACTACCTTATGACTCAACGTGTCTGCCACCACATTAGCCTTACCCGGATGGTACTCAATCGAGCAGTCATAATCCTTCAACAACTCGATCCACCTCCGTTGCATTAAATTCAACTCATTCTGGGTAAGGAGGTATTTCAAACTCTTTTGATATGTGTAGACGATCGACTTCTCCCCGTACAAGTAATGTCTCCAGATCTTCAGGCCGAAAACCACTGCAACCAACTCCAGGTCATGCGTTGCATAATTCACTTCGTGAGGTCTCAACTGTCGAGAAGAATACGCTACCACATTCCCCTCTTGCATCAGCACGCATCCTAACCCTGTATGCGATGCATCACAATAGAAAGTAAACTCTTTTTCTGCCTTAGGTTGAATCAACACCGAGCATCTCTCAAATTCCTCTTTAACTTCTCAAAACTTTCTTGTTGCTTGTCTGACCACACAAACGGAAATCCTTTCCTTAACAACTTGGTTAACAGTACTGCCATCAAAGAGAATCCTTCCACAAACCATCTGTAATACCCAGCCAACCCCAAAAAGCTCTGAATTTCTTGCCACAGACTAAGGATCAACCTTAATCCCCTTAGTTGACACCACATGATCCCAAAAAGGTAACTTCCCTCAGCCTAGAACTTGCACTTACTAAACTTTGCGAATAATTGCTTCTCCCTCAAAATTTGGAAAACCACACGTAGATGTGCATCATGCACCTCCTCAAATTTCAAGTATACCAGAATATTTTCTATAAACACTACGATGAACCAATCCAAATACGGTTGAAAACCCGATTTATCATGTCCATGAATGCTGCTGGTGCATTGGTCAATCCAAACGGCATCACCAAGAATTCGTAGTCACCATACCAAGTACGAAACATCGTCTTATGAATGTCTGCCTCCTTGACCTTAAGCTGATGATAGCCTGACCTCAAATCTATCTTGGAGAAGACTGATGCTCCCTTAAGTTGATGGAACAAATCATCGATCCTCGACAACATATACTTATTCTTAATCGTTAACTTCTTCAGCTGACGATAATCAATACACTTCGCATCGATCCGTCCTTCTTCCTCACAAAAAGCACGGGTGCTCCCCAATCTAGTAATTCCTGAATCTGCGCTTTCAGCTCCACTAACTCCTTGGGGGCCATTCTACATGGGGCAATAGACACTGACGCTATTCCAGGTAGAAGATCAATACCAAATTCAACCTCGCAATCTGGAGGCAATCCCAGCAGCTCTTCTGGGAAAACATTAGAAAATTCCTTTACTGTTCGAACATTGCCCACAGCTGATTCCTTGGCCTCCAAAGCACAAACATGAACCATAAATGCCTTACATCCCTTTCTCACCATTTTTCAGTCTTCAAAGCAGATACTATATTAGATAGGTAATCCCTTCTCTCACCTATCATCACCACCTCTTCACCCTCGAAAGTCGTCAACACAATGCGCTTGGCTGCATAGTCCAAACTTGCTTGATATTTTACTAGCCAGTCCATACCTAAGATCAGATTGAACTTCCCAAATGGCATTCCATTAGATCAGCCGAAAATACTACCCATTGAAGTTCTAGGGGTACATCTTTATACAGTTTATTCACCACTACCGTTTGTCCCAAAGGGCTCACTACAGTCATCTTCCTAGAAGAAGTCTCATAGTCTAAGTTCAAAGTCCCCGCTATAGAGCTAGTAACATAAGAGTGCGTCGAACCAATATCAATCAAGGCAGTATAAGGCAACCCATAAATTAAGAACGTACCGGCTATGATGTCTGGTGCGTCGCCCTCCTCTCGATGCCTAGTCACATAGACCAACCCAGGCTGTCTTGCATCTGAACTCCTAGCACCTCTGTCCGGTGCTCTACGACCTCGATCAAAACCATTACCTCCTTGGGCTGGACCACGACCCCTCTGTGGTTGCTGACCATTCCTTCTGAATTGTGCCCATCCTTGACCCTCTAATTGAGTCCTAACTGGCCTCCACGGACAATCCCTAATCCGATGATCCATCGACCCACACTCGAAGCACCCTCTGCTACCTATCCAACACTCTCCCGAATAAAATTTCCTGCATCGAGCACACTGCGGTGGCTATTGAATAGCAACAGGCTTCGTAGCTTGACTTGGCCCACCTACTCTAGGCTTTTTCTGAAAACCCCCAATAGACCCTGACGGCCCAAAACTCCTTTTATTCCTATTTCTGTCTTGATTTTGCTTCTCAGACTACTTCACCTCCTCGCTATCTTGGCCTTTTCCACTAGGACAGTAAATTCCCTCTCTCTGCGGAGCAATCAACACCCGCAATTCATCTCTTGCCCGTCCTCAAATCGAACACAATGCTCATGGTCCGTGGCCATAATTTTTCGGGCATATCGCCTTAATTGTAAGAATTCTGCCTCGTACTCGGACACTGACTTACTCCCCTAAACCAGATTCAAGAATGCCTTACGCTGCGCATCCACATAACTGGACCCAACGTACTTCCTCTGATATGCCACTTTGAAGAAATCCCAGGTGATATCCTCAGCCATCGCACTATCCCTAGCCGTAAGCCACCACTGATAGGATTTGTCCCGTAGAAGAGACACTATCCCCTTCAACTTCTCCTCAACCATGAAGTCAAGATCGTCCATTATGCGCTCAGCCGCTTCTAACAAATATTCAGCTGCATTGGGAGCTACACCAGAAACACCCCTAAATACTTTCGCTCCATTGGCTCGGAGTCGTTTAGACACAAATTTCTAAGCCCCTCTACCCACGCCTGCTCCAGCAACTCTCTAGGACCTGTAGCATTACCTGTGACACCGCGTCATCACCACCGTTTTATCCTGAAATTCTGCGCCCACAGTCAGCGGTGGCGGTACCTCATCCTCTGACCCATGGCCAGAAGACCCATGGCCAGACCCTACTGGTTCTGACATAGTAGTCGTACCCCTACCACGACCATGCATATTATGCCCGCATCCTTTACTACTCATCTCTAACGCTCACGATTTAATCTGATTTAGGGGAAAAAAATTTTATGAATTATCTTCTTCCACTGTTTATTACAGAATTGTCTTATGAGTATGTATTCTGAGTAGTTATTCTCGCAAACGCAAACAGTCCTATGAGCTTCAGTCTCTAAGGTGAATTCCCTAATACTAACATTCATCTCACAAAACATTTAAATCATACAATCAGTAATTAGAAGACTTACTGTCGCGGATTGGTGCCGGAGACTCAGGTGCCACGCTTACCAAAAACATGTATTTTATCAAGACCATTTTGCAAATCCTCTATTAAAAAGTTAATTTGGGCCTTATACCCACAGCCGAGCTTTTAAACTTGGTTCTGATACTAAAATTATAACACCCCAAACCCGATCAAAACGCTACGACCGAATCTGGCATGTCACAGGAAAAAAAAAATTTTTAAAAATCGAGTTAACGTCATGAGTTGAAAAAAAATCTTTAATTTTATAGAAACAGAATTTTCATTGAGTGGTTAATTGAGAAAAACTTTGAGTCATAGTTTGAAAATTTAGTTACTTTACTACTAAAACCCAAATTTTAGTTAGCCAATTGTAAAGTCTCATAATTCTTTAAGTTTTGGAAATCATCCATTTCATAATTTATTAGACCTGTCTTAATAAACCAAAATATTATAAAAAAGGTTAACAAAAAGAAATAAAACCCAAATTTATGTTTAAATGGCCTTATTACATTACCAAAATCCAAATTAAAGCAAAGTAATCCAAATTAACTGATTAAACTAAATTCATAATATCATGCATGGCCACCTCGAGTCCACCCCGGTTCCATCTCCGCGGTCTAAGGATTACCTGCAAAATTTTAACGGAGGGGTGAGTCACCAAGACTCAGTGTGTAAATCCCCATCCACAAGCATTTAGACTCCACATAGATTCATATACAAAATATGTATGCCATGCAACCCAAACAACCTAGATGTCCATCGGCATCTCTTGTGTCTACCAAAATTTTTATGGCACCTATCCACTAGTGGTACCTAACCACTGGTGGTTCCAAACCACTGGTGATCGAAGTCACAAATAATCATATGTGGGGCCAACCCACTTGTGGTGCCTAACCACTGGTGACAATCCCTTAGATCAATGTGTGGCGCCAACCCACTATGGTACCAAACCACTTGGACAAGTCACGGAAATAATATATATGTGGTACCCAACCACTGGTGGTTCCAAACCACTGAGACTTAGTCATAAATAATGAGATCATGTGGGGCCAACCCACTTGTAGTCCATAACCACCGGTGGCCATCTGAAAGATCATGTTTCCTCCCTCTTCATCTCATATCCCAATCCCATGTTCAACAGTTAAATGTTATGATCATGCTCAATGATTAATTAACATGGCACATTCATGCTTTTAGTATATGCATTCATTGATAGCAAAACATAATAGACTTACCGGGAGTCCTTGTTTTTACCCACAAGGGTATTTTAATGATGGCAACGTTACTTCAGCCTTTAGCCAAACACAGCTAATAACATATCTAACATATGAAGTGTGTAAAGGTTGCACACCTGATAACTCGTAACACGATACTATCTACGTCAACACTTTCGTTGATCGGCATTACCGCTATCTACCCACTACTCTGTTCAGATGCCAGCCTACAGACCGATGGCCAATCCCGAACAGTAGGCACCACACGCTTTTTAAACTTAGGGGTTGGGTTCATAGATTCGATCCCTCCTATTGCTTGGCTTGCATTTGAGTCCATGAACACACCTTGGTCACTGAACTGCATTAAACAGTGAAATCGAATGAAAAAAGATTAACGCTTAAGGCTAAGGCCCGTACCTAGATCCCAAAGCTTTAAGCTTGGTTCGCAGACCAAATGAATACCAGAGATCTCCAAAAGAATGCGACACCACTTCCACCTATATACGACCAAACATCCCACCATTAGGCCATGTAGCCCTTCGGCTTTGGCATGAAAACCCGAAAGAGATACTATGAAATAAAAGAAATCACCCCCTTACCTTAACTCAACAAATTCGATTAACACCTAGCAAGAATTGGCACCACACCACCCTAGAGAAGATTCGGCAAAGGCTAAAACAAGAGAGGGTATAATAGAAAAGCTGAAAATAAGAATACAGACCTTCAAATGGAGGCTTAGAGGTTTTGGTTTCTAAGGAAAAGTGAAATAGGGGAAGAGAGTTTGAGGTTTCGATTTTGAGAGTGCACAAATAGAGAAGGAGAAAAATAAGAAACAAGTTTGGCTCTTAAAGAGATTGAGGGAAAATGCAAGAGAGAATGGCTAAGAGATTCGGCTATGGAGGAAGAAAGTATGGGCAAGGGTGTTCGGCTTTGATGCTATTGGCAAAGGAAATACACGAAGATGATGCGTAAAGAGCAATGTAAGTTTCAACCAAACACCAAAAAGTAAAAAAAAAAAAAAGAAAAAGAAGAAGAAGCTTAGGAGACCATTCAGTTTTGGTATTTGAGAGAGAAGAAAGAATACAAAATATCAAGTGTGAGAGTGATTCAATTTTGACACAAAAGAAAAAAAAAGAGAAACAAAAGATTCTAGGTGCTCCTTAACTAGTCGAATATCCAACACCCCCAAATGCTAACACAACAATCGGCCACCCCCAAGCTACACTCAAAAATCAAATTCCCAACCCCTTCCAACTCCTTTCAAAATTCAGCTAACACAAACCCCTCTTCAATCCCTTCTTTCCCTCATTGTTTTTCTCCTGATCACACATTCAAACTTGTTTGAATGCTTCAAACTCCTTGAATTACTCTCCTCCACTTATTCAAAGATGTTGACCCCTTCAACACTCATCCACCAGAGTCCAAGCTGAGTGTAACTCTCCTTTGTCTTGGCATCAAAAAGAAATACACAAAAGGGGAATTCCCATAGCTCGAACCAAGTCCCTACCAGCTTTCCTGAGGCGTCACTTCCTTATGCTTTAAGTGGCGCCTCCTTGCCACTTTACCAAGGCACTTCTTGTGTCAAATACTCCCAAGAACATCCCTTAAGTCATATCCCATCCAGCTCTCCCCTAAGGTGCCCAAAAGAAAAGATTTGACCAAGGTTCCAACTTATCCCTGACTCACTCCTGAACCCTAAAGTACCCTAAACTAGCATGACAAACATATTATCTACATGCAATCACACAAAATACAAAGGCCCCGATCTAGGATGTTACACACGCCCATCCTAAGTAACCGTGCTTAAATACTGGCTTCCAAAGCACGGGCCACCCATGACTGTGCTTTATGACCATGGGGACATACTAACTTATCGAACACGGGTAAGACACGCCCGTGTTACAACGTGCTAAAAAAACCAGTCGCGCCCAAAATTCAAAATCACGAAAAACATGGGCACTTGAAAAAATAGCACGGCCGTGACTCCTGCCCGTGCCCCTGCTGCTATTTAAACAACTTAATCGAAATCCCTCTCCATTTAACCCTAAAAACAAATTTTAGCCCCCTCTTCTAAAAATTCGACCACACCCTCACCCAAAAATCTCTTCACCATCGCCTTTTCCATCCAAAACCAAACCAAAATCGTCCACACACCTGTAACCCAAAACCCAACACCACCACAGGATCCGGCAGATGATGAGGACTTTTAAGTCCTTTTTTATTTTCAATCCTATTCTATTTCTTTTTTTCATTTATTTTAAATCTCTATAATTGTCTTAATGATAAACCGTGAAAGTAACATATTTTAATCCCGCATTTAGTATGCTTTTGGATGAATTTATCCTTAATTTATGTAAAAAGGTGCTCTTAATCCTTTCTTTTCATGTCTTATACTCAGGAAAGCACCCAAGGATAAAAAATATAAAACAGGTTTAAAACGGACCAAAGTGGGCCAACCCAAGAAGTCGGCACGACCTAGACTTCATGCCACACGGCCGTGCCCCAATATTTAGATTACACACGGCCACACCCTAATTTACACGACCGTGCCTCATCGAAAAAAGCCCAACACGACCTGACCCCGATGTACACAGCCGTGCCCCAATTGGTAGAACCGAAGCACGGCCTCTACCCAAATATTGCACGGGCGTGTCATAGCCATGCCTAAATCGACAAAATAGAGACACAGGCTGGACCATGATTTACACGGACGTGTGAAGGCCGTGCCCCTGCCGTGGGAAAGAGCAATTTCACTCAGAATTAGATGCTTGGGGCCCAAGAAATGCAATCCTAAGTCCACTCAAACACTTAGGACGAATTTCACTTGAATTACGAGCACTTAGGAGCCAAGTAAAGCATTCCAAACGTCTATATAAACAATCCAAGGCAGCAATTCAAGGGGGCAGGTTTTAGCAGAGTTTTTTGCCAGAGCTTTACTCGTTTAGGGAATTACTCAAAGATAGCCAGTTGATCCATCTTGAAGAGTCGAAATTCTACTCAAGACGGAAGATCTCTCCTTCAATTCCTTCAGGGGGTTTTAAGGATTTCTTATGTTTTATTTTGTCTTTTCTCTTGAGATGTTTTCTTATTTGATTATGAACTAGATCCTTCAGATACCTGAAGGGGATGAAACCTATGATGGATTTTGTTATTTAATTCTTTTAGTTTATATAATAAATACTTAGTTTGTTCTTAATTATGTTGCTTAATTTAATCTGATGTGCTTAGGTGGAGGAGGAATAAACCCTGCCTAAGAGTAGATCTAGCAGAATTAAGCGGAGTTGATCGGACGCCTAGAGATAGGGTTACGAGATTTTACTAGATTAGGGTGAAACCTAATATGGGAGTCCATTGATTGATTTACTGCTTCCTTAGGGGGTTATTATAAGAGAACGAGAGTTCCACTAATTAACCTAAGGTTGGACGTTATTCGCTTCGAGAGAAGGTTTAATATAGGTTAGGGAGTCTCACGGATCAAGCTAAGTTAAAGAAATCATATGAATTGAAAGTTAGATAATAAGTGAAGTCATAGGTGGATTCTTCCTGAGGGTATCATCTTTATCAACTGAGTTTTCCAAAGTCTTTTCCTAGTTTATTCTTTTGTCTTTGCATTTAGTTTAAGTATTTCATTAGTCTTAGATAAGTTAATTAATCACTCCATATTTAAGGCTAAATAATAGGAAGAAAGTGAGTAGTAGTACTTTTAGGTTCCTTGGGCTCGATAAGATATTCTTGCCAAAGCTATACTATTGTTTGACAGGTGCACTTGCCTCTATCGTTGTCATAGTTAGTCTATAGGTTTGATTATCCTTTATAAATTTTAAAACTAGACTGTTTTGCAGCGATTAAGTTTTTGGCGTCGTTGTCGGGGACTTCTAAAATATTACGAAAACTCTATTTTTATTACTTTATCCATTATTTCTAATTTTTATTTTTATTAAATTTCTAATTTTACTAATCCTCTTTCTTTATTAAACTTGCAAGGTACCTCTAGTTTATGGCTAGAAGAAACCCTAGAGGACCATTAGAATACGACATTGATATTGAAGCTACCTTCGCAGTAAATCGCAGAGAAACTAGACGAGCTCTAGACTACCAAAGAGAAGAACACCAAAATAGATCCAATCCTACTGAAGGGATGGCCGAAAATAATCCGCCTGATACGCAAGATCAGAATGCTTCGCATACTATGTATGATTATGCTAAACCTAATTTAACAGGAGCAGAATCTAGTATTGTTAGGCCTGCTATAGCTGCTAATAATTTTGAATTAAAACCTAACACAATACAAATGATTCAATAGTTTGTTCAATTTGATGGATTGCAGGATGAAGATCCAAATACTCATATAGCTAATTTCTTAGAGTTCTGTGATACTTTCAAAATAAATGGTGTTTTTGATGATGCCATACGTCTTCGGTTATTTCCTTTTTCATTAGGGAATAAAGAAAAGCAGTGGTTGAACTCATTACCACGAGGGTCAATCACCACATGGGACCAAATGACCGAAAAAATTCTTTTAAAGTATTTTCCACCTACCAAAATGGCCAAATTTAGGAATGACATATCTTCTTTTGTGCAGAATGATGCAGAAACATTATATGATGCATGGGAAAGATACAAGGATCTCCTAAGAAGATGCCCACACCACGGATTACCTTTGTGGCTTCAAGTCCAAACTTTCTACAATGGTGTGAATTCTTCAACAAAGCAAATGATTGATTCATCAGTCGGTTAAACTCTGAACAACAAAACTCCTGAAGCGGCCTACGATTTCATTGAAGAGATGTCATTGAACACTTATCAATGGCAAATCACAAGGGCAAAGCTGACAAAATCAGCCGGAGTTTTCAACATAGGCCTTGATGACAATGTTGTCAACATGTGGAGCTAATGAATAAAAATCTTGATAATTTATGTTCTTCGCAGGTACATCCAGTAATGCAATGTGAAGCAAGCGGGAATGTGGTGAATGCTGAGTACCCACCCTACCAAGTAGGAGTAGAAAACAAGTAGACAAACTATATAGGTAACAATTTCAGATCCAATAATAATGCTTATAGTAATACTTATAACCCAGGTTGGAGGAACCACCCAAATTTTTCGTAGGGGGGACAAGAAAATCAAGGAATTCAAAGGTAGCAACCACCTCCAAATTATCAAAATCAGCCCTACCCATAGGAAAAAAATCAAGCCTTGAAGAGATGATGACAAAATTCATGGCAAGCCACAGAATCTCGTCTTCAAAAGACTGATACAAACCTTGATGAACAACAGAAGTCGATGAAAGAACTCAAGAATCAAGTTGGAGAACTTACTAGCTCAGTGGGACATCTCACAAAGCTAATTTCTGAATGCCAACAAGGATGTCTACCAAGCAACACAGAAATAAACCCAAAAGAGCAAATCCAAGCCATTGCAACTCAAGAGGGTACAGAAGTAGATAGACCCACATCAAATCAGGAAAAGAAGGATAAGACCAAGGTAGCTCAAGAAAAGCCAAAATCAGTAATCAAAGAATACCAACCTCGCATTCCTTATCCGAAGTAATGAAAAAAGATGATTCAGAGGAACAATTCGGTAAGTTTCTAAAACTCTTGAAGAAATTACATATTAACTTACCTCTTCTTGAAGCTCTTTTTCAGATGCCCGATGCAAGGAAATTCTTAAGCAAGCTTTTGTCGAACAAATGCAAAATAGATGAAGAGCACCATGTGGAATTAAATGCAACATGCACAGCAATGCTACAGAATAAGCTACCATAAAAACTAAAAGATCCAGGGAGTTTTACGATTCCATGCTTAATTGGTAGTTTGACTATTGATAATGTGTTAGCTGATTTAGGGGCAAGTATAAATGTTATGCCTTATGCACTGTTTAAACGACTAGGTCTAGGGATGCCCAAACAAACTAGGATGAGTATTCAACTAGTCGATAAAAGCATTAGAATCCCTAGGGGCATTATTGAAGATGTTTTAGTTAAAATTGATAAATTTGTTTTCCCGATGAACTTTGTTGTTTTAGACATGGATGAGGATAGTTCAATCCCCTTGATTTTAGGAAGGCCTTTTCTAGCAACTGGTAGAACTAAGATTGATGTTGCCATAGGAGAACTCATACTTCGCGTGGGAGATGAATCAATAAATCTTCAAGCTCTCAACTCAGCCAGAGCCATGAATGATGAAGGTACGGAAATTGCTCTAGTCAATAATCAAATTATTCAACCTTCATTGCAGGAAACACCACACGACATCAAATCTGAGTCAAACCATAGCATCTTAGTCGACACAGAAGAATCACATACACTTAAGGTCGATAAATTAGAAGAGCAGAAGACACAACCAAAGATAGATCCATACGAAGTAAAGTTAGAGGGACCGCCAGAATAGCTCATAGGGATATTGAATCACATTAAAATAAAATATGAGGTACAAGAAATCTTCCCCCACAACACGGTCGATATAAGCAATCCAATGTTCAGAAATTCCAAGGTAAACACTTCTCGACCCAATTTTTTCATGAAAGAAGAACTACAGACATGAGGGAAGATATTCAAACCTTTAAATCTCTTTGAAATCTTCAACTCAAGGATAGTCTAGCTTAAGACTATAAACGAGCGCTTTTCGGGAGGCAACCCGAACACTAACAATTTTTATTTTCAGTTTCTTTTCATTCCATCTTTCTGTCCTAATTATTTCATTGAAAACTAATATAAAAGTGCAGATTTCAAGCCACACAGCCTTACACATTGCCGTGTCCGTGGCCGTGTTGACCACCGAAACCACCACACTGACAGGAGCAGGGCCGTGCAAGTCAGTCCAACCACCCTCCCCAATGTCACGGATCCAACCACCCACAGCACGGGCACCGACAAAAATAGCACGACCGTGCCTCACAACCGTGCTAAGATACTAACTTATTTAGCACAGGCAGACCATGCCTGTGCATTCCAACCGTGCTCCTATAATAGCTTTTTAGGAATGGGTGTGCAAACCAACAAAACGGCCATGGAAGGACAACACACCCCACAACATGGCCGTGCAATACGGCCATGTGAATCGACACACCCTCGGTACACGGGCGTGGGAACATGCCAGATTTGAAATCCTATTTAAATCCCCACAGCCCGTCCTCTTTGTCTCATCTTCTTTCTTATTCTTTCTTTCTCTTTTCTTTCAAATTTTCTTCCTATTCATAGAAAAGATCCAAGACACTTGAGCAACACAAAGATCATGCTGAAGAAACGTAAGCATCATCTCCTTAGAGGAGACCTCAACATGAGTTCATGCCGGCAACTTCACTTAATTGACACGCCAAGGGTCTCGAAAACCTTTTTGGTTCTATTTTTCTTTTCTCGTCTCCTTTATTTTCCTTATCTATACTTCTTTTCTGCTTAATTTAATTTATTTCATATTAGTTTCTTGGTTTTAGGTTCTAAAGGCTACTAGGGAATCACACACCATAGCCTTCGAGGTCACACCCACTTCACAAACCATCCAACAATAAGGACTCCTTAGTCCATTAGTCTTTTCTTTCAATTTCAATTTTCTTCTTAGTCTCCTTCTTTTTATTTCCTTAATCTTTAAATTTATTATTAGTATATTATTGTTATTTCTCTAGATCTCTTGGCTATATCTTCATAGGCTACCCAATTTATTCATCTAGCAAATTGCTTCTCGGTAGCCACTCCACCAAGCCCATAGAAAACACCATCACCGCCACCAAAGACGCCAGGGATCATCCAGATTTCAAGGAGTATTACTTTCCCCACTTCTCTTTTTGATTTGGCACATAAATTTCATTATCTATCTTTGTACATTGAGGGCAATGTACATCTTAAGTGTGGGGGTAATAGTGTCTAACTTTTTGCATAATTCTTAAAACCCCAAAATTAGTCTTGATCCTAAGTATTATTCTCATATTATTAACTAGGATGAAATTTCTAATGATTTATGATTTTTATTGATATGTTTTAGAGTAACTCATAGTTAATTGTGCATTGATGATTAAATTTGAAGAATACTAGAGAATCAATGTAACACCCCAAACTCGGCCCATGAGCCCTGACCGGATCTGGTATGTCACAGGGTAAAAACGTTTTGAAACATTTTGATGTATGGTGAAAATCTGATGAAAATATGTTAAAGTTATAAAACAGTGTTTGATAAAACTCAGAAGGGTTTGATTTTCAAGAAATTATTTTAAAGTTTCTTTTTAAATCTTGGTTGTGTTGGAAGCCTTTGAAAAACATTTGATCACTCAAAATTTAAAGAACTTTCAAAACCATGGTTGACTTGGTGAATTTTGCTACCCGATGGTAACATCTTTGAAAACCCGTAGAAGTTATTAAAATTGAAAATGTTACTTTTAACCGATTTACTTAATATTTATAATTTCATTTGTAATATGGTATAAGTAAAATAAAACAACTAAATAAACATTCAAATAATAATTAGCGGCCTTATTACAACCCAAAATAACAATTTAATAAATAAACAAATTTTAAACTGTATTAAATAAATCCAAATCCAAGGAACAAGCATGGCCGCCTCGAGTCCTCTCCAACTCCATCTCCACGATCTACTCATCTGCAAAATTATATGGGAAGGGGTGAGTCACCAAGACTCAGTGTGTAGATCCCCCACCCGGAAATGTAACTCATACACAAATTATTAATAAACATGCAAATATGCAACCCCACTAACCATCCGTACTCCTTTAACTACCCCATGTGGTCAAAACCACTGGTGGTCAAAACCACTGGTGACTAGAGTCACAAATCAAGTGATGGGGCCAACCCATCGTGTGGTCAAAACTACTAATGGCCATAGGTCACAATTATCATAATGTGGTCAAAACCACTGGTGGTACCAAACCACTGGGACTTAGTCACGATTTATCAACGGTGTGGTCAAAACCACTGGTGACCGAAGTCACAATTAAACTGATGGGGCCAACCCATATTGTGGTCAAAACCATTGGTGATAGTCCATAGAGATCATCCCCCTCCTCTCATCAACCCCACCATCATCATGCTTACATCACAAATATCATAATCCCATATATCATGCATTTATGTATAGCATAGCATTCAATAGCATATGATGGCATACACATACATCATAGATCATGTAATAAGGGATTTACCCGAAATCCATGCTCATGTCCACGAGCAAAACTACCACAATTGTAACACCCCAAACCCGGCCCATAAGTCCTGACCGGATCTGGTATGTCACGGAGTAAAATAGTTTGAATCATTTTGGGTGTCTAGTGAAAACTTGATAAAATTTGGCTAAGGTATGAAAACGATGTTTGAAACTCAGTTGGGCTTTTTAAACATGGTTAGGTTGTTAAACTCTTTTGAAAACGTTTGATCATGTATCGTTCTAAAATCGTCTGAGTTATTGGTGACTTGGTAAATTTTGTTACCCGATGGTAACTTCTTTGAAAACCCGTTAAATTTTATTAAGTTTGAAAAGGTTACTTTTAACCGGTTCACTTAATATTTGTAATATAATATAATTTAAAATAAACGATTAAATAACATCCAAATAAAAATTTAGCGGCCTTATTACATCCCAAAATAAAAAGACTTAGAAAATAAAATGAATAAAGTTAACAAAAATAAATTTGAGTCCAATGATAAGCATGGCCGCCTCGAGTCCTCTCCGACTCCATCTCCGCGATCTACTCATCTGAAAATTGTTAAGGGAAAGGGGGTGAGTCACCAAGACTCAGTGTGTATATTCCCCCCGGAAAATACAACTCATACACAATTCATTAATAAACATGCAAATATGCAACCCAACCTAACCATCCATACTCCTTAACTACCCGTGTGGTCAAAACCATCGATGACTTAGAGTCACAAATTAAATGATGGGGCTAATCCATCGTGTGGTCAAAACCACCGATGACCATAGGTCACAATTTATCAAGTGTGGTCAAAACCTTTGGTGGTACCAAACCACTTTGGGACTTAGTCGCAAATTATCAATCGGTGTGGTCAAAACCATCGATGACCATAGGTCACAAATAATCTGATGAGGCCAACCCATCTTGTGGTCAAAACCACCGATGACGATCCATAAAATCATCCCCCTCCTCTCATCAATCCCACCATCACATGCTTATATATCAATTATCATATATCATGTCATAGCATTTAACTTCATGTGATGGCATGCAAATCATATATCAAAAATCACTAGTTAGAGGACTTACCCGGAATCCATGCTTAGCCATAAACAAAACATTACCAAAAAAAGTGAATAACAACAACAATAATCATGTAAATTAATAAAGTGTGTAGTGAGTTCTTACACACCTGTTTCTACCACGAATCCTAGATCCCGAAGTTTTCAATCTTTAGTGCTTTATTCCTTGACCTATATTCGACCAATCACCAAAATTAGAACCATAGACCTATTCGGCCAAATAGTAATCCCAAAGGACTAATTGCACCTTTAATCCAATCATGGCCCTTGGCCGAATGGAACTGCTCACTTACCCCACTTACAGAAATAATTCGAAATCCCAGAATTATCACTTGGCTTGTCGAGATCCCTACCAAACACTTGTTAGAATCGGCTATAAGTGAAACTATGGGAAGTGGCCTATGGCCGAATAGTGTAGGTGGCTTACCTTTGAAAAAAAATCAACACCCGATAGTCTCCAACAACGTACCTTGCTATTAACTACAATAAAGAAATACCACCTTTGTGATTTTTATGACTCATTCGACCATCCCAAAAGAGAAGAAACAACCCGATTTCTTTAAGGAAGAAAATACTTACCCCAATGCCACTTGGAGAACTACAAAAGAGAGGTTTGACAGCCCCTAAGAGATTCGGCCAAGGAAAGATGGAAGGGCTGGAATTTTTGACAAGAAAAAGGGGTAGGTTCGGCTAAGGAGAAGCAAGAGAAGCTGGAAGTTTTGAGCAAATTTTGGCAATGTAACAATGGAAGAATTCGCCAAAGATAATGAAGAGAGAAAAGAAAAAAGAAATTGATGGATTTTGGCACTTCTTTCTTTGTACAAAAGCGATATGGACAAATTTCAAGGAGTCTAAAATTCGCCAACACCCTCCCTATGGTGATAATTTCAGCCTTTAATTATCCAAGATAATGCAAGATTTATCTTCCTATTATCTCCTATACACCTCTTCAATAATTATAATGAAAATAAAACACTAATAGTTACTCTTCCAAATTGAAATTAAGAGTCCAAAATTAAGCCAACTCTCCCTCTTCTAATGCGTAGCATAAAAAAAATAAAAACCATATGCTGCTTCTTAGGTTCGAACGAAAGACCTCAATGTCGCAGCCCCCCTTACACGCCTCATGCCACTCTTCCCCTTAGACTTTCATGTCATGAAACCTTCCCATTAAACTTTAAAGCCTTACTACTTAAGCCCATCACCTCATATACAAAAAAACAAAAGCATAAAATACCCTCCCGCCACTCGAGCCTGTGACTGCGCCTCTTCACCTCCAACACTTAAGTGGCGATGGAACCACTTAGCCAATTAGTTCTTTGTGTCAAGTTCCTTTCGAAAATTTTCTTAACCCTATCTCACCTAACTTCCTCCTTTAAGCACTTAAAAGAAATTTTACCTCCAAGTCCGACCTAGTTTCGGGGTTAGTTCTAGTCCCTAGAACATGCTTAATAATCCTAGAATTTAATTCTTCAAGCACACACATGGGAAAATATTTAAATTACAAATAACCCCTAATTTAGGGTGTTACAGTTCAACCCCCCTTAAAAAGAATTTCGGCCTCGAAATTACCTGGATCAGAAGAGCTGGGGGTATTGCTACCGCATGACATCCTCGGGTTCCCATGTGGCTTCCTCCGTACCATGGTTCCGCCATAACACCTTTACCAAAGGCACCGACTTCCTCATCAAAACCTTGACATCTCGATCCAAGATTTATACTGGCTCCTCCTCAAAAGACAAGTCCGGCTCACCTCAATTTTCGCTACGGGCACTACGTGTGAGGGATCCGATCGATAGCGCCTCAGCATTGAAACATGGAAGACACCATGTATCTGGCTCAGTTCTGCTGGTAACTCAAGTCGGTAAGCTCTGGGTCCCACGCGTTTCAACACAGGTGTACGGTCCGATGAACCTTGGGCTTAGCTTGCCCTTCTAACCAAACCTTAACACCTTCTTCCAAGGTGATACCTTCAAGAAGACCTTATCACCCACAGCATACTCAACCTCTCTGCGCTTAAGATCGTAGGATTTACCGTGTCGACGCCTCCTTAAGACGAGCCCGAATTACTTTAACCTTATCCTCCGTCTCTGCCACTAACTCTGGACCCAACATCCGACGTTCTCCTAGTTCCGTCCAACATGTGGGAGTACGGCATTTTTGACCATACAGTGCCTCATACGGTGCCATCTGAATGCTCGCTTGATAATTATTTTTATAAGCGAACTCTGCCAATGGTAGGTACTCCTCCCAACTACCACGGAAATCCAACACACAGCCCCTCAACATGTCTTCCAACACTTGGATCACCCTCTCAGATTGTCCATCAGACTGTGGGTGAAAAGCCGTGCTAAAATTCAACTTAGTGCCTAATTCCTGATGTAAGGCCTTCCAAAATCTCGACGTGAACCGAGGATCCCGATCCGAGATAATGGACACAGGTACTCCGTGCAATCGCACTATTTCGGCTATATACAGCTTTGCTAGCCTCCGGAGTGAGTAGTCAACCCTTACTGGTATGAAATGAGCCGACTTAGTCAACCGGTCTACTACCACCCAAACCGCATCTCTCTTCTTTGGGTAAGGGAAGCCCACTTACAAAGTCCATAGTAATGTCCTCCCACTTCCTTTGTGGGATATTTACCGTAATGAATTTCGATGGCAATTGATGCTCACCTTCACTTGCGGCATGTCGACACCGCCCACCAACTCGCCATTTCCGCTTAAGACCGACCACAAAATCGCTCCCTTAAATCTCGATACATCTTGTCGCTTCGGGTGCATAGCATACGACTGCTATGTGCTTCTTTAAGGATTCACTGCCTCAACTCATCATCCTTAGGATACATACTTTCCCCTGAATGTTCAACACTCCATCACTGCTCAAACTGAAACCTTCGACCTCACCATTCTGTACTTGTAACCTCCGAGTACTCAAAGCTTCGTCGGTCAACTGCCTCTCTTTGACCTCATCAATCCAAGAAGGCTTCACTTGCAATTCCGCCAAAAGTCTCCCGTCCTCATAGAGACTTAGATGAGCAAACATTGCTCGCAAATCCGCTACCACCTTTCGGCTCAAAGCATCAGCTACCATGTTAGCCTTCCCTGGATGGTATTAGATTGAGCAATCGTAGTCCTTCAATAACTCAATCCACCTTCACTGCCTTAGATTCAAATCTTTCTGAGTCAGGAGGTACTTCAGACTCTTATGATCTATGTACACCACTGACTTTTCCCCGTATAGGTAGTGCCTTCAAATATTCAAGGCGAATACCACAGCAGCCAATTCCAAGTCATGTGTCGAATAATTAGCTTCGTGAGGCCTCAACTACCGTGATGCATACGCGACCACCTTCCCTTCTTGCATCAGCACACACCCTAATCCGGTATGTGATGCATCACAAGATATCAGAACTCCTTTTCGCCTCAGTGAATTAACACCGATGTTTCGTCGAGAATCCTCTTCAGCTTATCAAAACTCTCTTGCTGCTTCTCAGCCCACACAAACGGAACTCCTTTTCTCAACAGCTTAGTCAACGGTGCTGCGATTAATGAGAAGTTTTCCACAAATCTCCTATAATATTTGGCCAACCCAAGAAAACTCCAAATTTCTATAACCGACTTTGGTGGCTTCCACTCCAACACCGCCTCAATCTTACGGGGATCCACCCTGATTCCCTCGGTTGAAACAACATGTCCTAGAAAAGTTACCTCCTTGAGCCAGAAATCACATTTGCTGAACTTAGCGTACAACTGCTTCTCCCTCAGAACTTGCAGAACCACACGAAGATGTGCATCATGCTCCTATTCTGACTTCGAGTACACCAAGATGTCGTCTATGAAGACCACGACGAACCGATCCAAAAAGGGTTGGAAAACCTGGTTCATCATGTCCATAAACGCTGCTGGTGCATTCATCAGACCAAAAGGCATTACCAGAAACTCGTAGTGGCCATACCGAGTACGGAATGCCGTCTTGTGGACATCAACCTCCTTCACCTTAAGCTGATGGTACCCTGACCTAAGGTCAATCTTAGAAAACATCGATGCCCCTTTGAGTTGATCGAATAGATCGTCAATCCTGGGCAAAGGATACCGGTTCTTAATCGTCAACTTGTTCAGTTGTCGGTAGTCTATACACATCCTCATCGTTCCATCCTTCTTCTTGATAAAAAGCACTGGAGCTCCCCAAGGCGATATACTTGGTCGGATGAACCCTCTATCCAACAGTTCCTGAATCTGCGCCTTCAACTCCACCAATTCCTTTGGCGCCATCCGGTATGGAGCTATAGATACTGGCTCGGTTTTGGATAACAGATCTATCCCAAATTCAACCTCACGGTCCGGAGGTAAACCCGAAAGTTCCTCTCGAAACACATCCACATAGTCACTTACCGTCCGAACATCTCCCACAAAGAACATCCTTAGCTTCCAAGGCAGAGCGTGAACCACATATGCTTCACAACCCTTCTTCACCATTCTTTCCGCCTTCAAAGCAGAAACCAAGTTGGATAGGTAATCTCTCCTTTTACCTATCATCACCACCTCATCACCTTCCTCGGTCTTTAACACCATGCGCTTAGTCGCGCAATCCAGACTAGCTTGATACTTTACTAGCCAATCCATCCCGAGAATTAGGTCAAACTCCCGAAACGGTAGTTCCATCAAATCAGCCAAGAACACAACCCCTTAGAGTTCTAGGGGTACGTCCCTATAGAGTCTACTTACTTCTACAGAGTGACCTAGGGGGCTTATTACAGTCATCTTCCTAGAAGTAAGCTCAGAGTCTAGATGTAGAGTTTCCACTACACTACTAGCTATGTATGAGTGGGTTGAGCCAATGTCTATCAAGGTATTATAAGGCACACCAAAGATCAAGAACATACCGGTTATGACGTCCGGTGCGTCGCCCTCCTCTTGACGCCTCGCGGCATAGACCAAACCAGGTTGTCTAGCCTCAGTACCCAAGTATTTCCCCTCGGTGCCCACGACCTCTGCCCAGCACCATTACCTCCTCTTCCTTCACCACGACCCCTCTGAGGTTGTTGGTTATCCCTTCTGTTCGGTGCCCGATCCTGACCCTCAGATCTCAGTCTAGCTACTTTCTTTGGACAGTCTCTAACTCGATGCTCCATAGACCCACATTCGAAGCATCCACGATTACCATTCCAACACCCCCCTTGTGAGACTTCGCACACCTAGCACACTATAGCAGCCATTGAGGATTAGCAGCAACGTAGCAGCAGGCCTAGTAGCTTGCTCTGACCCGCCAAACCTCGTCCTCTTCTGCTGATTACCCGAAAACTTTGAAGGTCCGGAGCTCCTTTTATTCCAATTTCGATCTTGGTTCCGTCTAACGGACTGTCTTACTCCTTTAGCAACCTTCGACTTCTCTACTAGAACAGCAAACTCCCATTCCTGTTGTGGAGCTATCATCATCCTCAGCTCATTTCTCAGGCCGTCTTCAAATCTGACGCAGCGCTCATGCTCGGTACCCACAATACCACGAGCATACCTACTCAACTGAAGAAACTCGGTCTCATATTCTGCCATCGTCTTATTGCCCTGAACCAGATTCAAAAAGGCCTTCCGCTGTGCATCCACGTAGCTAGTTTCGATATACTTCTTTTGATAAGCCTCTCTGAAGAATTCCCAAGTGAGATTTTCTACCGCCGTTCCATCCCTCACGGTGAGCCACCACTGATATGACTCATCCCGAAGTAAAGAAATTATCCCCTTCAACTTTTCCTCAGCTGTGAAATCTAGATCATCCATGATCCTTTCTGTTGCTTCCAACCAGTACTCCGTCGCACTGGGTGCCACTCCAAAAACTCCTCTAAATACCTCTACTCATAGTCTTGAGTTGTTCAACCCAGATTTACGGGCTCTGCACCCGCACCGACCTCAAAGAACCTGCTCCAATACCCGTCGACTTTGTGATACAACATCGCATCAGTAACACCCCAAACTTGGTCTATCGTTAATACTAGATTTGGTTTGTTACTTAGATCAAACTATCTTAATAATTACGGTGAATCAAAATTTTCAAATCATTTTTAATTACAAGGTTTAATAAAGATCAAAAGAGTATTTTAAATTTGATGTATATGAGAAAACATTAATTGAAAATATCATTTATATTGTTTTGTCAAAATCATTAAAGTAAATTTTATAAGAGTTTAAAATATTTAAAAAAATGATAAAGGAATTCCATTTATTTGAAAACCCAAATTATTTTAAGAAACATCATGTAATAATCATAAGCCCATATTAAAATATCCAAAGCATAGTTTTAAACCAACCACACATAAAAATCCATATTAATAGAGGCCTTATTACATCAAACCCAAAATAGTAAATTATAGAAAGCACTTATTAAAAAGTTCGAAATTTAATAAACCTATGTTTTGCAGTATGGCCTCCACGAAGTCATCCTCGGCCCTAGTCCACGTCAATTTCCATTACCCGAGATGAAAATTTGAGGGAGTGAGTTACTTAGAACTCAAAGTATATAACTCACTTACTTATTCATTAGGCCAGATCATCAAATCATTATTTTGGGCTTAAGCCCGTCAACAGGTTTAACAATATAAATAATAATATGTATGCAAAATGAAGTTCCCAACCCCAAACCTAATTTCCATCCACTACTCACCCCCGTACCAACCATCACACCTGTGGGGATCAAGTCAACCCACCCCGCCATCACACCAATCGTAGGCATTAAGCCATTTTATATTTGTGGCAGAGCCACCGAACTAGATTGTGACAAAGTCACCGAACTAGAGGCATTGAGCCATTAATATTTGTGGCAGAGCCACCGAACTAGAGGCAATCAGCCGTTTAATTATTTTGTGGCAAAGCCACCGAACTAGATTTTGGCAACAGGCCTTTCTTCTCTTCATTATTAATCCCAACCCATGCAACATGTATGCAAAAATTTGTTTAAGTTTATATGATGATTTTATCAAAAGATTTGAGTAACATAAGAGTCAATATTTCTAGTTTTTGTTAAGGCCCAAAATTTCGAAATAGCATTTATCCCATTTAGCAATCTAGCATCTTAAACCCAATTTACGATCTAGCTACGAGTTTGGCCCATTTAACAATTTATCAGGCTTTTCGACCCATTTAACAATTTATCAGGCTATTCGGCCCATTTATCGATCTAGCAGAGATTTTGGCCCATTTATCGATCTAGCAGAGATTTCAGCCCATTTATCGATCTAGTAGAGATTTCGGCCCATTTATCGATCTAGCAGAGATTTCGGCCCATTTAACAATTTAACAGGGATTTCAACCCATTTAACTATCTATCCAAGATTTCGGCCCATTTACTAACTAGCAAACTTATCGGCCCATGTACACATGAGATTTTTAGTATTCATTTTACTACCTACACATCGAGGGCATTTTCGTAATTTTCACATTTTTAACAATTTTTATGAATATTTCACCAAAACACCAAATATTTCGTATTATGTCGATTTGTCGGTTTTTACGATTTTTACTCCATACCACGAATGACATCCAACCCGAGAAAAGTGTGAAGTTACACACCTTGATATCGTGAGTACTAAACCTTCCCGCTCTTCAACACCTAAACATAATACGATCTATTAGAACACTATCATTTATCAAAAATATTCTATTGGGATTCGATCCAAATCCTTACCCCTTTGATTTTGAATCACTTCTATTTTTGGTTTCTCCTCGTTTATCGATTCGTTGTTTCACGAGAATCCACTAACGCATACAAAGGCTCGGAGTACAAACTACTTGAATAATTGATTTCCCTCTGTTGATGGTCCGCAACCCGGTGGAAATCTCAGATTTTAAATAGACCCTTCGCTTAGTAATAGGGATTTTGAAACCGCCTCTTTCAAGGCTATGGACTTCCTTTTACGCCCTATTTTGAATGTCTTCAACGAAAAAGATCATTAATCCAACCTAATAATATATATCGAAAATAATACTAAAGGTTTTAAGGGTGAGATTTCCTTACCACAAAGATCCTTGCTCCACAATATGAGAATCGACCAAAAACGTTCCCTCAACGCCTTAAATCGATTCCAACGTTCTAAGATACACACGAACACTTGGGTTCCGGTCTTCCACTATCGCACTAAAGTATAACGAATGAAAATGTTAATAGAATGAACGATAAATTCGATCTAAGAGATCTTTCTTATCACCATCAAGATTCGGCCAAAACCATTATTAACTAAAATAAACTAAAAAGAACTCTTACCTAATGTCCACGGTTGAGAAGAAACGATTGAGAAGGATGTTTATGAATAGAGAGAGATTCGGCTATGAATAACCAAAGAAAAGAGAAAATGGTTCGGCAATGACACACTAACATTCGCCATGAGAGAATATTATGAAGAAAGTATGATTGAAAAGAAATTAAAAGATGAGAGAAAGAGATGATGATGATGTTGTTTTGATTTTCAAAGAGAAGAAAAGAAAAAGAAAGAGATGAGTTTAGGAGCAAAGTACATTCGGCAATGGGGAAAAGAAAAGAAAAAAAAAAAGAATGGCCTTTTTGGTATTGGAGATTTCGGCACTTTGAAAAGGCATACAAGAGAGTACTAAAGTGATAGGCAAAAATGACCAAATGGTCAAAAGATTAAGGCTTACCAAAAGATCAAATTCGCCAAAGGAGAAAGGTTGAGAAAAGAATTGCAAAACTTTGCACAAGATGTTAGGAATGACCAAAACTAATTCCTAATCATAATCACTACTAACACATTCTACCTACCTCCCCTAGCCACAATGTCAGTCCAAATTCATTGGTCAAATGACCATGAAATAATTTCCAAAACCTTTTCCTTGATACATGCCTTATGTCCCCTTATCTTTCCAAAATTTCTTGATTCCCTACCATAAGTTAACAATTACCTTATTCTTTTAGTCTACTTACCAAAATGAAAAGTCCAACCTTACCATATATATATTGCTTGGCCGACACTTGCTATACTTGTGCAAAATAAAATTATCTAGATGCTAACCAAGGGATTCGAACCACTCCCTTATGCCACAACTCATGCGCCAACACCACATTACCATTTACTCATCTTATGCTACACTTTGACACTTAAATTAACTTAAGTATCAATATCACTTAATCCACTCCATTAAATTCTCAAAACTAAAATTATTCCATTCGAATAATTCTATACTCTTCTTCGGGACTATAATAAACACTAAAAAGAAGTAAGAAAATTTTCCTTCATAATCTAAGCACCAAAAACATGCAATAAAAATCGATACTCAAATTTTAGGGTGTTACAACTCTACCCTCCTTAAAGAAAATTTCATCCTCGAAATTTACCTGGTTGAAAGAGGAGAGGATATTGTTACCGAATTGCATCCTCAGGCTCCCACGTAGCTTCCTCCACTCCGTGATTACGCCATAAAACTTTGACCAACGGCACGGTTTTCTTTCTTAGCACCTTAACATCTCGGTCTAAGATTTCCACTGGTTCCTCCTCAAAAGACAAGTCTGAATTCAACTCCAATTCTTCTATCCGATCTATAGCGCCTCAACATGGAAACATGAAAAACATTATGAATTTGACCCAATTCCGGAGGTAATTCAATTTGATAAGCCACTGGGCCAACACGCTTCATCACACGATATGGCCCGATGTACCTAGGGCTCAACTTGCCCTTCTTTCCGAATCTGAAAATTTTCTTCCAAGGTGAGACCTTCAGAAAGCCTGATCTCCCACAACAAACTCAATATCCTTTCGCTTCAGGTCTGCATACGACTTCTATCTATCTGAGGCTTCCTTTAACCGTGCTCGAATAACTTTTGCCTTTTCCTCTGTTTCAGATATCATCTCAGGACCCAACATCTGTCGTTCGCTCAACTCAGTCCAACAAATAGGAGAACGACACCTACGACCATACAATGCCTCATAAGGTGCCATCTGAATGCTATACTGATAGCTGTTGTTATACGCAAATTCTGCCAACGGTAGAAAATCCTCCCAACTACCTTTGAAGTCAATCACACAACCCCTTAACATGTCTTCTAGAATCTGAATCACTCTCTCCGATTGACCATCTGACTGAGGATGAAAAGCCGTACTAAAGTTTAGCTTTGTTCCCAGAGCTTCATGCAAAGCTTTCCAAAATCGTGATGTAAACCTAGGATCCCTATCGATATAATAGATACGGGTACCCCATGCAACCTCACAATTTGAGATACATACAACTTCGCCAACTTCAGAACGAGTAATCCGCACTAACCGGTAGGAAATGAGCGATCTTCGTCAAGCGATCAACAATTACCCAAATGTAATTTTTCTTAGTAGGTGTTAAAGGTAACCCACTAACAAAATCCATTGTTATCCTCTCCCATTTCCAAAGAGGAATCTTTACCGGCTGTAATAAACCTGATGGCAATTGATACTCCGCCTTCACTTGCTGACAAGTTAAACATTTTCCCACAAACTCTGAAATTTCACGCTTCAACCCTGGCCACCAATACTGTTCTCGAAGATCTCGATACATTTTATTTCCTCTGGGGTGCATAGCATAGGGGCTACTATACGCTTTCCGTAGAATCATTTGCCTAAATTTTGAATCTTTAGGCATACAAACCCTTCCACGAAAGCACAACACTCCATTCATATTTATACCAAAATCCTCTATTTCACCCCTATCAACCTGCTGGAATAAAGGTCCCAACTTTTCATCTGATATCTGCTTTTCCTTGATTTGTTCCA